>CM046670.1:87385258-90295258 GCA_025594165.1 Tamias sibiricus
TAATAGTATTTGCCACTTTTTATTTATAAACTGAGGGTTTATGTTATACCTTATTGTAGAGTTGTAAAATTTTCTCATTTATCTTTTAGTGACTCTATTTTAAACATAAATGATTTAGCTTCTCTATGTGTCTTTCTATTCCCATGAATTTGCACTTGCTCTCTGCTTCCTGACTTAGAAATCAGCATATATATGAAATTGTTTCTCAGACTCTTCATATTGCAGGTGAGGAGACTGAGGCCCCTGTGATCTCCCCAAAGCCATGCTCAACTGTTTATGGTAACACTGGGAATATAACCCATTGTTCCGTATTTTTCAAATTCTAGTCATTGCATTTGCAGTGTGTGCAAGTGGGCACTGGATTGAGGTGTACCCCTTTAATCCTTGGGTGCCCATTGTGTACTACCAGAATAAGGCACTCGTGAGAAAAGTTTTGAGCAAAGTAGACACAGCTTCTGACATTTTGGAATTCATAAATTAGTGAATAATTCAAGACAGTAAAAAGCTGACAAATGTTTAGATACTATTGGGATGAGAACTGAGGGAAGTGAAATCATTGGAAAGGTAGAGAATAATTGGGGCATATAGATTGCTTGGAGTGGTCAGCGAAGCTCTCCTAAGGAGACTTGGAAGGAAGCCAGTTCAGGGAGAGGATGCTCTAAGAAAAGAAAATAACATTGACAAAGCTTGGAGCTGGGAGAGAGCTTGGCAGCTGGGCAGGTTTCAAGTACTGCAATGGATGAAAATGTGGGCAGGTGTGAACAGTACGACCTTGAAATGTCAGTTGTCAGGTTACCATTAACTTGTACCATCAGCCTTTCTAAATACTTCTCAGATAACTCTGACATTTGTTTTGTAAAAATCTATACTGTTCATTCCTTTCTCAAACTACAGATAGTTGGAAAAATCCAGTGATAAAGACTTTATCTTCACATTGTTATGTGAAATCTTATCTTGTATTGAAAAAATATCTTTATCTGGTCAAAACACATGCAGAGTTTTCTGGAGTTACTGTTAATAACTAGAAGTAATAGTACAAACAAATCCCTTTTAGATGGAAGTTATTTTAGGCAGAAACAGAATGTACTGCATATGTCTGTTTATCCCATCAAAATGAACTAAGAGGGAAAAATCTGTTATCTCAGGTAAGACAATAGTAATAGAAAAATATTTGCAGAGTTTTCTCAGCACATAAATATTTTTCAGGGCAAAGTCATCCTCTTGCTGGTTTTTATGTAGCATCTGTGCATATGCAGGTTTTTGTTCCTGATTGTTTATCATTTTGTGTCTACTTCCATGTTTTTTCTTTTTAGCCTTCTGAAGACATGGAACTGTTATTTTACTTCCATGCCGGGGCGGAGGCGGGGGGGGGGGGGGGTATTGGGTGGGTGTGAAGGTTTTATAGTTTATGTAGTGTCGTGGTAGGACTGAATAGAGTTACTTAGACCCTCCCATGTTCAAGGACCTCTCTTGGATTTTTTAATATACTTTTTACCTATTGATAGTCAAAATGAAACTTATTGATTGGTGTACTTTGCTCATACGTACTATTACAGAAGGCAAGGGGAGTCTGACTTCTACACAGTACCCCTTTCAGGTAAAGAGAAGACTTTGGTTGTATAATGCATACTTAATTGGTGTTCTTTAAGGATAGTTATGTAAACAACATAGTACAAGGTGATAAATACTATGAAAGATGTATGTACAGCACATTTGGGGGCACTAGATCGGTCAGCTTCAAAGAATGTCAAGTAAGGAAGAGGTAACAGTTAAACTAGGCTTAGAAGGATGAGTAAGATTGGAGAGAAACCAGGTAAAGGCATTCATGAGTATGAAAGGCAGATTTGTTTACATGTCAGGATATTGTGGTGTTTATGGTTATTAGGGGTGTGATACACAAGTGGTATGGGATGAAACTATAAAAGTATGCCATAGGGCCTTCTGTAGGGCCTTTCCTGTATAGTGAGGAATTTAGACTTGGTTTTGTTGGAAATGAAAAGCCATCAGGGATTTTAAAGTAGCAGAAGAATTTGATTTGTTCATCTCTATTTTAAAATGTTATTGTTGGATAGTGGAGGAAGGAATAGAAAGAGACTGAAGGTGGGAAGACCAGTTAGGAAGCTATTATAAGAGATAAAAGAAGAGATGATGAAAACTGATAGCAAATAATTAGAGGGAAGGCCACAAATTTCTGAAAATTATTTTTTCTTGTAGTTCCCATCGATCAGCCTCTGCCCATCCCTTCCTTCCCTCTTATCTCTCCAGCCTCTGAAAACCTCCATTTTACTTTCAAGTTTCATGAGATCAACTTCTTTAGATTTCACCTGAGATCATGTAGTACTTGTCTTTGCCTGCTGTTTTTCACTTAACATAATCTCCATTCATTTTGTCACCAGCAACAGGATTTCATTCTTTTTTAATGGCTGAATTGTTTTCTATTGTATGTGCATATGCATTATATTTTATTCATTCTTCACTTGGTAGACACTGATTGTTTCCATTTTATTGACTGTTAGGAATAATGTTGCAATATACATGGAAGTGCAGATGTCTCTTCCACATACTGATTTCATTTCCTGTGGATATATGTACCTAGGAGTAGGATTGCTGGATCATATGGTAGTTCTACTTTTAATTTGAGGAACCTCTATACTGTTTCTATAATTGCTGTGCTAATTTGCATATCCACCTACAGTGTGCAAGATTCCCTTTTCTTCACATCATTGTCAGAAGGACACGATTTTGAGAAAAAGGAAAAAGTTATTTTGCTAGTAAAGGAGAAGCACGGGGGACTCCTGTCCCAGAGGATGTGATTCTGCCATCAGGGAGAACAGAGGGTTTTTAAAGAAGCTATTCAAAGGCTGCATTCAGGGTGTTCTCTGTAGGGGGATTATGATTTATTGATTAATTTGGGAGAGGGAGAAGGAAAAAACTTGCCCATTTTAAAATAAACCAAGGTGGCGGAGGGCAAGGACTACTGTATTCAAAGCATAAAGTGAACCGTTATTAGAGAACTTGCAGTCCTCCTGCCTCAGCCTCTCAAATCACTGGAATCACAGGCATATGCCACATTTCTCGGCTATATTTTTTCCTTGATTGCTCTGGTTATGATTTCTAGTACTATGTTGAAAAGAAGTAGTGAAACTAGGCATCCTTGACTTATTCCACTTATTAGAAAGCTTTTAGCCTTTTACCCTTCAGCATAATGTTAGCTGTTGGCTTATTATATATGACCTTTATTATATTGAGGCCATATACCTAATTTGTTAATTGTTTTTATCATGAAAGGTGGTTGAACCTCCTGTTTTAGTCCCTCCCTCCCCCCAAATCCCTTTGGTTATTTGGACTTTTTTTGTGTGTTTTTATACAGATTTTAGGATTTTTTTCCCCTACTTTGTGTCTTGAGGTGATCATATAGTTTTTGTCCTTTGTTCTGTTGAGGTGGTATTGATTTATGTGGGTTGAACTATCCTTGCATCCCTGGGATGAATCCCACTTGTCATGGAGAATAATGTTTTTAATATACTGTTGAATTTGGTTTGTTAGCATTTATTTTTTTTTTTTTTTGTGGTACCGGGGATTGAACTCAGGGGCACTCGACCACTGGGCCACATCCCCAGCCCTTTTTTTTTGTGTGTTTTATTTAGAGACAGGGTTTCACTGAGTTGCTAAGTGCCTCGCCATTGCTGAGGCTGGCTTTGAACTCGCGATCCTCCTGCCTCAGCCTCCCAAAGTGCTAGGATTACAGGCGTGCGCCACCGCGCCCGGCTTGTTAGCATTTTTGTTGAGGATTTTATTCAGCAAGGATATTTGTAGTTTCCTCTTGTGTCCTGGTCTGGTTTGATATCAAGGCAGTTCAGGCCTTGTAGAATCTGTTTGGAAAAATTTCCTCCTCTTCAATATTTTTTTTTTGCAATAATTTAAAGAGAATTAGTCTTAGTCCTTTAAATGTTTTGAACTCAGCAGTGAAGCCATTAGTACTGGGCTTTTCTTTGATTGAAGACTTTTTATTACTGATTCAGTCTCATTACTTGTTATTAATCTGTTTTCTGTTTCTTCATGATTCAATTTTGGGAAGGTATACATATGTGATCCCTTAAGTCCAGGTTTTGTTTGAGTCCTCTTGATGATTTCCTGTCACTCTTTTTATACTAGAGAGCTTTCTGGGCACCACTTTGTCTCAGTTCTGCAGTTGGTGTATTGTTGAGCATGAACTGGGGGAATACCAAACAAGGTGTTCATCACCTCAAGCCTCTCCCTGGGACTGTAGTAGACCCAGACACCTCAAGTTGGAGACTTCCCAGTGGCTGTGGGAATCACTATGTAGAGGCCTGTCCCAGGCCCCTAACTCACACCTGTGGCTACCCAAACTGCCAAGCTGTTGCACACTGAGCCTTAATCCACTAAGACCAGCACAACACTGGGTAGCCTGAGGCCCACGGTGCTCTTGGCTGCCTATCACTGGAGTATTCTTAGGGCTCAAGCTGGCTGCAGTTAGCCACAGGTAATGCTGGTCAGGATAGACTTATGATATACTGTGTTAGCACTGGGGCCATTCAAAGGCTTTTGTCCAGAGGCACTGGCCTGTAGGTGAAGACTGTTATGATCTCTCCAGTGTTAGGTTTCACTAGCCTGGCACTGCATTTCAAGGCCAAGTTCTATGTTAATTACCTTGTCCTACCCTCAGTGAATGAATGGTATTTTGCTCTACACTGTGCTGTCCAAGGTGGGTAATGATAGTGAAGGTAGTTTGTTGGCTCCAAGTCTGACTCTAAGCTGGCTTGCGCCCGAGTCTCAGCCACAAGAACTTGCATGGTCTTGCGGGTGTACCCAGGCCCATGCTCTGGGTTGGCAGTGATGCAGGCTGAAACACAAATCCGTCTTACTTGGGTAAAAGTCTCTCCTGGTGTTGGCAGGGTTAGCAGCTCCTCTGCAAGCACTGGCCTGAGGATAGCTGTGCTGCCTGAAGTTGGGGATGGGATGTAGAGATAGTCCCTTGGCTACCAAGGCTGATGCTACTGAGTTACACCCGATTTTACAGCTTTAGGGACTTGGGAATCTGAGGGACTGGGTGTACCAGGCACACACTAAGGCTGGCAATGATGCAGGCCAAAACTCAAGTCAGTCCCGCAGGTTCAGTTCTCTGCCTGATGCCAGTACAGATCTGGAGGTTGCACCTGTGAGCTCTGGTTTAGATATGTGGCCTTTGGGGTTTGCCTGGTTTTGAGTCTCTGGAGCTCCAAGACAAAGTCCTGTGATAGTTTTCATGACCTGCTTCCTAATGGGTAAAGTCTTGATTCTTCTGTTGCCCAAGGTTAGAGGAGGGGTAGTGGAGGCAGTTTACTTGCATCCTGGCTATTGCAGTTCCAGTAGCTCAGTTTGTGGGTATTGACCTGGGGGTAGAGGTCATGGGTCTCTGCCTGGCACTGGGTTTTAAGTCTAAGGCCTGGACTTAATTCCCCCTCTTCCTCGAAGTAGCAGGCATCTCTTGCAATGCTGCTTGGAGTTGGGACAGAGGCTTGTGCTTTTGTTCCTGGCTAGACAGACACAATTTTGTAGGTAGATGTAATATTTTTCCTCCAAGAGGACAGCTTCTTAAGGCTATTCTTATGTCTAGAAGTCTGCATTTTCTCTGAATAACTGACTCAAAATATGCTGAAGAGGTTGGATTTAGGGTGGGCTAATTTCTCTCCCACAGAAGCAATCCTAAGGCTCTGACCAAGAGGCTGCGTGCTGTGGGGAGAAGTACTGTGTGGGCAGGCAGGATGCTGAGGGTCCAGGTTTTTTCTGCTCTTGACCCATGGTGGTACCTTGAGTCCTTTGATCATTTGGAATTCTAACAAGAGGGCGCTTATCCGACTTATCTCTTCAGTTCTGAGATTCTAATGAGGGGAAATAGAAGCCAGTAAAATACAACAATAAAACCTTCAAACAAAACCTGATAGTTTCAGAGTTTCATAACCTCTTTTTTTTTTTTCCTCTTATAGCTAATATCTCTTCTACTGAAAAACTTAGAAAAAAAAATCTAGTGTTGGATTATTAGGATTATTTTAATGTGTTGCTTATCAAAATCTTAGTTATATTATTGACTAAAAACTGTTCTGGTGCACTTGTCTAAATATATATGTGTGTATATGATTCCTTTTACTTGGTATCTGTATTTGATATATTTAAGGATCTGTTAAACTTCTCAAATTTTGCTTTTAGAGGGGCCAAACTCATTGGATTGGAATTATTTTCTTCCTATTTTCTAGACTTCTGTTTTGTTTTATTTTTGAGGTATATTATTTCTGAGCCTTTATAAGACAAGAGAATATTTAGCATTTATCAGGCCTCTGGTGTCAGAGGTTTTGCTTCTAAAATAAGTGGGGCAGAATATTTGATTTACATTTTACTTGGAATGGATTTCTGGGAACTGTTCTTTTCTATTGAATGAAATTTTAGAGATCCTTAGAAGATCATATAATATAGTTGAATACTTTAGTTGCAGTGACTAAAATATTAACTATCTTTATGACATTGTTAAAAGCACCTCTTTTTGTTCTAGTTCCAAAAGATCCCAAACCGCAGTGGAGACGGGTAGCATGGAGTTACGATTGCACGCTGCTGGCCTATGCTGAAAGCACAGGAACTGTGCGGGTATTTGATCTCATGGGAAGTGAACTGTTTGTCATTTCCCCGGTATGTATATTCCTTCAACGGATGACATGTGGTGGTGGTGGTGTTGGCTTTCTATGTATAGGTGATTGAATGGATGAATGTGAAGGTAGGGAAAATACAACTAAATATAAATCAGAAAAACCTGTGAACTTGATTGGCATGGTGGTTCATGCCTGTAATTTCAGCAACTTGGGAGGCTGAGGCAGGAGGATTGGAAGTAGTGAGATGCTGTTTCAAAAGTTGAAAAAAAAAAATAAAGAAAATGGCTGGGGATGTATCTCAGTGATAGAGTGCCCTTGGGTTTAATCCCCAGCACCCCTGCCAACAAAACCTGATAGTTTCCCCCACACCCCCCCAAAAAGAAAAAATACTATGAACTTAGATGCTCAAAAACTACTTAGAAATCCACATCTATGTGGTATTTATTCTTTGTATTTTATAACGCACTTACCATCTGGTAAGTAACTACTAAATAGAGATTATTAAAGCAAGACTGTTGAGACCTAGGGATGTCTGAAATAAAGATGTTCATCAAGCCATTGCATAGTTTTTCCTTTTCTGGGTAGCCTAAGTCTTGGAACAAGTTCCCACAACTTCCAACAGCAAGGCTAGGTAGGAATTTGAAAATGTCTGCTAGACTTGGAGCTCAGAGTGTTTTCATAAACTTTGGGGAAGGAAAGCAGTGTTTCTACATTGAACTTCTGTTGCCTGTAGAGAAGAGGAGTGGGATAACAGTGAAAGAGGGGAAGCTTTGGGACAAGAGGTCAGTCACAAGTCCAAAGTAACAGTTGCTTCTGGATTGGTTGGGGTAACAGTCTAGAAACAGGGCCTGGTGGTCAGCCATGATGGGATTTAAGTCAAGGTTTCAACCTAAAGTTGTTGATTCTGTTCACATCTGTTCATGGACTAACTTCCCTTATCTTTCCCACACCCTTCCATTCTCGGGCCCTCCTAATTAATTTCAGGAAACCTCATAATTTTTTTCATTTTTGCTATATTAGAGATTGAACCTAGGGGTGCTGTACCCCAGCCCCTCTTTTAGCTTTTGCTTTTAAGACAGAGGAGTTAGAATTTGTTGCCTTTTAAAAGGGGTAGAAATTGAAAGGGGAAGTGGAGGGGAAAAAATGGGGGGGGGGGACACACATGTATTTCTGTGCTAACTTATTTTTATTAATGACTTTGATATATTCTCTATTCTCATTTAATATTCAAAATTACCCTGTGAGTAGGTTGGGAAAATATTATCCCCATTTCACAGTTTAGAAAACTGAGTTTGGGAGTAAAATGACTTTCCCAGGGCAGCCCAGTTTTTAAATATCTTTTTTAGTAATCTAGTGTTTCTTAGTTTATATTTTTCCTCAAGTGAACAAGATACAGGGGTGGGTAGAACAGTGGTTCTAACTCTGGCTGCATCTTAGAATGACCTGGGAGTTTTATAAGGAAAAGAAAAACAAAACCAAAATGCATTACTGGATTGCCCAGGCTCTACCCACAAGATTCATTTGTATTTAGTTGATCTGTATAGGAGCTGAGGATTAATATGTGCAAGATTTTTAGCTCATTCTGATGAGTTGAGAACATTTAAAAAAATTTTTTTGATAATGAATGGAAAAACTTGGAAAAAGTGCCTAATATGGAAGTGCTATGGAACCAAATGAAGGAGTTCAGGTTACTATTTTCTAGACTAGTCTATTAGGAATATAATACAAGGTGTATATATATACAATCAAATGTAATTTTAAAAATTTCTAGTAGCTATAATAAACGGGGAAAATTTTTCTTTGGTTTGAGCCAGTATATTCAAAATATTATCTCAACATATAATCATAAATATTAATGAGATATTTTACATTTTTTCCTCTGTACTAAATCTTTGAAATTTCATGTATATTTTTATGTTTATATCAATTTGAACTAGGCATGTATCAGGTGTTCAGTGAGTGGTTCTAGACTATGAGGAATCATTTAGTGTTGGAGAAAAAACTTCCTCTACTCTCAAATTCAGTAGTGGGGAGAATGCAAATTAAACTGACAAGGCAGATTAATAGGAGAAATGATACACTAATTTTATTAATGCTTTTGCATGCCTGGACCGTCACAAAAAATTGACAATTCAAGGAAGCAGACTCAGGCTTAAATACTATTTTAATAAAGGTCTATAAAATGTGGGAAATTGCCTAGGAAATACAAGAAATTAACTAATGGAAGATAAGGGTTATTTAATGAGGTCTGTTTCTGCAGACTTATTTTGATATGACTTGCAGTCTCTTCCTGGTACAGAGGCACTTTTCTGAAGAGAAATTTTTGCCTTTTTGGGCAGTAAGGGGATGGCAGAGAACTTTGCTGCATCCCTTGGTCATCAGTTGCCTTCTGCTCAAAATGAATCTTATGCCTAAGTTGCGTATTTTGTAGTGACATATTCTGATCACCTCTAAGGAAATAAACTGTATTATGTATGCTTCCCAGGGTGCTCAGACCTTCAAATATTTAGCAATATAGCTTAATATTTAGTTGATGGAAAAGGTCAACTGTGCAAGTTTTAAATATCCTTTCCTATAAGTTGCTGATTAGGTGGAAAAAACACAAACAAATGGATACCTGAAAGAACATCCTTCCAGTAAACCAAAAAGATTTAATTGGAGTTGGTTTCTTGCCCACAAAAGATTTTTGTATTTGATAAAACAATTTTAAAAGGCTGGAGTATGAGGTGCTATTGGTCCTGCTAACTTAATTTTGGGACAGCTTGTACAATATAGTGGCTATCTGAAAAAAATGTTTACGGGCTGGTCCCTAAAATTTTCCAGAGCTCTTACCACAGCTTCCAGTTCCACTAGTTGGAGCTGATTTGTGTGCAGTTATGTAAGTCATATTTTTCTTTTTTAGTGACTACTGTAGCAGTACCATTTGAGGACCCATCTGTAAATACATTAAATGCCTTAGGAATAGGTTGATTTTTTATTACCTGTGGAAATATAATAATGATTAATACAAAAAGATAATATAGGGACTTAGGAAGATGATTTTCAAAATTTGCAGAATAGAGCATTTAGCTATAGCCCAATCATTATCATTGAAGCATAAGTATTCAATCTGTGATGATGAATAGGGAGTAATAATAGTAGCAGGGTGAATGCCAAATATTTTAGTAGAAGTCTTAAGTCCTTGAAGAATAAGTTTAGCCACCATGGAGGTATAAGATTCAATTATACTTTTCCAAATGTATCCATAATGAAAGCCCTTGTTGCCAAAATACTCCTGTGGGTGTATATTGTGAAGAAATAATAATCAACATCAGCGGTTGAGTTAAATCAAATCTATCACAATGAGCTCCTTCGATGGCTTTTTCTACTAATTTTTAAAGCTTTCCTAGCATCAGGGTCAATGTTCGTGGTGAAGATGGATCAGGATCTCCACGAAGGATGTCAAATAAAGGTTTTTAGTTGGCCAGTAGTGAGATTTAGTGTAGGGCGAAAGCCAATTATGTCTCCCAGTAGTTTCTTGGAAATCATTGAGGGGTGGTCAGATGTTCTTTATTTATTAAATTTTTTGGGGTCTAACAAAAGTATCCATGATTTTAAATCCTAAATATAATATGGGAGGATCTGGTTTGAAACTTTTTCTTCTGCTATATATAATCCATATTTTTTAAAATTTACTACCACATCACTGAATATATTAAATAAGATTTTTTGATTAGGGTGGGCCAATAAAATATCATCCATGTAATGTAGACACATATTTGGATATTTATTTTTAATGGGTTGGATAGCCTTGTCCACATATATTTGGCATATGGTGGGGCTATTAGCCATTTTCCCTGTGGTAAAACCTTCATTGATTCTCTGATCAGGGCCATTATTGTTCATAGAAGGAACGGAAAAAGCAAACCTATCCAGAGGATGTAGGGAATAGAAAAGAAGCAATCCTTTATATCAAGATAATAAGATGGGAAATATTTTTTGAATAGCTACGGGACTAGGAAGTCCAGGTTGAGTAGCCCCATAACTTGCATGGTTTTATTGATTTGTCTTTGTAACAATACAAAAAGATTCATGTAATCCAATGCCATTTTTCCTGACTTTTCCTTGATCACAAATATGGGGGAATTTTCCAGGGAGAGGTGGAAGGTTTCTATATGACCTGCTTCTAATTGTTCCTGAACTAATTGGTGGGCCGCTTGTAATTTCTCTTTAGATAGGGCCACTGAGGGACCCACACTGGCTTATCAGAAAGCCATGGTATTTTCAAAATTATTTTTCTCAGTGGCCCCGAAAAAAAATATCTTTTTCCTTTATGACAATGATTACTTTTAGGGTTAAGATTACTCTGTACTTTTTGATAAATGAGTTATTTTATGGTTAAGATTACCCTGTAGGTTTTCACATTTAACATCTGCAGGCTTGGTTGCAAGGTGTACTCCCATTTGTTGCAAAATATCTCTTCCCCATAAAGTAACCGTAGATTAGGTAAAACATAAGGCTGAAATGTTCCTTTATGGCCTTCATCATCCTGCCCATTTTAAATTACGGCACTTTTATCTGGGAGGTTATTATATCCCAAGCCTCTTAAACTGGTTGAAGCTTTTTGCAGAGGCCAGTGCTTGGGCCATGGCGTAAATTAATAATGGAAGAGTCAGCTCCAGTATCTATTAATCCCTCCATTTCTATTCCTTGGATTTATTATTTTACACATAGGCCTCCTTGAACAGTCTCGAACCCCAGCAAGCCATGGGACTTGATGTCCAGTGGAACAAAATCCTCTATTGTTCCCTTCTTGAGGCATACCCATTTTAAATGAATTATGTAAATGGGAAGAGAAAGCAACTGAGCAATTCTATCTCCTTGATTAACAGAACTTACACTTTGGGGTGAGCTAAGCATTATTTTTATTTCCCCTTTGTAGTCTGAGTTTATTACACCTGGGGTCACTTGCAAACCTAATAAGCTTTTAGGACTACGCCCGATAATAAGTCCTACAGTCCCTGAGGGAAGAGGTCCCCTGACTCCTGTGGGAATCAGTTGAACCCCATTTCAGGTGTTAACACTATTGGGCGGTGGAACAGAGTCTAATCCTGCATTTCCTCTTGTTCCTCTGGCAAGGGAGTGGATGGGTAGTAGGGATTTTGTCGGGGAAGCATCTGAGTGGATGCTTGAGGATACTCCTTCTGCAATGCCCCGTACATTTGTGGGCCCCGGGGTACTGGGCCCCGTGCCCCGTTTTTTTGAATTCCTGAACAAAGGATTTCCATGGATGTCAAATTTTGAATAGCATTTATTGGCCCAATGATTTCCCTTTTTACACCTGGGGGGCAGCGGGCTGGGGCACGGTATGAGCTTGATCTTATTTCTCTTTTGGGATTTTGCCTAGAATTGCCTGATTGATTATGATTAATTTTGCCTGGAAATGATTGATTATAATGTCTACGTTTAGCCTTTGTGAAATTTCGAGAGGAAGCACCTCTCATTGAGGCTGCAATCACATTTCCTGTGACAAAGGCCATTTATATCTTTACATAGTTGTATATATATGGAAAGATCCTTTTTAGTTCTCCATGGCCTGATGGCTGCTTGGCACCATTTATTTGCATTTTCATAAGCTAATTGAACAAGTAAAGGCATAGCTTGTTCAACATCTGCAAAAACACATCTACCTGCAGTTCTCAAAAGTCGATCAGAGCAAAGTTCGGCATACGGCTCATTAGGTCCTTGAATCACTTTTGACAAGCTACCTTGTAGATCCCCAGGTCCTTGTACAGTTTTATCTGAGCATATATATCTGAGTCATAATCTGTTTGAGCCTGTAAGTCTGCGAATTGCCCTTCTCCTGTGAGCATGTCTATATTATAGTTTTCAAACCCTGCAGCCGCGTTTCTTTTAGCCGTTTCTATACAAAGTTCTTGGAATTGCGATCGCCAAACCAAGAATTGCCCCCCGCTTAATGTTGCTTTACATAGACTTTTCCAGTCTGAGGGGGTTAAGCTAAAGGTGTTAAGGGACTCCAGCATACTCAACGTGAAAGGAGCTTGGGGCCCATAAGTCATTACTGCCTCTTTGAGATTTTTTATAGTTTTGAAATCTACTGACTGATGGACACTCTGTCCATTTTTCTTTTCAAATGCTGGCGGTTCCCAATGTATCTGTGAGTTGTCCTCGAGGGCGCATAAGCGATCAGAAAGACTTTTTATTTCTGTTTCTAGGGTATGCAAATGCCTAGTAATACCCTTCATATTTTCTGTAATGGATTCCACCCATGGGGAGTAGTCACTTCCACAAGTGACTCCTCTGCCTGACGGACCTTTTTCTCGGTCTTTTTAAATTTCTTTTTCCTCATTTTCTCAGGATCACTTTTACTAGATTCCTCACCACTGCTAATTTCACTGACAGCAATATCCTGAGGCCCAGGTTCCAGTGAGAGCAAGTATCCTTCAGCTTTCGCCAATAACTTCCGAATAGCTTTAATAGCTTGGATTTTTGTCATTTTTGGGTCTCTTCTAATACTCTCTTTACTGGTCTCAGTTGGCCCAGTGGAATCTACACTTTTTTTGATCACTTCACTTTTGTCTATATACTCCTCACTGAGAACAGAGTCAGGTATATCAAGGAGTCTTTGCATAGCCTCTATCACTTGGGATTCAGTTATATTCGAACCCATCTTTAGAGACCTTTCAGTTCTTACCTGTCCGCTCCGAAGTTCCCCGTACGGGCCGCCACCTGTTGCTGCCTGAAGCGCTTGAAGCAACGAAGCCGCGGGAAGAACTTCAGAAGCAAACTGGAGACAAACAGCTTTTTATTCTGATAACTTTTCTCTCTGGTTCTAATAACGACTAACACACGCCAAAAACACACCCTAAAAATGGCGCTGACTCGATCAGCAATTTCGGCCAAGTCACTCGAGATCACGCAACAATCCCGTGAGACTACGGGTGGCGACAAAGGCCAAATCTCCACGGCTCATAGTCAACCGCAATTCAAGCCAATCCCCAAACAGGGCTCCTGCAGTCAACAGTGCAAGTTTTAAATATCCTTTCCTATAAGTTGCTGATTAGGTAAATAGAAAGTAATTGGAGTTGGTTTTGTTTTTAGCCTAGGCTACTGCTAGCAGTAGAAATTAACATTTGAAAGCTTATATTTAGAGTTCTGAGTTTGTAAGGTGGCCCTTCCTTCCTCCCTGTGAATAGAAATTTACTTACCCGTGTGAACATCTCAAAGAGGCTGCTTTGGTTGGGAGGGTTGGTCAAGATTAGGGTGTCAAAGCCAGTATCTTGGATATCCTCCAGTTAAGCATGTGTTAACTTTTATCTACTCTTTTTAGTAACTTAATTTCTGTCTTCTACAGGCATCTAGTTTTGTAGGTGATTTGAGCTACGCCATTGCTGGGTTGATATTTTTAGAATACAAAGCAAGTGCACAGTGGTCTGCAGAACTCCTGGTCATCAATTACCGAGGAGAACTTAGAAGTTACCTTGTAAGGTAAAAATATATTTTGGGAAGTCATATTTGATGCAATGTTTTTCTCTGGTTTAGTGTCAGATATATTTTTTCTTTTAGCATGTTATGAAAAATTACAAATAAGAGTTGAAAGAATGGTGTATTGAACGCATATATTTCACATTGGATTCTATACTTAAGATTTTATGTACTTGGTGTATCACTTTTTTGACCATCTGTCCATCCCTGTCTCCAGCTATTAATGTTGTAATGTATTTCAAAATAAGTTGGAGATATCAGTGCTCAAATACTTTAGCATGCATATCATTAATTAGAATTCCATATTTGCTTATAATTTTCTTTTGAGGGATGGGGTTGTAGCTCCATGGTAGAGCACTTGCCTTGAATGCATGAGGCCCGGTGTTTGATCCTCAGCACCACATAAAATAAATAAAAATATTGTGTCCATCTACAACTAAAAACAACAGCAAAAAAAATTTACTTTTGAGGCGAAAATGGCATACAATGTAAAGTGCAAATCTTGATTGTACCCGCTGGTGAATTATGACAAATGTATACATTTGTGGCATTCAAATCCTTCTCAAGACACAGAAAATTGCTATAATGCAAGCAAGTTCCCTCATGCCTTTTCCTAATGTTGTAGGGCTAGGGCCTTCTGAGAAACTGAGGCAGCACAAAGACCCTGCTTCAACCACCCATTCTTTTTTTTTTTTTTTTGTACCGGGGATTGAACTCAGGAGCACTTGACCACTGGGCCACATCCCCAGCCCTTTTTTGTATTTTATTAGAGATGGGGTCTCATTGAGTTGCTAAGTGCCTCGCCATTGCTGAGGCTGGCTTTGAACTTGCGATCCTCCTGCCTCAGCCTCCCAAGTGCTGGGATTACAGGCTTGCGCCACCGCACCCAGCTACCACCCATTCTTGTGATCAAATCAGAGATTTCATACATGTCTCTCAGAGTAACAGGCATGAGTTTACTGAAGGGACAGGAAAAAGGAAAGGGGACATTCTCAAGGGAGAGAGTGGGTCCTCTGAGAAGAGAGGGACCGTGTGTTTCTCCAGCATTAGAGTTTTATTGAAGATCCCAGAGAAGTTTCCAGAGTCCCTCCCAGGTCTACCTCTTGACTTTTGACTGACATCAGACTTTGAAGTCCCCACTGTCAGGAAAATTCTAGGTCACTTTGGCCCATGTTGACTGATTGTAATTGGGTTCCTTTTTTAAGTTGTAGATGGCCACATTACTTTTTATTTATTTATTATGTGGTGCTTAGGATCAAACTCAATGCCTCACACGTGCTAGGCAAGTGCTCTACCACTGAGCTACAACCCCAATTCCCAGTCTTTCAAATTATTGACATCTTATTGATAGTAATGATATACATTGTGGTTTAATGGTATTTATTTCTTATTTACCTTCTTAAATTTAGTGTGGGAACAAATCAGAGCTACCAAGAGAGTCACAGTTTCAACTTTAGTACTTACTATCCTCATGGAATAAACACTGCTATTTACCACCCTGGTCATAGGTAAGCAACCATTTGCTCTCATATTTAGTGAAATATTGGGTGAATGTGGACATTTTATTCAGTAAGAAGAAATGGTCCATTCTGATTCTTTCTTTGGCTTCTTCATTCCATACTCTTTTTTTTTTTTTTAATATTTTTTATTTATTTGTTTTAGTTGTACACAATGCATTTTATTCAATGCATTTTATCTGTACGTGGTGCTGAGGATCGAACCCGGGTCGCCCATGCGCTAGGCGAGCGCTCCACCGCTGAGCCACAATCCCAGCCCCTTCATTCCGTACTCTTGTATATAGCTATGCTTAGTATCCTTAATATTGTTGTAATCATCTTCTGATATCTTATGCTCATCTCCCTGGTGGACTGAACTTCTCCAAGTCAGATGGGGCAGTGGGAATATTCATTAAGGAATTTCTTTCCTCTACCCTCTGGATCTTTTTCTAAGATGAGTATTATACCTAATTCCTAGCATTATTGAAAGAACTAATAAAGTACTACACATAAAGTGCTTTCACATGGAAGGGACTCAGTAGATGGTACTTTTCTTCTCCTTTCTTTCCTTTCAGGTAAGTGCTAGGTTGGCTGAATATTAGTTGCACAGCTCCTTCCAAAAATTGCAGCGCATTCTTCAGGAATTCTACTTTTCCATTATTTGCCATCTATGTTGAAGTTTACTAGGAGCTTTTGGCATTTTCTGTTTCTAGCGATTTCTCCTCTTTAATTTTGTTTTGAGAATGAAATTTACATATATTTCATGTTAGCTAAGGTAATTGTTTGATTCTTTTTGTTGTTGTTGTTGTTTTTAGTTGTACACAATACATTTATTTTTACATGGTGCTGAGGATCGAACCCAGGCCGTGCATGTGCTAGGCGAGCGCTGTACTGCTGAGCCACAACCACAGCCCTGTTTGATTCTTTAAAATAGTGTCAAATTTTAAGTCAGATGGACCTTACTTGACTTCTGAATTTTGGGATTAATTTGTGTTTATTGCTGGTTAGTCCTTTAACTTTCAGATCTTCAGTGTACTTAATTCTTTTTTGATTGAAAATGTGTGCAAATTTTGTGTTCCGTTTAGTCATAAGTATTTGTTTTCCATTAATCATTTTATTGTTTTTATTCTGCAAAAGAATACATACCCCCATACTGTACACATACCCATACTGTACACATATCTTCTTTGTGCTCCTCCCTGTGTGCTTCCAGAGGTGACCACTGTACTGAATTTTGTGTGTATCATCCTCTTTCTTTATTTTATCACTCATACTTAGTTTTGCTGTTTTGACTTTATGTAAATGGAATCACACAGAAGACATTGTAGGTATTTCTTTGTGACTTGCCTTTTGACTTATTTTATTCTTGCTCATTTGTTTTTTAACAACTATGAGGATGTTTTTAACAACTTGAGGATGTTTCATTTCTGAATAATTAGCATTTATCCATTCTCTCATAGATGAAAATTTGTTTCCAGTTTTTTTTGATAAACAAGTATAGTGGTTAAAAATCACTGTGCATTACTTTAGCACCTTTGTGTAAGAGTTTCTGTAGGATACAGCTAGGATTGGAATTGCTGACTTGTTGGGGAAAGTATGTCCTAAACTTACCTAGGTAAAGTCAGATATTTTCCCGAGTAGTTATAATGTTGTGCAGCCCCATCAGCTGTACTGTACAGTCAATGAAAGTTTGTTTCATTCTCAATGATAATCTTGATGTTGGGAATGATATCAGACTTTTAAATATTTGTTGATTTGGTTAAGATAAAAGAATATCTTACCATGGTTTCAATTTGCATTTCTCTGGTTACTGTTGAGGTTGTACAACTTTTTGTTTTTGGCCACTCTGTTTTATGATCTATAAAATGATTCATAATTTTTTCTTTTTCTTTTTCTTTTTTTTTTTTTTTTTTTTTTGTGGTACCGGGGATTGAACTCAGGGGCACTTGACCACTGGGCCACATCCCCAGCCCTTTTTTTGTATTTTATTAGAGACAGGGTCTCACTGAGTTACTAAGTGCCTCGCCATTGCTGAGGCTGGCTTTGAACTCGCGATCCTCCTGCCTCAGCCTCCCAAAGTGCTGGGATTACAGGCGTGCGCCACCGTGCCCGGCTCATAATTTTTTCTTTTTGTTGGGTAGTTGGTCTTGACATTTTTGTATGATCTGTATATTAATTTTGGATCTATTATATTCATGATCTCAAGATTTCTTTAAAAATTTTTAACTGGGGTTGTGGCTCATGGTAGAGTACTTGCCTAGCATGTGTGAGGCACCAGGTTCGATTCTCAGCACCACATAAAAAATAAAGGCATTGTGTCCATCTATAACTAACAAAAATATTTAAAAATTTTTTTTACCCTTTTTCATAGATTTACTTTGTTATATGCACATAATTTTAAATATTAAATAGTTCTAAAAACTAACCAAATTGGTTTCCACTTTTAGCTACATTGTTTTGATTGCTTTCGTGCATCTAAATGCTTCCATTGTTACTTTTTGATTTACAACTTTGCATGTTTATTTTTCTTGGAAGATGGATACTAAGTTTCTTATTTACTTAGTATGCGCACTAACCTTAGCTTGGTCTCTAATATTATCACAATTTTGTGGGATGAGTATTATTATGCTTATGTAGTTATTTGTAGGTAAGATAAGAAGTTTGTATAGTATTTCATGATTGCTTTTCAAGGTTATTTTTCAGTAAACATTATTGATGTTTTATTGCTGTCAACTAGTCCAAGTGCTTGGGGTGTGTGTTCCTTATGAAACTATTTAGCTAGAATAGCAGATAATGAACAATGAACATACAGCATGTGGAGAGCTGATAAGTGCTATGGCAAGAAAATGACCGGAGATGCAGATTGGAAATGTGGAGAGTAGGGTGCAGGTGACAGCTTCAAATGGGTGGCTAGGTCGCTGTCCTTGAAATTGCCATTTTCCCGAAGACCTGTGAAAAGTGAGGGTGGTAGTTATTTGAATATTTGGGAGGAGAGGGTTCCATGCAGGGTAGGAACCAATGCACAGGCCCTGAGTTGAGAGTGTGCTCCGCATTTTCTAGAAACAGCAAGGAAGTGAGTTTAGATGAAGCATATTGAGTAGAGTAATAAGTGGAAGTCAGAAAGGTAAGTGCTGAATCCTGCAGGGCTTTGCAGGCCACTCATAGACATCTGTTCTTTCTTTTTACATATGTTCTCCTTACTGTTAATATCACAGTTAATATTTAATTGCCCAAGTTTTAAAATGTATGTATCACAGATTTACCCCTAAACTTATTCTGCTGGGTGTAAATCTTCCTTCAGTACATCACGTACATTAGTGGTGTGCCAAGTTTTACCCTTTTAAAGAGGTATCTCAGGGGTTAGGGTTGTGGCTCAGCGGTAGAGCTCTTGCCTATCATGTGTGCGGCCCGGGTTCCATCCTCAGCACCACGTAAACAAAAATGCATTGCATTGTGTACAACTAAAGCAAATAAATAATTAAAAAAAGGATATCTCAGAATTTTCTCATCTGCTCCGGTTTAAATTTCTACCTGCTGCATAGCGATCATCTTGGAACTTCACCCTCATCCTGAGAATTGCTTTGCTGTTTCTCTTTTGTTAAGACTTTCCTGAATCTCTTGTTTTTTCCCTTTTAAATCTTTTTCTCACTATTTTGGTGAATCTTACAACTTCATGTAACACCCCATGAAAGGGCACATGGGTAGTATAGTTTTTGGAGTCAAATATGCCTGAAAATGGCATTATTCTATTTGCATGCTTAATCAATAGTTGGGCCAACAGAATTGTAGGATGGAAATGATCTTCTCATAGAATTTAGAAGGTATTGCTGTATTTTTTCCCTAGCTTCTAGTATTACTCTTAAGAATTTTAACTTTCTGTAATGAAGCTCATTTTTATTCTTTGTGGTTTTTTTCCCCCTTATTTCTGGAAGCTGATTTCTTTTTCTTCCATGTTCTGAAATTGGACCATGCTATGAGTTGGAGTAAGTTTTTTCGTATCCATCATGCTGGCTCTTTAGTTTGGATACTTGTAATCCCCACTTTTTGTTAGAAATACCAGGTTGCTACGAGGAATCAAACACGTGCAAAGTGAACTTTACTTTTGCAGAAGGGTATGCTACTGAAGAGTCCTGCAAAAACCACACTTGGTTATGTGGTCTGCCTTTTTTTTTTAAAGGGATTTATTACAAGGCACACTCTATGTCAGCTATCCAAAAGTGACTCTCCATGTCACATTGCAGTACGAGAGAGCTGCTAGCTCTTCTGTAATCAGGACTACAGTACCACAGCTATAAGCAGAAAGGATGGTGATCATGGTGCACCTGCTGCCATCAGCACCTGCAAAATAAATGGCCCATAGCCAACCTCCTCATTCTTATAAATCAATGATGGTCATGGAGACTCTGCTGACATAGCACAGGAAAACCAAGCAACTCTCATAATTGCTTAAATGCAGCTCCTTCTTTTCCACTCTTCATATCCTACATGTGTGTATCTGATTTGCCAAAATATTATTGCTCCCACACCACAGCTGAGAACCAGAGAAATTTAGTTTTTAGTGTTCTTGCCTTTACTGGAAAGACCACTAGAAAGAGAAAATGGCTGTGGAGTGCCACCTCATCATATCCTCACTACAGCCTACCTTGGAACTTCGTATTAAGTGACAAAACTTCTTTCTTGCATAAGCCAGCAAAGCATTTTGACATAGGAGGGTACAGAATCAGTGCTAGAACTCAGATCGTCCAAGCCTTGACTCCATTCCCCCACATGGTACATACCTTGGAAAATTTGGCTTTCCTCTTTGATCCCCCATGAGTAGCTACACCATTGAACACAAGAGCTCAGAGATGTGACTTCCGGGGGGACGTGGTGTCATGGCCAAGTCTAGTCAAAAGAGGTCTTTCCTGCAGCAGATGTGTCCTCCTTCATGCCTGGACATGCAGAGGTCTTATCTCCAGACTGGGATGCCAGACATGGGTCAGTCACTGCTCAGTGGAGAAGTGTCTCAAATGCCAGTCTTGGGCTTGGGGTGTAGCTGGGAAGTAGAGTTCTTGCCAGTGTGTGAGGTTCTGGGTTCAGTCCCTAGTACTTTAAACTCCAGTTCTGCTTGCTTCTGAAAGGGACTGTGCTTGAGGCCAATTTGTGGAATTTGAGAAATTCAACTTCGTGTGATACCCAGTTTCCTCTTGGTACTCAGGTTTTTCTTGATGCTCAGTGTCTACCTGTTTTATTCCTAACTCAGCACTGCCTCTTGCTCTGATAAGAGGAGCTCCAGGTTGCAATCTATGTGATTGGCTAATTTTAAAAATTGGGGCAGGCAAAGGGAAGGGCTATGGTTAAAATGGGTATGATTGATTCTTACATCTCAACTAAGGCCAAATACTGTATTCTGAAAATGGACTGCAGGACTTTTCTATTTCTCACCCCCCCCCCACCCCCCTTTTCTTTACACCTTTTGGTCTCATCTTAAATTTTGTTCTTGTACCCTTTGATGTTGCCATCCATCCTAGAGATTAACTTTTTGAGTTGGGAGAGTTCCCATAATGAGTTCTCCCTTTTTTAGCAGTTTGGATAGCGCCCCACTGATAAGCAGCATTTGGTAAGTTCCTTTCCTGCTTGGTGGAAGCTTGTCTTCTTTCCAGGTCTTGATTAAAACCAAGTCACAAGGCTGAAAGTGATGAATTGTGAACTCCAGAGGAGGAGTCTGAGCAGCAGCCCATAATAATCATACCAGCCAAAAAACAAATCCATCAAACCAGGCCACCTATGCAGGAGGTTAGGAAGATTTGTAGTTCTCCAATTCACTCAGAAGAAACTTGTGACCCTGACAGCTTTTTGTGATATTTTCAGGCACTCCTGTATTAAAAAACCTTCCCTTATAACCTAGGTTTACTTACTTTCTGAAGGACTAACCAATGTACATCAGAAGTAAAAATAAAAGGGCCATTGTCTTAGCTTTTAAATGTCCATGTACAGTTGTGTTTTGGTTACACTCTCCTGCCAGGGGTTTAAGACCAAGCTCATTAAAATTGTCCTTTATCCTATCTACTGTTAGTCAGCTGAGATTTGTCAGGAATCATTCTTGGGAACTTGTGAGAAGCCACTTGGCTTCTTTAGCTTTTTCTCTACTAGTTGTGCCATCTGCCAGGATGGGTGAGGGTCTTGCTGATCACATGTGGCTTCCCTTAGAAGCATCAGGGGCATTTCTCTCTCCAGTGACCCTTCTCCTTGCAGAATTCTGGTTGGCATTCTGTTCTCTAGGGTCCTCATGATCCTGCTGACAGGGAGGTCGGTGGCTTACTGGAGTTGCAGGGCCCTTAGAGGGGTTCTGTTGTTCCCTGGCTCCTGGCTGACCTTAGAGGGAAAAGGCCAAAATGTTGGCTTTTTCCTTGGGCCTTGTACTTCTTAACTTTGGTCTCCAAGGTTTGGCTTTAAACATCTAGGGGGTCAGTTTCACCAGTCTTGAAGTAGGAGTACTGGGTTTTAACTTTAATGTCAATTAATTGGGGTCAATATTCGCACTAGAAGTCAGCATTATACATATTTTTAAAATTTTTTGTTCTAAGTTGTTAGAAATGACAGCAGAACATATTACATTTCCTATTATAGAGCACATTTTTACATATCTCTATATACAAAGTATATTCACACCATTCGTGACTTCATACGTCAGCATTATATTCTGTCATATAGATGATGGCTCTTTGTCTCAAATTAAGTCAGGTTTTGTACATATTACATTTTCTATTATAGAGCACATTTTTACATATCTCTATATACAAAGTATATTCACACCATTCGTGACTTCATACGTCAGCATTATATTCTGTCATATAGATGATGGCTCTTTGTCTCAAATTAAGTCAGGTTTTGTTGGTATTTTGCAGAAGCACAGCTTCTAACAGGGTGCATTTATAAAAGTTTTATAAGGAAAATACACAATAAAATTAATAAGAGCAAAATAAAAATACATATTCAACTTGTATAATAGCTGTGAACCAAGAAACAAGAGTGTGCTACTGAACCAAGACCACACTCTTCTGCCAAGCTATTTCTGAGCATGTTTGATTCCTGTGGCACCCTGGAAGGGATAGCATTAAAATGCCTATGATTTTACCTTCCATCCCAATTAAGGTTAAATACTGAATTCTGAAAATGGATCATTGGACTTTCTATTTCTCACACTTTTGAGAGAATTATTAGAATTATTTCTTCTCTGTTTTTTGAAACTCTTATTTAGATGCTGTTCCTGGAATCAACTTTAATTTTCTCACTTTTTTCTTCCCCCCACCCTTTGTTTATATTGAAAAAAATAAAAAAGAAGTAAATTTTATTCTATATAAGTAAATAGACTTGCTGAAGAAAGTAGTTGTTTCTGAAAGCTTGGTCCTGGTCCTCAATGCCAATCCAATAATGAGGACACAGTTTTGAGAAAGGTTTATTTCTTCGAGAGCAATGGGGAAACACAAGAGGCGATTGTCCCAGAGGCTTGGATTCTGCCCATCAGGGGAAACGGGCTATTTTTTTTTTTTTTTTAATATTTAGTTTTTTAGTTGTAGTTGGACACAATACCTTTATTTTATTTCTTTTACGTGGTGCTGGGGATTGAACCCAGTGTAATGCAAGCACTCTATCGCTGAGCCACAACCCCTGCCCCCAACAGGGTTTTTAAAGAAGTGATTCAAAGGCTACATTCAAGTTGTCCGATGGGTGGTTGTGGGGGGTGTGATTCACTCGTTAATTGGAGATAGTCATTTCTTAGCTCCTTTGTGGCTATTCCAGAAATCTGAATTACTTGGTTGCTGTGATAGGGTGCCTGGAATGGGGAAGGAAGGTAATTGTTTTCCCCAAGGTTAGGGAAGGGGATAGGGAAAAGAAAAATCATATCAGTTTTAAAATAAGTCTCAGTCGCTGAGCAGTAAGGGCTATATTCAAAGTGTGAGGTGGACCACTCTTAGAGTTGGAAGGACTTTTGACAACATAAACCTTCTGAGTTGCTATACTAATATGAAAAAGTCTGTATTCTGGTTAATTTTTTTCTGAACGTGTTTTCTACTTATTCTGTTCATCTTTGTTAAAATTAGTCATTTTGCTTTTAGTTACATTTTGTTCTTTGTAGTTTTTAAAAAAATCTCTTAAGGGAGAAACCAGTTTTCTGCAAACCACAGAATGTTTTGAGGCTTATGTGTTAGCACAAAATGTCCAAGCAGGGTGCAAACTTCAGGGATTAGCAAAGCCTTTATTCAGTGGTGGAGTCGTACATCTGGTGGACTCACTCTCCTGATGGAAAATGAGCTACTGGCCAAAGGAGGAATCTGTGCTTATATATGCTACACTGAGAGGTGACTTAATTATTGACAGAGCTTGTCAGTTTGGGCGCTCAGGAAAGAGGTTTGTGAGAATTTGAAATTTGTTTTTACTTGGCAACATTTTTACTTGTGGAAGAATGGAGGGTCTGGGGTCAGCATTCAGTGCTTATTTCTTTCCTTCAGAGTCCCATTGTACTGTCACTGGGAAACGATTTGTTTGGGGAAAGAATGCTTTGGCTTCCTTCTGGAGACTGCCATTTTAGGTTTGATATCTCCTTCCCAGGGATTGTCTTGTCACCAGGTGATGTTTACTTCCTTCCCAGGGATTGTCCTGTCATTGAAAAAGATGTATTGGGAAAGGATCAATGTTTTCAAAGTGTTGCCTTCTTCCTCACTCCCTCTTCCCAGGCTACACTATTGTGGAGTTTGTCATTTTCCATATCTTACAGGAAGTATTTGGTACATAATGGATATTTATTGTTTACAATTGAATAAATATAGTATTGATGTATTACTTTTGATTTGTGTGACTACTATGTTAAGAGTTAGTTGTTGCCAGGTGTAGTGACTCACACCTGTAATCCCAATGATTTGTGAGGCCAATCTCAGCAATTTAGTGAGACCCTGTCTCAAAAAACAGAATGGGAAGTGTAGCTTAGTGGTGAGGTGCCCCTGGGTTCAATCCCAGCCCCTTCCCACACACAAAAAATCACTTGTTATATTCTACAAATTTTAAAGATTGGTTTCAAAAGTCTGGCTTGTGAAAACTTTTTTAAATATTAAAAGTAACTATAATAATCTGAAATGATAACAGGCTTTTGTTTTATTTTGGATGTAGGTGGTAGTTAAGTGATCATATGCAAAGTTAGAGGACTTTATATTTTACAAAATTGAATTTAATTATATGTGGCTGGAAATAATTACTTATATAAAAGTATTTGATAAGATAATCACATTGCACAATTGGACTTTTTCTTATATAAAAATATTTGATAATCACATTACACAAATAGGATAATCTTTTTTTGTCAACTTTGTCCTTTTATTACTTGTTTTAATATTTCAGATATTATATGCACATATACCATGCATAGCTTTCTGTGAATTTGAATTTAAATTTTGCTGTTGGAAAGTCTCAGTGAAACTGGAGTTTTGAGATGGAACTAGATTCTCTGCTTCACCTATTCTTTCTGGGTTCTTGTCTTTTAAGAACCTTTTCCTTAGTGAGGAATAAAATACATGGACCATAATAGAAAGGAAGAGTAAACTGAGTAGGATTTATTTGAGAAGAGATAGCACTCCCACAATGTAGGAGGGGACCTGATAGCAGGAAAATCCATTTTGGTGTGCTAGCTTAGGGTCCTGTATATTTTTTTATTGGGTGTAAGCATTAATCAAAGTCTGTAAAATTGGCCTTGAAAAGACTGCAAAGTCTTTGACTTCTGTGATCTGTAGCCTTTGAGTTTTAATCCTTCCTGTAACTCCCATTACTGTTTATTCCAAATTCTGTTTTTTCCCTCCCCTGGCACAAAGTAGTTGGCTGGTATGCTCCCTAAGGTAAGCCTCCTGGTCTTTACATACGAAAAAGACCTTGATGTTTCCTATTAACATTTCTACTGGTTAGTATGGTATGGTTCTTGCATTTGAACAAGACCTTAATTTGGGCCCATTATGCTAATTACCTGACCATTATCTAATTTATCAGTCCTCACTTAATTCTAGCAGCTAGAAAGTTTCAAGGCCAGCCTCACCAATTTAGCATGGCCTTAAGCAACTTAGATCCTGTCTCAAAAAATAAAAAGGGCTGAGATGCTGCTTAGTAAAAAAATTGCCCCGAGTTTAAATATCCACTAACTCCCCCCCCCAAAAAAAAAAGGGGGTGGGGAGAAAGTCTCAGCCCTTTGTTGAAACCCCAAGTCTCAAGCCTGGACCATACTTATGTTGCTCCCAGACCACACTGATTGTTATTTTTCTTAACAGTAACCTATTTCTTTATGCTCACATATTCTTTGGCACTGTGTTTTATTATGTTGAAACAAAGTTTACTCTTGGCTATTTTTAAGGTCTTTTTTGGTTTAGTTCAACTGATTTTGATGTTTCCTTGAGGCCTAGCTATTAATATCTTCCTTCCTCAGCACGTATATTATTGCCAGGTGGCCAGCACCTCACCAGGGTAATTCTTCCTGCGCAGGAGGGCATAAACCATCTGAGAAAAATAGTCTGAAGTAATTAGTGAAGAGATAAGAGACAAAGTCCAAATTAGTTTTAAGGGAGTGTCTGATAGGTTCTTCTAGTCCTGGTAGGAGCTGGAACAGAACAGTTAGAAAATGGCTTCAATTCTTTTTTAACATTTTTTATTCTACTGAGTTGTACATGATAGTAGAATTCATTTCAGTTCATCATACACAAATGCAGTGCAACATTTCAATTCTCTGGTTGTACACGGTGTAGAGATGCACCATTCATGCAACCATACATGTACCGAGGGTAATGATGTCCATCCATCTCATTCCACCATCTTTCCTCATAACCCTTCCCTACCCTCCCCTTTGCCCATTCCAAAATTTCTCCATTCTTCCCATGCCCCTGCCCCATCATAGATCAGCATCCAGTAATCAGAAAACATTTGAACTTTAGTTTTTTGGGAGTGCTTACTTTGCTTAGCATAATATTCTCCAGCTCCACCCATTGACCTGCAAATGCCATAATTTTATTCCCTTTTAATGCTAAGCAGTATTCCATTGTGTATATAGACCACAGTTTCTTTATCCATTCATCTATTGAAGGGCATCTAGGTTGGGTCCACAGTTTAGCTATTGTGAATTGTGCTGCTATAAATATTGGTATGGCTATGTCACTGTAGTATGCTGATTTTAAGTCCTTTGGGTGTAGACCAAGGAGTGGGATAGGTGGTGGGTCAAATGGTGGTTCCATTCTAAGTTTTCTGAGGAATCTCCAAATTGCACCAATTTGCAGTCCTACCAGCAATGTGTGAGTGTACCTTCCCCCGCACACTTATTATTGCTTGTATTCTTGATAACTGCCATTCTGACTGGCGCGAGATGAAATCTTAGAGTAGTTTTGCTTTGCATTTCTCTAATTACTAAGGATGTTGAACACTTTCTCATGTATTTGTTGATCGCCTGTGTATCTTCTGAGAAGTATCTCTTCAGTTCTTTAGCCCATTTACTGATTGGGTTGTTTTTTTGGTATTAAGTTTGAGTTCTTTATATATCCTGGAGATTAGTGCTCTATCAGTATGTGTGGTAAAAACTTTCTCTCATACGTAGGCTCATACTGAGGCTCTCTCTTAACCTCAATGATCGTCTCCTTTGCTGAGAAGAAACTTTTTAGTTTGAATCCATCCCATTTATTGATTCTTGATTTTATTTCTTGTGCTTTATAAGGAAGTCAGGGCCTAATCCGACATGATGGAGATTTGGGCCTACTTTTTCTTTTATTAGGTGCAGGGTCTCTGGTCTAATTCCTAAGTCCTTGATCCACTTTGAGTTGAGTTTTGTGCATGGTGAGAGATAGAGGTTTAATTTCATGTTGCTACATATGGATTTTCAGTTTTCCCAGCACCATTTGTTGAAGAGGCTGTTTTTTCTCCAATATATGTTTTTGGCGCCTTTGTCTAGTATGAGATAACTGTATTTATATGGGTTGGTCTCTGTGTCTTCTATTTTGCACCATTGGTCTACATGTCTATTTAGGTGCCAATACCATGCTGTTTTTGGTACTCTTGCTCAGCAGCATAGTTTAAGGTCTGGTATTGTAATGCCTCCTGCTTCACTTTTCTTGCTAAAGATTGCTTTGGCTATTTTGGGTCTCTTATTTTTCCAAATGCATTTCATGATTGGTTTTTTGAGTTCCATGAAGAATGACATTGGGATTTTAATAAGAATTGCATTAAATCTGTTTAACAGTTTTGGTTGTATGACCATTTTGACAATATTAACTCTGCCTATCGAAGAGCATGGAAGATCTTTCCATCTTTTAAGGTCTTCTTCAGTTTCCTTCTTTGGTGTTCTGTAGTTTTTGTTGTAGCGGTCTTTTACCGCGTTAAATTATTATTTATAGTATTTTATATTTTTTGAGGCTATTTTGAATGGGGTAGTTTTCCTAATTTCTCTTTCAGTGGATTTATCACTTATGTATAGAAATGCAATTGATTTATGGGTATTGGTTTTATATCTTGCTACTTTGCTGAATTCATTTATTAGTTTTAGAAGTTTTCCAGTGGAATTTTTTGGGTTTTCTAAGTATAGAATCATGTCGTAGGTAAATAGGAATAGTTTTGAGTTTTTTTTCCTATTTGTGTCTCTTTAATTTCCTTTTTTCTGTCTAATTGCTCTGGCTAGTGTTTCAAGGATGATGTTGAATGAAAGTGGTGAAACAGGGCATCTTTTCTTGTTTGTTTTTAGAGGGAGTGCTTTCAGTGTTTCTACATTTAGAATGTTGGCCTTGGGTTTAGCGTATATAGCTTTTATAATGTTGACGTATGATCCTGCTATTCCTAGTTTTTCTAGTGTTTTGAACATGAAGAGGTGCTGTATTTTATCAAATGCTTTTTCGCCATCTATTGAGATGATCATATGGTTCTTATCTTTAAGTCTGTTGATGTGATGTGTTACATTTATTGATTTCCATATGTTGAACCAACTTTACATGCCTGGGATGAACCCCACTTGATTGTGGTACACTATATTTTAATATGTTTTTATGTGATTGGCCGGGATCTTATTGAGAAATTTTGTGTCTATGTTCATCAGGGATATTGGTCTGAAGTTTTCTTTCCTTGATATATCTTTGTCTGGTTTGGTATCAGGGTGATGATAGCCTCATAGAATTAGTTTGGAAGGGTTCCCTCTTTTCTGTTTTATGGAATAATTTGAAGAGTATTGGTATGAGTTCTTGAAAGGTCTTGTAGAACTCGGTTGAGAATCTGTCTGGTCCTGGGATTTTCTTGGTAGGCTTAAAAAAAAAAAAAAAAAAATATATATATATATATATATATATATATGTATTTGTTGTAGGTGGACACAATACCTTTATTTATGTGGTGCTGAGGATCGAACCCATGGCCTCACGCATGTGAGATGAGCACTCTACTGCTGAGCCATAGCTCCAGCCCCTTGGTAGGCTTTTGATGGTGCCTTCTATTTCTTGCTTGAAATTCATCTGTTTAAATTGTGTGTGTCCTCCTGATTCAGTTAGAGTAGATTATTTCTAGAAATTTGTCAATGTCATCAAGGTTTTTTTTTTTTTTTTTTTTTAACCTGAGTATAAATTTTCAAGATAATTTCTAATTACCTTCTGTATTTCAGTAGTGTCCATTGTGATATTTCCTTTTTCATCATGAATTTTAGTAATACGAGTTTTCTCTCTCCTTCGCTTCATTAGTGAGACTAAGGGTTTATCAATTTCATTTGTTTGTTCAAGGAACCAACATTTCATCTTGTCATTTTTTTTTCTTTTGTTTCAAATTCATTGATTTCAACTCTGATTTTAGTTATTTCCTGTCTCCTACTGCTTTTCGTGTTGATTTGTTCTTTTTCTAGGGATTTTAAATGTAATGTTAGGACATTTACTTGTTAGGACTTTACATTTTATACATTTGATGAATGAGCTCAGTGCAATGAACTTTCCTCTTAGCACTGTCTTCATAGTGTCCCAGAGAGTTTGATATGTTGTATTGGTGTTCTCATTTGCCTCTAGAAATTTTATCTCCTCCCTGATGTCTTCTACTATCTGTTGCTTATTCAGTATCATATTATTTAGTCTCAAGGTATTGGAGTAGCTTCCATTTTTCTTTCTTATCATTGATTTCTAGTTTCATACCATTATGATCTGAAAGAAAACAGATGTTTTTGCGAGTTGCTTTGTGGCATAATATATGGTCTATTTTAGAGAAGGATCCATGTGCTGCCGAGAGATAGGTGTATTTGCTTGATGATGGATGAAATACTGTTTTATAATCATTGATTTATTGTGTGTTCTATAGTTTGTGTAGTTTTTGTTTGGAAGATCTAACCAGAGGTGAGACAGGTATGTTAAAGTCACCCAGTATTATTGTGTTGTGGTCTATTTGCTTCTTGAAATTGAGAAGGGTTTGTTTTATATACAAAGATGCTCCATTGTTTGGGGCATAGATATTTATGATATGTCTTGTTGATGTATGGTTCCCTCAAGCAGTATGAAATGTCCTTCTTTATCTCTTCTAATTTTGTCTTGAATTCCACTTTATCTGGAATTAGGATGGAAACCCCTGCTTGTTTACATGGCCCATGTGAGTGATGTTTTTTTCCCATCCTTTCACTTTCAGTGTGTGGATGTCATTTCCTATGAGATGAGTCTTTTGAAGGCAGCATAATGTTGGATATATATATATTTTTTTTTATCTAGTCTGTGTCATTTAATTGAGTTTAGGCCATTAACAATTAAAAATTTAAAAATTCTATCCTTCTTCTGTATGTTAGGCATTTTCATTATAATATGCCTTTGTGTGGCTCTGTTGTAATTTTTGTACATTTGGTATCCTGGAAGCCTCTTGTATTTGATTTTTCCAATTCATTCTTCATGTTTGGGAGAATTTCTGATGTTGTTTAATTGAAGAGATTGTGCATTCCTTTGGTTTGTATCTCTGTGCCTTCCTCTATCCTGATAATTCTTAGATTTGATCTTTTCATGTTGTCTCATAATTCTTGGAGATTTTGTTCGTGGTTTCTCACCATCTTCACTGTGTGGTGAACTTTATTTTCAAGATTATATTTTTTGTTTTCAATGCCTGAGGTTCTGTCTTCCAAGTGATCTAGTCTGTTGTTGATGCTTTCTATTGAATTTTTAATTTGGTTTATTATTTCCTTCATTTCAAGGATTTTTTTTTTCCCCAGAGCTTTCTTGAAGTAATCTTTGGCTGCCTCTATTTCCTTTCTTATCTCTTTGTTGGAATGGTCAATTGTTTTTACTCTCCTAATTCATTCTTTGCTTCGCAGATCATTTTAATTATGTACATTCTGAACTCCTTGTCTGACATTTCATTTACTGTGCTGTTAATGGAATCTATTATCGTATCAGCTTGGTTTGTTTTGGTCACTTTCTTTCCTTGTTTCTTCATATTGTCTGAATGTCTCCTCTAGCAGTGTGGATTTGAATGTTGCTCTGATCCTACTGTGCGTGCCACATTGCTGTGCTCCCAGGATGCAGCAGGCTGGGGTTGCTGTTCTACTGCATGGTGGTCTGGGGTCGTGGTTGCCTGCTGCTCCTTTTTCGGAGGATGTGTGTGGGGGCCGCAGTTGCTGGCTGCTCTCCAATTCTTTTTATAAGGGAGAGCATCAAAGGCAGGGATAAGGTTTCAGCAGTTGAAGTCTTCCTTTATGGTGTCTTGTAGTAAACAGGTTGATTGGCATTTTGGGAAGACATGCCCATCTCTGGGAGTCTGTGTGGGCTAGGTGGCCACAGCAGGTTACCTCATCTCTGGTGCTGTGTGGAACCTGGAATAGCTGAATAGAACTTGCATGTGTCTGGGCGGTCTTAACCTTTCTTTGCAAGGTCATGGACTCTGGTCTCTGCATGGCTGATGCGATGTACCACCAATGGGTCCACACTTGCAGGATTGCCACTGGAAGTTTCCAGGTATCAGATTTTCCTATTCACTAGCTATGATGCCGGTTTGATCCATATACAGTCCATGGATGGCTGTGGACAGTTCAACTGATTTCTTTTTTTAAATAACCTAGCTATTCTTCCTCAGCACATATATACACTTTCTCTCTTCTGAAATTTTAATCTTATGTCCATTAAAATGTGCATGCATTCTGTGAGATGAGTTTTCTGCATTAAGACGATTGATGAGACAGAATGTCTGTTCTTTAACTGGACTGCTTTCATTTTCTCTTATTTGCTGTTACTTACTGTGTATAACACATTGTGTTAGTTAGATGTTGTGCACAATGTAAAACTGGATATCAGTCCTGACTTCAAGTTTGGATAAGAAATAATATATAACATAAATATGCACATATTACATATGTGTAATATATATTGTGTCTAGTATACACTACTTTTCTTTCCCATTCTTAAGTTAGAAAGTAAGGGCCTTAAAAGTGCAGAGGCAGTGATGTGGTGGATTCACATAAAGGAGATATTACTTCCGTGAAGGATCAGAGAAGCTTGGCTGGAGGCAGTTGCATTTGCTTTGGAGAATGAATAGTCTGGACAGGATGGGCATACCAGACAAAGTGACAATAGGAAAAGTGGCTAGGGGAAAGACGTCATTATACATTTGGGGAAATTAGAAGTGATTTAGCTTGGCTGACACTGTGGTTGGAGGGTATGTGTGAGAAGGGAGATGATACGCACTGCTTAGATATATTCATTTTGCAGTTTGATGGCTATATCTGTTTATGGTTTGAATATGTTCCTTCCAAAATTCATGTGTTGAAACTTAAATGGTCAATGTGGTGGTATTAAGAGATGGAGACTAGCTGGGCATGGTTGTGTGCACCTGTATTTCCAGCTGTGAGTTTGAAGCAGGAGGACCACAAGTTTGAGGCCAGCCTGGGTAACTTAGGAAGACCCTATCCCAAAATTGAAAGGGTTGGGGGTATAACTCTGAGGTGGAGCACTTCTATAGCACGTGCAAGGCTCTGTTCAATCTCCAATATTGCTAAAATGGAAGAACAACAAATGATGGGGACTTTAAGAAGTAATTAGGTCATAGGGCTCCTCTTTCATCAGTAGACATAAGGCCCCAATCAGAGGCTTCATGCAACACTTGATTGTCTTGTCCTTCTGTCTTCTGCCATATGAGGACACATCATTTCTCTTCTCTGGAGTAACAAGATGCCATCCTGAAAGTGGACAGTAGCCCTGACCAGAAAACCATGCCTGCAGGCATCTTGATCTTGCCTTCCTGGATTCCAGAACTATGAGACAGAAAATTTATGTTCTTTGTAAATTTCCTGGGCTCCAGTATTTTGTTAAGGCAGCGTAAATGGACTGATGCTCACAGCATCAAGCAAAACGAATTAGAATGTTAGACATTGAAGGCAAGGAATATGTAACTTATGTCTGTAAAATTCATGGCTCATCTAATATACAAGCTCTGTTTGTATGTTGACTAGTGTTCCTTTGGGGCACCTTGGGAAATAACACTAATTTCTTCAGTAACAAAGAGAAAGTATCATTTACTCCTTTTGGTTTTTCTCTTCCCTTTTTCTTTTGCATTTTGTATTCTGTTTTCTGTATTTCTTTTCCCTTGTCCTGTAAAGAGAAGGATGTTGTGTTGGTTTTCCGTGGCTGTGACAAAGTACCTGAAATAAATCAACTTAAAGAAGGAAAAGTTTATTTTGGCTCAGTTTCAGAAGTTTATTCTGGTTGAATGGCCCCATTACTTTTGGGCCTATCGAGACACCATACATCATGCTGGATTGTGTAGTTGAGGAAACTGCCCATCTCATGGTGGCAGGGAAGTGAAAAGAGAGAAAGGAAGGGGCAGGGTTCCCAAGTCCCTTTTCAGTGCCTGCCCCTAGTAACCTAACTTCCTTCCAGTAGGGTTCATCTCTTGAAGGCTTTACCAGCTTCCGTAGTGCCACAGGCTGATGACCAAGCCTGTTCCATATTGGTCTTTGAGGGACATTTAAGAACCAGATCTTACTAGCTGTTTTAATGTCTTAGTCATGTGCTATTTTTCTTTAGTTTATTTCAGTGTCTTCTCCACTATCTTTATTACCAAAGTGAATGAATATTTTTTAGTATTTTTTTATGAAGGCAATCACAGGCTTGTAATTATTACAGAGTAGTTATTACATGATAATTCTAAGTCAGATCATATTTATTACTTTAAGACTTGTACTTTTTGGACCAGAATCTAAGCAATTGAGGTTTTTTTTTTTTTTTTTTGGGGGGGGGTGCTATTTATATAAAAGTTTTAGAAAAGTATATTCTCAAACCAAGAGAGATTGCTTTCTTTGTTCTGCAATCATGTGTAACTCTGGGTGGCAGTCAGCTTGGAGAGATGGATGACCACATTAATGTTTCTGAATGAAAATATCTATAAAGCAAGGAATATGTGTAAATGTCGTCTTGTGGGTGACAAAAATTTTGCTAGATTGTTTATATTTTCCATTATGTGGTCTTTTTTAAATGAAAGAAGGCGAACTATTCATCACATTTTTATTTTCAGTTTCTCTAGTAAAGTTAACATGTGATATTTATCATCTACAAGGAGTTTTTAAGTGAGAAATAAATCAGCCAGAGTGGAGTTGGAATAAATTGGTAATATACAAATTCAGGGTTTTATGAAATTCATCGTTTTGCTTGATGCTGTGAGCATTGTTGAGGAGGAGAAATCGAGTTGGTAAATTGGGTAATATGAAACAAAAATTAATTGAAGTGTGGGATAAGCTTTGGGTATACTGACTGTTATCTACATGTTCTGACTGAGGCTGAATGAATGTATCTTATGTCTTTAGGCATTTGGAGTATCTTACGCGCCAGTCCTGTTCTGTCCTCCACCCACTCCAACATTTTGAAACCTTCTCTTTTCTCTAACTTTGACTGTACTGGGGATCCAACCCAAGGGTGCACTACCTCAGTAGCTCTTCTTACTTTTCATTTTGAGACAGGTTCTTGTCAAGTTACCTAGGCTGGCTACAAACTTGCCATCCTCTTGCCTCAGCCTTCCATGTGGCTGGGATTATAGGCATGTGCTGCCATGTCCAGTTTGAGATTATAAGCGTAAATCACCTGCCTCAGCTTCCTGAGTCTCTGGGATTATAGGTTATACCCTGCCATACCACACTCCTATCTTTACTTGTTTTCATTACTCTGTTTTTGTTTGATACTATACATGGATTCTGGCTGAGAGAAATCTCTTAAATCCTTCACATTAAACTTTTAGTACATGGTGGGTACTGTGCTTGCTGCAGGAGATTCATAGGTGGTCCATGCACTCTTAAGAGTTGGTGATTTTTATGGTCATGTATTCACAAACAAGGACTGTTTACTCAAGTTTAAATAGACATCATGTATAGATTTTTCAAAGACACTTAAAAATATTTGTTCCTAATGTTGCAGATTTTTATAATCAAAACCTGGTGTTCTTCAGTTTTGAATCTCCAATAGTTCTTCAATAACTACAGTTACTGTCTGAAGGTCACTAGACCCTAATTTCTAGTTCATTTATGTCAAAAGATAGCTCCTCCCAGAAAGTAGGTATATTTTCTTTTTGAGAAGCCACCCATGACTCTTTCATACCAAATTCAAGTGTACAATTCAATGAATTTTATTGTATAGATTTGTGTAACTATTATAATCAGTTTTGTATTTATTATCCATAAATACCCTTCATGTCTGAAGTTTGTGGATTTGTCATGTCAGTGAGGCAGTATTTGTCCATTTTATATAACTATAACAAAATACCTGAAACAGGCTACTTTATAAAGAACAGCTTATTTGGGCTTATAGTTCTGAAATCCAGGGCTTCTGAACATTATCTTATGTCCTTCTGGCTGGCTCCTGAGGAAGTGCAGAGTATCACATGGCAAGAGACAGGAAGCATGCTTGTGAGTGTGTCCATCTGGTCTCTCTCCCTCTTAAAAAGCTATTAGGATTCAATTATGAAGGTTTCACCATAATGACCTAATCTAATCACTTCCCAAAGGTTTCACCTCTTAATATCACATTTGGATTAAGTTTATATTGTCTTAATACCTCACAGTAGGCATCAAATTTTAACACATGGAGCCATGGCCAACACTCAAATCATGTCCAAACCACAGCATTGTTATAAATTAAATGTGTAAATCAGAAAAAGCCCTTTATGCTTTTGTTTGACACTTTTATTTTTATGTTAGGAAATATACTCATGTTCTCATACAAGTCTGTTTGCAACTACCATGAATGATTAATAATTCATGTCATGGTTGTACAAATGGAGAATCCAAGCATTTCAATGACTTAAAAAAATTTCTGTTCTTCTAGCAAGTATTGTTTTAGGCCAAATGCAGATTTAGTTTCAAGTTCTTTCTACAGAATTTACAGGGAATAATAGGTTCGGGTGTTAGTTTGCCTTAAATTAGATTATAGTCACATGGGGTGAACTGAGCTGTTAGAGTGGTTAGGTAATTACTTCTAAGCATACACTAAGACTGCTGCTAGTTTGCTTGAATGGCTTAGGAAGTGGAGTAGGACATAGTTTTTGGAAGGCTGTTTTAGGGAAGACTGGAAGATAGCTTTAAGTAGTTGCATGCTGAGTGTTGAAGGACTGTCATTTACACATGGATTTAATCTCATGTGGGTTTTCTCCTAAATAAAATCATACACATTTAAAATACAAGCCTTCTATATTCTTAGGATACAGTGGGTATTCCAAATAAATAGTCAGTACTTAGCAGGGAGTCAAAAGTACCTATTATATGAAAGAGCTCTTAAGTGACATGATGGTAATTTCATTGACACAGAATGGAGGGAAACAGTTTTGGAGTAGAATGGGATGGGTTGCAGTAGTCTTTAGAGGGCCTTGTTTCTTCTTAATACATCACCCTTATCCAGAGAAATGTTGATTGGTCTTGCACATGCTTAAATTTATCTTGTGGAGAAGATAGTGTTGAGAATTCCCATCTTTGACGATTTTCTCAGTACAGTTTCCTTCTATGAAGTGTAAGTTCCATCTAGACTTATGAGATGTTTTTGCAAACTACTCAGACATTCACAGCAGTTCTATTGCTGTAAAAATTTTTGTTTCTAAAGTCAGATTTGTTTGAGACTCAAAATAGTGATAGATGAAAAGATTTCATATTGACAGGAGCAATTCTAACTAGATAAGATTAATAATTGTATGAAGGATTACTTCTGGAAAAGAGTCTTAGTCATAATCCTTGATTCTCTCCCACTCAGAGATGGAGTGCATTTGACCTTTGATAACATAGACACTGCTGCTATTGGAGAGGTGAATGTGCAGCATTGTATTTGGGAACTATGAATATCAGTAATTGAGTTGATCTTATATTACGAGTTTTTCATTTTGTATCTGTTTCTCCTCCAGCATGAGAAAGTCCTTTCTATAAGCTCAGATTGGTTTTTTGAAGAGGAATGAGAAGATCCATGTCCATAGAACTACATTGTCTTGGTAGGGATGAAAATCTTTAGATGTGATTTCAGGGCCTTACTAATCTCCATAGACTGACTTTTGATTTCACGGCCACTGGGTTCTGGGGAGGGAGGGAAGTGGACTACCTCTTGTGCTCTATTTTTATTCTTCCTTATATGCTGGCTGACCATTCCGGAATATGCTGCAGGTCAATAGACATGCAAGACCCAGAAGAATCTTGGTTCTTAGCAATCTCTAGCTGGAAGCCTGTTAAATAGAACACAATTTTTCTTGAGATGGTGAATGAAAGACAAATTTTTAAATTGTGGAAAGTTTTGGTTAGTTTCATTAGTTTGACCCTTTTTTGTCTAGCATTTAAAAATATTAATTTGAAAATTGGCTTTAACACCGTGACTCCTATTTTTTGGAGATTACTTTACAGGAGGGGCTAGTTCTTCTCATAACCACATTTAAGTAAGCTTTTGAAGACTATAAGTTTTTAAAATCTGTTCAGGTGAATCTCTTTGGTTGTTAACTTGATATGTAGTGAATTTCATCAATCTTAAGATTTTTTTTGATTTTTGTACTCTAAGAACTACTTCACAATCCCTCTGCAAAGGTTTCTGGAAATGTAATTTGCAGGTTAGCTTGGTTGGATTGAATTTCTTATGCTATGAATGATGCTGGCTATTGTGGTTTACTCTTTTTTTTTTTTTTTAATATTTGTTTTAGTTGTACACAATGCCTTTATTTTTACCTGGTGCTGGGGATCGAACCCGGGCAGCGCACGTGCTAGGCGAGCGCTCTACTGCTGAGCTACAACCCCAGCCCCTATTGTGGTTTAATCTTGAGAATGAAAAGATGAAAGAAGATTATCGAGTGACCTGTATGTTATTTTTTAAGAATGATAACTGTTTGATAAATAGAAAGTGAAAAAAAAAAATGTGTTGGTGGAATAGAATGTGCACTGGATGAGGAGACAGGGTCTTGAATTCTTGCTTGGCTGTACTGCTTAATAACTGTGTAACCACAATCAGTTACTCTTTCTGGACCACACTTTCCTGGTATTGCAGGGAGGACAAAGTAAAGGTGATGTTTTGGCAAGCTTTGCAAGTACAAAGCATGTCCAGAGGAGACTACAAGATAGCATTTAAGAGAGGAAAATCATGGTGGGGAGCTTGGTAGTAGTAGGCATAGTGGAAGGAGCCATGGTCAGGGGTACTGGGCACACAGTAGTTAGCCCACTTTCTGTTGAAGCCTGCTATGTTTCAGAGACAAGAGTTACCTTTCCTGGGAGCACAACTTCAAAAATTAAACTAATTCTGGGCTGAAAAGTGGGATTTGGTTTCAGAAACTGCATAGTCATTTAGATCAGAATTAAAGGTATGCGTGAATGGCCTGTATAGGGAGGTGCTGAACATGTTTTTTTTAAAAATATTTATTTATTTATTTTAGTTGTACACAATGCATTTTATGTTTATGTGGTGCTGAGGATCGAACCCGGGCCGCGCACATACAAGGCGAGCGCTCTGTCGCTGAGCCACAACCCCAGCCCCCGTGAACATGGTTTTGTAGTGTTGTTTACATGTATCTGGAAATTAAGTCTTCACATGATTGTTGGCATTAGCTATGGGTTGAAAGAAGGTGCTAGGGAAGGACTTCCAAGGAATTTAACTTATTAATGCTTTTATTGACATTCTGTTAGTCCAGTGTTTCTTAACAGGGAATGGACAGCAGAATCTTCTCTTGAGGAATTAGAAAAGAAAGCATAACTGGCCCCCATTCCCAAAGCCTCAGTCCTGACATCTGTTTTGTTAAAAGGCTCTCTAGGTGATTCTTATTATTGCAGAAGGTCTGTTTTTGAAAGGCCTCTGGGTGGTATTTTGCACCCCTGTAAGTTTGGAATCCCTATCCTCACCTTAGCAGCCAAGAAATCCCTCTATTTGAAGTGTTTTTATATCCCACTTAATGTCTCCCAAAGTGTTACAGGCATATACAGAGTGGCTTTAGGTACAATGTGGTAAATCTTTAACTTTTTTTCTTAAAATCTGAAAAGTAGTGCTTTGGTAAAGCTAAAAATCTGATATTACAGAGTAGTGCTGTTTGGGGTACCTAAAAGCTAATGAAGTACGTGTTGAATTTTAAATTATTTTTTTTTTTTTTTTTTAAATCTCTAATGTAATCTTTATAAGATATAATGCTCTTTTAGAGCTTTAACCTCAAGCTTATATACCTGAAAGATATGAACACATTTAATCTACATAATTACATTGATGTTTTTTACATTAATCAAGTTTAGCTCTTAAAGAATAACATTATAATATTTCAAATAAAAAGATATCATTGATGTTTTTACATTAATCAAGTTTAGCTCTTAAAGAAAAAACAGCTTTTGTATGTCAATAAATCACTTGCTTTGAACTTAGTTAACCTACTTTCACAGAGTAATGACCATATCTATAACCTTTTAATTTCTTTCTCCCACCCTTTTTTTGTTCACAATTTCAAACAATGTCTTGTAATAATTTGAATTTAGGCAAACATTTTATCTCAATAAAAGATTGTTATTTACAGTACTTGGAAATAGTTATGAAATCTTTTATAAACCTTTATACAGAATCACACATAACTGATAACCACTTTATGAGAACACAATGTTCAAGCATATAGAATTATACCTGTTGGAACACTTTTTTTTAAAGATCTTTAGGAACTTTTTTTTTTAGTTACTTAAAACTTTTTTTTTTTTTAATTTAATTTATGAAAACAATCAATAATGTTTGGAATTTTAAGAGTACTTGATTTATTTTTGAGCATTTTAACCTTGAAAATTAATCAGATGTCTAACAAACAAAGTTACTCACAAATTTAATTTTCTTACATTTACACCAGAGAAGACACACAATAAAAAGGCAGAAAAACCATGGAACACAGAACAAGGCACAAGGGAACAAGAACCAGTGCCAAACCAACCAGGGAGCAGTGCAACATCTTGCTAATGCTTGTACGTATTCCCAACCAGACCAGGACCAGAGGACAGTGCGACATTTCGCTACTGCCCTGGACAGGAGTTTATGTGCCCCGCCAGGCACCTCACTGTCCCCAAGAGATCTCAAAACCAGATACCAGATGTTATGGGGGTGCCGTTTACAAGTGGATGGATGCTTGCTAATTCTTTTGATGCAGCAGTTTACTCCAGTAATCCAAAGGACCGAAGGCACATCCTGGGGCCTTGGAAATCTCAAGTTGTGCACCCCCTAGGCCGCACTCTGTCCCGGAGTCCCAGAGCGAAGATCCTGCTTCAGAATTTGTGGTGGTAAAGAAAAGACCACCAACTCTAATTTTAAATCAAATTAAAGCAAGCTTATACTAGTTCTTTGACCAACTAGAGATACTTGTGAGTTACCCAATTTAGATTGAACCTTTTAAATCATGTGAATTAAAAGTATTTGAATCCATTTTTAAAATTTTCATGAGCGCTCATTTTGTATTTGCCAATCTTAATATCACGTACATGACATCTAGACATACACACATAGACATAAACACAGAAACAACTGTGCACACTAACACAATAACAAAGGCCTTATAGCTTTTTGCACTCCATTGCAATGTTACAGATGTTTAAAAACTCCATAGTTGAATAAAAAATAGAACTGATCAAAATCATGAGCTCAAAAAATACATTTTAGATAAGAGTCTTTGAAAAATGACAGGCTGATAATGAAAGTTCAGGTAAAAAGACTTTTTTTTTTTTTGGTACCAGGGATTGAACTCAGGGGCACTACGACCACTGGGCCACATGCCCAGCCCTTTTTTTTTTTTTTTTTCTATTTTTTATTAGAGACAGGGTCTCACTGAGTTGCTAAGTGCCTCGCCATTGCTGAGGCTGGCTTTGAACTCGCGATCCCCCTGCCTCAGCCTCCCAAAGTGCTGGGATTAGAGGCAAGCGCCACCGTGCCTGGCTAAAAAGACATTTTAACTTTTTTTTTTTTTTTTTTTCTTTTTTCTGGGGTTTAAGCTTGCTTTCCTCATTTGCATTTCAATGCAAATCCTGGCTGAGGTCTGGAAGGGTGGGGAACTGCAATTGTGAGCAGATACTTTCTGCCTAAGGCACTTTTTTCGAATCTCTGGCTCCTAGAGTTATACTGCTTTCTGGGGGGACCATTCAGTCAATTTCCCACGGCAGCTAGTAAAACTTTGGCCAACTTTCAGGTTTGCCTTTCCTGAGGGGGCGGGGGTTCCCGGTTGTTGTACTGTTGTACGGTTGTTGGGCAATTTTCACCAATTCAGACAATACCTTTCCCTCAAACCCTTCTAATTTCTGCAAATTCTTCCTTATATCTGGGGTAGACTGAGTTCCAAAAGCTAAAACCAATCTAGAGCCTCCTTATCTTCATCACTGTTGGGGTCCCAGTTCAGACGAGCAGAAGGAAAACCCTTATCCTGGCCATTCAGTACTTAGGACGGACCTCTAGGCTTCCCGCCAACCACTCGCGCTCTTCAGAGGGGAAAAGTGTTTCGAGGAGTTGGCCCCTGGGCCTCACGGGGCTCTACTGCTGCACTGAGTTCGCTACTCTCCCCACTGCCCCGCCACCTACTTACAGGTACTTTGTAGAGGCGTCCGGAGAACTGAGCGGCAGTCCTCTCTGGGTGAGGCTAAGGAACATCTCTCAGGAGCTCTCCCCTATAGTCCGTGATCGGGCAAGGAGGCCGAATTTGGGCGTGAGGGCAAGGAGAATAAAGTATCTCGCTGGGGGACTCCCATGTTGTACCCAATTTTCAGTCTCACAAGTCACTACTTTATTTTTCCAGCACAAAGCAAGAAAATAGGAAATGGCCTTAATGACTAATTATAGTGGTGTTTTAGTGGAATCCTTCATCATTTTTTTTTTTTTTCTTATAGGAACCTCCAGGGTTTTGAACCACAGAGCTCTACTACTAAACACCTACTTACTACTGCATCTTTATTGAATTCATTCCTCTCTGTTACCCAAATTTTGATGTATTTATGAGGCCCAAACCTGAGATTTACTTAAGATAACTCTTAGCTTGTTTTTAACTTCTTCTAGCCGTGTGTGTGTGTGTGTTTTAATGTCTCAAATCTGTTTCCTCAAATAGTAGTAATAAAACATCAAAATCTCTGGGACAGTATGGGACAGTATGAAGGCTGTTCTAAGACGAGAGTTTATAGCACCAAGTTCCTACATAAAAATATAGAAAGATACCAAATAATCTAATGTTACATCTCAAATCCGCAGAAAAGAACAAACTAATACCAATATGAGTAGAAGACAGGAAATAAAATCAGAGCTGAAGTTAATGAAATTGTGAGTAAAAAAAGCAATACAAAGGATCAATGAAACAAAGAGCTGGTTCTTTGAGAAGGTAAACAAGATTGATAAATCCTTAGGCAAACAGAGACCTAGATCAACAAAATTAGAGATGGAAAAGGAGCTATCACCAGATACACTACTAAAATCCAGAATATCATTAGAAACAATTTTGAAAAATTATATTCCAATAAGCTGCAAAATTTCAAAGATATTGACAGATCTCCAGAAACACCTGACCTACCCAAATTGAACCATGAGGATATAGAAAACTTTTCACTGTCAGGTAATGAAATTGAATTAGCTATTAAGTATTACAACAAAGAAGTCTAGGACCAGATGGATTCTCAGCTGAGTTCTAGCAGACCTTTAAAGAACTTCAAATTATTCCATCAAATAGAAAAGGAAGGAACATTACTGCATCATTCTATGAAGCCAGTTACCCTGATAAAAAACCAGGTAGACATCAAGGAAAGAATTTCAGACCAATATCCCTGATCATAGATGCAAAAATTCTTAATGTGTTTTTTAAAAATATTTTTTAGTTGTAGATGGACACTACCTTTATTATATTTATTTTTATGTGGTGCTGAGGATTGAACCCAGTGCCTCACACATGCTAGGTAAGTTCTCCACCACTGGGTCACAAACCCAGCCCCTCTTAATGTGTTTTTGAATGTTTATGAATATTTTAAGGACCAGGTGTGGTGGCATATGCTTGTAATCCTAGTGTCTCTGGAGGCTGAGGCAGGAAGATTGCAAGTTAAAAGTCAGCCTCAGCAACTTAGACCCTAAGCAACTTAGCAAGACCCCATCTCATAATTAAAAAAAAAAAATTTTTTTTTTTTTTAAAGGCTGGAAATGTAATAGTGGTAAAGTACTGCAGGAGCCCTGTTTGGGGAGATGACTTGAATTGCGGTTGACTATGAGCCGTGGAGATTTGGGTATTGTCGCCTTCCGTAGTCTCACGGGACTTGTCCCAGGATCTCGAGTGACTTGGCCGAAATTGCTGATCGGGTCAGCGCCATTTTGGTGGTGTGTGTGTGTGGCGTGTGTTAGTCGTTGTTAGAACCAGAGAGAAAAGTTATCAGAATAAAAAGCTGTTCGTCTCCAGTTCGCCTCTGAACTTCTTCCCGCGGCTCCGTTGCTCCAAGCGCTTCAGGCGGCAACAAAGTACCCCTGAGTTCAATACCTGGTACACAAAACCACATTAAGATAGTACACCACTATCAAATGGGTTTTCTTCCAGGGATGCACAATTGATTCAACATATGCAAATCAATAACGGTAACTTTCTACATAAATAGTTAAGGGCAAGAATCACATGGTTATATCAATAGATGCAGAAAAAGCATTTGGCAAAGTACAGGTCCCCTTCATGTTTAAGTCTCTAGAGACTCTAGGGATAGAAACTTGACTCAACATTGTAAAGGCTGTAGATGACAAACCCAAGGCTAACATCACACTGAATGGAGAAAAAGCAGTTTCTCTTAAGACAAAGATATCCACTCTTATCAAAGCTATTCAACATAGTCCTTGAAACTCTAAGCAGAACCATTAGGTGAGAAAGATATTAAAAGGATACAAATAGAAAAGTCAAACTGCTGATGACATGATTCTATATTTAGAAGACCCCCCCAATAAAAACAAAAACAAAAACCAGAAGACTGCTATATTTGTTTCGATCTAGAAAAGTAGCAGGATGCAAGACTAATACACAATCAGTTGCTTCTCTATACTCGAGTAATGAATCTGCTGAAAAAGAAATTAGGAAAACTGTTCTATAATAATGTAAAAACAAAACTTGGACGTCTTTCAGCTCCTTTGTTGGATGTTCTATAATTATTATAATAGAAATCTAAGAAATTAAAGACCTTAGATGATGGAAAGAACTCCTATGTTCTTGAATAGGCAGAATTAATATTATCAAAATGGAATACTACTAAAAGCACTGTACAGATTCGGTGGAATCCTCATCCAAATACCACTACAACACTTTTCATAGCTTATAAAAACCAATTCCAGAATTCATTGGATAGAATAAGAGACCCAGGATAGTCAAAGCAATCCTGAGCAAGAAGAGTTGATATTGGAGGCATCGTACTGGACCTCAAACTATAGAGCTGTAGTAACAAGTACTATGGTACTGGCACCAAAACAGACATGAAGACCAATGGAATAGAATAGTAGATCCAGAGTTACATAGATATCATCTGATACTCGACAAAGGTGCCAAAAAATATGTTGGAGAAAAGATAATCTTTTTAACAAATGGTGCTGGGAAAACTTGATACCCATATGTAGAAGAATGAAATTGGATCCCATTTTTCTCACTCTGCATAAAAATCAACAGAGTGGGTCAGAGACCTAGAGTTGGGCCAGAAACTCTGGAACTGCTAGAAGAAAATGTAGACTCAACACTCCAACATGTTGGTACAGGCATGGTCTTCCTTAAAACTCCACACAAAAAATAAAACGATGAATCAATAAGTGGGATGGCATCAAATTAAAATGCTGCACAGCGAAGGAAATGAGCATGAGGAGTAGAGCCTGTAGAACTGGAGATCTTTGTCACCTGCTCCACAGGGGATTAACATCCAGAATATCTAAACAATTCACAAACTTAGTACCCAAAAGCCAAATAACCCAATTAATAAATGGGCAAAAGAATTAAAAAGTCCCTTAAAAGAAATACAAATGGCCAATAAATATAAAGTTCATCCCTAGCAGGGAAATGAAATAAAAACTACAATGAGATTTCATCTCACTGCAGTCAGAATTGCATTTATCAAGATTGCAAATAAGTGTTGGATTGCAAATTAGTACACTCTGTAAAGCAGTTTGGAGATTCCTCAATAAACTAGGAAGGGAACCACCATATGATCCAGCTGTCCCACTCCTTGGTATGTATCCAAAAGATCTAAAATCAACATAATCTCCAGATAACAGCCACATCAATGTTTATAGCAGTACAATTTGCATATAGCTAAGCTATGGAAGCAACATAGGTGCTTGTCATCAACAGTCTGATGAAAAATGTATATATACACAGTGGAATTTTACTTAGCCGTAAAGAATGAAATTATGGCATTTGCTTGTAAATGGAGTGGAGAACATCATGCTAAGTGAAATAAACTAGGCCAAGAAAGTCAGTAGTCTAATGTTTTCTCATGCGGAAGCTAAACCAAAATGAGGGAGGGGGAAAGAGGGGCTGGGAGGAATCCCATGAAAATAGATCAATGGAGTTGAGGGAAATAGGATAGAAAAGGAGAAGACTGGTGGGATGAATATGGTCAAAGTTTCCTAGGTATATGTATGAGTATATCACGGTGAATTTCACCTCTATGTAGATCCATAATGCACTAATAATAATAAAAAAAATCCTAAATAGAAGAAAGAAAAACAGAGGAAATGGAACGGGGAAAGGGAGGAGGAGAGGAAAAGAGGATATACTGGTGACTGTCTTGGAGCAAATTGTATTCCATGCTTTTATATTTATGCCAAACCCCCAGTATTATGTATATTTGTAATTAATATAAAAAAAGGCAAAGTCTCCTCCTTGCCATGTGCAGTGTTGTCACCACTTACCTAGTTTACTTACCAAGAAAGTGCCCCGTGGGCTGGAGCTGCAGCTCGGTGATGGAGGCCTCCCCGCATGCAGGAGGCCCTAGGTTCGGTGTCCAGCACTGCCAATAAAAAGTTTCCTACTTCCACTTTGATCCTCCTCTAATTTTTCAATTCTACAAGAAAAGAACACAGATCTTAAAATATAAGTCTGATCATCAGCTTCTCTGCTTGAGAATCCTTCTCTAACTTCCCTTAGCCTTTGGGGTAAAGAAATGACTTCTTCAGTTAATATTGAAGGCCCTTTATAGTTTGGCATTTAACCTCCCTGACCTTCTATCATAGCCCCTCCTGTTTTCTCTACACCACTGTGGGGTAGGTAGGCACAGCTTTTCTGTGAAGAGCCAAATGTTTATTTTAGACTTTGCAGACCATATGGCAGTTTCTGTTGCAACTACTCCGCTCTTCCACTGTAGTGTGAAAGCAGCCTTAGATAACATATCAAATGAACGACTGTGACTGTGTTCTAGTGGAGCTTTATTGACAGAATAAAGGTAGTCTGGTGGGCTGAATTTGGTGTGGGGTATTGGCTCTAGTTTGCTGACCATTGTTCTAGATAATTTTAGGCAGATGTAAATTCTTATTTCTTGAAGTGTAAATTCTTATTTCTTGTTGTCCTTTAAAGGCATTATGAGCTGGGTGCAGTGGCACACATCTATAATCCCAGCAACTCAGGAGGCTGAGGCAGGAGGATTGCAAGTTTGAGGCCAGCCTCAGCAACTTATTGAGGCCTCAAGCAACTTTGCAAATCTGTCTCAAAAATTAAAATGAGCTGGGGATATAGCTGTGGGAAAACACCTCTGGGTTTAATCCCCAGTAACAACAATAACAATAAAAAATCACCCCCCCCCCAAAAAAAAAGTCTTTAGGAAACTGAACTGGGGTATAAAATCTAATACTGTGAAATTGATGTTTGCAAAAAGAGATTTATTGAAATTCAACTGACAAGAGAAATCTGTCTCTTCGATCAGCCAGTGAAGAGGGTTTAAAAGGGCTTTTGCGAGTAAATGGGTCTGATGGTGTCTTAAATCTATATTTGATGTATCTGTGTGTTTCAAATTTTTACTGTTTTAGTCCTGTGTTGTAATTTCGTGGCCAGCACTCCTGAGCTTCATTCTTGATTGTAGTCTGTAGCTTCCAGACCTGATTCTAAGGTTCCGTTGGTCTGAGACACTTAATGTATTGTTCTGTTGTACTGTGTTATGGTTTCTATGTGAGGTGTTCTCTAAAAAGCTTATGTGTGAGACAGTGCAAGAAAGAGGTGAAATGATTGGGTTATGAGAGCCTTAACCTAATTAGTGCATTAATCCTCTGATAGGGATTAACTGGTTGGCAGCTAATAGGCTGGTGTAGTGTGGCTCAAGGAGGTAGGTCATTGGGGGTGTGTCTTTTGGGTATATTTTTTTCTCTTTGAGCAGAGATCTCTCTCTGCTTCCTGGTGTCTTGTTCCCAGCTGCTTTCCTCTGTCACGCCCTTCTACCATGATGTTCTGCCTCATCTCGAACCCCAAGCAACAGTACTGGCTGTCTATGGACTGAGACCTCTGAAACTGTGAGCCTCCAAATAAACTTTTCCTCCTTTGAAATTGTTCTTGTCAGGTCTTTGTTGACAGCAATGAAAAAGCTGACTAAAACACCCTGGAATGTCAATTCCAGGAGGGCGGGAACTTTATCTGTGTTATTTATGGCTCTATTCTCAGCATACAGAAGAAGACCTGCTCAATAAACATTTTTGAGTCAATGAATAAAAAAGTCTGGACTTTCGACAAATTAAAATTCAAGAGCTCAGGGGAAAAACTTGAAGTCGTAAAACAGATTTTTTTTTCAAACTTTTCTTACTTAAATTTTAGTCTTAAGCCACAACACAATAAACTTCATGAGGGCAGGAAAATGTTGGCTCTCTTATATAGTATTATATTACCTTCTAGCGTTGGCACAGTACCTTGCAAAACTTAAACACTCCTTAAATCAATATATAATTGATTTCTTGAAGTTAAGATTTTAAAAGAAAACCAATAGAGCCTTCATTTTTTACCAGATACTTACTTATGCTAAATCGCAGTCATCACAGTTCTGTGACATGGTATCACAACTGCTGTTGTGTATATGGAGAAACTGGAGTTCCCAAAGGCTTATGAAACTATCTAAAGTGGTGTATTAGGTGGTAAACTCATGTCTTTGGCATGCCTAGGAAGCTTTTCTCTGTAAGTGGCTGATACCTGTAGCCTGTTAGCCCAGTCTGGCCTGTTTTCTAAGAATAGATTTTACATTTTTTAGATATTTGAAAAAGAACTTGGGGATATTTTGACACATGAAAATTATATGAAATTCAAATCTCATAGCCCTTAAAGTTTTACAGGAACATAGCTATGCTTTTTTTTTTAAACATGCTATACATTTTTATTTATGCCGTAAATGGTTTTTAAAGAGACCGTGTGGCCCACAAAGCTTGAAATATTTATGATCTGTTGTTTTTGAGAACTCATTTGCTAATCCCTATTCTGTGCCATCTCAGCATGAGTGTGATTCATTTCTGCTTAGGTGGCACAAAGAAAGTAAGAAGTAATGAACTTTAATTTTTTCCATACTTGTTGATTCTAAATCTTAAATTATATTTTAAGGATTGATAGCCAGGCACTACGCAATTTTAAGTGTACTGAATGGCCAATATCAAGTTGCTAGGAGAATGGTGTATTTATTGAACTAAGTAGTCCAAGAAAAATTCCCTTGTTTTGTCCTTAATAATTACTCATTCAATAAAATCAATTTTCTATGATCATCTTTAAGCACATATTGACCAAATAGTCAAATGCTTCATAATTTGACTCCTTAATGAAGTATGTCTTCTAGAGCCCAGAATATATTCAAGGGTGCTGTGAAGCAGCAGACCTTAAAGCATGGTACTTGAAGATCACTGGTGATGCTATAGAAATGCAGAGGCTTGGATTCCACCCTCTGCCTACTAAATCGGGCTCTAGAGGAGTGGCTCAGAGGTTTATGTTAAGAAGCCTGGTGATGGCATACCTAAATGTTTGAGAATGGCTACTTAAAAGTCATGGTTTTATTTTCTTTTTATTCTTTGTCTAATAAATAAAGTTAAGCAGAATTTAAAATATAGAACTGGTTGGATTTATATAGTAAAGAATGTTTAGGATGTATTAAAATGAATTAAAATTAGGAATTTTTGCTTTTCTGAAAGAGAATGGCTTCTAGCTCTGAGATATTAGACAATGTTTTATGAACTCTTTCTTTGACCAACCTGGTGTTTAAGCTCCACCCGCCTCCTGTGTGGTGGTGGGGATCTAACCCAGGGTCTCACACATGCTAGGCAAGTGCTCTGTCACTGAGCCATACTCCAATCCCCAAATTTGTGGACCTGGAGTATATTTCCCTTCTTTTCTCCCCTTTTTTCTGTTGTATGACCTAAGCACCCTGGTCATTGGATAGAACATACAGAAGTGCTTGCTGTTTTGAACTTACTTTCTTGGTTTGAAGGAATTTTAAGCCACTAGATGGCAGATTCTTTCAACAATTATTAGATTGAAGAGTCTTCTTAATAAACTATTCCTAATTTTTCTTGGAATCAATTTTTAGTGTTAACTTTCATTCCATTAGTGTCGCATGCTTAGGGGCTTGCTGTCTGTATACATTGCATCCTGTTCAGTATAATTAGCTGTAATGGTTACCACTATACAGTAAATATTCTGGTAGAAGAACTTAATGCAATAGCAGATTCGCAATACAAATTATTTTCTACATTATTGTATTTCTGCACTTAAGTTCTGCCAAAATCTGACAATTATTTCAGTAGTAAGCCAGAAGAATGCTTAAGGTTTAACTACTAATGTATAAACAACCTCAAAATGTCACAGCAAAATATATGCTAATTTTCTTTTCAGTATTTGATTAGACTTGTGGGTTAATATAGTGTTAAAGCCAATTTATTAAATTTTTGTCTTCTGGACATCATTAACTTCACAAGTTTAAGTACATAATATGAGACATAGCATCTTGATAATTCTTTTTTGAAGTTAAAAAAAAAAAAAGGATAATATATACCTAAGTACCTACTACATAAAATTTACAAATTTTTGTCTATTTTAGCTAAGAGGTATGTGTGCATGTGGGTGGATTCACACATGAAGATCTATAAATGAGAGAGAACAGTACAAATGGAATTTTCTGCTCCATTCCTTTGTCTTCTCTAGAGGCAGCTATGATGGGTTTGATGTGTGACCTTCCAATTACATTTGTCATCTTTACACTGTAAATGCAATCTTATTTCAAACATTCTTGAGTCCCTAAACATTCTTATTCTCCTTAAACATTTTCACTCCCAATGCAAACACATTAGTAGTGTATTAAGAGTTGCTTTGTCACTAAAAGAGAATAAAATCATGGCATTTCCAGGTAAATGGATGGAATTGGAGAAAATAATGCTAAGTGAAGTTAGCCAATCCCAAAAAACCAAAGGTCAGTGATCTTTTTGTTATGAAGATAATGACTTATAAAGGCAAGGGAGGGGGGATGAGAGGAATGAAAGAACTTTAAATAGAACAAAGAGTGGGGAGGGAGGAGAGGGGGCAAGGAGATAGGAAAGTGATGGCCAACTCATTATACCATTATTCCTAAGTGCATGTATGAAGACAATTGTGAAAATACTTTATATAAAACCAGCAACTTGAAAAATTATGCTCATTATATGTAATATGAAATGAGTTGCACTCTGCAAACATGTATAACAAATTACAATAAAAATTAAAAAAGTTGCTTTATCCCTAAACATTCTACAGTACCTTTGGTGTGAATCTTTGTTATGTTAATCTGTATTATTGGCCTTTGGATTTCTCCTCTTGTGATTTGCCATTGCTTATTCTTCGTCCATTTTTCTTTTTAACTAAATGGAAGATTTTATAAATTCTCCCTACTAATATACTATTAGTTTTATGTGTTATGGATAACTTCTACTGGAGATAATTTGTTATTTTATAGATTAAGGCTTTAATTTTTAACATGGTCAATTTCATGTATAATGTCTTAATGATGCAAGGGCAGGAAAATATTTATAGGTGAAGGCTCACAAAGGCCAGCTCATCAAGGGGAAGACTGATCAGTGTGGACTGAGTTGACTTTCTCCTCTCTCAGGTGAATCTTATGTTTACCTAGTTTCATTAAATCAGTTTGTTCAGTTCTGTGAAATATTTGGATAGGATTTTATTTGAAACTGCTTGAGATTTCGATTAAGAGGAACTGTCAACCTGAATGTATGGAGAGTCCTAGAGAGAAGGAGTTCTCTTGCTGTCTTCATTCATGTCTCATATCTCACAAGCATTGCGAAACTTTTTCTTGATGCTCCCCTTATGGCAGTCTTGGCTTAACGTTTTCTTTGTGCCCTCTTTAATTATGTGACTCCAACCTCCTTCTACCCCCGTTGCTGTAATCCTTTCCTTCCCACCTCATTTGCTGAAATCTGGCAAGAATGAAGACAGGTAGTGAGAAGATGGGCCTCTCTTTTAGTCAGCCTTTCAATGCTGTGACCAAAATACCTGACAAGAACAACTTAGAAGAAGGAAAGTTTATTTGGGGCTCATGGTTTCAGAGGCCACAGTTCACAGATGGCCAACTCCATTGTTCTGTGCCTGAGATGAGGCAGCACATTGTGGGGGAGGGGCCTAGCAAAGGAAAGCTGCTCTGCTGGATCAGGAAATAGAGGGGGGTAAAGGGTCACAGGGAAGAAGCAGCCTTCCAGGGCACACCCGCAGTGACCCACCTCTAGCCAGGTCCCCCTGCCTACAGTTAACACCCAGCCTGTTCAAATTGGGATGGACTGATTAGGTTATAGTCCTTATCCAATTATTTCACATTCCTGCATTGATACTGGGGCTTTTGGGGAACAAAAGCCCATATCCAAACCATAACAGTCTCTATAGTAACTTCACTCTGTGCTGCTTAAGGAGAAAGTTGGAGGTTGACATTAACAGTCACTTGTCAAACATCTACCGAGGGCCTGAGACACCTGTCTTCTCATTTTCACTGCCTAACTTTATGTAAATTGCATGTTTTTACCAGTGGAACTTAATTCTTCACTGGCCACTGCATTGTTGCCCTGGAAGCCTCTTCTAAACACTGTGAACACGTTGGAGAATGTTTATTTGTTGGCCAAGCATCACTGCCAGTCTGCTTTTATTTTCTTAATCATTTGTGAGGTAGCCTTAGTCACCATTGTGAATCTTGAAGAACAAAGTAATGGATTAAATTAAAATATTGAATTGAGGTTGATCTTCCATGGCATGTATAACTGAAGAAAATCCTTCAATAGATTTAAACTGGCTTATCTACCAGTTGTCATCTATGCCGCTTAATTCCATGCTCTTCCCTCTTTGCCCTCTCTCAGTGAGCTTTGGAATGCAGAGAGCATATATTGCTCATCTCTGTCTGTTCACTGTCTTGCACACAGCAGTTACCAGTTTGCTCTGTGGGTGCGTGGATGAAGTCATCTCAGTGTCCTTTCCTTAAAACATGTGAACAGTCAAGCCTGCTTGCATGTGCGCACACACACACACACACACACACACACAAACACACACACATGCATTCTTCTAATGCATGTGGAATGCTGAAGCGCTGGTGTCCCAAAGCTGCCTTCTCGGGGGAACAGCACATGATTAGGGTCATCATTCTGCTTGTTTTTCCACTTTCCTCCATTCATGCCAGACTGAAGAGTAAGGGTATGTTTTGGATGTGAGTTGTCCCCCAAAAGCTCACGTGAGACGATGTAAGATGGTTCAGAGGAGAAATGATTGGGTTGTGAGAATCTTAACCCAATCAGTGAATTTATCCCCTGATAGGGATTAACTGAGGGATAACTGAAGTGGTAGAATGTGGGTGGAGGAGGTGGGAATTAGGGTGTAGTTTGGGTGTATGTATTTGTATCTGGAGAGTGGAGTGTCTTTGCTTCTTGATCACTGTGATGTGAGCTGCTTCCTTCTGCCACATACTCTGCCATGATGTTCAGCCTCATCTCGAGCCCCGAGAAATGGAGCCTGCCTTCTATGGACTAAGACCTCAGAAACCGTAAGCCCTCAATCTTTTCCTCCTCTATAATTGTTCTGGTCAGATCCTTTAGTTACAGCAACGAAAAAGCGGACTAAAATGGGGGAAGCAGGTACCGAATCTGTTCTGTTCTCAGTGGAGCTTATCTGTTGTAGCTAATTTAATCTATGCACAGTCCTAATATTCATCAGAATTCATAGAGAGGAAGTATCTTCTAGGATCAAGACCAGGAATTCTTACCTCTCTAACTCCTTCAGTAGTCAATCAATAGTTTTGTACTTATCATAAATACAATTAATATAATAGAAATTATGTATTGAATACATTAAAATATTCAATATAGTACATATATTCTTAATATATATGTTGTAATTGATCAGAGGGTACTTATTTCAGTTATCAGAGAATTGTTTTATTCTGGCTTTTGGGGGGATTTGTTGAGTATTTTTAGTGTGTGTGGGTTTTTTTTTTTTTTTTTTTTTTTTTTTTTTTTTTTTTTTTTTTGGTACCAGACAATTCCTGGTACTCAGGGGCACTCAACCACTGAACCGCATCCCCAGCCCTACTTTGTATTTTATTTAGATACAGGGTCTCACTGAGTTGCTTAGTGTCTTGCCATTGCTGAGGCTGGCTTTGAAGTTTCGATCCTCCTGTCACTGAACCACTGGGATTATAGGTGTGTGCCACTGCACCCAGCCCTTTGTGTAATTTTTATTATAAGTCACTGTTCTATAAATCATGTTTTTTCCTTTGAAAAACATTATGATTAAATTGCAATTCTAAATATTCAGTTACCTGATTTGTTTCTATTTATTCAAAGTTTATCCTAGTAAATGGACTTTTGGGAAAAATTTCTTTATGGAAAATTTGAAACATAAACAAATGTAGAGTAGTAGTAGACTTGTACAGCTGTAGACTTACCCTTGAATTTCAACAGTTAGCTCATGGCCTGTCTCATTTCATCTTCATTCCTGTCATCCCTTCACCTGGACTATTTTGAAGTAAATCCTGGACAGCATATTGTTTCGTTTGTAAACACTTTAGTATTTCTACAAGATAAGGACTCTACAAGATGATAACATTATTACATTGAAAAAAATTAACAATAATTGTCCACATCTTTAGATATTAGCCTGTGCTCTCTGAGTTGGCTGATCTGCCCTCTATTTTCCCCCTCTTCTACTGCTCTCTTGCTGTGTGAGTTCTGAAGAAACCACACCATTGATTTTGTATGTTTCTAATGTCTAGATTTAGTTTATTATGTCTTTGTAGTGTTAAGGTGTTTTTCTTCACCTGTGTGTTGTCCGAATTGGTAGTTAGATTAGAGGGATAGTTTTGATCTGTACTAGATAAACTGTTTTGGGGGAAGTACTTTAGTGTAACAGTCATCTATCTGAACAGAATGAATGCTCTGACCAAATAATACTTGCACTATTAGCTTGACTTTGGACCAAAATCTCTTGCCCTTGTGAACAGGTTAAGTATGTTTTTGTGCTGAGGATTTTGCCTAGGTTAGGAACTCCCTGAACAGGTTGTTTCAAGCTCTCATCTTATAATTTGCTATTTTCCATTTGCTGGGGTAAAGTTTTTTTTTTTTTTTTGGTTCTGAGGATTGAACTCAGGGGCACTCAACCACTGGGCCACATCCCCACCCCTCCCCTGTCCCCCCCCCCTTTTTTTTGTATTTTATTAGAGTCAGGGTCTCACTGAGTTGCTAAGTGCCTCGCCATGCTGAGGCTGGCTTTGAACTCGTGATCCTGCTGCTGGGGTAAAGTTGTAAGAGCTCTATATAAAGAGCTCTTCATTCAGAGGAATGAAGGAATGTTAAATAGAAGAAAGTGGGGAGGGGGAGGGAAAGGGGCAAGGGGATAGAAACAATGGCAGAAGGAGTTGGACATCAGTATACTAAGTGCATGTATAAAAACTCTAATGGTATGAAAATACTTTGTGTAAAACCAATGACTTGGAAAACTGCTCTTTATATGTAATATGAAAGGAATTGCACTCTAAAAGTATGTATAGCAAATTAAATAAAAAATTTTAGAAAAGCAATGGGAAAAACTATGAGTGAAGGCTCAAGTTGTGTTACTGTGGTTAAAGTTAATTTACGTGATTTCATGGATTTTGAGTTTTGCAAAAGCTTTCTGGTAAAACTCATCAGGATTTTATGTAGTTCATAAATTTTTAGATCTAAGAGTATGTTAGAGATGAGTTTTTATTTATTTTGGTACTGGGGATTGAACTCATGGGTACTCTACCACTGGGCCACCTCCCCAGCCCTGTTTTGTATTTTATTAGAGACAGGGTCTCACTGAGTTGCTAAGTGCCTCGCCATTGCTAAGGCTGGCTCTGAACTCATGATCCTCCTGCCTCAGCCTCCCAAGTGCTGGGATTACAGGTGTGCGCCACTGCGCCTGACTTTTATTTTATTTTTTTGATTAGAAATTAAGTGGTCAAGTGAGAAGAGCTGTTGGTGGACTGTGTCTGATAGATCTTCTGGGTTTTGGGGCTGGGAATAAAACAAGGTGTATTTTAGTTTTCTATGGCTGCCCTAAGAAATTATCACAAATACCGTGGCATGAAACAAATTTATCTTATATTTCAGTAGGTCAGAAGTTTGAGATGGGTCTTTCTGGGCCCAGTCAAGGTGCCAGATAGGCTATATTCTTTTCTGGAGGTCCTAGCTTTTAGAAGCTACCCAGATTCGTTGTCTTATGGCCCCTTCCACCTTCAGAACCAGCAATGAGTCTTTCTCATATCACATCACATTATTCTGACAGACTTCTGCCTCCTCCCTTCACTTTTAAGTATCCTAGTGATTACACTGATCCCACCTGGAAAATCCAAGATACTCTCCTTATATAAAGGTCAGTTGACTGGAAACTTGAGTTCCATCTGCAGCCTTTAATTCATGTCTACAGGTTCCCTGGATTAGGGCGGGGACATCTTACATGTGTTGGCATTATCTGTCTACCCCACAAGGTTGGTAGAATGAACAGAAGCCAGGTGTTGCTTTCCATAGTAACATGGTTCTTTTTCACCTTCTTCGGCATGTACCTATGAAGGGAAAATATGGAGTGCTCATGGTGTTGCATCATGTATTGATACTTATAATTGTATAATGTTTAAAAATTAACTTTAGTTAATATGGCCATATGATTTAGTCTTTGTGCCAACTCTGAAGAAACTTATGAAGTATTTTCTTGCAATTTCTGTGCAAAAACTAAAATTTTCAAGTTTTGGTTTTCCTATGAGTATGGTCTAGGAAAAGGTAAATTGTGTGAAGTATAGCCTCATTTTTGACCCAACAGGAGCCTTGTGATGATAGGTTTGTAAACTTCGATGTACAGGGGCTTGGTACAGTGTTTTTTTTCATTTGGGGCAGTGATACAGGGTGTGGGGACATCACCATGTGGACATGGCCAAAGAAACCTCTGCTTGAAAGGCTTTTTTCTGTTTCCTAGGCAGCAGGCAGTTTTCAGAGCATGGAGAAAACTGTTTTCATTGTTTTTTGTTTTTTTTTTTTTTAAAAACAAAAAACAAAAAACAACAAAACTTTAAAAGTGGAGAAGTTCATGGCTTTTGTCCTCTGTTATCTCTCTCAGGTCTACTGTCATTGGGAACAACAGATAACTCACCAACAATTAAAGTGTTTCCTTTAATGTATCAAAACTTTCTAACTTTTTTCTATTTTTAGTACTGGTGATTGAACACAGGGGTGATCAACAACTGTGCCACATCCTCAGCCCCTTTTATATTTTATTAGAGACAGGGTCTTGCTAAGTTGCTTAGGGCCTGCCTACGTTGCTGAGGCTGGCTTTGAACTCATGATCTGCCTGCCCAGGTGCTGGCATTCCAGGCATGTGCCACCGCACCCGGCAAACATTTTTTTTAAGACAAGTGATGAAGACGTTATATAGGACTCTGCCAGATGTACTGAATCTAACTTAACTTTAAATGTCTTGGCTATTTGAATTCCATTGTTAACCAGCTCAGTTTATATGATGCTAATTCAGTAATGTCTTTTAACTTTTAGTATGTGTTAAGTTGTTTGCCCTGTTGGTAACTAGTCACCAGTTGTTGATTGGGTCACAGAAAAGTAAACCAATCATAATGTGCAGCTAAACTACCAGAGTCTTAATTCTAAGAAGTAGTTGCCACATGGCTCTTTCCCTCAAAAACTTGCAGCCGTCATTTCTTTTGGATGTGCTGGAGTTGTGCCCTCAGTGCATCGCATACACTGCTGTCATTTAATACCTGTGTGTCTGGATGGTGCTACACAACTGTTAATGCTTGCTGCAACCAGTTGGGTACTGGTGAGGGGTGATGGGGGCTTAGAAAATAAAGACTCAGCCGGGCGCGGTGGCGCACGCCTGTAATCCCAGCACTTTGGGAGGCTGAGGCAGGAGGATCGCGAGTTCAAAGCCAGCCTCAGCAATGGCGAGGCACTTAGCAACTCAGTGAGACCCTGTCTCTAAATAAAATACAAAAAAGGGCTGGGGATGTGACCCAGTGGTCGAGTGCCCCTGAGTTCAATCCCTGGTACCACAAAAAAAAAAAAAAAAAAAAAAAAAAAAAAAAAAAGAAAATAAAGACTCACACATGCAGATATGAAAATAAAGCTGGGATCAGGTGGAGTGCTGTTCTCTGATGGAGAAGCATACCTACAGTTATGCCAGTGGGGCTGAGGATATAGCTCAGTTGATAGAGTGCTTGCCTTGCATGCACAAGGCCCTGGGTTCAATCCCCAGTGCCACAAAAAAAAAAAAAAAAAAAAAAATGTTAGCAATCTTTATTTACATGTCTCATTATCAGGTTAAAGACTATGCTATGCAAGTATATTCCTTGTACTCAAGAAACTTACAGAACTAGAAACAGCTGTGCAGCTTTTGTACAGTTGCAATGTACAGTATTAGGAGCTTTGTGTAGTGCTGGAGGAGGTCCATTGTTTAAAGTTACTGTTAAGTGGGCAGGAGTAGCAGAACTGGTGAAACATTGTGGTTGTCTTCCAAGAGAATTCCTCTATCCCTCGAGCTCTGTGCCTGAGATCAAGGTCTAAGCTGATGAGACTCTTGCAGGGAGCTTCCTTTGGCAGTTTGTTACTATAGCAGCTAGGCACCCTGTGCCCTTGCACCCGAAACATTCCCAGGCAGCAGGCAGGCCACAGCCATGAGGTCTCATCAGAGACCCCCAATCTCAGTCACTGCTCTGCCATTCTCTGTCATCACTCTCCACAAATGCTTATTGTTGTGACACAGGCAGTTTCTTCAATATGCTGTTGCCAGCTTTAAGACATTTTACTCCTCATTTCTCAGATGGCATCTGAGTTTCAGGTGCCTGAATGTAGAAGGCTTTACTTGTCCTCAAGCGAAAGGGACATTCCAATTGGTTTTCTATTTGTTGTTTTGTCTAAAAACTAACTTTCTAAACTTAATGTATAATAATTTAGTTTTCTTTGCAGAAAACTTGTTATTTTTCTGTTATTTTGTTATATTTGCAGTTCATTAATTCTATTTGTCTCATGTTTAGACTTCTACTGGTTGGTGGATGTGAGACTGCGGATATGGGCCCCACATCGGCGGCTGGCTGTGGCCTTTCTGCATGGAGAGTTCTTTCAGGATCACCTTATTACAAGCAGGTCACTAATGGTGGAGATAGGGTTACTACGGTAAGCATTAGTTACAATCTTTTACTTTTCTTATTGGTCTTAGAAAGATAAACCCTTTGTAACATTTAAAGGAAGAAATAATTTTGTCTTAAATGAGAAAGGTTAATTACTGCTAGTTCAGTTTCAGTTCTGCTTTCAGATATCAAGTTGAACAGAATGCATTGAATTTTACCTGGCTTTATTTTCAGTAATATTTTCAGATATTAGAAAAGCAACCTAAAAGTAGTCTTATTACTTATATTTGCCTGTTTAGACATTAAAATCTAGCAAGCACCTTTTATGTTTTGGCAACTATGTGGAGTGTCTTTTTTTTTTTTTTTTTTTTTTTTTGGTACCAGGGATTGAACTCAGGGGCACTCGATCACTGGGCCACATCCCCAGCCCTTTTTTGTATTTTATTAGAGACAGGGTCTCACTGAGTTGCTAAGTGCCTCGCCTTTGCTGAGGCTGGCTTTGAACTCGCGATCCTTATGTGGAGTGCTTTTGCGTGTATTAGCTGACCTAAGTAACCCTTTGAAGGTCTAAAGATGTTTGTGAGGAAAATGTAGTTAAGTTGCCCTGGGCTACCTAGCTAGCAAGTGGTAAAATCAGAATAGAAACCTCAGTAGAGGTTCACCAGTCTGCTTTCTTAACTGCCATGCCTTGCTTCCTTTCATATTGTTCCTTTTTCTATGAACTATTCATCTATCTGTTTGTTCTTTCTAAAATTATTAATTGGGCTTCTATTTTGTGTCAGACACCCTTTGGGCTAATTAGCTTTCTGTTGCTGCATCAAAATACTACTGAGATAAACAACTTATAAGGAGGAAAAATTTATTTTGGCTCAGTTTCAGAGGTTTCACATGATGGTGGCTTGTCCCTGTTAGGGCAATAAGTCATGGTTGGAACACATAGTGAAGAGGCTGCTCACCTTGTGGTCACTGGGAAGTGAGAGGAGGGGCCAGTGTCTCAATAGCCCTTTCAAGGGTACTCCTCCAAGACTTCCTTTCACTGGGTCCTACCTCCTAAAGGTTCTACCACCTCCAAGTAGCAACATGGTTTGGAGACCAAATCTTTAGTGGTCCTTTGGAAGACATTCAAGTTCTAGATGATAGCATTCTTGTAGGCTATAGTAGTATAGCTAGGCTGTATTGTGACAATTTAGACAATCCTATCAAGAAGCAAATGAAAAGTCCTAAAACTTCTGTGGCTTACCACATGAAAATTATTTCTTATTTGTGGCAAAGCCTGCTGTTGGTACTGTGGTTCTCCTGGACAACTTGTTCCAATTGGTGAAGAAAGGATCCTTGGAAGATAATCTCTTTCAAGTTCTTATTCTCTAAATTTATGGCCTTAGGAAGGGAAGACAGTGATAAAGGTAGAACTTTTTACTGTCTGAGACCAGAAGCAACATCATTTGTTCACTTACTGTAACTAATCTTGTGTCACCTTCTAGCTATAAAGGGACACCTACCTGTAAGTACTCTTCTTTGTGTTCAGAAGGGAGAGAAGAACTAGGTATGGGTGAATACTAATTGTGTTTACCATATTGACTACCCACCCTATAATATTATATATCTTGGTTATTTCTGTAGGCTGCATGAAAGCAAGCACTTAGCACATTATTTGTTACACAGCGGGAAATTAGATCTTTTTCAGATGAGGGAAGAAACCAAAAAGTTTAAGGGCAGCACAATGTAAGTGAATGTGTTAGGCTGTTTGTTTCAATGATGAATGTAATTTTCTTTTTCTTTTTTTTGGTACCGGGATTGAACTCAAGGGCACTCGACCACTGGGCCACATCCCCAGCCCCCCCACCTTTCTTTCTTTCTTTTTTTTTTTTTTAGTATTTTATTAGAGCCAGGGTCTCACTGAGCTGCTAAGTGCCTCGCCATTGCTGAAGCTGGCTTTGAACTCACGATCCTCCTGCCTCAGCCTCCCAAGTGCTGGGATTACAGGCGTGTACCACTGTGCCTGGCTTGTATTCTTTTTTTTTTTTTCCTTAAAATGTTATTAACTTCAATCTTATAAAACAATGATTTGGTAATGAAAAGTAAGGAAGAAGTATTTTTGAAAAAGAAATCTATAGCAATTATTTACTCTTCCATTAGTATCATTTTTTTAGCATTTTGTAAATACTGAAATGTGTGATTGGGATTTAATCCATCAAAGTAGTTTTTTTTTTTTTTTTTTTTTTTTAACTCAGTATTGAACACAGGGTATTAAACATGCTAGGCAAATGCTCTACCACTAAGCTACATCTGCACCCTTTTAAATTTTTTATTTTGAGGCAGAATCTTGCTAAATTACTGAGGGTCTTATAAACTGTGAGACTGGCCTTGAACTTGGGATTCTCTTGCCTCTGCCTCCTGAGTCATTGGGCTTACTGGTTTGCACCACCACATCTCAATAGTTTTTAATTTCTTAAAAAAGAGATTGTGGAAGTTGGGGTGCTCTTTATATGTAATATGAAAGGAATTGCACTCTAAAAGCATGTAGGACAAATTAAATAAAATAAATAAATTAATTAAAGTGATTGAGACTCACAGGTTTATATGTCATCAGACCTTGAATCAGTGTAGATTTGGAGATCAACTTATTTTGTACTAGCCTTTGTGCTTTGACTTCCATTAATTAGCCATCTACCTATTCTACCACCCTTTTATGTTCTCTGCTGAACCTGGGGAGCAGAGAAGTGATAAGGAGCTGAAGGTCCATGAGAGTTTTAACCACTGAAAATGGAAGAGGGGATGGGCCAGGTCTTCTGGTCCTGTTAAGCACTTCCTTCTTGTATGAAATTATATACATATCTAATTTATACTCTGGTTATCCTATCAAATAAAAATGAGGTAGGAGTCACTTGTACATACTTTACACATTATTTCTTATTTGTAGGTTATTACTTGTGTTTATTTCTCTGACTTAATTCATATCCAGCTTCTAGTTTTATATGTGAGATATATCAGGGCAGACCTTCAAAAGAGTTTGAGGAATTTTCTGTCTAAAGCAAGTATGATGCCTACAGCTTATTTTCCAGTGGTTCAATCAAAATATAATTTTTAGGAAAGTCTGTATGTAAAGAGGGAGACAGTACACAAATGTGGCAAAATGTGTATAACTGGTCAACCCAGATGAAAGGTATACTGGTGCTTCATTGTATAATTTTAAACTTTTCTGTAGCTATGAAATTTGCCAAAATATAAAGTACAGGGGAAAAATAGGTAAGTGTGGAGGATGCTAGGAGAGGTGAAGCAGGCAAAGTGTGTTTTGGTACAGTGTAATCAAATGTATTTGTGACAGAGTGGTCCAGAAAGGAGATGTCATGGAGTTCTGTTTCATGTTAGGGAACCTTTTTCCCTTGACTTCTTGGAGTTCTCTTGTGCTATCTCTATGCTCCTTGCTGAAGTATTAGAAGCTGCTCTGCTCTCTATAGTCTCTGCTCTTCTCTCTCTGGCCTGAGGCTTTCGTATTGAAGTCTTAAAAGAAAATAGCTTTTGCACTGACAAAATAAGTTAGGAAAAATATTGAATTGCAAATTGAATACCCTTCTGTATGATTAACTTCTTGAAATGGTGCAAGTGTATTTTAATCACATTAGTGGCTTTTAAATGTGTCTTGCAGCTAAACTTACAATGTTCTCTATAGGCATCCCGTACTTCCAAAAAACTTGAGGTTATTGGGATTAGCTCCTTTTGACAGGAGATAGGTATTGTTCTCATTGAACCTCCTCTTAATGTGTAAAGTTGCTATTGTGCTGGGGTATATATTGACTGAAAAATGCTGCGGGGCAAGTATTATAGTCTGGAGGCTGCTAGGTTGTAAAAGAAACTATGAAAAATTCGATATGTGCATTGACCAGTTTCAAAAATAATGTTAGTGTCACTTATGTGAGTAAGTTTTACTTACCCACTTGTTCAACATTGAATCACTGCTCCAAGTATTAGGAATATAAAGATATTAGTATAATTATATCCACAAATAAGTACAATAAGCTATAAAAGATACCAGTTCAGATTTTAATAACTGGGACCAAGGAAAAGTGCAGACTCTAGAGTCAGAGGCTGATATTGAATTCCTGTGCATCCCTTGCCATCTCAGGCTTTGGCCAGGATCCACGGGGGAAATGCATGTGAAAGCACTTGATAAACTCTCAGATGCTCTACGGGGTCAGATGTTATTGCCTATTTGTATTTATAAGATAAAAATCTTGAAGATAAATATATAAAAATGAACAAAGATTGTTTTTTTTTTTTTTTTTTTTTTTTTTTTTTTATGATTGATGCTGCTTTTTCAACTTAAATTCTCCTAGTGGAAAAATACAGGCTTTTTGGAATCTTGTTTCCCTACACAATCCTATTTTGCTGAGAAAATAGAAACATACAGAGAAGAGTTCTTCCCTAAGATTTTACTATCTGGCTGCGGCCGTACATGTGTACTCTTACCTTTTGTCATGGTGGACTCCTGTCCTTGCTCTAATGCCAAACCTTCCCTTTGTCCACTAGGTCTCTCTAGATAATTGAAAAATGTTCTCCTACACTAAAATTTCACTGTCTCCTAGATTTATCAGCTTATAGGTTGCTTTTGTTTCTCTTGTTACAAAACTCTTGCACCCCCTTGCCCTCTAGCCTCCATCCCTTTTCGTTTTCTTTAAAGTGTTCATATGTGTCTCTGCTTGCTTCCAACTCTGTCCTTTCCATTTTCTCTCAGATCACTTAGATGGAAATTTACCTCCATCTTTTCATTTATTCTTATTGATGTTATCAGTGTCCTGTAATATTTTGTCAGTTTTGTTGGTATTCTTAAATTCCTACTAGTTACTTACATAAAATCAGTGAGCTTATTCTATTTTCCTCTTTCCCTTTACATTTTGCTCTGTTTTATTTGGATTTTTTTCTTCTTTGTCACAATATATAATATTTTTGCACATACTTTGGACTCTTCATTTCTACTTTTCTTTAGTCTTAGGTATGCACTTATGTACTTAGGGTTACAGTTAGTTTTTTCATTGAAGTTTTCCCAGTCATATCTTGATTGGATGAAGTTAGTCTTTAGTTGATGTTTTGAGAAGGGCTCATAGCTGATGTTTTTTTAATTTCAAAATTATTTTCCCATAGTTTTGTATTTTCACTTATCTAGATGTAGAACCTTGGTTCACTCTTTAATGAAACTTTAGCAATTTCTACTCTTATTTTCTTGGTATGTAGGGTTTAAAAGTCTGATATAATCAAATCTCATTCCCCCTTTGTATAGTCCATTTTGCTTGGAGGTTTTAAGATTTTCTTGATCTGTGAAATCTAATAACTTTCCTAGGATGCTGGAGCTCATCATTCAGTGCTAATTTCCCCAGATACATATCTACCCTTATGACTTAGAGATTCAGATCTTTTTCTATTTCTGGAAAGTTTTCTTAGATTATAATTTTAAATATTTTGTGCATTGGTTTTGTTTTCTCTTTCATGTTCTCTGGTAATCATTTTTTTTTCTTCAGCTTTTTACTCTTTATTTCATTTCCGTTTAATTTGCATCTCCTTTTCATTCTTGTATTGTTTTCTTGCCTTTATTTAAAGCTCCTTATTAAGTTTTCCCAGTCATCTCTTGATTGGATGAAGTTAGTCTTTAGTAGATGTTTTCAGAAGGGCTCATAGCTGATGAATTTTTTCTAATTTCAAAATTACTTTGCACACCTCATGATTTCTTCTTTTTTAAAAGATAATTTTGTCTTATTACCGAATTATATAAGGTTTTCATTATTCACTTTTTAAAAAATGTTTTTTCTTAATTCTTAGTTCTTGATTTTCTGATTAAGATTGTTTTTAAAGTTTTCTGTGTCCTCAAATGTGTCTGAAAGTAATTTAGTTCTGTTTAGAGTGTTAGGTTCAAGTTTTCTTCTGCTTTATGGTTATTTTTCCAGGGTAATTTACCTTTATTGATAAGTATGAAATTTTGTATTCTGATTTTTTGCAAAGTATTTGTAAATCTTTTTATTAATCTTTTTATGATATTGGACTGCTTTATAAGATTTCCAGTTGAGTGAAGCCCTCTTTGGCTAGTGTAGTGGCAGTTAGGTGCTCTAGCGTCTGTCTGGTGGTGGGGAGGGGCTTGGGGGGCTGTGGATCTCTCTCTGGCTGCTTGCTGTTTCTTGGCTTCTTTCCCCTTCACCACCCAATGGCAAAGTGTGCTTCTACCTTTTTACCCTTGTTCTCCTTCAGAATCTGTTTGTTCAGAAGATTGACCTTTCACATCACACTGACACTTAGTCCCTTCCCTGCAGTCTATGACTGATGTGGATGCTTTTTTAGTGTTTTCAGACTCAGTAGATTGAACCTTGTTAGCTGTGGATTTCGAAGGACCTTTGACTTTGCTAGCTTCCTTGACTGCCCCCATTGGGCCCTGCAGTATTTTTTTCAACCTGCTTTTGTCACCAAGCAATTGAGGATGGTTGGGGTGGGGATGAGTGGGCAGTAACAATGAAAGTTACACAACAGGATAGGATGATTCTTCTCATTTTATGCAGTTATTTTGAAGTTGAGTTTTTGAGGGTGTGGTTTTTACCACTATTTATTTCCTTTCTTTTTTTCCTTTTGTTTTTGGAGGATATACTGGGAGAAGTGTTGCTAGGCCATTACTACTTCAGCAACTGGGAATTTTTCATCAAAAATTTTAATCTCAATAGTATCCCCCCCACTTTTAACTGGGGTAAAATTCATATAACATAAAATAACCATATCCATTTTAAAGTATACAATTCAGTGATATTTAGTACACTTACTAAGTTGTGAAACCATCAATACCATCTACCATCTAGTTTCAAGTCATTTTTACCATCTCCAAGGGAAACCTTATCTATTAAACAGTTGATCCCTATTTCCCCCTCTCCCAAGCTCCTGGCAACCACTGGCTTGCTTTCTGTCTCTCTAGATTTTACCTCTTCTGAATATTTCCTAAAAATGGAATCATACATTTATGTGATATCTAGTACCTGGCTTCTCTGACTTACTAAAGGTTTTTAAGGTCCAACCATTATGTAGCATGTGTTAGTACATCATTCCTTCTTATGGCTGAATAATAGGTATACATAAACAATGTTTTTATACATTAATCAATTAATGCATATTTGGGTTGTTCCCACTTTTCAGCTATTGTGAACAATATTTCTATGAGTATTCATGTCAAGTATTTGAATATTCAGTTTTAATTATTTTGGGCATAGACATGAAAGAATTGCTAGGTCATATGATAATTTTCTCTTTTTTTATTTTTAAAATTGTAGATGGACACAATATTTTATTTACTTATTTTTTTTTTTTGGTGCTGAGAATGGAACCTAGTGCCTCACATGTGCTGAGCATGCTACTGCTGAGCCACAACCTCAGCCTGATAATTTTCTCTTTAACATTGAGAAATACCAGACTTTTCCACAGTAACTATAATACCTGATGTTCCCACTAGTGATATATATAAGGGTTCCAAATTGTTGATATGGTCAACAACACTTATTTTCCAGTTTTTAAATTATAGTCGTCTCCTTTCTTGCTTTTTTTGTAAGTGTATTTCTTAAATATAAACACAAATTAGTCTTGTGTTATATTATTATTTTAAATATTGATTTCTAATTGATGAATTTTTCTCTAGTATTTTAAGAGCGTAGCATCAGTTTCTTAATAAAATTTATATTGGAAGTTTTGAACTTTCCTGTAGTGATGCTGGGATAAATGTGAACCTGGGACAGCCTCAGTTGAGAAGAGCTTGTGGTAGATTCTACTATTCATAAATTGTATTAGACTGTTATTTATATTTAAAAAAAAATTGACATTGGATACATTTTGTAAGATTTTACCAGTTGGTAATTGTCCCCCCCCACAACTAAAACAGAATCTCACAAAGATCCTTGATCCCTGTTGGGGATTTTCATATCAATTTTTAAAAATATTTGATTTTCTGTAGTTTTGTTTTCATGATAAAAAATAATTTGTACAGAGAAATTATTAATTTTTCTTTGTATGATGTTCATTTATTTTGTAGGTACCAAAGACATTGGGATTATTAAGGATGTTAAGTGTCAAGTTTTACAGTCACCAGGGACAAGAACAGGTAATGCAACTTTGCTTAACCTTGTGCTTCTCAAACATTTTCACCAGACTACCTGTAAAGTTAAAAGTTGAGTGGACCTTGAATATAGTAGATCTTCATCTGGGTGTATTCATAATGATATAATATGTAGATACATGCACTAGTGAGAATTTATGGTTACTCAATTTATGGTTACTTGTTTACTTAGTATATATCAATCTTAATTCAAAAAAACTTTAAAGAAATATAGAGTGAGCCCAGTTTTCTTCGGTTCTGAAGACAGCCTAAGGAATTCTCCTAGAAGTGTTATATATCTATGAATTTCTTATCTTACAAAAAATCTTGTGGATTTTTTATCCTTTCCTACAATAGATCTTTTTTTTGTTTCTTATAAAATTAAAAAAAAATCCTCAAGTTTGAGATTATTGTTGTTTCAAGAGAAAAGAAGGAGCCATGTTGATCCAGGGTTTCAGGAATCATTTATTTTACTGATTTGTTACTTAGAGAAGCCTGGGTCTATGACAATGAGTTGGACAGTTTCATTCTGAATATAAACGATACGTATAGGGATTGCCTTCAAGGGATCTTGTTATATTTACTCTCAGTGTGACTCTCAAGAGTCTTGACCTGCATGGGAGAATCAGTTCATACTCCCGTCATGGGAAGAATCAAATAGGCTAATTTTTCTACTACTTCAGTTTATTTACTGAGCCAAGGGGAGAAAATAAGCATTCTGTTGCAGCATTTGTATTTCATATATTTTAAATTTTAGGTTCTAATCATTTCTCTGCCATTGACTAAGGTAAATTATGTAGACTGGATAGATTTGCATTCTGTCTGTAGTGATGAGCAAAAGCTCTCACTGTTCCTTGTGTCCAGAAAGTCACTTTCATTTTCAGTCCTTTGCATATTCATACTGTTTCCTAGTTAGCATTTTTTAAAAAATTATTTTGTGAAGACTTTTAATTTAATGAAGTTAATCTGCTACCCCATAATAAAATCCATATTTTCTTCTATAACATAAAATTAATTTATATATTAATTTGCATTAATATATAATATATATATATTTTATTCTAATCAGTTATACATGACCACTGAAGGCTCTTCGATTCATTGTGCACAAATGGAGCAGAATTTTTCACTTTTCTGGTTGTATATGAAGTAGAGTCACACCATTTGTGCAGTCGTACATGTACATAGGGTAACCGTGTCCATCTCATTCCACCATCTTTCTTAGCCCCTACCCTATATTCTTTTTAATTATTTCATGGAGTTGTCTTTATTTTGCAGAAAAAGAAACATAGGCAAGACTAAATGATTTGGCTTCTGCCTTGAAGTTTATTTTTTCTGATTTACTATGTTGCCTCTATTTGTCTTTTTATTACCATTCACAGAGCATTACTTTGCTTTTCTCCCTGGATCCCTTTCTCATGTTCCTAATATTATCTAAATAATAACTTTATTTTTAACAAAATTTAATGGGTTAATTTTTAAAAAAAAGTTCTGTTGACTGTAATTGAGAATATGGAATTTAATATTCATTTATTAGTCAGCAAGCACTTATTCAGAGCCAGAGAATAGAAGGATATAGAAAAGGCACCTCCTCAAGGAGCCCTTATGTAGTGAGGTAGACAGACTCACAGGCAGGGATAAGGCAGGGCCTTCTGTGTTCTAGTCTCTCATAAAGCATACAGTTCTACTGAAGAGCAGAAGAGAGAGCATTCAACTCTGGAGGTGACACTTGTTGTAATGGTGAAGTGAGGAGTAGTTCCTCAGGCAGGAAGGGGAAGGCTTTGCGACAGAAGTACACACTTTTGGATAGTATCAGACAACACCATTGGAACATATCAGTTTGTTGGGGTAGTGAATCCACAGGCTCTTGTGTTTTGTTTTCCATGTTTATTTTATTTGGAATGATAGAGGCTTAGTAATATTTAGAACAGGAATTATTTGGGGGCTTGATATTCCCAACTCTTCTCTGTATCATGTCTGCTATGTCATAGAAATTGTTTATTAATTGCTTTGCCATACTAGTAGGCAAGTGTAAGTCTGTTCAATCTTTGTAAATGACCATCTTCCTTTGATCCCACTCAGTTCCTCTGAGCTCCAGCTTGCGCAGTCTCAACCTCTGCTGTTGTTTATTCTCTTGTGATAGAAATTGACTTTCTCATTCTATGAGGATTCTCTGTGATGGAACAAAAGGAGGGAGAAGCAAGCCATTAATTTCATTGTATTTTGATCCTTGTTTCTGAACATACTGTACTGGCATTCTTAAAACTGTTTGAACTTCCTAAAGACTTTTCAAATTTAACATTCTAAACCCAGTACTTTCCAGTAAATATCTGAATGTTATGTATCTTATTTTGTACCTGCAGGTTTCTAGCCTAGAAATACTTACGGCTCATAGATTTTTAGTGCAGCAATTTTAGAGCTTTTGAGGACTCAGAGATTATCTAAGAATTAACTATTCTGAACTCTTTCAAACTAGCACTTTTCACGTGACCTCACAGGAAGCTGGCATTACTGGCATCATAATGCCTGTTACATTGGTGAAGAAATTGAAGCTTTAAGACAAATGGGTTACAAAGTTCACTTACATAGATGGTAGCAGGGATGCGTTTGGTCTTAGGTCTGCTTGCAATTAGTACTTTTTCTTTTTCTTTTCTTTTTTTTTTTTAATATTTATTTATTTGCTTTAGTTGTACACAATGCGTTTATTTTTACGTGGTGCTGAGGATTGAACCCGGGCCACGCACGTGCTAGGCGAGCGCTCTACCGCTGAGCCGCAATCCCAGCCCAGTACTTTTTCTTTTTCTAAAAATCTATTTTTTAGTTGTAGATGGACACAATACCTTTATTTTATTTATTTTTATGTGGTGTTTTGAATCGAGCCCAGTGCCTCACACATGCTAGGCAAGTACTCTACCACTGAACTACAACCCCAGACCACAATCAATGCTTTTTCTATAACCTCTCTTTGGCTGTTGTCTAAATCTTTAATTGGTTTCTGTTCCTTCAATTACCCAAGATTCATTGTACTTAAAGGTAACCATGACTATGTATTACTTTTTGGTGGGGAGGGGGTACTAGGGATAAACCCAGATGCGCTTAATCACTGAACTACATCCCCAGCCCTTTAAAAAAAAAATGTATATATTTTAATTAGGTATCTCCAACCCTTTTAAAAAACATTTATTTTAAATTTTGAGATAGGGTCTCACTAAGTTGATTAGGGCCTCATTAAACTGCTGAGGCTGGCTTTGAACTTGTGATCCTCCTGCCTCAGCTTCTTGAGCTGCTGGGATTACAGGTGTGTGCCACCACGCCTGGCTATATATATATATATATATATTTTTTTTTTTTTTTTTTTTTTCCACAAAGAATGATTTTACCACTCAAGTTTGGTAGCAGTTATTTTTCTCTTTTAAACTGTGTTCTTCTTGACTATTAATGTATTTTTAAAAGGGATCTACTTTCCTATGCAGTAACTATGTTGTAAATATTTAGTTCATTTTTTTCTACTTTTAGCAAAACCAAGAAGTAAATAGAAAATTGCACAGTATCAGAGGTTACACACACAACAGGCATTAAGGGTAGTGGTTGTCATGTTGCTAATAAATGATCATGGCAGCTGCTGTTGATCTATTTTTTTTTATATCCATAATTATAGAACTAGTAATAGCTTACAGGTTCTTTTGAATTGTGGTTAATGTACACAAAACTTATAAGCCTTTAAATCATCAATGTCTGACTGGCATATATTATCTTTTAAAGGATTTGTTAATAATCAGATCATTTATATCTTTTATAGAGGATATTGGCTTGGAAAATTGTTTTATTCTAAAGACAAGTCTTCTTTTTTTTCTTCCCTGTGTTCGTTAACCAGGCTTTTCAAGATGATTTTCTCTTAATTTATAAGGATATATTTTTTAAATTTTATATTAATGAGACTTCTAAATCACAGTTGGCTAAAATGTTACTAAACTCCTTGGGGACGTGAATTTGTCCCCTGATGACTTTCCAGAGTATAAAACAGTGCTTGACTTGTAATATTTATTCTTGAATATGTAATATTTAATATGTAATTCTGGGATGTTAGAAGAGCTGCAGTTACAAAATAACCTTTTATTGATTTGAGGTTTCTTTAAAAATAGGTAGCAATTCAGAATATTTTGTGTTTAACCTAGAATTCAGTACTTTCATTTTAATATGGCCTGTGTACTAAAAGGCATAGAAAACAGACCACTTGTTCTTAATTATTCCATATAGATGATGTGCAATTGAAGAGAGTGAGGCAGTTTAAGCTCATTTTAGTACAAAGATCTGATATTTAACATTAAAAAATTCCTTTCTCTCAGGAAGGACAGATTTTAATACAATATTTGAAAGAAGGTACAGTTTCTACTCTAAATATTACTGCCAGTAGTAGAAGGCTTTAATTAGTGTTTTAATTAAGAAAAAATCAAATGGACATTTGAGCTAGTGGTTCAATGTCAGTAGGAAGCTAGAGGAAATTGCATTAAGGAAACGTGGTTTAATGCATTTTTTTTGGAACAGCTTTGTTATCCACATTTTACAGTTTACTCATTTCAAGTATACAGTTCACTGATTTTTAGTGTATGCACAGAACTTTGTAACCATCTCAATTAGTTTTATTCCTTTTATAATTTTATTGCCCTTAAAACTACCCTGTGTCCCTTAACTGTCACTCCCACACGTGGGTATGCATTTTAAGGAATTCATAATCTATAAAACACCCATAAAAGTTATAACTCATGATAATTTTTGCTTGAAGAAATATTTTTAGAATATTTGCATATTTGGGTTTAGGGTTTTATGTAGATTTTTGCTGCTATAAGGTAGACAACAGACTTGTTAAGACCAGGGGATGTGCTGGAACACAAGTATATGAAGTGGGTAGAACTCTCAATGACTAATGATCATTTGTAACATGGCACCTCTGACTGTCACTTAATTCTGAGAGTTGTTTGTACTTGTTGACAAGTTCTTTGCTCTGACCTTATGACTTGTACAGGATGGAATATTCAAGATGAGCCTTTCTCCACAAGGAAGCCTTCTTGCAGCCACTCATTTCTCAGGGAAACTGAGCATCTGGGCCATCCCGTCTCTGAAGCAACAAGGAATGTGGCATCAAAATGAGCAGGTATGTCTCTCTTGTTGCTGAGTACTGTCTATAGTATTTCATTTAGTTCAAATTTTTTATAGCACACATGTTAGTTTCATCATTCCGAAACTGTCCTGTTTTCCAGTTAAATTAATAACAGTACAGTAGGACAAATTATTAATAGACTAGCCGAAAGAAAAAATATGCCTTGTATTTCCCTACCGAGACTGTAGGCTGAACAGCACCTCTTCATTTAAAAGAGATCCAATAAGACAGAATGGTAGACATGTAGAATCTACATTAATTGAAGGTGAAGGGAAGCTGGGGGGGGGGGGAGGGAATCCTCCCTAAATCTGTGTATAAGAAAAAAAAATTAAATCTGAGATTTTTTTTTTTTTTTTCTGGTGCCAGCTATTGAACCCAGGGGGTGCTTAACCACTTAGCCACATCCCCAGACCTTTTTATTTTTTATTTAAGAGACAGGGTCTTGCTTAGTTGCTAAGGGCCTCTCTAATTTGCTGAGGTTGGCTTTCAACTTGGGATCCTCTTGCCTCAGGCTTCTGTGTTGCCGGGAATACAGGTGTGTGCCACTGCACCCAGATGCATGCACTGATTTTAATGTGTAGTTCAATACACTCTGTATACCAGGTATTGCCTATTAGTTGGACTATTCCCCACCTCCTCCCCCCGCCCTTTACATTCTAAAAAATACAGAATGAAAATGTTAAAATTTCAGCAAAAGTCAGTATGGTCAAGGATTTGGAAGGTCAAATCCTTAAAGGGTTACGATTCTTTATACATCTTGCTAATGTTAATAATATACTTTCTTGAGACTTGAAAGGAGTTCCCTTCTCTTCACTCAACGATGATTTGCTCTAACATAGACAAAGATGGAACATTTTCATTTTTAGTGTCTTGAAATGACTAGTTTTAAGGATTAGATGGTTTTTGTTTTTTAGTAACAGGTTGAATAATTTAAATAATAATGTAATAATTTAAATTCATAAAGGGAAGGTAGAGTTAGATAATACATAGCCATGCATTGTGATAGAGTGGAGGTTTAAAGAAAAACCTTTCCTCAACTATGCGTAGTTTATGATATAAATCTTTTACTCTCTGATGGTTATTTTACATTTCACCAATTTAAGGGTTAATTCTCCTTTTGTTACGCTGAATTTCACACCATTTGCCCATGGACAGATCATAGTTTTATGATTCCAGAATTGGAGCATATTTCTTGAACGATCTGAATGGATCAGTGTCATAAGTAAGAGAATTTGTTAATAAGAAAATAGTTTTCAGGGGCTGGGGTTGTGGCTCAGCGGTAGAGCGCTCATCTAGCATGTGCGCAGCTCGGGTTTGATCCTTAGCACCATGTAAAAATAAAGGCATTGTGTACAACTAAAACAAATAAATATTAAAAAAAAAAGTGTTCAGAATAGCAGAGAAAAAGAGAACATTTTCCTACTCTATTCTCAGATTAAGTTCTTTTCCTTTATATACAGATTTAGGAAAGATTCCCACCCCCCCAGCTTCCCTTCACCTTCAATTAATGTAGATTTCACATATCTACCATTCTGTCTTATTGGATCTGTTTAAAATGAAGAGGTGCTGCTCAGCCTACAGTCTCGGTAGGGAAATACAAGGCACATTCTTTCTTTCTGCTATGAAACTATAGCTAAGTTGACTTATTTCTTTGTGGAAGTGATCACCTCTCATAACTGTTTAACATCTTTAGCAAGATATGTCAGGAAGCAGAGCTTTCACCAGACTGTTGAACTGTCTGGAGATGGGATTATAGTTTAATTTGTATGACATACATTTCATATTGTACTTCCTGAGGCTTTGATATATGGAGTCTGTTTTCCATCTATATTCAGAGAAAAAGGTAATTATTTAGGTAATCCAAAAATATTGTGTATTTTTCATGGTTGTCAGTGTGTGGTGATAGAGAGTAGTCAGCTTCTTTCCTTTGGGAGGATCCTGAGGTTCTTTCTATATTTAGGAAATTTTTATGCTTGGGCAACAGTTTTTTAAATGGTTAAAACCTTTGAAAAATAAAGATGTTTTCCCCTCCTGGGTTTGTTTTCCTAAGTTATTTTCATTCACCTAATAAAAATATCGATCAGTTTCTGAAGCATTCTTAATATTTGATCTTGTGAATATTCTAGAATGTCATGTATGCAGTATAAGAACTATTCATTGCAAAATTGATTAGTATGCTCTTTTGTTTACTGAGATTCTGAGGCCCCTTTATTGCCTGCAAAGATGAATTGCATCTTATTGTGGTACTTATTGCATACACTCAACTTTTTGACTGTTTTTTTTTTTTTTGTCATTAATTGCCAATCAGTGTCATTATGATTCATTACTTTTTAATTTTATTCATTAGATTTTTAAAAAAATATTTATTTACTTTAGTTGTACACAATGCAATGAATTTATGTTTATTTATGTTTACGTGGTGCTGAGGATCAAACCCGGGCCGCGCATGTGCAAGGCGAGCGCTCTGCCGCTGAGCCACAACCCCAGCCCCTCATTAGATTTTTATAGTGACTATGAAAGAAATTTTAAACATCACTTAAAAACCTTGAAACCTGGGAAGGAATAAGTATAATTTTCTCAGTGGTTTTAAAACGTGCATTCACATAAGTTATGGGAAACAAGAGAAGGGGATTTCAGAAATAGGAGGTACATGGTAGGAAAAGACGAGTTCAAGGTACAAGTTTGTCTCTATCCTTGCCTCAGCAAGAATCTTTGTTAGAAGTACCCTGAGCTTTTAGAAGGGGGAATGCATTAGGAAGTACGATAGTTTGATTATTAAGCATCGACCTTCTTTGCTTTTGATTTAGTGTTCCCTGAACAGTGCTCAGGCAGAACATTCTTAAGTCAATCTGCCAATCAGGAGGGATGAAACTTGATTTTCAAGCTAGTTGTATCAGTTATTAAAAATTTACCAATCATTAGGGGTATATGTCAGTTCCAATTTGGTTGATGTAGATTTTTTCCCCCTTAAATGTCTGCATAGACTGGAAAAAGTAGCATTTTGGGGTCTCACAACTAGACCATATCTTGGTTGCCATTATGCAGGCCATTGTGCAGGTTGTGATGTCCTTTGCTGAGGGAGCTTAGCTAGTTAATGAACCGAGTCCTGCTGTGATTGCCATCCCTGTTGTGCAGCATCCAGGCCAGGGATGCCAAGCCTTCCCTTTTCAAGCAGCTGCTCAGCCTGGACAAAGGCTATCTGGATAGAACAGACTCTGCCCTCTGAGATCCCAGCCAGTTTTAGTCTCAGAAGAAATTTAGGTCCAAAATTGGGGATTGGGAAGCCATTTATTTGTATTCATTTGTCTTTTAAATCCTGTGACTGGTTAAAACGCACATTCCTCTGTTGACTTGTCATCTCTTCTAGTCTGATCATCCAGTGGCTTTACTCTTGGATCCTCCTCTGCCGTCTGCTGCTTTTGTCTGAACTTTTCTACTGTTTCATCATAGTTTTCTTCATTCCATCATAATCTCTCTGGTGAAGTGTCATCCTCTTCACAGACACACAGATTTCTTTGAGTATACTTATCTCAAACCTTTATAGCTTGAGAGGATGAAGGTTACACATATGATTTTTTTTTTCTTTTACAAAATTTACTCTGATAACATGAACTGTTAACTAATGAGCATTTGCTTTGTTCTGTTATGTGGCAAGCTGAGATTTGATTTTGTCTTTTTGACTCCATGATGTCCATGTGGGAAAATACATTAAAAAAGGTGAAAGAAAAACTTATTAGGCCAGTGAATGCCAGCATGTCCATCGCACATTTTTATCCCCATAGTGTTAGGCATGTCCTTAGTTACAGCTTAGGAACATTCTATTATTTGAAAGACGAGATTTCTGTATGATAGATTAGGAAGGCAGGAATCATTCTGTTTGATTATTCATTTTGGCACTGATTCTTATTTCATGATCTTTAAAAACATAGACAAATCCTTTTTCTCAGTGAATATAATACAGATCTTTTTTCAGTCCTCTCACATGTGCTCAGCTCTTGAAGTTAAGTGTGTACCAGGTATTAGAATGAATAATTGAGAAAGTTTCTCACTGGCAAACGCTTAGCTTTATAATAGATATCTAGAGACTTGTGACATAGTGGGGCATGAGTTGGAGGTGGTCACTATTTTCCAGCAAGAGGAGTTTGTTCAACTATTGAGTCTTTCACTTGTGTTCTGAGAAAATTAATAATTGTTTTCAATTGGGACTGACTTCACTGTACGTATTAAAATCTAGTGTGTTGTTAAATCCAATTTATAAATACTTTTGTTTCTGTATTCTTAATAACATAATTGTAAAATAAAAGTTCAACTGTTTAGCTGGGCACAGTAGCACATGCCTGTAATCCCAGCGGCTCGGGAGGCTGAGGCAGGAGGATCAAAAGTTCAAAGCCAGCCTCAGCAATGGCAAGGCACTAAGCAACTCAGTAAGACCCTGTATCTAAATAAAATACAGAATAAGGCTGGGGATGTGGCTGAGTAGTCGAGTGCCCTTGAGTTCAATCCTTGGTACCAAAAAAAAAAAAAAAAAAAAAAAAAAAAAAAAAAAATCAACTGTTCATTGAATTTCCACTGAGTTCTAGAGTAGGAAGTACAGTAACCTTAAGGCATGAATAGTCTTGCAAGGGAAATTATAAGCTCAAGCTAAAATAACACGTTAATATCATGAAAATGTAAGCTTGGAGGAAGAAACACAATTCAGTGGTAGTGCTGGGAGAAGAATTCTTGGAAATACATTTGTATAGTAAGGCTTAGCTATTTACAGAGTAATTTTCATATTTTTATTAATCTCATAGCAGTCCTACTCATGAAAAACTGTTTTTTATGCCCACTTTAATAGATGGGAATGGTTCTAAAAGAGAGTAACCTAAAATCACTGTTAGAATGAAGATTCCATTTTGATTCAGGTTTCTGACTTCATCAGTTAAGTCTTTTTTTCCAGTGCATATTTAAACTACTTTTATCCCTTTTTAATGTTTTTATTAGTGCATTTTAGTTAAAATAGTGGGATTCATTTTGACATAATCATACATGCTTGGAATATAATTCTGTTTTAGTCCCCAATACTTTCTCTCCCCACCCCATTCCCTTTTCTCTACTGGCCTTTTCTTTATTGCTTTAATTGGTAATTTAAGTTTTTGTTCAAATTTTTTGCACTTAGAAATACTGACTTTTTTAATCTGGGCATATGAATTATTAGCATATGAGTTTAAGGGAGAACCAGGGAGGGTATCACCTTGCAATTTATATGAGCAACATCCTCTGGAGTCATGCAGTTTATTATGCAGAGGACCTAGACATGTGCAAGTGTAGTAGTAGTAATAAGTGAAAACTGTGAGACTGGTTTACCAAGTGTGTAGTGTCTCCTTTAAAGAGAAATGCAGGCTCTGAAAAATACTGACACAGCTGGAATTTTCTCATTCCTCTTGGTATAATCAAGTAAGCTTGGGTCAGCCAGGTAGAGCAGAGCTTTGCCTCTTTTAATAGCTGCTCCAGGAAATCAGTGGACAGTTAGTTTAAAATAGATTATCTGGTAATGTATAATATTGTCAGCTTATAATTTTAGCTCAAATGTTGCCTCAGAAGAAACTAAAGTGACTGCTGCCCAGTGCTACCCTGAGTGTCTTTACCAAAAATCTGAATTCAGCTCATTTGGGGTTTCTTCATGCAATTCACCACTTTATTAGTTTTTATAATATGCTTTGTCTGATTGAGCATTTTCTCTGTAAAACCTAATGATTAAAGATAGTTATGGAAGTGCCTATTCTGATTTACTTCTATTCAGTTTTGAGTTGATTAAATACTTCAGCTTTCATTGTCAATATGAAAATCCATCTGGCTAGAAATCTGTGAGTGTTAAGTTTTGTTCATGTCTGGAATAGAATAAAATGTTTTAAATGATTTTCATTTCAAACATTTCCCATATGTTCTATTTATATCTTTACAACTCATTTTTGGCTTTAATTTTCCTCTAATGTTTTATTTACTTGCCTATTTGTATTTCTGTAGGTCTAGAAATTGGAATAGAAAAATATATTTCCCATTTTATTTCTTTAAGCATAGTAGTTGTTAGACTAATTTTGTTAATAGATTTGAAGGATAAATGGGAAGAAATGTGATAGATAAAATCCACAGCTATTTTACTTTGCTGAACTATGATCTCTTTGAGAGTGGGCACTAAGTATTTCATGAAATGTATTTCATCCACTGACTTATTTAGGCAAAGCTGTGGAATGAAATATTCATTTGAATGTTCCTTTCAGGAGTCTGTTGGAGGAAGGGACCTCATTATATTTAGATTGCACTGGTTAAAAATAAATCAGCAAATAAAATCTTCAGATCTGAAAAAAAGCATTGTTTTAGCCATAGTAGCCTTTCTATATAAAACTTCTATTCATGTTCTTAGACCCTCCCCTAGACTGCTGCCTGTATGATTCAGGGGTGTTTTCAGCAGTAGGGATATATTGGGGCAGAAGGGTAATTCCTTTCCTCACCCACTTATGCGAAGGTCCCAACAGATAGGTTCATAAGAGAAAAGCATTATACATCTATTTAATAACAAATGATTTTCTCCTGATATCTAGAATTTGGAAAGGGAAAGTTTTTACTTTATTCTCAACCAGGCACTATAGGCAGAGATTCAGAAGGGTTGGAGTTGGTTAAAACAATTCTTACTTTTTTTTTGCTGACCTTTTGTCCGTAGTTCCAGGATTTCATCTATAGACCTTGTCAGCTGACCCACACTGGGCAGCAGAAACTGTAGGAGAATAAGGGTTATAGCTGAAACTTCTATAACAAAAAGTCAAAAGAGGTTCGTGAGTTCAAAGCCAGCCTTAGCAACTTAGGAAGGCCCTGTCTCTAAATAAAATATTTTTAAAAGGGTTAGGGATGTGGCTCAGTGGTTAAGTGCCCCAGGGTTCAATCCTCCCCCCACCCTAATGTATAACACATTGATTAAATAAAAGTTTCACAGGGTCTTAGAGACTTAAGACTTAAGACCCAAAGATCCTGGAAAAGTGGTCTGTTTATTTTTTTCCAGTGTTATTAGTGCATTATATTTTCATATGTAATAGTGGGGTTTGACATATTCATAAATGCTCATAACATAGTTTGCTTCAGTTTAGTTCCCAGTATATTGTGTTTAGGTTTGACAAAGAATGGATGAGGGAGGGGCCATATACACAGGTAATTTTGGTAATCAAAGGGCTCTGGAGGCATTAACATTCCAGTCTCCCAGAGGTGGTCTCCAACTTTCTGGACTCAAACTGGCCTCCATTTTTGTGATCTGACCCAGTTACCTACACTGACTGCCTGTCTTTAATTCTTGCTTCATTCCCCCTTCTAATTTTAGGGACTCCTTACTACTCTAAGGAAAAGGGGCGATGACCGCTCTTGCTGCTTCAGGCCAAGAGGGGGTGATGTAGGGTCAGGCAAGCAGTTGGAGTCCCCTTTAAGAAACTGGGTTGGTGGAGGGGTCCATAGTAAAATTCTGGTTCTAGAAGAACAGGTTGTAAAGTCATCTGGGGGTGGGTTCTTCTATGAGAAAGAAACAAAGAGACATGAGATTAATACAAAATACAGCGTAGTCCCAAAGAGTCTGCAGGTTATGGCTGTACTGCAAGAGCTCTCTGTGTTCTTGGTGCTCCTCCTCATAATTTTCTTGATGAAGAGGAGCATACTTTGAGTTCACACAGTCCTGTGCCAATGAGATTATTTGTTTTAAAGTGTTTTCTCAAGGTTTCTTGTCAGATTTCATTGTGTTCTATATGTCCATAAATTTACCAAAAGATTTTATCATATTGTTTCTTGAGAGTTCTCAAGTTTAAGAATTTTATTTCACACTGCTGTTTGCACTCCAGCATGTTAAATAGGGGGTGCACATGTTCTCATATAAATGCATAGTGAGGTGCGAGTGGCCAAGCAAGGAGGTTTGGAGACATGGAAAGGTTCTGTACAATACCTCATAAATGATTAAATAAATTACCAATTTATCTGATTATTTTCAGTATGTACTTTACTGATTTCTAATTCTTAGAAAATTATCTGTTTTGTGATTAAATAGCTTTATATGGTAACTTTTTTCTAGTAAAGTTTAAAGACTACATCTTCTGTTCCCAGGGACTGCTCTAAGTGATTTACTGGAAGGAAATTCTTAGTAGTAGTAGATAGAGCAGGAAAGTCTTTCAGGCTGCTGAAAGAAATATCTATTTTAATATTCTGAAGTATAAGCCACTGATAAATGGATAATAAAATATACTTGTTGCATTAGATGAAAAAGTTCATTTTGTTTAAGTATAGCAACACTTTAGATTAATTTTTTTTATAACAATTTTTTTCCAGCCTCAGTTTGTTCTCAGAGCAACAAGCACAGCATGGAGTTTGGGGGGTGGGGTTTCAGTCTTGGAGACAAGGGCAGGGTTGCAGGCCTGTGTTCTTGGCCTGGGAGTATTTGGGATTCCCCAGCTGGGCCATCCAGATCGTCCTCCTGGAATCACCAGCTCTTTCCTCTTTTGTCAGTGAACAGGAAAGTGGGTGGGAGCCAGCTGGAGCCACTACCTCTTCTCTGTAGGACACCCAGACCCTCACCTGGGCAGGACTCCCTGGGGCCTCATATGCATGTCTAGATCTCCATGTCCACAGGGTGAATGTTGCCCATTTTGTGCTCTCTGACCCACAGCTCCTTGTCTTTGCCCAGGTCCGCTTTTTGAAGCAGTTGGTCCACAGGCTTGACTATGCTTTGGTTGAACATGTCCAGGTCTCTCTGACCCTCTGTGAAGGCTTTCTGGGCCTTCTCCACTGATGCTTAGCAGCTGGCGAGTTGCTTGCAGAGGTCATGGGTATGGTGGTCACACTTTTTCATGTCTTTCTTGAAGTTCTCATGAAAGTTCATTAGGTGGACTTCTGCTTCATCTTCCAGGCTCCTCTTCACCTGGGGCCATGCTTCTCCCAGGGAGCCTTCAGATTATGCAGCCAAGGAGTTCTGAGAGAGCTTAGCCAAGTTCTTTGCATATTCTTCTTCAATCTTTATCCTCTCTCGGACAAATGCAGACCTTTCTTTCAGTTGCTTTTTGAGCAGCAGTTCGAACCCAGCGATGGTCCATTGCCTTGCGGGTCCTTCTTATCAGCCCAGAAGTAGTCATAATAGCTCCACTCTATTGGCTTTAGCAGTTGCTGTTCAGGCATTGTGTCTGGGTGAGGGAATGTCACACAATTTATCATCTTCTCTGTGTGGTCAACTTTATTTTCAAGATTTTATATTTTGCCTTCATTGCCTGAGGTCTGTCTTCTAGGTGGTCTCATCTGTTGGTGATGCTGTCCATTGAATTTTTAATTTGGTTTATTGATTCCTTCATTTCAAGGATTTCTTCTTGATTTCTTTTCAGGATCTCTCTCTTTATTGAAGTGATCTTTTGCTACCTGTATTTGCTCTCTTACATCGTCCTTTAAGTCTTAGAGCAGTTTTCCCAAGTACGTTCTGAACTCCTTTTCTTTTTTTTTTTTTTTTTGTGGTACTGGGGATTGAACTCAGGGGCACTCGACCACTGGGTCACATCCCCAGCCCTTTTTTGTATTTTATTTAGAAACAGGGCCTCACTGAGTTGCTAAGTGCCTCGCCATTGCTGAGGCTGGCTTTGAACTCGCGATCCTCCTGCCTCAGCCTCCCAAAGTGCTGGGATTACAGGCGTGCGCCACCGCGCCCGGCTGAACTCCTTTTCTGACATTTCTTCTACTGTGCCGTCAATGGATTCTATTATTAGAGCATCTTGGTTTGTTTGGAGAGCTTTATTTCCTTGTTTTTTCTGTTGTTTGTGTGTCTTCCCATGTATCCGTGTGGATCTGAGGCAATACAGTTTCTACCCTGTAGACTTATAGTGTCCCTGAAGGTTTCTAGTACCTCGCCTTTCACAGGGAGACCAATATTAACAGCACAGATCTGGGTTTCGGTTTCCATAGGCTCCACCACACTGCAGTCCCAAGATGGATCCTGGATCATAGATGATCGATAAACTCCCAATATTTTAATTTTAATTGACATGATAGTTGTACACATTTATAGTGTACAGTGAGATACCTGATACATCTGTGTAATGTATAATGATCAAATTGTGGCAATTGGCATATCCATCTCCTTATGGATCCTGAATATTTATCATTTCTTTTTGTTGGGAATCTCTAAACTCTTTTTTTTTTTTTTTTTTTGGTTCTTTATAAAATATATAATGAATTGTTGTAAACTATAGTTGACCTATTGGCAACTGTTTCCTAAGATTTAAAATTTCCATTAAAAAAAATCTAGGAGCCGGGCGCGGTGGTGCATGCCTGTAATCCCAGCACTTTGGGAGGCTGAGGCAGGAGGATCGCGAGTTCAAAGCCAGCCATCAGCAATGGCAAGGCACTTAGCAACTCAGTGAGACCCTGTCTCTAATAAAATACAAAAAAGGTCTGGGGATGTGACCCAGTGGTCGAGTGCCCCTGAGTTCAATCCCCAGTACCACAAAAAAAAAAAGAAAAGAAAAAAAAAATCTAGGTTATTTTTACTGGTATTTTCCATACTGTTGTAACTTTGGAGATGAAGTAAGTAACATTAAGTCAATAGGGTATCTGACTTAATGACATTTGAAAGAGATTAACATACCATTTTGTTCCCAAAGGTGAGCATAATACATTTTGCCTTGATATTAGTATATGAATGGATTAACTTTGAATATTGCATGATTATGTGTTTTTACTTAGTAAATTTTTAGTCACAGAAAGAATTAGTGGATAACAGAGATTGTCTAGTCAGGTCTTTGTGCTCTGAAGACCAAGGTTTGGAGAGGTTGCTCAGTTAAGATGGGGCTGAGCTTGAATTACTACCCAGGCTAATGTTGAGTCACAACAACATTGCTCCCTTCCTCCTGCTAGATAGGGTGTGGGTGTGTGTGTGTGTGTGTGTGTGTGTGTAGTGAATTCTTAGTGTATTTTGCTTTCATTTGAGTGAATTGTACACTTGTTAACTTATTGTTCTTATGCATTCTATTTCATTTATAAAACTGAGTCACAGTATCTGCCTGTGCACATGTGAGCTGTAGTAAAAATTGCTTTTACAGACTATTAAGGTGGGGAAGATTTCAGTTAATTGTAACCAAGATCACAGAAAAGCATCATCTCTGTATTTGGTTATTTAAAAAATTCCATAACTGTTGATGATCTGCTCATAATTTTCTTACATAGTAAACTCAAGAAGTCATGTGTATATTTTCATATTTAGCCAGGCTATGATGACCTTAATCCTAACTGGAGGCTCTTTACTGAGAAGAGAAAAAAAATAAAAGGTGAGTTGTAAGAAATATGATGACTAAAATCTTAAGAGACAACTCTTATTATTTAAGGTATTCTTTAGATGATAAAGTCTCTAGATACTTTTGCTTTTTCCCTTGGAAGAAACACCAGGAGTTCACAGCCCTGGAACCAGGCAGCAGACTCAGTTCTCTGATGTTTTAGCTTCCCCAAAGGCTACAGCAGAGCCCAATATCTGTGGCACAGGTCTCCTGCCACGGCTAGCCCTGAAATGGCACATAGGTCAATGCTCTTTTAAAAGCACATGCCTTTTCACGTGCCTCTGGAGAAGATAGCTGAAGGAGGTCCACACCTGGTAAACTGAAGAGTAATCTCTGTGGGTGGGAGGTCATTAGGATTATGCTGGTGGAGCTTTCTTTCTTATTTTATTAATACATCTCCAATTTTAGAATAATTTGTTTTAAAAATGAACACATTATTTTTTTATAAATAGGAAATAAGTCAAGATTTTTATTTAAAGAAAAGTGCTAATTCTTATTTAATTGGTAAATTAAAACCAAAACTAAAGAAAAAAAATTGTTACATTGAGTGTTTTACTTGTAATTTTTGGCTAAGGTATATTCCTTTTTACTTCTTGTGCTGGGCATCAAATCCAGGACTTGGTGCACATGAAGCAAGTTCTCCACTACTAGGCTTTACCCCAGCCCCAGATTATTTTTCTTCATGTGAAACTCCCAAACAACTCTGAATTTTTAAGTGTCCCTTACAAAATCAGTAAGTCACACATTTTAAATCTACATTATAATATGCTTTTAATTCACATTTAAAGAGCATTGCAAATATTGATTGATTAATATCGTGTCAGAATCCAGGCTTTGAATGATGTGTTTTGTTAAATAATCATCTAAAACACTCAGAAATACTTGACAAAAAAAAAATTTGTTACAGTATAGGTTAGAATGTGATTTAAATAACCGCCCCCCTCCTTCCTTCTGGGAAATAAGCCCCAAGAACATTCACTTTTTCTTGAAATTCTTTATTTGTATGAATTGCCTTAGGCTTTCATTGGAAGAAAATAGTGTTAGGATTTTTTAATGAAAATAATCAGTTATTTTCAGTGTTAAATTCCAATTTAAGAATATCTTTCTCCTTAGTTTATATTTTTTTAAATTTATGGCTTATTGTTACATGTATTACCCTTAAACCATATCATATCTTTTGTGGAACAGGTAAGGTTAAAATAAAAAGCACAATGAATCTGTGATAAATATCATCTCATTTCTTTTGAATGCCTCTGTTGGGTAGAAATTCTTTATTGGCTTTGAATGCTTTTTCCTTTGTTAGTTAAATGTTTAAGAGGAAATCTGTAATGGAAGCTATTATATATCTGTCTTATATTTTTAGAGGGTATAATTCTCTTCTTTATCTGAAAGTGATAGACATGCATTTTCTAAAACCTTTTATAATCTTGGTATACACATACATTTTGTACTTATCTGCCTTTTAACTTCTTATGTTGAAAATGGTGATATGTCTGTTTCCTGAGTATACTTAGTTTCTTTTCTTTTTTTTTTTTTTTTTTCCATTTTGATAGTATTGGCGACTGAATCCAACAGTTCTCTGCCACTGAGCAATATCTCCAGCCACACACACACACACACACACACACACACACACAAATATATATATAATTTTTTAAAAAATTATTTTGAGAAAGTCATGCTAAGTTTCCCAGTTGGCCTTGAACCTTGTGATCCTCTTGTCTCAACCTCCTGAGTAGCTGTGATTACAAAAGTATACCTTTGTGTCTGTCTATATTTACTTTTTGGTGAAGGACTTTAATTGACTTACCTTTGTATCCCTAGAGCTTTGGACTTTGATTAATTATTGGCACTTAGATATTTGTTAAATGAATTACTATACCATTCTTTACCTCCTACCTGAGCAAAAGTTTGATCACTTCAATTAGATTTTTTTCTCATTATTTAAGATACCTTTAGGGTCCACATAATGTAGGTAAATTTGAATTTTAAGTTCTGTAGTAAGTATGTTGTACTTTTTTTTTTTTTTTTTTTTAAAAGCACATTTACAGATTCATTTGCATTTCTTTTCTTCTTCCTGTTAGATAAAGAGTCCTTTTACCCACTGATAGATATCAGTTGGTGGGCTGATGGTGCAGTGATTTTGGCTAGATGCTCTGGTGCTCTAACTGTGTCTTCAGTGAAAACCTTGAAGAATTTGCTGGGCAAGTCTTGTGAATGGTTTGAGCCATCACCTCAAGTCACTGCTGCCCATGATGGGGGATTTTTAAGTTTGGAGGTAAGGCTTTCCCCTTTGAGAATAAACGTGCATTTCACCAAAAATCTAAATATTGAGCTTAATTTTAGTAGTCCCATGATCTAATCTTGTATTTAAAAACAAAATCTGTGACTAGCATCAGATATTAGGTACAATACTAAAGAAAGTTCAGTTTAAAAAATCGCATCATGAGAGAAGAAAATTTGTGGTCATTATGCTCTCTTCAAAGCATTTCTTCACTGAAATGATAGATTTTTTTACCCCCTAGATTAGTTATCTTAAAATGTAGGATGGGTTGAACTATCACTTAGGTATTTCCTAATGTTTAACTTATTTCTTTGAAGTGTTTTAACTTAAAATTTTTGATTCTTTCAGTTAAAAGAAAAAACAAAAAAAAAAACTTGGTTTATCATGACAAAAGACTTGAAAATAGAGGCTAGTTCTTGAGAGTTATGTTTTGGTCATTTAAAATTCTTATTTTAAGTCTTTTTACAGGAATAATCTTCAGAGGCTTTTATTTCAGTAGTGCAGACTAACAAATATTTTTTGTTCAAAAGTTTGTTACTGAGTTTAAAGATGTTCTTTAAAGAGAATAGCTTAAAATATAAGCCAGCTCTGTTAAGTCTGAAATGAAAGTTATCTTTATCAAACAGACTTTCAGATTGGGAACCTTATTAAACTGTTAGACTTTTTTAAATGGGGCAGGGGGAGAGCTATTTTTGGTAAAGCAAATAGATATCTTTGTGTTAATTTCCTAAATAGATGAAAAATATTGTCATCCAATTTTTCCACAGCAAACAGAAATATCAAAAGTAAAAGCAATTCACATTCTCAACTTCTTTCTGTAAAATAATTACAGACATATATTTATAAGACTGTATTAATGATCTGTCACTAAAACAGCCCTTCAGTTTTAGAGATTTGGATCTGATAATGTCCATGTGTGTTTCTGCAGGAATTGATATATATGCTTGTTGTTGGAGTCCTTTGGGTTCCATTTTGAATCAATAATAACGAATCAAGCCAGAGTAGAATTGAAAATTTTGTTTTTCATTAATTCCAAAAGGTTGTGTTTAGTTCCTCACTATTAATTTCTTATCTCCTTTTTCAACTCAGTGTGAGATTAAACTTGCCCCCAAAAGATCTCGTTTGGAGATGAGGGCTGGAGAAGATGATGAGGGGGGAGAGGATTCTGACTCTGACCACGAAACATCTGCCAAGGCTCGCTACTTTGGGTACATAAAACAGGGTCTTTACTTGGTGACGGAAATGGAGCGATTTGCACCTCCCCGGAAACGCCCGCGAACCATTACCAAGAACTACCGCCTTGTCAGCTTGCGCTCTACGACTCCAGAGGAGCTTTATCAGAGAAAGGTGAGAATATCCTGTTTCTATCAAAGGGTAAAGGCATCAGACTTTTTTTTTTTTCCTTCCCTTTTTTTCTTTCCAGGGAAAATAAAATTTTCAATAAAGGAAGAAATTAAAGAGTGGGATCCTTGGACAGTTTATTTATTTTTGGTGCTGGGGATTGAACCCATGGGCACTTTACCACTAAGCCACGTCCCCAGCCCCCCTCCCTTTTTTAAAATATTTATTTATTTGCTTTTAGTTGTACACAGTGCATTTTTACATGGTCCTGAGGATCGAACCCAGGCTGCACATGTGCTAGGCGAGCGCTCTACCCCTGAGCCACAACCCCAGCCCCCTAGCCCTTTTTATATTGTATTTAGAGACAGGGTCTCAATGAGTTTCTTAGGGCCTTGTTAAGTTGCTAAGGATGACGTTGAACTCTCAATTCTCCTACCTTGGCCTCCCAAGCCACTGGGATTATAGGCATGCACCACTGAGCTCAGTGCCTTTTTATTTTTTGAGATAGGGCCTCGTTAAGTTGCTGAGGCTAGCCTCAAATTTGTGATCCTCCTGCCTCAGCCTCCTGAGTGGGATTACAAGTGTGCTTGTAGCTCTCCCCTTATCTGCATTTAAGTGGGACGGAGGATGATGGTACAGAGGATGCAAGTGAACCAGCCAACTACCTGGTTTTGGCTTGGAAAATAAAGATACTGAGGGAGACAAGGCAGACCACTTCCTGGCCAGGGATTTTCATGGGAAGCCCAGCGACCAACCCTGCATTGTGCCATTTGGCAGTGCTGTAGCTGTAGCCCTGGACCAGGAATCAGGCTATAGTATTGCTAGTCCTGGTTTTGCCATTGTTTGATTCTGTAAGCAAGTGCTCTGGATCGTCTTTCTGTTAAAGTGTTGCAAGAATCCCTAATTTATCTCCTCTAAATGTCAGTGAGTTTCCAGGGGCACAGTGCACAAAATGCATGACATGTTGTATAGGTTTAGTAGATTGTCCTCATTCATTCTCTAATCATAGTGACCTGTGGATAGTTCTGCAGTATTAACATTCCCGTGTCCATTTCTTTGTCAAAAGATTGAAAGTGAAGAGTATGAGGAAGCCTTGTCTTTGGCTCACACCTATGGCTTGGATACTGATCTCGTGTATCAGAGGCAGTGGAGGAAGTCAGCCGTCAACATTGCTTCAATTCAGAATTATCTGGTATGTGAGAATATTTTGGTAATGTGGTAAAATTCATGTTCATGGAATATCTTTTGGTTATAGGTTTTATTTTAGGGTACTTTATGTTGCTGATTTTTCTGCAGGTGATAAAGTGCTTTTTTTTACCTGGAAAAATTCTCTCATCAGGATCTGTTGCCTCTGTAGCTGGGTTGTGATGATGAAGATGTCTGAACAAAGACCTGATCCTTTTCTTCACTGCACCAGTTACCTCTCTTCACTCAGGGTCTACTTGGGAACCATAGCAGAAGTTTCAATTTGGAGAATTATTTTGTAGTAAACAGAGATTAACTGCAAAGGGGTAAAGCAAGTTCTAAGGAATACCCTTGGGCTGAAGGAACATGCCCATGGAGGGAATGCACTTGAAAGGGAGGCCTCTTCCCCTAGGCTGGGATTTGGACAATATTAGGCAAGGATTGGTGCAGCACACTGGATGGAAAAGAAGGTTCTCTGGGTTGTGTCAGGCTAGGGCTGGTCTCCAGTGATCCAGGTTGGTAGTTAGAGATGGATATGGAATCTGGCCGTCTATTTCCAGGGTGCTAGTGAGCTGAGGTTGTGTTTCAGAAAACTCTTGATACCAGCAAGCAGGAAACCCCCCACAAGCTTCACACAGCTTGAGGTTGGTAGATAAATAAGAGGCCTTAACCTGGACTGGCAAGGAAAACTTCTTATTCCTATAGATAGGCTCAGTCTGGGGATCTTTCTGTCCAGGTTCCTGGGAGATCACTGGGGAAAAAATTGGTCCACGGGAGTGCCACTGATCTCAGTGGAAAGTTGTGGGAGGAAGGGTAGAGAAGGAAGTATCACTGTATTTCCCACCCCATCTCAGGCCTTGCTGGCTGCCAGGCCAGAGGGGTAAAAAGAAGCAGAACATCAGTTCTAGAAACCAGAGCTGCTTCCTTTGTTCTGGCCCTTCAGTACCCTCTGTTGAGAAAGCTTAATACTGTCAGCTACAAATGAGAAATGCTATCACTGCGCCTGCTTGGAGTGCAAGTTTGGAGTTGAGAGGTAATAAATAGGTAACTGACATATCAACTTACTAAATACTTCTTTTTTTTTTTTTTACTTATGTCTTGCAACTGGATCCTTCTTTCTATAGGTCTCCCACATTAAAATTGTTATGTAGCCATACCTTAGTCAGTGTGGGTTGCTATAACACAAATATCATAGACTTGGGTGGTTTAAACAAGAAAATTAATTTCTCACAGTTCTGGAGGCTAAAAGTTCATGGGGAAGGTGATAGCCAATTCAGTTCTTGGTGAGGGCCCTCTTTCTGATTTGTTGATGAATCCCTTCTTGCTGTGTCCCTATATGGCAGAGAGTGCATGAGAGATGAAGCAAGATCTTGCCTAGTCTCTTACGTGGGCACCACTTTTATTATGAGGGCTGTACTCTTATGACCTAGTTACTAAATATTACCACATGGGGATGGCTGATTCATATAGTCATATGTTCAATATCTAAATTTTGAGTAATATATTCAACTCATAGCAAGTCTGTATGTTTTGACCCTTGGCATCTTTGTAAGGAAGTAGTTGAACTCCTAGCATTCTGATATGACATTCAGAAAGGAAAATCTTCTTGCCTCTAGGAACACCCTTGGAAATGTCAGGAAAATTTCATGGTGATTGTTTTCCTTAGAAGTTTATGCACTTGAGTTATTAAAAATAAAAACGTTATCTGAAAAAGTTGTTTGTGAGAAGTTGATGCTTCAGCCAAACAGAATGGTTAACTGTTAATACAAGTAATATCTCAGACAAGGGAGCGTGAGAGCTGATGGAAAAATAAAGACAAAGTTGCTTACATTTGCTTTAGCAAATTAGAACACCAAACCTACCTTTTCTTTATGCCTTAGTCCAAGTGAACTCATGAATGCATGCATACCTACTTACTGGCTTGTTTTTGAAACATCATAAAGGACGGTTTTGGACACTGATGGAGCTAAGATGATTGTAAGAGGCAACAGAGGTAATTAGGGACATATTTAATCTTATTAAACATACAGTTAAGAATAGTATACTAGTGACCTTGAAGAGGTGCAGCACGGGCCTAAGTGTGGACTTGGCTGTTGAGGAGCCGATCATCTTCCCATGGAGACAAACCTTTTGCTTAAATTCACATGAGGCTGAACTGTAGGAGCCTGGCAACGGTAGTGATCATTGCAGGTTCAGCAGGAATAGAAGAAAGGCCTTGTATGCTGAAGATATTTTGTACAGGAATTTGGGAGTCTCAAAAGAGAAAGGCATTTGTAAGAAGACAAATGGTTTTGGTATGAGCAACTTGGCAAGACAATGAGCATGAAGACAGTGACCAAATCTGTCTTATTCACTGTCGTCCCCATGCCATTCAGTGCCTGGCACACAGTAGGTGCCCAGTAACCATTTCATGGGTGCATGAGTTCTGTAAGTCACTTTGTTGGAGATGCTATTTGAGGTAGTGAACTTGAGGAAATACAGGTGGAAAGATGTGTTGAATTGGATCTGGGAGGATGTTGAAAGCTTGTGGCAACCTAGGCTTTTCTCTGTAGGGTATTGGAAAATTGTTGTGGATTTTTGATTGTGGGGATTGCAGAGGCAGATGGTATAAAAGAGGACCGGAGTAGGAGGAGAATGGTGTTGGAAACCCTGCTAGGGGCAGAGAACTCCTGTAGTGTCCCACATATTGTATTTTGATGACTTAGACTGATATGTAGGCTGCAGATATGAAAATGGGGGAAACAAGAAACATTTGAAGAAAGAATCAATGTGGAACGTGTAAAGAGATATAGGGTATGTGTCAAATCTTCAAATTTGTAATTGCAATGACAATTTCTAGGAAGAGTAAGAGGCAAGGATTTTGAATGGAGTTGGAGGAAGCAATTGGGAGGGGAGAATAGGCCCTGCTTCTTCCACAACAACATACCATAAATTTTTATGAATAAGTTATAATGGTACTACTGTGTGATACATGTTATGTCAAATATAGATAGGACCTGGAGTTTTGGAGCTTCATATTTCACTGAGGCTCATTACAAGCAAAAGCAGTTGGAATCCCATGCTCTTTATCCCTTGGAGTCAACATTAGAGAGTGAACAGTTTTTAAGTTGAATTTCTTAAGCAGCTAGCTACCTATGACCCAGTTGTTAAATAACTGTACCACTTCACATAGAGCTTTATAATTCTAGAAGGCAGTTGTTAGGTGTTGTAAGATGCCTTGGGTTCTTTAAGCCTTGTCGTATGTTTTCTTTCTATCTAGAGTAAAATAAAGAAGCGGTCCTGGGTTCTCCATGAGTGTTTGGAGCGAGTGCCTGAAAATGTAGATGCTGCAAAAGAACTGCTTCAGTATGGATTGAAAGGCACAGACCTGGAGGCTCTGCTAGCAATAGGGAAAGGAACAGATGATGGCAGGTTGGTTACAGTAAAAGCTGAATTCAAAACAGAGGTGACTTGGTGAAAATTTCTAAGCTGAGACACTGGGCCAGGTAAACTTGAAATTCCTCTGTGTCGAGGCAGTTGCCTTTAATCAGAGCTTTCTTACATTAGGTCACGGCTTTTGTTCCTTTTTTTTTTTTTTTTGGTACTGGGGATTGAACTCAGGGGCACTCGACCACTGGGCCACATCCCCAGCCCTTTTTTATATTTTATTTAGAGACAGGGTCTCACTGAGTTGCTAAGTGCCTCGCCATTGCTGAGGCTGGCTTTGAACTCGCGATCCTCCTGTCTCAGCCTCCCAAAGTGCTGGGATTACAGGCGTGCGCCACCGCGCCCAGCTGGCTTTTGTTCCTGTGTGTTAAGTGTTAGCATGTAATAGCTTGATTTGAGGAAATATCAATGCTAGAAACATTTATTGAATGCTGGCCCTTGCTAGGCTAGGGCTTGTGGCACTAACCTAGGTTGGCTTCCTCATCAGTTGAACAATCTTAGAGGAGTCTTGATTTCTCTTTTCTTACCTGTAGGATCATACCTCCTTTACAGAATTACTCTCAGTGATTAAATTATATATCTTGTGAAAGCACCTCATGAACTTTTAAGCACTGTTCAAATGACAGTTGGTAATAATAGTAATAAAGTTATTTGACAGGAGTTATTGCTCATCAGACATTTGGGACTTCTTTTGAGATATAAATGATACTATATCTGAAAGTAAATAATTTAAATGATACCATTTGTTGATAATTTTAAGATCATAACTATAAGTGATTCAAATTATAAACTCTAGGCAGCATTTTCTACATGGGCTGTTTTAATTAGGTGAATATAATACCACATGTTTCCCTAAATAGTTTGCTTTTTCTTGAATTTAGCTTTTTTTTTTTTTTTGGTACCGGGGATTGAACTCAGGGGCACTCGACCACTGGGCCACATCCCCAGCCCTTTTTTGTATTTTATTTAGAGACAGGGTCTCACTGAGTTGCTAAGTGCCTCGCCATTGCTGAGGCTGGCTTTGAACTCGCGATCCTCCTGCCTCAGCCTCCCAAGTGCTGGGATTACAGGTATGCGCCACCGTGCCTGGCTGAATTTAGCATTTCTGTGCATATTAATTATTTTCTATTTTATGGATATAATGAGTGGATTACCTTGCTTACAATGGCAAAAATTAAAAAAAAATTTCTATTTCTGAGGAAGTTAATAATTCAGCTAAAATAGGAAAAAGCAGCTTTTAAAGTTAAAAAAAATTACGCAAAAAGGATTCAGGTTTTCTTTTTATCTTGCAGATTTACATTACCTGGTGAAGTAGACATTGACAATATCTCCTATGAGGAGCTTTCATCAACGGATGAACAGCCTGCCAAGAATAAAAAGGAAAAAGAGCTCAAGAAGAGACAAGAACTACTTAAATTAGTAAACTTCTCAGAGTAATGATTTATTACTATTCATTCAGTAACCCTGTTAAAATAACTAGTGATTTCAGTATATATTTTTTACTAGTGATAATTATTTCAGCAACTTAAATGTGTTTAATATTGTTTTACCCTTGTGCTTTAGTACACTGTTTCAAGAGCTTTGGGTTCAATGGAATAGTAATCATTTTCATTCTATTTTAAGTACTAGAGAAATGTACTTTCATGTGAATATAAATGGCCTAATATAGTTATTCAATACAGGTTGACTCTGGAACAAAAGGAACTTTGCCGTTGTAGACTGAAATTATTAACTTACTTGGATCGACTTGCAACCTATGAGGTAAGGAATAATTTCAGTCAGACCAATTATGTTCATTTGATCTGCCACTGATATTCCTGTCTTAAAACTATTTATATGGGAAAAATTAATTTCTTACAGAAGCAAGTTCTCTTTTAACTTATTTTGGTAAAGACTCAAGATCATGAAAGGCCAGAAGTTATTTTGTTAGGTTGGGGAGTACAAAAGCATTACCCATTTCAGTGCATGTAAGTCTTGTAGACTTACAGTTCTTTTTCTTATATTTTATGTTAGTGACACATAGCTGTTTTCAGTACTAATTTTCAGTTTTTACTGAGTTTAAATAATTTTAAGATCAGTATTTCTTATGATTTGTGGGTTGAATTTACTTGGTTTCTCTTAATTAGGGCCACACTTGAACTTAAAAATAGTATGTTTCACATTCAGGTCTTTAGAGACGTAAGTACAGATGGCCCCATGTTGGGGATTTCAGTAGTACTATGAATCATTAGAACGATTCAGAAACTCTTAAAGGTAAAAGTGGAAATTGGCCACATTTCAGTAAATACAGATAGTTCAGTTTGCTTTATTACATGACCTTCATGGCTGAAGTTATTCCGGTTTTAAAATATATTTCTAACTATTGAAGTTTGGCTTCACTTGGAAGTTATTTCCTTAATCAGTCTATGATATGCCTCCCTACTGCAGGCATATCAATCCTGGCACTGGCACATAGTAGGTGCTCAGTAAGTGTCATGTCTACTAATATGGTGCCCATCCCAAGAATAATGGAAGCCTTTTGTACTTGTGACTGCATAAACAGACCCAGAAACCTTTGATTGCCCCAACCTTGCTAATATAGTTGAAATGCTTTCAAACAGGACACTTAAAAGGGCTAATTTTGTGGTTATTAGAAAACATTGGTTATGAGTATACCACCTTAATGCAAACAAGTTATGAAGAATTCCTGATAATTTTATATGAATACAACTGGTTTTACTGTCAGATGGTCATATTATCCTAAAACACATTCTTTTACGATGTGTGAGTTCTGGAATATTTTGAGGTAATGTATTATAAGAACATTGTAGGGGCTGGGGTTGTGGCTCAGTGGCAGAGCGCTCGCCTCGCACGTGCGCGGCCCGGGTTCGATCCTCAGCACCACGTAAACATAAATGCATTGCATTGTATACAACTAAAGTAAATAAATAAATAAATATTAAAAAAAAAGAACATTGTAGACTACAGAAATCCAAACATGTAGTTTATTCATGAACTAAATATAAGTATATAAATAATGATATATTATAAAACAAAAAGGTATGTCAAATGTTCACATACTGTGGTGCATATCTGTAATCCAGGTGATTCAGTAGGCCAAGGTAGAGGATCAGAAGTTCCAAAGCCAGCCTTAGCAACTTGGCAAGACCCTGTCTTAAAAAAAAAAATGCCAGGGTTGTGAATCAGTGGGTAAGTCCCTGGGTTTAATCCCGGGCGCCCCCCAACTCCCTGAAAAAAAAAAAAAAAAAATAAAGGTCAGAGCTTGACTATACAGTTAATTTTCTTTCATCATCACCATTTATGGTGCTTGGGATTGTACCCAGAGCTTCACACATGCTAGGCAAGTGCTCTACCATTAAGCTACACTCCCAGCCCTCTTTTATTATTCTTTAGATTTTTAATGGCTATTTCCCATATGACAGTAAGTCCATTTAAAGTATTTGTTGAGTCCCCATTTATTTTGGAAAATTAAGCTAAGCTTTTGAAATGTAGATGACTTGAAATGAATTTGGCTGTTAAAACTTTATAATTAAAATCTTCAGATATAATGACTCGCCTGTTAGTGGCAGAGATAGGCATTGCATTTTCATCATAGGACATGTTTTTTTTTTTTTAATTTATGATAAATGGATAACAATGAATTAATTTAAATTTTACCTGTCAGCTTACTGTATGCTAGATATTATTGTGCTGTTGCTGGAGGTGGATAGATGAATAAGGAGCAGTCTTCTTTATAGGCATTAAGTGATGATAATGAAGATAAGAAGAATTGATGAGGAAGCACAGTAGAAAGAAATATTAATTTCTTCCTGGGTATGTTCAAGAACACTCTACATAGAAGTAATCTTTCAACTAATCCTTAAAAACACAAAGGCAGATTTCAGGGGCTACAGTGCACTGTAAGGGAAACACTAGAATGAAATCTTCTTGAAATTAGGGGTTTTGTTGTTTTTGCTGCCATATTCCCTGAGATCAGAGTGATACATGACTGTGGAGCTTGGTAAGTATTTGTTGAAAGACCCAGTGGGCAAAGAGAAGACCTCAAGAAATACTCACGTTTGTTGAGGACTCATTGTCAGCCATTGTCTCATGTACTTACTCCAGATTATTTCCCAACAGTTTTTTGAGGCAATTTCTACTATCCTCTGAATTTTACAGAAGCTTAGAGAAGGTTATTAGTTTGTCCAAATAACTAGGAAGCAAGAACTCTGTCTGTTGAGCAGGCTATGCTGATAGTCAGTGCTAGATAAAGGCCTATTGGCATGAAGGAAGATGACATACTCTTGAGAATATATGATAGCATAGGATATGGGGGTTAGGGTGGCACAGAACAAAGGTGGGAAATATGGTTAGAATCATTTACTCATCTTATGTAAGGAATCAAATGCAGGAGCCCTGTTTGGGGAGATGGCTAAGATTGCGGTTGACTACGGGCCATGGAGATGTTTGGGCATTGCCGCCTTCCGTAGTCAACCGCAATCTTAGCCATCTCCCCAAACAGGGCTCCTGCAATCAAATTGAATTTTTGTTAGAGGTTCAGTGAGTTTATGAGAGTATAGGCAGTGGGGAAGTGGAGACTGGAATTGGGCAGCTGTTTGATGAAGTGTTATTGAGAAGAAGGGGGGGCAGAGAAAATTGTGAAGGCGGTGGTGGCTAGGCATTTGAGTGTAAGGGTTGTTTTTATAGTAGAAGGAAGAAGTATTTGTTGCATGCTAATGGGAATGCACAGTGGAAGGGTGAGAGGGAATTTATTGAGTGGAAGAAAAAGGGGGTACTTAGCTGATTGTGGAAGAAGAGGAGAATGGGATTCTGAGCATGGGAGGAGTTTGGAGACTGTTAGGCATGGGGATGTTTTTTTCCTGCTGTAATGGAAGGAAGGAAAATAGTATTGGTACAGATGTAGGCAGATTTGCAGCTTTGTTGGGTTGGAAAATTAGGGACCTCCCATCTAATAGAGTCAATTAAGAAAAGCAAGGTTGTTAGCTGAGAGTGTGGGGCTGGGGAATAGGATGTTACAGTCTAGAGAATCTTGAAGTGTTGTGAAAAAGTTCCTAACAGAGCAGGAAACTTCTTAGGGAAATGTAGCAACATTGAAGAACACTGCTGAGTGTCTGTTTGAGTTTTGTTATCTTGTTTTATCATTATTTTTAGCTTTTAATTATAAAAAATTTCAAACATATATGAAAGTATACTGAACAGTATGATGAACTCTGATGTATTCATTCTCAGTTTCAGCTATTTTGCCAATCTTATATATATATTTTTCTACCTTTGCACTTCTGCCTTTTCTTTCACTTAGAAAGCAAATCACAGAAATTCTATCATTTTTCTATACTTCAGTACATATCTCTAAACCATAAGGTCTTAAAAAATAACCACAAGGTCACTTTTATTTCTAACAAAATTAGTAGCAGTTCCCTAATGTCATGTGATATCTATTTCATGTTCTGTGTTCCTAGGTGCCTCACAAATGCTTTTAAAAAATTAAGATATTTTGTAAACAGTTGATTCATTTCTCTGCTGGATTTCAAGCTACTTGGAGGGAAGGGAAAGTATATTGAGTAATTCACCAGTGCCTATCATGGTACCCTTAGCACATAGTAGACACTGTGTAAATATTTGTTGAGTGAGTGAATGGGTTCAATCTGCATTTAACGTAGATCATCTAAGAATAATAAAATCAAACTAAAGTTCTCGTGTAGATGTGATGGGTGCTCATAATGTACAGCACTCTATATAACTGTTGCTTATTCTTACAAGTTGGTTGGTTTTGGTTGTCTTCCTATAATTAAATTTTTACTGCCTATTTCATTTACTTCTGGATTTGAAAAAAAATTACAGCATTTATAAATATGACCCTTTTCAAAACAAAGAGTACAGATACAGCACTTTATTTAACAGTTGACAGTTAAATTAATTAGTTCAGGCCTTATTTATTTAGGTAGGCAGAGTTGTAGAGGTTTTTAATATGTTCTTGTCATCATATTTAAAGGCCTATTCATTAAATCATTGTTTCCCCTCAGGAAATCCTGGGAGTGCCGCATGCGTCTGGACAGAGATATGATGCTGAGTTCTTTAAAAAGTTTAGAAGTCAGAATATTGTTCTCTCAGCAAGAACTTATGCTCGGGTAATTTCTTTTTTGTAAATAGAATAATTGTGGCTATTAACACTCTGTAAATATTGAAGCTGTGCAGATAATGTTGATGTGTGCATATATCATTGCATTTTCTCTTCTATTGTAATATGAATAAATGTAGAGAATATAGAATTATGTTTTAAAATTTGTAATTCATTATTCAGAGCTTTAAAAATAACTTTTGTACCATTAAATTGAGAAACATGATAGAAGTTAGGAGAAATTCAGGAATATTTCAAAGAACTTTGTATCAGTATTGCATTAAAAAAAGTTAAGTTTTTGAATGTCATAGAAAATCACTCCTTTATTTCTAAGATTCATGTTAGAAACTCACCTCTTGCCTTTTGTACAGGAAAGCAATGTCCAAGCGCTTGAAATTCTATTTACTTATCATGGCTCTGACCTCCTTCCTCATCGCCTTGCAATTCTCTCCAACTTTCCAGAAACGACTTCTCCACATGAATATTCTGTTTTGCTGCCTGAAGCTTGGTATGTGACTCTGTAAACTGAATTTTACTTTCTCTCTAGACAGTAACATGTTTTGTTTCATGCTGAGGACCTTGAATTTAAAAAAATTTAATATAATCTATTTAAACCTATTTTTCTGGTGATAAGAGTTCAACTTATTTTTAAAATGATCTTGAAAATCTATTATAATAGGACCACTTTAACATAATACAAACTTTTAAAAGTCAAGGTTTTAGTGCTATGTTCTCAATATGTACTGTTTTCTGGTTGAAAACAATTTTAGGATAACAGTATCAATTTGAAATTGTTGTCTCTCTCAGAAGCCAAACTGTAGTTCTTTCAAGATTAGGGACCAGGAATGTCTATATCCTGCTTTGCTCAACAACCTATCTCTATTTGAAATTCCAGAGACAAGGACAAATATGAAATACCATGTTACTATTAGACTAATGCTCCTTATTTCAATTCAAGTCAGTTTATTTGATAATTGAGTTGCAGCATATGACACAGACGGTAAGCCTATGTAGACATTAAGTTCTAGTCTTATCACCTCGTGTTCTTCTGGAGGCCAGCATCTCTCCTTAAGGTTGAAGTGAGTTCAGTGATGTTAGCTCCAGATTGAATAGCATGTGGGAGAAGAGAGGTGTTCAGAGCATACCTTGCTTAGGTCCGTTCTGTATAGAGGTAGAAGGCAAATGCAGAATAACAGGAAACTTCCACTTGTGGGATCTTATACATGTAGTCAGCTGGCTCACTAGTAAATGCATGATTTATCTTTCCTGATTTTGATTTTACTCATTTTTAAAATGAGTCAACAGTCCTTGTCTGGTTTACTCTTATAGCATCTTTTTAGTAATGGATGAATTGATACATATGAAATTGATACATATAACACTCTGAAGGATTTTGATACTTCTGATGGAAATTGTTACTAATGCTAGCTACTGGAAACTTACAATGTTAAGGGATGTTGTATAAGTTGGGGATCATTTGACTTCCTCATTGTTCCCTTGCTGCCTCCACCAAATATAATATTTTTAGGGTTGGGTGTTGATGATCAGTATATGCAGAGTCATTTGTCACATCATACTTATATCTGGTCTCTAGATAATTTTGTTGTTTTTCCTGAGATTTACAGAGGTTTGGCAGCATGTTAAAATAAACATATGTATGTCCTAGATTTTAATTGTGCTTAAAAGTTGTAGGTAACTAGGCTCTAAATTACTTAATTTTGCATTATTCTTATTACAAAGAGGCAAATATTTGGATAAAACATTGAGATACTTTTTTAATTTTCTAATTTTAAATCTGTATAGTTATATGTAAATGTATTTTGTAAATATATATTTATAAATAATTTAGAATGTAATTCTGTTCTCTACCTCTGCAAAACAGATCCAATTTGAATGGAGATGACTTATTTCTGCTAAAAATCTTTAGAGAAAAGGACCACTATTCCTTAATGTTGTTTTAAAAGTTAATTTCTTCTTAGATTGTAGTGCACTTATTGTTACTGTTTTATAATGATTGCTTAAACCTATGATTTTAACCTGAAATTTCCAAGTTGGTTGCAGAATAATTGCATAATGTCCAGTGCTGTACTATCTTTGAATGCCCTGGGGTTCCTTTATGTTAACTCAAGTACTAATTTAAATTTCAATAAATACTTCAGTTATATTTCAGCAGAGGGTAATTGGAAGATTAAGGTTCCTCCCCACCCCCCATAATGGGGATTGAAACCAGGGGTACTTTACCATTGAGATACATCCCCAGCCCCTTTTTCTCCCCACATTCTTAAATTGGTGTATTACAGTTGTCCATAATGATGGGATTTGTTGTTATATATTTGTGTATGCACACAGTATAATAATATTATTTGTCCAGTATTACTCTCTAGCACTTACCTCCTTCCTGCTTCCCATCCCCTGGTGTTAAAGTTATTTTGAATCATTGTTTTGGGATATGAGGTTTAGAAAAAATTTGAAGAGACTCTGATTTTATACAAGTTCTTAAGTTATATTCGTTTTTAAACTACTGAGAAACATATAGATTGTTTTGGTTAATTTTTGTTTCTCCAGAAAGTCTTTCACAGTGATTTTTAAAAACTTCTGTTATCTGAGTGGCAAAGAACACTATCCTTCCCCCTTTGGCTCCCCTCATAATGAACACCCAGCTTTAAACCCCAACCTGATTCTAAAGACAGAGGCCATCCTCCCTAAATGGGATGGTTCTTGTGTAGCAAATACTCTGACAGTGTTTACTGACTGGATAGGTAGGTCCTTGTGCCATTTAAGAAAGTGACAAAGTAGCCGGGCGCGGTGGCGCACGCCTGTAATCCCAGCACTTTGGGAGGCTGAGGCAGGAGGATCGCGAGTTCAAAGCCAGCCTCAGCAATGGCGAGGCACTTAGCAACTCAGTGAGACCCTGTCTCTAAATAAAATACAAAAAAGGGCTGGGGATGTGACCCAGAGGACGAGTGCCCCTGAGTTCAATCCCTGGTACCACAAAAAAAAAAAAAAAAAAAAAAAAAAAAAAAAGAAAGTGACAAAGTGGCAAAGAGCAATAGGTTTAATGGTAATATGTCTACTCTATTACAACTTAGTTTATTGAAAGCAAAACCACACTTAGACTTCAGGCATAATTGCTTCTGTGTGATTTCTTATAAGTTATTCTCTTCTCTATATTCTTACAATTCTTTATTTTTATGGTATAAACATTTTACATTGTTTTATTTCCATTTTCTATCCTTCCCCCTTTGGCTCCCCTCATAATGAACACCCAGCTTTAAACCCCAACCTAATTCTAAAGACAGAGGCCATCCTCCCTAAATGGGATGGTTCTTGTGTAGCAAATACTCTGACAGTGTTTACTGACTGGATAGGTAGGTCCTTGTGCCATTTAAGAAAGTGACTGAACAGTGTCCTGGGGGTAATGTGGCACCTGCTAACACGGGAGAAGTTCAGGTCAGTACTTAATCAAGGTTTTGCTGGCCTGAAAGTGCAATTGCTATTTTAACCCATTGCCAAGGCCTTTTTCCCCATTTAGAGTCTTGCCCTAATGGACATACAGATTAATAATATGTTTAGAGATTATTTCTTTTTTGAAGATTCTTCTTTAGATACTTGCTATTCATTTTTTGAGTCATTCACAACCATGAGGTCAGATGAACATAATGTTTGACACGTTGGCACATGTATACTTTTCTACCCATACGCACCCCCATCATTTGCTGAGTACCTCACATGGGCCCGAGCACTGTGGGAGGGATTTCAAAATGAGTACAACACTGTTTCTCATCAGCACGAGGTACCAGGGATCCTTTACAAACCAGTAGATATTCCTCCGTACAGGACTGTGCAGCGGAGGATGAAATAGAGTTGTAAACATCTAGGCATATCTTCTGAGCTTCTTCTGCCTTCTCTTTTTTTCCCCCCCTCAGTAGCAATGTTGAAAACAGTCTTGTTCCTTCCTCATCCACTGCCTTGAATTGCTGTTGAACTTTCTGTGTGTGCACCCTGTTTTTCTTGTGGAAGTCTGCATTACTCAGTGGTACTGTTTAGGCTTCATCCCACTTTCTCTGCCCTTCATTTCCTCCATTTGTGTTTTGCAAATTATAATGATTTTTTTTAATAATCTGTGGAATTGATTTGAAGCAAGTCATTAAACTTTTAAGTGTATACTTGCCCAAATTCAGAGTGGCTGTCAGTAAGATTGCATATGGCCCCAATTCTCTCCACTCCCCCCACTCTGGCCTCTTGCTACTTCCTGAACATGCCACATCTGCTCCTGCCGTGGGGTTTTGGTGTGCCCTTCTCCCGTATCCTCATGTGACTGGATCTCTTATTTCATTGACAGTTGCTACTCAAGGCCATCTTTTCAGAAAGGTCTTCACTTCACAATCACATTTTCCCCTTATTTTATTTCTCTTCATAGCACTTATACTTAACATGTTTTATTGTTGTCTTTTCTACTCTATATGATTTTCCTTGGCTTTCTTCTACTTAAAAATTTATCCTCACTTTAAATCCTTCTTCCCTTTTATATCTTTTTTTTCTAGCATTTATTACTAATTTGGTTTGTGTTTTGCTTATTGTCTCTTTCCCCTTCTATAATATCTCCCTCAGTAGGATAAGCATTTTTTTGTTTTGTTTTGTTCCCTTCCCCAGTACACTTAGAACAGTGCCTGAAACTTTGCAGTTGCACAGTAAATAGTTGTGAATGAATGAATAAATGAATGAATGAATATAAAATTCATGAACATCTTGCTCCCTACTGTAGTCTGAGTGTCTGGTATGAAGTAGTAATTCAGTAAGTAGGTTTTGAATGAATGAGTCACTTAAGACAAGTTAAGTACACAGAAGGGTAGATAGAATTTAAATTTTAGAGTTCAAGCTATATAAAAAATTTGGAAAGTAGTAGTGGGTTATGTCAGCAATTGACCTGTTATTCTGTTTGGAGATTCCATTGGCAAAACTTTTACCTTGACATCTAACCAAAGTTTGATCAATTTTTGATTGAACTAAACTGAACTAAACATATCATGGCTGGGAAACTTCTATGGTCTGTTTTTTTTTTTTTTTTTGTATTGTCACTTTTTGTTTATCATTTGTATTTGACATTGATGAAATGTGACCAACTTTTGTAAAACCTTGAATTAAATTTTTCATCATTAGTGAAAAGGTACCAATTCTTAGTCATTGTTATAAAATGTTTACACTTTACATTCTAGTTTGCTCTTTTAAAGTAAAAGTGTTATATTCTTTGTTAGTGCCCTCAATCTTGGTAATAGTGATTATAAAAAGTGGAAAATCATATATATATATTTTTGTGCTGATTGAACATTTCACATTAGGTTTTTCAGTAGGCCCAAACCTTCATCATGTTGGATTAGGCCCCGATTTCCTTAATAAGATTCATAGGGACTGAGGCTATGGCTCAGCGGTAGAGCACTCGTCTCGCATGTGTGAGGCCCTGGGTTCAATCCTCAGCACTACATAAATAAAGGTATTGTGTCCACCTATAACGAAAAAAAAATTTAAAAAAACTCTTAAACTGCAAGAAATAAAATCGAGAATCAATAAATGGGATAGATTCAAACTAAAAAGCTTCTTAGCAAAAGAGACAATTATTGAGGTGAAGAGAGAGCCTACAGTATGGGAACAAATTTTTATCAGAAGCATATCAGATAGTGTTAATCTTCAGGATATATAAAGAACTCAAAAACCTTAATATCACAAAAGCACACAATAAATGGGCTAAGGAACTGAACAGACACTTCTCAGAAGAAGATATACAAACGATCAACAAATGTGAAAAAGTGTTCATCTTCATTAATTAGAGAAATGCAAATCAAAACTATGCTAAGATTTCATTTCAAAACCACTTTCACATGTCTTCATTTAGACATTGCAACCTTGCAAAACAACCTTGCAAAACAGTGTGGTACATTGTATGATAAGCCAGTTGGCAGAAGCTTTCTTCTCTTTTACCTGCAGAACCAGGACCTCTTTGTGCTGTGCTAACTTGAACTGCTGCATTTGTCTCTGGTATTTTCTTTCTTGTTAACCCTAAATCATTCTTGCTTTGCTTGGGCCTTTGTCCCTTTTGTGCATTCTGTCCCACTTAATGCAACAGAAAATTCAGAGCCCCTGGGAAGTATCATTGGATGAAGTTTTGCATTATTTTCTCCTTACTGGTAATTTCTGTCAGTCACCCAAATCTAGAACTTCTGGGGACCAATTTGTAGAATATATTTTGTTTTTAAAGGTTGCCATATCTTGTGGCAGTTTTTTTTTTTTTTGTAATGAGATAAATGTGTATATCCTAATAAAGTGCTGTGAATATAGTACATGACTGGAACAATGGTTGATAATTTTTGAATGAATAAATGGTGGTCATGTGAGGAGAAGTGGAAAAATGGATTGGTGTGGTAAAGTGAAAGATGCAGTCAAAAGAATTCCCTTTGAAAATGAATCTGGAAGGAAACTTATCTTTGACTTTCTTAGACTGCAAGAAAGGTAATCTGTGTTCAACTATATTCCTTTTGTGCATTCATAAAGTGTATTTTTGGCTTTCTGTATTAAAAAGCATAGAGACTATTAGTACCATTTGATCATGATACGCTTTTATAATTGTAAAATACAAAAATAATCTTTACTATCTTTTTGTGTATACAGTTCAATAATGGTAAGTACATTCATACTGGTGTGAAAACAATTTCAAGAACTTTTTATATTGCAAATCTGGAACTTAATATGCATTAAACAATTGTTTCTTCCTCCCTACCCATTACACCTGTTAACCTCCATTTTGTTTTCTGTCTCCCTGAATTTGACTACTCTTGGCATTTAAAAGCGGAAACACTGTACTTTTTTTTGGTTTTAACTGGTTTATTTCACTTAGCATAATATTTTAAAGAAATAACGCATTTTTTTTAGTGAAGCAAATATTAGGACTAAGCTTTCTACCTTGGGTCATGTTTCTGTTCATGCTGTTAAAACTGTTTTTAAGAAGAATGAAGATGAATTCCAATTTGAGATGGAAGGTGACATCTCTGTTATTGCCTGACTCATTATGAGACCCTCTTCTTCATCTTTTGGTGATAAGTGGTGCCTCCAAAATGAAGGGAACTTCTGAGCTTTCTCATACTTTGTTTTATAACTCTTGGATTTGAATAGCCAGACATGATACATTTTCTGTTCTTACAAAAACAGAAAAAATATGCCATAAAAGGAAAAAATCAATGTGCATTTTATTAAAAATTTCAGTAGAACAAGTTTTGTTAGGTCAAATTGATTTGCCTTGTAATTTAAATCATTAATAAAAAATTTAACTTTGAAAAGATCCCAGTTCTTCACAGTTGAAAGATAGGTTGAAATCTACTTTTTACTATAGTTTCAAATAGATGATTTTCGATAATTTACATTAGATTGCAGTTTTTCTGAAATTAGGTAATTTGAATTATCTTTTTCAACAAAGTCAGGGTTGACTTTAAGCATCTTTCAATTCAAAAGATTGACATTGCTATTTTTCCTTGAAAACAACAGAAGACAGTCCCACAGTGAATTTCTGTTACCTTAGTTTCTTAGTTTATTGGATATTCTGGAAGATCTTTCTTCCAAAAAGATCATACTAATGTTCCTTGAAAAGCACATGTTGTCATTTATAACATCTTAGAATAAAAAAATAATTGAAAAAACACATGTTGAGTTTTTTTTTACTTTTAACCTTGTTTTGAGTGAAAAGTATAGATAATTGTATTTGTGAGAATGATTTAAAAACAGAAATATTCTAAATCCCTTTGTATTTCATTTTCATTGAAAGAACAGTTTAAAGAAGATGTATGAATCATAATATTTCATTGGATTGAATAGGTAGAATCAGATGTGGTCTCTGTCTATAGATAAATTAAAATCCAGTAGGGAAGGCCAGATAGGCTAGGTATAGATATAACTACCATAAAATTTAAGTACAATATGTTTATAAAAGGAGTGTACATGGGTGTAGAGGTAGGAGAGATAAGCTTCTGTTGTGAAAGAGGTCTATTAGGAAAACCCCCTTCAAAGAGGTAAGGTTTGCATTTAGGCCTTGAGTGTGGTTTTGATGTAGGGAATTTTGAGTGATAAAGAGTAGTCTGGCCAGGCACGGTGGTGCACGCCTGTAATCCCAGCACTTTGGGAGGCTGAGGCAGGAGGATCGCGAGTTCAAAGCCAGCCTCAGCAATGGCGAGGCACTTAGCAACTCAGTGAGACCCTGTCTCTAAATAAAATATAAAAAAGGGCTGGGGATGTGGCCCAGTGGTCGAGTGCCCCTGAGTTCAATCCCTGGTACCACAAAAAAAAAAAAAAAAAAAAAAAAAAAAATTTAATCTGAAGTTGTTCATGCATTCAACAATATGTTACTGATAAGGGTACAGATGATGTTTCCAATTAATTCACTGGTTGAAAGTGAATTAGTACAGAGCGTTTCCAAAAATCAAATAAAAATCTTTATTCATGGTTTTATGTAGCCTAGTCTTGTTCATAAATATTCCCTTTCTCTGAAAATTTAAAAAGCAATTATTATTGGGTTTTCTAGTTCCACCCTAATTTTGTTTTTGAAATATCACCTAAATTACAGGCTGAATAATGAAATAATTATAGAAGGGTTAGAATATCGTATTCTTTAAGGAAACAGAAGAATTTTTCTTCCTTTTAAATTTTAAAAGTCGATTCATTACCTAATAAAAATTCAATTCCTATTTGTATAGTTCGTTTCTGAGTTGCTATGACCAAAGAACAATAAGGTGGCTTTATATTTTGGTTTGGAGGTGACCATCAGTAGAGAGAAGTACACAGAACACTTTTTACAAAATGGCATGTATCCTAGTTTTGGAGTCCAAAAAAAAAGGAAGGCCTTCTGTATGTACTCAACCTGCTGGGACCAAGGACTGGGGCTAGTGGTCTGGGTAGTTGGATTTCACAAGTCCTGGCATGGTGGCACTTTAGAGTTTGGCTGAATTAATTGTCTTCCCATCAATTTAAAGGGAAAATGGGCTTCGTGTAATTTCTCTGATTAGGGAGGCAGAAACTAATACTATTAGAAAGTAATTTTTCTGGGCCTTGAAATTATGTTGATATTATTAAGTGTCTGGAATTCTGATGAACATTAAAGAAATGAAGGTATATTGATTAATTCATTTTTCCCTTTTAGTCAACAAACATTTCAGGATTGAGTACAGAACATTTGTCTTTTTAGTTTACAGCCTAATTTTGTCTTTCACATATAGCTCTCACGGCATGTCCTAAAATATGCAGAAAAGGGATTATTTTGCTCTTAGGGCAGAGGATTTGAGAGGCATTAGTGAAATACGTTCTGAAATGTAGAATTATTTTAACAATTAACTTTATTGCATTGCTGCTTAGTGAGGAAATAATGGTTAATTTTTTAAAAACTTTTTAAAATATTTTTTTAGTTGTAGACGGACACAATATGTTTATTTTTATGTGGTGCTGAGGATCAAACCCAGCACCTCACACATGTGAGGCAAGCACTCTGTCCCTGAGCTACAGCCCCAGCCCTAACCCTGTCAAATGTTTTTGTTTTTTAATTTTAAGTTGTTATAAATGACAGTAGAATACATTTCATATTATACAGAATACATTTCATATTATACGTATAGAGCACATTTTTACATATCTCTGGTTGTATACAAAGTATATTCACACCATTCGTGTCTTCATACATGCACTTAAGGTTTCTGCTTTCATTTGAAAATTTTTTAGAAGGCCCTTTCCCCCCAACTCTGGTCTTTTATTTATTTATTTTTTGCCCCATTGATGTATTTCATTTAACAGGCTGTTACCTGATGCAGCATTAGTGAATGATACAAATGATACTCTTCGTGGAAATAAGATTTTCCTTTTATTATTCAGTTTTCTTCTAAAGTTAAGTATCTTGACCAATAATTTCAGTACACATGACCTTTAAGTAAGCAACAACATATTCTGAATGGTTGAATTGCTGCAGCAACATAGTCCCCATAATTCTTTTTGATCACAGTCTTTGCCAGTAAAGATTTTATTAATATGTAAATACTTGTCTGCAACAGCAAGTGTCTTTATCATACTATGCTTAATTAACATATAAATAACCCTGAGAGATACTTTTTCAAATTTCTGGTATTGGTAAGCTTATTTATAAAGATTGTAATGAGAAAAATGCTATTAAAAATTAAATCGCTGTTTTATAGAAAAATATATGCAATATTTTAAGAAATGTCTTGACTCAATTGTACCCCTTTCATTTGATCTTAAAAGTTTAGATAATGTACATAAAAAAAAACTATGAAAACACCCCAAGGCATACATAAACGTTGGAATCACTTAACATGGTGTGGACATATATTTGTTGAAGCCCTCTATTTCCCCACCCAACCCCCATTAATTCTCCCACACTAAATAGAATTGATAGTGTGGTATCCTGGAAAGAGCATCGGTTTGTAGTCAGAAATGTGGGCATATGTTTTGGTTCAGATTCTTGCTGGCTGCATACTTCCGGGAAATCTGTGTTTTGCCATTTAAGTGATGTTCAATAGATGTCAGTGGTGGTAGTAATAGAGGATACTGTTGTAGCAGTAGCAGCAACATTTCTTTTGTAGATTCCTTTTAATTTTAGGTGCATTAAATAGGCTTGCAAAAAGACTAATGAATAAAATAAATTGAAAAATTAAATGGGGAATGACTGTGGTTTGAATGATGGTGTCATGTCCTAAATGCATGTTGAAATGCAATCTCCTGTACAACAGTATGATGAGATATGGCCTTTGGGAAGTGATTGAATTGAGTGCTCTGCCCTCATGGATGGAATTGGTGCCCTGGTAAAAACTCAAGATTGAAGGGAGCACCTTCTTGTCTTTCCATCCCTTCCACAGTATGAGGATGAAGTGTGTGTCCCCTCTAGTGGACACAGCAGTAAGGTGCATCTTAAGTGGAGACTGGCCCCTTCACCAGATACCAAGCCTACCAGCTGCTTACTCTTAGACTTCTCAGCCTTCAGAACTCTAAAATAAATTCCTGTTGTTTGTAAATTACCCCACTGTAAATATTTTGTTTTAGCAGCTCTAACAGACTAATCATTTCTTCCTGATGACTTTGATGCTCTGATTTTTCATCTGGGTCAGTGCCCCTTTGCTGGCAAGAGGTATCTGTCATTCTAGATTACTAATATAGTAAGCCTTGTTTTGAATTGAGTCAAGTGTTTTTTTAAATTTATCTTTTATTGAATTATAGATACAGGAAAATGTACAACTTGACACATTTTCACATAGTGAACACAATTAAGAAACAATATTACCAGCATCCCTCTGTTCTCTCCTTGTCACCTCATCTGAGAGAACTACTACCCCATAACAACACGTTAGTTTTCTCTGTTAAACACCAAACTGGTTTATGAAGACTATTATACATAAACTCTGCAAGCAGAGTCTACTCTGAAAGTCCACTTTCAAATAATAGTACTCACAAAGTAATTCTTTTTCAAAAGAATTTTTCATTTCTTCCTTTCTGGCTTTTGAACTATTGTTTGATGTGTATTATGAACTCCACCATAAATTTTTCCTATTTTTGCTTTAATTATTAATTTTAAGTTAGAAATGTTTTTTATATTTACACATTTACCATTTCCAGTGCTCTCCATTGCCTTGTGAAGTCCACATTTCTTTCTGGTTATTAGTTTCTTTCTGCCTGAAAGATTTTCTTTAGCTTTGCTACAGTGCTGATCTGTTGGTGAGGAATTATCTTTTTTATGTCTGAAGAAGTCTGTATTTTGCCTATGTTTTGAAATGTATGTTTGTCAGGTATAGACTTCTAGGCTGCCAGTTTTATTTATTTAATATATATTAGTACATTGTAGTCATAAATATTTGTGTTGTAGATTTTGACATATTCATAAATGCACATGGCTTAGTTTGTTCCATTGAATCCCCAGTGCTTCCTCTTTGCTAGTTTTATTCTTTCAGTGCATCAGAAGTGCCACCCCATTCTCTCCTGGCTCACATTGCTTTTTTTTTTTTTTTTTTTTTTTTTGTGGTACCAGGGATTGAACTCAGGGGCACTTGTCCTCTGGGTCACATCCCCAGCCCTTTTTTGTATTTTATTTAGAGACAGGGTCTCACTGAGTTGCTAAGTGCCTCGCCATTGCTGAGGCTGGCTTTGAACTCGTGATCCTCCTGCCTTCCCAAAGTGCTGGGATTACAGGCGTGCGCCACCGCGCCCGGCTTCACATTGTTTTGATGAGAGATCTGTTGTCAATTTTATTTTCTCTTGTGTCTTGTTTTATATGTATATTTTAAAGATTTTACTTATAATTGGTTTTGAGCTGTTTTATTATGCTGTGCCTTAGTGTTGCTTTCTGCATGTTTATTCTAATTTTTGGTTGTGGAGTTTCTTGGATTTCTGGGCTTATAGATTTCACCAAATTTAGGAAATGTTGTTTATATTATTTATTGATTTTTTTCCCTTCCCTCTCTCCCATTTCCAATAATATACACATCCCTCTTCCCCCAGACCCCAATTATATGTTTGTTGGCTGCTTGATCTTATGTCACGGCTCATTTTTCTCAGTCTTTCTTAACCTGTGTTTTATTTTGGATAGTTTTTATATTAGTGTTTCCTTCTTCAGTGTCTGCTGTTGATGCCATTTGTGTGTGTATTTGTTTAATCTTAGTATATTTTTCATTTCTGATAATGAATTCTTTGTTCCTGGTAGATTTTTTATGCCATTGCTTATGCTATTCATGGCATTTCTTGATTTGTTTCAAAAAATAATTTTTCTTTTGCTAGTAGGCCATCATTTCCTTTTTCTTTGCATTCCTGGCAATTTTTGATTCATTGGTTGGCATTGTGAATTTAACACGACTGGGATGGGTGCTAGATGCTTTTTCTTTTGTTCTGAAATGTGTATTGAGGCTTTCTTCTGGGCTACAGTTAAGTTGCTTGGACATGATCCTTTGGAGGCTTACTTTTTAGCTTTGCTGTGTGGAAATATAACAGCCTTCAGTCAAAGCTGAGGTGATGCTCCTCTAAATAATGATACCCTGTGAATTATTATTATTTTTTCCCATTCTGACTGGTGGGAACCCAGACTGTTTCTGGCTCTTTGTGAAGGCCACAGATGTTCCTTCTGTTCTTTTGCTTGGTTCTTTGCCTGTTTGTTCACAGGTGTGGGCTGATCAGACCTTGGTCCGTGACTTGCTCACAGACTTTGGAGGATCTTTGGAGTTTCTTTCACAGTGCAGAATCTTTCTTCTGTGCTCTGCTATCTGTGGATTATTAGCTGCTTTTGCTTTCTGAGTTTCAAACCCTGTCTCCTCAACTTGGACTGCCAGGCTCTGTTTGGATCTGCTCCCTGCTTTTTGTGCTGCGGTCTGTCACTCTCTTCAGGTTGTGAGCTGGGGTATTCTGGAACTCATTTTTCCCTTAGTCATCATTACCCTGCACTGCCTGGTGTTTTTCTGTTTCATGTATTTGCTGTTTTATTTTTCTATTTTTTTTTTTAGTTGAAGAGGTACATTAGTGTTCCTGTTGCTCCATGCTCTAATTGGCTTGAAACAGAAGTTCTTAGTGTTTTAATTTAGCTTTTCTGAGCTGATATTTCTAGTGCTCATCTGTTTCCTTTAGCTTTGTTTATCTTATACGTGAGTCTCCATCCCTGTTATGGGACATATTTTCTCCTTTTCCATAAGATGTAGACGGATGTGATCAAACCATAAGTTTCATCAGCCAGTTTTCTCTGTGTGCCTAAGTTTTACTTCTCTGTGCAATTTGAATTTGTAACAGGTTGACGGTTTTCCTTAGTCTGATAATTCTAGAAAGTGACCTAGAAATGTAGGCAAAAGAAGATCATGTCTTTGTGGATTACTTGGAACTTGTTTTTATTCCAGGGTTAATTTGCATACCACTTCCTGTACTGTGTCACTGATTTTGTGTTCTGGCAATTGCAACATATGGTATATTTTGACACAGATTTTTCTATTGCTACTAATAACAAATAGGCAAAACTGCAGTGTATTGAGAGTAGAGATGTTCTTATTTTGAATTGCCATCGTCAGAGGTTCTCTGTCAGCCACACACATCTTAGAGGGTATACAGTATGTGTGAACTCTTATAGGCCTTAATGGATGGGTTCTCAAAGAGATAAGCATACATATCTTTAGTTCTTTTTTGGACCCTTGGATTTCATTCTGCTTCTAAAAGTATTTTTCTTTAAACACTAGTACCACTTTGTGTCTCATACACTAATTTACATAATATTTTCCTGTTTGTGTTTCTTGAGTATGGGAGCTGCATTTCTGTTAAAAGTTTAGCAGTTTAATAAAGGTGTAATGAGTGAATAAACGTTTATTGTATAATTTAGAATCTAAATAATACTCTTGAGTTCTATTTACTTATAATTCTTTGGTCTTTTGCTCCCATCTCTGTGTACAGACCCTAACTGTGAACTTCATCAGCAATAGGGATGTGTTGGCAGTGCTTGTACTGCAGGTACCTAGACCACTGTCTTTCCACCCACAATTGTGGAAATGACACCAGGGTCTCACACTCCTTATTTCATGTACCATCATTTTTTCATTATGCTAGTCTACAGTGCAGTTTTGGTAAGACTCTGATAACTCATTAACGAGGCTGTAAATGGACTTTACAGCAGCATCTCCAGGCAAACAACCTCTGTCTTCTCTGCTTATTAAAAGCTTAGGACATTCCATGTCTTCATGCTCATGTATGGTCATACACAGACCCTGCAGAGTATTGTGTTGTTGCTGCTGGCTGTATGTGTAAGATAGGGAGTCAATTCTAGAAATTTTAAATTAGAAAAGTTTGGGAAAAAACCTTACATTAACTCTTCAGCTGCAAGGAAAGCATATAGATCATGAACTATAATCCTATTGCTTGGGCGTATTTTTTGTTTTTTTGCTTATTTGTATTCTTCCATCTAGTCTTCAGTCTGTTCATTCTTTTGTTAAATATTTAGTGAGGTTTAAATGAATGGTGGGTATTGCATCAAGGATACAAATACAAAACTTTGAAGGAGCTTATAGTTTAGTAAAGGAGCAAGACACATAAATAATAATATAGTGTGATGACCGCATCCAAGAAATACATACAAGGTTAATAACATGAAAGGAAGTCTGTTAAGTATGTATGGAACATTAGAAGGTTCAGATTTTTTCTTCTAATGAACAGTACATTTGATTGGCACAGTGAAATCAAACATTATGGTAATGCATGCCATGAGTCATATTACCTTTCTGTCCATTTAAATAGCATTTAGTCAGAATGTTGTAATTGTGTGCTTCTATTTTTCTTTGAGTATCTTGTATCCACATTATTTTCTGTTGCCATTATTTAATTTGTTTTCTGAAGAATACATTTTTTGTCATTGGAGGACTTAAAAAAATTTAGAATAGTGCAATGATTATTTTCTTAAGAAAACTTATTTGGTTGAATCCCTTTATGGAGCTCCTACTATGTGTTATATGTTGAGTATAAAGTCCCCTTATTTATTATACAAATAATTAAAGTAGCAGTGAGATAAATGTTAAAAGTGTTAAATATAATCCAGTGGTCTTAGCTATGTGGTGGACTCCATAAACTGACATTTATATTTATTCAGTAAATTTGTACAGCTTGATTTAATTTTATCTTTCTAGTTCTTTTGAAACCACCTGTTGTAGAATTAAGAGTATATCAGTAGATCCATTCCTACTGATCATTCTTATAATCATTCATTAGTGGTAGTTTTTGAACTTAGGTGTATTACATATCTACAAATTCAAAATTCTAATATGTATCTTTATGGAGTATTTGTGGTTGAGGTATTAAGGCTCAACCACAAATTAAACATTTTATATAGATTGACATTTTATGATTAATAAAACTATGCACTAATTAACTGTATAAACTATATAATATTAACTAATAGTTAAGTATATAAATTAAACTTTTATATAATTTAAAAATTATTATTCACATATTATTACTATGCCTATAATACTACTAGAATTTGCAATGGATGCAAAGTGGTATTTACCAGAAAACATTTACTTTCAGTGGGAGACAAAATATATGCTGGGAAATTGATGAAATAATAGTTAAGAACTCCAGGAAAACAAAGAGTATACCACCGATGTATTATAAAATTAAATGGGAGTAAAATGCCACGTAAGTCATCCAGGTGAAAATAGTAAGGATGTAGAAAAAGAAGGTAATTTTAATGGTTGTAGAATCAGCTATAGGAAGCTGGAATTTTGCTGATGGCCTGAATGAAAGATACAGAGTTATAAGAAAAGGTGGAATTTAGGTAAGATGTTAGGATGGTTCAGGGTGTAGACTCTAGATTTCCCAGGCTCACAGTCCAGCTGCATCTTATTAGCTGTGTGACTTTGGACAAGTTGTTTGGTGTTTCTGTGCCTATGCCACATTTACTGTAAAACGGGAAAGATAATATTGTCTGTCTCTTTAAGACTGCTGAGTTTATGCCTATAATTAGTGATTTATATTTGCGTTTGTTGTAGTAAGTACTATATAAATAAGTATTAGTCTGGGCAAAGTTGGATAGCTTCATAGATATTATATAAAATGCCCATTCAGCATAAGTCTTAGAAGCAAGAATATGCAGGTATTTTAATAGGTGACAGTGACACATCAGTCTTCCGGTAACTTGTGGTCTGCATAGCTGTTATTTATGCCATTTGTTGGTTATGTGAATAAAAAGGATATAAAATATTCTTCTCTAATCCTTTTGTTCAAAATCCATTAGCAGTACAAACCCACATAGGGTCACGGTTACTGTACACTGACACAGTTCATGAACATTTTGGCACATTTCAGTAGTTTTGTAGTTGATAAATTCAGATGTCATACATTTTCATTTTTGTCATGGAAGTGGTTTTTTGGTGTAGTTAATAGACCAAAGGAGATTTGTCAGGGTCTGGTTGATTTTTCAATAATGCTATGTAAGGGCCTTACTATTATTCTCTCCATTGGTTCTGTGTCAGTCTGAGTAACAGAATAGGGAATGAAATTTATTGATTTCTCTTACGTTCCTTCCTATTGGAAAATTATGGATTTTGGGGCCTCCCCTGTATGAGGATGGTCTTCACCAATCCTAGTTGACTCCTAGATCTCAGATCTTTTTTTTTTTTTTTTTTTTTTTTTTTTTTGTGGTACTGGGGATTGAACTCAGGGGCCCTGAACCACTGGGCCACATCCCCAGCCCTTTTTTTTGTATTTTATTTAGAGACAGGGTCTCACTGAGTTGCTAAGTGCCTCGCCATTGCTGAGGCTGGCTTTGAACTCACGATCCTCCTGTCTCAGCCTCCCAAAGTGCTGGGATTACAGGCGTGCGCCACCACGCCCAGCTAGATCTCAGATCTTTGAAAGGAATATAATCATGTATAATGTGTATTCTCCCTTATTGAATGAAATGTTATAAATACTATAAATTACAGTTGTACAACAGTTTTAAGTTAAGCCCCTACTTTCCATTAGTGTAATATTACAAATATGAGTGTCATTACAAAAATAGAAAATACACTTATGAATATTACATGTCTTAAACTAGATGCTGAATATAAACTTGAGTAAATTAATGTTTTGTTTGGAGATTTTTCTGTCATTGAAGCTTATTCTTTTTTTTCTTTTTTGTAGCTTATTCTTGCTAAAGTGAAAGGCCGCTGAATGGGGTTTGAGGACATCTTGTTTTTTTTTTTTTTTTTTTCCTTCTTAGTAGTTTTGCTTATAACAAGCATAGACATCCTTCTTTATTATTTATTATTTTTTATTTTGAGGATTTTAGTGTCTCTTGTTTAAAATTAGGGTCATCTCTCTAAGGTGAAGGTGGGAATAATGGTGGATGGGGCTACTTTTCATTCCAGTGGCTTCTCATATGTTGTCCCTTATTTTATTGACATTAATCATTTTTTTTTTTTAATAAAAAGCCTGTCAGTTATTTTACTGACTTTTCTGGGAGATTCTTTAGCACTACTTCACTAGAGTTTGTGCCTTTCCCTTAAACGTTAATGATTTTTCAAACTAGTTCTCTGAAATAAATCTTTTTTTTTTTTTTTTTTTTTTTTTGTGGTGCTGGGGATTGAACCCAAGGCTTTGTGCATGCTAGGCAAGCACTCTACCAATTGAGTTATATCCCTTGCCCCCATGCTTTGATTATGGTTAAAAACTTGTGTTTAAACTTGGTTTTAAGCATTTAGGAGGGAGACAATACCTTTTGGAAATCTATTGCTATTTCTACCTCATAAATCAACTCAAGTTTTCCAGTTACTGATAATATATTGGATAGGTGTCATTTTACTAAGGATTGGATCAGAGTTAATTGCAATTTTTAGATATTTGTGAAAATAATTTTTTCATAGTTATTAATGTGGTGTTACTATTTATTATAAAATATGTCTTGAGATGTTAACCACAGTCATGCATATCCTATATTTGCTACTTGGGAAAAGATACTTCTTTGATGGTTAACATTGAACATTTACTGTATGCTAGGTTCTATTTTAAGGTTTTTACATATTCTAATGTAACCCTTCCTGTCCTGTTACTACTTCTATTTTAACAGGAAATCTATGCAGAGGCAGATTAAATAATTTCATCGAGGTTATACAGCCATGCAGGATAGAACCACAGTTCTGACATCAGGCTTAGACTTCTAAGAGCATACTCTTAATTATTATGAATTAGAATCCAAGGAAATAATTGATTTTGTCTTGTTTTTATAGGGGCAGATAGTTCTATAGTATTTACTACATAGATGAGGCAGCTGTGTCCCAGAGAGTTGGTAATGGGAAGCAGAGAATCTAAATTATAGAGCATTGCTTCCCCTCCCCCCACTCATCTCTCTTAAACATTGCTATTAGTTTCTGCTCTGTTTTTTAAGTTATTTATTAACGAAATTGAATCTCACTGATGGAGAAGAACACTCCGAAGATGTTGTTGGGCAGCTTTCTTCTGTCTTGGCATTGGGACAGATCAGCAGCTCTTTGGTTTTCCATGGAGTTTCAAATCAGTTTTGACTTGTCCAGCGATGGGAACTGTAGTGCAGTTACATACATAGGCCCAGATTATTGTTATTTTTTTGTGTTCTATTTACCATAACATTTTATTCTTTGTTAAATAATAGAAATAAATATAACTCCACATCTTAAAACTAATGTATAAAAGGTGGCAATTCGTAAAAATATAGTGTCTACTTAGTCTTTTGTTTCCAAAGTATAGAACATGGATAAAAGAGCTTTTGGGAAGTCTATTTTTGATAAATTTTCCTTCAAATAAAACATTTATATTTAGTGTGAGAAATAATTGAGGAGGACATTATTGAATATAACAGAAATTGTTATATTCCTTGCTGACAGATAAATGTTACCTTCAAATGAAACCAACAGTTTATTGTTCAGAATAAAACAATGAGCAGTATTCTAATATAAAGAATTCTAAAATTAAGCAAAAGCAGCTATTTTGTAAAGAGATAATTTCAATTTACTTTAATTCTTTTTTTGGTGGGCATGATGTACTTAAATTTTAGCACTTTTTAAGTAAAGTAGAAAAAATAGAAGACTGAGATGAAAAGAAGTATTATGCAAATGAAGTTTTGAGTTTTTTGGAATTTTGGATTCATACTGTGAGTTTTCCAACTAACCAAACTTTCTGTAGGTCTGTGAGAGTTGTAGCACGATTTCTAGGTTTGTTTGAATTGGAATTATCCATTTAGTAATTGACTTATGTGGTATATATTTTAGGTATGAACAGAATTAGTGACAAAGGTTTTCTCTGAATTAAGCATTCTATCATTCTACTGTATGAAGGTATAACTAAAATTTGGGTATTTTTCAATATGCAAGGATAGAAGCAATCACTCATTTTGAAGTATAAAGAATGCTGAGTTTCAGAGAAATGTATATATTTTTTTAAAGTTTTTTTTTGTTGTTGGTGGTGATGGATATAAGACCTTTATTTATTTTTATGTGGTCCTGAGGGATTGAACCCAGTGCCTCTTATGTTCTATGCAAACACTGTACCACTGAGCCACAACCAGAGCCTGAAATGTATATTGTTAAGTTTTATTTTTTTTTAAACTGAAGTACAATGAGATATCCATTAGTATGGGCTTTACATCTCTAATTTTGTAATCTAATATCTGAAATTGGATGTACTTCAAAATGTAAAAATTTTGGGGTGCTTACCTGATACTCTGTGTAAGTATTTCAAAATCTGCAGAACTTAGTAATCAAACACTTCCATCTCGGTGTTTTGGATAAGGGATACTCAGCTTGTAGAGCTTGCCCTTCCATCAGTTTGTTAATATGTATTAGGAAAGCATTCTTATGCTGACTCTCAAATCTATAGATTGCATGTTATAGAAGCATACCTCTTTAATATATCTGGTTTTTTATGAACAATCTATTGCCTTTCATTGCCATATTCCAGTTTTGATTTGTTGTGATATTCATGAGATCAGTTTAAAAATTTTGTTATATTTCCATCATTTAAGTCAATCAACATGTATTATTTTTAGAGTCTGTTGAAAAGCATGCACTATTTTAGATGCTAAAAATGTAACAATTGACAAAAAAATTTGGTCTTTAAGGAGTTTGTATTCTGGTTTGGAAGGAGGTCTGATTTTCTCTCTCTTTCTCTCTGTAGTGGGGGGTACTGGGGATTGAACCCAGGGGTTCTAATCCCCATCCCTTTTTATATCTTACTTTGAGACAGGATCTCGCTAAGTTGCCCAGCTGGCATGGAATTTTGTAATTTCCCCCCCTCAGCCTCCTGAATCACTGGAATTTATAGACATGCAACACCATGCCTGGCTCTTTTTTATTTCTTAAATGCTATAATTTAAAGCAAAATAAAGAACTTTTTATACTTTTTAAGCAGCACTTTAGGCTCTTAAAATTTGGTTTTAAAATAATTTGTTTCATGGAACCATTTGTTGGAAAATGAAAGAGCAGAAAGTGTTTATTTTTATGTCAACATTGGTGATCAGATCTAAGATTAAGCTGAATGGGGTAGAAGTTAGTTTCAAAAAACTGTATATTATATATCTTAGACTAAATGTATCTTAATTACACAAGTAAAGGGATATGCACATGGTCGTATAAAATTGGGCAAAGGCTGCTGTGCTTAAATTTGAGTGGTTCCTACTATGTATAAAATAGGTAAGTGGTGCAAATGTACTTGAGTGCTAGATTGTAGCCCTTACATCCTTTCTAGAGGCAGCATAATATGCTAGTTAAAAATGTAAGCTTTGGGTTTTAGCTATCTGGTTTGTTTGAAACATGACTCTTTAATTAGCTTTATGAGAATGGACAATATTTCATGGTAGTATGAGGAAACTAATGTCATCTACATTAGCTTGGTGTAGGACTGGGTGAAGATAAGAATTATTGTTGATGATCACTGCAGGTAAAATAATAGTAGCAGGTTTTTTTTTTGTTTTGTTTTGTTTTTTGTGGTACTGGGGATTGAACTCAGGGGCACTCGACCACTGGGCCACATCCCCAGCCCTTTTTTGTATTTTTTATTTAGAGACAGGGTCTTACTGAGTTGCTAAGGGCCTTGCCATTGCTGAGGCTGGCTTTGAACTCGCGATCCTCCTGCCTCAGCCTCCCAAAGTGCTGGGATTACAGGCGTGCACCGCCGCGCCCGGCTAGTAGCAATTTTATTAGCACATTAGACACAGGATAGTTGTGCTGGTCCTTGAAAGTGCAGCAAAATACTCATCAGGGTTCTTTAGGTCTACCTTTCACAGTGGGTCTCTGGGCAGAACTTGATTTTAATGTGTTTTTGTAAATATAGTTATTTTATTCATTTTTGTTCAGTGAAGATAACAAAAGTTTTATAATTTTCTAGACTCCAAATTCCAAATAAGTATTATTTTCTTAGGGTCCCCTACTATTACTAATCATTTTAGTAATAATAACTGTTTTATCTAATATGTACTTTGTATAGAAAATGCAAATCTCAATGTGTGATAATTTTGTGAAATTCTTTTAGAAAACATTTTGTGTAGCTTAAGGAACCGTGTCTGCTTTAATTAGAAAAGGCATAATAGCTTGCTAGGTTGATTTCTCCTCTCATTCTCAATTCATTGCTCTGACTTATTATGTTGGAAGCGTAAGCATTGTCATCATTGTATTCAAATGTTACCCTTTTACTTCTCATTTTAGTGGTTTGTGATAAAATATTATTGATGACATGAAAAAATAGTTTTTATGTAGTGGCAGATGAAATTCTGTCATTAGGTTATTCATCGAAATCATCTGATGATTGAGAAATATGAATTCAAGCCTTTAGAATATGTCTGGTATATAGTTTGCTAGGATAGCATGGGCTTGCTGAAAAGCTGTGTTTTTATTATACCATATAATAAACTTCTTATCTTATACATCTACTGAGGAAGTGGCCTTTGGATAATTTTCTCCAATAATAACAGCAAGGGTGATGCTGTTGCCTGATGAGTCCTCACTGCACCTTCCCAGACCTCATTAGCTGCCCTCTTTTCTTTACAACCCTCCAGTGATTTCCTATTACTTTTCACTTGAAGACCAATCTCTTCATGAATGTAATTTTCAGATGTTTATGAAGTGTTTCTTGTGCAAAGCTTATTCCATCACCTAATAATGAGAAAGTGCAATTCTTTTTCTGAGGCTATGATAAATTTTAGGAAAATGCCACTATTGTTACTCAGAAATAAGAGAAAATGTTTTATTGAACTACAAAGGTAAGGTAATTGAAGTTAGTTTTCAAAAGTTGTGTCTTTCTTCAGAATAATTCAGTAGTTTTCTCAGATTTGTGGATGTTAAAAGTAAAAGGGACCTTAGCAATAATGTTAAATACCTGTCTTTGGAAAATTTTGTGCCAAAGACTGCATAGCTTGTTGAAGGACAAATTTTTTCCTGATTTGTACCAAATTTGTACCAGACCTACTGGGTTTACTTCCCATTTTCTTTTAAATTTATTTGGCATCCCAACCAGTCAGAATTCGTCTTTGCATCTCTTAGATATTCTTTTTTGTCATCTTTTAGTGATGCTTTTCAAGCTGCAAAATAATATCTACATTCTTGCTGCTGCCTGTCCATGTCTGTGCTATCCAATATGATAGCCACTAGCCACTTGTGGCTACTTAAGTTTAAATGAATTAAAATTAAATAGAATTACTTAATTCTCTTTCTTAGTATCTGGAGCTATATTTCAAGTGCCTAATAGATGTACTATGTTGGATGACACAGAGACCATTTCTATGATCACTGGGAGTTCAGTTGGGGTAGCAGTGGTCTCTATTGTAGGCTTTCTGGGTAGGGAACATTTTATGTTGATGTGAAAAGTATGAAGTACAAGCTCTTGATGGATTTTAGAATGTATGAATGAACATATCTATACCATTTTTTAAATCCTTTGCCAATTGTTTTGTTCTGAAATTTCCTTTCCCTTTTGAAACTGCTTACAATCAAAGGGGAAGCAGCAATATGGTATTTCCCACTTATGTATTGCATACAATGTATATCATATGCCACTTAAAATACTATAAATGGAAATCTTGATGGTTAAGTTATAGAGAGACTGTTTGGTTTGTATTTCTTGAGAAGCTAATCATATTCCTTATGAAGCTAGATGATGTGTATTTTAAATACTGTGTGTATAATATGTGTGTTTTTTTGTTGTTTTTTTTTTAAGTTTCAATGGTGATTCCTTGATGATCGTTCCTTGGCATGAACATAAACACCGAGCTAAAGACTGGTGCGAAGAATTGGAGTGCAGGTCAGTATGAGTCCACACATGCGTCCGCATTTCTTTGTGGGATGGGTGAATAGATGGCCCTGTGAAAAGGTGATTTATGATCACTTCTTTTGTTTTTTTTGTTTTGGTACCGGGGATTGAACTCAAGAGCACTCGACCACCAGGCCACATCTCCAGCCCTTTTTTGTATTTTATTAGAGACAGGGTCTCACTGAGTTGCTAAGTGCTGAGAGGCTGGCTTTGAACTCTCAATCCTCTTGCCTCAGCCTTCCAAGTGCTGGGATTACAGGCATGCACCACTGCGCCCGGCATATGATCACTTCTTGATGGTGCTCCCTGATTTAGAGCATTTGAGTGAAGTTAAGGCAAACAAAAACTGTTGATTTGGTTATGTGAAAACTTTTCATTGAGAAGATATTAAATGTTACAAAGGGATTGTGAAATGATTTTGTTACAACCTTTCATTTTAGCTGTTTTCTTTTAATTTTTCAGATAAACATTTTTTCTCTCATAGTTACAGTATTGATGTATGTGCACCTTTGTTTTTCATTTAGTTTTAATTTTCACTTTTATAAGATTTAACTTGAAAAAGCTCCAGGATGTGGAGATATAAAGTATTGCAGAAGGGTATGGGAACTATGATATGGGAGTAAAAGTTCATATGAATTCCTTTATTCCCCACTCCTCAAAATTGGGCAAATACTTTGTTGTTTCTTCTCCATATTTTCCGTACATGATACCAGAGACCAGAGGACCTCTCGTTAGCTGGAAGGCCTCCAGATTCCTGGATACCAGGCATAGCATAGGTGGGGATGAAGTGATGGGTTTGAAAATCCAGGAATTTATATGTATCCTGAATGCTGGAACTGAGTTTCCTTCCCACTCCCTGCCCTCAGATGCAGGAATAATCCCCAAGAAGAAGTTTGGAGAATTCCTTTCTGGAGAAGTGGAGTACCCTCTGGAAGAGGGCTCTAGATACTAAGGCATTGTCTCCAAAGGTTAGGGCACTATAAAGATACAGCAAATCCAACAAATGAGCAGTTCTTCTCATACTCACAGAGCTTCTAAGGATAGAGTCCAGCAGGCAGAACAAATGAACTGGTGAGGAAAACACACAGAAAGCAGAACTGAAAGAAATGTACCATGTTGACATAAGGGAAACTTCAAAAATTGTAATATTCCTTGGGAGTTAAGAATATATTTATTTGATAAATACAATTGTATAAAATGGGAACAAAAAATTAAGAGAACTTGGGACATTAAACATATGATTATTGGTATGCAAAATTAGAAGAATTGGAAAACTAAATCCAGGAGATATTGTAGATATTAGAATGAAAATATAGAGGTAGAATATAAGAGAGGAATCATTAAAAAACACACCTAATATTAAGTTGTATGCTTTTAAAAACAGACATTAAAGGAGATAAAATTATAAGAATCCAGTTCTTAGAATTGAAGGCTGTGACTACTCGGATTGAAATGCTCATTGCTCGTTACATTGAAGCACACCATCATTGACTTTCTGGAGTATCAGGAATACATCTTTCTGAAGAGGAAGACTACATGAAAGTGATCGGGCTCAGAAGGACCTCAGACTCAAGAAAAACACAAGAAGCTAGAAGACAATTGGCAATCCTTTTGAGACTTTTGAAGGAGAATATTTCTGATATAGATTTCAATATCCAGTTAAAATCATCAATCAAATATGAAAGCAATTATGTTCAGTTCATAAAATTTGCCACTCATATATACCTTGTTTCAGGAAGCCATTTTAAGGTTTCCTTTATTAAGATAGGGAGTGAAGTGAGAAGAAGAAAGCCACTGGATTCAGAATTGGACTCTAATACACGCAAAGGCAAGGCCCTGGATGACAGTGTGTCCAGTTGGGAGTGAGAGTAGGGGAAAAGGGGTGGCTTCAAGAATCAGGTCTTGGGGGACAACATATTATAATGTAATTGAAATACTATTGCAAAATATTTTATATTTTAGTATTTGGCCTTTCAGAAATTGGAAAAAAGCAGTGATTACATGTAAGCAATCAAGAGTGGAGAGAGTACAGTGGATGGTTATTAAATCCAGGAAAAAAAAATGGAACGACAGTTTCTTGAGTGTGTATTCATGTCCCCACCCCAGAATTTATTATCATTCAGTGGAATTTTGGTGGCTAATAGAACCTAATGCTTGGTATTTATTGACCATATTTAACTAGAAGTCTTTATTTATTAATTGTAATGAGAAATTGAAAGGTAGAGAAATTTAAAAAGGTGGAAGGTTGGTGCCCATGGTAAGGAAGATGAGGTGATGGTGCTGCACACATTCTCTCCATTTAAATAAGATTTTGTGTACCCCTCACGTAGCCCCCCAACCCCTCTTTGAGATGGTGCTTTTTATGGAGTAGCACTGGCAGCCCAGGACTGGACCCATTTGTTGGGTACTTCCCAGTTTTCCTTAGCCTGTGTCTTCTTGTGATTCTAACAAGTAGATGCCAGGAATGAGGGTATTTCTTTTTAGACCAATCACAGAACTTAAGTGAAAGTAACCTTGCTGTGTGGGAACTCCTGAAACTATAAACATGTTTAAAGCCATGAAAAGATGATTTGGAAGATGACATGGATCTTCAGTAGTACAGGCCATTTGTTCTGTTAATTAGCATCTATCTTTGGTTAGGTCCAGGGGTTCTGAAGGAAGAAAAGGACTGTAGTACCTGTCTTCACAAAGGTATGGTCCAGTTGGAAGTGCAGAGTACTGTGAAAGACGTGGCGGGGCGCTGTGGGCATGCAAGGGGTAGCCCTAACCTTGGTGGGGGTCACGGGAGATTCCCTGTGGAACTGATGTGGAACCTGAGATTTGAAGAATAAGCAGGAATTAGCTCAGTGGAGATGTGTTTGGCAGAGAGGAGGGAGTGTTGTGAGTAGAAGGAAGAGCTTGCTGGAAGGCTAGAGGCAAGGCCCTCTTCAAGAAATGAAAATAAGAAATGTTCTTGTTTTTAATCAGATTTCTGTTTGAAAAAAATAACTATTACCTGAGGATATCAAGGATAGTTTTGAATTTTGTTACATTTGAAGTGCCAAAAAAAAAAAAAAAAAAAAAAAATCTAAGCAGCAGCAGCAGGAAGATCTTAAAGCTTCCAAGTGAAGTCTGGGTTATGGGTAAAAATATGGGAGTTGAATTGTCTGCGATCATTTATATTGTAGAGTTGCAGGGAGACCTGAAGAGAGTACACAGTGAGAAGAGAGCTGGGTTAAGTGTTTGGAAGTGCTAATATTTAATGTTGGGTAAAGGAGGCTACTCTAGCAAACGTGACCAAAAAGGAGCAGCCAAAAAGATGAAAGGAATCCTGATTGTGTGGCTGCTGGAATGAAAGGGAAGCTGGTTCCTGGAGGAGAGAGCTGTGAAGTCCTCTCAGGTGGTGCTGAGAGGGAAATGGGTAAGGACTGAAAAAAAGCATCAAAGGAACTCTGAGTTCCTGGTGGCTAGTTTTCCCTGCTGAAAAGGGGCAGATTTAAAAAATGCCAGGAGGAGTGATGTGGCTTTGTGTGGCAATGGTGGGGGAAAGTCCCTGGTAAGAATATTAATGACACTAGGAGACTAGTTAAGTAAAGGCTCATTCCACGTGTATGAGCCTTACTGTAGTACCAGTTAGAAGCACAGTGACTTTCTTGGGCATGTGCATAAGATGCCCAGGTACTTAGGGGCTTTGTGTCTGATCATATACCACACCTGATAGAAACCCCAATAAAAAAATAGTAACTATAAATAAAGTTTAAGCATTTGGTTTATGCCAGGCAGTGTTCTCTGTATTCTTAGATTACTTTGAATTTTTACAATATTCTTGCAATAGTATTATCCCCACATTTTAGAATCAAAGGAATATTAGGATAGTTTTAGCTAAGTAACTTGCCCAGGGCTTCACAGCTTACAGTGAGCGAATTGTGTTGCAGGTTCTGTAGCACAATTATAAGCTCACTTCCTTTTCTTAAAATGAATTATTTTATATTTTATTATTTTCCAGGTATTGGGACAGAAAATTAGTTCTCTAATTTATTAATAATACAATGTGCTTACAATAAAGAAGTACCTTTAAATATGAGAAGATAGATATCTTGGTGATATATGTTCTACATGTAAATGTTGACATAGTTCTGAGAAATCTTAAGGGTTCCTCAGGAAGTTTTAATGTTATTTATAAAAATATAGTATGAGGGGCTGGGGTTGTGGCTCAGCGGTAGAGCGCTCGCCTGGCACGTGCGCGCCCCGGGTTCGATCCTCAGCACCACGTACAAATAAACCCATTGTGTACAGCTAAAGCAAATAAATAAATATTTTTAAAAAATTCTTAGTATCATTAAAATATTTTTAAAAAATATAGTATGAAAAGCGAAAAGAGGTGACAACATATACCAAAATTATATGAAACGGTTCTAAATAGTAATTTTGTCAGATGGCTTGTTGACTATTTGGAACAGGAGGAAAAAAATCTCCCAACTTCTGGTCTGTTTTGGGCATTGCTGAGCAAAATGCCATATACAGATTTAGCAAAAGGCTTTAATATTACCCTGTGCTTTACCATTTTGTTTGAATATTTTGATGTGTAAACTTTAAGTGTTGTGTCATATAAGGACAAATGGTGCCAATATAAGCTCACTTCCTTATAATCACAGTAACCAGCCACACGTGTGACCACCTCACTTTAGGTGATGAATGTCCCTAAAGGAACACAGTACTTTCCTGGTCCATCTGGGTAGTCTAGTTACTTTTTAGTCTTGTCCCTTAACCATGGAAGGCAATTGACCGTGATCATCCTTATACAAACTCATAATTTGTGGTCCTCATGATGTTATCCCTGTGTGTGTTCCTTTAAGGTGGTGTTTATTCTTTACTCTCAATGGGGAATGTTGTGGAGTAGTCCTGTACTGGGCACACACCAGTGTACTGCTGCCATGCCAGCACCTAGTAGAGGTATATTCTCAACATAAATGAGGGGGTATTTTATTTTTTAATTTTTGTTTGTTTTTTTGTGGTGTTGGGAATTGAACTCAGGGTGTTGTGCATGCAAGGCAAGCGCTCTACCAATTGATCTACATCCCCAGCCTGTGTTATTTTATTTTTATGAAAACAAGATTTTGTAATTCCAATTCAAATGGAAGTAATCTGGGGAAATTTGCTATCCCAGGCCTGGCTGGCCAGCACAGGTGATTTTGATTTAACAGGCTCACTTTCCAGGGTAATTTTGATTTTGTTAATACTTATTTGATTGATTTGTGGTACAATGGTTTTATACATTCTGATTTTTAAAATCGGGAAAAGTAGTGGGAAAATAAATTGTCCCAAAGTGTCTCTTCCTGTAAGTATGCACATAGGAGAAAACATACAAACACACACACAATCCCTCTGTCACCTAGTTCCCTATCTCTCTCTCATAAAATTATAATTTTGTTCTAGTATTCCAATGAATTGTTAATTGTTCTTTTTGTGATTTGCAGAATGGTTGTCGAGCCGAGTCTCCAAGATGAAAGTGAATTTTTGTATGCCGCGCAGCCTGAGTTACTGAGGTATAGGACGACCCAGCTCTCAGTTGAGAAGGCTATGGACTGGTATCAGAGCAGAGCAGAAGAGATAGAGCACCATGCTGGGCAGGTGAGGGGAGGACTGCTGTTGCCCAGTGATACTGCACTTTTGCTGGGTCCTTAGGATTCAGCGTATTTAGTGGCTGTAGACAGCAGAGTCAGGAGTCATGGAGGTAATTTGCCAGGGATGGAATGAGTAATTCTTATTACTTTTGTTCATTTATTCTTTGCCTCAGAAGTTTTTGTGGCTTTTATTTTGGATTCTTCAGACCAAATTTGTGTAAGGAAAGTTCAACATCTTTTATAGTGTAAGCTGCAAAACATGCTGTCCCTGATTTTCTACATATTTTGAATAGGTTTACTGACACGTTAATTTAAAAGATTTTATCTACATAGAGTGCTTGATCAGTCCCATTTTACAGTGTGGTAGGATGGTTGATTGTGATGTTGCCTTTCAGGAACCCTGTTTGAAGCTGTTTCTACTGTTTTCCTTAAGACTGTGCTCAATTTCTCTTAGGCTTATGGGCTTTTATTGAGATGGATAACAACTGCATCAGAGAGGAGGCATGATTCAGAGAGAGGAGGATTATACTGACCTTAGGTTGCTGAATACAAATATTGACTCTTCCACTAACAGACCTTGTGACTCAAAGCCTGGCACCTACCTTTTTTGTACCTCAGTTTTTCTCTGGGGTTAGTTCTAGTTCAGAGTTCATGAGAACAAAGAAAATACACTTGAGAACATTAAAAACTCTGCCAATTGGCTGGACCTGGTGGTGTAGTATCTATAATTTCGGTCACTTGGGAAGCTGAGGCTGGAAGATTGTGAGACACTACTTCAAAATTACAAAAAGAGGGCTGGGGACATAGCTCAGTGGTAGAGTGCCTCTAGGTTCAATCTCCAGTACTTCAAAAGGAACACTACCACCTGCACCCCACCTCACCCCCTCACCCTAGTTCTGCTAATAATTGCGTGCTCTGTCAATGTAAGCCATAGTTGATTTCATCTTAAGAAAACAGAGATTGGTAAGTCAGAGCAAAGAATGGTGAAAAGCACTTTAAAAGTCTCAGTCAGGGTCTGGCCAATGGATGACATTTCCTTTCTCCCCACAGTCCTGCCTTTGGACCTCCTCTCCCACCATCAGTCTTTAGTTTGACAGAAAGGTTGATTCCAGAGGTTCTGGCGAGCAATAGCACTGTGGGAAGAAAGATGTAGACCCTGTTTAAACAATTTCTACTCTGTGTATCTGAGATGGCCCAGTGTTTCCATGTGGTAGCCTTCTCAAATTCCTGCTTAATCTCTTTTAGCTTTATAGAAAAATAGAGCTACTATGGAGTTCTACACACCTTCACTCCTCCCACCAAGTTTTTCTTATTGCTAACATCTTGCATTTTAGTGGTACATTTGTTACAATTGACAAACCATTGTGTAAGTGAATGGATGAACTATGATATTTCTGGAAAATGGAATATTACTTAACATTAAAAAAAATGAGTTCTCAAACCATGAAAGACAGAGGAACCTTAAATGCATATTACTAAGTTGAAGAAGCCAATCTGAAATGGCTGTCTAGTATATAATTCCAGCTATGTGCATTCTGTAAAAGGTTGAATTATAGAAACAACAAAAAGATCAGTGGTTGCCAGGTTAGAGAGAGGAGTAGGCAGAGCACAGAATTTTTAGGGCAGTGAAAATACTCTTTGTGATGCTATACAGGCGGATTAAACATCATTATATAGTTGTCCAAATCCATAGAAAGTACAACATGAAATGTGTATCTAACATTATCTGTGGACTTTGGATGGGATGAGGCATGTGGACAGTGGGGGAGGGTGTATGTGTAGGGAGTGAGGTGGGGCAGGAGGTGTACTAGAACTGTTTCTCTGGTTCTGTTCAGTTTTACTGTGAATCTAAAACTGCTCTCAAAAAATCAATTAAAAATAGTTTTCTGAAATTTTTAACAGTTGAGCAACAATTGATAAGCATCTTAAATTATTTTTAGAATTATGAGGGATAATTGTAAAGAAAAGTGATTTTGGAGTGCTTTATTTAAGTGAATTGTATTTTTTCTTATTTGAAAACACTTAGTAGTTTTTTTTTTTTTTTCTTAAAGCTTTTTAAGGTATTGGCATTTTGTGTGGCAATTAAAGATATCTGACATAATTTTCTTTTTCGTTTTTTGAGTTTTTTAAATTCGACGTTGTATATGTAACAATAACATGCGTTACATTTCATAGTACACATATAGAGCACCTTTTGGTTTGAATACAAAGTATATTCATGCTATTCATGTCGATGTGGACTTCTTTTTCCTCATGCCTATAAATGCTTTCAACAAAACCTGTTGGGAAAATGTTTATAAAGGTGAATTTTTTCCATTTGAAACTTGGGGTATGTGGTATAATTCTATAAATTGTGTTAGTTTACTTTCACTTAAAGTGTCAGTAATTTTGGTTTTAAAACATTTTTACTATTGAAAGACAACAAATTCAAAGTTAATACTGAAAAGATAAATTTGGATCAGAAAAAATTGATGAATATATTATCAATTGCCAAGGTGCCATGTGCTCAAACTATTACTTGCACAGTTTGTTATGCATCAGATTTTTTTAATGTTTTCTGAAAATTCACGTGAGTTCCTTTAAAAATTGTTGTGAAAGTAGATATATCCTTTCAGACATGAATCATATTTTTATTACTAGGAATTAAGTGAAAAACATTTATTCATTGAAACATTACCAGATCCCTCCTGGCTCGCCACATGTTTTTCCTACTTTTGCTTTATGCCCCCTGGTATTTATTTCCACTAGTCTTTATTCTCTTCATGTTCCCTGTCAATCCCTAGGTCTTCCGTGGGCTTTGGATGGCCTCGCAGCAGTTTGCCTTTGTGTTCTCCTTTCTCCTCCTCTGTTCATGGTACCCCATCACCTAACTCATTAGTCTCAGAAAGTGATCTTGCTTTGCACTTCATTTGGGAATCTGAGAACTCCCTTCCATATATATATATATATATTTATTTGTTTATATTTAAAGCTGTTTCCAGCAGAAGAGTTCTGTCTCCTTACATTCACAGCAGCTCTTTGTTTACCTGTGCCCTATATTCTACACTCCTGCCTGCTTAGGATTTTCAGAATTTATCTATTTTCTCTGTCCTTTGTCTTTAACTTCTCCTTCTTCACTGGGTCTTATTGCCCCTGACCTCTTTTAGGGCAGAAAGTTCAAATTTCACCTCTTTCATAACTACAAAAATAAGTTATAGCCATATTCCTTCTGGCTTCTGTTTTAGGTTCTTATTTCCATCACATCTCAGCTTAGAAATAGTCACTTTGCTCTTGGTAATCACTTTCTCAATTTTTGCTTTCTCCTCCTTTTTCCAGTCTGACTCCTTCTATGACACTACTGAAATTGTTCTCAGAAAGGCTAACAGTCCACCTCTTAATATCCAGTTCCCTCCATTTCTAATTTAACATCTGTCCTTTGATACCATTTACTACTTTCCTGAAATCTCTTCTTAGGTGTATGTGATAACATTTCACTGTTTTCTTGTCCTAGTCTTAGCAATTTTAGTCTGCTCCTGTGGTTTATCCATTATCACTATTTCTCAGGTTGCTTCTTTTGTCACTAATTCTTGTCTGCAAGTGTGGCCCATTCGGATCCTCTCACCCAACACCACTCTGATTTACGTGCTGACAGTTCCCAAGTGGTATCTCCACCATGTACATTGACTTCAGCTTCAGGTTTTGCTTTCTTGTTTTTGGACCTGTATTGGGCCTCTGCACTGACATTCCACAAGCTCCTGAGTGAAGGAGCCCTAATTAGGAAGGGCTGTTGTAGCTAGCTGGAAGCCATAAGTTCCACCTGATATGTATGTGACGCACCTGTAGGCACCCGCAAACCTGAAGGTATATAACCGGGTGAAAGAGGTCCGAGTTAGGAGAATGGAGAATTCAGTCAGCCGGGCAGTCACTCGGTCGGTCAGAAGAATCAGAGCGGCCAGAACGTAGGCAGAGCGGTTACAGAAGAGAAACCAGATAGAAGACAGAAGAGAAACCAGATAGAAGAAGTAATGACTGGTCAGAGTTAGGCCGAGGCTCCCGAGGAAGACAGAAGAAAGAAGAAGGAAGAAAGAAGAGAGAAGAAAGAAGCTCTAATCTTTCTCTAAGCTACAAGAAGAAATCTTTCTCTAAGCTAAGAAAATCTTTCTTTCCCTCTCTAAGCTCTCTCTAAGAAAGTAGAAGTAAAAGTAGTAAAAGCTTAACTCTGCCTCCGAGATTTCTTCCCGGGTTTCGGTACCAGGCAGCTTACACCTGAGCAGCAACACGTTCAGTACAGGGTGCTCACTTTTGATAATGTTCCCTTATGTCCACCCTTTGACTTAAAGGAAAGACCCAGGTTGTCATTGTTGACTCCTCATCTGGTCTGACCAAACTTCATAGTTTGTTTCCCAATTATTTGTTGTTTTTCTCCTCCTGTATGTCTTCAGTTACACTGTCATGGGTTGGCTCCTTGTTACTTTTTGCCCAGTCCATAGTGAGTGTTGAATTAATATTTATCCCACATGAATAAATGAGTGCAGTAGTTAGGGAATGGGTGTGTGAATCAGGATGTTTCTGTCAGGATGCCTCCCATGCTAGCAGCTACAGTTCTCCTGACTAGTTCAATTTATCATTCTGACTAATTCATCATTCAGTAAATACTGTTCTTTCCAAAGTGTGCATCTGTTTATGACAGGCCTCAGTGGAAAACCTTGGGTGGTATTGTGTTCAGGATACATTGCAAATTCCTTAGTGTCCCAGTGTCCACATGATGTGGCACCTTCTTCCTTAGGACTCCAGCCCTCTTGCCCTTCATGTCATGCCATTCTGTCTGGTGAAGCTAGATGACAGTCCTCCCTGCCTTCCACACTGCTCTCCCTCCCTTCATTGTGCTTCACCTCACTAAAACCCATTGGTTCTTCAAGGCCCATTTTACAAGTTCCCTCCTCTGGGAAGCTGCGGCACCCTCTGGATGGGCTCAGTGCTCTCTTGGGATCCCGGTCAGTCATGGCACATACCTCACTCCTTCCAGCGTTGAGGAACCGGTTGTTTTTCCTTCTTAGACTGAGGAACCTTTGAAGGTTGAGGGCTCGACTTATTCAGCTTTGTGTTCCTAGTGCTTGTAATGATGTTAACCCATAGTAAGCCCTCAAAAAATAATTGTTAGTCTAGGAGCAGGAGACTTAGGGTAGTATGAAAGATCACGGGCATAGGCCATGACAGATGTTTTTCCATCCATCAGAGAATGTCAATCCATAAATTTGATCAAGGAACAGGGCACAAACGGCAGTCTGCTGAGTATCTAGAGGAAAATCATTCCTTGCTTTTTATCTGATGAAGCTTAAGTGAATTGAGCCAAAGAAATGTTTGTACCAGAGTTAATCAGCAAAAAATTATTGAATGCTTTCTGCATGAGAGGCATTGTGGAAGAACAGTGTCTGAACAGGAAGCCGTGGGGGATACTTGCTCTTTTTGGAAGCAGTGTAGTAAAGTAACTTGGCTTTGTTACTATTATCTGTGTTATTTTTTTTCCCACTCCTTGTTAATATGTTGTGAGAATTAGATACATAGATGTCAAACTGTGAACTGTGATGCTCCAGAAATTTAAGATGGTTATCCTTCCTTTAATATCTTTTTTTTTTAAAAATATTTTTAGTTGTAGATGGACACAATAGCTTTATTTTCTGTGTGTTGCTGGGAAACAAACCCAGTGCCTCACACATCCTAGGCAAGCACTCTACCACTGAGCCACAACCCCAGCCCCTCTTTTGATATCTTTATCCTCAGTATTTCGTGCTGATTGAGTCTTTTAAGAACTCTGTTTTCATGGTAAAAAGTATATTTCTAATAATGGAATTTTTAAAAATGGTCATAAGAATTAGATTCTGTATTGTATGTAGGCTTTTGCTTCAGAATGTCTGAGAAATATATAGTACTTAGGAATTTACAGTTGTTCTCAATTTTAGGTTGACTGTGCATTGTCACTTATTCGACTTGGAATGGAGCGGCATATTCCTGGTTTGCTAGTTCTGTGTGATAATTTGGTTACTCTGGAAACACTGGTTTATGAAGCCGGGTGTGACTTAACCCTAACCTTGAAAGAACTCCAACAGATGAAAGACATTGAAAAACTAAGATTACTGATGAACGGCGTAAGTTTTATTTTAACATTCTTTTTAAGCATTCTCTGTACTTTGACTAATGTAAGTCTTGAACCAAAAATGAAATGTTCTTCAAACTTGAAAACTTAGTACATAAAGGTTTCTTGATCCTTTTTCCCCCAAAAAAATCCAGCATCATAGGTATGTTACTGAAGGAATATGAAACTGTGTTGACTGTTGTACCTTGCTTGCCTTTTATCTCTGACTCCTCTTTTTCTCTCCCATCTTCTCTTACACTGTTTCGCTCCCTCTCTCTCTGTCCCTCTATCACATGTCCCCTTTTCCATCCTCCTTTTTTTTCTCTCTGACCCTAACTTCTGTGTTTTGCTTTCTTTTTCCTATAAGCAACCCAGTGAAACTTGGTTTGTGTTGTATGTGGGACTCCTCTTAAGAGACTTAGGTAGATCTCTTGGGGGTAATTAAATGAAACGATTGCATAATTTTAGGGATAATGAGTAAAATTAACAGTGTCATTTGGAGTTTTGTGAAGGTGGATGTAAAGGAGCAAAATGAAAAGAGGAAAGGAATGGAGAGATTCTGGACTTTCCTACATGTATCTGTGTCCTAAGTACCTCCCTTTCCAGAGCCTCTTCGCTCTCCTCTCTCCTTCTGTTCCTGTCATTTTCCCCTTTCACTTTTTCTCTTGTCTAAACTCTCCTTTTTGGCCTGTTCACATACTCTTTCTTTCCCCTCCTCTGGGTAGATCCTTTTTGCTCTGGAGGCCTCATGACGGTGTAGTAGTGGTATGTGTGTCCTCCAGAGTACAGCCTAGTCCATTTGGGACTTCACATCAGTTTTGGTCTGAGCAGATGGGCCACAGTGGTGGTGTTGCTGTACCCCTACTATTCCCAGGTAGAAGGCGACTCATTCTCTGCTGCCTGTTGGTACACATGTGAGTGGTGACCTGCAAGTATCTGTTTTAGAAAGTGTGGAGTCCCCTTCTTAACATCATCTGATTATTGGTGAACGTTAGGACTTGTCTGGGATAATGCAATATTTAATGCTTTTTTTTTTTTTTTTAATTAATTGTTCTTTCAGTGTTCGGAGGACAAATATGTGACAAGTGCCTACCAGTGGATGGTTCCGTTTCTCCATCGTTGTGAGAAACAGTCTCCTGGTGTAGCTAATGAGCTATTAAAAGAATATTTAGTAACTTTAGCTAAAGGGGATTTAAAATTGCCCCTGAAGATATTTCAGCATTCCAAACCAGATGTAAGTAGAAACTCTAACTTAAAAGTTTTTTGTACTTTTTTAATTTATAGAAATTGATTTTATTTATAAGTTTTTATAAGACTTTGCAGATAATTTCCTTTTATACAGAAAATGGTTGCTTTCCTTTAAAGGTGTTTCAGTAGTGTAATAAGAAAATTTTTTAAAAGTTTAGAAAATTGTTTGATTCATTTGTTCTAAAGTTTGTGAACTATCTGCTATATGTTGGAAACTTAATACCAAGAAGATGGAATGGTGGATAGGTATTAAAATTTTACAGTATAGGCATTTTGCAAGTGTTAAAACAATTAATAATCCTATGAAATAGATACTTCTATTATCTTAATATAGAGGAAAGGAAAGTTGTGATCTAAAGTGATTAGGTACTAGCCCCAGGGTTTCACAGTAGGTAGAAGAACCTGCATTAAAACATTGTATTATAATGCCACAACTGTTCTTAACTGTTATATTGTATGATACCACTAGTAGGAGATGGTTTCTGCCCTTGAGGACATTCAAATAGTTTATGAAAATCTTTAAGCTCTTATAAAGTATCTTGTAATTATTCTTAATTACTGCTAGATCTGCTTAAGAGTATTGTATAGCTTTGAATTTCTAAATGGTTCACATTGGCTGGTGGTAAAGTCATTTTGTTAAGTGCAACATACTTTTGCATTTGGCAGTGTCTTAATTTAACCACAGAACAAATATACTATTTCTAGTTCCTCCCTTTCTGTTGAAAGGGACTCAAGCAAGATGGCATGGTCACCTGAGGCACTGACTTTGTAGTAATTTTAAAAACATTATATTTGGGTCAAGCAGAAAGCATTTCAGACTTATTCCAATTTTAAATTCTTATTGAGAACATTTTCTTGCCCTAGCCTTTGTTAGTATGTCCACTAAGATTTATGGTCATAGACCAGTATAATGAAAATTTAAAGGAAAACATTGCTGCATTGTAGCCTTTTGGTTTCTAAAAGTTTTGTCTGTCAGAAATATGTCTGCTCATTGGTTACTTAAAATTTTCCATCTTCTCATAAGCAGTCTGCACTTAGTATTCTGAATCTAAATGTGGGGTGTTTTACTGTGAGCTGAGGTGGGCTGCTTATGGCAGCAGAATACCATGTGAGAAGAGGATAGATTGAATATGAATGTTTTATGAGGAAGAAAGAAGTGATTTTAAATTCTTTCCAGTAATATTGTTTGTGATACTTCTTCCTTACAGAATCTTGTAAATCCTTTGTATGTAGTCAGCTTTTTGTTGTTTCTACTAGGCAATTTAGCATGAACCTTTTGAATAAAACATATAGCCATTTGCCTTTGTTGAAATATGTGAACATCAAAGCAAAGAAGCCTGGAAAGGCCTGTGCTTCCAGCCTGCCTCTTCAGCCTTATTTCTTTCCATGAGAACATAAGGCCATTCACAGTGAACTTCTTGACTCTTCACCCTGTTGGGCTCTTTCATGGCTTTCTGTATTTTATGGGATATTTCCTTTGTTTAGAATGGTGATTCTCCCCTTTCATTCACTTCATAAATAACTGCCTATCCTTCAAGTCCTGGTCTTTTAGAGTCTTTCTACTGTGAAATCTTCCTTGACTTCTCTGCTCTGACAGGTCATTGTACTTTGCCTCTATTATAGCCCTTATCATACTGTGTTGGAATTATTTGTTCAAGTTTGTCTTTCTTTCCTTTATTCCTTCTCTGTATGTCACTCATCTCTTTATTACCAGGAAATAGCACGGTGCCTTGTAGTGAACATGTGCTCCGTTCTCTTTGGCAGAACAAATGCAGGAATGAAACTTGGTTTCATTGTGGTGCTTTAGACCACTTGTTTATATTTATTTGCTTCACTCAGATTGCATTGGTTGTATTTCACTTAATTTTTTTTTTTTATGAAAAGAAGGTACCTTAGATCTGCCATGAATGATGCACAGAGTGTTTTAATAATGTAACAGCAACAATGGCTTCTGTATCAGACAGCTTAGATCAAGTATGCTGCATTAACAAATTATCTCTTATGTCTTAATAGTGTGCAGCAGCAAATGCTAATTTCTCACAAGTGTTATATCTGCTGCATTTGGGCTTTTGCTGTGTTCCATGTCTTATTTACTTGGCAAATCAGGCAGAAAAAGTATTTTCTATCCTTTGGCCTAGGAAAACAATAGTAGACCCCCAGTGGCTTTTAAAGCTTTGGCTAAAAAGCAGCTCAAGTGGCTTCCTCACATTCCCCTGGCACAAGAAAGTCTGATGGCCGAGACTGACATTGAAGGTCAGAGAAGAGCAATTGTCTCATAGAAAGAGGAGATCTAATACTTAGGAGCTGTCATACAGTTAGCCAGAGTCTCAGTGATAAAGAAGAGGGTCTTGAAACTCCCCCATGTGCTCCTCTACACCTGCCTGCCAAGGTCCTTCTAAACCACTTCATGTGCCTCAAACTTTATAACTCCTAAACACTCTTTTTTCTTTCTTTCTTTCTTTCTTTCTTTCTTTCTGGTTTTACACAAAATATTTTCATACCATTTGAATTTTTATACATGCACTTAGTATATTGATGTCAAACTCCATCTGCCATTGTTTCTATCCCCTTGCCCCTTTTCCTCCCCTCCCCCCCTTTTTCTATATAACATTCCTTCATTCCTCTCATCCCCCCTCCTTTGCCACTGTAATTAAGTATCATCCTAGTAAAGGAATTAATCGACCTTTGGTTTTCTGGGATTGGCTGACTTCACTTAGCATTATTTTCTCCAACTCCATCCATTTACCTGCAAATGCCATAATTTTATTCTCTTTTAGTGCAGAGTAATGTTCCATTGTCTAAACACTCTTTTCTGATTGTAGCCATTATTCTGTGATTGACTCTGTCATTGGAAAGTGAAACTTGGAGGGGTTCTGGGCATTAATGTCGTGGGGACAGAATCTCCTGCCTTCTCAGTGTTTTCTATCTTCCAGACTAGTGACTTTTGAATGTATCTGTGCATCAGAACCATGTACACATTAAAAAAGTTTCTATGCCCATTCCAGATATAATGGATCAGAATTTGGTGGGTAGAGTCTTGGGGTATGCTTTTGACAATTTATCCAGTGATTGGGATGGAAATCCAGGGCTGGGAACAACTGTTTCAGATGTCCTTTCTTCTTTTAACCAATGGGAATTTACTACTTAGCTTTGTTAAAGTACTATCTTTTAAGTTCCTTTCTAATTACATAATTCAGTGGGCAATTTTAGTTTCAAAATTATTTTTTCTAATTTAATATTTACTGTAGAATAAAACATAAAGATAGAAATAAACTTGTTTCTGGCAGCATCATTGACTAAATGTTCTGAAAATTCTTTTACTCTAAAATATTTAGAATTATTCATTAAATTATTAAAAATGTTACCTGTGTAACTGAGCTTTAAAGCAAATAAGGGGAATTCCTGCTAGCCAAAAGTGAAGCAGAAAGAGTCAGAGAAACACTCAGGAGGAGGAGGTAGTGGTTGCTGGGGTAGGGGTGTGGTTTTCTGTTCTACACTTAACAGCTGCGTTGTCAGTGAAAGTGTGGAATAGAAAGCTACATACCCGTTGGCACATGAAGACAGCCAAGAGGCGTGACTGTGCTGGCATGTACTTTTCATTAGAGGGGTGGGGATGGGCAGGAGATTTCTTTTTGAGCCCTTCTAACAACAAATTTGACTTAACACTGCTTTATTATTCGTGATAAAATTGGACCTGGTTCTCTTGGTGGTACCAAAAGCAAAACTTCTCAGAAGGACTCAAATTTGAACAGATGTGTAAGACTATAACAGATAAATCTTAATGAAGATAAGTTTACAATTCAGTTTTACAAAAACCCAAAAGGAAAATATCTATAAGCAAGATTGAGTGGGCAGAACCTTGCTCCCCTCCCACTCTGATAACAGATGGATCAGGTACAGTGTATGAAATACATATTTTCAATACTTAAGATATGAGGAAAGAACCAGAGACATGAGATGAAATGGAGAAACTGAAAAAAATTAGCCGAGATTTAAAAATAAGCCATTTAGAACTTATAGAATTGAAATTGCAATAAAAGCAAAAATTAAATGGAGGAATTCAAAAGAATTGAAGACAATTTAAGAAAGAATTGAAATTTGGAACACAATTTAAAAAATTATCTGGAATGTAGAACATAAAGGTAAAAAAACATGTAGCGTGTGTTGAGAGACATGGAGAATAGACGGGGCAGGTCTGTTGTAGGACTAGCAAGAATTCTAGGAACCTGATGGTTTGTCTGTCCATGTTCTAGTACAGTGTTGTTTTAATTATAGAGATTTGGGAGTATGTATGTATGTATTTTGGTACCTGGGATTGAACTCAGGGGCACTTAGCAACTGAGCCACACCTCCAGCCTTATTTTGTATTTTATTTAGAGACAGTGTTCACTGAGTTGCTTAGTGCCTCGCTTTTGCTGAGGCTGGCTTTGAACTCTAAATCTTCCTGCCTCATCCTCTCGAGCCACTGGGATTACAGGCATGTGCCACTGTGCCCGGCTTGAGTATGTTTTGATGTCTGATAAGGATAGTATTCCTTTGTAGTTTTGTGTTTTTTTCCAACTAATTTTTTAAGCTATTCTAGGATGTTTTGCTGTTTAAACTTTGGTATCAGCTTGTCTAATTCCCTGACAGCTTATTTGTATTTTATTGTAATTATATTGAATCTATAGATTAACATAGGGAGATTATTACTATATTAATGTTAAATCACCCTCTTCAAAAATAGTATATATTATTGTACTTGTCTTTTTAAATGTTTCAGGAGTTGTTAAAAATTTTTGATAGGTCTTGCATATTTTTTGTTAAATTTATTCCTAAATTTTTAATTTTCTGTTTCTCTTACAAATGAAGTTTTCTCTTTCTCATTTCCTGTTTTTGTGTGTGTGTGTGTATGTGTGTGTGTGTGTGTGTGTGTGTGTGTGTGTGTGTGAGAATATGAAAGCCCTTGATGCTGCATGTGAAGTTTGTACTCTTCCTCACTGATTTCTTTTATTACTTAACTCTCTGGTGTTTTCCAGGTATCCTATCTTAAGAAAGTGTGCACCATATTGAGGGTTAGGGCTTCAATGTTTGGGAGAATGAGGGACACAGTTCCAGTCCATAGTGCCCCCTAGAGAGGGGCAATGACAAATTGAGGGTAGTTAAACTATTGAAAACTCAGGCTGTACAACAGAAGGCCTCTTTGGTAGCTGTCAAAGAAAGCCCCATCTCCTGCAGTAGGAGTGTGAGAGCAGGAAAAGCTAATAGACCAGGGCCTGGGGGTGCAGCTCAGCGGTAGATATTTGTGTTCTTTTCTACATGTCTATAGTGTATAATTTAAAGTTTTTGTTTTTTGAAATTGATTCTCTTGCACTTTACCTTGCTTTGCAATGCAGACTTGAGCTGCCCATGTTTGGAAGGCTCATTGTGTCAACTTAGAATGTTCTGCATGGGCTGTTTTCTATTAGTTTGAGAAAGAGCAAAAGGTGGTTTAATAGTAACCTCTGAGAAGTTGGGAAAAGAATGATGCAGATAAGAGAGTGTGTTTCGTGTAAGACTTTATATAGGGAGTCCAACAGGCATAAAGAAAAGTGTCTTATAAATTTGAGCATTATGATTCATGTACACAATAGATTGTATTAAGGAAGATATGCTGAATGTTATAAGAGAACAAAAAGTACCATAAGAATACAGAGAGAAAAAGGGATCCTTGCATAAGAGTAATAAAAGTTTTTTTTTTTTTTTTTTTAATTGAACTAGCATGTATTGAACCTATGCAGGGACCATAGACATCTGGGAGAGTTCATTTTAAATCAAAGTCTAATGGAAATAAAACTGAATTACTAGGTAGGTATAGGACAGTTGGTAAACCTATGTTCTTTTTTACTTTTTTAAAATTCTAATTATTTATACATGACACTAGAATGCATTTTGACACATCTTAAATAAATGGAGTATAACTTCTCATTCTTCTGATGTGCATGATGTAGAGTTACACAGGTCATGTAATCATTTATGCACATAGGGTAATAATGTCTGATTCATCCTATTACCATGTAAACCTATGTTCTGGAGAAGACATTCCAGGTAGAAGTGGACTGAGACAAGTCGATATAAGCAAGCTTACCAGTATTTAGATTAAAGCAAGTATAGCCAGCCCTCCGTGTCCACAGCTTCTGCATCCACTGCTCAAATTTCCATGTGCTTAGAATTAACCTACCATGGGAGTCAACCGACCATGGATCAGAACATTAAAAAAAAAAAAAAAAAAAAAAAAAAAGATCTGTACTTAAAATGTTTAGACCTTTTTCTTGTCATTTTTCTCTAACTACAATATAGCAACTATTCACCTATTCACATTGTTTTAGGTATTATAGGTAATCTAGAGATCAAGTAAATATACAAGTGGGTATGTGAAAGTCATATGTAAATGCTATGTCATTTTATATAAGGGACTTGAGCATCTGCAGATTTTGCTATCTGCAAGGGTCCTGGAATCAATTCCCACAGATACCTAGTACCTGCTGTAATTTAATTTGGGTAAAACAAAACTTTGTGTAGGGTAAGTGGTTCATGGCATTAGAAACATGTGCTGGCATGTGGCCATGAAGGTTTTGGGGCAAAAACCAAGAAGTTCATTTTTTACCCTTCACATTGGAAGACTACTAAAGGATTTTTTAGCATAAGCTTTTGAGTGTATATGATTCAATACAAACTCTAGAACATTGAACTTAAAAGTGGGTCCTTAAATGTGTCCAAGGCAGGAAGCCTAAAGATCAAATAAAACATCAAGGATTTGGGCTTGTTTTAGATGGTTTCCCAAATCGTTCCTTGACTTAAGCTAGTTTCAGTGTTTCATCTTCCTCGGGCGTGTGTTTACCATCGAGTTATTTATTACCATATTTCCCCTTCAGTCTCTTCAGTCTCCCTGCAGGTCAAGCTCCACTGCAGGACTGTGAGAGCCTGTGTTGCTTAGTTTAGGCTCTGGAGCCCATGGCCAGGATTTGAATCATGGCTTTGCCACTTTTTAGCTTTACGAGCATGAGCAAATCATTTGACCTCTCAGCACTTTGGTTTTCCCTGAATGTACAATGGAAATAAGACTAGAAATAACCTTACAGGGTTGTTATGATGATTTATAAATTAATGCATGCAAGCCCTTGGAACTGGAAGCTGGCACAAAATAATAAACCAGGAAAAGTTAGTATTTTCATTAATTTATAATAATACCCATTTTTATTGTTCTCTGCTTGTCCTTTTGTAATCACTTTGCAACTTTGGGCAACCCTTTGTCAGATATTAGTATTGCCAAATTAATGATGATATTTGTTTTCTTAATACCTGTGGACATGTATATAAATCCTTTGACTCAGCTGCTTTAGAAAACTTTGTTTCCCTGGTAACCTTGAATGTTTTTTTCATTTGCACCCATTGATTTTTTTTTCTTTTCTTTTTTGTCTTAAGCAATAGAACTTTATTTCTCTTAGCTCTGGAGGCTTGAAGTCCAAAATCGAGGTACTTGTAAGGTAGATTTCATTCTGAGCCCTATGCTCATGGCTTATAGGTGGCTGCCAATGTGCTGAGGTTTACATGTCCTCTGTGCTTTCAAGAAAGAGGAAGAAAGGTATGCACCACATTGAGGATTAGGGCTTCAACGATTGGGAGAAAGGGGGACACAGTTCAGTCCATAGTGCCCCCTATAGAGGGGTAATGAAAAATTGAGGGTAGTTAAACATTGAAAACTCAGGCTGAACAACAGAAGACCTCTTGGGTAGCTGTCAAAGAAAGTCCCATCTCCTGCAGTAGGAGTGTGAGAGCAGGAAGAACTGAAGACCAGGGTGGGGGCTGCAGCTCAGTGGTAGAATGTCATTAGCATGTAGGAGGGAGGTCCTGGGTTTAATCCCCAGTAGAAACAAACTAATAAAAATATCAATTTGAGTTTTCTACTAAGAAAATGCCTTTGTTTGGCAGCTTTCTCCATCACTTTCCCATCTGTTTTGTGTATTTTGATGAGTTTCTACTAAAATGTTGAAATCTAGGAGATCATTATTATCAACATTATCCTAAACTTTTTGTTAAAAAGAACTCTTAAGAAAGTAGTTTCAGGCTTTCATTTGGTTTCTGTGGTGGTCAAGTGTAAGTTCTCTGCATATATTTATTTACTTAATCCTCTCAAGCTTTCATTTTAGTTTCTGTGGTGGTAATAATATAAGTCTTCCACATTTAATAGTTGATTTCGCCTTCACTACACCCCCTTAGGAAGGTGTTGTTAATATTTCAGTTTTATAGAGGAGTAAAACAAAGCACAAATTCATTATTTTGTATCTCATAAAATACTCCAAGAATGGAAATCTGTGGTTTGCAAGGAGAAATGGTGTATTCTATATAGAAAGTGGCCTGGAGTGGTCACTTTTGTGTATCAGAAATACAGATTATGTTCTGTGGTTTGTGAACAACTACATTACAGTTGGACTTCTTCTGAACAGAATGTCAGTACTGTGTAGTTCAATGAGTAATATGTAATACATACTGAAAAAAATAATAGGTTCTAGCATTTTTAAATATTAGTTAACGAATTTTATATTTTTGTAATTGGAACCCAAAGAATTTGGCTCCAGCGTTAGAAATGTTATTTTTAATGAATTGCCTTTTTGATTCACTGTGCTTTTCCTCTCTGCTTTATCTTGAATGGGTCGTAAATTGACAAGTCTGTTTTCAGCAGATGCAAAGCTTATGGGTTAAAAATGATCTTTTCTAGCTGATTCTGTAATTAAAATGTGATTTCATTTAGAATTATTAAAGACCCCAAAGTCATTAAGCTGAACAAAAATCAAGATTTGTTTCTGTGGCTGATTAATTGCACTATTTAATATTCTATTGGCAGTGGTACTGGGCTATGGAGAAACAGACGGTAAATCTATTGACATTTAGTACAACATGCTTTATTTTTTCTAGCTGCAGCAAAAAATTATTCCTGATCAGGATCAGCTGATGGCAATATCACTAGAGTGTATCTATAACTGTGAACGAAATGATCAACTCTCTCTTTGCTACGACATCTTAGAATGTCTGCCACAAAGGGGATATGGGTAAGAGTCCACAGGCTAGTCTTACTGTCCTTTTATTCTAACCTTGAAAATAAAAACATTGCTTCTCCAAATGTTCATCATAGAGAATTTTTGAAATGTGAAAGAAGTACAAAGAAGAAAATAAAATCATCTGCAATCCTGTTGTGTAGAGATAAACTCGTGTTCTTCTACCAATATATGGGAAGTTCTAGTATATTTTCTACTATGGGAATTACAATTAAATTCTATAATTTTGTTAAACTTGATAATTATCTGTTGAAAAATAAAAACACCATCACCACAACAAAAACTTCCTTTTAGTTGGTTGTGGTGGCACATGCCTTTAATCCCGGTGGCTCAGGAGGTTGAGGCAAAATAATAAAGGGAGATGTGGCTCAGTGTTTGAGAGCCCCTAGGTTCAATCCCTGGTACCCTTCCTCAAAAAAAAAAAAAAAAAAAAAAAAACTTTTTATTATTGTATTTGTACTGATTGATTTTGTTTTCAATTGTGTTTTAATTACTTTTCATATTTATTTGCTAACTGTATTTATTCTGTGAATTGTTCTTGGTGCTTACCTATACTAATCCTCAAGGGACCTGAACTAGTGATGGATAAATGTGTGTAATTTTTAAGTACTTTTATGTTTAAATGGAAACTTACATATATGCTTTTTGATTAATGAGTTGTATGCAAATCAAATTTATATTTTCTCTTTGGAAGTTAGATAATAATCATTCCTTAATTCATCTTTTAAATTTAGCATATGATATGAATTTTTACATCTGAAAAAGAATACATATTGCTTACAACACATGAAAGAGTAGGAAGGGAAAGTCATCAGGCCTGTTCTAAGCCTTAGTAACTTAACTCACTTAACCTCTTGTCTTACGTTTTCTTATTTGCAAGATAAGATACTTAAATAGGAAAGCTCATTATCCATTTTCTCTTTCCTTGTCTTGTCTGTGTCTCTTGTCCTTTCTAGAAAATATTTTTTATGAAATTAAAGTAGTCACCTGTTTTGCAATTCACTGTGAAAAAATTCTCATGCAGTCATTAATAGTACTGAAATCAGGTGAAAAATTGATAAAGGGATATAGTAAAGCATTATCCCAGCAACTATTTTTCTCTTATTTTTAAAGGTGAAATTTACGTTTATAAAGGCAAAGTCTGACTGTCATTTTCCTAACCAACTTAGCAAAGCTGGCATCACTTAGTCAAACAGCCTGACGTGTCTGTCTCCTGTCTCCTGTCTCCTGATGTGATACAGCATGAGGGACCTGGTGTTGCAGTGCCCTGAGGAGTAATCTTGCTAGAATTGTTTATTCTGGATCTGTCAACCTTTTCGTCCAAACTTTTAGTTTATAGTTGAGACAGGAAATAGAATGACCACTTAAATACCCATGAAGAAAACAGTAAGATCAGTACAGAATATGGAACTTTCTGCAAGTTAGTTGGTCTTTTCCTTAAAGAATGTTGTGTCATTTAAAAAGAACAAAGAGAAGTGAAGTGCTATTGTAAAATACAGGAGTCCAAAGGGACATGAGCCTTTCGATTTTTAAGTATAATGTAATGTATGAACATAGTTGAAACCAGGCAATTTAAAGACTGACAGTAAACAACTGTTCACAGCCTCCTTTCTTCATCCTTGATTACCTGCCTTCAAAAAGCAGATACTTTCATATAATTTTTTGTTATTATCTTAATATTATCTCATGTTATGAATTTTGCAATTACAGATCATTCTTGATATGCTTTTATGGAAATGCTTTCCTTTTTCTGTTTCCATTCCTCACTTTTTTTTTTTGTGATTACAATTATGCAATATTGTTTACACAGAGTTTGGTGTTTTTATGTTTTCTTTTAATATAAGCTTCTGTTTTCCCTGGATTGGATAATCTTATTAGTTATTTTCTTTGTCCTTCTATATTCCTAATATCATGATCAAACCCTTCCAGTGATAGAAGGCTAACTGTGGAATTCTAGGTGCACGATCCTTTTCCTGAAGGGTCTGTTGTCTCCCGGTTATTGAAAGCCCAGTGCTATTCTGAATCACAGTCCTTTACGTGTGGTTTTCTTCCTTTTTACAAGTTTACTATCTTATCCTAGTCCTTAGTATTCTGAAATACCTTAGAAATGTTTTCTTGTGAGTCTGAATTTGCTGTGTTGTTCATTGACTAGTCTGCTGCATTCTGGAAGCTCATAACCTTCAGTCCTGTGGGAAATATATATATTTTTCTTGATGAGTTTATTTGTATGTTCTTTTATCCTCCCTCAAATTTCCGTTTTTCAAAAGTTAGATCTGTGAATTTTGTTATTTAATTGTAGCTCTCATTTAAGGCTATTTTACTGCCCTTTTCATTCTGTTTCTCACCTTTGATCTGGGAGATTTCTTTAGTTTTATCTTCTAATCCAATTTTTGAATTTTTAAATTTATTTTTGCCTTTTCAATTTAAATTCTAAGAACTTTTTCTTGTTCATTTAAAAAAAGTTCCCACCTTGTTTCACAGATGCATGGGTACGTGTCCTTCTGCTGCCCTTGATCCTCACCCCATCCTCTGTTTCTTCGTATTCTGTTATGTTTAGGTCTTTATTATTAGAAATATTTTTCTGTGTTTATTCTTCAACAGCTGATTGGAAGCCTTGTATTCTTAGAGAGCAGGCTTGTTTTCTTAACATGGTCAGGAAGGGACATTTTAATGGGTAAGACCCTAAAATACTAACGTGTGTTTTATCTTGTTTTAACTCAGAATAGTACCTCTTTTCCACCTTTTCCAGCTACATCTTGTACTTTAGATTACTGGGGTATGCCTAATTCAGCTGTCTACAGAATGAAATCCCTGTGTTCTTCCAGGTGTGGAAGAGTGGACTGACTGTGTGAGATAAAAGGACTACAACTGGGGTGTGTGTGTGCATGTGCATGCTTGTGTTTTCAGAAATATCTGGTGCTTCCAGTCCTTGGCATTCCTTTGCCTGCATGTGTGCTGGCTTCCCATGCTGCTTGAGTTGTGCTGCACACTTCTCTGCTTTATGTCTATAACTACCTGATTTGCATCTCCAAATTTTATGTGCATCTCTTATCTGTTGTTGTCTCCTTTCTCTTTCTCTCCCCCCCACCCCAGTTTCTTTTGTTGCTTCACTTACTGTCTTTTAAGTGGAGTTTGGAAAGGAGTAGAGATAAATGTACAGAGTTCATTCCGTCATATTTAATTGGAAGGCCTTTTAACTCCTTTTCGGTAGTTCTTTGATCTGTGTTACCTTTTTTGACAAGCCTAGCCCTTTCACTACAGCACTGTTTGCAGCTAGATTGCCAGTCTTGTCTCAGTTTTCATTTTTTGAGAGAAGTGAAAGATCTTAGATTCTACCTGTTAGGTTATAGAGACATTGGTGATTTGTAGATCCCCATCATTCCTTTTTTCTTGTCAAAGTTCCAAGTTCTGACCATTAAGAAGGGATCTCAGCATTCATCACCCTGTTAATGGTAAGCTGGCTGGAGGTCGAGTAGTGCCAACTACCTCCCTCTTCAGCTGGGCTCAGGCATCTTGGTACAGGGAACTCGACATCTGTTTATTACCCAGACCTATGCGAGAGTGGCTAGTCTCTCCTTCACATCCTTGGTAAAGAGTGGCAGAATATAGCAAGTGTCCCTGCGACAGTCATTTGTCCTTCGTTAGGCAGCAAAAGGCAGGTAAAATGCATTGTATTATTGGCATTTTGAAGCAAAGTGTGATTACCCACAATTTAAAAATCTCAGTGCGAAGGATTTCAGAATTCCCTTCTGTACAGGGCAATAGGATGCAGAGGCTGCCCCCTAACGTGTTTCAGAGAGCAGCAGTGCTGAGGGATTTCTGCTTCAGTGAGCCGGGTGGGAAACTCAGTGGTTCTCAGTCAGCTTGATGCCTCCTCTCTTGGTCCTAAGTCAGTTAGACCAAATCATTGACTTCCAACTTCTATTTAAGAAAAGAACAATCACTTATTCAATGTCATTTGACAAAGGAAGTACACTGTGTTCTTTGGATTCTATGACTATGCTACAAAATGATAATTTAAAAAAGGTTACTGCTGAAGGTGTATGTTAATGAAAGATAGCTCTGAAGAATGACTTTAGGTAGACTATACCTGACTTCTCACTCTCATGTGAAGCCTAAGAAGGTAGTGTAATCTCTAAAAGTTGCACTGAATAGTTGTCAAATAGATTTAGACCAGGGCAGATTGATCATTTTAAAAATAATGAGGCTTCATGTTCAAGTTGGGACATTTGCTGAAATTCAGAGCACCGTGTGAAGGCACCGAGAGGGTCAGGCTGGGACTCTCAGTGGAGAGCTGTGAGGAGCACTTACCATCACGTAGGGTGAAAGTGTTTATAGCAGTTGCTAAGTTTTTCTGCCAAATCCCTGTTCCCTTGCAGGGTTGTGCCACATTTCCTCTTCCTTTCTCCGAAACACTAGCTTTCCTGTCTTCACTGCCTGCCAGTGATTCTCTCAGATGGTGGTTCTTCTCCTGGTTCCTCACCACTTCACCACTGAGGTGGATGGGATTCCTGATGTGGGTGGAATGATTCTGTGGAAGAGCTCCTCTGAGTATATGGAATGCTAATGGGGACATCTTAGGGAGGCCACAGGTGTAGTCAGGCCTTGTTGAAAGCCTTCATGCAGAGCCATGGTCCTCATCCGATTTGTTAGATTAAAAAAACAATTTTTTTTGTACTTGTGTATGGACACCAGGCCTTTATTTTATTTCTATGTGGTGCTGAGGATCGAATCCAGTGCCTCACAAATGCTAGGTGAGCGCTCTGCCACTGAGCTACAGCCCCAGCCCCGCCCTGATTTATTAGATAAAAGGAAAATGATAGTGATTTTACTTTACCTCTTCTCCAAATAAATAGGCAATAATGTAAATTCATTTTTTTTTTTTTTTGCCTTGAGTCAGAACTAAACCAAGTATTTAGACAGTAGTTACTCCTATCTTGCTAGTTACAGAGAATGTTGTCCTACTCTTGTATTTTTTTATCCTTTTTTTTTTGGGGGTGAGTGGGTGGGTGGGAGGGGTGGGGGTGATACTAGGGATTGAACTTTGGGGCATTCAATCACAGAGCCATATCCCCAGCCCTATTTTGTATTTTATTTAGAGACAGGGTCTCACTGAGTTGCTTATAGCGCCTCACTTTCTGCTGAGGCTGGCTTGGAACTCAGAATTGTCCTTCCTCAGCCTCCCGAGCTGCTGGGATTACAGGCATAATCTATAGATTCATGAAACCTATTGAATGAATTTAGGAGATAAGCCTAAAATTTTACTTGGACAGTATGTTACATACAAAGCAGAAGAGAAACATGCTTTTAAAGCACTTAATTGAGTGTTATGCTTTATTAAAAAACCACTACTAAGACTTAATTTTAATTTTTGTTCTTTTCAATTCTTTAGTCGTAAGACAAAGGTAACCACAACTCTTCACGATATGGTAGACCAACTGGAACAAATTCTCAGGTGAGAAAAATGAAGTAATGAAGTCTTTTGGTTCTGTGCCAAGTAAGTGGGACTGTCCAAGAAGTGTGACCCTAAGCCTGCCTTTTAGTCATTTTTTCTGCTTTGACCTTGTATTATTATTATTATTATTATTTGGTTCCGTTTTGAGTACATTTCCCCAGTGATGAATGCACAGCTGCCTTGTTATAGTAGAATGGCAGAATAATAAGAGCATGGGATTTGTGGGCTGACGAGCCTGTGTTCAACTATAGACATTTTTGCCGTGTAATCTTTGAACCTGTGGTTTCCTTATTTTTAGTACTGGAACTCACAGAATTTAGGAATTAAAATTAGATGAAGCATTTAAAGTCCCTTACACATAATAGGTACACAAGAAATGTTAATTTCTGCAGCAAGTATTGAATCTATTATACTCCTGACTTTTTGGGGTACGGTATATTTAATTAGGTCAAACTGTGCTAGACCCTTCATATAACTTGGTAATAAATTTTTTTACTGTTCTGAGGAAACATTGTTTTTTTTTTGAGAGATTGGAATATACTTAATTTGCCATTTAAGAAGTCAGTATTGTTTGTTAGTGTCTATGTATATGTAAATATGTAATTTTAAAATATTGTATTACAAATAAAATGTTAAGAATAACACCCTTCTTTCAATATGTAATTATAGAAATTATAGATAATAACACCACTTTAGTAATGGTAATGTGTATGGTAAAATATAATTAAGAGTCTAGTAATTAGAAATTTTATTCACTTAAATTAAGGGTCTTTAGGGTAAACATATTTTAAGCTGCATTTAAGGGAAGAGAATGTTTTTGTGTACCATAGTATGTAGGTTAAATGAAGAATTAACTGTTCATTTTTCTCAGGACCTCTCTTCATTATTAGCTTGATTCTTATTATTCTATGTTCTAAACGTCATACAGTTGTATTTCTTACAGAATGTTTAATAAATCAAGTGTTTCCTATTACAAGTTGACTTTTCACTATTCCTTTTACCTATTTGCCTAATGAAACCTAGAAAAGAAATCTCACTGAGATATTGTAAAATAGCCATAATTTATTTACTGCATGTTTGTGGTCCTGATGGTCACCTTATGCCACTAGTACCTCAAGAAAACAGCAGCACTCTGTAGGTCTCTGGATGATGCTTAGGTTTTATTTTAAAATAAGAACTTTTTATTCCTGTTGCCCCTCACAGCCACAAACCATAGAATTGTTAAAATTGGGCAACAAAATTACATATTTGGTTTATTTTATTGATTTGTGCTTTTATGGTAGAGAGAAGTTGCTAAAATGATTTTGAAATAAAAATGCCCTCCTTTTAAAAAATATGCTTTAGTCCAGGTATATTCTAATAAAAGTCAATAGGGAAAATAAGATTTGATATGTAATTATGAGCTTTGTTTTTCATGGAAATTAAAATATAAAATTGGATCATTTTGTGATGTTCTTTGTTTTAATACTAGAACTTAAGTGTTACTTGTATATTTAAGATTCTTGCACTCCTTTTGTCTGTTTTTAAAATCTTGGCAGCAAGATTTTAAATAATTATTTTTTCACTTATAGTGTGTCAGAGCTTTTGGAAAAACATGGACTTGAGAAACCTGTTTCATTTGTTAAGAACACTCAGTCTAGCTCTGAAGAGGCTCGCAAGCTGATGGTTCGATTGACCAGGCACACCGGTCGGAAGTGAGTTGTTAAAACTCATACGTACGTGTGTGTGTGTGTGTGTGTGTGTGTGTGTGTGTGTGTATGTGTATAAACAAGTTCAGGGAGTTGTAATTGTCTAATGGTGAACTGCACATATTTAAAATACACAATTTGATAAGGTTTGACATATATACTCATGAAACCACCACTGTTGTCAGGATCATGAATGTATTCATTCCCCGTAGGGTTTGCTATTGCTTCTTTATGATTCATTTCCACCAGCTTCTCATTTTCAAGTCCACATTCCCTCACGAGGCCAGATCTACTTTCCTTTTACATGTTACTTTACATTTCCTATAATTTTGAGTAAATGAGTCATCCTGTATTTTGTGGTTGTTATTTGATGACTTTTACTCAGCATAATATTTTATGATTCATTCGGTAGCATATTCATTTTTATTTGCTGAGTAGTATTCCATTTTATGGATTAATCTCACCTCATTTAACTATTCATCTGTTAATGGACATTAGAGTTGTTTTGAGTTTTGACTTTTACAAATATATCTGCTATAGCTATACACTTCAATTTCTCTTGGATAAATACATATAAGTGAAATGGCAGGGTCATGGTAGGTAGATGGTTAACTTGGGAGAGGGGGCCACCTGCCAAGCTGTTTCCAAAGTATTTGTACCATTTTATTTTTTAACCAGTCTTGTAGGAGAGTTCAGTTGTTCTACATCCTCATCCTCATCCTCATCCTTATCAACACTTAGGATTGGTCAGTCTTATTAAGCTCAGCTATTTTAATAGGTACGTGGTAGTATCTGATTTTGGTCTTAATTGCATTTCTTTAATAAGTAATAATGTTAGGCATCCTTTTATAGGCTTATTTGACAACTCTATATCTTTTCAGGTATTTTTTTTTTCTTTTGTACTGCAAATTGAACTCAGATGTGCTTTACCACTGAGCTATGTCTCCAGTCCTTATTATTTTTTATTTTGAGACGGTGTTGCTAAGTTGCTTAGGGCCTTGCTAAGTTGCTGAGGCTGGCTTTGAATTTGTGATCCTCCTGCCTCAGCCTCCTGAGCTACTGAAATTACAGGTGTGCACTTCATGTGGGGCTCAATTATTTTTATTTTTTTTTGTATGTTCAGGTTACATGCTCCTTGTTAGACATATGCTGTAGAAGCTTTTCTTCCCTTTGTGCCTTGTCTTTCCATTCTCTTATTTGTGTCTTTTAAAAAGCATATTTTAAAAAATCAATTGGTTCTTTTTAGATTGTGCTTTTGTTGTCATATCTAAAAAATATTTGCCACAGAGTTTTATATTTACCTTTTATAGCAAAATTTTTAGTTGTATGTTTATTTTTAGATTTATGATGCATTTTGAGAGTTTATTTTTATTGTTCAAAGTATGGATCACATCGGAATGAATAAATGAATGAATTTTTGGTGCTGGGAATCACCCTAGGGTCTCATGCACATGAGGCAAGGATTCTACCACTGAGCCATTTCCCAGCCCTCGTGTCTGAATGTTAACCACACAACTTGTTGAAAACATGATCCTTTCTCTACCTACTTATCTTTGCAACTTTGTTAAAAATCAGTTGTCCACATGTGTAAGAGTGATTTTCTTTGAATTTTTTAATCTGTCCATTAGTCTTTCATTCCTCCAAAAGCACATTATACTGGTTATTGTAGATCTATAATAAGTCTTGACATTAGTTAGTACTCGTCTCCCAAATTTTTCTTTTTCAAATTTGTTTTGCTTATTAGAGGGCCTTTTCATTTTTTATATGAACTTGAAAATCAGCTGGTAAAGTGTTCTCACTTGGGATTTTGTTAGGGATTATATCACATTTATAGATTAATTTTGGGGGCATTGTTATCCTAAATCCAATTTAAGTCCTCTATTCCATGAACACGGGATGCCTCCCCATTTACTTGGGTCTTTAATTTAGTCTCTTAATGATTATGTTACTTTTGGTGCACAAATTTCATACTTATTTTGTTAAATTGATTTCAAATATTTCATTATTTGTTGATGCTATTGTAAATGTAATTGCTTCCTTAATTTTAGATTGTCCATTCCTAGGGTATAATAAAATACACTTGATTTTTGATACATTGATACTGTGTTTTATAACTTTGTTGGACTTACTAGCTTGAAAAATTTTTCTCTGCAGACTTCATAGTCCTGGATGCTCAAGTAGAGAGCTCCCCTGTGCTTGGAAAGCTGAGAGTAGTCAGAATGGAGGGCATGTGGCTTTTACAGTGATAGTTTGTGCTAATCAGGATTGTGTAAGCCACATCTCATGTCCTTCCCAGTCATGACCTTCCTTCAATACATAACTCTTTTTATTAATGTAAATAAAATTCTGTAGTATATACTGTTATGTAAGATTCATCTACATTGTTGGCATAACATTAGTTTGTTCATTCTTGTAAAATATTTCATTTTGTGAATATAATACATTATTTATAAATTCTGTGTTATGGACATTTGAATTATTTCTCAGTTTTCCTTATTCTTAATACTACTATGAATAATTTTTTAATTTAAAAAATTTGTTCTTTTTAGTTGTACATGACAATAGAATATATTTTCACACATTTATGCAAATGTGGAGTATATCTTATTCTAATAAGGATCCCAGTCTCTTATTGTACATAATGTGGAGATTCACTGTGCTATTATTATACATGTACATAGGAAAGCTAAGTCAGATTCATTCCACTGTCTTTCCTATATTTATCTTTTTGGATATATATGTATATGTGTTTTTCTTGAATACCATACCTAATTAGCAGTGCAGTTGCTGAGTTATAGAATATACCTGAGACCAACTTTAGGAGATTCTGCCAAATAGTATTTCAAAATTTTTGTGTGTATTGCTCTTAGCAATGTATAATAGTTATTTGATACTGAGTTTTTTTCCCTTTCCTCCTCTTTTTTTTTTTTTTTTTTTTTTGGTGGTACCGGGAATTGAACCCAGGGGCACTCGACCACTGGGCTGCATACGCAGCCCTTTTTTGTATTTTATTTCGAGACAGGGTCTCACTGAGCTGCTAAATGCCTCGCCGTTGCTGAGGCTAGCTTTGAACTTGCGATCCTCCTGCCTCAGCCTCCCAAGTGCTGGGATTACAGGCATCCGCCACTGCGCCCGGCTTCCCTTTCCTCCTTTTTTAAGCATATATGATAGCATTTTACTGTAATCCTAATATGTATTTCCCTAATGACGATAAAGTTGAGAACTTTATAATAGGATCAAAACATCACATTTCTAGCAACAAATCTAAAATGAGATATATAAATTATCTACACTGAAAATTACAAAACATTGAGAACAATTACAGACATGAAAAAATGGAGAAATATACCTCAGGTTTGTAGATTGGAAGATTCAGGAGTGTAAAAGTGTCAGTTCTTGGGGATAAGAACATATCTCAACATCGTAAAAGCTATATATGCTAATCCCCAGGCCAACATTATTCTAAATGGAGAAAAATTGAAAGCATTCCCTCTAAAAACTGGAACAAGACAGGGATGCCCTCTTTCACCACTTCTATTCAACATAGTAATTGAAATGCTGGCCAGAACAATAAGACAGACGAAAGAAATTGAAGGGATACAGATAGGTAAAGTAGAACTCAAATTATCATTATTTGCTGATGATATGATTTTATACCTAGAAGACCCAAAAAATTCTACCAGAAAACTTCTAGAACTCATAAATGAATTCAGCAAAGTAGCAGGATACAAAATCAACACCCATAAATCTAAGGCATTTCTATACATCAGTGACAAATCCTCTGAAAGGGAAATGAGGAAAACTACCCTGTTTACAATAGCATCAAAAACAATAAAATACTTGGGAATCAACTTAACCAAAGACGTGAAAGACCTCTATAATGAAAACTACAGAACACTAAAGAAAGAAATTATCGAAGACCTTAGAAGATGGAAAGATCTACCCTGTTCTTGGATAGGCAGAACTAATATTGTCAAAATGACCATACTACCAAAAGCACTATACAGATTCAGTGCAATGCCAATCAAAATCCCAATGACATTCCTACATTCCTCATAGAAATAGAAAAAGCAGTCACGAAATTCATCTGGAAAAATAAGAGACCCAGAATAGCTAAAGCAATCCTTAGTAAGAGGAGTGAAGCAGGTGGCATCACTATACCAGACCTTAAATTATACTACAGAGCAGTAGTTACAAAAACAGCATGGTATTGGCACCAAAATAGGCCGCTAGACCGATGGTACAGAATAGAAGACACAGACTAACACATATAATTTCAGTTATATTAGACAAAGGCGCCAAAAATGTACATTGGAGAAAAGATAGCCCCTTTAACAAATGGTGCTGGAAAAACTGGAAATCCATATGCAATAAAATGAAATTAAACCTCTATCTCTTACCATGCACAAAATTCAACTCAAAGTGGATCAAGGATCTAGGAATTAGACCAGAGACACTATACCTAATAGAAGAAAAAGTGAGCTCTAATTTCCAACATGTTGGATTAGGCTCCAAGTTCCTTAATAAGAATCCTGTAGCACAAGAATTAATACCAAGAATCAATAAATGGGATAGACTCACATTACAAAGCTTTTTCTCAGCAAAAGAAACAATCAGTGAGGTGAACAGAGAGCCTACTAATTGGGAACAAATTTTTACCACATGCACGTCAGATAGAGCACTAATCTCTAGAATATATAAAGGACTCAAAAATCTTAACACCAAAAAAAAATAAATAACTCAATCAATAAATGGGCCAAGGAACTGAACAGACACTTCTCAGAAGAAGATATATAATCAATCAAGAAATACATGAAAAAATGCTCAACCTCTCTGGCAATTAGAGAAATTCAAATCAAAACCACTCTAAGATTTCATCTCACACCTGTCAGAATGTGCTGGGGGCCAGCCCCAGTCAGGGGGTACAACGCGAGCGCTCAGCGAAGTACAGAGGCAGAGAAGCAGCGATGGGAAAATAACACACTGACACGCGAGTCAGGCTGTGGAATCTTCTCTCTTTACTTTTTCTTTGTTGTAAGTTTTTAAGCACAATTTTTGGCAGCACAGAATATTTACACTTTCTTTGGTGATTTCATTACAGACATGACTTAATTTTTAGACATATTAAATTTCTTATTTCACATATTTCAAGGTTTTGAGGTCACTTGCACCTTTTCAAGGCCCTGTACATGACTGAAACTGTTTTCTCTGCATACTATTTAGGCTGTCTGATAAAAGTCAACCTTCTCTGTCTGGGATTCCACAGCACTATTGTTTTTCTTTTATAGCAGTTGTTTATAAAATCTAGAAGCAGGGCAAGGCTGAATGTTAGCTCATGGGAGACTTTTTAACTCTAAGGGATTTATATCTACTTTAAAAGTAAGAGAAACTTATTTTTAATCACAAAAAGACTCTTAAAACTTATTAGCTAGAAATTAAGTACTTATAGAAAAAAGGTTTGTGTTACTCTTTTCAATAAAAGATAAATGTACAGAGTTAGTCTGTATCTAAATAATTGAAATAGGGATACCTGGTGGCCATATATGTGAATAAAGAACTGAACAGCAAGTAGAAGTCAAAGTTAACTCTTTCAACACTATGATATCTTTCATGAAAAAGGAGAGGGCTTTATAGAAAATGCCACAACAAGAATGGTAGCTATTAAGAACACAAACAACAATAAATGTTGGTGATGATGTGGAGAAAAAGGCACACTCATACATTGTTGGTGGGACTGCAAAATGGTACAGCCAATATGGAAAGCAGTATGGAGATACCTTGGAAAACTTGGAATGGAACCACCTTATGACCCAGCTATCTCACTCCTTGGTCTTTACCCAAAAGACCTAAAAACAGCATACTATAGGGACACAGCCACATCAATGTTTATAGAAGCACAATTCACAATAGCTAAACTGTGGAACCAACCTAGATGTCCTTTAGTAGATGAATGGATAAAGAAAATGTGGTGTATATATATACACACAATGGAATATTACTCAGCAATAAGAGAATAAAATCATGGCATTTGCAGGAAAATGGATGGAGTTAGAGAATATAATGCTAAGTGAAGTTAGCCAATCCCAAAAAGCCAAATGCCAAATGTTTTCTCTGATATAAGGAGGCCCCTCACAGTCGGATTGGGATGGGGAGCATAGGAGGATTAGAGGAACACTAGAATGGCCAATGAGGAGGGAGGGTTAGGGAGGGGGCAAAAGGGTGAAGGAAAAAAAAAAAAAGATGGCAGAATGAGATGGATATCATTACCCTAAGTGCATGTATGAAGTCACGAATGGTGTGAATATACTTTGCATACAACCAGAGATTTGTAAAAATGTGCTCTATATGTGTAATATGAAATGTAATGCATTCTGCTGTCATTTATAACATCTTAGAATAAAAAATAAATTAAAAAAGTGTCAGTTCTGCCTAAGCTCATCTATTCTTTCCCTGCATTCCTAATAAAGATTCTAGTATATGTACATATTAAATTAAGAGCTATACAAGTATAAAACTTGTTCACTGGAAATGTTATTTTCTGATGATGATTAGAAAATATTTGTTGTGTTGCTCAATAATGATTTGGTGAATATATGAGTTTTTCACGTTTTATTTCTGTTCCTTAAAACAGTTTCTAACAGTTTATAGGCATTCAGTGTTTTCAAATGAAGGAGTGAATAAGTGCATAAAAAGATAGTAATTTTAAGCTGGGTGCAGTGGCTCATGCCTGTAATCCCAGCACTTGGGAGGCTGAGGCAGGAGGATCGTGAGTTCAAAACCAGCCTCAGCAATGGCAAGGCGCTTAGCAACTGAGACCCTGTCTCTAATAAAATACAAAAAAGGGCTGGGAATGTGGCCTAGTGGTCAAGTGTCCCTGAGTTCAATCCCCAGTAGCAAAATAAATAAATAAATAAATTTAAAAACTAGAACATTTATATTTGCGCTGATTGTGTTTCTATGTTGGCTTCATTCTAATGAGGTTAGAAATTTTGCTGAGTTTCTCTTTGGAAATTCATTTAAAACCAGTTATAAGAGAGACAGGAAAACTGAAGTCATTAGTTAATATTTACATATCTTAAATATGCATTTATAAATTTTTTGTTTACATTATTTTATGACTCTTTTGTTATGGATTTTGACATACTTAGACTCTGTATTATGCTTGCTGTCAGGCTTCTGAAGAAGAAAGAGCCATGACACCTATCTCTCTGGTCTGGTTGGAGCTATGTTGAATTAAATTATGCTAACAGAATACTCATAAAGTCTATGAGGGAATTAACAGATTACCTCATTGAAAAGTTGGCAACAGAGTCGAAAGGCATTTTGAAGTAGGTGGTATCCAAATGTTCAGTAATAAACTCAAGTTTTTTTTTTTTTTAAATCTGTTTTACTAGATTTTTAGGCAGGGAAATAAGCAAAGACTTAACAGAGAGGACCTGTGACTTTGTGGCTTTTAGGTGGAGATTCCTGGTTGAAGGTGGATGTGAAGACCAGCAGAGAGGTATAAGCTGGTGGTAGGAGTGTAGTATGATCCCCCAAGGTGGTATGGGGAGGTTAGATTCTGAAACCTGTCCCTTGGGAAGACTGTAAAGATGTGAAGAATGCTTGGGTAAAGGCTTCTCAAATGCTAATGCTGAAGGGCAGGCTTACGGAAAGTAGGATGAAATAATGAGAGCTTTTCAAAATCTTTTCTCGTGTTGTTCAAATTATGAAAGAAAAATCCACTGCTAATGAGACAATCTTATACATTCCCTTCTTTTAAGAGCTAGTTCCACATTTTCTAAGAAACCTTTTTTGACTCCTCCAGGTGGACTGAATTCTTTTTCCTGGAGGTTCTCTGACTTTTCCCACCTGCCTCCCTTGCTGCTGTATCCAGTCCCCATTTCTCGCAGTAGCATCCTGTGGTTATTAAAGACTGTACTTTACATTCCCCTTTAGATCACACATTCTTCAGCACAGATGGAATCACCACCATACTGCTCAAATGGAACTCTCATATCAGCTGTCTGATGATTATTGAATGAATGATTAAAAAGGTTTTGATGATTCAAGTCTTAACATTTCTTTATGGCCTGAGAATGCAGCTCAGTGCTAGAGCACTTGCCTAGCATGTGGGAAACTTGGGTTTGATCTCAAGTGCTGCAAACCAACCAACTGAACAAACAAACAAACAAAAAAATCCCACTTCTCTTTCCTTTTAAGGAAAAAAAAAGGAACAAAAAGATTCTGTTCAAGTGGGTCGTGAAGTTCTGACTGCCCTAGAACCTCCTCTTTAATCGGAAAGCCTTGCTGTTGCTGCAAGATTGTCCTCATGCCTAGTTTTATACATAATGTTGAAGTGTCTGAAGTTAATTTCTACTCACAGTGACCTGTTTGCTAAGAATGTGGCCCATTTTCAAAGTAGTATGCTTAAAGTGAATTTTAATCACTTTATGTTATGTTACTATGTCTTGGCCTTCAGTGCCTCCAGAATAGTCCTGTATGTATTTTAAATGGTAGCAATCTCACCAAATCTGTCAAAACCCAGGTTTGACCATCTTGAATGCAAGACTATTTTTCCCTAAAAAAATCCGTCTTTGTTTGAAAGCTGAACTCATATTGTGTATGTGTGTGTTCAGGAATCTTGTTAAGTTGCAAGCCTCCTGTTTAGTTTCTTCAAGTTCTACTCTTCATTCTTATTTACTGAATGTTTTCTGAAGAAGGCCATTATAAATAATGTGTTATAATTTATTTTAATTAGAACCTCTACTTACGACTAGCCATGTGTGAGGAAACATTAATACCATCTGTCCCAGTGCTGATGGCTTCCAGAGGAACAGCTGGGCTGTGAGAACTTGAGTTCAGCTAGATGACGCCTAGGTCTGATTTTATTGAGGTGGTGGAAGTTGGGCCCTCACTTCATCAGACATTCTGCTGTGTCTCTGCTTGCATAACAAATCTGAAAGTGCCCTTCATTTTTTGAGGCCAGAGGGTAGAGTTCAAGTACCAACATCAAACTAATGAAAACATTTTATGGATTATTTTGAAATACTTGCCAATATGTTATATATTTTGTGTGTCTGTATGCTAAAAATGTTTTTTCTTATGCATTATTACATATGAAACGAGTGATTATTCATTCTGTGTAATATAAAATGCCAAAGGCAAGTGAAGCATACACTTACTAAAATTTTTAGAAGCTGGGCAAGGTAATGTGTGCCTTTTATTCCAAGAACTCAGGAGGTTGATGTAGGAGGATCACTTGAGCCCATGAGTTCCAGGACATCCTAGAAAACAGAGTGAGAAAAAAAAATTTATAGAATAGATTTTTCACAGGAATTACCCCTCAGTGTACCCTTTTTCTATAGAACAGAGAAAATAATATAGAAATAATTATTATATACATACTTTCAATCTGTTCTTTTTAACACATAGTGAAATATGTGATGAATTTTTTTAAAAAATGAGATAAAACAGAAAATGATTAATGTAAAGATACATCATCTAGTTGGTATTTGGTGAACACAAAACAGAATCTACCCTTTTCAAACATTGAGATTCAGGACTGGGCATGGCCCATTGTGGCTCAGTGGTAGTGTGCTTGCCTTGCATGCATGGGGCACTGGGTTTGATCCTCAGCACCATATAAATAAATCAAATAAAGGTATTGTGTCTGTCTACAATTAAAAAAAATATTGAGGTTCATAATGTAGAACTTGAAAACTAGTAGATAAACATAAATGATTATTCCAAACAGTTATATATTAATTTAAGATGAACTTTGAGAGAGGCAGAGAGAATTATAGTGGGTTCTTCCTCCTACAAGGCAGTATTAGTAATCGTATGTAACTTAAAACACATAAATGTATTTGTAACTTTGCTTTCATTCATTGTTTGTTGCTTACTATAATACTAGAAAAATTGGAAGTCTTTTTATATGTTCTAGTTTAAGTTCATCTTTATGATTTAGAAAAAAGGGAGCCTAAAACTCAGTAGATTTAAAAAAAAAAATTTGTTAAGTCCATACAGGTAATTGAGCTTATGGGAGCATCTTGCATCAGTGCTTGTGTTTGATCAGAATTACTATCATCCATTCCTTTTGACTCTCTGAGGTGGGCTTTGAGTGTGGAAATTCAAAAGTATTAAATGACAGCTAATCTGTGACTGTGGGTGAAAATGTTAGCAAAACCCTTTCCCCTGCTATAGGAGATCTGACCATTAATTACCTTCTCTGTACCTTTGGAAAACAACATAAAATGGTTTTTAATCAACTGGATTGCAAAGGGCTCACTGGTTGGGTAAATTGATTCTGGCATGGAAGAAGGGTAAATGAACCAGAAATACCCTGTGGGGCCTTTTTGCTTTGGCCTTTCTTGAGTGTGGTCACTGGCATGTTTCTTTCTTTTTTTATTTTTTTAAATATTTCTTTATTTACTTTAGTTGTACACAATGCAATGCATTTATGTTTTCGTGGTGCTGAGGATTGAACCCGGGCCGCGCACGTGCGAGGCGGGCGCTCTGCCGCTGAGCCACAACCCCAGCCCCTGGCATGTTTCTTGAGGGGCCTGGAACACTGTGTCTGTGGAATGGTTGCAGATGGTCCTGGCTCTTGGGAAATGAAGTTCTTGCTATGCCCGAGGGGTGAACTCCTATAACTGCTCAATGAGGCTTTTTGTACTTGGACTATCACCTGAGAAGTAGGTGACTCCTACAGTATTTTGTAAGTTGCTCTGTGGAATGTTGCCCGTACTGTCACTGAAGGAAACAACTCAAGTGGCTCTGCTATGAGTCACGGTTCCTGTCCTGCCTACAAAGCCAGTGTGGCTGTGGTTGCCTTATGTGTTTGACGGTTCCATTGAAGAGAGAGGAAGTGCGCAGTGATGAAGTTTGAAATGAATTCCTATCTCCAAATGTTTTTTCTTCTTTATCACAGCTGCTTTATCTTTTGGTGCTTTTATTTTACCTTAGAAACTCAGAGCTTATTATCTTTGCCATTTATGGTTTCTGCTGTTCGTTTTGTGCCTAAGCCTATGACAGGCTGATTTGGCAGCAGCTCTAGCACTGAGGTACAGCTGCCCAACTCTTCCTTCTGTCTTCATATGACATAATTCCTATTGATCATTTGGAATGGTGGTACGTGTTTGTTCTGTTCTTAACTTTTAACTAATAGAAGAGAGATCTTTCATGTTTTCATTTTTTTTTTTTTTTTGCTTTTCCTCTTTTATTCCAGGCAGCCTCCTGTCAGTGAGTCTCATTGGAGAACTTTGCTGCAAGACATGTTAACTATGCAGCAGAATGTGTACACATGTCTAGATCCTGATGCTTGCTATGAGGTAAATACACCTGTAAACTGCTTCCTTTTATTTATTTTTATACTGTTGGTGACAAGGAAGATGACCATAAGCTGCACTATAATACTATTCAAATAGCTGATAATTGGTACTTAGACTGTAACCCAATAGTTTCATACTCACTCTTTCCCTATCTTTGCTTATTGCAGCACCATCTATTTAACGGCTTAATCCTCATCTAGAAAACCAAATTGTACATGATTCTCTTAGTGGCGGGTTACTAAAACTTTATTTAATGGCTGAGGGTGTAGCTTAGTGGTAGAGTGCATTCTTAGCTTGTGTGAGACCCTTAATTCAGTCTTCAGCATCCAAAAATCCATTAAACCGAAAAATGTACTTAATGTACCTAAGAAAACTCTTCCAGATTTGTCCTGTCTTCCTTTATCTTTGCTGAATTGCAGCAATCCTGCATGTTTCCCTATGTTTGTATCTCTTGTTTATCCTGTCAGGGTATTCTTCTGAAACAAAATGTTTGATGCTCCCTTTATTAAAATGTGTTGCTTTTTCCATATGAATAATCAGAAAGCACTTGTAGTTGTGTTTGTGGCATGGAGAGCCACAGCAGACTGCATTCTCCCTGTCCTCTCCCACCTTGGTCACTCTTCACCACTTACTTATATTCCAGGAACTCCATCAAATCTGACATGAATCCACCCACCCACCACCACGTTGGTCCATATTTCTCTGACTTTATGTACTTTATTCCCTTTGCCTGAAATATATTTCTTTTTCTTGGAAAATCCAGATGCATGTTTAGGACTCAGCTCACTAATTATGTCCCGTAGGATACCTTCCTTTGTCTTTTCACATAACTTGCCTCTGCAGTAGCTTTTCTTAAAATGCAGTTTTTGCTTACGTATGTGTTCCTTTGATTTGGTCACGAACTCCTAATTAGGCCTTATCCCAACACATCCATCCTACGTACTCCAGTGTGTGTTGTGTCTGGAATATAAGTGTTGCTTAAGAAGTGGTTGTCACTTGACTGGGAACATAATCCAAGGGGACTTAGTTATTATTTCACAATGTTTGTGTAGTAACAATAAATTACTCATAGTTTGTATGGGAAAATGATCCAACTAACTCATTTTTAATGAGATGCAGTCTAGAAGAGGTTTCTCATTTAAAGTTTCTTGTTAAATAAGCCACATGCAAAACCATATAGGGCATTCCTTGTGTTGTTTTGCTCTGCTATACAAAAGCACAAACCATTTATGGAATGAGAATTGTAAAAAATAGGTCTGTATTTTGTGAAGTTGTTGAGTTTTTTAATTCTAACAAGAAAATAGTAACAGACTGTTGATAAATGAATGATTTTACATTCAAAATTCAGGTTTTTAAATGCTTGACTGACTGTAGTGTTATTGATGATTATAGTCTCACAGCACATGCAGCTGCCAGTAACTTCCCATTTTGTGTTAAGGTAAAACTTGAAATCAACTTTAGGAGAAAATAATCTATATGCACTTGGGGTCTAAAACTGACTTATTAGTATGCCTGAAGTAGTATTTTTATATCACAGTGGTAGTGTTTTGGTACCTTCCTGTTTCTGATTAGGTTTCTGATTGAAAAATTGGCCATCTTTATGTTACACTTGAACTAGCTCCTATGTGCAGTAATCTCTCATAACAACTGGATTGACATTACATTTAAAAAATATTTTAGTACCTTTTTATTAGGCTTGACATCTTAATGACATCTGAGTCTCTCTGTTGATAAAACATTTGAAACATTACAAAGATTCTAGAAGACAGTTGTATAGATTTGATAAACTTAGAAGTTTTAAATATCATTCTTGTACCTTTAAACTATGCTATATTGTCTTACTGACTTTGAGTTATTAGGTTTTGCTGTCCTTGGAAAGTAATTTGAAAGCTCAGTGGTGTACCTTCAAAAATCTTATGTAAAGAATGTAAAGATTTATTTATAGCCGGTAGAACAGAAATCCATACATTCATTTTAGCAAGACTTTCAAAGTTTTAGGATTAAATAATTTGAGTTTTTCCTGCATTGGCCTATGAGTCTTTATGGCTTGCTTGAATAAACCAGAGGTATAGAGAAACTGGTGCATGCTTGGAGGAAGCCATTTTGGTCAGTCAGGTGGAAGAAGTGATTAAGACTGTTCATTGATAATTTGCTTTCTGTACAATATCTATTTTATAAAAGATACTTTTTAGACATTAGTACCTCTTTTTTGGTACCAGGGATTGAACTCAGGGGCACTCGACCACTGGGCCACATCCCCAGCCCTTTTTTGTATTTATTGGAGAGAGAGTCTCACTGAGTTTGTAAGTGCCTTGCCATTGCTGAGGCTAGCTTTGAACTCATGATCCTTCCTGCCTCCGCCTCCCAAATGCTGGGATTACAGGCGTGCGCCACCGCACCCGGCCATTAATTTTGCTTTTTTTTTTTTTTTTTTTTTTTTTTTTTTTTTTTATTATTTATTTACTTATTCATCATGCACAAGTATAGTATCTTTTTACATACAACTGCTTGTATACAAAGTATATAAGTACCATTCAGATCTTCAATCATGCATTTAGGATAATGATATCCATCTCATTCAATCACCAATTTTTTTCCAACCCCCCCCTTACTCCCTCCCTCCCCTCCCTTTCCGTTGACCATTCTAGTGTTCCTCTGATCCTATGTACCCCCTTCCAACAACTCTGTGAACCAGCCTCCTTATATCAGAGAAAACATTCGGTACTTGGATTTTTGAGATTGACTAATTTCACTTAGCATTATTTTTGCTTCTTTTTTTTTTTGAGGCGGCGGTGGGGGGGGGGTACTGGGGATTGAACTCAGGGGCACTCGACCACTGGGCCACATCCCCAGCCCTTTTTTGTATTTTATTAGAAACAGGGTCTCATTGAGTTGCTAAGTGCCTTGCCATTGCTGAGGCTGGTTTTGAACTCGCAATCCTCCTGTCTCAGCCTCCCAAGTGCTGGGATTACAGGCGTGTGCCACCTGCCTGGCTCATTAGTAGCTTTTTCCTTACTAGACGTCTCAATAAAGGCCTGGTTAAAAATGCTTCTCATAAAAAAGTGATAACAAGGGAATACTATGAAAATTTGGTGATTTTAATGATGAGGAAACTCTTCTCCATGAAATATTATTTTTTCATCTTTTCTATTTCTCTTCTATCCTCATCCAGTGGTAGAGTGCTAGGGAAGAGCAGTCTTAGGGAAGTTCTTGTGCTAATTAAAGATCACGTTATTATTTTTTCTTAAAAAGCTTTAAAAATTTTTTTTAGTTATACATGGAAACAATATCTTTATTTTGTTTATTTTTATGTGGTGCTGAGAATCGAACCCAGTGCCTTACATGTGTGAGGCAAGCGCTCTGCCACTGAGCCACCACCCAGCCCTATAGATCACATTATTAGTGTAGGCTTTAAAAGGATCACATGAATACTTTTATACAGTATGCATGTAAGTTATCTCAATTAATTAATTGATTTTGTTAATTGATACTGTTAGTTGCCTCATAGAGTATAATGATATATGCATGAACATTTTCTATAAGTGTCTTTTGATTTATTGAAAATTTTTTTGGTGGGGGGAGTACCAGGGATTGAACTCAGGGGCACTCAACCACTGAGCCATATCCTCAGCCCTATTTTGTATTTTATTTAGAGACGGGTCTCACTGAGTTGCTTAGCACCTCACTTTTTGCTGAGGCTGCCTTTGAAGTCGTGATTCTTTTGTCTTAGCCTCCCGAGCCCCTGGGATTACAGGCGTGTGCCACTGTGTCCATCTTGAAATATTTTTTAATATGCAGGTTGAAAAAAGTCTTGGTACTATGTGGTATATAATAATTTTAATGACTAGGTTAAGTATAATACTTGTAGCTTGTCTGTTTAGTTTGTGAGATGGAATTCAGATGGTTTTAAACAATTATAAGTTATGTATATCATTCAAAGATTTTCTTTTAAAAATTTGAAGTGATTATAGTTTAACACTAGTTAAGAGTAGGGGAGTATATTTATTAGATGCTCTTTTTAATGAATATGAACTTTGAATACTTCTAACACCTTAAAATTATATGCTTTTTATTTTTAGTGAAATTATTCTTTCATCTTCCTAAAAGGTGAATTTTTTTATTCAAGTGAAATTCACCAGTTTTGAAGGATATAATTTATTGTTATTTTGTACCTTTGCAGTGTTATACAACCAGCAGATGTGGTTGAACATGTTTTTAATTTATTTCATTTGGATTTCAGAGCCTTCATTTTGTTGAAAATGCGTCTGCCTTAGGTCAGACTCATTCAGTGGTTAGTCTATCACTAATTCCACTGTTTTTGCCTTCACAGATATTCACGGAAAGCCTTCTGTGCTCCAGTCGTCTTGAGAACATCCACCTTGCCGGGCAGATGATGCACTGCAGTGCTTCTTCAGTAAATCCTCCAGCCATTATGGCCCAGAAAGGAAAAACCCAGTACAGGGTCAGTTATGAGAAAAGTGTTGACTTGGTTTTGGCTGCCAGCAGAGAGTACTTCAACTCTTCCACCAGTCTTACTGACAGCTGCATGGATCTGGCCAGGTAGGGTAACTCCTATTTTTTCATAAGAGAGGGGCCAGTAAGAATGCACAAACTCCACTGTGACTTTATTCTTTATAAAATGTCACAAGTATACAGTTATTTATTGCTTCAGTATAAAATGAACACTAATGAGTTATGAATATCTATTAACTTTATCCCATTATCTCCAGCCTGTTTTTTGCTAAGTTGTTTTTGCTGACTATAAATCTGTATTTTTGTTTTGTTGGAAGATATTCATGTGATGACCTGTAATTCAAGTTCTGAAAATTCCTAGGATTTCCAGTCTGTCTCCTTCGAATAGTATTTGATCTGTTTAGAGATAAGAGACCTGATTAGATGATAAAGTTCAAAAGTTCCTTCCAAGTAGAAATATCTAGAATATAAATTCAGTTGTATATTGGCCTGTTTTATTAGTTTACTCCTCTTATTTAAATAGAAGAGTCTAAATTTTCAGTAATTCAAAATTGAATTTTTTTTGTTCCTAAAAGAATTTATTTATGATTTGAAATCAGTTTTTATAAAGTTAATTTTGATGAAATTAAAAGACTAATAAATATTAAAGAAAAATCTCTCTATGGTGATAAATCTTATAAGCTTCAAAAATATTTCTATATTAGTCCATTTTTCTTTTTTTTTTTTTTGGTACCAGGGATTGAACTCAGGGGCACTCGACCACTGGGCCACAACCCCAGCCCTATTTTGTATTTTATTAGAGACAGGCTGTCACTGAGTTACTAAGTGCCTCACCATTGCTGAGGCTGGCTTTGAACTCGGGATCCTCCTGCCTCAGCCTCCCAAGTGCTGGGATTACAGGCGTGCGCCACCGCGCCCAGCTAGTACATTTTTCATTATTAAAATGAAATAACCTGAGACTAAGTACTTACAAAGAAGAGGGGTTTATTTAGCTCATAGTTTTGGATGCTGAAAGTTTGAACCATGAAGCGCTTGGCTCTGGTGAGGGGCCCCTTACTGCATCACCACTTGGCTGATGGCACCACAAAGGCAGGAAGCGGTGGGAGAGGGAGGAACCCGTGGTGAGATGGGAAGCCAGAGCAAGGGGACTGTGCAGTCCTAGAGCTTCTCACTAGTCCCCACCTCTTAAAGGTCCTGCTATATATTACCACCACCATACTAGGGACTAAGCTCCCAACATCTGAACCCCCGAGGGACACTGAAACCATGACCAAACCATAACAGTGATCTTTCTTGTTAAACACTTCAGGAGCTGAAAAGTAGCTTAGTTGCATTTTACCTCCTTTCTCCTGCCGTCTGACCAGTTTCCTGATGTTCTTACCACTAGCTGTTTTCTCTCTTGTAGTGTCTAGTCCTGCTACTATGTATTTCTCATCTAATTCATATCTTGGAAGTCTGAGTCTGCTTTTTTTTTTTTTTTTATTTCCTTTTTAGACTGTTCTACTTTGCTTAAAGCTGCACTGATCTTCGTTTCCTTCTAGAAACACATTTTAAATTTGCTTTTAGGGCAATTAGCAGTTTTCTGAGGACTTGGGTTTCTCATGTCATCCCTGAATGTTTGTTTCTTGGTCAAAGGAATTGAAGAAAATTTGGGACTTCGTATAAAGTGACTCTGATCTCTGACAAATGACTGATTTGCTTATTCTATTTCTCATTTTTCAACACTGCACACACTATTTTTATCTTTTCAGATTTTTTGGTTAATAAACTATAAGAGATTCTATTTTTCATTTGATGGTATGTAATCCATCCTTTAGTTTTAAATAAAATAACAAGATGTTTCAAGCCTAATCATTTTGGACACTCTTTTGCATATATACTTTATGCAATTTTCTAAAATTGAGGTACTGCATTTTATTTCCTTTTATAGCACACCTTTTTCAGTTTGCTGTGCTGGTGATTGGCAGCATTCTCACATGCCTTACTGCATTGTGTTGAATGGTTGTACTAGATTTCCTCTGCTCTTTTTGGACTATGTGTACAGCTTTTCATTGTCTGAGAAGCTGAAAGTGTAAAGGTTAAGGAGATAATTTCTTTTTTTAAAAAATATTTTTATTTATTTGCTTTAGTTGTACACAATGCGTTTTACTCAATGTGTTTTATTTGTACGTGGTGCTGGAGATCGAACCTGGGTCGCCCACGCGCTAGGCGAGCACTCTACCGCTGAGCCACAGTCCCAGCCCAGGAGATAATTTCTAAAGACAGATGTCTGTCTGTAAATCCAATCTTGGCCAGCTAACTGTCCCGTGACCTTGGGTCAGTCTTCAAGGGTTTTAGTTTCTCCACCTGTACAATGGAATGCCTTGATAGTAGCTACTGAAATTTAAACTGAGTGTATAAAGTGGATAGAACTGTAATTTTTATAGATAATCCAGAGTGGAATTACCAAATCAAAAGATAAGCAAACATCAAATTTTATGTGTTATCAAATGGTATTAATTTGTTTCCTGTTAATAGGATAGAGCACCATAGTGCCCCTTCTCTAAACTAATTTTAGTCTTTGTAGTTTTTTACCCATTGGACACCTTCATTTTTATGTTTTGTTTTGAAAATCATTTCTAGCCTTTACATATTTTCCTTCTGGGGTATTCGTCTTTTTAGTGTTGAATCTTAGTTTTGTTTATTTCTATAAAGGACACTTGCCTTTTCCTGTCTGATGTTTTAACTTCATTCCCTCGTTCTTAATGTATTTGATTTACCTTTCCACCTGCTTTTCAGAATTAAAAAAATATATATATTTTCTCTCATTCTGTCTTTTGTTGTCATCTTTTGGAAGACTAATTCCTAAGACCAATAAATAATTATTCATATTTTAGTACTTTTATTTTTTGTATTTGAATTTTGGGCTCCTTTGGAATTTATTGTAATATAACAATTGTGGTATCCATCTAGATTCATTTCCCCCTCTAAATGGTTAGTAATTATTTCAACCCTAGCAAAAAGTAATTGTAACCTTTTGCCCCAGTGATGTCTTTTCACTGAAAGTATCATGTTTTCTCAAACAATGTTACTGAATTTGACAAAGATGTTTAAGTTAATAAATCTTTTTCTTTTCTCCCAAGGGATTCTATTTTCATTTCAAATGACAAAAATATCAAATAGAATAGCCTTTGAAACTGGGAGTTGTGTTTGACCTAAATCTTTTTGGCAGGTGTTTCTCAGATCATTTTAAAAACTGCCCTCTTCTGTCTACCCTCCATTGCATCCTCTTCTCTACCACAGGATATACTTTAATTTTAATAAGGTGCTGTGTCTGTCTGATGTGGCACAGAACTGATAATGACCTATGAGCCCAAAAATTATCTTGAGTTTTCAGTAATATAGAATATAACCTATACATCTTTAAAAAATACTTTTTTAGTTGTAGATGGACACAATACCGTTATTGATTTATTTTTATGTGGTACTGAGGATTGAACCCAGTGCCTCACACATGCTAGGCAAGTGCTCCACCACTGAGCTACAACCCCAGCCCCTGCCAATACATTCTTATTGATAGTCTTATTAACTAGCTTTTTATTCAGAAAGCAAAACATATCCAAACAATGTAAGAAGGATATGAATGAGAACATTTTTTCCTCATTCTGTTTCCTCTAAATTTATTCCTCAGCTATTTTTAAAATTAGTTTCTTCTGTATCTTTCCATAATATTTTATTGAACCACTATACTCTTTCTTAAATAACAAGTAAACTTTTCTTATTCATACAGTCTGTTTTAGTCATCTTTTGCATCACTGTGACCAAAAGAACAGGTAAGAATAATATGGAGGAGAGGAAGTTTGGGGTCACAGTTTCAGAAGTCTTTGTCTGTGGATGGCCTATTCTATCTGTACCTCTGGCTCTGTGAAGCAGAACATCGTAGCAGAAGGGCATGGCAGAGGAAAGCAGCTCAGAACATGACAAACAGGAAGGAGAGAGAGCTCTGCTCACCAGGGACAAAATATAGACTCACAAATGCACACCACAAGTGACCTACCTTCTCTAGCCACAATGCTACCTGCCTCCACTTAATACCCAGTTAATCCATATCCACTGAATAGGTTAAGTCTCTCAAATCCAATTTCACCTGTGAACTTTTTTTCATTTGTCTTCTCATATTAGCTTTTTTTGGGGGGGCACTTCCTATCTAAATTATAACACATACCTTTCTATATCTTGCTTTTTTATCACTTATGTTCTATATTGAAATTTTTACATATAGGTATGTATAAATTCATTGCATTCTTCATATTAGTTATACATGACAATAGAATGCACTTTGACACATCATACATAAAAGGAGTATAACTTCTCATTCTTCTGGTTGTACATTATGTAGAATTAAACCAGTTGTGTAATCATATATGCACACAAGGTAAAAATGTTAAGTTCATTCTATTGTCTTTCCTATCCCAATCCTCTTCCTTTCCCTTCACTCCCCTCTAATCCACAGTACCTTTATTCTTCCCTCGTCCCATCCCCTTATTGTGAATTAGCATCCACATGTCAGATAAAACATTTACACTTTGGTTCTTTGGGATTGACTTATTTTGCTTAGCATGCTGTTCTCCAACTCTGTCCATTTACCTGCAAATGCCATAATTTCATTCTCTAAGGCTGAGTGATAATCCATTGTGTATATATACCACATTTTCTTTTTCCATTCATTTCTTGAAGGGCACCTAGGTTTATTCCATAAGTTGGCTATCGTGAATTAAGCTACTATAGACATTGGGCTGCGTCACTATAGTATGCTGATTGTAAATCCTTGGGTATAAACCGAGGAGTGTGATAACTGGATTAAATGGTGGTTTCATTCCAGTTTTTCTGAGGAATCTCCATACTGCTTTCCAGAGTGGTTGCACCAATTTGTATGAGTGTACCTTTTCCCCCACATTCTTGCCAACATTTATTGTTGTTTGTATTCTTGATAATTGCCATTCTGCCTGGAGATGAAATCTTAAGAGTAGTTTTGATTTGCATTTCTCTTAATTGCTAGAGATGTTGAACATTTTTTCATATATTTGTTGATTAATTGTATTTTTTCTTCTTTGAAGTATCTATTTAGTTCCTTAGTTCATTTATTGGTTGGGTTATTTTTCCCCCCTTTGGTGTTCAGTTTTTTTGAGTTCTTTTTTGATAGTTATAGAATATTTCATTGTGTGACTTTTATAGGATTTATTGAGTAGTCCCTAATTTGGTATGTTTTCTTTTAAAAGCAGTTTGTGGAAATTACTTATAATACTATTTCTGTGAGAAAGTGTGAGCCTATCTGTAGTATAAATTTCCACAGCTTAGAATTCCAAGGTTCAGAGGTATTTAAAGTTTTGATAGAAACTACAAGGAGATTGTAGACTTTTTACAGTGAATGGGAATGTAAGTGGGTGCTCAACTGATTTAAATCCTTTGCAAGAACAAGCTAGGCCTGTTTGTATCACTCAGGCATATGGCTGCCATACTGGCACCTGGGTAACTTCTTCTGGTGATCTGTGGTTTCAGCAGTTACTGGCCCTTAGAGGCATGATCTCTAACTATCTTTCTAGTCAGCCAACTCAAGTGTTCCTCTACAAATATCTTTAGAAAATAAGCTTATTCATTAAATTAAAAGTGAGTAAATAAATAAATGTACTTTCTCTGAATTTTGAAAGTTTGTTTATAATATTCTGCAGTGCCAGGTATGATGACATGAGCTTGTAGTCCCAGCTACTGAGGTGGCTGAGGTGGGAGGGTTACTTGAGCCCCAGGGTTCAAGACCAGCCTGGGCAAGGAAGTGAGACCCCCCCCCCATCTCAAAAATAAATAAATAAACTCCCAAACTCGATAGGCATAATGTGTTCTTATATCAGCAAATTACTTCTCTTGTAGTTTATCTTAGTATTATATTACCAATTGATTGCTTCATTTTTTTTAAAATCATAAAAAAGATTCTTTGTGCAGTTGTTATTTTTTTGTTTCTTTTGGAAAACCACATTGAAAATGAATTGTTTTTTTAAAAGGGAAACTAGAAATTACCTTAATTCTGTCATTAAAAAATAGTCCTTTCTAATATAATCATTACTTTTGTATTCATCGGTAAAATAGCACTAAATGGAGTTAGGATGCTTCATATCATGATATTTGCCTTCCTTATGGGCTTATTGTAAGAATTATGAAAAATAACAAAAAGCATCTAGCTAATTAATTAAGTGCAATTTAATAGATTTATTATAAATATATGTCTGATCTCATGTTAAATATAGAAATATAATTTGGCAGAACATGTGTCTTCTTTTTAAAAATCTAATTTCTCACAGGTGCTGCTTACAGCTGATAACAGATAAGCCTGCTGCCATTCAAGAGGAAATAGACCTTATCCGGGCCCTTGGAGGTCTTGAAGAATTTGGGGTAAAGATACTGCCTTTGCAAGGTGAGTTTTTTGCTTAGTATTGCATTTTTAGTAACTTGTTTTGTGCTAATTTATTAGTGTCCCTTTTTAGTTTTTGAAACCACAAGTAACTTTGGCCATTTGGTCCATTAGCAGTAGATTCTACATCCTGTCTTCCCAATTTTCCAATGAAATCTCAGTGGAAACCCAAACAAAAAAATAAATCCAACATTGTACCATAAATTTATTTTTTAAATTGACATTTGCAGACTTTTAAAAAATAATATTAGTAATAGAGCAGTGAGGCTACTTATAAAAATATAGAATTTGGGAATTATAGATGAATATTTCAGATTTATATTAGTTTTAGTATATAGCTTATTTCTGAATTTTGTTTCATTTTATAGATTTATCATTGTTTCTTTTTTTGAAATATTTTTTAGTTGTTGATGGACCTTTATTTTATTTATTTGTATGTGGTACTGAGAATCGAACCCAGTGCCTCACGCATGCTAGGCAAGCGTGCTACTACTGAGCCATAACCCCAGCCCTGATTGTTTCTTTTTATGCTTGATTCATAAAGTTCTTTAAGTCAGTTCTATTTTTTTTTAAGTGACTAATACCAAGTTTTGTATAGAGTTTAGTTACTAGTGTTATCTTCATATAGCTGAAGTTCTGGTGCCTAAAAGTAAAAGGCCTTTAGGTACCATCCAGAGAGCTTCCTGTTACACAGCCATTTGTCATTTCTACTTTGTTCTATGAGCACAGTGCACAGCTCAGGATGACCTGGATCTTGGCTGACCCAAGCTGGTAGATTTTCAGTTGCTTCAAACCCCAGGCCCCAGTGCCTTAAATGAAGACCGTGATTTGGCTCTTAGCAGCATGCTTGGCTGGCTTCCCTGTCATGTGCTTTCCCTGTTCTTAATTCTGGAAATGGTTGCAATCAGGGCTGGGAGGATGTGTATAGTGGAGTTCTCTCCAATTGTGTTTTGGTATGTTTACACAATAGATGTCTTTCCTTTTTTCTTATTTTAAACTTCTAATACCTTCACATAATGAAGGCCTGTTGCAAGTTCCTTGGTGTCTTTGTCTTCTATAGTGTTAAGTTGAATAGGCCTCAAGGGATCTGAGTCTCAGAGACACTCTTATATTTTCATATGGGTATAAATTTCTGCTTCTCAAACTTCTTACACTTCAAAGAGAATTATTATTGTTACCTTTAGTATCATTGGAAGAATATTTGTATATAATTATAAATATCCTGTAGCATCTTAAGTATATGTAAGGTGATCATTAAATTACTAGATAATTATGTTCAATTGTAGCATTAAAGCAGTTTTTGAGCTCAAAACCTTTTAAAATTGTGAAGATTAATCAGTTTCTGAAACAGCATTTTCTGTTTATCCTAAAATGTCTTAAATTATTAACTCCTTCCCCCTTAAACATTTATTTAATTTTAGTTTTTCATTTAGGGAAGAGTTTGGAGCACTATGAAACTTTTGCTCTGCCTTTATCCCTTATGAGGTTATATCATAGCTTCACTCTGTGTGTGTGCGTGCGTATGCACATGCTACTTAAATAATTAAACAGGATATAGAAAAACTTGTTATAGTTCCTCACATGCTATTGAACTTTAAAATGTTGAGCCCTAATTTTATGTGGTAATCAAATAGCAATATTTTTACTTGTAATATTTATTTATCAGCTTTACACGCTGCTGTGTTTAAATATCTACAGCCAAACCCACTAACCTGTAGCTTCTGAAAAATTTCAAATCAATTTGAAAATTCAAATTTGAAATTTTCTATTAGAATGTCAGAAAAGCTCATGAATCTCATAAGATGGATGTCATTGGTATCAGCTAAATTATAATTAATAAAGTGAAATAGCATGTATCAGTTGTTCCATATGTTTGAGTCCAGAAGTATTTGCATGTGTATGTGCATGTATGTTCTTTTCCTTGTAATTTGGGTGTTTTTATTTGTGTATTTGTTTTGAGTATATTTGTTCTTATTATTCAAGTGAGTGGTTCTTGGATATTTTGGTTGTTCCTTGAGTTCTTTCTGTAGCAAGCAAAGTCAGTGTTTCAGTCTCACAGCATCGTGATTCTGCTTAGCTGGTTCTGCCACTTTGCTTGGTAACTGTGGGCAAGTGTCTTTCTTTTTTTCTTTTCCATTATTTGCCAAAGGGAGATACTGATAAGTACTGTAAGAATTATTTAAACGAGTAAGTGGATACATTTCTAGGCCTAGGATGTGGTAAGGGCTGTACAAATATTAGTTACCATTTTCATTATTTTGCTTGAAGGCATTTTATATTAATGATTATAGAATTAGTGTGTCTTACCTGCCTTCTTATTCTCCCTCCCACCTTTCTATTCATTCATTTTGCCTTCCTCCCTCTGATTCTTCTCCCACCTCCAGCACCTCCATTCCCTTTTCCTTCCCCTTATTCCTTCTACATAGTGAACATTAATTTATTAATGGAACATTGAAATAAGAGTCACACCATAGTGCCACATATGAGTTTAAATCTGGTTCAGCTGCTTTGAATGATAAGGCCTGTGGCAACAATGTGTTTGAGCTTCAACTTTCTCAGATGAGTGTAAAAACAGAACATTCCCTAGATAGTCCTAAAAATCATATTCTAAAACAAGGAGGAACCTTTCATTAGTGGATTCCACCCTCCATAAGCATTTCTGTGATTGTCAGTAGTGATAACAACAACAACAATATTTATTGAGTGATTTTTATGCTCCAAGTACACTTATAAATATATAGTAAGTCTCAAAAATACCCTATATGATAGTGATGATTATTTTTCCAATTTTCAAATGATAAAATCAAGGCCCAGAAAGATTAAGTAACTTGAATAGGGTCCAAGAAGTAGAGCTAGAATTCAAATCCAGGTGGTATGGCTCAAGTACCTGCTTTGACAAACAGTAGACACTCCTTTACTGATGAAGAGATGGAAAAGTAAAAAGTTTCTTTGAGAAGGACACTGACTTGTCCTCTCCCTCATCACTGACTCCTGCATATTTGCACCTTTCTGGCTGATAACAATTCAAATTTGAGCTCTAGCAATATCACAAGGAAGTATATGTGTTTTGGAGTTTTCATATTGCCCATTCCTCAGACTGATGAGACTGCTAGGTAGGTAGCTAGTTGGTAAATGCTTTTTACATTTGAGTCCCATGTATGTGTGCTTATAGTAGTATTTAGGAAGAAAAAAAATATTTAAGAGATATTTTTGAGAGTCACAGGAAAATGCAGTATTTTCAGTTACTAAAAACGTGAATATGTTCTTTTAAGTTTGTTTGCTTCATTTTGTAAATTACTTTGCAAATGGAGTCAAACATCCCTTTTTGGACAGATGATAATAATATCTAAGGCTTGTACTTAGTTAACTGAGAAATAGCATTTGAAATATAGTTAATCACATCCGGAGGTCAGCATTAATTGTAGTGTAGTTATTGTCCAGAGGTTCAGAGAATAGATAAATAATGAAAAATGTAATTTGAGCACGGTAATTGTAGTTTCTTAGAATCCTGATCTCCAAATTTATTTTATATGTTTGAAATACTAATAGAATGCATTGCTTAGGGTAACAAAGAAACAACAAAACTTGACTGTCTATCAAATGGAAGGTTGGAGAAAATGATGACTTATTGTCGTGTGCAACTTCAGTTTCCCACCTTGCTTTTAATGAGCTAGGAAGAGGCTGGTCACAGTAACAAAGTGGCCTACTAGAGTTGTTAAAACTAGAGCCTTCGCTAAGAAGAACACAAAAGGCATCAATAAGTCCATAGATGCCGCCTAACCCCCACCCCCACCCCAAGGTTTTACACATACAGAATGTCAATGTCTGTGGTGAATGTTGTTTTGAAAAGCAAATAGAAACATAAAAAGCTATTATATATTACTAATCTATGAAAACAAACTGTTAAAATAGTAGCAGGTAATGAGGGAAAAAAACCTCACATTATTTTTTACTGAAGTTATATAAAAGGTTTTTTTTCTAGACTATGCCATAGTAAAATATCAATATATCAATAATGTGTGCTCACAGGCTTGGTTCCTGCCCACAGTCTTGTCAACTGTGGAATTTTTGTGTTAGAGGGACAAGGTCAGGAGTGGAATTCCATGATGACCTATATAGCTTTTGCTCAGAAGTGGCATAGATCACTTCCACTCACGTTCATTTTCTGTACAAGTCACAGGTCAAGTCTAATGTTAGTGAGGCAAGAGTTTGGGATGTAGAATAATTGCGGTGGATAGTTGGGGACAATAATCTACCAAAGCTATATTCACATATAGACATATAGATACTGACCACTAGGACTGTGAAAGCAGTAACTGAAATTTACTTTTACCTTATATAACAATGGTCACAACAGGCTTATTATACCAGCATGGTGCACATACACACAGACATACATACATATTTTCATCTTTTTTTGGTTGTTTTTTGTTTTGGTGGTACTGGGGATCAAATCCAGGGTCTCATACATGCTAGGCAAGCACTTTGTCACTGACTTATATCCCTAGCCTTTATATATATATATACATATATATGTATACATATATATATACACACACACATATATATGTATGTATTTATACATATTTATATATGTGTGTGTATTTATACATATAAGTATATATGTGTATATCTATATATGTATATGTTTGTTTTGAGGCACAGTTTTGCTAAAGTGGAGAGGCTGGCCTCAAACTTGGTAATCTCATGCCTCAACCTCTCCAGTATCTGGGATTGTAGGCATGTGCCACCATACCCAGTAAAATATCTATCTTTAAAGAGCTTGAACTTGAGGAAATACATGCTGAAGTATTTACAGATAAAGGAACGTGATGTTTGTAACTTGTTTTCAAATGGTTCAGAAGAATATAGGTGTGTGTTTATATTTGTGTGTGTGTGTGTATATATATATATTTGTGTGCATGTGTGTATTTATCTTTTTCTGTGTGGATATGGCAGGGGAAGGAGGAAGGGAGTACATATATGATTGTGTATATGTGTATGTGAATAGAGCAATTTATTAATCATTGGTTATAGAGCAGTTTATTAATCATTGGTTAATCCTGGCATAGAGTGTAGAGAGGAGTTCTTTGTACCATACTTGCAATTTTTCTATAAGTTCAAAATTAAATTATAACCAAAATATTAAAAAAAGGCCCATTCCAAAGCAAAAAAACACCACTTTTTTTTTTTTTTTTTTTTTTTTAATCTAACCAAGCTTTATATGTCCTCCCACCCACCTAGAAGAACTTCTAAGAAACCAGGATTCATAGGGAATAGCCACGGATTTAGGAATGGATAAAGATTGTAATGTGGACATCATTTATGGAGATGGGTTGACTTCATATCCCATCACTTTTTTGGTGACCTTCACCAAAGTACTTAACCTTTTGGCACCTCATTTTCCTCTGTTGAGAAAAATAATGGTAATGATTATAAGGTTCTGCATGGTAGGGTTAATATGCACACAGCACCTACAGCAGCACCAGGAGCATAGTTTTTATCTGTTTCTTTCAGTTGCTCATACATTTGTTGTTATAGCTATTGGGGGTTGGCCTCCTAGGCAGTGTGGGGCTCCTGGAAGGTTTACATCTATACTCTAAATAAGCATTGTATATTTCTAAAACACACTTGATTCTCTTCGATACCAAAATTATTTATTTCTTTGTGTTCATATCTTTATGGTATAAATTGGTTGGATCAGATGTGTTTCACTTTCCTAATATCCATATTAAGTGAGAGGATTTGGCTTAACCTTAGAATACTATGTCCATTGAGGACTCCTTCCCTCTACACCAATGTGCCGTGAAATTAGAAAATGGGTATTTGGAACCTGGAATGGGTGTTGGGGGATTAGGTCAAGGTGGAGGGACTGGTATGATAGGAATGATGTGACGTCTTCAGAGACAAATACTGCCTATTTAAAATGTTCTGTGTCCTGACATGATTCTTGAAAAGATGACATGATTTTCTATCTTCAGAATGACAGGTCAGTGGCCATGCTTTAGAAGTTTGGCTATAAGGAAAATGTCCATGTTGTACATTATTCATTTGGAACAATAATAATCTTGTTTTATTAATATGTATTTTACTTAATTTTTGTTGATCTGGAGACTAGCAGTGTTCATTTGGTTTGATTGCCTTTCATTAGGAATGTGATGACACCCTTTTGTGATGTCCCTATTTGCAAGTCTTTAATATGTATTTCTCTTGTAGTGAGATTGTGTTCAGACAGGATCAGCCTCATCAAGGAGTGTATTTCCCAGTCCCCCACCTGCTACAAACACTCTGCCAAGGTTCTAGTCCTTGCTGAATTGCTGAGGGTTGCAGGTAAGTCTTTTGAATGCTAAACTCTGTAATAGGTTTCTGTGTCACACTTGACATCATCTTAGGTAAACATCAGAATGCATTCTTACAGGTGTGAGTTCATCTTTTGGGCAAGAATTAGTGTTTTCTACAAAGATTGGCATGCTATAGAGATGTGTATCTGTATTGAACTGCTAAAATGATGATCTGTCCTTGAAATGAAGATAGGCTTATTCAGGGTGCCACCAAGTGGGGTAGTGAGAGCTGGGACAGAAGCCAGTATTACCATTTATAACCAGAACACATAAATATAAAGCCAGCCAGCCTCGTTAGTTCACTTCAGTGTCCAAATATGGTTTTTATATGATTGTATCTGAAAAATTGGCCAGAAACTTGCATTTACTATTTGATGAGGTTTTCACGTATTTTGTCTCATTTAATTTTCTCATAAAATATTCAAGATGAGGGGCTGGGGTTGTGGCTCAGCGGCAGAGCGCTCGCCTCCCACGTGCGCGGCCCGGGTTCGAGCCTCAGCACCACGTAAACATAAAAAAAAAAAAAAAAAGCATTGCATTGTGTACAACTAAAGTAAATAAATAAATTTAAAAAAAATATTCAAGATGATTGTTATCTTCCCCTTTTACAAAGGAAATTAAGGATCACAGAAGTTAAATATCTTGCTGCTCAAGGTTGAATAGCAGATTGTATCTTTCGAGGCAAGTCTTTTTGATTCTGTGTTCCATGTTTCTTTAAATAGAGTGGTCTACTTACTAGAGTCTTTTAATACTTTTTTGTAGTTTTGACTGTTACAGATCTCTACAGGAACAGTGGTTGGCCATTTTGTTCCAAAACAATGGTTTGAATTTGTATTAGTCCAATCATGCAATTTAAAACTCATATTGTTTCTTTGTGGAATTTTCCATTTAATACTTTTAGACTTCAGGTAAAGAAAATGTGGAAAGCAAAACTGCAAATAAAGAAGGGCTATGTTAAATAATAGAGCAGCTGATGGTCAAAGGGAGGGGCAGTAAGCTTCATATTTGGAAGGGAGCATAAAAGTATTTGTGGACATACTTTAAATTGTATTTCAGGTACCCAGAACCTTATCATACCACCATTAGTTTTCTCTTCTTCAGACTAACTATCCAAGTCATTTTATTTAATAGATTTCTAGTTTGAACATAATCCAGGTTGTTCTTCCTAAGAATTTTCTTGTTTAAAAAATATTTTTCTAAACTTTATTTCCTGGCCCATTTAGTTTCTCATACCAAAACCAGCTAACAACTTTGGACATCAGCATTACTGTTTGACCCATCTTCATGTAAAAGTTTGTATTAACAACAATAATTATTCTCATTTTATGCTTTTATACTTACTGTGGCCCTTATAGGCAGAGTTATGAATCTCATTTTGGAAGTAAAGAAAGGGGAAAAGAGAAGGTAAATAATTTATTGAGGATTTTACAGTTCAGGTTTACTTTAAACCCTTTGCTCTTACCCTTTATTTTTTCCTTTGTGACATTGTTTAATAGTACTCACTAGACCCTATTACACTTCATTTCATTCACTCAATTTTTGCAGTTGTCTGGCTGTTCTTACAGAAATTATCAATTGCTACACATTCTTGATTTGAGATCAGACGATAATGCAAGAGAGAGGAAAGTATTCAAGAGAGGAGGTTATAAATAATAGAATAAGTAGCTCAGATCCCTGGCCCATTAGTCATGGTTTAACCAGAGAAGCAGAACCTGTAGGACTTTATTATGAGGAATTGGCTTTTGCTACTATGGGGATTGGCTAATCAGGTCTGAAATTTGCAGTGTAGTCAGTCAGGAAGAGATCAGGAGCAGAGTGGAACTGTATGGGCATAGGCTGAAACTGTTACCCACTGGTGGAATTTCTCTCTTCCTGGGGAACTTCCTCATCTTAAAGGCATTTCCTGTGAATCTGTCACCTACCAAGATCATCAGGGATAGACTTTTCACTTAAAGTCAGCCAATGGGGGTTTTAATTATCTTAGAAGCACCTCGCAACACTGAGGTTAGTGTTCATAGATTGGCAATGAAAATCTTATTCCTGGATTTTTCATTTTTGCTTCAGTGTATTTTGAATAAATACAAATATTTCAAGAGTGTTATGTAGACAATAGTTTGTGTTTCCTGGGCATCTCCCCATTACCAGCTTCTCCACACCCTTCTTTCTTTGTTTTGGTGGACTATAGTATCTTGGAGCCATTTGTTTGATATTTATTCACTTCTCTTGGGTATACATATTATTAAAACTTCTCTGGGTTTTTCTTTTGGTAACTGTCTTTCATTACAGGAGTCTTTTCCAACCAAGAATTATGAAGGATAGAGAAAATAATTTTTCATTTTCTGGATATACAAGTAGTTTTCTAGCCTGTGGAAAACAGTATTATCCTATATTAAATTTCCAAACGTAAATTAATTTATAATGTTTAAAGTAAGAAAGATGTCTCACTGTTTTTATTAGTATTTTTTCATTGTTACCTTTTATGAGGAAAAAAGGCCAGAAAAAATTTTACTGTAGTTAGTGTATTGGGTGACATAGAAATGCTTTTTTCACGGGTAAAGTAATAGAAAACTTTTTTAATGTAGAATGTTTCACAAATTTGTCATCCTCGGTCAGGGGTCATGCTAATTTTATCTGTATAACTGTGATTTTAATGTATGTGCTACTTTAAAATGACACAAAATATATTTTTTCATTGCCATCCTTGATATGCATATCTCTATTATTGAAATCAATGGATTCTATTTTTTAAAATATTTATTTATTTGCTTTAGTTGTACACAATGCATTTATTTTTACGTGGTGCTGAGGATCCAATCCGGGCCGTGCACATGCGAGGCGAGCACGCTACCACTGAGCCACAACCCCAGCCCCTCAATGGATTCTATTGAAAACAGTTTTTGATGCTTGTTAAAATGAGAAGGGAGACTATTTTATTTATAATGATTGGTATAGGGACTATTGCAGTCAACTTTTGCCTGTAGGGGATAGATTGGGCTTGTCAAAAGATCAACGTTAGGCACAATAGATTTGAATGCACTTATTACAGCAGACAGCAATTCATTAATCAGCACTAAAGCTGGAGTGGTTCAGGGCTCCACCAAAAGAATGCCAGAGCAAAAGTTTTGTGAAGTATTTCAAGAAGCAAGACAAAATATTTGATTGGCTAAAGTGGAAGAGGCTGGTTGGGTAAAGTCTTTAGTAAGTAGTTGGTGGTTTCTGATTTTCTAATTTTTTTTTTCTTTTTAAGCACTTTATACACAGATGTTTATTTCTTAAACATTTTCTTTAAACCATGGGATGTAATCCTTAAAGATCAACTCAAAGTGAAGTTCCTCCAGGATAGTTTCTATAATCACTATGCACTTGGTTGCTACTAGAATTTACTGTTCAATGTAAAAAATTAAGTCAGATTATTAAAAAGTCATCCTATTAGATTTCTAGCTCTTCCTCCATCACCAGTTCTATACTGATCTGCATTGCTTAAAAGTTCATATCACCAAATCAAAGCAAGTTTTAGGTATGAAATAGCTGTACATTAAGCACAAATCTATGAAGTTTTGAGTTATAATGAAATTTGTGACGAATGCAGGTGTTCTTATCATTATAGATTGTTGGGTAATGTGCTTTGGGAGTGCCCCATGAACTAATGAGGTTGGAGTTAAAATTTTTCCAGTAACTATCTGACTTTCTGGGCTGAAATAGCTCTGTAAACAATACCATAACATTATACATGGTCCAGTGCAACTTTAAGCCCTTCTGAGGCTCCAATAACTGCCTGAGTTTCATGGAGATTTCTGAAACACATTGGGCCATACATAGTTCAATAAGCAATCTGGTGAATATTCATAACCATATCCTTAAACTGTATGTGATGTGTTGTTCCACTATTACCAACAAATTCTGGCCCTTCTTAAAAGAGGGGAAAACACCCAGGAAGTCATCTTTTTTTTCTGTTCAATGTTGGGAAGCCCAAAAGTAAAACCGAGGCTGATCACCAATAGCACAGGTTAATTTTGTGACCAGAGAATGGAGAAGTGGAAGTCTCACACCACACCAGTTTCACAGTCTGGTAAGGGTGGGGAAGTCATAGATACAGGACAAAAGAAGCACAGGGGCAGGTGGGATGGAGGGATTTGGGTGGGTAGGGCTAGGAAAAGGGGGGAATTCATACATAATCTCTTCTTGCTCTTTTTTCAGTTCTTTCTGGCTGTCTTCATGGCAATTGCCACCTGTGCTAGGGGTATGTCATTTAGCATGTAAGTGGGATTAAAATGAGATTTCTGGCCTATTATAGGTAATTAGGTGGCTACTTTGGATCTGTTTGATTATTATAAAGAGGAACTTATAATCTTACTTGCCCTGTTCTCAAAGATAAGTTGGGGTGAGAAAGAGGCAAGCTAGGCTGCATAGATATTGTGCCATCTGTCTCTGGACATGGTCCCTGTGCTTTAAAGCATCTTCAAATAATGGTGTTACATCATCAGTTTAGTCTTTTTTTCATTTCACATATTTTAAAATAAGTGATTTTAATATTCCCTTTTGAGCATTCAGTTCAGGAATTTTGTATTTAAGGGAGTGCTATGAAGGGTGAACACATATCAGAGACAGTAGCCATTGCTAAAGTGGTAGAAACGTTGTTCTACCTTTCCTGAATTCTAGGCTGTTTATAAGTATAGCAAAGCTTGGCATTGTGGTGCATTCCTGTAATCCCAGCAACTCAGGAAGGTAGGATCACAAGTTTAAGGCCAGCTCTAGCAAATTAGACCCTGTCTCAAAAAGGAATAGGAATAGTGGAGGGGTCAAGTGGATAGGAATAATGGCAGAATGAGTTAGACATCAACACCCTAAGTACTTGTATATGAAAACAAATGGTGTGAAAATACTTTATGTAAAACCAGTGACTTGAAAAATTGTGCTCTTTATATGTAATACAAAATGAATTGCACTCTGCAAGCATGTATAACAAATTAGAATAATAAAAAAAAGAATAAGGAAAAAATAAAAAAGGATAGGAATATAGCTCAGTATTAAAGCACCCCTAGGTTTAACTGCCAGTACTGCAAAAAATAATTTAAAGTATAGCCAGTACCTTATCAGGGCAGTGGCTTTTGCAGTATAACTAAATGTGTTGACTGTAGCTCTACAAAGTTTTATTGTTTCAGTTGAGTTGGATTTCTTAATACCAAACCCAACTCCAACAAGGGCAGGTTGGGGAGGGAAGGATGGAAAATTACTAAGAGGAATCCTCAGTGGTAAGAGGGGATTCTGGATAAGCAGACCTAACAGGATACAGTGTTCTTGCTGAAGGCCAAGGTGATCAGATGCCATCTGAGAGAATGAGGAATTTGATCAGCTATCAAGTAAGATATCCAGAATGAGAGATTCTGGCTAAACTGATTTAGCAGGCAGTATGGTTTAGATCTAGACTGTCCCCCCAAAGCTCACGTGTTGGGCAGTGAAGCAGTGTTCAGGGGTGAAAAGATTGCCGTGTGAGGGCTGTACCCTCATCAGTGGATTAATCCATTTGATGGATCAACAATATGAATGGACTACTGGGTGGCAAATGTAGGCAGGTGGGGTGTGGCTGGAAGCGATGGGTCAATGGGGTAAGTCTTTGGGGACTATCTGTCCCTGCCCCTTTCCTCGCTCCCGCTCCCCTCTGGCCTGCCATGATCTGAGCAGCCTTTCTCTGTCATGTCCTCCTGCCATGACGCTTCTGCAGTGGAGTTGGCTGACCATGGGCTGAGACCTCAAACCATGAGCCCAAATAGATCTTTCCTTTCTCTAAGTTGTTTTGTCATGTATTTTGGTCATAGTGTCAAAATTCAGCAGGATCTTTACTAAAACTACGGTATGAAGGACAGGTATGGGGTGGGGCTTACTTAACAGGGCTCAGAGGAGCCCATGCAAAGTTTTTCAAGGAAACAATCTTTGTCAATAATCTGGACTACACTTACATTCTAGTTTCTAAATATTAGTTGGATTTTTAAGATGAGAAATATTATTAGTTTATTACCTTCATTTAAATAATCTACTAGTCACTCTCTTTCTTGAACCCTTTTACAACCTGTTTTCTTTTGAAGCATGGATTTCTTCTCTTTCGCTTAACTGAGTAATACTAAGATTTCTCTAGAGCTGAAGACCGCTCTGATTTTGGACTTTTTGGTGTGGGTATTTTAAAAAGAAACTGATATTAATCATTGATCTCTTCAGAGCATGGGGGCCAATTAATTCCATGCACAATAAATAGATCAAAGGGTCAAATTGCTGTAACTTTTGTCTTCTAATCTTTTAAAATCAGCCTCATTTATGTTTTATTTTTGAATTAATTTGAGTGTTAATGAGCTCCTTTATCATTTGATGCTGTCATAATCATTAAGTGTTTTGTGTGTGCCTACAGGTGAAGACTCAGAAGAAAGGCGTGGACAGGTTTTAATTCTTTTAGTAGAGCAAGCACTTCATTTTCATGACTACAAAGCAGCCAATATGCATTGTCAGGAGCTGATGGCTGCAGGTGAGTGGACAGCTTACTTAACACTTTGCTCATGTTCGCTTTACGTAATGAATAATGGAAAAAGTTCTAGTTTGAAATCAGTTGGCCTGATTGGTAAGCCAGGCGCATTTTTGCTTGAGATACATTTTATTAGCACTGACAAGTGTGTATGCTGTGTGTTTATATATTAATATTTTAATGGGCTCAGATGCTATATTTTATCTGAGATTTTATTTACTTTTAATTCATATTAAAAATATGCTCATCGTTTTAAGAACAATTCTACGTAAAATGTTTTAGTCCTATTTTATGTGTTTGTTAAATTTTTAAAAAATCCACAGTTTATGAATAGATAGTCATTATTTCTGTTTTTTAATTTGAAGGAAAACAATCCGTTTTCAACCTAATGTTAAAAAATTGGGAAGTAGTTTGCAATCTTAGAATTTTCCATATTGAAATTCAGATTCCTGTTTCTGGAAGATAGGCAGATGTGTGGAAAAATTTCTCATCTGAAGAACAGGTTCCCCAGTGGTGGAAGGGGAAGTGATGACATCTCATTGTGGGCTCTGTGCTAAACACACTGCACCTGTGCCTGAGCACTGTACGTAGCTGTCCTTAAGAGTGAGTGGTTGAAACTCCGTGTGTCACCTCATGATAACTCGTGTAGCTGTGCAGAGTCGTGCACTCTTGTTGGAGTTGTCCAGTGCTCAGGATTGAGCCTAGGGCATCACGCACACGAAGCAGGCACTAATTGTGCACTTCTTACGTGTCTACTGTTAATGAAATAACTATTCGAACACCTGCTATACTGGTAAGGAAGACCTTAGTCAGGACTGATATTATGTGTGCCAACACTGTCTCAGTATGGAAGAGACATCAGAAGTATCTCCAGGTACAGCAAAGACAGGCAGACATTCCACCAGTGAGAAAACTGAGAGGTCAGGGGATGGAAAACTACTAAGAAGAGATATTATAGGTTTGGGGATTTTTGCTAAACCAAAAATTGAAAGATCCTTCCTGAAGGTGTCAAGGGAAAGCAATGAAAAATTTGATTAGGTATGGAGGATGTGGGGACTTTAGCTCCTCTGACTTAGCAGGATTCTTTCTAAAACTGAAATATGTAGGCCTAGTACGGGCTAACATTGAGCAAAGGGCTCAGAGGAGCCTGACTAAAAATTGGTCAAGGAGAGAATCTTTGGCAATTCATCTATGAAAATGTTTAAAACTCTTAGAAAAACTCAATATAGTAACTCAGAAACCTCAGTATTAGAAAGTTGATTTCATTTAAAAAAGCCTTCTCTAATAACCACTGGTTTTGTGACATTAAGTTCAAAACGATTATGATTTTTCTGTATAGACATTATTGTGTTAATCCAAAAGCAGAGCGTTTTGTTAAGAATTTTATCCTTTAAGGGTGGTACCTGACTTAATTTTTACGTTACATATTTAGAGAAATTAATTTGTACTGAGACTTTTGTTCTTAGAAGACTTACTTTCAAACTGAAACTCCTTCAAATAAAAATAAAAGTATATTTTAAGAATTCACAGTGTACCATTGTATATGAAAATGATGTCCTCTGGGAGTCAGGGGCCAACTCTCTTTTTGGTGCTGTCTTTGGATGTCTATCTTCTATAAAGTGGATGATTTATGTGGGTGTCTATCTTAATGTCTCTTTTATCTAGCACTCTGTAGTTTGATGTGCTTTTAAATGAAAAATATTACTTAATCCTTTTAACAACCAGAGAGGAAGGCATTGCTGTTGTCCCTTTGTAGTTGTAGAGGAAGTATCTTATCTGGAGCTTTCCCAAGCTCACAGGAGCCCAGGTAGTTGGGTGGGGCTGTACCCTGTCTTCTGAATTTTGATACCCCTCTTTTTACTGAACATCAAAGCACAGTAGACTGTTTGTATTCAGTTTGAGTTAACCTAAAATTAGAGTTGGTCAGGAGCACTTGTCTGGAGTAACACCGAACTTTCTGGACAATAGATCAGTATGATCTTTCTTTTCCAACTTAGATTTTTAAGCATTTCTGCATAATAGTTACTAACAACTACCGATTTGCTTTCGTACCACAAGACTCGAACAGGAATCCATTGTATTCTTCATCACAGTTTGAATTTGTTTTGTTTTTTCTTTTGGAAATAATATTTTTTTCTTGTCAATTTTGCAGGCTATGCTAAGAGTTGGGATGTTTGTAGTCAGTTGGGACAATCAGAAGGTTACCAGGACTTGGCCACCCGGCAGGAGCTTATAGCTTTTGCTTTGACGCATTGCCCTCCTAGCAGCATTGAACTGCTTTTGGCAGCTAGCAGCTCTCTACAGGCAGAAGTAAGTGTTCTGGATAACATAAGTCCTGCCCTGCTTGAAGTACATTGTTTTAGGTGTGTGAGTCACAGATGTGTAATCATTTTTTCAGTAATATGAGAATTTTAATTGGTAGAAGAAAAATTATCATGTACAGGAAGAAGGATTGGAAATAGGATAAAAAACAGTTTTGTTGCTTTTATTATAGTGAGGAAGAAAGGGTACACAATGGACTTGAGAACAATTGAAAGTAGTATCAGGAAATAAATTATTAAATATAAAGGGGAAAGTTAGTGTTGTCAAAAATAAAATGCATGGGAAATGGCCATGTGAAATACATCCAAAGCCATGTGAGGAAAGCATGTGGTGGCACCAGTCCCTTAGAGGCCCTTTGGAAATTGGGGGTGGGAAGGAGCTTTGGGTGGACAATGTTACATTTCTTAATCTATGTTACATTTCTTTTTTTAAAAAAATATTTATTTATTTGCTTTAGTTGTACACAATGCAATGCATTTATGTTTACATGGTGCTGAGGATCGAACCCAGGCCACGCACGTGCTAGGCGAATGCTCTACCACAACCCCAGCCCATATGTTACATTTCTTAATGTTCGCAGGCTACATCTGTGTAGGGGAAGGTGGGGCCTTTGTTGAGAAATGCTACTAAATTTGTGAGGAGAGTGTACTTCACATTTTCATCTCATTCATTGCACTGTATGCCAGATTTTGCACGGTTGATTCCCTCTCCTGAAAATTGCTTCCTTGTGAAGCTGTTCTTGAAGTGAGCCTGTTACCAATTCATTATGAAATAGCCCTTTCTTCATAGTGAAGAGAGGCAAATTTAAAAAACACAACTTCTTTATAACACAGCCTGTTCTTATTTCAGATTCTTTATCGAAGAGTGAATTTCCAGATCTATCCTGAAGGAGGAGAAAATATCAGCGTCTCACCATTGGTTAGTAAAGCACTACAGGAGGTAAGCCAAGCTGGGAGGGAGGAAAGAGTTGGAAAGGTGCCTGTGGGTAGAGTCAAGTGGGGTCAGATGTATAACCTCAGGAATGAGGGGGTTCGTGTCTGTGTTTGACCACTTTGCAACTTTGTGTGTGAAATGTTCATATAGAAAACTATGCAAATAAAAATGTTCCATTCAACAAATTATCACAAAGAATACACCTATGAGACCACTACATGGTGAAGAAATGGTGCCGGCTGGCCTGCCGCAGTACAACCATAGTCTCTCCCAGCTTCCTTCTAGCCCAGAGGGTGTCGCTGTCCAGACTAAGCCAGAAAATCAATCCTTCTGGTTTTTATTTTTGTTTTAAATAATTTTTAAGACCTAACCAACACATATACCCTAATAGTTTAATTTTTTCCTGGTTTTGTACTTTATAGAGATAGTTAAACCCAACACGAGATTCATTCAAGCTGTTTTATATATATAACTATAGTATATTTGTTTTTGTGATGTATAGGCATTAATTGCTGCATGTGTATATTATAGTTTATGCATTGTAATGTTGATTTATATTGGCTTGTTTTCAACTTTGGCTACTAAAAACATTAATTTTGTACTTGTTTCTAGTGCCCATGACCGTACATTTCTCTTGAGCATATACCTAGTGCTGGAAGTATACATTGTTTTACATTGTTTTATTTATATATATATATGTTTATATATGCATATATATGTTTATATATATATGTTTATATATACACACATTTATTATATATATACACATTTATTTGTATACTCTATATACAATTTATTATATATGTATGTATATACACATACATATGTACTCTTGATATATACAATTTATTATATATGTATATATGTGTGTATATATGTGTGTATATATAATAAATTATAGAGTATATAAATAAATAAATGTATCTGTCTCACACACTCACACACACACCCCTATCAAAAAATAATTGAATTTTTCTAAGCGTTTTTTTTTTTTATTAGCTAACAGCACTTTCAGCAGCAGTGTATGGATTTGCCAGTTATGCCCATCTAGTTCCTTAGTATTGTTAGTCTTAGAAATTTTACCTATTCTCCTAAGCATTTAGTGATAACTAGTTATGATTTGAATTCCTGTTTTTCTGGTCTAATAAGATGGAGTTATCTCCAGAGAGATCTTTTGTGAGGTACCTGTTCACTTTTGTTGCTCATTTTTTATTAGGTTTTTTCTTTCCCTTTTTTTTCTTACTGAGACTTTTTATTTTTTGAGATCAACAGTGTTTATTAAATTACATCTTCTTGGAGAATGATAGATTATATCAATGTAAGGTAGAGTTTCTCATTTAATTGTTCTGCATAACACATTTAGCTTCTGGCCTTATATCTGATATTAATATATGCATACACACTTTAAGGCACACTTACACATTTTTTCTGTTATTCTTTTTTTTAATAACCTACAAATGCCATAATTTTATTCTCTTTTAATGCTGAGTAATATTCCATTATGTGTATATACCACAATTTCTATTTTTTTAAAAAATTATTTATTGTAATGTGTTATATATGACAGCAGAATGCATTTCAATTCAAAGTACACATAAAGAGCACAATTTTTCACATCTCTGGTTGTACACAAAGTAGAGTCACACCATTCGTATCTTCATACATGTCCTTGGGGGTAATGATGTCCATCTAATTCCACCATCTTTCCTGCTCCCCGCCCCCTCCTCTTTCCTCCCTCCCCTTCTTATTGAGGTTCTTATGAATAAAATTTATCTGAACCAATTAAGTATATGTATATCTCCTGGTAGTCTATCCTGGGAGAAAAAGAAAGGAAAATATACCCCTTGATATCTGTTTCCTATTGATCAGCATCTGCTCCATGGGCTTTCAATTTTCATGACTATTTCTAGCTACATGGAATTGGTGTTTGTTTAGATTAAAGATAGTATTTTAGCTTCTGACTTTACATCTGGATAAATTAAGAGGTAATGATCACCATTTTAGATTTTTTTCTAACAAGATTCCATCAAATTGTAGTCTTCATTTCCATAGTAGAAGATGTCATCCATTTCTCCAGGAGCTGTGTTGGAAGGTATGCATTGTACTAAGTGTGGTGCACCTAACTTTTTTTTTAATTGGCTGTATCCATCTTGACAAATCCATTAACACTATGTATATTGTGTGGTGCTTTTAATACTGTGGTACAGAGCTTCAGTTGTGCAATCTATGCAGTTAGAACAGAGAGATTTAGCTTTTTTCTACAGTAGAACATGTACAATTTTCCCACCTGTATTATATTAAAAATTGAATTTGGTGAGCATATATTGAATATATATATATATATGTGTGTGTTCCCAGTTCAGTGTTAAGTGATCTGAGGATCTCAAAGAAGTTTGTGATGTGACTTTTTGCCCACATGGAGATTGTGGTTCTCTTTCCTGCAGTGGTGACTCTAGGACAGCACTGACCAATAGAACTTTCTTCAGTGAAGGAAATGTTCTCTTCCTGCATGCCCAGTATGGCAGCTACTAGTCACATGTAGCTGTTGATCACTTTAAATATGGCTAATATCTTTAAGGAATCAGATTCTAAATTTTAATTTTAATTAATTTAAATTTAATTTTCCCCCCTTTGGTGCTGGGGAGCAAACACAGAATTTCGTGTATATGAGGCAGGTCCTCTACGACTGATCTATGCTCCCAGGCCAGTTTATATTTAAGTAGCCACATGATACTGTTGGCTACTATGTTGGACATCACAGCTCTGGAGGATCTGGCCTTCACTGGAGGGTTTAGTTTGGTTACCTGCACTGCAGACAGTGAAGTTTTTGTTGTTGTTCTCTCTTCAAGTTGAAGCTGTAGCATTTTCCAGGTATCTGCAGTGGTGTGGATGCATTTCATCCTTAGGTGTGTTTTGACTTGTATTCGTACTGATTAGTAATTATTTATTGTTAGCTTTCTGGATGTAAAAATACATACAATCCTGTGGTGTTTTCTCCATGGGATTTAGAGATTTAGAGCAGTTTTTATGATAGCTAGTTCTCACTGTGTTCTGTGAACTTGGTGTGAATTAGGAGGGTCCAATTGAAGACCTATGCTTTATGAAATCTTTTTTGTTTTTGGTATCAGGGATTGAACCAACCCAGGGGCACTTAACCACTGAGACATATCCCCAGCAGCCCTGCCCCCTTTTAATATTTTTAGTTGTAAATGGGCACAATACCTGTATTTTATTTATTTATTTTTATGTGGTGCTGAGGTTTGAACCCAGTGCCTCACACATGCGAGGCAAACACTTTACCACTGAGCTACAACCCCAGTACCCCAGCCCTTTTTAAATTTTTATTTAGAGACAGGGTCTCACTGAGTTGAAACGGCCTTGCTGAGTTGCTGAGGCTGACTTTAAACTCATGATCCTCCTGCCTCAGCCTCCCAAGCTGTTGGGATTATAGGCAGGTAACACTGTGCCCAGCATGAAATCTTTTTTTTTTTTTTTTTTTTTTTTTTTGTGGTACCAGGGATTGAACTCAGGGGCACTCGTCCTCTGGGTCACATCCCCAGCCCTTTTTTGTATTTTTTTTAGAGACAGGGTCTCACTGAGTTGCTAAGTGCCTCGCCATTGCTGAGGCTGGCTTTGAACTCGCGATCCTCCTGCCTCAGCCTCCTAAAGTGCTGGGATTACAGGCGTGCGCCACCGCGCCCGGCTTCCAGCATGAAATCTTAATCCAAGATTTGGAACCTGTCACTTCCTACTTGTCAAGGCATTTCTTGCACTCTTGAGTCCTCTAATTGTTCCTTCCTCTATATTCCCTAAGTATTGTCCCATCAGTCTGTTCCCGCACTTAAAGGTATGGTACAAACTTGTATGGTCACTGAAAGTGTGTCATTTATCTTTGTACTCTTTCCAGAGGTTTATCACATAGTGAATGCCTGGTTAATGTTTGATAAAGCTCACTTGAAAATGCAAACCTTGTAATAATTAGTCTGTGGAAAATTAGGAAGTAGAGTTTAACCAAACAAGACTTTCTAAGTTAACTCTTTTGTATGCACTTTGGTGGCTATTTGAGGTTCTGTTATGTTTTGGCCACTGTAAGGGATGTGTCCTTGCTATGTTCAGTGTAGAATTGCTGAGTTTAGCTCCTTGAGCTTTTTCTGCATTCCCATCCTTCTTTATAGAATCTGTGGAAAGCTTTTGTGACTTTTGGCTTTCCTGTTTCCTGCTTCTACAAAGCCTAGCTCCTTGGTGGCTTCTTTGGAGTAGGCCATTACTGTGTTACCACAAGTGGGCACATACTGCTCCATTAAAACCTCATCAGTAAATGAAAGCAACCTCCAGCCGTCCTCCACATGTTCCACTTAAGGAGGAAAATGACTTCTTCCAAAATGATTTTTTGCTATTGATTTTTTCCTTCTTTAAGCTTCCTTGTCTTCCTTGGTCCTCTTGGCAAGTTGTAATGGATCCTGATCTCATGAAGTGCTAACCTGAACACTCAGTGAACACATTATGGTTTTGATTCATGAAGCATTTCAGAATGTTATAGCTACTATTATTAGATTAAAATACAGTGTTTAGCTATAAGATGCGTGTGTTTCACATTCACAGTACATATAATAACCACATTAAATTTTAACTCATAAATGAGTGCTGACTTTATGTGTAATCTGCACAATACTTAAGACTTTCATTACTTCAGTTGTGAAAATGGTTTTTATTTATATAACCAAGCAAAATAAAGATGTAATTGTTATGCAGTAGCATTTGCATTAGTACAAGTGGATCCCACAAACTTGAAGATAATGCTTTTGTCCCTGTGAACATATTTGTTTATAAATAGAACAAAATGCAGACTTTGTGAATAACTATAAAATCACAGATTTCCGGTTTTTTTATTAATGTTGTTTATTATGCCATTTAAATGGAACAGTGTTCCACCACTTAGAGTATATTAACATTTTGTTTAGTATTAGTTATAGCACTTAGCCAATGGTGTTTTCCCAAGACAAATTTAATTATAGTTAGAAATGGTTTGTGTATAGAGTTTCCATTAAAAAAATCATTTTCACTGTGGGTAAACTTGTTATGAGCATTTTAAGTGGCTACAGATTGATGATTGGACTAATGTTTAAATTTGAACATGGCCTAAGCGTATAGCTATTTTGAATTTATAAAATAATTGTTTTAAAATATTGAAATAAAAGTAAGCAAAATAGTAGTTGTGTTTCAGATCATGGCCAGCATTTTCTTTATCCATTTACCAGCTGATGGACATTTGGGTTGTTTCTATTTCTTAGATACTGTGAATATGTTGCTATGAACATTGATGTTCAGATTTTTGTTTGTAAATGTCATTTCTCATGTGCCTAAGTGTAGAATTGTTGTATGTTCTACTTGTGCTTAACATTGAAGGAAACTGCCAAAGTGTTTTCCAGTGTGGCTGCACATTTTTACATTCTCACCAGAAATATGTTTAGCTTCCAGTTTCTCTGCACCTTCCTAACACTTGCTATTAACAGGTATTTTAATTGATTTTTTTTGTTTTTTAATTTGTTTTAATTAGTTATACATGACAGTAGAATCACTTTGATACATCATATATAATGGAGTATAATTCCTCATTCTTCTTATACATGATGTAGAATCCCATCAGTGATACAGTTGTATATGTACAGAGGGTAATAATGTCTGATTCATCCTACTATTTTTTCTACCCCGATACACCCCCTTCCTTCACTCCCTTCTACCTAAAGTAACTATTCCTCCCTAACCCTGAAGGAGCCCTAATTGGGAAGGGCTGTTGTAGCTAGCTGGAAGCCATGGGTTCCACCTGATATGTATGTGACGCACCTGTAGGCACCCGCAAACCTGAAGGTATATAACCGGGTGAAAGCGGTCCGAGTTAGGAGAACGGAGAATTCAGTCAGCCGGGCAGTCACTCGGTCGGTCAGAAGAATCAGAGCGGCCAGAACGTAGGCAGAGCGGTTACAGAAGAGAAACCAGATAGAAGAAGTAATGACTGGTCAGAGTAAGGCCGAGGCTCCCGAGGAAGACAGAAGACAGAAGAAAGAAGAAGGAAGAAAGAAGAGAGAAGAAAGAAGCTCTAATCTTTCTCTAAGCTAAGCTCTATCTTTCTAAGACTCTAAGCTAAGCTCTAAGCTCTACTATATCTTTCTTTTCTCTCTAAGCTAAGAAGAAAAATCTTTCTTTCCCTCTCTAAGCTCTAAGAAAGTAGAAGTAAAAGTAGTAAAAGCTTAACTCTGCCTCCGAGAATTACAGGCAGCTTACATAACCCCACCCCCATTGTGAATTAGTATCCACATATCAGAGAAAATATTTGGCCTTTGCTTTTAGGCATTAGTTTATTTCACTTAGCATGATATTCTTCAGCTCTATCCTGCAAATGCCATAATTTTATTATTCTTTAAGGATGAGTAATATTCCATTGTATATGTATACCATATTTTTTTAATCCATTCATCTGTTGAAGGGCACTTAGGTTGGTTCCATAGTTTGACTACTGTGAGTTGAACTGCTATAAACATTGATGTGTCTGCATCACTGTAATATGCTATCTTTTTAAGTCCTTTGTGTACAAACCAAGAAGTGGGATAGCTGAGTCAAATGGTGGTTCCATTCTAAGTTTTTGATTGCTTTTTTTTTTTAAACTGTAGATGGACACAATACCTTTATTTTAATGGTTTATTTTTATGTGGTGCTGGTGATCGAACCCAGTGTCTCACTCATGCTAGGCTAGCACTCTACCACTGAGCCACAACCATGGCCTCACAGGAGTGTTTACTGATCTACTCTTATTTATGTGCTGTCATTATGGTTTTGGTGTTCATATTCCAAGTAATTAACAACAATGAGCACCTTTTTATGTGCTCATTGGCCATTCCAATACCTTCTTTGGTGAAATGACTTCAAATATTTTGCCCGTTTTTAACCAGGCTGTTTGTCTTGTCATTGTGGTAAAAGAGATTTTTTTTTTTCTTTTTTTAACATTCTGGATACAAGTCTTTTATCTGACTTGAAATTTAAAAATGCCTTTCCTATCAACAGATGAGTTGAATTTTTTTTGGAGACAGGGTCTCTGCTAAGTTACCTAGGGCCATGTTAACTTGCTGAGTCTAGCTTTGAACTTGGGATCCTTCTGCTCCAGCCTCCCCAGTCACTGGGATTACAGGTATTTGCCACCACACCTGGCTTAATGGTGACTTTTGAAGTGTGAAATTTTTTTATGTTGCTAAAATTCTATTCATTAATATTTTCTTTAATTGTTTGTGTTCTTGATGTTGTATCTAAGAAATCTTTGCCTAACCCAGTGTTCCGAAGATTTACTCCTATGGTTTTCTCTGAAAGCTTTTTCGTTTTTACCTTTATTGACAAATAAGAAATAATAATTTCTTGAAGTATAGACTGCAGTAGATAGCCACATACAAAAAGATGAATTTATAACATTATCTTGTACCACATAAAGAAATTGACCCCAAAGAAATATATTTGTTTTCTCTTAAGTCTCATGATATCTCATTCTTTCTCAATGGGCATAAAATCCAGAATGCTTCTTGTCTTAAAACAACTAGATAAGAACTATCTATGATAAAGTATTAACATTGTTAACTTTTGATAAGTCATACATGGATATATGTGGTAACTTTATAGTTTCTGCTTTTTAAAAAATATAAAATGATAACAATATACTAATGTGCAAGTTGAAGTTCTCTCCCTATTATCTTTCTGTCCATCTATTCCATGAATCCCATTAGTCATAGATAAACATTCTTAAGTTTATATGTAGCCTGTATTTTTCCTGAGTGTAGACAGATTTTACTTAATGCTTCTCCCGACTCCTAGAGGGTTATTATATTTTTTTTCCAAGAATATTAGAAACCATATATGTTATTTTTCTGCAGCTTGCATTTTTGCATACTTCTTTGTATTCTGGAATCTGCTCTTGTTATTACATGTAGAACATTTATGTAATGGTTGCATGGGGTTCATTGGATGTACGTACCATGATTAATTTACTCTTGCTTTGTTTTGGGACATAGAGACTGTCAATTTTTCTCACTTTGAGACTAAAATACTCTGGGCATCTGATGTACACATTTTGCACACTAATTCTAGTAGTGCTGTGCTTGTATAAAATGGTAGAAATGAGCTCCTGGTATATGTAATTGCCTGTGATTTTGTTAGCTTTTTATCCATACATTGGTGTAAGTGTTACTTTGTCTTGTCCACTGTTATAAGCCAGCACATCACTTGAAATATAGTAGGTCCTCATTAATTGTTACTTTGCTTTTTTTTTTTTTTTTTAAACAACACCATCTGGTGCACATTCATGTGGGAGACTTTGGTTACAAAATCATGCCCTTGGTTATCCAGTTGGTAATGCAGTATGACACATTTCAGAAAATCCATTTATGCATCTCAGTCAGCATGTAGATCTGCCCACAGGAGGGCACACTGTTCCTTGTCCTGCTTCCAGGATGGTGTGCTCAGTCAGTGCAGAGCTCGATGCTCAGGAATTCATGTGAGCACAGGGTTTTGATTGGTTTGGCAATTCTACGTTATGGATTTCCATTCTTCACAAAAGTAAAAATTAGCTGCCTCCTCTTTTAGCACTGTAGTTGGAATTCCAAAATTTTCTTCCCTTTTGTTCTTTCTTTCCTTCATAGTGCCCATGGCATTTTTTCTAATATATTTGTTTTATTTTCTGTTGTGTTTTAAAACAATTCTTTTAGCAAGAAGGAATACAGGTTTACTTTGTATTTGCTGTTTAAATCTACTTGCAGGTGACAGTTTCCAAAAATAATACATTCAAGATGTCTTGGTTACAGTGAAATCTGTGGGTGCTAACCATTTCTATTTACCTTTAAGGAAGCATCTTGATATTGCTCGCCACAGCTGGTCAGTACATGCCACTCTGAGAGGCTTCTCCTGTGTTGTTTTGGTTTATGCTTGCAGTGGCTGCATCTTCTCTGTCTTGTTCACCTATTCTGAGTCCTCCTTTCCTCACCCTTTCACCAAAGAAACTTGTGTGAGTCGTCAGTGACCTCTTGTTATATTCATGGGTCAAAACTTGGTGTTTGTTTTATTTGACCCATAAGTAGTGTTTGACATACTTTTTTCAGGGAATGGTTAACCCACTTGTCTTGTTTTTCTTGGGCCTCACTGGCTCTCATTCCCATTGTTTTTGCTGGTTCTTCCTCATCTTCCAGCTTCACGTTAGATGCTCTGGTCTGTCTTCTCACAAGCTGTCCCCTGTCTGTGCTCCTTTGCTAGAGGATGCCACCCACTCGCAAGACTTCAGGTATCAATTTTGAGCCCATAATGATGACTACCTTCTCTTTAACTCTAGCCCGAGTTCCAGGCTTGAATGTGCCACCACCAGCCCCGACATCTCTTCTCCTTTCTTAAAAACATCCCAATTGCAGTATGTTAAAATTGAACTGCTGCTACCAACCCCCCTCTCCCCCCCCCCCCCCCGTACCTTATTCTGCCCTTTGGCCCCCTTTCCCTGGAATATTGGTGTTCTTTCTGCAGTCTTACCCATGTCTGGAAAGAACAAGTCTGTCTTTCCAGATTTTCACTGCATAAATCTTCCTGACAAATTTGATTCTTCTCTTTGCCCTGCACAATGCATCTTGTCTACCAGGAGATTCTGTTGGCTCCATATTCACAGTGGAATTGGATTATATTTTACCATCTACCCTACTACTACCACCCTGGTCTAAATGATCATGTCTCACCTAGAGTTTTAAAGCAGTGGCCTATTTTTCTTCGTACTTATGCTTCTCTTCCTGCTGTATAATCTTCTCTGTTCAACAGGGCATCAAGAGTGATTCTTCTAAAATATGTCAGATCATGACACACCTTTTCCTAAAACCTTTTACTTTGAGTAAAAACTAAACTTGACAAATTTACATGTATTTATTTTGCAGCTCTGGGGATGGAACCTAGGAGCTTGCACATGCTAGACACATTTACTACTGAACCACACCCCACCCCCTTAAAACTAATTTTTTATAATTACCAACAAAGACATCTATAATCTTTCTTCTTCACACCCTGTTGAACTTCATATCACCCCTCCCAATCTCCCAGCATACACATTCACTTTGCGAGCTGACTGGCTGTATTGGCCTATGCCATTCTTTAAACATTCCCAGAAAACTTTTGCCTCTGGGTCTTTGTGCTTGCTACATTCTACCTGGAATGTTTCCCTCCCATCTATTTAGGTGACTTCCTCTTGTTTTCTTCAGGTCTCTTCTGATATGTCACCTCACTAAGATCTTGTCACTACCCCATTTCCTTTTTCTCCTTATGGGGTATGCTTTTCTGACATACTTTATATTTATTTTTTTGCTTTTCTCTTCCTGGAATCTAAGTTAACTGTGACAACAGTGATGCTTTGTTCAGTACTGTACTTCCAGTAGCTTAGAACAGTGCCTATTACCATTTGATGTCACATGTACTTGAAGAATGAGTGATGGGGAAGGTAAGAAGTGGATGTGATAGGTGCAAATAAATTACTTTATTACATAGGGAAGAATATTTGAATAGGGTTCAATTTGGTAAGTTCACAGTTAATTTCTTCTCTAAGGTACTATTAAGTTCCTTGGGAGCAGGGACCTTATCTTCATGATAGCCATGGTACATTGCACAGGTCTTCAACACAGACATGAGACAAGTATGTTCAGTAAACTTACTTTGTGGGTACATGTAGAATTCAAAGACATGTATCAAAAGTGATTTTTAAAAAAAAATATTCATTTATTTACTTTGGTTGTACACAATGCAATGCATTTATGTTTACGTGGTGCTGAGGATAGAACCGGGCCACGCATGTGCTAGGCAAGCACTCTACCGCTGAGCCACAACCCCAGCCCTCAAAAGTGATTTTAAGGGGCTGGGGCTGTAGCTCAGTGGCAGAGCATTTGCCTAGCACATGTGTGGCACTGGGTTCGATACTTAGCACCACATAAAAATAAATAAAATAAAGGCATGCTGTACGTCTACAACTACAAATAAATTTTTAAGAAACTGATTTTAAATAAAGATTGAGCATGGAAAAAGAAAATTATATTTCACACATCTCTAGTTTTTCTGAGTATGCCTGCCATATCTCCTTTCCTTCCTGCCTTCCTGCCTTCCCCAGGACTTCATGCATGCTAGGCACGTGCTCTATCACTGAGCTATACCTCCAGTTCTCTGAAAACATTTTTCTTAATCTGGGTTCAAGAGTGCTAGGAAGCCAGGTGCAGTGGTACACGCCTATAATATCAGCAGCTGGGGAGACGGAGGCAGGAGGATTGTGAGTTCAAAGCCAGCCTCAGCAAAAAAACAAGGTGCTTAGCAACTTGGTGAGACCCTGTCTCTAAAATACAAAGTAGGGCTGGGGATGTGGCTTAGTAGTGGAGTGCCCCTGAGTTCAATCCCTATTACCAAAAAAAAAAAAAAAAAAAAAAAAAAAAAAAAAAAATCCACGATCTGGCCCTTAAGTCCCCCGCAATAGTATACCAGATTTGATTTATGTGTCTGTTAGGGACTTTGTGTTTATATAAAAGCACTTTCACATGCATTCATTTTTCTGGAGAAAGGATTCACCTTTCTCAGAAATATGAAGGTGTTTATGGCTTCCAAAAGCAAAAAGAGCTAAATTGTAGCTTTGCCTGCTCATTAAGCAGGTAAGTTGAACCAGAGTCAGACTTTACATTGATTTACTCCATGGGGCATTTTTCTGTTGCTTTCTCTGACAGGTACTTTTAAAAGTAGCATTATCGGGGCTGGGGTTGTGGCTCAGCAGTAGAGCGCTCGCCTAGCACGTGCGCGGCCCAGGTTCGATCCTCAGCACCACGTAACAATAAAGGCATTGTGTACAACTAAAACAAATAAATACATATTTTTTTAAAAAGTAGCATTATAAGTAATAAGGATTGTATTCTTAATATTTTGAGATCATGAAGAAATTTGCTATATAAATAAATTATAGATGCAGAGAATTGTTTTGGATTATGGATATGTTAGAAGAAAAAGGGCAGTGTTTGAGTCCCCCCTGGCTTTGTAATCCTTGCCTAGTCTACTTGCCACCCCCCACCCCCCAAGCTCAGTGTATAGGAGGCCAATGGATTTGTCTGAAGTTGACCTTTATATTACCAAACTATGGAGACAGTAACTCTTGGAGGATTCATTATAGTAGTTGACCAATAAGAACAGTTTCTGTGAGCCATGTCTGACATGTGGAACTATCTTTGTACTGTGAACCCATTTGGTAATGGTGTCTTTCATTGTAGGATTTGAAAAATTTTATTAGTGCTTAGGAAGTTAACCTTTGATCTATGTAGCACACTTGACATTAATGAGATTTCATGTTAAATTATATGCTGGGAATGGATGATTTGGGTTTGGGGTTTAATCTAGTTTTGCTATTACACACACTAAATTAATTGGGAGTACGCCACTATGATTATAAAAAGTGTCAGTAGTTTCATTTCAGGAGTAAATTTTGCCTAACATCTTTTTTTTCTCTCCCTATTATATGAAGTTGAAGGAGAAATATTTTCCTCATTAAGGACTCTGGTTACACTATGATCTTGGTCAACCACCCCTAAATCAAATGCTTGTTCTGTGGTCTGACACATGATTCTTACATTTTACTTTCTCTTTTGTAATTCTTCTTGGGGGAAACTCTCGCAGAAAATCTTTTTATGTGAATTTCATTTATTTTCTGAAACAAATTTTTGCATTTGCTGTGTTTTAAATTTCTTATCTTGAGCCAGCCACTCCATATAAAAAGAAGTAAATTTTAAGTTCCTTTTATGAAATAGAATAATTGTTTTGTTTTGGCAGTGGGAATTGAACCCACGGGCACTTAACCAGTGAGCCACATCTCCAACCTTTTTAAAATATTTTATTTAGAGACAGGTCCTTACTGAGTTGCTGAGGCTGGCTTTGAGCCTCCTGCCTCAGCCTCCCAAGCCACTGGGGTTACAGATGTGCACGCCCAGCTAGAATAATGGTTTTGTGACTTTCATTTTTATACCTTTCAATTTGTATGGTTTTCCTCTGAATTAAGTCATATCCTGCTTAAATGCCGTATTTCTTACCATGTTTATATTTTCAGTTCTATATTTGGATTAGTTGATGACATTCAAATCATTCACTACACCCTCTCAATTAAGAAGATTCTGCAGATGAACAGGAATGGAAAATGTGACATGAAATCCTACTTGAATAAAATTTATCTACTCTAGATACAACATATAATGCTTTTGGAAATGTATCTTCAAACATTTAAACAGCTCAATAAAACCAGACTTCTTAGACCTACCTCTAGCTCCAAATTATAGAGATTTTCACATACTGTAAAGATGTGATGATGAATAAATAGTGGCCCTGCTCCTGACTAGCTCACTGTCTAGTCAGAAATACAGGCAAAAAAATTATAATATTAATGTATTATGGAAAATACATTTAAAACGTGCATTTAATGTTACGAATGGATAGAAAGGTACTACATAGTCTTAAAAGGGTTTGACATAGAGTAAAAATACCACATGCAAGGAAAAACTTGGAAGAATATCTCTGTGACCTTGAAGTAGCCGAAGATTTTTAAAATAGAGTATAAAAATAATAATCATAAAGTTAAAAACTGATGAATTACATTTAGAATTAAAAACTTTGGTTATTCACAAGACACCATTAAAACAATGAAAATCTAATGCCCAGAGTAATAGAAAATATTCAGTTCATACAATTAATAAGAAATGTGTATCTAGAACACATAAAACACTCTGATAAGTGAATAAGAAAGATGAACAACCAATAGACTAGAGCAAATACTTAACAATAGAAATATGCAAATGGCAAAAAATATACAAAAATTAATCACTACAGATATTAAAACCACAAAAGATAAGATTACCAGAACTGATAAAGTAAAATTGACGCAAAGCCCCCTACGTTGGCATGGATTTGGAGCCACCAGAACTCTGAGTTGCTGGTTAGCGTGTAAAGGGCCTAGCCACTTGGGAGAATGTTTGGATCTCCTTATTAGATCGGGACATGTGCACACTGTATGCCTTGGCAATTCTACTACTAAATATTTACTTAGAAATGCATAATACGTCCGCCAAAAGGTAATTGCCAGCATATTCAGAGAAGCATTATTGTTATTAGCTTCAAGTTAGTACCCAAATGCCTATTGATAGAAGAAAGGATAAATAAGTTTTGGTGTATTCATGCAGCGTAATGTGATGTAGCAATGGGCTGAACACTTAACTATGCACATAAGAGTGAAAGAAAATACAAGAGTATATAATTCTACTCATATAAAGAAAACACAGGGAAAATAGATGTATGCTGCTGCCAAACAGGTGTTTATTTTGGAAGTGGTATGTCTGGGAGTAAGCATAAGAGAGGCTTTTGGGATTCTGATGGTGTTGTGTTTCTTGCCCGAGGGCTCATTACATGAATGTGTTAAAATTGACCATACTGTAAGCTTGTATGCGCATATTTATTTTTGGTGGGGAGGGATTTCTGGGGACTGAACTCAGGGCCTTGCACACACTAGGCAAGCACTCTGCCAGTGAGCTGTGCATTGTTTTTGAATATGTCTTCTACTTCAAATGATGTTTATTCAAAAAGAGCCTTTTGCCTGGATTTAAAAGACAGGAAGAGAATATATGTTGGCTATAATTGTCTTTTTGTAATAAATGTTATCCTTTTATCCATACCTTTTGGAACGTTTCAAACCATTTTTAGTGAGTTTGAATTAGTTTTATAACAAAGAAAAATGAGTTTAAATAAGTGCAAATATTGAGGGAGGGTGGGAAGGAGGAATAGAGAGAGTGTATATTACTGGTGTGTCTAAATCCTGCAAAGAATGAGTGGTCTGCACATTCTGATATCAAATCTAGTCAGGGAAAGGAGAGGAGACACTCTAGCCCTGTTGCCTGTAAGCAGCATAGTCAGTTTATTTGATCTACAGTTTTGTATCATGGCATCCTAATACCTACTTTGCAGTGTTATTATAAAACACAAGTTAGGACAGCAGTTGGAGGTAACATCTACTATACCTTTACATGGCATTGGAAACTCTATGGCTGGAGTAGTGGCCTCATTGGATAAAAAGCCTCTGGAGGTTATGAAACTGGACTCGTTTTTCTTCTATTGTGTTAATTCTGATCTGAGAGCCAGCTGTCCCCTGTATTATGAGAAGAATTGAACCTGTATTGCTGTCTGCACAAATGGTAAAGAAATGAAGGAAAGAGAAGAATGTCAGTAATGCCACTGCTAAAGCAACTCTATTCTGTTTGTGTTCCCTTCCAGTGTTTAAATTCCGTATACATATAAAGCGCTTTATAATGGTCTTGGCACATAGCAAGCATTCAAAATGGCAGCTATCATTATTATTAAGGGGAGATTTAGCTATTTTCCTATCTAGGTCTTTCTACCTTGCCTCTTCAGAAGTGTTGAATAATAAACTTCAGTTTTTGCATCTGTCTTCTCTATCTTGGAATGCTGATGGTGGAAGAACTTAGATATCACTAGGCACCTAGAAGGCTATCACTAGAAAGGCTTTGTCTGCTCTAGTTCATTGAGGGTAAGCACATGTGATGATGCTCTTTTTTGTTTCCTTTCCTTTATTTCCTGTGATTCAAATCCAGAGTGTATTTTCATTTGCAGCATATCTCAGTTTGGATTAGCCACATTTCACATATGACTGGTGGCTACTGTGTTGGACAGCACAGGTTAGAGGCAGGTCCGGATGTGTGTTCCACTCAATTTCCCATCACTACACTCATGGTTATTTTGGTTAGAGTCTGCTCTGCAGTTCCAGCTACTTGATAAAGTTAGTTCAAGATATAGAATTGCTAAGACAGCCTTTTTAATAAATGGTGCTGGGAAAAAGGGATATTTATATGTAGAAGAATGAATTTAGATCCCTATCATTTACCCTGCATAAAAGTCAAATCCAAATGGATGAAAGAGTTAGGTAACAGACAAGAAACCTTGCAACTGCACAAAGAAAATATAGGGTCAACATTCTGATCTAGGTGCAGTCACTGGCTTCCTCAACAAGATCCTTAAAGCTCAGGAAATAAAACCAAGAATCATTTGGTGGGATGCCATCAAAAAACTTCTAGAGAGCAAAAGAAATGATCATGTGAGTAAAGGGGACCCTATGGAATGGAGAAATTCTTTGTCAACTTCTCCTCTGATGGAATTAATATCCAGAATGTGTAAAGAACTCAAAAAACTCAATGCCAAAGAAAAAAACAGCCCAATTAATACATGGGCAAAAGAACTAATCAAACTTTCCAAAAAAAGAAACACAAATGGCCAAGAAATATATGAGAAAATGTTTAGCATCTCTTGCAGGGAAATGCAAATCAAAACAACACTAAGATTTCAACTTACTCCAGTGAGAATGGCAGTTATCAAGAACATGAATAATAAATGCTGGTGCAGATGGGGAAAAGGTACATATGAGTAAAATTCCTACTGCTACTCTGTAAAGCAGTGTGAAAATTTCTCAAACTAGGAATGGAAACACCGTATGACCAAGCAATCCCACTTCCTCAGCCTTTATTCAAAAGGTCTAAAATTGGCCATACAGCCACTTTAGTGTTTATAGTAGCACAATTCATAATAGCTAAGCTGTGGAATCAGCCCAGATGCCCATCAGTAGATGGATGGATTAAGAAGACATGGGGGTGTGTGTGTGTGTGTGTATAATGGTAGAGCTTTGCTCAGCCATAAAGAAGAATGAAATAATGACATTTGCCGGTAAATGGATGGAAATGAAAAAATCATGTTAAGTGAAATAAGCCAGTCTTAGAAAATTAAGGTTTGAATATTTTTTCTCATGTGGAGGCTAGAGCAAAATAAAGGAAAGAAGGTGCTTGGGGAGGGGGATATAGATATAGGGAAGATCAGTGGAGTAGCAGGAGAACTAGAGGGAGGAAGGAAGGGAAAGGGGAGGATAAATAGAATGAATTTAACAATCATTTTACATTCATATATAAAGATAACAAAGGGAACTTCACTTTTATGTATGTAGGAGAAAGGAAGTTTAGTAGTGGAGAGGAGGGAGAATAGGGGGAGGGAGCTTAAAATCAAATTCTTTCCCTATAGGGTTTTGTCAGAGTGAACCCAATTACTATGCATAATTATGCTTGAATAGAACATGTAGCCGCCAGAAAGGGATTGCAGCCTGGAACGGCAGCGCCGCGGGAAGGAGTCCGGAGACAGGATGGAGACGAAAAAATTCTTTAATCTTTCTGTCTCTGTCTCTTGTAATTTCTAACACTACATACACACCCTCACAAGAAACCAAGGCACCTACTCTTACAAGAAACTACAATATATCTATACAATAGCGATAACCCTGTCCTTTCTCTCTCTGGTCTCATCCCATGCGCCCGAGCAGGAATGGCGCTCGCTCGATCTGCTGAGTCACTGCTCAAATCTCTCGAGATCCTGGGCCAAGTCCCGTGAGACTACGGAAGGCGACAATGCCCAAAAATGTCGATCTGCTGAGTCACTGCTCAAATCTCTCGAGATCCTGGGGCAAGTCCCGTGAGACTACGGAAGGCGACAATGCCCCAAAATGTCTATGGCCCGTAGTCAACCGCAATCTTAGCTATCTCCCCAAACAGGGCTCCTGCATTTCCCCCCTTTTGTTTTAAAAGAGGGGATGCTCTAGGACGTCTATGTGCAACCAACATTCTTACCCGTCATCGGATAATCAAGGCTGTGCCCTTGATTCCTGTCTTAGGTTGATATGTCGGCCACATGAGACTGTCCCGTGCGACTGTGCCTGTCTTAGGTTGTCCCCCTCTGGGGATCTTACCCGTCATTGGCTAACCAGCCATCCAATGGAGCCCTTTAGGATCGACTGTGTAAGATGACTAACAGCCGTCCAATTGGGAGGAGATGCTGCGGCTTTAAGGCAACAAGCCTTTTGGTGACGAGCCAAATTGCATAGCATATCAAATTCTTTAAACAAATCAGCTGCCCTAAGTTCTATCAAGTAACACAGTGAGTTCTTTAAACAAATACCCACAAGGTACTGTCCCATGAAGTCCCAAACAATGAAAGATCAAAATGTCCACTTGTTATAACACGTAGATCTAGGAGGCCCCATGCATGCAGAGCAGAGGCCACACTGCTGGTGAGGTTGTTTGACATTTGAGCAGCAGGGATGCTTGCAGCGACCACGATCCCTGCAGCTGTAGCAGCAGCCGTCTTTTTTATGTGTAGACAATGCCACCGGCAAATCTTCAGGGCCCGCTACCTAGAGACTCAAGCATCAATTATTAAAGGAAAGGCAGTGCTATTCCAGCACTGAGTCAAGAGGCGAGTTGTCAAACAAAAAATAGAATTATTAGATTAGAAAAATAAGTTGATTTCTGCTCACACACATTGCAGCCTGAGCTCCCACAAACATAAGCTGGCAAAATATCATATTTAGAACAAAACAAAGAAAGACTGAGGGTAATTACTGCATTAAAGATAGATTAAAGAAAAACTAAAAGCACTTTGGAGAAATAATTTGTTAGCTGGAACTCTCGAGTTTCTGCATACACAGCAGTCCTTTACCTATTGAAATAATTGAAATTAATCATTTATTAAACAAATGAAGTTAATAACAAATAAGCAACCTCATGTCAAAACACCAAAATATCAGGTTATACAGCACTAGTCATATTTTTTGCTAAAGAGAAGTCCCTGGGACACCTATAAAACAAAATTGAAGGTACTTTCACTTATTAAATTATTTACCCAATTTGAATACTCTTAAACTTAAATGAATTAGAGTTATTTGGATCCATATATATATATATATATATATATATATATATATATATATTCACAAGTGCTTTGTTATTTTTCATGTCACACTGGACAGACAGACGCACATACAAACATATATTTGTGACGTCACATTAACATGAAATTTAGACAAATACACAGACATAAACACATATATAAAAAGTAAAAAAAAAAAATATATATATATATATATATAATTGTGTGCACACTAAAGAGAGATCTCTTCGTCCCAGCCGGGAGGAATGACACTTAAGTTGTGACATATTTTGAAGGACTCTTTTAAGGGAATCATTCCATATCTTCATCATGGTCCTCTTGATTTTGTACCTTTTTTATTAATCTTGATTCCTCAACAACTTCATCTTGATCCTTTTGATGTGTTACCTGCTTTATTAATCTAGATGGTATCCATATTGGAGAGGATTCGTGCTTTGGAAAAACACAAACAGATCCTCTCCCCCAAATTGATACTGGATCTGGACCCTTCCATGTACCTGAAAGAACATCCTTCCAGTAAATCAAAGGTTTATGTTGTTGATGTGGGTTCCAATGTCTGTCTCCAGCAGAATAACCATCAGAGTCTAAAGTTAAAAAATTTAAAGTAAACAGGGCAACTGCCAATCTGTCCTTAGGATTTTTCCAGTTTCCTTCTTTCTGTTTTAACAACATAACTTTTAGTGTGTAGTTTGCTCTTTCAATAATGCCCTGACCCTGAGGATTGTATGGGATGCCTATTTTATGGGATATGTTGAATTTTGCACAAAACTGTTTGAAAGATGAGGACGTATAAACGGGACCATTATCTGTTTTAAGCATTTTGGAGATGCCCAATGCAGCAAAAGCTTGTAAACAATGAGATGTGACATCTTTAACTTTTTCTCCGGAATGTAAGGAAGCAAAAATCATGCCTGAGCATGTATCTATGGTTACATGAATAAATCGCAATTTTCCAAAGCTTGGCTCATGAGTAACATCCATCTGCCACAAATGATTGGGCATTAATCCTCTAGGGTTAACACCAAAATGAGGATTGGGCAAATGTGTCATACAAGATTTACAATCTTTTACAATTGTTCTGGCTTGCTCCTTTGTGATTTTAAACCTACGTTGCAAGGTGGTGCTGTTGACGTGAAACTGGGAATGAAATAAAGTAGCTTGTTGTAGCGCTGAAAGTATAAATATTGTTTTTGTAAGTTCATCAGCCTTTTGATTACCTTCATGGAGGGGGCCAGGCAAATTAGTATGTGCTCTAATATGGCCTACGAATAGAGGTTCTTTTCTTGCCCACAAAAGTTTTTGTATTTGATAAAACAATTTAAAAGCTGGAGTATGAGGTGCTATTGGTCCTGCTAACTCTAATTTTGGGACGGCTTGTACAATATAGTGGCTATCTGAAAAAATGTTTATGGGCTGGTCTCTAAAATTTTCCAGAGCTCTTACCACAGCTTCCAATTCCACTAGTTGAGCTGATTTGTGTGCAGTTATGTAAGTCATATTTTCTTTTGTAGTGACTACTGCAGCAGTACCATTTGAGGACCCATCTGTAAATACATTAAATGCCTTAGGAATAGGTTGATTTTTTATTACCTGTGGAAATATTATAGGATGATTAATACAAAAAGATAATATAGGAGACTTAGGAAGGTGATTATCAAAATTTGCAGAGGTAGAGCATCTAGCTATAGCCCAGTCATTATCATTGAAGCATAAATATTCAATCTGTGATGATGAATAGGGAGTAATAATAGTAGCAGGGTGAATGCCAAATATTTTAGTAGAAGTTTTAAGTCCTTGAAGAATAAGTTTAGCCACCATGGAGGTATATGACTCAATTATGCTTTTAGGAGAGACAGGCAAATGTATCCATAATAAAGGCCCTTGTTGCCAAAATACTCCTGTCGGTGTATATTGTGAAGAAATAATAATCAATATCAGCGGTTGAGTTAAATCAAATCTGTCACAATGAGCTCCTTCGATGGCTTTTTCTACTACCTTTAAAGCTTTCCTAGCATCAGGAGTCAATGTTCGCGGTGAGGATGTATCAGGGTCCCCTCGAAGGATGTCAAATAAAGGTTTTAGTTGGCCAGTAGTGAGGTTTAGTGTAGGGCGAAGCCAATTAATGTCTCCCAGTAGTTTTTGGAAATCATTGAAGGTGGTTAAATGTTCTTTATTTATTAAAATTTTGGGGGGTCTAACAAAAGTATCCATGATTTTAAATCCTAAATATAATATGGGAGATCTGGTTTGAACTTTTTCTTCTGCTATATATAATCCGTATTTTTTAAAATTTTCTACCACGTCACTGAATATATTAAATAAGATTTTTTGATTAGGGTGGGCCAGTAAAATATCATCCATGTAATGTAGACACATGAGGTTTGGATATTTATTTTTAATGGGTTGGATAGCCTTGTCCACATATATTTGGCATATGGTGGGGCTATTAGCCATTCCCTGCGGCAAAACCTTCCATTGATATCTCTGATCAGGGCCATTATTGTTAATAGAAGGAACTGAAAAAGCAAACCTGGGGGCATCCAGAGGATGTAGGGGAATAGAAAAGAAGCAATCCTTTATATCAAGACTAATAACATGGAAATTTTTTTGAATAGCTATAGGATTCGGAAGTCCAGGTTGAGTAGGGCCCATGACTTGCGTGGTTTTATTAATTTGTCTAAGATCATGTAATAATCGCCATTTTCCTGATTTTTTCTTGATCACAAATATGGGGGAATTCCAAGGAGAGGTGGAAAGTTCTATATGTCCTGCTTTTAATTGTTCCTTAACTAGTAGGTGGGCCGCTTGTAATTTCTCTTTAGATAGGGGCCACTGAGGGACCCACACTGGCTTATCAGAAAGCCATGGTATTTTCAAAATTATTTTCTCAGTGGCCCCGAAGAAAAATGTCTTTTTCCTATATGATAATGATTTCTTTTAGGGTTAAGCTTACCCTGTACTTTTTGATAATTTCTTTTAGGGTTAAGATTACCCTGTAGGTTTTTACATTTAACACCTGCAGGTTTGGTTGCAAGGTGTACTCCCATTTGTTGTAAAATATCTCTTCCACATAAAGTAACCGGTAGATTAGGTAAAACATAAGGCTGAAATGTGCCTTTATGTCCTTCATCATCCTCCCATTTTAAAATTACTGCACTTTTTTCTGGGAGGTTATTATATCCCAAGCCTCTTAAACTGGTTGAAGCTTTTTGTAGAGGCTAGTGTTTGGGCCATTGACGTAAATTAATGATGGAAGAATCAGCTCCAGTATCTATAAGACCCTCCATTTCTATTCCTTGGATTCTTATTTTACACATAGGCCTCCTTGTACAGTCCCGAACCCAGCAAACCATGGGTTTCGAATCAGTGGAACAAAATCCTCTATTGTTCCTATTTAGAGGCATATTCATTTTAAATGAATTATGTAAATTTGGAAGGAGGAGCAGCTGAGCAATTCTATCTCCCTGATTAATAGAACTTATACTTTGGGGTGAGCTAAGCATTATTTTTATTTCCCCTTTATAGTCTGAGTTTATTACACCTGGGGTCACTTGCAAACCTAATAAGCTTTCAGGACTTCGCCCGATAATAAGTCCTACAGTCCCTGAGGGAAGAGGTCCCCTGACTCCTGTGGGAATCAGTTGAACCCCCATTTCAGGTGTTAACACTATTCGGGCGGTGGAACAGAGGTCTAATCCTGCATTTCCTCCTGTTCCTCTGGCGAGGGAGTGGATGGGTAATAGGGATTGTGTCGGGGAAGCATCTGAGTGGATGCTTGAGGATACTCCTCCTCCAATGCCTCATACATTTGTGGGCCCCAGGGCATTGGGCCCTGTGCCCTGTTTTTTGAATTCCTGAACAAAGGATTTCCATGGATGTCAAATTTTGAATAGCATTTATTGGCCCAATGATTTCCTTTCTTACACCTGGGGCAGCAACCTGGAGTACGGTATGAATTTGGTCTTATTTGTCTTTGGGGATTTTGCCTAGAATTGCCTGATTGATTATGATAATTTTGCCTAGAATATCCTGATTGATTATAATGTCTATGTTGAGCCCTTGTAAAATTTTGAGGGGCAGCATCTCTCACAGCTGCTGCAATCACATTCCCTGTGACAAAGGCATCATTTATATCTTTACATAGTTGTATATATATGGAAAGATCCTTTTTATTTTTCCATGGCCTGATGACTTCCTGGCAATATTTATTAGCATTTTCATACGCTAATTGAATAACTAATGGCATAACTTGATCAATGTCTCAAAAACTCTACCTGCAGTTCTCAAAAGTCTATCAGCAAATTCAGCATATGGTTCATTAGCTCCTTGAATTACTTTAGACAAGCTACCTTGTAGATCCCCAGGTCCTTGTACAGTTTTCCATGCCTTTAAGGCAGCTGCGTTTATCTGAGCATATACTCCTGGGGTATAATGTTTTTGATCCTGTACGTCTGCGAATTGCCCTTCTCCTGTGAGCATTTCTATATTATGGTCTCCAAACCTGCATCTGCGTTTCTTTTAGCTGTTTCTATACAAAGTTCCTGAAATTGCGATCGCCAAACCAAGTATTGTCCCCCACTTAATGTTGCTTTACATAGACGTTTCCAGTCTGCGGGGGTTAAGCTAAAGGTGTTAAGGGACTCCAGTATACTCAACGTGAAAGGAGCTTGGGGTCCATAAGTCATTACTGCCTCTTTGAGATTTTTTATTGTTTTGAAATCTACTGGCTGGTGGCCCCTCTGTCCATTTTCATATTCAAATACTGGCAGTTCCCAATGTATCTGTGAGTTACCCTCGAGAGCGCATAAGCGCTCAGAAAGACTTTTTATTTCTATTTCTAGGGTATGCAAACGTCTAGTGATACCCTTCATATTTTCTGTAATCGATTTCACCCATGGGGGAGCAGAGGACACAAGTTCCTCCACTTGATGATCCCTTATCTTGGTCTTCCTTAATTTCCTTTTATTCATTTTCTCAAAATCACCTTTAGTTAATTCCTCCTCAGTACTACTACTCTCATTGGTCCTAACTGACTCAGTAACATCCTGAGTCCCAGGTTCAATTGAGACCATGTATCCTTGAAGTATCTCTAATAAATCTTGAATAGCTTTAGCAGCTCGGATCTTTGTAATTTTGGGGACACTTCTAATACTCTCCTTACTGGTCTTAGTTGACTCAGCGGAATCTATGCTTTCATGATCGCCTTCACTGTTTTCTAAATCCTCCTCACTAAAGACAGACTCATCCATATCAAAGAATTCATCAAGAGCCTCGTACACTTGGGTCTTAGTTATTTTCGAACCCATTTTAACCGCTCTGACTAGAGACTCCTGCGAGGTTTCTCAGTTCTTACCTGCCGTGCTGAATTCCCCGTACGGGCCACCAACTGTAGCCGCCGGAAAGGGACTGCAGCCTGGAATGGTAGCGCCGCGGGAAGGAGTCCGGAGACAGGATGGAGACGAAAAAATTCTTTAATCTTTCTGTCTCTGTCTCTTGTAATTTCTAACACTACATACACACTCTCACAAGAAACCAAGGCACCTACTCTTACAAGAAACTACAATATATCTATACAATAGCGATAACCCTGTCCTTTCTCTCTCTGGTCTCATCCCATGCGCCCGAGCAGGAATGGCGCTCGCTCGATCTGCTGAGTCACTGCTCAAATCTCTCGAGATCCTGGGCCAAGTCCCGTGAGACTACGGAAGGCGACAATGCCCAAAAATGTCGATCTGCTGAGTCACTGCTCAAATCTCTTGAGATCCTGGGGCAAGTCCCGTGAGACTACGGAAGGCAACAATGCCCCAAAATGTCTATGGCCCATAGTCAACCACAGTCTTAGCTATCTCCCCAAACAGGGCTCCTGCATAGAAGTTTAGTAGTGGAGAGGAGGGAGAATAGGGGGAGGGAGCTTAAAATCAAATTCTTTCCCTATAGGGTTTTGTCAGAGTGAACCCAATTACTATGCATAATTATGCTTGAATAGAACATGTTTTAAAAAAGCGCATACTTGCAGAAAGGTTTTAGCCTAATCACAACTGTTGATTTAAGTCATTCTTCTCTCCAAAATACAAAAATACAATATTTCTCATCTCCCTGATTCCTGCTTATATTTTTCTTTCAGGTTATTTTTTAAATCAGTCATGTTCAGTTGCAACTGAACTTGATATACCCATCATGGAATACAGTCCAGTCATTACATGCAGAAGGTGATTTTTTTTTTTTTTTTTAAAGACAAATCAGGGACTTAAAAAATCATTGAAAGGACTGAAGTTTTAGGAGCGTTGCTACCAGTAACTCCTGAAGTTCAGAACAGTATTTCGGGAACTTGTTTTCCAATGGAGTATTGGGAGCTGGGAAATGCACTTGGTTTCCGAGCAACACCTACTCTGCCAGCGTGTAAACCAGCAGAATGTACCTTTATGCCTGTATCTTTACCCACTCTACTACCACTGCTGCAAAAAGGCAACCTTCTAAACCCCAAATAACAATAAAAATCCAATATAATTTGTCAGTAGAAAAATCATAGAAATGACTGGATTATGGTCTCTACTATAGTTTTGCCTTCCAAATTTCGTGTGGTGAGAGCTTGAAATCTGAAGAAAATTAAGTTGTGTGTGGAATACGAGGTGTGAGGGAGTCCAGGAAATGTATTAAGCTTTTCAACTTCAAACAATAGTAGACAATCTATAAGGGGATTGGAATGAAATTCGAGTGAGCCAAGCTACAGTTCCAAACACAATCTGAAATACAGAAGAGTTGCAATTTTTATTGGCATCTAAACTTCAAACAATCGTTTTTTCAATGGTTGGCCTTATAATATGCAAGCAATTTAACATTATTTTTCCTGTATTAACATGTCGTCCGTTTTCCTGTTTTCTAATTAAGTTATGTAATATTGCATTGAATTGAGGTTTTATACATTTCTGAATGCCCAGAAACACATTAGAAACATTTTTTTGCCAAGTTAAAATGAGTTTAGAATACATATGTGTAACTTTAAGCAACAGCCGATTGGGTAAATAGTGAGCATTAGTTAATATAGCTTAAATATGTTTCCTTCCCTTTTGGAAATAGAAATAAAGTACTTAAGTATCTTAGTATGATATATTCATTTTCTACTACCACAAACTTTGCAGCTTTTAAACAATGCAAGTGTTTTTACTGTTTCCATAGGGCAGGAATCTGGTGGCCTTGACTTGGTCTCTGCTTAGAGTCTCACAAGGCAAAATCAAGATGCTAATATGGCTGCATTCTTTCCTGGAGCCTCTGAGGAGAACCTGCTTCTGTGCTTGTTCATGTTGTTGGAAGAATTTACTTCCTCATGATTTTGGACTGAGGTTCACATTACCTTGCTCTCAGTCAGCTGAGGGCTGTTCTCGGTTGTTAAAGTCTGCCCACACCCCTGGACTTACAGCCCCCATCTTCCATCTGCAAAGCCAACAACGGGGTACTTGAGTGTCCTTGTGCTTCAAATCTCCCTTTCTTCCTTCCCATGATTTCTCTTGCACATCTTCTGTGACCCTGGCTGGAAAGGTTTCTGCTTTAAGGGTCCATATGATTAGATTAGTCAACTCAGATGATTCAGGAGAGTCTATCCACCTCAAGGCTGTGCCCCTAATCATACCTGGAAAATTTCTTTGCTATGTAACCTATGTAAAATAACCTGTTCCCAGGTTCTAGGCATCAGGACATGGATATCTTTGGGGGCCCATAGTTCTAGCTACTATATATGGCAACTGTCAAATCTAAAGAATGCATTTGTCCAAATATTTCTTAAATGATGATTTACTGGTGGTTATTCAGTGATTTCATGATTTATCCTTTTTTTGGTTAAATAGTTTCTTAATGATGTGATATAGAACTAAGTAACTCAACTAGCTATCCTCTATTAATAGCATGAAGACTCTTGTTATTAAAGACTAGACCTTAATTTTTCTTTCATTTAACTGGGATACTTAAGAAAAAATAATTAGAAGTAGGTGAACAGTTAACCAAGAAATTTATTTTTGCAGAAAAATTAATTTTGACCCAAACCAGATGTTATCAGATTTTTGTTTGAAATCCTATAAATGTATGGACATTTTCTCCCTATAAAATTTCGCTAGCTAATAAATGGAAAATTAGAATTTTTTTGTGGATTGCTACAAGACTAACAGGTTCCACATTATAAACCTTCTAAACATTATTAATCATCCGTTTGTTTGGATGAAAAACAATGCTTTTCAACATTGAAAGGTAGAAACTGGTATCTTGTACTTTCCCGCCCCCCCCCCCCCCCCCCCCCCCCCCCCCCCCCCCCCCCTTGGGGGTCACAGAAGCATTGTTCAAAGGAATAATTTATTTCTTAATAATAAATGTTGTGGTTAAAGAAATAAACATGAGTTGTTAGATATTAGACTGGTTAAAAATTAAAGAATATATCGTTTTCTTTATAAATATTTCTGAGAGGTGTTGTTTAACTAATGTACTGTGATTTTTTTTTTTCTTTACCAAATTTTCTTTTGTAAATGATTCAGGAACATTATGTTGTTGGTGTTTTGTTTATATTTGTCTCACTACTAGTAATGATGGGTTTTAAAATTTATTTTCATGTGTATTTTCTGATCATTTTGAGTGGTCATATCATCACTGTGCTCTTATTGAGGAACATTTTTGCTCTTGCTATTTTTTCTTTTTCAACATAGGATGAAATAAGTGTTCCAGGCAGCAGCTCAGCAGACCTCTTACACTGGACTACTGCCACCACCATGAAAGTCCTTTCCAACACCACGACCACCACCAGAGCAGTACTGCAGGCTGTCAGTGATGGACAGTGGTGGAAGAAGTCTTTAACTTACCTCCGGCCCCTGCAAGTAAGCAAGGCAGCCTTCATTTCAAATGTGCTATGTGGTTTATGTCAGTTAGCGCTACTCTTCATTTTTTTCACTGTTACATCTTAATGATTAATACAATTATTTAGAAATCTAGGCCTCCTGTCAGATAGGGCATGAGTAGAGTAGTCTGTTTCACAGGGTAAAATAGGCTCCCATGGAGTACTTGCAAGGACCCTGATATATTTGAGTAAGGTTTGCTTAGAGTCTCACAAGGCAAAAACAAGATGCTAATATGGCTGCATTCTTTCCTGGAGCCTCTGAGGAGAACCTGCTTCTGTGCTTGTTCATGTTGTTGGAAGAATTTACTTCCTCGTGATTTTGGACTGAGATTCACATTACCTTGCTCTCAGTCAGCTGAGGGCTGTTCTCGGTTGTTAAAGTCTGCCCACACACCTGGACTTATAGCCCCCATCTTCCATCAGCAAAGCCAAGAACAGGGCACATTTTTGCTCTTGTTATTTTTTCTTTTTCAAAATAGGATGAAATAAGTGTTCCAGGCAGCAACTCAGCAGACCTCTTACACTGGGCTACTGCCACCACCATGAAAGTCCTTTCCAACACCATGACCGCCACCAGAGCAGTACTGCAGGCTGTCAGTGATGGACAGATTTAAAATTTAGTGAAATGAAAACGAATGTATCAGTACTTACTTGCTTTTACTATATTTCTTCAGGCTAGTAGTTAGGGAGGAGTTAGGAGCCAGCTGGCAAGGAGTGGTTGAAGGAAAAGATCAGGATCAGCAGTAGAGCAACTGAGTTTGCCTTTGGGGAAATCTTAACACATGGTTCACCTGCTGTATTTTTTGCATTGTCACATTCCAGTTCTTTAGTCTCACATTGGAAAACAGGGGAAACACTTGCCTGTGTATCGTTTATCCTAAGCACAGAGTTTCTCATTCATTCATTTATTTATCCATTTATCCATCCATCCATTTAGAAAACAATGATCATTTTCTATGAGTTAAATACTGTGCTAAAGGCGTGAGTAGAAAAGGATAACCTTTCAGTCTGATTCCCTTCTTCTGTGGAACTTATGTTTCAATGGGGGAGACAAAGAAAAAAAATTTGCATAATGCTGTAATGCCAGGTGGTTATGAGTACTATGAATATAACTCGTAAGCAAGGTAAGTGAATAATGAGTGATATCGAGGAACTAAAATTCTGATTTAGAGAGGGAAGTTAAGTTACTTGGGAAAGAATCACGTTGAGTGGAAGTATGATTGAGCCAAGTAGAACAAATGCAAAGCCCCTGTAGGTGGATACATTTGATGTCTTTGTAGACCATAAAAGAAAAGGTGTAATTTGAGGACTGAAAAACTGGGAAAAGAGATTAGAGAGGTGGTGTGGGGCCCATCATTGAAAGCTCATGTATACTGTGATAATAAGTATAGATTTTGTTCTGAGTAAGATGGAAAACTTGGAAAATTGAGGCAAAGCAGTTGTGTGCTGCAGCTTTTTAATGAGCTCATGTAACTGCTATGTGGAGAGCTGGCAGTCAGAAGCAGAGAAAGATTCTTGTTTAGTACTCTAGGTGAGAGATGATGCTGGTGTAGAACAGAGTACCAGGAAGGAAGTGAGAAGTGGCTGGTTTGGGGATGTATTTTGTGATCCTATGGATGGTCTGTATGTGGGGTATAGGAAAGAGAAAATCTAAGGATGATGGTCCTTAGATTTGATGCTTGGGTAAATGAAAAAGATATTGTTTACTGTGATGCTTTGTACTTGATTCTGGGGCAAATCCCTTATCCCTTCATGCATCACACTGGATTATGATTATTTTCCTTTTTCACCTGTTGGGTGTTTTGAGGGTTTATGTCCTAGGTCAGGTCTTTAACACTGATTGTAATCTGCATTTTTATTAAACATCTGCTGTATTCTGACCACGAACAGCAACTTTATTAATAGTTTCCCTCAATGGGACTTGGCAGAGTCAGGGTGCAGTGAACTTGGGAGGAATGTCTTCTACTTGGATCTTCCAGTAAGGAGCTTTAATGTCGATTTGTGGAGAGCAAAACCACCATAATTAACTATACTAGTAATAATAAAATATTGTCTAATCAGGAATGTTGATGCCTTAGTCCTAAAGGAGCATGTAAGTGATAGCTGTGAAGGAGTTGGGGTTGAGGGAAGAGGCGCCTTCACAAGTCTTGTGTTCCACTAAGGCTACAATAGGTGGGATCTGAGCTGGACCTGGAGGAAGGGTAGATTCTCACCAGGTATCCAGGCTGTGTGGGACCCTTACAGGAGAAGAAAGGCACAGAGGCCCCTAGGATGCATTAAGCAGGGTGGTATGATTGGAGTGAATTAGCATTTGATAACCTTGAATGTTATTCTACATAGTTCAGATTTTTATGCTGTTGCCCATTTGCCTTGCCACTAAAGGTTTTTTGAGCAGGGCAGCACCATGAACAAAGTGATTTTTTTTTTTTTTTTTTTTTTTTTTTTTTTTTTTGTGGTACCGGGGATTGAACTCAGGGGCACTCGACCACTGGGTCACATCCCCAGACCTTTTTTTGTATTTTATTTAGAGACAGGGTCTCACTGAGTTGCTAAGTGCCTCGCCATTGCTGAGGCTGGCTTTGAACTCGCGATCCTCCTGCCTCAGCCTCCCAAAGTGCTGGGATTACAGGCTTGCGCCACCGCGCCCGGCCAAAGTGATGTTTTGTGGCGGTTATTCTAACTGAGGTATAGAAAACTCGCTGTGTGTGTAACACTTATTGCTTTAGTGTTTCTGATTCATTGGTGTCAAAGTGACCAGGAAATCAGGAGGCACTGCAGGTAGGGGTTGAAATGCTGCTTGTGGAACGTAGTTGTTATTTTTACATCCTCTGCTGGTGTCTGTGTCACTCTGACACCCTCTCTTTTGGTCATAGAAAGCACACTGATGAGTTTCTCCTGGAATTGGCCTTTTTCTCCCTGCCACCTCCTTCCCTCCCCCTCTCTTCCTCTTCCCCCTCTGCGCTCTTTTTTTAACCCACTGTTCTTCACTTTGTTCGATTTAGGGGCAAGAATTTGGTGGTGCTTATCAAATTGGAACTGTAGCCAACGAAGATCTAGAAAAACAAGGGTGTCATCCCTTTTATGAATCAGTCATCTCTAATCCCTTTGTCAATGGGGTAAGAACAGTGTGCCTAAGAAAATAGATTTACTGTCAAGGTATTGTAGACAGTATAAAGGAAAACTAAATTTTTCCTGAAAATAAACTTCTTTGACTATATTCTTCCTTATTTATTTTATGTGATTCATTTTGTACATATTATGACATACTATGAAATGAAAATCTACTTAAAATGTTTCAGATACAATAATATGAATTAGTGAGAAGTTATTATTTAAGTCATCAGAAGCCATAAATTCCTCCACCTGTGATTTCTAAGAATGTGTTCTTAGAGACCCTATTAAGTGGTAAAGTTACTGCTTTTGTCTAGCCTGTAGTGACCTATGACACCTATCAGCATGCCCCAGCAGAAAGCTTTGCGGAAGTTCTGCTGAGAACCGGGAAACTGGCAGAGGCTAAAACTGAAGAAGAAGAAGTATTTCCAACTACAGAAGGTAAGAAGGGAGGTTCTAGTTTCTTGAATTCCTTAGAGTGTAACTCAGGAGAACAGTAAGAATGTATGAATGAATGAGAGTTAGGAGAATATGGTAAAATTTTCAGTAATTTTGAATTGCCCTTCTTGACACCACCATTCATTCATTTCAAACATTTACTGAGAACCTACTGTTTTCTGGATAACGTGCTTATATTGAGAATTTTTAAAAGATGAACAGGTATAATTCCTATATTTAGTTTGCTAATTGTATAAAGGGATTCTCATAATGTATGGTATGACGTGCTCAATATTTATTTCTGTTCTGTTTTTTATCCTTCATCAAAAGTGGAACCATATTTGCTCTTAAGCATTTTCTGCACAGTGGCATATCTTTCCACACAGAATTTTTGGAAAAGAATGAAACGTATGCAAGTTTACCATAGTTAGTTGTACTTTTGTTCCTCGTTGGCCTTCTTGCTACTTTTCAAGTTTCTAGGATAGATTCCTTGACTTTCAGTTACCCCTCTCACTGTTCTGCCAACTTGGTGAATACCTTAAAGGCTGCTGGAGCACCAGCTGTCTGGTCCATATTCCAGCCCATCAGTGAGGAGGAAAGGGGTTAGGAGTGAGAAATGGTTTTCTTGGAAGTCCTATCTGCAGTTGACACCTCCATGTTACTGGCCACCTCTAACTGCCAGTGAGCCTTGGCAGTGCCATCCAGCGCCATCTGGGCTAAATAGCACGCTACCGTGTGAACTAAATTCAGGAAGACTTATTTGTGGAATAGGCTGGCTATTTTCCTGAAAACCTGATACTATACACGTGTGTGTGTGTGTGTGTGTGTGTGTGTGTGTATATGTGTGTATGTGTATATATATATATATGTACACACACATATATATATATATATCTTTTTTTTTTTTTTTGGACCAGGGATTGAACCCAGGGGCATTTAACCACTGAGCTACATCCCCAGATCTTTTTATTATTTTTGAGAAAGTGTCTCACTAAGTCACTGAGGCTAACTTTGAACTTGGCGATCCTCCTGCCCCAGCCTTGAGCTACTGGGATTATAGACGTAGGCGTGCACCACCATGCCTGGATTATAAGTTATTTTTAAACAATTATTTTCTTTAGTCAAAATTTGTATGGCCCTGGGAAGAGGAGTGACAAATCCCACCATCCCATCTACTGTATGGATCCCTAGAACACCAGAGGTTTTTAAAAACTATACCGTTTTTTTTTCCTTTTCTGAGATACATGTTTTCCTACCTTCTATCATTCTTTAATCAGGGTCTATAACATAGTTTTGTCATATTTATATTTATTTATTTTTCTCCAAAAAGCTATTATTCATGATATACCTCACAGTTGATACTGAGTATATATGAAGAGTTGTATACCATATCTCTTCATCTACATAATTATTCTGTATTACTTCTTGCTTTTCTTTGTGTTGTATGAAGTCATTGGCTCATGGACTGAAAACAATTGATTATCAGGTAGTTTGTAAAGATAGAATATGAAACCTTAAGAAAATAATGGGTTGGATATGGGAATGTCATTTACTGATTGGCAAACATTCTGGCTGTTACCAGGGATTGAAGCAATAGCCAGGATGTCTGCATATTGCTCATATAATATTTTTATACATTATTTAGCTTGCTTATTGTGAATTTGAGTATCCCCCATACAGAAGCGTGCCTCACAAAAAGGCAGAGTTGTAGACCCGTGGTTAAAGGTCCAAAGAATGGATGCCTTATTGGATTAGAAAGTGATTCTCCTGCTCATTAAATGTTCTGATATTTTCCAGAGCTGTTTTTGGAGAAATGTTTAGAGTACTTAATTATAACACCCAGGACAGGCATACTTTTCTGGGTTATTAGTCCTCTTTCTATAGGGCCTTTAGAATACTCAGCTATTTTTTTTTTTTTTTTTGTACTTAGTAACTAAATGAAGCTTCAAAATGATCTTGAAATATGAAGCAAATAGGAAGGCTACCTTGAGAAGCTGTGTTGGGGTAGACGAAATATACTCTAAGTCAGGAGATTCCCCTCATGCTCCTTTGCTAATCATGTATCTGTTGCTTACTGAAGGAACGGTTCTCAAGCCACCTGTGTGCTAGGCACTGTCCTAGGAACTTAGGATATAAAGTGGAGGAGGACATTGTCCCTGTTTTCAAAGGGGCTTACAGTGGGGGTGGGGAGACAGATATATTTGTGTGTATTTGCTCCGACAGTCAGATGTGAGAGGCATTGAGACTGTGGAGGTCTGACAGCTGGAAGGGGCTTCCTGGAGTAGGTGATGTTTGGCTTGGGTTTGGAAGGATGAATAGGAGTTAAGTAGATGGGAAAGTGTAGAAATCAAGAGATGGGTGAGGGAGAAAGGGGATGTACAAAAGGGAAGATTTACCAAAGCAAGGAAGATAAAACAATGTGATTTTTCAGTGATTTAGAAATTATTCTAATACCTGGTTGGAGTGGGCAAACAGCAAAGAAATGAGGCGAGAGTAGGCTGATAAGAAATGCAAAGCCTGTAATGTGAATCAGTTAGACATTCTGAAGGAGCCCTCTGCTGGGAGCTATAGGGATTTCAAACAGAAAATTATTGTTGTATTTCAGTTCCCTTAACAATTAAATGGCTTAACAACTCAGGTGTTCCATTCTGGACCATGTTCTCTTATGATGTCTTGGCAGGGCCTAGTCTTGTGTACCTGTGCTTAGGCTAGTCCCTGATCTTCTTTGCACAACCTTGCTCTTCAGTCAGTTCAGTTATTATTTTACCTTTTTCAAAGACCAGCCTCTGTAGTAGTTCCTCCTGGTTTCACATTAGAATCACTTAGGCAATTTTTAAGAAATATTGAAACCCTGGGATCCATTGTAGACAATTCATTTCACAATCTCTAGAGTTGAGCCCACATAGCAAATATTTTTTAGAGTACCTCAGGCTAACTCAATTGTGAAACCATAGTTTCACTTGAGCTATTGGATTCTTCCCATTCATGCTATGTCCATTCTTCAAACAGCCATCCTTGCTCTCTGAGCCTCTTGCCTGGCAGCATAGAGAGACACAGTGTCTTTCATATCTCTGGTCTCTTCGACCTGAGACTTAGTCCTTGACTTCTAACACTCTGCTAGAGCTGTAAGGATTTTCTATGTGATAGGTGCAAAGTAAATATTTCTTCACAGTGAGGAGAGTAAGTAGAGGTTCAGCCAGTGAACTGAGCATGTGCTCCTGGTTAATCTGAATGCAGGTATGTGTACTCTTCTTGGTCTGTGAGATTTTAAAGGGAGTGCATGGATTTTCTGTGTGCTCCTGTGTTTTGTCAAATCAGATTTTTATGTTCCTTTGTTGCCGCCTGAAGCGCTCGGAGCACCGGAGCCGTGGGAAGAACTTCAGAAGCAAACTGGAGACAAACAGCTTTTTTATTCTGATAACTTTTCTCTCTGGTTCTAACAACTAACTCACGCCAAACACACCACTAAAATGGCGCTGACCCGATCAGCAATTTCGGCCAAGTCACTCCAGATCCCGCAACAAAATCCCGTGAGACTACGGGTGGCGACAATGGCCAAATCTCCACGGCTCATAGTCAACTGCAATTCAAGCCAATCCCCAAACAGGGCTCCTGCATTTCCCCCTTTTTGTTTTAAAAGAGGTAATGCTCTAGGACGTCTATGTGCAACCAACATTCTTACCCGTCATCGGATAATCAAGGCTGTGCCCTTGACTCCTGTCTTAGGTTGATATGTCGGCCACATGAGACTGTCCCGTGCGACTGTGCCTGTCTTAGGTTGTCCCCCTCTGGGGATCTTACCCGTCATTGGCTAACCAGCCATCCAATGGAGCCCTTTAGGATCGACTATATATGATGACTAACAGCCGTCCAATTGTGAGGAGATGTTGCGGCTTTAAGGCGACAAGCCTTTTGGTGATGAGCCAAATTGCATAGCATATCAAATTGTTTAAACAAATCAGCTGCCCTAAGTTCCAACAAGTAACACACTGAATTCTCTAGACAAATACCCGCAAGGCATTGTCCCGTAAAGTCCCAAACAATGAAAGATCAAAATGTCCATTTGTTGTAACATGTTGATGTAGGAGGCCCCATGCATGTAGAGCAGAGGCCACACTGTTGGTGAGGTTGTTTGATGTTTGAGCAGCAGGGATGCTTGCGGCGGCCGCGATCCCTGCAGCTGTAGCAGCAGACGTCTTTTTTATGTTTAGACAATGCCACCGGCAAATCTTCAGGGCCCGCTACCTAGAAACTCAAGCATCAATTATTAAAGGAAAGGCAGTGCTATTGCAGCACTGAGTCAAGAGGCGAGTTGTCAAACTACAAAATAGAATAATTAGATTAGAAAATTAAAGTTGATTTTTGTTCACACACATCGCTGGTTGAGCTTCTACAAACATAAGTTGGAAAAATATCATATTTAGAACAAAACAAAGAAAGACTGAGGGTAATTACTGCATTAAAGATAGATTAAAGAAAAGGTAAAGGCACTTTAGAGAAATAATTTGTTAGCTGGAACCCTTGAGTCTCTGTATACAGAGCAATCTTTTACCTGTTGAGATAATTGAAATTAATGAGCTATTAAACAAATGAAGTTAATAACAAATAAACAATCTTAAGTCAAAACACCAAAATATCAGGTTATATAGCACTAGTCATATTGTTTGCTAAAGAGAAGTCCCAGGGACACCTATAAATCAAAATTGAAAGTACCTTCATTTATAAAATTATTTACCTAAATTGAATACTCTAAACCTAAAATGAATTAAAGTTATTTGGATCCATATATATATATATTTTCTTTTTCATAAGCGCTTTGTTCTATGTGACGTCACACTGGACAAACAAACATACAAACATATATTTGTGACGTCACATTAACATGAAATATAGACAAATGTACAGACATAAAGACATGTATAAAAAGAAAAAAAAATACAATTGTGTGCACACTAAAGAGAGATCTCCTCATCCCGGCCGGGAGAAATGACACTTAAGTTGTGAAATATTTTGAAGGACTCTTTTGAGGGAATCATTCTATACCTTCATCTTGGTCCTCTTGATTTTGTACCTTTTTTATTAATCTTGATTCTTCAATAACTTCATCTTGATCATTTTGATGTGGTACCTGTTTTATTAATCTAGATGGTATCCATATTGGAGAGGATTCGTCTTTTGGAAAAACACAAACAGATCCTCTTCCCAAATTAATACTGGATCTGGACCCTTCCATGTACCTGAAAGAACATCCTTCCAGTAAACCAAAGGTTTATGTTGTTGGTGTGGATTCCAATGTCTGTCTCCAGCAGAATAACCATTAGAGTCTAAAGTTAAAAAATTTAAGGTAAACAGGGCAACTGCCAATCTGTCCTTAGGACTTTTCCAATTTCCTTCTTTTTGTTTTAATAACATAATTTTCAGTGTTCGGTTTGCTCTTTCAATAATGCCCTGACCCTGAGGATTGTATGGGATGCCTGTTTTATGGGATATATTGAATTTTGCGCAAAACTGTTTGAAAGATGAGGACGTATATGCGGGGCCATTATCTGTTTTAAGCATTTTGGGGATGCCCAATGCAGCAAAAGCTTGCAAGCAATGAGATGTAACATCTTTAACTTTTTCTCCAGAATGTAAGGAAGCAAAAATCATGCCTGAACATGTATCTATGGTCACATGAATAAATCGCAATTTTCCAAAACTTGGCTCATGAGTAACATCCATCTGCCACAAATGATTGGGCATCAATCCTCTAGGGTTAACGCCGAAATGAGGATTGGGCAAATGTGTCATACAAGATTTACAATCTTTTACAATTGTTCTGGCTTGCTCCTTTGTGATTTTAAACCTACGTTGCAAGGTGGTGCTGTTGACATGAAACTGGGAGTGAAATAAAGTAGCTTGTTGTAGCGCTGAAAGTATAAATACTGTTTTTGTAAGTTCATCAGCCTTTTGATTACCTTCATGGAGGGGACCAGGCAAATTAGTATGTGCTCTAATATGGCCTACGAATAGGGGTTCTTTTCTTGCCCACAAAAGTTTTTGTATTTGATAAAACAATTTAAAGGCTGGAGTATGAGGTGCTATTGGTCCTGCTAACTCTAATTTTGGGACGGCTTGTACAATATAGTGGCTATCTGAAAAAATGTTTACGGGCTGGTCCCTAAAATTTTCCAGAGCTCTTACCACAGCTTCCAATTCCACTAGTTGAGCTGATTTGTGTGCAGTTATGTAAGTCATATTTTCTTTTTTAGTGACTACTGTAGCAGTACCATTTGAGGACCCATCTGTAAATACATTAAATGCCTTAGGAATAGGTTGATTTTTTATTACCTGTGGAAATATAATAGGATGATTAATACAAAAAGATAATATAGGGGACTTAGGAAGATGATTATCAAAATTTGCAGAAGTAGAGCATTTAGCTATAGCCCAATCATTATCATTGAAGCATAAGTATTCAATCTGTGATGATGAATAGGGAGTAATAATAGTAGCAGGGTGAATGCCAAATATTTTAGTAGAAGTCTTAAGTCCTTGAAGAATAAGTTTAGCCACCATGGAGGTATAAGATTCAATTATACTTTTAGGAGAGACGGGCAAATGTATCCATAATAAAGGCCCTTGTTGCCAAAATACTCCTGTGGGTGTATATTGTGAAGAAATAATAATCAACATCAGCGGTTGAGTTAAATCAAATCTATCACAATGAGCTCCTTCAATGGCTTTTTCTACTAATTTTAAAGCTTTCCTAGCATCAGGAGTCAATGTTCGTGGTGAAGATGGATCAGGATCTCCACGAAGGATGTCAAAATAAAGGTTTTAGTTGGCCAGTAGTGAGATTTAGTGTAGGGCGAAGCCAATTAATGTCTCCCAGTAGTTTTTGGAAATCATTGAGGGTGGTCAAATGTTCTTTATTTATTAAAATTTTTTGGGGTCTAACAAAAGTATCCATGATTTTAAATCCTAAATATAATATGGGAGATCTGGTTTGAACTTTTTCTTCTGCTATATATAATCCATATTTTTTTAAATTTTCTACCACATCACTGAATATATTAAATAAGATTTTTTGATTAGGGTGGGCCAATAAAATATCATCCATGTAATGTAGACACATGAGGTTTGGATATTTATTTTTAATGGGTTGGATAGCCTTGTCCACATATATTTGGCATATGGTGGGGCTATTAGCCATTCCCTGTGGTAAAACCTTCCATTGATATCTCTGATCAGGGCCATTATTGTTCATAGAAGGAACGGAAAAAGCAAACCTGGGGGCATCCAGAGGATGTAGGGGAATAGAAAAGAAGCAATCCTTTATATCAAGAGTAATAAGATGGAAATTTTTTGGAATAGCTACGGGACTAGGAAGTCCAGGTTGAGTAGGCCCCATAACTTGCATGGTTTTATTGATTTGTCTAAGATCATGTAACAATCGCCATTTTCCTGACTTTTTCTTGATCACAAATATGGGGGAATTCCAGGGAGAGGTGGAAGGTTCTATATGACCTGCTTCTAATTGTTCCTGAACTAATTGGTGGGCCGCTTGTAATTTCTCTTTAGATAGGGGCCACTGAGGGACCCACACTGGCTTATCAGAAAGCCATGGTATTTTCAAAATTATTTTCTCAGTGGCCCCGAAAAAAAATATCTTTTTCCTTTATGACAATGATTACTTTTAGGGTTAAGATTACTCTGTACTTTTTGATAATGAGTTCTTTTATGGTTAAGATTACCCTGTAGGTTTTCACATTTAACATCTGCAGGCTTGGTTGCAAGGTGTACTCCCATTTGTTGCAAAATATCTCTTCCCCATAAAGTAACCGGTAGATTAGGTAAAACATAAGGCTGAAATGTTCCTTTATGGCCTTCATCATCCTCCCATTTTAAAATTACTGCACTTTTATCTGGGAGGTTATTATATCCCAAGCCTCTTAAACTGGTTGAAGCTTTTTGCAGAGGCCAGTGCTTGGGCCATTGGCGTAAATTAATAATGGAAGAGTCAGCTCCAGTATCTATTAATCCCTCCATTTCTATTCCTTGGATTTTTATTTTACACATAGGCCTCCTTGAACAGTCTCGAACCCAGCAAGCCATGGGACTTGAGTCAGTGGAACAAAATCCTCTATTGTTCCCTTCTTGAGGCATACCCATTTTAAATGAATTATGTAAATTGGGAAGGAGAAGCAACTGAGCAATTCTATCTCCTTGATTAACAGAACTTACACTTTGGGGTGAGCTAAGCATTATTTTTATTTCCCCTTTGTAGTCTGAGTTTATTACACCTGGGGTCACTTGCAAACCTAATAAGCTTTTAGGACTACGCCCGATAATAAGTCCTACAGTCCCTGAGGGAAGAGGTCCCCTGACTCCTGTGGGAATCAGTTGAACCCCCATTTCAGGTGTTAACACTATTCGGGCGGTGGAACAGAGGTCTAATCCTGCATTTCCTCTTGTTCCTCTGGCGAGGGAGTGGATGGGTAGTAGGGATTGTGTCGGGGAAGCATCTGAGTGGATGCTTGAGGATACTCCTTCTGCAATGCCCCGTACATTTGTGGGCCCCGGGGTACTGGGCCCCGTGCCCCGTTTTTTGAATTCCTGAACAAAGGATTTCCATGGATGTCAAATTTTGAATAGCATTTATTGGCCCAATGATTTCCCTTTTTACACCTGGGGCAGCGGCCTGGGGCATGGTATGAGCTTGATCTTATTTCTCTTTTGGGATTTTGCCTAGAATTGCCTGATTGATTATGATAATTTTGCCTGGAATATCCTGATTGATTATAATGTCTACGTTTAGCCTTTGTGAAATTTCGAGAGGAAGCACCTCTCATTGAGGCTGCAATCACATTTCCTGTGACAAAGGCGCCATTTATATCTTTACATAGTTGTATATATACGGAAAGATCCTTTTTAGTTCTCCATGGCCTGATGGCTGCTTGGCACCATTTATTTGCATTTTCATAAGCTAATTGAACAACTAAAGGCATAGCTTGGTCAACATCTGCAAACACACTACCTGCAGTTCTCAAAAGTCGATCAGCAAAGTCGGCATACGGCTCATTAGGTCCTTGAATCACTTTTGACAAGCTACCTTGTAGATCCCCAGGTCCTTGTACAGTTTTCCATGCCTCTAAGGCAGCTGCATTTATCTGAGCATATATATCTGAGTCATAATCTGTTTGAGCCTGTAAGTCTGCGAATTGCCCTTCTCCTGTGAGCGTGTCTATATTATAGTTTTCAAACCCTGCAGCCGCGTTTCTTTTAGCCGTTTCTATACAAAGTTCTTGGAATTGCGATCGCCAAACCAAGAATTGCCCCCCGCTTAATGTTGCTTTACATAGACTTTTCCAGTCTGAGGGGGTTAAGCTAAAGGTGTTAAGGGACTCCAGCATACTCAACGTGAAAGGAGCTTGGGGCCCATAAGTCATTACTGCCTCTTTGAGATTTTTTATTGTTTTGAAATCTACTGACTGATGGACACTCTGTCCATTTTTCTTTTCAAATGCTGGCGGTTCCCAATGTATCTGTGAGTTGTCCTCGAGAGCGCATAAGCGATCAGAAAGACTTTTTATTTCTGTTTCTAGGGTATGCAAATGCCTAGTAATACCCTTCATATTTTCTGTAATGGATTCCACCCATGGGGGAGTAGTCACTTCCACAAGTGACTCCTCTGCCTGACGGACCTTTTTCTCGGTCTTTTTTAATTTCTTTTTCCTCATTTTCTCAGGATCACTTTTACTAGATTCCTCACCACTGCTAATTTCACTGACAGCAATATCCTGAGGCCCAGGTTCCAGTGAGAGCAAGTATCCTTCAGCTTTCGCCAATAACTCCCGAATAGCTTTAATAGCTTGGATTTTTGTCATTTTTGGGTCTCTTCTAATACTCTCTTTACTGGTCTCAGTTGGCCCAGTGGAATCTACACTTTTTTGATCACTTTCATTTTTGTCTATATACTCCTCACTGAGAACAGAGTCAGGTATATCAAGGAGTCTTTGCATAGCCTCTATCACTTGGGATTCAGTTATATTCGAACCCATCTTTAGAGACCTTTCAGTTCTTACCTGTCCGCTCCGAAGTTCCCCGTACGGGCCGCCACCTGTTGCCGCCTGAAGCGCTCGGAGCACCGGAGCCGTGGGAAGAACTTCAGAAGCAAACTGGAGACAAACAGCTTTTTATTCTGATAACTTTTCTCTCTGGTTCTAACAACTAACTCTCACGCCAAACACACCACTAAAATGGCGCTGACCCGATCAGCAATTTCGGCCAAGTCACTCCAGATCCCGCAACAAAATCCCGTGAGACTACGGGTGGCGACAATGGCCAAATCTCCACGGCTCATAGTCAACTGCAATTCAAGCCAATCCCCAAACAGGGCTCTGCATTCCTTCAGGGAAAAGAATCCAAGTCTGTTAATGAATTGTTTAGAATATTTCAAGTATTATTGACTTGAATGGGAAAAATTTTCAGAATTAATAAAGTATATATTGTATATCCCATTAGTATGCTATGCATATTGAATGTAGAGGTGATTTTAATAATCATTTTCCTTGGCCAGGAGTAATGGCACATGCCTGCAATCCCAGTGATTTGAGAGACCGAGCCAGGAAGATCACAAATTTGAGGCCAGCCTCAGCAACTTAGCAAGACCCTGCTCAAAATAAAAAATAAAAAGGGCTGGGGTTATAGCTTAGTGGTAGAGTGCCCCTGGGTTCAAGCCCCAGTACTGCCCAAAATTAAAAAATTGTTTCTTTTGTTTACATTTGGGTTTATTAATTAGGAAGCATTTTCCTATCCACTGTCTTTTGGTAATTCTTATATATCTGGAACACATATCTTTGGCTATTTTATAACATCAAATATTTGTCAGAAATGCAGTAGAATTGAAGAGTGATATAGGTTAAATGATCCAAATTTTAAAATATAGGAAAAATGTTAATTCTGACTGGTTCAAAAGTAGGTCATAATGTAAATTAAACTTTGCAACATGGTCTGATGTGATTTTCAGAACTTTTTAATAAAGTCGATGAAAAGGTTTTTTGTGGACACTAACTGAAGAAAATTCATCATTATTTATTTAGCTAAATGAATGATTTAATGCCTAATGATTTCCAAATCGATGATAGAGGCACGTTTCCTCTCAATTTGGGTCTGGAATGCAGGTGAGCATAGAGCACTTTTCAGAGAAACTCGTGTAGCACAGAATTAGTGCTTGGGAGCCTAGGCATGGATTTCATCTGGTTTTAGCTTTTTAAATTGTCTATAAAATGCACTGTATTCAAGTTTTAGGACTAGTGTTTAAAGTAAATTCATATGCACTGCTAAATATAAGGAGAGTCATTTTTTAAAAAAATGTATTTTAAATGATGATGTAAAGTTCCTCTAATTCAGTCTTCACCCAACATGACATCTTCTGGATCTTGGTAAAATTCCTTGCTCAGTCTCTTTATCAGTCTCTCTGAAATTTTCTCCAATGTTGCTTCAAAATGGTTTAGAGATGTCAAGTCTGAGAAGCTTCCTATATGTGGGGTTTGATTTCCACCTTCTGAAAATCCTTGCGTTTGAGGGTTGCTAAGACAATTTTAATGTCCAAGGGTAGAGTAGGGACTGATGCTCCTTTGTCTTCCTTCTCTTATCAGTTTTCTTTAAGAATTCATCTGTTGGTTAGGAAGGGCTGTGGCATAGGTGTGCAGCTGTAGAGATTAATGGTCAGTGACCTTGTGTGGGAGAAAAAAGATGCCCTGGGATACTTCACCAGCACTTGTGTTAGGATTAGGGAGTCATGTGCAGGGTGGCACATTTGATGTCTTAGAGCAGCTCGAACATTGTGAACTTAATGTGGCCATAACTTGTTCAGAAGGAAAAATAACTGGCAGGGAGCTTAAACATTTGACAGTTATCAGAGAAATTCCCCCCCCCCTTTCTTTTTCATTTTATTAAAATTTAGAATTCACAAAAAAGCTGAAAAACATCTATACTAAACTCCCATGGACCCTCCACTTAGATCCTACAGTTTGTATTTACCATACTTATTATACATCTTTCCACACCCACCAAATCTAACTTATTTCATGTTTTTAATCAGAGTTAATATTTATTACTTTTATGTGGGATAAAATTTATAAACAGTACAATAGAAAAAAAATCTTCATTGTTTGACTGTTCGAGTTCCCACAGCACCTATATACTCCTCACCCCATCAAAATGCATCCTGTTACTGTCTTGGCCTCTTCCCAGTAAGCATCCATTCCATCCTCCCTACAAGGCAGCCCATGTTCTGGGTTTTTCCCCACTGTAGGTTAATTTTGACTGTTCTAAACTTAAATCTTAAGTGGAATTAGGTAGTATGTGTTTTATGTAAAACAAAGGTTTTGAAATTTATCTTTGTTGCATCTATCAGTAGGTGTTTGTGTATTTCATTTTTAATTACTGAGTAGTATTTCATTGTAGATAAGAGTTTGCTTCTGTTAAGGATGCTGGGGTTGTAGCAGCATGACTGTTATGAAAGCTGCTTTGTGCTCTCTGGTACCACTGTTTTGTGAGCATATACTTTTATTTCTTTTAGGATGGAGTTTCTTAGTCAAAGATTCTGCATTTGTTTCGTTTTATTAACTACTTACTTCCTACCTGTTGTGATTTTTCTGGGCTCTGGTTTTCTATTTGAGTTTCACTTGCCCAGTATGACATGGATAGTGGCTTGCCCTCAGGTCAGAAGCTGTACAAATGGGAAACTCACTAGTGCCATTCATTCTTCCAAATGGCAACTCCCCTTAATTTTCTGTCTGCTTTTGGTATCTCCCAGTGCTTTCTGACACCTGTTTTTTATACTATAAAGTATAAAAGTAAAAGTATAAACCTTAGTTTATACTTCTCATCTGCAGGAGGGCTTTTTAAAACAGAGAACCTGGTCATAGAAGCATTTAAATAGAGTTACTGTTCTGGTCACTATGGTTCCTCAGGTGACAGTGGGTTAAACTCTGAGTTGTAGTTTTCTAGAAAGAGGAGTAGAAAGCCCAGATGCCTTTTTCCTAGGATTAATTCCAAGAAGTCAATTTATGAATGAAGCCTTGCCTGGTGCAAAGAATTCTGGACATACTCCAACTTGCTTGGGCAGTTAAAATAGATGTCAAGAGCCTCTCAGGAAATGGACCCCAGGGATATTCAGGTGGAGAACTCTGCCAGCCAGCAGCAGGCCTGGCGGAGGTGCTGTAATAAGCACTTGGCTTGAAGTGAGGATTTAAAGAACACATGGCCATTTGGTAATGACTGTGAAAATTACAGTTGTGTGTATTGGTTGATCCAGTAATTCTGCTTTTAGGAATTTACCTTATGAATGTGTTCACACACATTAAAAAGAAAAAAGGACCTTTGTTCATTATAAAAGTGTAAGAATTGTCAATATCCTGGTAACTACTGCTAGGAAAAGATATGACAATCTTATTTTGATATCCTGTTTCGTGTTAGTACAGAGGACTGCCTTTCCAAGTTTGGTTAGTTTACATAAATTTCCAAGTCTGTGTTAAAAATTCAAGATAATATTCTTTCAGGATTTTTGTAGCTAATTCATACAAAGCACCTATCTTGTGTCTGGTTCACCAGAGTAGATATTTTCAAAGTTATGGGTATTTTTGTTCTCTGGTAATTTTGTAATTGTTACGTACAGGAAAGACGTGAGCACAGGCAGAGCTTAGATAACAGACTGATTTGCTTGGCACATAGTGTAGGGACAGTGGCAGTTAAAACCACAAATTAAGTTTGGCCCATATTTATGGTACCCTTAAATGACAAATAAGAATATTTAACTTTTATTTTTTAGGGAATGGGAAACTAGTGAAGAGTTTGGTTTTGTTTTAAGCTGGAGAGTGACAATTACAGTTTTTCATTAAAATTAATATGGAACTGCTGTGTGAAAAGGGTATTGGAAAAAAGACTAAAGGTACTATATAAAGTTGATTTGGGAGGCAGTGCATAAACAATGAAAAGCTAACCTTGAGTCTATGGGAGTGAAAACAAAGTATGTGTGCAAGTTCTCTGGAAGTGATTCAGCAGGATTTGATAACTGCCTGCGTGTTGGGAGCAGAGAAGAGAAAGAAGTCCAAAGTGACTCTGGGTTTAAGCTTGGCTTACGGAGATAGCAGTGTACTGTTTCAGGAATATGGAAGATATTGGGTGAAGAATGGTTAATTTGGGCCAGGCATAGTGACACAAGCCCGTGACACTGTAATCCCAGTGACTCAGGACTGTGAGGCAGGCATATCACATGTTTGAGTCCAGCCTGGGCAATGTAGTGAGACCCTGTCACAAAATAAAAAATGAAAAGGGCCGGTAATGTGACTCAGTGGTAGAGCACCACTAAATTTAATCCACAGTACCACACACAAAAAAACCACAATGATGAATTCGTGAAAAAATTTGAGTGGCAGCCATGTCCAAGAAACAGTTGGTAATGTTGGTCTTGTGAGATAGAGTAAATATAGAAGGAAATTCTGAGAAAGTAGACCAAGGTGCTATAGAAGTTAAGAATATTGTTGAGTTCTGCAGGAGAGAAAACCTAAAGTGGGACTCGGAGATAGTGATAGAACAATGGAATACCTCAGTGAGCACTTGGAGTGAGAGGGGAAGGAGAGAGAAGGCTGGGGTGGGGGAGTAAGAGGATCTGTCCACACACAGAAGATTACCTGAGCACAGGTGCAGGTGGATTAATATCTCTGAAGCCCAAAGAGCAACTATCTAACGGTGCCTAGTGCTTCAGTGAGATTTGAGAAAAGAGGAAGATCACCGAGTTTGGCAATCGTTAGGGGCAATATCAATTGGACACTGGGACAGAAGGACTTGGAAAAAGAATGAGTGTCATGGTAGTGGATACAGTGGGCCAGGTCTTTCATTTAGAAAGTTTAGCAGTGTAAAGAAAGGAGACTGTTGCTGCAACCTCTCTGCCACAGCCGTTAATTCAGAAACCGGCGAGTGGCGATAGGGGATTGAGAAAAGATGATCACGTATATAGAGAAAGCTGAGACCAAGTGCGACACCGTGCTCTAATGGAGGAACAATTACCCAGAGCTAGCTCAGCATGCTTACTAAGTAGGTTTTAACATCAAAATGTTATTTGTGGGAAAGTTTCTGCAAAGCAGGCAGACAGAAGGACACAGCACTGGTGAGACATTAGGGTTATCTTTTTATGCTCAGAATTCTCTATCCCTGGGAGATGGTGTCTGAGTTCAAAGTCCAGACTGATAGAACTCTGTGCCTTTGCACAGTTTCCTCAGGCTGTGTGTCACCATAGCAACTGGGCAATCTTGACCTGTATTTGCATACGAAGTTCCTAGTGCAAATGCAGCCAGGAGGCAGTAGTCAGAGATCATGATTCAGGTCACTGCTCTGTTGAATTTGTTAGAATGGCTAGTTTCTTTTATGTAGTCCTAAACATATATACTTATGTATTAAGTATATATGTACATACAGGGGCTGGGGTTGTGGCTCAGTGGTAGAGCACACTCACATACATGCACACACGGAAAACAGCTAACTTCTTCCATGGACAACGTTTGAGGAGTAGATAATTCAAATGATTGTCGAGTGCTTTGTGAGAAGCTGCTAAGTAACACTAAATATGGTACAGAATACATCAGTTAATCAGGTGTTACTCTTTAAGCCTGCCATTTCTTCTGAGTGAAATTAATCTTCCTGCCTAAATGCAGTTGTTTATTCATTAATAATTATGATTTATATAAAATAGAAGTATTGCCTCTGTTACAACTGTGGTAGTTGTTAATGGAAGAACCTATTATTAGTCATTTTCAGGGGTGAATCAAACGTGTCCTAAATAAAATTATTTGCTTTCTCAAGTCTTTTGTTTATAGAGGGAGGAAGGGAATCTACTGGATGCTGTCTGCATGCTAGAGAGCTGATATGCTCTTTAAAGAGTTTCCATCCTTAATCCTTATTTACATATGAGGCAAAAAATGCCAAGACCCAACATCCAAGGTGCTTTGAAAACAGTAGGTTTTTTGTGACTTGTTTGGCCTCAAAACCTGAACTAAACTGATATGAGACTATTCATAGCGCTTGCCTATCCTACTTAGTATGAGTGGTCAAATATTTTGCAGAGGAAATATTCATGTCTTTGATTACTGGGTGCTCCCAGACCACTCTGATGACATTGTCATGTAATACACAATATGTGTGTGTATGTGACATAACCTTCTAAAGTCCAAAACATTCACAATGCTGAAACTCAAAGCTCTGTAATAATCAGTGATGGGCCTGAACTTTGATCTCAGGACTTTATGGTTCTGAAGATGTTTTTTGTCCTGGTGATAGGGAACAGACAGTTGGAGCGCTGGGAATGCAGGGTTAAGGGAATAATTCTGTAAAGTGGGCCCATTGTGCTAACCCTTAACATGCTTTCTTTTCAAAAACAAATTACCTACAGCCTTGCCTGCCTTAAGTCAACAGGATATGTTACATTCCTTAGCAAGCAACCTGTTATCTGAAGGAGAAATGCAGACCTGAAATGCTGATGAGAAGCATACAAGTGACTCTTGAGAGTGGGGTGGAGGGTACTTTTGTGACCCTTATACAGACCAGATCCCAGAACTCAGGGAGATAAGGATAATTTTCTCTACCCAAAGAAATCTATGAGAACAGGTTCCAATTAAAACTGGTCAGCATGGGCCAAAGTGACCTAGAGTTGTTATGCACAGAGAGGACCTGAAAGGCTGATATAGTACAGCTGGCAGCCAAGAGTCAAGAGGTAGACCTGAGGGGGCCTCTGCAAAAACTCCCCTGTAACCCCTCAGTAAAACAGGAGGGCCAAAAAGGTCTGCCATACTCTCTCTTGAGCATGTCCCCCTTTCCCTTTTCCTGTCCTTTCTAATAAACTCATGCCTGCTACTGAGTTACATGATGAATTCTTTCTGGCATGATCACAAGAACTGTAAGAAAGGACTGCTCTCGGTGTCTAAGGTTCCTAGCAGGCCTTTGCTCTGTAGCACTGGTATATCATTCTGCCTGATTTTGTTGACCAGAAATTCATTGTGTGTTGTTCATAGGTTTTGTCTAAGTGGTTGTTCTAAAATGTCTGGGGATTTTGGTTTTCTTCAGGTATGGGGAGAGACACAGGCATGGAAATGCTTGTCAAAAAGTAAGATTGATAACTAAGATTCCAAAAATAGGTGGCATGGCATACCACACATGGGGAAACCTGAGGGGTCAAAGGCAGAAAGAGCCAGGGGAGAGCATGCAGAAAGCCTCAATTGTGGTTTTCATGGAGGGAGAGGGTAAAGCCTGGTAGAAGACAAGCTTGGGCAAGTTTGATTGGACAATATGGCTAATTTGGGCATCTCTAGCTAGTTTTCTGGTACTTAGCTCCAGGATGTTAGGACAGATTATTACTGCTTGGAGTATAAAATCCAACCTAGAAGAGGGTTCAGAGTATGGGCCCTGAGTTGGTTGATTTCCATGTCAAAACTGTGCTCACAGGCGAGTTGTTCATTCTCTCTAGGAATTAGCCCTAAGAGGGCACTTTGTCCAGGATTAGCAGCACCCCCGCCACAGGTCAAAGCATCATAAAATAGAAAAGTGAAAGATGCAATTCACACAGCTGTGTGTATAAAGTCTATATGGGTATTATTGACTGGGAGCACATATTTGTATCTTCACTGCTTGGTGAAAATGACAGTGACCCTTTAGACAGTTCTCTGAGGGCAATTTTTGTCCGGAGTTTGAGCTCCTGGAAATGACCTTCCTGCCCTCCTTAGCTTACTATAGACCTTGTATTCATTTATGTATAGTCAGAAAGTATTTTTGACCATTTTATGAGTTGTAGTTATGATAACTGTAAACCTGCTGGAATTTAGGTATTTGAAGTCTCCACTTTAAGGATGACTCCTGTAAACATTTATTCTGACTGTGGCTGTCACTTCATTGCTTTTCCTTTCTTTGGTGTTTTGTTTTGTTGTTGTTGTTGCTTTTGTTTTTCATTGGGTTGTTTTATTTTGAAATTTTTTGGGTCTCTAGCATATTTTTCAGAATATCCCTTGAGGGTGCTTTGGTTTTCAGAAACAGCAATACGCACATTAAAATAAATGGAAAGATTGAGTTTATGTGATAATAAAAAAGATGTGACAAAAACATTGTCAGTAATGGGACTTAATTTCCCAGATGGGTCTGAGATTGGTTCCAAGCACAACTCTAAGAAAGAAGGTTCTGCAGGAGCTGGAGAAAAGCTACCTGAAATAGGGACTCCTTTGAAGAGCTGGTCCTAATTTGGATGAGTGGGTTCAGATATACTTTTTGAAAACTGGCCGTTTTTATGCTTAAAGAAGGAAAATATCTGAATAATATTAAAATGAAAGTGGAAAAAAACTAGGTGAAATTGCAATTCAAGGTCACTTTATACAAAACCCTGAGAAAGAAAATTAATAGGAAAGAATTATTTGGTAGACCCAAGGCTGACTGGTGGTCCATTTGGTTTAGAAGGTTTGGAGAACATGTAGGAAACGAGTACTTGAGAGAACCAGTACTCTGTAGAGGCACAGCAGAGAAAGCTCAATATTTTTTCCTGTGAGAGTCATCTACAGGGAAGTTCTAAGTCAGTCTTGATATTTCACCCATTTCAGGTTGCTCCTCACTCTCCCACCATCCCCACTGCCCGAACTGTCAACTAGATTTAGATTATACAAACAATTTAAATATTAATTCAAGTGAGGCACTATATTTTTTGAAGTCAAATATCATTAATGTTGGATTATTCATATATCATTCTCCTTCATTAGTGCAAATTATGAGTTTCTTTTTTAAAATAAAAGATTTACACTATGATTATATATGACTACTTTTAACAAACTGAATACAAATAGGCTCTATAGGCAATGTATTCTTTTATTAAAGTACTAACATTGGCAGGTTGCATGTGTTAAATTTTTGTTGAAAAGTTCTTAGTGGTTGGTATATATTAAGACATTGTTTAAAAACAATCCCATACATTTTCATTTTGAAAGGGAAGAAATGTAGGGCCAGGTAAATTGTTATAGTATTTTAAACCCTGAGGCTCTTCCTTGTGGCCTACACACTTATTTTATAGATGCAAAGACAGATAAGTAGAGATGTTAAAACTAGTGCTCAAAGTTAGCTAGTGGCAAAGCATGGAAATAAACTCTCATTCTCTAGTCCTCCCAGCCTGTTTGCTGGATTATTTAGATTAATAATAAAGCAGACAATAAATGCTTATATAGTACTTGATATGGGTTAGGATTAGTGCTGTTTAAGCATTTCATGTGTATGAACTCATTTATCTTCACAACACCCACTGAGGGTAGGTATCCCCAATTATAAGTGATAAAAGTGAAACACATAGAAATTAAACTATTTACGAGATGTCATACACCTCGTATGTGAGTCAGCTGTCTGTTAGTATAACAAAATTCCTGAGATAATCAACTTTTTAAAAATCTTTGAATATCACTTTTATTATATAAAAGCAAGAAACCAATTTTTAAACAAATACCTCTACTTTCCCAGAAGCATGGGAGAACCGAAAGAGAAGAGCAGGATAGGGAAAAGTGTCCCAGGAAAAACACTCTGATGTCTCTCACAGGTGGAGGCAGAGGTGACTCCTGAGGCCCAGGTGGGTCCAGAGGTGCTCCTGGCTGGAACTCATGCAGAGAAGCCTGAGCCAGTATGCCCACTTGGCTCTTGCAGCTGTTTAGAGTCGTGTGACTGATGCCCATGCCATGATGTCAGAATCCACAGGGCGTAGGGTCTCTGGCTGGCTGTTCGTTTTGTCTGTTGCAGCTGTGCATTTACATTGGCACCACCCTGTTTTAGAACCTACCAAGTTTGCGATAATACAGTTGTGGAAAGCAGGCAGTGATCCTCCTGGTCACCCTCTTCCAGCCTTTGCTCTTGTCCTGGGGTTGCCCTCTGGAGGTATCTTGGGAGAAATTGCTGTCATCTGCTGCTACAACACTCCTAATGAAGATTCTCCTGGCATTGGGCATGTGGGACCTAGGTCATGTTGGGAGACAATCCAGGGAGCTCCTTGGATATAGGGAGTGGAGATCAGTGAGAGTCAGGCTGAACCTTCTGATGCCCTTATGCGCTGGCTGCTTGGCTTCCTCAGGCAGCTGATGCTCAGAGGAGAAGGGGAAGGTGTGGCTGCAGGCTCACTAGCACAGTTCTTTGGAAGGTCAGGGAAATTGGATGATCTGTGGGTCAGGGGTGAGGCCAAACCCTCTGATACCCAGGCTTCACCTGAATCTTGCAGCCTTGCCCATGGCTCATCTGGTGCTGGAGAATCAGGAATGTGGCCATTGCATCATGGAACTTTCTATCGGCTAGGGACACCCAGGTCTTTTGTGGGTTATAACCTATGTCAAATAAGGACAGTCATTATTGTGGGGTCTGGGAGTTTGGGGAGTGGCTCACCAAACTGATGGGCTGAATATTCCTCACACTCTCTTGAATTTAAGTGATGGATTAATTAATAGGATGGAGGAAATTTCAAAACAGCACAGCATTCCATCCCCATCATGGATACTACTGGCAGCCTTTAGTCTGATTTATGGTGAGAATGGGGAGTAGAATATACAGCTAAAAAATTTTGCAAAGTTGCAGTTTGTTTTACTTCAGATTTCTTGTGCTTGCTTTCCCCATCTTTTGCTTTTAACCTGTTGGTGTATTGATATTTAAAGTGTGATATGTATATATAGCGTATAGTTATTGCTTGCTTTTTACTTGTTAAACATTTATGCCTTTTAATCACAATGTCCAGTTAATTTATACTTAAATTAACTATTGATGCTGTTGGAAAAAAAAACACCTGACATTAAGGTTAGTGGAAAATTGGGTAAATGATAGGTTTGATGATGGAATATTTCTGGAAAGCAGGTTGAATAGTCCTGCTGTCAGGCTCTGAGAGAAGATTGTTGGAATGCTTTTGTTGCAATTGCTCATTCTTTCATTTATCTTATGGGACACAGTAACAGAGTTATTGTTTGTTGACACTTTTTTTTTTTTTTCAAATAAAAATTCTGTCATCAGTTAAAAGAGAGCTCAAGGATGAGGGGAGTGGCAGTGGTTGGGAAGGGTTGGCACACTGCATCGTCAGCTGATCTGAGAGTCATAACTAAGTGCTTTGGGAGAGACTGGAGTTGGGAAAGACTGGAAAGGGAAGGTAGGCAAGCTGCTCCCCTCCAGGCAGAAGTACCCACAGTCCTGGGTCCAGTGGGTTCCAGAGGGAGCAAAATCCTCCAGTGAGTGCTTGGATCCAGCCTTCTTTGGGTTTCACAAGTTTTTCCATTAATATCCTTTTTCTGCTCCAGGATACCATCCAGGGAACTACATTGCATTTCTTTGTTTCATCTCCCCAGTTACCTTTGTTCTATGACAGCTTCTCAGTTTTATTTGTTTTTCAAGCCTTCAGTAGCCTCAAGGAAAGCCAAGCAGGCATCCTGCAAGAATTTTGCTTTAGTCTGGCCTTGTCTGATGTTCCTCTCATGATTAGACTGGAGTTATGGGATTGGGAAAGAATAGCACAGGCACAAAGCATATTCTTGTCACATAATCTAATTATTGTTTAAATCATCAAATTTTGCCTTGATTAGCTTTAAGATCTTCTAGATTAGCTTTCAGACTTCTAAAATGCTATGATCATACATTTTATAGGGCTGCTGTAATTTTTATGAAAATATTTCCAGTATTTTGAAGTTTGGACTTATAATTACACTCAAATGATAAGCAGATAGGGAAAGCCCACACAAACAATCTCATAAGCAAAGCATAAGACTGGTTTTCTTTTTGTGGAGTGTAAAGAGGAGTGTTGTTGGAAGGAACAGAATCATGTTATCATAGTAACCAAAAGATTTATCCTACATTTGTATTCTCAGAGCTGTTTGACTGCGCTGATCTCACTGTACTCATATCATCACCCTCAACGGTAGCTGTCATTGATGTACATGATTGTGCAGTACGGACTGGGTCTTCACCACCATGCTTACTGGTGTCTTTACTGCAACAGTCACCCTGACAGGATTTCCTTGTGTATAAATGACCCATGGCATACTTGTTTCCAGTTAAGGCAAGATTACTATTAATTTTTTTTTCATACTGATGTTATGGACACTTGGCCACTGAGCCACATCCCCAGCCCTATCTTGTATTTCATTTAGAGACAGGGTTTCACTTAAGTTGCTTAGTGCCTCTCTTTTGCTGAGGCTGGCTTTGAACTTGCGATCCTCCTGCCTCAACCTCCTGAGCTGCTGGGATTACAAGCATGCACCACTGCACCCAGCTATTCAGTGGCTTTATGTGATCTGTTTAGATGGTGCTGAATAGATTTTCATAAAAGGTCTTAAAGAGTCCTCCTAAACTAAGTATCTGTTGCAATCACATAGGGCTCAAACCATGCCACTTAGTGATGTCATATGGATCCTCAAGCTCAGTCATATACTTTTTTTTTTTTTCTTCTGTATTCAGTTCTTCTGCAACTGGCAAGTGACGCTTTGCCAAATGACATGACCTTGGCTCTTGCATACCTTCTTGCCTTACCACAGGTAAGCTTGCCTTCACCAATAAAGAAGTACTTAAAAGTGAATAAACAGAAAATCTGTACTGGGGATTTTTATCAGTAAAATCGTTATATTATCTGTGCCATTTTCTTCTGGTGGTTATTAGGTGCTGAAAGGACCCTAGTCAGTATCCAGACAGTGAATCCTACAATGTTAGCTTAAATGTGAATATTTAAATCCAATTTTACGTGCATGGGATCTGCTTCATAGTGCCTTCTGAGTTTTCATATCATCATGTTAGGTTGACCAGCAGTTGGAATGGGTGGGATAGGAACTTTATATCAAAATCCTGGGCAGCAACTAGAAGTGGAACAATTTAAATGGTCTTTTTAATTTTCTTTCAGCTGAGTTAATTGTATCATGTCCCTTCCCAGGTGTTAGATGCTAACCGGTGCTTTGAAAAGCAGTCCCACTCGGCGTTGTCTCTCCAGCTGGCAGCCTATTACTATAGCCTGCAGATCTACGCCCGACTGGCTCCATGTCTCAGGGGGAAGTGCCATCCGCTGTACAGGGTGAGTCCTCGTGTTCCCATGTTGTTGGTGAGTAGAGTTCAGGCATTCCTGGAATAGTCGAAACACGTGTTTGCCTTTGTATCTCAGATGCTTTCCACGTGGCAGGCAGGCCTTGCCTTTTCTGTTAGACATAGTCTCTTTTCCAGGTATCAGTAAGAGGTAGAGCTTCTGATATTTATTATGAATACCAATTCCTTCCCCTAAATTTTCTTTCATTTACTTTATTTTCTAAGTGCTTAGTTAGGAGAGGCTAAATGAAGAATTGACTTTTTAATTCACTATTCCAAAGGAAGATGGCTGTGTAATTTAAGAAAGTAGGCCATGTAATTCTTTGAGCCATATTGTACTTTTATTTATTTTTAAGCCAGAGGTATAAGATTAAGTAATTGTACAGTTTTTTTGTTGAAACATATTATTCCTAAAAAAAAAAAAGTTTGTTAATTTCTGAGAAGAATCTAACTATGACTCAAGATATATGTATCTTTTTTTGTGGATACAAAAGTTGTAAGAGATGCTTCTGGGAAGTTATAGCCATCCAAGTTTCCTTGTATAGATAGGTTTTAAAGATCAGCATTAGAAAATAATCTATTTTTTATATTGGATTATTTTAAGAAAATTAGTACTTCAGGAATAGATACATAAATAAACTCTGAAATCCACGATATGCACAGTCTGAGGTCCAAATTTTATTGAGGAAAGATTCCTCCTTTCCTGACCTAAAGCAGGACTGTAAAATAACTTACTTGCCACAATCATTCAGAACAAATCTAAGAACCTCCAAGTGTCTGAGCACATTTCTTCTGGATGATAGCTATGGCTCCCATCCATCAGTTTTTATTTAGAGAAGAGGGACAGCGGGTGAACTACCCACAGCACGGTTTAGTCTGCCAAGGGCACTATCATCATTAGGTGTACCTTGTTCTTAGGCTTAGTTTTATTATCATGATTGTGTTTGCCCAGGAAATAGGAATGTTTTCTTCTCTTACCCACTTGATGTATTCCTTTGTTTTGGGAATTTGATTTTTTTTTTTTTTAATAGCTGCTGCTACTTTGTCCAGTTACTTATTTCACTTGTAAACTTGAATTGTTTCCCTAGAAGGGTAGGTTCTCAAAATACATCTGACTGAATTCTCTCAGTGGAAAGCATATGCTAAAATGGGGTCTCTCTCTTTCATTCCAGTTTGTCATTTTTATAAAGACCCTACTGTGTGCATGGTGCTGTGCTGTACCTTTGTGGAATATAGAGAATTGAAAGGCCACCATTCAGTCAGTTTGTTGATCTCCCAGAGCGCCTTGTGCTGCCACCCTCTCCTATTGGCTTGGTGCTTGACCTTGGTGAGCTCAGCACTTACTGTCTGTGCATGTAAAGGAGTCACAGGAGCTGGGGAATAGAGTGGCAGCACCAAGAAGAAATGAAATACTTCTAGAGAGATGTGTGAAGAGAAAGTGGGGAGAGTTAGTGCCTCTCCATTTCTTCTCATCTCTTTCCCCCATGTCCTCATCCTAATTCAGTCTCTCATAGTTCTTTACCTAAACTCTTATGTCTGCCTCTTAAACATCACTTTGTCTTCTTCCTTCATTTTTCTGTCTTCAGACATGATGTACTCTCTGCCAAAAGTGCTTTTCCCACCATGCCTTTGCTTAGATAGTTGGCAGGTGCCACCTGATGAGTATAGCTTTCTACAGTACTCCCAGGGTGAGGGCACTCTGTGCTTTTGTACTGCCCTCTGCTTGCCTCTGTCTTGGCACATGTATGCTATCTATGGTTTAGAGTTTATATCCTTTTCATCTCACTAGATAATGAGCTACTTGAGGGCAGTGTTTGTGTTATACTTATTGGATTTCCCAGTGCATAGAGCAGGACCTGGAACATAAATACAAATGTTTACTGGGTAGGTGATGGAAAATTTATAAGTAATTCTATAGCACATACAAGATAATTGAATTTGCGTATGTGTATTCATCAAATATTTATCACATGACTGCTGTTGTGCCAGGAAGTGTTCTGGAGGAAGCAAGAGTGAATGAAGCATAGCAAACCCCCCCCCCACTTTTAGGAATTACATTCTGTGGGGAAAAGGGCACCATAAACATGATAGGTAAACAAAATATGTACTAAAACAAAAGCAAAGTGAAATGATAGAAGGTGGGATGTGCATGTGTGAAAAATACTATTTAAATAGGGTCTGGAAAGGCCTTAGTTGAGAAGGTGCCTTTGAAGAAAAGAGGACATAAGCAACACTGGGCAGATACCTGAGGGAAGAACATTCCAGACAGGAACGAGCAGGACCAAAGGCACAGAAGTGTCACTCTTCTGTCATATGTACTATATTATTTCTTGTTAGTTATTTGAGTTGATGTTAAAATTTTACTATATAAAATTCCAGGCATAGAGGACTTGCCTGACTCTGGAGGACAGTGATAGACATGCAGTCTGTGGCCAGCCTTCATTGTGGCTATGTGGGGGCCCTTCTGTCTGGCTAAGAAATGTGTCAGGAAGGGCTGTAACAGCAACAGTTAGTTTAGGAACAAGTGCGAGTTGCCAATGGACAGTAGAAATATAAAACTAACCCTGAAGAGGTATTTGGCTCTCTTACAGTTTTTTTTAACATTCATTCTGCTCTTTGATCCTTCAAGCAAACCCATTTTACAGAAGAGGAATCTTCTGTGGAGACAGTGATTCAGAAAACTGTGGAGACTTCTCTAGATGCTCTGGTGAAAAGCACTGCCCTGTCATTGAGAGCTCTGACTCCAGGTTTTCCCTGCCTGTTACTTGAATGTGCTGCCACTCCAACTTTGTGGCAAAGAAGGCAGCGTTGCTGTTTGTGGAGCTGTGTGATGTCTCTGACATGCTAGTTTGTGGTGATTTCCAGAAGGATATTTTCATGGGTAGTTCTGAGTGTGGAGGTAAAACCTCAGTTCCTGTATGTGACAGATAAAATCCTCAGTGACCTGGCTGGCTCTGCCTTACCCCTCCAGGTGCGTTTCCTGATGCAACCTCTTTTGCAGCCTGTGTTCTAGCTGTTCAGAACTTTAATTTCTCTGAATTTAAATCTTTTTGTGTGCCTCTGTGCATGCAGAGCCAACCTGTACTGCAGGATACCCGCTTCTTCCCCACTCTGCGCAGATGAGTCAGCCCACAGGTGCTGCCTCTGCTGCCTCCCCTACCTCACCACAGACATCGGCCTCTTCTTCCTCTTTGCTCTTTGCATATGCCCCAGGAAAGTAGTTCTTTTGGGGTGTTATAATTGATGTGCATCTGACTTTGAGTGTAGGAATACCATTGCCCCCTGGTTCCTCAGGACCTAACACACTGTAGTTACCAAGTGACCATTAATTGGCAAGTGAATAAATTCAGGAATCACATCAACTGAGTGTGTCAGGAAGCCCTTTAAGCTTTCAGATTTGAAGTTTTGAGTCCTGAACCTCTTGGATTGAAAGGAAGTACAGGTAGGTGCAATAACTGGATGTTTGAAGAATACAAGAGTTTTCTGTTGACTGCCTAATGCCTCATTATTTGAGTCTTTTCAGCATCTTCCTCTGCATAAAACAGCACTGCTGAGTTTGGAACTAAATATGACAAACTCCTGATGAATCATCTTGGAAATTGAAATCAAAGTGGTTTCAATTTGTTGCCTACACATAATAACACTCAGTGGAGCTTAGCTTTCACTCAGTTGTCAGTTCAGCTTGTTTCTCATTCCACAATTTTTTCACATCTTCTCTTTCCACCCCTGTAGTGATGTGCTGCAGGAATGCTAACTGAGGTTGATAGAATGTACAGGGCAGTTCTGGTCCAAGGCCTGTGCATCACGCAGGGCAGCCGCGTCCGGAGCCAGCCATGGAGGCCTTGGAAATTGGCAGCTTTGTGAGAGGATCTTTGGGGCAGTGCACCTCACCTGCATTTTTCTTTGTGGTTTTATATGATGATGACTGGCAAATGGTTAGTAGGAAATTATTTTCTCTACTAACATTTGTCCTAATTAACTTAAATTTTTATGTTTAAGACATGATACACACATGATCAAAACATGCAAGTGGTTAAAATGATATACAATAGTTAGTGTTTCTCTTTTGTATCTATTCAAAAACATTTTATGGCTATACATGTTTATGCAACTGTATTTTAGGTGAATATGAGTAAACCATGCATATTGTACTATACCTTGATCTTTTTTCACTTATAGCTCACCTTAAAGTTAATATAAATGTATCTTCAAATACGATCTTTCTAGCATTCTTTTAAGTCTTTAAGTTTTCAAAAGATGAAATGGAAACATGTCCTTTAGTTTTATAGGCTAGGGAAGCAAACACAGCAGGGATGAAATTCAAAGCTTTATGGTAGACAATTTCTAAAATGTGGGTTTTTTTAAGTTACTAATTGAAAATACTAAGGAGATAATTATCTCAAGCAAAATAACAATCCTAAAGGGGAAATGTACCACCTGTTTAAAACTTCCTGAAAAATATTACCAAGAAATGCAAACTATTAAACCAGAATGGATTTATTGCCTCTACTAGTAAGTAGTAGAATAAGTCATTTAGCATTGTGTTGTCACGAATATTTATGTATATTTTGTTTTTACAGTGATTTGACCATATTCTTTAAAGAAATTTTATTCAAAACCCTGAAGAACTGCATTACCAAGTTTTTTTGGGGGGAAAATAAACTAACTCTTCACATTTTCCTTTTTAAATTTCTGATCATTTTTATGCTATTACTTTGATAGTCTGTGAAGTTTTACAATGTCATTTTGAATACTGAATGTTTCAAAGCTACCCATGAAGTCCTTCACAGTCTTCTCAGGGGCTAAAAATTTCATACTTAAGAATCATGTCATTGATCTTGGGGGAGAGGACAAAAGGGACAGAAGTTGTTTGAGTATACTCTATGCACCAAATACCCTTGAGTGATGGCTTGTGTGAGGTCAAGTGTGCAGAACACTCATGGAGACCTGTTCAGTTGGTGTGGGAGCAGTGATGGGAGGCCACGTAGCCTGACTCTCTTGCCAGCTGCAAGACTACAGCTGTGGACACCTCAAGTGCAGACTGGGTATCTGGGAAAACAGGATCATTTGTCCCCCTTACACTGCTAGTTGCTTTGAGGGTTGAATGAGCATCGTGTGGAACGCTTCAGAAGCTTTGAGATGCTGTGCACTTGGGTAGGTGCGTGGACATGTGAGCTGAAGTACTGGGTCAAGAGGGGATTCTGGAAATATTTTATGAAAAGTTGTTACAGAATCTCGGGGAAAATTTTTAGTAAAATTTAAATTGAATGTTTGAAGTAATCATAACCAAATTCCTTGAGGAAAAGGTAGAAAGCGGTAGTGGCAATAAAAAAATAACTGGCGTGGCAGCTAGGACTTACTACATGCTTATCCATCCAGTCTTATTTCATCATTATGAGAACTCTAGAAGCAGAAAACTTGATGCTTAGGAGGGAAATATGAGCAATTTAGGCCTTTCCTTCCAGTTCTTTGATTTTCCTTATGATTTTACTTTTCCTTAGAAGCCTTTGTGAGAAATTGTCTTTTCTCATTAATATTATAGCACAAATTGAAAACCTTCCTATATACTTAACAAATACTTGTTAATCCATACATTGTTAGCTTTTGGAAACCTGCTGTCAGGGAATGAAAAGAATAATTCTGTGCACCCTCATAAGACAATCTCAAAAGGAGGCATATCAGACAGGTAATTGAAAGCGCTCTTCTTGTTCATGATTCTAAAACAGAGTTATACTTAGAGAAGAACACAGATCTTAAAACAGAGATGATATTAAGAGACACCTGTCTTACAAGGTTGTTGGTAATAACCAAGGCTCAGTACATGTATATTTAGCACTAGGACTGTTCTATTCTGAAGACTGAAATATTAGATTTTTGTTCTTAAATATTTCTTGGGAATAGTGAATAAATTTGATGTACAAAGGCTACGAAATAAAAATTATTCATAGAGGATCTAGACAGTTTCTACTTAGTGAAAGAGAAGAGATTAAAGTTGTTTAAACTGTGGGAATCTTTTGGCTATATGTATAATTTGTGGGTCTGAAAAATTGTATTTTTCAACAAAGAAATCTGTTCTGAATATTAGTGGAAAAATAAATGAGAGCATTGTAGACCTTCCTCATTTCCACACCTGGAGGGATTTACAAGGGTTTATTTTATTTTAATGATTGAATTCTTGTTACGTTCATACGATTTTAGTCTTAGAAAGGTGATCATTTGGTGAAGCTCCTTTTTTTTTTCCTTTTTTTTTCTTTTCTCCCCCCTATCCAAGGAAACTGAGCACCAGAAGCATCAAGTGAGGGAATCAATTGCTCCCTCTGTGGAGTTCCCAGGACTCTTGGCTTGTGATTCTGTAATGAGCCTATATTCAGATGTCTTCTGTGAATTGCTTATGTGTACATTGTTGTCAATCAGTGGTTTGTAAATCCATGAGAGTAAGCTCTGAGTCCGGTTTATTTTCATAGAACAGTGAGGAGCAGGGTCCTTTATTTTTGCCTCCTAGCAAACCACAAGGAGGGTGTGCTTATTGACATTCTTTTATAGGTGAGGAAGCGGATAGGAAGTAACTCCAAATTGCCACTGTTCAGTGGGGGAGCTGGAATATGAACTAGAACTACTAACTTAAAAGCCAGCTCAGTGTGCCCAACTTCACCATCCACCTGATGTGTGCACAATACTGTGTTCTGGAAAAGGTGAATTTATGAAGTATACATGGTCTCTGCCTTCCAGATGCTATAATGTAACGTTGAGAGAAGGCAATGTAAAATAAATTATATAATAGAGGTACAATTGAAGAGAGTGCCTGTATGTGTTAAATGCCTCTTAGCAAGTTCCATCATTCCTTTCATTTATTTGAAATTGCCTACATCTTGACAGACTTGGTTCTTATATTAAATATATAGGAACATGTATATTATATGTTCTCACAACCACAAAAGCTGTGTTATTACTGCCAGTTCATAGTTGTTAAGTAACTTGCACAAGGTCACCCATCTACCAACTTCTGTTTGTCTGCTTATTTCACCATGCCGTGATATTTTCTTTATTGGCAAAAGGATATTTAATATGTCCTTTTTGTCACATATGAATATGCAGGTTTTATGTGGAGAGTCAAAACTTTCTTTCAGGATGAGAGCTGTGTAAATATTAGTAGCAGTAATTATGCTTATTATTGCTGAGTGCTGCCATTTTGTACCTTTGCTCTCCTCTTTGCCTTGGAATTTGTATCATAAATTGTATTACAACATAAGGAGAATATAAATAACATGTCTTACTACTGAGTCTAAGTGCCAAATGTATTGCCCCCCCCCCTTCTAATGGGAGACAGAGCAGGTGTGGATGGGCTGGCTGGCCCATGAACCATATCCCTGCACCAAATAATTACAGAGGTGGCTGTGCCCATGATGGGTTCAGGGTGATACTCCAAAGGGTTCAGTCAAACAGGTACAAAGGGGAAGAGGTAAATGTCAGCTATAGTCTCACTAAGAGTGAAAGCATTGGATTCTCTTTGCTTAAATCCATTGCCAGAAATATTATTATAGGCAGTTGGTTCCCAAATCACTATCTAATTGCAGTTAGATTTGGTTTATTCACTTCCTCTTTCTTTCCAGCTCTATCCAACTAGGTAGGCCTTAGCACATACTCTGGCCTTTTCTGGAATCAGTCCTCCTGTTTCTTTGACTTTTTTTACTACTGACACCTGAATAGTTAGCATACATGTTAACTCTTACAAGGAGACATCTTGGACACTTGCCCAAGCCCCACACCTCTATATTCCCATAGCACCCTGTGCTTACTTGTATTCTAATGTTTGCAATTATTTGCTTGTTTCTTTCTTTTTTTTTTTTTCCCCATATTTGTTTATGACCTGTGGGTACTTTGGTTCTATATCTTTCCCTTTTTTAACTAATTTATTTCTTTTAATTAAGTATATATGACAGCAGAATTCATTATGATTCATTGTGCACAATTGTAGCACAACTTTTCATTTCTCTGATTGTACACAGTGTAGCGTTGCACCATATGTACAGTAATACGTGTACCTAGGGTAATGATGTCCATCTCATTCTACCATCTTTCCTGCCCCTATGCTCCCTCCCTCTCCCTCCCTCCCCTTTGCCCAAAGTTCCTCCATTTTCCCCGTGCACCTCCCTCTCCATTATGGATCAGCATCCACTTATCAGAACATTTGGCCTTTGGTTTTGTTGGGGGGATTGGCTTACTTCACTTAGCATGATATTCTCCAACTCCATCCATTTACTTGCAAATACCATAATTTTATTCTCTTTTAATGCTGAATATATTCCATTGTGAATATATACCACAGTTTCTTTATCCATTCATCTATTGATGGGCATCTAGGTTGGTTCCACAGTTTAGCTATTGTGAATTGAGCTGCTATAAACATTGATGTGGCTGTGTTACTATAATATGCTGATTTTAAGTCCTTTGGGTATAAACCAAGGAGTGGACTAGCTGGGTCAAATGGTGGTTCCATTCCAAGTTTTCTAAGGAATACTGCTTTCCATGTTGGTTGCGCCAATTTGCAGTTCCACCAGCAATGTAAGAGTGTGCCTTTTCCCCCACATCGTCTTTAACACTTATTGTTGCTTGTATTCTTGATAACTGCCATTCTGACTGGAGTGAGATGAAATCTTAGAATAGTTTTAATTTGCATTTCTTTTTTCTTTTTCTTTTTTTGTACCGGGAAATGAACTCAGGGGCACTTGACCACTGGGCCACATCCCCAGCCCTTTTTTGTATTTTATTAGAGACAGGGTCTCACTGAGTTGCCAAGTGCCTTGCCATTGCTGGGCTGGCTTTGAACTAGCGATCCTCCTGCCTCAGCCTCCCAAGTGCTGGGATTACAGGCGTGGGCCACCATGCCCGGCTGATTTGCATTTCTTTAATTACTAGAGATGTTGAACTTTTTTTTCATGTATTTGTTGATCAAATGTATATCTTCTTCTGAAAAGTATCTGTGCAGCTCCTTAACCCATTTATTGATTGGGTTGTTTGTTATTTTTGGTGTTAAGTTTTTTGAGTTCTTTTTATATCCTGGATATTAGTGCTCTCTGTGACTTCCATGTGGCAAAAATTTGCCCCCAAAATGTAACCTCTCTTTTCACCTCATTGATTGTTTCTTTTGCTGAGAAAAAGCTTTTTAGTTTGAGTCTATCCCATTTATTAATTTTTGATTTTATTTCTTGCTTTATAGAAGTCTTGTTAAGGAAGTCGGGGCTTAATCCAACATGATAAAGATTTGGGCCTACTTTTTCCTTTATTAGGTGCAGGGTCTCTGGTCTAATTCCTAGGTCTTTGATCCACTTTAAGTTTTGTGCATGGTGAGAGATAGGGGTTTATTTTCATTTTGCTGCATATTGATTGTTTCAGAATAGACTATTTCTAGAGCAAAGGGGCTTATCCACTTGGTACATAGTAGGTGCACAAAAATTATTAAATGAATGAAAGTTGGTCCCATGACATACTGTGATAGGATTAGTATTCAAATCAAGGTCTTTTGACCTGTTATTTTTGAAAATAGGACTCAGAGTATGCATAGTTAGGGGAAATTTAAATACAATAAGCTTGACTTTTACACAAGTTTACCTGCTGGAATTCAAGATTTCTTAATTGGTTTTTATCCACACTCCCAGATTATTCCTTAATAGGATCAAGAGAAAAACTGTCAGGCTAGGTTTGGTGATATAGACTCGACATTGACAAATCTCCTGTGTAGCTCAGAATAATGGTTTTCACACGTTAGACATACTGACAGCTTACTATAATTAGGAGTGCATTTCTGAGAATCAAAGGTAGATCCTAGGTTATTTCCCCTGATTTGCTCATGTTAAAATTATACCACATCTTCCCAGAAATCAGGAGTGATTGAGTTAATGCTGTTCAATTATTATGCTCCCTGTAAAATAATTTTAGTATCATGACTGAGTTGCTCTTGCTTTGTTGATATCCAGACCAATTTCAATGTGAATAAATGTGGCTATTTAATCACTTATTCTCCTTTCCTGTCAGCTGTTGGATTGTTGGTTTTGTTCTATTTGAATAGTTTTATTGTTATTAGAGAAGCTGCTAAGAATCATAGAACAATATCCCATTGAGCCTTAAATAAAGCAAAGTAAAAATTGTTGGCTGCTTTCTTAGATGACTAGAAGAGATTATGACTTTGGGAGCTGGGGTGGCTTTTTGTTTTTGTTTTCCTAACTTATCCCTGGAGAAAATACTCTTCTCCTTAGCTCTCCAGCCATTTATAGTGGGATTATTGACTGCAGTTTTCTTGTTGAGAACACTTGTGGTCTACAAAACTTTAGACAGAGGCAATAATGATGAAAATTTCTTCTAGAGTAAATTATTATAAGTTACCAGATGGTTAGAGGAAAAAGATGATGTAGGTTTATGGCAGTTGTAAAAGCAAGAAGGTACTTCATAAGTTGAAAGAACAGGGCCGTGGGCCAGAAACCTGTTCCTGGACTCAGTTCTTTGTCCTATCTTTGTAGTCTTCAAAGTAGTTTAAGAACCACCTCTGCAGTCAGCTCCAGGGCATTTGTGAGCCTTGATTAAAAGGCCGTAGTGTGAAGGGCCAACCAGGTGCCCAGTGGACTCCATTATCTTACTTGCTCACACCTATGCAATTGCATGTAAAATATAATCTTTCCATGCCTTTCACAGGCCGATCCCAAAGAGCTAATCAAGACAGTCACTAGGCACGTTACTCGACATGGACACGAAGCCTGGCCTGAGGACCTTGTTTCACTGACTGAGCAGTTACACTACTACAATGAGCGCCTCTTGGACTTCACTCAGGCACGACTACTTCAGGGCCTTCGGAAGGGGGTGGACGTGCAGCGGTTCACTGCAGATGACCAGTATAAAAGGGAAACTATTCTTGGCCTGGCAGAGTAAGTGATTCCTTTGTCTCATGAAGGATGAATTTAAAATGGAGCACAGTAAAATTCAGACTCAGTCCCAGTCCCTTGTAGATTCACATTCATGGTTGATATCAGCAGGACTTTCCCCACTTTTTCCACTCATAGGAGGGATGCATGTATATTCCCAAAAGATGACTAAATGCAAACGTCTTAAGCCACAGATTTAAATAGTAAGCACTGGGATTATTTTTATTTATAAAGTTTCCCATGACTTTAAATAATCCCATACCAAGATTATGACCATATAGTGTGGTCAGGGTAGAAAGCATGGTATTTGTGATGGAACTCAAAAATAATAAAATTGCCCTTTATTCCTGGCTAGGAATCTCATTTTCCAAAGTACATGCAAATTTAATTTCTCCAGCATGTTAATGTAAGAGACATTTGATTTACTAGCTGAGGAAGACCCCGTGCTGTAGGTTCAGATACCTTTATCAGTTCTGGGCTTCTAAAGAAAGAGAAGCTGCCTGGCACAAGTTTCTTCTGTCAGAGGCAAGGAGCAGTGGCCAGTTTTCCTTTTGTGCCTTACCCCTTTCAAGAGAAGAGCAAGGCCTTGGGTGAGTGGCAGTACAGCTCAAGGCCCAGTTGTAAGAGCTGCTTTGTAGGTATGAAATTCCCTTTGGTTTTAATACTGATGTCTGTTTTGTTTTAGGAGTTTAGATCAGATGAGAAGTGTTTACATGTCAGGAGGTGTGGGAAAGTGTGTTCACATTTGGTTATTGAAACAGTTTGTTTTCAACACCACAATTACTTGAGTGCTTACTATAGGCAAGGTGCTACGTAAAGTCCTCTGTAAACTTTCTAAATATCTTGTCATAGATGACCCCATGGGTTCAGGTATTGTTATCCTATCTCCTCATTGAGCTGGATGATGCTTGGGAGTACCAGGTAACTGGCCCTAGTTTCAGTTGACGGTACAGATCCCTAATCTGCCACATGTCAACCTTTGCATCTTCACCAAGACACCACACACCTTCCCCCACATCCTGTTGCATTCTCAAGGGGCAGTTGGTGTGCAATGCAGTCTTGGCTTCCAGCCTTGAAACTAAGGCTGAAGTGTGCTACACTTAGTGGTCATTAATCTCTATGGGCAAATTTCTTTAAAATAACAAAAATGGTTTTGATTATGTTAATGGTATGTTAATTTTCATGGTTATCATTTAAATCCTTGAGAAAGTGGAAAAGTAGCCTTGATATTCTCTGGTAATTTTATTATCAGACACCCCAGATTATCTTTAGGATAAGGCAGGGTGTGGAGAAATAAAAAAAAAAAAAAAAAAAAAAATAGCGGGAACAGTCCCCGACTGTTCTCAGTTAAGGAGAGAAATATAGAATGTTTTTCTCTTCCCCTCTATTCTCCTGGAGGTTCATAATTTCAGGTCATTTAATGTCCAATTTGAAAGAGACGTAAGACATCTTCTATAGTCCAACCTCCTTGCTTTTTGGAAGAGGAATCTTGAAAACCAGAGAGCTTTAAGGAGTTGTTCAGGTTCCCACAGCAGGAGATGAGCCTGGGTTTCCTAATTCTAAATTCAGTGTGCTTTTCCTTTGGGCATTTTGTAATCCTTGATGCTGTGTTCATGATTTCATAGAAGAGGATTATTATGCAGAAAAAGTTCATAAGGTAAGGCTTGCCTTCTGTCATTAGTTATGTTTTGCTAGTGTTTGTCCTTTATTTACTTTTTAAAGTATCCAGTTAGTCTGTGATATTGAAGTATATGCCAAAGGACAAATATATACCTTTGACAAATGTATAATAGAATCTTCTCTACATTCAGTTGCTTAGAAAAGTATACAGCAGTCTTTGGATGGCTTGTTTAAGGTGCCTGAAAGTTTCCAAGGCTTGTGGCCTTACCAGTTCTGATTTTAGAGATGGCATTTCAGTGTCTTGTGTAGATTTGTAAAATCCATTTCTTGTTTTGCCACTTGTATACAATGTGACCATTCTTCAATTTCTTACTTGTATGTCCATTCTGCAGTTGTTTTTTGTAAGTCCTTAGTTATACATGTCTTAGATAATACTTTTTCAGGGGTCAGGCAGGGTGGCTTTGAAGAGGATGTAGCATAATTTGTTCCCTCCCATCTTTATCAAGTGACAAAAAATGTTGGTACTTAAATGCAGCATGTCCAGATGCCAGGCAATGTGTCAGACTCCTAGGAAGGATGAATTGATAATAGTCCCTACTGTCAACGGATTCTCATTCCATCATGTAAGATAGGTCCTCAAAAAATAAAAAAAAAGTTTCAGTTGACAGTGACTTAATCCCTAGGTTGACAAATTTATCTATCCCTGGATCTCTTCTTTTATAGCCCATAAGCAAAGAAGGACTTTCATATTTTTAAAGGTCTGTGGAAAAACAAAACAATAAAAAGAAGGCTATGCTGCAGAGACTATGGCAGTAAAGCTGAAGTATTTACTATGTGGCTCTTTACAGAAAATGTTTACCAGCCCCTGGCTAATCAAACATATATGTCATGGTTTACTTAGGGTGAATACAGTCTGAACAGTTGTTAATAACAGAGATTTCATTTCTGCTTCCCTGGTTTTGGCCACACCTGGCCAAACAAGAATTCTTCCTTCCATTTCTGTTCTTCTGGGAACTAGGGGTTTTGCAGTAGACCTTAATGTGGGCACCCTGGACCATTTTCTTGTACTTCTCTATATTCCTAGAGAATCTCAAGCCTGGTGATGCCATTCCTTGGTTTCAACCTTCCACTTACTTTCAGTTGCCTATAGGATAAGGTACAGGTCCTGTCAGCTCAAGGAACCCCTTTCTGCTTCATTTATCATAGGTCCATCCGTCTCCTCTTCCTGTTGGCCACCTTTGCTTAGTTAATGCTTGTTTCTCCTTCAGCCTCCAGCTCAAGTTTGTTATTCTTCTATCCCTATTGTCACAGCGTTTTGTGGTCTTTTTTTTTTTTTTTTTTTTAAATTCTACCACCACGTATTTAATTACTAGTTCACATCTCATGTCATCTAGTAGTCTGTGAGTTCCTGAAGAAATATCTTGTTTATTTTTATGTCCTAATTAAGTAGCACAGTACCTGTCACAGCAGAGAAAACATGCTTATTGAGTGACTAACTATGCCAGATATCTACCTTAGGATAGAGATATGCTGTTTGTTTGCAGAGGCTCTAGAATCTGGATCAGAATTTTTTAACCTCAGCAATACTGACATTTTGACTGGATAATCCTTTCTCGCAGGAGATGGGTAGGCCTGTTCTATGTATCGTAGGGTGTTCGACAGCATCCCTAGCATCTGCCTAGATGCCATTAGCACCCTCCCCACCCCCCATTTGTGACAAAATATTTCTAGATGTTGTTAAATCTTCCCTGGTCACAGAATTACTCATAGTTGGGAACTACTGGTCTAGGTGAATTCATGGTAAATTGCAGTGTACTCTGTGAAAAAGGAACAGTCAGATTCCTTGGAAGTCCTTTTCTGAATTCTTGTAAAATGGCTTTTATTTAAGGGCTGTACTGACTACCCTCACAGCTGGAGAGCAATCCCAATGAGAATTTTCTTTGCCGATTAAGGTAATATGTTCCTTTTCTCTCCCTTTCCTGTGCCGGATGGACATTTCTGAAGGACTCTTGAAGAAAATGTCTACAACATTGCTCTTTCTCTGGCACAGCGGTACAGCGTCTCCCGTTGGGAAGTTTTTATGACCCATTTGGAGTTCCTGTTCACAGACAGTGGGTAAGCATGAAGTTCATATGAAAGTTTGTGTCCATGCTTTTCTTTTCAGAGTCTGTTAGAAAAGAATCTTGAAGTTATCAAGTACAACTTCAGGTTTCCTTCTCAGCTATAATAGACTAGTATCCTGGTGCTCTCTCCCTTTTACATTTTTGATATACTAATACTTAACAATAGCCTGTTCATGTTTTTTAGTAATAAGAGCCTTGAGTTAGATACTTTACTATTTGTTTATTCAGCAGTTTCTGTTAAGGACTATTCACGTAGTAGGTATACAGTGGTGAGCAAAAGCAGGTGTCTTGGCTGTCTTAGAGCTTAGGGTGTACAGCAAGAGACGGACAACAATCAAGGATTGCTATAATCAAATGTGAAAGTAAAGCCAGGACAGGTGCTGTGTAAGAGGGCCCAGTCAGGGGATTTGGCATAGTTAGGGAAGGCTTTCCTGTGGAGACGCTGCTGAGCTGTGCTAGGTCTGGGTATGGTTTGAGTGTCCCCATGTGCCTGTGTGTTGAAATTTAATCCCCATTGTGGGTAAATAAGAAGATGGGATCCTGCTGTGGTGTTTAGAGGTGGGACCTTCAAAAGTAGATCAGGATTGGATAAGATTATCTGGATGGAGTCCCCATGATTAAATCTGGTTGCTGTATAAAAAAAAAAAAAAAAAAAAAAAAAAGAGAGGGGCCTGAGGATATAGATGCACACGTGTGCACAACCTGGGAGCTCTACCAGCAAGAAAGCCATTACTAGATATGGACCCTGGAGACTCCAGATCTGTGAGCTAAGTAAACCTGTTCTTTATAAGATAGGCTGCTTCAGGAATTTCATTATAGTAATGCAAAATAGACTTATTACAAGCTGAGACCTAAATATTGAGTCAGAATTGATTACTCTACAAGGATAAAGATATCGATTCCTAAGTAGACAATATGGTAAGTGCCAAGGCCCTTTGATGAGGAACATGGTGAGTTTGAGAGCCTGGCAGAGGAACAAGGTAGGGGAGGACCAGTGAGTTGGGGGTAGCATGGCATGAGATGAGACTGAGGAGCCAGGCGATGCAGCAAGACCATGGAGGTACCAGCAGGGGCTGTTGACTTCTCCCTAAGAACAGTAGACTATTTAAGGATTTGGATGAAAGAAGGAAGATAGTATGACCAGATTTTCACTTTGACAAGATCATTTTCATGACTATGTTGAGAAAAAATTTGAAGGAAGTCAGTATAGACATATACAGACTATTTAGGGCACTATTACAGCGATAGACTGCACCACAGGTGACCATAGATTGGAGTAGGGTTTTAAAAGTGCAGAAGGAGAGACAAGAATGGGTTTCAGAGATATTTAAAAGGTAAAAGAGATGGAACTTAATATATTAATTAACAAGAATAAATTAGATATAAAGGCAAGTGAAAGGAGGGGAGACTTCAAGAATCATCCCAGCTAAGGTTTGTGGAACACATCTGTAATCCTGGCAACTCTGGAGGCTGAGACAGAAGGATCGTATTTTGGAGGCCAACACTGGTGACTTAGCAAGAACCTGACTCAAAATGGCTAGTGATGTAGCTCATTGTCCCTGTGTTCAATCCCTAAACACATACACACACACATTTATCCCCAAATTTTTACTTGGTCCACCTATTGGGTGGTAGCATCATTCAGTGAGATGAGACAGTCTGTTGAGGTCAAGCAGGGTGGAGAAGGAAAGAGAACGAATGGGAAGTTATATGTACTGAAATACCCAAAAGGAAATGGCAGTCAGCTGTTGGATCTTACAGATCTGGAATTCAAAGGAGAAGGTGGGGCAGAGGAACTGGCTTGGGAGTTATGTGCATGTACAGAAGCTGTACAGAAGCTGTGGGTGGGTGTGCTCTGGAAAGGAGTGTATGGTGAGAGAGCCAGGCTTGAGGTAGCCGTGAGGGCCTTCCACAATAGCTGGTCGAGAGCTGCTAGCAAAAGGAAAGAGGGGAGAGCAGTAGGAGTGGGAGCTGGAGAATAGGAACGCTGTTGAAGGGAATCCTGGCCAGAGCCTTTCAAAAGAGTTGAGGAGAACTGAGTGGGGCCAAATCCTGCTGAAGTGTCAAGAGATGCTTATGATGTAGCATCTTTAATTTTTATTAATCACTGAAATTTTAACTACTTCATTTTAAGTATTCATCAGGTTGCTACATGGTGACCCTGTTATCTATGACAAATACTGCCCTGACCTCACTATTTTTGCAGCACAATAATATGTTCAAATAAATGTTTCTTCTGATATGTGTATTGGCATTTTAAAAAATATCATGGCATTTTATTAAATATCTTTTTTCTTTGACTGAATGTTACATAAAAGGATTCCATATCTGTAAAAACAGGATGCTTCATTGGTCTCTGAATATATTATAAATTATCAGGCAGTCGAGTAATGTGCAAGACTGTTCCTGGCATATCATTATACCTGATAGCAGTGTGATTATGTAGATGCATAGCAATTACAAACCAGGAAATCATTAGCTCCTGGCATCATTACTTGTGAGTGGCAAAGCACTTAATATTGATTTAGCAAGTGTGCTTGGTACTCTGTGTTCTTTACTTAAAACCCTTTGCCTTACTATTCAACCAAACTTTTTTTTTTCTTTGTGGACTGGGAATTGAACCCAGGGCCTTGCACATTCTAGGCAAGCATTCTGTCTCTGTTGTAACTCCAGGCCTTTTTAAAAATCTTATTTTGAGACAGGGTCTTGCCACATTGCTTGTGCTATTCTGGAACTTGTGGTCTTTTTGCCTCAGCTTCCTTTGTAACTAGGGCTACAGTGTGCATCACCTCTTCCAGACAACAAGTTAATCAAACTTGGTAACCTGATTATTAGAAATTAGCCTTGTTAATACAAAAATTGCCCAACATTACTTAGTTGAATTAATAGTAAATTAGTAGTAAATAAAACTATTCCTTTAAAAACTCCCGCCCCCCCCCCACCACCGCCATGGAGTTCATTCCCCTGTCCTTGCACCTTCTCCCTCCTCTTTTGGTGGATGTGGAGGTGTGACCCCACAGCAGCTTCACAGCCAGGTGTGCTGTGTCCTCATGCTGTAGAGTGTGAGCCCTCCAATCAGATGGCTAGATCAAATCCCATGTGTCATCCTAGCTCTGTGTCCTTAGACCAGAACATTCACTTCCCTGAAGTTCATTTTTTACCCTCAAGAATAATAAAAATGATTTAATGATAAAATGTTTAACCTACAGCTGTCAATATATGATCAGTGCCTCACTAAGGGCAATTATTTGCCGTATTTCTCCAATCAGAGAGTTCTCATAAACACCCATACTTAAGTTCCTGGTTTCTTCCCCCCACCCCTTTTCCCCCTTCTTATACTATTTTAAGCAGTCTAATGCTTTTCCATGGTCATGAGTGCCTGAGTCACTTGCAACCGCTGGACAGTCTCTCATAGCAGCTTAGTCCTGCTGGAGTATGTTATGCCCCCAGGCTCAAGGTGGCCTTGTCACTCACTGCAGATTCAGTAGCCATTTTTCCTTGAGGCTGTACTAGACATTGGTGGATCTTACAGCAGCAGCTACCAGTGGCATGTGACCTGATGGGGCAGCATGGGGTTTGGAATCAAATCAAGTTTTAAGATCCAGTGCTACTGGCCAGACCCACCAACTGTGCAGCCTTGTGTGTGTTTCTTAATTCTCTTAAGTCACTGTTTTCTTAGTTATAAGGGACCATTATTCTTACCCTGGAGGATTGTGAAGATTGGAAGAAATCTGTGGAAAGTGTGTAACTAGGTGATTCTGTCAGTACTATTCTGGTTATTTCTCTTATTGTAATTTTTGTTAATTCTGCTGACTCCATGAGTGTCTTTCAGTTTTGGACACAGGATCCTTTTGAAATACTGGAGTTATGTGTCGAGCTGACATATTAGAACTATATTTATTCATTACATGTTGTTGTTGGTATTATCATTTAGTATCTTTGTATTCCAAGCACAATTTTAAGCATTGAGTCACATTCTTGTCCCCATGGAGCTTATATCCTAATAGGGATTTCTCCTTCTCCTCTCTGTCGCCAAAAATAGCCCAAAAGTAAATTGCAAGTTTAGTAAGTACCATAAAGAGGGTTCCTCTTCATAGGGACCCTAGAATGTGCTGTGCTATTTTTCATAGTGAATTTCATATTCTCTAGGAGGATTCATTCATCTCAAATGCAGAGATAGGCAAGAACAAGGTATCTCTGTGAGGAGATGGAACACACTATAGTATATCTGCCCTTTTCTGGATTGAAGCAGAAGAGACAAAATTTATACCTTGGGGTTGTTATTGATCATTCAGTGAGGTCTATGTCTAGGTTGCTATGTTGTAAAGTATTCTAAATTCTGTCTACCTCTTCCAGCATCCTCTCGCTTGAAGACCCTGACACAATTGAGGAGGTGGTGTCAGAGTGATTAGTATATGAAGAGGGGGAGATTTAAAGCCATATCTATGTCCTATAATTTAAGGTATTTCAGTTTATTAAGGGCTTGTTATAACTTTGAAAATTAAAACAAAAATCCAGGACCAGGAAAAATACATATTAGAGTAGGAATGTTGCATGTAGATATTCAGATCATAGGCCTTACAGGGTTTTTAAAATTGAGCCATAAATTTGCTTATAATTTCTTTCTTTTTTTTGGTCAGTGCTGGGGCTCAAACGCAGGATTTTGTGTATGCCAGGCAAACGCTCTGCCACTGAGCTCCATCTCCAGCCTTTAATTTTTCTTTTGATCTAAGGAAATAGTGCTTGACCAGAACTGTTATTTGTATTATACATAAAAAAATGGGGCCTTGAAAAATGAAAATACTAATTCCTATTGCGTTGAACGTGACCACTCCATTCATAGCAGACAATGTTCTGTAGAGTATCAATGTGACAGGAACCAGACTCTGAGATATTCACTGTTGATTCTTCCATCCACTCTCTGGGTGTTCTTGAAAAGTTGGTGAGATTCCATGTTGCCCACACTTTCCCTGAGTAGTCACAGGTGCTGCTGCAGGCTGCGCCTTATCGAGGTCATCCTGAGGCAGTCACACCCTGCCATTCTTGGGTGACCCCCTTGCACTGCACAAGTAGTTGTGAGTGCGGTCATTCCTGTGGATTTGTAGACCTTTGTGCTTTGGGGCTAACTAGTCTTTGGGGAAATGGTCGTAACTGCTATATCTGAACTGTCTCTAATATACAATCTCAAATGAAAATATTGGCTCCATTGCTTTATTGAGCAGAAACAGAGAGCTGAATTTGGGAGACGCAACTTGGACTCAGTTTCCATCTCTTTCTAGTTATGGGATTTTTATCTGAGCTTTGGCTTATCTCAGAGAACAAGAATAACAAGGTCTTCTGCAAAGAGTTATTGTGAGGATTAAATGAGGCCATCAAGGCAAAAGCACTGGCAGTTTGTTGCTAGATTCCATTGAAATCCCCACCCTTTCCCTCTCCAGCCTTTCCCTGCAGCTCTCTCCCCTTCTCTCTCTCCCCCCTCCCTGTCACATTGTAAGTAGTCCTTTCAGTCAGCTAATAGGATTGCATTATCACTCAATTTTAGATAGAGTGCAGAAAAATGTATTTAAGTAAACTGTTTTCTAATACAAATATAAGTCCTTTCAGTACTTGATGATTTTGAGTCACATTTTGGGGCAATTGGCAACTTGAAACCATTACAGAACACCTTAATGGTGGGATTAGTACTAATAATTTATCCCGTGTGCATAGAGTACAGCTTATGCTAGCTTCTTCCTGTAGTTAATCTGTGAAAGTTAAATATTCACTGTACATACAAGCTGCTTTATACCTAAACTTGGTTCAGGAAAAAGCACTTAAACTGTTTTTAAGGGTAATCATTAATTTGATTAGTGAAAACTCCACAGTGGTTTCATGGTATTTCTTCCTACTCTCTTGAATGTGAGTTCTTTGGGATTGTTTTCTAAGCAAAAATTTCATTTCTTGTTCCAAAGGGAAGATAATAGCTTCTTTCAATGGAAACTAATAAAATGGCTATTGATTACTGGCATCTATAAAAGATCTCAGGCACATTGTAATTTACAGAAAAGGGAGGTCTGGGTATTTATCATGTGTCAGTAAAGGTATTCCACTATCTGTCTTGACAAGATAATTAGGTAAAATTGCACATGAGGCAAACTGAATTGTAGGCACAGAAGAATAAGTGGGTGGGCAGAGGAAAAAGTAATGTTGATTGAGAGAGACTAGATCCAAAATTGAGTCAAACACAGATGAACTAAATAGACTGTTATGATTTAGTCATTGTTGTCCATTTTGTGGATGAGTCTGTCTTGAATACTGTTTATCAGGGTGTTAGGAGTGAAGTATGACAGCAGAGCCCTTGGAGAGCATTGCAGCAGTGCTTTCTGTGCGATTTCTCAAGTGGTTCTTAGTGTGGGCACTTGACCTTCCGGAGTCGGTGGCTGCTGTGTGATGTGTGGACAAACACACATACACCTTTGAGTCCAGACAGATCTGGATGCTTGGGCTTAGGCAAGTCACTTAACCTATCTTAATAGCAGTCTCTTTACCTATGAGTTGACAATGACCCAGTTTTAACTTGCTAGCCTAGCAATCAGCATAAGAAAGGCAAATTTGTTTTTCTCTTCTGCACCTTTTTCTGCTTGCAAGTCTTTGTCAATATGTGTCATCTTGGTGGGGCTACGTGGCTAATTATTTATCTGTTCATTGTTTTCAGCCCTCATTTTGCAAGTTAGGAAGGAACAGCAGAAGCTGTGAGTCACTTTCCTGTACTACCATGTACAGTGCTTTTCAACAATGACCTCACACGCTTGGAGTAGTGATGGTGTCAAGACTATTTTCCCAACAGCCGCCATTTCTACTGTTCCATGCACAGGCCTTTGCTTTCTTGCCTTGGTACTTTCATTCGTGTTATTTCTGCTTCATTCCTTTCTACAATGCCAAACTCAAGCATTTCTTTCATTAAATCTTCTGTTATCATTGATTTTTATTTCCTCTGCAGTCATAGCTTTTAGTGATCTTTCTCTTAATTAGAATACAATTTTATGTCCTTTGTCAGCACATATCATTGGTTTGCATCTTTGTTCATCACCAAGTACTTATAACTCAACTCGATTTTCAGACCTGGGAGAGAATTCTGTGCTGTAAATCTTTATGTCCTTCCCAGAGCATAGCGCTTGTCATATAGTGGACACCTATTTTATTTATAGAGGACATCCACTCATCTACTTGGCATTTTTAAGTCATGTTATTGAATGTTTCCTTTGTATCACACACTGGATCTTGGTACTGAGAAACTAAAGATAAACAAGATGTAATATGATCTTTGCCATCAAGCAACATGCAGTCTAGTGAGGGAGACAGTATAATCAATAGTTAAATATGTTATGAATATCATAATAGAATATTCAGCATGTGTCAGTGGCTCAGAAGAGGCAATGAAGGAAATTTTTATAGATAGGGATATTTTTGTGAATATTTGAACTGTCTTAATGGAAAACAACATTTATCTTGAAGTAAAAGTAAAAAGATAAGTTTTTTAAATTACTTATTTTTATTTTATAAATTGTATCTTTTATCCCAAGAATTTTTATAGTCTCATAAAAGTTTTAAAACACAATTTATATTGTTTATCTACAAAAACCAAACACATATGCCCTTTGGCACTTTCTAAAAATGGTAATTCTAGTAAAAAGCATATCATATTTCAGAGGTGTTGCTTTAAAGTTATTTCAAATCTAACTGTGATGCTGCCCAAGGTTTCATTTGTTGCCCCCAGCTACTTTTGTTTCTGCCTGTGGGAGTCCTGGAAACTGAATGTTTCTATCAGTTTGTAGGGCTGTCTTAAGGACCCTTAAAATTGGAGCACTAACAATGTTCTCCAGGCCACCACAATGGCACTAGACCTGAGACTTATATCCAGGGACAAACACAGGCCAAAGTAAACTCCTTTCCTCTTTGTCCAAAGCACAAACCAAACAAACAGAAATGCCTGAATTGTTTTTTTACCCCAATAAGTTAAACTTAAATGGTTCTTCTTTCATTATAGTATGAAGGCATTTACATTAGTATGAACATATTAAGATATGTGTTTTGTTCAAATAGCATTACCAAAGTTAATTCAAGAGAAAGTACAATTATTTCTTCTTTACTATTTTAATTTTGTTTGAACACAGTATAAAATTGGTATCTATTGAATATTAATTTAAAACCCTTAGATATAACACTTACGCCTAAAAGTTTGGACTCTCTGTTTCCTGAATTCCTGAAATAAGGTTGTAGCGTTTCTGTACTGAAGTGCAGATTTAAAAATTTTTTCTTGTGGCATGGGTAAATGATTTATAGTGGAAGCTGACAGATCTTGGTTTGTGTCCTAACTGGGAAGCATTGGACAACTCTTCTGCTGCAGGGATGCCCCCTTCACAGGGCTGCTACACCCGTGAGTGATGTGAGAGTCGTGCGGTGCAGTGGTAGGCATCCGATGTGTGTTGTTTTCCTCTCTAAGAGCTGCCTGGTCCTCGTGGCTTAAAGCCTTTGGTTAGGCAAGAGGAAGGGGATCTGTATGAAGTAGACTTTCCAGCTGGGTTTTAAAAAATCATGCTGTTGGATAAAGGAACCAAATCTTAACACTTTCTTTGGCTCTTAATTTCAGTTTATCTACAGGAGAAATCGAAAAGCGGGCCCAAGCCCTCCATCTCCTCCAGACTTTGAAAACTGATCCTGAAGCCTTTCAGAAGCACATGGCCAAGTATATTTACCCCACTATTGGTGGCTTTGATCATGAAAGGCTGCTATATTATTTCATTCTTCTGGAAAACTGTGGCTGTGCAGACTTGGGGAAACATGCCATTAAGCCAGAAACCCACATTCGGCTGCTGAAGAAATTTAAAGTTGTCGCATCAGGTAGGATGCTTACTTCACTGCTCAAACTTGTTCTTTTAAATTAAATCTAGGGATTAATTTTTCATATGCAATTAGGTTCGTATACACAAAATTTTGAAGTTGATCAACTTTAGTTAATATTCTATTTTTTCAATTCCTTTACTAACAGCTGAGGGAATTAAATATCAGAAAAAGTAAGAAACCTATTGATAGTTATACAGTGAGTTCTGGTGGATGTAGTATTTAAACCCACAGCTTCAACTCCTGCTCCAGAGGTTTGTCCCTATTTCCATTGGCCAAGACACTTCAAGTTCACTTCAATGGAGCCTATTTAAAAATGTGCATGAAACACTTGAAAAAGAGCCTTTGCATCTTTGATAAATTGTGGAAATCTTTAGAATAGTGTCCCTGTGCTCATAATTAAGAAATTAAACATGCTAACACTACTCTTAAATCTCTGTGATAAGTTGCATGGCACTTTCATGTCTATATTTATTTGATACTCAAATAAGGGCTAAGATCAATCCCTGTCTGTAGGTAACTGGTGAAATACTAGATAAAATAATAAATAAATATAATGCAGTCTGGAGAAGACCCAGGAGCTGTGGGAGCCTGGAGAAGCGAGAAGATACTGCCTTCCCAAGTGCACAGATGAGAAAACTGCAGCACATAGGGTGGCCTGTCTAGGCCACAGAATTGCAGAGCTGATGAAGTTTCAGGCTGGGACCAGGACTCAGATCTTCTGATCTTCTAAATGAATGGGAGATTGTGTGTGTATTTGAAAGTACCTGTGTGTTTACATCTGAGTGAACCACTTACCCACTTTGTTTTTTTTTCTCATTAGGTCTCAATTACAAAAAATTGACAGATGAAAATAAGAGTCCTCTTGAAGCATTGGAACCAGTTCTTTCAAGTCAGAATATCTTATCTATTTCCAAACTTGCTCCCAAAATCCCTGAAAAGGATGGACAGATGCTTTCGCCCAGCTCTCTGTACACTGTTTGGTTACAGAAGTTGTTCTGGACTGGAGACCCTCACCTCATCAAGCAAGTCCCAGAATCCTCCCCAGAGTGGCTTCACGCCTATGATGTCTGCATGAAGTACTTTGATCGCCTCCACCCGGGTGACCTCATTGCTGTGATGGATGCAATTACATTCTCTCCAAAGGCTGTGGCCAAGGTAACCAAAAGACAGAAACTATGTTGAGTGGTTTAGAAGAAATGAAAATTGTTTTCATAGTCTATAGATAAATTTTTATTTCCTTGAAGTAGAAAATAATTGCTTGTCTTTGGGTTTTTCTTTTTCCTGTGTGTGTGTGTGTGTGTGTGTGTGTGTGTGTGTGTGTGTATGTGCTAAGTATGAGCTTTTAATTGAGAATCATTTTTCTCTGTTACAGATATTTAGATAGTGAAAAAAGATTCACCTGCTCTAACTTATATGTATGTTTTGTACATACTATAGTTTTTGATGATATATATCATTCTTTTTTTTTTTTTTTTTTTTTGTGGTACCGGGGATTGAACTCAGGGGCACTCGACCACTGGGCCACATCCCCAGCCCTTTTTTGTATTTTATTTAGAGAAAGGGTCTCACTGAGTTGCTAAGTGCCTCGCCATTGCTGAGGCTGGCTTTGAACTCGCGATCCTCCTGCCTCAGCCTCCCAAGTGCTGGGATTACAGGAGTGCGCCACCGCGCCCGGCTGATATATATCGTTCTATATTAAATTTTCAAGGGTAAAGAAGTTCCATTGCTCAGCCAACAGTGCCTTTATTCAGAACGCACACTAACAATTTGTATTAAATTGAGCCCTTAAAAAATTTCACATGAAAATCACACAGCATATGACTTGGTGATAGAATTATCCATGGAATTGCGTGTCACATTTTCTAATTTTCCATGCTCAGATCTGAGCCTTTGGAGCTGCTCTCAATCCCTCGGCAATGTGTACCTTCACTCAGAAGAGAAGGTCCTTCTCCCCTTCTCACTCGCCCAGGCTTTACTGCTAGGAAAATGTCAGTTTCTCATTGCTTGGGCCCACGGTTTTCTCTCTGCTGGAAAATCTCTCGGCCTCTGCAGAGAGGTGTTGTCTCTGGAATGCCTTTTTAAAAATAAAATCTCCTTTTGCCCATCTTCACCTTCTCCTTCCCCCAAGTCAGTTTCATTATAGTTAATATTATCCTGGAAATTGGATAATTGCAAAGAAATGCAAACCATTCATTTGAAGGTTGGCACAGGAGTGGTTCAAACATCTGTGGAGAATGCTAGGCTTTACCTAACTAGATGCACAGTTGTGTATAACCAAAGACTTTTTTTGTTTTTTGTTGTTGTAACCCAAGTAATTTAATTAAAAACTTGGTTTCAATTTTATAAGTAGTGCATTAAAAAGATAACCATTTTAACTGTTGTCAAGGAAGAAAGAATTGTTTTAAAGGAAGATGGCATGGTGTATTTGAAAAAAAATCATAAGTTTGGAGTCATACAAACCTGGCTTTGAACTCTGAACCTGTCACACATCAGCTGTGTGGTATGGCCTCAGGAATCTCTATTAAACTCTTGCCTTTTCCAGGCAGAGTCAGGGCTGAGTAATCTGTGAGGAAGATAACATTACCCTGACTTTATAGACAAAGCTAAGTTGGTAATGAGGAGCCACAATTTGAACTCAAGGGAGACTGACTTCCTCCATAGCCCTTACTACTAGTCACTGAACTGCGCCACCCCTCAAAAGTTATAGAACAAGTTATTGGAGTGTCTAGAGATAGGTAGAGCTTGAGGGTCAGAGAACACCAAGCATTTTGGACCCAAAAGAATGGACTGTCCTGGGCTGTATCCATAGCAAGGCTGAGTCCAAATGAAAGAGGCCATGCGGGAGCCTGCTAATATATATGGAAAGGGGTAGATCCATGTGGGGATTTTGTAGTCCAAGAAACTCACTGCAGAGCTATGGCCTGAGCACTGGCTGAAAGGCAGATAAGCAAGGAGACCAGCCAAGACGATGGAGGAGTCTCCTCCTAAGGCAGTCTCTCGGCCCCACCTCAAGCTAAAGGAGGTTTTAAATATTTTATGTGGGTACAGGCTGGTTTGCCAAGGCCATATGCTAATTGTGCACATGTATATGGAGGTATGTGTCTTAACAGTTTTAGACCTTCCAGCAGCAATTATTTATTAATGATTAAACTTGAGACTGAGATATAGAGTTCACTTAAGAGTTTTAGCTGTTATATAAGTCTGATGATTCTAAATTATAGCACATACTCATCACTTCAACTAATTGTAATCTTACACTTTAAGATGTCCACTAGCCATCTGAAAATGGATGGCACAATCTTTTGTTCCTGTGTTTGTATTTTTCTGAGGAGAAAATGCCTGGCTGACTCAGCAGTGCAGGTGAAGTCAGTCAGTTATTGTGTTGCTTCCTTTTAGCTCAGGTGGTATGTTCCAAGCATAGATATTCTTTATTGTAGCTGTTCTCAAGAGCTGGTTTTCTATAGTCAAGTAAATTAGAGAGGTGAGACAACTACATTTAAAATTAATTTTATATTGTTAGTCTAGCTATAGTATTTTTCTTTTTTTTATTAATCAGCAAGCTTCTCATTTTCTGATCAGAGAGGAAAAGTGTGAAATTTAGATAAATGTTTAAAGCCACACACTGCTCTCCTATATATAGAGAGAAAGAATATAAAAATCAAAATGAAACACAACCCGTACATGTCAGAGGACACATTTGGAAAAGGAAATGCAGCTGGATTTGTCCAAATCTGCAAAACACCAGATGTTCCCACAGCTTGTACATGATGTAAAATAAGTGTGTACTATTCATATAGTGTTCAGTTTTCAAATGTGTACCCACATTTAATTCAGAACCAAATTTTCAGAAAGAACTAGTGAGCTTATTCTAGAGTGCATTTTAAAAAAACTAATCAATTATTCAGATATTAGAAGTCAGAGAGGAATATCCCAAAGTCTTGAGTGCCCAGTCCAGGTAAATACAGCAGGGTGGGCTCCCCGCACTCCTGGTCACAGTCATTTAGTTAAGACTCCTATCAACAGAATTCTTAGAAATTCTGGGGGAAATACTCACAAAGCAATATTACATCTTATAGCCAGAGAATGAATTTTCATGTCATTTGAGGTGATGAATGTGCAAAAGGGAAAAGGACACAAATGTTTAAACTGTTTTGCTGCAAATCCAAATTGTTTTATGTGATGTGGTCAGGTTTGAGTTTGAGTTGCTCTCCTATTGCTTATTGAACTTGGCATTAAAGAAATTATCACAGAAAGGGCCGAGAGCCAGGTGGTAAGTCTAGGAAGGTGGTAAGAGAAGATGAAAGGCAGGTCGAAACAGCATTGCTTGGTTCAGACATGATCTGGTTAGATAAAGGGAACGTCCGTGTAACCACCACCCTTGGGTTTTCTGCTTACTCTTGGTTGCTAATGTGGCTACATCCATAGGTAGGACATTACTCCTGTCACTTATGAAATGCTATCAAGAAATTTGCTGGAATTCTTTAAGTACCCTCGGGTTATGATGGAATTTAAAAAGGCCTTCTAGTATCCTTCCCAGTGCTTTTTAACCTGAATCGCATAGACATTTCCTGCTCCTCTCATTCCTGGTCCCTCAGGTGCCTCGTGTTCTAGCTCCCACCACTCACAAGTCACTGTGGTTGTAAACCACTGTTCCTGATGGGAGCATGTTGTCTCTTCTGAATTGGAGCATAAAAATGGTTGAAAACCTCTCATCTAGTCAATCCTCTGGCCTTCAGACATCAATTCTACTGATAATTAAGCCCCTGTCTGTCCTTCCTTGCTTTCTTCCCTTCCGCCTCCTTGTAGTCCCTGCTGTTGGGTTCTGCCTTCTGAAGCTGTGGAAACAGCAGAAGGGCATCTCAGTTTCATATTATAGCTGTTCAAATTCTTGAAATAAGCAACTGTTTGCTCTTTTATCCTATTATTCCAACTGTTTGGCATAAAAAATTGGGGAAAGTAAAATGTATCTTAAAGAAAAAAAACATGATTTGACCTAGAAGTAAGTTTACTTCTTAAGTCTGAAGAGGTTGCATTGTAACTTCAGTCTCTCTGCTGTGCTAATATTGTCTTTTAACTAAGGATAGAAATATGTCTTTCACCATAATGATTAAGCGGTCTATATAAAAATGTTTAGAACAAGAGATAAAGTGTATTACCTAATTGCTTAGAATGATACATGGGGGGGGGGGGGGGGGGGCGGGGGTGGTTCTAGGGAACGAACCCAGGTCCTTGCATATGCTAGGTAAATGCTCAGCCACTGAGCTGCCCTAGATTCTTTTTGTTTATCTGTGGTATTGGGGATCAAACTCAGGGGTGCTTCACCATTGAACTACATACCCAACCCTTCTCACTTTTTTTTTTTTTTAATATTAGTTGTCAAAAGACCTTTATTTTATTTTTATGTGATGCTGAGAATTGAACCCAGTGCCTCACACATGCTAGGCAAACATTCTACCATTGAACTACAACCCCAGTCTCCAGCCCTTCTCATTTTGAAACAAGGTCTTGTTAAGTTGCCTACACTGTCCTTGAACTGCCTTCTGAGAGCTAGGATTATAGGCATGTACCACCACACCTGGCATGACATAATTTTCTGATGCATGAATCAAACGTATTTTATGTAGTTTTCAGATTGAATAGTGAAATGTGTAGGTTTAGCTATGTTCCATACAGGAGTAGTTACCATCAGAGACATCAAGCAATGGAAAAGCTGCTTGAAAGAAACTTAAAATGAAATTTAAAAAAAATCTATAGTAAAACAATTTTTAAATTGTTATAATTCTTCATGAGGATGGACTGTTTTAAAAGACAAGAACTGATACATATTTATTCTTTACTGGGCATCTATTATGTTAAACACTTAATGTTATCCTTAAATTACTATAACAAATATCTTAGGTAACAGATTCATAAAGAGAAAAGGCTTATTTTGGCTTATAGTTTTGGACATTCCAGTGCACGATCAACTGGACAGTGGTGACAGCTTATCACTCATGGCTGTGGAACAAGCTGTTCACCTCATGATCAGGGAGAAAAGAGCAGGGGAAGAGACCAGGATTACTCTTCTCATTCAAGGGCACACCCTTAGTGACCCAAAGACCTCATACGTGGCACAACCTCTTAAAATTTCTATCACAGCAGTAGCACCAAGACAGGGACCAGGCCTTTAAGCACACGGGCCTTTGAGAAGCATTCAAGATCCAAACTATATAGCAACACTTAATAAACATCATCTTGTAATTCCTAGTGAACACTTCAGTTTTGCTCAGAAGCATTATTTTACTATGGTTAAATTGGATAAAATCAGATTCAGACACATAGGAATTACTGGACTGTTTTTTATTTTTTATGGTGAGAAAAAACAGGAGTAATATTCACAAGGCTACTCAAAACATTTCTTCTCAGAAAATTCAGAATATGAGGAATTCCTACATCAATGATATGATCCTAGTTTAGGGTTCAAAAACCAATATAATAGGCATCATGAAATCACCAGGTGTCACCTGGGAATATCCCAAGTCAATAACCTGTTGATGAGTTGTCAGTATAGAATATTCCTTGCTCCAATCCTTTCCACCTCCAGAATACTAGAGGAAAAGACACAGAAGACTAGGTTACTTTTTGCTTCTTATTGGTCCTGGTCCGTGCCTTTACCTCTGGAATCCTTGCCCGTCATCTTTCTCCTGCTTTGGCATTTTGAAACCACCAGATGTTGTCTGTCCCGTATTACAGTGCCTTGCCACTAGACTTGGAGCTTTATGGTGCTCTTTAATTCCAAGTCATCCTGTTTGTCTTCTTCCTGGTCTTTAATCCTGTGCCATCTTCAGTGATGACCTGCTCATACTCCCTTAGCATTTTTGCAAGGTCTGGAAGTGTTCAAAGACACTGGCCTTTGCAGTTTTGTAATCCATTTTCATATCTTTTTCATATCTGTGTATTTTTCATATTTCTCCATCCAGAACTCTAGCTTCTCAAGTTTTTGCTACTCTTTTCTTAGGAATATGTAAGTCTCCTTATGAATCCAGTTCTCTTCTTTAGTTTTCATCCTGTTTCTCTAAGAGAGAAACCAAGAGTTGTTCCCAGCTGGGCTGGGAATCAGAAGTTGTCAAGACTAGGGATGCAGCTAAGATAGCAGCTCAGGTTTCCTTTGCCAGATCACAGGACTGCAGAGGGATTGCTCCAGAGCTACCCTTTTGTTCAGTTCCATTTTTTTTTTTATTCGAAGTTGTTGTATATATAACAATAGCATGCATTACAATTCATAGTACATATATAGAGCACCGTTTTACATAATACTGTTTGTATACAAAGTATATTAATACTATTCAGTTCATTTTACCTGCAGACATTGCTAAGCCAAGTGGCTGTACTGTGCTAGCTAAAAAAAGGACCACACTTCTGTTACCTCAGCCTCTTCCAAGGAGAGTTCCTATTTGGCTGCATCAATTTCTAGTTCTGGGCAATCTTCACCTCAGTCTTTCTTTTCATATATCAATTCTCCAAGTTAATTTTTTCCCTGATCTCCTTAAAATTGGTCCTTGAGGTGATTTATCTTGATTCTGTACTTCAACTACTATTATCTTCCTTCCTTCCTTCCTTCCTTCCTTCCTTCCTTCCTTCCTTCCTTCCTTCCTTCCTTTTTCTTTTGAGATTAATTAGCTGGTTTTGAAAAGAATTTATCTGTTTTCTTCTTTTTCCTTTCTAAAGGCTAGGAAGTCCAAGAGCATGGTGTCAGCATTTACTCAGATCTGGTGGTACCTCCTTGCTGAATCATAATATGGTGGATAATACTAATCATTACTTACCAAGAGTTGTGAAAGTGACACATGGGGAGACAGAGCTGAGATTAGAGATTTTTTTGAAGGCGAGGATGATGCCTTTTATCTTTAATTCCCTGCTTCCTAGCATGTCATGAAGCTGGTACTCCTGAAGTAGTCATTTAAATAATTATTATCATAGATTCTCAAAACTTTTGATCTCAATATACTTTAACGGTCTTAAAAATTACTGAGAACCCTAAAGAGCTCTGGTTTATGAATGTTCTATTTATCATTGTTTATCATATTAGAAGTTGAAAACAAAGTTTTAACATTAATTAACTTAATATGATCAATAATAGACACATTATAGGTTGGCATAAATGGCATATTTTAAAACTTTATTGTTTAGTTATTATAGTTATAAATAATAGTGCCTTGGGCTCCCACTTCTACTTTTTACTCTGCCAACCTCCCTTCTGTTTTCACAAGATTCCCCTTTTTTAATTCCTTTTTACTCTTTAGCTTGTGCATGTGAGAGAAAGCATTTGACCCTTGACTTTCTGAGTCTGGCTTGTTTCACTTAGCAAGATGTTCTCCAGTTCTAACCATTTAGCAGCAAATGATAGAATTTCATTCTTCTTAATGTCTGAGTAGAATGTTGTGTATGTATATCACATTTTGTTTAGCAATTCATCTATTGATGGGCACCTGGGCATATTTTAATGACAAATCACTGTCTCCAGAAAATACAAAAGACAATGAAAGGGTAACATTGTTTTATATTTATATATCCAGCTTAATATAACACAGCTCATGTTTGTTTCTGCAGTTTACCTGTTTTGATTGACGCACATGAAGAAAATCTAGCGTTACACAGATTGGTATTTTAATAGCCTATAATTTGATACTACACTGAAACTCAACAAGTGGTAGATTCTTTAACGTTATTATAACGTGGAATCTACAAAAGTATTATTTAACCTTTTGTACCCCGTGACTGTAAAACCATTAGTCTAGGTTGCATTTTGAATGAATCTCTTACTCAGACATGATTTTGTAATAGAATTGCATTAAGCATTTGGAAATAATTGGTTCACTGATTTATGCAGATCATTCAAATGTTGATACATGGCATTATATAATATTCAAAAAAATGACATGCCTTAATATGAACACCAGTCTCATCAGATAAGTATGTCTGATTGGGATGTTGTCAAGCCTACAGTAGTGAAAACACATTTTCCAATTTACGCTTCAAAATTCAAATTTTATCACTGATAATAAATACAGTGCACTGGTTTCCTTGAAGTGACAGGTTTGCTTTGTTCACTTTGGAGAGAATCCTTCCATTCCTAAATGTCTTAAATGTCTGCCAAATATCCAAGTTTGAATAATCAGTCTGTCAGTTGTTCTTTCAAGCAAAAATGGTGTTATGTGCAAAAACTGCTACTTCAGCTCACATAATTTTAGTTTCTTTTTCTTCTGCTACTTCAGTATACAATGAAGTACTCTATATATAGATCTCATTTCTTCACACAGAATATTAAAAACATGCACCCAGTGTTTGATATTTAATACTTAATTTTTGTTCTTTTCTGGAACTTTACGTCAAAATGACAATCAAAAATACAGTGACTCATGGCATAGTTTAATTTGCACTAAGTTCCCACAGCTTACTACTCACCTTTTGCTTTTCCTCCCTCAGTACAAATGCCAACACAGTAGAAAGAGGTCAGTAATATCTTAGTGCTGTTATAAAATCAAGTTTGACTTGCAGATCCTTGAAAGAGTCTTGATTCTTTTAGTTTGTGGACCACCCTATGAGAACCAGTGTCACAGGTTTTCATTTCCCCAAATCATAGCCATCTTTGAAATGAAAGATCATTTCAACTTCCTAAATATTTATAATGTAACAAAAAATATGTGCTGGTAAGTGCATAAAGGGTAGTCTTAAATTAAATTTCAACTTCTTAAAATAGATTAATTCCTACCTAATCAGCTTAACAGAGGTAGAAGTGTTATAAATAATTTGAAAATGTGAGATGGAAGCCTGCAGGATACTTTCTGGTACTACCTTTCAATTTTGTGAACTGTGCAGTACACAGCATTGTTTTTTCTATAAATTTTAGCCTTAAAATTTTTAACCCCCCCCCCCCAACATCTTCTACTATTAATCAAGATTAGTGGGAATCTGTCTGAGAGGGTAAAGTATCAGATAGGAGAAGAGGCTCACAGTGAGGAGGCAGCCCAGGCCCTAGGGGAGCTTTTTGGTATTTTGAGGTCAGGATAGCAAATCAAGGAGAGGTGACTCTTTTCTGGGACATGCATGTGATGGAGTTTGAGGGTGGTGCTTGCTTATAGCTCCTCCCTTCCCTCCCTCACTCATACCCACTCATAGACTTCAGAAAGATAGAAACAGAAATCAATGATAAACACACAGTATTGTTGGAAGAGGTGAAATGGAGATGTGCCCTGATCTGCAACCACTGGACCCTGCACACTTACACGTGGTGTACCTGGGCAATGTGGAGCTGCTCCAGAAAGTGATTCTGTCAGGGAGCCTAGAGTGAGTGACTACTGTGGAGAGGGTTCAGCCACACGCCACTTGACTTTTAAGCCATTTCTCATCCTATGTGGAAGATTGTGGTGAAAGATGCCTTCATGCCTTCCTCCTAGAGTTTTCTGTTGATTGAGTGAAACATTTTTTCCTCATAATGGAAGCATGAGAGATAGGGAATGACCTTTTTGTTACATTGTCTAAGCTTAATCATGAACCCATTTGCCAGCCAGGGAGAAAGACAGCTGGGATCTATGCAGACCTGGCCCTGCAGCTCATAGTCCTGAACCAGTCCTCCATACCTGCTAGTCTTCAGAGTGTCCTCCTGAGGTCAGTAGTGGGCAGTTCAGCCTGTGCTTCCAGAAGCTCTATTTCCCATCTCACATTTTGCCCAACTGCACTGATCATTAAAACCCACCAGAAGTCATGCAATGAGCTTATTAATAAGTGAGAGCAGAAAATACGCTACAGGTCAGCAACTTTAAAATGCCCCAAATTTCAATTTCTCTTATTAAAGTCTCAGAGAAATTAAGTTCCTAAGTATTAGATCATCTTACCCTTTCAGCTAAAGTTCAATTAAATGAAAATCTGAAATCCATAAGTTCACTGATAGATTAATTTTCCTAGTGTCTGTTTTATCTTAGCCAGAGAGGTCTGGTTTAGGTGTCTGGGTGGAGTCAGTTTCTTTAAGCAGAATTTTCTTCTCCTCTTTCTCTCAAGTTAATCCCACAACAGGTTTTTCATCATTTTCAAAGATTCTCAAAGAATAATAGAAAAAGATGTATCACCATTAGCTCCTTATCTTTGCAACTTGGAAAAAATAAAGCAAATTATCAGCCCTGAGACAGTAACTAAGCAAAATAACGCTCCCAGAAAGGATTCTTTGGATCCCTAGTCCATTCCAAACACACATGAGTGGAATGCTAGAGCCCATAGAGGTGGATGGGTGGTATGAGAGGGAAGAATAGGCAAGAGGCAGTCTTAACTGGACTTCCCCATTTGTCCCAAGATTGTTGGGAATGCCTCCCATCCAGAGATTAACTGACATGCTCACCTTGAAGGAAGGAAATCTGTCCATCCATACTTTCTCCTCTCTGAGGTGGATTTGTTTTGCACATCCCTGTCTATAGTCACTATTCTTTCTTAATTTCCATTTCCTCATTTAAGCCGTGTGCCCCTGTCAGCCATGCTATTTTGGCTCTGGAATTCCACATGATTGAGAAACCTGCTTCCTCCGACAGTTTTCCACTCAAGCCCACATTTCTTTCAGCTGAGAACCACCCTCAGCGAATGTCTCAACTGAAATCCATGTAGATGCTTCTGATACCTGTGTCCCTGATGACCTAGAGAGGTCCACTACTTCTGCTTCATGCTCCTCACTGAATTCTGTGCTTGTGCCATTTCCATGTTAGTAGAAATATTTCCATCAGACTTTTGGACTTTGATGGGAGAAGAGCAGTAAGAAACAGCTGATCTTCCTCTCTTAAGCTACAACTAGTCAGTCATGAGATAGAGGAATCAGATGGAAATCAAAATTTCAGTGTTGTTGGTAGAATCAGGGGAGTGGGCAGGCTTGATTGTTGAGTAATCTACCTGCTGTGTCCAATTCCCAACTGGGTCTTCAGACAGCCTTGCCAAGCACACAGTCAGGTCTGCAGCACATACTATGTCAGAAGGGCTTCCTTCTTCCTGTTTATGGGTCCTAGAGAGGCAGCCTCTGGTTAATGCTGTTTAATAGAACTATAATGTGAGCCATCTGTGGAATTTGAAATTTTCTTGTAGCCACATTTAAAAAATGAAACAAAATAGGTGAAGTTATTCTAAATATTATCATTTCACATGTAATCAATATGAAAATGTTAATGAAATATACATTCTTTTAAAAGAGTTTTTAAAAGTCTATTGTGTATCTAATGCATGTATCTACTCAAACTCTGCTTACCTTCAAATGTTCAGTAGCCACATAAGCATGTTGAACAGATATGCTGCCCTGGAGCAGAAGCCTAGGCCTTATCCACAAATGTTTTTACCCCACTGGAGGAACAAGAGTAGTAGAAGAGTGTGTTCCTCTTACATTCATGTAGATTTACAGGAAAGGGAAAGGGCTAGCCACCCTTTGTCTGTTTCTTCTCCCATATCATTTGTTAGATGTCTCCTCCTGAGAAACGGGATATGAAAAATGAAGCAGTATTTGCCTTTTGGGGACCCATGAAACAAGCTTCCTGCTGTATGGGTCAAGGTAGGAACTCCAAAAAGGAGAAAATGGTTCTTCCCACACATACCCAATTGGGTGTCAAAGTAACAGTTGTAAGACCTTAGAGGTTATCTGTCTTCTACAGAAATCACAGCATGTGCTAGGTCATGCAATAATAAAAGCTATCATTTATTGCTGACTTATTATGTGCCAGGCACTGCCTCAATTCTTTGCCTTATCTCCAGTAAACATCACAGTGGCCCTGTGACATACATATTAAAATCTCCATGTAGAAATGAGTAAGTAGTTTGTTCAAGGTCAGAAGCAAGTTAGTAGCTGAGCTAGAATTCCAATTCTAGTCTTACCTGCTCAGGTGTCAGAGGTCTTCAGCAAATGATAATCTTTTTTTTCCTTAGATAGGAGCCTACAGTTTTCTGAGGCAACCTATAAATTTGTTGGATGTGTTTATGTGTTATTCTCTCACATGGAATCCACTTTCACCTGTTCTGTTTGTCCTTCTTTGTGTAGCAACAAAGAAATAGAGCTACATACATCCTCCTTGATGTGACTGCTCTTTCAGCAATGCAGTATCCCACAAGTGTTTCCATCCCCTTTTCTTCTTTATTCTCCACATAACCAGGATTACACGTATTCCAATTCTAATCACCTTCTCCTTGATACTATTTTATTGAATGATTCATTGATGCCAGGGATTGAACCCAGGGGCACTTAACCACTGAGTCACATCTGCAGCCCTTTTGTATATTTTATTTAGAGACAGTGTCTCACTGAGTTGCTTAAGGCCTTGCTAAGTTGCTGAGGCTGGCTTTGAACTTGCAATCCTCCTGCCTCAGCCTCCCGAGCCGCTGGGATTACAGGTGTGAGCCACCATGCCCAGCTCATACTATTTATTTTATGTGCATTCCTCCTAAAAAGATATTTAGTGGCTAAACAACACAAATTTATCTGATAGTTCTTGCCATGGGTTGCACGTCAGATGGGTTTCATGGAGCTAAAACAAGCTGTAGGTGAGGCTGCATTGCCTTTTGGAGGCCCTAGGTGAGAACTCACTTCTTTGCCTTTGCAGTGTATGCAGGCCGCACTCATGCCTTGGCTAGTGGTCCCTCTCCTCTACCTTCAGTGTCAGCAGCAACCTCACATCTCTCTCACCAAAGCCAGGAAAGGTTCTCCATTTTTAAAGGAGTCAAAAATTATACTGGGGCTGCCTAGATAACCCAGAATTTTCTCCTATTACTCTTAATCACATCTGTAAAGTCCCTTTGCCACATAAGATACTATATTCATTGATGATAAGAATTAATAATGTGGATATCTTTGGTGGCCATGATTATGCTTTCACATTCCTCTGTGTAATTAGGTTTTAAAAATGTCATGGGCTTATTAAGGCTTTCTAACAGACTACAGTTAAGACCAAAATAGAAAAATAGTAAGAAAAAATTATTGAATAATATTTGTCAAAGCTGACATGTACTGCCACAAATAGTAAATATTTTTGTTTATTTATAAATAAATGGATTTTATTTTATTAAAAATAAAACATTTTTACTTTTAATCCAAATGAACTACATATATCTCTATTTGTAAAGATTGCTATATAGGGGCTGGGGTTATAGCTCAGTGGTAGAGTGCTTGCCTCACACATGTGAGGCACTGGGTTTGATCCTCAGCACCACATAAAAATAAATAAAGTAAATATATTTTTTAAAAAAAAGATTGGCATATATATCAAACCACCTTAATCTTTATGTGTAATTATTAGAGTAAATGTTATATTGGTGAAAGAAGTTATTTTCATCTTCATACTTTTTTTTTTAATAGGAAAGATGTACACCTAATGCATGGTTGTCTTAAGAGTATGTACCTCTGAAGCTTCCACTCACAAGTGGGAGTCTCACAGTTTAGTCTTTTTCCCACTATTTGGTGATCATTGTTGCTATTTTATAATCACACTGAACTCCACTAGGAAAATGATATATCCCCCAGGATTTCACAGTTACCAAATGTTAGGTGATATATTTTTTTAATCTTGAAATAATTACTATGCCCATTGATAGCTGATTTTGGCGTAGTTATTGTTTGATTGTTTTGATTTTGAACTGACTAATTTTATTCATTTCATATACTTTCAGGAAATGTATATTTGAGAACCTTTTCGTTGCTGCTATTCTATAGTGCTGTAAACAACTGAGGATTGCCAGGGCCCTTGCCGTTGAGAAGCTCATAGTTTATTGAGGCATATGTATGCATGCATAGCAAATGAACTGTAATTTAATACTTAAGGTTATTAATGCTTTCTGTGTGTATAAAATGAATATTCTCTATGTTCCAAGCATATATTTGCTAATGGTGTTAACTAATACCCATGGTTTTAAGGGTTTCAAGTATGCTTTTATCCACCATCAGCTGGCTTATGTGTATTATTGTGCTTGTGAACATTGTCCTTTTATTCCTGTACTCGAACACTTCTGCTTTTAAAAGGACTGCTTTCTTCTGTTTTCCAAGGTGAGAGTGTGGTTCAATAAACATATCCTATCTTGACAAAAATGCAGACAACTATGAGCTTTGGAGATAAGCATAGAAGAGCAAATCTGAAAAGGAATTAATGTCCCAGTTTGACTATCAAAGGCACAGAGTAAATGGGAGTAAGTAGAATACATGAAGGATAAGGGAATGTGTTCTGTGAAGCTTAATATAACATAATTTACTCTTAAATTATGAACAATTCTGAGCAAATGGACTTTCTTTTTACAAGACTGAAAAAAGGAAAGACTCTTCTGTAAAAGGTTTTGCATGGTGTTACTTATACTTTTGAGAAGCTGATTATTTTTCTTGTTTCCCCTTTTTCTATTTGCTAAAGAGAAAAACAAATTCATAAGTTCTCAGAGTCATCAGTCTGATTTTTCCCATCTAACTTGGAACCCGTTTTCTTCCAGTGTGCATCACTGGTTAATTTGTCCATTCATTAAGCAAGTATTTATTGAGTGCTAGTTTAGACCGCCTCTAAGGTAGCCCTAAGTAGTCCCTACTAGTATTTAAACATTGTGTGATTCCTTCTCCTAGAATATGGGCTGGACTTATTGATAAGCCTCTAACAAATAGAATACAGCAGAGGTGATGGGATGCCATTTATAAAATTAGGATACACAAGTACCATAGCTCCTGTTTGGAGCATTCTCTCACCCTCTTGGATCACTCACTTTGGGGATCCAGCTTCCCTATTTTGAGCAGCTCAGAGAAGGGACCTGGGTGGCCAGGGACCAGGGGTGCTAACAATTATGTGAATAAGCATGGAAGTTAGGTCTCAGTCCTGGCCAGCAGTTTGATTGTAAGATTACGATAGACTTTAATCCAAAGCCACCTAACCAAGCTATTCCCAGATTCATGATTCACAGTCTGTGAGATCATAAGCATTTTAAGCTTCTAAATTGAGGTAATTTGTTATACAACAATGAATAATTAATATGTACCTCCATGCTAGATATATAACACTAAACAGAATAAGGACAAACATCTCTTATGTTAGCAAACATATGCTAGGGAGAGGTAGAAACTAAAACTAGATAATAAACAGAATGATTAAGTTTAGACATGTGCAGCAGTAATAAATACAAGTGAAGAATAAACCTGGAAAGGACTCAGGACAGCAGAACTGTTGGAATTTAAAATAAGATGGTCAAAGAAGACTTCACTGAGAAAGTTCCATTTGAGCAAAGTCCTTAAGGAAGTAGGGCAGCAGCAAGCTATTGGTGATCAAAGGGAAGATGGAACAGGTAGTACAGAGTCTGGCAGGGAGCATGCTGGTATCGTTTGAAGAACAGGAGGTGGCCAGTGTGGCTGAAGTGGAATGAAAGAAGAGAGTAATGGAGGTAAGGTCAGGTCAAAGAGGTTATAGGAGATGGGACCAGCTTGAATAGGGCCTTTGATGAATAAGAAGCCACTGGAGAATTAATCTGTGTTGGCTTTTTAACAGGAGCCCTCTGCTGCTGTGTTAAAAATATTGTAGGAGGTAATGGCAGAGGAGGTAGAACGTTTAGGTGGCAGCTGCAGTTATCCTAGTGTAGTGACCCCTCCTTATCCATGCAGGAAATGCTCTAAAACTCTCAGTGGATGCGGAGACTAGATGACACCGAGCTCTAGCTATAATGCTTCCCCCCTCCTTCTTTGTAAAGACCTATGAAAAAAATTGATCTACAAACTAGGCACAGTTAGATTAGTAACAAAATAATAAAGTAGGACAATTAAAGCAACATACTGTAATAAGATATTTAAGACTTATGAATTATTTCTGGATTTTTTTCATTTAATGTTTTTTGGACCATGGTTGATCATGGGTAATGGAAAACACAGGGATATCTTTGATGAGAGGGGACAACTGCAAAAGATGACAGCAGTTTGTATTAGTGTGGTAGGAGTGAAAATGGGAGGACTGGTCAGATTCTGGAGAGAGTCAAAGCGATTTGCTAATGGAGTTGATGTGGGAGGTGACCTTTGGGGAAAGGAGTAATCCAAGACAATGTCAGGATTAAACTTGTCTGAAGTAGTTTGTGAATGAGATTGTGTTGCCATTTACTAAGATTATCCTCCACTTTTGTTCTCTTGCCAAGTGCCTGTTTTTATTCTTATTCAGATTTATGTGTTTGTTAAAATATATCTTATACGTTTGCCTTTTCAATCCAGACATTTCTAGATTATGAAGTACAAATATTAGGGTCCCATACCTAAATGATATAATGTTAAGATTGCAATTTAAATCATTCATGGGCCACAGAAGAATTATAAGAAATATTTGCTACTTTTTTTTTATATTAATGTTGTTTCTGCTGTTTTTGTTTTTACTGAGTCCTATGCGTATCCTATGGAGAACCCCTAAAGAAAACTTGAGATATGATTCCTACTTTCATTAAGCATATTATCTAGGAATATAAAAACAAAACACAGAACAGGCAAACCCAAACAAGACACTGGATTTGAGAATTAAAATTCTCCTATACACTGAGCATTTGGTATTTGTAGCATCTTGGGAGGGTGATTATTAAGCAAGTATCATCTCCAATCTGGAGGTCAGATTGCTGGAGGGACATTGCCCAAAGTTAGCAAGCAGAAAGTAGCCAATTCTTTTTAAATCCAGGTGTCCTTATTCACAGTTGATGTTAATCACATGGTACAATTCTGCTTTAATAACTGTGAACAGAAAAAAAGGTCATTATTCCTTGAAATAACCATGTTGGTAAAGACCAAGACATAACCAAAGAGTTTCCATGCAAAGGAGCCTAAATAGGAGATAAGCAAGAAATCTGGATGTGGTGAGAGGAAACAGGAAGCTCATGCACACTTGTGGAAAGGGCAACTGAAGGAGGGAAGTAGCAGGTGATCAACTCACATGTGCTAGTGCCTGGCATGCCCTGTCTCAGACTGATGACAACTGTCCTGGATGATGGATACCACTCCTGCTTTATGGACCAGAAAATTCAGGCTCAAAGAAGTTAAGGGACTTTCACCAGGCCATCCCTGTAACTGTTGGAGCCTAGACGTGAATTGGAGTCTGTCATGTTCTGCAACCTTGTTGTAAACGTGTCCATATAAACGTCCTCTGTTAACACGTTCCCTTAGACTCTCGTGTGTTCACTTTAAATAATCTGACTTAAAACTGATAACAGGTCGTGTGTTGTAGAGGCTAGCAGGGTGGCTGGAGGACAGGAATCAGAAATAACAGAACTGAAATGACACAGTTCAGTAGGGCTGTGACTGGAATAGTGGATTAGATCAACCATTTCCCTCCATCTCCCTCTTCACATCCAGATACTATAAGAGCAGGAAGAGAATATTACTTTGTGAATTGTCACACAGGCCCTGTGAAGTAAATAATCTTATTACCATTTTAACAGGTACAAAAAATAAGTCCCAAGAGAGTTAAATAACTGCTCTGGTGTTTCCTGAGCTAGATTTGACAAAATGAGGATTCACAGATAGGCTTGCTCCTGAGTCTGGCTTTCCACTACCTCCCTTGCCTGAGAAATTTTGGCTGTGTAAGCCCATCTGGGGTGATCGTGATTATTGGCCTGACTGGCAAGCTGAAAACTCATTCTCTGTTTGTGCTTGGAAAATTATTTCAAATTGACTAAGGTAATAATTTAGTAAGAGAGATTGAAAATTGGCCAAAAGACCATGTGTGCAGTTCAATCATAAATGATAATGCCTTCAGCTCCCAAAGAGGAGTCTGGCTGGCTGTGGAGCCACTGGTGTGTTTCCACAGCCCTTACAGGCTCTCTATTAACAGGCTGGAAGAAGGTCTGCACCCCCTTCCATAGGGGGTGTAAATCTTGGGGAAGACAGAGGAATAAATAAATGATCTTCGAATAATGTGCAGCTAATATTAAAGCATATTTTAATGTGAAAAAAAGCAGGTGAGGCAAAGGAGTCTGAAAATCACCTCCTTCCTGAAATGCGCCTCTCTTTCTGGCAGACTTCATGGTTCCACAGCTGTTTATTATTCAACGGTAAATCCGCGGTGATGTGGTCTTCCTTACTCTTCTATTCTGCATTCATCCTATAAGCTCCCCACTGCTGTTTAAGTACCTTTCAAACTTAGAGATTTATCTCCTAATTGCTATTTTATAAATATACTCTGCCCATGCAGTGAAGGAATTTATAATCAAAAGCTGTGCTCTCCTTTCATCTAAATGCCTACTGCTTGTCAGGTATTGGCACCTATGGGAAGATCCTGTAGCACTGCGACTCAGGATGCTGGTTGTTTCCCCTACTTGACAGCCGAGGGGTGCTCTTTGTAGATGAAGGTGGCAAATAAATCAGTGAAAGATGGTCATCAGGAAGGTAGAAGTGGTTAATGGTTGAGTCAGTGGGGCCAGGGATGTATCAGGAAAGGCCCTGTGGTAGAAGAGGAATTGCAGCTAAGTCTTCACCAGTGAGATATGTGTCTTGAGCACTATAGTGGGAAAGAGTAGAAGGGGACGGATATTTCAGACAGATTTAGTAATGTTAATAAAAGCATGGAATGACATAGTACTTTCAGTTAACTATAAGTAACGTGGGATATGTGGAAGTGAAGGGGTGAGGGTAGAGGTGAGGAAGGGCCTGAAAGTGAAGACGCTTGTAGACCATGGCTGCAGGGTTAGACTTGTTCCTGGGAGTAGATGAGCTGGGCATCGGTTTTAAGCCAGATAGTGATACTGTCAAGCTTTTGCTTTAGAAAGAGCACTAGGTGATTGGAGAAGGGAGTAGAAGGTGCCATCATTGAGACAGGAAGACTCCCCATGTGAAGGCTTCTGAGACATTTGATGGGACTGTTTGTGTGTGAGAGAGAAAGGCCAAGTGCTGGTGTCAGCACCAGGCGCGCTTTGTGATCGTTACTGTAGTGTGTGTATCTGTTTGTTTTCATAATGTGTTTGTATAAATATCCTTTGAGAAGTTCCATCTACTAGTTAGCATTTTGTTTACTGAATTACCTATCAAAGCTCCTTCATCATAATATAACCACTGCATGTCCAGTCCACCTGGTCTGATGAGGGATTTTTCATGCCACCTTTATGTGGAAGTGATTGATGACATTTGATCCCCAGGTAAGAAAAATTCTCATGGAGAGAACAGAGCAAAACAATTTTAAATCAACAATGACCCAAGGAAATCTGGGCAGTTTCATCCTGTTGTAGCCTCTCAACATGGTGAATTGAATTGAATCTTAATAGATCTTAGATACATCATTAGTTCTTCTAGAAGTAGCATAGTAATGTAGAAACAGGCTGATGTACTTTCACCTTCCTTTTCTGTGTAGTGAGTGTGAGGCCCTAGGTTTGATCTCCAGCACTGCAAAAAAAAAAAAAAAAAAAAAAGTGTGGGGGGGGTGGATTTTCATATCTACACTTGATTTTGTAGAAATTTACTTATTAAGATCTACTTTGATCTTAATCATAACAGTTGTATATATCATGGGAATGCATGTGATAGTGATAGGAGATCTTTAAATGGAAAATGTGAATGAATGCTTTTTTTTTTTTTTTTGGTACTGGGAATTGAACCCAGGTATGCTTTAGCACTGAGCTACATCCCCAGCCACTTTTCATTCTTTTATTTTGAGTTGGGGGTCTCACTAAATTGGTGAGACTGGTCTCAAACTTGTGATCCTCTTTCCTCAGCCTCCCGAGTCTCTATCTGGGATTAGAGGAACGGACCACTGTGCCCAGCTATGAATGCTTTCAAATTTTAAAACCTGTGTGTGCACAACAAAGATTGATAGTAGAATTCTTTGCTAACTACAGCCACATTTCATCCCATTTCTAACATTCTTCAAGCCTCATCAGTTAAGATAAAGGTGACATTCAAACTGTTGAAGAACTTAAGCCTGTGTTAGCTCATGTCCTTGCTCAACGAGAGAGGGTGCTTGCACTTTACTAAAGAATCCTGTTTCTGTGGTTACTATGTAAAGCAAAGGGCAAAGAAGAGTGGCCTCTGAGCCTCACGTTGTCCATTTGTATTATATAAGTAATGGATAATTGAAGCAAAAAGCAGAATTATTGTTGATTTCTTGTTAAGTATATAAATGAATATGATAAAACAGGCATTCATATTTTTGTGTTTGAATTACACTTAATTATATAAAAGCAAAAAATTTTTAACTTAATTTTCACCTGAAGTTGCATATTTGAAACACTGTTTCATAATATTCTGCATTTACAATTCTAAAATAATATCAATATACAGCCAGGCGCAGTGGCATACTGTGATAATCCCAGCAACTCAGGAGGCTGAGGCAGGAGGATCAAGAGTTCAAAACCAGCCTCAGCAAAAAGTGAGGCACTAAACAACTCCACGAGATCCTGTCATTTGGAAGCCTCAAGTCCTCAGAGCTTAGAGTGGACCATATGCTTCTTGTTGCTATTAGAGTTAGCCAGGAGAAGCTCATGCAGAGTATAATGTTTTCCACTAATGCCAAGGTCTTCTCCACCCGTTGAGTCAGTAAGTCTGATGAGGACCTAGGAATTTAACATGCTTTGTTGATTTTGATACAGGTGTTCTACAAATAACACTTCAGGGAGACAGGTCTCCGAAGCAGTGGACTTGAACCTTTGTAACTCATATGATACCTAAGAGAATAGCTTGTTTCCCCTCTAACACACATGATATTTAATTTATCATAACTGAAATGATTACAAAGCAGAGCATAACTTCCAGGCTGTTTTAAATATTGAACTTTAAAATTAAAACTTGCCCATTAAAAAAAAAAACCCTAAAGTAAAATGTTCCATAGCCCTGTTTATATTCAGGGTATGCTATACGTCACAGTGATTTGCTATTTATCTCTATCCCTTTAAAAAGGACAAGAATGAGCAGGTCCATGGCAGTCAGAAAGGCTACATCATCTCTTTTCCTCACTCTTCCTACTCTTTCTTTCCAAGAGAAGTAAAGCTGCAGCCTAGTGAAAGAAGGGTAAAGATGGGTTTTATCTAGTAGTAGCTACTGTAGAGGGAGGGATGCAGCACAAATTGAGCTCAAGTTGGGATACTGGGGTGTGCTGAAGAGCGCTGTGCTGAGATGGCTGGACCAGCCTGGCTTGCTGATTGGCGCTGATCCAGAGAAGAGACAAACTTCTCTCTTGTACCTTCAGGACAGAAGGTAAGTGAGCGGCTTGCAAGGTGCCAGTAAAGTCTCACCCTCCACCAGGACTGGGAGGAGAATGAGAGCTATCTTCTGCATGTTTGTTTCAGAGACCGCTCCCAGGTCCTCACAGAGACAGCGCTGGGTGGTGGAAGGTTTACAACCCAAAGGGGAAGAGAAAAGACCTTAATAAGGGGCTTTATAGTTTATATTTTCATTGGCATGAATACTTAAAAACTTTGTTTACATCGATAAGTGGCAGAGGTTTTGTCATCTCAGGACCACTCAATTCTTTGAATGTTCTCCAATTTATTTTTATATGATGCTGAGGATCGAACCCAGTGCCTTACATGTGCGAGGCAAGCGCTGTGCCACTGAGCCACAACCCCAGCCCATATAAGTGAACCATTGTTGAAAATTATTTTCTGTGATTTATCAGCTGACACTTCAATTAGATCCTTAATAAATTTCGTTGAAAGCAAAGATTTGGAAACTTTGTGACATGCAAAAAGAAATTTGTTATCCTGTCCTTGGAGTCCTATTATATCTCAGCATTTTGAATTGTTCTTTGTTAGGTGTTTTTAGAGATTTATAGACACTGGGACAGTGTTATCAGAGTCAAGATTCAGGCATAGTGAGAGGCGGTCTTTCTGGTGTAGTGGACAAGGGGTCATTGATAGGAAGAGTGGGCTTCGCACTTTGACCTCTGGCATGTTCTCACTTGATTAGTTTTAGGAAAAAATATTTAGAGAAGATAGAAATTTAGAAAACTATTCGTGTGCTTGTGTGTGTTTGCCTTTGAAAGGCTTTGTGTACTGGGGCGCGTGGACCTGGTTTGAAAAGCACTGGCCTAAAGAGAATGTCTGTTTCTCCCCATGGCACCTGTGGTGGCCCAGCCTTCCCTTGCATCTCTTCTCCTACAGGACAGTCCCTTGCCTGAACACACACCTGTGCTACCAAGAGCTGTTCTAGGAATCGTGTGGGAGGGAGACTGGGGGAGGAACAGTGTTTAGCCTTGGGGATCAGACTCCTGGGATGTTTTGATCTTTTTCAGAAACTGTCTCCTGTCTTCCCCAAACATACTGCTAGCTGCTGCTTTGCATTCATTTCTCTACCCCAGGAGACTCCTTGAAGTCTTGAGCCACTGTTTTTGGCAAGAGTATATTGTGTTCCTGAGGTATTTTGGAGCACAATAAAAGATTGAGAGTTGTGACTATAGAACATTCTCTTTTATGCAAGCCTTTAATTCCTCAGCTGCTCTATCTGCCTCAAATCTTTTCCTCCTTCCTCTTCCATGTGAGCTCTTGGTCCCCCTGTAAGTCCTGGTTCAGTTATCACCTCCTTTTTAAACACCTTTTTTTTTTTTTTTTTTTGCCTTTTTAAAGCAGATATTTGTTTCAATGTACTCACATAGTCTTCTAAATTTCTCATTTATATTTATTTTTGAAATTGCCTTTTTATATTTCATTTCACATTTTATAAATATTTACTTTATTTTTATTTTTATTTTTGGTACCAGGGATTGAACTCAGGGGCACTTGACCACTGAGCCACATCCCCAGCCCTATTTTGTATTTTATTAGAGACAGGGTTTCACTGAGTTGCTTAACACCTCACCATTGCTGAGGCTGGCTTTGAACTGCAATCCTCCTGTCTCGGCCTCCCTAGCTGCTGGGATTACTTTTGTGTTGACTTTTCTATTAGGATGTATGTTCTTTAAAGATAAAGACTATGTCTTAGTTTATCTTTGTATTCTTAGAACCAGTCCCAGGCCTAGCACACACACAGTGTTGAGCGTGAAAAGGAGAAGGAAGAGAGGGAGGGAACGTGGGGTGGGTTTGCAAATGGGAACCTAAGAAGAATATCTGTCTTTCATTACTCAAAGAAATTGTTTTCAATCTCTCAACTTAGATGCTAAAAATATATCAATAAATTTTCTCTAGACTTTCCTATTATTTTATATAGTTGCTTTTAGCAGCATAAACTGTAGGTAAGCTCTGATTTTTCCACCTCACTCTGTAGGTATCCACTGTGTTTTCTTAAGTCATCTGCCATTTTCTAAATGTTAGCCTTAGGTTCAAAGTCATGCTGTGTTCATTAACAACAACAAAAAAGAAAGTCTGCTTAGCAGAACTTATGAGCCATGAAGTGCCTGCAGATGATAGACATTGTCTTGCTGAATTCTGCATTGAGCCATTACCTAAAAACTGGTACAGGCTCTTCAAAGATAGTGGCTATGTCTTAGTTTATCTCTGTAACCCTGGTACCAGTCCCAGGCCTAGCTCACATCAGTGTTGAGCATGAAGAGGAGAAGGAAGAGAGGGAGGGAAAGTGGGGTAAGTAGGTGGACAAGGGGTCATTGATTGAACCCAGGGGCGCTTTACCACTGAACTACATCCCCAGCCTTTTTTATTTTTGAGACAGGGTCTAGCTAACTTGTTGACCTTGAACTTCTGATTCTCCTGCTTTAGCCTCCTCAGTCGCTGGGATTACAGGCATGCATCACTGTGTCTAATTCCACAGCATCAAGTTGTACGATGGCTATGCTTTTTTCATAGGGTCTCATGTATTTTCATTTCCAAGTACACTTTAACATATCCAGGGGCAGGGGCTTATTTAATTGTGTTTGTAACTAGGACCTAGCCGAAGACAGATGCACAGTGTATACTCAGTGGATGTGCAATGAATATAATTGGAAAGCCATCAGTAGTTTGATGTCCTCATACCTTTTGATCCCTGCAACCTGGCATTCTTCTGATGCTGTACTTAGGCCTGATTTTTGTTTTGAGTCTTTTAAAATGTTCTTTTGCAGTTTCTTTTGTCTTGGGCCCTCTTTGCAGAAGAGGATACTGCAGTGTTGCTAGGTGATCTGGAACTTCTGGAGCATTTCAGACCATGGACAACTTGGAATATGTTGAGAACTTAGAATTTTATTGCACTTTTAAAGTTCTGTGTTTTATTTGCACTTTTAAAGTTCATGTTAATCAGAATTGTTCAATAATTAGCAGTCATTTGCTGTTGGCTTTTAAAGTACCAGACGTTGTATTGGGTGCTAGGAATACAAAGAGTTAGAAAACACAGTTTCTATCCTGAAGGATTTCATTGTTAGTCAAGGCGGTGCACAAGTAACCAGAAGATCTAGGTGCAGTGTGGCACATTCTTTGATGTAGGTGAGCACAGAGTGCCTGAGGAAGGCATGGAAGTGGTTTGTCACCTGGGAAGGAGATAGTATCAGGGCAGATTCCCCAGAGAACTGAACTCATGAACTGATTCTGGAAGGACAGGTAAGGGAGGCCTGAGAACAGATAAGATTTATTTTCTCAGATAACTGAGGTTTCATATTTTTCTTAGAAACTGGATCTTCTTACAGTGTGTTTTTAAATGGGGCTGTAATAGGCCATCTTCACCTAAAACTCTCCTTAATATACAGTTGCCCTCAGTGGCTTCCAAATCAGATTCCGTAGCTAACCTGGCATTCACGTACAACTTATTCTCACCTTCTCTTCCCAACTATAGGTTTTTAGTATTATTAAGTGAGGGATTAGTAAACTATGACCCTCAGGTTAAGTTTAGCTCATTGCCTTTGTATAGCTCTTAGCTACAACTGGCTTTTATCTTTTAAAAAAATTACAAAACCCAAATAAACAAAAGAGTATGTGACAAAGACTCTGTGGCCTGTGAAGCCTACTTCTGGCCCTTCACCCTCCTGCCCTCTGTGAACTATAAAGTGCTCTAGTATTATATACCTCGTAGAGAGCGTGGACCCTCCTACTTCTGCAACTGTGCTTTCGCTGTTCTGTCTTTCTGAAACTCTTGGTTCACCGAGTTCAACTCTCAGTTCAAAGAGTGTTTGTTACGTTTGAGCCACAGGCTATGCTCTGGGAGTGCTTCTGTGGCAGGCAATAAACAAGTAGAAACATCTAGTAGGTTAGTTATGAAGGAAAAAGGAGGACAAGGAGAAAGATGTGGAGAACGCCCTGGGTGTTAGAGTGGCCAGAGAAGCCTCCCTGGTAAGATGAGGTTCATGTCAAGTCCTAAGTCGGGGCCTGGAAGAGCATTTCAAGCAGAGGCCAACAAGTGCAGGGTCTCTGAGGGACAGAGGGTGCCAGTGTTTTGGAAGTGAAGTAAGTGACAGCGTGGGTGAAGGAAGGAGAGGCGTGCAGAGCACATCACCCAAGGACTAATAGGGCCTTGAAGACAGGGTTTATTCTTAGTAAATTGGAAAGTAGTAAGTAGATCTGAGCAGTGGAGTGGCGTTATCCCATCTGTGTTTTTAAAATATCTCTGCTACTAGGTGATGCTGGAAGTAACAAACTAACCCCATAATCACAGAGACCTAACACCACAAAATCTCCCACTGTGTCCACAACCACTTGGGGTCATCTTAAGCACCTCATGAGAAGAGGGGGCACTGGAAAATGGGTTGTGATTGCCTTGGCCCAGGGTGAAACATGACTTTCCTCTCACATTTCATGGGCCCATCTTGTCACATAGGCCACTTAACTACAGGGGGTTGAGAAGTAGAGGGTACAGGTGGAATATGTCAATTCCAGCTCACCCTTCCATCCACCAAGCATCATTCCTGTTACCAAATACATGCCACCCTCTGCCAGGGCCCACTGAGTCATTGTGGAACTCCAAGCCAACCTAATCCTGGGTAGGCTGTGTGTCAGGTCCAGCTCTGATCCAAACTGTGGGTTACACAGGCAAACCCATTGCTTGCTTCCCCACACCCATCCAGACACACAGTCTATATGGTGAGGCAGGCTCAGTGAGCTCTATCAAACACCTGGAAGGGGAGGACGCAGGAGGGTCTTGGCAGTACTGTCTGCTCTGCAGCTGTGGGGCTCCCTATAGGGTGGGTAATGTCCCTGCCAGGGAAGTCTCTTCCACTTTCTTCTGTAGCCACATGTGGAGCGACACTGGAGGCCTGAGCCCGCTTTGAAAGCTGCCTGGAGAACATTGAAGGCCCACGCGTTGTTTCAACAATCACAGTCATCTGTAGTCCAGGCTGCTGGTTTCTTGGGCAGCACCACTATCTCAGAATTCTTTTAGTAAAGTTCTTACATATTTCGTATCTTTTACCGACACGTGCCCATAACCACATCTCCAGGCTCTTTTTGTTTGCTTATTTGTTTTTGAGACATTTTTCTCAGAAACTATGTATCTTTAGTGTATCACCCCCATACATCATCTCTCAATTTAAAAGGAGCTATCTTAAAGCTGTCAGGTGTCTGTGAAAGACCACATCATTAATTGAATCTCTGCCCTGAGTCATTTTGGCCAATTGAAAGAATTTATGAGATGTCATACCCTTGGTTTATCTTTCCCCTGAAGCACTTTAATCTCCTAAAGGTTTTACCTGGCATTTGTTATCTGTGGATTCTCAATCTTATCTTCTACTACTGGGGTCTAGATTTACTACTATTTTTTTAACCCCATAAGACCCTGAATTTCTGCTATTTCATAGTTCCATTTCAGTCCTACACACAGTCTAAAAAATGTCATTTCTTTCTCGTGATAGTTAACCACAGCATCCTGTAACATCCAACATATACTACCAGTGTTCCATTTTCCAATGTCTCTGGTGCCACAAGTTCCTTAGGGATATGATCTGCACCTGACGTTCCCATGGGCAATAGTTTTATTAAATAGTTCATTATAACATAACAGATTACTATTTTGGCAACATCTAATCTGAAAACCAAAGCCACATGTTGCCTTACCTTTAGTACGTGGTGTATATCAGAATAGGCTTAGGTATGTATGCTGTTTCAACAGTCAGTGTTAATATTCCTTCATTTTCCTAATTCAGTAAGAGATTGCAAAGGACCCTACTGTACAAAAGCACTTATGATCCAGGGTGGTGGAAGCTCTGCATTTGTTTTAGCACCCTCTGGGCCCTGCATGCTCCTCAGTTGCTGTGGTTGAGAAGGAAGGGAGAATGGATAAGGATCCATGTGAACTTTTTGTTGCTTTGGCTCAGAAATAGCACATGTCACTTCCACGTGGATTTAATTGGCTAGAACATGGCTTAGCCTGACTGCAAGGACATTGACAAATGCAGTAGAGTAGATGGAGTCCTTGTGTTCTGTGTGCACCCCTCTCTGTCATACTGAGGGGCACCTCGCAACCATTGCAGCACTCTATGAGGGGGATGGTGTCTGAGAACAGTGCTGAGAGGGAAAGTGCTGGAAGTCGTGGAGTTTAGGTTTTTTTTTTTTTTTTTTTTTTTTTTTTGTACCGGGGATTGAACTCAGGGGCACTCAACCACTGGGCCACATCCCCAGCCCTTTTTTTGTATTTTATTAGAGACAGGGTCTCACTACCTTGCCATTGCTGAGGCTGGCTTTGAACTTGCGATCCTCCTGCCTTAGCCTCCCAAGTTCTGGGATAACAGGCGTGCGCCACCGCACCTGGCCAGAGTTTAGTTTTTTTTTTTTGTGTGTGGGTGGTGCTGGGGATCAAACTCGGGACCTTCTGCATGCAAGGCAAGTACTCTACCAACTGAGCTATATCCTCAGCTCAGAGTTTAGGTATATTTTGAAGCTAGACTCCAATAAGATTTGCTATTGTCGTAGTTGACTCCAACTATTCTACCTCCACTGTCTTGGCCCCAAATATTTGTGGTTTCTTGGTGATCGTGGCTCATGATTTTATCTCCATTTTCTGGGGGGTCTGGGAAATAGATGCTCAATGCCTCTATTGAGTGGTGGAATAATTTAGCCACTTATCTTAATTTCACAAAATCTACATTAATAACAATTATTAATTACTGCAGAAAATAGTAAAAACACCTTCATTTATCATTATAGTAATAATGTATATGACTGACATGTTAATGCTATGGGTTTCAAAAAGAATGTTAAGAATAAAGATACTGCATGGCCACCAGGTATAGAAAAGAAATTGCTGTTTCTTACTCTGGAACATTTCTTCAATCATTTCTTTTTTCTTTTACTTCTGCTCCACTCATCATGGAACATTCTAAATAAAATAAATCAGCTAGATATAAACACTGTTAAAATTATAATTCTTAATCACACTCTGGAGTCTTTCAGCAGTGAACCTGTTTTCATGAAGTGGTAAAAAACTTGAATTAAGTCAAATGCTAGTGAAAGAAAAGCCCTTCCATCTTTTTCGTATTAGCATTCCGCTGCTTTGAGTTCCTGGTTATCTCAAGAAAGTTAGGCTGTATTTATTTATATCAAGCATCAGTTTATTTAGTTATCTTGAAGGATCACTTAAAATAGGAAAAATGCCTTTTCTGATGACTCTCTGGTAATGAGGTCAGTTTTAACTCCTGAAAACGGTCACTTTGTCTCTCATGACCCACAGCAAGTTTCATGACAGCAGTGTTCAGTGTGAGCTCCAGACTCAGCAATGGAAAGGAGACTGGTCCTAAGTGCATGTGAGAATGCGGTTCATGCACGTAGAGCAGATGACTTGCCGGTGGACTTGCTGCAGGGGCTGAAGAAGCTCATGAGTCAGAGTTGACCCCTTATGTTTGGTATTGAAACATGACTAGGAATTGGCCTTGCTAAGAAGAGGGAATCCAGCATTTGATTGAGATAACAGGTGTATAATGACAACTGGGAATGATAAGCCTGGCTGGGGCCTAGGTTGTGGCTTACAATTATAAAGCTAGAGGGTTGGCTTGGAGCTGGCTTGTGAAGATCCTTGTATTCTGTGCTAAGAAATTTGAGGAGATTATAAAAAAGGGCCTCTGAAAGAGAATTACATGACAATTCATCAGGCAGATAGAGGTTGGCCTGTGTATTTTATCAGTTGGTCAAATTAAAATTCACCTTCCATTTATTGAGTACTTGCTAAGAGGAAGGTTTTATGTTGATTGCTTTCCATATTATTTAATTTTTAAAAATGACATCAGACAGTAGATGACATTTTTCATATTTTGTAAATGAAGGCAACTAAGGCTCAAAGTACTCTGTCAAGTTGCCTGCGATCACCCTGGTAGTCTGTGTTAGGCACAGGCTTTGAGTTTAGTGTGCCTCCTGCTTGCCATGCACCATTCCAGGGTTGGTTGGCAATGGCAAGTTAAGCCTTGGACAGCAAAGACGGCATGTGGACTTCGGGCTTGGGGAACCCATTGTTTCTTCTGGACCTCACTTCCTGCACATGTGAATCACCTGCCTTTCCCTAGTATCTTGCCAGTTTATTCTCTTCCATACCGCATAATAGGGCAGGAAGAGTATTTGCAAGCTGATATATCCGAATAATTCTCTAAATTTTTATTTCTTGGGAAAACAAATATAATAGAAAGAAAGATTCACTATTCAATATTGATTCTTATTCAGCCTTGATTTTGTTCAGCATTCAGCATTTAAGCAGTGTACTTTGGCAGAGCCTGCCAGGATGCACAGGTGACCAAGAGGCAGCTGTGTGAGGGACAGTGGTATGGTAGGTAGCATCCTCTAGGTAATCACATGCTCTGGGTTGTAGTTTTTACCCTTTTCACTTAACTGTCCTGATCTTAATCTCTCATGCACATGGTGGAGAAAGGGGAGTCCTTTGAGCTAAACACAGTTCTAGTATCTTGTACTTCTAAACCACAGGGAGGAGTTCACAGTTTGTTGAGGGAAAGAGAAGAGCATAATTCATTCTTTCCAGTCATTCGTGACTTCTGATTATTTTTATGCCATAGGTTCTTAGAGGCAGAAGTCTAAGAAGTGGAGGCTACAGAACTTGTCTTGAAGCTGCCTTTGGAAAGCAAGAATAAAAATAATGATAATAATACAATTTAATGGAAATAGTACTTTCCTAAAGATACCCTTTATCGATATTTATGTGTGATTAAGAAAATGTCAGCTTTCACTATTTGAAGCTAATGATTCTGGATAGAGTGACTTAGAGATAGCAGATAAGAAATGTGGAGGGTTAATGGAGGTATACTTGCCAGTGTGGCCATTGATGTCTTCTATTTAAGACTATTCCTACTTTTCAGAATAATCAGAGATGTACAGTGTCTGATCTTAAGAAATAATGGGGAAGCTGGGCACAATGGTGCACACCTGAAATCCCAGAATTCAGGAAGCTGAGGCAAGAGGATTTCAGGTTCAAGCCTCAGCAACTTAGCAAGACCCTGTCTCAACAATAAAACTCAAAGGGCTGGGGATATAGCTCAGAGAAGTCTTGGTTTCAATTCCCAGTACTGTGAAAAAGAAAAAAAAGAAAAAAACGGAGGGGGGGATAGGGAAAATTGAGATTTTAGGACTTTTATCTGTTTTTTTAAACACAAAGTCCATTTAAGGATATAGTAAAAATGGGCTTGAGTAGTTGACAGTAAACTAAAATCCAGAATCCAAAACAACATAAATCAGCAGGGTTTCAGAGGGCACCAAGAATTGCTTAGCGCTATCTAGTTTCTCCATCAAAATGGGTAAAGTTTAGACTTTATTTTGTATTCATGAGGGTAAGCTTAATATTTTTAATATTATTAGAAAAATATAACCCATGAATACCAAGCACAACCTCACACATATCAGTGAATAATTGCATTGTTACAGAATGCTTGTAAAGTGGAGAAAAAAGTTGTTCATAATTTCAGTACCTTCATTATCACTTTTTTTGTGTTTATTAATATATGTGTGTGTAGGTATATATACATATGCACACATATATATGCATGTACATGTATATGTGTGTATATGCATAGCCAAATGACTGAATGCATTTATTTTTATGTGTGCATATATTTTGTATTCATAAAATATATCATGTTCAGATATCATTTATATTTTAATGTAAATTTGGTATAGAGTTTTTAATATCCTACTTTCTAAAATTTAACATTTTATGATAAGCATTTTTCAAAATAGCTGTACTGTTTTTCTAATTTCAGTTTTAATGACTGCATAATACGCTAACCAGTAATTTGTCATAAACTAGTCATCATTTCTCTTGTCAATTAGATTGCTTTTGGAGTTTTCTTTTTAGAGACTTGCTCTAGTTAAAATCTTCATGCCTATATTTCTTTTGAATTATTTCCTCATAATAAATGATCAGAACTAGAAATTATGGTCATAGAAATGACTCATTTTTGCTCTGTTAACTGACAGTATAAATATTGAGTTATCTATCCCAGCATTGCCTACTTGATTATCATCATTTTGAAACTTATATTTCTAATTTAGTAGTACAAATTGTACCTCACTGTTTTTGTTTTCTTTTACAAAAGAAAAACTAGTGAAAATCCTATTCATTGGTTAAATTGTTAATAAAATTTTACTTTTATTCTTGCTACCTTACTAATGCCTTATTGAATGTGTCATATATAATAATGTAAGATGCTTTGTCTCACTGTTGTTTAATGCCTTTTTTTTTAAGCTGTCTGTGGATGCACGTGAAGAGATGACTAGAAAGGCAATTAAAATAATCAAACATTTTATTGAGAAGCCAAGGAAAAGAAATGCAGAAGAAGACACTGAAGAAGCTAGTGATTCTAAAGTTACCTATGTGGATGCTTTGAATCATCTGGAGAAATCACTTGCCCACCTGGAAACTCTCCACAATAGTTTCATCATTTCTCTGAAGAGTAGTGAGCAGGTAGTGAAATGGAAACTTCTGTATACTCACTCACTGCAATAGTATCAGGATGTGCTTTTATTTTTTTCTTTTAAAAGCTATGTTAGTAGTTGTGGCAGTCAGCTTCTATTACTATAACAAGTACCTGAGATCATCAGCTAATAAAGAGAAATGGTTTATTTTGCTTCACAGTTTTCAAGGTTTCCATCTGTGATCAGTTGGTCCCATTACTCTAGACCTGTGCCTGCACATGATGGCTGCAGTGCACAAGCATTCACCTTGTGTTCAGGAAGCAAGAGAGAAAAAAGAGCGAGTGTCCCACTGTTCCCTCCAAAGGCCTGTTCTCAGTGCCCCAAGGAATACTCACTGAGCCACACCTGTTAAAGTTTCCACCAGCACCCCCTGAGGGATGGAGTCTTTAATACGTGGACCTTTGTGGAACACTTAAGATCCCAATTCCAAGGCAGGCAGAGTAGTGCATGCCTGTAATTCCTGCAACCTGGGAGGCTGAGGCAGGAGGATCACAAGTTTGAGGTGAACCTCAGCAACTTAGCAAGAATATCTCAAAAAATAAAAAGGGTTGTGGATGAAGCTCAATGGTAAAGTGCCCCTCGGTTCAATCCCTGGTAGCCCCTCTCAAAAAAGGAAAAAAAAAAAAAAAGCCCAACTCTAGCAGTGGTTTTGATTGAGTTTTCAGACTTGCAGATACTCTTAAATGGTGCTAAAGCCTTTATCATTTAACCTCTTCATTATCACTTGATTGTCAGTTCACTTTTCTTTTGGAAGGAATTTGGGCCACTTAATACAGATGATACCTGTATTATCAGAGAAAGAAGAGAACGGGAAGGTGGGAGAGGAGTGGATAGCAGGCATTGAGTGAGCCCTGGACCTGTGCCTTGGCAGAGGAGGGTCCCCAAAGTTCACAAGTGCTAAAGATGGAGCTTCTCAAGTTCTTCCAGCTGCTGGCTGTTTTGCTTTCCAACTGAATAACGATGGGGATTTTCCCCATAATTTTCAGGAAAAAAATCAGAAATAGTCTCCAATGCCACTTTCAACAATTTTTTTTTAAACATGCATCCTCCTTATCCTGTATTAATGTTATATGTTTCCTAGTATAACTGTATTATTGAAATGAATTTTATGGCTATTAAAATTGTTCCTCCTGGGTTTCTTTGTGAGACTATCTCAAAACACCACCTGGAGCTCAGGAGCCCCTGTACTTGCTGGGGTTTGAGGACCCGGGAATGAGCACTTGCAGGGATGCCAGTAGCCTGCTGAGGCCTTCAGAGATTTTGTTCTGTATTCTAACTGTCACTGGAGTTTAGATATCATTTTTTGTAACTGGGGAGTTGAAAAATCAATAAGTAAGTGATTTTCGTGTAAATGAAAAGAGTGTTTAGGTATATGAATAACATTCCAACCATCCTTCAGTGTTGTGGCAAAGGAACCTAGCCATGGTCACTGACGTCCTCTTTTATTTTTCCCAAATTCCATTTATTGACTCATATCCTTAACTTGTAGAAAAAAAATACTCTTGACTAGAAAGGACGGTTACTGGAGAGGAATTCAGATAATAAACAAATGGGAGCCTTCAAAATTTGTATGAGCCATATAAATGCAAACCCCTTATTGAAAAGATAATGGGAAAAATCGCAAAGCTTGATAGCAGTTTTATTTCATTTGTATTTTTCAGTGCCTATTAACCTGTCCAATGAATACATTAAATAATGATATGAATAATATAGAAGGCTTTTTAGGGATCAAACTGGCTTTACTAATCTTGATTTTTATCCTGCTGATGTTTATGATATCACAATTCATAATTATATGAACTAGGTAAAATTTGAATCTTGATTTATGTAAAAGTGATTTATACTTATTAGCATAAAATTTCTTGAGTACCTGTCTTTTTTTTTTGGTGGGGGGAGCATACCAGGGATTGAACTCTCAGGGGTGCTGAACCACTGAGCCTCATCCCCAGCTCTTTTTTGTATTTTATTCAGTCAGGGTCTCACTGAGTTGCTTAGTGCCTTGCTAAGTAGCTGAGGCTGGCTTTGAACTCGAGATACTCCTGCCTCAGCCTCCTGAGCTGCTGGGATTACAGGCATGCAGGCATGTGCCACCATGCCACCTGTTTACTTATTTTAAAATTTTATAATATTTTTAGTCGTAGATGGACATGATATCTTCATTTAATTTTTCATGTTGTGTTGAAAATTGAACTTAGTGCCTCACATGTGCTAGGCAAGTGTTCTACCACTGAGCCACAACCCCAGCCCCACTTGTTTACTTTTTTTAAAAAAAAATATTTATTTATTTGCTTTAGTTGTACACAATGCATTTGTTTTTACGTGGTGCTGAGGATCGAACCCAGGCCGCGCACATGCGAGGCAAGTGCCCTACCGCTGAGCTACATCCCAGCCCCCCCCCACTTGTTTACTTTTTAAACTGGTTATACTATATTAAAATCCTGATGGTTGGCATTACTCTTCTTGGAACAAGTGTTGTCCTTCAATGGCTAGAATAGTCTGTATGGATTCAAGGGGAGTTATTAGCAAAAGTATCTGCTCATTTCTTCTAGGTTATGGTTGAAAGGTACCATGTCACTCCTTGTAAATGTCATTCAGCTAAACCATGTGAAGATCATAAGAGGATACTCATGGTTACTGAACTGGACATTATTTAATTTTATTAAGGCCCTTTTTATAACAAAAATTGGGAATAACCTTCAGCCTGTACATTTATCCCCTCTAAATTCAGAGTTTGATTTTAACCTGTTTAGTTATATAACCAATGAAGAACATCTTGTATCCTCATGAAGACTGGTGCACTCTAATAACATGAAAGGTCTTCATCTCACGGTGCTTCAGTTCCTTCTTACGTTATATCAGTGATTGTTTTGCCTAACTGATAGGGATTTTTTTTTTTTTAGGGAAATTTCAAACAATGGGGAGAATAGTAAAATTAAACCTCATGTGCCTAATGCTCAGCTTCAATTACCAAAACATGATCAATCTGCTTTCACATATACCCCTGCCTTCCCTCTGCTCACTCCTTTGGGAGTCATATTTTCACTTTACCCAAAAGTGCTTCCATATCTATCTCTAGAACATCCAACTGAACATACCACTATAACATAATCAAAAGATTAATCATAATTCTTCAATATCATAAAAAATCCAGCTAACATTCCCAGATCATTACATGGTTGTTTTGAAAACAAAGCAGGATATTTAAGACCACCAGGGAAACTAAAGAACCTGAAAAGTGTTATTGTCACTCAGTAACCATATTAGAAATTCTACAAAGCAGTAGCTTGTGTCCTAGTTCTTAAATTATTTGTTGTAATATTAGTTCTTACAAATATTATAAAGAAAGGCAGGTAGTATGGCAAGAGGGGTGGAGGAGTAGACTTCTAGATTCAAAACCCACCACCATTCATTGCTAGCCATGTGACTTTGGGCATGTTACTTAAAATCTTTGGTCTTCATTTTTCTTTTTGATGATGTGGGGCTAACTAAAACTACTTACAGGATTATTTTAAGTATTATGTTAAATACCATATGTGCAAACACATAATAGTTAAAATCTACTGAGCAAATATACAAAGTTGATGTTCAATGGATTATAACTATTATGTGGCTGTCATGTGATAATAATAATATTGACACTCGTAGTTACCGAGTCTTGCTTTATGCAGACATTGTGCTAAAGGACTGACTTTTATATCACCATTCTATCAGTTGATGTTCACAATGCTCTCTAGTCTTCAAACTTATTTCACAGATGCTGAAAGTTTAGATCACAAAGACCCACTATTTAATGAATGGTAAAGCTTGATTTGCAATCAAGCCCAGGTGGCCCTTGATCCTGAGCTTTTGATGACCAATTGATGGCCTTTGGTGTACGGTAATGGTTGTAATTTATTTGAGTTTAGGATCTTCTGATTAGATCTTACTACATACATGCTTATAGATACATTTACTGTCTGTTATTTAAGGAATTGATTACCATGTCTTTCCAGGAAATACTACAGAAATACAGTGACCTCTATGACCTATCTCGATCAGAAAAAGGGAAACTTCATGACCAAGCTGTGGCCATGTGTTTGGATGGTCAGCCTCTAAGAATGATTCAGCAGCTGCTTGAGGTGGCGGTCGGCCCTCTAGACATCTCACCCAAGGATGTAGTACGAAGCGCAATAATGAAAATAATTTCTGTCTTGGGGTAAGCTTTAAAGAGAAAATACTGAAGGAAAAACTAAGGTAATATTTTACCAATAATGAGTGCTCACCTCATGGTTGTTCTGAAGCTAAACTATCCTCATGTATGTAGAAGCTTTAAGTTTTCAAGTACTTTAGTGAAGTGAGAGATTAGAGTTCTCAAAGTCTTATTTCTTAAAAATCTTGAGAATAGAGAACCATGAAAATGTTCTATTGTTGGTATGATGTGTACATGTTAAAAGCTAACTTCTAGTGGACCTTCTTTCCCTCCTCAGTTTGTTCTTTGTTTATTTAGAAATGGGGTCTCATGTTGCCTATGCTGGATTTGAACTTGGGATTCTCCCAAATAACTGGAATTGCAGGCATGCACCACTACACCCAACTTTTAAGTTATTTTTGAAGTAGCATGAGCATGTATCTAAGAGCCGAACTGCCCTGTGGCTTCAGCATGTGTTTTCAGATTTTGCATTTTCTGAAACCCCTTCTTTGTAGCAATGGGAAAATGGTTTCCAGAAGGTTCTTTTGAAGTACATCAGGCAGCTGGTGTATAGCTCAGTGGTAGAGCACTTGCCTACCATGCATGAAGTCCCCACTACTGGAAAAAAAAAATTCTTGAACGTATAAGGCAAGGTTAATCATACACTGAAGAAACCAGACATCTTGAGAAATTCTTGCTTCATGTCAATATGCTGGTACCTTTGTAGGCATGCATCCAAGAGGATTAAAAAAGAGGGAAAAGTGAACCTAAGAAAATAATGAGGCATCAAGTGCTTTCTGTGAATAATGCAATTAGGCTAAAAGATTTAGTTGTATTTAATTTATTCTCCTTTTTAAGCATTCTTTGTAATTCTGTATTGCTCTTGAGGAACTTTTTGATTAAATGCATGTCAGTTTTCTGCAGCTGAACTGAAATCAAATGAGCCTTTATCAGTTTAATTACCCCAGCCTCACACAGTTTTCACCTTAGTGCTCTGAAGTATCTGGGAGTTTCACATATAGGGACAGACATGAAATAGGATAGCATTTTTTTAGAAATAACAAGTTAATGAAGCTTTGTACTGTATTTTTTTTTTTTTTTTTGTCATTGGTTATAAGAATCACTCTCAAATGATGGCAGGTGTGTGTTTGCTACTTTCATATGTTTTGGTTTATAGTTATCCTTTTATTATTTTTTAATTCAAGCCTTAGATGAAACTTGCAAAAAATAAACATTTTGAAAAATTAGTGTTTTGATGAATATAGTTCTTCTCTTTAAAGTTGCACATTTTCATTAATAATTAATATTATGATATATAGTAGTTTTACAGTTATTAATGCTTCACATAAATTATACTTCCTTTTCCTTCCCTGCTCCTAGTTCTACCACTCAAACTTTGGTTCTGATCTAATCAATAGTGTATTTGGCACACAGAGGACTTTCAATGACTGTGAATTAAATCTTTCAGAAGTGGAGGAAGGGAGAGCTTGAGTCCAGCTGCCTCTTTTTCAAAGGAAAAGAAACTGCTGTTGACAACTTCCGTAATACTTACCTTTCAGAAAGTAAAATTTGGTAGGCGCACAGTGACAAAGACAGGAAAGTAATGGAATCCAGCAGTTGATTTAAATCATAAACTTTATTTATCCCAGAAACTCGGGGTTAAACTTCCTTTTCCTCTGTTGCATTTTCAGAATTCTGGAGTTCCACACAGGCATATCTGGAGAATGGGCAGAATAAAGTCTTTGTCTTATGGGCAGTGAGGATCATTAAGTGGCAGAATATATGTAAAGCACTTAGTGATGCCCAGTACCTAGTAAACAACAAGTGTATATTTTAGTTGTTTGTTTGTTTAATGAACAACTGGAACACTTAGAATATTATTACATATTTAACACTTTAAATGGCTGGAAAATTTCATGTTCAGTGAATGTTTTCTCAGTGACAGAATGCAAGTAGATTATGTTCTCTTGACAGTAAAACATGCTCCTTAAGAGCAGGAAATGTCCCATTTCCATACACTTAGCACCCAGTATTGGGCTTGGTTTTGTAGCACAAATGGCCATGCGTGGACAGTGCACTGTGCTGGACTCCTGCTGGGTTCATCTGAGTACACAAATACACATGTATTTCTGAGGCTTGAGTGACCCTCTTTTGACTCTGTTCTCTAATTTCACAGTGGTACCAGTGCTGACCTTGGTGGACCAAGAGACCCCCTCCAGGTCCTGGAAGGTGTTGTTGCAGCAGTCCACGCCAGTGTAGATAAGGGGTAAGACTTGGATAGTTTGAATATCTCCACTAAATGGCTTTCCTGAGTCTGAGAATTACTTTTAGTGTCCATATTTCTGAGGCCTCTAAGACTAAACAACAGCGGTAGGTGTTTGAAAAGGAAAAGAACGCCTTCTGCATCACTAAGGAGTGACTCTGCATCTGGGGAGCTAGGATCCCATCTCTGTGCTGGCTATATCTGTGCTAGCAGGACCTGCTTGCCCTGGAGAGAAGTGTCTTTTCTTGCCTCTTTCACATGAAGGCCTGGAGAGGAAATTGCTCTGAGCTTCTTAGAAGAGGGATGCTCATCTACAACAGGTTAACTGTATTGGTGAAGTATAGAAATTTTAGAAGGAGTGTGTATGTGTGTGTGTATATGTGTCTAAAAAGAACCTTTATACAAGTCTGTTTTGAGACTCACTTTACAGCTTTAGAAAAGTGTTGATCTCTAATGACATTTATAGAAAACATTTTTTATTCAACTGTAACACTGTTGATAGGAATAATAGCAACTACCAATGACTAGTTATTGACTGCCTCAGAATTTACAAAAGTCTGTCATATGGCTAATGTCTGTGTCAACCCTGTAAGGCCTCTCCCCAGTTTTCTATCTTTCTTTTTTTTTTTTTTTTTAATTGGAAATGTAATAGTGAAGTTCCCTTACTGTAAGGATAAATTTATTCTGTGTGTGTGCTGTGCCATGCTGTTTTAAGTCATGAGGAATTATGTATGTGGATAAGAACTAACCTCTAACCCCAAGGAACTTGCAGGGGAGGTGAGCTTTCTCAGAGCTATAAGAACTATATGGTAGAATGGTAGGTGCTATGCAGAAAGCAGGGTCAAGGGAGAGGCTTATTCCGCCTGGGCAAGTCAGGACAGATACACAGTGGGTGACCATGGAAATGTTTTCTGAAAAGAGTTTGTTAGAAAGGAACAGAGTGTGGATGATGGCATTCCAGGCTGAGGAAGCTACCTGCAGGACTGCAGTTGCAGCAGGTAGCACAGCAGGCTGAGATACTGCTGGGGACAGTCACCCAGCATCTACCTACTGCCATTCTAGTCCCAGCTCACAATGCCCCAGCGAGTACTATCAGCAGCACAGCTCCTCCCAGGTAAGGCTGACCCTGGATCCTGGCCTCCCAAGAAGAGAGATCTTAGAGGTGCTGCTGTGGCCCTTTCCAGTGAGTCCCACAGGGATAGCCAAGAAGATTAGAAGATAGTGTTTTGTACTGGGAATTTCCAGCCAGATATACCAGAGAATGCAGTTGAGTCCTTTGAATACAGACTCTTTTTTTTTTAAGTTGTCTGTATTTTAAGCCCTGTCTCAAAAGAGAGGTGCAGCTCAGTGGTAGAGTGCTCAACTAGCATGCCTGTACTTGAACTGAATTAAATCCCTAGTCCCACTAAAAAAAGAAAAGGAAAAAAAAGAAAGTGAATCTTAGGGAGGTTGTCCAGGATCACCCAGTAAGGACAGCGTGTGAATCTCTTACCTTGACATTTCCCCAAGACATTAAAGAGCCAGCAGTGGAGAATAAGGGGCTGTTTTCACACCTCACTGTGCACACAGCTTGCCTTCAGGGTCTTATTAACATAGAGATTTGGATTGAGGACGTCTAGAGGGGGCCTGAAATTTTCCATATTTAACAGCTCCCAAGTGACGCCTAGTCCATGAACTGAACTTTGCGTAGAAAATCTTAGGGCCATACTTCCCTCAGCTTTCTCATTCCTTTGCCCTGCTTCTCTTTACTTTCACTTTTTTTTTTTTTTTTTTTTTTTTACTTCCTGCCTTCATACCTTTAAAGTTTTTCCTAACTTGAATGACCCACAGTATGAATCGCATAATAGTGATTCTCAAAATAAGTATGGAGTTAAATCTACTCAGATGATAACAGGTAATTAATAAAGGAATCCCTCTGTGCAATATTCCAAAGAAAAGAAAGATTTTCTTCAGAACTTTTAAATATTTTTTGGTGCTTTTGTTTGCTAACATTGCTACTTAACTACATAAACAGATGGAGTGTCCTAAAGCCTCATGTATTTTGAACAGGGTCAGATAATTCAGACTCAGTTGAGCTCTTTGCTATTACCAAGGAATTTTACGTTATTTTTAAAATACAGAAAAGAGAAAGAGGAGAGCCCACTAGAGCAAATTGAGAATCATGTTCTCCAAGCCCCCACAGTGTACATTCTGAAATACTGAGCCCTCCTGAAAGCCATGGCTACTGACCTGGATGGTGGAGCCACTGTACCATTGCAGTTGCTGGGTTCCTTGAGGCCCTGTTGATGGCTCCCAGCTGCTATGGCTACCTGTCACAGAAAGATGTAGCATGCTTTTTCTTAGCAAGTGAAGCCAAGGAAGATATTTTGGGTTGGTGTATATTGGAAAGTAGACACAGAGATTATTAGTATTAACCAACAGTTAGGATTTAAGATTGTAGCTGTGTGCATACCACAATTATTTTTTTTTTGAGCCTATCTGACTCTTTAATCTGTGGGTTTGTTATAGGAAAAAATGTTTGAAACTTTTTGCATTTTCTTTCTTTTCAATTAGAAAAATTTTTTACATGACAGAGTATATTTTGAAATATTACACATACATAGAATAAGCATAGCTTGTTCCAATTACGATCACATTGTTGTGGTTATACATGATGTGGAGTTACATTGGTCGAGTATTTATTTATGAGGATAGGAAAGATAAGTGCAATTCATTCTAGGAATTTTTCTTTTAATTCAACTTAATTGGTACTTTTTATATTACCACAACACTATTAATGTGCATTTGTGTATTTGCAGATCTTTCTTATCCCTTGCTGGTTGCCCCTGATTTTTTCATGGTTGCTGATAAATAATCGACACTCTCCTGGGAAGTGTCCCCTCCACTCAACTCCGTGCATAGAGAGGAAAGTCTGCATAGTGTGCAGATCCATCCATTAACAGGGGCAAGGGGCCTAGATTATGAACATTTGAGTCCCTCGCTGTTAGCCCATGTTTACTTGCATCTGCCTCTCTCCCTTCCCTCCCTCTGTCCCTGGTGTCATACAGATCAGAGCTTGCAGGCTTGTTCTGCTGAGAGGCCAGGCAGTTATGGAAATGGGGTGAGATGAATCAGGCATCGGAGAATGGAGCCTAGGGGGAACTAGAAAGCTTCCAAAGGCTTCCTCCAAGAGAAGCCTTACCTTGGTCCCAGCCTGTTGTTATATTATCCAGTTTTTAAAGAACTGGAGAATTCCAATCCTGTGTGAGTATGTGTGAGTGAGAGAGAGAAAGAAATTTCTTAATTTTGAAACATTGGCATATACTGTGCAAGTCAATCCCCAAATTTGTTTGCCAGTTTACCTTCATTAGAAAAAAACTGGACAAAGTGGCCTAATTTCTTGTAAGTTACTCAAATTCTATGACATTTATATTTTATAAGAAATCTCAAAGGTCTGTTTTCATGTTTAAATGCAGTCTTTCCTTTCCCCATTCTGCTTCATAACTTATAGTTATTCATATGCTTTTTGCCTCCTTTAATGTACCTTAACTGTTAAGTTTGGTTATCTTTCTATGTGTGTGCCATGCAGAATTTGAAAACACTTTTACCAATAATTAGTTTATTTGTATTCTTGTAATCTGTCTTTCGCTTTGTCTCAACAATTGCCTTTGGCTGAGTTCCCTTCTATTTGTGTACTTTGTGAGTGTCCTCCTGTGGCCAGTCATAACAAAGGAAGGGCATGTGAGGACTCCACCCACCTGAGTTGTCACATTCTCCAAGTAATCATTTGGTTAACATATTTGTGTTGTCACTGTTGCTGCTGCAATTCTTTTCTGCTAATGGAGTTCCGTACTATGTACTCCTGGTGACTCCTTATCTTTTTGGCCAAAATTGTGAGTCTCTATATTTCCCCTATAAATTATTTGTTTAAATGGTGTACTCATTTACCCTACACAATATAATACCCACCCCTGTTCTCAACATAGGGAAAAAGAAGCAATTTCTCATCTGTTTATAGTGAAACTCTAGAGATTTTCCCTTTACCCATTTATGATTTTATTAATCATTTATATAATTTTATAATAAGTGAATGATTCAAAATAATGTTCTTTTTTTTTCCTAAACTCATTAAATCTTCTATTTGCCTTCATAAAAGTCTATAGAAATTGAATCACTTTCCTTGTTCTCATTCTGGTTTTTTACATGATGAAAGTCATAATTATTTTTTACAGAAAAGTTGCAAGGAGAAAAACATCTTATTCTATTCCCCTACTTTACCAATTATTAACATTTCCTCACAATTATTTCTGTGTCTCTGTGTGTGTGCTGATCCATGAGAATCATTAAAACTTTTAAAAACTTAAATTGAAATCAAAGCATATACTATTTTTCAGCTAAAATCTTTAGGAGGTAGTGTTTTGTCCAGGCCCTTGACAGTGTTTTCTAAAGAGCTTCTGTTTTAGGAATGAGTTCTCAGAATTTTGTGTTTGAACTATCTACCAAAAATTAGAACATGTGCCTCCAAAATGTCAAATGTTATTAACCACGCTGTAAGCTCTAATATAAAAAGAGTCTAACTCGATTTAATAGCTTGGAAAATATTATAGCAATAATCTTTCTGTATCTCATCAGTATCAGGATAATTTTAATCTCCTGCCACATTGTTCTGGAATATGCCCCAGTTTGGTTCAGCAGCATTGTGTAGTAATTGATAAGGCAGTCCAGGTTCAAATATTGGCTTTACTACTTTGTGACCTTGGACAAGGTATTAAACCTCTGTCTGATTGTTCCCTCATCTACAAATTAGAGCTGATACAGTACCCAGGAAAAAGACAGTTATGAGGAAGAGCTGTAAGTCACAGCATACCTCAAGCCTTCAGAAATTATTACTGTTTTTATTCTTGTTCACTATATTCAGATTTTGGGGTATTGTTATAGCTTCCATTTGGTCTTCCTGACTCCAGTTTCCTCCTATTTAGTTTATCCTGCTCTCTCCCACCTTCTTGGCACTTGGGCAGAAGGTCAAAATATTAGCTTCATACTATGTAGATCTAGCTCAACTTCATGGCCAAAAATGGGCTTTAAACTCTCTTAGCTTTGAATTACAGTTGGGCAGTTGCAGGCCTCCACCAAAAAGAGTGAGTTTGCCCCATTCTGCATACTTCTCTAACCTTTAACACCACTGTGATGTTTCACTGCTCAGAAATACTCTCTGATTCCCTTTCCATACCAAGGAAGACCACAGAACCTGGTTAGTGATTCTAATGGCTGCCAATAATTGAAGTCCTTAGTTATATGCCAAACCTTGTATTACATACTTTACATTTGCATTTACTATTTTATGTTTCAGTTTAATTCTAAACAACCCCATGAGAAAGGTATTGTTATCCATTTCTTTTAATAAGGAAGTTGAAGCTCATAATTTATTGACTTCTTAGCAAAAGTAATCCTAACAGGAAGTAGTAGACTCGGGAGCTAAATCTGGGCCCCACAGCTCCTGAGCCCGCACTTCCAGAGAGTGCAGCTAAGTTGCCTCTTCAGCCTCTTGGTTACCTAGGTGAGAAACATCTACCACAGCGCTCTCTAATTTACCACCTACTCATGTGAGCTTTAATCTCCTCCAGAACTATTTTCCTACCTTTTCATTTATGTGCACCCTGCTTATCCCTCATGATCCTGTTCAGATGCCACGCCACCGCCTCCAAAACAATTGTTCAAATTTGTTATATTAGTAATTTGGATAATAGTTACTTCTAAAAGTCTTTCTCTTCCATTGTATCATTAGTTCTCACAAGGCAGAGACAATGTAATTTTTTAATCTCAGTGTCATCAAGCACAAACTAGTACTTTGATGATGCTGATGATAATTATTATGATGATGACTCTGGCAATGATGGTTTGTGTTTATTAAGTGCTTCCTCTGAGCTGTATATTGTGCTAGGTGCTTGGTATATAGTATCTTGGTTTCCTAGGGATCTTTGTGTACTTAACTATAAGATGGAAATGATAACTTTCATGATTCTTCATTTAGAGTTGTTCAAAAAGGATGGGGCCAGGAGTTACAGTTAGGTTCATCAGATTTTTTAAAAAAGTGGGCTTGCCATTGTACCCTACTGTCTGGTCACCTTATAAATAGCAGGTATCCAGAAATTATTGGTTCATTCTACATTTTTTGCACACCAGTTTTTCCTGTTTCTGATATTGTGAAGGTTACTCATTGGTAAAACTAAGAAATGAATTCATAAATTTAGAATATTTAAGCCAATTGTCTGCAATGTTTTGTAATTTCTTTTATTCCTAATACAAATAAAGAATTCTGGTTTTTAATTTAAGTTGTCATAAAGTAGCACTTGGCAACTATTTTTTGGAGAGACTACTAAGAGGCATACTCAGTGGCATTATAGAATTTTATTCTCAGAAGTTTTTACAAAGCCTTATAATCTTGGTAGGGTTGAAGATAGGTTAGTCTGAGACTTGGTTTAGGTGATTTATCACTGAGATCTTTGTACAGATCTACTTACAACAAAACCTGTATATTTATTGTTGTAACATGCATCCCCAGGGCCTTGTGAGAGGGAGTCTTCTACATGGATAACCTCGTAACAGTCATCCATAGTAATTCATTGACATCATTATCAAATAAGTTGTTTTCTTGAGATGGTACATTTGGGATACAAAAGAAGCCATTCTAATGCTGGATAGAAAGTTGTACAATATGTCCCTTCTCTAAATCCTTTTAGACTCTACAGTCCTATAACAGCCAAGTGTTCATATTTTATTTTCAGGGTAGTGTAAAATTGATATTCTAACCACATGCTGAAATTCTAATCACAATGAAAAGTGGTACAAAGAGCATGGGCTTTGAGGTCACACTGCAGTATCTCCTATAGATGTTTGTGGGTTGATTATATCACTTCCTCGAAGCCTGTTTTCTCATCTTTAAAATGTAATTTATTATCCCTGCTTTGCATAGTTATTGTCAATTAGTAATGGAATATGTAAAATTGCTAGAATGTTACCTGGAACCATAGGTATGATTGATAGAAATAAGCCTTCCTATATTTTAAATTCTGAATAAGAAATAAACTAGCTAAGGACTTGTTGGTTAATGGCTATTTTTCAGTCACTTAATGCAACTCATTTTAATAGGATACTGTTTTAAGATGACATTAATTTTACATAGCTTTTAAATGCTTAATATGGTTTTCTATAAGCCATTTAAAAAACTAAATTTTTTCTCACAAGAAGAAAAACATAAAGTAACCCAGAAAAGAAGACTTGAGGCCAGTGACCACATTCGATTACTGGACAGGAAGGAAGTAGAACGACCTAAGAGGTTCTCTTCACCCCCCCCAATTGTGCCCTGCAGGGAGGAGCTAGTGTCACCTGAGGACCTGCTAGAGTGGCTGCGGCCTTTCTGCGCTGATGACACCCAGCCTGTGCGGCCCCGCGTCCACGTGCTGCAGATCCTGGGGCAGTCATTCCGCCTGACGGAGGAAGATGGCAAGCTCCTCGTGCTCTTCAGAACAGAGGCCATTCTCAAAGCTGCGTGGCCCCAGAGACAGGTAAAGGAGCACCTGGCTGCTTTCCTTGTTGACAGTTACCGAAGGTCAATCTTGGCTACCTTAAACTACTCTCAAGGGAATAATCAGCTTGGTAATGATTGGTAAGCACTCCAACTGCTTAGTAATTGAGTATGTACAATAAAGTTTATTTTTATTTTCTATAGATTTGAACATGCATTTGCATATTAGATCTTGTCCTTACTCACCAAACACATTTTTGCCATTTTTCTCTTCATAGGAGATAGGACTGTTCTTTTTCTTGGATGGGGTGGGGAACCAGTTATTGAACTCCAGGGCATTCAACCAATAAGCCACATCCCAGCCCTATTTTGTAATTTGTTTAGAGACAGGGTCTTATAGAGTTGCTTAGCTCCTTGCTGTTGCTGAATCTGGCTTTGAATTCACGATCCTCCTACCTCAGCCTCCTGAGCCGCTGGGATTATAGGTGTGTGCCACTGTGCCTGGCAGGACTGTTCTTACTATTGACTAATTGACCCTTTACCAGAAGAAACGCAGAGCTATATGGAAATGTAGGATGTAATTCAGCTAATTCATTTCTTTTGTGCTCTACCCACTCTTCTCTTTTGTACCTTGCCAGACCTAAATGTGACACACACAAATGGTTGGGAAAAGTTCCAGAGAGAGAGACTCATAACCCTAAAGCATGATATGGAGACTAGGAAAACCTTCCTTGATAATTGCATATTAATTGAACTTTGAATTCTCCATAGTTGAGCTTTAATTATTTTTATAGCCATTTTTTAAAGTTTTGTCTCCCACTACCATGGAAATTTTGAAAACTTGGAGGATGTACTTAGTTTTTGGATCCCTGAAAATATTCTGTGCACATACACTACAGAGCTTAAAGACTTGTTCATTGAGTAAATGATAATGTTAATTCCTAAATCAAAGAAGTATGGTGACTGAAGAAGTTTGAATTCTAAATTGATGCATCCTGAGGACATAAGATCCAGAAGTCAGCAACTCCATCAAGTATTTCAGCATGCAGAGCAGACTACCAGGTCGGTGAAAGTTAGAAATCAAGACTTCCCAGATAGCCTCATCTGTAAAAGAGGTCCCTGGAAGTCTGGCTCCAGCTCAGTTTACTTCCTGATTCTAAAGCATTATTACTACATCTAAAAAACAGAGACTTCCTTTCCTGGCCTTTTTGTTTGTTTCTTTTTTTTTTTGGTACTGGTGATTGAATTCAGGTTCTTATATATGCTAAACATATGCTCTACTGCTGAGCTATACCACTGGCCTGAAATTTTTTTTTTTAATGAATCAAGTATTAAGAACATCTTTGGACTCATATCCAAATATCCTAATTATTATCAACTTTTGTGAAATAACTGGGTAAATAACAATATTTGCTTCTCAGAGAAATTGATATTTTTAAAAAGAGGACTATCAGATTCTCTAGTCTTGCCAAATTGCTGAAATGGAATGAAAAAGTCACAAATATCTGAATAATGCTCTCTGAAGCACGATGACCTTGCCTACATATCTAGGCTCTGCACCTGGCCTTCAGAAGACACCTTGCAGTCTCTCAAGCCACACTGGAGCTCTATGCTGGAGGCTGTAGAATATATTCCAGGTACACAGCATGGTAGGATTAGCAGTGCGCTGGTTCTCAGCAGGCATGTAGGTACACATAGCATCCCTGAGGCAAACCTTAAATCAGACCATGTTATTTTTGCCACACAGAACTTCCAGTTCTGACTCTTATCCTAAAGAAAAGTAACTTTTTAGTGCAGTTATGTCCTTTCCTGTGATCAACCTCCATTTTTCAAGTTCTCAACCTTGTTCGGTTTCATCTTCCTTGATTTCTGGAGCCTGTCAAGATGATGAGTCTGGTTTCTCTAATTGGAGCTTCACTTCATGTGATGTCAGCTCTATATGCTAAAATATTACAGAGCAGAGTGGAAGTCGGGAAAGGGGGGAATATCCTTCCTGTCCATCATGTTGAAACATTAGAACATAATACTTTCATATTTGAACCCAAACTCTTTATAGCATTGCCAGTATTCCTTCTTTATCCTCTTCTCAATGTTCCAGTTACTCAAACAACAAGTTGGAACTTTTGTATGATTTCAATGATTTATAAATTTTTCTGAGATTTTAATTTCCTTTATTGCTTAACTTTTTCCCCAAATAGGACTTAAGACAGCCAATCCTCTGTTAACAAAAGTCCTTTTTCACACACTTTCCTAAACTAAGTTGACAGTTTTCCTATGAATACAGACTATTTTCCCTCATGTGAAGCCTGTATGTAACTCTGCATTTCACAAATCTGTTATCTTTACAACAGCAAATTTTTAGGCCCTCTGAAAAATATCTCTTGCAGAAGTCTTAGAATGACTAGTAAAAGTCATCTCATGTTTTTCTCACCCTTTTTCTTCTCTCTTCAGTACTTTCCTCTTACGTAAGAGCAATTTCCTGCTCTTGGCAGCTAATGGTCTGGTTTTCAAAATTATCTGGGAACCAGAATGAGAAAGCTGCCATTCTGGTTTCATTATGTTATTCATCCAGAGTCTTCTCCAAAAAAAAATAAGTCACTGAGTGTGTCTCCCTCCTCCTTTAGAAAGTAAGTATAATTAAGTATCCTGTGTCTGCCTGGCACTGATGAGTCTACTTTGGAAGACAAGTGGATTTGACATGGGCATTTTTTCCTATAATTGACATAATTTCTTGTTTCTTGGAAAATGGATGCAGAAAAATTGTAGTTTCAGAACAGAAACACCAATACTTCTGGAATGTTGCAGAACAGTGCATGATAGTTCAAATCATGTCTTCAATTACTGTTTTCCACAAATCATGTTACCTTTCAGCGAAGCTGTAGAAGGATCAGGTGGTAGCAGAGGGATATGTGTGCATCTCCCCCTCCCTCCACCACTAGTCTTATTATTCTGGGACGATTCTTGCATCATGTGCCTTGGCTATTTAGTGTGTGAAATGGAACCTTAGAGGACAGAGAGATTGGTCTCTCACTTCATCAGCCATTTTCCCCTCATAGATCAACTGTCTTCTTCATCTCTGTATTCCAAATACTAGAGGATAACAAAATGTTAACTATGTAAACTCTCATTTTCTTCACTTTTTCCCTGTCACCTTCTTCATTCTTGGACATGCTTTCATTTATTTTAAGGATGGACATAGGTTCTAACAGACTAAAGACAAGAATAGATAATGATATTTCAATGTTCAACTACCAAAAAAAATGTGGACTGCTACCTTCACTGTGGCTGGTAATCCTCTTAAGCAGACTTTGCATACATCAAAAAGGGACTTAATATTTAATTATCCTCAAGGTGCCCAAAGTAGTGGCCCCACAAATCACCATGTTGCTGGGAAACCAGCCAGCTCCTGCAGAATTAAGCACAGTCTGTGGCGCCTGCTCCCTCACTGCTTTTCAGAGAGATGGCAATTTCTAATTTTCTAATGATTAGTGAACAGAATTAAAAATTCAGAGGCCCGCATTTTTCAATAGTTTTGAGAGGCTTTAATTTCTATTCCAGAAATGTACCCCAGTGTGGGTTAGGGAGGAAGAGGAGGATGTGCTGGGAATGGGGAGGGGATGGATGGATTGTGTTAATCCCTTGGTACAGTTTATCTGAATTTTTCAGCTTTTGTAATTTTCTAGTTAACTGGTGCATGAAAAATATGGGTCAAAATACTGATGTTTCTTAAAACTTGCATACCTCAGCACCTCAAACTAACCACCCCCCCCCGCCATTTTTTTTTTTTTTTTTTTTTTTTTTTTTTTTTTTTTTTTTTTTTTGGTACCAGAGATTGAACTCAGGGGCACTCGACCCCTGGGCCACATCCCCAGCCCTTTTTTGTATTTTATTAGAGACAGGGTCTCACTGAGTTTGCTAAGTGCCTCGCCATTGCTAAGGCTGGCTTTGAACTCGCAATCCTCCTGCCTCAGCCTCCCAAGTGCTGGGATTACAGGCGTGTGCCACTGCGCCCGGCTCCCGCCATTTTTATGTAGAAGAGAACATGGGGTTTTGAGTTTTTCCTTTTAAGATTTCAGTATGTCTAAACTTGTGGTTGTAAGTGACCACCAGAAAGAATTCATTTCAGACAATGTCTAACCTCATTACAAAGTCAAGTGTTTCACCTGCCTGAAACATAGAAGGATATATTAACCCTTTTGGCCAGACACTAGTTTGGCTTTATTTGCCAAAACATTAACAAAATAAGCACTTCTCTCAGTTGCGGCTCAAAGAACATAGCAGAAGTTCAGTATGCAAAGCTCTATTTAGTACCTTAAAAATAATTCACTGTTGCCTTAAATATCTTCATAGCTAAGAATCACAGATACAATTTACTTAACCAAATATAATATTTCATGTTAAGGATATGAGTGTATATATGCATACTCTGTCTTTAATAGCCATGAACTCACGTAGCCCTGTAACTGGAAGAGAGTTCCCAAAATTTCCCAGCTAGGTAGTCACTTTATAGGAAAGGATATGACTATTCAGAAAGCAGGAGTCACTTCCTCAGATTTTAGCTTAAATGTCACCTTTTCTACAATGACTACACAGCCTAAATTAACCACTCAGTCATAATCTATTTTATTGCCCTTAATTCTGTATAAATCACTTACTACTGCCTGCTAACTTCTTCCTATTTATCCTTCTATTTGTTATATGATGTCTGTCTTCTTCCACCAGAATATAAATTTTTTGAGAAGAGGGATCTCACAGACGTTCAATAAATATTTGTTGAATAAATGAATATTAAATCTTTAAAAACTTGTCCAAGGTCACCCTTAAAATGGCAAGGCCAGGACTCCTCACTTTCAGTGCATTGTTCTTACTGTTAACAATGAAAAATTAGACCATGCTGCATATCCCCCTTGTATGCAAGTAAAGCAGTTTTCTTGGAATAATGGGAAACCAGGTAACTTACAGAGTAACCTGGTACATCTGGATACATTATGTTTTTATTAGTTTGCCATACTCTGCTGATGGTGATCTCTGACCAGCCAGTTGCTTCTCATGTCGCATACAAGCAAGGCACAAGCATGTTTGTCAGGATTCAAGCAGAGCTGCATGTCCCTTTCTTTACAAGACAGTTGAAGTTGAGAGCATCCATATTCGTTTGGCAACATCAGGAGTCATTCTTTATGAACAAAGAGTTCTTTCAAGATTTGCTCTCTTGCCACTGGCATCATTGGGGGCGGAAGAGGGGACTATGGAATGTGTTCCATGTGCACATTAATTTTTTAAAACTTTACTGCAGAATAGTTAACATCTTCTCTGTTGAGAAGAGGTCACGTGATTGATTTAAGCTGACACAGCTTGTGAGTGGCAGATTGGAGCTCCAGCTCAGTTCTGTCCCATCCCAACGCCTGAGTCCTTGGTCCTGTGCTACACTTCTTCCCATTGACCAGGGAAATATATTCAGCACTAGAATCTGGGTTGCATTGGATTACACAGAGCTTCCTAAATGGACCTCATTTGTATGGGCCTTCACACTACTAGAGAATGTAGATCTATTAACAAAGGAGTCAATACCTGAAGTGTTGAGGTGCCTGGATAGTCCAGGTCTTCCTAGTACAGGATCCAGAGGTGGGCACCAAGCCTTTCTGTCTGGACATAGTGAGGAAAGACCAGTGAGGAGGAGCTGCATGAACCAGTTCAGCACAGCTGGCATATGGTATAAAAGCAGGGGCCACCCTGAGGTGAGAGCAGAAAGGAGCACACAGACTGCTGGGAGCCTCTAGTGTCATACTCAGGTTTCACTTTGATGACCCCAAGGTAACATGGAAGCATGGTACTGCAGAAGTGACATGAGCAGATTTGTGTTCTGGGAGAAACCCTCTGACCTCTGCATGAATAGTAGACTGGAGTGACACCATTTGGAGGACTAAGGTGGTGGTGGTGGTCAAGTTGGCTGAACTTGGCACTAGCTGTGAAGCTAAAAGAAGGTAGAAGGAGAGCTTGAGGAGTTATTAGCAGTGGACTTGGTCACTGTTTATATGTGGGGAGATGAGCATAAAGTTTGATGTTGCTCTGAATTTTGTCTAAATTCCTAGGGAGAAAGTGGTGCTACTCAACATAGTAGAAAATACAGGAAATACCAGTTTTGTGGAGAAGGACACTGAATTCAGGGAAGTCACTGGCTTGTTTTAACTCTACAACATGTTCTGAAGGGGTGATGGGTAGAGAATTAAGAAGGTTCTTTTTGGGGCTGGGGTTGTGGCTCAGCAGCAGAGCGCTCACCTTGCATGTGCGTGGCCCGGGTTCGATCCTCAGCACCACGTAAATATAAATGCATTGCATTGTGTACAACTAAAGTAAATAAATTAATATTTAAAAAAAAAAAAAGAAGGTTCTTTTTGTCCCCTTCATAAAAGCAGACTTTCTTCATAGCCTTAGTGTAGCCTAGCTGACAGTGTCCACTTCCTAGGAAGGAGGCTTGAGTTAGCAGCTGTCCCTGGATGAGGTGTGCAACCACACTGCCCCTGGCTCCCCTGCTTCCTTGAAGGGAAAGGGAAGAGCACAGGAAAAACCAGTGTGTGCATGTTGGCAGTGGTAGGGGATATGGAGTAGCTGGGGATAACAGTTTGACTTTGAAATTTGTCTTTTTGAAATAATTTTAGGCTTAACAAAAGAGTTGCATAAATTGTTCAGTGAATTTTGTATGCTTTTCACTCAGATTCACTATATTTTCTCAGCCACAGTTAACATTGATACAATACTATTATTTAATTTACACATAGTTCATATATTTTCAGTTCTTCCAATAATTTCTTTTTCTGGTCCACATCCAAACCAGGATACATATTGCATTAATTGTCATGTGTCCTTAGTTGCCTTTAATCTGGAACAATTCCTTGGTCTTGTTTGTGTGGTCTTTTTTGACCTTGACATTTTTAAAGTACTGAAAGTTATTTTGTAAAATGTCCCTCAATTTGATATGGCATGTATTCAAGTTTCACATTTTGGGTGAGAATACCACAGAAGTGATAAGGCCTTCTCAGTGCATTATATCAGCAGATATATGGTTTTGATTTGTTTCATTACTGATAATGTCAATTCTGACCACCTGATGTAGTGCCAACCATATTTCTTCTTTGTAAAATTATCATTTTCCCTTTTATAATTAACAAGTAACTTGAGAGAGAGCTTGAGATTATGTAAATATTCCAGTTCTCCTCGTACTTTCCTCTATTATATCATGAATTGATTATTGCCTGAGATAATTATTACTATAGTATTTGCCAAATGGTAAATTTTCTTATCATCTGTTCCCCCTCATATCTGTTTATTCAGTTACTTATTTATGTCAGTATAAGCTCAGGGATTCTCATTTTGTTCTATGGTTCTAATCTGTTACTATCATTTATTTTTTGCTCAAATTATCCTGAATTTGGCCATTGGAGATTGCTTTAAGTTTCTCCTTTTCACAAGTGCTCATCATTTTTGGAGCACTTCTTTATTTCCTGGTAACCACAGGATGTTTGAGAATCTTCTTGTGCTTTCTATGCCCAGTCCTGGGTTCAATCATTGATTTCTGAAAGCTTTGGGTCCTTTATTGAAGAATGGTATCTAAAAGCCAAGAGTTGGTGCTAGATATGTTCAGTTTCTAGGTCCTCTAGGGGGAATGATTGGAAAGTAATAAATGTGTGCATCTGCACAAATATACCTGAATCTACATCTGGTCCTGTATCTATCTGTATACACATTAAAAGTCAAATTCATATCAATACCTCCAATTCCAGTTCAATGCCATAGTTCATTCTAGCCTTTCCAGCTTTGCTTATTTGTAACTTCTCTTACTATCAGAGACTTTGGTTTCATTGTCCATAATTTATTTATATATTTGTTAATCCTGGAATACAGATAAAGTAATTTTGGAACTCCCAACCAACATTATTAGCTAGGATATACTGTTTTAATGAGCACCCCTCCCCCACGCCTCTCCCTCTCACACTCACATACACATCTTTAGTGTGAATATTTTTTAACTTATAGTTAGGTTTATTTGTTTTCATTTGCTTGGTTTTCCCTTGATTGGTTCTTGTAAATTTCAATTACAATTACTTTTTTTTTTTTTTTTTTTAATATGTGAAACATGAACCTGAAATGTAAGCGATCATTCTCTGGGATTTAGTGTATTTTTACTATTTAGTGTATTTTACTTATAGTATTTCAAAGATTGCACATTCTTGGCCTGTAATTATGCTGAACATGTGGGATTTTGTGTAGTTTTATTTTTGTACTCTTTTGTCTTTGGAGAATGTATAGGTATACATATAACTCCTTGGCCAACATTTTTTTCCTGCTTCCAGAGGTCTCTTCAGGTAACTTCTAACTAATGAAAATCAGAGTCCAAATAAAAAATTCTGAAAGCTGTAATGACAATCTGTTTTTACTTAAGCTGAAAAGGTGCTACCTCTACTGTTGTTTTCACATTTTTAGGGCCTTCTGTGACCTGAACATTGACTTTGTGTGTATATCATGTTTAAACATTATAACTTTCTGACATACTCTCATCACGCTATCACATGGGAAATAAGCTAAGTGTGGCTAAGAAATTTCTTTAGTATCTCAAAAGTAATGTGGCAGAATCAGGTGTGATAATGAACTAACAGTACTAGTCATGACCATAGTGGCTCAGTGTTAACTCTGAGATACATACAAAGATAGATTCCTGTTAGAAATCTGCATATATGTTGTACTGCTATATTATATTGTGTTATACATTATGTTCACTGTAATATTCCCAAAGTAATATGATAAGGTGGTATTGCCTTATTTTTTACTATGAAAGCATTGAGGCTCAGAGAGGTCTTTTTATGTTGTCAGAGTATTCAGTGGCAGGGCCAACTTTCAAATGTGAGTCTGAATGATGTGCTACAGTGAAAATATTTCCAGCTCTGTGAGTTTTTCTAGTAATACTGCAACAACTATAACTAAAAAACAAAGCTTGGCCTTAAGAAATTAGCTTTAGTAGCAGTTCTTTAAAGTAAATACAGGTGTGTTTATAGGGGCTCATGTGGCAGGTATGTTTATTTGTCCTGGAGAAAAAAATTTAAGACAGAACTTTCCTCTTATTTTAACACAAAATATTTTCTCCAATCATATGTTTCATTTCAAAGTGTTTCATAAAACATTATATTTAGCTATATGAAAATATGTACTATGTGTTGAAGTTATAACAGCATTTATGGGGAGTGATTATAGCATATTTTATTATGTAATTTCTGTGTTTAGAGTTGTAATAAAATAAGTGGGATGCTATAAAAACTGGCTCAGAATCACAGCTGTTGGCCTCTGTGGGGTGTTCATAGGTGTTTATGTGCACACAGAGGTATGGAAACCCTGTGGGAACCTCAGTAGCAGTTCCTTGTTGGGCTTCCCTGGGCACCACGGCACTTAGCATCCTGGGAAGTCTTTTTTATGGCAGTGGTGAGCCGTTTATTCCCAAGTGGTTCACAGATACCCTTGATGGACAGCTTTTGCTCACTCACCAGGACTAGAACCAAAGCAGAAAGAATTCAGCCTCTTTATTTCTTGTCAGGACATCCTTCAGCTATGGCAGACGGTCTCACTGCAGCATGGGCTGGGAAGGCTATTCGAAATTTCAGGCCGTCTCACAACACTGTGTGCCTTTATTATAAGCAGTGCACAGTTAAGTGTTTATGAAACTCAATTCCGGTATCTATTTTTTAGTTATAAAAAAATAGCACTTTTAATGTTTAAACTTCAGTGACATTTTCATAATTTTATATTTTATTTTAAATAAATCCACAAATAAATCAGAAATGAAAAATCATAATTTGTTCTGTTTATGTTTTTCTGTGTAATAGTATTAATACATACTGTAATTAATGGTAATAGCTAATAGGGATAATAGTATTTATTGAGTACTTCCTGTGTGTCAGGCACTGGAGTAAGTACTGCTGGGATTGATAAGAAAAGTTGCTAGTCAACAGCTTATAATGGGTTTGGGTATCAAAATTTCCTTCCCCAGAAATTTTATTTAGATCCAGTGAAGACAGACTACATTGCACACCTGAAACCTTACCAAAGGAGTAGCTTTAACACATGGGTCCAGTGTTATGAGTGGTCAAATCTGTCACCTTTTCCTGCTTCTTTAGTCTGTTGAAGCAGGGGTATTGTGTTTATATTTTGAAACCCTGTATACAAAAATCTCAGATTTCATTCTGTTTATGAAAAGAATTGCATAGAATCAAGTATCATTATTTAATCTCACAGAAGCCAGCTAATAGCTCGCCAATTCTTATAGAAGAAGATAAGATAATCACCATACGGTGATTAATATTGCTACTGCCAGTAATAGTCTTCTGAAGGTTTGTAAGTTGCCGGGGTCCAGCCCTAGCAGGGTCAGGGGTCTTCCTGGTCAAGGGGTTCTGATGGCTAGACAGCGTCGGTGATGGGATGGACAGCAACCACACAGACTCACAGGCCAGTGTAGAATGCTGACAAGTTTATTGAACTCACACACAGTTTTTATATGTTTCTTAAAGTATAACATGCCAAGAATGTGGTTAATATAAAACCCATAAGACTCTTTCTACAGAACAGGCTTATTGTATGACATAATGACACCCCTACCATGTCCCTTGCTATTATTCTATTTTAATGTCTAAATATAAGAATGTAATCAATCTTAAGTTTCTATTTCTTCCCAAAAGCCCCACAATTTATCACCTAGTGTTTAATTGTGGTAAACATGTTAGACTCTTAACTCTAATCTTGTCTAAGTTAAACTTCATGTTCGGGCTAGCAAGAGGGCAATGTTTTCAGCGGTTTCCATGGCCAATCTCTTTGTAGATAATTGTTATATTGTTTAGAAAAGCAAGATCACAGGTACCAGCTTCTGAGACTTGGATGATTTATGTAAACAGGTCTTTCATATCAAATAATTCATGCCTATGAATTCTTTTACCCCTCCACCATATCATAACTTTTCCTGATTCTGGATCTAGCCAACCCATGGGAACCAAGGGAGGATCTGTGGGAGATAAGAGGGGACCTGAATCTAAATTTTTACGAAGTTTATACTGAGGAGGAAACCAGGGACGTCCATCAATCAAAAGAGTTTTTTTCCCCATGGGGTCTCTGTAGTAGGAAGTGCTTTGATTTTATTCTGTTTCTAATTACTAACAATGGAACTATGTACTTTTGCATACTCATGACTGGAGAAACAGGCGGCTCTGTGACTGATCCCACACATAGCAATACATGTTTATAACAGTCACCCCAGAAAACAGACACATCACACGGTGGCAGAAGATTATTTACTGTTTGTGGTAGGGAAAGAGTCATGGTTTCTAATGTTTATTAATATTTTCAGAAAATGTCATAGCATTCCTTCCACCCTCAGTGATCACTACTAAGGAATAACATGAGTAATATTTTAGGAAAATAGTGTAAAAAAGGCACCAGAGCCCAGAGGCATACATCTGGCATATTCCCGAGATGATGAGTCCTTGCAAACATCATTCTCCCAGTGGATCCTTGTCAAACACTGGTTGGGTTGCCAGGTGCCCCCACAGTAAGTATTTTCTATTTATAAAGTATTTCTGTGTATGTTAATACCTAATTCATATTTGTAAATATCTAAAGTTAAAAAAAAGCCACTGTTGATTCCTGTAACAAGATGCAGATTTCAGGGGAGTTGCCTCAGTTTAAGATATTTGTGTTCACTTCTAGCAGCTGTGGTGAAATTTAAGGTAGAACTGTCTTTCACTGAGAATAGGTGACTTTGTTCTGTCTTTCAAGGACAGCAAGTCTGTGTCTGATAAGGAGACTGAAGCTACTTGACAAATTGACTTACAACAAGGGTAAAGTCACCTAATTCAATGAGAAGAGAACCAACACTTTTTGAGAGACAAAAGGGAAAAAGATATTCTTACATTTGAGTCACATGAATTTTGCCCTTTAAAGTTTCCTAATATTCAGTTTAGTGTCAGTATAGAATTGTCACTAAATCCACAGGTGCCTCTAAGATATTGGACATTTTCACCTCCAGGTTTTTGTCTGGTACTCACCAGGGCAGGGACAGTGTGTTAAAAGCATGTTACCTTCCTATTCACCCATCTCTTTGCTAGTTATTTTATTTCCATTATCTGATTGCTTATTCACAAGCATCATTTAAGTATGTGTTATCTTTATCCCCTAATCCTCAAAAAGGTAAAAAATATCTCCAAGGTAAACATTTTCTGTGGTACTTTGACTTCATCATCATTTTTTGAAAGCGGCATATTTAATCAAATTGACCTTTCATCATTTGTTTTATAGTCTCTTGGGTGAGCTGTGCTGAAGCATTTGACAGCCACCTAAAGTTAGTTTTCCCTCCACGTTAAAGCATGTTCCACGGCCATTTCACACTGTAGCTGTTTGGAAACTCGTGTTCACTGCTCAAGTTTTTATGAACTATACTTAGATGCTTGGAATACATATTTTATATGGAACCTATTACATCCTAGAATAGGGAAGCTATTATTCTTTCCTAGGTCTGTATCCAAGATGAACCAGTGCCTTGTTTTCCAGTATTTTTGGGAATTTGATTTCCCATGATATGCATACTTACTGATCAGATGCTCTTACAAGTTCTTTGAACCTGAGAACTATTTGACTTAACTTTTGTGGTCTCGGGGCAGTTCTTCCTTCCTATTTTTTTTTTTTTTTTCTAGATAACTTGTCGGTTTTATGACATAGTGATTTCTTCATCTTAAGTTGTTTTTCTGACTCTTAATAAGCAACATTACTAGATATAGCGTGCAAATATATTGGGCCACAGCTATCTCTACAAAAGTAAGTAGGATAGCATCATTATTTTTATTGCACTTTTTATGCAAAAACAAATGTGTATTGATCATTTGCTATGCTCCATCTTCTCTACTGACCACTAGGATTTAATCATAGCTAAGATATTTAACATTTGGAGGCATGTGTTCATTAAAATTAGAAAATACAGGAGTATCCAATATGTTTATTATTATTTTTAACATTCTTCTTAAAGCCCTAAGTCAGTTCAATGAAAAAGAAATAGAATTGTAACTTTTCATAAAAGTAAAATTGCCCTTGTTTACTTGCATATTGTTATTCTAATTTCTAGAAAATCCAAGGTAAATACTAAAAATGACTAGAATGAATAAAGAAAACATATTGAAAGTTCTAATACATAATAAAAGAATACATATAACAATATATATGAAAATAGCTCTTAGAAGCCCTTGGGAACTTACCGGTCAATAGTTGAGTCTATTAAATAAGTCTATTTAAACTTATGTGTCATCATTTTCTCAAATAAATTTTAGAGTAAATGTTGCTATTCAAAGGAAAATATATTAATACTTGCATTATGTAGAAAACTATGTTAAGGAATCCTCATTCAATATTCTTTTCTACAGAAAAGAATTTAACTGTATTAAGATACTCTTGAACTCATTCTCTTTTTTTAATTTTTTTATTCTAATTTGTTATACATGTTTGCAGAGTACATTTCATTTCATATTACATGTAAAGAGCACAATTTTTCGAGTTGCTGGTTTAATATAAAGTATTTTTACAAGCCGGGCGCGGTGGCGCACGCCTGTAATCCCAGCACTTTGGGAGGCTGAGGCAGGAGGATCGCGAGTTCAAAGCCAGCCTCAGCAATGGCGAGGCACTTAGCAACTCAGTGAGACCCTGTCTCTAAATAAAATACAAAAAAGGTCTGGGGATGTGACCCAGTAGTCGAGTGCCCCTGAGTTCAATCCCCGGTACCACAAAAAAAAAAAAAAAAAAAAGTATTTTTACAGTTGTGTCTTCATACATGTATTTAGGGTAATCATGGATAACTCAGTCTGCCATCATTCTTGATGGGATGATTACAAATGTCAAAAAGCTATTGGCAGACAGTTTTCCATGAATCTCTCACACTTTTCCAACTCTGATGAGCCAAAGGAACTGACTGTGTCCTAGACTGACTTTTCAAGATCGTTTGTATAGCAGAAAGCCTCAGAAGGGAGAGGTGATAACTCCCTGGAGGCACAGGGTCGCCATGCTTGCTGTCCAGTGTAAGTCATTTTCCTCAGCTTGGACTTCTGCAGAAACACAGCCCACTGTATGTGTCTGTGCCCCTATCTCTGCATGACTTGTGGGAATTGGAAAAGAGGCATAAAGAAATGTTGATAGAACAGCTACTCCTATTGCTGTGAGTAATAACAGTCTTTACACTGACCTAGAAGTCTCTTAACCTATGGCAGGCCATTTTATTAGCTCATCGGAAGGATAAAGTCTTCGTAGTTGTCAAAGGCTCTCATTCTCAATGGATGTCCTTCAAAATCACCTCTAGGTTCTTGATTCAAATGACCATTGACAAAGCACAGAGAAGGAGATCTCCCCAGCCTTGTTCATGTGCATTTAAACATAAGTTAATTTAGACTCTGAATGAGGATAGCATGGGAGAGAAGTTGTACAGAAACTTTAAGTCAAACATCTCTTATTTGCTTTAATCCAGGGAGGTAGGCCATCTCTCTTATGCTGTATGATCCAGATAACAAACAACTTTAGGTAAGATTTCAACGCAGAGGCAGGAAGTCAAAGCAATTGCTGAGAAGCCACCAGTGTGCAGTGCAGGGAATGATGTGTCCAACACAATGCCTGGTGCGTTCCATGTTTTCTCTCATTAAGTTTCCCTGTGGTCGTGTGAACAGGCTCTCCCCTCTCCCTGCCACGTACCTTTGAGAATCAAGACTCAGATATACATAGTCACCAGCTAGTGAATAGTTGAGTAGAAATTCAAACATACCACCCCTTCTGCAGTCCATTCCTGAATGTATTGAATGAATCCCCAATAGAATGTACTGTATGGAATGTATTGAATGAAATAGAATAAATGTATTCAAAGTGCTGAATGAGGTCCAAAAAAGGGACTCTAATAAAATGTAGCTAATCATTTCTATAGGTGTACAGATGTACTGTCAGTAACTCTTCCATGCTTAGCCTTTTTTTAAGTGATTTTCCTGTTGGCAACATTTTTTTTTTTAATTTTCCATATATTTCCAATAACTAAAAATTTATGACACATCTATGTGTATTTAATATCATTTATGCTGAATTACTGTATAAATGACAAGTTATCTTTATTGTAATTATGTCCATTCATTCATTCATTCACTCAGTAACTACCTGTTGAATATCTACCTGATAGCAGGCTTTGTTTTAAGTAATAGAGATAAGAACAAAAAATGGTTTCTACTTTCAAGGCACCAGCATGCTTGTGCAGGAACAAAGCGTGGTGTAAATATATGTCCTGTAGTTGTAAATGCTGAGAAGGGCACTAAAGCCGGATGAGAAGATGGGCACAGGGCCTGCTCCTCTAGGCAAGGCAATCTAGCAAGGCCTTTGCTACTAAGGCAGTGTTTGAAGGAAACAGTGTTTGAGGGACTCCACTGTCTAAAGGAAGAATGCGCCAGGCAGAGGAAACAGCTCAAGGTCTCTGAGGTGGAACCATGCCCGATGGTGTGCCAGGAACCTCAGCGAGGCCTCTGACTGGAGTCAGATCAGGCAGATGTCTTGAGCTTGAGATTAAAAAAAAAACAACTTTATAAATCAGTAAGATAATAGTGCCAACCTCCCACTTGGAAGACCAGCTTCAGTAATTTAAAGCTTACTGAGTTCTTTAGTTTCAGGACATCCTGGTCTGACTACAATTATTTTTCAGTTCTGCCACTTGGTGGCCCTGTTCCCAGGACAGTTGAGCCCATTTCCTCATCTGTAAAGTGAGCTTACTAATTAATGCCTGTGCCATGCTCCACACAAAACTGTTGGGAGGGATGAGCAACTTACTATATTATAAAGTTTTTAAAAATTTAAAAGCTGCAGTGCTCTTGGGTGACCGTTCCACAGAAGAACGGCATGGGGCTGGAAGGCAGGTCGTGACGGATCTGGCAGGTCACTGTGTGAGCAGGGCTTCCCACAGCGATTACCAACTGTTTCATAGTACAATTAATGTTTGTGAAAAATGGAGAATTTGTGGTGTGATATTTTGATGACTTCTTGGGATCAGAGCCAGAATGACCATTACATTAAATGTTTTGGAAATAGGCATTAGTGCAGATGATTTAGCAAATATATAGATAACATCCATTTTCATTATCATTTCAAGGTATCATCTGAAGTGTACACAAATGATGAATTCACTGTGTACCTAGACACAGGATCAGTGCTGAGAGGCTAAAAAATGGGAGAACAAATTTGTCTTTTATGCTTATGGCCATTTTTACTAGAAACCGCAAATATTTTTTCCACAGAGGCACTGGAAGCATGATTTGCTTTAGGCCTGCCTCGATGTAAAAGAAAAATCATTCAGTTATTCAGTGAGAGAAAAAAAAATGTTCTATATTTGACAGACTCCTTTTGCCTTAGAAATGGAGATGTGAATGAAGGATATTGTCTTGTTTTTAATTGTTAGCAAAAGCATCATCTGACAAAATCACCTTAGTAAAATCTCTAATTTGAAATTTACTAGACAACACATAGGCTTGCAGTTTCTTAGTAGAAATTAGAAATTAATTTTGAATATTTTAAACTTTAGAAACTTAATGAGTATGGTGAAATAAAAGTTTCAAAGAAAACAATTCCATATTTTAACATAGCATGTTAAATGCCAGTGCACCAGTTATGTGGAAATCTACTTTGTTTGGATTTATTTTGGTAAAGAAAGTTAAAACAAACAAACAAAAAAACTTCCTGAAATCTTGTAGTATGATCATTTGAAAATTTTAATATAATTTTAATAAAATTATTTGAAATTAAGACATAGAGCTTTTGAAGGTTGGGTACTATTAGTCAGTTTTTCATTATGATAATGAAATTCCTGAGGCAGGCTAACTTTATAAACAATAGAAGTTTATTTAGTTGATAGTTCTGGAGATTCAAAAGCATGGCACTGGTAGTGGCTCATCATGGTGGGATCCCGAGTGTAAGGGGAGATCACATTGTCAATTGGAAGCTGAAAGAGAGAGTGAGTCCTCCCAGGTCATACCCCCAGTGATCTTAGAACCATTAGGCTCTACCTCCCAATGGTCCCTACTACCTAGCATCCCTACACAGAGGTCCAGGCTCCCAACATGTGAACACTGGAGTGACAAACAACACCCAAACCATAGTAGTTTGTTTTGTTTTGGGATGTTGTTGAATTTTCCCTAAGCACATTATGAAAATTTTCAAGTGTTTAGTCAAAGTAATCACATTTGAATTCTATAAACCACTTAAGTAGCTTTTGCCATTAATTTCAAGTGTATATTTCTACTTCCAGGTAGACATAGCTGATGTTGAGAATGAAGAGAACCGCTACTCTCTATTCATGGAACTCTTGGCATCTAGTCAGCAGGAGGTTGAATTTCAGCACTTGGTTTTGCTCTTGCAAGCATGGCCACCTATGGAAAGTGAAAATAGGTAAGTATTGCAGTTAGCCTAGAGGTCTTTGGTCTGGATTACATTTCTGAAAATGTAACATCTCCAAAGAGCCAATGAAAGAATATAAGTATATTCACCTTATTTGAGGGTTGTGCATTCATGACCTCCAGGGCTGCTGAACCTTTGGACAGCACTGAACTCTCATGTGCACCATGTTTTCCCTGTACACGTATATGTTTAATGCCATTTCCATCTTAACTAAGCTCTCGTCATGCACTGTGGGTTTCATCTTAAGTTCAACAACAAAACTGGGATGAATTTCTTTTCCTTCTTTAAAACTTCACAGTTAAAAGATTCGTTCTTAACCATAGTTCTTATAGCCTCAGCACATGGGATTTATTTTCTTATGAAGTTCAGGACTTTTCATTAGTCACTTAAAGAAGGCACTGTGAGCCTTCTCTTTGGCATATCCAAATCACCAGCATCACTGCTCTTGAACTTTGGGGCCATTATTAAGTAAAATAGGGATTGTTTGAATACAGGTGCTGAGACACCTGGATGGTTAGTCTATTAATGGAGATGCTAAATGGCTAGTGGAAGGATATTATATATAGCATAGCTACACGGGATAAGCATGCAGTTTAAAACTTATGCATTATATAATCTGGCATGTTCCGTTTAGTATTTGTGGCTGACCATGGGTAACTGAAACCTTAGCAAAGTTTGGAAAAGGACAGGGTGTGTGTGTGTGATATCAATATTTGCCTTCCAAGGTAATTAGCATTGTTTTTGAAATGCTGCAATGTCTTTCCCTTTCTCCTTGCTCCTAAACCCAGATATTTTCTTCAAAATTTCAGACTGTGCTGGAAAAACACATCCAATTTATGATGGCAACACAATAATTTTGTTCCAGTATTTTCACCAGAGAATTTCTTGCCTGTCTTTTGACACAACATTGTAAGCTCCATGTGGGTTAAATGAATAATTTCCATTTGTTGGGATTGCACACTGTTATGTGCAATTTACATATGTTATCAATCATTCACACAAACCTACAAAGGAAGGTGATGTTAGCTGATTTTGTAGATGAAGGAATAGTAACTCAGAACTTAAATAACTCCAGGCATCACATAGCTAATACGTGGAGGAGACTCAATTGTACCTAATATCTGGCTTCCTTTTCTGCTTATGTTGTTTCTTCTGTTTCCTGCTGGGCTCACAGCTGCTGCTTTCATCAGCATGGGTTGCTTCTCCAGTCCCTGTGCTAGCAGCCACAAACCAACCCCCCTTTTTTGAAAGAAGTGACCAGATTTCCTCTGATTGCACGTACTGGCTGTCCTGAGCCACAGCATCTCATTGGTGAAGACTAGGAGCCTGGCCTGCTCAGATGCCGTTTGCTCCAGGTCTGAGTTTGTTCTTCCTAAGCTCAGCAGGCCAGCTCTGCCCCAGGCCAGTGCCCATCTTCACGTGTGAGAAGTTAAGGACGTTCTCCTGAAAATACATTATTTTGTGATCAGTTTAGAACTGAAAGAACATCTGAAGAAGACTTGTTACATGAACCCAGAGATGAGACTATTAGGAATTTCTGAAGCAAACCAAGGAGAGCAGTGTTTCTATTTTGGTTTGATTTTTGACCAATCATTTTCAGAAAGGGAGGGAAAAAAAGGTGTTTCTCGGATCCTGTCGTCTGTGGCTGGATGGCATGTGGCTTGCAGCCTTGAGAACAGGTTTCTACCTGCACTGTTTGAGCTCTGCAGTGCAGACTCTCCCAACTCATCATGAAACCTCCACTTGCCTTGTGACAGTGGATTCTCTTCAGTTGCCAGCAGGTTTGGCAGAGCTGGGGTGTGTTAAAGATAGGTCTTGAGTCCAGCTTTCTTTAGTGGGACCTGGAATCTGTTTCTGAACAAACTTCTGGTGAGCATAATGTGCAGCAGGCCCAGGGCCCACTGATTGGATTGTCAGTAATACTTCACTCTTTAGGAAATTATTAGGGTTCATTTGTAGATTTCCTCATACCCTCATTTCTGAACTCCAAATGTGACATGTCTGGTAGATAAGGTAATTATCTCTAGTTTTTCAGTTTCTTTTACTTTTAGAACATTAAAATGACATTTAAAGTCATTCATTTGGCCAACTCATTCACTTGATTCATTTTAAGTGAACCCAAAGCAGTTTCACTTAAATCATGCATTGCATTTTTAAAACGTTTACATGCATTTATAGACAAAAACTATTAGTTTCATAGTATATTCTTACTTTTGAAGTCACCTATGAAATAATATGTAAACTGCTACCCTGTACATGACAACTATTTTATTATATCATTACAGTGAGGACAAATCATTAAGCAGCCCTTAAAAGTACTTTCCCCCCAATCAAATTCAAAAGAAAAACAAAGAATAAAAAGGAAGATAGTGTGAGAATGACTGCATGTTGCTAGTCAACACAATAAGACTATAAATTAAAGAATTTGCTTGAATCCTATATGATAGCTAGTTTTCTAGTACAAATTGAGTATCCCTTGACTGAAATGCTTGGGACCAAAAGGATTTCAAATTTTGGAATATTTACATATACATAATGTGAATCCATTTAGGTTTTATGTACACCCTACACAAAGTGTTAAAAACACCTATGCACAGTGTTTTTAATGTGCTTGGATTTTGATAGCAACCTGTCACATGGGATCAGGATGAAATTTTCCACCTTGGTGCTTCTTGTCCCATATAAAAAATGTCAGATTTTGGAGTATATTTTGGATTGGGAAATTTGGAGTTAGGGGTGATCAACCTGTACAAACTTTGGTTTGGGTTTTAGTCCCTTATAGGAAAATACAATGCACAGGGAACGTATACCAGATTTGTACTGGAAGATTCATAATTTTTCACCCACTGTATCACAACTAACTGGAGAAAGTGTGTTTTGATCCTTTATTGTCAAAGCCACATTGCCCATGGGTCCACTGTACTGGCAGACTAGCATTTTTACTCTTAAGAGGTGGTCTGGTAGCAAAAAGCCCCAGGGAGCTGACCTCTGACCAGGAGAGCAGAGGTACATCCTTTAGTTTAACAAGACTCCTTAGCCTACCAGGAGCTCTTTGTATTTTGAAGTAAGCAGTATGCTTTGTCCTCAGAGATTGTTAGCTTGAGCTGACACCAAAGCTGCCAAAGGCTAGTGTTGTCAGTGCCTTTATCACTGTTGTACTTGAAATTGTTTTCAGAGGACAAGGAATAGACTTCCTTCAAGGGAAGGCCTGCCCCTGTTTGTTCAATGTCTAGAACCTAGTGCCTTGCTAAAGAGACAACAGACCCTTAATAAATGGTAAAATACTCACCAACTCTAAAAACAGCCAGTACCCAGCTCCTAGGGATGTTTATGAGAAACATGGAATAGTGGCAGCCAGAGAAGGAAAAGAAAAGGCAAACCATGTTCCAAATATAAGAAGGCAACATGAAGTACAAAGCACACCACATACTGTCTATTGCTCCTCACCCGAGCTCCCAAGCCGACCCCACTACAGTAGTAGTAGCAACAGGATAATTAGGAGCCAGGAGTACCTAGTGAATAGTAAGGTATGCCTTCTATTAAGAGCAATACCATAGTGACATACTTCATTCATTAAATAAAGAACTCTGCCAGGAAAACATCAAATTGCCTTTCACTAGGAAAATAACAAGCCCAAAAGAGTTGGGCGACTTCCCCAGAACCATGCAACTGGGCTAAGAGTATTAAGTAACTTCTCAGAGTTGCCAAGAACTAAGTCAAGGGGCTGGCTTCAAAGCTCAGGCCTTTCTACACCACCCTCTGTTCCCATGCTCCTGTGCTGTGTGTTGATGCCACAGCAAGCTGTTTCCACCTTCACATGCTGTCTTCTCTACAAGATAGCGTCGAAGGAACTCATCATCTGGATTCTGGTTGTAGTCTGTCATAAGCATTTTATTTCATAAGGTGAAATTTCTTTTCTGTTTTAAAGTTTCTTACCACAATTGTGAGAGCTTTAATTTCCAGTGCCTTGACTCTTCCTCCATTAGAGCCAGCATAACCAGTAATCCGTGGATGAGACTAGCTACAGAAATGCTGACCAGATGTATGGTGGAGAACAAGGAGGAGCTGGGGAATGAAGTTTTGAAGATGTGTCGCTCTTTATATGGCACCAAGCATATGCTGCCGGCAGAGGTGAGTAGGTGATTCAAGTGGATTCCCCCAGGTTCCTTTGTCTTATCAAAACTCTTTATTCTAAGCAACACCAGTGACTATACTTGAGGAACAGTTAGCTTAAGCCATTGCTGGTAGGTAGAGGCCCATAATTTGTAATGAATCAAATGAAGAAGAGCAATGCTGAAAGGATGTTTAGGAGTGGTTTTTGTCTTTCGCAGAGCTCTGAAGCAGTATTCCTTTTGCAAGTCTCAGAGCGTAACCCAGTTCCAGTTCTAGTTCCCTCTGGATGTTCTTTTATGTCTAACCCAAGTTTGTGTTCTAAAGGGGCCACAATAGCTCATGTGTTACCTGTTTGAACCAGGTCAGTTATAAAGTGGTAGTAAGCTCTAGCAATTTCCTTGGCAGGTAACAACCACTCTGATTTTTACATACCTCTTGACATAATTGAAATGAGATTATATAACTATAGTATTTATTCTGTGACATATGGTAAAAACTTAGCCATTTTGACCTTTGTTCTCTATTTGATCTCATGATTTGGCTATCAAAGATAATGATGATATATGTATAATATATACATATTATACATAGTAATATAGTACACTATATGTACTAATGTATAAGTCTATTGTAATATATTATTCATGTAATGTATATACGATACATATAGTATATATTACATTTATGTATATAAACATACTTAGATGTGTATATATGAACACTTAGTACATTCTATTAATTAAAACCCCCTCCCATGAATACTAACTCAGCAGCATATTTGAGCAATTTACATGTCTTAAATTTAAGCATTTAGATAATGGCATTAAATTGATTAATTGGTTTTGAGTTTCTACCACATAGGAGATAAACTTGAAAATAAAATTGTAGATAAGATCCTCATTGTAATCACTCAAGGAAACTATTCTTATTATGAATGCACATTTAATGAATTGTTTTCTGAGTGAGAGACTGGATAAGTGTTTTTTGATTGAATTTTAAAATATTTTATCCATTTAAAGAAATTGTCCAACCAACAGAATGACAAAATTATTTTATAAAAAATTTAAAGTACCAACATCAAAAACAACATCCCCTTAGCCCAGTGGAGTATGATTTGGGCTTTGTAATGTGATCCACTGATATTAGCTGCTTACTAAGCTGTGATCCTCTTTTTCTATATTGTGAGTGCCTGTGAGATGGGACCTGTGACTGAATGTCTCTGTGTCACCAGGGCAGGGTTCAGCCCTGCATAGAGTGGGGCTCAGCACAGTTTATTGTCCACAAAAGGGCAAGAGTACGTGAATAATGTGGGTATCCCCTTCACCTTAATGTACACTAAGATTAAGTATATCAGACCAGGACCAAAGGCCAGAAGTGTCCGCTGTCAGTTCTGCTGAAGGAAGAAGATTATTTAGAATCTAGAGTTACTGTCTGACAAGCTACTGGTAATGGTCATAACCAACATTTGCCAGCACTCAGACTTTCACTTAAACATCTCCTTCAACCTCTGCCACAGCCTATAAGGGGGGTCCTTATCTCCATTGATAGCTGATGGAACAGAGGCTCTGAGGTCAAGGATCACTTCAGCTTCCTCAGGCAACAAATGCTGTATATGCTTCTCAGACCAAGTCTCTGTTGAATGCTCAAAAAAAGACTATTTTCAGTTAAGCTGTTGTTCCTACATTTGTGATGTTGCATAGTGCGTGTCTGCCTTATGCAGTTGTATAAGCTTTTATTATCAGTCTTTTCTTGTCCATATACTTTCTTCAATAATAGCTTGTAGGAGCTAGCATCTAAATTTATTAATGGTTGAGAGGTAAGATTGTTAGGATCTCTCCCATTGCCTAGAAGAGTTTGTTTTTTTTTTTTTTTTTTTTTTTAATACATTTATTGGTTTGGTTTAACTGTTAACTTTTCTGAGGCGAAGAATATAAGCTAGCTGATGACATGACTACTGAACCTTTGACCTTGACATCATCCACTTGCCAGGTAATCAAAGCTCAGTTGCAGTTTGTACATTATCTGTTAGCCACCTGGGAATAGGTAACAGGTGTGCATGGATGTCCATAGCACTAGTAAATCTTGTTCATATGACATTTAAATTTAAGGAAGACCTTCTTGGACATCAAAGGAAAGTTTTATTCTTTTTATTGAGTAATGTGTCACAAGTTGTGCTTTTTTTTTTTTTTTTTAACCAAAAAATAAGACTTAGTGGTTAAATGGAAAGTTAAATACCTGTGATGATTCAGTTAATAGCTTAACTGATCTGCTTGTATAGCCAGGTTGAGGTACTTGGACAAATAGAATAATACAGTATTTCAGTGCTACTGATTGATTTCAGAATCTCTGGCCAGTGATTCCTAAGTGCTTTTTGGAGGTCACAATAGAAGCACAGTACCTAGAGAATGTTTCGCTAGAGTCCTTCTCTCACCACTTCACTGAAAGGGCTTTTCTTGCTTTCCACAGAATGGGGCACATCCCACATGCAGAGCAGAAGGAGGCCTAAGTGATGCATTGGGCAGGTGTGGCAGAATATCTCAGAGGGACTCTAGTTCTGTCTCTTCCGTGGTGTTCCCAGGCTATACAGAGACTGAGACCACCTGTGCACCGTTTCATACACAGCACTCACTACCATCCATAAGTCCTTAATTTTCTTGGGGTGGGAGAGGTAGCAGATTAAAACCCACCTCAGTAGATTATTATGACTTCTGTGCTCCAGTTGAATGAAATGAAAGATAATTAATTATTAAAGGAGTCCGTTGCCTCAGTGACTTTCCTTCATTTTTTTTGTGCTGCCTCAGTTTCCTTCTCTTAATTGGTCACATTTATAGATTTTTTTCCTCATGTGCCATGATCACAGGAAGTTTGTCAGTGGTATATACTGTTCTTGTCAACGGCTCAATGTACTCACATATGAATTAAAAGTGTTACTAAGGAAGGAGCACTATTATTTCAAAGTGGATTTCTCTTGTTTATTTCACCTGGAGGTCGTGTAGCTTAATTTTGGAGTTCCATAATATTTTGTATCACTGTGATAATAAAAAAAGTCCATGACTCATTTTTAAAAATCGTAACCCTGGTTAATACAATGTGTGTGCCCAGTTGTTTACTCGAGGGGACTAAAGTGGGCTTACCCTTTTTCTTCATTCCCATTTCCCACCCTATGAAAAGCTCCCATATTTATAGATTTTTTTTCTCCGTGACTCTTCAGAATGCCGTTTTGTGGTTCCCTGCTATTAAGGCAGTGATGGTTTTCCTGATGGATAATACCACCAGCAAGATATAATCACTGGCCGGGCGCAGTGGCGCACGCCTGTAATCCCAGCACTTTGGGAGGCTGAGGCAGGAGGATCGCGAGTTCAAAGCCAGCCTCAGCAATGGCGAGGCACTTAGCAACTCAATGAGACCCTGTCTCTAAATAAAATACAAAAAAGGTCTGGGGATGTGACCCAGTGGTCGAGTGCCCCTGAGTTCAATCTCCGGTACCACACACACACAACAAAAAAAAAAAAAAAAAAAAAAAAGATATAATCACTGTTTCCTGCAGGTCACATGTGTCCCACAATCTTGAAAGTTATGGGGGTTTTCGTAGCTTGTATCCATGGCAATATATGAAGCATTAAAAGTGGAGGATGTAAAGAATAAGAAATTGGCATAAAACAGGTTCTTGGCATTTGCAGGTCTAAAATTCCAAGTTCCAGCTATTTGTGACTTGCCCTGAAGGTCCATGATTTCACTGAGGCACAGCATGAATTAGAGTCACAGATGCTTCAGGGCTGTTGTGTGGGAGTATGTCACCCAGCTAATTAGCAAACCTAGCTAACCCCCATCTTCAAAATCTCAAATAGTATTGTTCTCCCTCATGGTTGAGCCACTTTTGATAATGCCAAGAGCTTGATTTTTAGAATCCGATGACATTTGAGTTATTTAACCTTTCTCTACTCTGCTTGCCTCATCTGATTAGTGGGACTAGCGTAGTACCTACCTCAGAGAATTTGAGGAGAAAAATAAATGAGATGGTGCATTAGTAGAGTCCAGTTCAGAGCAGCTGCATTCCCAGGTGGAGATCGTAGACCAAGAGGCATCAGCAGTAGCCTAGTGGTCAAGCTCCAAATCAGCGTAATCTGAGAAGCTCTAGAGGACAGGAAAACTAAGGCCTCTGGAGTTCCCGGCTGGCCCAGATGCAGTACATAATCACCAGTGTGGAGGCCCCGGGAGCTGACCTAGGCCTGCAGACCAGGGGCTGCTGAGGCGGAATGCAGCTTGTTCCAGGACTTGCAGGAGAGTGAGTACTCGAGCAACCCCGCCACCCCGGGGCAATGACCAATAGATACGACCAACCTCTAGGCTGTGCATTGATCCTTGCACTCCTTGTACCTCATGCTTCTATTGCTGGCTAAGTCTCTGGCTGTGCAGTACCTTTTGATTCGTGGTAACCTGAGACCAACAGGGTTGTGTGAGCCCAGAAGGAATACTGGTAGACCAGTCTTTCTTCTCTGATCACCATCAGGCCACAGGGACTATGTCCTAGTTTATCACACTAGATTGAAGTCTATGAGGAGAAGAAATGTCCAGGGCTGTGAACTAGCTCTGAGTCATGCCCACTAACCCTCTTCATCCAAGCCTCTCTCTTGCGGTGTTCTTGTCATGATGGTCTAACAACTTAGAACTGTAAATGTGTTGAATTAGGTGTTTTGTGGTTTTCTTAGTTTTCTTAGCTGCTTTGGCCTTTCTTGCGTTCCCTAAATCCCTTCGTAAATCTCAATAAATGCCCCATTTGCAGTGTCCCTGAAAATATACAACAAACCTAGTAGAGGATTTAGCTCTTAAAGACAGAAGTATTTGGCCAATAACTTAGTTAGGAGAGCTGACCTAGGCCTGCAGAACCAGCAGGACCAGGGGCTGCTGTGGAAGAATGCAGCTTGTTCCAGGACTTGCAGGAGAGTAAGTGCTGCAAGCAACCCCGCCACCCCGGGGCAATGACCAATAGATACGACCAACCTCTAGGCTGTGCATTGATCCTTGCACTCCTTGTACCTCATGCTTCTATTGCTGGCTAAGTCTCTGGCTGTGCAGTACCTTTTGATTCGTGGTAACCTGAGACCAACAGGGTTGTGTGAGCCCAGAAGGAATACTGGTAGACCAGTCTTTCTTCTCTGATCACCATCAGGCCACAGGGACTATGTCCTAGTTTATCACACTAGATTGAAGTCTATGAGGAGAAGAAATGTCCAGGGCTGTGAACTAGCTCTGAGTCATGCCCACTAACCCTCTTCATCCAAGCCTCTCTCTTGCGGTGTTCTTGTCATGATGGTCTAACAACTTAGAACTGTAAATGTGTTGAATTAGGTGTTTTGTGGTTTTCTTAGTTTTCTTAGCTGCTTTGGCCTTTCTTGCGTTCCCTAAATCCCTTCGTAAATCTCAATAAATGCCCCATTTGCAGTGTCCCTGAAAATATACAACAAACCTAGTAGAGGATTTAGCTCTTAAAGACAGAAGTATTTGGCCAATAACTTAGTTAGGAGAGCTGACCTAGGCCTGCAGAACCAGCAGGACCAGGGGCTGCTGTGGAAGAATGCAGCTTGTTCCAGGACTTGCTGGAGAGTAAGTGCTGCAAGCAACCCCCGCCCCGAGCATTCTCAGTGGCTCACATAAACTAAGTATCTTCCCTCAAGTGTCCTTGCCTGGCTGTGTGCCATCTATGCATTATGTTTGTTCAGAGGAGCATACAGTTTATTTCATAAAATTTGTCATTAAAGCTAAGGTCAGTCAACATCATAACTTGCTGAGAAACCCTTGATTTTTCATTACTAATAACTTATTGAGTAAGCAAATATGAGTGTTAGGCAAGGGAATTGTATACAAGTATCTTAAGTATGGTATGTGCCAAGCAGGTTTGGAATACTGAGAAGGAAAAATATTCTTGCCAACACCTGATAGTTGTTCCATCCAATATGGTAGCAACAGGTGACATGTGAGTATTACAATTAAAAACTTAAGTAAAATTAGAAATGCGATGCCTCATGTGTACTAGCTTCATTTCTAATTGTGGCTCACGGCCTGTGGCTGTGGTATTGGATGGTGCTGATACAGAAAGCCTCTGCCATCCCAGAGACGTCCCTGGATTATATTGCTTATGGGCTGTGCAGACGGGAAATGCTACTAAAACCTGAGAAAAGGAGAACTAGGTCACAAGAAGCAAGTGGGCCAAGGAAGTCAGGCCAGAGTCATGTTTGGGAGTTTATGCTTCATCTTCCCAGATATTTTCTGCATCCCAGATGAAAAACTTTCTCTTTGGCCCAGATGCTTGGCGAGACTCCTAGGTGTGGTGTGTTCTGTAAAGCATGCCTAGTGCTTTTCTGAATTAGAATCCATAAGGCTTGAAGTATACATTCTACAAACTGTAATGCTGCTGTATTGATTGTTGTTACACTAGTTTGTAGAACACAGCCTTCCACTCTGAAATGTGAGGGCCTGGCCCCAATTTCTAGGAGAGACCTGCTGGGTAAAGGCAAAAAACCAAACCAAAAAAAAAAAAAAAAAGACCTACAGTGTGTGAAATTCCAGTGGAGAACTTTATTTTTACTGTTAAATGGAGCTTCTTTGTTTCATTCTTATTTTATCTTCACTCTATTATAATGTAAAGGGATTTTGAAAACATACATTTGAATTTTTCTTCTCTGATCAGCTATAGTTTGAGTAGCACAGGGGAAAGATCAGTCTCACAGAGGGTGGTGATCCTCCATTCTTTTCTTGAAACAGCCATGCTTTAGTATGATGGGGCTGTGCTCATTGTAGTTGTTGATCCAAGAGTTCTGTTTTTATGTTACAGCTACAGCCAGGGCACTACAGGTAGCCAGCTCAGCAGGACAAAACAGCTTGCAGGTTTTTTAAAAAATTCTTTTATACTTTTGTTATATACATTATACTTTTGTTACTTTTGTTGTAAAGGATTATCATTTGTTACCTTATTTAAAATTCTGTTTTCTGATGACAGGTTCAGCTAGTACAATAAAAAGCTGAGAATACAGTTAAGGCACACCTGCATAGGGCCATGGATTTTTATTTTTCTGCACCATAGATAGGATAGTTTTCATGGAATTTCTTAGTTATGCTAAAGATTCACTTCCCCTCGACTTCAGAATTAGAAATGATTTAAAATATTTGATGATATGCTTTGTTTAAGTGGATGACAACTAGACATCATTAACAGTAAACACCAATCTCTCTCTCTCTTACACACACACCAAAAAGTGCAAAGTAGATATAAATATCCTCATTCTACTTGTGAGGAAACTAGTCTGAGTTTAGGAGAATAAACTATAGTACTAAATTTATACAATGTATAACATGCAGTCATTAAAAGCTATGTTGTCCTGTGCTTCCTTCAATTAATTTTATGGCTTAAAAAAAAAGCTATGTTGTAGACAAATAACAGCTTGGAAGGATGTTCACAGTTTATGTGAAGTGAGTGAAGCAGGTACCAAATCCTATATGCAGTATGGTCCTTTGTGTATTTTGTGCATGTTCTCTCTTCTCCCTCCCTCCCCTACCCGTATCTTTCTCCCTCACTCATAGCAAAAGGGTGAAAAGAGGCATCCGAATCATGTTCACCTGTTCCTATGCTTCCAGGGCATAAAGGAGCTGAGCCTGCTTCTGCTGCGTCAGTCCCTCCTGCTCCCATCTCTGAAACTTCTCCTTGAGAGCCAAAATGAGGATCTGCATTCCATGGCCCTAGAGCAACTATCAGCTGTCAGCAAGGTACACCCAGTTGGATTTGCTTTTTTTGTTTTGTAGAAATGAATTAGCACTTCATTCTCATAAACAATAAGCATGATTAATTTAAAATTACTTTATCTTCAGTATTCGCTAAACAGAGAGCTTGTGTCTGTTCTGTCTAGTCCATATGTATTTGTTTGACAAACATTTACTGAGCCCCTCCTGTGAACCAGACTCTGGGTGCGGAGAATACAAATACAAGTAAGAGAACCGTTTGTGTAGAGAAGTGGCGTATTAATCTCATGGACCAGCAGACCTTTCTTGACACTTGGAATTTGGGGGCAGGAAACTTCTAGCATCCATTGGATGTTCTATCCCTGGGTATGTGTTTGGTTAGCTGCTAATTAAAGGTGAGTTTCCAGTAGTGTTCACTGGCATCTTCTGAAATCTCAAACTCGTTTCCTCTGGCAACCTGGGCCACCTCTGAAGCAGCTTTGTGGCTTGAAGATAGAGATACTGAAGTCAAATCTTGGGATTCCTTCCTCAGGCTCCTGTTATCATGATTAAAGAAGCTTTCTCTTCCTTTTTAAAATTCACATTTTACAATTAGATAGCTCAGGGTCTTGTTTTAACAAGCTATGTTGTTTCTGAAACCCTTGTTTACAGAGCTCTTTCTTTCTTATGAACTATGTGTGTGTACATATGCACACTTCAACACACACATAATTTCACTATGTGCATGTATGTATATATAATATATAACATTTTATGCACATTATATCTTTTTATGTGTTAAAAATACATTTTTAAACAAAAATGTTCCAGGATATTCTCTGAAGACCAGAGAGGGAAGGAGAAAGCTAGATCAGAGGTATATACTTGCTACAGAAGATAATAAAGAGATTGATGAAATGGTACCATGGATATAAAATTTTATTAATGACAAAGGATATAGAAAGTTACATAAATGGTTATATAAAGTAGAATATAATTGTATTTGGCAACATTCATTATGAACAAAATGAGAAAATTCCAATGCCTTTTGTTACTTAGCTGTATTTTCAAAATCATGTAAAGAGTCAGCAAAGATTTGGGAATGCCTCTGTTATCACTGATAATCAGTCCTGACTGAAGTAAGGAATTAAGGGGGTGTCTGTTGGTAGCCCCCTTTGCCTATCTGTACATAAGTTTGGAAATTCATATGAAATTGAGAATTATAGTGAGTTTATCATAGCCTGTTTTTTCTTGTAAATCCAAGAAATCAAGAAGCAGAGCAAACTGAAGGAAATTGGGCTGCATGTTTTCAGAGCCTTTCCTCCTCCCCACCAGCAGCACTGCCCACTGCCGGTCTCTGTTGGGACACTCTTGCTCAGCCTCTTGGAGAGCAGGACAGTGGTGGGTTACACACTGCCTTTCCGTCTTTATCCTTTGTGGAGCTCTCTGGTGCACTCCCGGTTCCATAGGCCAGTGGATCCATTTTCATTTTAAAGATTCTTTTTCTCAAATCCATTTGGTCAGAATTAAAACTAGAACAGGATCCTAAACTGCTAGCTAACCTGTTTACACAGCTCCCCTTTCCATACACAGTGACTATCAAAATTAAAAATTAAATGGACTCCTGTGGAACTTGAGCAGTTTTTAAGTGGCACTGGTAGACCTTGCAATACTTTGATCTGAGCTTATGTGCTGCATGGTGGATGCTGAGACCCGTGATTTTGAAACTAATGTGCGCAAACTGTGGCTATAGATTGCCTGAAGTTGTCATGATAGCACAAAACCTCAGTACCCTTGGGGCACAGAAATCAAAATCACAGGTATAATTTGCTAAAAGATATCACTTACTACCATAGGACCCTTACTTTTGGGAATTCTATAATGATACATAACTGTAATTTCTGTACACTAAGTTGAGTGTTCATGTGAAATTAGCACCTCTGTGGCCTTAAAATGTGTTTCATAAAAAAAGCTGAGTATCTTCAGACCTTTTACATCCTCCAGAGAGCTGAACTTTTGTAGTGCTTCCCATTTTTAAAATATTTTTCAACTTTTTATTTTAAGATAATTTAAAATTCACATTCAATGGTTAAGAACTACTACAGTGCAGTCTCCTAACAATCCTCATCCAGTTTCCCCAATGGTAAAGAGTTGCATAGCTCTAATATAATATTATGATCAAGATAGTGATATTGATACTCTATCAACTTTCTTCGGATTTCACTGGTTTTGTCACATGTGAATTCATGCATCTACCACTGTAGTCAAGATTCAGAACAGTTCCTTCACAAGGATGCCTCAGGCTGTCCTTCACAGCCTTGGCCACCTTCACCTGCCCTGCCTCCCAGGCAGCCCTTGGCAACTACTGATCTGTTCTTCATCTCTGTAATTTTGTCATTTCAAGAATACTGTATAAATGAAATATGAAATTACTATAATTTATCATTGCTCTCCCAACATCATTAAAGGGTCATGTGATACTTTTCTAAGAGAAGACTTTTTACAGGACGCCTGGCTAGCTATTTTTAAATCATCTTTGGTATTATAGTGAAAAATATAAAAACTTTTGTTTTCTTTTTTAGTTTTGTTTTATTATACACTATGTCCATTAGTAGGGGGCTGGAGTTCATCAATAACTTTAGTTTCCTCCTTACTGGTTGTTGACAGTAGTTCCTGTTTACATTAAAAGAAACAACATCTGGCAAAGGGACTCCTCTGATAGCAATTGGTCCAGTACAGTGCGCAGATCCAGGTGGAAAAACTCCCCCTCTTGTTTGCTGATGGTGTGTTTTATTTTGCTATTCATTATCAGATGCTGACAGGTTTATAGGTGTTTGCAGTTACAAGGATGATGCTTAAGTGCTGATGCCAGAGGTAGTACTGACTTTTCTTCCAATAGCAGGACTCATTTCTTCCTCTAAGCTTTTCTGAAATTGCAAACCTCTGGTATTGAGCATGTAACCTTTTACAGATGGCCAACAGTCTCTTTCCTGGGCCAGAAATACGAAGTCCTTCTTAGAGATGATATTGTCAGTGAATAGTTAAAACCCTGTGTAGTGCCAACTGCTGGGTTCCCTCCACCAGTCTTGGCAAGACTGAGAGTGCACCTTTAAGACCTTGTTCTCGCCATGCTGGGTGCCCCTGCTGGGCTGTTCGAGTGTCACCTCTAGAATAGCCTCTGTTCAGGTGGAAGTCTCTCAGCTCATTCCATCAAAGTAAGATTCTCCATTTTTTTTTTTTTAGTTTTGTGTATGGAAAATGTTTCAATTTCATAATTCCAAATGTGCAGTGGTTTCTTCTTTCTGCTGCCACCTCCTCTTTGGTGTTGCTTAGTGTCTGCCCCAACCCATGTCCCAGGGGCTATCCTCGACTCCTGCCATGCATAGTCAGAGTAGTTCATGGAGTTAGAAAGGGAGTGTCACAGCACAATCGTGAGCACCTCATGCGGGGTCCCTCCCTGATGCTAATGATCATTACCCTCTTTCAAGTTTTATTGCTTTGCCAGGCATCATGACAGACACATTGCTATCTTAGTGATCCTTATTCACTTCGTCATCTTAATAATCCTATAAGAAGACATTATTCTAATTTCACAGATGAGAACACTGAGACTAAGAGGTCACAAAGCTAGTGAGCAGCCAGAGCTGAAATGCAAATCCCAGACCTAATCTTCAAAGTCATTCTCAACCATACGCTTCTTCTGAACTGGGAAGGCTGTGTTACATTGGAAAAGGAATCTAGAATCCAGGAATCTCTAGAGAAATGGGATTGTGGGAAGCACCGTGGAGAATGTAAGATAGTGCTCAAAAAGACTGGAGCAGGGTGGCCCACGGCGTGCCCAGGCGGGCCTCCTTTGTCGCCCCACTCCCTCACCCAGACTCTGCTGAGCACTCCTGGGGTTGGATGGCTGCCTCCTTCTGGGAGTTCTGTGCCATTTTTGGATAGAGCCTGTTGCGCCTCTTTTTCTCGAGTATGTTGACCTCAGTCCTGCCCTGGGGAGATGCTCAGAGTCAGCAAGGTGCTTCCTCCAATGGCAGACCTTCATGTACTTCATGCATGTGATTCCTGCCCCCTCAGGTCTTGCCGTGAAGCTATCAAGAACCTGCCAGTATTACTTACGATGATGCCAGTGTCTAGGTTGGAGAAGGAACCTTAAAGATGATCAGAAAAGCATCCGTGAATTGACGCATAAAGCCAAGAAACCGTCTTTTCTTTGACGCTCCCCCTCCTTTCCCCAGTTTCCAGCTAGCGTCTCCCTATGGGACTCTCTTCCTCACTGGAGTGCACCCCTTGGGAGGCTGCCTTCTCCAGCCCAGCACTGGCCTGCACACTTTCTTTTTTGCCTTGGTGTACTGTGATAGCAGGGAGATTGGGTTGGGGTCTTAAAAACCTTTCTTGGCATCTGCTTAGTCATTTGGTGTTAACCCTAGTGTCAGCTGGATTTCTTCTAAGTGTCTCCACACCAAGCTGGGCGTAAGTGATCCAAGGGATGCAAAGAACCAGGCGAGTTCTTCCTTGTATGTTTTGCAGATACCTATTGGTATCAAACCTACCTCTTTTACGACTGTTTTTTCAGCTCTTAGAGTACTAGGCTGTTTTTCTCAGAACGTTGTGCATGTCTGTCATTTGAAGAGGAACATAGTAAAACCCGTTACTTTCACCACCATCCATCCATCCTCACCTCTGCCCACTCTTCTTGAAGAAGGAAGCTCTGCAGCAGCATCTCAGAGAGGTCTTGGTGGGTCCTTCCAGTGACAGGCAGCTAGCACACTCCTTAGGTTAAGCATTTCAACCCTACACAGCACTGGTGGTTGGTTGACCTCCTTGGTGTGAGCAGGTGTATCTAGCCTCTGCATGCACAGCCTGGTTCTGTGTGGAGTGAGCAATTAGTAGGGCATTTGTAAAGATGAAAATTAATATCATCATCCCTGTGCTTAAAGGCATCGTCTCTTGGGAGGACTGTCATATGAAATAACACAGTAAACGAGGTAGCAAAGAGGTAGATACGTGCATGGCACTACCAAGACAGAGCCGTCAAGCTCAGCATCAAGTTGTGGTCACAGAGGTGGTCAAGGTTGGGTTTTCAAAGATTCTCTCCCTCTTGTGGTTAGAATGTAAATTAGGTGACGTGTCCTAAGAGGTTTTGGAAGAGGTACACTATTCAATGTCCTGCCAGGACTGGAACTGATGGCATGCTGAGAAAATAGAATCTGAATATCATACTCAAATACAGAAAATTATTTGCAGGCATTTTTCTTACTCCAAGTGTACACTTGTTTTATGCTTTTATTTTTTCTGCTATTGTAGTTGATACTTTTAACAACTTTTATTAAGTAATAGTGTATGTAAAAATAAGACAAATATTCTTCCCTAAAGTAAACAGTGAAATAATAATAAATAATCTTCTTTAACGTAATTGAAATGAGGCCCTGCATGCATTATGCTACTGGGATTTCAGCTTACCTCATTACTGTAATTACTCTTAGCTTGATGTAGATCCATAAAATCAAAGATTTTAATTCAGAGAAGGTTCATTACCTATTGTTGAAAGAGGAATTAAGCAGATAACATTTTAATGGCTTGGAAGACAGTAGTGCTTTGTGCTTTAATAGATTTCTTTCCCAAGATCTGCAAAGTTTCATTTATTCTTAAAACCTAATTGCTGACACACAAAAACCCATCTCTGATAGTGATGGCGAGCGATTCCTCGTCTTGTGATTTCCAAGTCCTTCCCTCTTCAGAAAAGCCTTCATTCCCGGTTCATTTGACTGTAATAACTTCAGCTATTTACTGAGCTTGAGCACTGCCCCAGGCATTGTGCTGGGCACCTTAAAGTACCTCTTATCTCCGAGCCTTACCATCGGCCTATTTTCTCATGTGGAGACTGGACCTAGAGAGATTGTCCTTAACAAGGTCACACAGCTGTTCAGCAAAGGAACCAGGATTAAAAGTCTGTCTTTTCACACTATCAGACTGTCTCTCACTGTAATTCAGGGTTTATTTGATCAGGGGAATTAAATCAACTAATCCTTCTGGACTTGTCTCATACTTAAACGTCCAAACGGAGTCCAAAAATGACAGGCTGTGTTGTCTCCCTCCAGCCCTTAAAGCACCAGTTAATCCAACGTTAAAGACATGGGATTTTCCACAGATCATATACCAAAGTCAACTCCTGATTAGTATGAGTTAACCACTTAAAAGTCAGAATGTGTGTGTGTGTATGTGTGTGTATTTACATGTAAATACACACACACACACATAACTAAAAATATATATTTAAGTTCCTTTGAGGAATTACAACTTGTGCTTTAAAGTAAGTTATAAAGCAATAGATTATTTTCTGATAATATAAAAATGTGAAACTCTTATAAACAAAATGTAACCAAAACAGAATCGCACTCAACAGACTAGGGCATTTGTTATGACTAAAACCAGGAGGTTGGCCAAGAGAAAATGTCACCAAGAAAGTGTCATTGGAGCTGATGTGGGCTGGCTTGGAATGTTCCCTAGGTTGTAGAGAAGGCACTGTGTATGGTGGGCGATAACTTGTCCTCATACTTAAGTCTTGCAACCAGTAGGCACAGTTGGCCTGCTCATTTCAGGCCTTTCCTTCTGGCACAGAACATGTAGAAAGAGCGTATTGGATACGGTTTTATGTTATAGCTGGCCTACACATTAGTTAATTGGCCTTGAAATGCCACATCATTTTTGAGGTTCCTACAATCAAAATTAATTAAAACAGAAACATTAAGAAGAGCCTGTCACGATGTCACGATGCTGTTTTGTAACACTAGCGTAAATGAGAATTTCTGATATGGGTAAGAAATTTCATTTGTTACAAAACTATGGACAATAAAACAAAAATACAAACTAATTATCGAAGCCATGGAAAATTAAATGTAGACTAAGAAGATAAGACCAGGGAGTGAGCTAGTGTGGCCAAAGAGCCTCTGAACATTTATTTAAAAGATGGGTCCATCAGAGCTTCCTAGAGCAAGAGGAGTTTAAACCCTGTTGGTTGTCCTGTTCATGTCAGTGGGGTCGCAAGATGGATTCTTAATGTGTTAGAAAAAAGGTATTCTTGTTCTGGAAAGATTATTTTCACGGAGAGCTATACTCAAGAAGAGAACTGGGGTGAACAAATGCAGGCCCTGATGGAAGTGCACATGACGTGGTCAGCGTGGGTGTCCAGAGCAGAGGCTTGGACAGCAGAACCGACCCAGGTATAGACTGTGGCCCTAGCTACCATGTTGAGCAGCATTCTTAACACCTAAATTCCTTACATGAACTGAGAAGGAAGAGTGCCAGTTTCACAGGGTTGAACCGGAAGCACTCAGGGAGGTGATATTTGTGCAATATTTAGCACAGCTTCTGGCACTCAGTGTATGGTGACTATAGTGATGATTTAAGCAGGGTTCTTGGGGTGTGGCAATGTCTCCTTAAGTTGAAAGGAAACCATGTCTGTCATCCCGTGTCTGTGACCTCTGAGGTGTTTGTGTCCTGTGTGCATTTCTTGGAGCAGGTGCTAGTAAGCCCGGGCAAAGGTATGTAAAACCATGAAGGCAAAAGGAGCGTGGAGTGGCCCAGCGGAGTGAGCGTGGCCCCGGGGGGAGAGGTTCCGCACGCCCACTCACATTCTGCTGTCTTATTTCTTGAAGGTGAATGTCTCCAACTGTGACCAAGAACTTCTTTCTCTGCTCCTGGATGCTGGGCTGTTGGTGAAGTGTGTCTCCACTCCCTTCTATCCGCACCTCATCGGCCACCTCCAGCAGGGGCACTGGGATGCCCAGGAGCAGGCCAAACACCTGTGGGAGGCCGGCCATGAAGCCGAAGCTGGCTCTCTCCTCCTGGCCGCCAGGGGGACTCACCCGGCCCTGAGAACTTTCAGCACAGCCCTTGGCGCCGGGCAGCACTGGGTTTAAGGCACCTTCCCTGGCGCTGCTCTGGGGACAGAGGCATCAGAGCTGAGCACTGCTCCCTGGGCAACACGAGCAGCAGTGGTGCCAACAAATTTCAAATAAAGCTGTATATAAATGGTGACCAGCCTGCCATTTTTAAACCCTTTATTCTTCTGCTAAGTGATCGACATCCTCTCTTATTGACTGCCTCTTTTTTCCTTTTCCTTTTTTTTTTTTTTTTAACTGCCTTTTCTGGTAGAATGCCTTTAGCAAGGTATCTAAAACTGCGCCTCAGAAAGCTGACCGTGTGGTGGGTTGCGTGAGAAAGGGAGCGAGGCTGAGGAGCGGCTGGGGTTGGGTCAGGTGCCGCGGGATGGAGGAAGAATGGCTGTGGATTCAGGGCAGGTTGGTCTGTGGCCTTGGGCAAAGTGTTCTACCTCTCTGAACCTTTAGTCTGTTGTGTGTAAGAATAAGGGTTATATTATTTGTCCCACAAAGTTGTTGAGTTTCATGCGAGGTTGTGTGCGTGAGGTCTGTCAGGTGCCCAGAGGGGCCGAGAAGGGTGAGCTCGGCTGCCCCTCACTGTTGTGATACATGAATTTCAACAACAGCGTCGACACATGAGGGCTGCTAATGGGCTGGGGCCTCCACAATTTGTCAGCATTAACATGTTAAGGTGACACATTTTCAGGTCCATAAAACCACAGAAGGGCTGCTCCCTCTGTGTAGGATAAGGACCCTGAAATGTCACTTGCTGGCACTTGCTTCCCCTGCCGAAGCATGCAGTGGATGACAGGGCTCTGGCTGGGCTCTGGTCTTGGCTCTGGTGAGTCTCACACCAAACCCAAGCCTCAGCAGTAGCCAAGGTGGCGGGTGGGAGAAGGAGCCACCCACACCTGCACGGTGACTAGTGCCCGTCAGAGGCACCCATCCAGACAAGGAACCATCGCCTCTACCCCTAACCTCAAGGAAATAATTTAGAAGGTTCAGACTAGGAAATAATTAGGTTCAGACTAGGAAGATGAAGTGACATAAGATAGCCCTTTGTCATGAAGAATAATTTTAAACAAGTTCAGGTGATATGGAAAGCTCCCCCTGATCAGTTTCCATATTGCTCTGTCAAAGCCAGAGCCTGGGTGTAAGGGGGCTCTCTCTGGAGGGCTCTGCCACCCGGTGTGTCAGGGCAGCCTGTCTCCACACCTCGCCCCACATGCTCCCCCACCACCGCTGTCCGCACCTGTCCAGCTTCACCCTCTAAGAACATCACTTCGCCTGACATCTGTGTCACCCCGGACTTCCGCTCATTTCTACTCCTAGCTGGAGCTGCAGAGTCCTCTGCTGAAGATCTGGCCACCTTGGAAGAAGACTGCGCAGTGGCTCACTCACCACCTTCTGGCCACTTGTCTAGCCCAGCGTTGAGTTCCTTGTTTAAACGTTGGCACCTGGATTTGGGAACACCTTGCTGTACAAGTCTGTAAGCTACTTCAGAGGAAAGGGGACAGCATATTTGTCCCAAACTCGGTAACGTCTGTCCACACAGAACCAGGAGTCCAAAAAAGCCACCCGAGCGTGTCAGCAGCAGCTGTGCCAGCGGCACTGATCCCCGGAAGCATGCTTACTGGTGAGGGCTTCGTCCAGCACCACGGCTAACCGCCATTATTTCAGGTGAATGAAAACAGGCAGTTCTTACAGTGAAGGCTGTTCTAACAGGCTACTTTAAGACCCTTGCTTCCACTTGCAGTATTAAAGGTCTCAGAAATTATTTCGTGCAACACACTGTCGATTAATAAACTGAGGCCCAGAGGGCTGAAGTGACTTGCTCAGGGACAACAGGAGTGGAGGTTTACATCGCCAGCACCTGCTCTGTCACCCAAAAGAGGAAAGGATTCCCTCATAGAGACTGTGTTGCTTTGTCTGTATCCTTGCCTTTCAGAAACCAAATTTGCAATGTTTAAACAGTTTCTGTGGGGAATAAAAGAACAAAAAAAAAAAGAAGAAGAAGAAATTCCCTCCAGATTCATACCAGTTGCATAAACACTCCAGAACACTGAGTTTGTCTTTGTGTTGGTATTTAGAATGTCAACCATGATGAGGAAGTAAGATGATACCTTGTCTTTCTGGTTATCCCAGATCTTTCTCTTGGAAAACAAAGCAGAGCAAGAAAGGGCCTCTGCAGGACCTCACTCACCCTATAATTTGCTCTATAATTTGACTTCCTGGGAAGCGCTGGTGTAGGGAGTGAGCCTTTGGCATCAGATATCCTAGGTGTGAACAGTGTGAGAACTTCCTGCAAGCCACTTAACTTTGATAAATAAGGCTCATCCATAAATAGGGCTGATAATGCCTTAGCACATTTACTAGTAATAGTAAAAAAAAAAAAAAAAATTGCTCAAGGTCACAAAGCTAGTAAGTAACGGGACCATGATGTAAGCTTGGGATTGGTTCAGAAGCTAGCCCTTGGCCATGATGCTGTGATAACTTCAGTTCTCACAGAGCACCCTGGTCCCTCTACTGAAGAACCTGGATGAATTTTTGGAGGACATGTGAATGACACTTTGCTGTTTCCCACCCCTCCGATCTTTTCAAGAATTGATGATAATACTGTGGCCGAGTGAGCCCTGACACGCCCTTTGGCTCTTCCCAACTGCCTGCCATTGTCCTGGCCTTCCCAAAGGCGGGGCACACTTATCTTCTCCCTGTTTAAGAGCTGTGGCACTGCAATGCTCAGACACCCCCATGTCTCACAGACTCCCACGGAACCTCCATTCAGACCTGCCCTGGTGTGCCAGAATGCCCAGAAGGCAAGTGTGGACGTGCCTGCTGTTAGCATTCTCTGTGGACAGTTACTCCAGTGGCACCACTCACTTATTAAAATAAGGACGGGTCAAAGATCTCTGAAGTATTGATAGCCACCTTGAAGGTCTCCCAGACCAGTAGTGATCGTGATTCCGATGACTTATTTAGAAGCCCCCACGGAGAATGTATAACCACGAGGTCTGAGTCCTTGAGACCCTTGCCCCCACCCCCACCCTGATCGGTTAAACCGGAACCTCGGGTGGGACCCAAGTGATGCCAGGTGGCCTTGCATCATTGGCACCGCCTCTCTTGTCAGCCATGTGTCTGCCCCCTTGGCCTTTCATTGGGAAACAGAGAACATGAAAGGACCCAAACTCGGTCCCTTTCTCCTTGCCAGTCCCACCTGGGAAGGTAACAGGGAAGGAGGAGGCCAGAGTCCTTGGCTCTGGAGGTGACCTGCCAGCTCCATCCAGCGCTCTTTCCCTGACCTCAGAGGCAACAGGGGTGGTGGAGCTGGCTTTAAAAAGAAAGGGATCCTATTTTTAAAAGGCATGAAAAGCCCTGTTGCCTGTTTAACCTGCAGCTAAATTTAGATCTTGCGTTGAGGTCGTTGCCTGCAGAGTTAGCTGGGTTTCCCGGGTCTGAATGGTAGCAGCCCTGTGATTCCAGGTGCATAAAGTTTTCCCCTTGCTTTGAGCACTGGATGTTTTTGGAAAGAAAACTCATCATGATAAACGTGGCAGGAGAGCATTCAAATGCAAGCTCACCCCATTCTTTGGAGAGAGCTGCATTTTCTCTAGTTAACTGTAAACTCAGTGCTCCCCACGCATTTAGCTCCAGCAGCTGGGAATTCAGTATCTCTTAATAACTCCCGACTCATTGGAAGCTGAAGATGGCTTAAGCAGTGTGAAAACAGGAAGATAGACTTAGGAGTGTTCCAGAGCTTGAAAGGAAGAAAAGGAGGCTTCTTATTTGAGTACCATATCATGAGTTTTCTCTCTACCAGCAGTGGGAGATTCCAGAAGGAAGCCTGGGTTTCCCATGGTTCCAGAGAATGCTCAAATCTGAGCTCTCAGATTTGAGACAGACTTACTGGCCTGAGAGCTTTAGCTTTAGCTTTTCATCCTTCTCACGGCGACAGACAGGAATGGTGCTCATTAAGCTATTGCGAGCAAAATGAAAACCAAATGCTGCTGTCCAACTCCTGGTGTTGGATTCTGGGCAGGAAGGCTGTGCCTCCCAGGAAGAAGGCCACACCTCCCCAGGTACTTTGTGAAAAGACTGCATTTCCCAGGTGCATCAGCCTTACCAGCAAACCTGGCTAGCAGGTGCCCTGGCCACCACCTCCTGACCTCTGGCAGCCTATAGAGCAAGGACTCACTCCAGGGGCTCTCTGACCACCAGTTTGCTATTTAAGCCTGCCCCGGACTGAAACCTCTCTGTTCACGCCTGTCCCTGTTCCTGTTCGTCCCTGTTCTCCTTTGTTCTCCCTACCTTCCACATGGCCCCTAATAAACTTCCCTTTTATTAAATGGTGTTCCTGGCCCTAGGTTAACTTTGCCTTTTTTCTCTAACACCTGGAGCATGAGTTTCTCTCCCCCTGTGACTGTCAGAATTCTGGAAAGCTGCCTGCAGGCTCAGGAGGCAAATCAGAAACCAGAGCCCACAGTGGTGAGGTGGAGTGAGAAGCAAGAGGGCGTGTGATTTGGAGAGCCCTGGTGGGTTCTGGTGCTTAACTAGAGAAGGGGAAGGGGCAGACGGGAACTTCCGCTCTGCTAGCAGTAACCCTTAGCCTGCCAACCACTCTGTCAGGCAGGCTGGGCTTGTCTTGGCCAACAGCGTGCCTCTGAGCAGTGCAGTTAAGAGAAAGTCAGGTGTGTGGGTTTGAAGCCAGCCTGGCTAATATATGACCTTGAGCAACTTGCTTCCTGGCTCTCTGTCTGTTGCCTGCCACACCTCCCCCACTGTGAGGCCCAAATGGGTGGGAAAGCTTCCTCCTGTGCCAGAGAGAGAAGAGGGTGAGGACATGTAGGATGATGAGAGCTTGAGAAGAGGGAAGCAGCAAGAAGGTAGGTTGCAGCATTGACCTTGACCATCCCACAAAGGTGTGCCAAGGAATAGGTTCTAAAATTCCATAGTGACATCCTAATCTCCCTCTTTTTTTTTTTTTTCCTGTGTCTGCACCTGTTTTGTCAAGGACTCCCTGTTACAGTTGAGCTGGCAGAAATCAGAGTTCTGTCTTTCCAGGAGTAGGACAGCCACTCCATTTGCAAACCAGGAGACTAGGCAGACATTAGACATCCCAACGCAGGAGAACAGTTGCCTGGGCTGAGCCGGATGGACTGATAAACCAGCCTAATTCCATCTTAAGACTGGGAGCCATCCTGTCAAAAAGTTATGAAAAGCCCACTTCAGTTTTCTATGAAATGCTAGGATTCTTATTTGGCTTGAGCTTATTGTCTGGCATTCATTCCCAGGCCTTGAGCTCGCTCAGGCCTGGCTTTCCTTGACCAGATAACAACTCTCTCTCTCTCAAAATAACGGTGCCTCATAAACTTTTGATGTGGGGTTTGACTATTACTCCCCTTTTTCTTGGAATGCAATGCCATGTAGATATTAGTTTGCTACTTACTTTGAATTACACATGTCTGACCTTGTTAGCTGTAAGTTCCCAAGATTTTTTGTAACTCTTTGAACTATAAAAACTTTGTCTTCCCAGAGAGCGGGGCTGACCCCAAGCCCAGTGTTTGGGAGGGGCAGCCCTGGCCAGCTCTCTTTATATGTATACAATATAAGCTTGCTTTAATCTAAAATTGGAGTTGGTGGTCTTTTCTTTGCGTCTTGGATCAACAGGACCTCTTCTGCCACTTTGAGGTCCCCCTTCCTGTGGCAGGGCTACATGTTAGTGGCCCAGGCTCTGGCATGGGTGCTGCACTGCTGGGACAGCAATGCCCCATGACCTCAGCCAGTTTCTCCCCCAGGAAAGGGCTGAACTCTTGTGAGTACTTGAAGCCATCTTCCACAGTACCAGTCTCCGGGTGCTCATACCAGGCTCAGCTCCCTTGCCCACCTTAGTCCTGTATACAGTTTACCTGTGCCCGGAGATGGGAAAAGACATCTTCCCACCGCTTAGTTAACTCATTTGTAGCTCATTTATTATTACTCCTCTGCTTTGACCAGAGGACATCTTGCACTTTGCTGGCACTAACTACAAAAATAACGTGAGGTACAACATATGTGACACCTGTTGGTATGCAAGTCTCATACATTAATAGGAGCTATGAGTCACTCCAGCAAGGAAAACAGATCTCATCCCCCTTTGTATATGAGGAAACCAGCTCAGAGGGGTTTATAAACTTCCCAGGAGGGAGAGCCAGGATTTGAATTTATGCCAGTCTGATTCCAAAGCCCAGCTCTTGCACTGCTGGCTCTGTGCTCCCAGAGAATCCTGGCTTCGTGTGCCCTGCTTTGCACATTGACAAGAGGATCGGCCACAGCCAGAGGTCACAACCAGCGTTTCTCTGTGTAGAACAGATAACCCAAAATGTATCCAGAATCTGTTCATTCGCTGAGCTGTTTCATGTTAACTTTGTACACTCAGAAAAATGAGAAATTATATCCCATCTATAGATGGTCTGCTCTAGACCCCCCATATAAGTGGATCCATGCAGTATCTGTCTTGGTAACTTAGTATGATATATCAAAGTGCATAAATGCATTTTACTGTCATGTATAACTAATTAAAACAAAAAAAAATAGAACCAAAAATAACAGAGATGAGGACTTGGCAGAAATGTCTATTGAAGTGCTATTATAAATGTACTTCAGGAACTCAAGGATATACAGAAAAGATGAAAATGATGAAGAGAGAAAGGTAAGATTTTTGTTAAAAAGAAAATACAGCTTAATTGAAAGATTTAATAACTGAAAAGAGAAGTATTAGATCAGATTAATAGCAGAAATATAAATTATGCAAAAATTAAGCACACAGAACAATTTAAAAAAATCAACACAAAGCCGGGCGCAGTGGCGCACACCTGTAATCCCAGCACTTTGGGAGGCTGAGGCAGGAGGATCGCGAATTCAAAGCCAGCCTCAGCAATGGCGAGGCACTTAGCAACTCAGTGAGACCCTGTCTCTAAATAAAATACAAAAAAGGGCTGGGGATGTGGCCCAGTGGTCGAGTGCCCCTGAGTTCAATCCCTGGTACCAAAAAAAAAAAAAAAAAAAAAAAGAAAAAGAAAAAGAAGAAATCAACACAAAACTCAATCACCTACAGGCAAGAAATTTGTAAATTGAAGTATCAAAGGGAAGAGGAAAGAGAAAAACGTTTGGGGGGAGGAAAAAAAAGAGGAAGCTTGTCATCCTGACCTGGAGAAAGAGATGTTTCTGTTTAGGAAAAAGCTGCTAAGTGCGGGTGACCTCACACAGTTGATAAGTGTGTGCCAGTTTAGTCTTTCCCAACTCTCCTTGGATAGGAAATGGGAAGCTATTCAAGAGCTGAGGATTCCCCTTGTGAGGAAGCAGGAAAGCAGGGACTTGTGGGTTGGAGGGACAGTGCCTGGTCACCTGGTCCTGCCTCACACCCGCCTCTGGTGAGAGCTCTAGCTCAGTGACTCTGGTAGGTCCTCTGGCTCCACCAAAGCTTCCTTCACAAAGCAGCTTGGCTCTAGGTGGCAGCTTTCGGTTGCTTTGGAGTTCCTTCTTTGAGGAGCTCTGACGCATCTCCTCCCAGCCACGAGGTGCCCCTCCCTAGGCCTGCTGCGCTGCAGTCCATTGCAGGAAGTCTCGCTTGGCGTTGCTGAGCCCTGCCTCTCCCGCCTCACTTGCCACCCACAAAGACTTGGGCTGGTCCTTTCTCCCTGGATGCTCCCTCAGGCTGCCCTCTTCTGTGGGGCAAACAGGCCCCATCTTCATCTAGACCCCACACTTTCCTCCGTTGTCTCACCACCAGTCCAGGTCCCCGGATCCTTGCAGCCTGTCAGTACCACCCCCACCCCACCCCACCCCCAACTTATAGGCCTGTAAGGGCTCTCCATGGTCTACAAGAAAAACCCCTTAGCGTGACAGTGGATGCCTTCTATGTCATGTTTGGGTTGGTGGCTACTTTTATGTAACTTGCAAACCCTTCACAATAATCTTTTTTTTTTTAATATTTTTTTTAGTTGTAGGTGAACACAATACCTTTATTTTATTTATGTGGTGCTGAGGATCGAATCCAGGGCCTCACACATGCAAGATGAGCGCTCTACTGCCGAGCCATAGCCCCAGTCCCTGCACGATAATCATTGTATATTATTTTACTGGCATTTTTGTAGAGCATCATGGTGCTCACAAAAGTTAGGCAGTATCCCCCAGTCACATGGCCAGGAGTCAGCAGAACTGAGATCTGAACCTTGTGGTTTCCTACATTCTAACCCCTGCTGTATGTCCATGTTTCAAGTAGTATGTGTGTGTGTGTGTGTGTGTGTGTGTGATAAAAGTGCATAACAACATTTAACACCTTAACCATTTCTAAGTGTACAGTTTAGTAGTTTTAAGTCTATTCACATTGTTGTGCAACTGATTTTCAGACCGTTCTTGTGTTGTAAAACTAAAACTTTGTACCCACTAAGCAATTTCCCATTTCCGCCTCCCTAGCCCCAGGCAACCACCACTTGACTCTGCCTCTGTGAATCTGGCTGCTCTAGACCCCCCATATAAGTGGATCCATGCAGTATCTGTCTTGGTAACTTAGTGCTGTTTCTTTCTCTAAGGAAGAAGACTTCCATTCCTAGAAAAGCACTTGGAAACAAAATTAAAGGTTGTATGTTGAATTTTATCAAAGATGTTTTCAACATGGGAAATCTTATTTTCTTGTCAAATTGAGATTAATTAAATTAGTAACTCTCCTAACACTATGCTTTGCATTTCTTGTATAATCTCAAATTCTTGCATTTCTCAAATAAGGTTTAGATGACAGAGTGAACCACTGGATGCAGCCACCATATTCTATGTAACAGTTTTACCTTTTTCCATAAAAGGTGAGATTGGCTTGTTCACAAACTTGGTCTCTTTATCAAGCTGAGGTTTTGCATTGGCTAAATCAAGCTTCATAAATTGAAAAGCACTTTCCAATGCTTTAAATTTAGCTACTCTAATATGAGTAGTAGGAACATTTCCTAAATCTGGAAAGTCTGAAAGAACTCATTCAAAACCACTGGACCCTCTCCTTTGCAGAGTGAATTCCTTGATGACTCTTCCATTGTTCTCATGGAGATTGGGCTGTTCAGATTTTCTCCTTCTTCACTCTATTGTGGAAATCAGAATTTTATTTTTAAAATTCCCATTTCTTGACATTGAAAACAAATAAAACTTTGCAAAGGTATTCATCTTTATGTTTTAGCCTCTGTATCTTTGGTGGTATAGTTTATCATTTCAACTTTGAGCATTAGAACTTTCTTTTTTTATGATGATATGTTAAATTTAATTTTATTAAGATAAAAAATAATACATTTACATAACAAGACAGAAAAGAAGAAAAATCCAACCCATATGAAAAAGATATATATCTCAGAATTTGGAGTAAAATGAAAACCAAACATGATGTAGCAAAAAGTTGTGAATTCTTATTTTGTAAAAGAAAACATTGTACAACTACTAAAAGAAAATTACAATGGGAGGGCCTGAACATGAAGTTTAGTGATGAATTCTAAGCTTTGAGTTTAGTCACTGGCTTTTTGACAGTTGAAAAGTCACTTTTGATTTATTGTAAGCTTTGATTGTCATGGACCCATTCTCATTCATTTCTAGCAGCCCACAGTAGGTTTTGATAAAGTTATTGATTAGTGGCCTCTAGTGTATGGTATTTCCTGCTGTGTGTGAGAGCACCTCCTCACATGGCCTACAGTTGGGGAAGGACCCTCACCTACAGCCCTCAGGGTCCTGGTTAGTGAGATTCTGTCAGGACCCTCTGCCAAGGATAATGTGCTGAGTTCTCAGGAGGCAGAGCTGAGTCATTCAATAGGACCTTCCTTAATGTGGTCCATCCTCAAAGTCTGTGACAGAGGGACAGTACCCTTCCCTGGTTAGGGTTATGACTATGGCTTCCCCTCCTTTGTGATTCTTTGGTTATGATAGTGAGTGCCCGGGCTGGGCTCAGGGTTAGACCCAGGGGTACTTTTGCTCTGAACTCTGTGCACTCATTTAACCTTACAATAACCCTGTGAGGTAGGTATTTTTAGTTCATTTTCAGATGAGGAGGCTGTAGTACAGAGGTTAAGTCACCAGCCTGTAAGTGACAGAGTTCCCTGCACCTCAGTCTCATGCCTAGTTGTCAGAGAACCTGATTCCCTGGCATTGCACGTAGGTCAATGGCTGCCACAGGGTGTGTTTAGGGATGGAGAAACTTACCCGTCCTTACCTCCATGCCCAAATGCTCCCTAAGCTGGAGCCCCTTCCAGATCTCTCCTGGAGGGTGGAGGCCTTAGGGTCTGAGAAGCAGAGGGATGGAGGGTCCCCTGAGAGAAGGACATGGTGATGACCGCAGTACCCGGCTTAGCAGGTGGGGAGGTAGGAGACAGGTGGATGCCATTGGCTACCCCCATAACCAGCCACAGAAGAACAGGGTGCAGCAGCCTTTGGGGACACTGGCTCAAGGGGCCCCGAAGCCTACACGAGTCTCTTCCTCTTTACCAACCGGCTCTGCGGGGCCTGCACTCTGCCAGCGGGAGCAGCAGGAGAGGAGTGGGCACTGGGGCTCGCAGGTGATCAAAATCTCCTTAAGACCGCTTCAGGGGAGGAGGCAGTGAAGGCCCCAGGAGGGGGAACGGCAGGCTTGGATTTCAAAACGATTTCCCCCAGGTCCGATGCTCGCTGAGCGGCAGCCTGGCGTATTAAGGAGCAGACGAGGGCCCCCTCAGCACTGCCATTCACTAGCTGTGTCTGCTGGCATTGCGAGACCTCTCACCTCATGGCCTTTCTCAATTTTAGATTTGCTGGAAGGGAGAGAAAAGCCCTGAAGTCTTGGCCTTGTCATTCCTTCCAGGAACACCTGTGGGGGTTGCCATGGCAACGCCCTGCTCTTCCTGGCCCAGGCCGGTTAGCACTGGGCTGGCTGTTGACCATGGCCATGAGCTGTGGGGCCAGGGGATCTGTCAGAGGGAGCAACTCTGCCTGCCTCAGGGCTCCTGTCTGGGTGGGGGCCTTTAGCTGGGTCCCCCCGGGTTACTGGGATCAGTGCTAGTGCTCAGGGCAGAGGGTGAGGGGCATGAGGTCCAGACAGTGCCCCAGCTTCCTGTGGTCACTGTCCTCACCATCCCCGGCAGGGCAGGTACCTGGGGTTCAGGACTAACTGGGAGGAGGATTCTTCATATTCTTCTTTAAACACACTCTTCGGTTTACGAGGCACATTCCTAACCTTGGATTCTCAAAACAATGATCCTTGATTTACAGAGGGTCCAGAGGGAAGAGGGGGTCCAGTACCTGCCCCTAGTAAGCAGCAGGCAGTGGGTGCTGCAGAGGGCTCTGTGCCAGGCAGTGCCAGGCCTGGCTCTGCGTTTGTGAGGATTCGCCTCCTTTGGAGAGTTGAAGGTGAGGCTCCTCGTAAGGTGCCCTGTGGTCCCGCCCTCCATCCAGTGGGTGAAATGAATGAAGCAGAGTGTCAGGGAGCTCCTGGGACACACCCTGGCACGGAGAGGTGGACGGGATGCAGCTCTGCCACAGAGGGTTCGCTAGGAGGGACGCTGCAGAGGGAGGTCGCTTCCTGGGTTGGGCACTCCTTCTCTTGAAGAGCCACCGCCCCCCACCCCGGGTTTGCATGCAGGGGTTTCATGTGGTCCAACAAATCCACGAAACTACACGTAAAATTACTCAGTACGTATGGCGGGGGTGGCAGAGACAGCATAAAGAGGGTGCCCTTCGCTTTCTCTGCAGTTTAGTCAGCTTTGCATCACTGTGAGCAAAATATCTGACAAGAACAACTAGAGGAGGACGTTTATTTGGGTTCGTGGTTTCAGAGGTCTTAGTCCATAGATGGCTGACTCCACCGCTCTGGGTCCTGGGTGAGGCAGGACGTCACAGTGGAAGGGCGTGGTGGAGGAGTGCTGCTTCATGGCCACCAGGAAGCAGAGAGGGGAAGGGGGCCGCAGGGGACGTGCACTCTTCCAGATGCCACCAGCGACCCCCTTCTCCAGCCACATCCCACCTACCACCCAGTTAGTCCCTCAGACTGGGAGGGACTGATTAGGTTACGGCTCTCACACGCCAATCATTTCACCTCCAAACATCCCTGCATTAACACAGGAGCTTTGGGGGATACTTCATATCCAAACCACGAGTACCCCGGATTCTCAGATAGTGGAAAGGTTGAGCAACACTGAGTGAGCACCTTGTGTGTGGGGGCAGGGGGGGGGGGCGGTGATAAAGGTGCCTGGATTCAAGACTTGGAGGCACCATGTCTTACGTGCACCAGTTTGTGCCTAGGACAAGTCTGTGCATAGAAAGGCAGCGGTGGCCCTCGGGGACTTGAACGCAGCTGCACAGAACAGGCTCGCCTTTGCTGTGGTCTGAACATTGGCATCCCTCCAAAATCCACCCTCACACCTGCCCCTCCAGGAGGGTGGTCTCAGCAGGCGGAGCCTTTGGGAGGTCACAGGGTGGAGGCTCGTGAACAGCATTAGTGTGCTTGGAAGAAGAGGCCTGAGGGAGCTTGTTCCCCCCGTTGCATATGAGGGCACAGCAAGAAGGCGTCCTCTGTGAGGAGTGGACCTTCGCCAGACACCCGACCTGCTGGTGCCTCCATCTTGGGCTTCCCTGCCCTCAGACCTACGGGCAATAAATTATGTTGTGTGTAGATCTCCCAGTCTCCGTATTTTATCGTAGCTGCCTGAGGATGTTCAGAGGAAGAGAGAAACAAAGGTTGTGAGGTTGTGAAGCCAACCTGCACCTCTGTGTGGGGTGGCTGTCACCTGCCCTCATGGAAAAGGCCCATCTCCCCACCTGCTTTTGGGATGGGGCCCCACAGAGCTCCTGTTCCTGGTGGCAGCACTAACAATGACCTGTTCCCAGCCTCCCTGCCTCCCGCAGAGCAGCCTTCTCTTCCCTAGGCTGCACAGTTTCAGGGAAACAAAAGAGCTCAGAAGGCAACATTTGGGGGGCCGGAAATTGTTGCTTTTTATGCCTGTCAAGTTTCTAGTGAGACAGAATAAAACCCACTGCTGTGAAAGAGACTGAAATAAACGGAGCTTTTATTACCCTGGGCGCTGCCTCATTCAGACGCGCACCTTTCCATTGTGGAACAAGAACCGGCTGTGTGTCCTGGCAGGAGAGCAGCAACGAGCTGCCATGGAATGCTCCTCACGCACCATCTGCCCACCGGAGCCGTCCCGGCAGGAGCACTCACACCGTGGAAAGGGACCAGGGAACGGGGCGACACTTTTTCAACAGGCAGTGTTATGCCATGCGCCAATTACTTCTGCAGGAAGAGAGATTTACTATGTCTAGCAATACTGCCTGGTGAAAGGCAGCGTCCCCAACACAGCCCTGTTGGAAGACAGTGGCTCTGCTTTTCAAAGCCCCTACTGGACACCATCTGTCCCCAAAGTCTAAAGAGGGGTGTCTAGTGCACCACCAAGCCATGATGCCAGTTGCTCTGGGAGGAGGCAAGGCTAAGCTGGGAGAAGGAGGTGTCTTCAGTGCAAGCGTGGTGGCCTTGGAAATGGCCACCAACCTGAATTCCATGGCATGCAGAATCTCTCCCACTTAAGTCCTCTACACGCTTCTTCCTGGCATGTTACACACGAGCGCTTCTGCAAATGAGTTCTCACTTTCTTGGGGGTAAAAATGTTCTACTCAGAGATGGAAGGGAAGTCGCGAGGATTTACCTAGTGCTTGTTGTGCGCCAGACACACTTTTAGAGACTTGACAGACGTATTTTTCTCTAGAACTCACATTCTGGGGGTAACCATTCTAGAACCGTGTCCCTGGGTGCATGCTAGAGCCTAAGGACCGAGGTAGTAAGTGCAGGGCGGCTGGATGAGTGGGCTCTGGGGACTTTGGAGGTCAGAGGTTGGTTATTTAGCTCCTTTGTCCCGACAGGGCAGGGCCCAGTTCTCCCCCACAATGGAGAGGACAGGCTCCTTGCCCAGGGCAGTTTCTCAACAAACCCTTGCTGAACCAAATCACGTGAGTGGAAAGTGCACAGGAAATGCGAATGAAATGAATCCATGCTTCCGGACACCCAGAAGTGACATTTTTTTCCAGCTGGAGCTCTGGCCAGAACAAAGAGGCCACAGAGCTAGAAGTCACAGCAAAGATATAGGCCTCAAACCACGAGTGTCTCTGCAGCCCTCCAAGAGGAGCCCAGAGGAACCCAGGAGAAAGCACCCCTGTCCTCTGGAGCGTCATTGTCCCCGCAGGTTCCAGTGACCTCGCTCCAAGACCAGCAGTAAGCTGGGATATAATGTAATGAAACTCATTTCCATCTGCCAACTTCTTTAATTAAGTGGGGAATTTCATCAGCTGTCTCTGGACCTAGAGAGTACCCAATATATCATTTTTCAAACCTGGAATAAACCAAAGTACAAATGTGCCAACTTCCAAGCAGACACACTGGCCCAGCCTTTATGCTCTAAAATAGTCATTACGACTGAGCAAGGAGTTTGAGTGCTGATCTGGGCCGGGTATGCCAGGGCTGGCATGATGTGCTTCGCAGCACTTTATTTCTACCCAGGTTTCAGTGCCAGCGTAGAATACTGCAGTGTGCACCGAGTCCTACTAGCCTCAAGAGCCTTTTACTTCCAAGCTCCTAAAATCTTAATGATAACATGCATTAGAACAGCACTTTTGAGTTTATAAAGTGCTTTCATGGACATTATCTCATTTAATTTATTACTTACAACGTCCCTGTAACTCAGAACCTCCCTGTAAAGAATTATCTTCAGTTTACATAGAAGGATGCCAGGACTTAGAGAAGTGAATTCCCCAGGGTCACACAGAAGTTCACGTACATCTTTCTGATACCGCCCGTTGCTGGAGGCAAGTTCTGCACCCCCAAATGTTGAAGTCTGAACATTAGAGAAGCACGCCAAGGCAAGCATATAAAGCAGGGTTTGTTTAAAGAGCGGTAACGTAGACTTCTCCCAGGAAGGAGAAGGGGGCCATTGCTGGTATCCTGATATCCCAAGAAGCGAGGCATCCTGCTTTTTTTATATGTCCTGGGCTTCCTTTGTTTTCCTGCTCTCTTCCCCTTTTCTCTCTCCTTCCTTTGTACATGACCAGGCCCGGTGGGATGGCCCAAAGGTGAGAAGCAGATGGGCTGAAGGGGGAAGGGCAGGATGGAGCAGCCCAGGACACATTAATTAACAACTATATAGCTCCCTGTAGGGAAGGGCAATTCCTGGGACAGGTTACCTTGGCAACAGGTTGGGGCAGGGGCAGGGGCAGTTTCTCAATAAGGGTGGAGGAAGGGCTCTGAAGGAATTAACATTCCAATCCCTCAGGGGACAGTCTCCAACTTCCCGGGTCTCACTCAAAATTGGCTTTCTTGATCTGACCTGACTCGATTTACCTGTCTATACTGACTGCCTCTCTGATTGTGGCTTCACTTCTGTTCAGGTCTTCTTGCCCTCGGCCTTTCCACCACGTACCCATTACCAGCAGCATGGAGCCCCCATTTCAAGCCCATGCGCCTTTGCAGGAGGGACACACACATTTCTGACCTTTTAACCTAAAGGAACTGGTTCAACTGGATTCTCAACAAGCCTTGCTTCTACAGCCAGATAGACAGAGGTTGATGCTCTTTTTTTTTTTTTTTTTTTTTTTTTTTTTTTTGGTACCAGGGATTGAACTCAGGGGCACTTGACCCCTGGGCCACATCCCCAGCCCTTTTTTGTGTTTTATTAGAGACAGGGTCTCACTGAGTTGCTAAGTGCCTCGCCATTGCTGAGGCTGGCTTTGAACTCGCGATCCTCCTGCCTCAGTCTCCCAAGTGCTGGGATTACCTTTATTCTTCTTATTTATTTATTTTTATGTGGTGCTGAGGATCGAACCCAGGGCCTCGTACGTGCTAGATGAGCACTCTACCGCTGAGCCACAACCCAGCCCTCATGTTTTTTAGTAATGGGCACTCAAGAAACCCGTTGAGTGGTGAGTTTCTCCACTGAACACAGAGGCTAAGTTTGGCTCCCTGTGAGGTCCGCTCATGGGATCTGGTGCCCCCTGCAGGATCCCACGGAGTACAGCGGCCACCTTCAAAGGGGCCTGCACCTCACCACAGGCCCTTTTGCCACCTCACCCTCCTCATCTTGCTGGGCACAGGCCTTCATCTGCCGGCGGCACATTTCTGCGGTGAGTTGGGATGCCGCATCCCAGACGTCCTGACCACAGTTTGGTGGTCACCGCTGGTAGATTTCCGCCAGGAATTGACATCAATATAACTGGGCTGGCGTTTCCGGATTTCTGTCCACCCCAGTTTTGGAAATCCTTCTCCATTTTTATTTCCTGCAGTGACTCTGAAAACCCTGGTGATGTCCCTCAGCATCATGGCATGGGACTCGAGGGAGCCTAGAACCTACTCTTCACCCACCGTCCCCTGGCTCTCCCCCGCTGTTTGCCCTCCCGTCTGCTCCCCAGAAGCCTTCTTGTTGGAGAAGTCGGAGGCCACGGGAGGTGTGCCCCGCCCTCTGTGATGCCCTCACTGAACGCCAGCTCTACCCTGACTGGCCTGCTGCCAGGAAGGATCAGGGGACACTCAGACTCCAGGTGCCACTCGACTTGCCCAGGGCCAGGCAGCCTGTCAGGGGAGGAGGCAGACCCGAGTCCAGCCTCTCTGACTCTCCCTCCATTATCCTGTTCCGTGGTTCTTGTCCTGCCAGGCTGCAAGCCCTGGGCGCCCCCCCCCCCCCTTCAGCTGCCCACCTCTCTGTGGGAGGAGGTAAGCCCCGTGTTCACTGTGTGGCCAGCCCACAGTGTCCTCCCAGCCCTCTGGGCAGTGAACTTGGTTGGCTTTGCTCTGAGAGAGCTCCAGGATACCTCCAGCACAGTGTGATGGGCGACAGAGTTGGGGCTTCTAGGCCTAAAGCCTGGCCCTAAAGGAACAGGCCCTGGGCAGGGCAGGGCAGGGCAGGAAGGCTTCCTGGAGCCCTTGAAGTCTGGAGCAAACCCACTGCACCTTTCTGACATGGAGCTACCCACCCAAACTGAAACCGCTTTTTACCGTGACGAGTTCTTGCTCCCCGAATGCTGAAGAATAACGCCGAAGAAGCACTCCAAGGCAAGCGTAGAGTGGAAAGTGGACAGCTTTATTGAAAGGATAGCAAAAGACTTCCCCCAGAGGGAGAAGGGGACCCGGAAACCAGGAATCCAAAGGGAGGAGAGGCTTTCTCCCTTTTATATCTGAAATATTTCTTTGTTCCTTTCATGATCTCTATTTCTGTCCTGCCTCTTACGTACAATCCGCCATAGTGTCCAAAATGTTTAAGTGAACAACAGAAGTTGAAGCTTCTTTTACTCGGTTGAGATACACATCTGATCACTATAGATATAAAAGATTCAAGATAAAAATGTAATAGTTGATGTCAGAGAGGTTCCTTCTGTATATGCCATGACCCGTTGTAACGTTAACTTGGTTGGGCCTGTTTCCTTACATGTCCCATTTTCCTTTACTTATCGATGTTTGCTAGAATATCGGCCAACTTTCTCTATTAGGTATGGAGCATCTACATGTTTGATAGTATTTTTTTGTCCCTGTTTTGCGATCCATCCCAACATTCTTTGACCAAAATCCTTTCCATTAATTTTTCCATCAATCAGTCTATTTTCCATTTACCAGACCATATGGCTATACCATTGCAAACTGCCCAAGAATCTGAATAAATATATATGGTTTTTCTTTTTTCTTGTATTGATTTTTCAATTGCTAATTTGACTGCCATAAGCTCTGCGTTGGTTGAGCTGTTTTAAATTCCACCCCCTGATCAGTTAGGATTGTCTTGTCCGAGGGTCTGTAGGCTGCAGCATTTCCAGTTGGCAGCTTCCTGCTTTTTATATGACTCCAGATCCATCTGTAAACCAAGCATTGGTTTTGTTCTTTTGAATTCAGGTCCCCATACTCCTATGGGTTTTGTATGTGTTTCATCAAGTGGCTCTCTACCGGTGTTGGTACCAGGGGCTGATTTGTCACATCCTCCATGAATTTGGAGTTATGTGATTCCAGCTTGTTCACAAGCACCCCTTCAATGTACCATTTCCATTTTAGAACTCTTTGTTCCATTGGTAGGGTAGGCCGTTGATTTCGTCTGGAGTCATTTTAAAGCCATTGCCATTATAGGAATAGGCGTGCGGACTATTATACATTGGTCCTTCCTGATCAAAGAGATGACCTTTAATGCCTCAAATAAATTCCAAATGAGTTTTTCAAATTTAGAATATTTTATCTCAGAGTAAGGAAAGCGTTTGCAAATAGAAGCCAACAGTATCTGGTTTTACCTTCCCTTTTAACAAAAATTCCCCAATTTCCATATCCATTTATGTACAGTACATTCACTATTAAGGTGTCTGAACGCACAGGTACAAAAAATTGAACTATACAATTTCTATATATTCAATCAATTTTCTAAAAGCTTCTTTCTGTGGTTGTGTGCCCATTCAAAGTCAGCGGCTTTCCTAGTAACCTTATAGATCGGCGTGGCAAGCAGGTTTTGCATGTATGCGGAAGGTGTTGTCTCCAATATCCAAAAAGTCCTATTAACTGTTGTGCTTCTTTTTTGTTGGAGGGGGCCTTGAGTCCTTTGATCTTTGAGATTGTCCCTTCTGGGAATTTGTGGTCCGGTGGCATTCCAGAATTACTCCTAAAAAATTTGATTAGTGTCTTTGGGACCTTGTATTTTGTCTTCATTTATAGTCCATCCTTTATTTCTTAGTGTTGACACATTAAGTCTAGTGTCTTTTGGACTAAAGATATTTCTTGTCCTTGCTATATTGATGTCATCTATATATATGAATGCACTAACACCTCCTTTGGAATTTCTTTCCATGGAATGGATTGAGATATTGCCATATGGGCTATGATAGGGCTGTTTCTATATCCTTGTGGTAGTCTTTTGAACCTGTATTGTTTTACTATTCCAGGTAAAAGTGGTAATTTCCCTAGATTCTTCAGCCAGCGGGATGGCAAAAAAACATGTCTGATAAGTCTATTGCTGCAGCAAAAACCTTGGTTCTGCATTTCTGATCTCTGAAAAGATGGTCTCTACTTCTGGTAGGTGTCCAGGCATTTGTGGTGAAAGTTCATTGATTTTCCCTGTAATCTACTGTAAATCTGTAGGCCCCATTAGGTTTTAACACTACTGGCCAAACTGGACTATTGTAATTGAATGAGGCTGTTCTCTCAATTATGTTTTCTTGTAGCAGTTTTTCGCAATGATTTTAGTTACATCAGTGTGGGCCTCCCTTTAAGGGGTACTGTTTAGTGAATGAAGGGGGAATTCTGGGCAAAAACTACAGGTTCCATCTTTACTGCTGTTAGGGCACAGAAATGCATTTCTAATGGGTCACTTTATTTTTTCTTAAGGGTAGCCAATTTTGGAAATTATGGGGATCCAATCCATCCCTAAAATGTTACATGGGGTTTCTGCTAATAATACTTTTCCTTCTAATGGGGGTCTATTGTAGTTAAGTATTTGCATTTTTAGTTTGTTCTGCCAAAATATCCCCTATTTATTCCTTCATTTTTTACCCAATTTTTAGCATTGGGGTCTTTGGCTATACTGTTACAGATGGTAACTTGACTTCCCTGTATCTATTAAAAAATTTTCCCTCTTTTCTGCATTTTTTATTCTTATAACTAATTGGACATAAGGTCTATTATTATCATGATCATCCCATATTATACGTAACATGCGTACATTGCGCATTTGATTTGCCTGTGGTCTGAATCTGGTTCTTCGTTCCCCTGAAGTTGGCTCCTAACGGGGGTCTCTGGATATAGGGTACTGATTGGGGGCCTTGTGGCCCCCCGCATATACGTTTTTTGGCCTCATGATTTGCATTTTGCCATGTGTAATTCTGGTTGATTTCTGGTTATGGTAGAGAATGGTGGTTTATATTTTTGTGGAATCCTGTTAGGATCCAAGGATTCCTATTAGGGAATGTTTCTGTTTTTGTAACGCTGAGTCAAAAAGGTGGGTACTACTCCCTTGTTATTGGCTTAGGTATTTTGTGCCATGAAAGTTACACCTTACCCCCTTGCATTTTCCCTTGCTTGTCTGATTGCCTCATTAACAGTATATGATTGTTTGCTATAGGCAGTGCCATGAATATGATGGTCATTTTACATGTGTGGTTGGTAGGTCCAGGACCTGAAATAGGGAAATTTGTTTTTTAGCCTGGTCAAAAAAGCTCTGTGTTATTGGCTTAGCATGAAAGTTAACACCCTTGGATTTCCCTAGCTTGTCTGAAATATTCTATTGTATTAACACGTTTTGATGTTTGCATCATAGCAGACATGATGGTTCGTACTGAGCACCAAGTTTCCTTAAGATGTTATATCACTACAAGCCTTGATGTTAATTTCCAAGTTGTCCCATCTAGCGGAGGACTCAAATTGAGTCCAATCCAGCGTTGGAAAAGCATTTATCCAGGCTTTGGCTACCCAATTCATTTTAAAGAAGTTTCATGATCATTATTTACTTCTATTATTAGCCCTCAGGGCCTGGTAGACATGTGGATTTTCTATAATACTTTTTCAATGAGTTCATCTCACGGGCATTGAGCATAATGGTGTTTGCTCCTTTATCCCATATTTTAAAAGATATTCTATGTCCTTTACTTTCCTTTTGTGCAAATTCCTGTTTGTATTGTTGAAATTTCTGCCCGAGTTAAATCCCTCTGCTCTACAGTTATTTCGGGCACTTCCTCATGTTCTGTTTCGGGCGACTCTGTTCGATTGCCCCGACTGGGTGTCATCGATAAGCGCGTCATTGTGGCCGGAAACGCCTGTTTACTACTCCTCGCTTTAACCTCCTCGTCAATAATATTTTTGTAAGAAAGGATTGTTGCTGTTTCGCTGCAGCGCATTTCTGACTAGTCCTCTTTTGCCCTTCATTCTATCTTGATCTAGGTCATCTATGGTCTTAATGAGCAATGCTGGTATCTCCGTCCTGGGGGCCCTAGCCAGGATGGGTTGCAATACTTCAGCATTGGTCAATGGAATATCCACTGTAGTTCCTTTCTGGAATTTGGCAATTTTTCTCTGTACTATTCTTTCACAAGTCCTCCAGTCTGACTGAGGTTTTAGTTCCTTACTTGGCTTGTGTTTCTTGAATAAGTTCAATTTCTTAAATTTTTCTATCAGACCCATTTTTAGGGCAGGAGCCTTAAGCAAGTGCTCTTGCTATATACAGCCAAGCCTTAGCTTCCTTCTTTTTAAAGTAAAATTTTGGAGCGCTCCACCTTAATCCTTCAAACTACAATTTGGTTTGTGAGATAACCTCTGCCTTATTGTAGGCTCGTTTTGCTAGCCAATTTTTCATCGGACTGAACTGCTAATGGTCAGGAGTTTGGGTCGTGGTCATCCGCCACCTTGGACTGGGGCTCGCACCGTGGGAGAAACTCCCTTGCCGGTCTTACTACCTCCGAAAGCTCAGGTGCCTTTTCGGGCTAACCCAATGTCCTTGCCGGTCTTTCCACCTTTCAGCGGGTGCCTTTTGGGGTTTCAGACTCTTCGACCCTTCATCCTTAAGTTAACAATCCTGCCGACTACGCCAACTGTCCCGAGCACATTAAGTAGACAGAGGCAGATATGTCTTTGCAATGCCAAGGTTTATTCACAACCAAATTCAAAGCTAGATTCACACAGTCCTAACTTAGCCTCTATCTCCCCGAGTCCCAGGGGGGCTCACCAAGGGACGTCTTCTTAGCCGCTCGCTGGATCAGATGAAGTCTGGTCCGGGAACTCAGCAAGCAGCCGGCACCATCAGCAGGTCACTCCGACGGGAAGCGTGACGGGGTCCGGTCGTCTTGAAGGCGCTTCGCTTCAGTGAGCTGGGGACTCGGTTTATATACTATTTCTAGCTAGGCCCTTACGTCACTCATAGTGACATATCAGGGTCATGCACTCTGTTATCAGGGTTACACACGCGGGGTCTCTTTCAGGCGTTGCCATGGACACTCACTGTGCATGTCACAGTGTGACAAGGCAGGACATATTCATGACACTTATAGCATTAAGCACTATTTCCACACAAACACTAAGTTAATATCAGATTCATTAAATTATTATTATTCTTTGGTACTCAGTACATGATCTCTATTTCTGTCCTGCCTGGGACAGGAATGTCAAAAAGATGTGACACCTGTGACACCGGAGGGCCCACGGTGGGTGTGAGATTTACCGGAAGGGTTTAGGGCTAGTTGATTGGCATCTCCATTTGCTGGGAGCTGTTTCATTAACATTCCATAAGATGGGCCCTAAACTTGGGAACATTAACCATCTTATCTCCCTTAGAGTTGCTCTGTGTTTTTCCAGGACTCAGGCTGACTCCATTTTCCTTATGGACTCCATGTTATTTATGAAACTTGATGTTAGACCCGATTTGCCTGACTACACTCACTACCTAGCTTTAAATCTGGCTTCAAAACCACCACCCCAGCCACAAACCAAAACCCTCCATGCCAAGTGTTAGAAAAATTTGCAGGATGGACGGACGCACGCTGGAACCGTTGTTAGGAAAAGGGAAAGGGATTTATTGAATTACCAAAAGAAACACGTGGAGGGGATGGGGATGAACCGCGGGGGAGGAACGGGAGCTGGAGCACGCGGGAACGGAGAGCAGGAACAGGGAGCGATTTCAGTCCGGGGCTGGCTTTAAATAGAGTAGGGGTCATAAAACCCCCTTGGAGTGAGTCCTTGCCCTATAGGCTATCAGAGGTCAGGGGGGGGTAGTGGACAGGGCATTTGCTGGTCAGGTTTTCTGGTCACGCTGAGGATCTTGGGAGGTGTAGTTTTTAACAAAGCACCTGGGGAGGTGTGGCCTCCTGCCTGGAATCCAACACCAAGTACCTCATCTGTGCTCCGGAAACCCGACTGAAGGAAGTAAAGATCTGGGTCTTTAATGGTTTCTTCTTTCTGAATGTGGAAGGATCAAGCAATGAATTCTCCCTGAATCGTTTTTATCTGGTTTCTGTGAATTTAGATAAAGAAATAAATCTCTAAGCTGTGAATTTAGATAAATAAGGAATTCTCAAATCTCCAGTCTACAGGTTCTATTTTCTAAAAATCTTTGTTTTCTATATATTTCTGATTCCTTGTAACGAGGCCAGGATTTTAGGCTTCTTTGGATCTATTTGAAGCTGGGGTTGGGTGTGAGACAGGGTTTCGGTCACTGATCCCCCATGGCACTGCAGGGCCTTGGCTTGCCCTTACAGCCAGGGGCTCACTGGAGACGGTTCTCTTCCCGCTGTTCCGCGAGGCTGAGGGCCCACTCGGGCCGGGCGCCATCTCCCTGTGCTGACCCTGTCTGGTGTTCAAGGCTCGGTTGAGCACCCTTGTCCAGGGCGTCCCCCGCGATGACAGCTGCCCACCCGCACCTGAGCACGTCCCCACTCCTGGACTTCACCCAGGTGCCGCCTGGGCCTGGATGGGCCTCTCCTGACTTCATAGCTCTGTGTCTTTCTCCAGAATCCAGGCCACGCCTTCCCTCCTCCTGGAGGCTGGTGCAGCCCCCAGAGGCTGGGAGCGCCCGCTTGCTGCTCTGCCGCTCTGCCCTGCTGCAGAGGCCCCAGGGGTCACCTGGATGGCCGCCTGTCCCCCCTCAGCTGTGGCTTCTGGGGAAGGACTGCCCAGGGGACCCGGCGCATGGGAACCTGCTGTGGGCCAGGGTTTCCTCACAGCCGAGTGGCCCTGGCTGGCCCGCGGCGGAACATCCAGGTGAGTGTTTAGTGGCTTTCCGACTGTCTCGTGTGGGAGTCTTTTCTCCCCAGTCTGTTCTCCAGGGGTGCAAGGAGCATATCTGGGGGTGTCACACCCATCCTGCCCCCAGCACAGAGTGGATGGAGGGGGACACCAGGAGGGTCTCCGTCCTCCAGCTGAGGGTTTGGAGTCTGAAAACACACACTTTGCCCCCATTTTCATTCTTTTTCTATTTTTGAATTTTTTTCCTCCACTTTTCTTAATTGGGGCAGTATAGTCATATATAATGGTGGGATCTGTGGTTACATATTCCTGCATGCACAGAATGTGACAGTGTGACTTGGCCAAATCCTCCCGGCACCCCCCCCAGACCCCTGCCTCCGCCCCCTCCACCCCGGCCTCTTTCCTCTACTCTGCTGACCTCCCTTGGCCTTTCCTGCCACCCCCCCACCCCCCCCACCCCCGTTCTTCACCCTTTTCCTCTCGAACCTCCACACCTTGGCTCTTTTTGGACATAGGTATTCAGCCTTTCTCCAGGCCTCAGGTAAGCTCTGCCGGTTTCCCCGGATCTGAGCCTGCTGTCTTACATCGAAACTCGACAGGAAACCAGGGGAATGATTTGTTGGCTCCTAGTTCACTCATGAAGCCATGCGATAATTATGCCCCTCATCATTCCTGGCAGACTAAATGGGAGGCCACGAGTCAAGGCAGGCCTTGAGCCGCCTCCGCCGAGCAAAAAGGGGGCAATTTCCTTAATATGTTTGGTTTGAGGAAATCAATTAGCCACAGGCCAGGGCTGGAAGGGGTTTGTGATGAATGTCTTCTAGCTGGTCTTCTCTTAGCACTAGTGTCCTGAATAACAGCCTGCTCGGTCCCCTGGGGACACGGGGCAGGAGCTGGCTGCACAGCCTCCATTCCTGGAAGCGTCTTCCCTTTCTGAATGTGCGACTGGCTCGCCTCTGCCATGGGGAACAGTTGGGGTTCCTATGCAAGCGCCCGTCTTCCAATGCCTGAGGACAGCTCACGGTCCCCAAAGGCACACTGGAAAGGAAGGCTACTGAGGGCATCGGTGGGGCCCAGGAAGACCTACTTGATGAACCCAACCCAATTCTATCCTAAGGTTGGGAGCCATAAAGTTAAAAAAAAAATAAAATGAGTTCATTTCTGTTTTATTAAGATATTTATTTGGCCTGACCAAACTCTGGGGCCATCTTGGTGGGCAGTCCTGCCTGTGCTCTGAACTCACACAGGCCTGGCTCTCCTTCACCAGATTACAACCCTCCCGAAAACCTCAGTGGCACATCATAAATTCCAACGGGAAATCTTAATTCACTCCCTCCTTGAAATGTTAAGCCATGTAGACCATCAGCCTGCTATCTCCTTTGTATCACATTTGCCAGAACCCTGGTAGCTATAAGTTCCCAAGACATTCCCTCTCCCCCCTTTTTGTGTAACTTTCTGTGCTATAAAAACCTTGTCTTCCCGGAGAGCAGGGCTGACCCCGAGCCCAGTGTTTGGGAGGGGCAGCCGCTGGCCAGCTCTTTTTGTCTACACAATATAAGCTTGCTTTAATCCGATTTAAAATTGGAGTCGGTGGTCTTTTCTTTGCGTCTGAGATCAGCACTAGTTCCCTAAAAGAGAGGGGCTTGCAGACAGCCAGCTTTACTCCTGGTCAGCAGGAAGGGGGGCTTTATTTAACAGAGGCCCCGTCATGTCACGCTGCTGTGGGCCCAAGGCCAGGGGTACCCGGCCCTGCTTTGCTTCCCCACACCTTGTTCCATGGATTTCTGACAGTCCCAGTGCTGCCCACCATGTCTGGCTCCTTGCTGGGCGTGGCCCGGGGAGGGGGCCAGGCCCGTTCATCTGCCCTGACGCCTGGCTCTGCCCCGCCCTGAGGAGCACTGCCCGAGCCCCGTGGCCTGGACTCACTGCCGTGGGCTCTGGTCTGCCAGGTGCTTGGGGCTTCTTCTCCTGGGGCCGAGCAAGCTCCTTGCTCATGCCTTCCTCAAACCCCAGAAATGGGCGAGTGGGAAAAGGACAATAAAGAGTGACCTGAAAGCAACAGGGAGCCTTAGCTGACAGGCACTCCCTGGAAGATGGGGCTTGGCATGTCAGAGCCCCCCCCCCCATAGTGACACCCCCTTAAGAAAAACTAATGTTTCAAGATTGTGTCACACCCTACCAGGGGACCTGGGCCCTCCCTTATCACCAAACCGTGTCATAACCCCTTCAAAGGGTAACAAACTATTTGGGGCAGGAAATTGAGGCAGAAACAGGGGGACTCGATTTCCTTAAAATCTCCACCCCTCTGAGCACCGCAGGGTCCTCTCTTACGGTGGTCCATGCCGATCCTAAGCTGTCAGTCCAAAGTCCAAAGGTGGACCTGGATGGGACTCTCTGGAAACTTCCCTGGGACCCCCAAATAACCAGGACACTTTGTTTCCTGTCTGCGAGGACTCGCTGTCTCCCTTGAGAGAGACCCCTGTCCCTTCCCATCCCTCCCCATAAGTCAGCCCATGCTGATACTCTGAGAGACATGTCTGAAATCTTTCTGGGGTGATTGTGAGAATCAGGGTGAAGAAGGGCCCTCTGTGGCTGCCTCAGCCACTGCCCTGTGATCCTTCCACCCTCCATGTCTGGCTGGGTGTGTTAGATTTCCATTTAGTTGTCTTCATAATCACCTGTATCGGGAGGACACGCTCTGCAGCGCACCTTCAGAGGTCTCTCCTGGTCTCAGAAGGATGCACGTCCCACTTTGTTCTCAAATCAGATCTAATTCAAAAAGAGCTCGGTGCCTACTGAAGGTATGATATGTTTAGCGTCCGTGTCGAATGTTACTTGTGTACTGGGCATGGCTTCGGGCACCCCAGTGCCCTTGGTCCTAACCACAACCCCCTGAAGTAGGTGCCAGGATCGGCCCACTGCACAGATGGGGAAACTGAGGCACAGGCAGTGGAACAGCTTGCCTCTGACTGCAGTGGAGAGTCACACCAGGCCGCCTGGCCCCCTGGGTGTGGGGTATTATTACCCATTACTTTTGATTGTCATATGAGCAAGTGAAAAATGAATAAATGAAAGAGCGGCCCCTCCAGCTTGGAAAGTCTCAAAGAGTGTTTGCTTTGTGGTTGTTTCTTTTTTTTTTTTTTTTTTTTTGGTACTGGGGATTGAACTCAGGGGCCCTCGACCACTGGGCCACATCCCCAGCCCTTTTTTGTATTTTATTAGAGACAGGGTCTCACTGGGTTGCTAAGTGCCTCGCCTTTGCTGAAGCTGGCTTTGAACTTGTGATCCTCCTGCCTCAGCCTCCCAAGTGCAGGGATTACAGGCGTGTGCCACCCTGCCCGGCTGTGGTTGGTTTTTAAATATGCATCAGAATCCCCCAGAGGGCTTGTAAAACTCAGCTGGAAGTCATGAAATTCATTTGGAAAGATAAAAGGCCCAGAATAGCCAAAGCAATCCTCAACAAGGAAAGTAAAGCAGGAGGCATCACAATACTGACCTTCAATTACACTATAGAGCTATAGTAACAAAAATGGCATAATATTGGCACCAAAACAGATATGAAGACCAAGAGTAGAGAATAGAAGACATGGAGACAAACCTACATAAAGACAGTTTTCTCATACTAGACAAAGGCGCCATAAACATACATTGGAGAAAAGATAGCCTCTTCAACAAATGGTGCTGGGAAAAATGGAAATCCATATGTAGCAAAATGAAATTAAACCTCTATCTCTCACCTTGCACAAAACTCAACTCAAAGTCGATCAAGGACCCAAGCATCAGAACAGAGAACCTGTGCCTAATAGAAGAAACAGTAGGCCCAAATCTCCATCGTGTCGGCTTAGGAACTGACTTCCTTAACAAGTCTCCTACAGTGCAAGAAGTAAAATCAAGAATCAATAAGTGGGATGGGTTCAAACTAAATAGCTTCTTCACAGCAAAGGAAACAATCAAGTACATGAAGAGAGAGCCTACAGAATGGGAGAAAATCTTTGCCACCTGCATTTCAGATGGAGTGTAATCTCCAGGACATATAAAGAACTCAAAAAACTTAACACCAAAATAATAACAACAACAATAATAATAATAATAATAATAACACAATAAAAAAATAGACCAAGGAACTGAACAGACACTTCACAGAAGAAGAAATTCGTATGGTCAACAAATATATGAAAAAATGTTCAACATCTCTAGCAATTGGAGAAATGCAAATTTAAACTATACTGGGATTTCATCTCACTCCACTCAGAATGGCAATTATTAAGAGTACAAGCAACAATAAACATTGGTGAGGTTGTGGGGGAAAAGGCACACTCATACATTGCTGGTGGGATTTCAAATTGGTGTTACCATCATGGAAAGCTGTATGGAGATTCCTCAGAAAACTTGGAATGGAACTACTATTTGACCCAGCTATGCCACTCCTAAGTTTATACCCCAAACGACTTAAAATCAACATACTATAGAGATGCAGCCACATCAATGTTTTATAGCAGATTAATTCACAATAGCTAAATTATGGTGCCAACCTAGGTGCCCTTCAACAGATAAATGGATAAAGAAAATGTGGTATATATACACAATGGAATATTACTCAGCCATAAAGAAGAATGAAATTATGACATTTGCTAGTAAATGAATGGAGCTGGAGAATATCACGCTAAGTGAAATAAGCCAGACCCCCAAAAAAACCAAAGGCCAAATGTTCTCTCTGACACATGGATGCTGACTCATGATAGGTGGGGAGGAAGGTGGGAAAAGGGGAAGTTCACTGGATTGGACATGGAGGAGTGGGGGGAAGGGAGGGGGAATGGGAATGGGAAAGACAGTAGAATGAATTGGACATAACTTTCCTATGTTCATATATGAATATAGACCAGTGTAACTCCACATCATGTAAAACCACAAGAACGGGAAGTTATACTCCATTATGTATGATATGTCAAAAATACATTCTTCTGTCATGTGTAACTAAAAAGAACAAATTTTTAAAAAAAATTCAGCTGACTGAGCTCCTGCCTGGAATTCCTGACCCAGGAGGTCAAGCCAGATAATTTGCATTTCTAATGGCGGCCAGTGCCTAAGGTGATGATCAGGTGGTGAGAGTCCCCATCCTGATCAGGAGCCGAGTACCCACTGGTCTGCTGAGGTGAGAGCCTGGGACTCTGGCTGGTCTGAGTCTCAACTGGCCAAGACAATGGCCAGGCGTCACCCCAAGTGCCCGCTGCAATGGCGATTACACCAGAGCAAAAGCTTCCATTTGAAAATCAACACAGTAGGCCTGGAAATGCCTGGCCCACTCAGATATGTAACTATCCATTTTTTCTACATCAACATAGTGTGGCCCTATATTCCTGGATTCATTCAAACTGCATAATAAAAATTACAGGTCTTAGAGGAAAGCAAGGTTAAAGGCAGGCTACTCAAAGTCCAGTGACCAGAGGCTGATACGAGCAGTAGAAAGCAGTGTGGAAAGTGCCAGCGGAGTATTTATATAGAGCCTCACTGGTGTCTGTGCCCAGTGACACAGCCGTCTCTTCTTGTCTTCTTAAACCCTGGGGTACATACAGCCGCCTTTGAGATTAAGCTCTGGAAAGTGCTTTATGCAAATTAAAAATCCGATGGGGATGTAGCCTCCTTCGTTAACCCGGTGCTTTAGTGCAGGGGTCATCTCCACTTGAGTCCCACCAGAGGGCTTGAGCAGTGGACAGCTTAACTCTAGCAGCCTTGGAGCTGGCCACTTGGCGGTAGAGGAAGGCCCTGTTTGCTGTGGCCTGCAAAGCTGGCCCTACCACCCCTCCAGCCTTGAAACATTCGTGTGCTGAAAACATCTCACGGACCAACACGAGACCCAGTGTTGACACACACAGGACAGTTTCTGAGTTGGCTCAGTGGATCTGAACCCAGAGCCCGCTGGCTTCCAGGTCCCTGCCCCGTCTCCTCGATTCTGCTGCCTTCTCCGAGGATGAGCATGCAAAGCCAAGCCAGGGAAGTGGGCTGCCGGGCCTGTCGGCTCCCCGTGGCCGGCGGTGGGGGCTCACTGGGCCGCTCAGACGGGACTGCCTGAGGCCAGGCGTGTGCTGCGGCCCCTGCCTGCCCACGGGGCGGTGCTCAGGGCAGGTTTTTACACATGGAATCATGCTGGAGCCCTGGTCATGATGACCAGCCTGACGTAGAGGGCCTCTAGCAAACACGCCATGTTCAACAGCTTGGGAGGTCCGTGGAAGTGGAGGACAATGACAGTTTCCCACACTTTGGTCTGTGACAGACATTCCTGGGGTGAATTCTGGAAACTGCCCTGGTGTGTGTTGCTGGGAATCTCTGCCAAGGGTCCAGGCAGTAGGATCTGGGGACAGGGGCTTCCCTAGATGTAGCCGCACCACACAATCCAGGCCCCCTGCTGCCTTGCGACACCACGTGTGCCTGTGTGTAGGGGAGGGAGCGTGGGTGATCTCAGGGGACAGGCATGGATGACATAACACCTGACACAGGGCCACCGGAGGTATAGGACCACGGGTCACAACCCCAGGGCAGGACCAGGCCCCGCGTGCAGCAATGCAAGCAGGCCTGCCGTCTCACCCGGGTTTGTTCCGAGTTCCTCGTTCAGTTGACCCTTCAGTTAAGCCACCGGAACTCGACTCCATCCATCCATGTCCCATTCTCGGTGGCCCATGCAGCCTGAGGGCGGCAAGGGGGATGGGCGTCCGAGTGGGAGCCCAGGCGGCGCCAGCCCCCGAGGGCCCAGTGGGCTCCAGCCTCGGCTCTCACTTGCGACCTGCAGACCCTCACTGACCTCCCAGGCTTGCCGCGGGCGCAGCTGGGAACTCCAGCAGGGTGCTTCCAGAAGCTTCTCATCTCTCTATTCAACACGACCAGCACACCTGGACAGCAGAAGCCAGTCCTGTGCGTGTTTCCCAGTGCCGCGTGGAGCCGGGTGGCCGGGATCTGGGTGGGTTTGCTCCCTCTGCGGGGCTGGGGTTCGGGAAACGCTGGGCCAGTGAGCGCAGGGTGAGTTTGGGGGTGTCCTTCTCTCAATGTCTCGTCCTGAAAACGAGCAGCAGAGTGTAGAAATGGTTCTTTTAAAGCCCTGACTTTGCTTTGCTCTCATCAGCTGCTGGTGGCAGGTCCAAGATGAAACAAGGGCGCTCTTGAGACCCCAGGGTGGCCACTGCTCCTAGGAATGTCGCTGCGCTCCTCTCCCCCCCCCCCCCCCCCCCCCCCGCCCCCTCGCAGACAGAGATGCACAGAGATGGAGAGGAGGGCGACAGGAAGCGTTTGCAGCCTGGGAACAGCCCTCCAGAGGCGGGGCAGAGTTTCCAGCAGCCCCCCAGGATGACGAACAGGAAGGGCGCCGGCAGCAGCACCGGCAGCTGTCTCGTCACAATGGTGGGTGGCCAGTGAAGCGTTCCCTCAAATATTTGCCTGTCAGCCGTGCAGAGCGAGCATTTTTAGCTCCTCAATAAATGGTCCCTTTGTGACAGCCTTGGCTTAGCACGCCTGACGTCATGAGCGGGAGCCTTATTTGGTTTTAATGGGGAGGCATCTCAGGCTGAGAAACGCACTGGGCTCTTCCGGGATGTGACATTCAATCTGCTGAGCTCAGCCCACACACCTGTGCCCCTAGACAAAGCCAAATGTCCCTGTCCCAGGTAGAGGGGGCTGGCTCGCTCTCCATTGCTGTTATCACCTCCCTGCTGCTGCTGTGCCCTGGGCTCCCGGAGGTTTTGTGCCCCGTGATGGCCCCCGGCAGGCAGGCGTGCCTTCCAGCTTTTTCTGAATATTACCCTTTCCGGAGCGTATGGCCTCCAACACATGGCTGGAGATGAATGGGCATTCCATATTCAGAGATTGTACGTGATTCCGGATTTATTCTCTGACATGAATTTAGTGATTGTAAATGTCACAGGCTCACACTGTTTTTAAATATGTTCATGACTTCAGAGTCGATGTGAATCTGAATTTCAAGAGCTCATTACTTCTCTTTCCAGGAAGGGGGACGGAGCCCAAGCACACACGGTACCATCTGCTGATTTGTCTGGTGCCTGACATCAGTGATGTTGGACTTGAACCTTTCCTGGGCGTTTTCTGCCCTTTCCTTAGTGGGGACAGGCATATAACATGACAAACTGAATATAGATTTTGAGTTCTAGTTTCTCTATTTTGCCCCTATTTGAAAAAAAATTGAGTTTTGTTTATAAAACTAAAACCCACCTGCCGCCCCATTCGTTCCCAGACTCAGTGTGAGGGCTAATTGGAACTATTTAAAGTAGAACCACGTCATCTCAGGTCTTCAGAGTAGGGACTGGAAACAAAGTGAAAAGTGTCCCTGCCCAGCAGCAAGGGAGTGGGAAGGACTAGAGCAAGGGCCCTGCCCTCAGCTTCCTGGTGACTGGGTTGCAAGAGCAAGTGTCCCCAAATGAATGAGGCTAAAATTGTGTCACCTTTTTGTCCCAGGCTCTGAAGTTATATGACATCACTTGCACTATGGTCACACACCTGCCCACATTCCTGGGAGGGAAAGTGGATCCCACTTCTCTGCGGGAAGAATGTCGGGATGGACCATGCCACTGTGTCTGTCCTTAGAAAACACCAACTGTTGTGCCCTTCACTGCAGGGAGGGGTCGGCCTTGTGGATGTCAGGCTGCCTTGGGAGAGTGGAGTTGGGACAAAATGCAGCCAGATGCCGTGGTGCCTCCCTGGTGCCTTCTAGTCTCAGGTGACAACTTCTCAGAGAGGCAAGGGACCCTCCCTCTGGTTGCCAGGTGTCTTTTCTCCTACGTTCTAGCTCCATGAAAGAGGTCAACAGCTGGTGACGGAATCAGGCAACAGGATTTTCTGGTTTCTAAAATACCATTGCTGCCTGACTCCGTAAAGAATCTGAGGTTTTCCACCCTGTGTGTGTGCACGTGCACACCCCCCCCCCCCAAATCACAAACCAGAACCAAATATGGAGGCAGAAAGTAAAAACCAGGAGCTCACATTAAGATCACATGTAGCCGGGCGCGGTGGCGCACACCTGTAATCCCAGCACTTTGGGAGGCTGAGACAGGAGGATCGCGAGTTCAAAACCAGACTCAGCAAAGGCGAGGCACTTAGCAACTCAGTGAGACCCTGTCTCTAAATAAAATACAACAAAAGGGCTGGGGATGTTGCCCAGTGGTCGAGTGCCCCTGAGTTCAATCCCCGGTACCACACACACACATACACAAAAAGATCACATGTAGTATCTTAGAGTGATGCTTATAGTAACTGAACAGAGGGTTAAACTCTGAGCTTCCTGGAAGTCAAGGCGAAAAGGATCAGGAATACTTATGAATTTGGGAGTCTTAAATGTTCCTCAAAATTCCCCATCATCTCTCAAAGCATCGATGGTAGCTGTCTACGTAGCTCTCTGGCAGTTTTTAAAAGCTTCTTATAGGTGCTTTTGAAAGAAAGGTGATAATGGCCTGTGTTAGTGGCATTTCAGATGAAAACCTGGAAGAGATGCCTGGCTGGGGGCACAGTCAGCCCGTGGCTGAAGCCTCCCTGGGGGAAGCAGCGCATTCCTCATGGTCTTGCAGCTCCACCAGACTCTGGCACAGAATCCAGGCTGGGGCACTTGAGCAGAAACCGCTTCCATTTCCTGCCCTCCAAGAACAAACAGGAAACCAGCAGAAAAATTAAGATGTGAAAAAAATAAGTTTGACATCTCAATGGCAAATGGGAGAAAACAAAAGACTACCTTCCCTTTCTTTCCCTCTCAAGGAAAAGGTGAATTCTTTGAGCTGACTTCTTTGTTTCCCGCCGAGCTCACTAATGTGTCTTAATTATCCTGCTCTTTATTCTTCACAGCATCTAAATTCTCTTTATTATTTGATCGAGTCCATTTCAGCAACTGTGCAAAAGTGATACATTCTGGAGAAATTAGCCATGAAACGAGCGTCTCCTGAATATCGGTTATTGCCTTTCCCCCCTCCACTTATTAATTTTTTTTTTTTTTTTTTTTTTTTTTTTTGAGGACACGAAGGTCCGTGGGCTCCTTTCCAGGGTCTGAATGGAGAGAAGATCCAGGAGTGTGGGGGGTTGGCCGGTGGGTGACCCAAGTGTCCTTCCCTGCTCTTTGTCATTCGGCCAGGCTGCTGCAGAGGTGACATGAGGCAGCGTGTGCAGAAAGAGAGCAGGTCCGGAGCACAGCAACACGCACAGGAATTCCAACCACTCTGTTCCCATGAGTCAAATCTGATGACATCACCTCTCTGCTTAAAATGCTCCACCAACCCCTTCTAACCTACGTGTACCAACCACCGGGGCCCGCTTACCTGGGCCTTCCTTGGACTCCTCCCTCCAGCCTCACTGAAACTCTTTCAGATTCTAGAAGGTTCTGAGTTCCTTTGTCCCCATCTAGGAGAGAAGCAGTACCGTGCTGCTTCCCCTGTCCTCCACCAGCTGCTTCTCATCCTCCCGTCTCAGCCCCGGCGACCTCAGCCACAAACGCCTTCTCCAGACCCAGCCGGACGGACCATCATTCTGTGGCTCCGGTGGGTCCCGGAGTGGGCTGTGCTCTGCTGGTGGAGACAGAGGCCAGGCCTGAGACCAGCGGGAGAGAGGAGACCAGCTGTTTCCCAGCTGTGCACACATTCCTCCTCTGGGGCAGAGAAGTGAATTTCCCTGAGGAAAGAGCATGCTTTTGTTCTGGAGAGAACTCTCTAGAGAGGCTATCCAGTTACACAAGTGTGAAGTTAAGACTCTCCCTCTCCCGCCGTTGTTGGGGAAAACTGAAGGTGACATTAACCTGAATACAGGTGACTTCTTGGAAAAGTTTTTCTGTTTAAGCTTATAAACTGCAGGTTACGGTTGACCAAAGCTATGTACTAAGAAGACTGCCATCTTTCTACCACATGATTTTTTTTTTAATTTTAATTTGTTTTAATTAGTTATACATGACAGTAGAATGCATTTATGCACTGTGATTCATCATACATAGATGGGATATAATTTCTCATTTTTCTAAGTGTACATGTTGCAGAATCATATTGGTCATGTAGTCATATATACATACAGTAATAATGTCTGGACACCATGTGATTTTATTTGACACTTAGATATATAAGCGTCTAGACCCCATATCTTTGTCTGTTCAGGCTGCTATAACAAAATGCTATAAACTGGGTGGCTTATAAAACAAATTATTTTTCACGGTTCTGGAGGCTGGGAAATCCAGGATCAAGTTACAGCCGTCCAGGGAGCTCCTGCATTCTGGCTCAGAAATGGTGATTTCTTGGTGCGTGCTCCTACGGTGGAAGGGTAAGTGGTGTCTCTGGGATCCCTTTTAGGAAGGTGCTCACCCCATTCATGGGGTTAGGAGAAGACGCTGTCATCCTCAGCGCCCTGGCAAGAGGTTTTGCCTGTGGGTGGAGGGAGCACGCCTGCACTCTCAGGACCCGCTGCGTGTTGCTTTGGGACGCCTGTCACCTCCTCAGGCCTGCTGCAGAGCCAGAGAGGATGGAGCAGAGCTCTCACTAACCAGAGCCTGCGCCTGGTGCTGTGTTCTGGGGCCCCGGTCTGCTCTTACCCTCTCTGCAGGGCCCCTGTGGGAGGGGCTTGTTGAGGCCTCTTAGGAGAAAGAGCTGCTCAGAGTGAGAGCAGAAAGCGGGGTGCAGCGCTCGGGCCGTGGTCCTTCCGCAGGTCTGTCCCTTGTCCTCTCTGTCCAGCCTTCTTGCTCCTCATCTCCGCTCAGCCTCCGCCCTCCTGCTCCCCACTTCCTATTCTTCTGTCTCCTTTAAGGAAGGCTGGGAAAACCCTGTCTTGTTGATCACTGACCTGGAGTTCCCAGTGAAGCCCCCAGCAGGACTGCAGGAAGACCAAGAGCCACTAGTGGGCCCCTCCAGCCCAGGACTGTGTCACAGAAGCACCCAGCTCGTCTGCCTGGTACCCGTCAGGGTTCAATAAGTGGTAGCAATTATTAGCAATTTCCAACCCCCTCTGCTTTGCCAGGAATAGATGAGCAGGATTTAGAGCGACTTAAATCATGCTTGGTTAAACCTAGGACTCACGCCACCTCTCCCAGACCACCTGAAGGAGCCAACCTAACGGTCCCTTCTTCAGCTTGAAAATGTCACCTTAAGAGCTGGATTGCATAAGAGCTCTCGACGGAGAAATCTTTTATGATTTTGCTGACAACAGCTCTAAATTAGAGGGTGCAGCTGACTGGAATGAGCTTAATTCTCCATACAAATGTGGGCTCTCGGAAAGAAATCGCTTTTTTCAGGTCTAAAATCTATTTTATCTCCCCTAATTAGGAGAATATGTAAAGCAAGAGGGGGAATGGCGTTCAATTTGCCATAAAAAGCAAACCCAGTAGTTTATAAGATCATACTTTCCAAACAAGCTCCGGCCCATTAGAGGAGATCATACATAATTCAGGACTCACTTGTTACCGCGTGTATCATGCAAATTCCCTCAAATTACATTCGGAAAAAATGAGGTTCGTCTTCCAGCTTTAAATAGACTATTAGAAAAAGGGGTAGATAGAAAAGCCAAAAAGAAGCAAAGGATGTAAGTAGCTTTGGTGTGAACATGGGACCGGAGACCCCAGTGCCAGGATAAGACCAGGCCCCGCAGGCCACAGCCTGGTTACAGCGCCTCAGCTCCTGCCCGAGGGGGGGTCCTCTTGTTCTGGGTGCTGTTTCGGAGACATCTGGATGTCGGCCTTGGGGGCGGGGGCTCTGTCCTTGGACCTCACAGATCTGCGTGTGCCTGGGAGATACCCAGACAGAGTCTGTCGGGCTCCGGCAAGAATGCTGTAGCCACGGGCTCCGACTCAGGCGCCTCTTTGTCCTGGGTCTGAGGCTGACGTCTGACAAGGGAGCCTGTCGGCCTGAGTTTTGGCCAGATACTTTACTTTCAGTTATAAAAGTAATAAGCGTATATTTTTTTAAACATCTTTTTTTTTCTTTTTAGTTGTCGATGGACATGATGCCTTTATTTATTTATTTATTTTTTCTGTGGTGCTGAGACTCGAACCCAGTGCCTCACACATGCTAGGCAAGTGCTCCACCACTGAACCCCAGCCCCAGCCGAGTACAGACATATTTAAAAATTTTATTCTATACATTGTCAGTCCCAAAGGGGATCACACTAGCCATGCTATTTTGTAACCTGCTAAATGTTCTCCCTTTTCAAGCCCTTCCCTAGCTCCCATAAACAGAGAAGCTAAGCGCACGGCTCACGGTAGCATCAAGCACCGTCACAAGTGGTCAGACCTGAGTTTCCCATCTTAACTCTCAAAGCTGGCGGGACACCTGTGTTGACACGTGGCCCAGCCCAGTGATGGCCCCAGTGCTCTTCTGGAACAGGTGGCCCCATTTTCCAACCTGACGCCTCCACCCTGGCTGTTTTTCTCCACCTGGACAGCCCCTTCCCAGCTCTTCAGGACCACTCCACCTGCCGCTTCCTACGTGCAGCCTTTCCCAGTTTCCCTCCCGATCCCACTACGCTGCCATCCCAGGGACCTCTCTGCCTCTCCTTGGAAGCCTCATCAAGTGTATGATGAGGACCCTTGAGATTCTGCCTCCCCTAGTCCTCCACGAGGCTGTGAACTTCTCCAGGGCAGGATATTTCTTATTTTCCTCTATGAACCCAGGAAGCACCAGCACGAGGACTTGTGCACGTCATGAGCTTATATCTGTCAAACTGCTGGAGGAGACACGAAGTTAGACATATCTCCATTGCAAAACACGGGATGCATCATGTTTCTTTACAAAAGGTAGTTGACTTGTTGCTGTTGACTTGTTATTTCTTTACTTCTATTTATTTATTTTTCACATTTTTTGTGGGTGCATTATAATGGTGGGATTTGTTGTTACATATTTGTGCATGCATACAATATAACAGTATAAATTTGGCCAGTATTATTCCCCAATGTTTCCCCTTTTCCTTCCCTCCTTCCTCTCCCTGGTTGCTTTCCTCTAGTCTATTGATCTCCCTTTGATTTTCATGAGATACCCCCAACAGCTTTCTCTTCCCTATTACTCTTTAGCTTCCACATATGACAAAACATATAATCCTTGGCCTTCTGAGTTTGGCTTAGTTTGCTTAACATAATGTTCTCAGGTTCCAGCCATTTTCCTGCATATAACATAATTTCACTCTTCTTTATGGCTGAACCAAACTCCATTGTGTGTTTCTACCACATTTTCTTTATCCATTCATTTGTTGATGGACACCTATGCTGGTTCCATATAACTTGTTACTAATCTTATCATGGATGTATCATACACTTTCTTGCTATATATGACTTGGGAAATATAGCAAACTCTATAGTACTTTATGAAAAATCTATAACTTTACTACTCAGAGGTGATCATGGCTAAATTAGATAATTTCCTCTCAATACTGTTTGTGTGTGTGTGTGTTTGTGTGTTTATGTGTGGTGTGTGTGTTGTTGAGGAATCAAACCCGAGACCTAGCACATGCTGAGCAAGCACCCTGCCACTAAGCTACACTCCCAGCCCCCAGGAGCTCCGATTATTAAATGTCCTGCAGAGTTGCAGACTTATTAAAAAGTAAGCTTTAGTTTTTTTTTTAACTTTATAATTTTTTTATTTGTTTTAATTAGTTATAATGACAGTAGAATGCATTTATGCACTTTGATATCTCATGCATAAATGGGGTATAGTTTCTTATTTTTCTGATTGTACATGTTGTAGAATCACATCAGTCATGCTGTCATATATGTACATAAGGTAATGTCTGTTTCATTCTACTCTCCTATCCCTATATCCTCTCCCCTCCCTCCACTCTCCTCTACCTAAAGTAACTCTATTCTTCCCTAGCACCCCCCATTGTGAATTAGCATCTGTATATCAGAGAAAACATTCTGCCTTTGGGTTTTGGGGATTGGTTTATTTCACTTAGCATGATATTCTTGAAATCTATCCATTTACTAGCATATATATATATATTTTTTTCACACTTTCTTTATCCATTCATCTAATGAAGGACACCTAGGTTGGTTCCATATTTTAGCTATGTGAATTGAGCTGCTATAAACATTGACATGGCTGTGTCACTGTAGTATGGTGATCTTTGGGTATAAACCAAGGAGTGGAATAGCTGGGTCAAATGGTGGTTCCATTCCAAGTTTTCTGAGGAATCTTTATACTGCTTTCCAGAGTGGTTGCACCAATTTGCAGTCCCACCAGCAATGTATGAGTGTACCTTTTCCCCCACATCCTCGCCAACATTTATTGTTGCTTGTATTCTTGATAATTGCCATTCTGAGTGGAATGAGATGAAATCCCAGTGTAGTTTTAATTTGCATTTCTCTAATTGCTAGAGCTGTTGAAGATTTTTTCATATATTCGTTGGTTGATTGTATTTCTTTTTCTGTGAAGTGTCCGTTCAGTTCCTTAGCCCATTTATTAATTGGGTTATTTGTTTTATTGGTGTTTTTCTAAAAATATTTTTTTTTAGTTGGCAATGGACTTTGTTTTGTTTATTTATATGTGGTGCCGAGAATCAAACCCCGTGCCTCACACATGCTAGGCAAGCGCTCGCTCTACCATTGAGCCACAATCTCAGCCCTGGTGATTTTTGAGTTCTTTCTATATCCCAGAGATTGGTGCTCTATCTGAGGTGCATGTGGTAAAGATTTTGTCCCCATCTGTAGGCTGTCTCTTCACATTATTGATTGTTTCTTTTGCTGAGAAGAAGTTTTTAGAGAAATTTTGGTTCTACAGCAAATGCAGAAGAAGGTGGGGATGACCCAGGAAGCTGCTCTCTCTGCATGCTCACAGCCTCTCCTCTACAACCCCCACTGTGGGACTTTGTCACAGTCAGTACTGGGCCGAGCAGGCTGCGCCCTGCCCTGCGTCCTTACTTAATGAATGGAACAGCAGCTTTCAGGCTTCACCTAACCCTGAGGGTTTCCATTTAGTAAAACCGGTGGTTTTCCATGAGTTAGTCCATTTTGCTTACAAGTGCCAAAGCAGAGTCCCTCCACGCCTTGTTGTCTGAGTAAATAACCACCAGCAGACTGGCACAACCACACGGCACAAACTGATAAATAAATTAATCATGCTGATAAATAATGAGCACCTGTGAACATATCAAATTAAATCAGAAGCACATGGATGCCTTTTCCATATCAGAAAAACCAGGTCCATGGGCTGATCACACCAGATCACCAAGTGAAGCAACCCCCTCCCCCATCTGAACCCATAAAAGGAAGAGCACCTGGGGCTGGACACGATGGCTCACACCAGCCTGTCATCAGCCCATCCGGTGAAGGCATCCTGAGGTTGACAGGAGGCAAACCTCGGCTCTCTGTCCCTGGGCTTTGGCTTAGCCCAATCTCCCTGCTTGACCATGGCCTGCTTGCTGTCCAGTCCCTGGCCTGGTTCTGCACTCTGATAGCTCTGGTCCCTGAATAAGCTTGTAACCTTATCTGACCACCTGCAGGGACTCTCTGTGCAGTCTCCTAAAACTCAGTAGCCTCCTTAACCCTTTCTAAGCCTTCGGGTAACCTTTATATATCATGTGTAAAGTGCTATGTGTGATCTGAGTATTAATAGATATTAGTAATTAAGATTGAAATAAAAGAATCTGTGGTTGCTGGCTTAGGACTACCAAGCAAACCATTAATGCCAGGTGAATTGCAACTGATGAAAGTGACATAGCTTGTGAATTTATTGATATCCAAGAAATTCTGATGCTGTGGAAAGACAAGTGTGTCTGGTCTATGTCAAGGGCAGAGTTAGCTCACAGCAGGTGTATTGATACCTCATCCTCCGTGGGCCACGCTTTAAGGTTTACTCCAACTTCGTGACATTCTGGAAAAGGCCAAACTGTGGTGATGGTAAGAGGATTAGTGGTTTCCGTGGGTTAGGCAAGAGGAAGAGATGAAATGGAACATGGGGAGGGGGCAGTGGCTTTTTAGAACAATAAACTACCCTGTGTGATACTACAACGGCCAATACCTATCATTACACAATTGTCAAAACCTATAGAATGTACCACCCCTGGAGTGAACCTTAAAGGGGCTTCTTTCACTTCATAATATATATATGGAAAGTGCTTCCATGTCTTTGTGGCTTGATTACTTGTTTCTTTTTAGTACTGAATAACATGCCATTGTCTAGACCTACTGCACTATATCCATGTACCCACTGAAGGACATCTTGATTGTTTTCAAGTTACTGCAATTATGAATAAACCTGCTATTAGCATCACAATGCAGGTTTGCGGTGGACATAAGTTTTCAACTCACCTGGATAAATTCCAAGAAGAAGTTGCTGACTTTTCGCTTTTAATATTATTTACTTCGTAGTTACAAGTTAAAGAAAATAGTTCATGCTTTCCATATGCAATGCTTTGTGCATTTCCAAAAACCTTCCTATACGTCTTCCTTGGACTGCACTGTAGGTGGGGAAGTGGAAACCGGAGGAAACCACAACTCAGGGAGGGAAGTAGTGAACTTGAGGCACGGAGCCAGGAAGAAATGCAGGCATCCAGGATTCAAGTGCAGCTCTTTGGACTCCAAATGCAGTGAGAACCTTTTATTTTATTTTATTTATTTATTTATTTTTGGTACCTTAGAGGAGTGCCTTTTCTTTTCTTTTTTAATTTATTTTAATTTTTTTAGATGTTGATGGACCTTTATTTTATTCATTTATTTTTATGTGGCACTGAGGATCAAACCCAGTGTCTCACACATGCTAGGCAAGTGCTCTACCACTGAGCCACAACCCCAGCCCCAGAGAGAACCTTTAATCAAAGTGGCTCCCAGGCATGCAGGGCACAGGAGGAAAAAGCAATGTAGTGTAATTTTCCTTCCAGAGAAGTTCAAAGTAAGAATTCAGATTTCAGCTTGATATGGGACATTACACATAAGGAGACTGGAAAGGTCTTTGGAAACTACTTATTTGAAAAAAATTTTAAAATACATATACACTGAACACCTGAAGAAATTTCTACTGCTCAGAGATTATGTGTCAGATTCTGCACCAGGGCTGTGAATTCAGAGGTTAATTAGAGTCACAATTCAGGAAGCCCCTACTACAATGTGGTGGATTATTTGTTTGAAAACTCCCTAGTATAAAATATTTTGAAGATACTCCCAATATATGTGTGTTATTCATTATAAATTATATGGATGGAATAATATAGCATAGATTGTGCTCACTATCAAACAGTAAAAACATGAAGTTTGAAAAAAATGAGTCAGCAAATAAGTGCTCATGAATATTCTAGCATTTTCTTCCTGCACTCCCAGGCCTTGTGGAGCCCACACACCCACTATTCCTGAAATCAAAGGTCCAGGCTGCACATCACTGGAAGAGGCCAGGGTTCAGGAGATGAGAGTTGGTAGGAAGAAGTCAGGTGTATTCAAGTGTTGGCAATCTTTATTAGTGCAGTGCTGCACCCACGGATACCCCCTACCACTGAGCTACACCCTCAGCCCCTTTATTTTATATTTTTGAGACAGCATCTTGCTAAGCTGCCCAGGTTTGCCTGGAACCTGCAATCCTCCTGCCTCAGCCTCCCAAATCATTGGGGAATCACTGGAGTGTGCCACTGCATCCCCAGCCAGACTGGCATTCTTGAGAAGACAGAGGGGCTGTCACTCAGAGGTTCATCCTGGGGACCTCAGGGGCTCTAAGGGCTTTTCAGGGAGGGAAAGAGGTTCAGAGAGATGCTGGGCAGGAAGGCGACTTTGTCCTCTAGGGCATGTGTCCCCTCCACTCGCTTTCCTCTGGTTGAAACCCCATAGTGGAGCTCAACCTCCTGCAGCTAGCTCCTGTGTTCTCCTGGAACAGACATCAAATTAAACCTCAGAGCAAGTGACATGCGTTGTGTTAGTACTGAAGACTAAAGAGGGGTGTTACAATGGCCACTAGATGTTCTGGGTTCTGTAAATCTAAAGGCAGAGGACGTTGGGCAAAAGGCAGGGAAGTAAAAGGACTAGGGAGGGGTGGCGACCTCTGGACACTGTGGAGGACGGCTCCCCAAAGAGCTGCCTGCCCATGGCAGGGAGCCTACTGGGCTCAAAATGAAGACAGAAGCCAACACGGACACCATGTGGGAAGAGGAGGGGATGGTGGGGGTCGGGGTGGTGAGTTAGGGCCAATGTCACAGAACCGTGGCCCTGCATGGAGGAACAGGTGAGTCTCCTCTGAGTACCAGGGTCAGGAAGGCAACACAGCATGCTGGAAAGAATTCAGGAGCAGAGGAGAGGGCCGAGTCCCGGCTCTTCTATCAAGAGCCGTGTGGCCATGCGTAAGTCACTCCTCCGCCCTGAGCCTCTTTTTCTCATCTGTTCAGTGGAGATAATGAGACCTGCCTCCAAGAGTGGTCATAAAGGTGACACGAGACAGGCCTGACAAAGCACTTCAAATGACTCTCTTGATTACAAAGGGCTCTGCAGGGGCTGCCTTCTTATCTTCAGATGTGCCATTGTGCAGCCTCGTCTGTAAAGGGCCAATCTTCATTGGCACTACCCAACACAACCAGAAGCAAATATCCATAATGAAAAAGCAATATCTGACCCCAAATATCCACCAGCTGGTGGATATAAGAGGTGGAACACCCCACGATGAATATTACCCAGCCAGAGACGAGTGAGGTACGGACACATGCTTCAGCGGGGGTGACCCTGCAAACAGGCTGCGTGAGAGAAGCCAGGAGCATTCACAGAGTGTGTCCAAGATGCAGATCCTCGGGCACAGAAAGCGGACAGGCGTTGCCAGGGCTTTGGAGAGGAGAGAAGGGAGTCCTTGCTTATTGTGTCTGGGGTTTCCTTTTCTATTTTGGGATGATGGAAGTATTATGGAACCAGATGGGGGTGATGGTGGTACAACTCCGTGAATGTATAAATGACGTTTTGCTAATGGTGAATTTTATGTGATGTGTTTTAGCACACACAGAAACAAGGTCTGAGCACTACCTGCTTGAGGTTCTGCAAGGACATAGTCTGCCTCTGCTCTTGGGCATGACCTCCATGAGTGACCCAATTATGCTGAAAGTAACTGCCCAAAGGCTGGTGAGATTACAGAAAATTTTACCAGAGCTCAAAGGAGGCAAGGGTCAGTTTTGCCTGGTGAAGTTTTGCCAGGTGGCCAGGTACTGAGCAAGGCTCTGGGAATGTCAAGGGGACATGGAAGAGCTGGGGAAAGAAAGGCATTTTCCTCAAGGGAGGGATTCCCACGGACACATCTGGGCCAGCTGCCTGTTCTGGCTGGTGGGGAAGGCTACGAGGGCTTCAGGTGGGCCTGAACAGGGATGCTTGAAAATAAAAGAAGCTGAGGATGTGGGGGATGGGAGACTGGGGTCTCTGTCTTCTAGCACTGTCTGAACCCCATTCTCCATTGCAGTGCTGCCCAGACAGAGCGGGAGGAGCACAGTGGCCCTTGGAATTTACTCCTGGAGCCTTTCCTCTGAGCTACTCCAGCTGTCAGTTCAGAGTGAGAAGCTTGGCGCTTGAGTGATCAATAAACCAAACAAGGCCCAGTGCAACAGGGGGGTGTAAGGGAGGCAATTAAACCAACTTCTCATGCAAGCGCCCTTGCGGGGATTACTTGAGATTTAAATAATGAAGCCTCCCTGGGTAAGTTAGAAGAGAAATACAAATGAAGAAGCACTGTCATGGTCCTGAGGCCTGAGCCTCAGCGGCCGGCCGAGGAGAGGCAGCGTGTACCAGTTGTGAAGTGGAGCAGAGGGGGGCGAGGGCCATTTTGGAGTGCCCTGGGCACACCCAGCTGCTGTGTCCTGAGACACCCCTCCGCCCCCGCCCTGTCCCTGTATCTGTAGGGCGCCTTTTGCATTATCCTCTTCCTGACTCCTCTTGCTGCCTGCCTTCCTCTTTCCAGGATTTAGCCAAGTCTCTTGGCCAGCTTCACTGTGAGCTCTTCGTTTTCCCAGAATGGAGCTTCTAGAAGAACAGCCTCCATCGCCCCACCTACCTTTGCCCTAGTGCGACCCTAGTGACTTCTGTTCCCTACAGCTTCCTGCCACAGAGCCCTCGCCCACCCAATGACACCCCCCTTCCCATGTGCACATTTTACTCTAGTTACACATCCTCCTGGGGCACTTCCCGAGCCCCTCGAACTGGACACGAACACGTCCTCCTCTGAGAACAATACGGTATGTGTGCCTGTCGCCTCTTCTCAGTGTCCCAGCTTCTTGCACAGAAGACTGTGCCAGGATCCAGCCCTACCGTGCCAGGGCCTTGGGCCTGCTGCTCGAAGGAGAGGGAGGAGCTCAGTGCTTGGCCTGAGCCCCCGGGGAGCTTCGGATGCTTCAGGTTTGGCGAGGTGGGAGAGTTCACCTGCTCTACTTCATGGGCTGCTCCGGGCGATCTGAGGGAGCCTCCTGCCATCAACTGCATTCATAACTCTGCTGCAAAAGTAGACGATTTCCATTGAAAGAGGATGATTAAAGACAGCATTTACTTCAGTTCAATTTAGTTCAGGTTTTGATCAGATAGGTTGAGAAGATTCAGTTTGCTGAAGCTTTCTGTTTTGGAATTGAGGATACAGGATTGAAGACTTGGATTTCCTAAGGAATTCCCTTAAGTTTTCCCCAGGGAAGCTGCCAGAGAGAACCAAGAACTTTTTAAGACACTTTCCTAAGAAAAATGGAGAATTACTCAAACTTAGCTTATGTCAAATAGATCCATCTAGGAGTGGAGAGGCTTTAGCTGAACGGGGATTTGCAATTGTTAAGGTGAATATGAAGTCTTAGGAGCGACCCCCCCCCCCAAAAAAAAAATCCTTTGTGAAATATCTGAACATTGTCAAGTGCACATCTGGAGGTGTGTGGGGGGGTGCTCCGGTGGCAAGGGTGGTGGCTGCAGCCCCAGCATGTGATTTGGGGATGGTCCCGGGGGCACATCTCGAAGCCACTGGGGCCTCTGCAATTCAGCACCACCTTCACAATCACCTTTGTCTGATAGCCCAGCCACTGCACTTTAAAGATCAAGCAGCCTGGAAAGGTTAGATAAAAGTATGGGTGTGGGTGATTAAAAGAAAAAATACAAGTCCCCGGGTGAGACAGTAGAGATGTCGATTTAGGTATTAAAAGAAGAACAGCCTTAATATCGAGGCATCCTTGCTGGGCCCAGGTAACCTAGATACCACCTCTCAATGAAAATATAGATCTGTTTCCAAGCTGGGCCTCGGTAGCTCTCAAATCACAGCTTCTTGGATTTATTGCAGGTCATTAACTGCTGTGCTGAGACACAGGGAAGAACTGAGAAGATTAAAGTAACAGCCAGGGCCTTTGAGAAAGCACTTGGCCAGTCTTTGTGCTGGGAGTGTGCTGTTAAATCATTATCACCTGTTAATTCCTGGTGTAACTTTGGGGAGGAATATTATTATCCAAGAGGCAGGGAGTTTTCAATTAATTCTTTAGAGTCAATCCCATTTTTTACTGGTTTCGAGTCTGATGCGTTTCTTGGGGAAATTAGAACTAGGGTGGGAAAGGAACTATGTCCGAACCTGATATATAATTTGTAGTCCAATGCAAGCCGAAAATGCCCTTAGTTCAAAACTTAGTGAATTTCTGAAGATGGTGAAATTGCGGAGCATTAAAGCTAGCACAGGATACCTCTGAGCATGGTACATGTGACAGCAGGGGTCGTAAGCCTGTGAGCAGACCCTGCCCCAATGGCCTTCTGAGACCTCAGGGGGAGAGCCATGCAGGGGAACATCAAAAGGCTGTATTCTGGGCTGGGGTTGTGGCGCTCAGCGGTAGAGCACTCGCCTAGCACGTGTGCGGCCGGGTTCGATCCTCAGCACCACGTAAACATGGATGCATTGCACTGTGTACAACTAAAGCAAATAAATAATTTTTTTTTTTTTAAAGGCTGTATTCTCAGCTGGACGAGCCTGTGACCCACGCCCAGTTTTGTGGTGGACTGCTTATTTGACCTTTGACAGGATTATGGTTTGGATCTGGAATGTTCTCCAAATCGCCTGTGTTGAAGGCTTGGTCCCCAGTGCAGCAAGGGTCAAAGCTACAACTTGTGGCGAGTAACTAGATCAGGAGGGCTTGGACCTCACCAGTGGATTAAGCAATTCATGGATAGGTGAAGGGACTGCTGGGGGGCGGGGTGCAAAGGGTAGGCAGGCGGGGCTTGGTTGGAGGAAATAGGTCATGGGGGGGGGTCTGTCCTTGGGGACTGTATCTCATCTAAGGCTCCCCCTACCCCCTCTGCTTCCTGTGACGAAAAGCTGACAAACCCAGACAGATAAGGAGGGAGCCTCTCTTTCCTCGTTTTGAACTAGAGCTAACAGTGCTGGTCCTATAGTGATATTATGGAGGTGAAATAAAATCTGCAAAGTGCCCAATGTGTAGAAGCTGGGCCTGTGGTACCTAGGAAGAACTCAGCAAAGTACACTAGGTAGCCAGGCCATCGTCCTGCCGTATCCTCTCACCTGCGTCAGTACCTACCAGCTGACCTCCAAATGTGGCACCTGCGTTTCTAGACTAGTGCCAGGTAAGCCAATTACCAATGTGCTTTGTCATCCATTTCGCTGAGGGAATTTGACATCAGTATCCCAGCTCTCTTGCCCCTCTTCCCCTCTCTCTCCTCCTTCTTCCTTACTTCCTGTTGGGGACAGGACGTAAATAGCACCTCAGGCTTCCCTTAGAGCAGAAGATCTTAAGGAATGTCATGCCGTGGGCCTCCTTGGTGGTTTGATGAAGCCAATGAACCCTTCTCAGAGGAATGTTTCCCAATGCACAACATGAAATTAGAGGATTACAAAGGCAAAACTCAATTAAATCATGTCTTAGTATATTGACACATTATACGAAGTGTCTTAAATCCCCAATCTCCAATTTATGATCTAGTACTATCTGTGCTTTCTACTAATGATTTTTTTTTTTGGTAGTAGTATTGGGGATTGAGCTCAGGTGTGCTCTACTGATGAGCTACATCCCCACCCCTTTCTCTAATTTTTTTTTTTTCCTTGAGACAGGGCTTCACTAAATTGCCTAGGCTGACTTTGAGCTTGTGATCCTCCTGCCTCAGTCTAGCTTGCTGGGATTACAGGCATACACTACCGTGCCCAGTTCTTCTAATGAATTTAAAATAAAAAGATCCAGTGTGGATATGACTTTCGTAAAGCCCTCAGTAGTAATTGTCGTAAGCAACATTTTACAACGTTAGCAGCAGCCACTGTCTCATGACGTAAAGAGAGCTGCGCGTCAGACCCCAGCACTATTAGTACTACTCTAGTTTCTTGTTTCTTGTCATAATTGAAGGAAAAGCCAAATTTCAAGTAGAGGAGAATGGACGTGCAGGGTGTGGTCTTCTTCCCATTCCTCTGTGGCTGTCTGACTCTCCCCTCTGACCCTTCTTAGAAGCATCCTCCCAGAGTTGGTGCATCCCAGGAAGGCTCCTCTGCTTTCTGCCTTCCCTTACCAAGCGAAGCGTCACTGTCATTCCCCTTCTTTTCTCCGCAGTGGAATAAGGCAGGGCCACCTTACCACTGCCACATGACAACACTCCAGAATTATTCTTGGTCACAGCTGCAGTCTCAGCCTTTAACTGCAAAAGGGACCTAGCACGTTGTTGAAGCTATACTGAGAGATAAGACACGGATCATTCTTTTTCTTTGGGATGTCAACCCAGGCCACTGTCCCAGAATGTAATTCCAGTAAACACCAAAATTGCCCCAGAGGAAAACCCAGCGCTCAGGATGGTGGGCATGTGGGCTGGCTTGCAATCACAAATAATTGTATCCTGTCCCCATTTGGCTTGAACTCAAGAGAGAAGATGAATTACATATTGGGCAAAATTATTGGCTGAGTGAAAAATAGATGTTCTTGAGCCAAAAAAAGAATAAAAGAGGAGGAGGGAAGCTCAAATAGGCCATTAGAGAGTGACAAAAGGTGTCCTATCGGGGAAAAGGTCACATGCAGAAAGAACACTTTGTCCTAGAGACAATGTGTGTGGAAACAACAGACAACTCCAGCGCGGCCCAAGAGTGAGCTGGACAGAGAGGAGCTCTGGGCTGCCACGTTCTCACCGCACGTTGGGTCATTTTAAATACTCGTGCCTGCCAGAGCCTCCCCCTCTTCTCTTGCTGGGCGCACAGCCGCTCATTTCATCCGTTCACTCTGAGTGCTCGTGGGCGGCGACATGCCAAAGGGGACCAGCCGGGGGCCTGCCCTTGAAGAGGGCAACGGGAGGAGAAACGTGGGTTCGAATCCCAGTTCCTTCACTTCACGTCTAGGACTTGACATAAGCCACACACCTTGCAGGGCCTCAAGCTCCTTACCTGAGAGATGAGGAGCAGGCAGCCATACTGCAGTGTCACGTGACGACCGACCTGTCCTTTCTCACATACCTGCAATGGAAAGAGCACAGGTCTCAAGAGTAGGACAGGAGGAGAAGGCTACTCCATCTCTTGGAACATCGGTGTCTTTGGCTATAAACTGGGAATAATTCTATCACAGTGCAGATTTGGTGTGGAGAAGGTTTACCATCTCACACCCTCGCACAGAACAGGCACTCAGTACTTAAATGAAAGAAGCGTCAGTTGTCACAGTAGCTGCGGAGCTGCCTTGATTTCCCTAATGTCACTGCGTACAGACCAGTGTCAGGAAGTGCAGACTGGAGATCAGCCTGCCAACAGCCCGCCTTCCCACACTCCCCAGCTTTAAGGAGGCACCATGTGCCAACAGGGCCCCTGCATTGGTTTTAAACATTTTTGGTCCTCGGAACCCACAGAGGCAGTCGGGCTCACCGTCCTGTATGGCTGACGCACAGATTGCCTGCCTCGCCCCACCCCTACTTCCTGCTGACGACCTGGCTGGCTTCCTCGCCTCTAAATGCCGACTCTGCTGGATGTGTGGGTGGATGGTGCCCGTTGGTGGAGCACTGGGGACCCAGGAGGCCTCAACCCCGCAGCTCCCAGGGATTCCCAGAGGGCCCCTGGGCAGCTCGCCATTTGTGACCTAGGTTCCCTGCCTCTGGACCCTTCTCACAGCCAGTGCGCTTACATCCAGGGTGGCCGCCACTCTGCCTGTTCATGCAGAGGTGGGTTCCCAGCGTTTGTGTCATTTTTATAACCAGCAGTCAGGTGACAACAGCATGTGAAAGAACCAACTCTGAGCCGTGTGAGTGACAGCTCTGGTGCTAGTTACAGTTACTTATCCTAGGCTTCAAGGTCTTCTATGAGATAGGGATAATAACAGGCTATGCCCATAGGATTATTGTGGACAAGAAAGGAGATAATAATGCACATAAATATTTCAACAGTCACCTGCGTTCAGTTACGCTCATCACATTCTTATGGATTGCTGAGATTTTTGTGAATAGCCCTGGAGAACCCAACCACAGAGTGTGACATTATTATTGTCATGAAGTGGTATTGGATGGTTCTAGATCCTGGCTGCACTGCCTTCCACAGACAGTGGGGTGGGTGCTTGCCATGCCTCTCACGCATCACTCTCTGAACTCAGTTGCACACCTGACCTCGGCAGCCGGCTGAGTCCTCTTCTGTCTTTGGCATAAACAGCAAGACAGGCATGAGTCTAACTAAGCAGGTCCCCCAACTTGTGTTCCCTTTGGGTCTGTCCCCTCCATCAGTGGGGAAGCTCCCCAGGGGTACCCACACACAGGGAGACTGGGGAATGTCCACCCCATGAAACTCTCCACTGCTAGCGGTGCATCAAATACCACCTCATCATACAGCGTAACTCTGCAAATAATTCTTACATAGAACACTCACTATGCCCTGGCACTGCTTGAACTATTTTACAGAGATTAACTCAATTTATCCTTGAAGCCACTTTATGAGATTGAGACTTTGATCATCTCCTTTTACAGATGAGAAACAAAGGCCCAGAGAGATCAAATAACGTGTCCAAGGCTCAACAGTGGGTCAGTGGTGAGCTGGGATTTGTTAGCTGTGTTGAAGAATAAGATGAGTGCACTTCACCTCTGCCCCCTGCAGCAGCAGCAGCCTTTTCCCCCGACACCCCGGGAAGCGGCATGAGGAGTGGCCTCGTCTCCAGTCCCCAGGGAGGGGGCCTTGCTGCCGGAGCCCCACAGGACCGCAGCCTGGATCTCCTGACCACGTTTCTGCACCGCACTGCCTGCGTCCCCACTCCTTCAGCCACACCACGGGCTGACGGCCTCATCTGCCACACAGGTTTGGGGTGGAACTGGCTTAGCATGACTGGGGAAGGGTTTCCTGGGTGGAGATGCTCTGCACATGGGGTTTGCTGTGTTTCTAGGGGTGGTGCGGCCTCTGTGCCAAGTTCTTCGGAGCCCGTTTGCTCTTTGGGAATTCTGACTCCAAACCACGGGGGCTTGAGTTATTTGTGCTGCCTGACACACTATACCTGAGCATGGTGCCTGATGACAGCAGGTTATTACTGCTCATGGTTCTCGTGGGTCAATGCAGGAGCCCTGTTTGGGGAGATGGCTAAGATTGCGGTTGACTACGGGCCATGAGATGTTTGGGCATTGCCGCCTTCCGTAGTCTCACGGGACTTGGCCCGGGATCTCGCAGGACTTGAGTGAGATTGCTGATCGGGTCTGCGCCATTTGGTGTGTTGGTTTTTGGTGGTGTGTGTGGTGTGTGTGTTAAAGTCGTTGTTAGAGCCAGAGAGAAAAGTTATCAAAATGAAAAGGCTGTTTGTTTCCAGTTCACCTCTGAACTTCTTCCCGCGGCTTCATTGCTCCAAGCGGCCATTGCTTCAGGCAGCTACAGGTCAGGAACCAGACAGGGCAGTGTGGCTCATCGCCACTCCGTGTGGTGTCTGTGGGACCGGGACACTCGGCCGCTTCACTTGTCTGGCTCCTTGGCCGGGATGACTCGAAGGCTGGGCTGGTCAGGATGCTGTGTATCCCTAGTGTCACGTGGCCACTCCATGTGGCTGTTCATGTTGGCCCCCCAGCATGGCAGCCAAATCACTTTCCAAATCACTCAGGTCTTCCTGAGCCCCAGGCCTGGAAGGTTAGAGGTTCGGTTCTGCTGCATTCTACTGGAGAGGCCAAGTCACAGAGCACCTCTGATCCAACGTGGAAGGGGAAGGGGCTGAACAAGGGTATGAATACGGGGCGGTGGCTCCTTGGGACTGTCCTTGGAGCCGGCCCTTCTCACTTCCCTTAGTGATGATGATGGTTGGGGACAAACCTGCAGGCCTGTGTCTGACCTTTGTGGAAACTTTCCCAGGAGTTTCTACGCTGAACTTCCTCGACAAACTTGCGCCAGCCACTGTGGCCTCTGGAATTCCTGATTAATGACTGTCACAGGCAAGAGCGAAAAGTAATGGAAGACATGATGATCACTAGCGTCTGAAGCCACGAGGGCCTGTCCAGCCTCCTCTGCTCCGTGACAGAGGTGAAATGGGCTGTCTGAGAGCGAGAGCAGGCGGGCAGAGAATGACCAGGGTGAGTCAATAACAAATTGTTTCTGTTTTCTTGTTAATAAAGCCTGTTCCTGATAATCGCAGTGCAGGGTTTGATAACAGAGCCGTGCTGACCGCTCTCTGCGTTACAGCCCAGGTCTCAGCAGCCTGCAGGGCCCTCTGGGTGCAGAGCAGAATACTGAAGTCCAGCCAATGTGAGCCTCGGGAGGCCTGGGCCCTGTGTCTTCTGGAGGGGGCACTGGGAGGGGGATCTGGGTCAAGGTGATGTGAGAAGTAGAAAGTCTTGTGGTCCATTTTCAGAATATAGTATTTAGACTTAATTGGGATCGAATTGTACCCATTTTAACTACAGCCCGTCTCTTTGCTGGCCTCAATTTTAAAATGAGCCAATCGTGTAGATTTAACCCCCAGCTCCTCCCATCAGAGCAAGGCACCCTGCTGCATTAGGGATAGAAAAGGTGGACTGCCCGCCCAGGTGGGCTTGCTGCCAGCCTCTGCTCAGCAGCACTCCCTTCTGCAGAGGGAATGTCTGCCTTGCCTCCTCGTGTTCGATTCCTTCCAGCACGCCCGTATTTCTAACACTGAGCACGTGACCAGCCACCAGGAGTGGAGTCCTGCACTGCCTGTGTTCCTAGTGAGTCTTTCCCAGATCTTGACCCTGGTGCCACCGCCAGGTGCAAGGTGTGTCCACAAGCAAACTGGGGGAGGGCCGCATCCACAAACAGTAAGTTTAGGAATGTGCACATCGTAGGCTTTTCTTCTCGCTTACCAGCTCACGGTGCCGCTGAGCCAGGCCCATTTTGCCCGTCGTCGTGTAGCCTGCCAATCCCTGAAATGACGAGTTTTGCCAAACAGAAAGTTTGCTCGTGAAACGGCCAAGGAGGACGGGGAGAGCACGTCTCCAATCTGCCTCCTCGAGGACAGGGTGCAGGGGTTTGTGGGTGAAGAGGCAGGGTGGTCTGAGGCTTGGGAAAGGTGACTGGAGCCGGGGAGAGTGCAGCAGTCAGAGGCCCTGCATGCCAATCAGACCTCACAGCTCATCATGGGATGCAAGTTCAGAAGATGGCAGCATTGGCATGCTCTCAGGGTGGAGTTTTGACCCTCTGACACCAAAGGTCACCTGTAGGATACAGGTGCAGGCCAAGGGAAGCTGTCAGTGGTTTCAACTAGTTTGGGCTAGATAAAGGCAGCCTCCAAATTCCTGAAGAACAACTTGGGCAATTATTACCCTCAGGAGCCACCTGTCCAAGGTGTTACCTAGAGCGAAGCCAGTGGGAGTCTAATAATATATTACATAGCTATTGGACACTTTTAAAAACTGGTAATAAAACAAAAGACTAAAAGCAAGTGAAGCAAGTGAAGTCTAGGGGGCCTTTTCAGGTTTTCCCTCCATTTATCAGTATGCCAAAGGCTCTGAGAAGGTCTGCAGTTAGGAAACAAGTCCTACTCAGCATGCATGCAAGTGTTTCCTGGATCAAGACCAGGATCCTGAGGAGCAGGCTTGCCAACGGCTTCCTTAGAAAAAACAGGGAGGCCAGGCTCAGCCGTCAGCTCCAGAAGGGAAGAGCAGGGCCCTCAATAGGAGCTAAGGTGGAGGCCAGCAGCAGGGCAGATCAGGATGGGTGTGTGGGGGTAGGAGTCAGGGAAGATGGCACACACTGACCCGGAGTCCCCATGGCTTATCTCTGTGTCTGTGGGGGGCCAGCCTGGTTCCTGGTGCAGAGCTGTTTGGGGAAGCTTTGTGGCCCCCAGTCGGCCTGGCACTGGGGTTGGGGAGCTTCTTTGACCCCTAATGCTAACCTCCAACCCCGTGGCCCCTTCTGGGTGGGCCTCTAGACCTCACAGTGCCCCGTGTGGAGTCTGAGGTGACTGTCAGGGGACTTGCTGCACTGTGTCTACTTTAGGGAGCATCACTGTGGGCACTGGGTCTGTTCGTGACAGACGGCAAACAGACATGGTGGTGGAAAGCGGGGGGCTCTAGACGGGGCCTGCTGTGCTGACTCCCACGCTTTCCTTGGAAGGGCAATATGCCTGGGGCCACTCTGGTCCTGCCTGGTCTGTCAAGAGGAGAACCACGCCTTCTGTTACCTGCAGGAGAGATGCAGGCCTGAGGGCTCCTCCCTGACCATACAAAGAACACTCATTGCCCCAAAGGACGGTCTTTTGTGACCTTTACACAGACGAGATTCCAGGACTCAGAGCGACAGGATGATTTAGAAGCAAAGCCTCCAAATCACAAAATCTGTAAGAACAAGTTCCAGTTAGTACCGGTCAGTTCAGACCAAGGTGACTCAGAGTTGCCTTAGATCTTTAACATGTCATTAGAATAGCAGAATCTCCCCTCCATGGGGGTGAGAGAGACCCTGCACAGTGGATGCTTAAAAATCTGATGCAAACTTGCTGTCAGTCAAAAGTCAAAAAGTGGACCTGGGCGGGACTTTCTGGAAACTTCCTTGAGAAGCCCAATGAAGCAGGAGCAGCACACTGTGCCTCTCCTCTCTGAGAGGATCTGTTAGGATAGTAATCCCCGCCCCCAGGCGGGCTGGAATGTTAGGATAGAAAACCCCCGCCCCCAGGTGAGCTAGGATGTTTAGCCCCGAGGCGGGCTATTTGAATTTCACACGTGCGGGGTATTTGCTCCAACAACGACGTAGGTAATCTGAGGCTTCTCGTTGTTCAGAGTGAATTTCACGCGCGCGGGCAATGACGTAGGCAATGCTATATAATCTGAGGCTTTCCTTTGTTCGGGGTCTTGGGCTTCCTGCGTGTCTGCGGGAGAGCTTGACCCCAGCTAGCTGGCTCAATAAACTCCGTTTGTGTATTACATACTGTCCGGCTCTTTGTGGTTCGTGGGAAAATTAGTGAAACTGGACCCTAACATCTGGGGGCTCGACAGGTATCGCTTTCCCTTGAACTGACAAACAGCCAACGGTATCGGGGTCTCAGACTCTGTAGACCGCGGTGAGAGGGTTGGCCACCCTCCTCTGGGAGAGCTGGGCTCTCCTCTGTTCTGGGGGGACTTTGTGTTCTCGTCTGGGGGAGTCGGGCTCCCATCTGGTACCTCTGCCTAGGGCAGAAGATGGGTCAGCATCGTGGAGGACGTCCTAGAGCTCGTTGATCGCTGGCAGTACAGGTGGACGCCGTTTGGATTGGTGCCAAGTAAGGATCCAGATCTGGAAGAGAGTGTATGTGAGAGAGAGTGATCGGAGGACTGGTCCGAGTGAACGTGAGGCTGCCTTGAGAATTTGTGTGGTTGCTGGGTTTGTGTGTGTGATTTTTACAGACTTTCGTTCATTCTTTCTGGTCTGCTTTTTCATTGTGTGTCTTCTCTGATATAAATATAAGAAAATTGAACGACAAAATGGGTGATGAGACAAGTAAGCCTGATACTCCTTTGAGCTCTGTTTTAAAGAACTTTGATAAACCTTACCCCCTTTTACTAAGCAGTATTAGAGAGACAATGTTATCTCTTTCTTCCTAGTTGGCTGCCTTGAGCACACCCACTGCAGGAGGGGAATAACTGCTGGGGATCTAAGAAATGAATATCTCCCAAATTAACAAGTGAATCCTAGCAGCCACCTGGGCACCCTGGGAACCTCTATTGGAATGCAACTCTTAAAAATCCGTCAAAACCCTTTGTCTTTCCTGGCCGAGAGAGTCACAGCCTTTGGGACAGGAAGCCCCTGTGTTTCTCCTTTGCTAGCAAAGCAATGAACCTTCTTTTCTTTTTCCTCAAGACTATGTCCTCATTATTTAATTGGCATTAATTGGCTTTGGGGACAGGGACTGAACTTCCTATTACAAATGTTAGCACCCCAGAGCAGCCCCCTCTCCGCTTTCTTGGGCAGGCCTGGCACTCCATGCAATTGTACTTCCATGCTGAGGATGTAAGGTGAGCTTTTGAAAGCAGACTACTGTGAAGTTAGGAAAACTAAATGCAGAAAAGTCACCACACAGAGACCTTTGATTTTACACTTCTGGTTCCCATTCGTAAGAGCATCTGGTTCCTTTGTGGGGACCTCGGTGACACAACTGGAGTAAGAGCCATGATTAAGTGGGAATTGGGAACTTGGAGAAATTTCCCCTATCTGGTCTGTTTTAAAGGTTTCTGTCTGTTGCCATGGTTTGGGGATCCTCTCTGTTTGTCTGTCGTTGTGGGTTTTCTTTGTTTGTTTGTATCTGTTTCTGGCCCCTTAAGACATGGGCAATAATATACTTATAGACTGTTTCTTAGAAATGATCTTGGTTAAATGGGTCACTTATAGATGTAAATGTGTCTAAAAAGATGATGTTTTTACTATAACAATCTGGTCCTTAATGGTTTTCTAAAATATAGTACAATCTTGCAGTTGAAAGTTGATTTGTCAGAGATAAAATAATTAATAAAAAGTTTTAACAGTCAAAACTAAGGTATCATAATTTTATCTAGACCTGTCTGGTTACCAACTGAAAAAATAAAAAATAAAAAATAAAGTTTAAATGCCTTAGATGAGAAGTTTCTGAAGATTCTGCTAAAAAAAAAAAAAAAAAAAAAAAAGGCAGTTTCCCCACCCTTCCAGACCTCAGCCAGGAATGGCATTGAAATGCAAATGAGGAAGCAAGCAAGCTTAAGCTTCTTAAGAAAAGAAGAAAAAAAGTAAAAGTGTCTTTTTACCTGGGCTTACATTACCGGCTAGTCATTTTTCTAAAGACTCTTTATATATATATATATATATATATATATATATATATTTTTTTTTTTTTTTTTTTTTTTGAGCTCATGATTTTGATCCTATATACGTAGGTTAATGTTTTTCTGATCAGTCCTATTCAGCTATGGAGTTTTTAAACACCTGTACCATTGCAATGGAGATTGACTAAAAAGCTACAAGGCCTTGGTTATTGTGTTGTGTGCACACTTGTGTTATAAAGATTGGCAAATAGAAAATGAGCACTCATAAAAATTTTATAAATGGATCTAAATACCTTTAATTCACTTTATTTAAAAGTGTTCAATTTAAATTGGGCAAATGAAAATAAAGGTGCCTTTAAAAAATGAAACTTAACTCACAAGTCTCTCTAGGTGGTCAAAAAAAACAAAACAAAACAAAGCAAAACAAAAAAAACTAGTAAAATGTTATCTAATATCCCTTGGTCCTAGAACTTCTCTTCAGCATGGAAGAAATAACTAGTACTGTTCAGTCTGATATTTTGGTAAAGTAGATATGACACGGGATTACTCATTTGTGAGCAACTTTGTTAAACATCTGATTAATTTACAAGGTTAAAATGTTAACTGTTAAATATGCCACCAAGTAACTGCTTGAATTCCATTGGGTAACATTATTGGTTGTTTTCATAAGTTGGTAAATTAAAAAAAAAAGATTTTAAAGTTGCTTTGTCATCATTGAAAAAGGTTGAAGCTTCAGCAGGTATAATTCTATATACTTAAACATTGTGTCCTCATGAAATGGTTACCAGATGTGTGTAATTTTATATACAAAGGTTTATAAAAGATTGCTGTGTATGCAGAGGCTCTAAGGTTTCTATTGTTCCAATTAAGAGTTCTATAAATAACAAAATATTTTTATTAAGATGAAATAATTTGTCTAAATTCAAATTATTATAAGGATTGTTTCAAATGATGAACAGAAAAAGGAGTTAACACATGAGAGAAATAAATTAGAAGATTATAGGTATGGAAACCATACTCAATAGAAGGCAAAGGAAGTGTTTCAAGATAAGAAAGTCTTTATGTGATGAAGTAAATAAGAGGGTTTACATACATGATGTAAAAGGCCTGTGTAAGTTGGTTAAATAAGTATATAAAACAATCAGGAAAAGCTATTTAAGGTTTTTTCTTCCCTAAGGTTAAATGTTAATATACTGATATAAACCAAGGTTTAATCTATGTGGTAAGAGGACAAGGATTTCTTAAAACATTAATTTACTCATAATATTGTGTTTATTAAGTTTTGGTTTCTTTTGAGCAAGTAATATGAAAGAAATTAAAAATTATACAGCTGTGGTTAAAACAAACAACTATTGTTTTAAAATATTATAATGTTATTTCTTTAAGAGATAAACTTGATTAATATAAAAACATTAATGTAATTGTGGTGCTATTATTCTTCTTTGTGTACTAGATGTGTTCATATCTTTCAGGTATACAAGCCTCAAGGTAAAAGCTTCAAAGATCATTATCTCAAGTTGGTGTTCTCCAAACTAGAGTTGTATGGTAATTTTAGGCTTATAAAGATAATACATTAGAGATTTATCTATATCATTTAAAATGTGTTCTACACTTAGACCTGTTGTCAATAAGATATAAAGCTTTATGTTACTTTTTACACTGAGATACAATTTAAATGTATTTTTTAAGTTCATGAGAGCCTAATCTATATAAAAGTTAATATTGTAAAACACAAGAACATTTTACTACTTTTCCACAAAAGGTTAAATATTCTCAGCCTTTCTTTAGTTTTTTTAAAATGTAATATATTGTGTTAGCTAATATTCATGTGAACTTGAGTAACAATGTATAGAAGCTCTGTGAAACTCTATTTAAGAAGCAAAGATCAGCTTCAGAACTAAAACACTTGACCTAAGGTTTATAAAGAGCCCCACCTTACCTAAAGTAAGGCTCTTCCTTCTACCTTAGTACATGCCAGAATGGCTCCAAAGTAGGCCAAACTTTAATTTGTTTACTGTTATGGTCAAAGGGGTGATTCTTGTTGTTAAGAAACAGGGGTTATAGTATATAACTCAGTCAAAATTCAAGATGTGTTCACAAACTAAATGTGTTTTTACTCTTATTAATTTTATTTTGTATTTTCCTTGTAAACTGTCTAAAAGTTGCCTGTTAATGTCTTGCAGAGGTATTGCTTCAAGAAAACAACCTGAGTTAGTTTAAGCCATCACCTACAGGACAGATAGGGAGCACAGACCCCAGCTAAATGACTGTAAGGTTATAAGCATTAAAGTTAAAGCCCAGTGCTCTCAATTTAAGATTGGTGATACCAATTTGCTAGATGTTTAAGATCAAGACTTTAAGTTAAATTAAAAGGGTCAAGAAAACCAATATTTGGCTCTTGCCCTCAGAGTCAAGTCTGAATCCAGGAAACAGGGAACTTCTCTAAAGAGCTTTGCAACTCTGAGCCACATAACTTCCCGATCAGAGAGGTTGTGAGACCTATGTAAAAGAGAAAGCCAAACAGTGACCTTGCTATGAAGAGGAGGGTCCTGAAAAAGGGAGACATCCCTGCTGCTTCCAAGAGAAGCCACATGGTCAAGCAAGACCTGGATCCATCCTCATGGAAGGCACTAGTCTGGAAAAGCTGCTCTCAAGTTCCCCCAAGAATTACTCCCATGGGAATTCAGCCAACTCTTAGCAATAGATAAAGGCAAAAGTCAGTTTGACTTGCTTCATTTTAAACACCTAGCAAAAACAGTTAAAACTGAAAATGCAGCCATTCCTGGGCACTTAAGAAATAATAGTTCAATGTAACTTAAGATATACACTTATATTAGCCCCCAAAGTTACTAAGACTGGAGGCTATAAAAGAGATTCTTAGGCAGGAGTGCCTGATAACTATAAAAAGAATCAGTTTAACTATTAAATGACTGCCAAGTCAAAAGTTTTTAGTCAGCTTAAGGCCTACAGAACTTCCTAACCTACACAGGTAGGCTTAATATTCAGTAGTATGATTATCTAGCCCTAAGTAACAGAAATAAAGGGTTCTCTACTAGTAGACACAGAGGTCACACCAGTAAAAAGATTTTATAGGATCAGATGACATTAAGTAGCTTGACTACCATATTATCGAGATAGACATCTGATCTGTAAGATTAAAAGTTAAATGCTGTGTTCACATTCCTGATAACTCTGTGGATGTTAAAGTTATATTCCCAAATAAAGGCCATATCCACTCTGGCCTTATTATGGGGACCACTTCTCAGCCCTCACACCTCCTGGTGAGAAATTATCATCTTCATAGTATACACTGAAATGTTCCAGATGCTGCAACATTTCTTCAGTACTCATGTTTTTTTGTTTCTCTAATAGAAGCTCCCGTCCCTGATGACTTTACGACCTTCCCCACGCTTCAATCTGACCTGACTTCTAAAAAAGGAACTCCAAACTACTTGCCCCATCACTTCACCCACTTTCAGCTCGAAGAAGCCAGATTCGGTCATCGTCCCATTCCCTTACAGTAGGAAGGAGTTCCTGAAATTAGAAGGGAAATGAAGCCAGAGTCTGTTGGGCAGTCAGTATAGTCGGGTGAATTGAATCAGGTAGGACCAGGAAAGACAATTTTGAGTGAGTCCAGGAAAGTTAGAGACTAGTTGGCCTGAAAGATTGAAATATTAATTCCTCCAGAGCCCTTCCTCTACCCTTTCAAAGATTTGAAAAGGACAAGTAAGAAAAGGGGGGAATGTTAGGATAGTAACCCCCACCCCCAGGGGGGCTGGAATGTTAGGATAGAAACCCCACGCCCAGGTGAGCTAGGATGTTAAGCCCCGAGGCGGGCTATTTGAATTTCACGCGCGCGGGCTATTTGCTCCAACAAGGACGTAGGTAATCCGAGGCTTCTCTTTGTTCAGGGTGAATTTCGCGTGTGCGGGTATTGACGTAGGTAATGCTATATAATCTGAGGCTTTCCTTTGTTCGGGGTCTTGCGCTTCCTGCATGTCTGTGGGAGAGCTTGACCCCAGCTAGCCGGCTCAATAAACTCCGTTTGTGTATTACATTACTGACCGGCTCTTTGTGGTTCGTGGGAAAATTAGCGAAACTGGACCCTAAGGTTTGTGTGTGTGTATTTTTTTACAGACTTTCGTTCATTCTTTCTGGTCTGCTTTTTCATTGTGTGTCTTCTCTGATATAAATATAAGAAACATTGAACGACAAAATGGGTGATGAGACAAGTAAGCTTGATACTCCCTTGAGCTCTGTTTTAAAGAACTTTGATAAACCTTACCCCCCTTTTACTAAGCAGTATTAGAGAGACAATGTTTCTCCTCTTTCTTCCTAGTTGGCTGCCTTGAGCACACCCACTGCAGGAGGGGAATAACTGCTGGGATCTAAGAAAATGAATATCTCCCAAATTAACAAGTGAATCCTAGCAGCCACCTGGGCACCCTGGGAACCTCTATTGGGAATGCAACTCTTAAAAATCCGTCAAAACCCTTTGTCTTTCCTGGCCGAGAGAGTCACAGCCTTTTGTGGACAGGAAGCCCCTGTGTTTCTCCTTTGCTAGCAAAGCAATGAACCTTCTTTTCTTTTCCTCAAGACTATGTCCTCATTAATTTTAATTGGCATTAATTGGCTTTGGGGACAGGGACTGAACTTCCTATTACAAATGTTAGCACCCCAGAGCAGCCCCCTCTTCCGCTTTCTTGGGCAGGCCTGGCACTCCATGCAATTGTACTTCATGCTGAGGATGTAAGGTGAGCTTTTGAAAGCAGACTACTGTGAATTAGGAAAACTAAATGCAGAAAAGTCACCACACAGAAGACCTTTGATTTTACACTTCTGGTTTCCCATTCGTAAGAGCATCTGGTTCCTTTGTGGGGACCTCGGTGACACAACTGGAGTAAGAGCCATGATTAAGTGGGAATTGGGAACTTGGAGAAATTTCCCCTATCTGGTCTGTTTTAAAGGTTTCTGTCTGTTGCCATGGTTTGGGGATCCTCTCTGTTTGTCTGTCGTTGTGGTTTTTCTTTGTGTGTTTGTATCTGTTTTTCTGGCCCTTAAGACATGGGCAATAATATACTTATAGACTTGTTTCTTAGAAATGATCTTGGTTAAATGGGTCACTTATAGATGTAAATGTGTCTAAAAAGATGATGTTTTTTACTATAACAATCTGGTCCTTAATGGTTTTCTAAAAATAAAGTACAATCTTGCAGTTGAAAGTTGATTTGTCAGAGATAAAATAATTAATAAAAAGTTTTAAACATCAAAACTAAGGTATCATAATTTTATCTAGACCTGTCTCGGTTACCAACTGAAAAAATAAAAAATAAAAAATAAAGTTTAAATGCCTTAGATGAGAAGTTTCTGAAGATTCTGCTAAAAAAAAAAAAAAAAAAAAAAAAGGCAGTTTATCCCCACCCTTCCAGACCTCAGCCAGGAAATGGCATTGAAATGCAAATGAGGAAGCAAGCAAGCTTAAGCTTCTTAAGAAAAAGAAGAAAAAAAAGTAAAAGTGTCTTTTTAACCTGGGCTTACATTACCGGCTAGTCATTTTTTCTAAAGACTCTTTTCTATATATATATTATATATAAATATATATATATATATATATATTTTTTTTTTTTTTTTTTTTTTGAGCTCATGATTTTGATCCTATATACGTAGGTTAATGTTTTTTCACCCTGATCAGTCCTATTCAGCTATGGAGTTTTTTAAAACACCTGTACCATTGCAATGGAGATTGACTAAAAAGCTACAAGGCCTTGGTTATTGTGTTGTGTGCACACTTGTGTTATAAAGATTGGCAAATAGAAAATGAGCACTCATAAAAATTTTATAAATGGATCTAAATACCTTTAATTCACTTTATTTAAAAGTGTTCAATTTAAAATTGGGCAAATGAAAATAAAGGTGCCTTTAAAAAAAATGAAACTTAACTCACAAGTCTCTCTAGGTGGTCAAAAAAAAAACAAAACAAAACAAAGCAAAACAAAAAAAACTAGTAAAATGTTATCTAATATTCCCTTGGTCCCTAGAACTTCTCTTCAGCATGGGAAGAAATAACTAGTACGTCTGTTCAGTCTGATATTTGGTAAAGTAGATATGACACGGGATTACTCATTGTGAGCAACTTTGTTAAACATCTGATTAATTTACAAGGTTAAAATGTTAACTGTTAAATATGCCACCAAGTAACTGCTTGAATTCCATTGGGTAACATTATTGGTTGTTTTCATAAGTTGGTAAATTAAAAAAAAAGATTTTAAAGTTGCTTTGTCATCATTGAAAAAGGTTGAAGCTTTCAGCAGGTATAATTCTATATACTTAAACATTGTGTCCTCATGGAAATGGTTACCAGATGTGTGTAATTTTATATACAAAGGTTTATAAAAGATTGCTGTGTATGCAGAGGCTCTAAGGTTTCTATTGTTCCAATTAAGAGTTCTATAAATAACAAAATATTATTTATTAAGATGAAATAATTTGTCTAAATTTACAAATTATATATAAGGATTGTTTCAAATGATGAACAGAAAAAGGAGTTAACACATGAGAGAAATAAATTAGAAGATTATAGGTATGGAAACCAATACTCAATAGAAGGCAAAGGAAGTGTATTCAAGATAAGAAAGTCTTTATGGTGATGAAGTAAATAAGAGGGTTTACATACATGATGTAAAAGGCCTGTGTAAGTTGGTTAAATAAGTATATAAAACAATCAGGAAAAGCTATTATAAGGTTTTTTCTTCCCTAAGGTTAAATGTTAATATACTTGATATAAACCAAGGTTTAATCTATGAGGTAAGAGGACAAGGATTTCTTAAAACATTAATTTACTCATAATATTGTGTTTATTAAGTTTGGTTTCTTTTGAGCAAGTAATATGAAAGAAATTAAAAATTATACAGCTGCGGATAAACAAACAACTATTGTTTTAAAATATTATAATGTTATTTCTTTAAGAGATAAACTTGATTAATATAAAAACATTAATGTAATTGTGGTGCTATTATTCTTCTTTGTGTACTAGATGTGTTCATATCTTTCAGGTATACAAGCCTCAAGGTAAAAGCTTCAAGATCATTATCTCAAGTTGGTGTTCTCCAAACTAGAGTTGTATGGTAATTTTAGGCTTATAAAGATAATACATTAGAGATTTATCTATATCATTTAAAATGTGTTCTACACTTAGACCTGTTGTCAATAAGATATAAAGCTTTATGTTACTTTTTACACTGAGATACAATTTAAATGTATTTTTTAAGTTCATGAGAGCCTAATCTATATAAAGTTAATATTGTAAAACACAAGAACATTTTACTACTTTTCCACAAAAGGTTAAATATTCTCAGCCTTTCTTTAGTTTTTTTAAAATGTAATATATTGTGTTAGCTAATATTCATGGTGAACTTGAGTAACAATGTATAGAAGCTCTGTGAAACTCTATTTAAGAAGCAAAGATCAGCTTCAGAACTAAAACACTTGACCTAAGGTTTATAAAGAGCCCCACCTTACCTAAAGTAAGGCTCTTCCTTCTACCTTAGTACATGCCAGAATGGCTCCAAAGTAGGCCCAAACTTTAATTTGTTTACTGTTATGGTCAAAGGGGTGATTCTTGTTGTTAAGAAACAGGGGTTATAGTATATATAACTCAGTCAAAATTCAAGATGTGTTCACAAAACTAAATGTGTTTTTACTCTTATTAATTTTATTTTGTATTTTCCTTGTAAACTATCTAAAAGTTTGCCTGTTAATGTCTTGCAGAGGTATTGCTTCAAGAAGACAACCTGAGTTAGTTTAAGCCATCACCTACAGGACAGATAGGGAGCACAGACCCCAGCTAAATGACTGTAAGGTTATAAGCATTAAAGTTAAAGCCCAGTGCTCTCAATTTAAGATTGGTGATACCAATTTGCTAGATGTTTTTTAAGATCAAGACTTTAAGTTAAATTAAAAAGGGTCAAGAAAACCAATATTTGGCTCTTGCCCTCAGAGTCAAGTCTGAATCCAGGAAACAGGGGGAACTTCTCTAAAGAGCTTTGCAACTCTGAGCCACATAACTTCCCGATCAGAGAGGTTGTGAGACCTATGGAAAAGAGAAAGCCAAACAGTGACCTTGCTATGAAGAGGAGGGTCCTGAAAAAGGGAGACATCCCTGCTGCTTCCAAGAGAAGCCACATGGTCAAGCAAGACCTGGATCCATCCTCATGGAAGGCACTAGTCTGGAAAAGCTGCTCTCAAGTTCCCCCAAGAATTACTCCCATGGGAATTCAGCCGACTCTTAGCAATAGATAAAGGCAAAAGTCAGTTTGACTTGCTTCATTTTAAACACCTAGCAAAAACAGTTAAAACTGAAATGCAGCCATTCCTGGGCACTTAAGAAATAATAGTTCAATGTAACTTAAGATATACACTTATATTAGCCCCCAAAGTTACTAAGACTGGAGGCTATAAAAGAGATTCTTAGGCAGGAGTGCCTGATAAAACTATAAAAAGAATCAGTTTAACTATTAAATGACTGCCAAGTCAAAAGTTTTTAGTCAGCTTAAGGCCTACAGAACTTCCTAACCTACACAGGTAGGCTTAATATTCAGTAGTATGATTATCTAGCCCTAAGTAACAGAAATAAAGGGTTCTCTACTAGTAGACACAGAGGTCACACCAGTAAAAAGATTTTATAGGATCAGATGACATTAAGTAGCTTGACTACCATATTATCGAGATAGACATCTGATCTGTAAGATTAAAAGTTAAATGCTGTGTTCACATTCCTGATAACTCTGTGGATGTTAAAGTTATATTCCCAAATAAAGGCCATATCCACTCTGGCCTTATTATGGGGACCACTTCTCAGCCCTCACACCTCCTGGTGAGAAATTATCATCTTCATAGTATACACTGAAATGTTCCAGATGCTGCAACATTTCTTCAGTACTCATGTTTTTTTTTTTCTCTAATAGAAGCTCCCGTCCCTGATGACTTTACGACCATTCCCCACGCTTCAATCTGACCTGACTTCTAAAAAAGGAACTCCAAACTACTTGCCCCATCACTTCACCCACTTTCAGCTCGAAGAAGCCAGATTCGGTCATCGTCCCATTCCCTTACAGTAGGAAGGAGTTCCTGGAAAATTAGAAGGGAAATGAAGCCAGAGTCTGTTGGGCAGTCAGTATAGTCGGGTGAATTGAATCAGGTAGGACCAGGAAAAGACAATTTTGAGTGAGTCCAGGAAAGTTAGAGACTAGTTGGCCTGAAAGATTGAAATATTAATTCCTCCAGAGCCCTTCCTCTACCCTTTCAAAGATTTGAAAAGGACAAGTAAGAAAAGGGGGGAATGTTAGGATAGTAACCCCCACCCCCAGGGGGGCTGGAATGTTAGGATAGAAACCCCACGCCCAGGTGAGCTAGGATGTTAAGCCCCCGAGGCGGGCTATTTGAATTTCCACGCGCGCGGGCTATTTGCTCCAACAAGGACGTAGGTAATCCCGAGGCTTCTCTTTGTTCAGGGTGAATTTCGCGTGTGCGGGTATTGACGTAGGCAATGCTATATAATCTGAGGCTTTCCTTTGTTCGGGGTCTTGCGCTTCCTGCGTGTCTGCGGGAGAGCTTGACCCCAGCTAGCCGGCTCAATAAACTCCGTTTGTGTATTACATTACTGACCGGCTCTTTGTGGTTCGTGGGAAAATTAGCGAAACTGGACCCTAACAGATCCACTCTACCTTTCTCCCTTCAAAGTGTTCCCTTTTCCAATACCTTCTAATATTCTCACCTACACAGTGCCCCTAAAATCTACTAAATTTACTCCAAGCTCTTTCCCTGAAATTCTTCATGTGATCACAAGAAAACAGTGACCAAGGACCCCCACAGCCACTTCAGTTCCACAGATGGCCTTGCTCTGCAACATTAGGTGCAGATGGAGAGAGGAGAAAAGTAAAGAACAAACACACAAACAAGAGAGAATTAATGAGAGGGAAAAAGAGAAAATGATTACGAGACTTTTCTAAAACACCTCTGCTAGAATAAATGAGTTTTACATACATATCTAATATTGTTTTTATTGTTAAAAAAAGAAAAACCCAACTTATATGTGTATTAAGTGATGAGACTCCTGAAATGAAGAAGCAAGTAAGTTGGTTAGTTTTTATCCTCAAAAAAAATTCTGATATAGGATTACATGACCAGTGTGACTCTACATCATGTACAACCAGAAGAATGAGAAGTTATACTCCATTTATGTCTGATGTGTCAAAATGCATTCTATTGTCTTTTATAACTAATTAGAACAAATTTTTTTAAAAAGTAATCCTGAGACTTTTATCTGCAAATATTATGCAATAATCATTTTACTGCTTAACTTCTGCTGATTCAAATAAAAACTGGAGTGTGACAACACCATCAACTGAAGTGTTGCACACATGAAGGTGTCCTTTCCCTATTGCCACCACCAATGCCTTTGCAGTGGTTGGGTACTCCCTCCTCCCCAAACAAGCCCTACTTTGAAGCCCTAACCCCATGTGACTATCCTTAGATATAGGACTTCTAAGGAGATGTATAAGGCTAAGTGAGGTCATATGGGTGGAGCCCTAATCCAATAGGGCTGGTTCCTTTATAAGAACAGAAGGAGACACCAGCAAAGTCTCTCCCTTGGCCCCTCTGTTTTAAATACCCAGTAGAATTGAGTTGGCTACACACATGCTCCTCTTTGCAATGCTCTGTGACTCTGATCCTCCCAGCCTCTGGTCCTGGGATCTGGCTTGTTTTTTGCAGGTGTGTAATGTTGCATGTGAGCAGAAGTTATTGCATTTGATTTTTTAAAATATTTATTTTTTAGTTGTAGTTTCACACAAAACCTTTATTCTATGTATTTATTTAAATGACAGAAGATTTGCTATTGGTCCTGCAGTAGCTAAGTGTGGATTGTGACTCAGTTAAAAATAGCTTTGGCCAAGGTGGTTATTGTTTGGGTCATTCGCTGAGGCCCTGGGTTGTTATATCTATTAATAATTACTATGAATAGTTTTTTGCACATTTATTTTCTGCTTGAGGAAGTGCTGGATACTCTTACATATCTAATTTTACTTAAGTGTAATCAGGTCTTCCCACATAATACCATTCATGAAGCAGACGTGCCTAAATCATCAAACCTAAGCCTTAGATCCAATAACTTCGTATTTTAGCATCTAAATTTCTAGTTAAATGTTCCCAGGTTATATGTCATTTTTTTTTCAAGGATTAAAACCATTTTTCTAAGTCACATGGTGGCAGAACTGGATTGGATACTATCTTTCTGATTCTGGAATGAAATGAGGCATTTATTCATTAGGAAACTCATTTATTGGGTATGTCCCATGTTCCTGGCACTGAACAAGACGCTGGGAAGAGTCCATGAAGACAGACCTGGATAGGAATTGACATTTTGAAATTTACATTATGGTTTGGACCTGGAATGTCCCCAAAGCCTCACCTGTTGAAGGCTTGGTCCCGTGTAACAATGCTCAGAGGCGGGACTCCTGGGGTCAGGAGGGCTCTGGTCTCATCAGTGGGTTGATCCATTAGTTCACAGCTGATGGCACTCTTGTGAGGTGATGGAGACTTTGGAAGTGGGCTGGTTGGAGGAGAGGGTCAGGGGAGCACGTCCTACAAGGGTGTATCTTGTGCCTGGCCCCTTCCTTGTGGCCTCTGTGCTTCCTACCTGCTGTGAGGTGAGCAGCTTTCCTCTGCCGTGCCCTCCCGCCATGATGTTTGCTTCACCTGGGGCCCAGAGCAATGGACAGGAGCTAGCTGCACATGAACGGGACCCTCTGAAACTGTGAGGCAAAATAAATCTCTCCTCCTCTCAGTTGTTTTTCTCAGGTATTTTGTCCCAGTGATGGAAGCTGACTACCACTATTTAATTTTTTTTATTTATTTATTTATTTTTTTTACTTTTTCACAGTAGTAGATGTGGATAAATGAAAAGCAATGAGTTTGGCTATGCTTACCTTCTAGGCACTACAAGTTCGTGTAAGTGAATCTGAGGGAAAACCTGATGTGTTGGTTGGTGTTTCATTGCTGTGACAAAATACCAAAGAAAAGCAACTTAGAGCCGGAAAGGTTTACTTTGGCTCGTGGTTTCAGTCCATGGTTGGCTGTCTCCTCTGCTTTGGGGGTGGGGGGAGGCAGGACACCATGGCGTGGTGGAGCAGAGTTGCTTACCTCATGGAAGGCAGCTGACAGAGGTTGGGGGGGCATGGAGAGAGAGGGCGAGAGAGAGAGATGCTGGGGACAAGATACACCCTTCCAGGACACCCCCAGTCACCTACCTCCTCCAACTCGGCCCCCTCCTTGTAAGTGTCCATCACCTCTCAATAATGCCATTAGCTAGAACCCAGTCAATGGATTAGTCCCCGCATGAGGTCAGAGCCCTCAGGATCCAGTCACTTCCAAGAGTCCCACCTCTGAACATGGCTGCACGGGGTGGGGGTGGGGGGCACGCCTTCCACACATGCGCTTCTGGAGGACACTCTAGCTCCAACCCTAACCCTGAGCAAACCCTCTAGACTTAACTCGCATCACTTGCTTTTACTTACTTGCTTCTGGTTGACTTTACAAATCACACCATTTTAGCTCCACACGGTGGTGCATGCCCGTAATCCCATGTAATCCCAGAGACTCCGGAAGCTGAGGCAGGAGGATTGCAAGTTCAAAGCTAGCCTCAGCCAAAGCAAGGTGCTAAGCAACTCAGTGAGACCCTGTCTCAAAAAAAAAAAAAAAAAAAAAAAAAAAAATACAAGCAGGGCTGGGCATGTGGTTCAGTGGTTGAGTGCCCCTGAGTTCAATCCCCAGCTCCCCTGCCCCTACCCCCCCAAAAAAACCCGCAAAACAAATCACCCATTTTAGAGGTCCTGTTTATAGACTCCCACTAGCTTTGCTGTAGGTAGTGCCTCTGGTGTGGGGGGCATGTAAGTTGTTTTTAGGGACCTGGGGGCCGCTTCTGTCTACTTCAAACTGGGTGAAACCACCAGCTGTCCACTTGGTCCTACACAAGGCCAGTAGGTGACCTCTTGGACAGTAGAGGGCCAAAACACTCCCTTCAGAGTATGCTGACACCACCCTCCTCTGCACGTGTGCCCTGTGAAGAGCCGTGACATTTGATAGCGCAGGTGCAGGCCACTGAACTGTGCTCTTCCAGCCAAATCACCTCACCCCATGCTCCGACCACGTGTGCCCCGTGAAGAGCCGTGACATTTGATAGCGCAGGTGCAGGCCACTGAACTGTGCTCTTCCAGCCGCCAATCACCTCACCCCGCTCCGACCACGTGTGCCCTGTGAAGAGCCGTGACATTTGATAGTGCAGGTGCAGGCCACTGAACTGGTGCTCTTCCAGCCGCCAATCACCTCACCCCATGCTCCGACCACCCCTCTTCTTTACCCATCAGTGTCCCTAAGCCCTACCTGAGGAAGGGGGTTTGAGCCTGGCCCTTCTGTCTCCTTGCTTGGATGTCTCATGAATAAGCCCTTGGTCTGTTGCAAAACTCATCACTTCAGTGATATGCATACCACACAGTGGGCAAAAGAGGGCGGATTTGGTGACGTAAGTATTTCCAGGTTCTAGTCCTCTCACAGACAACCACTTCTCACCTTCTTATCTATTTCTTCAGGTGTTTCTCATCATATTTCTAAATAATATGTTTATGTTTCTATTTGTTTTTATTGTTAACTATCACTCAAATACAGAAAACTACATAAAGCAAATGTAGATTGTAGTGAACTGCTTGCAGGGAGGGCCATGCCTCCCAGCCCTTGCTTGGTCCCTGCTAGAGAAGTTGATGGGGTAGCTCAGGAACTAAACTTCACGACTACTAGTTGTGGCTGCTGTTGATGTTTTAATCCCATATGCTGGCTATGAACTCAAGGAATATTATGCACTTTTCTAAGAACCATAATTCTGTGAAATTAAAGCACATCTCTTATTGACAGGCACTAAAGACTACAATAAACAGAGAGGGCCTCATTTTATATGAGTAGAGGTTTTTAGTCAACTATAGAAATATACACATGACCTTTCTAATGCATTTTTAATATCCTCTATTTCTGGACATTAGCCAAAGTTTGCATCTTTAGTGATAACAGATTTGCTATGCAGGCCAATTCCTCCCTTAAGAATGCTGCTAAAAGATTTGACCTTAACCCCTACTGGTTCCTTTATTTCCTTGTTCCAGTGAATTGATTCCCTAGTTTGTGAGTTCTGGAATCCATGGAGCAGTATTTACCACATTTTAATTGATTAGATTGCCTTGGTCAGCATTATATGATACCCTAACCTCACTTGGCTGCTTAGATGTTAAGACCTAAAAAGCCCTTCTCAGACACTGACTGGAGAGACGGCTGTCTCCTCTGTGCCCATTACTAACTGGCTGCATTGTCAGCCTGACAGGCTGTCAGCAATCAATTGCAAATTCCAAAAGTACAAATTCTACTCCTTTCCTTTTAATATCTTCTGTGGTAAACAGTGATATCTTGGTATTTTGGCCCATCCGGGTTTCCTGCCTCTGTAATCACCTTCCCTCCCTCTCTGGGGTTGCTCCCGACTTGGCCATCCAGTCTTTCCTGGACCAGATAAATGTATACATTAGAAGGACATAAGTAACTCTACCTATTTTCTTGGGTTCAAACATCAAGTCCTGTTGGTGGAGTCAATAAAAAAAAAAAAAAGAAAAAGAAAAAGCCAGATAATGTAGTAGAAAGAAGACAAGCTTTGGGGTGGGATAAACTTGCATGTGTATCCTATAACCATTCTTCCAGCAGAGTGAGATTAGATTAACCATTTACCTTCTTCAAGCTTCAGAGTACTCAAAAAGTAAGAACAGTAATACTCTCATTGGTAAGTGGTCAACAGAATTCAAGGAAGCAAATAAAAAATACCTGGCACATGGTTTATGTCAGATTAAACATGGACTTTCCATATGACCCCAATTTCACTCCTTGGAAAATACTCAAGAAAATGAAAACATATGCCCATACAAACGTTTATACATAAATATTGACAGCAGTTTTAATTAATAGTGGCACATGTGGAGGCCTGCCAGAAGTCCATTAACAGGTGACTGCGTACACAAACTGTAGTTAGATGGACTCTGACTAATCACAGTTCAACTTAATGAATTTCTGAATTTATGATGGTGCCAAATAATATGCATTTGGAAGAAACCATACTCTGAGTTTTGACCTGTTCCGAGGTGTGCCACACCTTACTCTCTGGTGATGCTGGGTGGTGCCAGCAAGCCACAGCTCCCAGTGGACCTTGCAATCACAAAGATGACCGGCCGAGGCTGAGCCAGGGTCTGTGCTGCTCAGCTATGTTTGGTAGGTTAGGTGAACTCCATGCATTTTTGACTTCCTCCATCTTCAACTTACTTACCAGGATGTAACCCTACCATAAGTTGAGCCGTCTGTGTATTCCTACCAGGGCATTCTACTCAGCAATAAAGAAAATTCACCCTCGACACGTGCATCAGCCTGGGTGACTCAAAAACTCATGCTGAGGGGAAAAAACAGACCCAAAAGACGGCATACATTCTGATTCCATAGAAATTCTAGAAAAGAAACACCTAAATAATAGGTCAGCAGTAACCTGAAGCTAGGGTGGGGTGGGTTGACTGGGAAAGGGCATGGGGGGATCTTCGAGTAACAGAAATGTCTGCACATCTTTACTGTGGTGGTAGTTTCATGGGAATACAAAATGCTCAAAACTCACAAAACTATACACTCAAGCTGTGTTCACTTTATTGTATGTAAATGACATCTTAATAGAGTCGATTTTGAGAAATGCCTGGCACAATGCCTAGCATGTTGTAAGTGCTCAGTAAACTTTGTTTCCTGTCCCTTTGGCTGGTGCTCATCAGGGATGGAACTCTTTGGCCTCTGCCTTGTGTGGCTGAATGAACTTCAAGTCTTGTGAGTGGACACGCCTGATCTTTAACGCACCCGTGCTCTCTGACCTGCTCATACTCTCCAGCCGGCTTTCTATTCTCAACATCTGAGTCATCCCAGACTACCATAACAAAATCCTGCAGACTCAGGACTTGAACCACAGATATTTATTTCTCACAGTTCTGGAGACTGGAAATCCACGATTGAAGGCCAACGTGGTCATGTTCTGGTGAGGATGCTCTTTCTAGCTTGCAGACCGCTGTCTTCTCACTGGGCCATCGCAGGACATTTCCTTGCTTAAAAGGCCACTGGTCCTTTGGGATTGACGTCCCACCTTAATCACCTCCTGAAATACCTGTCACATCAGAGGTTTGAGTTTACCATGTGGAATTTGTGGGCACACGATTCAGCCCTTAACACACCCTACGCAACCACAACGGCACCTCGGCGTGCAGACAGCAGTTGGAAGTGTTGAGGTCAGAACCTTACACAAGAGCTTTGGGGTGGAGGGGGTTGTGTACACAACCAGTGCCGAGTCTGGGGCGGGTGGTCCTGTGGGCACGCTTCCATCCCATTTCTTGGAGCCTCCCTGGTGACTGGCTCATGTCCCTGCCCCGCCCTCCCTGGGCTCCTCTTACCTGCCAAAAACATCATTTCACTTGAGTTCTAGTCTCAGGGTCTGATTCTGAGCAAACCTAAACTGAGACAGTGACCGTGTTTGCTCGGGGATCTGTGATTCAAGGCCACCTCGGGGGAAGGTCCAACAAATGTACATCAACGAACAGGAAGAGAGATCGCAGCAGGGGCAGCAGGGAAGGTTCTGGGAGGGGGTGGGGCTTGACCTGGCCTTGAAGGGTGCGGGTGCGCACAATTTTGACAGGTAACTTAGGGAACCCAAAATGGAGAGAGAGAGAGGAAGAAGAGGAGAAGGGGAGGAGGAGGAGGGAGAGGAAGGGGAGGGAGTGAACATGCTTTGTCACCGCCTGAAGCGATGGCCGCTTGGAGCAGCAAAGCCGCGGGAATAAGTTCAGAGGCAGACTGGAAACAAACAGGATCTTTATTCTGTCAGTTTCTCTCTCTGGCTCTAACACGTACCACACACCACCAAACAACCAACAACCAAAATGGCCCCGACCCACTCTGCGCACTGGCCCAAGTCTCTCAAGATCCCGGGCCAAGTCTCGTGAGACTACGGAAGGCGGCAATGTCCAAAACTCCGTGGCCCGAAGTCAACCGCAGGGCTCCTACAATGCTTGGCATGGAGAGCAGAGTGAGACTCAGCCCCTCTTCCCAAGGTCACCATGGTTTATGGGGACTGAGGTGACTACCAGGTAAAGCACTGGCCTGTGATTCCGCCCGTCGTCCCCTGGGTGCAGTGTGTCCCAGTGTCTAGTGTCCTGAGAGAGCCTCAGTGTGGAATTCCCTCACGCCAAAACTGCCGTGAGAGGAAACCCCGCCTTTGGCACACTCTCCGCGGGCACAGTTCCAGAGCTCAGGGCAGTGTCCACAGTTGTGTTTTAATGGCTTTGGCTGAATTCGTGTTCATTGCCTGATTTAGAGCTTGCAGTGTTAATATTTTGTGCATTGGGCCAATTCTCTGGTGATTTTAATATTTCATTTATCGACTGATTTAACTTTTAATAGTATCCAAAGCCATCTCATTAGATTACAGTGCTGAAAGAGTGCCGCTGTAAAAAAAAAAAAAAAATAGCTATCCCGTTGTTCGAGTAAATTCAATTTGGACATATGTAGCCCAAGGCGAAAGGGAATCATAATTTCTGAAATATGTTGCCATCCTATATTCCAAACAAGTCTCAGTTTCTCTCTGCATGACTTGGATGCGACAGACAAATCCCCCGAGATCTTGGAGGACCCGCCTAGAGATGTGTGTGCACGTGGGTGGTGGGCACTGCCAGGCTCACTGTCCCTGTAGCTGTGTCCCTGCTCCCACTGTGTCTGGAAGTTTGTAGAGGAGTGTATTTCTCCCAATTAATTTCTGAATCCCTAAATACAAGGTAGGGACTTACTAAATATTTGAATAGAACTGGTTTGGAATTTCTGTTTCCTGGCATCTGGAGAGTTCTGTCCTTGGTCCTGAATTGTTAACAGTTTTGAACAATGACCTGGGTGGCTTCATGGAGGACTTCTCTGAACCCCTAATGGTAGTAAGCCAGGAGGGACTGTAAAAACATTTGGCGATGGAATCAGTATCAAAAACATTTTCTGTGCTATGAAATCCTTAATTTAATAAAAATGTAGCGGATGATCCTGTTCACTGTTTGAACTCAGAAGGCAAAGCCTGTTGCACCTGTTTCTGCAGAGCCTAGGGCAGGGCTGGGTATGAATCACAGGGAGACAAAAGGGTTCTTGAATGAATTCACAATTACAAGTCCCACATTCTGCCCCAAAGTCCATTTCTCACAAGTACCCAGTGGAAGAGTAGGAAAAGATAGGGCTTAGCATGAAAGAAAGTATTTATAATCACTAGTTGATGGTCGGCTCAATAACAATGGACGTACGCAGTCCTTGCAAAAGCTGACTTTTCTTTCTTCCAGCAGATGGAAGTCAGCTGTGCTGACCACAGGGGTGGCCGTTCTGTTGAGATGAGACCCTATCTGTTCCTCTGCCTCAGTTCTGGGACCTGTGCCAGGCTTCGGTGTTAGACACTGGAGTGAAAACCTCAGGTACAAAAGTATAGCCTCTCTGGGGACAAAAGGACATTAGCTTGATTGTTCATTTAATCTAAAAATATTTACGGACAAGCCTCTCTGTCCCATACATCTGGATACAGAGGTCCTTAAGACAGTGTCTGTTCCTACAACAGAGCGGTGACAGGACAAGAGGGCCAACGCAGAAAGTAAAGACATTTATAAAAAAACCCAGGACAGCACAGGACGAACAGTGAATGCCTCATGTGTGTGCTTTTTGAATGAGAAGAATTAAGCTTCTTACACCTTCACGTGTGTAAGAATCACCTACCAGAGATTCAGGAGGTCTGGGGTGAGGGTCTGGGAATCTGGAAAAGAAGAGGACTCGCAGGCAGGTACCAGGAGGACTGCAAGTGCAGAGGGAGGTGGAGGGTGAGGTCCAGTTGTTTCCTCGCGGCTGATGTGGATGATGGTGCTGACCGGTCCTCAGGACAGGCCGATCCTCCCTCCCCCAGGTCCTCCCGCCTTCCTCTTCCTCCTTGCTCCCTCCCTTCCTGTGAGACTCCTTCTGTAGCCCTCCAGGAGTCACGTACTCCGAGGGCAGCGTCCCTTCCCCAGATAGCCTGACTGATTTTTGGTGTCAACGCCGCAGATGATCTGGCTGGAGCTGAGGGCAAGATAAGGTGGTCCCTGGGAGGGCCTGCTGGAGCTTCTTGCTGCATCGTTCTTTTGCTCTTTCCAAGTATCCCAAGTCAATCTCCTAGGAAGGCACGGTTGGTTGTCTGGGCGGGTGGGAAGAGTTGCCTCGGGTAGGGTCAGCTCACAATCAGACCAACTGATGCTCAGACGTTGGAGTCAGCTTGTGGCCGAGCAGTGGAAGGGGGTTTCGAGCCCCTGGGCCTCCTGAAGTACTCACAGCCCCTTTCTTCATCCGATCCTCCAGTGGCTACGCGTCGACACCATGCAGTTGCACGGCTGAATACGCGATCTGCCTCGCCGAAAATTGCCACTGCCGAGGAGGGCAATTTAAGACGGCCCGCTGGAGACGAGCTAGCACGGTCCAGCACCCGCCACGTGCTAAATGCAGCCTCTGTTAAATGAATACATGAGTCTAACTTGTCTCCTGCATCCTTGTGGGGAACTGGGATGAGGGACACTGGCCCTGAAGGAGGGACAGTCTGCAGTCCATGGAAGCTGTCCCGATTGCAGGATGCTCCCCCCACCACACCCCGTCTTCTTGTAGGAGTCCCAGGCACTCAGTTCATAGCTTGCTGTCCCGTCTCCTGCACTTGGTGCTCGTTACTGTCTTCCCAGCTGTGACCTCGAGTCTTCTCTCACAGTTCTGGGCTCTCCCCTCCCATCACACTGGACCTTATGGTTGGACATGTGGGGCCCTCCTCTCTCAAAACTGTCCTAGCTAACAAGAGGGACATATACACATGCTACTTACTGATCATGCAAGCCGGGGGAAGGAGGATTACCTCTAACTTAGAGAAAGCATTGCAGAAGGCACACTTGGGCTGGGCCTTAAAGACGGGAGGTCACTTTACCTTGTAAAGCTACAAGACACACGTGGCTGCACAGCTATGGAGACGTCTCCCCCGGGCGGGCAGGGGAGCCGTCTCCAAGATCTCCACCCTCAGAAGCAGAGATGTGCTCAGGACCTCTCGGGTCAGTTGGCGAAGGTAAAGTTTCTCTCTTCCTAAACCCAATTCCACTTCACCCTGCACAAGGCAGGGAAATGTCCCTACAAGGGCTTTGCCTGTTCCAGGAGGACAAGGTCCTCTCCTTTGTTCTAAGCCCAGTCCCATCTGTTTCTGGATGACTCTTAGGACGGGGTAAAGAAATCTGTGTCTCTCCACCCATGATGTGCCTGTGGTCACTCTGGCTTTAAGGCTCAGTGCACCTGTTACACTCCAAGGAAACCAGACCTGCCACCGCAAAGTCAGACAAGAAGAAAATCCTGACTTTTTTTTACTATATGTATATTTATTTCTGATTTAAATATGTATTACTAATTTACATATATATTAGTGTACTAAATTTATATATGCATTATTATATCTTAATACACATGAAATATATGTATTCTCTTATATACACAAAAATAGAAAATGTAATGGTTCAAGATAAAGACGACATAGATAATGTCCTAAATGGCCTGTACTATAAAAAACCCTACTTTGCTGCCACTTCTTTCCTGCCACTGAAATTTTAATAATATTTCCAGTTGTATTAAGATCAAATATGCTTCATTATTTGTGACATTTTAACAGTTGATGATACAGCAAGATATTGAAGTTCTAAGTTTAGTTTTCTAAAAAAAAATATATATATATACTTAGTTTTAATGGCTGTCAGAGTTGAAAAGGATTCCTTTCAAAGAGGAGTCGATCCCAGTGGAAGCTGGGCATTGGTGGCTATGTTTACTAAATCACAATTCTCATTTTTCAATGTCATCCACCAATTATGCAAAGGTTTTTGTTGAAATTGGGCTAGTAAATTTCCATCTTCTAGATGTCAGGCAGTTATTCTTGCAAACTAATTGGAAGATATTTCATTTTTACATCTTTAAAACAAATGGGTCCAAAAACCATTGAAACTTTATTTGGAAGATTTTTAAGCATTCTGGAGACTTGTTTTTTATGTGTGCCCGCATGAACACTATTATAGTCGATACACCAACTATGTTGGCAAAAACACCACACAGCGATGGAAATGTTTTAAAAATGTTCTTCAACACCTGAATTTCTTTAGAAAAGCAGTTACTTTCTCACTCGTTACCTTGAAGGGTCAGATTAAATGTGTTTATTTTTTTAAACAATATCTAGTAGCAGCACACTGCTGAGAGCTATTTGTCATCACAGAGAAGGTCACCGGATTTGATACCCTGTCTTTTTGTAAAGGAAGAACGTGTAACTCACGTTCAAGTTCAACAACTATTTTGAGTACATTGTGCATTCTGAAAGAAGTTCATGGTCAGACCCCATATCCTTATCATGTCTGGTGAAAGTCCTGCTATTCAATTTTCCTTTTTTTCTGCCTACATATGATCACATCAATGGCACCATCTGACACTTTGTCCCCTTCTACCTTATATTTCTTTGCTGTGATAGCTTGCCTATAAATGATACTGTGAGTGAATTTCGTGCATGATGCTACCTCTATAACCTCACTCCAGAATATTTTTTAAATTCTAGAGGCTATATTTCCATGCTGCCCTACTAAAACACACTCAATATTATAGAATGTTATTGAAGCTGTGTCTTCTCCAATATGACTTCCTGTTCACGGCTCATATAAAGATAGTTTTCCACATGTATCGTTCTGGATGGTTACTACATCAGGGTCCTCAGAATGTGCCCTGCACAATGTCAGGGGCACCCATCATAGAGATGACAGTATGAATGAAGCTTTCTGAATGGTGCAGTGCACAACCTACACAGCTATACAGGTACTGGGAATAAAACAGCTTGACTCCATCAGATGGGACATGCCCTTTAATCCCAAACATTGATAACGGCATGATGCACCCCAATATTCTCCTGTTTCCCCCCCCACAAAAAGTTTTGTATATCTTCCAGATGTATTTCTGACAAAGAATGCATTTTAATTCACTCTGTATTGCAATATATAGCTATGTGTAAGTTTAACCATGCTACTGTGGCAGTAAGAATAAGAGCTCTTATCCCATATTCTGGGTGCTTAAAGCCCAGTGTATGTGTATTAAGGTATAATGAATATCTTTACAATAGTGGCTGTACATTTAAATTTCAAATGGAATTCCTACAAAATCATGTTTTCTCCTGGCTATTTCTCATGGGATATGATCAGCAAGTCATCACTGTACAATGTCAGTCTGCCTCCTTATAGTGTGCTTAGATCAACCTTTCCATTTCTCATTGCTTGTAGCTGCATTAGGATTAGCTTTACCTGGATGTTTTTCTGAAGAAACTTTAAAAAAAACTCTGTCCATTTAAAAATAATCACTGATCCCACCTATGTATAATGTATCAAAGTGCATAAATGCATCCTACAGCCGCGTATAACTAATTAAAACAAATAAAAAAAAAAATAAACACCAGATAAAGCTGTACCGTACCTGGATACACACAATGGCTCTAAGTAGCAATATAACATAGGGTACAGTGAAATCAGCCGTCAAGCCATCCTCTTCGAGAACTAGCAGCATCTCCTGCTTTTCCACAGGATCCCACGTGCCCTAGACACATAGCCTTGACACCTGAAAGGGCCAGAGTCATTCTGAGTCCTGAGAGCACAATGTGAATTCTTTCATATCTTTTAAACTAATTTTTTATTTGTCTTAATTAGTTATACATGACAGTAGAATGCATTTGTGCACTGTGATATATCTTACATAGATGGATAGAATTTCTCATTTTTCAAAGTGTACATGTTGCAGGATCATATTGGTCATGTAGTCGCATCTGTACCTACAGTGACAATGTCTGTTTCATTCCACTGTCCTTCCCCTCCCCATTTCCCCTCCCTCCCTCCCATCACTTCCCTCTACCTAATCTAACGCTATTTTCCCCTAGTGCCCCCTGCCTTATTGTAAATTAGCATCCACATATTAGAGAAAACATTTGGCCTTTGTTTTTGTGGGATTGGTTTATTTCGCTTAGCACGATATTCTCCAACCCCAACCAGTTACTGGCAAATGCCATAATTTCACCCTTCTTTAAAGCTGAGTAATATTCCATTGAGTATATATACCACATTTTCTTTATCCATTCATACATTGAGGGACACCTAGGTAAATAAATATAGAGTTTTATATTTTCTTTTCAGCATCATGGGTTGACTATATTCCATTTCAGATGTCAGTCAGTGAGAATAAAGAACTTCTTCCCTTTTGTTCTGACTGCTACCTATAATTTTTAAAGATGAAGGTAAGTGTTTTTCTTCAGAAAAATTACTGCAGTCATTGTAGGATATATGGAAAATTGAGAAAAGTGTATGAATGTGAAGCAATCTGTAATCGTATCTCAGAAATGATTCCTAAAAATCTCGGTATATATCTCTCCAAGCTGTTTTTGGTGCAATTTCTTTTTTCTTATTAGATCCTAATGGTTGTACATATTAGTTGGTTTTATCCTGACAAACTCATTCATGCATGGAAAATGATGTCAGTCCATGAGCCCCTCTTTTTCTCCAAGCTCTTTTTGGACATTTAAAATATAGTTAAGATCATACTGTTTGCAGGTGCCCACCTGAAATCCCAGGGACTCAGGAAGCTGAGGCAGGAGGATCGTAAGTTCAAGGCCAGCCTCAGCAATGTAGGGAGACAGTGTTTCAAAATTAAAAATAAAGAAGGGCTGGCTTTTCCTATGAATCAGTGGGCATTTTTGGACAAGGGACTGGAGCTCACAGAGCCCCAGGTCACTCTTCTGTGAGGTAAGAGTGACAATATCCCACTTTCACACCTAATGGGTTAGATGTCCATTAAAAGGCTGTCATGATGCAGCAGAGGTCTGTGAGCTCTGATGTAGGGGCAGGTCTAGCCTGCTGCCTGCTTTTCTAAATAGAGACTTTTGGCGTGCACCATCGCTCGTTTCTTTATATGTCGTCTACAGCAGCCCTCGTACAAACACAGACGAGTGGCTGTCACTCGAATCCTCTGGTCCACAAAGCCCGAAGTGCTTGCTGCTTGGCTTGGCTGCCGGGGACCGAGTGTTCCTGCCCACCTCACATTCCTGTGCTGCACGGGAGCCCCAAGGTGATGGCACTGGGAGGCGGCGTGGCCCTGAACGTGGCACTCTCATGCACGGAAACCCCGCCCTCCTGAAAGGGCCCCAGATGCAGGAGCCCTGTTTGGGGAGATGGCTAAGATTGCGGTTGACTACGGGCCATGGAGATGTTTGGGCATCGCCGCCTTCCGTAGTCTCACGGGACTTGGCCCGGGATCTTGCGGGACTTGAGCGAGATTGCTGATGGGGTCTGCGCCATTTGGTGTGTTGGTTGTTTGGTGGTGTGTGTGGTGCGTGTTAAAGTCGTTGTTAGAGCCAGAGAGAAAAAGTTATCAGAATAAAAGCCTGTTTGTTTCCAGTTTGCCTCTGAACTTCTTCCCGCGGCTTCGTTGCTCCAAGCGGGTCATTGCTTCAGGCTGCAACACCCCAGAAAGCTCCCTCTTCTCTTTTTCTGCCTTGTGAGGACACAGTAAAAGATGGCTGCCTGCCTGGCGCCTGGAAGAGGCCCTCCAGAGCCCGGCCACGCTGGCTCCCTGATCTGGGTCTTCCCGCCTCCAGGGCAGTATGTTTTACTCATCCGTTTGCCACCCAATCTGCGATAGTTTCTTATGGCAGCCCAAGTGGGTTAAGCCATTGGCTCTTTCCAGAAAAAGCTTGGTGGCCCCTGTCATGTATTATTATCATTATCCCTGTTATAAATATTGTCATCATTTATTCTTCAGGACTTTATAAGCTTGAACAGCACACCTCGCAGCCTCTGCGGTGGCCTGGGGTCCGCAGGAGCCCGACCAGCGAGCACCTGCCCAGCACCTGCCCTTCTGAATGCGGGCACTCTCGGGGCGGCAGGAAGGACGGGACAGCTCACACCCTGCCCCACAGCCGTCAACCAGGGGCTGACAGGAGCTACCATGTGACTGTGCCACCCCCCCCCCCCCGCCAGGGGGTGTGTCCACTTACCCTGGCTCTGAGTGGCCCAGGGATCACACTGCAGTCACGGCTGGCACCTTGCTTCCTTGTCCCGGGCTCACCCCACTCCCGCCGTTCTGCACCCACACTTTGCTTCAGTCCTTGCCTCCTTCCGTACATCTTTTCTCCTTGGTTTCTCTCTCTTTGGTAGCTTGGCTGTTTTCCTCCGTGCTAGGACAGTAGTCAGGAGACACCACGCAGGTCACAGACAAGTCTCACTGGGGGCCAAGTGGCCCATCACTCCTATGAGCCAGAACTCAGAGAACAAACTCTCAGACGCAAGCAGCCCTTTCCTGTACCTTCTGGCTCTGCTCCGGCCCCGGGTGTCCCAGGCACCAGATGGCATGGCACCTTCCCGTCTGCAGGTGGCAGGAGAAAAGCCTTTGGACCCCAAAGCTGGAGACTGCATAGAAGGGCTGCGGAGCTTCACCAGGCCTGAGGAGGAAGGGCTTAGCTATTTCCGAGCAGCCAGAAACACCAAAGGTCTTGCTGTGTTTCCTCATTTTTTATTTATTTTGCAGAGAGCTTTTCTTCGGCTCACAGAATGGCTTCATTGAGGGCCATTAATGATGGCATCGTGAGTCCCAGAGGCTGGGTCTGGGTGTCAGCTGTGGCCCTGATTCACAGCAGGAAGGGCAGTTAATTACCCAATTTGTCTTTGTCATGATTTGACCCAGCTGGGAAATGGGGAGGCAATATTGGGTGTCGCTGTAAGGGCCAGCCAGCTGGTCTGGCAAAAGCAAAGTAATGAACGCGGGGCTGGGAAACCCTTGGGTGAAGGGCAACTGGTCAGGCGCGTGTGAGCAGCACTTTTGTTTGTTTTAAACCTTGGCTCCGGGGAAAGCAGGGCTGATGCAGTGGCTGACCTGGTGTTGACGGGGCTCTTGACGTCCAGACCCAGAAACCAAGAGGTGGGAGAGGGCCGTTCCCTGGGGAGCAACCTGCTCCTGGCCAGCTGGCTCTGGGACCAGGGAAGCCATGCAGCCGTTGTTACTCTTCCTCCAGGACGGGTAAGAGAAGCCACATGCTGGTGTCAAAGACAGTTGGGTGATGTGCTCTCTGTCCGCTGATGGCTGTGGGGCTGGGGAACAGCTGTCTGCAGGAAAGGCGACCCCTGACTCCAACGAGAAGAGCTTTCAGGGGAAGCGTAAGCTCCCACATCAGGGCCTGGGGAAGGGCACCCTGTGGTCACCACCTGGGCAGGACATGGGCTGTGTTCTTTGAGGGAGGGAGAGAGGTGTTAGTGCTCCCAGGGGAGGTCCACAGACGCTCACTCCTTGCCCCTGTGTCATGGGGAAGGCAGAGGGGACGGCAGGGTGGGGGCAGGGTGCACTGTCCTCTGTGCATGTAGGGCGGTGGCTCCTTAGAGGCCAGTGGTGGGCCACTGTAGGAGAGGGCAGGTGGGGGCTGTGTGCCTGGTTTCCAGTCAGATTCAGCCACAAGATGACAACATAAAACAAACAGAAAAAAAATTGAAAAAAAAAAATTCCAATTCCAAAACAAGCATATAAATTTGTTCATTGTACAAAGATATAAGTATATATAAAAAGTTAAAAGGAGACAATCATTTCACTCACTAAGCCAGGGACAACTATACACATGTTTGCATTGTCTTGGTGGTCATAAGTATACATAAAAAAATTCTCATTTTGAAAATGTCGTTGAAATAACATTGAAGACATTTCTGCATTTTGCTGGATTTTTAAAATTTCATTTTATGGCATAAATGTTTCTTTGTAAAAAAAAAAAAACTATTAAAACCCTTTGTAAAACATCTTTTTTAGAAAATATTTTTGTAGTTGTAGATGGACACAATACTTTTATTTTATTTATTTTTACATGGTGCTGAGGATTGAACCCAGTGCCTCACATGTGCTGGGTGAGAGCGCTCTGCCACTGAGCCACAACCTCAGCCCCTGTCAAAAAACTTGAATGGCCTCATAATATCTTAATAAACAGAGGCTTGTGTGTTAATCAGCAGCTAGCCAGAAGACCACACTAAACATTTTGATAATTCCCACCAGTGAACTGGTTACACGGCTGAAGGAAGAACAGAGACGCCAAGCAGAGGAGAGCAGGGTGACCCGCAGGTTGGCGGCAGCAGGAGCTTTCTACCCCCCGGGGGGCTGGAGGAACAACGTGGGAGTTGAGGTCACCAGTGTCTAGAAGCTCGAACAGGTCCCTGTAGGTGCTGGGACCAGCCAGCACACGCTCACACATCCAGAGATGGATGGGAAACAGTTGGAGGGGGAGATACCTGGGGTGCCCTCCCGTCTGTTAGCCTCCACCAGATCTCCATGGGCTCGCTCTGACAATGGCCTCTTCTTGCTCCAAACCTTCTGTGGCCCCCATTACTGACTATTTAAAAATGTGAACCCTCACACAATCATACATGCACCTAGGGTAACGATGTCCGACTCATTCCACTGTCTTCCCTACCCCTTTGCTCCTCCCCTCCTCCCCTTTGCCCTATCCAAAGTTCCTCCACCTTATCCCATGCCCCACTCCCATAATGATTAGCATCCACTTATCGGAGAAAACATTCAGACACTGTTTTTTTTTGAGATTGGCTTATTTCACTTAGTATGATATTCTCCAACTTCATCCATTCACCTGCAAATGCCATAATTTTATTCCCTTTAAATGCTGAGTAATATTCCATTGTGTATATGTACCATAGTTTCTTCATCCATTCATCTATTGAAGAGCATTTAGGTTGGTTCTACAATTTAGCTATTGTGAATTGTGCTGCTATAAACATTGAAGTGGCTGCATTACTATAGTATGCTGTTTTTAAGTCTTTAGGGTATAGACCAAGGGGTGGGATAGCTGGGTCAATTGGTGGTTCCATTCCAAGTTTTCTAAGGAATCTCCATACTGCTTTCCATAGTGGTTGCACCAATTTGCAGTCCCACCAGCAATGTATGAATGTGCCTTTGCCCCCACATCCTCGCCAACACTTATTCTTGCTTGTGTTCTTGATAACTGCCATTCTGACTGGAGTGAGATGAAATCTTAGAGTAGTTTTAATTTGCATTTCTGTAATTACTAGAGATGTTGAACACTTTGCACAAATGGTGTGACTCCATGCATAACCAGAGAAGTAAAAAATTCCGCTCCATTTGTGTATAATGAGTCAAAGAGGTTTCTACTGTCATGTATAACTGGTTAGAACTAATAAATAAATTAAAAAAAAAAAATAGGGCTGGGGATGTGACTCAGTGGTCAAGTGCCCCTGAGTTCAATCCCCAGTTAACCTCCTCCCAAAAGAAACTGTGGTATATATACACAATGGGATGTTTACTCAGCATTAAAAGAGAATAAAATCATGGCATCTGCAGGTAAATGGATGGAGTTGGAGAATATCATGCTAAGTGAAATAAACCAATCCCCCAAAACCAAAGGCCAAATATTCTCTCTCTCTGATAAGTGGATGCTGATCCACAATGGGAGGAGGGGGCATGGAAGAATGGAGGAACTTTGGATTGGGCAACGGGGAGGGAGGAAAAGTGAGGGGGCATGGGGTTCGGAAAGACGGTGGAATGAGAAGGACATCATTACCCTGGGTGTTTGTATGTTTGCATAAATGGTGAACAGTGTGGAGCTGGCATCTGCTCAGCGCTTGGTAAGGGCCATGCACTACATCATAGCATGGCGGGGGGTGTCACATCAGAGCAAGCAAGCTATCTTTTCCTCATCTTATAAAGCCACTAATACCATCATGGAGGCTCAACCTCATGACTTCATCCAATCCTAGTCATCCCCAAAGGCCCCACCTCCACATATCATTAACATGAATTTGGGGAGTAAGTTTCTAATAGATGAAATTTAGGGGACAATCAAACCGTAGGAAGACCTAAAATGCTCTTATTTTAATAAAAGTGAGCAGTGTCACTTCTTATACATATTTTTATGGAGGTTAAGAGTAGAAAGATATCCACCAGCTGTCTCCACTGGTCACCTAAGGGGGACGGTGTATGGCAAACGCTGTAGAGATTATTCTTAGTGCACATATTTGTATTTTTTCTAAAATTATGGGACACATGTTACATTCATAATTTTTATAAGAAATTTAATAAAAGGATTAAATACTGTGAAAAGAAAATCATGGTTTCCTCCTTCAAGTTTGCCCACACTTATCAGAGCCTCATCTCCCTGTGCAGGGAAACTTCCTGGAACCTGGAGACTGTGCTGAGGTTAATCCCGCCCCCCCCCCCCCCCCCCCCCCCCCCCCCCCCCCCCCCCCCCCCCCCCCCCCCCCCCCCCCCCCCCCCCCCCCCCGCTTGCTTTGTCTCTCTGCTTCAGGTCTGAGAGGACCCACTGCAGCGAGGCTGAGGAGCCTTTCAGAAGTGCGTGCACCGCGGGGTGCAGTCACCCACCCAAGGGAGGCTGGTACCATCCTGCAGCCCATCAGGCCCGTCTTCAAAGCTCAGCTGTTGACTGCCAGGCTCCAGCTTCAAGCCAGGGTCTTGGCTTAGCTTCCATTACCACCGTCTGGAGCCATGTGGGCTTTTAATAAGAAAATTGATTTGGCCCCAGGCTTAATCCCTTAGGTGTATATATATATATTTTTTTTTTCTAGGACAGCAAGTTCATGGCTCTGCAATGTCTGATTTAGATGTTTTGCAAATGTACTCTTTGACAAGGCTTAATTAAAGAGGATTGCATCTAGATGGGAACACTCTACCATTTCCATAACAAACACTATTATTTCCAGGAGTGATATATTTTTTTTGTTCTATTGATGTCTTTTATGGTGATGTCATAAAAAGCAGATTATGACTTCTCATTATGAGGCAGATGGAGAAGAAGATGCATTTTGATTACCAGAGAGAGGAATATGTTCTTTTCAAATGATACCTTAATAGCCAGTGAGGGCTGAACTGGACCTGAATAGGAGGGCCAAGCAAATGACTTTTTCATGGGCCTGACTTTATAGCAGGTTCCTTTTGTGTGTTTTAAAATGAGATCCATCAAATGTGAAACTGATTTTTCAGTGTGGCCAGAAACAAAGGTTCCAGAGATCATACATCTTTCTGAAATTATTAGTAACAATTAGCGAAACTCATTTACGGAGTCTCAATTTAGTAACAAGAAACTAGGCTTATTTTTAAAAAACCCATTATAATTAAATAACACATTTATAAAGTGTGTAGTGAGAATCATTCATTAAAACATATATTTCATATTATAAGAGCTATCTATTCTTCACTGTTATTAATTGGGAAGTATTATCTTTTTATATACTTAAAAAGAATAGCCAGCCCTGCTTACTCCCATATGAGCACTTCCCCCTGTCTTTAATTATTTTTTAAAACACCATATTAAATGACTTCATATGACTTAAGCTTTGATTGTAACATAAGCTACTTAAACCAAATTTAAAAGTTGAACATTTACCTTTTTCAAGTTATTTTTATTTATTTATGTAAATAACACTGATTTGTGTAACTTCCTTAGAGAAAACCTTTGTCTGTGTTGCTAATTAACTTTCCTAGGATCAGCACAGGAAGCACATTTCCTGGGTCAAAGCATTTAAACAACAAACTTCCAAGAAATTTGTACCAATTTGTACTTCGTATATGAACAAAATGTACCTGTCAGCATTTGCTGGGGCAGAAGTGCAGTGCCTTCCCATTTCCGTTCCATGCCCTTGATGTGTGGGCAGAGGCGAGACTGCAGGGCCCAGGGCCTTGGATGCCTCAACTGTCAGAGACAGACTCCTTGCTGAGTTTGAGTAGCGCTCAGCCCCAGGAACATTTTGGAATAATTCCATTTAAATTCTGAGCTTTGGTGAAAATACAGTGCTATGCTTATAGAATTAGTTTTGCTTCTTCCTCCACCATCAGAATTACTAGCACAGAGCTACCAGATCTAAAAGGGGATTAGACCTCCTATGATTTCAATTTGACTTAAGAAATAATCGTGTCATATGCAAATCCATGAAACCCAAAGTAGACACTTCTTCCTCCACTTTTTTTTTTTTTTTTTAAATTTTAAAGCTGAGTTCATATAGAGTCAATTACCCTGAGCAGATTATGTTTTTAGTTTGGACTAATTATCCATGAATTGGACATATTGGAGGAACCTCTCTGACTGTGTCTGTGGAAGGGAGAATCAAGCCAGGGAGGGAAGCACATTACTGCAGAAAGAGGGAACTTCAAAGACAGGCTAAAAAGCCAGAAGGAAAACAAAGGCTTGTAACATATTTGCAGAATGAAACTGGGTGGAGGGGCAAAAAGCAGAAGCAATTAATTCATTTCTGTGGGAATTAATTCATGAGTCTTCACCCTGAACTCTCCACGTCCCTTCCTTTGTTGCAGGTCCAATACTCCTTGTGCTTTGCACACACCTAATTAATTAGAACACGCATTGCCTTCCTTTGCCAAGGGTGCACAATTTATCATGTCAGGCCCCTGAAACCATCTTAGGTAACTTTTTTTAAATGTATGCAGATTACTTGTTGCTAGCTCCTATGGAAAGTGATGAAAAATGCACTTTTCCTGCTTGGGAATCTTTAAAACCAGGGGCAGGTAGGGATTTTACTGACAGGCAGTTGAAATGGAGAAGCAATGTTGTGTCCCCAACTTTCTGGGCTCAAGTTCACATGGTGCTGCTGTGATCAGGGCCTCGGTTTCCCCATATGCAGTTACCTGCCTTGCGGGGTGAGGGTGCTTGAATTAGATGGTTGCCCAGGATGATTCTCCTCACTAAGTGCCTATTTCTTCAAGGCCAGAGCTGTGTTTCCCAGCAGACACCTGGACCGAGGCTTAGGACATCAAAAAAAGGAAGGAAGCTCTACTTTCATGGACTTAGCCAGAACTTTCCAACCATAGAAGTCCAGCAAAAGGCTGTTTTGACTTTATTGTGCTTTAAGTTTGGTTTGTGTTACAGTTTGGAGGGACCATATTCTTTTCACAGCTCAGAGCCTTTAAAGGACCCAGTTGATCCCTCTTTAGCCTGAGGATTCTATGCAAGATGAGACTGCTAATAGGAATCTAGCAGTGAAGGCCAGACGAGGTAGGAGTGTGAAAACCATTTGAAATGTCTTTTACTGAATGCTACAGGGTTTCCAAATGAAGACCGCTTGCTTCCTGTGGCGTTCCCAAATCAGGAGAGGGGATTTTCTCAGTATAAAGTCAATGCAGATATGCATCTGGTGTCATCTGTGGGCGCTCCCTACCCAGAGGGGTCTCACAGCCTCGGGCAGGTTCTCTGGGGCTGGAAACACAGATGAGCCCATCTTTTCCTGTTTTAGTTGCTTTTCTATTTGGAGCAACGTTTCAAAAATGTCTCCTTAATTTTCAGCAGTGGGATTTGGGGATGAATGTGAAGAGGAGTTCTCCTCTCTCCCTGTTTTTATTTTTATTTTCCCATTTGCTGGAGTCCGCTGACCACTCTGCAGCTGTTTTATTGAAGCTCCCTGACCTCTGTGGGATACCAAAATATGAATGCTGGAATAAGCTTGCCCCAGTCTATTACGGTTCCCAAGTACATGTCTCGTGTCAAGGTTATTTAATATTTTGCTATAATGAAAGTCAAAGCTGGGCTGATGTCATGGTTTGGGTCTTAATTGTCCCCCTGAGTCTCCTGTGTTGAGACGTGGTCTGCAGCTGATGGTGTGATTAGGAGGTGACGTCCTGTGGGAGGAAGTCAGGTCTGTAGGAATGTGCCCTTGACCTGTTTGCTGGGCCCCAGCCCCTTCCCCTCCCCTGCTGGGAGATGAGCAGTCTTGCCCCCCCCCCCCCCCCCCCCACCCCCCCCCCCCCCCCCCCCCCCCCCCCCCCCCCCCCCCCCCCCCCCCCCCCCCCCCCCCCCCCCCCCCCCCGCCCTCCTCCCCACGGTGCTCTACCTCGAAAAGTCCCAAAGCCACGCAGCCGCGCAGCCACAGCCTGAACCCTCTGAAACCACGAGCCAAAATAAATCTTTCCTCCTTCTAAATTGATTTTCCCAGGTATTTTGTCACAGTGGCAGCTGACGAACACAGACACAGCTGGGGAAATCTTTATGGATCCAAAGCGAATCACTCCCCGGGGACAGAGCTACCTGTACCTCGCAAGCTGCCTCCTTGGAAAGAGGCCGGCTTCAGTTCTGTTCCCAGCTCCTACCTCAGACAGGCTGAAGGAGGCGCACACAGGTGGACAATGGCAGGGGCCAGAGGAGGCCAGGTGACCGGTGCTGAGCTTCCAATACCTGATCCTGGGTCATAGGCGGGACTCTTGGCTGGCAGGATATTTTTTTAATACTCTCCATTCAATTACCTTTTTTTTTAAAAAATTTATTCAAAGTTGTTGTATATGTGACAACAGTAGCATGCATTACAATTCATAATACACATATAGAGCACCTTTTCACATATCACTGTTTGTATACAAAGTATATTCATACTATTCATGTCTTCAAACATGCTTTTCACATAAAAACCTGACTTTCAGCTTCATTTGAAAAGAATTTCTGACGACACTTAGCTGGCCTTTCAAGTGGACAAGGCTTCCAGGGCTGCTGGGGCCTGGGCTCTGGGTGGTCTTTGCTCCCCTGCTTCCTTCTGGCAGAGCTAATCCCCTTCCTGTCCTGTGGCTCTTCAGGCTGGAGGCCCTGGCCCTACACCAGTGTGTGAGCACTAGTCTCGGGAAGTCCTTTTCCCTTCCTAAACCTTATTTTCTTGCGTGTAAAATGAGGAGCTGGACACAACAGGGTCCCACATCTCAGCCTTCGTGACTCTGGGATGATCAGACATATAAAACTCCTGACTTTGGATCTAGAGTAAAGTGCAGTTACATATTTTGTCTTCTGTTATAGTTTGGAACTGTAATGTACCCAAAGCTCATGTGTTGAGGACTTGGTACCTGATGCAGCATTCAGAGCTGGGGCTCCAGCCTCAGGAATGGGTTGATCAATTGATGGATTCACAGCGGCCTGGAGGAAGGGACTCTCGGAGGTGGCAGAAACTGCAGGATCCTAGTCGAATGGAGTGGGTCCTTGGGGTCATGCTCTTGGGGACTCTATCTTGCCCTGGGCTCCCCCCCCACCCCCCTCTCTCTCCTTCACCATGAGCTGAACAGCTGTCCTCCACCTTCTGCCATGATGTCACCTCAGGCCCAAAGCCATGGAGAGAGCCAATCGTGGACTGAAACCTCTGAAACCATGAGCCAAAACAAGTCTTTCCTCCCTTAAGGTGATTTTCTCAGATACTTAGCCACAGTGAGAGAAAGCTAACATATTTTCTTTGAAGAATTTAAAATTCGTGTATTATTTACAAAGTCATTTGTAACTTGACAGAGTGGGACCAAGTCTCCCAGGGGCCTGGAGGATTCTAGGGAGAACAGAGGGCCAGCTTTGCTGTGGGGTTCGTCTCCCCCTTCAGCCAGCCAGGAGGCTGCAGGGATGGGGCCATTCATGGCTCCTAGGAAGCAAACAGAGGGCAGGAAGGGCAGGGTCCCACAGTGCCCTTCAGGGTCACAACCCAAGTCACCTGAAGACCTCCCCCAGGTAGGGGCCACCTCTTCATGGCTCTGTCACCTCCTAAGATCACCACACTGGGGAGTAAGTCTTTAACCCATGGGCCTTTGGGGGACACTTCAGATCCAAACCATAGCAGCATGCTCTCTGGACTCAAGAAACTCTCACTGAGGGAGGAGATAAAGTGCACCCTTAGGACCGCACCCTCGCAGAGGAGATGGGTGTCTCTGCCTCCTTTACTCCACTTTAAAGGCTCATTCATTTCGTTGTCTAGGCCTTTGGGGAGAAACAAAGAGAAATGATTTACAAATAAATTTAGGAAAATACAAAAGCCTAGGTTAAAGTGTGTCCCGTGTCAGGCTGATCTTTCTGAGCATGTTCTCTTTCTCCTCTGACCCTGTGCTTGGCCCACACGCTGTCCTCATCATAAGCTGCCTGGTAAGGACTTTCTTTATTAATTTTTTATTTTAATTTGTTCTTATTAGTTTTACATGTAGTAGAATGTATTTTAACATTTGATGCATATATGGAGTAATAACTTCTCATTGTGCTGGTTGTACAGAATGTATAATTGAGGAGCCCTAATCAAGGAGATAGCTAAAGATTACGGTTAGCTGAGAGCCATAAAAGATGTTCTAGTTTCCACCTGATATTAATACATTATTCAAAGAATCTTTGTATGTCCGTGAACACTGTGTGACACACCTGTAAGCTCGAGCTATAAGCACTTGTCCTTGTTAAAGCTAAATGTATATAACCGGGTGAGGTTGGTTAGAGGTAGTTAGAAGAAGAAGAAGGTTGCTGGTTGAAAGGAGTTAGAGCGGTTAGAGTTCGAGAGGTTGCTGAAGCCGGAGAGAGAACAAGAATAAAAGACCTTTTTTCATTTTCATTCTGCCTCCAAATTTTTTCCCGCGGCGTCGTAGCTGCAAGCAACAGCATCAGGCAGCTACATATAATTATATTGGTTGTGTAATCATATTTGCACGTCAGATAGTAATGTCTGATTCAGTCTACTATTTTTCCTATTCCCATTCCCCCTCCCTTCCCTTCATTCCCCTTTGTCTAATCCAAAGTACTTTTACTCTTCCCTAATACCCACTCCCCCCATTGTGAATTAGCATCAACATATCAGGGAAAACATTTGGGCTTTGGTTTTGGGGGATTGGTTTATTTCACTTAGCATGATAGTCTTCAGTTCCATCCATTTATCAGCAAATGCCATAATTTCATTCTTCTGTAAGCCTTAGTAATATTCCATTGTGTATATAAACCACATTTTCTTTATCCATTTATCTGTCGAAGGGCACCTAGGTTGGTTCTGTAGCTTAGCTATTGTGAATTGAGCTGCTATTAACATTGATGTGGCTCACCACTGTAGTATGCTGATTTTAAGTCCTTTGGGTATAAACCGAGGAGTGGGATGATTGGGTCAAATGTGGTTCCATTCCAGGTTTTCTGAGGAATCTCCATACTGCTTTCCAGAGTGGTTGCACCAATTTGTGGTCCCACAAGCAATGTATAAGCGTGCCTTTTCCCCGACATCCATCCTTGCCAACATTTATTGTTCTTTGTATTCTTGGTAATTGCTATTCTGACTAGAGTGAGATGAAATCTCAATGTAGTTTTAATTTGCATTTCTCTAATTGCTAGAGATGTTGAACATTTTTTCTTTTTTTAGTTTGATTCCAACTCATTTACTGATTCTTGATTTTACTTCTTAAGCTTTAGGAGTCTTGTTGAGGAATTTAGTTCCTAAGCCGATATGATGGAGATTTGGGCCTACTTTTTCTTCTAGTAGGCGCAGGGTCTCTGATCTAATGCCTGCTGAAGGCCAGCTTCAGCAAAGATGTTAAGTTCTTCCCGCTTGGTGCTGAAGGGAACGTCGACGACAGGAAAATAATCCACACACAAGTCAGGTTGTAGAAATCCTTCTACTGTTCTCCTTTTACTTTTCTCAGTATGGCCTCTTATACATCCCAACAAGCACAGTAATTCACATTTTTTCTTAGGGAGGTAACATAAAGGAATTTCAGTAAAGAAGATTACAATAAAGGGTTTCCAGAAATTAACTATACAACAAAAATTTCCAGTAATTAACTATAGGGGGTTACATTAGGTTTCCAGTAATTAACAATAAGGAATTTCAGGAATTAACTATAATAAAGAATTTCCAGTAAGGAATGTTAGGAATTAACTATAATAAAGAATTTCCAGTAGTTAACTATAAAAAGGTTTCAGGAATTACCTAGGGAGATCAATTATCCTAACTCCTGATTAATCTTATCTATAGGTAGGGGAAGGTATTCTAAAAATCTTAAAGCTAATGTTAAAAATTCTTTAACTCTAGGTATGCCTGATCATAAAGTTATATTGCCCTAGTATCTTCTTTAAACTTCAACTGGGCTCATCCTACCGGCTTAGCTAGTTTCTGGCTTTAGATTCCACAGGGCCATTGAACTGGTTTTATTATTGATAATTAAATATATTAGAACCTGGTGGTCATACAATAGAAATACATCAAGAGTACAGACAAAGCACACAAAGTTAATTCTTGGTGGTCGCATAAAGTGGCATCTCATCCGCAAAGAGGAGCCAAGCTCAGACCCCCAGGCATTTGGAGGGAGCTTGGGCTCAAACTCATTTGCATAACCAAGGAAAAACCCAGATTTCTGGATAAGCAGGTGGACACCTGGCTTGATTCTTGTTTGGAAGAACTAGGCCCACACAGCCCTGAATTAACAGGTTGGGGGTCAGCTCAATTCCAGGTTGGGGAGATCTCAGACTCACAGCCCCGAATTAACGGGTTGGGGTCGAGCTCAAATCCCCAGATGAGGAACACCGCAAATGCCTACGACCTTGATCAACTCTGAGTTGAGTTTAGTGCATGGTGAGAGACAGGGATTTAATTTCATTTTGTTACATATGGATTTCCAGTTTTCCCAGACCGTTTGTTGAAGAAGCTGTCTTTTCTTCAATGTATGTTTATGGCGCCTTTGTCTAGTGTAAGATAACTGTATTTATGTGTGTTTGCCCCAGTGTCTTCATGTCTGTTTTATTGCCAATATCATGCCATTTTTGTTACTCTATAGCTCTGTAGAACGTCATTAGGATTTTAATAGGAATTGCATCAAATCTGTAGAGTGCTTTAGTGAATGGCCATTTTGACAATATTAATTCTGTTTCTCCAAGAGCATGGGAAATCTTTCATCTTCTAAGGTCTTCTTCAATTCCTTTCTTTAGTGTTCTGTGGTTTTCATTGTAGAGGACTTTTGTTAGATTGATTCCCAAATATTTTAATTTTTTTGAGGCTATTGTGAATGGGGGTAGTTTTCCTAATTTCTCTTTCAGTAGATTCATCACTGATGTATAGGAACACAATTGATTTATGGGTGTTAATTTTATACCCTGCTACTTTGCTGAATTCATTTATGAGTTCTAGAAGTTTTCTGGTGGAATTTTTTGGATCTTCTAAATATAGAATCATGTCTTAGGCAAACAGTGATAGTTTGAGTTCTTCTTTTTCCTATTTGTATCCCTTTAATTTATTTTTTTTTCTGTCTAATTGCTCTGGCTAGAGTTTCAAGGATGATGTTGAATAGAAGTGGTGAAAGAGAGCATCCTTTTTTCTTTCAGTTTTTAGAGGGAATGCTTTCAATTTTTTCCCATTTAGAATGATGTTGGCCTTGGGTTTAGCATATATAGCTTTTACAATGTTGAGGTATGTTCCTACTCTCCCTAGTTTTTCTAGTGTTTTGAACATTAAGGTGTGCTGTATTTTGTCAAATGGTTTTTCTACATCTATTGAGAGAATCATATGATTCTTGTCTTTAAGTTTATTGATGAGATGAATTATGTTGATTGATTTCCATATGTTGAACCAACATTGCATCCCTGGGATAAATCCAACTTGATCTTGGTGCACTGTCTTTTTAATATGTTTTTGTATGCAATTTGCCAGAATTTTATTGAGAATTTTTTCATCTATGTTCATCAGGGATATTGGTCTGAAGTTTTCTTTCCTTGATGTGTCTTTGTCTAGTTTTGGTATCAGAGTGATACTAGCTTCATAGAATGAGTTTGGAAGGGTTCCCTCCTTTTCTATTTCATGGAATTATTTGAGGAGTATTGATATTAATTCTTCTTTAAAGGTCTTGTAGAACTCAGCTGAGAATCTGTCTTATCCTGGGCTTTTCTTAGTTGATAGGCTTTTGCATGTGTCTTCTATTTCATTGCTTGAAATTGATCTGTTTAAATAATGTATGTCCTCTTGATTTGGTTTGGGTAGGTCATATGTCTCTAGAAATTTTCTGATGTCTTCAAGAATTTCTATTTTATTAGAGTATAAATTTTCAAAATAGTTTCTGATTATCATATGTATTTAGTAGTGTCTGACATATTTCCTTTTTCCTCATGAATTTTAGTAATTTGAGTTTTCTTTCTCTTTGTTAGCATGGCTAAGGGTTTATCATTTTTATGTATATTTTCAAAGAATCTTCTTTTTTGTCAATTTTTTGAATGGTTTCTTTTGTTTCAATTTCATTGATTTGAGCTCTGATATTAATTATTTCCTGTCTTCTACTGCTTTTGGTGTTGATTTCTTCTTCTTCTTCTTTTTTTTTTTTTTTTTTTCAGGGCTTTGAGATGTAATGTTAGGTTATGTATTTGGCTATTTTGTATTCTTTTAATAAATGAGCTCAATGCAATGAACTTTCTTCTTAGAACTGCCTTCATAGTGTTCCAGAGATTTTGATATGCTGTGTCACTATTCTCATTTACTTCTAAGTATTTTTTTAAATTTTATCCTTGATTTCTTCTGCTATCCATTGGTCATTCAATAATGTATTATTTAGTCTCCAGGTGTTAGAGTAGATTCTATTTTTTATTTTATCATTGATTTCTAATTTCATTCCATTATGATCTGATAGAATTCAAGGTATTATCTCTACATTTTTGTATTTACTAAGAGTTGCTTTGTGATATAAGATATGGCCTATTTTAAAGAAGCATCCATGTGCTTCTGAGAAGAAAGTGCATTCAATCATTGATGGATAAAATAGTCTGTCTATGTCTATTAAGTCTAAATTATTGATTGTATTGTTTAGTTCTATAGTTTCTTTGTTTAGTTTTTGTTTGGAGGATCTACCCAGTGGTTAGAGAGGAGTTTTAAAGTCGCCCAGTATTATTGTGTTGTTGTCTATTTGATTCTTGAAATTGAGAAGGGTTTATTTGATGTATATAGATGCTCCATCGTTTGGGGAATAAATACTTATGATATGTCTTGTTGATGTATAATTCCTCTAAGCAATATGAAGTGTTCTTTTTTCCCCTTTTTTGATTGACTTTGGGTGTAAGTCCGCTTTATCCGATATGAGGATAGAAACCCCTGCTTGTTTATGGGATGCATGTGAGTGATATGTTTTTTCTCAGCCTTTCAGTCTGTGGGTGTCTTTGCCTATGAGGTGATTCTCTTGGAGACAGCATATTGTTGGGTCTTGTTTTTAAATCCAGTCTGCTAGTCTATGTCTTTTGATTGATGAGTTTAGGCCATTTACATTCAAGGTCATTATTGAGATATGATTTGTATTCCCAATCATTTTGCTTTATTTCTGGTTTTTAATTAGAATTAATTTCTCCTTTGATTCACTGTTCCTTTAGTGTAGTTCCTCCCTTTGCTGGCTTTCAATTTTTTTTTTTTTCATTTCATCTTCATGAAATATTTTGCTAAGAATGTTCTGTAGTTCAGGCTTTCTAGTTGTGAATTCATTTACTTTTGTTTATCATGGAAGGTTTTTATTTCATCATCAATTCTGAAGCTTAATTTTGTTGTGTGTAGTGTTCTTGGTTGGCATCCATTTTCTTTCAGAGCTTTGTATGTGTTTTTCCAAGACCTCCTAGCTTTGCGGGTCTGGGTTGAACAATCAGCTGAGATCCAAATTGCTTTCCCCCTAAACATAATCTGATATTTTTCTCTGGAAGCCTTTCAAATTCTATCCTTATTCTATCAGGCTTTTCATAATAATTTGCTTTCGTGTGGATCTGTTGTAATTTTGTACATTTGGGGTCCTGCAAGCCTCTTATATTTGATTTTCCATGTCGTTCTTTAGGTTTGGGTAATTTTCTGATATTCTTTCTTTTTTTTTTTATTTGGAATAAATACTTATGATATGTCTTGTTGATGTATAATTCCTCTAAGCAATATGAAGTGTTCTTTTTTCCCTTTTTTGATTGACTTTGGGTGTAAGTCCGCTTTATCCGATATAAGGGGGAGGATAGAAAACCCTGCTTGTTTATGGGATGCATGTGAGTGATATGTTTTTTCTCAGCCTTTCAGTCTGTGGGTGTCTTTGCCTATGAGGTGATTCTCTTGGAGACAGCATATTGTTGGGTATTGTTTTTTTTTTTTTTAAATCCAGTCTGCTAGTCTATGTCTTTTGATTGATGAGTTTAGGCCATTTACATTCAAGGTCTCATTATTGAGATATGATTTGTATTCCCAATCATTTTGCTTTATTTCTGGTTTTTAATTAGAATTAATTTCTCCTTTGATTCACTGTGTCCTTTAGTGTAGTTCCTCCCTTTGCTGGCTTTCAATTTTTTTTTTTTTCATTTCATCTTCATGAAATATTTTGCTAAGAATGTTCTGTAGTTCAGGCTTTCTAGTTGTGAATTCATTTACTTTTGTTTATCATGGAAGGTTTTTATTTCATCATCAATTCTGAAGCTTAATTTTGTTGTGTGTAGTGTTCTTGGTTGGCATCCATTTTCTTTCAGAGCTTTGTATGTGTTTTTCCAAGACCTCCTAGCTTTGCGGGTCTGGGTTGAACAATCAGCTGAGATCCAAATTGCTTTCCCCCTAAACATAATCTGATATTTTTCTCTGGAAGCCTTTCAAAAATTCTATCCTTATTCTATCAGGCCTTTTCATAATAATTTGCTTTCGTGTGGATCTGTTGTAATTTTGTACATTTGGGGTCCTGCAAGCCTCTTATATTTGATTTTCCATGTGTCGTTCTTTAGGTTTGGGTAATTTTCTGATATTCTTTCTTTTTTTTTTTGGTACCGGGGATTGAACTCAGGGGCACTCGACCACTGGGCCTCATGCCCAGCCCTTTTTTTTTGCATTTTATTAGAGACAGGGTCTCACTGAGTTGACTAAGTGCCTTGCCATTGCTGACACTGGCTTTGAACTTGCAATCCTCCTGCCTCAGCCTCCCAAGTGCTGGGATTACAGGCGTGCGACAACACACCGGCTTCTGATATTATTTCATTGAAAAGATTGTGCATTCCTTTGGTTTTGTATCCCTGCAACTTCATTTATTCTGATAAATCTTAAATTTGGTCTTTTCTTCTCTTCCCATAACTCTTGGAAATTCCGTTTATGGCCTCTTAACAACTTCTCTCCATGGTCAACTTTATTTTTCAAGATTGTATATTTTTTCTTATTGCCTAAAACTCTGTCTTCCAACTGGTTAGTCTTTTGGTGATGCTTTCCATTGAATTTTTAAGTTGGCTTATTGATTCCTTCATGTTGAGGATTTCTGCTTGATTTCTTTTCAGAATCTCTCTATCGAAAGTGATGTTTCACCTTCTGAATTTTATCTCTGATTTCATGGCCTTTACCTCATGTATCAGTTTAACTATGTACATTCTAAACTCCTTCTCTGACAGTTCTTCACTGTGGTGCCAATGGATTCTGTTATTGGAGCATCATGGTTTGTTTGAGGTGCTTTGTTCCCTTGTTTTTTTCATGTTGTTTGTGTGTCTTCCATCTAGCAGTGGATCGGAGGATCAGTTTCTACCCTGTAGACTTATAGTGTCCCTGAGAGGTTGCAGTACCTCACTTTAAGGGGGAGGCAAATAATAACAGCAACCCATGCAAAAAAATATACATCCTTAAACCACATAGCTCCTACTAAGACATCTACAGTTTTGTTGCGATTAAAAACAGGAATGATGTATCCAGTTGTTGCCTACAGTAAAAACAGTAAGTTTGCAAAAGGGTTTACAATTTCAAATGGTGGACAAAGAGAGAGCTGAGGTAGTATAGATATAATACTTATGAGGAAGGAGGGCAGAAGATAGAAGTAAAAATTTATAGGAAGAGTCTAAGAGGGAACAATACAGGTTGGCTGTTAGCAGGAGAAAAGAGAATCAAGGGAAACAGATAAGTGAGAGAAAAAATGTATAAAGTAAAATTTTTAAAAATATTAAAAATTGAAGGAAAAAAGTAAAAAATAAAAAGAATATGAAACAAAACTGAAATATACTATGCAATCATACCAGTCCTTAATAAATTGATGTTTGAAAAATAATTTAATTTCAAAAAATGGTGGAAATGTGACAGAAAAAAGGAAAATAATCTCACTTGAAAGTTTTTTTTTTTTTTTTTTTTTTTTTTTTGGTACTGGGGATTGAACGCAGGGGCACTCGACCACTGGGCCACATCCCCAGCCCTCTTTTGTATTTTATTAGAGACTGGGTCTCACTGAGTTGCTAAGTGCCTGGCCATTGCTGAGGCTGGCTTTGAACTCGCGATCCTCCTGCCTCAGCCTCCAAGTGCTGGGATTACAGGCGTGCGCCACCGCCGCCCGGCACTTGAAAATTGTTTTTGTTAGAGTTTCCAGAGTTCCTTAGTTTCCCTTCTCAGCAGGCTCCTGCACTTAGGCATATTCTCTGTCATGCTGCGTGGGTTTGCCTGGCTTGTTTTTGGAGCCAGATTTAGTTCTGCCAGAAATCGGTTCCCCTAGCTGCAGGCCCCAACCTGCAACTGCAAGATGGATTCTTCCGCTGTCTTCTGCATGACTCGGGGGGAGAGATGGTGGCTTCTTTCCCATACAAGGATGTTAGGCAGTGCAGCTTACTATTAATTGGACAGTGACTCTGATCTCTAAACTCTCTGAACCCTGACACACTTCAGTTCCCCCAAGAATGGGGGCTCCTTTAATTCCCTCATTGCTTTACTGTGTTCACAGAGGGACCTTTTTGGTTTGTGCCTCCATCCATTGCCGTGGCTGTGAGGCTAACGACTTTTTCCTTGTTTTATTATATTTGATCTCCTGAGTCCCCAATCTGTTTCAAGTATCCAGTCTTAAATTCTAGGAAAGTTCCCCCTAATTCTTGTTCATTCACCCACCTTGCTGAAAAGCTGTCTGTCTGCTTTAGTTGGTTTTACACCACGGAGCAGCCAGGGAAGAGACCTCACTATTCCACCATATTCCTCCTCATCTCAGGATTTTTCTTATCTTTGTATTCCTTTCTCCAACTCTGGTGAAACCTACTTTACCATTGAGCCTTGGGGGCTCTGGACAGCGAGGGCTCAGCCACTATTTGTGGGATGAGTGAGCGAGGGATAACTGAAGAAAACAGGGCAGAAGGCCTAGCAAGCACCATTTACACAGCTGGAGGCCAGCCCTCTCCTTGCTTTCTTCTGCTTCTCACATTGCCTCCCTCATGCCCGCAGCAGAGCTCCTGAACCATCCTACCCTCAGGCACACAGGCGCACAGGCCCGGCCAGGTCTTGCCCGGCTGAGGGGGATCTAATTTTCAAGGATGTCAGAGGCTAAGCAACGGATGACTTCTCTGAGAACATTTCCCATTTTCCTTCCTGATGCACTAGAGGGATGAGCTGGGCTGGTCACTTTATCTTCCTTATCTGCAATACTATAGCCAAATGTCATTGGTCTGACCAGTTAGGGATGAAGGGCAGGCTGAGGAGGGAGAAAGCCGGACCATGCTCATCATGTCTGAGGAACCATCTGTTTAACTTCCTGAACTACTCCTTACTGGGCAAAAGCAAGATAGTTTATGCCAGACACCCTGGGCTATTTCTAACACTGGCTTTGCTAGGAATAAACTACTTAAATGGTGAATCAATTGCCTAACTATTTTACATTATTTCTATGATCATAAAACTAAAAGCAGCTATTCATGCTTAACATGTACTATTTACCATGCTAGGTGTGGTATGTACGTTTTCTTATTTGGTCCAATCAGCAAACTGCCACTCTGCATTCTTGTCTCTATGGAGGTTAAAGCTGAGGCCCTGAGACATTAAGCCAGTCCTGCCAGTTGCAGAGCTGGTGAGTGCAGAGCTGGGAATGGCATGCTGATCTTCTGCCCGGAAGCCCACACTCTCCTCCCTCAGTGATCCTCTGCTTTGTGAGAATGAGCTGGTCGGTCCACAGTAGGTCAGTCATGGCCAAAGTCCTCCTAGTGAAATCCTCCCTCCCCTAGATGGACCCACGTTCATTTGGAAAAACCATGATTTTGTTCTGATGGATGAAAATGATTTGATGATTCTGTGTCCTGTGGGTAAAAGCAGGCTCTACCTGCATCAAACGTCTGTTCTTCCTTTATCACAGCTTCATTCTGAGACTGAATAAAAATGCAGAGGGCACACAATTTTAGCCTACCACAATTTTTACTTTTAGAATACTTTTGCAAATGGTGCTGAAGGAGGTACAGATTCCACGTAGAATAGACTAGGATATTTTGTTTCTTCCAAACAAACCTGGAGATGGAAAAAAAAAAAAAAAAAAAAGAAAAGAAAACACAACTTTTATTTTAAAGGTACTAAAAGGTGACTTCTGGGTATTCAGCCACCAACTTTGAGTACCCTGGTGAGCACAGGGCCAGATGCTGGGAAGGCAAAGAGAAAAAGAGGCAGGCCCTGCCCCATGGGCACCTGACTTAGGAAGCACTGTTGCAGAAATCAGAAACCCACCTGGGATAGCTCACGTATACTGAGGCCTGGAAAGAAGGCACAGTCCAGCCAGGCCCCGTGAGGTGTGATCAAACATCTCCAAGAAGAGGCTCATAAGCAACCTGAGTGGACATGTCCCCGAGCATGCCATCTCAGATAACCCTCTCTTGGAGATATCCCTCTGGAACTCCCAGAAGTAATTTGGGGAGACTTGGTGTGAAGGATAAAGAGTCAACAGTTGTGTAGATTGGCATAGCATGCTAGTCAAAAATGCATGTTACAGTTCATCTGACCTCATTGCAACTTGTAGGCCCCTGAGATGTGGGGATGTTTGGGTCCACAAGAAAAATGGTTTTTGCTTTGCTTGGGCCAGAGATAACTGAGCCAAGGACCATGGATAGGGATATGACAAGACCACCAAGACACAGATAATTCAGGGGATGAAGTCAGCCGCCTTTGCCTTTCTGTCTAGAAGACAAAGGACAGCTGTGGGTTCTTTGGCAGCCCTCCCATCAAAGGCCAGGTTTATGTCTCAATCATTTGAATCTAGGTGGGCTTTGTGACCAACAAAATAGCATGGAAGTGACGCTATTATGGACCCTAAGGAATCGGGAGCTCATACTTCTTGGCTGTTAGAACTCTCTGTCCAAGATCTCTATGCCACCAAGCATCAGTCTGACTACCCTGATTGTCATGCTAGAAAGCCACCTGCAGGCTCTTCAATCCCACAGTCCAGCTGAATGCAACTAGCAGACATGGGGGTGAAGCCATCTGGTCCTGCCAACCAGCCCGTCCCCAGCTGATTTCCATGGAGAGATGTTAGTGGATGGCATGTCGGGTGGAAGACCTACCCCGCTGAGCTTTGCCCAAGTTGTTGGCCCATGAACTGATGAGATGTGATGGAGTGGTTTCATTTTCAAAAAAGCCACTGAGTTTTGGAGTGATTTGTTTTACAGCATAACTAAGAACAATCATCTGTCAGTCCTTTTTATTTTTTTGTTTTTTTGCAGTGCTGGGGATGGAACTCAAGCCTTGCACGTTCCTAGATCTGTACTCTAGCAGGAGGCTACAATCCCAGTCCTCAGTCCTCCTTGACCCAAATTGGGGAGGGCTTTGAGTCCTTGTTGGTTATATAAAAGCAATTTTTCTGGAGAGGGTCCCAGGGTGTAACTGGCATTTGGAGATGGCTGTAGCTCTAAGGTGGAAGTTTGGTGGACAGATGCCTTATTCTTATGATCTCAGGTCAAAGATGTTATCTCTAGGTGCATGTGAGCCCTTAGCTTCTAGGGACAGGATTGACTGGAATAGTTCTGGAGGAGAAAGGCCACCCTCTTCCTGCCAAATGCCTTCTTGGTCTACCATGCTGGAGAAGACAGCCCTGTTTGTGTCTAGGACATTCCCAACATGTTTGTGGTATGGTGAGACTGGCTTCTGAAACAGAGGGCCTGGTTCATGGGATGAGATTGGAACTGGTTTTCTTTGGCCTCTGTGGCTTCTACGAACCTCCAGGGTTGGACTGAGCTTTTCCATTTTTTATTCTGTATCCAAGTCAAATAGTTGTAAGAAAAAAGGTACTAATTTGCCAACATAACAGCTATAAAAATCATATGAAATAAGTTTGAACTCCTGTATAAGTATCTATTGGTTCCTTACTCTGTGACTGGCCCTTGGCACTAGGAACTAAGTGCCAGTCCTATCCTGAAAGAGCGTGTTGCCTGTTAGGGGATTACATGCAAGAGAATTGCAACACTGGGTGGTAAGTGCATGTGGAGGGACATGCCAGGGGCTGCAGAAGGCCATGGGAGGAAAGGGACACCTGTCAGGCACCTCTTAGGAATGGGTCAATCTCTTTAACCATGACAAGAATTTCAAACATTGAGCATGTCATAATTTAGGATATGCTATTTCAGAGGGCATAGCTGTGGTGATGAGATGAATTCAGGTGACTAGTGAGCAGGACGGGGGTCCTATATCCTTGGGAATGTGTGTGGAGTGGAGGCTTGAAGGTGGCCTTGAGAAATCCCCCACTAGATGCCTCAGAAATCAGTGGTGGCTTCTGCTTGTCACTTAGGGGCCTGAGAGTGACAGTGGTGGTGGTGAAGATGAATGTCTTTATTGAGTGTTTAGTGCATACTTTTGTATTATCTCTTTTAAATTCCCAAACATTATGAGAGAGGAAATATTTCCCTTCTTATAGATGAGCAAATTAAGGCTTATAGAGGTTTGAAGTTTTGATCAAGGCTACCCAGGTAGCTAGTGGGGAAGATAGGTTTTGTTTCATTTCTTTCCTTCCTTCCTTCCTTCCTTCCTTCCTTCCTTCCTTCCTTCCTTCCTCCCTCCCCCTCCCTCCTTCCTTCCCTCCTTCCTTCCTTCCTTCCTTCCGAATTGAACCCAGGTGCACTTTACCACTGAGCTACACCCCCAGCCCTTGTTAATTTTTATTTTGAGACAGTATCTCATTAAGTTGCCTAGGCTGGCCTTGAACTTGCCATTCTCCTGCCTCAGCCTCCTGAGCTGCTGGCATTGTAGGCTTGAGTCACTGCACCCGGCTGAGAGAGGTTTCTTATTTTATCCTGATCTGGTTCTAAATTTTACATTTCCTCTCTTCCTAAGAACCAAACTTGGTCAGAGTTAAAACTCTGAGATTAATCTGGTACTTTGTCATTTTAGAGAGTTTTATGGTCACATAATCCAGGATTTGGAGGGGATTCTGAGGTCACCTAGTTCATCCAGCAATAATTCAAAACTCCACTGTAGTTCTCCTCCTTGAAAGGCTATTAGAAATGTGACAGTAGAGATGATCCTCACTCCCATTTAGTTTGCTGCTTTTCAGAGCTTGATCATCAAAACAGATTGCAGAACATTCTGCTTTTCACTCCCCAGTCTCATGCTACCTTCAGCAGGATTGAAATTTATTGGAATCCCAAATCCTGAATTCTCTTTGATCTTGATTTTGTTATGTGGTCAGGAAGACCAGAAGGAAATATACTCACATGATAAAAATCATCATCTTAGCGTTATGAAATAACTACTGATTTTATGTCTACAACACACACACACATATTTCACAATGAAAGGATGAAAAATCATTGTTTGGAAATATTGCGTCTGGCAGCCTGAATCTCAGATTTAGAGTCTTCAAATCCTGTGTCAACCCAGGAGGTCCAGGGATAGGGTCCTTTTCACCAGAAGAGAGTGGATGAAATTGACAGAGATCAAAGCCCTCCTTCTGTGTAATTCACACACACCAGGTTTGAAATGTATTTGTGAGTGCTCAGTGGAAGTGTTATTTTCATCACCCTATCTCTTGGAGATGTTGAAAAAGATTAAAGAGACCAAGTCCCTAAGTTTCTTTGAACTTTCTAGAAGAAAGAACAGAGGTAGGACAAAGTGTTATTTGTTTCCAGCAGTAAAAGAAGGTGCTCCTGTGAGACATGTGTCGTGCTGGCCTTATTGATATCCCCTGATTGTTTAGAACAGTAATACTGGGGTCCCCCCACCCCTCGGGGCCAATTCTCCACCATCAGAGGGAAGCTGCCCATCTGACCTCATGTAACGCTCTCAGCCCCTTTGTGCTGGGGCCATGGGAGAGGTTGCTGAGAGACCAAGGAAAACAGCTGGAGATGGGATATGAGATGCAGGATTTATCCAGAAATACTTACATGGACATTCCAGTGGCAACGGGCTGGACAGTGTGAGTCTGTTCCATGCAGTGCCTCTGGCACCTCACTGGAAAGTAGTACCCACCCCCCATCCCTCATGATGCTCTATCCGGGGACAGCCACCCGTTATACACTGATCTGCACCAGTTAACGCAGGGAGAGTGTTTATTAGGCTACAGAAGCAGCAACGCCGTTGCTTTGCTTACTTCCCTTTGTTCCTTTCATTACCAGCCTCCCAAGGAATAGCTGTCCTGGTGTGTGGGCAAGAAAGCAGTCTCTATAGATAACACTAATGTGCCTTAGTTCCAGCACACCTGAGGGACAGCCAGGGTCCTTCAGGACAGTGTGCACCTGGTCATTCAGGCACCAACTTGCTCTCAGGGTTCCTTTAACTCACTAGATTTTTGAGACCAGAGAGAGTCATTAGGGACATGGTGTTTTGCTGTCCCCCTTTTCGATAAGCACGAAACACCTTGTTAATCTCCCATTTAAACCCCCTCCAGGGGTTGCAGTTGCCAGCAGGGTAAATTCAATTCTGCATTAAGGAACACACCCTCTGTGGAAGTGCTGTCTGTTTTGAGCATTCTCAGCAAGTCCAGCTGTGTTTTAGGACCTGTGCACGTTCTTGGCTCTATGTCTAAAATATCTTTTCTCCTCTGGGATACCTCGAAAACTCCCATGCAACCTTCAAAACTATGACCTAGAAACTTCTGTGAAATCTTCCTGGGTCTCTTTTCCCCTTCTGAATGAATCACGCATTTCAGTATCACATATATTGTGACACTGACCACATAACATAATATCTCCACTGTTATGTGAAACACAAGGGGCTTCATGTGCTTGCTTCCTGTGCAGGAGCCCTGTTTGGGGATTGACTTTAATTGCAGTTGACTATGAGCCGTGGAGATTTGGCCTTTGTCGCCACCCGTAGTCTCACGGGATTTGTTGCGGGATCTCGAGTGACTTGGCCGAGATTGCTGATCGGGTCAGCGCCATTTTAGGGTGTGTTTTTGGCGTGTGTTAGTCGTTATTAGAACCAGAGAGAAAAGTTATCAGAATAAAAAGCTGTTTGTCTCCAGCTTGCTTCTGAAGTTTTTCCCGTGGCTCCGTTGCTCCAAGCGCTTCAGGCGGCAACAGGTGGTGGCCCGTACGGGGAACTTCGGAGCGGACAGGTAAGAACTGAAAGGTCTCTAAAGATGGGTTCGAATATAACTGAATCCCAAGTGATAGAGGCTATGCAAAGACTCCTTGATATACCTGACTCTGTTCTCAGTGAGGAGTATATAGACAAAAGTGAAAGTGATCAAAAAAGTGTAGATTCCGGGCTGGGATTGTGGCTCAGCGGTAGAGTGCTCGCCTAGCACGTGGGCGGCCTGGGTTCGATCCTCAGCACCACGTACAAATAAAACTCATTGAATAAAACGCATTGTGTACAACTAAAGCAAATAAATAAAAATATTTAAAAAAAAAAAAAAAAAAAAAAAAAAAAAAAAAAAAAAAAAAAAAAAAAAAAAAAAGTGTAGATTCCACTGGGCCAACTGAGACCAGTAAAGAGAGTATTAGAAGAGACCCAAAAATGACAAAAATCCAAGCTATTAAAGCTATTCGGGAGTTATTGGCGAAAGCTGAAGGATACTTGCTCTCACTGGAACCTGGGCCTCAGGATATTGCTGTCAGTGAAATTAGCAGTGGTGAGGAATCTAGTAAAAGTGATCCTGAGAAAATGAGGAAAAAAGAAATTAAAAAAGACCGAGAAAAAGGTCCGTCAGGCAGAGGAGTCACTTGTGTCCTCTACTCCCCCATGGGTGGAATCCATTACAGAAAATATGAAGGGTATTACTAGGCATTTGCATACCCTAGAAACAGAAATAAAAAGTCTTTCTGATCGCTTATGCGCTCTCGAGGACAACTCACAGATACATTGGGAACCGCCAGCATTTGAAAAGAAAAATGGACAGAGTGTCCATCAGTCAGTAGATTTCAAAACAATAAAAAATCTCAAAGAGGCAGTAATGACTTATGGGCCCCAAGCTCCTTTCACGTTGAGTATGCTGGAGTCCCTTAACACCTTTAGCTTAACCCCCTCAGACTGGAAAAGTCTATGTAAAGCAACATTAAGCGGGGGGCAATTCTTGGTTTGGCGATCGCAATTCCAAGAACTTTGTATAGAAACGGCTAAAAGAAACGCGGCTGCAGGGTTTGAAAACTATAATATAGACATGCTCACAGGAGAAGGGCAATTCGCAGACTTACAGGCTCAAACAGATTATGACTCAGATATATATGCTCAGATAAATGCAGCTGCCTTAGAGGCATGGAAAACTGTACAAGGACCTGGGGATCTACAAGGTAGCTTGTCAAAAGTGATTCAAGGACCTAATGAGCCGTATGCCGACTTTGCTGATCGACTTTTGAGAACTGCAGGTAGTGTGTTTGCAGATGTTGACCAAGCTATGCCTTTACTTGTTCAATTAGCTTATGAAAATGCAAATAAATGGTGCCAAGCAGCCATCAGGCCATGGAGAACTAAAAAGGATCTTTCCGTATATATACAACTATGTAAAGATATAAATGGCGCCTTTGTCACAGGAAATGTGATTGCAGCCTCAATGAGGGGTGCTTCCTCTCGAAATTTCACAAAGGCTAAACGTAGACATTATAATCAATCAGGATATTCCAGGCAAAATTATCATAATCAATCAGGCAATTCTAGGCAAAATCCCAAAAGAGAAATAAGATCAAGCTCATACCGTGCCCCAGGCCGCTGCCCCAGGTGTAAAAAGGGAAATCATTGGGCCAATAAATGCTATTCAAAATTTGACATCCATGGAAATCCTTTGTTCAGGAATTCAAAAAACGGGGCACTGGGCCCAATACCCGGGGCCCACAAATGTACGGGGCATTGCAGAAGGAGTATCCTCAAGCATCCACTCAGATGCTTCCCCGACACAATCCCTACTACCCATCCACTCCCTCGCCAGAGGAACAAGAGGAAATGCAGGATTAGACCTCTGTTCCACTGCCCGAATAGTGTTAACACCTGAAATGGGGGTTCAACTGATTCCCACAGGAGTCAGGGACCTCTTCCCTCAGGGACTGTAGGACTTATTATCGGGCGTAGTCCTAAAAGCTTATTAGGTTTGCAAGTGACCCCAGGTGTAATAAACTCAGACTACAAAGGGGAAATAAAAATAATGCTTAGCTCACCCCAAAGTGTAAGTTCTGTTAATCAAGGAGATAGAATTGCTCAGTTGCTTCTCCTTCCCAATTTACATAATTCATTTAAAATGGGTATGCCTCAAGAAGGGAACAATAGAGGATTTTGTTCCACTGACTCAAGTCCCATGGCTTGCTGGGTTTGAGACTGTTCAAGGAGGCCTATGTGTAAAATAAAAATCCAAGGAATAGAAATGGAGGGATTAATAGATACTGGAGCTGACTCTTCCATTATTAATTTACGCCAATGGCCCAAGCACTGGCCTCTGCAAAAAGCTTCAACCAGTTTAAGAGGCTTGGGATATAATAACCTCCCAGATAAAAGTGCAGTAATTTTAAAATGGGAGGATGATGAAGGCCATAAAGGAACATTTCAGCCTTATGTTTTACCTAATCTACCGGTTACTTTATGGGGAAGAGATATTTTGCAACAAATGGGAGTACACCTTGCAACCAAGCCTGCAGATGTTAAATGTGAAAACCTACAGGGTAATCTTAACCATAAAAGAACTCATTATCAAAAAGTACAGAGTAATCTTAACCCTAAAAGTAATCATTGTCATAAAGGAAAAAGATATTTTTTTTCGGGGCCACTGAGAAAATAATTTTGAAAATACCATGGCTTTCTGATAAGCCAGTGTGGGTCCCTCAGTGGCCCCTATCTAAAGAGAAATTACAAGCGGCCCACCAATTAGTTCAGGAACAATTAGAACCAGGTCATATAGAACCTTCCACCTCTCCCTGGAATTCCCCCATATTTGTGATCAAGAAAAAGTCAGGAAAATGGCGATTGTTACATGATCTTAGACAAATCAATAAAACCATGCAAGTTATGGGGCCTACTCAACCTGGACTTCCTAGTCCCGTAGCTATTCCAAAAAATTTCCATCTTATTACTCTTGATATAAAGGATTGCTTCTTTTCTATTCCCCTACATCCTCTGGATGCCCCCAGGTTTGCTTTTTCCATTCCTTCTATGAACAATAATGGCCCTGATCAGAGATATCAATGGAAGGTTTTACCACAGGGAATGGCTAATAGCCCCACCATATGCCAAATATATGTGGACAAGGCTATCCAACCCATTAAAAATAAATATCCAAACCTCATGTGTCTACATTACATGGATGATATTTTATTGGCCCACCCTAATCAAAAAATCTTATTTAATATATTCATTGATGTGGTAGAAAATTTAAAAAAATATGGATTATATATAGCAGAAGAAAAAGTTCAAACCAGATCTCCCATATTATATTTAGGATTTAAAATCATGGATACTTTTGTTAGACCCCAAAAAATTTTAATAAATAAAGAACATTTGACCACCCTCAATGATTTCCAAAAACTACTGGGAGACATTAATTGGCTTCGCCCTACACTAAATCTCACTACTGGCCAACTAAAACCTTTATTTGACATCCTTCGTGGAGATCCTGATCCATCTTCACCACGAACATTGACTCCTGATGCTAGGAAAGCTTTAAAATTAGTAGAAAAAGCCATCGAAGGAGCTCATTGTGATAGATTTGATTTAACTCAACCGCTGATGTTGATTATTATTTCTTCACAATATACACCCACAGGAGTATTTTGGCAACAAGGGCCTTTATTATGGATACATTTGCCCGTCTCTCCTAAAAGTATAATTGAATCTTATACCTCCATGGTGGCTAAACTTATTCTTCAAGGACTTAAGACTTCTACTAAAATATTTGGCATTCACCCTGCTACTATTATTACTCCCTATTCATCATCACAGATTGAATACTTATGCTTCAATGATAATGATTGGGCTATAGCTAAATGCTCTACTTCTGCAAATTTTGATAATCATCTTCCTAAGTCCCCTATATTATCTTTTTGTATTAATCATCCTATTATATTTCCACAGGTAATAAAAAATCAACCTATTCCTAAGGCATTTAATGTATTTACAGATGGGTCCTCAAATGGTACTGCTACAGTAGTCACTAAAAAAGAAAATATGACTTACATAACTGCACACAAATCAGCTCAACTAGTGGAACTGGAAGCTGTGGTAAGAGCTCTGGAAAATTTTAGGGAACAGCCCGTAAACATTTTTTCAGATAGCCACTATATTGTACAAGCCGTCCCAAAATTAGAGTTAGCAGGACCAATAGCACCTCATACTCCAGCCTTTAAATTGTTTTATCAAATACAAAAACTTTTGTGGGCAAGAAAAGAACCTCTATTCATAGGCCATATTAGAGCACATACTAATTTGCCTGGTCCCCTCCATGAAGGTAATCAAAAGGCTGATGAACTTACAAAAACAGTATTTATACTTTCAGCGCTACAACAAGCTACTTTATTTCATTCCCAGTTTCATGTCAACAGCACCACCTTGCAACGTAGGTTTAAAATCACAAAGGAGCAAGCCAGAACAATTGTAAAAGATTGTAAATCTTGTATGACACATTTGCCCAATCCTCATTTCGGAGTTAACCCTAGAGGATTAATGCCCAATCATTTGTGGCAGATGGATGTTACTCATGAGCCAAGTTTTGGAAAATTGCGATTTATTCATGTGACTATAGATACATGCTCAGGCATGATTTTTGCTTCCTTACATTCTGGAGAAAAAGTTAAAGATGTTACATCTCATTGTTTGCAAGCTTTTGCTGCATTGGGCATCCCCAAAATGCTTAAAACAGATAATGGCCCCGCATATACGTCCTCATCTTTCAAACAGTTTTGCGCAAAATTCAATATATCCCATAAAACAGGCATCCCATACAATCCTCAGGGTCAGGGCATTATTGAAAGAGCAAACCGAACACTGAAAATTATGTTATTAAAACAAAAAGAAGGAAATTGGAAAAGTCCTAAGGACAGATTGGCAGTTGCCCTGTTTACCTTAAATTTTTTAACTTTAGACTCTAATGGTTATTCTGCTGGAGACAGACATTGGAATCCACACCAACAACATAAACCTCTGGTTTACTGGAAGGATGTTCTTTCAGGTACATGGAAGGGTCCAGATCCAGTATTAATTTGGGGAAGAGGATCTGTTTGTGTTTTTCCAAAAGACGAATCCTCTCCAATATGGATACCATCTAGATTAATAAAACAGGTACCACATCAAAATGATCAAGATGAAGTTATTGAAGAATCAAGATTAATAAAAAAGGTACAAAATCAAGAGGACCAAGATGAAGGTATAGAATGATTCCCTCAAAAGAGTCCTTCAAAATATTTCACAACTTAAGTGTCATTCCTCCCGGCCGGGACGAGGAGATCTCTCTTTAGTGTGCACACAATTGTATTTTTTTTTTCTTTTCTTTTTATACATGTCTTTATGTCTGTACATTTGTCTACATTTCATGTTAATGTGACGTCACAAATATATGTTTGTATGTTTGTTCGTCTGTTCAGTGTGACGTCACAAAGAACAAAGCGCTTATGAAAAAGAAAAAATATATATATATATATGGATCCAAATAACTTTAATTCATTTTAGGTTATGAGTATTCAATTTAGGTAAATAATTTTATAAATGAAGGTACTTTCAATTTTGATTTATAGGTGTCCCTGGGACTTCTCTTTAGCAAACAATATGACTAGTGCTATATAACCTGATATTTTGGTGTTTTGACTTAAGATTGTTTATTTGTTATTAACTTCATTTGTTTAATAGCTCATTAATTTCAATTATCTCAACAGGTAAAAAATTGCTCTGTATACAGAGACTCAAGGGTTCCAGCTAACAAATTATTTCTCTCAAGTGCCTTTACCTTTTCTTTAATCTATCTTTAATGCAGTAATTTACCTCAGTCTTTCTTTGTTTTGTTCTAAATATGACATTTTTCCAACTTATGTTTGTAAAAGCTCAACCAGCGATGTATGTGAACAAAAATCAACTTTAATTTTCTAATCTAATTATTCTATTTTGTAGTTTGACAACTCGCCTCTTGACTCAGTGCTGCAATAGCACTGCCTTTCCTTTAATAATTGATGCTTGAGTTTCTAGGTAGCGGGCCCTGAAGATTTGCCGGTGGCATTGTCTAAACATAAAAAAGACGTCTGCTGCTCAAACATCAAACAACCTCACCAACAGTGTGGCCTCTGCTCTACATGCATGGGGCCTCCTACATCAACATGTTATAACAAATGGACATTTTGATCTTTCATTGTTTGGGACTTTACGGGACAATGCCTTGAGGGGTATTTGTCTAGAGAATTCAGTGTGTTACTTGATGGAACTTAGGGCAGCTGATTTGTTTAAACAATTTGATATGCTATGCAATTTGGCTCATCACCAAAAGGCTTGTTGCCTTAAAGCCGCAACATCTCCTCACAATTTGGACGGCTGTTAGTCATCATATATAGTCGATCCTAAAGGGCTCCATTGGATGGCTGGTTAGCCAATGACGGGTAAGATCCCCAGAGGGGGACAACCTAAGACAGGCACAGTCGCACGGGACAGTCTCATGTGGCCGACATATCAACCTAAGACAGGAGTCAAGGGCACAGCCTTGATTATCCGATGACGGGTAAGAATGTTGGTTGCACATAGACGTCCTAGAGCATTACCTCTTTTAAAACAAAAAGGGGGAAATGCAGGAGCCCTGTTTGGGGATTGACTTTAATTGCAGTTGACTATGAGCCGTGGAGATTTGGCCTTTGTCGCCACCCGTAGTCTCACGGGATTTGTTGCGGGATCTCGAGTGACTTGGCCGAGATTGCTGATCGGGTCAGCGCCATTTTAGGGTGTGTTTTTGGCGTGTGTTAGTCGTTATTAGAACCAGAGAGAAAAGTTATCAGAATAAAAAGCTGTTTGTCTCCAGCTTGCTTCTGAAGTTTTTCCCGCGGCTCCGTTGCTCCAAGCGCTTCAGGCGGCAACATTCCTGTTCCCAACTGGGCCATGAACTCTTTGACAGAGGGGATGGAATCTTTTTTATCACGGTGTTCCCAGCAAATGATGGACAAATCCACTTCAAGGAGGTTTGTTGAATTCAACTGCTGAATTGCATTGGGAGGGACATCAGGATCCTAGCAGTGTAAGCCTTAAGATGTTGAAGAGAGAAGGAACTTAATGAGAAAGAAAGGAAGGAAGGAAGGGAAAGAGGAATTTCTCTGTGTAATTTACAATTTGGTCATGTACCACAAATAAGATGGTTTGGTTTCATTGGCTTGTTTGAATTACGATACAATAATCCCAGGCATGCCTGTTAAAAGCTCTGAGCCATGGTGAAATAGTACTCCATTCCTCCATGAAACAGAGACTGAGAAGAAATGAAGTTGCAGGTGAAATGTCCAAACGTACAACTGCACAATCATTGGCCTTGCACATCAGTACTGATGGGCAGTCAAAAATGCTGCGCAAGCCTCCTTTGTGGTGGGGGCATTTGGAAGGAAGACCATCTGTGGGACTGCCCAACTGAGAACTTGACCAAAGTGACACAGGTATCTGAAAAGCTCATGCTGCAGTGAAATGGAAATGGCCTCTGATTGGGAGGTGACTTCAAATGGGACCATGGTCCACTGCAAGACCAAGAATGAGCCTCTGAAGTTATTGGAATGCAATTCATGTTTCTGTCACCAGGTTCCATCTTTCCCTTGGGGTAAGTTTTATGCCACGTTCCTGTCTGAGACTGGTTCTGGGAGAGACATTTTCATTAAAACTTTATATAAATTGATCTCCCTTGTGGTCTCTACATTTCAACCAAATTAGTGTGGCTGCAGTGACACAGTATCAGTAGAAAAGGAACTTGGCTGGCACTGTTCCCCTCAGTTCTGAGAAAGCCTGGGCTCTGTTCTGCTCAACAGACTCATGCTTTTGATGTTTCCAGTGGCCTGTGACTAGACTCCAGGGAGAGAACAAATGCTCTCATCTTTACACCTCTCTCTCTCCCTGTGGACTGGGGTGCTGGGGCTCCAACCAGCTCTAAGCACCAAGGGTCATGTGTCTGACAGAGGCAGTGACTAGATTTTTAGAATAGAGGTACTAATTACGAAGAAGGCTTTTTAAAGTCACTGTGCCCCAGAAGAACTGGGTAGAGACAGACTTGCAATTCTCTTTCAAAATTTCTCTATATTTAAAAAAAAATACATGTTCATTTTGGTGGAATAAACTCAATTAGCACAAACTCATACACAAAGGTAAAGCATTCCTTAGTCCTAAAATTCACCAACCCACTCCATTCTCCAGAATTAACCACTAGTCACAGTTTTCTGTGTGTCCTTCCTGATACTTCCTATGAGTGTATAAGTGTGTGTATGTGACAACTGTGGGAGAAATACATAAGTGTTATCGTCCTATACATCAGACCCTGTCTCGGGGTCTCAGTGGGAAATAAATGGCACACTCGAATCAGTACAGTTGAAGAGTGTAGTTGAGCACCAAGGGATTAGCTACAGAGATGTGGGTTCCTACTGTGGAACCAGGAGGGACAGAGCAGAAAATGGGCTGGGGTGCACCAGAGTGGCCGGCAGCTCTGAGCTTGAAAGTGGGGGATGGAATGGTAGCTGGAATGGGAAGGAGAAGGCCGTGGTGTATCACGCTGCCGGCTGATCAAGGGCACAGGCCAGCCCCGGGCAGGCTTGCTATCAGATAGCCTGAGGAACAGATGCCGGGACCCCTCTCGCCTCCTCTCTCTCTGCTGTGCTTCTGGGGGCACCAGTGGCTGGTTATAGGAGTCTGCCACTGTGCCAGTCCAGGTGATCATCTTCATCGACCATTTTGAGTGTGTCTGGGGCCTGAAATGTGTCATCTGGTTCACCGTTGGAATTAATTTCTACATAGGAATGTGATGGGAATCCAGGTTAGTTTTATCAAACTTCTGGGTAGCTGTCACAATGCTGTTGATCAAGTCATCGTATCATCATTGGTTTAAAATTCCTCCTTTAATGTTGTGAATGCTTCCCTGTGGACCAGCATTCATTCTTGAGCTCTTTGAGCTCTTGTGTTGCTCTATTCTTAAACCAATGCCAAATTGTTTTGATTATTATAACTTCATATTTTTAAGATCTAGTGTTCCCCATTATTCACAATGGATTTTTTCTCCTTTTCCCTGATTTTTTCAAGTGTTTTTTAATAAACCATAAAATCATTATGTCTAGTCCTAAAAAATGTCTACTGAAATTGTGACTTAGCACTTGCAAATTATTTGGAGGAGATAAGCACAAGGTTATTAACAGAAGCACTGTGTATAAGAAAAAAAATAATCAAAGCCTGAAGGCCTATGAACAGGAGGCTATATTAAAACATATAAAATGCATCCATGGAAAAGAATGTTCTGGTGTTGTCTGTGTCAAAATGGAGGACTCTCCCATGCATGATATTAAGAAAAAAGAGAAAGTTACAGAGGAAGACAATAGACAATGTTGTTATGTGTATATATCTGCATGTGTGTGTGTGTGTGTGTGTGTGTGTGTGTGTGTGTAACATGAAAGTCTATTTAAATAGACTTATTTATATTTAAATATCAAAGTAAAAAGAAATGCATGGAAGTCAGGTTGGTGGCACATACCTGTAATCCCAGCGGCTCTGGAGGCTGAGGCAGGAGGATTGCAAGTTCAAAGCCAGCCTCAGCAAAAGCAAGGTGCTAAGCAACCCAGTGAGACTCTGTCTCTAAATAAAATACAAAAATAGGGCTAGAGATGTGGCTCAGTGTCGAGTACCCCTGAATTCAATCCCCATACCCCCCCCTAAAAAAAAAAAGAAAAAGAAAAGAAATGCATGAAAATGGCAGACACAGGTCCAGCAGGGAGGTTGCTTGCTGCCTGCTGGCTGAGGAGAGGACGCAGTCAAGGAGCAGGTGCAGACGCCTCCACCTCTGCTGGGGAGGGTTTATTTCCTAAGGCCAGACGAAGGAGAATTTGCTGTACTATTCTTTATGCTCTCTGGTATGTCTTAGATGTTGATAATTGTTTTTTAATTAAAAAGGTCTACCGAGTACATAAGTCATACATAAAATGGGATAATATTCTCAGGCGGGGAACATTAATCTCGTCATATTTTCAATTCTCTAGGACCCCTTGTCAAGTGGTCTATTTATCATTCTCCTTACCACATTATGTTGAGACTATTTAAATGCTTATAGGAGTATATATTATAAAACTATAAACACCAGACCAAGGTCAGAATAGGAAAACATTTACCTGAGTATTTAAGGAGAAACTCCTTCTCTATTAGAGGACTTGCAGAGTTAAATGGATTGGACTGGATAAAAAAAAAAATCTTTAAAATCTTCAATATTATCAAATCATTATAAAAAATTCAAATGACAAATCATAAACATTTACCATAAAATGGTAATACGATTCATTCATGCTATTTACATTCACTGACAATATATAAAGTGTTCACACCAACCAATAAGAAACCCAAAACACTCCACAGAGGACTGAGCAGGAGATCTGAGCAGAAAATTCACTGAAGAATCAATATAAATGGCCAATGAGAGAACAGAGCTGGCTTAGCCTTATTAAACTCAATGAAAACAATTAGGTGAGGCTTTTTTTTTAACCTGATAAATAAGCATAGATTAAAGGTAATGTAAAAATATTGGTGAGAGCCTCAAGGCACCTGCTCTGACGCTATGACCAGACGGGGTTTCATCTGGTAAAACTTTTGGAAAGTAATGAGAACATATCTCCAGAGCTTTAAAACAAATAACTCTTTAAAGCAGCGTCACTTCTAGAGAGCCAGGCTGAGCAGGTAGGCAGAAAAATGAAGCAACTACAGGTGGATAGCCACCCTCATTTGCATGTTTATTTACTCCACAAACTCTTCAAGGGTAACGGTCTGATCAATACAGTTCACTCTCCTTGATAATGTTTCCACAGCACCTCCGTTGTGCTAAGTCCTCACCTCTAGCTAAGAACGATGCTCTGGAGATATACTGTCCTCACCTTCAGGAACCCAAAGATGAGAGACGATCATTTGTTGTTTTTTGGGGAAAAAAAAAATGAGTCCCTTGGACCTCTCAGGAGAAAACAGGTCCTTTCTTCAATGCCTCCTGGAGTCCTGTGGGTTCTCATTTCTGCTTGGAGTCTTCTTATAATGTGCTGTGGTTTAAAGCAGGGTTTCTCAGCCTGTCACTATTGGTGTTAGGGGCTGGATGGTTTTGCTGGGAGGCTGTCCTGTGCACTACAGGACATGTGGCAGTGTCCCTGACCTCTACACATTCAGTGCCAGTAGAAGACAAATTGCCACCAGACATTTCCAGATGTCCTCTGAGACAAGGGGAAGCTGTTCCCTGTTAAGAATCATGGGATTCGAGAGCTGGTTTCACTAGGAGGGAAGGTCTCCCGTTCCTGTGGGTGGGAACACAGACCCTTCTGCTCAGTGCTGGAGTGGCCCTGCTGTAGGTGGGGTGGGGTAAGTTGCAATGGCTAACTTGGAAAACGCCACTAGCCACGCCCACTTGGCCACAGACCCATGGTGCATTCTTGGGTTGTCACTTTCTCCCTCTGGGCCTCAATTTCTCCATCTTACAAAATGAAACAATTTGATCTTGGATCCATAGATTTTATGGGGCCTATTTGGAGATTAAGGGGCCTGGGTGGAGGATAGTCCTCTTTCTTCTCTCAAAGGAGCTTCACTTTATTCTGTTTTACATTTTAGCCTTTCAAGTAAGTGTCAGCAGTGTGGTCGAGGGCGTGCCTTGCCACATGTTCTAATGATGCCTGTCTGTGATGGTTGTGGGGGTGCTGGGCCAGGAGACACCCTAACATTAGAGGGGTAGAGTTTTCCCTGGAAGGGAATTGGTGTCCCAGGGGAGAGCAGGGAGCCACAGGGCAGGACATTTGATTGACCTTTGGCCAGGCCAAGAATAAAGGGCCTAGACTTTGAGGCCCTCGGGGCTGTGGAGTACCCCCACTCTTGCTGGGGAGATGCTTGCTCCTGGTGCAGAGGCATGGAGCCAGCACCGCCGAGTTACTTTGATTTTCACTGGAAACAGCAGTAAGCCCAGCAGCAGGGGCAGCGGCTATGGAGTCTTGAGGCCTTGCTGTGGATATATTTGAGTTTGGCTTTTGTTGCAAAGGGGCTAGGAGAGGTGCTGTGTACTCTGAAGGAGCAGTGGCCCATGTTCAAGGCCAGATTCCGGGCATCAGCAGTGGACATCTGGGAAAACAGCTGTGCCTGCTACAGTCAGAGCAGAGGAACCACACTTCATAGAGCCAGTCTTCCTGGTCTTGTGTTTTCCCTAGAATGGGAACATTAATGGGGGTCACTTCAGGGAGGCAGTGGGAGATAGCAGTGGGGAGGCAGCTGGGTTCCCGTGTCAGTGTGGATTAGTACGTCTGGGCCAGGCGTACGTGGCCCCACTAAGACCCTAAAGGCTCTCAGAACCCAGCTCCTCTCCAAGCCTGGTGGCTGCTCTTCCCTCCCGATGCTCATTGAACTTCACTTCTCACAAATGTTCACAAGCAAAACCACAAGTTGGCATCGGCGCTGTATGGAGCTGCTGCCACAGGTGAAAAATATCATGAAATGCTGCATTTGTTTCCTTTCTCAACACCACGCAAGATTTTATGGAGATGGGGAGGTGAGAAGCACTTCCTGGCTGCTTTTAATCCCTTGAAATGTGAAAAGTAGCTTTGATAGTGTTATTTGCTGCTTTTGCTATTTTTCAGTGCCATTTTCCCCCCCCCCCCCCCCCCCCTTAGACTTACTGAAGCCTTGATACGATCTGCAGTTCCCCCAGCGAGCCTGGCTCGCCTGGCTCGCCTGGCTCGGTGATTTGAAAGCTGGAGGTCCTTCAGGGGAAGACTCCCCCGTGAGACTCAAGGCTGGACAGGAATTGGAGATGGAGCCACACTGGACCTTTGCCAAGGCTGAGGGGCTCTCTCCACCGCTGGGAGGGTCACATCATCAGGAGACGTTTCAGGGAACCCGGAGCATCCCACCGCGAGGGTTTCCACACATCAGATCTGAACAGGCTGCATGTGCGTGTCCTCACACCCTCCCCTCGTTGGGGAGACAGAGAGACCATGTCCAGGATTTTCCAGAATCAGGTGCGTCCCTGGGCGGGGCTGCCAGGGAAACTCAGTGGACTGTTTAGAAAAGAAAGTCAGTTGGTCTCATTGTTATCACTAGGACTTTTATTTACTATTATGCTTCCATGAACACAGCACGTAAGTCAAAAGATGAGTAGGGCCTCACCGCCCCCAGGAAGAGAGAATCAGTGCAAGCTCCTAGAGCAGGCGGTGGCAGAGCCGGGTTTGGAGCTTATCCCTTTTGCTTCTCTCCGGGTGTAGAAGACATCCTCTGAAGGGTTAAGGACCAAAATCTTCCCAGGAATCGTGTACAGGGCACTTGCACCCCTCAGTGTCTCCAAACTTTACTTATTCCTTCCCCTTCTGGATGCCTCCTTAAGTGGTAACCACCATTGAATTCAGCATCTTGGAATGTGCTGAGTGACAGGTGGCTTACCCTCTTAAACTCATCAATGCACACAGAGTCCAGGCTAAGACTAGGTAAGTAGATGTTTCAAATCTGAAAAAAAGATAGAAAACTTACGTCCAGGGACTTGAATTACCTAAGGTTATACAGCCAATGAAGGGCAAAGCTACAAATCAAAATCCAGTCTCTTTTAATTCCCAAATCTGTCAACTTTAGATCATTCTGCCTCATTTTAAATCTATGTGAATAATTAGAACGATTCTAGAAGTGATCTTAGAAATTATCAATGTGCTTATCAAATAAATTCTGGAACTTGGAGGCTAAATTCACTTCTCTCTCTCTTTTTCACCTTCCAATTCTTTTTAAATGTATTATTCTCTATTAATTTAAAGTTGAGTCTCAAGAATGTTTCATATTTCTTCACTTTATTTTTATTAATTTTTTTTCTTATTGTGAGAAAAAACACAACATAGATTTACCGTCTTAATAATTTTTCAAAATGTACAATATAGTACTGTTAACAATAGGCAAGGTGTTTTGTGGCAGATCTCTGAACTTAGCTGGTCAGGTGTAGCTGAAACTTTCTACCTATTAAACAGCAACTTTTCATTACCCTTTCTCTCGGTCTGAAAACCACAATTGTAATCTGTTTCTATGAATTTAACTATCTTAGATATTTTGTAAAAGTGAACCATGCTGTGATTGTCCTTCTGTCACTTGCCCACAGAATTTCCCTTTGAGAGCTAAATAGTATTCTATGTATGTGTCACATTGTTTCTCCATTCACCCATTGAGAGACATTTAGGTTGTTTCTACGTCTTGACTATAATGAACAGAGCTGCAGTGGACATGGGCATGCAGATATATCTGTGAGATCCTGATTACTTCGAGTTAAATATCCAGAAGTGGAGTTCCTGGATCATGTAGTAATTCTATTATTATTTTTTTTAGGAATCTCCCTACTAGTTTCCACAGAGGCTATACCAACATACATTCCCAGCAATAGTGTACAAGAGTAAAGGTTCCTATTATCAGATTCTCACCCCTTGTTATCTTTTGTGTTTTTGATAATAGCCATCCTCAGAAATGCAAGGTGATATCTTGTGGTTTTGCTTTGTATTTCTCTGACAACACATCAAATGTGCTGATCATCTTTTCATGTACCTATTGACTATCTTTGGAGAGATGTCTATTCAAATGCAATTTCTTAAAATTGGGTCTTTTGTTCTTTTGCTATTGTATTGTAAAAGTTCCCTGTCAATTTTTTGATATTAACCCCTTATCAGATATGTGGTTTGCATGTATTTTCCTTCATTTCATATATTGCCTTTTAACTCTGTTGATTATTTTTCCTTTGCTGGGTAGAACCTTTGTAGTTTGATATTATTTTGTTTACTCATTTTTGTTTTGTTGCCTATGCTTTTGGTGTAATAGCCAAGAAATCATTGCCAAAAACAATGTCATGAAGTTTTTCCCCATCGTTTTTTTTTCCTAGGAATTTACAGTTTCAGGTCATACCCTTAAATCTTTAAGATGTTTTCAGTTGATTTTTGTGTGTGGTATAGGGAAGAATGTCATTCTTTTGAATGTGACTATCTAGTTACCCTAGCACCATTTATTGAAGAGATTCTCCATGGTTTCTTGGCACCCTTGTCAAAGATTAGTTTGGTCATAAATGTGTGGGTTTGTTTCTGGGTTCTTTATTTTGTTCCATGAGTCTTTATGTCTATATGTATGACCATAGCATACTGTTTTAATTACTATAGCTTTGAAATACATTTAAAAATGAGAAAATGTGAGGCTGCCAGCTTTTATTCTTCTTTCTCAAGATTGCCTTGGCTGTTCAGGGTCTTTCATGATTCCCTATGAATTTTGTATTTTCTTTTTTTTTGTAAAAAAATGCCATTAAGATTTGATAGGGATTATATTGAATCTGAGATTATTTTATTTTATGTAATATGGACATTTTAACACAATAATTCTTCCCATTCATGAACATGGATATCTTTCCATTTATTTGCATTCTTTAATTTATTTCATTGATGCATTGTAGTTTTCAGTGTATATATCTTTCACTTTTTTAAATTTAAAATTTTCTTAGATTTTTTCCTTAGGATCCTCTCTCTCTCTCTCTCTCTCTCTCTCTCTCTCTCTCTCTCTCTCTCTTGCTATTGTAAATGAGATAGTTTTCTTATTTTCTTTTTGTTTTGTTGTTAGTATGCAGAAACACAACTGATTTTGTGTGTTGATTTTATATATGCTGCAATTTGACTGGATTCATTAGTTCTAACAGGATTTTTTTTGATGGAGTTTGGGGTTTTGTACATGTAACATCATGTCTTAAGTAAACACAGATAATTATAATTTTTCTTTTCTTAATTGAGTGGTTTTTTCCTTGACTAATTGCTCTGGTTAGGACTTTTAGAACTATGCTGAATAGAAGTGGCAAGAAAGAACATCCTTGCCTTGTTTCTGATCTTAGAGGAAAAGATTTCATTTTTCATTAATATGATATTAACTCTGGGATTTTTATATATGGCTTTTATCTATTTACATATTTTTATCATCTTTATTGAAATATTATTGATTGTATTTGTTTAAGGTATGCAACTTGATGTTTTAATGTATGTATATGTTGTAAAATGATCACCACATTCCAGTCAATTAACCTTTATTATGCTGAGGTAAATTTCTTTTAAATCTAGCTTGCTGGGAAATTTTATTATGAAGGGTACTGAATTTTGTCAGATGCTTTTTCTGTAGCATTATCTTCCAGAATTGTAACATAAATATTACAATTCTGGATATTTATCCTTCATCATTTTAATGTGTTTTATTACACTAATTAATTTGCTTCTGTTAAACTATCCTTGCATTCCAGGAATTCCATTTGGTTTATATGTATCATCTTTTGATGTGCTGTTGAATTTGGTTTGTAGTATTTTATTGAGGATTTTACATCTATGTTCATCAGAGATATTGGCCTATATTCTTTTTGTTTTGTTTTGTTATTGTTGTTTGTTTGTTTATTTTGTAGTGTCTTTGTCTGGCTTTGGAAATAATGGCTTCAGAAAATGAGTTTGGAAAGTGTTCCTGCTTCAAATTTTTGGATGTCAATTCTTTAAATATTGATAGAGTTGATCAGTGAAACCATCCAATCCTTGACTTTTCTTTTTTGGGTGGCTTTTAGTTACTGATTGAACATCATCATTCTTTATTGTACTGTTCATATTTTCTCTTTATTATTTCATGTTTGGTAGGTTGTATGTTTTTAGGGATTTATTCATTTCTTCTAGGTTATCTAATTTGTCAACATAAAATTGTTCATAGTAGTCCTATGATCCTTTTAATTTCTGTGGTATCAGTTGTAATTTGTCCCCATTCATTTCTGATTTTATTTGAGCCTTCCTTTTTTTGTTAATCTAGTTGAGGGGTCAACTTTATCTTTTCAGAAAAAAACAACTCTTAGTTTTGTTGATTTTTACCCTGTTGTTTTTCTATTCTCTATTTCAATTATTTATTCTTTAATCTTCATTGTATCCTTTATTGTGCTAGTCTGTAAAAGACTTCAAGACCCCAACTTCAATAATGGATAGAACAATCAGAGAGAAAATCAATAAGGAAGCAGAAGACTTAAACAACACTATAGGCCAAATGGGCCTAACAGACACACAAAACATCTGACTTCATTCTGTCTTCCAGGTCCCTACTTCCCGCTTCAGCTGCTTAAAAGAGACAGAACACATAAAAGGTGGTTTTACACTTTGTAACCCAAGTATTAGTCTGCTAGAGCTGCCACAACAAAATACTGTGACAGAATAGTCCAAATAACAGAAATTTATTTTCTCACAATTCTGGAGGGTCAAAATCAAGAGATCAGGTTTGGTTTTTCTGCAGCTTCTCTCCTCAGACACAGACGGCCACCTTTTCGCTGTGTCCTCACCTGATCTTTTCTCTAGTTGTATGTCCCCCTTTCTCCTCTTTTAAGGACATGAGGGATATTGGAGCAGGACCCCACTCATTTTTAAGACCTTATTTAACCTTAATTACTTCCTTAAAGGCTTTGTCTCCTAATACAGCCACATTCTGGGGCACCCTGAAAATTTGGATTTAAACATGTTCACTTTGGGGAGATACTATTGAGTGGATTATAACTTATATATTAAAAAACAAATTGTGAAAGATGCAAAGATGAGAAAGACATTCTCTATATCCTGTGGGAGCTTGCAAGCTTTATAGAGATGCATAAAGAAGGACAGGGTGGTGAGTGATTTTGGAACTCAGAGGAGGGTCAGGACACATGGGCTGTGGTGGTTAAGGAAGGCTTCCAGGGGTGAGGCAGTGTGCATGGGAAAGGTGCACGTGCACTTCTAGAAATTCAAAGAGAAGGTCTCATGATAAAATGAAAGAAAGAGTTGCGAGGAGTCAGTTCTCCATCTCATGCAATTCTGTAAACATCTCCTGGACCTCTGTTCTCTGTAGTCACTGAGCCAAGGCATGAGAATGCAAAGACTTGCCTGCCCCCCAGAAGAGGGGTGGCATCAGAATACGTCCAGGTTGATAAGCATTAGATAGACAGGGAGGTTTGTAGCACAGACCATTTGCAGCCACTTGCTCAAGGGGAACAGCTATGTCCTCAGCAAGCCACAAGCCATGCCTTAATGCTTTGTGTAGGTCTCCACAGTAGGTACAGGGCTGCTGAGTCCTTGTGGTCTCAGCTCCAATCTTCTGGAAGCTTCCCTTGCCTAGCCACAGCCCCTTTCTTGCCTGCAGCATTTCTACTGAATATTTAGCTTCTTTCTGCTGTTCAGCTTACAGATTGTTCAGAATTTAAGGTCCACATGGCAGGACCTTGTTATTTTATGTCTTTCTATTTGCAGAGTTCCGCCTGCCTGTGTGACGCCCTTTGTCAGCCATGAATGTTAATCAGAGTTGGGGTTTCAGCAACAACAGATTTTGACCTGACAATGTCTAAATCCTGACAGCATTTGGAACCAGAAAGCAAACCCATTGTCCTCAACACTCTCCACAATTTCCATTAATTGCTCTAATATGCTGGCTCCTCTTTTTTGATTATGTGCCCTTTAGAAAAAAATCACTGATACATTAATTATAGCTTTCATCTGGAGGGTTGAGCATTCCTAAACATTTGTTTGGGTTTCATGCCAGACTGGGGATAATTGCATATAAAAGGATCATGCTGGGTTAGATACTGAGATGGGGTTTTCAAATCTCCTTCCTCCAGTATAAATAGCCCAATTGGCAGCCCAGGCATCTCATCCCTCTGTGCAGCTTGACTGAGTCCATTTTCTGTGCAGCGATAACACAGGATAATAGACGCTACTCTGAGAGGTAACCTTCAAGCTCAATGGCTAAGACATACTTTCTGATCCAAAGTTGTGGCAGGTGAGAGCGTAAAGCCCGAGTCTTGGAGACATGCTGAGGAGTACCAGCAGTAGGGGCAAGCCACACATCTTTTTTTTTTTTTGAACGAAGAATCCCAGAGAGACCTGTCCTGTCAAAGCAGGGTGATGGGAATGTTGCCCACAACTGTGGCTGTGCAGCCGAATTCCAGCAGACGCGTGTGGTTAGGTGGCTCTCCTTCCCATGCCTGCAAGATGCTTCCTGGGGTCAAGCTGGGACCTTGCAAGGGCTGATGGTTACTGTCCAGCCTCGTGCTGGACTTTCAGCTTCCTTCCTCTTCCTTGCCCTCCTGACATTGCAGGTTCAATGAAGTAATGCTTTTCTTTAAGGGATGTCATCGTTCCCTGCGACGCTCAGATGGAGAACATAAATGGGGAGTTTCAGCGATGTATTCAAGGAGGAATTTGGCAAATAAATGGTTCCCATAAGAGGGTTTCCTCTGGGATCATCACAACCTACAGAGCTGGGAGGGAGTACTCTGGGCTTTGTGCAGAGCACGATGTTTGGGATGTTTTTTCTGCTTGATGAGTTTCTCTCAGGAGCAGAACTCAGTACCCAACCCGTGAATGGAGCACAGGACTGGGGAACAGAAGGTTCATCCTCCACTGCCATGACCCAAGTGACCTTGGGGATGTGAGCCCAAACAAGCCTCGTCTCTACCAATGCATAAGAGCATTTTAATGTCATCACATATATTAATGCAAATGACAGCTACTATTTAATATTACCATTTATTGAATACTTACTATATGCCAAGTATAGGATTAGTTTAGGCAATTTACATGTATGGTTTGATGTAATCCTTGGGACTGCTTTGAAACTATTATTATGAGGATCAGAGAAAGTGGCTTGCCTAAAACCACCAAGTTAATAAGAAAACCTGAGCCTGGGATGGAGTTTGGGCTCCAAAGCGCTGCCCCTTTCCCCACCACCGGCTGCCTCTCATCAGCATCTTAGACTGAGTTCAAATGTGCATGAGGGTGAGTGTGTGGGTATGTGTGCGTGTTTTGCACACATCTGTAAGTGTATGCACCTAGGGAAAAGACTTGTATTTTACGCAGCTGAGTGAGTTGTCTGTGTCTGTTCCCAAATCTCCTGGAACAGTTTTATCGTCTTACCTGCAGCCCTGGACCGTGTTTTTCAGCCTCTTGGGAGAGAGTACTGATGGCTTTTCTTTGTTTATGTTTTCTGTATAAATGAAAGCATTGAGAATTTTTACACTTGTAACAGGATAATTGAGCCCATTTACTGTCATTAATTATGAGGCTGATTGCTTACCCTTGTGAGAATCCTCCATTGTGTTTGACAGTTGTACTGTTTTGATTATTGGCAAGTCAGGGGAATATGACTTGTGACTCCCTTATCTCTCTTGTCACCAAGGCTGTGTGCAGCATTATCTCATTTAATCCTCCCAGCAAACTCTGAGGTGAGGATTATGATAATTTCCTCAATTTCACACCTGAAAACACTGAGGCTCAGAGAGGTTACCATGTTAATCTCTAGTCACCCATGAAGAAGTTCCTGATCTGGGACCCCCCACTTGAAGTCCCTCCCTCCTCTCGCTGCTGCAGCAGGCTGGGTGGGTGCCCTCACCTGCCTCTCAGCCCTGCCAGACTCTGTAGACCCCTGGGCACTGGATGCCACTGGCCCTGTGTGAGATCAGCCTGTTGCTGATAATGACCAGAATCAGGGCCCAGCAGGACCGTGTTTGGTCTCCCTGGATTCAATAAAATATGGTCTTCCTCCAGATGGCACAAGCACAGTCCTCGGATTCATTGATCAAGGGCTCCCTGCATCACCCTGACTAAAAGGACACTTCACTTACATGCTGGTGGTACTGACACTGAGCTACGTGGGGACACTGGGTAGGAGAGCTGCTGCTCACCCAAAGGGACAGAAACTTTTGACACAAATCCTCACCCTCTAGGTCTCACTCTAGGCCTTTTCAAAACAAGCTTACCAATTTCATTTTGATGCTTGTGGGAATGGTCATCCCCTTTTACAGACAATGGAACGGAGGCCCAATGACATTAAGTGACTCTTAATGTCACTCAGTAGGTTGATGGTAGAGCTGGGTTGACTAGGAAATTGTTTCATATATTAAATGACCAGACTTCAGACTTCTACGTGGAGCCTCTTTTTTTTTTTTTTTTTTTTTTTTTTTTTTTAAAGCATATCACCTCCATCCTTTCCTGTAAGTATTAGTTCACAATTAAGAATACTTATGGAGGGCTGGAGCTGTAGCTCAGTGGTAGAGTGCTTGCCTAGCACATATGAGGCACTGGGTTCGATCCTCTGTACCACATAAAAAAATAAAAGGTATTGTGTCCATCTACAACTAAAAGCACTTACAAAAATACATATAATAGGGGCTGGGGTTGTGGCTCAGTGGTAGAGCACTTGCCTAGCATGCTAAGACACTGGGTGTGATCCCCAGCACCACATAAAAAATACTACATAAACACGGGGCTGGGGTTGTGGCTCAGCGGTAGAGCGTTCGCCTAGCACGTGCGCGGCCCGGGTTCGATCCTCAGCACCACGTACAAATAAACCCATTGTGTACAACTAAAGCAAATAAATAAATATTTAAAAAAAACTACATAAACAAAATAAAGGTATTGTGAACATCTACAACTAAAATAATAATAATAATAATAATAATAAAATAAATAAAGACATACTTTCCTGTGAACTGACTCCAATTTCCAGAAAGCTCTACTTATGCTGAGCCAGACTCTCTCCTTTGATCCTAACTGCGGCCCCCAGAGTTTCACAGAAACGTTTGTAGCCGAGTCCTCTCTTCCTCGGGGCCAGCATCTCTGCTTCCCTACTCTGTTCTCTGCGAGGCAGGATCCAGGCTCGTCTCTGCCGTGGTCGCCTCCTCCGGTTGTGCTTCTGCCCGTGTCTGTGTCATGGAAAATGGAAGTTCAACACCCCAGGTGGGTTCTCATCAGGTCAAGGCACAGGGAGGGCTCTGCAGGTGGCGTTGGGCCCCTGGGCTCTTGGTGAGGCAGGCTCTGCAGAGGACATGTCCATCTATTGCACATGGGTCCATTTCCAGGTAGGGCCCTCTGCTGTCCCTGGGGCCATCTTCCTCTGCAGGTAAGCTCCCTAGGAACCAGCATGCCACTCTGACTCCTCCTCTCGTGCCCTACCCTTCACCTCTGAGCCTCATCGTTGACAAAGAGCATTTACTGAACACCGGTTATGTACAAGACTTGGGGGCCCCGAGGGTAGGGTAGGAGAGCCAGTAAGATGTTGCCTTAATAATAACTATTTGTGGAGCACTTTCAGGCTTACAAATCGTCTCCATACGCATCATCTCACAGCCATCCTATCAGTCTTGACCCAGTCTGGTGAGAAATTTGGCAAGGGCCAGGACTCAGAAAAATAGGGAGATGCTCAAAACAGGGGCCAAACTGAAAGCTTTTGAGACATGGAGGTTCAGACACCAGTGGGAGGCCAGAAAGTTGCTCAGACAGATGGGCCAGAAGCAGATGCTCAGCTGGCGTTTGAAGCCAAGACTTGGGGATAGGAATTTTAAAGAGCAGGAACCAGAGGTTCAGAGAGGAACTGAAGGAATGTGGCTGCCACTCAGGACAGACGCTGGCCTTTAAGGCCTGCTTTTGTATATTCCCTGGCCTGTGGTACAAGTCCACAGAGCCTGCCAGGGGTGGCATGAAAATGATTTAAGGACATTTGACACATTTTATAGATAAGGAAATGTGGAGGTTCCAGAACTGGAATTAAATATTGGCCTTCTGACCCTGTAATCTCAGCCACTTTCCATTACCACATGCCGTTTCTGCCTCAGGGACTCTGTCTTTCCTCCCATTTTACAATTACCTAGAGCAGAATAAGCTGGGTGTGCTTTATGTGCTATACACTGTCAAGCTGGGCTTGAGATTCAGGAGCCAAAACTCTGCGCCCTTGCATGTCCGCAGCTGCTAGTGGCAGTAATAGAATTTTAGTTCAAAACAGCCCCCAAAGTTTTTTTTTTTTAGTTTGTGGATTTTGTTGTTGTTGTTGTTAGATAGTAAATTCCAGGGTTTCTCAACCTTTGCATTGTTGACACTTTGGGCTGGACAGACAGTGAGAGTAAGAGATGAGCACGGAGAGGCTGTTGCAGACCTGGAACTCAGAACACTTGCAGAGAGAGCTGGAAGCCAGTGCTCAGGGGACTGGTGACCTCCCTGACCAGCAACTGTGTAGGCTGGTTTAAGGACATCACTCCCCGCCTGGCCACAAAGATCTTCCTGGCAGCTGGCCATTTTGTTTTTGATCTTGAAGTGATGGGTAAAGAAGTGTAGGAGGAGGGGGAGAAAAGAAAGAAAGAAAAAAAAAAAAGGTGGTTGAATGAGACGGATATCATTTTCCTTAATGCATGATTGAAGACCTGAATTGTACGAATATACTTTGTATACAAACAGTTGTATGTAAAAAGATACTAAATATATGCACTATGAGTTGTACATATTAAAAATTATAAAAATAAAATTAAAAAAAAAAAAAGAAGCGTAGGAAAGCTGGGAGGCCCCCAAATGCACCCCCAGCTCCTTCCTTGGAACCAGACCCTGAAATGGCCTAAACTCTGCGGGAGGAAGGGACACTGGACTCTTCCTTCACTCACCAGAGGATCCAGGCCTGGAGACAGTTTTGTTTCAGGAGTTTAGTTCAGACTAAGTCAGCTTGGGGTTTGTCGACCTTTCAGGGCCCATGTCACTTTCCAGGAAATCAGCAGATGAAGTATTTTAAACTTATTTAAAGAGTCTTATGAACTTCCACCTCTCTCATTTTGTGGGTACACTGAGGCTCAGACGAGGACTTGTTCAGGTCACATTGTGATTTAGATAGAGAGGTAAATATTACCTTTGTTTTACCTTGATTAATTCAGATTTCAGCAGATTATTTATTAAAATTTTAAAACCTGCTGAACTCTGAACTAGCAAAGGTAAAATAAAGGCAATATTTAGCATGAAACTAAAAGTCTAAAAAATCAATGCTTGGTGCCTAGAGAGCAAGGTAGGAGGAAACTCAGTCCCAGCTTTTGGCCCTCGTTCTGTCTATGGCTAAGTCACTATGTGCCCTGCACAAGTCCCTTTCCTTAGTATGAATTAAACTCCTGAAACAAGACTGTCTGTTACTGCAGCAGTGTGACAGGCTGGGAGCAGGGTCTTGGGCACCAGATAGCCCAACAGGAGCCGTGGTACTGGGAATATGGAGGGAAAAGACTCAGCATAGCTCTGAGGGTCCACCCAGGCTCCTTTCATCTTTCCAACCCGTGGTCAGTTATCCTAATTTCTGCTTACAGACGGGAGAACTGAGGCCTGACCCCTGAGGGTCATCTAGGAATAAGGAGGTAGCTGCCCTGTCAGAATAGGCCCAAGTGTGCAGCGAAAGGTGGCAGTCCTCGCGGAGCCCAGGCTCTGCATGCCCAACCTGGAGTCTCTGTGTGTCTGTCACACTGCCACCAGTCACTTTTGTGAACGCCTTCCTCACACATGCACACGTGGGTGTGACCCAGGCTGTGCTGGGGAACTATCACTGTCAGCCGCAGCTCTGCAGTCCCCATCCTCAGTCCCGATTTCTGGTCTGAGCTGAGTCATCTTTACCCATTTCGGGGCCTCTTCCTAGTCCTGTGCTTCGCTGCAGGATGGCTAATGTGTCTGGTGGTGGGCTGCTGTCCAAGGCCTGGCTGGGGGTCACAGGATATGTAGTAAATGGACTCTATTCCCTTTCAAAACCAGGAAAATTCTTACTTTTGAAGCACCGTGGGTTGTGGATAAAGGAATATGGGCTTACAGCAGAGAGTCAGTCTGATTAAAAAAAGGAAAGTGATTAAAAAATAAACACCACAATATATAAAAAATATAGTGGGAATTAGATGGAGGAGGATTGCTTCCTGTTTTAGGGTGTCTGGATGGTAGTAGGCTAAGGCTAATGGGCTGAAATGGGAAGCAAATCTCAGATGCCCTGAGTGGTGGAAGAAACTTGAGGTGTTTGGATAATTGACAGATGACACCATTGAGACCCAGAGAGGACAAGAAACTTACCCAAGGCCACACATCTAGCTAAAATCTGTGTCCTGAGCTCCCAGGTCAAGGTTTCTAGGGTGCCCAGCTATGTAACCAGGCTGGGGTGGGCTGTCTGGGCTGCCAAGAGCGGACCCTGCAGCTGGTGCCTGAGGGCCGACACACGTGGACAGAGCCAAGGTCCAGCTTTTGCCTGCCACTCCCTCTCTAGGCTCCCCGGGCACCTGCTGGCTGGTGCTGTCACCAGCCTGTTTACAAGGCCCCCTGGAAACTCCCCTGGGTCAGCGACTGAAAGCAGAGGTGCGTGGCCAGCCTGTGGTCCCCGTGTTGGGAGGCAACGGGCACTTGGCTCCATCTTGTGACAGCAGCCCCGAAGGAGCTCACGGACCTGTCAGGCCCTCCTTCTGGCCGCTCCCCAGCCCTCCAGTGGAGATTTCAGTGCTATTTCAGAAGACAGTGGCCTTGGGCTTCCTGTGTTAGATGAACAGGACTGCGGTGCTGGTACCTCAAGCCCCCTACAGAAAGCAGACCCCCCTCTCCTGACCGTGCCCTGGCCGTGGAACGCTGGCGGGGCGGGGGGGACCCTCCTGCTGTAGGAGCTGGAGCAGGCGCAGCAGGCAAGACCCGGAAGAGAGAGTGACACAGGAGCAGAGGCAGCCTGAGCAGAAGGTGGCTTGCCAGAGGCCTGGCAGTGGTGGCCCTGCAGGTGGCTGAAGTATGGCATTGCAGAGTCTGGCAGCAGGTGACATCTGTGCTTTTGGCAGGAGGTGACTGGCTTCGGGGAGCTGTGGGTGCAGGTGACCAGCCGCAGCTGCAGGTTTGGAGTCCTGGGTGGAACTGTCTGAGGCCGCTCGCCAGCTTCCCAGGGAGACCCAGCCACGCCGAGCAGGTTCCTTACATGTGCTCCTGTCCCCCTTACCCTGTGGCTCCTTCCCCTGCCAGCAGAATCTCCGCACTGGCTGACTGCTCTTCCTCCTGGGAGAGTCACTTTGCTGTCACCTCTTGTTTTTTTTTTTTTTTTTTTTTTAGTTGTAGGTGGACACAACACCTTTATTTTATTTATGTGGTGCTGACGATCGAACCCAGGACCTCACACATGCGAGACAGACGTGCCACCACTGAGCCCCAGCCCCAGCCCCTGCTGTCATCTCTTCAAGACAGCTTCCCATCCTGGTGCCCACCCCTGGCCAGCAGGTTGCAAGCCTCTCCCAAGCACCCTCCTCCCTACCCCGCGTTCACCACTGCACCTTTCCTGCCTTGCGACTAGGGTCAGTGTTTTGTCCGACGGGCTCCTAATGTGCAGGACGGCACCTAAGCGCTGTGGCTCTTGCTACATGTTAAATGAAGGGATCCAGGCAGGCAGGGGACCAAGACTAGGCGAGCTACATCTAGGAATAAGGAGGCAGCTGCCTTGTCGGAACCGGGTGCTGCAACCTGGTCACTGGGGGGTGGCATCTGTTTTTGGAGGCAGGTCACCTTTGTTCTGACCTGGGTGGGATTAAGACTGCAGGTAGTCCTCACCTGGGGAGCGGAGGGAGCCAGTGGCGTATCAGATAGTGTGTGGGGCCACCCCACTTCCTGGTGCAAGAGACACTGCCACTGTGTAGCACCTTTGTTCCTGGAGAGAAGGCCTGGGGGCTGGGCTTGCGAAGAAGGGGCCTGGGCTTTGAGGTGGATGAAAGGATAGATGGGGCTGTCTCAGACTGGGCCTGGCAGTGTCCCCTGCTCAAGGGACGTCCAGGGCAGGGAAAGATGGTCAGACTGGGGTGGACTGGAAATTGAACTACATCCAGGACCTTGCTTGGCCCTCCTGCCTCCTCAGCCCTCCCCTCCCTGGTGCAGAGTCATTCACTCCCTCTTGGGCTCTGGGACCAGTCTTGTACCAGTAGTGCTTGGGGCTTTTTAGGAGGGTGGCAGGGACATGTCCTTCTTTCTCACGGCTGCATCCCCACAGCTGAGTGGAGTTCTTGGTACGCAGAAGATTCCAGTAGCCATTCGCTGAATGCAAGCTCTGGGAATCATGACTCCGTTGTTGACGGCAGCCCGGAGCCCGGCACCATGCTGAGCAGCTGATACAAGTTTCTAGATTCAGACTTCACAAAATGCTTTGATATTGGTATCCCTGTTTTCCAGTTGGGGCACCCAGGGCAAAGAAGTTAGGTAACTTGTCACAGTGAGTAAGAGGCAGAGGCGGATGGCAGCCCTGGCTGGCTGGGGCTGGCGGAGCGTGTGTTCTGTCCTTTGGCCAAGACAGCCTCAGCCGCTGCTCATCTGCCCAGCACCTGCTTCTTTGCAAGAGGCTTAGGACTGCACCATCTCTGCCTTCTTCCCTCTTGTTTATAACATCTAGGCACAAAACAAGTCATCTTCCTCTGCCTCCATTGAGGCTCTCAACCCCTTTTCAGCCTATTGCCAGCACCCCCGGGGGGTTGGGGGTCTCTGACTGCTTCACTGCTGGGCCCTACTGCACAGCCTGAACCTCCCTGCTTCCATCCCTCCTGCTTATCACATTCAGCTTCAGAGAGCACCTCGCTGCCCAGAAACCAAGACTGCAACCTCCCCGGCTGTCTGCCCGCTGGAGGGCCGCTCCCAGCAGGACCCCAGCCTTCTCTTGGTGCCCCCTGCCCATACCACCTGACCAGGGTGGCGAACATGGCTCGTTTTGGAGCCCTTGCCTGTGAATCTGTGTCTTTTTTGCTCCGTTCCCCTCACTGCCCCTGAGCCTGACCCTTTTAAGGTCCAGCAGCTGCCTTGGTGACCCTTCATGGATGCCCCGACTGTAGAGGGGGATATTTGTTCCGTCCACGTCCTTTCCACCAGACTGCACGTTCCAGTTAGTAGGGAGTTGGCTGGAAACTCCCCCCTTTTTATCCTTGCCTGGAACTGACTCAGACTCTCTTCTTCTGTACAACCAATTAAATGTGAACTAAAAATAAAACCACTCTCAGTATTAAAGTGGCACAAAACAAAATAAACACAATAAAAATAGAATGGCTTCCCATTTCCACACAGTGGCAACTGCTTCTGGTGATTCCAAAAAGGAAGATTTCTTCCTCTACCCCTTCAAGTGATCCTCATTATAATTGCTGCAGGAGCCAATAAAGGAATGTTTGGAGTTTGTGTTTGTTGGGTAAGTGATAATCCTTCCAAATTCTTTAATTATGTGTGTACTCTGGTTAAAAGAGATTTCATGGAATTAGACATATGATGCGAGATTTTAAAGTTTTTTTTTTTGAAGTTTTAAGATTTATGTGAATTGCAAGAAGGCATTTCAGTGAAGATGGTTTTTGGCTCATTCAAATTAAGCCTTAAGAACTAAAATAAACATTAGCTGTAAAAATATTCTGAATTCAGTTTCCACCCCAGGATGCAGAGAGCTGGAGAGGGTATTGCCACCACCTTGCAATGAGAAAAAGTTGGACCAATTTCAAATACATGACAGTTTTTGAAATCGTCAGAGATTGTTCTGGTAGCAAGGAGTGGAAAATCTAAAGAGAGACGGTGTCTGTGGGAGAAGGTGTGTCCTCCTGTTCACCTGGGCTGGACACACAGTATAGAAAGTGCTTATCTAGTAGAGCTAAGTGGTGAAGGCTGAGTGTGGGCTTTGGGAGGAATGGATACCCTGGGGCTGCTGAAGTTGGGGGGGTACTGTTTCTACAAACCCTAGGGTCCCCATCTTCCTTCTGAGGGCACTCACATTAAAGATGTGAATGCAGAGCTATGGAGGGGAGCAGCAGCCACAGGGAAGGATGAGAAATTCCACCCCATCCCACCCTCCCTCTCCATTGCAGGTCAGTAGCCCTGACTTACAGGGCTTTGGCTTTGTCTGATGGCCACGGCACTGGTGGGTACTCCTGGCAGAGGCCTAGTCTGGAGGAGGGCTTGGAGGACTGACTGGTTTGGTCCAGGAGGGTCTTTGTCAGGACACACGGCCCAGTAGACATACATCTGTCCCCGGCTCTGTCTGCTGAGAGAGTCTAGGAGCAGTGCCACCCCAGTAGCAAGGAGCACACCCAGCACCCAGATCTTGGTTTCTAACGCCCCTCTCCAATGAAAGCAACCTGGACTCCTTAGAGAAATGGCTGATTCTAGGTCTGGGGCAGGTAAAAACAAGAACCTAATTTTAAAAATGATTAAAAAAAATATGTAGGTGGTGTGAAGGAAGACAAATCTTCCTTAGAGAAGAATTTTGATTAACAAATGTAAAATAAATAAGGGAAATAAAGCTCATTATTAAAACAACGTAGTTATGATAGCTGCAGTCATAGACAACTAATAGGTTCTAAAATGAGTGGATGAAATTTTAAGGGGAAGCAGGATATTATCATAGGACCCAAATAGCTCCCCTCAAATTTACGAATTCCCATGGTGGCTTTTAACAGAGTATGGGAAAGGAAAATCAGACACAAGTTCTCACTGGTATTAAGTCAGGTTGATGTCATGTGCACTCAGTAAGTTATAGGTTCACCTCACCTTGCTGTATCCTTCTACCCCCCAAATCCCTAACTTTAGTCTAATTATGAGACAACATTGCACAGATCCAAATTGAGGGATATTCTACAAAATCCCTGGTCACCTTGCTGCTATGTCCTTTGGGAAAGAGGAATGGTCTTTGTACAGCAGCATTCACCCATGCCATAATGGGATAACTAAATACTAAATACTTCCCATCGGGCTCACTTTCCAACACTGTTGTTATTGGCCATTAAATTTCCAACACATGAATTTTTACACAATGCTTTCAAACCATTGAGCTGGGTGAAAGGTATATGGAAAACTCTGAGCTACCTTTGCAAATTTCTGTAAATCTCAAAGTATTTCCAAACAAAAATTAAAATAAAATATTCTGAAGGGCTGTAAAGAAAAAAGAATGGAAATAGATAAAGGATATGGCCAACAGGCCAGGGATATTTCTGGAGCACAGCTTATCTTCAGAATCAGAAAACAAGGGTTCAAACCTTTCACCCCTAGCCTTTCTTTCCTTCTCTGGGACATGTTACCTCAATGCCTGCAAGTCTCAGTTTGCTCATCTATAAGTGTGAATGGTAAATTTTATCCGTAGTACTATCAGGAAGATTAGAGTGAAGTGCTGGATTAGATTCAAGTGTTAGCTTCAAAGGCAAGAGGCCAAGGTGATAGCATGTATGCAGGCCATGCAGTTACTTGAAATTTGCTAAATTAAAAGTTCTCAACGTACACACACACACGTAACTGTTTACTAGAATCATTTCACACTACATATATCAAAGCATCACATTGTACACCTTACTTATACACAATTTTATTTGTCAGTTGTACCTCAACGAAGCTGGTAAAACCCCAAAGGTCTTTGATGACTCAGTGTGATGGGGTCCTAGGAACCTTTGCAAGTTATACCCCCCCCCCCCAAGCGAGAAGGACTTGATGCTTGAACTGGCACAGGTTCTGCCAAGATGGGGGCTTGGAAATGGAGAGTCCAGGGTTTGCTGGAGGGGCCATGAACTGTCTCTGAGTATCAGTGTGCTCTGTAAGTGAATTAAGATAACCTATTTCTTAGTCTTGGGATGAGGATTCGCCAAGGCAATGACAGTGAAAGGTGCAGGGACGAGCCAGCCTTGGAGTGGACCCTGAGGAAAACTCCTCACCCCTTTCCCAGCCCAGAGTAGCATGGAATGAAAAACTGGAAGATCTTTGTGTGTGAAACCCATTAATGTTGGACTTCTGGCCCTTGTGTCTAAAGTTGGGAAACGCATTTTTGAGCTGAGTGGGGAAGGCAATTCTACATGCTTTCAGAAAACCAAATGAAACACATCCGGGCCACTCCGACTGTGCCACGGACAGCGTGCTTCTGGTGGATTGGAGAGCCACGGCCCACAAGTACGCGGGGGGTGGTTCCCTCTCTGTGCGTCTCAACATTCTGTTCAGACCTCACATTAGCCCTCTCACGTTATTCCAGAATACTCTATTCTCTCGCCTGGTCCCCTGTTGGACTGTAAGCTCAGTGTTGTGTGTATTACATTTTTAGCTCACAACACAGTGCCCTATGTAGCATTGGTGGTCAATTAGAACCCCCTAGATTGATTTGTCTAATTTGAGTGCTTCAGGAATTTTGGGAAATACATGATTAAAATTCTGATACTTATTTTGGGAGAAGATCATCGTTAAGAAATTGATCAGTCTGCTAATTGGGCAGAATGGGCTCTTTCCTTTTGAAATCCAATTCTGATACACCATCCCTCAGGGGTCTCCTATTAGCATATGACATTTCATTGCTGTGAGCCAGCCTTTCCCCAATTACGTTCTCGTGCTAGCAAATGCCTTTATGTTTCATTTCAAACAGAAGCTAAATGCTCAAAGCGTTGTCTGTATGTGGGATGCATCATCTTGTCCTTCAGTGAAAAATAATTGTATTGAACAGAAGCATGAAAGATAGGGGAAATCCTCATTTGTTTATAGTTACTTATAGTTTGGAAGAGGCCACAGCCATCTCATCAAACCCCCATTGGCAACTGTGAGGCAGCCAGGGCTTAGATTACCACCCCCAACGAGTCCTATGTAAGCAAAATGACTTGCTGACCTCTGAATCAGGACACCAACTCTGAGGTTCTCCACATGTTCCCTCACTAGAAAAGAACTCTGCCATTCTAGTTATTTTGTGCAATCTTAATTCTGTAGTCTGCTGAGCCCCTTGTTAGTATGCTTTGCTGCAGATTGCATTTATTTTTCTATCTTATGAAAAACCTCATTAATACAGTTTTGCTGTTCATTCTTCTGTATATGCAATGTCAATAGGCTTGAATATAGCTGAAATAATTGGACTGTGGGGGTTCTGAGTTGGGAGTTTATTGTTAAGTCAGCTGTCACCAATTCTTCATCAGCGTGAGGGAGCTCAGCCATGCAAAGAAGTTTTCCTCCCCCACCCCCGTACCTGCAAATCATGCAGCATCAGCATATTAACAGGTAATCTTACAGAATGCTAATTTTGTCATTTGGAATCTAAACAGTTAGAAGCACAATTGGGGAACTGTCTGAATTGTATGCAGTAGCAAAGGAAAGTCTTCTCTCTGTTCAACTCATCTTTTATGTGAAAAAAGTCCAAAGGAACATCACCGAGTTTTCTCATCGAATGAACTTCCTTCATCGACTCATTCATTTATCCATCCAGTCCATCAACATTCATTGCCCTGTGCCAGGCACCAACCAATGCCTGAGACAAGAGAGGTTCACAGGATTTCTTCCCAAATGGACAGGTGTGCAGACAACGACAGAGAAAAATGTTGCACTGTGGGGACTTCTTAGGATCACAGGGAGCCCTGGGGGTCCAGCAGTGTGGGAGGGTAGGAGATCAGAAGGTGACCTCCCACTGAGATAAATGGGCTGAGTGCTGAAGGGCTGGCAGGACAGTAGAGGGCCACCAGGCCCTGGCAAAGTCAGATGTAGAAGCCAGGTCTTCTAGTTCTTGGGGAATTTTAAAACCTCCACGCCTCCAGGGGCTCCCTAGCAAAGAAATCCTGATGTGAATGAGGAATGGATGGTGGGATTGGGTTTCTGGGACTGGTCACAGTATGAACACAGGTGCAGGGGCTGCCATCGCCTGATGATTTGGAGACACATCATGCTGTTTGAAATTGCTGAGGCTTAGGGGTCAGAGCAAGGGGTGAGGAGGAAGAGTTGGGTGGAGACTGGAGCCAGGGGAGCTGTCCTGAGCCAAGAAGGTTGGACCTCAGCCTGGAGGTCATGGGGAGACACTGCAGGGCTTTTAGCCAGAGTGTGATGTGTTCAAATTGGATTTTTAAAAGGTTCCTGCAGGCAGCAGTACCTCCAGGGGACAGGGGAGGGAAAAGATGCCTCTCATGAAAGACGACTCAGGCCAGGGCAGAGAGGATTCCGTAAATCCATCAACCACAGCAGGTAGGGGCAGCAGGGCCAGGAGCTGAACCACATGTGCAGGGGCCAAGGTCACAGCATGTGTTCTACTGCCCAACGGACCGGCCTTGCACAATGCATTTCTTTTCTGTGAGTGCCAACTCTGTGTCTGTCAGTTGAGCCTGGTGATCCCCACTGTCCCTCCGCACAGATTACAAAGATGACCCATGGATAAAGTGAGGAAGGGTGACGTGCAAATGGCAAAGTACTGTCACATAGGATTTGCTATTATTGTTTAGATCAGGGGTTAGCAAACGAGGGCTCACGGACTGAATGTGGCCTGCTGCCTGCCTTTATAAATCAAGTTTTGTGGGACTGCGGCCGTGCTCCTTGCTTCACGCTGCCTTCATTCCACAACGGCAGAGCTGAGTCACGGCATCAGAAAGCAAGAGACCCTCCGAGTCTGAAATACTTAATATACAGCCTTTTACTGAAGTTTGCTTTCTGATTTAAATCATGGATTACAATCTTGCCAAATTTAATAATTAATTGACATGGCAATGAATTGAGAATCTGATAGGCAGTCAGTATAGACAGGTAAATCCAGTCAGGTCCAATCAAGAAAGCCAATTTTGAGCTGGGCGCAGTGGCACACGCCAGTAATCCCAGCACTTGGGAGGCTGAGGCAGGAGGATCACGAGTTTAAAGCCAGCCTCAGCACTTAGCAACTCAGTGAGACCCTGTCTCCAATAAAATACAAAAAAGGGCTGGGGGTGTGGCCCAGTGGTTGAGTGCCCCTGAGTTCAATCCCTGGTACCAAACAAACAAACAAACAAAAAAAAAAAAAAAAAAAAAAAAAAAGAAAGAAAGCCAATTTTGAGTGAGTCCCTGGAAGTTGGAGACTGTTCCCTGAGGCAGACCTGCCTCGCTTCTTGGGATACCAGGATACCAGCAATGGCCCCCTTCTCCCTCCCTGGAGAAGTCTGTGTTACCCCTTTTAAATAAACCCTGCTTTATATGCTTGCCTCGGCGTGCTTCTCTAATGTTCAAACTTTAACATTTGGGGGAGCAGAACTCATCATTGACAACTGGTAGTATCAGGAAAAATCCAGAATGCTTTCCATTATGATCTGACTGCTCTTGTGCAAGGGACCAAGGTTCCTCTGGTGTCTGGCTTCCCCGGACCCTGGAGTGGAGTGGTTTCTCTGAAGGAAGGGACCCCGCCAAGCCCCGTTCTTGTGGAGAACAGGCAGAGAGTTGGCTAGTTGCAGTCTGGTCATCCCTCAGCAGAAATGCAGACAAGACCCTTGCCAAGGGCTTCCCGTGAATCCTTGAATAAAATATTTGTGCTCTTTTCTTCTCTGTTCTTTCCTGGTGGTAATCTTAGCCTGATTGTTGATCATTTCAATCATTTCCCAATTTCCTGAAGTAATTTTGTTTCCCTACTTCCTTCTTTCAGCAATTTTTCTTTCTTCTATTCCAATTAACAACCTGTGTAATAATAAGTAGAAACCAAACTAAATTATGGTCATTATTGCTCCAGAGCTCAGTTCCAGCCAGCAGTGACACCGTCACTTCTTTGGTTCAAACCCCTTTGCATTTTCTAGCTCCGAGGATGACAATTACACATTTACCGACAGGAAAGAACCGAGGGAAAGGCCACCTGCCTTCCAGGTTCGCCTCCTTCCTTGTTATTCCCTTTCTTACAAAAGAAACCAATTTGGACTCAGTTTTTATGTGAGGCCTCCAGCAATTCTTGGCTCCAGAAATATCAGGAGGATTTAGAGGCGGCATGTGCTATTAAATATTGTCTGTGTTTAAAGCAAATAGTGAAACATGTGAAGCACAAACACAAACCACCTTCATTTCTCACTTCACTTTCCACTTGCTTAAATAAAGCCTGTTCCTAAGCTGGATTGGGCTTGCACTCTCAAACCATCCCAGGCCTCATTTCCATGTGTTCTTGGAGAGGAAAAAAACAAAACAACACAGAAAAACCAGAGCATTGGTGCTGCTAGAGCCCTCGGAAGTGAGAGGGCCATGTCCCGCTGAACAGGTGGTGCAGTGGCCCAGATGTGGAACCACCTTGTGACCCAGCTGTCCCACTCCTCGGTCTATCCCAAAAGACTTAAAATCAGCATATCATAGTGACGCAGCCACATCAATGTTTATAGCAGTTCAACTCACAATCGCTAAACTGTGCAACCAGCCTAGATGCCCTTCCATAGATGAATGGACAAAGACACTGTGGTATATATACACAATGGAATATTACTCAGCTTTAAAAGAGAATAAAATTATGGCATTTGCAGCTAAATGGATGGAGTTGGAGAATATCATGCTAAGTGAAATAAGCCAATCCCCCCCCCAAAAAAAAAAAAACCAAAGGCCAAATGTTTCTCTGATATGTGAATGCTGATCTGTAATGGGGGAGGGTAAGGGAGGGGAAGAATGGGGGAACTTTGGATTGGGTGGAGGGGAACAAGGGGAGGGGAAGGGGCATGGGAGTGGGAAAGATGGTGGAATGAAATGGACATCACTGTCCTAAGTACATATATGATCGCGTGGATGGTGGAGCTCTACATGTGTACAACCAGAGAAACGAAAAGTCGTGCTCCATTTGTGTATAATGAATTGAAACGCATTCTGTTGTCACGTCTAACTAATTAGAACAAAAAAGGAAAAAAGAAAAAGAAATGCCTCTCTGTTCTCACCCAGGCCTGCAGCCCCATCAGGTGAGACCACTGGTGTGGGCCAGCAGTTTCAGACGTGGTGAGATCTGCTCTCTGCTCAGGAAGCATGAGGCGGCTCCGTCTGCCTCAGAGTATGACAGGAAAACTGGGGCAAGGGTTTGGCCTTACGCAAACGGGAGCTTTCACCGAAGGACTGTGCTTAGGGGCTGACACAATTGACACCAAGCTTTGGTAGACATGATCTGCCCAGTACAGGTGTGTAGCTTAGACGGAGAGGTTAAGCCTGGGAGGGAGCGCTTGATGAGACAGAAGGGAACGGAAACAAACCAGTGAAGGAAACAGACTCAGGGACAGGAGTTTTGCGCTGGGTGTACTGCCTGGCGAGGCTGGGACAACCTCGACCCTCAGACAGATCAGGCAACGTGGGATGGGACCTTCAGATCGACTGTCACAGAGTAACTGAGGGGCAGCGGCAAGCCCTGGGATTTCTCAGGAACAAGCGGAGCCTGATGTGTGGTGAGCAGCCCCGAGGAGACTGTCTGCAGGCTGTAGAAGCCCTAAATGGGGAGAGCGCTAAGATTGCGGTTAGCTGTGAGCCATAAAGATGTTCAAGCATTACCACCTTCCATGATCTCGCGAGACTTGGCCCAGGACATTGTGGATGGGGTCAGCGCCATTTTGTGGTGGTTGGAGGAGTGTGATTTGCGGGTAGGAGTTGTTGTTGGAGCCGGAGAGAGAAGCTAGCAGAATAAAGAGCCTGTTCGTTTCCAGTCTGCCTCTGAACTTATTCCCACGGCGTCGTTGCTGCAGGCAGCTATAGCTGCAGTCAGCGACAGCAGGACAAAGGCAACAGTGGGGCTCATGAAAGCAAAGGCCTCAGACTTGGAGGACAAGCATGAGAGGCTGGCCCGAGGGGCCCACTGGTTCAGGACAGCTGGTCCTCCTGAGGTTGGAGGCTGCACTCCAGGTCTGGCAGCACACATTCACCAGCAGCTGTGCTTCCCTGGGTTGGCCCCACTTCCTGAGGAGCTTTTCCTCTGATTTCTTCCTCCAGGGCCCTGCATGTCTTGTCTCCTTGGGTTTGGGTTGTCTTGCACACTCAAGTCCTTGCACACACGATCACGACTCAGGAAAGAGATGTGCAAACAAGCCTGAGACCTTCTGGTCATCAGACATCCTGAGCTGGTTGTGAATTCGGGTCTGCTGACCTAGGGACGGTCACTGTAACCTCTTTGAGCCTCAATTTTTCTACTTATAGCAATACTCACCTTTTTGGGCTGTGGCGAAGATCAAATGAGATAAAGTTTGTGTCTGACACAGGGTAGAGACACCATCCATGCTGTCGATGGGTTCGATTGTTTAGAGGAAAGGCAGCTGAGACCACTGAGGCCTCCTTCGGTATTAGGATCCTCTCCTTGCAGGTGCTCCAAGCTCTGGGAACTTCTGAAGGCCTTGGGCAGGGGCAGTTGCAAGGAAGCATCTGTGATGGGCACTAGGCTGTTGATCCTGCCTGAACCCGTGCTGGCCGTGGTCCGCTCTCTCTGTGGATCTGACTTTCTCTCTGGAGACAGAGTTGATGGATCACTATCTTGAAGCTGCATCACTTACCTCACCAGCTGCATGACCTGCCACAAGATTTATGCTGTCACTTGATGTGTTTCCCGTTTAGTCAGACACCTCCCCACCCTCAGCTGAGCTTGCAGGAGGGGCGGGAAGGAAGGAGCCTGGAGACCACCAGCCAGGGCTGCCCTTTCTGAGCTCTCCCAGCCCTCAGAGGCTGCAGGAAGAATGCTTCGCTGCAGGGACTGGGGTATGTGGCCAGGCCACAGCTCAGGGGTGGAGCCCCGGGATGTGGAGGTTGCAAATGGAGCTCGGTTCTCTGGGCTTCAGTGGATTTGTTTAAAGTCACAGCTTCTCCTTGTTAGCTTCCCCTGAAATGTGTCTCTGAAAGATCCTGCCTTGTGTGCAAATTATCGAGCGGTGGTGCACCCTCCGGCGGGCTCCTGGGACAGGATTTGAAGCAATCAGCCTTTGAATTTCCAGGAGTCCTTAATCTTCTTTGACCCACACAGAGCCACAGATTAGCCTGTGAAAAATTGTAGGTAACTGTTTCTTTAAATCCTTCCCTGATTTATTTCTACGGGAATTCTGGATCATACAGTGTTTCTGAGCTGAAGGCACTTGAGAGGTTGTCAGCCCAGGAAGCCAGGGCCTGGCTTCCAGTGTTCCCCTCTGTTCAGTGTCAACTGCAGTGGCACCAGTGGCACTCTGATTGACACTCACACACACATTATCTGCTTTAATCCTCAATGCCGCCTCCTGGGGCTGGTCTCATCATTTCCTTTTTGCAGATTAGGAAGTTTCAAAAGCAGATGAGTTGCTTGTCCTAAGCCACCTGGCTAGTCGGAGTCAGGCTCCATATGCAAATTTAGGTCTTCTGTTCCCATGATTCCCAGTCTCACGAGAGAATAGTCACCGCACAGATATTCATGCCTAGTGTCTTCTTGGGGGCCAGGGCTGTATCAGTCGCTAGAGCAGGTGGGATTTGCCACCTGGCTAACAAAGATGATGTCTCAGCCCTCCCCCCATGTTCATACAGTCCAGTTTTAGTGAAATTTGCCATGGTAAGCTACCCATCTGTAACTAAGTCCCATCTGTGGTTAAGACCACCATGGGTCTCTTTCCACTGACTTCCCCTTGCACTTCTTGTTGGGTTAGGTGGCATGGAGTGACTGTGTGCTTTCTGGAATCAGCCAAAGGAGACTTGATTTGGGGACCTACATGTTTGGGCTCAGTGGAGTATATTTAGTGGTCTCAGTCACTTTCAGGATCAATAATGGCTCCTTGTCCTGGGGGAGGAAGGGCCTCTTCCATCTGTTCCCCTACTGTTCACTGACTCAACTGGAATTGTGACACAAGGAGTAGGCCGGAAGTCAAGGCACTCTGAAGCGTCCTGTGGCACCAGGCATCGGACGTCCCTGGGAGTTGGTGGCAGTGAGGTGTGAAAGGAGCAGCAGTCAGGGCTGGGGGTACAGACTTCTTTCAGTCATGAGACGCGCAAGACTGAGAGGCTGGTTCTCATCTGATGGCCAAGCGGAGTTCCCTTCCTGCTGAGCACACAGCCAATGACACACCCATGCAATTATAAAGCCACCACACTTTTGTCATCGGATGGGAATCATGTGACAGAAAGCCGACAGAGACTGGGCCACAGCCTCAGGGAGGGTCACTGGTACAACAGTCCGACAGTTGGCAAGCGTATCTGTGTGTAAAGCCACATGTTTTATGCATCCCAAATACTGTTACTAAAAAGCAAGCTCTAATCCATCATGCTAGAGGAAAGACTGAATTAATTTTTCATTGTTTCCTTATAGAGGTATAGCAGATCACCACCATGGGAGAAGAGGATCAAAGTATATACAGCCACAAAATGTAGAAAAAAAAGATTATGAAGGTATAACAAGAAAATCATTATGACAAAAGGACTACATCATTTTCTAGATTTTGTAACGTTTACTGTATTTATCTGCTTTTGACATTTTGTTATTTGTAAAATATTTATTTTTGATTCCAAATAATTATTCATTTAACTTGATGTTAATTTCTTATTTTAGGTTTTTAATTTATTTTATTTGTTATAACAAAAGGCTCCTCAAGCAGTATAAACTTTCAGGTTTCAGATAACTACATCCACCCCTGGCCCGAGGGACATTTTGTTAACTATGGAATGCTCTGAAGATGTTGGTAGGGGTAGTTGTGAACCTTGCAGGTGGAGGCAGGATGGGGATGGGATGGGGAGACACAGAGAAGACTAAGATTGCCCTCCATGGGGGTGTTTCCTGATGATGCACCCTGCTTTGACCTCATGAGGGATCTTGAACGCAACATGAGCAGGGCTCCAGGGATTTCAAAGGTAGTGGAGGAAGGAGAGAAATGACTGAAGGGCAAAAATCACACCGGAGACAACCGTGCAGCCAAGAGATTTATTCACCAGCCTTTATGGCTGGTCAGAAGTAGAAGAAGTACGGGGAGAGAGGAGTCAGGGAGAGGGAAGTGTGCAAGCTCTGGTGGGAGAGAAGAGTCAGGGAGATGGGAGTGTGCAAGTTCTGGATGGAGGGTGGGTGCGTGGTCGTACCAGCTGTGGTCTCTGGAGTTGTTGGTTGGGACAGCTGCCGTCAGGCTGGAGACGGTGGGTCTGGAGCTGTTGCAGCGGCTGCTTCCTCTCAGCAGGGAGGAGTTATTGTGTCTGAGCTCCGGGCAGGCAGGAGCTTTATATAGGGATTTCTGGTGGGGGGTGTACCAGAGCGACCTTTAATGCTATTGGCTCCTTTCCCAGGGAATAAAGAGACCTTTAAGCCGATTGGCTCCTGCCTGGGGAAAATGAAACCAGGTTGCTCCTCATGGAAATTCCCATGGGGGAGGTGGCCCATTGACCCAAGCCTATCTATCAATGACCACACTTAACTCAGAGAAGGGTAAAAAAAAAAAAAAAAAAAAAAAAAAAGAAGCTCCATTTTGCACTATAAGCATCCTTATGAGTCTCTCAATGAGCTACAAAAGAATATTGATGTTTCTGTCCCTTTGGCAAGTTCTTGTTCTTCCTCCCACCTCACCCACGAGCCTGCCCATATCCTTAGCCCTAGCCAAGCCCTGCATCTTCTAGAACCTTCCCTGTGTGCCCAGCCCACAGGGACCCTCCCCAGGCATTCCAGTTGTGTTTCCTACCAGGCCCCTCCCTGAACACACGCATCCTCTATGCCATTTGTGAACTGGTGGCCACTCTCTGAACCATGCTCTACATCTGCAGTACAGGGACAGATCCCACCTGCACAAGCCCCATCCTGTCTACCTGAAGAGCTTGTTGAGTTCCAAGGATGCCACAGAGGAGAAGCATTTTGTGGGTTGTAATGTATAAGCTATAGTGGCAAAGGTCACTCTGTGCCGATCTGCTGTACTCATATCTAATCTTCCTGTTATGCCTTGAGGGGCTCAGGGTCAGTTCCTTGCATAGAAAAGCTACTCAATCAGGGTTTGGGGGCAATAAAGTAGAATGTGACTCAGTCTCTGGAGTCGGGGCCTGGGCTGCAATTTTATACTGTCATAGTATCTATATGATCTTGAGGATTTGCTTAATCCTGCAGGGCTTCTGTCTCTTCATTATAACATGGGAAAGAAAAATAAAAATGTTAGAGAACAGTTGAGGGAATTCATGAGGTCATGACTATAAAGTACTGTATTTCATCACATAACTGTCGCCACGGCATTGACGTATATTCACAAATAGTTTGCATCCTACTCTTGCAGCAAAATAGTTTAGTAATAAATGATTTTTTTTTTTAGTGATACTGGCACAGAATTTTTTAAATGAAAGCTTCATATTACGGTCACAGCCCACTTTTTTTTTTGCAAAAAAATTTGGCATAGGATCTGTAATGATTACATAGTGAAATATGTATATCTTCTATTGCATCACCTTGTAAATAGTCTTTGCTCTTGTGATAACACATGGGAAACCTTATAAAAAATACCTAGCATTTATTTCATACTAGTGACCCTTCCAGGTACCTCAATAGGAGTCAAGGTCATTGATCATCAAAAAAATACCAATTGAAACACCAATAAAATATCCTTTAAAAATACAATGATGTGAGTTTGAAATGGCCCGGCCTCCATGTGATTCTGGATTTGTTCGATCAGTTCACAGGTGGTCATTCTTAGTAACATGATTGATTTATTTCTCAGTTTGTGCCTTCTGGTGGTGCTGGGCAGATTGTGATTGCTTATTTGTGCAAACAAGGTATGCATTTTTCCACAGCTCTTGTTCTCAAAATGGAGTAACTCATGACCAACTGCTGCCTTATGACATGGAGTAGCCCAGGGTTAGGCACAGTCTGAGAACGGCTGTGGAGACATCGTGGAGCAAGTCAGCAGGGCACAGCTTGCTCCCTGCACACAGTAATTCTGTCTTCAGATTAGTTCTCTTTTCTTGCATTTTACTACAAGCAGTCAGGAGGAACCAAGCTGCTCATCCGATGCTTTGCCCAGAAATCTCCTCAGCTCAGTGTGTAATTTCACCCCTCCTAAGTTCTATCCTCCTTGTGACACCAGAATAGGAACACAATTCAGCCAGGTTCTTTGCCACTTGATGACAACGATTGCTTTTTTGTGTCTATTGTCCAATCGCAATTATCTCATTTCCATCTGCGACCTCATCAGAATGGTCTGGAACCTCCCCTTCATGATGACCTCAGCTCCTTCCAAACATGTGTCTCAAAACTCTTTCAGCTTCTGTCCATCACCCAGTTCCAAGGTTGCTTCCATGTTTTCAGGTATTTGTTACAGCAGCGCCCCACTTCCTGGTACTGATTTTTGTCCTAGTCACAAGCATTCTGTCCATAACAAGGCTCAAGTCTGGGAGAAGCATAAGGACCGAGTATGTAGTTCTAGTTTAACCAGTGGACTTTAGAGTGTGCCCAGGAAACCACTGGACTCTTCCTCCACAGCTCCAGCAGATCTGCACCGTGGAGTTGGCTCTGCCTTCTCTCCTGCCCTGGTGGATTACTCAAGACTGCAGCCCCTGGTCATTCAGGGTGTACCTCTAGATTCTTCCAGCCAGGGTCTCTTGGGCATTTGGCAGGATCTAGGATAACCCCCCCATCAGGCCCTGTCTAGTTACCCATTTTGCCATGAGGCTTTCTACACCTATGCTGGAGCACCACAGTGGCCCATCCCCTCCTCTTCCTTCCTCTTCTTCTTTTAAACAATTCCTCATTGCTCTATTTTTTTTTTTTTTTTTTTTTTGTGATGAAGGGGATCCAACCAGAGGCTTGTGCATGTTAGACGAGTACCCTACTGCTGAGCTACAACACCAGCCCTCACTAGTTATACTTCAAAAAATATTTTTATTACTGCACTGTAATTAAATATGTTCATTCTGCTCCAGAGAACATCCTGCTTCTTCACTGCTAAGACCTTTGGTGGGATTCTTTGGGAAAAAAAAAAAAACGTTTGCTTAAAAATACCAACTCCCTGCTTTCCTAGAAGATGATGGTCAGTGGACAACAGACAGCTGCTTAAATTAATCAAGAGCAGAAACAGCATAGCGACGCGTTTCCTCCTTGGTGAGCAGTGGAGTCTTTGAGCCTGGATTTTTTTTTTTTTTCCATTCTAAGAAGGCTTCTTTTCAGAAGACTAGATTACTACCATTTTTTGAAGAATGGGTCCCGTTGAGCAACACCTTTCTTGAGTTCTCAGCTCTCATTTGAGAGAACACTGCAAATCTTAGACTGGGGATCCCGCATAGAAAGCCTATAGCATCTCCTTTCCCTTCCCATCTTCTTCTCCTGAGCACGAAGATCACCTTGGGAAGGACACCAGCCAAAGTCCCCCCAGGCCACAGTGGCAGAGCTGCACTGGAAGACAGGTCCACACTGCCAGTGTTCTCTCCATCCTTTGGTGTGGTTTTGGTGAAGTCATTAACCCTCTGTCTTCTTCATCTCCTCTTCATAAAACTGAAGGTGGAAACGTGGGAGGTATACGCAATAGAGTTTTATTCAGCCACAAAGAAAAATGAAATTGTGATTTGCAGGAAAATGGATGGAACTTGAGATCACTGTGTTAAGCAACATAAGCCAAACTCAGAAGGTTAAGGGACATATGATTTCTCTCACGTGGAAGCTAGGGAGGAAAATAGAAAAGAGAGGTGGTTGGGGTGGGGATCCCATGAAAATCAAAGGGAGATCAGTAGATGAGAGGAAAGGGACCCAGAGGAGGAGGAAAATACTGGGGGATGATATTGACCAAATTCTATGGCATACATGTATGAACATGGTATATACACGTATGAACATGGCATACACGTATGAACATGTAACAGCAAATCCCACCGTTATGTACGACCTTAACGCAAGAATAAAAATATGAACGAAACCTCGTGGTGGAAATAGATATGGGTGATCCTCTTTCCCTCAGTGTGGCCTTCATCCCTACGTGGCTGTCATGGAGACGGGCTGCTCCCTGCATCCTCCTTTCTTTCTGACCCTGTTTCCCACTTCCCACATCCCTCTGCTCTATCACCTGATGAGAACTCACTGGACGCCCAAGAACGCTAAGGCAGAATAGCGTGCCCAGGCGAGGACGCCCTTCCCACGGGCTTCTGACCACGACACAAGCCAGAGCAGACTTGCGAGGTCCAGGAAAGGGTTTTTCAGATTCCCTTCTCTCTCCCAAGAGTTTGCTGAAATTACTCTAGTTTGACTTCTGTATTTTTACCTCATTTCCTCCCTTTCTTATCCCAAGGTTCCTCTTTTTCTTTTGTAACTAACAAGCTCCCTCTATGAAGTAAGGATAATGATGCTGAACAGCCTGAAGTCACAGTCTGTACCAGATGACCATTTATGGCTCATTTTGGTCTATGATTTATAATGCAATTATAGTCCTACGGGTGGGCACACCTTTAGGAAAGGTTGCTTTGTTTAGAGTTTGTAGCTGAACCCTCCTAATGGGACCATCTTCCCCAGGCCAGTCTGACCTCCTTTTTCTTAGCGAGGCCTCCACAGCTTTAAAAACAATATTTTAAAACCAATCGTCTTTTATTATGAATCTTTTTGGAGTGAAGTAAATACCAGCAAGCATTCATTTCTCTTTTGGCAAGTGTTTTCTGAATGCATGCTTGGGACCAGGCTCTGGCCCTGTAGATAGGAACCAGACCAAGTATCTTTCGGGGACCTCAGACCAATGAGGGAATCAATCCATTCCGACTGTCAGGTGTTATTCTAGGTGTTGAGGGGTTAGTGGTAAACAAGAGGAGCTCCTTGCTGTTGTGCCTGTTACATTCTAGTGGTGGTGGTGGGGGGGAAGAGCTCACCAATACATGATCAATTACAAGAAAAAGGGGGGCATCAGGAGGCAGTGAGTACTCAAAAAATATCCCCAGGACCCTGAGTAACATGGTAGCAATGGGTCTGCTTTAGGGCAGAAGTTAGGAAAAGACATGCCTTTTGCTGGAATGTCCAGGGGTGAGTGTGTCAATGTCTGAAGGAAGGTGTTCCAGGTGGGAGAGACTGCAAAGGACCTAAGTAGATGGAGCTTGTTGGCTTAGACGGCAGGAGGATGTTGGAGGACCGCAGCTACACTCACAGGGCCTCACTGGCCAGTGGGTTTTAGGCAATGGAATTCAACTACTCAGAAGTTTTAAGCAGGAAGATGACACAATCTGATTTATGTTTTTTTTTTTTAATTCCCTAGCTTTATCAGCATTTGTTTTTGGTTGCAAAATGAATCAGAGCCCCCTAAACATTTCAGAACAATAGTTCTCAATTTAGTTCATGTGTCAGAATCACCTGGAAGCAAACACACACCCCACAGTCATGGACTCTTGGAAGTACAGCAAGGTCTGGGCCTCTTCTATTTTTTTTTTCCCATCAACTTTTCTACATTCTGTTTATACCAAAATTTAAAAAATCACTGGGTCAGAAAGCAATGCAATTATCTGTTATTTAAAGTTGGATAAAATGCACCTGTGAGCATCTCCATTCCCGATGAGTTTCCCAGTGACAGTGTTTTAATTATTTTCCAGACTCTTCTGCCACAATTGATCTGTTCAACACAACCAGAAAGCAACTGCATTTATGAATATCAATGCAAAAATTCCAAATATCAGTCAATAGGTTCCAGTAACGTATCTGAAGAATGGTATGATATATGAGGATGAGGCAGAGCTGCTTTCCAATAAACAAAGTTCAAATCAATGAACTATGTAAACATTTTCCATTATGTTGTCAAACTGAAGGAGAAAACCCGCGTGGTCATAATAACAAATGCTGAGAAGACATCTGATAACATTCATCAGCAATACCTATTGATAACTTGAAAATAGGAACCAAATAAAACGAGTTACTATGTAAAGATGAAATACAGCAGGTAAGCAGTATTGACAACTGAAAATCAGTGACAAACATTACTTTAAGTGGAAAAAAACCCTTCAATTAAAAATCAGGAACTGAGCTGGGTGTGGTGGCACACACACATGTGTAGGATTTCAAGTTCAAAGCCAGCCTGAGAAAAAGCAGGGTGCTAAGCAACTCAGTGAGGTGCTGTTTCTAAATAAAACACAAAATAGGGCTGGGGAGGTGGCTCAGTGGCTGAGTGCCCCTGAGTTCAATCCCCAGTAAACCTCCCCACCTCAAAATCAGGAACTGTATGGGAAGCTTCCCGTGGTCAGAGAGTTTTTAGCAAATGCAAAAACAATATCACAAAATAACTGTTAAAAACTATATTTTAGCTTGTGATATATTTTAGATTTAAAAACCTAAATGACTACTTAAACTACTACAATTATTTGGAGACCACATTAAGGTGGCTGGATATAGGAGCTATCTACAAAAATTAATGACCTTCTTTTGAGAAGGCAAAAATTCATTCAGAATGCTGAAAAATCACAAGTACTTAAAAATAGATAAAACCAGAGAGGCAAGAAATCTACAACCAGCTCTCTGTACCCATGAACTCTGGCACCCACAAATTCAGCTAACCAAAGACTGAAAAATGTTTGGGAAAAAATTGCCTCTGTACCAAACACCTACAGACTTTCCCCCATCATTATTTTCCAAACAATGGCATAGCAACTATTTAGATGGCATTTGCATATAGTTAGGCATTATAAGTAATTAAAGATGAGTTAAAGGATATGATAAGATGTACACAGATTATTTAGAAAGACCAGGCCATTTTATATAGGGAGCTAGAGCATCACAGATTCCAAGGACCAGTCTCCACAGAGACGGAGGGCTACCTGCATGCGAAGGGAATGGGAGACATCTGATTTAAAATCACAAAACCAGTCTGAACCCAAAACATACATTTTTCTTGGGTGTAGAGAATAAATATTTCTGCAAGAGGAAAACTTCCTATCACAAACTAATTGCTTGGTCTAAATTAATATTAAATTGTAATGCCATCCCAATTAGAATCCTCCATTTTTTGGAAGGGATTGAAAACATGATCATAAGGTTTATGGGGAAGAGTAAAAGCCTGGGAGGAGATATCCCAGAGGTGTAAGAGAAAGAGCAGGGAGTGGAAAGTTGCCTTACTAGTTACCATTACACCACAAAGCCACTGTAATCAGGTCAACAGGAAGCTATTTTGTGGATGGACAAATAGGCTAATGGGTTACAAGACAGAGAAGTCATAAAGAGAGCCCAGTGTGTGAGACTTTGCCATTTCAGAAATGAGGCTGGGACAACCAGCTACTCATCTTAAAGAACACAGAGGACACCCGCTTAAGCCAGCTTTTTTTCTGTATCATATATAGAGTCCAGACTAATTGAAGTGTTAATGGCAAAAGATCTAGACAACTGCATGTAGAATACACATGTACATTGGGGTGTGTCTTCTGAACTAAAACCACACACTCAATTGCTATATAAGAATGTGAGGGCATATTTGAATATAAAGAAATTAAAATTTTGTATACCATATATAAAAGCCTCACAAATAATGTCAATTGCCAAAAGTATTGCTTTGATAATATTAGGGATGGTGAACAAAGTTTGAATATTTTAAATCTCCAAAATTCTCTTACAAGTTGACAAAAAGATGAGCAATCGTTAAGACGACGAACAAGAAGCATACATTTTCAATCCAGGGAAAAGCAAAAATATCTGTTGCAAGTAAACATATTGAATGATGCTTAAATTTAACTCTCAGTTAAGAAATGGAAATTAAAATAACAATGGGATATAATTTTATACCTACTGATTAGAAAAATTTAAAGGGAAACATGAAACTGGTAGAAGACCAGATGAAGGCATAGCCGTGCTTCTGATTTCAGTAAGGGGAGATGGGAAAAGCTGTAGCCTTTTCATAAAGCAATGAGCAAGGCTACTAAAATGCAAGCGACATATATCTTTTGTTCAAGTGGCCCTGCTTCTGGTGATCTGTATCACAGAGAGAAAAGTTCCGAGATGTAAGGATTTATGAATAACGATGATTCATGTGGCATTACTCATCGAGGCAAGCCAAACCAAACCAAACCAAACCAAACCAAACTTTAAGAAAACTGGAAACAAGGTGAATATCCATTAATAGGGGAAATAACTGAATAAATTATGGTTGTACACATACCATGGAATACTATGTAGTCATTAAAAACGAATGATCTATTCAGTTGAGTTGAGGGACCTCCTACTATTGTTGAGTGAGAAAGACAAGATGTAGCAAACTACGTATAATAGGGCTCATTTTTTGTAAATCAAATTGACAAAATGTCTTCTATGTGCAATGGGCATGTGTATATACACATATATCTACAGAATATACATATATACAGAAAAATAATAATATGGGTGCAGACCTCGAGAAACATAGCTTAGCAAAATGGTCCACAGTTTGGGGAGTGGGAAGTTGTTGTAGGTAGAGGGAAAAGATACGAAGCCAAACAAACAAGGGATAGGAAAAAGACTAATAGAAAAGGATAACACACACACACACACACACACACACACTTCACACACACGTGTGTGTATATATATGTATATGTAAGTATATGTTTTAATCTTATTCTTAAAAAATGTGTACCTGTCTGTGAGTAGAAATGATTAAATGGAAAGATTTCTAAAAACCAAACATTCTGAAAATATTAACACGGTCACTCTAGGTGGTGGGAGGATCACGGATACAGCAAGCAGGAGTGGAACTGGGACTGCAGCTGCAGAGTTGCGCAGTGACCGGGTGCAGGTGGTGGTGCCTGGGCCTTGGGGGTGGGGAAGAGGTGGGTGCCGTGGACAGACACGACTTAGAAGTTATGGACCTTGGGGGGAGTTGGATACAGAGGGTATTAAAGGGTAAACAGGGACTTAAGGGTGAATCTTAAGCGTTTTAATCAGGTCATTGGCTGGAAAATAGATCCATTTTATTGATAGGAATGACCCAGTGAGGAGTGGGTTGGGTGGGGAAGAAATAGAGGGTTTCCTGGGGGGTGTGTTCTAAGTTCAGGGCGCCCCTTACAGATCCAGTCAGGAAGGTCACATAGGTAGTAGGAGCTGGGGCAGAGCTAAGGGTGACCGTGCCTCATTTAGACTAGTGAGGGCTGACATCCTCTCTCGAAAACCACCACGTGGACTGCAGTCCACGCAGGGAGGATCGGTCACCAGGGAAAGGAACTTGACGTGCCGAGCACTCAGGGAGACCCTTCACACACCTAGCTCATTAGTCCTCGCAGCATCTGTCGGAGCAGGATCACCGTCTGTCCCGGGGGTGGGGGTGTTGGGGAGCCCCTCTCTGGCTGCGTCTTGAGGACCAAGGCACCCCTTCCTCACAGCTGAGTGGGACACCTCCCTGGGAAAGGGTCCACCTTCTTCCTCTCCCAGACCCGTGTGCTCCCCGAAGCCATCCAGGTTGCCATGATTTGGTAACCATCTGCTCACAATTTTGCATTTCAGCATCTGTCTCGGGGAGAACCTGAACCCTAGAAACCACTGAGAAGCCCAGTGACAACTGGGACTCAGATCCAGCTCCCCTCAGGAGGAAGTGCCGCCCCTTTCCTGGGACGCGAGCGCTGGGGACAGCCCTTGCTGGAAGACGAGCCCACAGTTCTCGGGAGCGGGGCCACCCCGTATCTTGGGGTCTGAGAGCCCAGTTAAGCTTCTTCCAAGAAGACCTTGTGTCCCTTCAGCCAGGGCGAAGGAGGGGACCGCTTAAATAGCTCTAGGGTGGGTCCCCAAAGGCCTTCCTGACCAGACTGGAGGCAGCCGCTGCCCAGGCCCCACCTCTGCCTGATGCCTGCCGAGCCTCCTTCAAGGCCTAGTGCTCCCCACTTCCGCTCCTTCAAGGCCCAGTGCTCCCCACTTCCGCTCCTTCAAGGCTCAGTGCTCCCCACTTCCGCTCCTTCAAGGCCCAGTGTGCTCCTTCAAGGCCCCACTTCCGCTCCTTCAAGTGCTCCCCCCAGTGCTCCCCACTTCCGCTCCTTCAAGGCCCAGTGCTCCCCACTTCCGCTCCTTAAAGGCCCAGTGCTCCCCACTTCCGCTCTAACCCTCCCCCTGGCAGGATGGATTCCCTCACTCAGCACGTGCTGCAGCTCCCCCAGGTGATGTCGTGCACCTCACAGGCTAGCATCACTCTACCGTGCGTGGTCTCTGCCGCTGGCTCTGCGTCCTCCGGAGTCACTGTGATGTCTCTGTATTGTCACATTTTTGTGCAGTGCCCGGGGCGGCCTAGGCCTGGCAGAGCGGTGGGCTGACCTCATCTGAGGAAGACGCCAAACCCATCTCTGTGCCTCGGAGCGCCATGGCTCAGAATTCCGCTGGCAGGACTGCAGAGCTCTCTCCCACCACGTCCACAGGCCTGGCTTCATTCAGGTCTCTACACAAAGGAGGTGCCACGGGGCTGTCGCTTTACCCACAAACGCCTCCTCTGTGGCTTAGCTGAGGACAAGCTCGCGATGGGCAACTGCCTCTTTCACCCTCGCTCTCCAGAGCAGAGCGCTGCCTCCCAGTTTCCCTCCACCTCATGCCCCCTAGGGGTCTGTCTTGCTTCACTTTATTCATTATTTTATGTTTTTGGCACTGGGACTGAACCCAGGAGTGCTCTAGCACTGAGCCACATTCCCAGCCCTTTTTGTGTTTTATTTTGGGACAGGGTCTTGCTAAGCTGCTTAGGGCCTCCTTAAGTTGCTGAGGTTGGTCTCAAACTTGCGATTCTCCTGCCCCAGCCTCCTGAAGCGCTGGATTGCAGGCGTGTGCCACTGCGCCAGGCTCACTGTGTTCTTCTGCCCCTCTTGTCCTCAGGGCCAGCCTCCCTCAGGGCCTCTGTACCCCTCAGATCTTGCTCCATCCATGACTTCTGCCTCGTTTTCATCTTCACTCCCTCCTTCGACCCATTCTGAGGCCAGCTGCTGCCCTCTCGGGCTCTGTTTCCTGTTTCCTCCCTGCTCACCCTGCTCACCATCCTCCTCCTCCTCCTCCTCCTCCTCCTTCCTCTTCTCCTTCTTTTTTTTAAATATTTATTTACTTGCTTTTATTTGTATACAAAGCGTTTTTTACATGGTGCTGAGGATCGAACCCAGGCCGTGCAGTGCCAGGCTAGCGCTCCACCGCTGAGCCACAATCCCAGCCCCTCCCCCCCCCCCTCCTCCTTCTTCAATGATAATAGAGAGTTATTTATTTATTTATTTAATTTGTTATATATGACAGCGAAATGCACCAGCATCCTTCTTGAAGGAAGGGTTTGTGCAGCTGCTTCCATTATTCTGCACGTGGCCCTTTGCAATATGATTTTCTTGCTCACAAGTGCTCTGGACCCACCCCAGGCAATCTCAGTACTTCCATGACTCTCCATGCAAGTCTTTGCCTTCATTATCTTCAGCCACTTTGAGGACACTTAAAACTGCTGACCCTTTCTCCCTTTGGGAACGCTCCTTCCTTGGGGTCATCTCCAATAACAAGACAGAGTGAAAACGATTGAGAACTTGGGAATTAAACAGATGGAGGTCACCTTCCAGTTCTACAGTAGGGGCTGCATGAAGGGCAGCTTCCTCTCTGAGCTTCGAATTTCTTATCTGTAAAATGGGACCATAACTCTAGATGATCCAGGATGTGTCTCAGTGCAGACTGGTATAAGGACTCTAGTGTTTAGCTTACAAATAGCAGCAATGTATTTCCCACAGTTCTGGAGACTGAAAGTCTAAGACCAACCCAGTGGCTCTGGCGAGGGCCCCCTTGAGGTTGCAGATTGCAGACTCCTCACTTTCTCCCATGGGGAAGGAGCTCCCGCTGCCTCTCTGGCCTCTTTTTGTAAGGGCTCCGTTCTCATGAACCAATCTCCTCCTGAGACCCTACCTCTAAACACCATCATGCTAGGGGTTAGATTTCAGCGTGTTGACTTTTGAGGGGGACACAAACGTTCACTCCCTGACAAATAGCCACAAGCTAAAGTAAGATGATATGTTTGCTTTGCCGGGCAGAGAGACCCTCATGCCACATCACCTTTTTTTTTTTTTTTTGGGGGGGGGGCCTGCCTCATCGACAACCCCCCCACCCCCCGCCGACATCCGTGTCCCCCACAAATCTGATTCTCTGTCTCTGACTGTAGCTGGCTTTCTTCTACCTGGTGTCTGTCTCACAGAGATGTACCCGTGGGACAATATATAACAGCATATGAGAGAAATACTCTGACCTTTTAACAAGAATCAGACAGCGTGAATAGAGAACATCTGATGAGCAGGCCTTGAATGTTGGCCTAATTATTTACCTCACGTATAATTAGAACCACAAAAAAACATTTCCACCATTTTAACATCAGACCTCAATTCACGGTCCTTCCCAACAATTTCTAATGATTTTGCAACAATGTCTATATCAGAGCTCTGATTGTAGAGGACCCATTTAATCTATTGCCAATTTGACTATTTACTTATTATGCATTCAGAGTGAATGTAAATTGTCTTATGTTCCTTGAAAGGAATTAGACATGGCTTGATACATTAATGAAATCATTATCATTTCATTAAACTGCATGTTTTGAGCTGGACCATTCTGTGGCTTATTGAAATGCAGAAGGAGCGTTCCTTATGTGCATAATCACAGTAGATGGATAAACTTACAACACTCAAAGGCTGCGGTTTTTTGCATGAATTACCTTCTTGCATGTGCATGAAATTCTGTACAAAATGGCTAAAAGTTAGGTAGGTTTAAATAAAGAGGAAACAAATCTTTTACTTTAGGAAGAGAGTTTTTACTTGGATCTCAGAAACTAAGGTTGACTTATTTGGATGTATATAGAAATTACTATGTGTAGAAGTGATTTTCAAACTTGCACCTATAAGAAATGTAGGAATACTATTGCATAGCAATTCATGTTGTTAATTGATTAGTTGTTATTATTATTATTTTTTGGTGTGTGTGTGGGGGTACCAGGGATTGAACTCAAGGGCCCTCAACCACTGAGCCACATTCCCAGACCTATTTTGTATTTTATTTAGAGACAGGGTCTCACTGAATTGCTTAGCACCTAGCTTTTGCTGAGGTTGGCTTTGAACTCACGATCCTCCTGCATCAACCTCCTGAACAGCTGGGATTACAGGTGTGCACCACCATACTTAGCTTGATTAATTATTTTAAAATTTTTTATTAGCTCATTTTAATCATACAGAATGATGGATTTCACGTGACATATTGGTATATGCATATAACATATTTTGATTGTATTCACCCCTGCCTGTTCCCCTTTCTCTCTCCCTGATCCCCTTTATCTTCTCTAATATTTATCAATTAATTATCTAATAGTATTAATTAATCATCAATTAATTATTGATTAAGAAAGGAACCTAAAAGCCTAACTCAATGCTTTTATTTATATGCCCATATAAAATGCTTAGACCCTCACAATATCAAAACTATTGTGTGATTTTTCAAAAACATTCTTAAATCAATAGCAACAACAACAATAAAGACACGCCAAAATTTTGGGAAATAGTTGAACTTGTCATTTAATGATTTGAAAGGATCCAAGAGGAAGCCAACTTTATTGGCCAGCTTTCAGTGTCTGGTAGTCACATCAGCCTAGATCACCTGTGGGAAGGCTCAGAGCCATCAAGGTGAGGTCACCGACTCTGCCCTCGGGGGGTGGGTCTGATCCTTTCTCTGCCCTTCCCTCTGGCTGGAATCCTGTGGGCTCTAGACCTTTGTGGAGCCACCTTTCATTTTCATCTACGAAACGGGGACCGGGACGATTGTAGCTCCTGCTCTCCCAGTTTCACAGGGTTGTTATGAGTATCGAAGAAGATGGTGGCTGTGAAAATCTCTTGTAAAATTGTGATTTACCGTGGAACCCTGGGGTGGGCATTATTATGGGGAAATGGGGCTGAGCTGGAGCCGTGCGTGACTGACCGCTGGGACCTTTCAGCTGCTCTCTCTTGTCTCAGCAGTCGGGCCAGGCGGACGGCTCTGAGAACCCAGGCGTGAGGAGGTTCCCTGCTGCCTCCCCTTCCCCTCTGAAGGCAGCACAGGTACAGTCCTTCCAGAAGCTCACGCAGAGCAGCACTTCTCTGGGTCAGAAGATCCCAAAGTCAAGGACGTCTTATACATTTTTTTTTTTAATTCTAATTTGTTATACATGTTTTACAGAGTACATTTCATTAAAAAAAGAGCACAATTTCTCAAGTCGCTGGTTTTATATAAAGTATTTTTTACAATTGTGTCTTCATACATGTATTTAGGGTAATCATGGATAACTCAGCCTGCCATTATTCCTATCCCCTTGCCCCCTCCCCTCCCCCCTTTGTTCTATTTAAAGTTCTTTCATTCCTCTCATCCCCTCTCTCTTGCCTTTATAAATTAGTATCTTCATATCAAAGGGATCATTCGACCTTTGGTTTTTTGGGATTGGCTAACTTCACTTAGCATTATTTTCTCCAACTCCATCCATTTACCTGCAAATGCCATGATTTTATTCTCTTTTAGTGCTGAGTAGTGTTCCCTTGTGTATCTATTTTTATGCTGGAGAGAGGTGAACACATGGCTTCCTATAGCCTAGTCTAAGTCTGCGCTTCTGAGGGTAATGATTCCTTGCTGGGCTCGTTGTTGTTGGAGCATTTTATGGTTTCTCAGTCATTTATGGTTCTTCTGGTGTTCCTGCCTGGTTCAAGCCTTCTGAGCAAAAGAAATTGGCTGACTAAGAAGAGGACTGTCTCCTCTCCTCCCAAGCTACTTACTCCTATTCCAAAGGTGATTAGGAAATCAAGTCTAGAGGTGCCTTTTCACCATCCCAGAGACTAGTACTTATGTTCCAGGTTAGAGACCACTCCCACTTTTCTATGAGGGGATTTGTTTGTGTTCCAGGGTAGTAGAATATAATCTTTCTCCCTTCCTCCTTCCCTCATTCTTTCTCTTGCTCCAAAAAAGAGGGTGAGGTGTGCCAGCAGTTCCTACAGAAGCTCTGGGTTTGTAATTTTGGGGTTCTGGTCTTCTGGTACGAACTTCTACACATGCAGGGATGTGCATATTTATATATTTTTTAATTTACTTATTTGCCTTAGCTGTACACAATGGGTTTATTTGTATGTGGTGCTGAGGATGGAACCCAGGCCGCGCACATGCCAGGTGAGCGCTCTACCGCTGAGCCACAACCCCAGCCCTGCATATTTATATTTATCTCTCTCTCTGATGCATACAGTAGCGAGGTAAGGCCACCTTACTTGTCTGCAGTTATGGTAACATCTTACACACAGAATTTCATATGAGGCCTTAGAAATTTTATATTCTTAGTAGTTAAAATTTAGAAATCTTTGGCTGAGAATTTTTTTTTTTAAAGCAGTCTTTAAAAAGAAACAGGTAAATCTTTTCCCAATGGCTATTCACTATTGTGTTTTAGTCAGTTTCCCATCATTATGATAATATACCTGGCATAGCTACCTATGAAATAAGAGCGGTTTATTCTGGCTCAGGTTCTAGAGGTTCAAGTCCAAGATAAAGCGGCCATGTGTGTTTGGGCCTCTAGTGAGGACAGCGTAGCAGGGCAGCAGCATGAATTAGAACAAACAGACCCATTTCCAGGCAGGAAGCAGAGAGAACGCCATGAGGGGATGGCTAGGATCCTGAGATCTTTTTACCGCATGCCCCCAATAACTTAAGCCCCTCCCACCACACTCCACCTCTTAAAGTTCCATGGCACCTCCTCATGTCTCCACCTTGGGGATCAAGGCTTTACATAGCATAAGCCAAGGGGATATCTCGAGGTTGAAGATGCACTCCTTATTTTTTAGTCCGTAAGCTTGTGTCATCTCCATGGTAGAATGTCTGACAATAACTTGCCGTATGTGTTTGGGATGGCTAGATACTAGCTAAGACAGATAGTATTCATTCAAGCCTTTGTGAAGCAGGGACAAGAATTTTACTTGCTGACATTTATGACACTTTTCCAATTACCAAAGGTGACTCTTAATGGCAATTTAACTTTCCCGGAGTTATTGGTACTTCGAAGAGAGCATTGGGCTTAGAATCCAGTTGGACTTAGAGGGTATTGGTTATGCCCTTGGGCATTTAAATGTACCAGATGCCTAAGCACCTCCAGGAGGAGTGAATGGACCTGGGAGGGGCACTTGCAGAGAGAGTTTATGCCAACTTGAGTTGGCATCTGGGAACCATGGGAAAGGATTGGAGGTGTATCAACATTTTCTTAGTGAATTATCCCCACAAGGAATGAATCCTTAGTAGAATCCTGTAGCACAGATCAGTGGTAACTCTGTCCTCCACAGAGACCGAACGGAGGGAATTCCCTGTGTAAAGGAAAGGACGTAGGGGATGATAAGGCCCGTGGAGACTCTTGAGTGGCAATAACTATTTGAAACTGCTACTGCTGAGGCTCGTTCTGAGTGAGTGCGATCAACTCTGCTGATCGTCTTTGCTGTTAGGAGTCACCCTTTAGGGCCAAAATTGCTGGAAGGTGTTACCATGGCTATAGAGAAATTATCAGTGGGCATCAATGTTGGAACCCCTGCTGATAGGAGATGTCTTACTAAGCTGGAGGGACCAAATAATGTCGTGTTATACTATTATATTTTGGGTACTTTTTAAACATTATTTTGTAAATCTTCATGAAAATTCTATAAACTGGGCAAGGGAGATTATAAAGTACCCCGAGGAAAGTCATGCAATGTATATTGTGGATCTGGGAGTTGAACTTAGATTGGAAAAAAAAAAGCCCAAGCTCTTCTCATTTTCAACAGGTTTCAAAGGGTCTTCAACCTTTACTGTCATTCCAGAGGAGTTGTGCTTGATATCTGGACTTGGATAAGATTTTTTTTTTTTCTACAATACACTCTCCATGAAGAGAACCATAATTTCCCACCAGACATTCTATTGAGATTAGAAGCTCAGAAACTCTGGGTTGGAGCCCAAATTATTAACAGAGGTTCTTTACATTAAGTTTACCTACAGATTCTTGGCAAAAATGTAGAAGACAGAGGGGGAAAAAAATCTAACAAGGAAAATGACTATAATATGAAAAATATCCCCGCCTTCTTTAAACAAAGAGCATAAATTTAAAAACCAGGATGGCAAAGATGAGAAATGATAAGATATGCTTGAATTTGAAAACCATGAATAAATGAAACAAATATTAAAAGAGAAAATGAAAACCATTGATAGAATTGGCTTCCTACCTGTCAAACAGCATGGGACTGAATGTGTCTCAGCATCTGCTCTGGCTTCTAAGTAGAATTTCCCATTATGTGGGGAAAAGATCATGGTGGCACTCAGAGCCTGGCCTTAGATAATTGGCTCACCTCATGCATCCTGATAATTTAGTTTTAAAATTAGTTGAAATTCCATGAAGATGAAAATCAGCACATGTATTGAAAATGCCCTTGGAAGAAAGCAAATCGAAATGATAAATGGTCCTCTGTCCTTGCTTGGCATCTTGTCCAAGATCCCCCTGGGGTGGCTGAGAATTCCTGACTGGCTTAATGTCTACTTTAATGATGACAAAGAAGGACTGAACGGTGTTTAATGATGTTTTAAGTAGATCCTAAATGGAGCCTCCTGACCAACCAACATCAAGGAGTGGGGAAAATACAAATGAATGTCAGAAACAGAACAGTCACCACCAACCTCCTCCCACAATGGCGAGAATTAGTCAAACTCCAGAAGCCCATAGGATCAGCGTGCATGTGCATGCCTGAAAGGATCTGGTGGCCTGTCCCAAGCACGGCTGTTGGTGATCTGCATGGCCAGGTGGCATCTTCATACATCCGTGTTTGCAAAGCAGGTGCTTGGAGAGCTGGAAAAGACATTTAAGAGATTGCATTTCAAACTATACATAGTATTATATTAAGTCAGTTTATATTTTATAGGAACATAGAAAGAAGAATAAAGAATTGGCTTTAGCCCTTATCACTAAACAAATCATCGTTCACCTTATTATGAAAATACTTCCTATGCTGTTCTAGTATTGATTTTATTTTTTAAAAGATAGTTGTAATCATATCGTGTATAAAACTTATATCCTTTTCTGTTACCATTATTTTATAACAGTGTCCTTAAATTATCTGCATAATTATGTATTTTAATGGCTTTATAATAACACCATAGATGTACTATAGTAGGTATAGTAAGTCATACCTTCTCTAGATTTTTCCCCCAATTTGTTTGCTCATTAAAAAACAAGTGTAAAAAAGTTCCATAAAGAACATATTTGTAAATAACTTATTTCCTTGCTTCCAAAGGATTCTTTTGGATAAATTTGCAAAAGTGGAATTTCTGGATCAAAGAAATAAGTTCTTGATACATGCTGACAATTTGCTTCCCAAAAGGACTATGTCATTTTGTCTGTTATAACACATGCTTGTTTGTACTGTTTTCTTAGTTTTTGACTCTGCTATTTTAAATTAAAAAGTGCATATTTGTTCATGTACATTTATTGTGTTGATGTTAAAATGAAATATTTTCCCTCATTCATTATCCAATATATTTCTTGACATTATTTGCTTTTCTCATGTTGTTTGCTTATTCACCTTGAATTAATTTCAAACTGGTCTCTCTGCCTGGTTACTCGTTCCCTGTCCTGTCCTCCCTATGTTGCAGAAATTGTTCCTAAAAACAACACTCATTGCATTTTTCCTGTCTCAGATCTCTCTAAGGCTCTCTGTGTCTGATGGCAGTAGAGGTAATTCCTTGCCCTCTGCATAAACCCCTAAGAAGCATGGTCCAAGCTACTACACACCCTGGTGCTACAGACCTGCTCAGGAAATTGAGATTGAACTTTCTTCTGAGACTAACTAGGATCAGACTAGCAGGTGGGCAGTGAAGATTTCTTTGAGAATCTAGATGAAAGAAATACTCTGTCCCTGTTCCATGTCTTGCCTTCACTTTCCTAATGGAAGCAGAGCAGAGTTGAGCCCTCTGTCTTTGAGTTAGACCTCCCTGGGTTCCAAGCTCACCTTTGCCCCTCATTTGGCCATGACTGGAACAGTCATTTCACCTTCTCTGCAATAATTCCTGCCTCAGCCTGGCGTGGTGGTGCACGCCTGTAATCCTAGCACTTGGGAGGCTGAGACAGGAGGATCGGGAGTTCAAAGCCAGCCTCCGTAATGGCGAGGCACTTAGCAACTCAGTGAGACCCTGTCTCTAATAAAATACAACAGAGGGCTGGGGATGTGGCCCAGTGGTTGAGTGCCCCTGAGTTCAATCCCCAGTACCAAAAAATAATAATAATAATAATAATAATAATAATAATACCTGCCTCTCTGAGTTGGTGAGAGGACAAAGTGAAATGAAGCACACTAGGTTGTCAGTAAATGCACAGTTCTAAATAAATGCTCCTGCCCCTTTAAAGCAGGGGCATATAAAACAGGCAAACACCCAGAAGCAAAGACAGAATGTCTGTTGCCAGGGGGTGGGGACAGGTGAGAGGGGGCTGCGGACAGGTCTGAATTTCAGTTAGGCAAGATGGGTAGGTTCTGGAGGTCTGCTGGACAACATTGTGAACACTTAAAAATCTGTAAAGAGGGCGGATCTCATGCTGAGCATGCTCACTGTGATAAAATGAAATATGAAAAATTAGTTCTCAAGGTTTTACTTTTATAAGCACAAGAAACTTAGACTTGCCAAAGTCCATAGCACGGATTGTAGCACCCATGCACGAGTAAAATGTTGTCGAATTACTGTCAGTTTTGGTCTTAAGGTCTTTTCCTGGCTGGGAGGTGGTTTTCCTAACTTTTCCTGGACAATTCAGGAAAATTAATAAGACAATGAAATTAGTAAGTCAATGAATTTATAAGACAAAATTAATACAACTTCCCACTGTCTTATTAATACCATTTTACCACTGAAAATAGAAACTTCATTTTGTAATAAAAGCTGATACTTGTCACTCACTGTTTGATCCCTAAAAACACTTTCTAAAGTGATAAAAATAACTGTGTTTCCTCGCTCACATTTTGCCAAGTAACACATTGCCAGATGCCAGTTTTGGGGAAGCTACCAAGGATTTTTGTTTAAAATGTTGAAACAAATATATAAAAATCTAGGACAATCTAGAATGATAAAATATTTTTAAAAAAAGATGATTTGTGAGCAAAAGCTTTTCTTTATCTCGAAGCGAAGTTTATCTTAAAAAAAACTCTTAAAAATAATCAATTGTTTAGATATATTTTCAGGTCTAGAGATCATTATTTTGAAAACTTGGCATCAAATCAGAAAATACAAATAAAAAGGAGGACAAAAGCCAATGCTGTGCTAAATGAACTAAATAGCAAAGAAACTGTTTTATATGTTGAAGGAGACCAAGTTTATTAGTGACCTGAGGCCAGGAATCCAATTTGTGAAAACTTGAGATTGTGCATATGACTCCTTGGCTCTAAAATGTTACAGATTCCAATGACCTAAAAATAATTTAAAGAATGTTCCAATTTTTTATGGTATTTTTAAAAAAATAGATGTCTGGAAACGACTGGAAATTTCTCAAGTTGATTTATCTTTCACGAGTCACAAGAGGAAAACCGATTTTCTGATACTGTGTCCTGCATTTATGGTTCAGGAGCAGGAGAGAATTCTAATTAAAACTAATCCCATCACAAACTTGAAATATCAGGTGCTTTAATGTGATTTGCTTTTTCACAGCCAAGACTATCTTGCCATAAATATTTTGGCCCTGGTTGGTTAGAACCTAATTCAAAGAAGTGACAAAGTGGTAACAGCCTCTGGGAAGCTGGGGTCTGGGCTCTGTCACAAGAGCTTGGAGCTGGGGCCTGGGGAGGGAGCTGCGGGGGCCCTGCCTGCTCATTCCTGGGGTCCACACAAGCGGCTCACCTAGAGTCCGTGGATAGTAGCACAAGTCCCCAACCCTCACCTCTGCCCGGTCCTTCCTCATGGCCTTGATAACTGGGAGATGTAGAATGAATTCCTGGCTTTGCACAGCATCGTCTTCTCTGCCATGGGGTGAGAGGTTGGGGGCTGCAGGAAGTCGCTGGGTCTGTTTGCTGCTATGTTCATATTGCCCAGAACCACCCCGGGCAAGGCACACATGGTAGGCAGCGCACCTGGGGTACTTGTGGAAAGAATGAGTGAGTAAATGGGATAATGTGCAGGAAGGCAGACAGCTCCCAGGCCTTCCTGGTGGATCTAGACTTCCTTTGATCAGTTGAAAGGTGCTGAATACAGAGCAAACTTCTTCTGCCTAGACTTTCTTCCTCCTTCCCTTTAACAACGTTTGCATCTTAAAAGCCCAGTTTAAAGGCTACATCTCCAAATGTCTGGCTTGACCTGGCTCTCTGGAAATTGATTTCTCCTCACTCTGAACAGCTTGAGCATTTAAAATATTCTTTATACCATGTTAGGCTATCTATCTATCTATCTATCTATCTATATATATATCTATCTATCTATCTATCTATCTATCTATCTATCTATCTATCTATCTATCTATCTATCTATCTATCTATCTATCTATCTATCTATCTATCTATCTATCTATCTATCTATCTATCTATCTATCTATCTATCTATCTATCTATCTATCTATCTATCTATCTATCTATCTATCTATCTATCTATCTATCTATCTATCTATCTATCTATCTATCTATCTATCTATCTATCTATCTATCTATCTATCTATCTATCTATCTATCTATCTATCTATCTATCTATCTATCTATCTATCTATCTATCTATCTATCTATCTATCTATCTATCTATCTATCTATCTATCTATCTATCTATCTATCTATCTATCTATCTATCTATCTATCTATCTATCTATCTATCTATCTATCTATCTATCTATCTATCTATCTATCTATCTATCTATCTATCTATCTATCTATCTATCTATCTATCTATCTATCTATCTATCTATCTATCTATCTATCTTCCCAAAGTGCTGGGATTACAGTGTGCGCCACCGCACCCGGCTTGTTGTTTGTATTCTTAATAGCTGCCATTCTGACTGGAGTGAGATGAAATCTTAGAGTAGTTTTGATTTGCAATTCTCTAATTGCTAGCGATGTTGAACACTTTTTTCATATATTTGTTGATTGATTGTATATCACTTTCTGAGAAGTGTCTGTTCAGTTCCTTGGCCCATTTATTGATTGGGTTATTAGTTTTTTTGGTGTTTAGCTTTTTGAGTTCTTTATATATCCTAGAGATTAGTGCTCTATCTGATGTGCAAGTGGTAAAAATTTGCTCCCAAGCTATAGGCTCTCTAATCACCTCACTGATTGTTTCTTTTGCCGAGAAGAAGCTTTTTAGTTTGAATCCATCCCATTCTTGAGCTACAGGAGTAAAATTGTGCTTTATATGTGTAGTATGAATTGTAATGTATTCTGCTGTCTTATATAACAACTTAGAATTAAAAAAAAAAGAATTGAGCTATCATCATCTTTTCATTACCTGATGTGCTTAATATCTTGCATCATATATAATAGACACTGTCTAAATGATTTTGGAATAAGCAGCCCAATTATCATAGTACACATATGAAAATCCTGGAAGAATCCAGGAGAAAAGTGGGGCTAGTGGATGGCTGGAAGGCAAAGAGACCGTTAACCAATCTTCCATCCACCTCACCGAGTTGCCTAGGAACGTCACAGTATGCCACAAAGCCTCTTTTATTTGAGCAACTTTGAGTCAATGCTTTCTCCTCCCCACTATCGCCCAGGTGCAGTCCTGAACCAGGCTCAGTGTGCCCAACGTCTGTCCCCACTGTTTACAGGATGCTTCTGTCCATCTCTCGTAACCGTAATTACTGTCTATAACCTGGCGAGAGGAATTCGTGCCTGGCCAGACCCTTTGAGGGTTAAGTGGGAGCCTGAGAGTCAAGAGCCCAGGTGTGCACCAGGGCACACACTCGGCCGCGGAGGTCCTGGTCACTTGTCAGTGGACTGGAGCCGTTCGGAATGCCTCGCGCTCCTTGTCTTCAAGGAACATTTTCATCCAGGAGGAAATTAGAAATGCAGCTTATTTATCTCCGGTCACCACTGTTTATTTAATATTTGTCACCAGCTCCCTTACAATTTCTTTGCTCCCCCCCCCTTACATTTTCTTTGTGACATTCATTATTGTCATATTACCTCAGAGCAGCTGAGCCCCCAAGGAGGCAGGCAGGACATAAACCTTGGAAAATAATCAGCTTGGGTTTAGGCATCACAGCCGCAGCCACCGTGGGCCAGGTTCTCGGGCGCGGCCCTAGATGTCCACGTCTTCCTCCACGGCCGTGCCCCTGCACTCAGGGCGGGAGTCGGCCTCCTGTGTTCCCTAAGGCATCAGCACTCTTTTGGTGCCCATTTGCAAGGCTGGGGTAAGCAGCAAAGGGGTGGGTTTGTAGAAGGAGAATGGACTGGTCCAGAGCTCCCCAGGAGCACATCATTCCAGTGCTGGCTTTTGTTTTTGTTTTTTCCAGTTAAGATATAACTTGTTTTTTCCAGTTAAGATATACAGAACCCTCATGCATGTATGATTTTGTCAAAATGAGCCCAATTATTATATATAACTATAATGCTCTAGTAAAAAATATTCAAAAATTAAAAAATTGACATCACACACACACACACACACACACACACACACACACACACACACACACACAAAAGATGTGGAGAACCCCGAGCCAAAGCTGAACAGCTCTTCCAGGGCAGAAATCCCCCGCATTGCTGAACTGATAAGAAAGGTTTCATCCCAGCCCAATTTAAGCCACCCACCTCATGCTGGCTCCAGCCCTGATATTTGTTATGTGTGAAAGACATTCTTTAATGTCATAAAAGTAATAGAAACGTGAGTCTTCACTCAGTTTGGCAAGCAAGTTGTGCAGAAGCACGGCCCCCTGGCAGTAGCTACCGTAAAACCAATGAACTCGTACCATTTTGCAATTCACAGTTTACACCTTCCTTATTGGTCATTTGCCTGGTCATCTGGTTTACACTCTGTGCATTATTAGTCTTGTTTCACAGATGAGAAATTTGTGGCTCAAGGAATGTAAGGCCTTTGTGGGGGTGCCCACAGGCAGTAAACGCTGGGAATGAGAGATGAACTTAGCCTTCTGGCGCCCGCCCAGGGATTTAATGAAGAGATAAAAAAGATTTTTATCGGTGCATCAACTCAAGTGGTCCTCAGATCTGCTCACATGGCCATTACCAAGTGAGTGTGTAAATGGACTCCTTGGAGGTGTTTCAGAGCAGTTGGCTAGCTTACCCTGCCGGTGCCTTGGCGACTGTATTTACAAGGCTGGTTTGCAGGCCTTCTCCATGGAGAGTCAAGAGGTCCACTGGAGCAGAGCCCTCTGAGAACCACAGAGGCCGGATTCCTGCAGCTCTGAACTCCCTCCTTCTTCTGAGTTTGCCACAGATGGCTGGTGGAGGCCCCGGAGGTTAAGTGACCCAGAGATAGCCACAGAGATGGCCACAGTGACTGCTGAGGAGCTGCAGTCATCAGGCCCATCTTTCTGCCTCCTGAGCCAAGAGGACAGAGTGGGGCTCACTCGGCACCCGAGTTTTGTTGCTTGAACATTAAATAGGGCTAATATGATGACTGCCAGTGTGCTGTGAACCTCCTGCAAGAGGAGACTTGGAGACACTCAGCCTGCTCCTAGGAGATGCCACCCACTGGGTCCCTTTTCCTCATCGTCTTCTTATGCATGAAGGTGTACTCCACAAAGATGTGAGGGTGAAATTTTAACTGAATAAAAGAGACAGGAAGTTCTCCAGATGGTTTCCATAGCAACCGTAGTGCCTCTGCGTGTGTGTGTGTGTGTGCGCGCGCGCGCGCGCGCGCGCGCATGCATGTGTGTATGCATACGAAAAGCATTTAATGTATACATTAGGGGAGAAAAAGCAGCTCCCCTTAGCATGCGAGTCTGAAATGTGGACTGGGAAGAGAGGGGAACTGGAGTCCCCTCGAGCAGCCGAAGCTGATTCACGGCTTCCCTTGATGTGTATATTTTCTCTTCAACGTTGCACTAACAAACTGCATTCATTTGCCACTTCCCTTTCCTTGTCCTCACAGAGGCAAGGTGACACCTCACCCAAGGACACTGAGGACAAAGCCGCTGGTTTATAAGAGGCTGGGTCTTATAACGGGTCTCCCCCATGCTGGCACTTGCCAACCAGTCCCTGCGAACAGTGGGACCCGGGGCTCTATGGGCAGAAGACTGGGTTCGGTCCCAGCTTTGACTTACTGCCTCTCGGATTTCAGTGCATCACAATCTAATTAGAACCTCTTCTTTCTTTTTTTTTTGTGTATGGTTTTTAAAAATCTGTCAGAGGAAGGATAGAGCTTCTATCCAGTGTGGTATTGTGTTTGGGAGGAAGAAGAAAGGGCAGGGCTTGGTGCTTCTTTTCTTTCCGTGGGGCCTGAAGGAAAGCAGGAAATCCATAGGCTGGCTCTCAGTCCTGGGTCAGATGCAGGAGCACGTGGAGAACAGACCATGACTGGAGGTGAGGCGGTCTAAGGGGAGGGCACGAGGGTACAGAGGGGAAAGGACCGAATGCTGAGGTCGCCCCCTCGTTTCTGTGACGCGCCAGCTCATCCTGTATTATCAGCCTTTTGTAGCTGTGACCCAAATACCTGAGGAGAACAGCTGGGAAGAGGAAAGATTTGTCTTAGTTCGTGGTTTCGGAGGTCTCGGTCTCTGGTGGGCTGACTCCATTGTTCTGGCCTGCGGTGAGGCAGAACATCATGGTGGAGGGGCTGGCAGAGGAAAGCTGCTTAGCTCATGGCAGCCGAGAGAAGGGGGGAGAGGGGAGGAAGAGGAGGAAGAGGAGGAAGTAAAAACAAGGCACAGTCCCGGGGGGGTGCACTCCCAGTGACCTTCCTCCAGCAGGGTCCCACCTGCCTGCCGTTTCCGCCACCTCCCAGCTGTCCATTAGCTATCAGTGGGTTCACCCACAGTGAGACCAGAGCCCCGTGATCCAACCACTTCCCCGAAACTCTACTTCTGGACAGCACCGCCTCGAGGACCGAGCCTTCCACACATGAGCTTTCGGTGAGCATCCCAGATACAAATCATAACATAGCTCATGACCCCAAGACCCAAACTCACGGAGGATGAGAGTAGAAGGGTGGGTTCCACGGGCTGGGAATGGGGAGCAATGGAGAGACGGTGGTCAAAGGGCACAAACTTCCAGTTGTAAGATAAATCAGTTCTGGGGATCTAATTGTGGTGGTGACAGTTAATGATACTGTATTATTTAGATCATAAATGTTCCCAAATTAACAGCAATGAGAAAGGTTTCTGTGTGAGGTGATGGGTGTGTTAGTTAACTTGACCATGGTGACCACAGTACATACATATACCTAATCATCGCACTGTACACCTGAGGTTTTTACAATTTTATTGGTCAATTATACCTCAAGAATTCTGGTCAGTGCTGGGCAAATGTTGAACTGAACTTACTTTGATGTAATTAATTTGGTAGAAGATCAACTTCATGTGCTAGACTAGAAAGAAAAGCAATTTTAAAAGGTTATCTGGCTCCACATTACTTTCATAAACAAAAACACAAAACTGCTATTAGAGGGTCAGAAACTTGGACTTTGCAAATTCAAGTACAGACTTGTTTCCCCCCCCTTGTTTTGGTTTAAATCAGTGATGTTAATTTTCCTGTTGTTTGGACAAGAGTCTTCCTGAAACTGCTCTGGTGTCTCTGCTGGGCTCCTGGGATGGAGAAGAGGGAGCTTTATTGTGCTCACAGCTCTGCTGGAGAGAATACTGAGGGGTGGGGCAGCTCTTTTCTTCCAAGTCCTTGAAACCCTTTGTATTTGGTTTATCTGAGGAGTGGTTCTCATACGACCAGCACCTGCTTTCCTGCCCTTTGGAAGGCAGAAGGACCTCTGGGGTCCCCAGAAGACAGCTTCTCCCCACAATATTAAATTCAGCCCTGACAAGTCAAGGTCTTGAATGCTGTTCCTAGCACCTGAGGGTACGTGTCATTGCAAAGAAACAACAGTACCTCCCGACAGCTTGGAGCAGTCATGTTGGAAGCATTTCCCTCTGGGCTGTGACTTGGGCATGTGGGCAAGGCTGGAGCAGATGTCCCTGATTTTGGCGGGGAGGTTGACCTTGGAGAGCAGCCCATTGCTGAAAGCAGTCTGGGTCGGAGATGCCTTGGATTGAATCTGGATTCACCACTCACTGGCCATATGACCCTGGATATGTGACGTCACACCTCCTGTGCCTCCATTCCCTCATTTGTAAATTGGAATCAGAATTGTAGTCAGCTAGGAGAGCCTGCAGGGGGCACCAGGCTGATGCATGAGATAGTCCTCAAAGATGTTGGCACATGGCATGAATGTACATGTCAGGAACTATTGTCATTGCAATTGTCCCAATGGATCTAGCCACTGGAGAAAGGCAATGGGGGCTCCCCTTTCTTTTCCGGATCCAGGGGCAGAAGGCCATTCTTGGAGATCTACTGTGTGCGTGTCAGCACTGTGACAGGAACTTACACACATTGTACACATTATCTCTTTTCAACCTCAGAGAAGGACAGCAGAGAAGGTCGCCTTCTGGACAGGCCTGGTAGGGACTTGGAAGGGACGGCTTGTGATAATGCTGTGTGCATTTGCAGTGGGTGGGGGTGTGTGTGACGTGGGTGGGTTAGAATCATGGGGCTTCGGGCTTCCAGGCTGGGCATAGATGGTGAGAGGGAAGTCCCCTGGGGGGGGGGGGGGGGGACACAGCTCAGCCCTGAGCCTCTGAGGAACAGCAGAATGGCAGGTAATGATGTGTCCAGGCTGTGGCTAGTCACGCTGAGGTGTGTTCTGCATTTGCTGAGCCGCACAGCCTGGGTGAGGTCAGGCATCGAGGTGCAAGGTGTTGGGTGGGGTGAGGGGAGCCTCTTCAGCACGATGCTGTAGGAGCTGAGCAGTGACAGGGCAGGTGCAGGACAGTGACATCCTAAGGGTGCAGAACACGTGCGACAGCCCTCAGCAGGATGGAGGCTCCAAATCTGGCCGCTTCTCAGAATCTCCTGGGGAGCTGTGACAATGCAGATTCCTCTGCCACCCACCCACGTGACCCACTTGTCAGACTCTGCAGGGTAGGCATGGGAACCACGGATTGTGGACAAACTGTCCAGTTGACTGTTGTGTGGTGATAAAGTTCTGGGCTCCACAGATGGGGTTTGGTCCTCTCTGGTGCTGCCCCTTGAAAGGAGCCAGGTATGAAGCAGCTCAGTGGAGAGGTTGCCTGATGCCAATGGGAATGCCAGGCCCTTAGGGCTGGAAGGCCCTCAGCCCACGCAGAGGGCTGGCCAAGAGAAGGAAGGAAGCCCGTGCCTCCTTCCCAGCACAGCCTAGATCCCAGCAGGGACAGGTGGCTGTAAGGTTGGGAAGATAAGATAGGACAAGGAGCAGCCATCGTCAGGACTTTGGGGGCTAGAGGGTCTGGCACACCTGGCAGGTAGACCCCCAGAGTGGGGGCAAACGGCAGCAGCCCCTCCCAGGCTGTGGCTCTCCAGACGCCTGGTTAGGAGAGCGCCGAGGAGCACCAGCCACACCCGGCCTCGTCCAGGTGCAGTAGCTGGAGTCCCACGTGTTCTGAGCTCCATCCTCACCAAACCCTGCCCTGGCACCCGCAGGGTGGACTCTCCGATCTTTGAGCCACTTCAGGCTGCAGATGCCTGCTGGGCTTTGAGGGTGTCAGAGAAAGTCAGCAGGACTGAACTTGGGCAAGTCCAGGAATAATCCACCCACCACATTTCAATAGTCCCAGTCTCCACTTTCCTTAGAGGTCCACCTTCGGTGGATTGTGCTTGTTTATGGCCATCAGTTTTCAGTATAAGGCGACTTAGTTCAATTAAACTCGTACTTATTGAGAACACATTGTGAACCCGTCCCTGCTTTAGGTGCTGGACCTGGACAAATTCTCCGTTCTCAGAGAGCTCAGAGAAGGGAAAGAAAAACACAGGTTTTATTTCTGCATTTCTACCCTCTGAAGCAGTGGATGAACACAGCTGCTGTTTAATTCACTGAAATGGCTTTCATCAAATTTTATATTACATTATGTTTTTAATAAATATGATTATTTGTTTTGATTTAAAAGATGTTCAAGAATATATATTACATGATATCAAGCTAATGGAAAGACAGATTTAAGAGAGTTTGAATTGGATTTAGTTTTATTTCTGGCAGTGACTGGGTTTTTAATAAACATGCTTTGCAAGGAATAAACAGAGCATATAGCTCGGATGTTTTTAGACAATTGTGAATTAGAAGAGTCTGCCATGACATTGAAAGGCCAAATTTTGAGATACAAAATTATTGGGGCTAATTACAAGAAGATGGATAAAATTGCATGGAATGGTTTCGGTCAGGGTCCAGTAATGTTCTAGTACTGTCTTTAAATGTCCAGTGAAAGCAGAATGGCCAGAGATTGCATTAGAAAAGAGCAAGGTCAGGAGAGCAGGAGAACAGGAATGAACCACCAGACGAAAGGAAAGGCAGCAGATTTTGCTCTTTGGCTTCCTGCTGATGGCATAATTTGCTCTTGATGTAGCAGAAATGCAAAAATGAACGGGACAGGTGTGAGAGTTAAAATATAGGCCTCAAGTATCCTAAATTGTGACCTGGACAATTTCATCTCTCCTAGGGTTGGTTTTCTTCTGTGTGAAGTGGGGAGACTGGTGTGTTCTTTTGGGGTCGCTGTGAACGAGGCTCGAGGAGATGCTAGCTGTAAACCACCCTGCACAAGACTTCACAGGTGGTGGTGTGCTCAGCAGATGGTCACTTGCTTTAGAGGTTCCCGCCCCTGAGTTAACCAAGGAGAGCTCAGAAATCAGGAAGAGATTCTCACAAGCACTATGAAGTTATCCTTTTTTGAGATTGGATGAATGGTTGTTTGGTTTACTCAGGAATAGAATTTGGAGACATGGACACAGAAATAATTAATTGCTGGGCATTGGCAGCTGTGTTCTCTGGTGAAGGGGAAAGAAATGGCTAGGAGTTGCCTGGGCCTGCGCTGGTGTGTATCTGGAGTGGTGCTTTGTCCCAGTTTTCATCGTCACCTTTCTCACCCTGCAGGAGCCAGTGGCCACAGAAGGCCATCTGATCGGTTCAGAATCAATGATTGTCTGGTGGTAGATGATCCCTTGTCAATAGCAAATTGAGAACCGCAAGGCCTTGGCAGACCCTCACTCATGACCGATGGGTTGAGGATGCTGGTGTGGAATGTGCACAGTGTCTGGGGCTCCTGGAACTGTTTACAACAAAGAAAATAACCTGGATTCAGGGCTGACTCCACGTGAGCCTGGACGCGGTGCCTGCTGGGGCAGCCCTGGACCATTGCCCCAAAGTAAAGAAATCCCATTTGCGTTTTTGAAGCTCTATGAGTCTAACACAAGGTGACCACATACTTAGAGCATCCAAATAGGCCACTTTTGAGAATGAGTGGAGGCACCATTAGAAACTGTGCCGGGATGACAGGTATACCTCTGACTGCCCTGGGCAAAGCAGCCAGAGGAGAACGAACAACTGAGCGCACTGCCTGCAATCATTTTTGTCACTTGTAAGGACTTGAGCACTCAGGCGAACACCCATCCTGAATCAGTGATTTCCTTTAGCTACAGTTAAGAGGTTAATTCCCTGAAGACCGTATTATGAGAAAGACCCAGTAGAACTTGTGAAGAATAACATAAATACTCCATTGGCATAATGATTTACAGTTCGTAGAGTATTTTCACACGTATCGCATCACCAATCTGAACCGCCTCACCAAACTTTGAAACTTCAAACTGCAAGCCTGATGTCCCTGAAATGCAACCTGGCCCACGCTGAGCTCTGTGACATCCAAGTGGGCCAGCCCCACCTCCTTTTCTCCAGGGAGCCTTTCTTGATCTGACCACCCACCTCAGAAAAAGCTGTCCTTCCTCAGTAACCTCACAGCAGGATGCATGTGCACGCCCTACTTAATCCCCAAGGATGGGGCTAGAATTAATTCTGTGCTGTGTCCTGAAAGCTGAAACAGGAGAAACTTGGGGAATGTTTATTGAATGCATAAATCTGGATTGAACAGTGCTTCTCAAAATTTAATATGCATGCCAACCACCTGGAGACTTGCTAAACCAAAGATTCTCATACAGTAGCACTGGGTAGGGCTGAGATTCTGCATGTCCACTAAGCACCCTGGTGAAGCCATGATGCTGGGCCTCGATCACACCGAGTAGCAAGGTTCTCTAGCAGAAGTGCCCAAACATGGCTGAGTGGCTGGAATCACCTGGGGAGGTTTTAAATGGTGTCATACCTGGACCACACCTGCAGAATTTCAGATTTGATGGGTAAGAGTATACCGGGCAGCAGCAGTTTTAACTCTCTAGGCATTTCCAAAAGCAAAGTTTGAGAACCATGATGCTCTGGAGAAATTTGCCACAGCTATCTAACTTTCAAATGAAAAGTGTAAGGAGAGTACTAATGGCATTTTATATTTTGGGGGTTGACAAAAGACTTTAAAGTTTTTCCATTAGTTGCTTACAACCTGACAGAAGGGTGTTTTTATTTTTTCCCCCCCAGATAAATAGACTCCCCAAGGTGATCCTTACAGAGCTGAGACATGAATTCAGTAGGTGGTTGGATTTTTAAAGACGTATTTCACTTTATTTATTAACCCAAGGAGAAAGTCCAGGGTCTGGATCAGAAGATCTGGGCTCTAGTCCCAGTCCTGACCACTGAGTTGGGTGTAGCCTGATTCTGGAGCCTGTGTTTCTTCTGTATCCCCTTTCCCTCCTGTGCAGACCATGCCCCCACCCCATCTGTCCTACTAAGGCCCCTCCTCAAGCTCCAGACAGTGGACAGATGAGCATGCTGCGGGCTCCGCCTTCCCCTCTTCTTCAGCCGTCAAACTCCCCCTGACCCTCCACAGCCGGGCTCAGCGGCCCCTCTGCCCCTTCCGTGTCTGCCCCTCTGCAGCTGTCACCAGCACGTATTTCTTCATTTGCTTCTTCCAGACTGTGAGCAATCCAGTTTCAGGAGCTGTCTTATTTTCCTGCTACCCACACTGTTGGATCCACTGCAAGAGGTGCTTGGTGTGTATGTTGAATTAAAAAGGATGACAAAATGACTTTGTGTGCTTTAAGGAGATGTTTTAAGACTATAAGGACCTGAAAGATAAGAGCAAATTATGGAAGATTAAAAATGTGATGCTCAGTGTAAGATTCAGATATTAATATTGCTACTTACTACAGTCGTGCACCACCTGATGACGTTTTGGTCATCGACGGGCCGTGGTACCCATATTGCTTTGCATCATCAGGACTGTCTTAGTTTGTGCAGGGAGGCTCTCTGATGCTCACACAACAAGGAAACAGCTTAACGATGGGTTTTCAGGACATATCTGGTTTGCGAAGGGATGCGCAACTGTAATTTGATCTTAGACTTCGTCTAAGATACTAGACTGTTTACGTGCTTTGTCCCTGAAGTTTTCAACTGAGCAAAATGTCCATGCTATTTTACCAATTTGAGGATGATAATATAAGGAGAAATAGGTTCATTTCCAATTAATCAGAAGATGAAGAATAAAAGAAAAGAAAAAAAAAAAAGAGAGTAAAAAGTTAACTATAATAATCTCATGACCCAAATATAAATGGGTAAATTTTGGATCTATTTCTTTCTGGTCTGTTTAATGCACCACAGTGTTTCAAAAGCAAAATTGTAATAATGCTGTTTGTGCACCATTTTACATCCTTCTTTTTCGCTTGAAATTATAGCACCTCGTTCCCTTGTGTTATTACTACTACCTTTGCAAGCATCCTTTTTAGTGGCTGGGTAATACTGTTTCAAGGGTGTGTCCCACAGCTGGAGACAGAGCACGTCACTGGCAGCTGGACACGTAGGAGGACTCAGTTCTCTCCTTGGTGAATGACGCTGCAGAGATGAGTTCTGCGAAAGTCTTTTCTTCCTGAATTTGGGATGATTTCTTTGTCAATGTCACCATCAATGTAAACGTCACCATCAATAACTATGTATTTTGGGGAGTAAGCCCAAAGTTGTTCTTCATCCTACCACCAGAGACGTCCTCTTCCTGAACTGAGCATTATGAAATTTAAAATGGTGGTGAAGTCAACAGATGAGAAATGCTCTTTCACGTGAATTTGCATTTCTTTGGCTACTAGGGAGCTGGAATAAGTATCAAAGGTTAGCATGTGGCTTAGAGGTTCTTCTGGGCTTTCCAAGGATTTTCTTTGAAATCAGTCTCCTGGGTGACTATTGCATAGTTCTCCCTACTGTAGGATTCTATGATTCTATAATTCAGCAATGTCTTCTTTAGGAAACATTTAGTGAGCCTGATTACTCTTAAAACATGCAAGATATTGTGTATTCTTCCCATGGATGTTCAAAAATATTTCCTGCCCCATATACATTTAAATTGTTCCCTTTTGAAAGGAATGTTATAATTAATTTGGCATAGAACTATTCTGTGCGAGGTTGGAATCATGTTATGCATAATTTTATGAGCTGCTTGTTTCTAAGATGCATATCACGTGCTGGTGTACAATGATTTCCAGGGATGCTGAGCCTTCTGTGGACTTGCTGTGCCTCTTTGTACCTTTCTGCTCTTATTCCTGGACACTGAAACAGATTCAGATTTTATTTTATTACTTTGGTGCCTTTGGTTGGATTCCATTATTGAGATGATACTGAGTTATAGTGGCAAGGGAGGGGGATGAGAGGAATGAAGGAATGTTAAATAGAAAAAAGGGGGGGAGGGGGAGAAAGGGGCAAGGGGATAGAAACAATGGCAGAAGGAGTTGGACATCAATATACTAAGTGCATGTAAAAAACTCAAATGGGCCGGGCGTGGTGGCGCACGCCTGTAATCCCAGCACTTGGGAGGCTGAGGCAGGAGGATTGCGAGTTCAAAGCCAGCCTCAGCAATGACGAGGCAATTAGCAACTCAGTGAGACCCTGTCTCTAATAAAATACAAAAAAGGGCTGGGGATGTGGCCCAGTGGTTGAGTGCACCTGAGTTCAATCCCTGGTACCAACAAAACAAAAACAAAACAAAACAAAACAACCCAAAACAAAACAACCCAAACTCAAATGGTATGAAAATACTTTGTGTAAAACCAATGACTTGGAAAACTGTGCTCTTTATATGTAATATGAAAGGAATTGCACTCTAAAAGCATGTATAACAAATAAATAAATAACTAAATTAAAAAAACAAAACAAAACAACAACAAAAAAATAAACCTCACAGAAATGACGTTACTGGATCAAATAGGCCAAAACATTTGTGTCACAGGCCTAACATTTTTACTTGAATCAAGACGGGCTTGTCATTAAATTATCTTGAGGAGCATTACCTCCCGAAAATAGAGCTACCCCATTTACAGGTGTCTGTGTCCTGGAACTTTGGCTAGATAGGGTCATGTACCCTGCTATGTCTTACGTTTTAAAAGGTAATTCTGTGGATGAGCAGCTGCAGTCACTTCTGTGAAGGACAGTCTCTTCTTAAACACTGCATAAACCTCAGTGAGCCCACCATGTTTGTATGAGGGGGCCAAAATCTTCAGAGCAACAGCAGAGAAGTCTGGACAAGTATTTTGTCACCTGGATTGACCCGATGCATTCTATTTTTTAATTGGTTCTTTTTAGTTATACATGACCACAGAATCTATTTTGATATATTTATACAAGCATGGAGTATGTCTTATGCTAATTAGGACCCCGGTCTTGTGGATGTACATGATGCTGAGATTCACTGTGGTGGATTCGCGTATGTACCTGGGAAGGTTATGTCCCATTCATTCCACTGTCTTTTCCAGTCCCATCCCCGCTCCCTGACCTGGTGCATTCTAATGGAATAGAGACTGGAAAGGGTAGGAGGGAGGGGACAGGAGGCTGGGAAGGCCCTTCAGTCGCCATCGACATTTGAACATTGGGTAAGATTGCAACTATGTAAGCCCTGCTTAGAAAACCCAGCATGGGGAAATGTACCAAAAAAACACTGAGATTTTTCTTGTGGTTGGGTATTTGGGTGAATTGAAGTTTCTAATTCTATTTGTGAACTAAAACTATTATTCTAGTTATGAAAGAAAATCTCTATTTTGAGATTGTGGAGCTTGAGTTCCTTCCATGGTTTCCTCTCCTTTACAGGTTTTTGTAATTAGCCCATCTTACTGAAATATCAGAGAAGAACATGATGCTAAAGCTCTGAGTACTTCTGAGAACTTGTGATTGCTTTTTGTTTGCTGTTTTAACAAGACATTTTATCTCAATAAGCTTATTTCCACATTCTTATTTATCTGGATAGTAAACTTCATGGGACCTTCCAACTCTACAGCCTGTGCTTCCATGATATGTGTATATGTTTGTCATAAAAAGAGTGTATGTTGTTGTCAAGTCATGCCACATGTGTGTAATGAAACACTTAGCAGGTGTCACTCTACTAGCACCACAGCATGCAAAGAAAAAGAAATCTTAATAAAAAAGAAAATATAGTATTTTCTGAAATGCAGCAAGATAAGTCAAGAATACTATTTTGTTAGCCGGGCGCGGTGGCGCAGGCCTGTAATCCCAGCACTTTGGGAGGCTGAGGCAGGAGGATTGCGAGTTCAAAGCCAGCCTCAGCAATGGCGAGGCACTTAGCAACTCAGTGAGACCCTGTCTCTAATAAGATACAAAAAAGGGCTGGGGATGTGGCCCAGTGGACGAGTGCCCCTGAGTTCAATCCCCGGTACCACAAAAAAAAAAAAAAAAAAAAAAAAATACTATTTTATTACTATAAATATGATTACTTGAAACCAATGTATTGATTGTCTTAAAGAATTTCAAGGGGTTGGGGTTGTGGCTCAGAGGAAGAGCGTTCGCCTAGCATGTGCGCAGCCCGGGTTCAATCTTCAGCACCACGTCAACATAAATGCATTGCATTGTGTACAACTAAAGCAAATAAATAAATATTAAAAAAAAAGAATTTCAAGTGCTTTTAAGGTAACACAAAATTGATATGCATCAAGTCAGTTTGTTCTAAATGAAGTATTTCTTTGTAAAATTTGGTTTAATTTAAAATGCATGTGCTCTCTTAAAGAATATAATATTTCATGGGCTACCATTATTTTTTAAAATCTGAACTTGTTGGGATTAAAAAGTGATGATTATCTGTAATCATATCTTTTTTGTATCTATATTTATAGGGTATTCAGGGCATTAACTGACCAGTCAATGAAATAAACTAATGAATTTCTTAAAGTCTTTTCTGTGTTTGTTTTATGCGTTTCAAAATTTAGAATAAAAAAAATAGATAAAGATCACCTAAAGCTGATTAAGTTCTGTGCTGTGGAATTCGAGGACTCCTGTATTGATCGAATGATGGCATCTCTAGAAACATTTTGTTTGTGTACAGTAAATTGAAGATTCTTACTTTGCTGAGTGAATTTCATTTTGACTTTCCTTGTGATAGGATAGCCACCTCTTACAGATTGCTTTGGAGGAAGAATCCATGATTTTCTATACACTGAAACTGTTTCTTTGCAGGTTCAAGGAAACATACTGGAAGCTAGAAGCTGTGGTGCATTTTCTGCAAATGAAGCAGGTTATTGTCAATTTCTTCAAGTGTGCATAAAAATTGGTATATAAGAAAAGTGTTGATGTAAAATACTTGTTAGATTATTTTTTAAAAAAATCAAGAGATAATGAGAATAGAAAGCATTTGAAACATGTTATGTATAAAACCTCCTTTTCTTTCCATTAGTTGAAGGTAACATACCACAAACCAGAGTTTGCACAGTGTGTCCTTAGGGGAGGAGGGCTCGATGTCTTAGATTACTATTTTTTTTTAACCACAACTGCAGTTGGTAGTGTTAAATGTATTCTCTCTGAACTGTTGTGAATTTAATGGGCCATTCTCTAGGTTGGCAGGAGATGTTAGTATGGGGATTATAATGAAGCTTCCAATCCATATCTTTTTAGTTAGAGAGTTGAAAATAGCTTTTTTCCCCCCAATTACTCTGCCCCAAGATGTACCTGTGAGGATTTAAATCCCTGAAAATGAGCAATTTTATTCTGCTCTGGGATACTTATAGGAGGACTCCAGCTAAAATATACACACTCAAAACAGAGTGGTAATAAAGTGATCAACATCCACAATTTGCATGTGAATTCTACCCAAATGTATCATGTATAAAAGAATCTTTAGTTATTTCAGCTACCTGTGTGGCTCTGTCTCTAGTTCCACCCAAAGAATGCCACAGGCCATCCTATGGTTAATGTCAGAAACTGGTTTGAGATCTTCAGTAGACTTGGGGTTTCTAAGTATGCCCTTGGGATATAATATGTGTATTATGTGTAAACACATATGTGTAAACATGCCAAGTTTTACACATTATTTCAGAATTGATAATAAAATTTTAACTGCATTTGAGGGTTTTTTGTTTGTTTGTTTTAAAGTAGTCTCAACTTGGAGACTCAGAAGTTCAAAACAGAACCTACTGATACAATATCCATCTGTTTTAGAAACATGGATGGAATCAGGCACCCACGCATTTCTAGACATGTAAATCACAGATCCACCATTTCCATCCCAGGGGCTCTGACGTCGGGATGCGGGAGGCTACCGGGGGCCACAGACTCCTGAGCGCAAGCCGGGAGCTGGTGCGCTCGGAGCTCCTGGGGGCTCAGAGGGAAGCCATCTGTCCTGGTCACCGGCTCCTCTCCGGGGTCTTGCCTCTTCTCAGCCTGTCCTTGTGCTATCTTAGGTGCTTCGGTGTCACTTGGAGGCTTTCCTTCCCATCGCTTCTGGGGTTTTTTATTGGCAGTGGATTTTCTAGCACTTCATTTCTTTCTTATTCTTCTACTATTTTTTTCAGGCTGGTGCAAGTAAGTTTAAGATTTTCATCCTGTTCCTGAAGTTATCCTTATTTTCCCTTTATCATGCGAAGGGCCAATGGTGTTTTCTGGATGAGAATGCTATCTCTGTCCTCAATATTCCTCTCCCTCCCTCATGCCCCCCCTTCCCCTCCTCTTCCCTTATTTATTTATTTTTTTACATCACAGTAGAGTATATTTTGAGATAGTATACATACCTAAGAGGTATAACTTGTTCCAATTAGAATCCCATTATTGTGGTTGTACATGATGTGCAGTTACACTGGTCATGTATTTATATATGAAGACAGGAAGGATGTGTCCCATTCAGTCTACTGTCTTTCCTATCACCATCCCCTCTCCCTTCCCTTCATTCCCCTTTGTTGGGCCCAACGAACTTCTAATCTTCCCCTCCCTTGTTGTGGGTTAGCAGAGACTCCTTAGAAAACTTGGAATGGAGCCACGATTTGACCCAGCTATCCCACTTCTTGATTTATATCCAAAGGACTTAAAATCAGCATACTACAGTGACGCAGCCACTTCAATGTTTATAGCAGCTCAACTCACAATAGCTAAGCTATGGAACCAATCTAGGTGCCCTTCGACAGATGAATGGATAAAGAAATGTGGTATAGATACACAATGGAATATTACTCAGCCATAAAGAAAAATGAACTTACGGCATTTGCCAGTACATGGATGGAACTGGAGAGTATCATGCTGAGCGAAATAAGCCAGTCCCCCAAATCCCCTTTCCTTTTGAACCCAGGGCCTCCTGCATGCAGGACAACTCTGCTCCATCACAGAGCTCTGCTCCAGCCCGCTTTTCATTCCTTTCCTGACTATAGATTTACCTCTGCCCCAGATGAAGCTGATTCTTTGACCTGTCATATTCTAGACACAGGCTTTTAGAATTCATGGTTATATCTTGAGTTACAATAATTTCATACAGTTTTTCTACCATTTTGAGACCCCAAAGAGGACTCATTCTAGTGTTACAGGAACCCCACTCGTACGGCCTCTGCTTGTTTTTGAAGTCTGCACCCCCGTTGAGATTCATCCCCCAGTCTGGGTCTCAGACCCGAGCCCACCTGCGCGTCCAGGAGAAGGAGGTGGGCGAAGACGTGTCACCAGATCATCCCGCCACCATCTCTTACATGGTGTCCAGGACTGGTCAGCATTCTGGATGGAAAAATTAGTGCCAGCTCTTGGGGGTGAGGGCTGGGGAGGGGGCGGGGACAAGGAAGGAAGCAGAGGGACAGAGGCAGAGGTCACTGTGGGCGAGACACAGAACCGGGTCTGACTTCCCACGTGGCTTTCCATTCACTGCGCGGCGCTCTCTCTACCTGTGGGAAGGCTGCTCACCGTGACCCTGCAGTTCCACTCCAGCTCCCTTATCCCCAGGCTGCATCCATGGTCTCCAGAGAGCTCACACCCTTCCAGGCATTCTTTTGTTTTGCTGCTGACTTGAAAGTTTCCTTATTTCACTTACTGATTAATGATCAGGTCCATGAACTTCAGGGCAAAGGGTAGGAAGCCACGGAGAAACGCCAAGGTCTCCATGCCCAGGGGGCTGTAATGCACAGAGCTGTCTCTGAGGGGAAGGAAGCAGAGACCAAGTCCAGGCGTGGAGTTAGGGACTGGACCAGGGAGAAGGTGAGGCTCACATGTCGGCTTGGACGGAGGGTCCTGGGTGGCAAGACCTTTAGTGTCTGGGGCTCGGTGTGCCTACGGGTCTACCTCGTCACAGAACCAGGGCTGGCACATCCCTCCAAAGCCCCAGATACACGGGGAGATGGTCGCAGTCAGTGAGTGGGATTCTGATGCCGGCAGGTCTCCTGGTCCAACACTGTTGTGTGTCAGGGACACTGAAAAGTCCCTTGCACCATGGGCCCGAATTCTGCTTTTACACTGCCCATGATGGGACTTCCCCTGCCTCCTTTCATCATCCATTTCAGTGTTTAATGTCCCCCCTAAGAGCAAAGTCGTCCTTATCTCAAACCTGCCATGGTTTCCGGGGCCCCCACCCCTGACCACAGAGAGCTGTTGAGCACCATTCTGCGGAGAGAATTTGATAGCTGCTAATTCTCTTTCTCAGATTTTTTTTTTTCCCCCAGACAAAATAATCCTAACACCTTTAACTTTTCTCTGTTGAGTTGCTGATAAAGTGTTCTGTAACTGGCTGGTGGGGTGGGGACTTTTGAGCCCCTATATAGTGCCTGGAGTTGTAGTCATTTCCTGTGTAAGTGAACTCGATTCTCTTTTTATTTTTGATTTTTTTTTTTTTTAGTTGTAGATGGATCTTTATGTTACTTATATGTGGTTCTGAGACTCGAACCCAGTGCCTCACACATGCTAGGCAAGCGCTCTACCACTGAGCCACAACCCCAGCCCTAACTTGATTCTCTTTAGCACTTTATGAGACAGGTGGCCATGTCCCTTTTATAGATGAAGAAACGTGTTGAACTTTTTCTGTGAACCTGCCCTCAGTTTCTGGGGTATATGGAAGAATTGGCAAGCAGCACATCTCTGATCTCTAGATTTATTTTATAGTACCTACTAAGTCAGTTTTCATTGTTATCCAAGTAATTCTCACACATAGATTAAAATCAAATGGGGCCGACAGGTTTGACGTTGGGATTGCAAACACATAGCATGTGCTTACAAGGGTCAGGTATGATTCAAAATGCTTTGTGTGGATTAGCTCGTTGAATAATAGAGTTACTATTACTATCTCTGACTTGCAGGAGGGACACCAGGGTACTAAGAAGCTTATTTAGTTGTCTGAGTCACAGAGCTTTTAAGTGGTAGGGATGAGATGTGAGCAGCCCTGTGGCAGCAGGACTGTCCCTGCCCCTCTGGGGTCAGTGGAAGGGCTACCCCGTCCCTCCTCTCCACACTTGCTCGTCTTCCCAGAGAAAACCGTTTCTGGTATTTCATTTTCTGATACCTACCTCTGTATTTCTGAATAATACATGTTCACTGTCACTTACTAATTGATCAGTTTTATTTGTCGAGCTCTTTCCTGTAAGACGATGCTGCAGTTCCGGACAGCCTCCTTCTCCTTGATTCCTGTTCACGCTCTTCATCTTCTTGTCTCACCGTTTCTCATTCATTCATTCTCATCCATTCATGTTTTTATTGTCTATGACCCAAGTCATTTATATTTATTACATTTTCTTTCTCATTTAATTCTGTTTTTTTTTTCCATGAAAGAAATAATTGCTTCATTTTTCATTGGCTTGGTTGCTTTGCAATCATTCTTTATTTTCCCCCATAATCCCCCCCAACGTCATGTTTTTCTAAATGTTCAAATGTATGACGTTCCTCCTCCAGTGCACGCGCTCTGAAGCTCTCTCTCGGAACGCCTGCTGTCTCTGTGGCAGTGACCTTTGGGTCTCTGGGCACACTGTACGGTTTGCATCCTGGACCTGGACTGTCCTTGGAACTTGGCCTTCCTTCCTAGATCCCAGGTCTTCCCTTTGTGGATTTGCTCCCTTGCTGTGTGATGTCATGGGTTTTGTTATCTGGTCAAACACAAAACCACCCCAAGGCCCCAAAGCTCATGGCTGAAATCCATTTCTCATCCTCGCTGTTCAGTGGGCCAAGGGGGTTGTTGTCCTGTGGCACGACGGATGGCAAAGTGACCGGGGAGCTGGGACACCTGCCGTCCGCATGGCCTTGCTTGGTTTGCAGTCAGGACGGCCCCCTCACGGCGGACGGTGATGCTGCTGTTGGCTGGGAGATCAACTAGGGCAGTCAACCGGAGCAGCCACGCACAGCCTGGCCGCCCGGCTTGGGCCTTGCCCAGCACGGCAGCTGGGGTCTGTAAAGGAGCATGCCAAGAACTGGCTTTTCAACATCCCAGAGGGAGGCTGGGAAACGTCTCCTGATCTAGCTTTGTCAGCTTGTCGTGATCTAGCGTCTCATGCCCTAGAACATCCCTGCGTCCGCATCCTACGGTTCCAGCAAAATCGCGGCTATCGTTTGGATCTGGAACAGACGTCTTCAAAGCCCCAGGTATTAAAGGCTTGGTCCAAATCACACGGCACTACTGAGAGAGGAGGTGGGGCTTTTAAGACCTGGGGACGAGTGGGAGCTCTTAGGTCACAGGGTGCATCCTCAAGGGGAATGGTGGGATACTAGCCTTTTGCACTTTCTCTTTGCTTCTTGACAGCCATGAGGGAAGCAGATTTCCTCTGCCATGTGCTCCTTCTGTGATCTGCTGCCTTATCACAGTCCCAAAGGCAAAAGGGCCAAGTGACCATGTACTGAAACCTCTGAAACTGTGAGCCAGACTAAACCTTTCTTCTTTATAAGTTGATTATCTCAGATATTTTGTGATAGTAGTAAAAAGCTGACTAACACGATCACTAAAACAATCACAGTTTCCAGGGAAAGGAATTAGATATCTTCTCTTGATGTGAGGAGCCCCATGTGTATAGAAGAAGAGACAGACTAGTTGGAGACCATCTTTGAGACTAGCTACTGTGTCAGGGTAATGCTGCTATCATAAACAAAGCCTAGCATTCCCCTGATTTAAAACAATAACATTTTGTTTCTCATGCACATGTCTCTTTTCTTTCTTTCACTTCCACATTCCACGTGTGTGGTTCCTCATTCCCCTAGGCAATTGGGTTCTCTGATTTGGGCTGTAGGGTGAAAAGAGGGAGGATACAAGTCCCATACTCTCTGGGACCAGAAATAAGACACATCACTTCTGCTCCCATCCTGTTATTGAGAATCAGTCACATGGCTAAACCCAAATGCAAAGGGGACTGAGATTAGTAGTCCCTGGGTAGGTAGCAGGTGCCCAAGAAAAACTCTAAGGATGGAAGACAGATTATGATTTTGGGAGGATGTAGGAGCCCTAATTAAGGAGATAGCTAAGATTGCGGTTAGCTGAGAGCCATAAATAATGTTCAAGTTTCACCTGATATTCATACATTTATCTAAGAATCTTTTTATGCCTGTGAACACTGTGTGACGCACCTGTAAGCTTGAGCTGTTAGCACGTGTCCTTGTTAAGGCAAAATGTATTTAACTGGGTGAGGGATAGTTAGAGGTTGGTTGGTGGTTGGAGTTAGTGGGTTAGAGTTAGAGTGTGATAGATAGTGGTTGGAGTTTGAGAGGTTGCTGGAGCTGGAGAGAGAAGTTAGAAGAGAAAAGAATAAAAGAACTTTTTCATTTCCATCCTGCCTCCGAATTTTCTCCCGCAGCATCGTTGCTCCAAGTGGCAATCGCTTCAGGCAGCAACAAGTGGTGGCCTGTACGGGGAATTCGGTCGGCAGGTAAGAAATAAGAAATTTATAAAAATGGGTGAAAAATAACAAAAAGCCGAATAATAAAAACCATGGATGAGTTTTTCGATATCACTGACTCGGTGGATAGTGAGGAGGAAAGTGATCAAGAAAGCATAGTCTCTACTGAGTCAGTTAAGACCAGCAAGGAGAGTAGTGGTGTGAACTCAAAAATAAGAGCTGCAAAAGCTATCAGAGACTTATTGAACTTAGCCAAAGAGTACGTACTCTCCTTAGAAGCTGAAACTCAGGCTACCAGTAAAAGTGATAGTAGTAAGAAGGAACCAAATAACCAGGAAAGCACAGCCTCCTCCACTGAGCCAGTTAGGAACAATGAGAATAGTAGTGAAGAGGAATCAAAAAGTGATTCTGGGAGCATAGTCTCCAATAAAAAGAACAAAAAGAAATTAAAAAGGAGAAAGGACCATCAAGTGGAGGAATATTTTGTGCCCTCATGGGTGGAATCCCTTACAGAAACCACGAGGAGTATTTCTGGGTGTATGCGTGCCCTTGAGGCAGAGATTAACGGCCTTTCTGAGCACTTATGTGCCCGCCCTCGAACACCAAAAACCGCAGGAACATTGGGACCTGCCAGTATTCGAAAACGAGAATGGACAGAGGTACCACCAATCCCTAGACTTTAAAACAATAAAAAATTTTAAAGAGGCGATAATGACGTATGGGCCTCAAGCTCCATTCATGTTGAGTATGCTAGAGTCCCTTAACACTCTAACCTTAACCCCCTCAGACTGGAAGGGGTTATGCAAAGCGGTATTAAGCGGGGGACAATACCTAATCTGGAAGACACAATTCCAGGAACTTTGTTTAGAAGCAGCAAAGAGAAATGCTGCAGCAGGTTTCCCAGAACGTAATATAGATATGCTAACAGGTGAAGGACAGTTTTCTGAACTACAAATCCAACTAACATACAACCCTGGTGTGTACGCACAGATTTACACTGCTGCTGTTAGAGCCTGGAAGACCTTATCAGGAACAGGTGATTTGCAGGGCAGCCTATCAAAAGTAATACGGGGCCTAATGAACCGTATGCTGATTTTGCTGACAGAGTCTTAAGAACAGCAGGCAGAGTATTCGGGGATTTAGAACAAGCAATGCCCCTAGTCATCCAATTAGCATATGAAAATGCTGATAAATATTGCCAAGATACAATAAGGCCGTGTAGAAATAAAAAAGACTTTATCAATTTATATCAGATTATGTAAAGATATCAATGATGCCTTTGTCACAGGCAATGTGATTGTAGCAGCAATGAAAAGTGCTTCCCCTCAAAATTTCACAAGGGCTCAACCTAGAAATTATAATCAACCAGGATATTCTAGGCAATATCCCCAAAGAGAAATAAGATCAAACTCATACTGTGCCCCAGGCTGCTGCCCCAGGTGTAACAAGGGTAATCATTGGGCCAATAAATGCCGTTCAAAATTCAATATTTATGGAAATGTTTTGTCTAGAAACTCAAAAAACAGGGCACTGGGCCCAATGCCCCAGGGGCCCACAAATGTACGAGGCATTAGAGGAGGAATATCCTCAAACATCCATACAAATGATTCCTCCTCACAATCCCTCCTACCCATTGACTCCCTTGTCAGAGGGACAAGAGGAAGTGCAGGACTAGACCTCTGTTCCACTGCCCAAATAGTGCTGACACCTGAAATGGGGGTTCAACTGATTTCCACGGGAATCAGGGGACCTCTTCCCTCAGGAACTGTAGGAATTATCCTTGGGCGAAGTTCTAAAAGCTTATTAGGCTTTCAAGTAACACCAGGTGTTATTGACTCCAATTACCAAGGAGAGATAAAAATAATGCTTAGTTCACCTAGAGGCATTATCTCTGTTAACCAAGGAGAAAGAATTGCTCAGCTGTTTCTCCTTCCCAGTTTCCACAACTCATTCAAGAGTATGCCACAGAATAGGAACAATAGAGGATTTGGTTCCACTGGCTCGGGACCTATGGCTTGCTGGGTTCAGGATTGTTCACGGAGGCCTATGTGCAAAATAAAAATTCAAGGTATAGAGATGGAGGGGCTGATTGATACTGGGGCTGACTCTTCCATCATAAATCTACAACAATGGTCCAAGCACTTGCCTCTACAGAAGGCCTCAACCAGTTTAAGAGGCTTGGGTTATACTAACACCCCAGCACAAAGTGCTGTAGTCTTAAATTGGGAAGATAATGAAGGGCATAAAGGAACATTCCAACCTTATGTTTTGACCAGCTTGCCGGTTACCCTATGGGGAAGAGATATTCTACATCAAATGGGGCTACACCTAGCAACCAAGCCTGAGGTGTTAAAAATAAAAATCTAAATCATAATAAAAAAGGCAAAGGATATTTTTTTCTAGGGGCCACTGAGAAAACAATTTTAAAGATACCATGGCTTTCTGATAAGCCAGTATGCTATCCTAAAGCTAAGATCCCAAGGCTTTCTGCTTCTTAGATCCGGAACCTCAATCCTGTTTTTGGAGGATCTGGGCCAGCTCTTACTGGACTTCATAATTTGGGAAATACTTGTTAAGAATTCAATATTGCAGTCCCTATGTAATGCTCCACATTTGGCTGATTATTTCAACCGAAATTGTTATCAAGATGATATTAACAGGTCAAATTTGTTGAGTCATAATGGTGAAGTGGCAGAAGAGTTTGGTATAATCATGAAAGCCCTGTGGACAGGACAGTATAGATATATCAGTCCAAAAATCTTTAAAATCACTATTGGAAAGATCAATAACCAGTTTGCAGGATATAGCCAACAAGATTCACAAGAATTGCTTCTGTTCCTCATGGATGGAATCCATGAGGACCTAAATAAAGCTGATAATCAAAAAAGATATAAAAAAGAAAATAATGATCATCTCGATGACTTTAAAGCTGCAGAACATGCTTGGCAGAAACATAAGCAGCTTAATGAGCCTATTATTGTTGCACTTTTTCGGGGTCAGTTCACATCCACAGTACAGTGCCTCACCTGTCACAAAAAATCTAGGACATTTGAGGCCTTTATGCATTTATCTCTACCACTAGCATCCACAAGTAAATGTACATTACAGGATTGCCTTAGATTATTTTCCAAAGAAGAAAGACTCACAGATAACAACAGATTTTATTGCAGTTATTGCAGAGCTCAATGGGATTCTCTAAAAAAGATAGAAATCTGGAAGCTACCACCTGTTCTTATAGTACATTTGAAACATTTTTCCTATAATGGCAGGTGGAAGCAAAAATTACAGACATCTGTGGACTTCCCTTTAGAAAATCTTGACTTGTCACAGTATGTTACTGGTCCAAAGAACAATTTAAAGAAATATAATTTGTTTTTTTGTTTCAAATTACTACGGTGGGCTGGATGGAGGCCACCACTTGTTGCTGCCTGGAGCCATTGCCGCTTGGAGCAACGATGCTGCGGGAGAAAATTTGGAGGCAGGATGGAAATGAAAAAGTTCTTTTATTCTTTTCCCTTCTAACTTCTCTCTCCAGCTCCAGCAACCTCTCAAACTCCAACCACTATCAATCACACTCACTCTAACCCACTAACTCCAACCACCAACCAACCTCTAACTATCCCTCACCCGGTTAAATACATTTTGCCTTAACAAGGACAAGTGCTTACAGCTCGAGCTTACAGGTGCGTCACACAGTGTTCACAGGCATAAAAAGATTCTTAGATAAATGTATGAATATCAGGTGAAACTTGAACATTTTTTATGGCTCTCAGCTAACCGCAATCTTAGCTATCTCCTTAATTAGGGCTCCTACAGGAGGATAGTTGTATCTGCCATCCTACCTTGCAGGAGCACAATTGCCAATAGCTTCTGATTAAAATGCTTATAACAACATCTCTTGATCTTTTCACATCAAGAAATCAGCTTAATCTAGCCTTCCCCTTGATAAATAGATTGACTAGGTGGAGAATTTTAGGGTGAAATAATTTTCCCTCTTAGTTTTGAAGGCATAGCTTCACATGGACTAGGTCCATGAATGTGACATCATTTTGATTCTTGTTCTTTGAATGTGAATAGCTTTATTTTCTTTCCTACCTTCCTTTCTTTCTTTCTTTCTTTCTTTCTTTCTTTCTTTCTTTCTTCTCTCTTTCTCTCTTTTTTTCTTTCTTTCCTTTCTGCAAGATTTGAAGATCATTCACTAAACTCTGGGCTCTGGATATTATTTTACTATGTGGTTTAGTCTGGTGTTACTATCTAGAGTTTTGTAGCACTTGGTGGGCTCTTGTAATCTCAAGACTCATAGGCTTCATTTACAGGAAATTTTTCTTCTTCTCTTTTACTCCTATTAGGTGTTGGGTATCTTGGACTGATTCTCTGATTTTCTTATCTTCCTCTAGTCTTTCTCTTTTAGGTCTACTTTCTGGCTGGTTCCTCTATTTATCTTTCAGCTTTTATTGAAATAAAAATTTTTGGCTATCAACTATTAAATTTCAACAAAATATCTTTCTTGTGTCCTGTATTTTACCTTTCCACAGCATCTTGTTTTTCTTCATCGAGTGCATTATCTTCTCTTATCTTTTTGAACATATTAATCACATATTTTTCAAAAAAATGTATTCCTTCTTCTATAACTTCCAGATTCTACTGTTATTTTGGTCTCTATCTTTGATGATAGAACCATGTTCACAGAGCTAGTGAGATTTTCCTCATCAATTTACATTTGAGAATCAAATACTTTAGAATTTGCCCCCGAGTTCAATCCCAGATACCACCCCCCCAAAGAAATTGATGACTAAAATGCACTCTGGACTCCTGGGTTGGGGTCTCTCTTCTCTCCATAGGCCTCCCTGTATGGTGGTCTCAAAGCAAGTTGTTCCTTCTGCTGGAAGTCCCCCAGTCGGCACTTGGAAACTCTCTGGGGCTGTCCAGTTTCCTGCCAATCACCGTCCGTGGTGCTCACCAGGGTGCTGGCTGTAGGGGCAGGCTGGGCAAGGCCTGGTATGGGCGGTCCTTGGTGTTTCCATTTCCAGCCACTGGAATTCCTCCTTGACTTTACTCAGCCTGTCATCCGCAAACACAGAGCTTTATGGATTAATTTCTCCAGATGACAAATTTCAGGATTTCTCCAGGGGCGTGTGGGGTGAGCTGGTCATTGCCTGGTTGCTGGGGTTAGGAGGAGACACCTCGGCCCCTGACTGGCACCCTCCCGCAGGTGTCCCTGCTCCATCCCCTCCCTGTGCTATACCTTGCCTAACCCCTGCTCCCAGGGCTCGCCTCCTGTTAGCTTCTGCAGAATTCACAGGGGCTTTCACGTTGCCAAAGAAGCCCCTGCTCCACCAACTGCTTCCTGACTTTCCTTTTTTTTTTTTTTTTTTTTTTACATATTGCACACGATAATGTTTCCTCTCCTATTCAGTCTGCCCTGGTGGGTTTATAGCTTTTCATTCCTTCGAGTTCATTTAGCAGGATTTTCGACATGACAAAAGGGAGGATGATCTATTGCCTCCAGGGCTTCACATAGTTGAGGGGGCCCACGGCTTCTAAAGTTGTCTCCTTGAGTTACGATTACAGGCCTAGACTCTCCCCACAAGCATTTAAGCCTAGGCTGGGAGTGACTTTGAGTGGCACCTATATCATGCACTTCTCTTATTTGTACTATTTTAAATTTTTTTTTTCTAAAGATAATCAGGAGTTTTTGGATGGTGAGCCAGCTGAGTAGTAGATTTTGGACTTATTGCTACTTAGTCTTATATAAACCACTAGTAGAAAGAGCAGAAGCTTTGCAGTCACAAAGGTCAGTTGTAAATACCAGCTCTGCCACTACTAGGGTAATATGTGTGTGACCTAGGGTAATTTGCTCCCCCTCTCTGAACCTTTGTTTCATTATCTGTAAAGTACTAATAGCACCTATTCTGTAGAGATATTTCGAGAACTTAAAGTCATGATGGTAGAAAGTGGTCTATTAGCGAGGCTTGATAAATTGCAGCCGATTTTATTTCTATTGAAGTATTGCCATGACTAGCAAATGCTAGAAAGTTTCTAGAGCTATCAACAAATATGCTTTGTCAGTTCCCAACAACAGGACACCAGCGAACTACGACTATTTAAAGAAAAACCTCATTTAAATACTTGAGAAAAGCCATCTCCTTATCTTTCCCATAAATCTTCTTCTTTGCTTCTCATAATGCAGAAATGAGTTCCAGGCTTGGAGATCGCAATATCAGGGCAATATTTTTATAGTGCTATTGCATTTTGTATCCAAACATGCCCTGAGGATTTTATAAGCAAAGATGAAATTTCTTCACATCCCTGTGGCATAGGCATTTCATTACTAAATTTATAGACAGATAAACAGTGACTCACAAAAATGAAAACTTTCTTCCCCAACCTTGGCTGTGACTAATGGAATCCAGCAGCAAATAGCTCTCCGTGCACCTTGATGCTCCTTATATTCACGTTTTGCAACACAGACACCCCATGTACCTGGAGGGGGTGTGAAAGTGAGATTGAAATAGAGGCTTGTTATAAAGACACCAGGTGTTTATTGGGGTTGGACTAATGTTGGGGGCAGGGACTGCAGGGAGCACTTTTGAAACGGAATGTGGCAAAGTCTGGGGGTTTACTGGCATGCAAAGGAAAAGGTATAACAGAACTCTGTTACTCTGTGCTATGTGGCTTGCGGAAATTAGCTCACCCTCTCTGAACCTTAGTTTCTTTATCTACATGTCTTCCATTCTTTTGATTACTGGCTGTGATCCTGTGCATGCCACTCAACTTAAAAAGTCTCAATTGTCTACCTGCTATATGCCAGCTACACTCAAGGCCAGAACTCCACAGATTTTTGTTTTCCTCTTTACCCAGAAAAGAAGCCCCAGATCTTCTAACATTTGTCCGTAGTTCCAATATGTGCACAAAATTCTTTAAGATTAGTCTTTAGTGATATAGAAGTTGATTGAATTCAATAAGTTTTGATTAATTGTTATCTGTGCCAAACTTCACTAGGCAGGATTGGTGAGGGTTTCAAAGAGGAATAAAGATGTAATTCTTGCTCCTCCAAAGCCCACACTCCAGAGGAGAAGGTAGACCTGAATGGTGCGGCCTAAATCAAAGAATATGGTGGCCGGTGCCCAGACAGAGGGCCTACAAATTCTAGAGGAGACAGGAGGAACAGAGTCGCTCTGCTTGGAAGGACCTGGAAGGCGGCACAGAGCAGAGGATCTCTATGCTAAGCCTGTAAGGAAAGAGTGGGGTTTTGCTAAGAGGAGAGGGCAAGGGCAGGGTTCCAGGAGGAGGGGTTAGCACCAGCAGTGGCTTTCAGGCGTGACATCGCCTGGGTACACATGAGTGAGCAGGAGCATGATGTCTGGTTAAACAAAATTAGCAGGAGACAGTTGACGGATCTTTGCCTCGCTATCCCCCAGTTTTAGAAGGGACAACATAAAAGAGTTGCACTCAGGCCTCTTCAAATTCGGCAACCTGATTTTTTTAGAAATAAATGGGGGGTAGTTTAGTTTTAAAATGCCTACCAAAGAATCTGAGTAGGATCCACGTGGTAGCTAAGAAGAGACCAGGCATTCAGGAATCTCCAAAAGAGAAGCTTGACTCTGTTTTATTTGTGTGGGGGGATACTGGGGTTTGAACCCAGAGGTGTTCTACCACTAGGCTGCCTTCCAGCCTGCTTTTTAATTTCATTTTGAGACAGGGTCTCACTAAGTTGCCAAGGTTGGCCTTAACTTGTGATCCTCCTGCTTCAACCTCCAGAGGAGCTGAGATGACAGGTGTGCACCACTGTACCTGGAGGCTTTTGGTTCTATTGAAAACTTCTGAGTGAAAGTCCCAACGGTCCCAGCTCAGGGGAGGTGCCACCATTCCCCAGGCCAAGTACTATGGAATGGAACATGGGGGTTCCTAAGAAGGTGACTACTTTGTCTTGAACATTTGGTGGAAAGTTTTTGAAGCAAAGTTCTTGAAGTTTAGGAAGCAACATCTCCTTGGACAATGATGGAATAACTTGTACCCAACTAATCCTCCCAGTGCAAACAATTATAAAACTAGGATAGCATTATCCTAGACTCCCTGGTAGACTTGTAAACACTGCAGACTTAATATTCAAAGAGACCTCTCTGCAGATTTGTGGAGCCTTTCATCTGTTTGGCTCCCTCCTCTATGGTACCATGTTCTGTAAGTTCTGCATAACTCATGAGCCCCAATCTCCTATTTCTGTCTCCCCAGATCTGGCAGACCTCCCCACACTGCAATCTGAAATGTGACTTCAGGAAGAAAACTAGGGGAATCAGGAGGCCCAACCCATCTTCCATTTATTAAGTTATTGCTTTTTTTTTAGCCCCAAATCTTCCCCTCTTCATTGCTAGGTCCCTGACTGCTACCTCCTGTACTTCCTTCTCTCAAAAATCACAGGCCAGTGCTGTATATTTTCCAATGTCTGGAAAGAGTCATTTCACATATTTTTTCCTGGTTTTATAGTTGTTTACAGTGGGAGGGTTAGCTGGGTAGCAGTTATTCCATCACTGTCAAAGAAGATGTTCCTTCCTAAACTTCATAAACCATACATCTATTTAGGTGGATGTCAAGTAAGAGCCTGGAATTGAAAAACAGACTTCTTTTGGGTCTTTTTTTTTTTTTTTTTTTTTTTTTTTTGTACCCAGCCATTACAAAACAATGGCTGACCCAGAGACGGCAAAGCTGGAAGGTAATCCATCTTGGAACACCAATTATCTCTGCCCATTTGGCCCCAGGCTTCCATCTGGAGAAGGCTGGTGGTGTTGTCCTAAGATATTCAGAGATGGCGGAGGGCCTAAATGGGGTCCATCAATTCAGTGCTCTTTGTGAGTACCTCACTCTATTTGTCACCTGGCGAAGTGAAGCCATGCTCATAGGTTGGAGAATAGATGGCAACAACAAGCAAAGTCAGGAAATCAAAAGAAAACTGTGCAGGACTAAGGATGTGATATGCGACCCAACTCAAACTCCTTTTTTTTTTTTTTTTAAATGCATTTATTTTTATTTTTTAAGAAAAATGCACACGCAGAAATGAGTCGCCGACTCCAATTCTTGAAAGGCTGTCATGTGGAAGAAAGATGGAAGCTGCTGTAAGTGAACCAAGTGATAGCAGCAGGATCAATGGGCATTCGATAGGGAAGAATCGTTTGTGGGATTGAAAAAAGAACTTTGTAGTAAACAAAGCTTTCCCAAGATAAAAGATGGAGTGACTTCCTATCGCTGAAGGTGTATACGTTTTTGATTGCTTGCCAATCACAAATTGCCACACAGTTTGGCAGCTTGAAACAAGACCCTTCATTATCTCACAGTTCTCTTGGTCAGAAGTCCGGGCAGCTCCAGCAGAGCTCTCTGCTTAGGGTCTCAGGAGCTGAAGTCAGAGTGTCGTCTGTTACCTGGGAGAATCTGCTTCTACGTCACTCGGGTTGTTGGCAGAACTTGGTTTTGCAGTGCTTTACGACTGAGGTCCCAGTTCCTCGCAGGCTGTGAGCTAGGAGTTGTTCTTAGCTTCTGGAGGACACCTGCGATCATTGACTTGTCTCTTCCATCTTCAAAACCAGCAAGAGTGCCACATCTTTCTTGTGTTTCCAATTTCTCTGACTTCTACCACCAGCCGGAGAGAATTATTTGCTTATGAGGGCTCTTGTGATTAGGTTAGATCCATCCATCCTGTCTCCCCTTTTGAAAGTAAATTGTGCCACCTAAGACAACACGGTCATAGGAGTGATATTTCTCCACATTCACTAGTTCCAGGCACTTGGGGGAAATGGGATCTTGGGAATTAGTGTGGAATTCTGCCTCCCTCAGGTCGTATTCCAGCAGAGAATGGATACAGATCTCCAAGCTTCTCAAACAGCATGAGCCCTTCTAGGAGGTCAACTTTAAAGTCCTTCTTAGTCCTGAAATTTTATGAGCATTTTGTTTCAAACATGATTCAGAAAAAAAAAAAAAATACTGCCAATGGGGACATATTGACTCAAAATTATAAATTTAACTAATTGTTATTCTAGCACTGGATAATCAACTTACACCTCAGCAGATCTCTTTGGCTGCAGGTCCAGGTCTGCATATTTCTCTTGCTTCGTCCACTAGCAAAGGCATTTCTCTGGTCTCCCCGTATGACTGCTGCTTCCACTCCCAACCAGAGACCCTCAGCCACCGCGGCTCCGCCTTTCTATGCACCAGAAATGCTTCGAGGAGCTTGTTATGGTTTGGACCTTGAATGTCCTCCAGAGGCCACACGCTGAAGGTTTGGTCACCAGCCAGTGGTATTAATGGGAGATGACAGAACCTTGGGGAGAAGGGGGCTTCGTGGGTGGAAGTTAGTCCCTTGGGAGCATGTCCATGACGGGGGATCTCACGACCCTGGCTCATTCATTCCTCTCTCTTCACTTTTCCTGGTCACTCGGAGGTGAGCCGCCCTCCTCCGCCACACCCTCCTCGCCGTGATGCTCTGTCTCACCACAGGCCTCGGAACAATGGAACCAACAGGCCATGGACTGGAATCTCTGAAACTGTGAGCAAAACTGAAATGTTTCCTCCTTTAAGTTGCTTCTTGCAGGTGTTTGTCACGGCCACGAGGAAGCCAACTAACAGAACTGCCAATTCATTCATTCCTTGGCCTTTTTGTTTTAGTTGTTTCTATGTGGCGAGTTCTTTTGTAGGTTAATTTAAAGTTTCCAAGGGAAAGGGAGCCAAGGCGTCTGTCCTCAGGAGCTCAGGGTGTAGTGGGGGAAACAAGAGAACAGATGTAACAGGTGCAACCGTTATGGAAGGCAGCATGGGGATTTCTTGGAAAACTGGGAATGGAACCACCCTATGAGCCAGCCATCCCACTCCTGGGTCTATTCCCAAAGGACTTAAAAACAGCATATTACAGTGACACAGCCACCTCAATGTTTATAGCAGCACAATTCACAATAGCTAGATTGTGGAACCAACTTAGATACCCTTCAGTAGTTAAATGGATAAAGAAAATGTGGTATATATACACAATGGAATATTACTCAGCGTTAAAAGATAATGAAATCATGGCATTCGCAGGTAAATGGATGAAGTTGGAGAATATAATGCTAAGTGAAGTTAGCCAATCTCAAAAATCCAAATACCGAAAGTTTTCTCTGATATAAGGAGGCTGATTCACAGTGGTGTTGGGTCAGGGTACATAGGAGGATTAGAGGAATGCTAGAAAGGCCAAAGGGGAGGGAGGGGAACAGAGGGAGCAAGGGGGAATGGAGGGGAAAAAAGAAAAGGTGGTTGAATAAGATGATGTCATTATCCTAAATGCATGATTGAAGATTTGAATGGTACGAATATACATTGTATACAGTGTTTTGTAAAAAGATGCTCTATATGTTTATTATGAATTATAATGCATATTACTATTATAAATACAACAACTTTGAATTAAAAAAAAAAAAAAAAAAAAAAGAAGACCGAGTGTAGCATTGTAAGTAAATTGGTTGTGGGAGAGCAGAGGCACAAGGCCTGAGCCTTAGAGGGAATAGATCATCCATCCTTTTTCCTTTGAGTGAACGTAGGAAGTATTCTGGGGAAGAGCTGGCTTGCTTTGGATCTGGCTGTCAAAGAATGAGAAGGACTTGGGCCCATGGTGGTGGGGAATGGAACTTCAGGCAGAGGGAGTTAGTTGTCTGGACGACCTGGAGAATGGGCTTGAGTCATCGCATAGGGACGTGAAGGAGGCTGAGCACTGGATCCTGGTGCAGGGCAACAGGGAGCATTCTGCTGCGTGGGCATAATAGGGAGGACAGCTCCTCCCAACCAGCTTCACAGGAACAGGGCAACTCAAACGTTCACAGCACATGCGCGGCATTCTAACGGCACACAGTAAACTTTAACAACAAGCAATAAACTGAAAATATTCCTGGGGAAGAAAGAACACCTAGCTTCATTCTGTTTGCTCATTTCCTTTGCCTTTGATTCTCATTGTTCCTGGGCTGTGGTTTTAAGTTTTTTGTTTTTTGTGCATGTCAATGAAGCTTGTATGATGCTGTGAAAGCCCTGAATATACTTTAAATTCTGTTTTTTTTTTTCCTTTAGCTGCTTTACCTATGTGTCTCAAAAGCCTGTTTTGAATCAGATGCAATGCACATATTCAAGGCCAGTTTTAAAATTCATTTAAAAAATAAAATCGGATCAGTTTTTACTTGTTTAAGTATTCCCAAGTTGGCATCCTCTGACTGCACAGGCTTATTTTATACAAGAATTTTATGAACCATAATTCAAAAGCAGTCTCACAGGGTTCAGGGCTGGTGACTCAGAATATGCCATCCCTGGGGACAGCTACCAGCTTAGGTGACAGCTATAGTGGCCCGTGCTTAGGCTTCTCATCAAAATTGGCTCCTGGAAATGTAGCCCTCCTGCCATCCAGGGGCCTCCTGTCTGTCTTAGAGGGTTCCTTCCAGATGGTACAGCTGAGGCACACTGCTGTCCTCAGAGTCACACAGACCTGGATTTCCGTCTGGTTCCACAGCTTAATAGCCGTGTGATCTCAGGAGATCACTTCACTTCCTTTAGTCTGTGAGGATCAATCAGATCACCCGTAAAAAAAACGATTTCTCCATATCAGGTGCCCAACACCATTTGGGTTCATGTCATTTGTAGGGCACATTAATTTTAATTTTCGAAAGCTATTTTTCATCTGGCTTCTTTAACAGACGGTGCCATTTGGCAAAGACGGAGTGACCTTTGCTCCGTGCGGATCTCTGCCTTCAGCATGTTGAGGGCATCAGAGTGGAAAACGGACGCGCCCCGGTGCTTCCTCAGGTACGTCACCATGGGCATCTTCCTGAGCTCCGGAGACTAACATGTCTGGTGGCTGGAGCTGCAGGAGCTGTAGGGAGGGACACGTGGCTTGTCACAGGGAGATCTCATTCAGCAGCGTCTTGGCATTTGAGCATTCAGATGCATGTTATTTTTTAAAATATTTATTTGCTTTAGTTGTACACAATTCATTTATTTCTATGTGGTGCTGAGGATCGAACCCGGGCCGCGCACGTGCTAGGCGAGCGCTCTACCGCTGAGCCACAACCCCAGCCTTCAGATGCATGGTTTTGATGATTCATGACACAGGCGATGCCAGGACCTGTCTGTCTGTTGTCATTTATGATCTAGCTGGGATGCAGAAGGAGTTTCCTGAAGCCACAGGGTGGCAGGTGACCTTGGCTGACTCCTGGGCCCCACGTCTCACTCCTCTCACCTGGTCCTAGGCCACCTTCTTCTGGCCCAGGTCATCTTTCCATTTCTCCTTGGAATGCTTCCCGGGTGTCAGATTCCTCAAACAGAGACCCAAGCTCCTGACATACAGACAGAATGTCTGCTCTGGCCTGCCTGCAGTCTGCCCACTTCCTACCTCTTTTTTAATGTTTTGATCCAGGAATACCTTCAGGGAGACCCTAATTTCTGTCTTTACAAGTGAGGCTTTATGTTGGGACGAATGAATACCATTCTAGCATTGTATTGTTAACCTAGAAGCTTTTTTTTTTTTTCCCCATTAGTGGCAAGCTTGTTATTTTTCTTCTGATCCAGTGTCTCTGGTCACTCATCTTTGAAACCTGCAACAGTGCATTCTGCCCCATGGTGTCAGTTCTCAACAAAGCATCTCTCCCAAGTCCCCATGAAAGACACAGTGCATGCAAAAGCTTAGTCGTCAATTTAGATATTTTAATGGTTGTGACGGATGAGTGATTTTAAGTTATAATTCCCCAGGAAAAAGTGAAATAATCCACAAGACTTTTCTGTTTCTACAAAATCCTTCTCAGACAGGCTGTTCTAAGGAGAAAGTGGAGGGTGGGATTCCCTTTGCCATTAAAGCTGGTATTCAGCCTGGCTCTTCTTTTATTAATGCAGCATTTAGCATTAGCTGTGCCCAAACTGATCAAAGGCATTTGCAGAGCAGGTGGAGCTGTCAGGTTCCTTCATTCTTAGAAGGCAGAGGGCAGTTAAAAAATTCAAATGTGGGGCGAGAGATTGATTGTCCTATGTGTTCAGTTTGTGGAAGGTTTACCATGTGCTTGTCATTGTGTCAAATGCTTTTGATGGATTTTTCTCCACTATTGCTCACAAATATGTGAGATGCTTTTAGTATTCATGTTTGACAGTGAGCACAGCTGATCTCACTGTCCAGTGGTAGAGTCCTGTGCAGATTCCAGTAGCCCAGCTCTAGAGTGTGCGTAGGCTTCTAAACATGATGCAGTGTGGTGTTTCACGTGCAAACGAGTTTCATACTGTATATGTCAAAATTAGTAAAGAACCACTAGGTCATTTAAAATTTTTAATTATATTTTGCATCCATTTGTTAGCAAAAATATATGTGACAGAATATTTCCTGAACTTCCCCAGCAATAAGGCTCACAGTGGATGCATATTAAATAGGAAGACTATCCCATCTTCCACATACAGAGACTGATTCAGGTGGGACCTGACTTAATGATTTTCCTAAAAGGCTCATTTTGAACGGTCACTTCAGATGATTTTTATCTTTGGGAAACTTTCAGAAATTCTACTGATGAAAGCTCCTGGTTCCTGCAGGTGGAGTCCTTCTGATTTTGTTATAATCTTCTCCAAGCTTTACTTTACCACCCACCCCATCTCTATGTTGCTTAGATTTGTACCGAATTAATTAATTAATTTTTTGTGGTCCTAGGGATTGAACCCAGGGCCTTGTGCATGCAAGGGAAGCATTCTACCAACTGAGCCATATCCCCAGCCTGAATGAATTTTTGCATATGGTACAGTAGGTGTGGATTGAACTTTTTATTTATTTATTTTTGCTGTGAATATCCAAATTTTCCAGCACCATTTGTTGATAAGACTATCCTTTCTACACTGAACTTTTTAAACAGCTTTATTATTTATGTAATTTACATACCACACAGTTCACCCATTTAAAGTATGTGAGCAGTTATTTCATTATAGTCACAGATATGTGCAATTATCACCACCATTGATTTTACAGCACTTTTGTTACTCCAAAGAGAAACCCCATGCCTGTTAAGCAGTTGCCCAAGACTCCCCATCCCCCATAGCCCTAGGCAACAGTTCACCTGCTTTCTATATAGAGTTGCCTGTTCTGGACAATTCATATAAATAGATTCATACAAAACCAATCTTTGGTGATTGGTTCCTTTCACTTAGCACCATGTTTTCAAGGTTCACCCATGTTGTGTCATTCCTCTTTATGGCCAAATAATACATTGTATGGATATACCACATTTTGTGTATCTACTGGTCAGTTGATGGACATTTGAGTTGTTCCTCCATTTTGGTTATTGTGAATAATACTACTAAGAACTTTTTTGTATAAGTTTTTGTGTGGGTGCATATTTTTATTTTTCCTGGATATATACCTAGGATTGGAATTGCTGAGCCATATGTAACTCTATGTTTAAGCAATTTGAGGAACTGCCAAACTGCTTTCCAAAGCAGTTTCTCCATTTTACATTTCCGCTAGCAATGCATGAGGTTCTGATTTCTCTTCATCCTTGCTAAGACTTGTTATTGTCTATTTTTATTATTATTATTATTATAGCCATCATGGAGGGTGTGAAGTGGATCTCTTTGTGGTTTTGATTTGCATTTCTTAATGACTCAAGATGTTGAATATCTTTTCATGTACTTATTTGTCATTTGTGTAACTTTCGATAAATGACTCTTCAGAGCTTTTGCCGTTTGAAAAAGGGGATCTTTGTCTTTTTATTATTGTGTTGTAAGAGATTTCTTTATTCTTTTCCTGTGGTCACCCCATGTAAGTGGACTGGACCACCTCACCCAAAACTTGGTTTTGATTTCAATACTGATAATACCAGGGGCAACAGTTTGAATGTGTCTTCTCAAAGCTCAAGTGGTAGAAACTTAATCTTCAAAGTCCCATGTTAATGGTATGTGGAGGTGAGGCCTGTGGGAGGTAATTAGCATCAGATGAGGTCATGAGCGTGGGGCCCCAGTGATGGCATTAGTGTCTTTTTGAGAAGAAGGAGACCTGAGCTAGCATTCTTGCACTGTCTTGACACATCACGCCCTCTGCCATGTTGGGATGCAGCACGGAGGCCCTCGCCAGACACCAGACACTGGGCAGATGCCAGTGCCATGAATTTGCCAGTCTCCAGAACTGTAAGCTAAATCCTTTTCTTTTTCCTTCTTCTTCTTTATTATTATTATTTTTTTTCGTTCTGGGGATCAAATCCAGGACCTTGTACATGCTAGGCTAAACCTCTATTTTTTTACAGATTACCCAGTCTCAGGTATTTTGTTTTAGCGACAGAAAATGAACAAAGATACCACACGTATACCAAGAGGGTCTGTAAAGCTTTGCCATTCACTTAATTAAGGTTTTGGGGGGAGAGCAGAGCAACCTTTCAGGCAATTCCAAAAGTGGCTTGAGAGAGCAAGGGAAAGCAGTTTGGCTGCCTTCCACTGTGGTTTGGGGTAGCTTGGGCTTCCATCTGTGTTCTGGGGCCCTGGTCATTGGAACTCTTTCTAGTGATCCAGGAGGAGCACATGGGCTTTCTCACTGGTTTTCTCAGAAGCGGGGAAGGAGTGGTGAGGCTCAAGAGCTGCTGAGGTCAAGCATCAAAAGTGGCATAACTCTGTACTGTGTGGATGTGACTCCCGCATCAGACATTTTATCTGTAAGTGCTCTTCCCCATTCTGTGGACTCTCTATTCACTTTCTTGATTGTATTTTTTTTTTTTTTTTCACACAAAAGTCTTAATTTTGGTGAAGGCCAATTTGCCCTCTGTCTTTTGTCATGTGTACTTTTGATGTTGTATCTTAGCGGTCATTCTCAAACCCAAGGAAACAAAGATTCATGCTTGATGTCTTCTGAGAGATTTATAGTTTTAGCTTTTACTTGTAAGTATATTCCCCATTTTAAGTTCATTTTTGCATATGGATATTCTTCACTGAAATGATGTTATACCTTTGTCAAAAATTGGTTGCCCATATGCATTCTTTTTACGGATTTTCTTTTCGGCTTCTTTGACCTTTTACCTACGTTTATGAGAGTATCACCTTGTTCTGGCGACTGTAGTTAAAAAAAAAAAAAAAAAGTCTTGAAATCAAGTAGTGTCATTCCTATACATTTGATCTCTTTCAAAGTTGGTCTGTTCATGTCCTTAGCATTTCCATGTGAATTTTGAAACTGGTTTGTCATGAGGTTTTTCTTCCTAGAAAAAAAAATTCCTTCTGTAGTTTGATTGCAATTGCATTGAATCTAAATTTCAATTTGGGGGAGAACTGACACCTCAGCAACATTCAGTATTGCAACCCAAATGCACAATATGTCTCTTCATTTATTTATGTCTTCTTTACTTTTACTTCAGCTGTGTTTTGTATTTTAGTTGTAAAGATTTTATCCAATTTTGGCAGATTGATCATTAAGTAGTTATATTTTTATGTCATTTAGATTGTATATTTTGCTTTGATTTATATCTTTCCATTGCTAGTACATAAAAATACACTTGACACTTGTATATTGATCTCATAACCCCCAACTTTGCTAAGCTCACTTAGTTCTAGTAGCTATGTTATAGATCCCATCCTATTTCTATATAGATGATCATGTTACCTCTGAGCAAAGGAAGTTTCCTTCTTTCTTTGCAACAGAGATGGTTTCGGTCCTTTTTCTTAATATATGTCTGACTAGGACTCTGATGATGATGTTGAACAGAAGTGGGGAGACTGGGCATCTGTGTCTTGCTCAGCTTTTTATCTTTCTGGATGATATTAGTTGGAGGTTTTTGCAGGTGGGGTTCATGACATTCCCTTCTATTTTCACTTCATTGGAAGTTTTTTTTTTTTTTTTTAATCAATCATAGAGATGATCATATCATTTATGTTTATTTTTGAGTACACTAGTAAAGTGAGATACATTCACAGATTTTTAAAGGTTGGCTTAACTGTGCATTCATGGTATAATTGCTCTTGGTCATTGCATTAGTAGTTTCTTAGGGCTGCTGTGATAATACAGCACTGTGTCCTCACAGTACTGGAGGCTAACGGTCTAAACTCAAAGTGCCTGGGGCCAGGCTGTCCCTGGAGGCTCTGGGGATATCCTTCCTTGTCTCTTCCCAGCTTCTGTGGCTCCTGGAAAGCCTTGGCATTCCTTGGCTTATTGATGCAGCACCCATCTCTGCCTCCATTATCATATGATGTTTTCCTTTTGGGTCTTCTCGCTCTCTGTTAACATTTCTATTTTCTTATGAGGACACCATGCTCATCCGAATTCATTATGACCTCATCTCAACTTGGTTACATCTACAAAGATCCTATTTCTAAATAAAGTCATGCATACAATTATTAAGGATTGAGCATATCTTGTCGGAAGACACAATTTTACCATCTATAGTCAGAATGTATTATTTAAAAAAATATATTGTTGGAATCAATTTGTTAAACTTTTGCATTTATGGTTGTGAAGGAGATTGTTCAGTTTTATTTTATTTTTTAAATATCATCTTTCTTTGGTTTTGCTTTCAGGACAAAAGACCTATTGATCTATTAGACCCATAGACTTAGTTGTGAAGTATGCCCTCCTTTTTGCTGGAATCAGTTTTGGTGAATTGGTAATATTTCTTCCTTAAATGTTTGACAGGATTCTCCAGTGAAGCCATTTGGCTATGAATTTTCTTTTTCACAAAGCTTTTAACTACAAATTCACTTGCTTTAGTAGATACTGATCTCTGTAGTGCATCTATCTTTTCATGAGTGGACTTTGGTGTTACGTGTCTTTCAAGCACTTTTTCCCATTTCATCTCAATGGTTGACTTTTTTGGCATAAAATTGTCTTAACATTCTTTTGTTATCCTTTTAATATTCGTAGTATCTATGATGATTCTTGGTATTGATGATATAAGAGCCTTCTGCTGTTTTTTTTTTTTTTTTTTTTTTTTTAACTGACCTGCCTGGGTAGGGATACCAATTTTATTGATCTCAAGGTACTGTCTTTGTTTGTTTTTTTCTGCTATGTCATCAATTTCTATTGTGATTGTTATTATTTTTTCTTCTATATTACTTATTTTTCCATTTGCTTGTTAGTTTTGCATTTCTTAAGATTAAACTTGATATGATAGATTTGACCTCGTATTCATTTATTTTCCCCCAGTACTTGGCATTAAACCTGGAGATGCTCTAAAACTGAGCTACATCTCAGCCCTTTTTACTTTTTTGAGACAGGTTCTCACTAAGTGGCTGAAGCTCACCTTGAAGTTGTGATCCTCCTGCCTTAGATTCCTAAGTAGTTGAAATTATAGGCATGCACTACCACAGTTGGTGAGATTGCATTTTTTTCTAATTGTAGTTGTTTAGTGCTGTAAAATATCCAAGTGCTGCTTTATTAGTATATACTACCCATTTTTATATATTTGGTTTCCATTTTCATTTAATTTACAATACTTTCTAACTTCCCTTTTGACTTATTATTTGATATATATTTAGAAATATTTAATTTTCCAGATATTCGGGAATTTTGAAAAACATCTTTCAGTTATTGATTTCTATTTTAGTTCTATGGATGGCGAACATCCTTTGTATGGCTTGAATTCTCTGAATTTTACTTTTTATGCCTCTGAATATGATGTTTTGTTTCAAAACTTGACTGCTGTTGGATGGTATGTTCTATGAATGTCAATTAGATCAAGGTGCTTGGTGTTATTTATGTTTAAGCCATTCATGTCCTAGAATTCTACATTTTATATCCTTTTCTGGTATTATTATCAATTTGTAATGGAAAGTGTTGCTATATGTGATAGCTGTGGATTTTTGTTTTTCTTATAAGTCTATCAGTTTTTACTTAATGTGTTTTGATTCTGCTTTTAATAGCATAAATGATTAGGACCACTATTTTCTCAATGAATCAATCCTCTTTTTCCTGTTTTGGTTTGGATATTGCTACTGTTAAGCTCTTACAGTTTCTTCTGTAGTGTAATATGCCGTTCATCTCATCCAGTGTATCTTTTTCTTTTTTAGCTCAAACATAATTTTCATTTCTAAAAGTTTGATTTGCATCTTATTGATGCCGTCCATGTTTCTATTAACTTTTTGGATTCATGGGGTCCAATTTTAATAATAATAATTTTTTTAATGTACTTGTCTGTTGATTCTTATACCTGTGTCAGTTATGTATGGTTTCAGTCTGTTGGCTTATCTGATGGCTGCTCTCCTCCTGTTTCTTTGCCTGGTGACTTTTGATTGAGTGCCAGGCATTGTGAATTTTGCCTCATTTGGTGTTGAGTATTGCCCATAAATATGTTTGACTTTTGCTCTTGGAATTGGTTAAGTTGCTTGAAAACAGTTTAATTCCTTTTTGGTCTTGTTTTTAGGATTTGTTTGCTAGGACAGAGCAGTGTTTGTTCCAGACTCATTGGTCCCCACTCCTGAGATAAGACCCTTCTGAGGCTCCACCTTCAGTCTATGAATTATGAGGTGTCCCAGTCTGGCTGGGGGAGCAGGTTGGTAGGACTCAGGGGATCAGCACGTTGTCATTCTCATGACTAGGATTTATTCTAGGGAAGCACACAAAGCAAAATCAGCAAGGGGAAGACCACACGTAGTGCAGTCCCATGGAAACAGGGCTCAAGCTTCCAGAGTCCTGTCTCAGCAGAATTATTTAATTCCATCAGCAAAGCTGGGTGACAAGACGTGTGAAATGTCACCTACCAGCAAAGATCCTGTGACTTAACATCCAAGGCTTTACTGGGGGGGCTGGGCACATTGGCATCCTCTGTTTGCCTAGCACACACCAAAATTCCAGGCTCCCAGAAGGAAAGCAGGGTGTTCAGCATAGACCATCCTTTAAACCCTCCTTGGTTTTTGTTGAAAGAAATAAATTTGAAACCACCTGACTTGAAAAAGATGGACCCCCACTTTTTTGACTTACGCTTTTTTCCACTTTACAATAGTGCAAAGGTCACATGCATTCAGTAGAAACCATACTTCAAATTTTGAATCTTGATCTTTATGGGTGAGTATCAACCAATAAGAGACTCTTGTGATGCTGGATCCTGGCAGTGAGCTGCAGTTGATCGTCCTGTGGTCAAGAGCCACCTGGTCACTGGTGATCAGTGTGTTCTGTTGCTATGACATTTGGTGGGATAGGAGAATTTAATATATTTTTGACTTTTATATTTTCAACTTAGGATGAGGTTTTGGGGTCATAACCTTATGGTAATTTGAGAAGCATCTGTTTGTATTACCACAAGAGGTGGCAAATATTTTTTTGCAAAGGTCCAGGTATTATAAACTTTGTGTGCCAAAGAGTCTCTGCCTAACCACTCAACACTGCTGCTGTCATGAGAAAGACCTGGACGACATGTGATCGCTGGGGTGTGGTCACATTCCCATAGAACTTGTTCAAAAGAACAGGTAGAAATTTGTGTTCAGCCTGTGGATTCTAGTTGGCTGACTCCTGTGGCACACATGATTAGGATAGTCTCCTTTTGCAATAGTGATACCATTCATTACAAACCTGCTATAAAATCCTGTCTAAGAATCCAACTCACCTGAATGCAAGCCCCCTGTGACATTATTGAAAGGAAGAGGTGAGTTTGCTGCAGAGATGGGCATCCATGACTGATGACCTAGTCCCCAATTTTCACTATAATGAAGATTATTCACTGCATTCTGAATGGTTTGTTTTTTCCCTAGAGACTTTGGCACTCTGAGCAACGCACAATTTGAAGTTTGGGAAGGAGGGGGAAGTATGTGTTCTTTGGCAAAATGTGAAAGGGCAGTTGTGAAAGGGAGAAAAGAACCCACACCCTGTGACGGCGTGGCCCCAAGTAGGTCAAGCCAAGGGCATATGGGGACGGTGAGGGGGTCTGGATGGATTCCCCTCAAGCTTGTGGAGTCCTTGTGCCCATTCAAAATTCTTCCAGTGACTCCTGGGCGACTTTAGTTTGGATCTCTGTGGAATTAAGACAACTTCTTTTCTCCTTCCAAGCAATTTAACTGAAGACAGCTCATGTATGTAACTGTCCCTCGAAAGCATCTCTTGGAGGTGGTTATTTTTGCTCTTCAATGAATATTGTCATTTCATCTCCCATGTCCCAAACAGATGTGTATGTCCCTATGCCACCGCCTTCTTTTCACCCTCATTCAACCCACAGAGGAAGTTCAGGGTGAATACTTGCTTCAGTGGAAATATGCATCATCACACCAATGATTTTGAGAAAATCTAGTAAAATTTTGAAAAGATAGAGAAAATCACAGGGAAGGGTTATATCACCAAACTTTGATTCCCTTAGCCTGCCTGTGCCTATTGCCCCAATTGCAAACCAATAATCAAAAATATCAGAGGGTTATTTTAAGAATGAGATCTTATTTTCATTATTATCTAGGTCCTCCTCTTTCTCCTTCCACACTCCCATTTCTTCCAGATTGCTCTCCTGGAAGCTGCGATTCTTTTATTTATTTATTTTTTAGTTGTTGATAGGTCTTTATTTTTATTTATTTACACATGGTACTGAGAATCGATCCCAGTGCCTCACACATGCCCGGCAAGTGTGCTACCGCTGAGCCACAGTCCCAGCCCATGGAAGCGGTGACTCTTTATTCTCCTCTTCAACAGTCTTTTGTGGAAACTGGAGGACAGCCTGCAGGAACTCAACTCCACCAGAGAAAGCATCTCCCTCAGAGGATGTCTGGGCTGCCGTCGGGGTGATTGTACTTCCTGCATCTGCTGCCCTGAGTCCCTGGAGGCCTCCTCATGCAGGTCTCTGAGGCCTGTTCTTGACGCCTTCTCCTGTAAAGATGATCTGCTGGTTCCAAGAGGTTTCTCTGGATGGTAACTTCCTTGTACCTCAAACACAGCTGCATAGCTTGGGAAATGATGCTTCTGGAGGTGAATTGGAAGGCCAGGTTCTGTACAATGCAAAGTTAAACCCCTCTTAGGTCCCACAGAACCCAGGACTGATGTTTGACACAAAGATAGTTTGTTGTACGTTTACTCGATGAAACAACTCAGCACTTAGACCTTTCTGTCTTCTTTCTGAAAGTGGGTAGACAAGTACAGAGCCCTCTCACGATGGGACTCCTGAGTGGTTTTTTTTTTTTTTTTTTTAAATATTTTTATTTATTTGCTTTAGTTGTACACAATGCGTTTTATTCAATGTGTTTTATTTGTACATGGTGCTGAGGATCGAACCCGGGTCACCCACGTGCTAGGTGAGCACTCTACTGCTGAGCCACAATCCCAGCCCTCCTGAGTGGTTTTTATTCGACGTGAAAGGCAGGGCAGTGTAGTGGTAGAGGTATGTGCTTTCTTGCCAGAGCGTCTTGGTTTTAAATCAGACTTCTGCTGAAATGTAGACTTTCTCACCTTCAGAGTGGGGATGATCACAATGCCTGTCTCACCGGGCTGTCGTGAGACACCAGTGAGTTCATGCACAGCGTCGAGCCTTGGGCCTGGTGCATGTGCAGCCCATAACTGTAGATCTTACTACTCATCCAATGAATATTTCTGGAAAGAGTGCCACTGTGTCACACAAAGGGGACTGGGTGCTGGGGAATATGGAGATGGATACACAGTCCCAGGCCACCAAGCATTCAGGGCCTTCTGTGGGACGCTGAGGGGACACAATGAGGAGCTCTGGGTACAGGCTGTGCCACCACCGTGCGCAGAGCTCCGTGAGGGCACAGGAGGGTGTTTTCACACATTCAGATGTGAAAAGTCTCTGGAATTAACAAAGTAATTGAATTTCCCCCTCACACATTTATAGAAACGTGCCACGTGGCAGAGGATGGTCTACAGATTGTATCTATTTTTTTTTTTTTTAAATATTTTTTATTTATTTGCTTTAGTTGTACACAATGCGTTTTATTCAATGTGTTTTATTTGTACATGGTGCTGAGGATCGAACCTGGGTCACCCACGTGCTAGGTGAGCACTCTACTGCTGAGCCACAATCCCAGCCCTCCTGAGTGGTTTTTATTCGACGTGAAAGGCAGGGCAGTGTAGTGGTAGAGGTATGTGCTTTCTTGCCAGAGCGTCTTGGTTTTAAATCAGACTTCTGCTGAAATGTAGACTTTCTCACCTTCAGAGTGGGGATGATCACAATGCCTGTCTCACCGGGCTGTCGTGAGACACCAGTGAGTTCATGCACAGCGTCGAGCCTTGGCCTGGTGCATGTGCAGCCCATAACTGTAGATCTTACTACTCATCCAATGAATATTTCTGGAAAGAGTGCCACTGTGTCACACAAAGGGGACTGGGTGCTGGGGAATATGGAGATGGATACACAGTCCCAGGCCACCAAGCATTCAGGGCCTTCTGTGGGACGCTGAGGGGACACAATGAGGAGCTCTGGGTACAGGCTGTGCCACCACCGTGCGCAGAGCTCCGTGAGGGCACAGGAGGGTGTTTTCACACATTCAGATGTGAAAAGTCTCTGGAATTAACAAAGTAATTGAATTTCCCCCTCACACATTTATAGAAACGTGCCACGTGGCAGAGGATGGTCTACAGATTGTATCTATTTTTTTTTTTTTTAAAGTACAATTTAGTCCTAGTGAGTAGGATAAGCTACAAGAAGCATCATTTTCAAAACTCTGACCTTGGAGCTGTCAATAAGGTAAAATTTTCAGGGCTATCAAGGAAAGAGCAGAGAATCAAATGCAAGAAGCAGTTCATAGAACTTTTTTCTTTTTTCCTAAGGGAAATGGTAGAATTTCCAGTGTGAACAAATGAATGTTTTGGTAAAAATCGAAGGTAACAGAAATATTAACTGCCTGGGGGAGCAGGAGAATGTGTCTCAGGGAAGATTGTATTTGAACTAGATATTGATTGCATTTGAACTGGGCTTGAAGGGTGAGTTGGAACATGTCAGATGGGAAAGGACGCTTCAGGACAGGGAGCAGGGCACACACCACGTCCCGGGGTCGTGGAAGATCCATGTTATTGGAGGAATTCCGAATAGTTCAACTTGGCTGCAGGATAGAGATTGAGGCAGTCGGAGGTTGGCAGTGTTTGGAAATCGGCGGAGAGAGGACAGGTCGCGAAAGGTCTTGCGTGTGTTCTTAAGAAGATGATGGAAGGGTCAGAGAAAAGGGAGGGCCTGCAACACGACTGCAGGCTGGAAAGATTGCTCCGTGGATAAGGATGGAAACTGCACCGCGGGTCCAGGTGAGGGAGAAGGCCGGGTACCGGGGAGACTGGTAAGTTGTTGGGCCTCGTCCCACCAGAGCATCGGTAGGATGATTGCTTGCTGCTTTAGGAAGGTGTGCATTGGCCCGGCACATCTCCGTGTCGCGAGCCAGCCACGGGCTGTGTGTGTGAGCTACGTGCATTTCAGCATACGAGGTGCTTCTTGGGCTGTGCGACGCATGTGTGCCTTTTCTCGCGCTCTGCCTGTGATCCCACTCGGCCCCTGAGCCAGGGTGTCAGTCAGTCTGTCTGTCAGTCAGTCCGCTGACCACAAGACATCACCAAGCAAGACTCCACCCTTCGGAACCGAATCCCTTGCCTTGTTCGGGTGGAACTTTCTACTGAATGTCTTTTTCCCCAATAAATGAAGGTTTCGGGGGTGCTCGCTCTCTTGCTCCTCCCAGCGTTGGCGCTGACCCTTGATACTGCCAGCTCCTGCGAACCCAGCTCCTCTCGCCCCTCCAGCCAGCGGGGATACCTCAGATCACCTGGTGCATCTTGGGCCTCACCTGCTCCGGGGGAGCTCAGGCAGGTAGACTTCACCTCATCCTGCAGATAGGAAGCACTTCCGTGGAGGTGAAGTGGCTTCTTCACAGAGCAGCTGGAGCTGCTGGGGCAAGGACAAAGACACGGCCATCCGGAGACCCACCCTGGAACGACCACACGTCCACAGGGACTCTTCACAAGCTTTCCTTCCTCATCCTGAAAGACCTACGTGTGGACCGCCCCATCCTCTGGCCCCGATCCCTGTACCCTGCGTCCCCAGCTGTCCTTCCTGGGCCCTTTATTTGCCTTTTGATTCCTAGATCTCTAGGTCTTCTGCTTGGTGATTGGAGACCCTCTACATTTATGGAACCTGTTGGTCCATTGCTGTGTGAAGGGATTCCATCTTCACCTTCAGGGTGAGGCCGGCCTCCTATGTATGCCTTTGATCACTTTTCCCTGCTACTCTCTGTCATTGGCCTTTCTTTTCTTTTTCCTTCCTTCCTTCCTTCCTTCCTTCCTTCCTTCCTTCCTTCCTTCCTTCCTTCCTTCCTTTGATCACTTTTCCCTGCTACTCTCTGTCATTGGCCTTTCTTTTCTCCTTCCTTCCTTCCTTCCTTCGATCACTTTTCCCTGCTACTCTCTGTCATTGGCCTTCCTTCCTTCCTTCCTTCCTTCCTTCCTTCCTTCCTTCCTTCCTTCCTTCCTTCCCTCCCTCCCTCCCTCCCTCAGGGACACTCAACCACTGGGGCACATCCCTGTAGTCGCCTGAAGCGATGGCCGCTTGGAGCAAAGAAGCCGCGGGAAGAAGTTTAGAGACGACCTGGAAACAAACAGCCCTTTATTCTGATAACTTTTCTCTCTGGCTCTAACTACACCCCGACACGCCGTCCACGCTCCTCTAACCTCCAAAATGGCGCAGACCTCCTCCGCAATCTTGCTCAAGTCCCTCGAGATCTCCGGCCAAGTCTCACAAGATCCCGGGCCAAGTCCCGTAAGACTACAAAAGGCGCCAATGCCCAAACATGTCCAAAACCCATAGTCAACCACAATTTAAGCCATCTCCCCAAACAAGGCTCCTACACATCCCTGAAGGAGCCTATAATCAAGGAGATAGCTAAAGATTGTGGTTAGCTGAGAGCCATAAAAGATGTTCTAGTTTCCACCTGATATTAATACATTATTCAAAGAATCTTTGTATGCCCGTGAACACTGCGTGACGCACCTGTAAGCTCGAGCTGTAAGCACGTGTCCTTGTTAAAGCTATATGTATATAACTGGGTGAGGTTCGTTAGTGTGTGTGGGGAAGAAGAAGGTGGTGGTTGGAGTTAGAGCATTTGGAGTGATTGCTGGAGCTGGAGAGAGGAGAAGAATAAAAGACCTTTTTTCATTTTCATCCTGCCTCCGAATTTTCCTGTGGCGTTCGCTGCTCCAAGCGACTTCCGCTTCAGGCAGCGACAGGTGGTGGCCTGTACGGGGAATTCGGCGGCAAGGTAAGAAAAAAGAAAAATTTAAAAAGATGGGAGCAAATATAACAAAAAGTCGGTTTATAAAAGCCATGAATGAAATTTTTGATATTGAGAACTCAGAGGATAGTGAGAAAAGTGAACAAGAAAGCATATCCTCTGACTCAGTGGAGACCAGCAAGGAGAGTAGGAATGTAAATTCAAAAGTAAGATCTGCAAAAGCCATCAGAAGCTTAATAAAATTAGCTGAGGAGTATGTACTCTCCTTAGAAACTGAAACTCAGGATACTAGTGAAAGTAATAATAGTAACAAGGAGCCAAACCATGAAAGTACAGTCTCCTCTACTGAGCCGGTTAGGAATTATGAAGCTAGTAGTGAAGAGGAATCAAAAAGCGATTCGGAGAGCACAGTCTCCAATAAAAAGAACAAAAAGAAATTAAAAAAGAGAAAAGACCGTCAAATAGAGGAACCACTAGCGCCCTCTGCTCCTTCATGGATAGAATCCCTAACAGAAACAATAAAGAGTATTGATCAGAGTGTACGTGCCCTTGAGGTAGAAATTGGCGGCCTTTCAGAGCGCTTATACGCTCTCAAACAACATAGACTGCAGGAGCACCTAGAACTGCCAGTATTTCAAAATGAACAGGGACAAAGATATCACGAGTTCCTAGACTTTAAAACAATAAAGAATTTTAAAGAGGCGGTAATGACCTATGGGCCTCAAGCTCCGTTCACATTAAGTATGATAGAGTCACTTAACACCCTAACCTTAGCCCCCTCAGATTGGAAAAGTCTATGCAGAGCGGTACTAAGTGGGGGACAATACCTAATCTGGAAAACTCAATTCCAGGAACTTTGTTCAGAAATAGCAAAGAGAAATGCTGCAGCAGGTTTCCCTCAACGCAATATAGATATGCTCACAGGGGAGGGTGAGTTCGCCGAACTACAAAATCAGCTACAATACGATCCAGGTGTGTATGCCCAGATACACACTGCAGCTGTGAAAGCCTGGAAGACAATCTCAGGCACAGGGGATCTGCAAGGCAGCCTATCAAAAGTTATACAAGGGCCTAACGAACCTTACGCTGATTTTGTAGATAGGCTCTTAAAAACAACATCTAGAGTTTTTGGAGAAGTCGAGCAAGCTATGCCCCTAGTTATCCAATTAGCATACGAGAACGCTAATAAATATTGCCAGGATGCAATAAGGCCATGGAGAAGTAAAAAAGACTTATCAATTTATATCAGACTGTGCAAAGACATTAACGAGGCTGTTATCACAGGCAACGTAATTGCTGCAGTGATGAAAAATTCCTCCCCTCAAAATTCCCAAAGGATTCAACCTAGAACAGGATATTCCAGACAAAATTATTATAATCAACCAAGATATGCTAAGCAATATCCCCCAAGGGTAATAAAATCAAATTCATACCGTGCTCCAGGCCGATGCCCCCAGATGCAAAAAAGGTATACATTGGGCCAATCAATGCCATTCTAGATATGATATATATGGAAATGATTTATCAAGGATTTCAAAAAACGGGGCACGGGGCCCAATGCCCCGGGGCCCACAAATGTATGAGGCACTAGAGGAGGAAGGCCCTCATATTCAAATGATTCCTCGTCACAGTCCCTCCTACCCATTAACTCCCTTATCAGAGGGACAAGAGGAAGTGCAGGATTAGATCTCTGTTCTACTGCCCGGATGGTCCTGACACCTGAAATGGGGGTTCAGCTGATTCCTACGGGAATCAGGGGACCTCTCCCTTCAGGAACTGTGGGACTAATCCTTGGGCGTAGTTCCAAAAGTTTATTAGGCTTTAATGTTATACCAGGGGTTATTGATTCAGATTATAATGGAGAGATTAAAATAATGCTAAGTACACACAGGGGCATCATCTCCGTAAATCAAGGAGACAGAATCGCACAGCTGCTCCTCATTCCCAGTCTCCATAATTCTTTTAAAAGCATGCCACAAAATAGAAATAGCAGAGCATTCGGTTCCACTGGTTCAGGACCTATGGCTTTCTGGGTCCAGGACTGTTCACGGAGGCCTATGTGCAAATTAAAAATTCAAGGTATAGAGATGGAGGGGCTGATTGATACAGGAGCTGACTCTTCCATCATAAATCTACAACAATGGCCTAAGCACTGGCCTCTACAGAAAGCCTCAACCAGTTTAAGAGGCTTGGGATACAGTAATACCCCAGCTCAAAGTGCTGTAATCTTAAATTGGCAAGACAATGAAGGCCATACAGGAACATTCAAACCCTATGTTTTAAACAGCTTGCCAGTTACCCTATGGGGAAGAGATATCTTACATCAAATGGGGCTACACCTAGCGACCAAGCCTGCAGGTGTTAAGAATAAAAATCCTACTCATAATAAAAAAGGCAAAGGACATTTTTTCTAGGGGCCACTGAGAAAACAATTTTAAAAATACCATGGCTCTCTAATAAGCCAGTTTGGGTCCCTCAGTGGCCCCTATCCAAAGAAAAATTGCAAGCGGCCCATCAATTAATTAAAGAACAATTAGAAGCAGGACACATAGAGCCTTCCACCTCTCCCTGGAATTCTCCCATATTTGTAATTAAGAAAAAATCAGGAAAATGGAGACTATTACAAGATCTAAGACAAATTAACAAAACAATGCAAATTATGGGCCCTACTCAACCTGGACTTCCTAATCCTGTAGCTATTCCAAAAAAACTATTACCTTATAACCCTTGATATAAAGGACTGTTTCTTTTCCATTCCCCTACATCCTCTGGATGCCCCCAGGTTTGCTTTTTCAATTCCTTCTATTAATAATAATGGCCCTGATAAAAGATATCAATGGAAAGTATTGCCGCAGGGAATGGCAAATAGCCCTACACTGTGCCAACTATATGTGGACAGAGCTATACAGCCCATTAAAAACAAATATCAAGACCTTATGTGTCTACACTACATGGACGATGTTTTATTAGCTCACCCTAATCAACAAATCTTATTTAATATATTTAGTGAAATAACAAAAAAAATCTAAAAAAAATATGGATTATATATAGCAGAAGAAAAAGTTCAAAGCAGATCACCTATACTATATTTAGGCTTTAAAATCATGGATACTTTTGTTAAACCCCAAAAAATTCTAATAAGTAAAGAACATTTGACCACCCTCAATGATTTCCAAAAATTACTGGGTGACATTAATTGGCTTCGCCCTACACTAAGCCTCACTACTGGACAATTAAAACCCTTATTTGACATCCTTCGTGGGAACCCTGACCCATCCTCACCTCGAACATTAACTCCTGAGGCCAGGAGAGCTCTAAAATTAGTAGAACAGGCCATTGAAAGATCCCATTGCGATAGATTTGATTTTGCACAACCACTAATATTGATTATTATTCCTTCACAATATACTCCAACAGGAGTATTTTGGCAACAGGGACCTATATTATGGATACATTTGCCTGTCTCTCCTAAAAGTACAATTGAGTCTTATACCTCCATGGTGGCTAAACTTATTCTTCAAGGACTTAAAACCTCTACTAAAATATTTGGAATTCATCCCGCTACTATTATTACTCCTTATTCATCGTCACAGGTTGAATATTTGTGCTTCAATGATAATGATTGGGCTATAGCTAGATGCTCTACTTCTGCAAATTTTGACAATCATATTCCTAAATCTCCTATACTGTCCTTTTGTATCAATCATCCTATCATATTCCCACAGGTAATAAAAAATCAACCCATTCCTAAAGCATTTAATGTATTTACAGATGGCTCCTCTAACGGTACTGCTGCAGTAGTCACTCAAAATGAAAAAATGATTCATATCACTAATCAAAAATCAGCTCAATTAGTGGAACTCGAAGCTATAATAATAGCTCTGGAAAATTTTAAAGAACAGCCTATGAATATTTTTTCAGACAGCCATTATATTGTACATGCTGTCCCAAAATTGGAGCTAGCAGGTCCAATAGCACCACATACTCCAGCTTTTAAATTGTTTTCTCAAATCCAAAATCTCCTATGGCAACGAAAAGAACCTTTATTTATAGGTCACATAAGAGCTCACACTAATCTGCCTGGTCCTCTCCATGAAGGTAATCAAAAAGCTGACACCCTCACTAAAACAATATTTATATTTACTACAGTACAACAAGCTACTTTATTTCATTCCCAGTTCCACGTTAACAGCACTACCTTAAGACAAAAATTTAAAATCACAAAAGAACAAGCTCATAGAATTGTAAAAGAATGTCCATCTTGTGTAACACTCTTGCCCAATCCACATTATGGGGTTAACCCACGAGGTTTGATGCCCAATCATTTGTGGCAGATGGATGTCACACATGAGCCAAGTTTTGGAAAATTACGATTTATTCATGTCACCATAGATACATGCTCAGGCATGATTTTTGCTTCTTTACATTCCGGAGAAAAAGTTAAAGATACTATATCTCATTGTCTGCAAGCTTTTGCTGCATTGGGCATCCCCAAAATGCTTAAAACAGATAATGGCCCTGCATATACATCCACATCCTTCAAACAATTTTGTACAAAGTTCAATATTATCCACAAAACAGGTATCACTTATAATCCTCAGGGACAAGGAATAATTGAAAGAGCAAATCGGACACTTAAAAATATGTTACTAAAGAAAAAAGATGGAAACTGGAAAAATCCTAAGGACAGATTGGCAGGTGCCCTGTTTACCCTAAATTTCTTAACTTTAGATTCTAATGGACATTCGGCTGGAGATAGACACTGGAACCCACACCAACAACATAAACCTTTGGTTTACTGGAAGGATGTTCTCTCAGGTACATGGAAGGGTCCAGACCCAGTATTAATTTGGGGGAGAGGATCTGTTTGTGTTTTTCCAAAGCACGAATCCTCTCCAATATGGATACCATCTAGATTGATAAAGCAGGTACAAAGTCAAAGGGATCAAGACGAAGTTATTGAGGAGTCTAGATTGAATAAACAAGTGCAAGGTCAAGAGGACCAAAATGAAGGTATGGAGTGATTCCCTTAAAAGAGTTCTCCATTAAATTTACAACTTAAATTTCATTCTTCCCGGCCGGGACAAGAAGATCTCTCTTCAGTGTATACACAATTGTAATTTTTTTTTCTCTTTTATATATGTCTTTATGTCTGTGCATTTGTCTAAATTTCATGTTAATGTGATGTCACAAATATGTTTATATGTGCGTCTGTCTAGTGTGACGTCACAAATAATTAAGCACTTAAAAAAAAAAAAAAAAAAAAAAGGTAGATAGATATAGATCCAAATAACAAATAACGTTAATTCATTTAAGCTTAGAATATTCTAATTTGATAATCAATAGATAGATAGATAAATAGATATTTATATAAGTTCAGAATATTTTTAGATAATCAATTATAATGATAATCAATTTTGATTTATAGTTGTCTCCGGGACTTCTCTTCAGCTGTGAATATGTTTAATGTTGTATAACCTGATATTTTGGTGTTCCGACAGAGGATCATTTATTTGTTATTGACTTCATTTGTTTAGTAGCTGATTAATTTGAATTATTTCAACAGGTATAGGATTGCTGTGTATATAGAGACTCGAGGATTCCAGCTAACAAATTATTTTTCCAAAATGCCTTTAGCTTTTCTTTATCTTTAATGCAGTAAACACCCTCAGTTTCTCTTTGATTATTTCTGAATGTGATATTTTGCCAGCTTATGTTTGTGGGAGCTTGAGCAGCAATGTGTGTGAGCAGAGATCAACTTTTATTTTCTACTCTAATAATTCTTTTTTTAGTTTGACAGCTCATCTTTTGATCTCAGTGCTGGAATAGCACTGCCTTTCCCTTAATAATGGATGCTTGAGTTTTTAGGTAGCGGGCCCTGAAGATTTGCCGGTAGAAATGTCTAGACATAAAAAAGACGGCTGCAGCTACAACTGCAGGGACCGCGGTCGCTGCAAGCATCCCTGCTGCTCAAGCATCAACAACCTCACCAGCAGTGTGGCCTCTGCTCTGCATGCATGGGGCCTCCTGAATCTATGTGTTATAACTTATGGACATTTTGATTTTCCATTATTTTGGGACATTACGGGACAATGCCTTGCGGGTATTTGTCTAAGAGAACTCAGTGCGTTACTTGATGAAACTAAGGGCAGCTGATTCGCTTAAAGAACTTGATACGCTATGGAAACTTGGCTCGTCAGCAGTAGGCTTACCGCCTTAAAGCCGCAGCATCTCCTAAAAATTGGACGGCTGTTAGTCAACACACAGTCGATCCTGAAGGGCTCTATTGGATGGCTGGTTAGCCTATGACGGGTAAGATCCCCAGAAGGGGACAACCTAAGACACGGCACAGTCGCACGGGACAGTCTAATGTGGCCGGCATGTCAACCTAAGCCAGGAGTCAGGACAGCCTAGACTCCCATGACGGGTAAGAATGTCGGTTGCACATGGACGTCCTAGAACATCCCCTCTTTTAAAACTAAAAGGGGAAATGAAGGAGCCTATAATCAAGGAGATAGCTAAAGATTGTGGTTAGCTGAGAGCCATAAAAGATGTTCTAGTTTCCACCTGATATTAATACATTATTCAAAGAATCTTTGTATGCCCGTGAACACTGCGTGACGCACCTGTAAGCTCGAGCTGTAAGCACGTGTCCTTGTTAAAGCTATATGTATATAACTGGGTGAGGTTCGTTAGTGTGTGTGGGGAAGAAGAAGGTGGTGGTTGGAGTTAGAGCATTTGGAGTGATTGCTGGAGCTGGAGAGAGGAGAAGAATAAAAGACCTTTTTTCATTTTCATCCTGCCTCCGAATTTTCCTGTGGCGTTCGCTGCTCCAAGCGACTTCCGCTTCAGGCAGCGACACATCCCCACCCCCTTTTTTTGTATTTTATTAGAGACAGGGTCTCACTGAGTTGCTAAGTGCCTCTCCATTGCTGAGGCTGGCTTTGAACACGCGATCCTCCTGCCTCAGCCTCCCAAGTGCTGGGATTATAGGCGTATGCCACCGCGCCCCAGCCTCATTGGCCTTTCTTTCCACAATTTTCTACTTTCTCAAAATCAAGGCCCTGAAAAGTATTTTATTAGCAATCACCTTTAAGAATAATTAAAGGAGGAGGATTCATAAGAGATACCCATGTCCAGTTGCTCCTCAAGGAGCCTTTCCTCCTCCGGCTCCCACCTCTCGCATTTCATTCGGCTAATATACCTCCCAGGAACTGAGTGAGGACTTTGCTCCCTCATTCTGCCTGCCCGACTCCTTCCCTCCTGCTGTGTGCTGCTCCTCTGGCCCCTGCCCACTCCTTGTCTGCGTGCAGAGCAGCTTTTACTCCCCTTAGCATTTCTTCTCGAAGGCTCTGCTGATTAGTCGTCAAACACCAAAAGAAAAGTCAGAGACCCTAAAGTCCAGCCCTGTGCAGATGGGAAGGGGGATTCTGTGAGTGCAAGCGGCTCTCCAGGGACTCCCAGTGCTCTGCTGTGGGAGGGGCCAGAACCTGTTGTCCTGGTCCGGAGGTTCCTACTTCTTTGCTCTGTGGTTTGTCTCTGAAAATAAAATAGGAATCTCAATAAAAAACATGACTTTGGGGGCCATCCCGAGAACTGGAAGGTACAATTTCTAATTTTACAGTGAAGTTGGGTGACAAGTTTAAAATTCATGTTAAGGGCTGGGGCTGAGGCTCAGTGGCAGAGCACTTGCCTAACATGTGTGGGGCACTGAGTTTGATCCTTAGCACCACATACAAATAAATAAAGGCATTCTGTTCATCTACAACTACAGAAACATTTTTTTAAAAAATGTCAATACTTTAAAAAAATAAGAGGTTAAGTTGAAAGTCAAGGCAAACTTAAGAAATGTAGGAATCTGATGGAGGACCAGAGACCAGATGCAGGTTATGAAGTGTAGAAAATTGTAGAAGCAGCTTGACCTTGGGTTTGATCCCAGGTCTGCCACGTATCAGTGAAGCCGGCATATCCCCTAGTATTACTAGTCTCAAATAGCCCCCAGTGTTGGAGGAATGAAGTAACTAACAGGTGTTTTACAACTTAGCACATAGTAATTGGCAGCTGGGGAGATTATCTTGTTGGGAAGATGGAGGAGCTGAGAGGGATGAGTTGGACATCCTGTGAAGAAAAGAGGATGAAGCTGTCAGACAGGCTGAGGGCTAGGGTTGAGGGACCAAGCAGACATGGGCATGATGAGGGAGAGGGGAGGCCAGCATAGCTGTGCAGGAGGTTTTAGTGGAGGAGTCCTGGCATAGGGTCGGAAAGGTGGGTAAGGCAGCATTAGGAAGGCTTGGAATCTTCCCTAAGAAGAGTTTGAGATTAGGCCTATCAGTTCATATTTGTTTGGGAAGTATTATTATTATTATTATTGGTACCAGGGATTAAACCAGAGATTAACCTCTGAGCCACATTCCCAGCCCTTTTCTTAATATTTTATTCAGAGACAGGGTCTCACTGAGTTGCTTAGGACCTCGCTAAATTGCTGAGACTGCTTGTAACTTGCAGTCCTCCTGCCTCAGCCTCCCAAGCTGCTGGGATTACAGGTGTGCACCACGGCATCTGGCTGCTTGGGAAGTTTTATGTTCAATAGAACTTCAGAATTTCTTTTCAACAACTAATGTCTGTAGTAAATTATCAAGAAAGAAATAGGAATGCTGCATTTTCAAAACTTATTTGATCACAGATTATAAACATATTTTAACTAAACACCAATAAGATCTTGTGTATTGTGCAGAGAAACAGGGCTGGGGCCTCCCAAATTGCTACACTGCCTCTTGGTCACTGGCATGCTGGTCAGAAGCTTCCTGGACAGCTCCCCTGTTTGTGTTGCTTAGAATGAAAGATATCTGCCCTCAGGGACCCCCAGAGATTTCATCCAGAGTCTCTGCTCTTGGATTGGCTCCGTTTCTATTGTTGTTGTTGTTTTTGTTGTTGTGGTGGTGGTGGTGCTGGGGATTGAACCCAGGGCCTTGGGCGTGCGAGGCAAGCACTTTACAAATTGAGCTATATCCCCAGCCCTGGCTCCGTTTCTTATTGCACTAGTTTCCTTGGGCTATTGCAGCACAGTGCCACAGACTGGCTGGGTGGCTAAACAACGGAGATGTGCCGGCTCACAGTCACAGATGCTGAAAGTGTGAGATGAAGATGTGGGCAGGGGTGATCCTATCTCAGGAAGGATCTGCTCAGGTCTCTCCTTGGCTTCTAGATGGCTGTTTCTCCTGGAGTCTTCACATCATCTTTCCTCCATGAGCAGCTTGGGATCCAAATCTTTCCTTTTATAAGGACATTGTTCATACTGGATTAGGACCCACTCTAATGACCTCACTTTAACTTGATTACCTTTATAAAGACCCTTTCTCCAAATAAGGTCATGTTCAGGAGTGCAGGGAATTAGGGTTTCGACATATGAAATTTGGGCGAACACAACTGAATTCAACTCTTATCAAGACTTTGTTTCTTACCAAGGGCCTAAAGGTCATTTCTGGGGGAGAGAAATGCCCCTTAGATGCCGCTGCAGACTATTGGCTCAGCATCCTCAGTAGCTATTTTCACAGTGATTATGGATTCATGAAATAATTTCTACCTTTATATCAATCAACACAGGATTGGCATGTACAAAGCACCTTTGTATCCCATTTTTTAATTTCTTCTGACAATTTTGGGAAGGAAGCAGACTAGGAATTATTGGTCCCATGTTACTGGTGGAGGCTCTGCATTTCAGGGAAGTAAAATATCCTACCCTGATGTTTGATCCCTGACCCCCCACTCCCAGGTACCAGTTCAGCCATCTGTGGTACAGTATCACCTCCCATGGCATCTGCCTTCTTATATCTTTTATCCCTCCGTCTTCTCCACCTCACTCTGCCTACTGCCACCATCTCCAGCAAAACCTGCTCCTTCTCACTGCACAATGCGAGCTGGGCCTCATGCCAGGGCACATCTGCCTTTTCCTTCATTGTTTGTGGGACTTAATTTTAGGCTGGCCTACAGCTCAGCCATACCAGAAGATGGAGTCCCTGGGGAACTGTCTCAACAGTGGGCAGAGGTTCCTGCGGCTTCTGTGCACCAGGCAGGCAGGTGGGACAGCCAGAATCCCTGGGAAAGTCGGAGGTACCTGTCACTCCATGGAACCAGGGGATTCTGTCCCTGATCAGGCATTCCCATCATCAGCAGAAATCCTGGTTGAGGTCTGGAAGCACAAGGGGAGTTTGTCCCCTTGGTGTGGAGACTCCCGCTGAGCTGATGCTTTGGGCGACGTCGTCTTCATTCTTATCTCCCTTACTTAAAGCAATGAGTGTGGTTTCTTTGCCTTTGATGACCCCATCTTTGAACACCTGCTCTCCTCATCGTCCTCTAATCTTCCTGCTCTAGCCCAGATGCCCTTCCTGCCTTGGTGCTGCTCCCTGCAGCTTCGTGTCCTCGCTGACGCCATTTCAGTGCAGTGCAGGGAGCGTGGTCTGTCCACTGCTCCAGCTTCACCTCCCAGCGCTGGCCTCTCCAGCCAGGGCCAGCCACTGCTTGCAATGCTTTTTCTTGCTTCCAAGGGTTTGTTTGTGGCACGTCTTCTGTCCAGAACATCCACATTCCTGGCGGCTTCCCTCCCCATTTGCCCCAGTTTTCTGGTGAACCGCAGCCTCTTGCTGCCTCTCTGTCATGAGGCAGGTCAAGCCTCCGTGGTGTCTGGGTGCTGGGCCGACCCCCTGCAGATGCGGTGGGCTGCTCCTCCTCGGTGCACCCGTCTCACACAGTAATCGCCTGTTTACTTGACCCCCCTCTCTCCCAGAGTGGGGATTCATTGCTGCACATCACAGCCTGGCGTACAGCAGGAACTCTGCGGACATTACTGGAATCAGTGAAATCTCTGGCAGGCTCTCTGCTGGGTGCCTGGTGTTTCTGACCTTGAAAATGCTCACGCCTGAGATTATCCTACAACACAATTGACCAGGTCATTTCTCTGCTTAAAAGCATACATTACTGGCATCATTGAGAGCAGTGTGGAATGAAAACATTCCTAGAAAAGGAACCATCTTTTCTTCCATGTACCCAGAGCACTTCATACAGCCTCTGTTCCAGAAGTTGTCTGGTTTCTCCTTTCTCCAGCCAATCCCTGAATTATCCCTGAGTTTTTCTTGCCTTGCACAGGGCCTGGAACCTAGTAGGTGCTAACCAAATGTTGCATGGTTAAATTTCCAAAGAACCAGAGGGAGAGGGGGGAAAAAAAAACCCATCTTTCTCTTCTTCCTATCTATGCTGGAAAGAAATAGAAATGAGGAAGACGGAGACTTTGGGGCTCTTGTGAAGTCTCATCACGTCGTATCTATGGTATAAGTGCAGGGGCTGGGAATGCCACTCGCAGGGCTTTTGGTGAAGGAATTCCGTGGCTCTGCTGAGGTGCTCCTGTGCTGGGTTGCCAGGTTCCTTGGCCACAGCTGAACATGGGAGGGTGCTCCGGGCTGAGCTCCGTTGGGGGTGGCCTCGGAGAGGCAGAGGGTGCAGAGAGAAATGCCTCTACCTCTTGGAGTGAAGACAGACCAGAGAGTGAAAAGTTTTCTCTGGCATTTCACTCACCTCCTACCCCAGGGATATGGAGACTATTTTATCCCAATTGAATTCTATGGCACATGTGAAGATCAGAGGGAGAAAGCAGAATCATAGAAAATAGAGCAACCGCTCAGTTGTCAAGATTGTTTGAGCTCAAAAGCAGCCCCAAGTGGGGTGACACTCATGTGACTTTCCACCGGCTGCAGGGTGGATGGCATCATGACTTGACTTCTTGGTATCATGGAACTAGTGATAACTACTGCGTGGGATGGCTCTGAGGGTTGAGACGTGATCAAGAGTGTCAAGCACGGACTCTAGTGTAGCATGGAGGAAGTGTCCAGTGAAAGGGAGCTTTCTTCCTGAGGCACATTATAGCTCGTAAACAAAAGAAATATTAAGCTGGTGGTGGGGGGAGGGGGGGAAAGTGAATCCACAGGTGAAACAATCTACCAAGCTTCCCAAAGGGTGTCCAGCAGATGAACTGCTCCAACCGTGGAGTTGGTGAGGTTGGGATGGCAGGAGGGTAGGGATAATAAACCAGGGTTCCTGCTGCACAGTGCCGGGGCTCTGGCTTTAAAGCAGGAGGAGGATGCAGAGCATGTGATGGTTTGTGCCATTTCTGGGTCACTCCCTTCCCCATTGGATAGCTTGGCTCTGCTCTACAGCCAAACAGGAAGCCCCCCCCCCCCCCCACCAAATCTACTGCCTATCCCCTCTTCCTGTGCTAAGTAAATTGGGGGAAAAAACCTCAAACTCACTGATGGATACAGAATGGTTTGAACCTAAGTCTGGAATGGAATTGAAATGGGATGCTGGCTCTGCGGAGTGTATAGGAAGCGCTCTTTTTAACTCCTTTTGAGCGTAGGTGGAGGGCGAGTCCTTTCTGTTATACAGACCGCTAATTGAAGATAAATGACCTTTCCCCAGGCCCACAGGGACCTTAGGCAGGAGGAGAGAGGAGCTGCTGGTTTAAGTACAGAGACAAACATCTCAAATTCTCCATGCCTAATAAAGCTAATGACTGCCTGAGGCATTACGTTCCAGCTCTGGGTTTGGATATTCACCAGGACAGTCATTAAAGGAGAAAGATAAATTTCTCTTACTCTTTTTTTTTTTTTTTTTCATGTGGGAAATCCAAATAAAACATTGCCTTTCTTGGTAGCCTTCTGTGGTCCTGCACCCTCACCCTGCGCCCCAGCCACAGCTCCATGTACCTTCTCCGTGTTCCACAGGGCTCTGCTCCTCCTCGCCTCACTGGGACCCCATCATGCTGTTTTGCAATCACCTGTTACCTGCCATCCCCCCGACTTGAGGGCTCACCCTCCACTGCACAACTTCCTGGAAAGTGAACTCAGTTCTGAAAGTCACCCAGACCTGGGTTCAAGTCCTCTCTCTGTCAGGGATGAGTAGTGTCGTCCTGTGTATCCTGCCGATGGCACATTGGAAAGAACAGTAGCGAGCTTGAGGAATGGGGGTGAGACTTCCTAAGATACGTGAAGTGTCTGCGCACTGCACTGTGTCAGACTCATAGCAGGAGAACAGAAGCTTTTGACGTTTTTTTTTTTTTTTTTTTTTTTTTTTTTGTTAAATGAACAGAAAATTCACCTTCATAGCTGCCTGAAGAAGTAGGGGGCAGTTTACGAACTGAGGGGGTTTCTCCCTTGGGACATCGGGCAATGTCGTGTACTTTTGCTTGATGTGCTTGCAAGGAAGTAAGTATGGTGCTTTGTCAAAATCTACTTAAAACAATTTGCTTTGAGGTTACCCTTATGATTTTTGAAAAATTAATAAAAAATAAAATAGAATTTCATCAGATATAGTTATGAAAATTAAGTTCCTGAGAATTTGAACACATAGTTTTAATTGGAACTTTGATATTCGTGAGCTTGGGCAAATCACTTTTACTGGAAAATCAGTTTCCACAGATGCTAAAAAGAGTAGAGACTATTAGCAATTAATAATTAGATAAATATGTCTTGAACATTTACCATGTGCAAGAAAATGTGCTAATTCCTGGGTGGTGAGTGATACTCATTAACAAATCTAGATTACTCTGAATATTTTCTTCCAAATATTAGATTCTGTGATCTATAAATTCTCTAGGCTGACACTATAATGGAATTTTGTAGCTTTTGGAATCACAGTCAGTAGCTAATTTTACAGCAGATACACTGGTATTTGCCACTAAAGAATGTTTCCCGTCTCTGGGATAAAATTTGACTCTATTATGGAAATTTATATGGAGTTGCTAAGGATGATATTGTTAGTGGCCCTTTTAGCTCTGCTCATGCGTGGAATTGAGGGCATAAGTGGCTCTTTGAGGTGTAGTAAAGCTTGCTACAAGCGTATCTGGTGGCCCTTCATTGTGAAGGTTTCCGTGAGCCATTGAGAGTCTGATTAGGAACATGACTAGAAGCTTCCCTTCAAAACAGTTCATCTGATAACTTATGCATGCGCTTCTAAGTTTGGAGGGTGAATATGCTAATAGGCTCATGCTGAGAATGAGTAAAGAGGGAACATGTTGTTCATTAGCCGTAATAAAACCACAAGGAGACTCACCTTAGTGTTCTCTTTGCTGGGACGTGTCTCCAGAGAAGTAGCAGATCTGCCGAGAGGTCCCTGGCTCTGTTCCTGCCAGAGAGGAAACCAGGTCCTTCCGTTCTCGTCATGGGCTCGCTTGAGATTCCAGCCAAAGGGCTGCCTCTCCAGCCACACTATCAGCACGAGTGAAAATCCTTCTCCCCTTAGGTTCAGACTCAGCTGTCCTGAGTTGAGCCCCTACTGTGTGCTTGGCAGGGCCTCAAGACACTTCACTTTGTTCTCCTTTCCTTTCTCTGGTTCTGGATTTCTGTGGGCTGCGACTTTCCACCTTTCCCTGGAGGGAGAGGGACCTGGGGTTCCCTCAAGAGAGCAGCAGCTCTTGGACACGGGAGAAAACAGTGCTTCGTCAAAGGCATCTTGGCTTTAGCTTCGACTTCTGAGAAACTTTTGGAAAATTACCTCTTTTTTTTTCCGGACCACAGTCTCTATATTAAAAAATAAGGGGTTTGGAAGGGAATTTCTTGAGCCATCATGTCCCAATTTGGTGCTCAATGGCTTGAGGTCTGAATATCTGAGAAGTTGCTGGCTGGACTCCCAACTCGCCTGAGAGAAAGAGCAACTCTGCCAAGTGGATACAGGAAGGGTCAGCACTGCCGCTTGTCTGTCAATCAGAGGAGCCACTGTCCCTAGGTCTCCACAGTCCTTATGTTTTCATACTGAAAAGCAAGTCCAGAAAGTAGAAAGCAGAATGAACAAGAAAGCAGGGGAGAGTGGAAATGCTAAATCTGCTGTCAGATAACAAATTCCTAAGCACAATCAGCAGAAAATGTCGATCATCTGTCACTATGACAATTGAGTTTAAAGTCTCCTAATTCAGCGCTGTCTTCCGTGGGAGCAGGTGACACCCAGCAGCGGCATGAACAGCAATCACCCTGCTTTCTGTGCTCTGGGAAGTATTTTTGAGTCCGTCAGCAAACCATCCATCTGCTCTGCCTTCCTTGTTCTTGAAAAGTGCATCTCAAGAAAGCCTGAGGCTCAAGGCCAGAAGGGATGCATTGGAAGCTTCCAGGATTCCTTTTCGCTTAAAGGACGATCAGCTGTTTATAAAAAGAGCTCCCTGTTCTTTCTGGGAGTCGCCATGGAAGAAGGAGCAAATGCTTTCGAGGCTTGCAGAGGCCCATGTGTATGTGTTCTGCCAAAATGAGCAGCTCTTCTCCCTCCCAGTATTGCTCTGAGTGGAAAGGAGGCTTGGCACCTCCCAGAGCTGTCAGAGGCCTTCATGCAAACTCAGTTCACCTGCAACTTCCCTAGGAAATTGCACGCATTGTCCTAGCATGCATTGTCCTAGCATGCATTGTCCTAGCATGCATTGTCCTGGAAAGAGTATAGTTACCTACTTAGGTGGGAATGAGGCTTCCCTTCCCTTTGACATGATCATGGACTCCGTTCATTCATGGAAATTTTATTATTAGACACTTGTTCTGTGACAAACACTCCCCTCCCCTCCCCTGCCCCTCATCCTTTACAGGATGTAATTCCAGGAGAGCAAATATTTTGTCAGTTTTGTTCATGGATGAATTTCTAGTGATTATAAATATGTCTGGCACATTGCATACTTTTATATTTAGAAAAACTAGGCTAGGGGCTTGAGATAGAAGATAAACAGAGGATTTAGCCATCTCTGGAGTAGTTTGCAATATAGTAAGGGAGGCAGATACTCATTGCAATGTGGTGAGTTGTAGAATGGAGAAATGAGCGGGAGAGGTGAGAATTCTGGCCTTTCCTGGGGTGCTTTAGAATTTTCCAGAGTGTTGAGTTCAATTCTGGGCAGTAGGAGCAGCTCTGGAAAACCAGGGCAGGATCCCAGGGAAAGGACTTTGAGGGACACCTGTCTCTTAAGGGCAGTGGGGGGGGGGTCATTGGAGAAGACTCTGGCAGAGGTGAATCCACCTCATTCCTGGTGAGCTGTTGGGCAGAGGAGGGCTTATAGTTCTGCTGTGCGGCTCCCTCGAGTGGATGGAACCAGGGATAGTTGCTAGAGACATCAAAAAAGCACATTTCCTTTCAGTGTGACTGAGGACTTTCTAGCAGGCAGATCTCTGAGGTGGCAAGTTACTATTTCCTGGAGGTTCTACCAGCACATGGAGATGTGGTGGAAGAATTGGGGTGCTCGGAATATGGAGCTAGAAGAGAGATTTCCAACTCTGTTCCCTGTGTGCTGCTTCTGTGGGGTGTCGCTTGGCTGCCACAGGGGGAGTATAGGACCTCCGCCCCAGGCTCCATGATATATTGGGGAAAGCTAAGATTTCATTCAAACCAAAGAATGTCCTGATTTTTTTCCTTTTAATTACTTAGCCAGATGGCTGCTAGTTTCCTTCAAAATCTTTTCTTAAAAATACTTTTTAGTTATACATGGGCGCAATATCTTTGTTTATTTATTTTTATGTGGTGCTGAGGACTGAACCCAGTGCCTCACATGTGTGAGGCAAGCGCTCTACCACTGAGCCACAACCCCAGCCCCTCAAAATCTTAGACCCTACACTAGAGCTAAATTTCAATTGGTCCAGGAATGTTAGGGCCAGGTGAGAACTAGACATAATTTTTCAAAGTAGTACTTAACATTTTGGTCATCTTTGGACTATTTTAAAAATTCACAGAAGTGTTTCTCGGGAAAACGCACTTATACTCTCACACTGAAAGGTCCGTGAGAAGGTGGGTGGCGTTTGCTCTTTCCATGAAGCCCACTGAGGATCTCGCCCCTGAATGTGGGCTCTGGGCTACGAAAACTTGGTTCAGTCCCACTTAGAATCTTTTCAGTGAAGAAATGGGGGCCAGGAGGCAGCCTCTGGGGAGGAGAGACCTTGGAATCTGAACTCAGAGGTTTTTTGTTGAAGCCTAGGCTCTGCTTTTCTTAGCAGTGCTCTTGGTATATTGAAGAAAAGTTGTACACAGTAGGCAATAGGTGAATTATTAAAGTATTATAAAGAATGCCTTTTCAAGTCTTCCTGAAATAGGGACTAGAAAAGGCCAGTGCTGAAGCAGGCAAGGGAGCGGAGCTGTAGGAACTGGGGATAACAAAGAAGCTGGAAGAAAGAAACAGAGCCGTGTGTAATGGAACAGAAGCCCAGATGTCAGGTCCGACAGCTGTGATCAGAGCCAGCAGGCATGGCCATGCGGGGCGGCCAGGCAGAGCCCTGCCCTGCAGGCACCCAGCTGGTGCACTCAACCCTTCCAGGACTACCATGCTTCTACCCTCGGCTTACTATGGGCTAGTCAGACCAGAGGTGAGGAAGTGAAACTCAGACTATCTAACAGGAGCTAGTGGTTTTAGGCAATTATGAGCCTGCTGGGGCAGGGATCGTAATACCTGCAATTGACAGTGCAAGGTGAGGCCTAGAAGGTTTTGTAAGACCAAATAGGGCTCCTGTGGGTTGAGGTGTACTCTCTGCTTCCTTGGCAATGCCAAGCTGAGAGCCTTTTATTGAACTAGAGTGTCTTAATCTCTAATCACTCAGGTGGCTATAGGAGTGACGATTGCACGTACACACACACACACTCTCACACACATACACACACGTACACACACAAAAGATTTAAAAAAAGGGACTCATAGTTAACAGCACAGGGCATTTAAATACTATGTGCCTTTATTGCTTTGGGTATTTAATACAGTTCCTCAAAGTGGCCCTGCTTACAGTTACAGGTAAATGTTAAGGAAGGCTCTGCAGGTGCAATTGCTTTGCAAGATTTGCAGGGGTGGGTGATGGTCCTCCTCTTACATTAGGTTGTGTGGTTAGGTAGTGGCCAGACTTGATAGAATCTGGTGCTTTTAATACTTTGCATGTAAATCAGCTAAGCTTCTAGAGGAATGTTTTCCCATTCTTTCTCTTCATATTACTTATGTATGTTATTGAATGGAGATTTTGGAATGAGACTGAGCAGGTTTCAAATTCCAAAACCCATTAGCAAAGCAACTTATGAAGTCATTTAATTTCCTTAAGCCACCATTTTCTCTTGGGCATAATAATCTCTGTTTCAAAGGGTTATAGTGAAAATCAAATGAGGATTAATAAGAGAGTATTTTGAAAACAGTAGAAATATATCACCTCTCTCTGTGTGTACATGCACATATGTATTTTTCTTAAAAAATTCCATGATGAATTTGAAATTTATCATTAGAAATATCTAGTAGTAATAATAATGATGCTAGCTAACAGTTGTATAATGCTTTTGGTATTAAGCACATTATTTGAATCAACTCACTGAATTACTTAGGACAACTCCATCAGGTAAATGAGGTTCAGGGAGATAAAGCAAAGGACTTGGGATCACACTCCCTGCTAATAGCAGAGCGAGGATTTCCACCCTGGAAACAGGAGCCCGCACTCTCAACCACTGTACTATACAACTTGTCAGATATCAAGTCAAATGTCCTCCACCGCCTATGGACGGGGAGATCCCTCAGAGATGGGGACTCCACAAAGTCCCCCTTCCTTTCCACCACCTCCCTGGCTTTGCTCTGTTATCTTGTTCCTTACTGCTCTTTTTTTTTTTTTTTTTTTTTTTTTTTTTTTTTTTTTTTTTTAATGTCACATCTGCTAAGTGTCATTGTTTGTCTTTGGCGGTAGCCTTTTCTAGGAGGGTAACACGCACAGTAGGAAGGCTCACTGGTCAAGTCCCTGAGAACTGCGTTCTAGGTTTTTCTCAACGGTTCTTCCCAGTAGACCCTCCTTCAATATCAGGGCTTCCCACTCTTGGTGGGGATGGCTGGGGGCGTGGTGTGTGCGTGTCCTGGGGTCCTCTGTTCATCAGAGGTCAGCTCCTGTGTGGAGGGCTCTGCTCTGGAGCCTTCTTTCATTTCCTTGTTTCTCCTTGGTATGCCCCCCAAACTCTCCCTTCCACCATTCACCTCTGTGCATCTGTCTCAGGTGCCGTTGGAGAAAGACGAGAGACAGGAACCAGCATCCTTGTCAGGCTGGTCGCCCGGATCTTTGATTCCCAGTGTGGAGGAAGAGAGCCGAGGAGGTGAGCTGGGCTGCTGCCTCCAAAGCCCCTCTCTCCTCTTTGCCACAGAATGTGGTCCTTGTGTTGAAAGGACAGATATCTCACCTGAAGCAGAATCCTTCCTTAGCAGTACAGTACAGAGACTTGGCTTAGGTACTAAAGAGACTTCAATATCCATTTCATTAACAGGTCCAATTATAACTGTGATTTCTAATGGAATGTGATTTTCATTCTCATTCTTCCAAAACTAAGGAATAAAATTATACAAATAACATTTTGGTTGGTATTGGGTCGGTTTGTGCCAATGGATTTCATGGATCAATGTTAGAAGAGTCTAGAAAGCCCACAGACTTTCTCCTAAAGAGCCCCGAATTGGGCCCTGCTCAGGGTTTGTTCAGCAGTGGAGTAGCACTCCCATGTTTACTATGAATACAATTTAGTATAAGTTGACTTAAATATTATACGTACATGTTTTAATTTGATCCACGCCGTTTCATCCTGATACACAGATGTGGTTTCTTCTGGTAGAAATGATCTGGATGTAGTTCCAGGCCAGCATCACCCGGGGGTAGCTCGGGAGAGGAGAGAGGAGAGGCTGTGTTTGCATTCGTTTGTGCTTTTTTTGTTCAGAGGAGGGTGAGTCGGCTGGGGATGAGCTGAGCGCAGACGCCTGCTTGGCACCCCATTCCAGCTTGGCAGCCAGATATGGGGCAGAGAGAACCCTGGCAGCAGAGGCACAAGTGTGAGGACACGAGAGGAGCCTGCAGCACACGCGCTGGAGGACCTCGCCTGGGCGTGTGCAAGATGTTCTGCTGCAGAACTCGGAAGCAGCAGGAGGCCTTTGCAGCATCGTGCCCAGTGGTGCTCACAGAATTCTAACAGGCATTTAAACTGGCACTGCTTAAAGGGGACGTGTATTGGCATAACTGTCAGAGAAAACCGTGACACTACCTATCATGAGTCTAAATTATCCATTATTCATAAGTATAATAGGAAAACCAAGAGTGACTAGATATTTGAGGCCAATCCAATAGCATGAAGAAGGACCAAGGTAAACTACAGAACAAACTCAAGGTGCATAAGATACTTAAGACGATATGTATCATCTTTGTATTTGAGAACTTATTACATTGAATATAGTACAATATTTAAAAAAGTGAGTAGTTGGCAAATAATTGCTAGGCATGGGAAATGTTAAAAAATGATGCAGAAATAAAAATCTCGATGGGTGGCCTGAAAAGGCACATGAGTAGAACTAAATACTGATCACAAAGACAAGGTCGAGGACACACAGTAAGCAGAGGAGAGAGAAAGCATAAGAAGTAAATAAGAACCATGAAGGAGAGATTTGGGGATTCAGCACCCATGCAACTGGAATTCTAGAAGGAGAAAACAAAGGTAAGGCAGGAAGCGAAGTAATCAAAATCAAAGTAGGTTGGTTTTCTGAGCTGGGAGACAGGCTCACTGAGGGCTGAGCTGCATGAATGGAAATAGGTAGATCCGGGATTAGTGAAAAATATATATTTCAGATCCTGGGATAGAAGGAAAATCTTATAAGCTCTAAGAAAGACGCACGTTACCTGCAAAAAAAACCACAAGCATTATACCAACATAGATTGTTTTTATTAGCAGCTTTGGGAGCTACTGATGTGGGATATTATCTTTAAAATTCTGAGAGAAAATAGTTTTGAATCTAGAATTCTCCATCTAGACAGACCATTGTCAGGTTGAAGACCAAATAGAGCACTTCTAGACACGCATGATTTCAGAGTTTGGCTCTCACATGTCCAGGTTGAAGGAAATCACTTAGGAGATCCTTTCGCAGAAGAAAAAGGAATCCATGAAAAAGGAGGTCTGTGGGAACTGGGACTGAGGGTTGAGAAAACGGGGTCAGTTTTATTTTTCATGTTCCTCTGATAACATAAGCAAGATCTGAATGCCAAACAAGCTAGCCTTTGCTTTTGCAAAGTCCCAGGCTGGTGAGCTGGACCAGAATTTCAAGTTTCAATCAAAGTCTGTTACACTACTGTGTTTGTACCCCCCAGAGACCACCATGGCTTTTTGTTTTGTTTTGTTTTCCCCAAATAAGAGAAAACCCATACGTTAAACTTCACTTTCGAGTGTTTTACCTTCCATACAAATGAACTCATGAATATTATACCAACAAGCCCTTAAAAATAAAATATACTTTTTTTTTGAGTTAAAATTCTGAATAAAAGGCCAGTTATAGGATTTCTCATATGAAAATAATTGCAAAGCAGCCCGTGTAATTAAAGAGATCGTCCTGAAAGCGGTGGCGTGGAAAACACAGATCACGCTCCCCCCCCCCCCCCCCCCCCCCCCCCCCCCCCCCCCCCGCCAACTCCTCGCTGTGTTCCCAGGGAATCTGCCCACCTTGGACACCTTCAGGATTGATCCATGCTCACCCTAGGTTTGCTGGGGCCCACGCAGCCCAGATCACATATTTTTTTTTTTTTTAAAGAGGGTCATTTATTCAGGATGCAAAAAAAAAAAAAAAAGAAAAAAGAGGAATTAGCAAACTAATGAGTTATCTGTGTACTTTGAATACAGACTGGAAGATTAATCTTTGTTAACTTGTTGTTTAATGTTACAGTTAATAATTAGTTACCTTGTTGCCCTGGACCATTCATCATTTTATTGAACAGTGAGGTTTATGTTGTGCACCTTTTCTCTGCTTTTAAGCATAGCTGCTTGTCTTTGCTTAGGCTGATTTAGGATAGTTCTTCAAGGAACGGTTAATGTCTGCGGGGTAAATTTCCACACCAAGCATTTCTGTTTCTTACAGTTGGATGAAGGCATCTGTTGCTTAGGAGAGGTGGAGTAACCAGGGCTGTGGGCCTGGTTAGTTGCAGGGGCTTGCTGGCTAGTTGCTGCGTGTTGTCGCACAAGTAATTCAATCTCTTGGGACTCAGTTTCCGCCTCTGTGAACAACAGGATTGTACTAGAAGGTCTCAGAAAATTTGCCCCAGTTTTGCGCTATAATATTGTATAAGATAAGCAGGAATAAAGCTCTTTCTTTTGACAAAAAATAGCTTTCAAGGAGCTGGCTGCCTTAATATTCAGTAAAATATTAGTTCTGCTGTGCAATATCTCCCATTTCAGCTAAACATGCCTTTTTTTCGTTATCAGAAGTAACTATAGAAACCACATTGACGGTAGCTATTGTAAGGGGGCTTTCTCATTTTTAGGGCTTTAGAGGACACAGCACAAAAAAGGGGATGGAGGCACCAACAATGGTTTTCCCTGTTCCATCTTCACTCCCAGGTCTGGCCACAGCCTTGGCAGCACTGAAAAGCACCCAGTGTTCCCTCCCATGCCCTCGGTCACAGACATTAGGGATTCCGCTCAGGCAATGGCATTCCCAGGGAATGTGGATGCCTCGTCGTGTTGATGTGGTTAATAGCATGCAACCCTGGTGTTCCCAAGCCCAGGCAATGGCATCCCCAGGGAATGTGGATGCCTCGTCATGTTGATGTGGTTAATAGCATGCAAACCTGGTGTTCCCAAGCCCAGGCAATGGCATCCCCAGGGAATGTGGATGCCTCGTCATGGTCATGTTGATGTGGTTAATAGCATGCAAACCTGGGCAAGGCCACCGACTTCCTTTTGAGCTTGGTCTCTGACAGCACCTTAAAGGCACAGAGACACAAATGATGCCAGGGGAAAACAGAGGGTTAGGACCCCAAGCTCTTCCGGCCCAGTCATCAGCTGGCTGTGGGCCTCGATGTCCTCATCTGCTCAATGGGAGGATGGTACGAAATGACAAGAACCCAGTTTGGGGAGCCCCAGTTTGTGAACCACAGAAAAGCACAGCTGCTATCAGCGGTGGAGTTGGGGGTTCCTGGACTTCTGTCTGTTGTTCTTGTTCCTTTTTTCTCCAACCAGGGAGTCTTGAAGGCTTTTTGAGGAGACAGAGGCATCGTCTGAACTCTCAGCTCCCGCGCCAGCTCCTGACACTGTACTGGTGGCCAAGGGATAAAACCAGGATGAAGGTTCTTGATGCTATGAAGTGTTTGGGGTGGTGTCAGGAACCCTGACTCCATGGTCCTCACTCTGCTGAGTCCCTGCAGAAGGGAAGGGCGACTGTCTAGATCTGGAATGTGCCCTCAGTGCCCAGGTGTCAAAGGCTGGGTCCCCAGCGTGGGCTACTGGGAGCTGGTGGGACCTTCAGGAGGTGGGGCCTGTGGGGGTCTTTGCCATGGAGGGGCGTGCCCTTGGATAGGTCCATTCCTCTTTCTCCTGGCTCTTTGGCTGGTGAGGTGAGCAGCTTGGCTCTGCCATGTGTTCATGCCACACTCTTCCGCCATGAAGTGCTACCCCAGCACAGGCCCAGAGCAACAGAGCCACCCAGCCATGGACCGAAACCTCCAAACCTGTGAGCTGTAGTAAACCTTTCTTCTTCCTAAGTTGGCTATCCCAGATAGTTTGTTACAGTAATTGAAAGCAGATAACATAGGAACAAAAGGCATTTCTGCTATAGGTTGACACATGTCACCCTGGCACACTGTATATTCTATAAAACTGTACACTGAAGACAATGGGCGGGTCACTACCTATGTTATCATAACACTAGGAAAAACAATGTCTGTAAGAAAAAACACTAGCAAAAACATAGCACAGGTTTGATTTCTAATAATAAGGACCTACTGCAGGATATACATAATTGTATTTTTTAAAAAAATGTGACAGTACCCTGATAGAAGGAGAAATGAGACCGGATCAGGAGGCATAGACAAATGCACACAAATTAGGCAGAATCACACCTGGAGCCTTTTACCGAAGAGCTTGTGACCAATTGAACCTGGAGAAGGTAAATGTGGGTACACAGAATACCGAGTTCTTTCAAAACATGCTGTGCACAGCTGTGCCGTGTCCCTTCCTGCCCAGTGTCTATTATTTGTAGCAGCTGGGATAAATTGCCACGAATCGTAACTTTTGCACTGTTGTCTTATCATTTTCCAATTAACTGGTAGCTAATGAGCAAATTTGTGTTACACAAGCATGTGCTGCAGTGGCACACGCGGGACTGTGGGGGTCACGTCTCCTTTAGTCCTGGCCTGGAATTGATGGTGGTTAAGAGACGAGGGAGCTGCTTCTCTCCCCCAGATCCTTTAGGCCCTGCAAACCCACTTCCACGTTATGACCTTGCAGTTTCACTAAAGAAACTGCATGAGGTTTTTGGATAATTAATTGCTTGTGACCATGACCTGCGAATGTCCCTCTTGCCCCTCCCTGCTGGCATCTTCCTGGATCCAGGGTCTCCTGACTGTAGACTTCAGGGTCTGTTACACTTTTCATCTTTGGTTCCTTGGTGTTATGGTTTGGATATGAGACGTCTCCCCAAAACTCCTGTGTTACTGCACAAATGTTCAAAAGCGAAGTGATTAGATGGTGAGAGTTGTAAACTGTTCAGTGGATTAATCCATTTGATGGATTAATAAATTGAATGGACTAACTGATAACTATAGGCAGGTGGGTGTGGCTGGAGGAAGTGGGTCATGGGGGGCATGTCTTTGTTGTTGTTGTTGTTGTTTTTGTTTCCCTGGTGCCTTATTTATTCTCTTTCTGTCCCTGCTTCCTGGCCCCCACAAACATAGCAGTGCGCCCCCACCACACTCTTCCACCATGATGTGCAGGCTCACCTTGGGCCCAGAGCAATGGAGTTGGAAGACCATACACTGAACCTCAGAAACCATGGGTGAAAAGTAAGCACTTTTTTCCTTCTAAATTGTTCTTGTCAGGTATTTTGGTCACATCAGTGGAAAGCTGACTGACACGCTTGGATTTACCAACTCTCCCAATCTGGCGATTAGATCTCAGTTCCCTAACTTTCTTGTTAGATACTCATTCATCCACTCACTTATTCTTTTGTTCAACTTTTTTGGCCTCAGTCCTCCAACTACCATTGCCCTGGATTAAGAGCTCCCTGTGCCAGATGCCGATCTCACAAAAACCTTATCAGGACTGAGTCCACCCCTTTTCTACTCTGTTAGAAAGGGGGGAGATACTCAGTTAGCCATGAGCTTGTGATTCTTAGAAAATTATATACTTTTACCTCTTTATCTTTTTTTGTTTCTTCAATTGCCATTTTTTGGATAATGATGATGCTGTGGATGAAATCAATTGGTACTACAAACGACTGGGATCAGAAAAGCAATATTTCTGCAGGAGATAGGTCAATAATGTGATCCGTTGCTCTTTGGAGTCTGTTTGTTAAATAGTCCCCAATGTCAAAGCCCAGCCAGATGTCCTATATTGACAACATGGAAAATATTCAGGCTTCTTGTCCATTCCGAAGCTCTTGGCAAGAACCATATGTGGGCCTCTGGTGAAAACAGGGCTTTACCTGGTTTTTGAAGAGGTAAGACTCTGATGGGGACAAGCAGGAAACTAGTGATTTCATTTTGTTTTCCTCTTCGACCTTATTCTATCAGCTGTCACCTTCTCACCCTGGGACGATGTTGCTGGCAGAGTCCACAGCTTCTGCAGTCGTCATCAGGCTGAGTTTCAGGGACTGAAAAGCACAGGCCAAGCTCAGCCTAGACACACCTCACTCATCTGAGCCCGTGCTTCTCCAGTGTCCTGGCTCAGGCTCTCTCTGGTTCCACACCAGCAGGAGTGAGCATGAGGGAGTCTGTCTTCACCCTCCCTCCATCTTGCTCTCCCAACCTAACCCTCAGAAGATGAGACCAAGAAAAGCAACGATGAATGATAAAAAATGCAAAAAACAAGAAAAAAGGACCAACCATATATATGTATTTGTTTGTTTGATGATTAAAGAAAGAATTGTCTCCATCACTGTGGTCAAAATTGTTGATGAGGCTGTCACTGCCTATGCCTGACTGTCCTTCTTTCCATTTCTTCTTGGTCTGTGTACCTCTTAGAGAGTGCAAGGACTGGAGCTTGGAGCTTGTCAACCCCTTCCTTTACTGCATTGCTCCCTGAGCTCTTAGCTGAAGTGGCCTAGAATTGGCGCTGATGGACATAGCTTTCAGATCCCCTTCTCACTAACACAGTGGGGAATGGGATGGGAAGTTCTGTCCATTGGAGTTCTGTCCTGACATACTAGATGGATGCACTTCTGGTAGGGGGAGTCTGCTACAGAGGTCTAAGTGGGGAGTTCCAGTGGCTGGGGCTTAGCTCTAATCAGGCCTTTTTGGACTTTGTAGGGCAGACTCTGCTCTGGAGAGATTAGATCAACACGCCCCTAGGGCAAGGGCATATCTGTGCTGGGAATCTGGATCCTAGGAGCCACCTGAGAATTCTAACTCCTAGGACAGGGTAGCCAACCCTCCATAGGCCCCTCACGCTCCATTGCCCATGAACGTGGCCTTCCCAGGCTCCGTTCCTGAGTGTAATCATGTCCACCTGTTCAGTCTCCTGACCTCTTCAGCTGGTCACGTGAGCCACCAAACTCAAAGGGAAGCGAGGTGCACTGTCTTTCATATCTCTGATTTGACACCCCCCCCCCACTCTTCTCTGTGCCCATTTCATTCACATTCTGCTAGGTATGCCCAGGCCACATGGTAGGCACTTGCTGGGACAGGACAGCAATGTATTTCTGGGCTCCCGAAGCAGCTAGATGCAGTGGGGCCTCCTCGAGATGGCTCCGGGTCTCTGTCCTCCACTTGCCAGTTGAGAAACAGCGTACTTTTCAAACACCAGCTCACTGGCAACCTCGGGTTCAGCTACGTGTAGACTGCTTTTCTGTTCTACAGGTTTTTCGGTGCCAAATTCGTCCCTTGTGTCTCTGTGTTATCCCTCCCGTCTGAGGTGAACCAGTGCTGCTACCCCTGCCCCAGCCAGCTTGGCTCCCACGTACTCCTTCTTGATCTTTGTTCCATGCACTCGAATTTATGAGTCTCTCAGAGTCCCTGACTGTCCAGTGTTGAATTTTAGTGAATTTCCTCTTTTACCCACCTTGCTGAAAATTAGTATTCCCACTGCTTGAATCCAAGGCATGGAGCCACCACCACCTCCAGTCTCTCCTTAGTGTGCAATGCTGACACAGGCAATGTTCTTCAGAGCAGCCTCAGCGATTCTGATTCAGTAGGTCCAGGATGGGACAGGAATCTGCATGCTAAATAACATGTCTTCCCCTCCTTCATTCTGACGTAGCTGATCCCTGGCTATAAGGAAAACAGCACTGAGAGCTATTATGGTGCTCTTCTGCCCATAGGGAGGTAAGGATCCAGATTGGACTAATCCCCTATTGAGGATGAGAGGGCAGGACAGGTGACAGGACTTCCCTGTTCCAGCCTCATCCATGGAAAGTTCTGTTCCCAAGAGTAGGCTCCGATCCAGGTCCTTATTGTGTTCCAGATCCTCTAAGGCCACCTGGAGCTTGGCTACAAATATGAGCCAAAGTTCTGTCCAGCCTCACACTTTCCTAGGCCTGAATCTCTGCCCTCTGAGGGGATTGTGGTGGGAGGGCACTTGTGAACCTATAATGACCCAGATTCCAGTCCTGGCCCTTCACTGCCCAAGAGTCCTTTAATGTCTGTGAGAAAGCATTGCTTTCCTTTGGTCCTTTCCAAGTCCAATCAGATTCCTAAAGCATTGGGATTCAGAATGTAGTGATAAATGTCATGGTGAGACAAAGTGTTTCTAATAATAAATAATAATAATAATAAACAAATAAAAAAAAACTACCTAGGTAACTCCTTAAACTAAGTTGAGATTTTTTTAAAGGTGAAAATCAATAAATAAATATTTGAAGGACAAAAATATGACTCATAAAAAATTATTATTTATCATGTATATTAAAATATGCTATTTATTTATTTCATTATATTGTATAGCTAGATGTTATGCAAAAAAGCATCATATTCACTACCCAAAGCTCTTCCCAAGTCTAATATAAACCTCTAACAAATGAAAACATATTTAACTCTTGTATTTTCTCTCTTCCTATTGTGAAAAGCTTTCTGTTTGCTTCCTATGTGCTATGAGAGGTGATCTGCTTAGAAATATGAATAATCACTTAGGGATTCCAGTCACCATGTGTCCCTGGATTTGCATTTGGAGTCAAAGCAAAGGTTGAGCCCTGGGCTCTTCATGACAGGTCACCAGGGAAAGTCTCACATAGAAGAAAACAGAAGGGATTCCTCAGAGAAAAAGACCTCTCATTTGTATGTTTCTGATATAGCATAATATTATTAGGAAGATAATAATTACCTACAAAACTAATAAGTAGTAAGATGATCAAACCTTGAAAAACTAACCAGGCAAGGAGAAAAATAAATAAATAAGATTGGAAAAGAGTAAATATGAAAATGTGAAGAAATGAATAAATCTTAGATAGAATACCCTATAAAATAAATCCATAATCTTATTAATAAAAAGCTCCCTGGAGAATTCTATAACTCAATGATAATAAAAAAAACTAATGATCTAATTTGAAAAATGGGCACAAGACTTGAATAAATATTTCTCCAAAGAAGATATACAAGTGGCCAATGAGCACATTAAGGGGAACCTCAGTGGTCGTCAGGACAGTGCAAGTCACAACCACAGTGAGACCTACCTCAAACCATTCGGCTTGCAGTGTCATCAAAACACCATGAGACAAGAGGTACTGGCAAGGATGTGTTCAAACGGGAACCCTCGTGCACGGCTAGTGGGAAGGTAAAATGGTAGAGCCACCGTGGAAAACGGTGGGTTATTCTTCAAAAAATTAAACCTAGAATTACCATAAGGACCAGCATTCTACATCCAGGTAGAAACTAAAAAGAATTGAAAGTAGGGCCCAGTTACTTGTACACTAACATTCCTAGCAGCATTATTCGCAATAGCCAAACACCAGAAACAACCCGAGTTCAGGAAGGGATGAGGGGACAAACTAAATGTGGGCTATACCTGTCGCAGAACATTATTTGGTTTTAAAATGGGAGGAAATCTGGACACGTTCTCAGCATGGCTAAACTTTGAAGGCATCAGGCTAAGAGAAATAAGCCAATAAGAAAGGAACAGATATGATATGATTCTACTTTGTGCTAGACAGGATTCTCCAAAGAAGCAGAACCAATAGGATGTGTTTTTATCCAGGAAGGGATTTGTTTTGAGGAGCTGGCTCAGGTGACTGTGGAGACTTGGGGAGGCCAGGATCTGATCTGATAGGGGAGGCCAGCAGGCTGGAGACCCAGGGGACTCCCAGATTGAATCCAAAGACTGTCTGCTGGAGAGCCAGGAAGATCTGATGTTGCAGATGAGGTCTAAGGACAATCTTCTGGAGAATTCCTCCTGCTCAGTTGATGTCAGTCTTTGGCTCTCTTCAGGTCTTCAACTGTTTGGGTGCAGCCCACCCACATGATGGAGGACAAACTGCTTCACTCAAAGTCCACTGATTCTAAGGTTAAATTTATTTTTACAAAAATACTCTTGCAGAAACATCCAAAATAATGTTTGACTGAACATTTGGGTGCCATGATCCAGCTAAGTTGATGCATTGAATTATCCATCACACACTGTGTTTGTCAGCTTTTCATTAAAATACCCAAGAAAATCAGCTAGAAAGGAGGAAAGGTCTGTTTGGGCTCACAGTTTCAGAGGTGCCAGTCTGTCCTCACCTGGCCCTGTTGCATTGGTGGCACAGTTCATCATGGGGGTGTGCCGCCTGAAGTATGGCAGTCAGAAAGCAAAGAGAGAAAGGAAGGGCCAGCTCCCAATTTCATCCCCAGGGGCATGACCTCACTTCCTCCCAGGGGCATGACCTCACTTCCTCCCAGGGGCATGACCTCACTTCCTCCCACCAGGCCCCACCTTCAGGGTTCCAAGGCATTCCAACAGCACCCCAGGCTGGTAAAGCTTCAGCCTGTGGCCTTGGGGGACGTGTATCTAGACCACAGCACACACTTACATGAGGTTCTTTGTGCAGAGACAGGAAGTAGAGCGTTGGTGGCCAGGAGCCGCAGGAGGAAGTACGGGGGAGTCTAATGACGCAGTTTCAGTGGGGAAAGATGAAAAAGTTCTGGGATGGACACTGGTGATGGTGACCTAACTGTGAGAATATACTTAGTGCCACAGACTAGCACACTTCAAAGTGGCTAAATGGACAAATTAATGTCATCTACTTTTTTTTTTTTTTTTTTTTGGTACCTGGGATTGAACTCAGGGGCACTCAATCACTGGGCCACATCCCCAGTTCTTTTTTTTTTTTTTGTATTTTATTAGAGACAGGGTCTCACTGAGTTGCTAAATGCCTCCCCATTGCTGAGGCTGGCTTTGAACTTGTGATCCTCCTGCCTCAGCCTCCCAAGTGCTGGGATTCCAGGCGTGCGCCACCGTGCCCTGCTGACTGAGATGGCATTATTGGCCCCAGTTTTCAGCTTCATGACAGAGCCAAGGTCAGCACCTAATACAGTGGGGGCTGTCTGGAAGCCAAGGCCATTCTCCTTCAATGAGGCTCTTGCTAGCTCATCTCATTGCTGTGTGAAAGAGCTTGCAGGGAGCTGACACTGTCCAGGAGCAGAGCAGCTGCTGGGTGGAGGAGCCACAGCAGGTCAGGCCTCGCTAGCCTCAGGGGGGCTGGGTGTGACATCTCCACTTATTTCATCAGGATTTCACCTCCCCAAGAGTAAGTCCTGACCCTTCCGTTTCAAGACCACTGAGGAACTTAGCAAAAATGCAACTTCCTGGCCCTATCATATATTCCCAAGCACATCGAAATTATGGACTCCCTGTACCAGGAATCAGGTTTTCCGGACCAGATGGGACCAGTGCAATTAAATGGGCTGAAGGATAAGTGAATTCTTGCCGGCGGAGTCCACATCCTCACTGAACTGCATTTAAGCATTAGCGATACAGACCTGTGGGGGACGTGATGCAAAGGGTTGGTTGAAAATTTTGGTGAATCAGTTCTATCTTATACTGTATTTAGTTTAGCTCAACTTTTTAATTTAAGTTAAACTCTTCTAGAGCCTGACAAATTGGAAGAAGGCACAGCTCTTGCCCTTTCCTGGTTCAGTCTAGTTTCAAAGATGGGAACAGACTGAAAACTGTAGCAAGAACAAATTAACCTTGGGGTCCCCAAGGGGGGAGTGCTTAAACCATTCCATGTATGCATGTCTCAGGGAATATTGCATTGACACAGAGAGGTTGAAGAATAGATGCAATTTTTCCATACGGAAAAGGGAAGAAGGCCTTTCCAAGGGCCAAATGCAGAGGATACAGTCCACAAGGTGCTTTAGACACTTTCACAACTTTGAAATAATCTCTATTTGCATTTTTATGAACATATTTTATTTAAAATATGTTAAAAATAAGGCTGAATTAGATGATTTAATTAATAAATGGCTCATCAGGGGTTGGTGGCCTAGTTTTGTCATGGCAAATACCAAGATGAAGAAATAAGTTTCCAGGGTTAGTGAATATTTCTACTTGAGAAATTTCTAAAATGATGTCTCTTTGGGCAAAGGAACTAAAGATGGTATCCTGATATCTCCTCGGAGTGGCTCATGAGATCATCTTCGTGAGAACTCTGCATATTGAAAAAGAGTAAAAATATGAGGAATTATTATTGATACATAATTGTCATAAACTTAGCAAGAGCCATAGTTGTGCTGTGTTTTCTGATCTCTGTGACCCAGGGTACCAGGCTCCAAGTTTGAAAATTGATCTTGATGAAAATTCTCTTAAGAACATACCTCTAACTTCAGGAAGCCCTGGGAAAGTAGAAGTTATGTTATAGAAGTTCTGTCCCCCTTATTTAAATCATGTGTGTTTTCCCCATCCAAACTGTCTGTCTCTGAGTAGATAATTCAGTTAGGTGCCAGAGAATCATAGATTAAAACTAATTCAGATGAAAATGAAATGGCTTAGAGACCTCACCATCTGGTAGGTATATATGCATTTTGTAAGTATTATGAATTAATCTATGTGGACCTTTCATTAAAGAAATCATTACATAGGGTGAGGTAATGTTTTGAGAAAAGAAACCCTCAAAATTACTTTGGCAGTTTTCCTAAAAGTTCCCATCGCCAGTGGAGCTAACATGTCTTTATTTGAAAAAATTGAGAACTGAAGCTAACAGGGAGTCAATTTTCTGTTCAAAAGGAAAAGTATTGGTATTGGCCTTTTCAGATAAACAGGGGATGCTATTATATATAAAATAACCCAGACCCTGAGAGGTCATCCTGAGCGTCTCAGCTCCCTGGTGAGAACATTTTGGATTTGCCTTCAATGTATATGTCTGAAAAATGAATGCATGCTAGGAGGCCTTTTGCATATATCTCAAGAGCAGACTTAGCAGGCAGGCCTGTGGCTCTGTGGATTTAGCTGTGAGGCTTTAGTAGTAAAAGGAATATAAAGCAACTTCTTTCTAGCCATTTATTCTGAAGCAGAATTTCAAATGAGCACCTACTAGTCCATTACATATTCCTGAATATATTGGTGGAATGTTAAAATCCTTTACATCGTCTCAATGACAGTAATCTGCATTTAGTGCTTTTTGAAGTTTCCGGAAAAAAAACACCCCTGGACAAACTTTATTTGATTGTGTTGTTCTTAGACTGATTTTAGTTTGTATCCTTCAAAATCTCTTTCCTCTTAGATTTCAAAATTGTTCTACCCTCTGCATTTGTGTGCAGAACATGGGGACTGTCAGAAGGAAGGGCTGGCAGATGTATTATGCGTGGGGTCCTTTGGAAAGAGACATCTGCATGTGGCTTGTGGACGTGATCACCTATGTGAGCAAGGTCGAGGTGAGGGAGGGGTTGCAGACCACAGAGGCCTGAGAGAAGCTCCCTCCCTCCTCCACCAATGACAACAAAGCTTACTCCTTTTCCTTTTAATAAATTTGCACCCAGCCTTGGGAAAGATTTTTCCAAAAAATGCTAATCTGCACTGGCCCCTCCTGTTCACCCCTTTCCTCCACGCGGGTGGTCACAGGGAGGACCATCCTCACTCCTCAGAGTGCATGCTGTGCTCGAGCCAGGTCATTTGCAGGCTCTCAAAGACCCGCCTGGCTTTCTCAGCATGAGCTGTGGCCTTTCCTGTTTCCTCTGTCACGGAATGTCTTTCTTGCCCTTTTCTCATAGATCACCCCTCACCTTTTTTTTTTTTTTTTGGGCTCTGATGTGAGCTTCCCCACTGCAGAATAAGCTTCATATGAGCGAAACCTTGCCGTCTGGTTCATCACGGGACTGCTGAGGGCTGGACAGTCAGGAGTGAGCACTAGACAAGTCTATGATGGATGAGGGAGGTCCCTCCTCTCCTGGGCTTGCCCGGGGGCCCTCTGGGCTTCCATTGCATTTGTGCAAACTCTGCACTTACCATCTGCTCACCGCTTTCTTCTCAAAGACTACAAGCTCCTGAAAGGAAGCGGCTGGCCAAATGTATCTATTTCCAGGCCCCAGCACTGGGCTTGGCACAGGATTGACTTTTAGTGAGGAAGAAACAAATGAAGGAATGAATGAGTGAATGAGGGACCAGTGAATGACTGAATGAGCACTTCTTATCCAACATGAGCAGTAAGTAAAATGACCAGATCAGTTATAATTTATATTTTTCCATCTCCCTCCAGTAACCAGACCCTTTGCCAACCATTTTCCAAAACACCTGTCATCTCCTTGTTGAGGATGAAATTGTACTCCCCCCCAAAAAAAATTGTTAAATAGAATCTTAACCCCCAAAATTACTGTATTTGAGACAAGGCTCTTAAGGAGGTAATTAAGGATAACAGAGGTCATAAGAGTGGGGCATAATCCAATAGGACAGTGTCCTGATAAGAAGAAAGAGACGTCAAGGAAGAGCATGGGCCGTGAGAGGACCCAGTAAGATAGCCTTTGCTAGTCTCAGGAGGAACCAGCTCTGCTGGCACCTGGATCTTGGACTTCCCACCTCCAAGACTATGAAAATACATTCCAGGAGTTTGCACTGCCCATGTGGTGTTCTGTTACTGCAGCCTGGGATGACTAATACTTCCCCAACAGTATTTCTCCTCCACGATGGACTTCTCTGATCTCTTCTCCCACCGATATCATAATTTAAATGACCTTAAACCCGGCCCTCCTCCTTACCTTACAGATAGGAAAACCAGCGTGCACCAAAGGAAAGCGACTTATTCAAGTACACACAGCTAAATCACAGCACCCAGTCTGGTCCATAGCCTGGGCTCTTCTGCCACACTGCCCTGCTACCATCTCTGCTGTCTAGTCACTGGGTCCTGCAGAGGGTCAGGTTTCCCAAACTGGTAAAACACTCAGCGGCACTATTAATTTAACATGCTCGATCTCCAAGGTAGCAGCTCAATTACAGCAGGGACCTTTGAGCTGGTAACCCAGGTGCCTCCCGAGTTCCCGGAATGTACTAGATGGTCAATCAACACTTTGAATATGAAGAGTGGCAGGCTATTTGAAAGAGGTTGCGGGGGTGGATCTGGTAGGGGAGATACTTTTAGTAACCACTTTTGTCATTAAAGCAGAGATGAGTTGTACAAAATATATAATAGCAGTTATACTTTGTGGTTTTGTGTGTGAACGTTCCCTGGAGTCCAGCCAAGTATGCTTAGGAAGGATGAATTCTGAAGCTTGCAAATCACACATTCACTCACTATGCACGGCTGCAAAGATGGTCCTCTGTGTCTGGGTCATCCCTGATCTGCCTCTGTACTTGACAGGCACCTCATGCTCAGGAGCAACTTAATTTTCCTTGTGGCTTGGAAATGGCATCACAGCTGCCTGGTTCATAGGTGACTGACAGAAACCTCATTTCCATGTGCTGCAACAGTCAAGAACCAAAATGCAGACATTCATTTTTGAGAAATATATTCCAGGAGTTGAAGGCACCCTCCTGTCTTAGTAATTTTTAATTATTAAGACTCCAAAAACTTTTGGATGGGCAGGACTAATGCTATCCTGTCTGGAAGAAAAGACTACGGCATTAAGCAAGTTGTGAAGACAGACGTCTTCACCTTGAGCTCTAGACCTGTGTGTACACCTGTCACAGGTGTGCACTGGTGACTTCCACTGTCTGCTCCAGCTGTGGTGAGCTGCAGGGATAGTGCGCTCTGCATGTGTGGAACTAGCTGCAGCAGCCCCCTGCTCCAACCCGTTTCAGACCTTGCACAGATTGCTCTGGAATGTGGTGCCATGATCTCTGTTACTGCCCTTGGGACCCTTCTTTCTCTAGAGTGTTCTAAGAGTTGGGCAGTAACTCCTTCCTGCCACCACTCTGCATCTCGACTCCCCCTGCCTCTGTGGCCTCTTGGCCTCTTGACATTTCTCCCATCCATGCCTCTCCTCCATCCTGGGTCACTGAGGAAGCTTCGCTCCTAGACCTCAGCTTGAATCTCTGCCCTCTCTCATCCCGACACCCACTGTGGCCACAGTGAGCTTTCTCAAATGCCAAGGTCATCATGCTGAGGCCTTGAAGGAAACTCTTCAGGGCTCCCACTGTCTTCAAGAGCACGGACAACTGCGGAGTTGTCAAGGGTTCCCGGGGGGTCCTCAGCTCCTCTCCTCTGTGGCATTGGGCTTTTATAATTTGGGGCAAAACCAGAGTTGCTGAGATGACCCTCCCTGGCCCTCCTGGCCTCTCTGCACCATCCCCTCTCTGCTCCAAGTACAGTCCTCTCCTCTTCTCCATAGTTTTGTTTTCTTTGATTTCATTTACCCTTGGTCAACGGTGGTCGGAAAACACTAGACAGGAAATTCCAGAACTAAAAACTTCACAAGTTTTAAGTTGCGTGTGATTCTGAGTAGCATGATGAGATCTCGGGCCATGCCCCTGGGTCCTGCCTGGGATGCCAACCCTCCTTTTGTCTAGGGCACCCGTGCTGTGTAAACTATGTGCTAGTTAGTCTCTGAGTGGCTGTCTTGGCTGTCAGGTGGACCACTGTGCTCTAGGACTGCTCATGTTTGGGTGACCCTTATCTGACTTAATAATGGCTCCCAAGCACAAGAATAGTGATACTGGCAATTTTATTACAGCACACGGTCATGATTCTTCTATTTTGTTATTAGTTATTGCTATACATCTCATGCTGGATCTAATTCATATATTGAACTTTATTGTAAGTACATAGGTATAGGAAAAAAGAATACATATAAGGTTAGTACTATGAAGGATTTGAGCTTTCCCCTGAATGAAACACGTCCCCTGAGGATAAGGGTGGACTTCGGTAGTTTTTTAAGCTTATCATCTATTTGTCTTTTAAAAGACTTTACTCAAACCAAACATTGCTTCCTCTCCTAATCCTTTTCTGACAGTGTTCTTCTTTGTTGTCCCAACTCTTCGTGCCTGGGTCAGATTGAAGTCACGCATGAGAAGCTGTTGCATTGATTTCGTTGCACGGATTTCTTTCTTTCCAGGACAAGGACCTCATTTACAGACTCACAGCAGTGTCCCGTGCAGAGCCTGGCTCAGAGAAGCTGCTCAGGAACCTCTTAATGAATAAGGCACAAGAACCTGGAAAGCAAGGTGAGGTTGGAATGTGGGTAAAATGACCCCAGGGGGAGGGGACGGGGACCAGCTCAGCAATCTAAGACCGTCCCCCAAGGACAGTAGAGCCCCTCCATTATCCAGGGCTGGTTCTCCCAGGCTGAGCCCTGGTCCTGAGGACAAGTTCACAGCTCTGAGGCACCCTCCCCTCTCAGAAGGAAGGAACTAGAACTTGGATGCTGCAAGTTGTAAAATAGGGGTTATATATATGCTTTGCTCGCGCATCTGATTTACTTGTAGGATACTGTATCTGAGGGGCCACAAGGGTGGGCTGGGGACAGAAGACATGAGAGCCTTTATGGAGCGTGTACTTTCCAGTTCATTTGACCCCACCTGTCCCTACATATGGAGCTGCCCGTCTCCCTAGGTAGGTGCGTTTTGGACTCAGGGTTATTGTTAGTGCATGCGGCGTTCCTGTGTAAGAGGGGACAAGTGAACTGCAGAAGGGCATTCCTTATCCAAGGTGGCCACGGTGCTGCCTCAGGGCATGTGGCTGAGGGATCCCCAGTTTCGACCCTTATTGTCATCAGCCACCTCAGAGGTGGCCCTCTGGGGTCTCTGCTCCCTGGTTTTAATTCCCAATATTTAACCAATGGGGCCAGACAAAGGTCATGGAACGGCCGCTCTGTGACTTGGGTCCAGAGGTTGTGACTTTCGTGTGGCTGTGGATGTTCTCCCTGGCTGGCTTTGATGACCCAAGCTGTCGTGTTGGCGAGACACACCCAGCAAGGAAGGGAGGGTGGCCTCCGCTCAACAGCCAGAAGGAAACTGAGGCCCTCAGCCCCCAACACTTTGAGGAACTAAATCCTACAACAACCTCGTGAGTGAACTTTGCGGCAGATTCCTCCCCGCTCAGGCCTTTGATGGAACCCAGCCGTGACTGTAGCCTCGCTGCAGCAGAGGAACCAGGGAAGTCCCTCCCAATCCCTGACCCACAGCATCTGTGAGTTAATACATGTGGTTTAAGCTGCTAAGGTTTTAGGGTTTTTTTTAATGCAACATATATGCCTAATACACTCATTTGAAATTTTCTGGCTGTATGTCCATCAAACCCCGGGGACCTTCTTGCCCTCGATCCAGTCAGCATGTGGCTTATTTCCGGTAGGAACATTGAAAACAGCATGTGAGGTTCTGCTTTCTGATATTATTCGTGGATGATAAAGAAGGATGATGTTGGGCTGGGGTTGTGGCTCAGCAATGGAGCGCTTGCCTAGCACGTGTGCGGCCCGGGTTCACTCCTCAGCACCACATACAAATAAACGCGTTGTGTACAACTAAAGCAAATGAATAAACATTAAAAAAAAAAAAAAAAAAAAAAAAAAGAAGAAGGACGATGTTCCCATCTGGCCCACCTCATGGACAGGGAGTTGAGAATAGGCCGCAGAAAAGAACCTCGCACGCTGTGTTTGTGCGCACTCCCTGCCTGCTTTGCTGGGACAACCGGAAGAAGATAACCTCGGACTCTGAGACGGTGGGCTTAGCCACATCTGAACACGAGGCATCTGCCCAGACAGCCAGGAGGAGCTAATAAATGATCCAACAGGCTTAGCGGCTCTCCACCGCACGGCCGTCCATCTGCCAGGCAAGATTGCTGGGCAGCGTCACAGTGGTTACAGAGAGAAAAATCACCATTCAGCCTTGATAGTCCCATCCTTCATACCCACACACAGACACACCACACACACACACACACACACACACACACACTGAAAACAATCTAGGCATGATATTTAGCTATGCTACAAAACAGTCAGCAGGACGTAACTGAGATGAGATATGCTTTATCTTGGTACGGACGAGTAGCTCTGAGATTTTTTTTTTTAAGAGGAGAAAAAGAAGAATCAAGAAAACAATGAAGACTTCCTGCACAGCTGTGGAACACTTACTTAAAAGCCTTTAAAAAATTCACAGAATGTTCTTGCCTTATAGGTTTGAATCCTTTACGTTGCTTTTCTAGAATGTTAGTGGTAGACGGGGCATAGAAATCTTTTAATTGAAATATTTCTTTTCACATATGGGGATCCAAGATGAGACAGAGGCTTGGATTTGTTTTGTATCATAAATCAGATTAGTGGGAGAGAAGAGACAAATAAAATCCCAAGAACACCACTGGAAATTTGATCCTCAGAGCAAACTGATAGTATTACCGTTATCCTCAATTTATGGAATGAAAAGAGCACTCTCAGAGGGGTTAAGTAACCTGTGTCAGGTCACACAGCTCAGAAGGGAGGAGCAGAGACTGGGTTCACATGCTGCTCTTTCTTTCCCCACATCTGCAACCTTTAAGCACCAGGCCACACTACTTTCAACTCTGAACTCACTTTGGTTAAATGCTCTTTCCAAAAGACCCAGTTGACATAAAGACAGAAACCTAGCTAGGTATCTGGAAAAACAGGAATTAATTAATCACCTGCACCCTCCCTTCTTCTGTTAGTGCCCCTTGAGGGCTGTTCCTAGCATGGCCTGGAAGGCTTGACTCGTATCTCTCCGACCCACCTCTATGTAGAGGGCCATCGGTATCAGTGAGGTTTTGCTACATAACAAGCACCTTGACACTGAGTGGCTTAAACAAAGCCCTGAGTAGGAATCACAGAGAGAAAGACTCCCAGCAGGTGGAGGGTGGATCTAACGTGAACTTCCAGACACCTACACCCAAGTCTTATTATTAGACTTTTCATATTCAATCCCTTCAACTCAATGTGCTTACGATAAGCACACCACCATCCCCTCAACATATTCACCTTCTGAAGTCCTAATTGCACACAAATGCCTGGCTTAGAAGCCCTGGAGACAGCTCCCCGGCATACACCCCCAAGCTCTTTGTAACAGGCTGAGGCCCAGAACCTCAAGTTCACACTTGGCCCTCAGTGCTGCCTTGAATGGCGTGACACCGCCCCTGTCTGTACCAGCAGAGGGCGCCGCCTCACTGGACCACCCTGTGTACCCAAGGACCAATGGGACCTGTGCATCCCTAAATGGCAGGCTCCAGGTCCCTTCCCGCCTATGGCATTGTTCAGACAACCCAATGGCACCATCACGTTGCGACCCTCTGGCAGGAATCCCTCCCTCACTGTGGGGTGCTTGGAAGGAACCGGAATGGAATACTATTCAGACTTGATAAAAGATGACGTCTACTTGCCACACACAACAGGGAGGAGTCCGGAGGACACTGCAGCAAGTGAAATAAGCCGGTTAGACAGACAGGTACCGCATGGCCTCACTCACGCAGACACTAAAATGGTTGAACTTACAGAGTCGAATAGCGGCTGTTAGGGATGCTCGAAGAAGCTGGGCAGAGGGTCCAATTTCTGTTCTGTAAGGTGATCAGCTCCAGAGATCTAATACGCAACAACGCAGCTGTAGTTGCAGAATTTTATTTCACACTAGAAATCTTGTAAGGGGGGTTCTTCAGTGTTCTCATACCAAAACTAACTAACTATCTAAATAAAAGAGGTAATGATTTGAGGTGCTATGTAAATTATTTTGATTGTAGTGACTATTTCTCAGTGTATATGCATATCAATCCATGGGGCTGTACAACATAAATATACGATTTTTACTTGTCAACTATGCCTTGAGAGAGCGGGAGACAACATAGGCCTTTGCAGTCTGTCTTCTGTCCAGCTCTCCTGCCCGCACCCCTCTCTACCTCCTGCTTGCTGCCTCTTCCCTGCATGATCAGTGCCCTGCATGATCTTTGCAGTACCTTCCTAACTGGCCCCTTTCCCTGCCTGATGCCCTCCACTCAACTGTCCACACTGCCACCAGGTGAGGTTCCTCCAACCTAATCTCAACGTGTTCCTTCACACACTCTGTGCTACTATAACAGAACTCGGGACTGGGTAACTTATACAAATGGAGATTCATTTCTTCTAGGCCTGGAGGCTAGAAAGTCCAAGATTAGGGGCCCACACTGGTGAGGGCCTTCTTAGGTACAATCCCATCGTGGAAGGCAGCACCTGGGTGAGAGAGAGAGAGCAGGAGACTCCTTTATAGTTAACGCCACTCCATTCCCATGCACGACCCTCTTGACCTGGACACCTCCCAGGTGACACGGCTCACAGTGTTGCTCTGGGGATCAAGTTTGCAACACACACCTTTGGGGGGGACACATTCAGACCACAGCATCCCTCCGCTGCTTGAAATCCATGGCTTTCCCTGGAGCTCTTGGGGTAACAATTCATCCCATAGTCGACTCCTGTCTTTTCCTGCCTGGTCTTCTCTCTTCTTCAGCCTCATCCACCGCTCTGCCTCCTAGCAGTCTCCCCACATTTCCCTCGGACCTCAGGCCTTGGTTTCAGGCCTGCACCTGTCTTTGTGGTCAATTCCCTGTCCTCCTCTGCCTGGCTCTCACTTGTCCTTAGTGACACTCCTTGGGTCACCGCTGGTGGGTCAAGCTCTGGACTGTGACCTCCCCCACCACGCTCCTCCAATAGCACGTGTCCAGGTTCCGCTCTTGTGGGTCCTTTTCCAGTGGACTCTAAATGCCAAGGCCGATCGCAGCCTCTGGCACGTAATGGCACTCGATAAATGGCACTCGAATTAATGAGTGATCAGCAGTTAAACAGTTCAGTGCCAGTGAGCAGTTTCTTTTTATTCTCATGAATGAGATGCAGTCTCTTATAAACAGGTTTTGTGAAAGGTCGAATGTTCATTCTTTTCAACTTTTCCCCATCATTTCATGTTCCTATTACCCTGATTTCAAAAGAAACTGTTTAGCATGAATCTAATTCTAAGAGCATAAATTTATAGGGTCAGGAAATGAGAAATTGCTCTTGGGAAGGCTCTTGGGAATTTTCAGTCTGTGTCTCATGTTGGTAAAAATAAAACAGCTCCAGCCCAGCATGTGGAATAGGAGGTGAGTAAAACTGTGGCTTCTATCATCATTTCAGATAAAAAAATTCCCTTGTAGCAAGCGAATGCCACAGGACCCTTAAATTGACTTGGTAAAGGGATATTTTAAAAAATAAATGCATGCTGGGAAATGTCCTAATATACATAGAGAAACTGGGACTGGCAGAGGCTGGCCTCCTAGTCTGCAGCGACTAATAAGAAAGGAGAGTTCTACAGTAGAAGAGTGAGGAGAGGGTTTGGCCCACGTCTGGGCCCGGGCTCTCCTTTCAAGCCACAGGTCATCAGGCACGGCCCTGAGCTGATAGGACACTGTGCTTCTTCTATTCACTCGGGTGTATGTATGTTGGGGGCAGATTCTCCAGACTGAAATAGTTGGCCCTTTCGGGGTGAGATAATGAAGGGTGAGGTTGAGGGTTAGCCTTTCCTAGAAATAATCGCACTTACTAATGCTGCCTGAGTAAGGCAGAGGTTGAGCAAATTCTTTTTACTACGGTGTGATAAATAGCACTTAACTATTTCCAGTGACTTCTCTAAGCCCTTTTCAAATAATATATTCATTTCATCCTCATGACGACCCTATAATTCTCTCCAGTTTAGAAGAGGAAGCTGAGACTCAGAGACTTCAGGCAATTTATCCAGGACCACACAGCTAGGAAGCTGCATAGCTGGGATTTGAGATAGATAATCCGGCTGTAGAATTTGAATGATTAATTGCTCTACTAGGGAAGAGAACTTCACTGAATTCTTACTGAGTGTTTTAACTATCGGGATTTAAATCGTTTTCTTTAATTTTGACAACAAATGGTTGAGATCTCACTCCCACTTTGTAGTAGAAGGAGCTTTGCATCAGAGGCCGTGGGGGAGTGGTCATTGGCAGCCTCTCTCTCAGACCCCACCATTGTCCTGTCCTACCCTGCAATGGCCCATGCACCTCTCTCAGGGAGTCACTTTCTTCCAGCACCGCTAGAATCAGGAACACTGTGTGGATTTGTCCCGCCTACTCATGTCATCCCCCCAGATCCTAATGGAAGTCCCCAGGTGCACAAGGGAAGTGCTACTCTGTCTTACTGGGGAGAAAACTTTTGAGTTCAATGGTGAGGTGACTTGTTCAAGGTCAAATAGGCTGGAGATAAGAACAAAGGCACATTTTCTGCTTTAGGACCAGTGCAATTTCCACTTCTTCACAGCTCCTCCAGAGTTCTGAGTGACAGCTCAGTTGAGTGATCTTGAAAAGCTGGTAGATTGTTGGAAACTTTGCTTTCGACAACATCTTGAAAGCTAAATTTGAGGGGAAGGTTCAAAAAGGTAACTTTGAGTTTCTTTGTTCAAAGGAAGGAACAGAGAGACACGTTTTCAAATCCTCAAGTGATTGATTGGGGAAAAAGAAGTTGATTTTGCTCAACTTTTCCAAAGTTGCAATCCAGCCAAGTCATTCTGGGTAATACACTAACTTGAGCCTGTCTCCCCGGCTTCATGCTGTGTGGGTAAATTACCAAGGAGTATTGGAATTCTTATCTTCCGATTCTTCACTATCCCCAATACAATTTTGAAGGCTCTTATAATTTTGAAAGCCTGCCTTCTCAAATGGTAATAAACAGTTAGCCCCACTGAAGACAAATCCAATTAAATTGGCTCGAGAGCCGTAAATTAAAAAGTGGGGGGAAAAATCAGATGTTAAATCCTTGGGCACAGATCCTAGCCACTATAAATCAAGTTTTTGGCTTCATCTTGACATCCAAATCATCCACTCCAAATGTCAGCTTCCAATCTGCCCAACCACAAACTCAAAATCAAATTAAAGCTTTTGTGTAGTTGTTTCGGGTCCCTCTCTTTCTCTTTCCGTATTATCATTGTACTAACCCTTCTTTCCTTAGCGCAGAGTCAGAAAATCCAGGCTTGGGTTTGCAGAGGGACTTTGGCTTTGAGGTGGCAAGACAGATTGAACTTCAGGAAAATCGCTCTATTCTGCCACAGTAGAATGGGTTGGTGTTATAGATCCACAGGGCAAGACAGAAGCTTAGGGAGGTGTAAACTCTTCATTTTATGCAAGAGTTTGTGGCTCAGAGCAGAAAAGCAGCACAGTAGAGTGGCAAAAGCCCAGGAGGACTGGATTTGAGTTGTGCTCGTTTTTTATCTGGTGGAGTGACTTGGAGCAATTGATCCTATTTGCATGCAGTTGTTACATCTTTAAAGTGGAAATAAAGGCATAGACTTAAAGGGGAGAGCATGCAACCTGGCATGTGCACTTTTTCCCTACTGTGCGAAGTCAGAGGATAGTGGTGGCAGCCCTGGCATCGGAGTCCCAAGCTGCTGGCTTGGCAGACTCGGTGCTTCCCACGGGCCCTTTGAAGGAGCCGCGTTCATTCTTTACTGCCTTTTCTGCTTTTGCAGAAATCTTTTCAATCAAGCCATTTTCTCTCTTGGAGAACAGCTAAGCACATATAATTTTTTCTGTTCTTTTTATGAACCTCAGGTGAAACCCAAATTCTCCTATGCAAATGAAGCTAGAGCTCTTCCCTAACCTGATTACCTATGGAGAGGGTAGTCTCCAGGGCAACCAGGCCCCAGAAAGGCTCCCAGTGCAAGTCTCAAGCAAATGCACCTGTTTTTAATTAGCCAGAACAAAACCAATCCTGCCAGCAGCGGGGATGCCTGGTAGCCAGAGTTAACCCCTTCGTGCTCCCTGCTCCAAAAGACTGAGGAAGACGCTAGCTCAACTGAGCTGTCCCCAGAGCTGCTGCTGGTATGTGGACCCTGCCATGCCCTTCCTTCCCAGCACATGGCCCTGCCCTTCCTGGCCCTGCATTCCGAGGGCAACCTTGTCACCATCCTCCCGCTGGGAAAGTGGAAACTTCCTCAGCGCCCCTCCCTAGCACATTGTTTTACCCCCATAGCCCCGTTGGCATCATGATCTGATACCTGCTCACAAAAGCACGTGCGACGCGAGAACTACCCTATTTTCTCCTCACCAAGAAACTGAGCTCAGGGAGATCGTGGGGCTCTGGCAAGTTCAGAGCGCTATGGAATGGCAAAGCCAGGTTCAAACTCACCGAATCCAGTCCCAGTTCCCAGACCTGCTCCCTGAGCCCCTGGAGCTCCGCCATCCCTTTAGAGCAGATGCTCATCGTTGACAGGCCAATGACCTGGCTTTGTCCCAGGGCAGGTAGACAGAAGATAGTTTTTTGAGAAATGCTTCCTGAGCCTTAGTGGTTCCTGCTTCTCACTATAGTTCGGAATCATTTGAGGGATCTTAACCAAAAATGATGGTCAGATTCCATCTGAGGACAATGAGGTAGGAGTGTCTGGGAGCTCCAGTACTTCCTGAAATCCCCCTAGGTGGTCCTAATACACAACCAGACCTCAGGTGGACTCTGGTGGCCCTGCCCACCCTGAGAAGTTATGGTTTTTGAGATAGGGAAGGGATGGTGGCATCAGGATGTTGGGAGGGACAGAGGGCTGGGACTAATTCCATCTTCAGAGTGGTCGGCAGACTTGCACAAATGCTATCCCCTCCTGGACTCCTTGTTGGGGTACTGCCCTGGTCCCTTGTGTTCATGTAATCAACCAGTGTGGTAATCAAGCTGGGTTTATGGTAATGGTTACAGATTCTTTTTCTTTCTGGTAAGACTCTTGGCATTTCATAACCAAGAAGGAAGCGTAGGGCAAAACCGACTCAGAGCTGAAAGAAAAGTGGCGCAGGAGTGATCACACACACACACACCTGGGATAAGAAGCGGGTTTATTGTCAGGAGCCTGACAAGGCTGCTCTGCGCAGAGAGGGACAGCAGCAGCCAGGAGGGACAGCAGCAGCAACTCGCCCTTGAATGTTGCCTTTTATAGGCTGGAATCATGGCCACGCCCCAGGGGCGGGTTTAGTCGTGACTGACATAGCAAGCATCCCCTGATCTTGTGGAAGGCAAGTGTGTTTCTTGGGAACAGAGACAGGCAGTTTTCCTATCAGAGGAGGGAGAACAAGAAAACCTTTATCTTCTCAAGGAGAGAACAGGGAAACCAGTACGACCCCATCTCAGGGGCCGGTAAGTTGTTTCCTTTCTCTTAATGGGAGAACAGGGAGGGACCAGCATGTCCCCAGGCTGGGAGGTTTTTCGGGCTACTTTCTATTTCTTGGGAATAAGAACAGTATTCAAAGAGTGGGGGTGGGGAAAAGGAAGATGGCTGCAGTTATGCTAACGGGAGCTGTCGCCTCTTCTATGGATGGGAAACCTGGAGAAGACAGAAGGCTAAGCAGAGTCCTGCAGGGGGAGCCCCTGCAAGCTTGTGCATGCACACGTGGAGTTTTGCATGGAGTTTTGGAGTTCTTGGGTGTGGATATTTTTCTGCATTTAAATTTTTTTTTTATAGAATGCATTTATGCACTGTGATATACCATACATAGATGGGATATAATTTCTCATTTTTTCAAAGTTACATGTTGCAGAATCATATTGGTCATGCAGTCACATATATACATACAGTAATAATGTCTGTTTCATCCCACTATCTTTCTCATCCCCACATCCCCTCCTTCACCTTCCTTCACTTCCCTCTACCTAATCTAAAGTAACATTATTTTTTCCTAGTGCCCCTGCCTTATTGTGAGTTAGCATCCACATATTAGAGAAAACATTCAGCCTTTGGTTTTGTGGGATTGGCTTATTTTGCTTAGCATGATATTCTCCAACTCCAACCATTTACTGGCAAATGCCATAATTTCACTCTTCAAAGCTGAGTAATATTCCATCGAGTATATATACCACATTTTCTTTATCCATTCATCTATTGAGGGACACCTAGTTTGGTTCCATAGTTTAGCTATTGTGAATTGAGCTGCTATAAACATTGATATGGCTATGTCACTTATAGTACGCTGATTTTAAGTCCTTTGGGTATAAACCAAGGTGTGGGATAGCTGGGTCAAATGGTGGTTCCATTCCCAGTTTTCTGAGGAATCTCCATACTGCTTCAAATTGGTTGCACCAATTTGCAGTGCCACCAGCACTGTCCCCACTTTTCTGCATTTTTAAGGGCAGTCGTTTAACAATGGGATCCACCCCGGTCTTTCTGATTCGGTAAGTCCAGAGTGGAGCCTAAGTTTTTGCGTTTCTAGTAAGTTCCAGGAGATGATGAGGATGGTGCCAGTTTGAGGAGGATGCTTTGAGAACCGCAGCTCTGGGACAAAGCCCTCTTTTCTTGTACCTGTACTATAGACAAGTGAGCTCAGATACAGAGAGAGGCCACACAGCGAGTTCCGGGCTGAGCTAGCAGTGTCAAGTCCCACCCACTCCACTTCAATCCAGCTTCACTTGTGAAGTAGGACAGAGACCCCTACCCCAAGGACCCCTTGCCATAATTAAGCTTCTCCTCTTGTCAGACCAGCCGGGTGTCTGCAGAGGTTATTGTGGCTGGTAGTTACTTCTTTCTTGTAAATGCCAGGTTTACACACAAAAGGTGTGACAGAGTTAAACTGCAAGCTTATTGTACGGAAAGATATCATCTCTGTTTTCTTGGTAAAAACGTGTGAAACCTGTGTCAGGCCTAGAGAATGGAACAGAGAGCATGTGTCATGCGACTGGGTATAAAGTTCAAAGAACTCCCAGGATCTTTGTTCTGAGAATCTTAGGCAATAGCCCTCTCTGCACCCTGCAGTCAATGAACCTGTTTCCTGAAAATTCCTCAGGTGTCCAGCCTCTCCTGTGTCAGGACCTTACACTGTCTGCCTAGGGGATGGAAAGGCTCTGGATTTCTGGCTGCTTGCCACATTACCACACCCTGTTACCTGACCTAGGCTAAGCAGGGGGCGTGGCTATGAGAACCAGAACCGCCCTGCTGGTCACTGATTGGCTATGGCCCATTATAAAGCACTGCCCACCTTTTCAATAAACGAGATCCTGCACTGACTGACTGGACTCCCCCGAATGTTCCTGTGTCCTTTGAGGGCGGGGGGAGGGAATTCAAGCGGCCTTCGCTTTCCCAATCTAGCATCTTCGTTGGGTAGGCCTCTCCGGCCTCTTGTGCTGGACAAGAGAGGTCCATCCCGGGTACGGGGGGGCGGGGGGGTGGGTAAAGACCCCAACCCCTTATATAACTTCGCGACATTCCTGGCCTATTTCACTCACCTGTGACAAGCAAGGGTCAGCAGACAGGTTCCTGCCATTGACTTAAAGGTGCATAAATGATACTAAAGGTCAGAATGGGTTCACTGTCCAAAGAAAAATGGAGTGTCCCACGAACATTGTCATAATTTGGGCTGAAGCAGAGGACGGTGCTCAGGAAGAGATCAGGGAAGTGACTACAGCTGAGCTTTGTCTAGAAGGACGCTTAAAGGACAAAAAGAGAGCCACTTGTCGTTGAGTATCTAATGTGTGTTAGCCACTTCATGCATATTCTGAAATTTAGCTCCACTGAATTCTCACAATAATGGGGTATCACACCAAATTCACACAAGAGGAAGTCAGATACTGGGTTCTTTCTAGTGTCGTGCCATGTGTGGGACAAAACCCCTAAAAAAAACAAACACCAAAAAACAAAACAACAGCAACAAAACCCTCTTTGTGTTTTATTCTGGTTTTGTGTTGATGTGAAAATGTGACCTTTGCAAAGGGGCAGTGAAGGGCTTCAGTAAGTGTGTTCCTGGAACTCAGGTGACACCATCCCATTGGGTGGGCCTCTGTGTGGGGTGGGATGAGCTAACAGCAGGCGACAGCCAGGTTGCAGCAGGCTGGGCTGGAGACTCCCAGAAGAGGGAGTAACCTGACTCCCCGGGCAGCCAGGGCACAGGGGGCCAGAGTGCGCAGTGACGAGGCACAGGAAGCAAGTGTGTCCGGGACAAGGCTGCCCCTAATCCCGCTCCACAGGCAGGGCCATAAGTGTGCACTCTCTTGTTGTGGTTGGGCTGTGGTTTGTCCCTCTGGATTCAGTTTGGTCCCCAGTGTGGTGATGTTGCAGGCCTAAGAGGTGGTGACTAGTGGGAAGTTAGGACAATAAAGGCACTTAATCCTCAGGGATTGAGGTAGTTCTTATTGGACCTCCATCAGTTCCTTAGTGAGGGTTGCTATAAAAGAGCAAGCCAGGCCCCCCTCCACTCTCTGCTACCTGTCCTGCTATGTGAGCCCTTCACATTTGTTTCCACCATGACACTTTTCGCAGTGAGGCCCTTGCCAGAGCCAACACCATGCTGCTTGGACTTACCGCCTCAAAAACTGTTTATTTAGTAAATCTCTATTCTTTGTAAGTTACCCAGTCTCAGGTGTTTTGTTACAGCAGTGAAGCACTGACTAATACACCTACCTCTCAGGAGGTATAATACAGATATTCTCCACTGGAGGGATTCAATAGGAAATCATGTGGTAGTAGGTTTTTGGGAAAGAGGACAGGAGGCAGACTAGAATAGAGGAATTAGGTCAAGCTTATGATATTTTTTTCTCTTGTTATCAATATTAAATAACCAGAGTCCTTGGCTGCTGGGGGCCAGCCCCAGTCAGGGGGTACAACGCGCGCGCTCAGCGAAGTACGGAGGCAGAGAAGCAGCGATGGGGAAAATAACACACCGACACATGAGTCAGGTTGTGGAATCTTCTCTCTTTACTTTCACTTTGTTATAAGTTTTAAGCATAATTTTTGGCAGCACAGAATGTTTACACTTCCTTTGGTGATTACATTATAGACATGACTTAATTTTTAGACATATTAAATTTCTTATTTTATATATTTCAAGGTTTTGAGGTCACTTGCACCTTTTCAAGGCTCTGTACATGACTGCCTGGGCATATTATGATTTCATCATTATTAATCTAATTAGTTTGGGTGAGAATTTCTCTCTCACGGATTCCCTGAAACTGTTCTCTTCTCTGCATACTATTTAGACTGTCTGATAAAAGTCAACTTTTTCTGTCTTGGATTCCACAGCACTATTGTTTATATTTTATAGCAGTGGTTTATGAAACCTAGAAGCAGGGCAAGGCTGAATGTTAGCTCATGGAAGACTTTTTGCTCTAAGGGATTTATATCTACTTTAAAAGTAAGAGAAATTTATTTTTAATCACAAAAAGACTCTTAAAACTTATTAACTAGAAATTAAGTACTTATAGAAAAAGGTTTGTGTTACTCTTTTTAAGAAAAGATAAATGTACAGAGTTAGTCTGGATCTAAATAATTGAAATAGCAATACCTGGTGGCCATATATGTGAATAAAGAACTGAACAGCAAGTAGAAGTCAAAGTTAACTCTTTCAATAACATGATATCTTTCATGAAAAAGGAGAGGGATTTATAGAAAATGCCACAACACTTGGCTTTATCTTCTTGAATTTGGCAGAAAAAAAAATTATTTTTTGGATTTGTGGTTTTCTCTGCATTGAGGACGGAGCCTGGCTTTGTAGCATAAGAAAAACTGGGGAATAATGGAGAAGACACTGAACCCTGAGAGCCAGGCCACCAGGCTGCTTGTCCTGTTCTGCCCTGAATTCACCAAGGGACACTGGGCAGGCTGGGCCACCTCCAGGACTTAGGTCTCAAGTTGATTTATCTTTGAGGTCTCAGAACTCCAGAATCCCACGGTTCTCTAGGGAAGAATGAGTCAGCGTGTGGGAACAACAGAGAGTAAAGGTGGCTCTCCAGGAGCAGCCTGGGCCGTGGGACCCGGCCTCACATCGCAGGTGGTGGCAGCCTTTCAGTGCCTGCGGTAGCTGAGCCAGTGCATTCACTCAGTCAGGAAGAGAACACACCTGGTGGCAATGAGACTGAGCGTGAACCTGGCTCAGCCTTTCCTGTGCGAGCTGTTTGATCTTGCGTGTCTTTTCTTGGTGCGTCTCACCTATAAGAGGCTAAGCCTGCACCATAGAGGTGATGAGCACCTACTGGTTGGAGTTGCTTTTTTTTTTTGGTACCAGGGATTGAACTCAGGGGCACTGGACCAGTGGGCCACATCCCCAGCTCCCCCTCTTTTTTGTGTATTTTATTAGAGACAGGGTCTCACTGAGTTGCTAAGTGCCTCGCCATTGCTGAGGCTGGCTTTGAACTGGTGATCTTCCTGCCTCAGCCTCCCAAGTGCTGGGATTACAGGCGTGCGCCACCGCGCCCCGCATAGAGTTGCTTTTAGTATTACATAAAACAGGAAGACGGACACACTGTGCGCAGCCCTGACAGAATTCCAGGGTTCCACCACGGGCAGCTGAGTGTTACGGCTACTGCTGCTGCTGGCAATGCTGCTGCTGCTGCTCACACACCTGGAGGGTCGCCTGTGTTCTAGAAACCACATCAGGGAGCAGGAGTGGCGAGAAGGGCTAGAATTGCCCCTGCCCTCAGGAAGCTCTCAGTCTTCACATGCTAACCCCTCCGTGTGTGAACTCATTCTGACAAAGGTGGTCAGGGAGGAACGTGCCTTGGGAGTTTAGAGACAGGACTCTTCTGATGAGTCCTCAAACAAACCTCCTTGGGGAAATGGTCTTTGGGTCCCTGCAGGACTTGAGTGATAAAAGCATTCCATGGGGCAGACAGCCATCTGCCCTGTGATCCCCATCTTACCACATTCCTATCCCCTGGAACACGCGGGGGTCGTAGTAGTCTGCGTTGCTCTCGTTAGGACAGGTGTCATTTAATCTCCCCAGATTTCAAGCACTTCAGCTGAGTCACTTTCTCAATGTGCCAGTGAGTTCAGGATAAATAGAGGCTGCAGATACATGGGTCTGCAGCACTGGGCGCTGGTATGCTTGATGCATGGCCCGCCAGGCTGTTGGATTCCTCACTGATTCCCCGAGGAGCCCACAGAGAGAACGGCAGGGCCATCAGCTCCCCAGCAGCTGAGGTAGGAGGGTGCTGGGTGGCATGGGAGCAGCACAGATCTTCAGGAAGTTTCTGGCTCAGGTTTCACTACTGCAGCCTGGGGTCTTTGACAGCCTGTTTTTTGGAGCCTTCACTTAGCGCGTTTATTTATTCAACAAACATCTGTTGAGTACTCACTACTGTCACACCATTTACTGGGAAGCACTCCTTGTCTTTATACAGCTCCTGCTCTAGACGAAAATACATATAAAGCACAGTTAAGGCAGAGATGGAGAAATGCCCACGTTTCTCTGGGTGTCCAGGAGGGGGCGCCTAACCCAACCTAATGGGGCAGTGTTGGGTTGCAGCTCAGCGGCCCCCTGCAGGTGGTGGCCAGAACTGCCCGATCTCGCTCTACCCTCCTGGCTGGGAACTGCCTAGCATCCCATCAGCTGTGACCATGCCATAGAGGACAGGAGTTCTTCCTTGAACCTTAGTTTTCTCAGCTGTAGAGTCAGTGTTGACTTCCTGCATTGACTCCCTCTCCCTGATTCCTTTGAAACCATGACTTTGATCATTAGTTTGCATTTATGAAAACAGCTATGTGATTTTTGTACTAAGGTGAACTTTTTCCTCTCAGAGCCTCATTTCCACCTTAGTGAGAAGCTGGCTCTGAGGATGGTGGTCTTGCCCACCTGTTTATAAGCCTCACCCCCCTCTGCCTCTTTCCCTGGTGGATTTCAACAGCACACCAACAACACGGTCCTCTTTCAAAGTGGTGAGTGTCACGACACCAGAGCAGCTTTTCCCAAAGTGGCTGGGTCACCTCGCTCTGTCACCTGGGGTGTGTCTTCCCAACACACGAGGCTCTGATCAATACTAGGAGAAAGGTATGCTTTCATTTGACTTCACCAGTTTCTGGCTTAAATGATTTGCAGAGCTTGCTCCACAAATTAAAAAAAAAAAAAAAAAAAAAAAAAAAAAAAAAGGTTTGGATGCAGGATTGTGAGATTCCATGACATTGAATGTGGCTGTAATGACTGGATTTAATCATCTGCAGGTGGCATTGCCTGGACAGTCATCAAAAGGCTACGCGTCACTAGAAAAGAACTTGTAAAATACAGCGATTGCCCTTATTTTTTAGGTGATACCAGGACTGTGTTGAGAAGGCCTGGGTTTGTCCTCACACTCTCTTATTCATTCATTGACACGTTCATCCAGAGTCTTTTCGACAAAAGCTGGTTTTCACTGGATCTGGCCTTTGTCCTTGGTTCCCATTGTGGCTTCCTTGGTTTCTCTTCTAGTTGCCTCCCTTTTAGCATCATTTCTTAATTACGTGACCGTCTATTCCTTTGGTCCTTTGACATAAACTCCCACTTCACTCCTTTTCCTCAGAACAGCTAATTTACTTCAGTAAGAATTCTCTTTGTTGTGACCCCTTCCCCCAGGTTCTGTGGCTTTGGGATCATGCTTGTGTGGCTACCTAGCTCCGGATTCCAATCTGGGTGTCTGTCCTCACCGCCTCCTGTTTCTTGGCCTATTCTCTGCCCTTCCCCAGCCATTCAGAGCCTCAGTTGTCAGTAACTTTGAGCATTGTGTTGATCATCATTGCAATCAGCAAGGACTCAATGAGCAGAATTCCCAGGTTCGCAGCAATGTTTCAGACCATATTCCAAAGTTCATGCAGATAGAATCCCCTATATATATAAAACATGTACATATATTATATATGATATATATTATATGTGTGCTATAGCATATAATATATGTAGATACATATTTATGTAGTATCTCTCTTCCTCTCCTTATTTCCTTTTACAGACAATATCAGGGATATAAAATATGAGAAATGCAAGGGTTAGGAGGGAACACCAATTCATGGCTGCCTTAATCAGGGATCCACTTTACAGAGGAAAGGAAACTGGGATTCAGAAATTGGAGAAGTAGCCCTGGAGCTGTGTCAGAGAGACTCACGGAGCTCAGAGGTGCTCTGTTGGCAGACTGTCTCAGGACCCCAGCTCGGGGCTGTGCTGCCCAGGGTCTGCACCTCCATGTGGGACCACAGTCTTGCAGAACATTTAGTGTGTCCATAGTCAGTGTTTTAGGAACCATAACTGAAGAAGGAGAGAACTAACCCCAAGCCCATCCCTGCTGGAGACACCTTGTCAGGGCTGTGGGCTGCCTATTTAAAAATGATGGATTCAATTTAATGAATATCTGCTCCCTAGATTTCTATCCCTATTAAGTATTTTGCAAGATTTTTATTACTGGCTAAGAATCTAAGTTATTTCCTCTCATTTTTCTTGCAAAAGATGAGTTCAATATTTCATCTGTTCTCATTTATTGTTAATTCTCTTTTCCTACTCATTTATTAGGAGACCCATTTTTCTTTGTGGTTTATCTTTTTCTCCCTTAAAGTGTTTATAAAATCCTCTCTAACTCTTTTACCACTTAAAGAGTCAGCTTTCCTTTTTTCATTGCCTGAGCCTATCTGGTTTGGCCTTTAGCTGAGACATAATCAAATTCTCTCCATCATTCTGATCTTTTTTCATTACGAAATTTCTTCAGACTTGTAATTTTCCGACTATCTCTTTTAAAGCTATAATGCCGGTTTCTATTTTCATCCAGTTTGGATGGGACGGAACTGCAATTCCATTTAATTGAATGGAATGCACTTTTATTGAGCACCTGCTGACTAATGCATGTGCAGTGACTGCCACAGTATACAGGAAGCACTCACTGTATGCCCATGTGGTAACTGTGATTTCTAACCCTGTGTTTGTTAATCCTCGTGTTACAAAGATGAAACAGAAATGAGGCATGCCTCTGCGTAAGACAGATCTTAAGGCTGTCACTGACCAGATCACTGTCCTTTTGTGGATGTCTGTCGCCTGCCTAGCAGGTGGAATTACAGACTTGGTGCTGAGGTGCAGGTTCATGCTTTGACCGTGGTGTGTGTAGCATGGCTTCCTTCCATTCCTCTCTTCCAATGTCATCTTTTCTCACAGTCTAATGTTTGCTTTTCCTCCAAAATTCTTCCTTCTTTCCTCCATGTTGCACTTTGCACCTTATGTTTACCTTGTTTGTGCACCTATTAGACACTATTTGGCTGTTGAAAAGCCCTCCTTTCTCTCCTAGAGGCTGAACTCCTGGAGACCAGGACTTCACCTCATTCTGAATTGAGTCCTTGGTGCCCAATGTACCATTCAGAACATTTGGCCAAATTAATAAAAACACCGGGTATAGATTTATTATTTTAGCAGTAATGATGAACTGATTGGGTGACCTGGAAGAAAAAGAATTCTTTACAGATGCAGAGACTTGGGAAGATTTCCTGGTAGACTTGACATTGACAACCAGACCATGAAGAATGAGTGGAGTTTCAGTGGTGAAACTTCATGGGGCTGGGCACATCCGGAGGAGGGAGGGTCTAACTGCTAGGAAAGGGCAGCAGTGGTAAAGTGCTGGCGTTCCTTTTATTGCTGACCACAGGATGCCCTTTAGAGCGGCTGAAGCAGGCTTTTTTAGAGGGAAAACGGATGGTGTCATTTGTGCATTTATTTCTCCTACAAATATTTGTTGAGTGTGTGTCTTTCTTTTGTAAATAGAAGCCTGGAAAGGCAGGAAGGACCACTGAGGCCTCTTGAACATTAGGCTGCAGAGTTTTATAGTTTGATGGTGAGGGAAGAGACAGAAAATGGGAGAGAGATTGTCTTTCTCTAAGAACTGGCAGGAACCATCCAAAAAAAATTAATAATAATAAAAGAGTGATTCAATATTTGCCTCAGAACTTTCATTTCTGTTCTCTCTGCTGACACTTTCAGGAGTCCCTTATTTTAGCATTATCTCCCCTTCCCCTGTGTAACTGCGTCCAGTTGTGGTCACTGATTCCTTGAGAAGGATCCTGCCTACTCTGTCCCTATAAGGCGGCTTCTCCTTGGTGCAGTGCTGGGCTTTTGCAGTGAGCAGTGGGGAGAGCCACAGACATGGGAGGTATCTCCTTCCCCACGCCCTGAAATCACAAACTCCAGGTGGCCTATTTCCTAGGGTGAATCTTGGCCGGATACCTGGGGTTGGGGAGGAGGGAAAGTAGGCTCCTTCCTTCTAGAGGGCCCGGGAGGAGTAGGTGGAAGTATTTTGAAAAGGACCACCAAATTCCAAATGAAGTTGGTTATGATCTTCAAACTGTATTCACTCTTAAAATATCAGGCAGTAAAACCAGCAATGTTTCCAGTGGAAACTTGCAAGAAAACACATTGGCACTGTTGTGTTAAATGGGTGTGGAAAATCTTCCAAGTCTGCGCCACACTGAGCCTGACAGCATTTGCAAAGCAGCCGCTGCAGGTGAGCCAGCCACAGATTTAACTCTCCTCAATTTTACTGCACTAAGAACTAAAAAAAAAAAAAGTAAGCTAGGATAAGGGAAGTCATTTACGTATTCATCCAGCCACTTGACATTTATTTAGTGAAAATGTTCTGTGTGCACAATGTGGGCTAGTGCGTGGACAGCAGCCACCTGGACTGCTGGGCACTAGTCTCTGAAGTCCCCTGGGTGGCTTTTCTATCCCCACCCCCTGAATCTGGACTGGACCTGGGATCTGCTCCACCGTAGAAGAGGGAGCAAGTCTGGTCCTTGGGCTTTGAGTTGAGGTGTTAAGAAAGCCTGGAATCTTGGGCCCCCTCCTCCGGAAATGCCTGCTTTTTTGGTAGACCTGAGCTGCCAGGAGAAAGATCCAACTTTCCTGCTGGGGAGAACCATGTGGGAGGAGAAGGAGAGAGGCCCCATCGCTTCCAAGTGGCGCCTCCACGTGACGCCCAATTGGCCACCATGTGATGGAACCTCACGAGACTCCAGGTGAGGCCCCGAGGCCGTCCCAGTTGGGCTCCAGCTACAGAATCCTGAGAAATAGTAATTTGCTTGATGTTCTACTGCTTGGCTTTAGGGTGGCTTCTGAGGCAGCCGTAGAGAAGCAGAATAACCCCTCCTGTTCCCTGCCATCTGCATTTGATGGTTTTACTGCTATAACTTCCTTGACAGGTCCTTGTCATGATGCCCATCTGTGGTGATTGACTTCCCAAGTTCCTCCTGGGTCTTATTGGAAAAGCTGCCCCACATCTCCTTAGCAACACCAACGGCTGTTCTTTATTTTTTTCTCCTCAAGGAAGAGAGAGATTTGACATTTTTTTGGGGGATCCACAGGTACATGTTGGCATTTAAGAGGAATGACCTGTTCAAATCCTCGCAATATCAATAAACAGACTGTCCTCACTTACCTCCAGTTTATGAGAAGAAAACTGGGCCAAGGTTGATTAAATTATCCGAGATCAACTGAGTTGGTATGAAGGAGCCTATAATCAAGGAGATAGCTAAAGATTGCGGTTAGCTGAGAGCCATAAAAGATGTTCTAGTTTCCACCTGATGTTGATACATTATTCAAAGAATCTTTGTATGCCCGTGAACACTGCGTGACACACCTGTAAGCTCGAGCTGTAAGCACGTGTCCTTGTTAAAGCTATATGTATATAACTGGGTGAGGTTCGTTAGTGTGTGTGGGGAAGAAGAAGGTGGTGGTTGGAGTTAGAGCATTTGGAGTGATTGCTGGAGCTGGAGAGAGGAGAAGAATAAAAGACCTTTTTTCATTTTCATCCTGCCTCCGAATTTTCCTGTGGCGTTCGCTGCTCCAAGCGACTTCCGCTTCAGGCAGCGACATTGGTAGGCCATGGGGAAGCCGAGCCTCGGTTCTTCTGATTCTCAACTCAGAACGTATTTCAACAGATCATCACTCCTGCTGTTTTGAAATAGCAGCATCACTCTTGGTCTCGATCTGGCCCAGTCAGGAAAGTGTCTGCACTCAGCCCAGGGATGGGCTATGAACGCTAAGCAGCCCTCAGTATCTCCAGGAGCCTGACCTGTGCCCTCACAGGGGACCTCCACATAGTTCCTCGTCACTCCCAAGGACCCCAGTCTGATTTGTAACCCCTTCCATCTCTTGAAGCTGCCCTCTGGGAAATCGAAGCATCCTCTCTGAGGCTACCAAGTCCACCTTCTGGCTATACTCTGATGTTCCACCGGAAGACATAGAAAAGAGGAGTTGATGGGCTGAAAGGCTGGTGCACACTCCAGCCAATGGCACCTTTAAAAAAATGTAGGAACATTTCTGAATTAGGGCTTCCTCAACAGAAATCATTATGAAGATGTAGGATCAATAGTATAGGGTGGAGGCAAGAGGGAAGGCAATCAGTGTTTCATTATATCTCCTGAGGTTTCCAAAGCAGTGGCTAGAGGAGAAGGGAAGCTTTTAAGAAGAAAAATGGTGCATATAAATGGCTTGGTAAAATAAGCGTTTTCACATTTTACTTAGAGAAAAACGTAGTGTATGTTTTAGTAGAGAAAAGTGGATATATCAATAATTTATCAAACTTCTTTCCTTTGGGAAAATGCAGAGTAGTATCTCCATAATTCTCTGGAAAGGGGTTCACTTTTAGTTTCCATCAATAGAAAGCACCTAAAGTAAGAAACGCGGGAAAGCCGGTGGTAAGGACATGTCCGAGAGGAGGCAGGATCAGGCCTGGCTCTGGGCCCTACTTTGCCACCTGCTGGCTAGGGGACATGGGCGAGCTCCTTCCTCCTGCCCAGAGGCTTTGCTCTCCCATGTGAAGAGTGACAAGAAAAGGAACCACTCAGCAGCTCCTGAGTCACGTGGTCTTACTGCCCACTTTTCCTGGGGCCACAGAGGCCCTGCAGTCTTTCCACACAGCTCTGGAGGCCTCCACCTGGGACTTGGAAATCTCTGAATAAGAGGCCCTTTGTTTTCTTTCTGGCTGTGTAGTCAAACTTTATGTGAATTTTCAGAAAAAATTAGAACATTTGTATTAATGGGCTTCTACCTTGTCAACAGTGAAGGGCAAAAATCACACTGGAGACAACCGTGCAGCCAAGAGATTTATTCACCAGCCTTTATGGCTGGTTGGAGGTAGAAGTACAGGGAGAGAGGAGTCAGGGAGAGGGGAGTGTGCAAGCTCTGGATGGAGGGTCAGTGCTTGGTCCTGACGGCTGTGGTCTCTGGAGCTATTGGCCAGGGCAGCTGCTGTCGGGCTGGAGCAACTGCCGTTGGGCTGGAGACAATGAGGCTGGAGCTGTTGCAGTGGCTGCTTCTTCTCTGCAGGGACAAGCTGTTGTGTCTGAGCTCCGGGTAGGCAGGGACTTAAGTAGGGATTTCTGGTGTGTGTGTGTGTGCCTGAGTGACCTTTCTTTTCCCAGTAAACAGGATGACCTTTAAGCCGATTGGCTCCTGCCTGGGGAACAGAGTGACATTTAAGCTGATTGGCTTCTTCCTGGGGAACATAGCGACCTTTAAGCTGATTGGCTCCTGCCTGGGGAAAATGAAACCAGGTTGCTCCTAATGGAAATTTCCTTGGGGGAGGTGGCCTGTCGGCCCAAGCCTATCTATCAAACATAATTGCCACCATCAGTGAAGATAGTCCTTCGCCATGATCCATTCCCCAGGTGTTTACTTCTGTAACTTCTCCTTTCTAATGGTCCACAGGCTTCTGCCTCTAGCAGGCTCTGGAGCCTGTCTCCTGCACCCTTAGGCAGGCCCCACAGAGTCTTTGTAAAGTAGCTGAGGCAGCTGCGGTACTGACACACAGTGGGAGCTCTCTGTGTGGCTGGGCTGTTATTAACACACAGAATGTGAGTCAACCAAAATGGTAGGAGAACTCTGCAGTGTGTTTCTTAGCAGCTAATTGGTTTGTTGTGCTTAGGACAAGTTTCCAGATATATGCTATGGAACCTCCCCCACAACACTGAGGAAGCATCGAGTGTGGGAGGGAGAATGACTAAGGGAAAAATTAACTTGCTACGAGAAACAGAATAAAACTGCTCTTAAATTTCAAGCAGCATATTATCAAATTTGAAAAAGATTTAATAATATGTATAATGGCTTGGTACTTGGAATATATTGAACAATGGTATTATTAATCTCCAGCAAGGCATCTTGGCTGGGCTGAAGCAAGGTCTCTGATACTTTTGCGGGCAGAGTTAGGTGGCACTCCTCTCTTCTGAGTACCAAAGAGCCACCTAGGAAACCCTGAACCAGGGGACCACTGAGATTTAGAAACAGGAGCCTATTCATTCATATAGTTCATACTATGGTGTTAATGGATTTGCTTTTCCCAGAACAATTTTGTTGTTTTGTTGCTAGTTTTCTGTGAGGGAAAGTTGAGTGGCTTAGTTTTCTTATTCTTCCATTTTATACATTCAACTTTGTATCAAAATAGTACATTTACATAATTTAATAAGCCAAATAGAATCATAGGGCTTACAACAATAATGATAACATAGCAATTCTTTGCCCTTCTCTCCTACACTCCAAGTTCTTGCTTCTTAGAATAAACCACTTTCAATTTTGTGAGCTGTTTCTTCTGGTGTTTACCTCCTTGTTCCCAGGCAATATGCTTAATGTACCACTTTTGTTTGACCAGTGCGTGGATTGTGGTTAGCATTCTCCTGTGGAGGGAAGTGTTCAGTGCCAGAGACCTCCTCCATGTGTGCAGATTCTACCTTCTCTTGTCCCTCCCATCCATCTTCCAGTTTTTGTTTAAATCCATATTCAGTGTTCATATTATTATTGTTATAGAAACATCACTCACAGATGATCCACATTATATTCTATATTTATTTTTCCATAACAATTTATTCCACTTTTCTTTTAGTTTATCATTGTTTATTTCTTTCATTTGCTTTGTTATGGAGGTAACTGTCACTCATATTTTTCCACACTCTTCAAAAAACCTATAAAACCTCTCTGAATACAGCCAAATATATCAGCAAATATATCATTTCCAGAGCTTTTGGTGCCCCCCTATGCTTCTGTTCCATTCTGGATTACACCACTGTCATCTAAGGCCTTTCTCTTCCACTCATCAGGGAAGTCTCTTTGCCTCCTGACTGATCCTGTTTTCTGGATCCCTCTATTCCTCTTGCTTGGTCTACTTTCTCATCTTGGCAGAGCACATCCTCCAATACCTTTCTGAGTAGACATGCATAAAAGTCATATTTTTGTGAGTCTCTACAAGTCTAAAATGAATTACAAATACAATATTGATAGAGTCTTCACTTGTAGAAATTAAGAAGCATTCTCCTAAGTAATATTGAGATCTTGGATTAAAGAATAAATTAATTTTGAAAAATGATAACAACAGATACTTGGTATTAGTCCATCCCAGTAGGCAGAAGAACTCCATTCAGAGATTGGAGAGAAATGAAGAGATTTTACTAAAGTGATTTTATCATCTATCTATCTATCATACATACATGTATATACATATGATATATATCATTCCTCAGTATCTATGTAGGACTGATTTTAGGTCCCTCCACAGACACCAAAATTTGAGGGTGCTCTAGTCCTTTTTATGAAATGAAATAGTATTTGCATGTAACCTATACACCTACTCCCCTACACTTTAAAGCATCTCTAATTGCTGTTTTATTTTCACCACCAGAGGAGATGCAGAGTCTGGGACTGATCCCTCTGGATGGGTATTGTGATCATTGCCACCCATCCACCTTTCACTCTTTCCTCTTCACTGCATTTCTCTGCCACCACTGTCCTTGATGAAGGCTTCATTATGGGGAAGGAGGAGGACTGCTTACGGCAGAGCACGAGCTCACCCAGAAGGAATGACTACCGATTTGGAGTTCACCTTCTTTAAAATGTTCATGTTGAGCCTCCTGGATGCTGTGCGCCATGTTGGATGGTGATAGCACACACTGATTGGTTTGTCTCAGACTGACCCTGGAGGAAGTATCAGACCCATTTTACAAAAGAGCAAACAGGTGTACTGAAAGGATGGGTAAGTGATTTGGGCCAGAAAATAATTTTCAGATCTGGGAATGAAATCAATATTACTCAATTCTAAACCTAGTACTTTCCCTACCACACCACAGCTGCCTATGTCTCCCCATTTTATAAAGGGATGAAGGCAATGCAGGTAAGTCTCTGGATTCCCTCAGTTGGAGACGATGGTGGTGGTTGGGGCCATCTTGCTGACCTGGGTTCTGGGGGAGAACTGTGCTGCCCCTGGAGTGAGGGAAAGGGCACAGCTACTACAAAGATTTGCTACTAATAATCTCTTTCCTTTACCAGAGTTCCAGGCTCACTCAGAGCTGTGCTGTTTCTAGGTGTGTGTTTGGGTGGCTCCTGGTTCTCTCTCATGCTCCATTTACTCACTTCTAAGGTCAGGGTGGCAGTTTAGATTTATTGGATAGTCCTGAGAAATTAATAAGATTATGCAGGTGAAGTGTCTGGTAAAATGTTGCTTTTATGGAGTTCCACATTTGAACTAGGGTGATCCACCCTTCCTACAAACATTCATGGAAGGGCTTCTCTGTGTCTGATCCAGATACCTGTATGTAGAAGAAAATAGTCAATATTAAAATATGCTTTGTGTTAATCCAGTTCTTTTAATTAAAAAAAAATCAAACATTATGAAGCTTTTTTTAATTTTGAGATTCTGAGGATTAAACCCAGGGCCTTGTGGATGTTGGGCAAGCATTCCACCACTGAGCTACACCCCAGCCTTAAAGCACTTTTATCTTAGCTAGTTTCATTTCTATCTCTGCATTTTATTTCTGTCATATTAACTCTGTAGGAAATATTTTCATACTTGGGCTTGTCTAGATTCAGAACAGGAATCCAGACCCCAACTCCCAAGTACTCTGCTTCTCTCCACTGACTGGTTCTAACTTTTTTCTTCTCTCTTCCGACTGTTGTGAAAATTTGACCAAAAATATAGATGTGGCATATTTATGCTAATATAGCTATTTTAGAATCATTCTTTCCCTTCAGCTTCAAATCTCTCAGGGATTAATTTGGCAAGAAAGAAAGTAGTAACTTTTATAGAAATTAGTAATTCTAATCCTTTTATTCTAAAAAAGATTTGCTACTAATAATATCTTTCATTTACCAATGGGTATTTTTGAAGCTGAAGTCTAAGGCAATTTACACTTTGATTTTAGTGCCTGCTATTCTAAGAGCATGATTGCCACTACCTTTAATAAGTTCTTAACTTCAGCAAAATAATTTGCAAATTCTTCTAGATAATACATAGGTAATACCCTTATCAGCAGAAAATGCTTAGTTTTGCTAACTAAAGTTGAAAATTGTGAAATATGCCACATACTAAGCTTTATATTTTTCTTCTAAGGCCATTTGCTGGGATTGAGGTAGAGTTTTTGCTGTGTGGAAAATATGGAAAATTTATATCTTACATCATGATACATTCCACTTTCTTCGCTAAGAATCTTTCATTATCTCTTTTGTAAAAGGAATCTTTGGGTTTTGGGGAATAAAATCCTCAGAAACTATGAATAAAGGGTAAGTTTTTCTTTTCATAGTTTCCCCAAATGAGGGGAAATGATTCAGAAAAGATAGGTATTAGCATTTAAAAACAATAGGTTTTCTTTTTTTTTTTTTTTTTGTGGTACCGGGGATTGAACTCAGGGGCACTCGACCTCTGGGCCACATCCCCAGCCCTTTTTTGTATTTTATTAGAGACAGGGTCTCACTGAGTTGTTAAGTGCCTCGCCATTGCTGAGGCTGGCTTTGAACTTGCGATCCTCCTGCCTCAGCCTCCCAAAGTGCTGGGATTACAGGTGTGCGCCACCGCGCCCGGCTTGGTTTTCTTTTCTCTTTTCTTTCTTTCATTCTTTTTAAAATGGTGCTGGGCTGGGAATTGAACTCAGAACAGATCTCATGCTAGGCAAGTGCTCTACCCCTGAGATATATCCCCAGACATATAACTTTGCTTTCCAATTTAAAAAAATCCAGAATTTCTTGAGAATACTACATTAGGAATTTTGACACTAGTATATTTCAAATAAATTTCCAGAAGTAGTTAATTATTTCAGATCACATGTTCTGGAATAATTTTAGTTAATTTGGAACACATCTAATCACATACATTTGCATATGTATTAAATTTCTATTTTATGATTTTTTTTTTTTTTTTGTACCAGGGATTGAACTCAGGGGCACTTGACCACTGGGCCACATCCCCAGCCCTTTTTTGTATTTTATTAGAGACAGGGTCTCACTGAGTTACTAAGTGCCTCGCCATTGCTGAGGCTGCCTTTGAACTCGCGATCCTCCTGCCTCAGCCTCCCAAGTGTTGGGATTACAGGTGTGCGCCACCGTGCCCGGCATCTATTTTGTGATTTTAATATGTTATGTGTGTGAATGAGTGTGTGTGTGTGCGTGCCCATGTGTGTGTGAGATGATATGGCTTCCCTACTGAAATGACTTCTAAATGCATTGACTACTTACTTTGTTCAGGTGATGTCATGTGTGAATCTCCCTTACAATGTATCCTACAAGTTAATTACCATCATCTCTATTTTATAGATTAGGAACCTCAAAAGGGTCAAAAATCATTCATTTAGCACCTAGAAGCACTGCATTCCAAATCTCATGCATATTCCACAGCTTCTTCCCTACCAAGCTTGGAACTTGAATCTTGGAAGACTTTTTATGCTGAGCTAATGCATCTGTTCCTCAAAGCTCCATGTGTTGCAAGAAGGTGGGAAGTCTGGGTCTTTTTCTTGGAATTTAGGAAATCACAGGACTATGTTCTGTGGGCCAGTTATGAGGACTCACTTTGGCTGCAGGGAATTCTTTTCCTTCTTCTACTCCCACCTTGGATTTGGAAACTTTCTGTTTTTGTGCTCACAGAGGTAGATGAATCAGTTGGTTCAGACAAATATTTCTGATTAGAATATTTATGGAAAGCATTGCCCAGGCTATTGTTCTCTTGAAGGCACTGTGCCAGCGTAAGTGGTGAACCAAGCAATCGTTCACTGAGCAGCTGTGTGTGAAGTAGCAGGCAGAGGCCGCATGGCTTCCAAACAGGATGCCTTCATTTTTTACCACCAGGTACTGGGGCCTAAACCAATCACCATAAAACCGATTATCAAATGCAGCCATGATAAAGGGATGAAAGACATCCTAGGGATTGACTTGACAGGGGGGTGGGTGCACCTCCCTTCAGAAGGCCAAGGAAGTGCCTCCTTGAGCAGAGGTATGTACTGGGCCTTAACAGAATGGGTGAAATTGGAGCAGGTGTTGATGAGGTCTGAAGGGGAGTTCTAGGCAGGACATGCCCAAGCACAGGCGCAGGGTGAGAGGTGTGGGAGTGGTCACGAAGAGCCAACCTCTAGTCATGCACTCTTTACTCCCTTGAATGACTTTACACTCTACTCCAGAGCTCTCCAACTTTTACTGGCATCTGACCTTAGAACTGTTTCTCATGCATGCCTTCCTCCTTGGACCCGAGAGTCTACTGCATTTATCTGGCTTTGACCTCAGGAATAAAATGTCCATCTCAGTCCACTCATATTTCAGACTCCTTCTCTGCAGACTCATGCACTGACCATCCTTGGAAAAGAGCTTGTCTGGTTGAGCTCAGCTTCCAGAATCAGACACCGTGGCACAGTCTTCGTGGAGTCTGTCTAACCAGGCTCACTCCAGTCCTATGGTAGAAAACAGGTGGATGTGATGAGAGATTGCATTCTGAGATAGAAATGGCTTGTTTATTTGTTTTTATTTATTTTTGTGTTATTGGGCGCTACCCCTAAGCTATATCCAGAGTCCTTTTGGACTTTATTTTTAGACAGCGTTTGAGTCAGCATTTTAGTTTCTGTGATCAAAAGACCTGATGAGAACAATTTTAGGGGAGGGAGTTTGTTTGGGGCTCACAGTTTCAGAGGTCTCAGCTCCCTTTCTCCAGGCTCTGGGTGAGGCAGAATATCATGGCAGAAGAGTGTGGGAGAGGGAAGCAGGTCAGGGCATGATCAGGAAGTGGAGAGAGAGAGAGGAACTCCACTTTCCAGATACAAAATCTATACCCCAAGCCATGCACCCAATGCTGACCTCCTCCAGCCACACCCTACCTGCCTTCAGTTACCACTCAGTCAATCTCCATCAGGGGATTAATGCACTGATAAAGTTAAAGCTTTTATAACCCAATTATCTCATCTCTGAATGTTCTTGCATTGTCTCACACATGAGCTTTTGGGAAACACATAATATCTAAACCATAACAGACAGGGTCCTGCTAATTTGCTCAGGATGATCCTCTTGCCTCAGACTCCTGAATCATAGATATGTGCCACTGCATTTGGTAAAAAATGGCTAATTTAACAAATTTCAGTTACATAATTTTTTTGTTTGATTTTTGGTACTAGGGAATTTACCACTTTGCCACTGAGCCTCATCCCTCGCCCTTTTTTATTTTTTGTTTTGAGACAGAGTCTCATTAAATCGCTGAGGGCCTTGCTAAATTGCTGAGATTGGCCTCAAACTTGCAATCCTCCTGCCTCAGGCTCCCAAGTCACTGGGATTACAGGTATGCCCTACCATGCCTGGCTGTCATTTACATAACGATTAGAGAGAAGACATCGCTAGCAATAAGGCAGGCCAGACTATGGAAAGCTTTTAATAGCAGGGAAGAAGTTTGTGTTTTGATTTCATAGCAAAAGAAGGCAAAGAAGACCTGTGAGCAGAACATGATCACTACAAGATGGTGTGAGGAACTGGGGCCGTGCGGGGCCCGGGATGGGGACTGCAGATGCTTAAACTTGTGAAGATGAAGTATGGATTCTAGAGATGGGACCTAAAACAGATTAGATTTAGTGAGAAAGTAGGTGTTGGGAATAAGGTAGAGGACAGATGACAAGGTCCTCAGAATCCCAAGAGTGGGTGTAGCTGCTACCAACAGGCAAACGGCTGAGGCTCCACGTTGGAGAACTCCCTGCCCTGTGCTTCTCCCCACTACCATTTTCAGAAGAAGGGAACATTCTAGAATATCTGTCATCTAAAACAATATCAACCTAGAGAACTTTATCCCAAAAGGATTATGAAATTTCATGGGGTTTCTAAGTAAGGCTGCTATGACAAATTCTTTTTCCTGTCAATCAGTTTAAGAAGATTAAGTTTCCTTTGCGATCATGTTTATCTACTTGGATTTCACTTCAAGTAAAGCAAGGACCATATCCTCAACTCTTTCATATTTTGCAGAGCTCTCCACGATTTTTCAGGAAGTATTGGCTTTGTAATGATCGGAACTTGCATGAAACACGAGAATGGCCCCCAGGCTCCAGAAATAAAATTTAATAATATGCTTTTATTCAATCTTGTGATTCTACTAAGCCTTTATCACTTTCTTTGTCCTTTGTCTAACTAAGTTTTCCCACTTTATTTACCTTGGGGCAAACAGACCTTTGAGGAAGGTGTGAGAAAAAGGAATGGTATCAGAGTTTCTATAAGTCAACATGGACACTGGCTGACAGCATGGTAAGTATGGCCGGCAACTATGGCTGCAAGTTATTTTGATAATATCTGTTGGTGTGTGGATCTTCCCCAATAACCCTCCCCAATGTCATCTTCCAGTTACCTTCCACTGATTGTCTGCTTTCCATATAGCACTTGCTAGCGTTTGAGCTTATTTGTGGTGTGTGTGTGTGTGTGTGTGTGTGTGTGTGTGTGTTGTGTGCCTCCTTCCATTGGAAGGCAACCCCCTTGAGGACGATCTCTGGTCTCTTGCCACCACAGTGTTCTCAGAGCTAGGTGAGGACACACTCATAGCAGGCATCCAATATAATTTCATTTCATAAATGAACATGAAATGATAGGTACTCGTCTCGGTGTGGCATATTTTTAAGAGGAATATTGACAGAGAACAGGATTTCAACCCCTCATTCTACCCTCTCCCTTACTATTCCTGAAGCAAGGGACCAGGGTTCTGATTTGGTCAGGTCCTGGGATCTGCTGTCAGGGAGTGTGTGTGAGAAAGGTCAGGCACACGGAACAGCTCTTTCTCCGCCGCAGACTGAGCCTCTCCAGCTCTCTCTCTCCATTGAAACGCTGCTCCAACCCCAACAACCAGATGCTGGTGCTGGTGGCATTTAGGTTTAGGGTGAGCAAGCAGTTTCCAGAGTTCTCAGGGTCCTTTAGGGTCCTTTGAGATCTGACTTCCTTTGCAGCACAGCTCTGTGCTGAAGTGTGAGCACAAGCCCAGCGTTACAGAAACACTGAGGACATTGATCACGCTGCTCCTCTCGATCTCTGATCAAGCTTGCCATCACAGGAAGATGGCGGGCTGCACCAAGGGAGGGGTGGGCACCCTGGGCCCCAGGAGCATCTGTGTTCTCTTTGCTGCCGTGAGGCTCCTCATCACTACTGAGAAGATATCAGTGTCCTCTCTCCTTAGATCACATTTAAATCCCTTCACTCTCTAGAAGCCTACTTTTTGGGAGGAGAGTAGACACCTCTGAGAGGCTGGTCAATTCATTTATTGATACGTGACCCATAGCAGTAATAGAATTCTTTTTAAGTCCAAATATGAATGACTTTTGGCCACAACATTATGATCATGAACATTGCCCTTACCTCAGGACTCACTCCCCCAATTTTTTTTTCTTTGATTAGTGTTGCTTTAATTTCCAAGTTCAGAGCTCCTTTGATCTAAGTAGCTGTGTTAGTCAGCTTTCTGGCAAAATACCTGACAAAACTAACTTAAAGGAGGAAAGATTTATTTGGCTGTGGTTTCAGAGGTTCCTGCCCATGATCACTTGTCTGCATTGATTCTGGTCTTGTGGTGAAGCAGATCAACATGGTGAGAGGGCAGGTGGCCCAGGAAAGCTGCTCCCCTCAGGTGGCCAGGAAGGACAGAGGGAGAGAGGAAGGGAAGTTCAGCAGAATGGAGGAAAGGGAGCAAGGGAGGGAGGTGGGGCGGGAGGGGAAAGGCTGGGGAGGGCTGATGTGGTCATATTATATGTGTGAGTATGTAACAACAAATCCCACCATTATGTAAAACTCTAATGCACCAATTAAAAATGTGGGGCACAAAAACACCTTCAGATATCGAAGTTAACACAGAAGGGTAAGAAAATGTCTGCATCCAGGGCATTTTCATTCTTTTGCAAGAAAGGATAAAATGAGGATTTAATTGGAGACTTTCTAAGGCCGTGGATATATAAAGTATTCAGAGCTGTGCAAGGTTGACTTGTGTATTTAGTAAAATAAAATTGATTTGTGTAAAAATTAAAAAAAAAAAAAAAGTATGTCCTTCGAGGACAAGCCCCCAGGCCCTCACCTCCATCCACTAGGCTCTGTCTCCTAAAGCCTCCAGAGCCACCACCAAATGGGGACCAAGTCTCCAACAACACATGTGCCTCCAGGAGACTCCAGATCCAAACAATATCTATGTTCATGAATTTTCCTGTATTTTGCACATGTTAAAAGAAGGCAGGAGAGATTATAAGCATAAAGCACTTAAATATGTGAAATACATTGTTCAGGTTAAGTAAACAAAATGAAAATTGCCACATTAGCAGTGACTCTGAGATCCACCCACTTCACATCACCCTACCCTTACAGTGTTAGTTACGAATATAATGAAGATGCTTTTGGGAGAAAAGAGGAACAAATTGGCAAAGGAAAAATGAAACGCTTATCAAGAAGAGACACGTGTACACCTTGCAGCTTCTTTTCATTTTCTTTATCCCAAATAAGCACAAAAATTACCATGCCTTTCAATAGCATCTTTAATATGTAAATGTGAAATTAGGCAAATGCTTAAGTTGACATATTTCACGCGCATTTTACCAGTTATACACATTGTCATGCTGTGCTTATGTGTACTATTACCCCTTATGAAATCTAATTTTAGGTTTTATGTAGGCAAATATTATCACCGGGGGGATGCAGAGTGGTTCACATAAACAATAAAATAACAGAACCACGAAAGGGCAGCTGAAAAGATGCTGAGGACCCTGATGTGGCTCCTTACAGGGAACCAGAGCAGGTTGTTGCGTTTCTGAAATTATGATTAACAAAAACGTATCAAGCTTCCATCGTAAGTATTTCCTTTGTTAATGGCTTATTCTTTCTGTGGGAGAGGAACAACTGTCTCTCCCATAACCCTCTGAGGGAAAGTTAAAGACAACAGGAAAGTATATTTAGGCCCTAATGCTAGATGATGAAGAATTTGGTGTAAAAGGTGATTGAAGTTCTCCCTTTTGCAGAAGAGTCCCTTTTGGACTGTTTTGTTCCCTGGATAGGTCTCTTTGAGGATCACTTCTCCCTCTTGCTTTCCAGATAGCTGCCAACAGGGAAATGTCCTGTCTACTTTGGAAATGCCAATTATGGAACCCTGGGAAAGACGTCTTAGGCAAGTGTGTGAGTGTGTGCCTTAGGGGAAATCCTGTGTTTTCCAGGTTTATCTTTCCACCTTATAATTATTTTCATCTCCTGGTAAAGCTTGGAGGGTGGGCATCTGGTGTGAGTCTGGGTTTCCTGATTTTAGTCTAGGAGGGTAAAATCAATCCTGATAACTCAAGTGTGGGTGAGCTTTGCTGATAGGATTAATTAGTGGGATTTGGATAAAACTTTGGATCTAAGATTAGAGCCATTATTTTCATTAATCACAGTTTAGACACTTGGCTGAGCTTTAAGCCAATTGAGTGTGGGGATGAGGAAAAAGGGTCCTAGGAAGTGCTAGGATTATGGAGAGTGCAACAGTTAATTAAATCATTCCATCTCTTCACAAGTTACTTGGTTAGACATGGAGCAATTAGACATTATTCTTCTACCTTTGTCTTCATCTTTGTTCATCTCCTAGATTTACTATTGTATTTATTCTGTATTCATCACTAGGCATCTTGGCAGGTTCCCCATGTGGTCTTTTATGGCTACATGTCATTCTCTGGTACGGGAATTGAAAACCTTTCTCTGTTGAAAGTCCAGTTAGTGAATGAGTTAGACTTTATGGACCATATACTCTCTGTTATAATTGCCCAACTCTGCCACTGAGACACACACACACACACACACACACATACATTATTATTATATATGGTCAATGTGTGTGTGGGTTGTGTGTGTGTGTGTGTGTGTGTGTGTGTGTGTGTGTGTGTATAATGAATAGGTACAGCTGTGTTTCAGTAAGATACACACACATTATTATTATATATGGTCATGTGTGTGGTGGGTGTGTGTGTGTGTGTGTGTGTGTGTGTGTATGTGTGTGTGTGCTGTGTGTATTATGGTCAATGAATAGGTACAGCTGTGTTTCAGTAAGATACACACACACACATTATTATTACATATGGTCAATGTGTGTGTGTGTTTGTGTGTGTATGTGTGTGTGTGTGTGTGTGTGTATAATGAATAGGTACAGCTGTGTTTCAGTAAGATACACACACACACACACAAAAAAAAATGGGGAGTCAGGCTGGATTTGCCCCACAGACCCTCATTAGTTCACTCAAGTCTAGTAGATTCTTTAGGAAAGGTTTATAAGTTACTTTTCCCTCAGTTGTTAAATGTTTAAGATGTTTTTGCTTTAGAGTTTTGGACTTGGTTCTAGAAGTATATCTGGGATAGGTATAGAATTTTTGGTCCACCTTTTCTTCCTTGAGCCTTAAAGAATTATTTTTTACTCTTATTTTCTTTTCCGTGCTGCTTTTGAGAAGTCTAAGGATAACCTGCTTTCTTTCTTCTTTTAAAATAACTTTTTGTTGTCCTAGATACCTAGAAGCTTCTCTTCTTCCCAGTTTTTGACTTTAAAGATCAATTATTTGTCTAGGATATGCCTCAAAGTTGATTATTTAGAGTAGATTTTTCCCAGATGGATCTTTTTTAATATGAATATTCAGGTCTTATTTTCTTTAAGAAAATGTTTTTGAATTATAATCTTAATATTAGTACTTTTCCATTGTTCCCTTTTCCTTCAGAAACTATATTATTTTTATACATACATAATATATATAACATATAAAATATGTGTAAGACATATGTAAGATGTAAATTATTATATTGTTGGGTCATGTTTAATATCTGTAATAAAAAAGATTACTTTAACATCTCTCATTTTCAGATTGCTTTTAAATTTTAAAATTTTATTTTTGCTGTATTGACTGTTTGCATTTTTTTCAGTATCTCTTATAATTTCAGCAAAATCTTGTGTTCCTCTTTGACCTGAGAATTCAGTCTTTATTTCTGATTAGAATTCATCTTTTTCTTTAATTTCTTTGTTAAATTTGTTCATGTATTGTATGTTCATTTTAATCCTGAGTTTTAAATTTATAAATTATACTGCTATTTTATAGTTCACATTGCTTATTTAATTTACTTTATGCTGGTGTGCTGTGTCATGGTTTTGTTATATTCTAAGTGAAGTTTGTAGAGTATATAATGAGCTGAAAATTTTTGTTGCTCCCCTTTTTTTTTGTAGTACAGGTGATTGAACCCAGGGCCTTGTACATGCTAGATACATGCTCTACCACTGAGCAACATCCTGGCCCTGTTGCTCAATTTTTAATTTTCATCTTATGGTGTTTTCACATGGATTTTGGTATGTTAGCCCATCCTAAAGTCCCTTGAATTTTCTAGAGCAATAACTAATACATATATGGAAAGGTTTGGGGGATTTGGGATATCTATTAAATTTCTTTGTTCAAGGGTTCCCTTTTCCATATATATATATTTTTAAATTAATAGAAACTTTCCATTGGGGGGACTGTGCATAGCTCAGTAGTGTTTTCTAATCATGGAATATACTTTTTTCTTTCCCATCAATACTCAATCTCCAAGGGATGCCTGTTCTTACAGGTTGGCACCCTTTGCCCCAGAGGCTGTCCTTCACACTTAGATGTTTTCAAACTGCTTCCATTGGGTTCTTCAGTAGCCAGTCTGCCCCTCTTAGACATTTTCTTATTATTCCCCTATTCATGATGGGAAAATCTTCTTCAAAGCAGATGCTATCTGTGTTTCTCCATCACTGGGGTATAATGCACTCTCTCCTTTTCTGCAAAATCTAGCTCCTGTTCTCTGCTCTGGAACAAACCCTGGAGCTGTCTCTGTAGGTTTCCAATCTTTATTTCATCAGTTCTGTAAATATTAAAGTTTGCAGCATTCTAGCTATCCTGTGGGCATGCTGTAGGCATGTGTTATTTGCAGTTTTATTTGAGTTTCTTTTTAGTCTATGGGTTATACTATTATTCTACGAGATCTGAGAAACAGTCTTCCCTATAGATTCTTAATCATGAATCTTGGTAAACAGATTGGTAATTTGTATCTTTTGGCTGTCTTTGTGTCTTGACAAACAAATATACAAAGTTGTGTCAAAATGAAAATATGCTAATAGTGCCACTGTTGGAAAAGATAGTCAGAGAATACAGCTTTGACCTATAATTTTCCCTTGCATTGAACTTGTGTATCTATTTCTATGTAGAGGGGCTTGGAGGGTTATTTACTATATGGTATTTCCATGTGGCAACAAAGTCAGAGAGAAGAATGTACTTTGAGGCCTAGCAGGCCCTAGAAACAGAGTATCCACACAAAAACTTTCACATGGGTGTTTTTTAGCAGTTTTATTCCTAATTGTCAAAACTTTGAAGCAACCAAAATGTCCTTCAGTAGGTGAAGAGATTGAATGGGTTACATACTGACAGTGCAGTATTATTCGGTGCTGAAAATGAATGAATCTAAAGCTGGGGAAAGATACAAAGGACACTGAAATACATATTAGTAAGTGAAAGAAGTCTATTTATGTGCTGTATAACTCCAAACATAGGGCATTCTGGGAAAGGGAAAACTATGGAGACAGTAGAAGAATCCATGGTTGCTGAGGGTTTGTGGAGAGGGAAGGGTGAATACAAGATCACAGGGGAATTTGGGGGCTCTTAAGTTATTTTGTGTGATACTCTAATGGTGGATTCATTTTATTATACATTTGTCCAAATCCCTAGAATGTACACTACAATAAATGAACTCTCATGTAAATTATAGATTTGGTATGAAAATGATGTGTCTCAATGTAAGCTCATCAATTTGTTGTGTCTTTTGAGAAAAGGGAAGACCGTGTATATGGAGAGGGAAGAAGAATATGGAAACTTCCTGCACTTTGCATTTAAACTTCTATGTGAACTAAAAACTGCTTTAGAAGTAAACCCCATTACAAAACAAAAACATTGAGTACACAGTGGATATCCTGGTGTCCTGCTCAGGTCCCAGCTCCTGAGAGGAGGTTTCCATCCCTCCAGCTGCTGGGAGTACTGCTTACTGACAACTCCGTCAAGACACTCCGGAAATTGCCTTTGGCCACAGGAACCTGGCCCACCCACTGTTAGGTCTCTTTTTGGAGGTAGCCATTTTCAGCATTGGTTATTGTGAGCCTAACAAACTCTTGAACCTCCTCCTCTAATTTGGGATGACTTAGGTGCAGGAGCCCTAATTAAGGAGATAGCTGAGATTGTGGTTAGCTGTGAGCCATAAGCATTACCACCTTCCATGGTCTCGTGAGACATGGCCCGGGACATTGCGGATCGGGTCGGTGCCATTTGCATGATCTCGCGAGACTTGGCCCGGGGGATTGTGGATCAGGTCGGGGCCATTTGGTGGTGTGGTTGGAGGAGTGTGGATTGCGTGTTGGGGTGTTGTTGGAGCCGGAGAGAGAAGCTGGCAGAATAAAGAGCCTGTTCGTTTCCAGTCTGCCTCTGAACTTATTCCCCCGGCTTTGTTGCTGCAGGCGGCCATCGCTTCAGGCAGCAACACTTAGGAACATCCCAGCTCCATTGCTTCTATAAGCCTTTCTTGGAGTTGTGTCACAGTTCAAATTCTCCCTCTACAAATCAATTCTGTGTCATTCACTTACTTCAAGGTTGCTCCTGAGAACAATCCCAATAAATTTCATGGAGGAAAATTTTCTGGGAATGCTGACCTAAGGTCCACTTTTTTTCTGGGAATGCTGGGTAAGATAATTGGTGCTATGAGTCACTGGAGGAGGTAGATCAATCATAGATAGAATTTTCGTGTGGCCTCACCTGCCAGCCACCAGTACTAAATAGGAGCACTGGTAGGCCTTGGCACGCTGTGGCTGAATAGTAGGAATTTCACCTGTGGTGAACTGGGATGAGATAGCAGTTGAGGAAGGGCACCATCAGGTAAAGTAGCTCAGGCATTTGAGAGGTTTCAAGGAAATGGTCATTATAAGGACAATGGAACCTGATGGCCATAATTAAGTGTCATCCATATGTTGGAGGAGGACAAAAAGAGGCTAAGGGGGTAAGCAATTAAATGTGAAATATGAAATCAGAAAACTCCTTTGCAAGCCGGTCGTGGTGGTGCATGCCTGTAATCCCAGCAGCTTGGGAGGCTGAGGCAGGAGGATCACAAGTTCAAAGCCAGCCTCAGCAAAAGTGAGGTGCTAAACAACTCAGTGAGACCCTGTCTCTAAATAAAATACAAAATAGGGCTGGGGGTCGAGTGCCTCTGAGTTTGATCCCTGGTACCAAAAAAAAAAAAAAAAAAAAAAAAAAAAAAAGAAAAGGAAAGAAAGAAAAAAAAAAAAACTCCTTTGTAGCATACAGATATTTCATTTCTTACAGCAAGAGATAAAAAAAAGTTGAAGAGGAAGCTTAAGACGTAATTATGATAGCAGAGTGTCTACAAATATTAAATCACCAGCCCTAGAAAGTCTCTTAGACTCAAATCAGGCTCTGGTTAGGAAAAAGTGGGACTGAGACTTGGGGTGATGATAACTGAATTGCTGCACTAGAAAAATTTGAAGACCCATCTTCCTGAATCCCCTGGACCTGAAGTATCTGACTCCTCCCTGTTAAACGGTTGCTCCTGTCTACCTGAAGATGATGCAGAAGTACTTGTGTGGTAGACAATGCATCATAGAATTTACCTCCACCTCCCTCCCCAGCAAGGATGGACTCAAGAATAGGACTGGATCCTGAGGATGCTGAATTAAAGAGGATGGGATGTAAAGCTGGATAAAGGAGAGTTCATTGCATGATATGGGAATCGATATCCCTTTATAGTCCATGGAAAGCAGTGTTAAAACACTGCTGACTCTTGAAGGCTTGGAAAAAGTATGGCTTGCACTAAGAGAAGTAGTTACAAAAGGCTCAGAAAAATGAGCATGCTAAAGTGAATATACCATTTAATAGCCAGACAGTTTAGTTGAGCTCGGAGGACAGCTGGGTGAGGAGGCAAAGAGGTTTGTGCTGGTAAGAGGGGAACCAGTGCCACTGGGAAGCTTGGTGGCAGCTCTTCTTCCTAGGACAGGGCTGATGGCAGGAGATGCAGCTGTGGAAATTGGAGTCCTAATAGCAGTGAGATGGATCCCTGCCATACGTATGGCCAGGTGGCAGCATATAACCATCAGAAGCAAACTGTAAACCTTACAGCAAGATTGGAGTGGCAGCCAGGTGGCTCTGACGGATGGAGAGCTAAGGATCTGTTAGTCCATAAGAACAAGGTAGACAGATGATGGACCAGCAAGGGTGTAAGCTGCCTGGTCAACGAGGGCAGCTGTAAGCTACCTGGTACCGAAAACCGGGAGGAAAAACTCTCGGAGGCAGAGTAGAGCTTTTACTACTTTTACTTCTACTTTCTTAGAGCTTAGAGAGGGAAAGAAAGATTTTTAGAGAGAAAGATTAAAGCGAGCTTTTCTTCTTGTCTTCTTAGCTTAGAGTCTTAGAGAGAAAGAAAGATAGAGCTTAGCTTAGAGAAAGATTAGAGCTTCTTTCTTCTCTCTTCTTTCTTCCTTCTTCTTTCTTCTGTCTTCTGTCTTCCTCAGGAGCCTCGGCCTAACTCTGACCAGTCATTACTTCTTCTATCTGGTTTCTCTTCTGTCTTCTATCTGGTTTCTCTTCTGTAACCGCTCTGCCTACGTTCTGGCCGCTCTGATTCTTCTGACCGACCGAGTGACTGCCCGGCTGACTGAATTCTCCGTTCTCCTAACTCGGACCGCTTTCACCCGGTTATATACCTTCAGGTTTGCGGGTGCCTACAGGTGCGTCACATACATATCAGGTGGAACTTATGGCTTCCAGCTAGCTACAACAGCCCTTCCTAATTAGGGCTCCTTCACAAGGGTATTGCTCAATCAGTGCAATCAAAGGAAATAAGGATTACCAGGAGGTTGACAGCAACTGTCCCAATTAAAATTCCTCAGTCCTGACTGAACTTATTTCTAAATTCAGAACACATTGATGCAAGGGTAGTTCCACTTCCCAACAAGAACCCCCCCCTCATACTGCATAGAGTATATACAGGAATGGATCCTTCCTTAAGGGGATCTTCTGCTATTTATTTAGATATTCATGCATACAAGGGATACCCTGGAGAAAAGAAATACTCAGCATTTTGAGAGCTAGTGAAAACAGGTCCTATTGACGCTGATAGCAGAGAAACTTGTATCATGGGTCGTCTGTTAGAGTGGGCGTATAAGGGAAATGGGTCACTTAGGACAAATGGAATTAATGAAGTTCTGGACCATGTCTGGCTCACAGGAGATAACAAAGTGTCTATGAATCTGCCTGGTTGTCATTTCAGTAATCCCAAAACATCAGAATGTATATCCTTGATAATTGGAAGAAAATTCATTCTGACCTGTAAAGTAAGGGCTATTGTCATGGAAAGGCCAAGTGGAAGCCTCAGAACCTTCCTTCTCCCCAACAGTGTTAATACGTAACCCGTGTATTCCACAGGGACTGGCAGAGACTAAGGAGGGCTCCACCAAGTAGCCCCATTTTGGCTGCTGTGCAAGATGTAGAATCTTGGCTGGAGCAAATGCAGGCACATGCTGTCATTGTCTTGTAATGATTTCCCTTCCCTTCCAGAGAGCAGGACCAGACATAATCTGCCTTCACCTGGGGCAGACAACAGTGTATATTTAAGGTTGTCTGTGGCGCTGTGCAAACTCTCCCCTTCTCTTCATATTACAGTGTCAAGTTTCAGGGGCATTAAATAAAACCCCCTTCATATTTTTTATGCTATTTTGCATTATAGTTTTAAAATTTCAGCTTTTAACTGTGGCTAGTTTATAAAACTGCAATTTATTTTTGCCTGTTGATCTTGTATTCTGCAACCTTTCTCATCTCACTTGCATAGTGAGGATGCTATTTCTAGCTTTTTTGTAGATTCCTTGGCATTTTTCTATATAGATGATTATGTCATCTGCAGATAAAAAACATAGTTTCTATGTTTTATTTACTTTTCTGCCATTTTTTTTCTAAGATCTATTTATAATGTTGAATAGAATGGTGAGTTTGAATCTTTGTTTTTCACCTGAGCTTAGCCGGAAAGTGTGTTGTCTATTACCATTAAGTATAAAGTTACTTGTAGTTTTTGGTTGATAACTGTTTACATCGAAGAAGTTCCCTTCTGTTTCTAGATCTCTGCAAATTTTTTTAATGAGTAGGTGTTGAATTTTGTTGAAATTTTTAAAAATGCATCTATGAGATGGTCAAATGAGCTTATTAAAGCTTATTATCAGAGTGAATTATATTTTTGATTTTCTATGCTAAACCAAACTTGTATTATTTAGAAAAATCCCTCTTAATCATGACCTCTTATTATTAAAAATAGTTTTCAGATTTTATTTGCCAAATTTTTGGTAAGGATTTTTGCATCTATGTTGATGAGATAGATTAATTTGTAGTTTTCTTTTCCTATAATATTTTAGGCTTTGTTCAGTGCGACACAGGTCTTATAGAAAGAGCTATGCAATATTTCCCCATTTTTAGTAAAGATTATTTAGAATTACTATTTTTTAATTTTTAAAATGTATTTATTTCTTCTTGAGTGAGTTTGTATCTTTTAAGAAATTGGTTCCTCTCAATTACAGTTTCAAATTTATTGGCTTAATGATCTTCTTGATAGTTCCTTGTTATCCTTTCATCTTCCATAAGATCTGTAGCGATTCCCCATAGCTCATTCCTAACATTGGTAGTGTATTTAGACACAATGTGTTTGCCCTTGGCGAGTACCTAAGCATAACCAGGAAATACCAGTGCTGTAAGGTTAATTGGAGCAAGTAAGGAGAGCCCTGGGAGACTCCCAAAGTGCTGTCTCCCCCAAAAAAGGCAAGCAAGGGGCTTTTGCTGGGAAAACTGATGCTTATTTGTGTTGGAAAGACTCTTCAGCCCATGCCAGGGTGGCACATCCTGCGCATGCTCAGTTGGAGATCACGCTTCTTCATACCTTGCTTGTTCAAAAAAGGCAGGTTAGGAACTTCTCTGGGCTAAGGTGAAGAACTTAGCATGACAAAGAGATTATGATGAGCAAGGTTTGCTCTAGGTCACCTAGAAGAGTGGCTAAGGGACTCAATGGTTTTGGCTGCTTCCTTAGGTTTTCTTTGGGAGGAGCTTATCTGATTTTCTTCTGTTAAAGACAATGAATTCTTTTTCTGTTGTTGTCTTATGAAAACCCAAGATCAAAAGAACTACTTCTGATGTTAAAATGGTAACAAACCAAGGTGCTGTAAAGCAGAAAATGCCACCACGAATCTGAACTCCTGACTGTTCACAGAGGGGGTGCACGGCAGGCAGCAAAGGGGACAGTTTCAGAGCCAGACCCATCAGGATTCAGCTTCCAGCACTTTTAGGTGTCGGCCATAAGGTCAGTTAGGTGCTTCACCTCTCTCTGGCCTTTAGCTTCCTTCATTGTAAAATAAGGATGGTGATGGGGAAACTATGTAAAACCCTTGAGAACACCTGACACACAGCAACACTCCGTCAAAGGCACTCAGAGGTCTAGAGGCCAGCAGCATAGAGGGAGAGGTTGTGGGTTTGCACTGTGCTCCCCTTGGATGCTCATGGGCATCATTCTCCTCTCTCTGTGCCTCTGCATGGCTGTCCTCAGGATGACCAGAAAAGAAAACTTTTGATAATTCTAGGAACCTCAGGAGCAATAAAAAAAAAAAAAAAAAAGAGAGAGAGAGATTTATTTTGTGTTTTTATTATGTGTCAGCACATTTTTAAAATGTGCAAACAAAAAGGGCATGCAGTTGGTCCTCACAGTAGCAAATAAGGCAAGACAGAAAAACAAAACAAAACAAAACAAAACAAAGCCCAGAGACTGAATTTTAAAAATCCACTTCTCAGAAGACAGAGAGGGAGAACAACATCCTACTTGGATTGAGATCAACAATCACGTGCATGGTCTACAGAATGTTCTAGTAAGTGATAGCCATCTTCACGTTCCTCCCCTGTTTGGTTAGCCAGCACTTGGTTGTGCGCTTTCTGCTCAACAGGAGCCTGCTGGACTGTCAATGGAGGACCCAGGGCAGGCATCTGGAAACATCAGCTCTGGAATAGAAACCTTGCCCAGTGAAGATGTTTGCCCATGACTAAATCTTGAGAGAGAAAAACTGCACCTTTCTTTTTCTAGGCCAGTTGTTCAGATCCTCCCCAAGAGAAAGCTGACTCCATGTTTCTTTGGACTTTTCAGATTGTCTCCAGAGTTAATGTAATCTACCATCTGCAGTCCCTCAAAGCTCCTGCACCATGATGTGGAGACATAGCTGCGGAGACCTGGTTTGGATTGCTTTCTATTCAGAAAACTGCTGTGCTCAGGGAAGGTTTTATTGATTCTTGGACTGTGACCAGAAAGGCTGGCTTCCTGACCTGGCCTCAGACGAATCTAGCTCCTCTTAGAGACATATCAAATTGTTTCATTTACCCAATGGGAGGTTTTATTTGCCCCTCTTAGCCTCTTATAATTTATTCTTTTTTTTTTATGTCTCTCTGTAATGGCTTATAAGCCATGCAAGATCTTTTTGGCACAAAATCCTATGATATTGCTGTGACTAAAACAGTCAAGTATATATACTTGTTATGACTCGCAATGTCGCAGTTAGATGTTTGACTTGTTAGTAGTCTTCTAGCCTCAGATCTCCCCAGAGCCATTCCTGAATTGTGTGGATAGTGGATAGCACTGAAATGCTAAAGCAAAGCCCATCTCAGATAATTTATTTTTTTTTTGTGTGTGTGTGGTTCAAATGAATATTGACAATGGTTGTGACTGTCATTAAATCTGCTTAGCAGTATTTTTCAGAATGATTCTGATTCTTAAGAGAAGGTCCTATGCCCTCTGTGGTAAAATTTCAGCCGCATAACCTCATTTGACCATTATATTTTAATGAGCCCATGATTAAGTAGAATGAGTGAGAATATTTGACTAGGCATTCAGAAACATGAATTCTACTTATATTATTTCCACTTCAGAGCTGAGAGCATCTGTCACTTAGCATCTCTGGGATTTGACTCTCACATCTAAAAATGAGATAAGGAAAATTCTAGATAAATATATACGTGCATAATATAATATTATATTATTGCTATTATAATATGTTCTAGACATATTTGCAATAGCAATTTATAATAAACCAGTAACCATTTTCTGCCCCACTGTAGTAGGAATAAATTGAGCACCAGAGACTGACAGCTGGAGAAATGAATATGTTGCTAGCAGTTCTATGTTGGAGCACATGGGTGACTCTGTATTCACAGTCTTCTTATTATCATCTGCTTGATTAAAGCCCTTGTAACTGCTAGTCGCTCACTGCAGGACAGAGCCCAGGCGTTCTGCAGGCCACGTGGAAGAGAGGATGAGAATGACCACCTGGCAGCAGGAACCTTCAATACCTGCTTCCCGGTCCACAGAGTGATGTGAACCAATGACGTCTGTCCCTTGTGATTCTGCTGATCAGATGAAGCATCCCACCGCCCGTGGGACAGACTGAGAAACTGGAACTGTTATTCTGATAAAAACCCCTCTGAAAACAGAACAACTTCTGTTTTGTTTCTTTGGGAAACAACTTCTCCCAAAAGGCATATTAAGCTAAATAAAAGGAATAAGGATGTGGAATGAGACCAATCTTTGGTCTGAATCCTGATCTTGTTCTTAGAGTTCTGCTAACTTGGGCAAAAACCACAAACTCTCTGAGCCTCAATTTCCCCGATAGCATGGGGATGATAATAATGTCAGATTCATAGGATTGTTGTGAGAATAAAATGAGATAACATGTAGGTTTTACATACATATTACCATATTCTGTGAGTCTAGTGCACATTTAATTTTAAGATGCCTCTTGATTTAACATCAGCATTTGTTAAAAAAAAAACACCAAACCCATATCAAATGAATATACGTATCATGGGCAAGACAATTACCCATTTCAGAGAAGTTTAAATATAAAAATAGTACATATTTTAGAAGTCTACATTTTTTTTTAAGAGTCCAGTTGAAAATAAAGGTGCCCTTCTCTTTCACAGCTAGGGAACTCTGCTTCCTATCACTGACTTGTTGAAACGTGAAGTTGGGCATTTGTAGTCTCCTCCTTCTCTGGGTGTCCTTCTTTGCATGCCTGACCTTCAGTTGGACGTTCCCCCATGCCTATAGATTCCCTATGTCCTCTTTTCCTTTCCGCCAGGCCTCTCAGCCCAGCTGCTGTCTCAATTCCATGTCCTATGCATCAAACCCTTCAGGTTAACGTTGAAGGGTTTGATAAATAGGACATGTTATTTTAGTGTCACGAGAAGTGACAACCCAACAACTCCCACCATTTTACAGGTGAGGAAGCTGCAGGCCCAGAGAAGTGGATTGAGTCCTCTAAATGCTAGTGTGGTTAAGAAGTAGTAAAATAAAGGAAGGCCATTTCTACTTACTTTTTACACTGAAACTCTATTGGAAGAAGTCCATCTACGGAGAGACATTGAATAATAAAGATAAAAATATGGGTTTCCCTTATTAAAGTAGGATAGGAGACCAAGAGATTCTCATGTTTGGTGCCACCTCACAGAGGAGGTCTTTGAGGAGGTCTCCCAACAGAGGAGGCTTCTTTGAGAGGAATTGGTAGCATGGCTACACCAATTACAATTGCATACTATGCACAATAATAAACCCAGGGTCCCACGTGTGCTAGGCAAGTGCTGTACCTTTACGCTATATCCCCAGCCTAATAGCTAACACTTTCGGAGCCCTCACTAGGTTCCAGATACTATTCTAGTGTTTTCTTCCCAGGATGTTGATGTTATTACTAGTCCCTTTGTACAGATGCTTTAACTGACCGAGGTGAAGTTCACTTGCTCAAGGTCACATAGCTAGTAAATAATAGCTCAAGTGGCTGGAACAGCTTAGCTCCAAAGTGCTTGCTCTTACCCACAATGCTTTGAGCCTACTGGACACTGGGCACCGTGTTGGCTGCTTTACTCCATGATGTTTCATTTTACTTCTCACCACAGCCTTGCAAAGCAGGTCCCTTCCCCACAGTAGAAAAGGGATATGAGTCTCAGAAAAGTTAAAGAACTGGACTGTTCAAATATGTCTTAGAAATGGGGGGAATGGGATTTAGATGTCTCTTTTTTGTGACCTCAAGTTACCTTGTGACCACCTGGGGGATGATGTCAGGAGTCTTAGAGAAAGGACTCTTGGGTTTAAGTTTGCCTCTAATGCTAAGTACCTAAGTGATCTCAGCGAGGGCACCTGATTGAATGTTAAGACTTCTCATTTGTGAAAATTGCCTGGTGCCCTCAAACTGGAGGGAAGGAAGAGGGCTGCCTACAGATCCTAGAGACCAGGGTTAAACTTCCAGCTTCTCCATTCACTCCTGGGCATCAGGTGCCCTCCAGGAGGGTGGCCAACTTTTAAAATCTAACTTTCCTTGTCTACAAAAACAGTTATTATTTATATAGGCGAGTGACCTCGGAAAGATAGAGCTAGGAGCTCCTGTGGCAAATTTACACGTAGTGATCTCTTGCTCCTCTCCAAGGCAGATCTGCCACATTTGAGGGTAATAAATATAATGTGCTTCCATAAAGGCAGATGGAAAACTTTGCCAGGACCCCTGTGTAAAAACAAAATGTCCCAGTTCCAGAGTTCCTGGATTGTGCTACCAATGTGTTACTTCTGGGACTAAATGTACAAGAAGTGGGTGCACCATTCCGTAATCTCCCTTTGCTTTCATTGGCTGAATGGAGGGGACTCTGATAACTAGTGAGCGTAGCTTTGCATGATAAGAGAGGCCAGGGTTCCTCAAGTACCTTCTGGAAGTCTGCTCAACCACAAATGCCTGCATTTGTTGCACTGTGATGTGAGAGGGCAAAGAATTTTTTTTTGTGTTAAACCACTTAGAAAAGTGTTTATTTACTATAGCAACTAATGTCACCTTAATTAATACAAACTGCAATGGGAAAATAGCACTTTTTAGTTGTCTTTTAGGTGTGCAGCGTGGTGTGAGGCAATTTCACATACCCTATCTCATTTAACCACAGAAGCAATCTTGAAATTCTGTTATTAGTTTTAATTTTCCAGATGAAGAACCTGAAACATAGATAGGTTACATGTTTGTTATTTGTATTTTATCCTCACCAGACCATACAGCTAATGAGAGGATAAGGTGGGATTGCAACCCAGGCTCTGACCAGAAATGATGCTGCTCCACCTTCCAAAAGCTAATTATTTTGTTGCAGCTTCTTTAAGTAAATTTGGCTCCTCCCAGAGTATCAGGAATAGTTGAAAGCAAGTGGGATCCAGCATTTACCTTGATTCATTTTCCAGATTGTGCCTTGATCTGCTACTTCTCATTTTTATGGGTTCACTATATTTGTTTCATTGATCCTTGGCCCAGATTCTGCCCTAACCCTACCTGGGGCATTGTTCCCTCCCTGATGGCTTAGACATGGTCTTCAAGGTCTGCTCTGAGGTCCTAGCCTTCTAGGGAGCAGTGAACCTGGGGAGTACCACCTGTCACTCTGGCTTTCCAGGACCTGTAAGTGTTGCTTCCACCTCTCTTCCCCATAGGGAAAGAGAGATGCTGATACTATGGAAGTATTTCCAAGGTATTTCACTTTGCCTGTTTTGCAATGCAATGCCAGGCTCTTAAAGAATGCAATATAAAATTTTAAGCCCAGTAGTAAAGTATAGGTTACCACATAATAGAACACTTAAATTATTGAGGGGATAGCATCATCCTGAGATTTCTCAAAGGAGTACTTGTGGAAGAGATATGTCTGCTCAATGCAATCTTTGAAAGCAATAATGTGATCTAAAGTGTGTTTTATTGTGAACTAGAAAGGAAAAAGTTTGTTTCTGTACTGGCACATGCATGATTGTCTCCCCTACCTGACTGGACACCCCTCCGGATGGGTCAGGGAGGCCTCCTTCCCCTTTGCCTCTTACTGTCAACCAGGCTGCAGGTACAGATGTACTGACATGCTCGTAAATTCCTGTAGCTCTCATTGGTCCTTGAAGACTGTACTAACATTTCACATAGATGTCAATGAGATAAATAAAGACCACAAAATAAAATACATGCATATTTTGTTGTGATTAAGTATTCAAAGAGTCTCAAATGAATAATGTAGTTATTTCAATTAGATTAATTGTGCATTGATCACGTGAAAGGCTCTGGGATGTGTGTTGGAGTTGCAAGCCAATAGAAGTCAAGGTTCTGGCCTTCAGAAGATCTTGTGGTGGTGGTGGCACTGTAGATGAGCAGGGAGTGAGCCTCTGTGGTACAACGTGAAGAACTATAAGATAGCTCACATATGGACTGTGGCCTTGCTCTTTTCTTCCCAGGAAAGTCAAGCTTCTTGAAAATATTTTCAATTTTTTCTTAAATTTTAAAATTTGTTCTGATTAGTTATACATGACAGTCGAATGCACTTATGCACTTTGATATATCATACATAGATGGGGTATAATTTCTCATTTTTCTGATTGTACATGTTGTAAAATCACATCGGTCATGCAGTCATATATGTACATAAGGTAATAATATCTGTCTTGTTCTAGTATCCTTCCTAGACCCACAGCCTCTCCTCTCCCCTCCTCTCCCTTCACTTTCCTCTACCTAATCTAAGGTAGCTCTTTTTTTTTTTTTTGGTACCAGGGATTGAACTCAGGGGCACTCGACCCCTGGGCCACATCCCCAGCCCTTTTTTGTATTTTATTAGAGACAGGGTTTCACTGAGTTGCTAAGTGCCTTGCCATTGCTGAGGCTGGCTTTGAACTCGCGATCCTCCTGCCTCAGCCTCCCAAGTGCTGGGATTACAGGCCTGCGCCACCGCGCCCGGCTTAAGGTAGCTCTATTCTTCCCTCGTGCCCCCACAGTTATTGTGAATTAGCATCCACATATCAGAAAAAAATATTCAGTTCTCCATTTCTTTATTTCAATGTCCTTTCCCAACCTCCACAATCCTGAATTTCTGTATGATTCCTTGGGCACTGCCTTCACTTTCTTATTTGCCAAATAAATGGACTTTTCCCGTCATGATTAGATTTGACAACTTCTCCTCCTTCTTTTTTCTTCTTTTGTAATCTAGCTTCAAGTTTTCTGTACAGTAGAGAAAATCTCCAAATCTAGAAATTGTACTGAGTTGATCTAGGATCCATGATGCTGCTACAAAGTTGGAGAAACCAACCAAGCAAACAGACCTCTTAAGGGTAGATAGTATTATCTGGACACTTGAAATATTTCTGCAAACATGTTTTAAGCAATATCTGGCATAAATCAAAGACAACTAAGCACATCCACAGAAAAGATAGCATGAATAAAAAACTCAAAGCAATAGACAGTAGAAACAGATCCACGGGAATTTCAGACACTGAACTGATCAGAAAAGCACTTAAAATAGGTGATGTTTAGTACATCTGGCCAGATGAAAGATAAGAGAAAAATTTCTTAGAAAGCTGGAAATTACACAGAGTGAGGTGACAAATTTGAAAGGGAACCAAATATGAATTCTAGTACTTTAAAAAATCTGGAACTAAAAATTCAACTAATGAGATTAATAGTTAATCTAATACAGCTACATTCAGTGAATGGAAAGAAAGGAAAGAACACCAGAGGAAAATATGCAAAATAGAGCATAATGAAAATATTGGGTGAAAAATACAGAACAAAAGAGCATTTGAGACAAACAAGGATGAAATGAAAGGGGTAGTTTGAGTCTTAGAAGGAGAAGAGACAGAATGGGCTGGTGAAAAAAGTTCAAGATAATAATTTGGATAATTTTCCAAAACATATGAAGGTTGACAGATCACAGAATAAGAAAATATTAATGAAATGTAATGGGCAAAACAAATAATAAAAATGAACCACCCACACCTACATACATCATAATAAAATTAACTGATAATCTTAAAATGTTCAAATGCCAATGTGGAATTCTATAATCAATAATATATATACTTTTAAAATAATTTTTATTTTTTTCTGCTTTTTAAAATTTGTACATTATAGTATATAATTGTATATACTGATGGGATCCCAACAATATATATATTTCAAGAGTGAAGGTGAAATTACTATTTTCAGTCCAATAAAACCAGAAAGAATTTTCCACCTGGAGATCAGTGTAAATTCTGAAGGAAATATCAAAAGATGTTCAGGTAAAAAGACCATTGCACCAGAATAAGTTTTCAATGTAGAAAGAAATTATATGCAAAGAATATGGTAAGTTGGTAAAAAATTCCAAACAAATATTGAATTGGAAAAATACTAATGGATACCTTCTAAAGTTTTTATGTATAAACTTAAAATAATTGTATGTATAGCAAAAAAGTCAACAGGAAAATGGATATAAATAGGGTTAACATATTTTAATACAATTTTAAAGCATCCACCGGAAGAAATAGAAAATCTATAGTCATATTACTATAAATGATATAGATCCATAGACAAACAAAACTCTAGAGTCATATGACTTCTCCAACAAATTCCACCAAACAAGTAAAGTAGAAATATTACAAAAAAATCATCCAAAGATACAGAATTCCCTATGTAATTTCAGTAATCCAGCAAAATCTGAATAGTAAAATCGAACAAGGATATTGATAAAAAAACCATTAAAGGCCAATCTCACTCAAGAACTTACAGTTCTGAAGTACCAATTTGGGCATAATGGATTGCTATTTTTCACATATTATAAAGTCTACTTTATTTATATTTTGTTTAGAATATTACATATTACATATATATCTATGATAAAAGTTTTTCATTAGAACTTAGGAACAAGAGAAGAATTGTCACTCTTACACATACTGAGCCCTGAGAGGTCTAGCCAGTGCAAGAAAGCAAGAAGAACAAATAAAAGTTTTAAGAATGGAAATAAAGAAATAAAATCATCACTACTTTCTGAGGATATGGTTTTGTATGTATCACATCTAAGAGAATCTACATCTACATTATTAAAATCAAAAAACGAATTTAGCAATTGGCTAGATAAAAGATCAAAAGACTAAAAGGTTATTGTTTTTTTCATACAGCAATAAAATGTACATAAAAATAAAGTTTTGAAATTTGTTACAATTAGAAAATAAATTTCTAGGAAAAAAGTCTAATCTAAGATGTGCAAGACCTCTATGCAGAAAATCTGGGAAAAATGAATGAAAGTTAAAGTAGATGAAGTAGGTGTTAATGGATTGGAAGACTCAATGTAATTAAGCTATTAATTCTTCCTAAATGCATCTACAGATTCTATGTGATCCCCATTAAAATACAATGGTTCATGTGACTATGAAGAACTGTTCTACTTATATGGAATAGTAACAGACCCCAAACAGCTAAAACATCCTTGAACAAGGAGAGCATGCTTTACTAGGTAAAAAGACTTGTTTTCTACGGTATTAAGATTGCAAGGTATTAGTTAAAACACAAGTAATCAAGTGCAACAGAATAGACAACTCTGAAAAAAGTCAGACATGTAAGAGCACTCGATCTGTCCTGCTGTAATCACTGGTTACCTATATAGGGGAAGAAAGAAAATGAGTATCAAGCCATATGCAAAATTAATTCCAGGTACACTGGAGACCTTAATATGAAGAACCAGAATAATCAAATGTATTGAGGACAAGTTAGAGGAATACCTTGTCTTCAAGATAGATAACTTTTTTGAAACTAAGCCCCAAAGTCATTTACCATAAGAACATATTGGTAATTTTCATACAATAAAGTTAAGAACTTCTGTCCATCAGTAATCATTATTAAAACCATTAAAAAAACACAATCCATAGAATACATATAAATAATGAAGACTGTTACCCAGAAAATATGAATATCTCCTATAAATTAATAAAAAGAAGATAGACAGTTCAATGGGGGAAAATGGGCAAGATAATCAGAACAGACGTTTCAGAAAAGAGGATATCTAAAATGCTTGATTTTCAAATGGAAAGATGCCCAAATTTATTAGTTATCAGTGAAATGCCACCTGCGATACCCTACACACCCACCAGAATGGCTGAAATTAGAAAGGCACCCACTATCAAGTGTTGGTGAGGTTGTGAAACAACGGGAGTCTCTTTTACTGCTGGTTTGCTGTAGATGTATGAATTAGCACAGCAACTAGAACACGCACTAACATTCCTGCTCAAGTGGAGGGTGATCGCTGTCCCTGACCTCCCATCCCATTCCAAGCTGTATAGCTGACAGCAGTGTCTACCAGGTTTTGAGGTGTGTTCATAACAGCTTTAATCATAATGGCCAGAAGCTTGAAACACCTCAGATGCCCACCAGAAATAAATGGATGTGAATGCCACATTTCAGTGAAAACAAGCAAACTACTGCAGCACGTGGCTACATGCACACATCTTTTGAATCCCTGAAGACAAGACAGCAGGCATAGAAGAATGAAGCCATACCATTCCATTCATATAAAGGTCAAAATAGGCAGCATTAAGCTAGAGTGATTAATAAGCTATAATTATGTGCTAAATATAGATAGGAACACAAGGAAGTGATTAGCATAAAATCAAAATAGTGGTTCTGTTAGGTCGTGATTAAGCAGGTACCTTCTTGGAATTTAGAAATGTCTCATTTCTAGTCCTGGGCGATAGTTCAATGAATGTTTAATTTATAATAATTTATTAAGATGTACCTTTATTTTTATAAACTTTTCTGGCTATGTTTATATTTTTACAAAGATATTTTAAAATATCTCCTTCTTCAGCTTATATCATTTCTTGAGCATCTGGCTAATATGTCGGAATGGTTAATGGACACTTCTGGTGCTATGTTCCTTGAGCACAAACAGCTGTACCCCAAACCTGTCTGCCTGCTGAGTCCCCCACAGGGGTGAGTGCCACCATCATCTGCCTCCTCCTTCAAGCCAGGAACCAGGACTTCATCACGGATTCCTCCTTCTCTCTCCATCACCACCTTCACTCAGTTTCATTTTACCCTTCACACTGTTTGGGTTTCTCTCTCCTGTGGGTTTCTTACTGACTCTGCACTTGATCTCTGTTGCCTCCGCAGCCTTCTTTCCAGTCTTCCTTTCTCCTAGTAGGCCTTGCCTTCCTCTGGTCTATCCTCCCTACCACTGTCATGGGCCTTCATGTAAGACACGAATGTGGCCCTGACCATCCCTTCCTTAAACTCATGCTGCTTTATGATGCCAGCGTAGGCTAATCATCCTCAACCCTCTCCACGGGCTTTTTAATTATCCTCATTCATGATCTGTGCCTCTGAATCAGTATCTTATCTCTTGAAGAGGCAGAAATGTCATCTCCCCGGCTTCCTCTCTCACCATCTCCCTGCATTTTGCCTTACAACCCTTCCCTACGCTTGCAGAGCGTAGGGTGCTCTGGTGTGCACTGCCTCATAATTTTGCCACAATCCCTTTGGCATGAGTTTAGGGAATGTGATAGAGTTGGTACTCAGTAATTGTGTAATGAATATTCTTGATGGAATCAATCCAGAGGCAGGAAGTGTCTGTCACCTCTTGTGATAAGATTCCAGAGACTTCTCTGTCCATTTGTGCCAGACCTCAGAAAGCTGACACAGCAATTAAAACAGAGGAATGTCACAAACAGAGGTGCAGAGACAGAAACGCGAGTGGTTCCACAGCAAAGACTGGTTTGTTCGGAATTTATCAATTTAGGCCCCATGTTGGAAGATTGATTTTTTAGAACAAATCTGCTGTGTCTGCAGTTAGCCTATTCAGCACTCAATCTGACTGGTGCGTGATGGGTGGAGGCATTATTTTCCATTGATTATTTTTACTCAATACATGATGGAAAGACCACATTCCTGAACTGGCTATAAAGTCATACATATTTATATCCAAGTTATTTGCCATTCAGAGAAATAATTAAGTCATGGTAGTTAACATATATTTAGTGACTTGTTATTGATTTTTACAGCTCTAATCTGAATCCTATAACAATTCACTAAAATGTCTGAGAGAAGGCTGCTGTTTTAATGCTGTAGCAGATGGTCATCTTAGGTACATGGGTCAAGAATCTTGAAAAGAATAGTAGATGGTCATTTTAAATTCCTGTGAATACAGAATAAGAGATTTAGAAAAAAAAAAAATGTGAGCTATCTTCCAAGTATCAGATGATGTGACAGTCTCAGAGGGCCAAATAATAGATTCACATATGCACATGTTCACAGTTAGTGAAGGTCAGGACTGGGATCCAGGTCTCCTCTCAGTCCAAGGTACTTTCTTATTCCAAGAATTGTAATGCACACATAAATGGTGCAGAATCTTGGCTCACTTAGGAAGAAAGGGAAAGTATCCCATTGCGTGGTTTATCTAGTACCGATATGTGGACTCTTTATACACATGAGTGTTACGATGATGGTAAGAATTTTACTTATTGATCACCTATGATCAAAATACCTACAATCTCTCTGGTCCTCGCTGTAAGAGCATGATGTGGAATAGTTATAGGTGAGTGTTATGGTTTAGGAGTGAGGTGTCCCCCAAAAGTCTCATGTATGAGACAGTGCAAGAATATTCAGTGGTGAAATGATTAGGTTATAAGAGCCTGAGCCTAACCAGTGGATTGATTTACTTATATGGATTAACTGGGCGGTAAGTGTAGGCAGGTAGGGTGTGGCTGTTAGAAGTAGGTCCCCAGGGGAATGCCTTTGGGGTTTATATTTTGTCCCTGGTGAGCAGAGCTCTCTCTGTGTCCTGATTGCCATGTCCTGAGCTACTTTCCTCCTCTATGCCCTTCCATCATGATATTCTGCCTCACCTTGAACCCAGAGCTAGGGAGTTGGTTGACCATGGACTCAAAATTTGAAACTGTGAACCAAAATAAACTTTTCCTCTAAGTTGTTCTTGCCAGGTCTTTTGGTCACAATGATGAAAATGCTCCCCAGAACAGTGAGAAATCTGGGTCTTAGAGAAATCGGGCATCTTCCCGAGGTCTGTCACACAGCTCGTGTGAGCTCCCTGATCTGCTAGCCATTGTTTCAGAATAACCTCCTGTGACATGGACCTCTTCAAATGAGGGTCCCTTATACACTGGCGTACTCTTGGCTGTCTGTCACCACTTTGCATCTCGGTGGACCCTGCTAAGTGCAAGCTGTCTGCTTTATTTGATTTGATGGAAAACTAGAGCCCAGAGTATTAACAATGTGGAGAAGTATGATGCCTACTCATTTATTGAATAATTTAACAACATTTCTGGAATGCCTACAGTCTGAAAGATTTTGAGCTAGACTTTGAAGTCACAAACCAAGGGGCAGAATAGCGAATGCTTCAGGCCAGTGCACGACATTCATCAGTGCCCTGGCACTGGGCAGCCAATCTACTGAATAGCTGTGTTCCAGATGCTTCTTCTGCGTCATAAGATCAGATCACGGCTATCCAATGAGACTATTGTATAGAACAGTGGTTCTCACTCCAGGTGATTTTACCCCCAGGTGACATTTGGCAATGTCTGGAAACATTTTGGGTTGTCACAGGTGTGGAGCGGGCTCCTTCACTGCCCAGGAAAGCTCCAAACAGCTCCCAAAACCAATGAATGATTCAGTTCAAAGAGAAAAATAGTGTTACCTTAGATTAGGTAGAGGGAAGCGAAGGGAGGAGAGGGAGGGGATGTGGCGATGGGAAAGACAGTGGAATGAAATGGACATTATTACTGTATGTATATATGTGACTACATGACCAATATGATTCTGCAACATGTATGCTTAGAAAAATGAGAAATTACATCCCATCTATGTCTGATATATTACAGTGCATAAATGAATTCTACTGTCATGTATAAGTAATTAAAACAAATCTAAAAATTTTTTAAAAATGCCAATAGTGCCAAGATTGAAACACTGAATGAGGAAGAGAGAAGCAAGAACTTGTGCAATAGGGCAGTGCAGCACTGCAGCGAGGCCCACAGGAGCTTCCCACCAGGTCTCGCCACTGGGACAGGGATCCATCTGCTTTCCCTCTGGGAGCTCAGGGCCTGGGGTCCCTGAGGGGCATGGCGAGGGGTGAGAGAGATGGAGGACTAATCAAGACAAAAGCACCTCGCTTTGGTAAACACTGAGAAGCTGTCCTCTTACTATGTAGGCCAAGATTGCTTCTCTTTTTAAGTGCTCATGGCTAACTAAGTGCACCAGGAGAGGCTGGGGTGGGGTCGCAACTCTGTGCCCTGGAGAAGCACAGGACTTGGGAGGGGAGAGGAAGGACATGCACAGACACAGCACAGAGCATGGCCGTGGGCTGATTGCACAGATCAGCGCCACACAGACCGCTCAGGTGATGCCTGGTTTCCTTCACTCTGAGAAGACAATGACCTCTGGGAGGTGCTTGAAGTGTAGCTGTGAAGCGTCATTGGTTAGTTAAGCTTTTGGTCACCAGATCTGCACACGTGACCCATGCGCGTCCCATGTGCAGGAGCCCTAATTAAGGAGATAGCTCAGATTGCGGCTAGCTGTGAGCCATAAGCATTACCACCTTCCATGGTCTCGTGAGACTTGGCCCGGGACATTGTGGATCCGGTCAGCGCCATTTGCATGGTCTCGAGAGAGACTTGTCCTGGGACATCACGGGCGGGGTCAGCGCCATGTTTGTGTGGTGGTGGTGGTTGCAGGAGTGTGCATGGTGTTGGAGGTTGCTGGAGCCGGAGAGAGAAGAATAAAAGAACTTTTTCATTTCCATCCTGCCTCCGAATTTTCTCCCGCAGTGTCGTTGCTCCAAGCGGCAATCGCTTCAGGCAGCAACACCCGTGGCTAATGTCTGAGGATGGGCTGTGCCCTGGCCTGATGCTGAGGGCAGGTGCGGACTATTTCATTTATACTCTTTTAAGCACTCTGGGAAGGTCTTGTTATGACCTTCATGCTACCCGTGAGCATGCTGGAGTGAGGAGGGTTAAGGGACTGGACCAGGATCCCCTCTCCCCCAGTAGATGGTAGCTGGGCCTTTATACAGGGAGCCTGGCATGAGAGATGCTTTTAACCACTAGGCAGTACCAGCTTCCTTATCATTGACCCCCATGCCAATTTTACAAAAAGCCACCACAGGGGCATGACAGCATTTATATTTAATAACTTTTAATTTTAAAGTACCCACTTCAGGCAAAGGAAAAAATTGCATGACTATGTAATACACTGCTCAAAATTTCTGTTTTTTTAAGTAATAGCATGGATAGAAAGTTTCTAAAATAAATTTTGTGCTTTTAACAAAATTCAAAGGTATAACTTCCCTTTGACATTATTTATAAAAGTAATTAATTCTTTTGTGAATTCTAGTTTTTTTTTTTTTAAAATATAGAATTTTCTTTCCTACTAGTGAGTAATTCATTATTGTAATGATCATGGTGTTACTTAAAACATATGAAGTTTCTGTCTGCTATTAGTTTTCAGAGGAATGTTATATAGGGTAAGGTGGGGTTCTGAAAAAATAATTAAAGGCAAGATGCTTAAAATACAGTTAGAGCTGGGTGTGGTGGCACATGCCTGTAATCCCAGCACTTGGGAGGCTGAGGCAGGAGGATCACGAGTTCAAAGCCAGCCTCAGCAATGGTGAGGCACTTAGCAACTCAGTGAGACCCTGGCTCTAATAAAAATACGAAAAAGGGGCTGGGGATGTGGCCCAGTGGTCGAGTGCCCCTGAGTTCAATCCCCAGCACCACCACCCCCCCAAAAAAATACAGTTAGATGTTACTCTAGGGCTGATTTTGGTGCTTTCGCCCATATGGAACCCAGTGCAGGCTCAGGAGGGGCTGCAAGCTGCTCTTCCTGTGGTGCTTCATTGACCATGGGCAGCGGTGCCGAGGTGGGCCAGCCCTCTTGTGAAGGCTAATGGAGAGCGTCCACCTCTGCTCCATGGTCAATGATCTGAGACCAGCAGCTTCACATCTGCCACGGCGGGAATATTTACACCCCAGAAGCTGGCAAACTCTAAAATCAGGGAGCTGGTTGGTCGGCATCTGTCAGCTCAATCTGGGCACTGTGAGGAGGCTAGGAAGGGGGCATGAAAATGAGCCCTGTCCTGCTCATCAGCCAGAGCCTCCAACTCCGCTCCCCAGTGTGGGGATGAGGTGGAAGGGCTTCTTTTACTCATTGAAGGAAAGCTCCCTCCACTGACAGCTGTGCCCTCGCAGGGCTACATCTCCTGAAGGGGGCATCTTCTACTAATTTCCCCAAAGGCCACAAATGGATGGGCAGCCTTCCTGAGCTCAGGGCTATGGGTCCCAAGTTTGGCTCATCATCTTCTAGTAGGTTTGGTACTTCTGCAGGATTTTTATTTAGTTCGTGCAGCTTCCAAAAATGCCACTCTTCTTCCTAACTGGCAAAGCCCGATTTTGTCTAGATGCTCACCGCCTCAGGGGAGGGCAATTATATTTCCGACTCCAGGAATCAACCACGAGTCATATAAACCAATCAGGATAATCATCCTTGATTTGTTTAAGGGCAGGCTCATGATCGAGTTGTGATTAATTACATGAGGCTGATCATGTCATTTACGTGAGGCTAATTAGGTGAGGCTGTGTCTGCTGCTAGGCTTCTGATAAGGTCCTACGTTCCAGAAAGAGACATGATGAAATATGGTCCCTTTTGCCCTGCACGTTGCTGGACATTGTATAACACGAGCTACTTAATGCCTGGGATTGTTTCAGTCATGTTTAGACAATAAGCAAAGCCAGCCTGCCAGGAAAGCTGATAAATTCAGAATGGGATTGTGGAGAAATACAATCTGAGTCCCAGATGAGCCACTGAGTTATCCAGAGTTCAACCTGACCAACTCTAAAGTGCCTACTCATTGTTTAGGCCTTTTCTGTTATGTGCAACCGAAGGAAAAAAAAATGAATATGTTTTGGATAAGGTTTGAGATGGATTCTGCATTCTAAATGTTTTCCAAATGATTCTGACAGTCAGGTTTGGAAACCACCAGATTAAGTTTCCTAAAATGTAATGTGGCGTTTTCTGAGAGGTATGTTAAAATTTTCACCCTCTCAGTTTTTACAGGACCACGTCAGGACTGAGGCAAATGGAGCCCCTGAGGGAGTTGGAACAGGCTGCGAGCATCCTTGTCCCTTTGCCCCAGCATGTTATAAAAACACCAGCTTCTGGGTGCGACATTTAACTGTGTTTAACATTTAGCCGTGTTTAACACAGTGTTGTGGGAAGATAAGAGGCCTAAATCACCAAATCACTATGTAGGCTTAGAAATGGTCTTTGTTCAGTTGTTTCTCTGATTTGTCATCCATAAAATTACATCCAGGTGGCTGTTTAAATGATCAAGAGTGATGATTAATGAGGAAACAATGTGACGACTGGTGGCCTCCGTGCCAGCTTACTCTGTTTTCTCCCTTATGCTTTGAGTGGCACTCCATGCACTCAGTAGTACTCAGAAATAATAATAATAACACTGAAAGTTATTACTGTTCAGCATGAGCAGATACAGCAGCCATGCAGCCCAGCTAGACCTGGGCTGCTGAAGCGTCTCCTTTCCCTTTCTGGCTCCTGAGCTCCCTCCCTCCCCCACCCCTGTACCTCCTGAACATCATTCTTTCATCAGCCCCTGGCCTTGGGTTCTTCTGATCTGGCCCTCCCTTGTCAGATTCCTCAAATAGACCTCTGCCTTCCTCAGGTGCCTTTCAGCCTCGAGTCTGTGAAAAAGCAAATGACATTCATCACCAGGCATTTAAACAGAGAGCATTAATTAGGGTCTCATTTTAAAATAATGAATATCCACACAAGAAAGCAAAATTTATCTACCATCCAAAGATTCACTCTTAGGGTTTTATTGTATTTCCATTTAGAATTCTTTTTATATCAATGCACTTTCATTAAAAAAGATTTTTTTTTTTCACCTGGATTCCCACGTCCATGGAACATCTCGATTCTTTCCTCTCCCTCCCTGGCCTTTTCCCGTCCTGTCCATCGGCGAGTCCTAGGGATGGCACTGCTGACTGTCAAACCTTCCCTCTTTCCTTCCTCCGCCGCCACCTTTCTCACACTCTCGTCTCTCTCACTAGGTCAACTCCATGGCCTCCCAGCTCTTAAGTCCTAGAACTCACTTTGGTTTTTGCACAGTCATTAGAGCGATCTTTCTGTTTTCATTGAATCTTGTTGCTGAACTGCGAGGCACTTTCCAAATGGTTCTCATGGAACCCAAATCTTGTTTTCTTTCAGATGGCTTAAAAGATCCGGTGGGGTACGGCTGGCCCTGGCGACGACCTCTCCTTGCAACCTGGACTTCACACTTCCTGTTTCCCCTGCCTGGAGTGTGAATTCCTGACTTGTGCCCATGGCTGCTCCTTCTTATCATCCAGGTGTCACCTCGAATGTCCCTTCCATTGAAAGTCCTTTCCTGTTCACCAGACCAAGGTGGCTTACCTGGCCACCAGCTATCCAGTCACCCTGGGTATAGACCCTGGTTTGTGCCCTTCTGTGTACACATTACATTCTAAAAGTGTGTGTGGGGGTGTGTTTTCTGGTGCTGGGGCTTGAACCCTGGGGTGCTCCACCACTGCACTATATCCCCAGCCCTTTTAATTTACTGTTTTAAATTTTAAGTCCATGCTGGCCTTGGACTTGTGATGGTTCTGTCTCAGCCTCCCAAGTACGTGGGATTATGAGCATGCAGCACCACATCTGGCTTAAAGTTGTCTATTAAAAATATTTTACTTATTTCTTATCTCTCTTTTTTTCTGAAAGGTAAGATGTAGGACAGACCTGACTTTGACTAACTTGATTATTGCTCTATTTGGTGTTTCAGATAATTGACTATATGTAATCAATATCTAATAAATGTATGTTGAATGATAAATGAGTGAATGAATGAAGAACTGAGATCACAGTGAGTACTCTTTTTAGTATTTTTCAATTTTCACTTTCTAAAATTCTAAGCTGGCATTTTTCTTTTTTAAAACAATTACTTTTAATATTTTTCTATTAAAAAGATATAGTAAGAATACTTAACTTGAGATCTACCATCTTAAATTTTAAGCCCCCAGTGCACTATTGTTAAGCACAGGCATGGTGCTGTACAGAAGACCTCCGGAACTTACTCATCTTGTGTAACTGAAACTTTACACCCATCGAACACCATTTTCCTCGCACCCCAGGTCCTGGCAACCCTCATCCTACTCTCTGCTTCTGTGAGTCCGACTAGTTTAGACCACTCATATAAATGAACTACATGGTATTTGTTCTTTTGTGTCATGACACATACATCACGTCTTCCAGTTTGTCCCTACGGTGGAACGTGGCGGGAGTCCTTCCTGTTGAGAGCTGTGTACTCTCCCATTACATTTGTGTCACTTCATCCACTCATTCACTGGGGGACAGGTAGGTTGGTTTTGTACCCACAGAGTTGAAGTGAGGACCTCAAGGAGACATCTGTACTCTTGTGTTCATGTTCACTGCAGACTTACTCACAAAGGCCTGCATTTCGTAAGTCTGAAAAAATGACCACAGACCCCTGAGTCCTCTCTCACACGTGCACAGATGTGAAATGAATTAAAGTTCCTCATGATTATAATTCTTACATGGACATGGAATAAAGATATATTTACAAACAAAACGGTGAAAACAAATAAAATCCAAACAAACAAGATCAATGTGACAGCTGATATTTTGATGGAACCAACTTCCCATTCACTGTGTGAATGAAATACTGTTTGCTAAGAGGCAGTTTCTTTGGAGTTCATACCACTCTCTTGTCCCTGCTTTGTGATGATTTAAATTTCTCCTGGCTTGTCTTCTTTGAGCTGCTGCAAATCTTCATTTCTGCATCACGCTATGCGTCCTGTATATTTGGAGTGGGTGTGATATAGTGGAGACACACTACTTCTGGCCTTTTCTCGTGGGCCTGTCCTAACCACATTCTGCTCCTAGCTGCATTGTGATCTTTAACCTCAAGTAAATACGGGCAATGGCATTGTGTTGCAGGCTGGTTTTGATGGGAGTGCCCATTCGATATTTCTATGTAGGTTTACAGCAAGCTGAAAACGTTGTTTGCCAGAATTGCATAAAGCAATCTCCAGAAGAAAAGTAGTTGGAAACAGGGGCTGCACCAAACTCTATGGGGTCTGATAGTGATGCAAAGGTCCTACTTTGGGACTGAGTCTTTGGTGGGGTCACATGGTGAACTGTAGGGCCCAGAGAGAGGCCATCCAGATGGTGACAGATGGCCTTTGAGGGCACAACTTGACATCATCTGAAATCCACACGGTGTCTGGTGAGCTTAGACTCCTTGATGAAGATGGCGAGGGCAGAGTTCTGCATAGAGCTGCCCCACAGAGGGACGGAAGGACAGATGAAGAGTACGGATTGTCTGGCATGTCCCTGGATTCGTCCACGTCCATGAACTGAAGTCTGTTTAATTCTTCACACAAGACCTCTTCACATCGAATATCTGACACGCACATCACTACACAGTGTCATACACACATGATGCACCATTAAGCACTGGGTCATGTATATGTCTGTCCGTGTGTTTATATGTTTATTCATTTATTTAGTTATGAAATGTTTGTTTCCAATGTTTATATTTAGAAGTGAATTAAACGGCATGGCTAGTTAAAAAAAATGAAAAGTTAACAAATACCACAAACAATCACAAAATCCAATATTGTACTTTTGCACAGTTACAAAGACTTGTGACCATGGCCAGCCTTCCCCTACCTTTGAGTGCTGGAAGTGGTCGATGCACTGGCGGAATCCTGAGATATAAGATTTTTTGGTTTCATGGTGTGTCTGTTATGCATTGCTGTGTAACAAATCACCCCCCCCCATGTATGTTTAGCTGTTCAAAACAAACATTTATTATCTCACATAGTTGCTGCGGATTTGTTGGTACTAAGTTCCAAAGCCTATTTGAACCCCAAAACTATCAGGTTCCCAAATCTGTATCCCAATCTGTAACCTCTGCAGTCCCAACACTTCCTGCTCACTCACACCTCCCCTGCTTTGTGCAAACTGCTGTCTCTGTCTGAATACCACTTTCTCTCTCACCAGTCTAGGTGGCAAATGCTTACTGACACTCAGTCTGGTTCCTGTACCCTTCGTGGAGTTTCATTAACTTCTCTGCAATGACTGGAGTTTTTCTTCATCCAAACTCCAAGTAAACCCGGCCTTTCTCCCATTTAACCAACCTCTCACAGGATTTTAATTGCTGTCTGCAAGGTAAAGTACAAGTTGCTGGAATTCAAGGACCATTTGTTTCCATCCCCAAATCCACAGGCAGAGCCCTGACATTAGGTCGACCTCGGTAAATGTTTGTTGCATGAGCAAATGTGTACTGTGGATTCAGAGGGGCAGGACTCATTTCTAAGGCCATATACCAGTTGGTTTTCTGGATGATTAGCATTTAGTTAATGATCTCAGCAAATCACTGGGGCCACAGGGAGTCGCTCCTTGCTGGTGAAATTTGATTTGTCTAGAAAAAAGAAGTGGAATGGGGACTAAGTTAACCCTCAGTGAACCAGTGACCATCTGCTGCCCACGTGGTATGGATGGTAACTGTATTCAGCAGCATTGTTCTGCACTTAAAGCCCCTTCATGTCAACAGGACCTGTAGATTATACAAGCTGTGTCATGTGAGGTGTACACACAGGTAGCCAGGGCCTTGTGCATGGCTGCCCAGCCCACGGCATCAAGGGACACACTAAAGTTGCTCATTTGGGTGGGTCCCAGGTCAACACAGATGAGGTTCCAGCTGTCTCTTACATAACCCTCATGAGTACCCAACTTTTCCAGATTCCAAATGTACATACTTTATAAATGTTTCTTTACTGATATAAACAGAAGTACTCTAATTATGAATATGCCAACCTAGGGCATGGTAAGAACACAAAAGGCAAATTTCGAACATTCTTTTGCAGGCACTTTTGCCTTGGGCAGCATGATTTGCTCTCTGCTCCTGATGCCCTCTGTGCTGCATATCTGCTCTTTCTTCTCTACTGCACTTGTTCCTTGCTGCTCAGGGGGATTCTAAACACTTCCCCCTACGTGGTCCACCCAGAACCTTGTAGAATATTACCATTTCCACTGACTCCCAGTTATGCTCTCTGGTCACTGCAGCTTCCCCTGCTCACTCACTTTCTGGAATTCTGGTGTTTTCTGTCTGGTGCTTGGAAAAGGCCGGGGCTCTTTGGATCTTTTTGTGCATGCATATCACCTGGGGAGCTGAGAACCCAGATTCTGGTCCAGCAGGACAGGAATGGGTCCTAAAAGTCGATATTTCCAGCACTCCCAGCTGATGTCTTCGCAGCAGGTCTAAGGATCTCACTTGAATAGCAAGGCTTTAGACGTCTTAGTTTTGAGTGTTTTCCTCCCCATCTCCCTTTCTTTCTTTCTGCCTTCTACAAATACTTACTGGCTCCTCGATTTTATACTTAGCGTTATGTGCTGGTACTGAAGAAGTGAAAAACACCCCTTAATAACTTCATTTTTACATGCTTGCATTTTTATTTGTTTATCCATATGTCTGTAAGTTTACTGATATTTAGATTTGTACTTTTTTCCTTTCTTCCCCAACCAATTGCACCCTCCTTGCCTATGACAGTTATGTAGTTCTTCATAGTGAAAGACCACATGAACTGAAACCAACGAACCCAGACTCCAATCCCAGTTCCTCCTCTCATTTACTACATGGGAGAGTTGGGCAAGTTTTTTGGCATCTGTGGCTCAGTCTCATCACCTGAAAAGTGGGGCTAATAGTGCTCAAAGCCAGAAAGAGATGCTGCTTGAAGAGCCTTCCTGGCAGAGGGGTTGGCATTATTGGTCAAGGCTAGTGCTGGGTCCTCCTCACCTGCCTGAGTCTGATCAGCCCCAGGCACCAAACAGGGTGGTTCAAGGTCAGAGCAGGTTGGGTCAAAGGTCAGGTGACCACCTCTGAGCGTTTAATTTTCTTCTGCTCTGGCTCTCTCTGTGGAACTTCATTTGAAAGGAGTATGCTGGCATATGTTGACATTTTTCTTATTTTTAAATTTTATTTAAGACAATGCTTTGAAATTTCCATTTTAAACTATGAAGAAAGATGGTTGATATGGTAACTAAGCTTTAAGAAAAATCATGTATTTCATAGATTGAAAAAAAAAAGAGGGACAGCTACTCTATTTTTTAATGCCTGTGAATTCACCACCAAAGCCTGCTGCAATTTTAACCCCCTTTTGACAATTCTAATGTTGCTTCAGGTTGCTCTTAATTTAGAAAGAGGGAAGGAATCATTTGGAAAAGTTTTAAACCTCAGAGAGCTAAGGTTTTATATGTGATAGGCCCCCAGCGTGCTATAGAGAAGCCAATCTGTGTTTTAGGCTTGGGTTTTTTTTTTTTTTTTTTTAATCTTCATAAAAATTACTTTTTCATGTACCTGGGCTCTGTTTCCTCATTATAAAATGAATGGGTCAGACTGAATGATCCATGAGATTCTTTTCTGCTCTTAAAAAACAAAAAATCAACTATGATTCTTGTTAATTTAGTTACGAGTATTGGGGAAATGAAAACTTCAGTCAACTAAAACAATTTCTTTATAAGTTTTACAAATGAATAGTGTAAAGGAGATGATAGAAAGGAATGTTTAAAATGCTTGAGAGAGCACTTTTAAGCAATTTGAAGCAATTGAAGAGCATGGATTTAGGTATAAAAAATTGATTGGCTAATTGCAAACCATTCTTAACTACTTATTAATGCACACTGGAGAACATGCTTTGCTTAAATTAAGTCCCTGTAGAGTTTAGACAGAAATAGAAGTATATTTTGCTGGAAAAAAAAAAAAAAAAAAAAAACCTACCTGCAATTTATGTTTGTTTTGCTAATTCAGTTGTACCAAAGCAGTGTCACACGATAGTTGAGGCCTCAGATGCTGGTGTCTGACCCTGGGTTCCAATTCTGCTCTGTCTCTATGTGGGGAGTCAGTCAGTCAGTCAGTTCCTCTCTAGAATGTGCTTAGTCAATGCACCCACCCACCTCCTTGCACCCGCCTCCAAGGGAAGCGAGGAACACTGAGTGAAAGATTCTGTTTAGAAGTTGCTGCAGCAGCTGGGTGGGTGGCACATGCCTGTAACCCCAGCAACTCAGGAGGCCGAAGCAGGAGGATCACAAGTTCAAGGCAAGCCTCAGCAACTTAGCAAGGTGCTCAGCAACTTAGTGAGACCTTGTTTCAAGATAAATAATGAAAGAGGGCTGGGATATAGTAAAGTGATAAAGCACCCCTGGGTTTAATCCCCAGTGCCAAACAAACAATAAAAGAAGTTGTTTCTTCAGTGGTGTTTTTTTTTTTTTAGTGGGATAGCTTCATTTGAATGATTTACTCTAAGCATGATCTTTAATCTTATATCCCGCTATAATCTTACATTCTTAACAGGATTTGTTGTTAAAATGTCCATTGCCTATTCAAGTTGCTCACCTTGTTGGCATTTTCATGAAGAGGTCACACTGTGTGATGGGAAAAAAGTGAACAGACAAACTAGTGTTATTTTGAACAAGTCACCTCTATCGTGGGTTGGCTAACTTCAGTCATAAGTGAATGGTGGATTGGATTGCACTGGATGTGACTTATTGGGGATTCATGGCCTTTGGAAGTCTAAAATATATGCAAAGATTGCAGGCCAAATATCATTCATAGGAAGTTTTCTACTTACCATCCAACAGACTCTCAGCAGAGTTGAGGGGGAATTAAAAGCCCCCCACACCTCTAGTGGTGCTCTTTAGCTTCCTTCGGCTCTGTGCTCCACAGCTACACAACAGTGGGACATTAGTGAGTCTCTTAGGGAAACAGATTTTCTGGGGAAATTGGTACCTGAAGCTGTTTCCAGGTGAAACAGAAACTTGATATTTTGACATTTTCTTTAGGCAATAGTAAGAATGAGGACAAGCAGTAGACATATTTTTAATTGACACATGACCTAACTTGTCCCTCTGTTTCAATGAGACAAATGCTACCTAACCAGTTCTTTAGAACATTCTCATTTCCTTCAGGGTTGCTAGTCAAGATTTTGACATGTTTACTGTATAGCACGATTATAACATTTTGGGGGGTGTCATTCTAGATTTTTCCTAACAGGAGAAAAAAAGTGCAAAATTTTGGCTTGAGTCTTGTAACTTAAAAGCTCTATGCTCATCAGATAAAGTTCTCTTGGTTGGCCACATCGTGATGGAATTCTTTCCCTGTGGAAGCATCTGGGAAGAGCCACCTGGCCAGAATTAGGAGTGGGTTCTAGGCCAGGAAAAAGAGCAGGGAATTTGAGATTCAATATCTTTGGGGCTGGAAGGAAGCAAGGAGAAGTACTCCTGAGCTGAGTTGAGTGAGAGACACCAAACCAGAAGGAATAGGGTTGATATTAAGGTCAAGAGGTCAAGAGATTGACCCTAACATCATTCAGCATCACACGGCATACTCTGCAAAATAGGGATGAGAGCGGCCGTCGGTGCTGTGAGAATCATCAGGCCCTTCACTACTGCACGGCTTCCTCTGCCCACCAAGCTACCGACTCTATATGGCTGTCCCAGGGCCTCCTAAGAGTGTCCACGTTCCTGATCCCACAGAAGCTGCTCACGCAGCTGGCCTGGCCTGGCCTGGCCACTGTGTCCCAGGGTGCTGCTGTCAGACAGGAGGTGACCACTGTGATGGGGTTGGCTCTGCTCAGGCTGTCCTCTAAGAGCTGCTGCTTCGCTGGGCTACGAGAAAATGGCTGATGCTCATGTATCTACCTTTCCATAACTGGCGTCTTCAAAGTTCCTGAAGGGTTCTTTAAATTGGGACTTTTGTAAGGCAGCAAGAAATAAGAGAACTTAGCAAACATAAGGGTATATATCATTTATAATTATTGTTACCTTATATAATAATATTCAAAGATTACAAGTGAAATCTGGCTTTTCCTAGATGGTGACGCCGTTACCTATAAATCCTCTCTACTAGGGAACTGGCTGGGAAGATGTTCTCTACGACGTGGTCCTATTGGGGTCTTCTACTTCTTTATCTAAGTCTTTGAAATCCTTTCACTTCTGTGTCATGCTTTTTCATGGTCTATATTTTGAACTGGCTAGTAATTTTAAAGACCTCCTAATACATCCTTCATAAATGATCTTTTAAGAAACTCTTTGCGGGCTGGGGCTGTAGCTCAGTGGCAGAACACTTGCCTAGCACGCATCAGGCACTGGGTTTGATCCGCAGTGCCGCATAAAAATAAACAAGTAAAATAAAGGCATTCTGTCCATCTACAACTACAAAAAAATTTTTTTAAAAAAGTTATTAAAAATAGAAACTTTTTGCTACTGACTAATAAGCAACTAGAAATCTAAGAGCCCTTGGAGGAGACACTCATTTCTCATTTTGTAGATATGCTGGTTGTAAAACTCATTGTCCTGGTCTGCTGGGGTTGAAAGGGTTCTACAGGCAGAGTAGAATTTGCAGAGAGAAGACAATTCCTATATGGGATCTACCTGGAACATTCATTCATTCATTCATTCATTTATTAATTCATAGATAGCTGAATATTTAATATGTCCTGGGCACTTGGGTAATTCTGAGGAAACAGAAATGCATACTAAATCACCCCTGCTATCAAGAAGCACAAGATCTAGTGGGAAGAAATATTTCAACAACAGACAGTTACAGCTCAGGGTTAGAAGCATTGTGATAGAGAGGAGCAAAGGAGGCCATGGAAACTCAAAAGAATGACAGTGAGCCCAGCCTGGGCTGTTTAGGGAAAGCCCTGGGGAGGAGCTGAAATTGATCTTAGTCTTGAAAACTGAGCAGAAATTTTCTAGACTAAAAAAATGGTAGGAGCCGGGCGCGGTGGCGCACACCTGTAATCCCAGCACTTTGGGAGGCTGAGGCAGGAGGATCACGAGTTCAAAGCCAGCCTCAGCAATGGTGAGGCACTTACCAACTCAGTGAGACCCTGTCTCTAATAAAAACACAAAAAAGGGCTGGGGATGTGGCCCGGTGGTCAAGTGCCCCTGAGTTCAATCCCCGGTACAAAAAAAAAAAAAAAAATAAAAAAAATAAAAAAATGGTAGGGTAGAAAATTCCCAGGCACAAAATGTAGATGTCCACAGACCTAAAAATACAGAAACATTTGAAGTTTGTAGAAATGTAAGACTAAGTGCTTCAGGTCTCTGGGTCTTTCAGGGATCTTTCTTGGGTGTGACCTTCAAGCATCCTTGACCTCTGGTTCTGCTACCCTAGGCCTCCTCTTTGCCCATTGGCTGCCTTGAGGAGGTGTGGCAGTGAGACCATCTTATGTCCTTCATATAGGCCTTCCCTGAGATAGTAGGTAGGGACTCTCACAAAGTAACAAGGGGTTAAACAACACTTACTAGTACTCTGTGTAAGGATTTTATTTTCAGTTCTGAATATATAATTGCTCTTGTGAAAGACTACTGGCAAGAGAGGGAAAAGAACAAAAACAGGAACTCTGAAAACCTGAGAATAAATCCTGACCCCCACCCCCACCCCCCGCCATATCCTAACTGTGATTCTGGGCAATCACTTAAATGCCCAGATCTCAGTTTCTCCTAAAATTGTGATCGATGATGTTAACTATTACAGGATTTTTGAGAAAAGTAGATGAGATGTCAGATTTAGACAGAAATTTGAAGGATTAGGATGTACTTGGTGGCTGTTTTTCCAAATTACACACACACACAACACAAAAACTTGTTCAGGATAAATCTGAGTTTTTTTGTGAGGAAAATAGCTTAAGGAACTTTTCGAAGGAGGGGGGTGAGAAGACAGCTCATTGCACATGAAGTAGGAGGCGATTCCCAGAGAAGCTGTGGTCCCTCGGTGCTGGTGGACAGAGGTGAGTGGGTTCTGAGAAGCGTCCAATTAGGCAGATGGAGCGGGGACAAGTGGAGGTGTTGCAGGATGTGGTGACAGGGCGCTGACGGCCTGGACACGTGGGCTGCAGGGTGGGAAACCGGGGTGGGAGGACAGTGAGATCATGGCGGTGCTGGCAGCAGGGTGGATCCTGGGGAATGCAACCTTCGCGCAGTCGTCCCGAGCGAGGAAACCGGGTTCCTGATTTCCCCGCCATAAGCATTATAAGCTGCAAACAGATGCCCACCTGGAAATCCTGTTAGCTTTGTAGTTTCCACCAGTTCGTGACACTCTGCTGGAGGACACCATGAGTCCCTATCAACCCTGATGATGATAACTTTGCAGAATAAATTTGGCACAAGAATACGCTTATATACATGGATGATTTTTTAATGTGAATTCATACTTGGTTCAACCTTCCAACATTCACATGGATCTGTAAACATTTTCTCCACTTCCTTCATCAAATTATGTTTTCTTTTTTTTTAATATTTATTTTTTAGTTGTAGTTGGACACGATACCTTTATTTATTTATTTATTTATTTTTATGTGCTGCTGAGGATCGAACCCAGGGCTGCGCATGTGCTAGGCAAGCACTCTACCGCTGAGCCACAACCCCAGCCCCACATTATGTTTTCAAAAGTCCATTTATTCATTCGTTTAACACACTTTTACTAGGATTTCCTATATTCTAGGTACCTCATAAAGCAATGGGGTTCCAAACATGAACAGGTCCCTGTCCTTAGCCTTAGGGAACTTGTCCTCTTGTATAGAAGACAGACAGATGCAAGAGTGTTTGGAGAACATGCAAAATGAAGGGGAAAGTCAGTTATGAAATATGTGAGAGGGCATCTCAGGGTAATAGTTCTTGAACTGGGTCTTGGAGGGGAGCCAGAAGGTTTCCTGGTGGAGGCAGGGGTGGATTTAAGTGCCGAGTCATGGATACTCTAAGTGATGTACAGAGTTCTCCATGGCTGTAGGACAGACAGAGGTCCTTTTCCTGACAACATGGATAGCATATGTTAACATTATAAGAGAGTAACACTCAAATGGGATTTGGGAAAGGATTCGTCTCAATCATGTGAAAGATGACATTGAAATGGATCAATGGCGAACTTTTTCCAATCCAGAGCAAATCATGACTTCTACGGTTGGAGAAGACTCACCCCAGTTGATGAAGCCCTGCCAGATGGAATTCTGCTTGAGACGTTTTCTGCTTCTTTCAGGAATGAGAAGAGATCGTCACTTGTTACGCTTTGGCAGCTATGCCCGGCTCCACACCTGCAGGGTTCTGTGGCATAACACTGATATTATTACTGTAAAGCCGAAGCAAAAAGTATTGATTTCTGGGAATGCAGAGGTGGGTACCGTGGGATCTCTGCTCTCAAGGGATGGTTAGTTAGGTGGGGAAGACAGACACGAGACAGCAAGGCCCCCTCCACTGGAGGGCACTGCTGAGACTTAGCTGGGGTCAAATTCAGTCTCTATCATGGAACCTTGAAGAATGAATGGGAGGTAGATAGTCAAATAAGGGGAGGAAGCTCTTCCTCATAGAAGAATAAAAATGTAAACCCTGGACCAGTACACATCTTCAGAGGACGTGAGTGAGACAGTAAAATGCAAGGTGCCTCTGAGGTGGAGGAAGCCAATACCAAGAAACCTCCCAAGCCTGGAAGAGTTTAGGCTTTATTTTGTGATTTGGGAGAGCCACTGAGAATTTTACTGCAGAGAGAGATCAGTAGATTTTTGGGTTTAGAAAAGTCATTTGGCTGTAGCAGAGAAGAAGAAATGGAACTGGGGAAGGTTGAATGTAAGGAGACCATTGGTCTGACAATTGCAATAAACTTGACAATGGATAAAGGGAACTAAATTAGGACATTGTTAGGACATTTTTTTTTTGTGGGTGTGTGTGCTGGGGATTAGAACCCAGGGTCTTGTACCATGCAAGGCAAGCCCTCTACCACCTGAGCTATATCCCCAACCTGAATTAGGACATTTAAAAAGGTGGACGTTAATTCCTGATGTATCAGGTAGGAGTGTTGGGAGGAGTGTAGAGGCGTGTAGACTGGCTCCAAGATTTCTAGTATATTTGCCTAGGTAAATAGTCACGTTGCTGTATAAGATCAGTAACATAGAAGGAAGAGTTAGGGGCGAGTGAATAACAAAGTTTAGACCTGCTGAGTGTATGCCTGTAGGTGCTCCTGATTCATAGGTCCTGTGACTGCATTGCAAATGACAGGAGTGGTCTGGGGCTGAGAAGAGAAATCTGGGTTTGGGATGAAAACTTGGACGTAACCAATGTATAAAAAGTCATTACAAGTGGGAAGGAGGGAAGTGATTTTGTTTCCCAAAATCAAGTGAGCAGAGAGAGAAGAGGCGGAGTGGCTTCTCTTTTTGAAATGATAAGTCAGAAACTTCAGATCTTATTCACTGTTGACACAGCTTTCAGATGTTTTCCCCACGGGCATCCTTTGGCTGACAACAAAGTGTGTGTGCCAGGAGCTCAACTCGTTCTGAAGAGAAATTCTTCCTAATGCAGGAAATTTCTGGCTCTCGGTCGGGGACTGTGTGTGCTCAGTCTCCAGCAACTCTTGGTATTGGTAGTTTGAATTACGTTTGGGCCAGTATTTTCACGCTAGTGTTTTGAGTGAACTAGCTCTGGATCACAGGCATCGATGAGCATGATTTAAGCCCACAGCTAGTCACCTGTCTTGGTTTGGAAAAGTTTGCTTTTGATTTCCAGGTTTTCTTATGACACAAATTAGCCTTTTAAATTTTGAAAAAGAAGGAACTAGAGACCCAATAACTTAACTCCCCCCATTTTTTTTTTCTACCAAAGAAATAAAGGACATGAGTATTCCTCCCTCTTCCATCCTTTTCTGTGATCAACTAATAGTGGGAGATGTGATAAATAGAATGCAGTCCTGGCCCACTAGGGAAGATGGTAATGTAAGCAAATATATACCAGAAAATGTGCAGAGTTCTAGAAGTGGAAAAGAGATGTCCCCGGAGGCTGTGATAGACTGTTTCGCTGGAGTCACCCTGTGAGCCAGCCCTCCATGGGCGCCTGAAGGTCCCCTCTCAAGCTGACTCCGGGCTTGACGTATGGTTAGCTTCGACCAATCACACGCTGACAAGTATTATACAGGCAGAGGCTTGCTTAGCACTTGCACATTGGGTCTTGTCTTCTGGGAGTGCTTCTTCTTAGAACCTGGCCTCCATTCTGCGAGAAAGCACAAATAGCCACATGAATAAGCCTAGTACCAACTGCCAGCTCTGTGAACAAGACCATTTTGATCATCCAGCTGTCCCTGTGCCCCAGCCAATGTTGTGTGACACAAAGGAACCACTCAGCCAACAAACTCAATCATCGTAAATAGTAGATTGATGTTGTTCCCATCCACTAAGTTTGGGGTTGGTTTGTTACCACTTGATAACTGAATCAGAGCTCCCAGGTTTGGGATTATGGTTCCTGCAGTCATGAAAGCCTCCTAGGTTGCTCTTTCTTCCTTACCCAGTGCAGCTCACCACTCCCCCAAGTCGTGCCAGGTCTGTTCTGTTAACTGTCTCCATCCACCTGCCTCCTCCATTCCATCACGGACATACCTGGGGCCAGCGTTTTCTTCCTGGGTTGTTGCAACAGTGACCGTACTCCCCTTGCTCTCCACTTTCCTACTATGTGAAGTCCCTCTTCCTACGTCTACATCAGGGTCTCTCGATCCTGTCACTGACAGCGTTTGGGAATAGATAATGGCTGTGGCAGTGGTGGTGAGGACTTTTCCTGTGCATTGTAGGAGGGGTAGCTGCATCCCTGGCTACATACAGTAAGTGCCAAGTGGCATTCTCCCAGGGGTGACAATCAAAATTGTCTCCAGACATTGCCAAATATCCCCTGGAGGTCAGAATTTCCTCTAGTTGAGAATTGTATCTAAAAATCTACCAAAAACCTGAATTTTTTACGTCTCTGTTTCAAAACCCTTTGATGATTATCCATCATCTCTGGATGATCTTTGGTATATTTTTCTGGATGAGTCTCTTGTCATGACAGGGAAATGAATGGCAGGGGAGGTGAGTGACGTTTTCAGTGTTCTCGCTTTACTTCTGATCTGAAATCAGAAATTCTATTTAATTGCTTAATCTCTTTGCTCCTGGGCAGAGGGTGTTAGAAATCAAAGGTACTTTGTGTTAAAATATAGGAATTTTATTTTGTTTGAATCACTCTGATCTGAAGAAGTCATGACCCGTCTTTTGACTTTGTCTACTGCTGATAGATGTTCCTTCCTAAGACCTTACTATGTACCGGACATCACCATGCTCAGAACCTTGGAGCAATCGCCCACAGCTAATCTTCACAAAAGCTTTTGGAGGAACAGTACTACTTTGATTTCTACTTTTTTTTTTTTCCAGGAAGGAAACTTAAATCATGCTACTCTCCCTAATAGCATTAATAACCCAGGCCAGAGTCCAAACTTGAACCTCACCATCTACCTCTGGAGCCATGGTCTTTATCCTGCTGCACAACTGTGACTTAGAAAGAACACCAAAGTCAGAAAATGTGTTCTTAGACTGGCTCTGTGTTCTTGGCTGAGTTTATTTATTTCTCTGAATTCATCTTCTTTTTCAATAAAAGTGGGGAAAATAATCCCTATCCCATATGTGGTTGGTATAGCATTAAATAAAACCTAATGTCTAGCACAAAGTAGGTACACAGTAAGAAATAATTCATCCTTTTTGCTATGTATATAATGGCTACAATACTGATTTAACCATGTCATCCATGATGTAAGAATAGAAGGTGTGTATGGCAAAGGTGTTATAATTATAAAACAATATATAAATATTTAAAGTTTGAAAAATGTAGAAAAGAGAGAGAGGAGAGAGTAGAGGACAAAGGGAGCAGGGAGAGAGATAGAGATAGAAAATAGAGAGAGAGAAAGAGATTGAGAAGAAGATAAGATAGCAAGTAGTATTAGCCCTTTGGAGCATCTACTATATGCCTAGTGTTTAATTGTCTTCAGAGTGATCGTTATTATCTCAACTTAGCTTTGAAGAGAACCAAGTCTCAGAAAAGCTGAAGCTTATGTCCCACGGCTAGTGCATGGCAGAGCTGTGATTGGAACCTGGGTCCATTGGTTTTGAAATCCAGACTCCGCTTCATCAGGTCACTTTTATTTTATTAATTTATGTTTTGGGCACTAGGGATTGAGTCTAGGGGCACTTTACTATTGAGACACATGCCTGGCCCTTTTTTTATCTTTTGACACCAGGGTCTTGCTAAATTTCCCATGCTGTCCTGGACCCTGGGATCCTCCTGTTTCACCCTCCTGAGTCCTTGGGACGACAGGCATGTACCACCGCACCTGGCTCAGTTCACTTTTGAGCGACATTTTTAAGTTTCAAAGCAGTATATATGTTTTAGGTTGATAGATGTTAAATCCTGATGGTGTGGGGGAAATCTATGGGCATTCATGTTCTTCCTGAGACGGAGCCTGGCAGAGATGAGCCGCTCAGTGCCTACACGGCAGGGCTGCCCTGAGACCTCACGGACCAAAAGGACAGGCAGATGGGGGAGGCCTGCAGTCTTCACCATGCTTCTCCCATGCACACCCATGAATGCACACAGGCCCCCACACTCAAGGGATCTGAAGTTCTCAGGATAATGCACAGGGCTGTGGATCACGATTTCATGTTAGGAGTATCTGGAGGAAGCAGGAAGTTTGGACATTTATGCAAATAACTCTATACGAGAAGCCCAAGGGAAATTAGGCTTCATAATAAACAGAAATTACCCTGAAATAATTGATAACTTTGTAATTGCTCTAAAGTTCAATGAAAATGAAGAAATAAAAAATGTTAAAAATTATATTTGAATTCATAAAAGTAGTAGGCATGTCCCAAACCCGTTGATATTTACACAGACCAGCCTCAGGGCCACTCTCTCATTGTATCTCAGTAAATCAAAGAGCCATGCAAAGAGTGTCTGTCTATTAGTGTAGTTTTTTGTTGCTATTATTATTTTTGTTTGTAGAGAAGCTGTGAAGATATCAGGAGACCAGAATGAAAAAAGAAAAAAAAAAAAAAAAAAAAAAAAAAAGATATCAGGAGACCAGAATAAAAAAAAAGAAAGAAAACGTGATGCAGAATTTCACAAAAATAAATGAACTGTGTACCCCTAGGGAGATCTGACAGCTAACTGAAAATGAAATGGAATAGATTTGATAAAGGAAAGTGGCTTTGTTGATGCAATGGGGTGATCAGCACTAGCTCTTATGGATGAAAGAAAAAAGAAAACAAAACAAAAATAAACACTAGGGTGTTCCTTGGTCATTTAGAAGGCTTTGTCCAGAGATGCCCATTCCTTCCTCTCAGCATCCTCTCCTCCTGGATTGCAGGCCTTTATACGTTTTCATAGTCAAGGCAGATTTTTAAAGTGAGCAGTACATTTCCTTTATTATGTTAGCTAAAAGTAGGGCTTTTGTTTCATTTGAAAGGAGAAAATGGAGAATTACAATTCTGATGTACGTGGTCATGGGTGGGAAACTCTAGGGAACTCTTGAGTGTCCTCTCTGGTTAGAGTGAAGGTGCACAAGTTGTAGAAGGGATAGGATGGCTTTTTAAATATATGATGACCTAAGGGGATCAAAATGATAATAATGTATGCCTAACACTCTAATCTCAAAGATAGATAATGTGGACACATTGGTAGGAAGGCTCTGCATTTCTATACACATACACAGGGACACATGCACATGATGGAAAATCATGACACTTGGAATTGGTGGAGATGAAAAACCAGTCTGGAAATCCAAACTGGTGCTTCTCAAAGCGTGGTCCCTGGACCAGTAGTGTCAGCATCACTTAGGAACTTGTTAAAATGATATTCCCATGTCCCATCTTTGAACTACTTCATCTGTGGATCATCCACCTGTGTTGGTCAAGGTCTCCAGGAGATTCTGATGCAACCTATAGTTTGAGAGCACTGATCTGTAGGTAGCAAGATTTATCTTCTTTCCTTTAATAAATGCATAAGATGTAGCCTTGACCTCAAGCAGATCTCAACCTAGTCGAGATCTTAAATTGATTAACAAGTACTTATCTATTTTGAAGGGTATCATAGAGAAATGAGCTATGAACACAGATTAACTCTGCTTGTGGATATGGGTGAAAACTTAAAGTTAGGTGGGCACTTAGGGATAGATGGGAGATTTCCAGGAAAGGAAAGGGAGGGAATAAAATTGCAGATAAGGGGAATCTAGCACGCCAAAGAAAAAAGGCATGAAAGAAATGGTCTGTGTGGGGCTCAGGATAGGGTTTGTGTGGCTGCAGCAGAGGCAGATGGATGGGAATACTGGGAGCAGCTCTGTTCTGGTCCAGGCTACTCTTACCTCACCTGCTGACTATTGTATCAACTTCTTTATTCATCCTCTTGCCTTCAAGATCACGCTCCATCGCGTCTGTATTCTGCAACTGGAAGGATCATTCAAACCTGGCCATGTCATTCTCCTGCAAGAAATTCTCTCATGGCTCTTTTTGCCTGCAGAATGTGTCCAACCTCCCTAGCCTGATGTACTAGGTCTTGTATGATCTTGCTTACTTCCCTCTGTACCCGCATCTCTTTGGTTTCTCCCCGTCTCCTCAAGTCCTTTAATAGGATGCTTCTCCAACTGCCATTCCCTTGGGATATGCCTATTTAACTGATTCAAATTTCTCTTCCTCCAAGATGCCCCAAGGTCAGTCTTTTTGCTCTCCCATCCAAAGCATTTCTGTAACATCCTGGGATATATCTGTTCATGTTCACCACGCTGCACTGATGTGGCTCCTCTGTCCCACTCCTCATGTCTGAGTCTGATTCTGCCCAGAGGGTGAAGAATCAAGTCTTCCTAGTTCCTAACCTCATGTTTGAGTGCAGGGCCGGGAATGTCAGAAGTGTGGAGTGCGTGTCTGTCGACTGGATGAACTGTGAACTGGCTTGCTTTTCCAGTAACAGAGCCTGTGAGGAGAGCCTGGGAGAATTACTTCTCTCTTCTAATGGACAAGGTCATTCTGTTTGGGGAAACAGTAATACTGGCAGTAAATTCATAATTCTGAATACCCTTCAGGCTGTTCTTCTTTCTTGCTACTTAACCTTTCCAAGTCCTTGACACTAACACAATTATATCTACCTGGCTTGAATTATTTCTTCCCTTCACCAGGCTGAACACAGCATGGGAAATTTCTGTTACAGTGTGGATATTGATCTACTTTATATCTGAGCTAAAATAGACTGTATTCTCATTATTCCTTGTGGTCCTATTCTATATTCTATAAAGCCACCATGAACATTGAATGAGCAAATGTTGAAGCATTTGCTTCATGAGTTAAGTTCTTGTGAATTTCTGGTCACAACATTTTTTTTTTTTGTCAATCAATTGACATGCAACTTCATTTTCATTTTTGTAAGTATTGCTGTGTAAAGAAGTCACTGTGTGTGTATATGTGTGTGTGTATATATATATATATATATATTATACACACACACAATTAATGTGGAACTCACAGCCAAGTACTATGCACTTGTTTGAAGGAAGCTTATCTAACACATATTTTTTTCTGTAAGCCATATCACAGCCTTCTTATGCTTAAGAGCACTAGAACTTCTGTCCTATGTGTGGGACACAAGAATGAGAAACACAAGGAATCAAATAGATCATTGAAAGAACACCTGTGTGGGGAATGAGAAGATAGAGGGGGGCCGAAGTTGACCTCAGCTGGGCACATATGCTCTGGATTACTCAAGTTTTCACCATTCTGTGATTGTCTGCAAATGTGTCACCAGTATTGATTTGAGTGTTACAAATGCATATTAGTGAGTAGGAGAATTCACAGCTATAGAATCTGTGACTGTTGTGGATTAGCTATATATACATTTAGAAATTGTGTAAGTGGGCCAAGATGAAGACTGGATTTACCCTCTCATTGGAAACAACTAAAAAAAAAAAAAAAAAAAAAAAAAAAAAACCAGACAAAATATACGAACAATGGTTTTCTAAGGTATTGAACACTAGTCAACAAAGGATGGTGGTTTCTGAGTGATGGGAAACAAAGAAGAGCTCTATGTTTCCTCAGTTTACCTGGAGGAGGTTTCCAGGAGATGGTGCAGGGACGAATTTCAGGGTGATCCCAATAGTCTGCAAGAAATGAGAAGGATCTCTGCATCTTAGAGGGCCAAGATGGCATGACTGCATGGGAAAGTATTGCAGAGGGTAGAGCTGCACAGAGGGAGAGCCCCAGAGACCTGCAGAGGGTTCCCTCAGGTGTTCAGGTGAGCTGCAATCAGCACATCGGTGTGAGGTGTGAGTACACTTCCTGATCTATCCCTACAGCTCACAGAGTGCCAGGAATAGTGTTTGCGGCTTCTAGCTGGAGTTCAAACCTCAGATTTCATGGACATTGGAAAAGTATTCAGAAAGAATTTACCTGATGTTAATTTACTTCAAGGCTCAATGCTGCTATGGTCTTGATTAGAAAAAAAAAAAAAATTAAAGTGTTGAACTCTTTGTAAGTAACTTAACTATATTCCTAAAGTAGTTATTGGAATGCAAAAAAGTCCAGCATTCAACACATAACATTCATATTGTCTGAAATCTAATAAAACTACCTGGCATGCAAAGAAGAAAAATGATATGACTTAAAATAAAAGGAAAAAAAATCTATCAATAAAGATTAAACTAACAGAGTTTGGTCATATATGAATGTACCACAAGGGATCTCACTATTATACACACAGGGCACTAATTAAAGAACAAAATTGATAAATGTAAGAAAGACCAGAGGAAAGGGAGCAGGGAGGGGGGGTGAGAGGGAAAGGGAAGTGCTGGGGACAGAATTAGAGAAGAGTATATCACATGCTTTTATAATTATGTCGAAACGAACCACCATATTATGTGTAACTAATGCAGACTAATAAAAATACTAAATAAATATTAATCTAAAAATGACACAGAGAATCGATTGATGAGTTAATTAAAATAATTACTGAAACTGTACCCCATGTTTTCAAGAAACTAAAGGAAAGATTGAACACTTAGAGAAATAGAAGATTAAAAACAGAAATGAACTTCCAAAAGTAAAAACTACAGTGTCTGAATTAAAAAAATATATATTGAGTAGGACTAAGAGTATCATACATATCGCAGAAGAAAAGATTGGTAACCTTGAAGTCATTTCACAATGAACAATTCAAAATGAAACATTGACAAAAGGTGCAAGAACAGTGGACAGAGCTATAGAGAACTTCAAGCAACCCCCATGCATGTGTAACTGGCATTCCTAAAGACTGCAGAGATGATGAGAGAAGAAAATAGGAAAAATCCAAACCAGTACAAAACAACCCCCAAAATGAAGAGAAATTATTAAAAGAGAAATTGCTTAAAATCAGTGCTCAAGAACGTATTTAAAAGACAGTATGCTAAGTTATGTGCACTGCATACAGAGAAATAAATATAATGGTGACAGCAGATTTGTTATCAGAAACAATACACATTAAAGCACTGAAGGAAAAAATTGTCAACACAAAATTCTATACCCAGTGAAAATATCTTTTAAAAAGAAAAGAAAATAATTTTTTTAAAAAAATTATTTATTCTAATTTGTCACATATGACAGCATAATGCAATTTAATTCATATTATACAAATAGAACACAATTTTTCACGTCTCTGCTTGAACACAAAGTAGAGTCACACCATTCGTGTTTTCATACATGTACTAAGGGTAATGATGTCTGTCTCATTCCACTGTCTTTCCTACCTCCATATCTCCTCCTTACCCTCCTTCCCGTTTGCCCTGTGGTATATATACACAATGCAATATTACTCAGTATTGAAAGAGAATAAAATCAGCCTGGTGTGGTGGCGCATGCCTATAATCCCAGCACTTGGGAGGCTGAGGCAGGAGGATGTCGAGTTCAAAGCCAGCCTTAGCAATGGGGAGGCACTTAGCAACTCAGTGAAACCCTGTCTATAATAAAATACAAAAAAGGGCTGGAGATGTGGCCCAGTGGTCGAGTGCCCCTGAGTTCAATCCCCAGTACCAATAAATAAATAAGTAAATAAATAAATACATGAAAGAGAATAATATCATGGTATTTGCAGGTAAATGGATGGAGTTGGAGAATATAATGCTAAAAGAAAATAATTTTTAACTCTACAAAAGCTAAAAAAATTTATCACTTGTAGAACTTCACTGTGAGAAATACAAGAAAAAGGACACCAGAGAAAAATTTTGATCTACACAGAAGAGTAAAGAATATTGGAAATGATCAGTGGATAAATAGAAATGTCTTTTTATTATCATTTAAATATATTACAGATCAACTATTTGAGCCAAAATAATAGCATTGTAGTATAGAATTTGTAAAAAATGTAGAAGTAAAGTATAGGATAACAGGTGAAGAAAATGGAAATATAAGATTGATACATTGTAATGAAAAGTGTTCTAACTGAAGGATACTGCGATAAGATGTCTTCTATATGCCTCAAATTCAGCACTAAATAACCCAACAAAGAGTTTAGCTAATGGCCAACAAAGAACATAGCATGGAATTATGAAGATGTTCAACCAAAAAGGAGTTAGGATAAAAGCAACAACAACAACAACAACAACAACAACAACAATAGAACAAATTATAGTAATCAAAATAAGCACCCAGGTGGAAGATTTGTATTCAACTCTGTCAATAAGCACATAAATATAAATGGTTCAAATGTTCCATTTAAAAGGCAGATATTGAGCTGCTACAAACATTGATGTGGCTGTGTCACTACAGTATGCTGATTTTAAGTCCTTTGGGTATAAACCAAGGAGTGGGATAGCTGGGTCAAATGGTGGTTCCATTCCCAGTTTTCTGAGGAATCCCCATACTGCTTTCCATAGTGGTTGCACCAATTTGCAGTGCCACCAGCAATGTATGAGTGTACCTTTTTCCCCACATCCTCACCAACATTTATTATTGCCTGTATTCTTGATGATTGCCATTCTGACAGGAGTGAGATGAAATCTTAGAGTAGTTTTGATTTGCACTTTTCTAATTGCTAGAGATGTTGAATACTTTTTCATATATTTGTTGATCAATTGTATTTCTTCTTCTGTGAAGTGTCTGTTTAATTAAAACAAATTAAAAGAACACATTAAAAGGCAGATATTGCCAGGTTGGATAAAAAATAAGACTGGAACATATGTTGACTATAAGACTCACATGTCTCATAAAGACCAAAAGAGATTAAATGAAAAAGGGTGGTAAAGGATAATCCATGCTACCACTCAACAAAAAATGGCTGGAAGGGTGATATTATTATCAAAGTACGCTTCAGAATGAAAAATGGTACCAGAGGCTGTGCAGCCTCTTAATGAAAGGTTTAGTCATCTCATCAAGAAGATGCGCTGAATAACAAAGTTCCAAATAATAAAGCAAAAACTAATAGAATGCAGGGGACAAGGAGAGATGTCAGTACCTTTCCCTCAGTAACTAATAGAGTCAGGAGGGAGAAAATTGGCAAGGATATAGAATATGTGATTAAACATGATTGATTAGCCAATGTGATCTGACCACCAACAGCGGAGTGTCCATCCTCTTCATGTGGAAATGGAACTTTTTCTAAGACAGACACGTGGTAGGCCACATAAAGGTAACAATAAATTAAAAAGATTTCAAGACAAGTTTTTTCTTTAATCATAATTTAATTAATTTAGTAATCAATAAAAGAAAGATAATTAGAAAATTCTTACACGTTTGGAAATCAAACTACAAATTTCTAAATAGCATGTGGATAAGAAAAGAAATCAAAGGAGAAAAATAGTATTTTGAAATGAATGTAGCTGAACTCACAACTTACCAAACTTTGGGATCTTTAGTGATGAGAGTTGATTAACAAGGAGTTTAGAGATTAATTTATAGAGGTAGATGGCTCTTTTATGAACTCAAAAGTGTTCCAAACCAATGAACTTGCTTTCTATTTTAAGAAACTAAAAAAGGAGAACAAATGAAACTTAGAATAAACAGAAGAGGAGAAATAATGAAACGGAATAGAAATCAATAAAATAGCCATGACAGAGAAAAACAATAAAACCAAAATGCTCTCCTCTCTGGGAATATTACAGAATTGATAAACCTCCAGTTAGACTGTGGAGGAAAAAAGGATACTGATTACCAATATTAGAAACTAAGAAGATGATATCATTATAGATTCTACAAATCTTAAAGTGATAATGAAGGAACATTATGAATAAATTTATACCCATAAATTTAGTCTTCCAGATGAATGGGCAGCAACTTTAAACACACAAACTACCAAATCTCACTCAAGAAGTAGATTGATAAAATATCCTTACATCTATTTATTTTTTCAATTAATCTACAGCTGAAAACTTTTCCACAGAGAAAACTTCAGTCTCAGATGTATTTACTGGAATATTCTACCAAATGTTTAAGTTAAAAAAAAAAATAGTATCAATTCTACACAAACTGTTCCAGAAAATTAAAGAGCAAGGGACACTTCACAATTCTAAGAGGCCATATTCTGATAGCAAACTATACAGTGGTTTAAAAAAAAACAAAACAATTATGAACAAATCCACTCACTACTAGAAATACAAAAATAGAAAAAAATTAACAAATTGATTATGATAAAAGTTGAATTTATCCTAGGAATGTAAAGTTGATTGAACATCAACCAATGCGATTTACTGTATTAACAAACTTAAAAATAAAACCATATTATCATCTCAGCAGATTTAGAAAAAGCATTTGACAAGATGCATTATCTATTCCTGATAAAACTCTAAGAACACTAAGAATTAATACCCTCAACCCAATAAATAGATCTACCACAAGCTTGTAGCTAACATCATGCTTAACAGTGACAAATGGACATGTTCCTCCTGACACAGTGTGGGAAACAGGCAAGGTTTTCCACTCTGATCACTTTTATTCATGTTGCACTAGGAGTTCTAGCCAGGAGGGTAAGGCAAGGAGGAAAAACATATTTAAACAGGATGGAAGAAGGACACCATCTTTTTTCTCAGGTGATACAATCAGCTAGAAAATTAGATACACTGGAGACAAATGATAGTAGAAAATAGTATGTGAGGCAGGGAAGGTGGCAGGACATGTGGTCAGCCTAAAAATCAATTGTGTCTCTCTTATCAGCAAAAATTGGAAACTAAAATAGTAAAACAATACCATCTACAATTATGTAAACTGAAATATGGGACTGGTGTTTGGCATACAGTGGTAGAGCCCTTGCCCAGCATGTGTAAGGACCTAAGTTTGAGCCTTTGCATCACAGAGAAACAAAGCAAAGACATACGAAATACTGCATGACATATTTGACAGAATACACGCAAGATCTATGTACTGAAAATTACAAAATATTGTCAAGAGAAATTAAAGACACAAAGAAATGGTGGGACAGATAATATTTATGAACGGGAAAGCTCAAAATTGCCATGATGCCAATTTTTTCTAAATTGATCACATACAAACAAATAAATTTTAACATTATCTTAATCCTGTTTACAAAACTCAACTCAAACTATATTATACACTTGAATACAAAAACCTAAAATCATAAAACTTCTGTAAGACTACATTGGAGAAATTCTTTGTGATGTTGCATTGAACCAGTGCTTCCCCACTGGGGTGATTTTGTACCCCTCCCAGGGGACATCTGGCAATATTTGGAGATATTTTTGGTTATTACAACTGGAGTGGGGGTTGCTTAGTCATCTCTCTGGTAAAGGGCAGGAATCCTGGTAAACATCCTACAATGCACAGGGCAGTTTCTCCCTTCCCCCATACCTAGAAAAAAATGGTAAAATTTATTCATCAAAATTAAGAAATTCTGGGGCTGGGGTTGTGGCTCAGCAGCAGAGCGCTCGCCTCGCACGTGCGCGGCCCGGGTTTGATCCTCAGCACCACGTAAACATAAATGCATTGCATTGTGTACAACTAAAGTAAATAAATAAATATTTTTTAAAAATTAAGAAATTCTGGTCTTTGGTAGATGCTGTCAAAAGAATGAAGTAAAACTACCGACTGGAAAAATTACTTAACAATAATACTTGACACATCTATAAAACAGAAGGCTATTCCACAGTAAAAATGCACTGTTGATAAAAGCAACGGCATAGGTCCTTATCAAAATGATTACACTGGGGGAAAGAAACCAGAATTAGAGACGTGCATCCTGTAAGAGCCCATGTATATAAAATTTTAGCAAATGCAGAGTAACCTAAAATGACAGGAAGATATATTTTTGACTGGAAACTGGGGATTCCATAAAGGACAGAAGGAAAAAAAAAATACAGTAGAATAAGAGAAAATTTTGGGGTGATACAGATGTAAATTGTCTTGGTTGAGATGATAGATTCAGGGATATATATCAAATCTTGTAAATTATATGCTTTAAATATACACAATGTGTTATATGTCAATTTTACTCAATAAAGCTCCTTTATAAAATTGATATAAATTAATAGATAAATACTAAATGTTAACAAATAAATAAGCAAACATTTATTGAGTACCTTCTCTAAGGAATGACCCTGGATTTAAGATAAATGAATGGAATGATCATATATATAGAATACCCAGAATTTTGTCAGAAAAAGAAGATAATAATAAAATCAAAACAACAAGTAAACTTAGATGAATGCCTGGAATATAATAAAATACCAAACTTGATTCAATATTTAGTATAGTCTAGGTACTAATCTAGGTATTTGTCTTATCTTAACAGGAAGTCTTTGAGGTAGGTTCTTTTCTTATTCTCATTTTGTACGTGAAAAAATTAAGGCTTCGCTAGGTTAAAAAAAACTTGTCCAATATTATATTGCTGGTTAGAGTCGAGTCAGATTAGAACCCAGGAAGTCTGTAATGAAAAATCCACATAGATATTTTTGCATAATGTAGAAGCAAATATTAATTATAATACCATCTAATAAATGCTGTAGCTGATATTTATGGAGATTAAGATCCTTTGCCAGTACAGAAGAGGAAGTAATTATCCCTATCAGTAGCTATAAAGGTTGCTTCAAGAGGAAATGTCATTTGGTCTGGGATGAAGACTTTGCCTTCATATCTGTTTTCTTTATTAGAAGCTGGGCCTCTGTTAGACAAAGGTTAGCTGTATTTTACCCACTTTTTTAAAATAAAATTTTTTTTTGATATAATTCTAGAATCCCATTAAGTTACAAGGAAATGAGAAATCCTCTCATGAAAACAGAACGGTAATTAGTAGAGTAGAGGAAGGGGATCCAGGGGAGGGAACAGGGAGACTGAAGAATGAAATCAACCAAATTATGCTATGCACAGTATGAATGTATCACAATGAATCCTACTCTTGTATATAATTATAATGTGACAATTAAAAAAAAAAATGGAAGCGAACCGGGCGCGGTGGCGCACACCTGTAATCCCAGCACTTGGGAGGCTGAGGCAGGAGGATCGTGAGTTCAAAGCCAGCCTCAGCAATGGTGAGGCACTTAGCCACTCAGTGAGACCTTGTCTCTAATAAAATACAAAAAAGGGCTGGGGATGTTGCCCAGTGGTCGAGTGCCCCTGAGTTCAGTCCCTGGTACAAAAAAAAAAAAAAAAAAAAAAAAAATGGAAGCAAGATACTATGGTTTGGATATGTGGTATCCTCGCAATGCAAGAATTTTCAGGTTATGAGAGACTTAACCTAATTGGTGGATAATCCACTGATAGGGATTTACTGGGTGGTAACTGTAGGCAGGTAGGGTGTGGCTGGAGGAGGTGGGTCACTAGGGTTGTTGTGCCTTTGGGATTTATATTTTGTCCTTGGTGCATGGAGAGCTCAGTACCCCCCACCGCCTGCCCCCCATTTCCTTGTTGCCAAGTCCTGAGCTGCTTTCCTCCACCCTCCACCATGCCCACCCAGCATGATGTTCTGCCTCAACTCAGGCCCAGAGGTGTGAGCTGGCTCACCGCGTGGATTTCACATCTGAAACCCCGAGCCCACATCAGCTTCTCCTCCTCTAAGTTGTTCTTGTCAGGTCTTTTGGTCTCAGTGATGAAAACAGCCGACTAGGAGACCAGTAGAGCGGAGGAAGGGGACCTGGGGTGGGGGACGGAAAGGGAGATACTACGAATGAAATTAATCAAATTATTTTATGTGCAGGTACAAATGTGTCACAATGAATCCCACTATTATATTTACTATATTCACCAATAAAAACATAAAAACGTAGATTCCTTGTAGACTTCACTCTGTTATCCTCAATGTGATGTTTTGCAAAGCTATAATATACTCTAAAACCCAGGATATTTACAATCATATATTCCACTGGTCTTATTCTGATTTCTCTGTTTCTACGTGTGCGAGCACGTGCGTGTGTGTGTGTGTGTGTGTGTGTGTGTGTGCGCGTTGGATTCCATACAGTTCTATCACCTGTATAGGTTTGTGGATCTACCTTGTAGGCAAGATTCTGAATAGTTCCAGGACTATAGGGCCCCTTAAAGACCCCTCATGTGGTCCTTTCATAACCATACACCTCCTGACCCACCTACCACTGGCTCCACCTAGCTTCAGATAACCCCTTACCTGCACATTCCTAAAATTTTGTCGTTTCAAAATGTTATTTGAATACACTCAAACACTACTTAACTTTTTAGGACTGGTTCTTGTTTTACACTTAATTGCCCAGAGCTTCACCTGGATTTGCATATACCCATAGTTCATTCCTGCTTATTGTTGAGTAGTACTCCACAGTGTGGTTGGGTCATAGTTTGTTCAACACCTTTTGAAAGACATTTGGTTTGATTTTTTTTTTTCCGGTTACTATAAATATAGCTGCTATGAACATTTGTGGGGGAGGTTTTTGTGTGGAGTTAAGTTTTCATTTCTCTGTGATAATGCCCAAAGGTGCGACTTCCGGGCCATATGTTATTCTATGTTTAGTTTTTGTGAAGACTGCCAACTGTTTTCCAGAGTGGCTGTACCACTTTACACTTAAATGAGCTATATCTGAGCATTCCAGTTTATCCATATTTTCATTAGCATTGGTGCTGCTTGTATTTTTTTATTTTAACTGTTCTGATAGGTGTATAGTAATATTTCACTGTGGTTTTAATGTGCATTTCTCTGATGGCTAATGACACTGCACATCTTTTTATGTGCTTATTTGCCATCTGTATATTCTCTTCAGTGTAATATCTATTCATATTTTTGCCCATTTTCTAATTGGATTGTTTCTTTTATGTTTTTGAGTTTAAAGTCCTTCATGTATTTAGATTCTAGTTTTTTGTCAGATATGAAATTTGCAAATGTCCTCTCCCAGTTTGTAGCTTGGTTTTCCATTGTTTTTGTATGACCTTCCACAGAGCAAAAGGCTGAGAGTTTGATGAGGACCAGTTTATCAATTTTTCTTTTTATATATCACGTTTCAGTGTCAAGTCTAAACATTTTTTTGGATGTTCTTTCCTAAAATTTATATAATTATTTTATATTTAAATCCATAATTTATTTTGAATTATTTTCTATAAGAGAGTTTCTTCATTTAGTTTTGCAACTGTCAAAAATCAGTTGAGCATATTTACATGTGTAGATTGATAGATTCAGTTGAGTGTATTTATGTATGTCAACTGATATCACCATATGATTTTTCTTTAGCTTGTTCATATGGTGGAATATATTCCACTTAATCATGGTGTGTGATTCATTTTACACAATGTTACATTTGGTGTGCTAATGTTCTGATGAGGTCTTTTTGCTTCTAAGTCTGTAAGAAATATCGGTATATAGTTTTTTGTTTTTGTTTGGTTTTTGACCCTAGCTTTGTATGGTTTTGGTATCAGAATGATATCAAAATGGCCCCCAAAAATGAGTTGGAGAGTGGTTTTCCTATTTTGTTTCCTAGAAGAGATTACATAAAATTGGTGTGAACTGTTCTTTAGATGTTTGGTAGAATTCTCCGGTGAAAACATCTGGATGTGGAGTTTATTGGTGGATATTTTAAATAAAAAAATTCAATTTCTTTGATGGTTATAAGGCTCTTATGATCATGAATTTCATATTAGTGGAACTTTGGCAGTTTTTGGTTTTGGAGAAACTGATTCATTTCTTCTAAGTCATTCAATTTATGAATATGAAATTGTTTGTAGTGTTTCCTCTTCTCTTTTGAAGGGCCACAAGATTTGAGGTTTTATCTTCTATTTCATTCCTGATATTGTTGATTTGTGTTTTCTCTTATTTTTGTTTTTGTCAGTTTCTTTAGATGTATATACATTTTATTATTTTTTTCAAAGATCAAGACTTTTGTTTAATCAAATTTCAATTTTTAAAAATTTCACTAAAATTTTCTGTTATTATTATTTTCCTTCTGTTTGAATTGCATTCATTTAGCTTTTCTTTTTTGTTTAAAAAGAATTAAACATTTAAAAAAAATTTTTTAGTTGTGGATGGACACAATACCTTTATTTTATTTGTTTTTATGTGATGCCAGGGATCGAATCCAGTGCCTCATACATGCTAGCAAACATTCTACCACTGAACCACAACCCCAGCCCCTCATTTTGCTTTTCTTTCTTCCCATGTCTTAAGGGGGAACTTAGATTATTGATACGAGTTTTTTCCTCATATCTAATATAGCACTTAGTGCTATAAATTTCTCTTTCTGCCCTATTTTAGCTGCATCCCACATATTTCAATAAGTTGTACATTTGTTTCATTTAATTCTATATATTTTCAAAACTTCTTTTGAAACTTTCTCTTTTCCCTGTGAACTGTTTAAAAGTTTATTATTTAATTCCCATGTGTTTAAAGATCTTCCTGCTGTTTTGGGGGTATTGATTTCTAATTTGATTTCATTATGGCCAGAGAACATCTTGGTGAGTGTTTCATGAGTGTTTGGAAAAAAAAAAGTACATGGAATGTTTCACACATAGCTGGTCAAATAGGTCCTTTTGGTTTATTGTGTTATTTAGATTTTCTAAATCTTGTTCATTTTCAGAGAGCAGTTCTACACTTGCCGAGAAGTGGGTGCTGAAGTGAAAAATATAATTGTGGATTTTCTTATTTTTCCTTCATCTCTCCGTTGTTTCATGTATTTTGAGTCTCTGTTGATTGGTGGCACACATTAGGTTAATTATCTTATCATTATGTAATGTCCCTCTTGGCCTCTAGGAATTTTCTTTGATCTACAGTCTACTTTATCAAATATGAGAATACTACTTCTGACTTTTAAAACATTGATCTTTGCATGATATCTTGTTTTCTGTTCTTTTACTTTCAACCAATCTATTTATAGATTTTTGAGGTAATTTCTTTTAAGCTATATAGAGTTAGGTTGTATATTTTTAACCTGCTCTAAAAATCTCTTTCTTTTCATTGGTGTTAGATATTCAAAATAACTGTCAATCTGCTAGCAAATTGTGTGTCTGCAATTATTATTTTCTTTCCTTTAATTATTATTCTTCTGTTTTCTACTATGGGATGCTTGCAAATTTTTAGGGTTTCTTTGTGGTTTATTTATAGTGTTTTGAGTGTATATATTTGTATAATTTTCCTGATGGTCACTGTTGTATTACAATATACATATGCAACTCACAACAATCTCCTGGTTGCAACATTGTACCATTTTTGAGTGAATTATAGAAGTGTCACTTTCATTTAGGTCCCTGTATCTTTTCTACTTTTAAATATCATTGTTGGGGATCAGATGTTATTATTAGTTTTTGTTCCAATCATGAAAGAAGATTTATGAAGCTCACAAGGCAAAGGACAGTCTGTTGTACTTAGTGTATTTATGAACTCTCTGTCCTTTCTTCCCTCCTGATGTATCGTGGTTCTCTCTTGTATCATTGTTTTTTTTTTTCTGTTTGAAGAGTTTCCTTTAGCCAGTCTTTGAGAGTAGGTCTGCTAGTGACAAATTCTTTTCGTTTTTCTTCATCTGAGAATGTTCCTATTTTCCCTTTATTCCTGAAGGATGGTTTCTCTAGATACAGAATTCATGGTCAACAGTTTTTCTCAACACTTGAAAAACATTGTGCCCCTCCCTTCTAGCCTCCATAGTTTCTCGTAGGAAATCCAATGTCATTTGAATTGCTGTTCCCTATTGCTAGCGTGTCATTTATCTGCTTTCAAGACTTTGTCTCTAGTCTTTAATAAAAGTTTAGTCACTGTGTACCTTGGCATGGATTTCTTTGAATTTGTTTTGTCCGGTGTTGACTCAGTTTCTTGGATGTGTATGAGTATGACCACCAAATTTGGAAAACTTTCAATCTTTTTTTCTTGTAATAGTATTTTTATCCTTTTTGCTTTCTGAAATTCTCAGTCCTGCATGGGTAAAAATTTTAAACTTTTCTTATTTGCCCCACGGGTTTCTGAGATTCTGTTTATGACTGTGTTTTTCTCAATCTGCTTTCTCTCTGTTGTGCAGATCGTGTTAATTCTATTGTTCTGTGCCCAAGTTTAATGACTACCATGTATTGCCATCTATCTACTACTCTTGAGCCCATTCCATTTTCTCAATTTATAATTTTCATTGGATGATTTTTACAACTTCTTTCTTCTGCTGGGATTTCTTTTTTTCTATTTGTTTCAAGAGGATTCATAATAGGTTGTTAAGGCGTTTTTATGATGACTGCTTGTTTTCGTCTGCTTGGGATGCCTTGGCAAAATGCCATGTTCTGTGTGGTCTAAACAATAGAAAATCATTTCCTCATAGTTCTGGAGGCCGAGATGTCTAAGATCAAGGTGTGGCTGATTCCGTTCCCCTGAGGGCTCTTGTCTTGCTTGGGTATGGCTTCAGCTTCCTTCATGCTTTGCTCACGCATCCCAGAGAGTGAGAGGATGAGCTTTGGCTGTCTTTCACAGAGGAACACTGACCCTGTCAGAACAAGACCCTTATGACAGTATTGAGCCTTAGCAACTGCCATCGTGGCCCTGCTTCTAAATGTGGTCACACGGGGGGTTAGGTCTTCAACGTTGGCAGGACACAGTACTGCTTTAAAACTTGTGTCACATAGTCCCACCCTCTGATCTATCTTGGTGTTGGCATCAGGTGATTATCTTTTCTCACTCAAGCTGTGATTTTATTATTTCTTGTTATGAAGGATAATTTAAAAGTTGTATTATAGACTTTTTGTCCATTATGCTTGGGGACTCTAGGTCCTATTGAATTTTTTGATTTTCATATGAAGTTACCCTGACTAGAGTTGAACATATAGGTTTGGTCTACATTGGAGTTTGTTTGTTTGTTTGTTTGTTTTCTTCTAATGACAGTGCTACTGTTTTCTGCTTGGGTTAACAGGTGACAACTGGAGCTCTCCTGACCCCTGTGCTGCTTCCTGAGGGGAAGAAGTGACTTTCCTAGGTGAGGCCAGCAGTTCTCTCCACTGGGAAGGATGTGGTAGGATCCCCTACTGATGCTGTGCTCTGAGCCCACCTCTGCAGGTTTCTCCTGGGGGTGTGAGGGAATGGGGGGGGCGTGCGAAGCGTCTCCAACCCATGAGGACAGACGTGTTTCCTGGACCCTGCTGCTCCGTGGCCTGGCCCTATTTTCTAGATCTTTCTAGCTCGCCCGCTCATTTCATGCTCGCTCTTTGCCCATCTCACCACTTGGTGCAGCGAGCACCGCACGGGCAGGTGCTCAGGGGATCCTGGCCTTGTGTTGCTCGGCCAGGTCTCGCTCCTTCCTTGGGGCGTGGCGGAGGTGACTGCTGTCCCTCTACTCTGACAGGTTTGTCTGGACAAGTGCACGCAGAGATGAACTTGAACCTCTCAAGGACATTGCATACAGAGCTCTGGTTCTCCGTGGGAGCTGTCTGCCTTTGTGGGCGTGGCAGTGGCTCGGACACAGCCTCCCACTCTGTTGAGAGGCCTTTGTTTCTGTCCCACACTCTGCTTTTTGGAGCCAAGCAAGCAGAACAATTGCCTCCTCCTCTTGACTTTTGTAAAAGAGTTCTAAAGGAGTTCAGGAAGAAGCTTTGAGCGTTCGCACTGCAGAACAGGCTGTTTGGCTGGGATGAGAGGAATCCATGGATGGATAGCTATTCTGGCTCTTGTCACAGAGGCTGGCCCAGAAGCAAATGCTCCTTAATTGCAGTTGATAGGACCATACAGTATCAGAAACTGTAGGGAAATGAGGGGACAGTTTGATCAAAACCTCTTACGTTACCCATGCAGAAAACAGGACTTATTCAAAGGTCTAAAATTATGAAGACATTGGCAGTAAGTGGGCAGTGTGGTGAAGGGGTTCAGTGTTTGTGCCCTTGATTCAGAGAACACTGGGTTCAATCCCGGTTCTGCTGTTTCATGACTATATCATCTTGGAACCAATATCGTATCTTGTCTAATTTTGTGTCTTCAGTCGTGTGGTGAGAAGTCAGTAAGATAATCTATGGTCAGTACCTGGTAAATAGTAAGAGCTCAATAAATGCATCTCCTGCCATGCCAGGGACTGCTCAGCTTTAGCTCAGATGGTACCCTGCTCCATGATGGCAAATCAGTTATACTTCTTCTGTTAGGTTCAGTTTCAAATTTCCTTCTTTTATTCATCAAACATTTGCTGAGTACCTGCTGTGTGCAATAGCATTAAAGACACAAAGATGAATAAAAAGTCCCTTTTGTCCTCACGGAAGTCGCTCTGTCATGAGGAGGTGGCCCTATAAGCAAAAGGATTAGAGGAGAGACCTGTATAAGGTGCAGAGACCAGAGGAGAGCAGGTGGCCTCCTATCCTGGGAAGTTACTTGTAGGATCATTGTATTTTCATCTGCTCACTATAAGATGTCTGAGCCTTCATTCATTGGCCATAAGCAATGGATGACTATAAGGTCATTAATTGGCTCAGTAGATTTGAGATGTTAGGATTCCTAACATATTAAAAGTTTTCTGCCAGCATATGCCTTGGATTCTGCTAAGAGATCAGGGTCTTGGAAGTTGGAGAATCTCTCCCTTCTGTGGCACCATCATCTGCCTAGGCACAGAGTCAGGTTGAGGTTCATTTTGCAATAGGGTTAGTCACAACAAGGTGACTCGAAGTTCATTCAGAGTCAAGTTGCAGTTTCACTATCAGATTGAATGTGGAAAACCCAGTTCTAAGAACAAGTTTTAATTAATGAATGACTAGCTTAGGAGGCAGAAGTGTGTTATAAGAGGAATGCAGAGGGCCGTGGGAGAACAGGGATTTAGAGGTTGATTTTATTTATTATTCCGGGACCACGGAAGACCTTAGACCTGGGCTTGAAAGGCAGAATTGGGGGAAGACTTTTATGATGAACAAAGACACTCCACCTGAAGGCATCCTCTTGTTAGGGGCAGCTCACGGCTTGGCATGCTGACCCATGAGCTTCAGGAGGTAGAGGGGGAGGAAAGAGACTGACCTGGGGTGAGATCATTAGGTCCACGTCTGTCATGCTGAAGAGGATAGAGTTTGACTTCAGCTGTGGGAAAAAGAGAATGGGTCTTGTAAAGGCTAAGAATTGCAAGAACGAACTTTTGCATGTGACTAGTGTCCATTAACACTTGCTTTTTGCATATGCATTATAAAGGATGGGGACATTAAACATGTTTATACAATGTCAGATTTTTTTTTTTTTTTTTTTTTTTTTTTTTTTTTGTTGTGTGCCACAATAACTCTTAGACATAGATCCTTAACAGGAGAGCACTTTACAAAGGTCCTTTTAAAAAAGTCTTAGAGATATGATGATGGATCCCAATCTGACCATGGCTCTGAGCAATGTCACCAAAAGCACCTTGCTGTGTCACCACATTGATCGATAGCCATTTTGGGCTGCGTCCTGCTGCCTTGCCTTTGGATTGAATAATGATGTCCTCTGTCATTTGCAGGAAAAGAAATGTCTGGGACATGCTACTCTCTGTTATATCTCCCCCTACCCCAGCAAATTCTTCTGAACAACCTGGGTAGGGAATGTGAAGACTGTATGAGAGATTTTATTGAGTTCAGGTTGAAATCCAGGCATGAAACAGCCATTAAAAGATGATAATAGAGTAGTTGTTTTTCAGGATTAACTGGTTCTATGCTCTATTTGCGTAAGGAAATTAATGAGCTGGAAAGTCATTTTTACAAGTGCTCAATTGTGAGGATAGTAGAGGGACAGAAGCTTCCATGTTATTGATTTCTGTTGAAATGAGAGAAGGAAATATCATGGAGTACCAAGGAAAATTCCTTATTTAAAATCTCTTCTGTTAGCGACATCATTTCAATCTCAGTAGAGGGGAAAATGGCAGAGAACATTTTCATTTTATTTGTTGTAGATTTGCCAACATGCATGTATAATGTCATGTAACCATCTAGAAAAAAAATCTTAGGAAATTTGTTTTTCCAAGATGGTTGAATTAGAATTTAAAGTAAAATCTCCTCTCTGGAGTCCCCTTCCTTCACTTCCTTTCTTCTTTCCTTTCTTCTGTTCACTTTTCCTTCTTCCCTTCCTTGTTCTTCTTTATTTCCTCAAGCATTTATTGAGCCCCATAAATATGTCAATCACATTTAGTGACCAAAGTCACAAAGACAAAAGACACAAATTCTATTCTTAGGAACTCACAGTCGAATGCAAAAAAAAAAAAAAAAAAAAAAAAAAAAATCAATAAACAAAACACATAAGTGAATAATCACAATGCATCATGATAAAGATTTGATTTCAGATATCTTCAGCCCAAAGGAATTTCCCACAGTAATTGGGGAGGGGATGGGGGCTCTCTCTTGTCCTGGGAAGAATCTAGGAGCCTAAAATAGAGTGGTTCATTCTCTGGTACACACATTGGATGAAAACAGCCTTTTTGAAGAAGTTCCATATAGCCATTTCTCCAAAAAGCATGGCTAATTTGATAATTCAGGAGAGCACATGATTACCAAATCATTACATCTGACTTTTTAATAGACCTTTTCTGCTTGTGTTTGCATGCGGCAGTGCCAGCCTAGAGATTCTTAGCTCTTCAAATCACATGAAAGTCTAATTTAGAAGAGAGCGGGCAAGATCCCATCTCATGGAATTTCATTTTTATAGGAATGCAGAGCATCTACTTCAGTTAGACTCCCAAGTCTGGGCTCAGTTCTGCTGGAGGAGAGGAATTATGTGACTAACAGTTGTGACCTGAAAGACGTTCTGTGTGTTTAATTTGAAGTACAGGCCCACAGGTGCCACTGATTTTAAAAATCACTTTTCCTGTCACATTTAAGCATCAACCCAGGCAATGTCTCAAACCCAGCTGGAAGCTTCTCTTATTGTCATTTTGTAGATGGTCTCTGGGTTTGGGGAAGGTCTGTGCTCCGGGTAACATGGCTAGTAAGGGGCTAAGTCTGAGTTTGAAGAAATCACAGTCCCCTCTCCTCCAGTTCACACAGGAAGTAAGAAAAAGAGGAGACTGAGGTGGGAGAGGTGTGGGAGTCACTGTGAGTAACACCTGGCAAGCCACTCAGTGCTGGTTAGTAGCACAGTGACAAAGAAATGAACCCTTGTCCATGCAAGAGTTATGTAATCTAGGCATGAAAACAAACCACAAACCAAACCTCACAGGGCTGTAGGATCCGTCCATTCAGTCACGCAACCAATGTGTTTTAAGATCCTACCATAGGCAAGAAACCTTGTGGGCACTGGGGCTATAGTGTGAACCAAACAGATGAAAATCCAATTTCATTTGGCGAGAGTCCAGAATCGAGAGTCAGAGAACAAGCCCCTACGATCGAGTGCAACGCAAAGCAACACAACACATCTAGCAGGCAAGAGCCCCGTCTTGTGGAAAAACGCTATGGCTGATGAGCATGGTGGGGCTGTCATTTAAGTAGTGCAGCAAGGGAGGGGCTGATAAGGCCAGACCTGAAGGGGTGGCCCTCCAGGGAATGCTGGTCTGGGCAAAGGAACAGCTAGAGCAAAGGTCCTGAGGTAGGAGCCAGACTGGCTGGGTTTGAGTCACAGCAGGAGCCAATCTGCAGGAAGGAGGGAGCAGAGTGGGTAGCTAAGGAGATAAAGCCAGAGAGAACACAGGGCAGATCGCTGGAGCCTGCTGGCTCCAGGGGGAGCTGGCACTGATGGAAGATAACATATTTCTGCAGGCTCATTCTGACGGCTGCTTTGAGATGAGGCAGAAAGAAGCAGGGCTGAGGCGGGGAGACGCGAGGAGGCCGCGGTGCTGCTGCAGGGGACGGAGGGAGATCTGCTGCAATGGACTAAAATGCTTATGCGGAAGGCGAGATGCAGAAGCCTATCACGGACCTCCGCTTCCCTGTCCTGAAGATGCCCGGGGCCTGTTGTTCCAGCTTTAGGCCCTGGATGTTGACATAATTTTGTGGGGTCTTACTTGCCTCTTATCCTTGTGTCCCACGTTCCACACTCTGTCCCTACATTGTAAATTCTTAGCTATGCAGTTGACCCCTTCCCATTGCAACCTCATCCCTTCTTCCAGTTCTAACACATGAACCTCATAATTCAGCATTTCCTTAGCCATCCACTGTGTCTCCTGTTTTCCCACTTCTATGGTTTACACTAACCACTTCTATTTGAACTAGTCTCCCTTTCGATCCTCTTACCAGAAACTCTCCTGTCTGTCCTAAATGCTACCCAGCTTCTCCTACCTGCCCCAATTTCCCATTCAAAGAGCAAACAAATACTTATGCCACACGATGTTACTAACCTCCCCATATAATCATAGTTTTTGATACTTTATTTTATTTATTTACCTTTATGTGGTGCTGAGGATCGAACCCAGGGCCTCACACATGCTAGGCAAGTGCTCTACCACTGAGCTACAACCCCAACCCCTGTGTTTTTTTTTTTTTTTTTTTTTTTTTCCCCAATAAGATCATCTTCAGATAATCCTCAGTCCTGAGCACAGTACACAAATTATTTGGAAGGTGAAACTTCTGGCTTTTGTAAGTTCCTGTAAGTATCTGGAGTCCTATATATTTGCAAAGTCAGCGTGTTTTTGGAAAGGCAAGAGGAGAGGCAGAGCTCAACAGATTGGGTTTGAATCCCAGATCCCGGGACTCACTGCTGCATGACCATGGATAATTACTTGATATTTTTGAGCCCAGTTTGTCCAGTTTTACATGGTTATAAATAGTAGTTTCTATTAGAGATTTCTCCAAGGATTAGAAATAACTTAAGTGAAGTACTTATTCACAGTGGTCATAGAAGTCAGTGCTCAATGAATTAGAGCCATATTTTCACCACTACTAGTATTATCATAAAACAGTTGCCATTCACCATCAGGGTGAATTTCAGGATGCATCTTGTGCTGGGCTCAAGATGAGCTCACTTCCCCACTGTTAGTTCGAGGGAGTTCGAGCTAAGCTCAGTGTTTTTCAAATGCTTTCTAAAAGCCTTGTTACTTCTATTTGTTTTATAAAATCTTACATTTTCCTTTGTTGACATGTGGAATTTTAAAAGATGATTAAAATATTGTATCCAAAATCACACATATTTATTGAAACAAGATCATTAGTTTTGAACCACAACCCAAAGATTTGTTAATATTTGGACTAATTTGGCTTTGATGGGGAGAAAAGCCCACCTGAGGCTATTTCCTCTCATGAAATGCTAGGACACTTGTGTCAATTAGCCTCCTTCATCTGGCCAAAATCTCTTTCTTCAGGAAGACCATTATTTCCACCTTTTAAACACCATGGGGGCCCGGTGGAGTTTCTCTTTCCCTCAATTCTTTGCTTGCGATGGTGTGGCCCTTGTGCTAAGGAATTGGCTCATGTGCAGATGGTCCAAGTCCCTTCTTAGGGCCCCTTGCTTCAAATTTGAATCAGGGAACTGCTGGCTGGGAGGGTAGGGAAATTTACACACAGTAAATGCTATTGATTTCCCTGGTCTGGAGATTAATTTAGAAAAAAAGAGTCTGTTATTAGTATGACGGTGATGGGCGATGATGGGGAAAGGAAGGAGGAGGGATCAATACTGGGGAGCCTCCATTAATGTACTCCCGTCACTATCATTTTGACAGGTTTACAATCAAATGCTATTGATTTTTCATCAGCCTTTTCAGCTGGCTTCAGAAGGCAAGGTTTCTCGGTTTTGAGAAATGAAGGGTTTTCTAACAGACGTTTCGGTCTAGCTTTTGACCCAGGCAAGAGTGCTTCAGATTTGCTGAGTCAGCCTTCAACTTCTCTTGTGTTTTTGTGCTTTGCAGTTTTGGCTGGATGGTTTGCAGGGAGGTGTCCCTGATGGAAGGAACAGTGTTGCTTAGAGAAAGGAACTTTCCCAAAGTATCCATACAAAAGCACAGGACAGGGACTCGGATAGTCAGGATGGATGTGAGGACTTTGGTACAAGTGGGAAGTAGGTGACCAATACTCTTCGAGCACCTGCCATGCCTATGCCTCACCTAGCTCATTTTACTTAAAGCACATAATCTCCAAACTATGCATAAAGAATGGAAATTTGCAGAGTTCAAATAGCATTCCCAGGGTTGCCCATCTGGGTTTGTTCCCAGGACTTTTGAAATCATTTCCGTCTTTCTCCTAGAAGCTTTCATTTGCTCCTGTTCACTCTCAGGGTCAGGTGCTGAGTTGCCTGGGATCTATTCTGGGGAAGCTGGAGAATCAGAAAAGCCTGGAGCGTTGGCCTTTCTCCTGAGCAGCCCACCCATCTCCTCTGCACTCCCCATTCTCACTACCTACTTTTGCAGTCCTACTACAGGGCTGTGGGTCCCGTTGGAGCCAGTGCTTCACCCATACTGGTTGGCTATGATGGTTCCTCATCCTGCCCCGTGCGTACATTTGACAATGAGGATGATGACAAATTCTGTGGACTTACCCTGTGTCAGCTCCTGCTGGATGCTAATGGGAAGGTACTGCCACCTGACAGTTCCTCCTCCTCCTCCTCCTTTTTCTCCTCCTCCTCCTCCTCCTCCTCCTCCTTTTTCTCCTCCTCCTCCTTCTTCTTCTCCTCCTCCTTCTTCTTCATCTTCTCCTCCTCTCCACCTCCTCCTTCTTCTTCCTCTTTTTCTCCTCCTCCTTCTTCTCCTTCTCCTCCTCCTCCTTCTTTCTCTTCTCCTCCTCTCCACCTCCTCCTCCTCCTCCTTCTTCCTCTTCTTCTCCTCCTCCTCCTTCTTCCTCTTCTTCTCCTCCTCCTTCTTCTTCCTCTTCTTCTCCTTCTCCTCCTCCTTCTTCTTTATCTTCTCCTCCTCTCCACCTCCTCCTCCTTCTTCCTCTCTCATTTCCTCCTTCTTCTTCCTCTTCTCCTCCTCTCCACCACCTCCTCCTCCTCCTTCTTCCTCTCTCATCTCCTCCTTCTTCTTCCTCTTCTCTTCCTCTCCACCACCTCCTCCTCCTCCTTCTTCTTCCTCTTCTCTTCCTCTCCACTACTTCCTCCTCCTCCTTCTTCTTCCTCTTCTCCTCCTCCTCTTCTTTCTCCTCCTTCTTCGTCATCTAATACCTAATTGTGTATTTTGAAAGAAATTATTCAATTTAAGCAGTTCCTCTTCTAGAATTCAAATTTAGAAAGAGCATTAGTGCTCAAAAATAACTAAGAATCCAGTTTCCAGGCCCTTAGCATGGATGTCCTGTTTCTGTATCATAGGAGGGATGAGCACTGGGCTTAGGTTCAAGGAGTGAGTCGAATGATTTCTGGTCTTGTTTCTGATACTAAGTGGCTGTGTTGCTTAAGGTAAGTCCCTTCTCTCTAAGCCTTGCTTCAGTCATCTATGAATGAAGGACTTGGAGCAGAGCATTTTCAGATTTGCTTATTTGGGTGCCCTTAACCTAAACACAGTGAAATTATTTTAATTCTTGTATACCATCAGAAAATATTTTTCCAGAAAAAAAAAATTATTTTCTGCACACACATATATACATATACAAACATATGTGTCTATACATTCAGAATAATGACTATATATGTATATGTATACATATAGTCAGTGACCATATATATGTGTGTATGTATATGTATAAATATGTGTGTATATTATATGTATATATGTATATATAGTAACACTTCTGAATCAAATATGGGAACACCACATAATTTTTTTTTTTAAATTCACATATGAGCAGGATAAAAATATCCTAGGTCTGTCTACCTTGTGTGTAGTAAGGGATGAGCCTATCAGGTTGAGCAAAGACACTTGATATCAGATAATAATCAACCCAGTGTTCATTTACTTTATTGCACACCGGCAGACAGGCAATAGCAAGAGCTGAAAGTTCAAGAAAAATTGTGCAAGGAAATTTTACAATTAAGAGAACTCTAGGGCTGGGGTTGTGGCTCAGCGGCAGAGCGCTCGCCTCGCATGTGCGCGGCCCAGGTTCGATCCTCAGCACCACGTAAACATAAATGCATTGCATTGTGTACAACTAAAGTAAATAAATAAATATTTTTTTTAAAAAAAGAGAGAACTCTATTCACATAAATAAATAAATAAATAAAAACAGAAGTGTTGGAAATGACCACGTGGGTTTATTTATGGAATAGCATGTGATAATCTTTGAAGAGTATCTAATTTATTGCTTGACATGTGGTAGAAGTGTCCTTGGGGTTGTCTCATTTGACTCTCTTGGCAGATGACCTCTATTTAGCCCTAAATTCCTCTGAAACGTACTTTGAGAACCAAAGGATTAGAGGCATTTTAAGATCCCTGCCAGAATCGACATCCTCTGATTCATAGACAGGTTCTCCCCAGGGAAACACACCAAGACTCTTGGGAGTTTGGAGTAGAGCAGAGGAGTAGGAGGTGGATTCAGAGAAGGGGATGGGGTACTCTGGGTAAGTACCCGGCATGGTTTTACCCATCAAGCCTTGCCTGTGTCTCTTCTTCAGGTGAAGGCTGTTCTCTCGGACATTCCAAACTCTGTGATGTCTGGTGATACGTGCAGAGCCATCAGTCAGCTCTGTAGCCTGCTAGTCTCTGTGAAATTACTTTAAGAGGGGGAAAAAAAAAACACCGCAACTTTGAATTGACATAAACCTGGAGGTATGCTGTGGGATGGGAATGATAAAAAGTTAAAGATCAGCAGATTTCTCAGCCTGGAGCTGACCTCATCCAGTGACAGACCCTCAGGTGAGCACACATACACGTGCTTGGAAGGCCGAGTGGCATACTGACTTTAGAGGCACAAAAATGGACAGAATGGACATGCTCACTTGGATGGGGAGAAGCACTGGTGTCTTTCCCAGGGTGGAGATTTAATTCCTGGTGGTGACCCCACCTTCCTTGCCTCAACCATGGAGAGGGTGGGTGTGTGTTGAGATGGAGGCTCTGTGGGCTGGGAGTGCCTGTGTACATTTAGCAGACTTTCTGCCTACTCGTACTGGACAGGTAGCATAGGTGAGACATAGATCTGTGTTACAGTAATCCACTGGTGCTTTGGGGTTGTTTGTTACCACAGTGTAACTGAGACCCTGCTGACTGGTACAGCCAGAAAGAAATTGTTCTGTCTATTTACTTTCAGCTTCTTTTGCTTTTCCCTTCCCCAGTTTTCTACCTTCAAGAAACTAGAGCTTGTTGTCTTCGTTCTTTGACACGTGGTTAAAAAAAATACCAAGAATCTCCAATTTCCCAGACCATGAAGTTTTTCAGAAATTCTCAACACTCTATATGCAGTGCTTTGTTGGAATATGTTTTCCCCTTGAACTGTACCAAACTTCATTAAATATTTTGAAGTAAAATGTTGGGAATGAATCCTGGGGCATTTTTCCATTAATACAAAAAATATTTATAAATTATTACACAGTCTCCAACATTTTCTGAAACCAGTAGATAGATTGTTGTGTCCCAACTATTTCTGGTAATGGACAGTAGATACTTTAAAAGGTTTCTAAACATCTTAAGTAGAAAAAAAAAAAGTATAAGCTAAGCCACATATTATTTATAAGCACATCAGTTTTATAACCTCATTGATTACATTTATAACCTTGGTAGAATCACCAAAAATTTCATTGTACAACAGAAAGATGAGTCAGAGAAACAGGGAATGATTTTGTCACTGTGAAAACCTCTCAAATATGGGGAAACTGAACTGGAAATAGCCTGTACCAATAAAAATGTCTTAGATAAAATGTTACTATTACTCCAAATAGAACAAAAATGAGAGAAAGAAAGAGAAGAGAGAGGTTGGGGGGAGGGAAGGAAATGTAATATATAGTCATATTTTGTATGATACAAGAAAAAGCCTCAGTTTGTCATTTTTTCTTCTTTAATAAACCCCACCCTGTTTATTCTGGTGCCTGTTATGGTTTATATTTATCTGGTTTTCCCAGCACATTATGTATAAATCCTGGACCTGTGATATCCTCAAACCCAAAGAAGAACATCATACTGCAGCTGTATACCCAATCTGGCCTGTGAGATGTTCAATATCTGCACGTGTGAGAACACTAAAGTCACAGATTTAATCTTTTTATACTTTACATAAAGTTATATAATTTAATGTCTTTTTACATTTTAATATCATTTTGAATTTTGTGTTTTTAATGTATATTTTGAAACACATTTCACTGTTTAACTGGGTCTGCTCATTGTCATCGTTTTAAGGAACTGCTTCTGTCTTGGAGGGACCCACCAGGTTTTGAAAGCTTGGAACTACCCCGGCACTTTCTCAACAATTACCAACTGAGATCCTGAATGTTCTGACTTGAGTCTTTCCAGTTGGCATCCTCCACTTCCATTCCATCATGTCCCTTGACAACCAGTCTTACTCTGTCTTCCGTGGGTATCTTCTTTCAGTTTTCCACATGAATCTTCACCTGCTTTTCTCTTACTTGCATTTTATCTCTGAGTGGTTGTATCTGTGCCTTCACAACCACAGAGAAATGCAGTCTGTCCATGCCCAACCAGCTTGGCACCTGGCAACATGGAATAGAGTCAAAGGGTGAGGCTGTGGAACCAAGGGAAATCTTACAGGAACTGAGGCTGAATTAGTCTTTGGCAAAGGACCCCGATACCTGGAAAAGGGGTTTAATCCTTTGGAGTCAAAGTTTCTGGCTTAGAGCCTCCCTATACTGCTCTGGTGCTACCAGTAAAGGAGAGTGACTGGAGTTTTGTATGGCCAGTATGCCAGAGCCAGAGAACCTAGCTGGGAGGAGCAGAATCCATTGCCTGGCCAACTTCTGGGGCCTAAGGTCACCAACACTAGCTACTATCTGACCTGCCAAGGGTGTGGGGTGTGTCCTGCTGTACAGGCATGTGTGTGTGCATTGGATGGCCTTGTATGTATGTGTATGTGCCTGACTCTATCTACAAACAGACTTACCTGTGGGTGGGAGTGGAGACGTGTGTGCATGGTGGACACATGTCACTGTATGTGTAGGCCTTTGGGGGAAGAATTGCATATCCTAAAAGTTAGCATTCAGCAAATAATCACAGAGTGAACAAATTATTCCATTTATTCAATTCCATAAATATTTATGGAATAGTTTTATGATAACTGGAATCCTAGTATAAGTTAATATTGTAAACAAGGGACAAACTTCTCTAGAATATGTGTGAGAAGAAGGGTTTGCTCCTGTGTCTGCTCAGGATCTGTGGCTTCTCTGTAGAGATATAAACCCACCCTTGCCCTGGCTAACTTTCTCCTACTGATTACCTGCCATCCTGGGTCATTGCCTTCTTTCCTTCAGGTTACTGCACGGACCCTGTTGGAGGTGTTCTGTGTAAAGATCACCCTCCTCTTGCTGCCAGACCCTTCACTCTGCAAAACGCTGCTAACGGCTAGGCATGGTGGCACATGCCCATAATCCCATTGGCTGAGACTGGAGGATCACGAGTTCAAAGCCAGTCTCAGCAACAGTGAGGTGCTAAGCAATTCAGTGAGACCCCATCTCTAAATAAAATACAAAAAAAAAAAAAAAAAAAAAATCCAGGCTGGGGATGTCGCTCAGTGTTTCAGTGCTCCTGAGTTCAATCTTCAATCCCCGGTGCCAAAAATAACAGACAAAAAAACAAAACCCTGCTAATCTGCATTTCTTTTAACTAAGATTTCTTTTAACTAAGGGTTGGGGATAACCAGAGGGAATTCCAACACGGGGAGCAGGATTCTTACTTATCGATGCTAAACAGACTGTTTTCAGCAACCACAGGGAAGACAGACACAGGGATCCCAGCCTGAGTAAATACCTCAGAGAGATAGGTACTCATGACCTCCATCTTTCACAGGGTGGGGTGTCAGTCCCCACCAGGAAAACCCCGTGTCCATCTATGGCACTGCTCTCTCTCTTGTTCCAACCCCCCGTCCCCATCTGGGCAAACAGCAGTCCCAGTTGTGTACGATTGTATCCATTTCCTAAAACCCAGCTTGCTCTATCAAGACCAGAATCACATGGGACTGCTGCAGAGCAGTTCAGCGAGGGTGTTCACAGCTGAAGACCCTCGGGTTCAAGTCTTTCTTTCAGTACAAAGTAAACAAATGCATTCTCTGGGGCTCGGGTTGTGGCTCAGCAGTAGAGCGCTCGCCTAGCACGTGCGCGGCCCGGGTTTGATCCTGAGCACCACGTAAAAATAAAGGCACTGTGTACAACTAAAACAATTAAATAAATATTTTAAACAAAACAAAACAAACAAACAAAAAAAAAAAAAAACACATGCATTCTCACTCTTTTTTGGGTCTTTTGGTCCCATGTGGCTCAACCTTAGTCTGAAACTCAGTCAATCCCCAAGCGTGCACACATTACTCAGGACAATTACTAATTCTTAGACAACTCAGTCTAAATAAGTTCAAGAGAAACATTTCCCAAATTAAATATATATTTCATATATATATGAAATATGTATATATAAATATATATATGAAATATATATATTTTATATACTGTCTATAAAGACAGTCCCTACTCCCAAGAGGGTTATCTTACAGTATTTACATTATAAATCACCTTCTCTCTCTCTTTCTTTCTTTCTTTCTTTCTTTCTTTCTTTCTTTCTTTCTTTCTTTCTCTTTCTCTCTTTCTTCCTTTCTTTCCATAGTCCTTTTTTCTGTTATGTATTGGCTCTTGACAAGAGACCTATTTAAGTGTATGAAATGGGGCTCATAAAAACGTCCTTTCGAACAGCTTCCATTTCTCCCAATCCCTCTCAATTAGCTCTGCAAAGACCAGGAGCATGCACACATTCAATTCAGAGCTTCATCTTTCTTTTGGACCAGATTAGATTTTTGGCATGGGCTCCCTTCTTCACTAGTCTCTGTGGGAGAAGGAGGAAGTACAAAAATGTACCTGCTCATCTGCAAGGAACAGTGGGGAGCAGGAACACTGTCCCCATTGTAACAAGCATCCTTCATTCATGCAGATTTATAATTTACAAAGAATCTTCACGACCCTCTATACCTGAACAACTAAAATCTTTTTAGAGTAACAAGGTGATTTCGTACACATTATCTCACTTGCTGAATTATCGGGGACCCATGTAGCAATGGCAATTCTCTCCCTCAAAGAGCATGAGAAGACTCATCTGCAGCCCTCAGAGTGTGTCTTGCAGGAGGGACATTGGAGGAGTGACCGCCTTGCCCATCCACTTCTGAGGACAGTCGCATAATTCCCCATCGAGTTGTCTCTCCCTTTATTGGCAGTTTTGACTTGACCTTCCGGCTGCACCTCTCAATTATCTCGAATCCATACGCTGTTAAGATGCTAATGAGGGAGAAAAGAAGTCATTACCTCAAGGAGCGACCTCCTGCAAGCTCCCACTGGGCTGCCTTCTGTGGGGTCTGCTTGCTCTCCTTCGGAGCTAGGAGCTACGTGTGTAAGGACGCGGGAGTTGGCTGTCCTTGTTTTAATTCTTAAAAGGTCATTGGTTAGATACATAAAAGGATGCACGTCCCCCTTTAAGGGAGGCTTTAAAATATTGAAATCATCCAGGTTGCCGTTTGCGTGGCTCCATTACGTAGAGCAGCATTAAAGGTGGTGCGGCCCCAGCAACCACATACAGGGAGCTGAAGTGGGAAGGGTTTTATGAGGTTTATAAATTTCACACCTTTATACATTTAATAGAAAGCTGGTGTTCTAATTATGAGAATGTTCTTGAGAAGGAGGTATGGGTTTGGGGGAACCTTTAGTAGCTGAGGATATTTAAACTGCAAAATAATATTGTGACGGGAACGTCTTGGAGTGGGTGAGTCGTAAAAATGACAAGGGGCATCCAGAGATGTTTTCATTGTACCCATTCATCGTCTGCAACTTTAATACAGTCAGGATTTACTGAAAGAATCACATACTCCTATATATTAAATGCCAGGAGTGTGATAACTTTGAATGTTCTTGGAAAGTATCTATCCAATTACATACGTTCCTGCAAAATTTCAGCAGAGATTACTGGCATTGCTCTTGATAGAAATGATTTCAGGCTTTTCCTTTGTGCAGATAATGACTTGTATGTTTTCTTTCTCTTTCTCCCTGGTATAGCTTATGGATTAGTTACATAACTCTGCATCATGGTTATATGGGATTTTCCAAGGTTAAAGAAAACTCTAGTGGAGTAGCTTGTGAAAGGAGAAAATAAGAAGTCTTTCTCTGGGTGGCACAGAATAGCATTCCCAAGGCAAAATTAGCTAATTAATTAAACAAATCATCATGTAACAAAAAGACCATCCAGTTTAAATTCAAAATAACAAAAACAAAGAAGAAACAAAGCAAAACAACACATGGGTTTGAGTCTTGGCTCTGTCACTAATTCCGTAGCCTTGGCAAGCCAGATTTCTTCTTTGATTCCCACAGTTTTTGGTAGAAAATAAGATGAATTTTTGTCAGAGCATCATTTTGAAAATAATTAGGGGGATGAATTTGCAAGTTCTGTATGTATTACAAATTACTACACAATTGCTAGTTATAACCATCCTTAGTTAACTCAAGCAGTAGCCGTTGAGGTCTTTCTGGGAACTAAGAGTGTTAAGTGCTTGTCAACCTAAAAAGTTAAGTTGAGGCCCCACAAGTGTGGGAACAAGGTCAAAGTGAAGATGCACCCAAGGGCTCACAGATTCTTTTTTTTTTTTTTTTTTTTTTGTGGTACCGGGGATTGAACTCAGGGCCACTTGACCACTGGGCCACATCCCCAGCCCTTTTATGTGTTTTTTTATTAGAGACAGGGTCTCACGGAGTTGCTAAGTGCCTCACCATTGCTGAGGCTGGCTTTGAACTCGCGATCCTCCTGCCTCAGCCTTCCAAAGTGCTGGGATTACAGGCGTGTGCCACCGCGCCCAGCAAGGGCTCACAGATTCTTGTTGCCCTGAATAGTGCTCTGGTACGGGGTCTGAGAGGTCTGGCTCTACAGATTAAAAAAAAAAAAAAGGAGCAAAAACGCAGTTATAGGACACCAGTAGGGGCTCTTGCATTGACTGACAGGATCAGCCCAGGAAGTGACTGTTCCTGGGCTATCTCTGTGCTTCAGGAAGGAATTCTGGAATTCTGAGAGGCACAGTGAGGAATTTTCCAAGTTATTTCTTACTCTAATGATGTCAGTACATCTGCAAAGAAGTCATTACAGGTTTAAATTAACCAGATCATGAAACTTTTAATTCGTGAGGATGTGACTGCTGTCCCACAACCCATGTCTGCCAGGCCTGATGGGAGTTGTAGATCCTCTCTCATTTATTTGTGTTTCCACACTGTATCACAATAAAACGATGAAAAAAAAGGCTAGTTTCTGCTTTCAAGAAGCTTACAATCTATACCAATATCAATGGTTAGTATTTACAGGGCACTGTGTGCCCAACGCTGGGTGAGGCATAATTTTAAAAATCAAACAGGAAGGCTATGCATAGGCTAATTATAAGAGCTGAATTTGCCTGTGGGCCTCACAGGTCCTGGCCAAGGTTGGCGGAAGCTTCTGAAAGCCGGAAGCATAGCATATGTGAGACCCTCACTCCTCTCACTTGGAAGGAGGCCAGCAGGGATCTATGGCGTGCACCGCCTGCCCCCAGGGAGGGGTCTGCAAACCCACACCAGGGGCTGCTCATGTACATTTCAGAGCCCCAGAGTGGCTATGTCTAGATCTGCCTGGACCTTGCAGAAGCTTGCTCGTGATTTCTGGTGGGGCATGTGTAAGTTTAGCTGTGCATTATACTGCCTGAAAACACAGAGGTGGGGTTCGATTTAACTGATGGGTACTTTGGTGAGTCTTGTGCCACGTAGGCTAGAGGTTGCAATGGCCTCTTTAAAATAACGTCTCGTCTAAGATTCTTTCAGAACTAGACATTGTAATCCAGAAGTTATCGATGCTGGATCTGGGTTAGATGCTGTTGAGATGGTAACTCATTCAGTCTAACGTGTTCAAGGGTAGTGTTCTTTAATTTTTACCACAAACTGCATAGTAGATACTATTATTGTCCTCACTTTGAAGACTGTCACTGCCTGAAGCGATTGCTGCTTGGAGCAAGGACGCCACGGGAATAAGTTCAGAGGCAGACTGGAAACGAACAGGCTCTTTATTCTGCTAGCTTCTCTCTCCGGCTCCAACAACAACTCCAACACCATCCACACTCCAGCAACCACCACACAAAATGGCGCCGACCCGATCCGCAATGTCCTGGGCCAAGTCTCGCGAGACCATGCAAGGTGGTAATGCTTGAACATCTTTATGGCTCACAGCTAACCGCAATCTTAGCTATCTCCTTAATTAGGGCTCCTACAGAAGACCACAACCCACGGCTTAGAGATCATGCAGCTTGTACAACTAGGATTCCGATATACAGATACTGCAGTTGATCCTCACACGAACCCTCATGCAAGGAGAGAGGGCCAAAGTCGGCTTGGGGAAATTCCCTTGGAGAAGTGCTTCAAAATGTGAAGAGGCGTCTTGCAGGAATGGGAACTGCTGTCTCAGGGGTCCCTCTTGGACAGAGGCCACAGAGACAGTAGCAAGCAGGTGGGGGATACTAGAAGGTGGGCATAATGTGGGGGTGAGTCTCCAGAAGGTCTCAAGGGCAGCCTAGGCAGGCATTACCTTGTCATTTCAAGGAATCTCCCTCTATCCTGCAGGAGATGGGATTCATCAGAGGTTTTTGAGTAGGTCGGTGGTAAATTTGGATTTTAAATTTAGAAAGATGAACCTCAAGAACTATAAAGGAGCAAGCCTCCAGGCAGGGAGCCCCACAAGGCAGAACACGTCCTGGAGGATAAATGGAGAGAGGCTGATGATTTATTATCTCCTTGACATTTACATAATGGTGTAGCCAGAAGGTAGAGGGTGTAAAATGTTTAAGAGTGCTAACAGGAACACAAAGACTATGATGGATTTTGTTTTTGTACGCTGGGAGATTCATTTTCAGTTGGAAATCAACCGTGATGTTACTCAATCAGGAAGAATGATTTACCATTACATTCTCTCTTGCACACGTGCATGCATGCACACACACACACACTCACCCCAAGACAGTGCGCAGTGGCAGGATACAGAGAAGGGGAGTGAAACCTCCAAGGCCTCTGGATTAAGCGCATGTGTTTAGCGTTTCAAAGATCGTACTAAAGAAACGCACTTGATGGCGATCTGCATGTGGTAGTCAGCTTTTCACTGCTGTGACCAGAAGACCTGACAAGCACATTTGGAGCAGGAAGAGTTTATTTGGGGGCTCACGGTTTCAGAGGTCTCAGTGCACAGACAGTGGGCTCCATTCCTTAGGGAGGAAGAGTGTGGCCAATGGAGGCAGCTCAAGGCTTCATACCAGGAAGCAGAGAGAGAGAGAGAGAGAGAGAGAGAGAGAGAGAGAGAGAGACTAAGTTCAGCTCACCAAAAGCAAACCCCAAAGCACCACACCCCCAGGAACCCCACCTCCTCCAGCCATACCTTGCCTACCCATAGTTACCACCAAATTAATCCCTATTAGGGGATTAATGCACTGATTAGGTTAAACCTTTGATAACCCAATCATTTAACCTCTGCACCTTCTTGCCTTGTCTCACACGTGAGCTTTTGGGGGACACCTTATATTCAAACCATAACACTGCATTAGGTGGAAACTCAGAACAATTAGACACAGAAACACATCTTATTTTTTTCTGTTTAATTTAAAAAATGTTTTTATTTGTTCCTTTTAGATATACATGACAGTAGATATATTTTGACATATTATACATACATAGTCTAACTTCCAATTCTTGTGGTTATACATGATGTGGAATTACTGTCATGTATTCATATATTAATGTAGAAAACTAATGTCTGATTCATTATACTGTCTTTCCTACTCCAAATCCCCCCTTCCCTTCATTCCTTTGTGACGAAAAAAACCACACAATTAATTAAGTTCACAATTAATGAACTATTCTTCCCTCCTCCATCCCTTATTATGTGTTAACAGCCCCATATCAGAGAGAACATTTGGCCTTTGGTTTTTTTGGGATTGGCTTATTTCACTTCGCATGATAGCCTCCAAATCCATCCATTTGTTGGCAAATGCCACAATTTCATTCTTCTTTATGGCTGAGTAATATTCCATCGTGTATATATACCACATTTTTTATCCATCCATCTATTGAAGGGTACCTCGTTTGCTTCCACAGCTTAGCTATTGTGAGTTGAGCTGCTATAAACATTGATGTGGCTGCATGTGGAGAGTGGTGGCCTGGATCACGATCTCTGACTGCCTCATGGCTACATTTGTGCTGGGAACTTCCTGTGCAAAGGTGCAGGCCAAGATTTCCCAGTTGCTATGGTAATTCCTGGCCTGGACCTTGAGCTGGACCTTGAGCTGGACTTTGAGCTCAGGCTCCAGCTCCTGAGAATAAAGAATGCTGGGCATCACAAGATCACCCTAAGGTCTTGCCAGAGCTGCATCCTTCAGTTTGTCTGCTCAGCAGAAAATTTCCCACAAATAACCTTTTGATAATAAAACCTATACAATAGGGCTGGGGTTGTGGCTCAGCGGTAGAGCGCTCACCTAGCACGTGTGTGGCCTGAGTCCGATCCTCAGCACCACATACAAATAAACCCATTGTGTACAACTAAAGCAAATTAATAAATATTTTTTAAAAAACCCTATATAATAAACATACTGAGCTAGCTCTGGGTCAAGGTCTTCCATCAGAGGATGGTGTCCCTCCTGGTCCCAGCTTTCTCTCTTTATGTGCTTGTCTTTTCTCAATCCCCCATAGCCTCTCCCTGGTTTCTGGGCTGTGGTGGCTGGAAGGCCACGGCAGCTGCGTTACTACAGTATGCTGATTTTAAGTCCTTTTATAAACCAAGGAGTGGGATATAAATGGAACCAAATGGTGGTTCCATTCCAAGTTTTCTGAGGAATCTCCATACTGCTTTCCATAATGGTTGCACCAATTTGCAGTGCCACCAGCAATGTATGGTACCTTTTCCCCCCACATTCTTGCTAACATTTATTGTTGCCTATATTCTTGATGATTACCATTCTGACAGGAGTGAAATGAAATCTTAGAGTAGTTTTGATTTGCATTTCTCTAATTGCTGGAGAGGCTGAACATTTTTTCATATATTTGTTGATTGATCATGTTTCTTCTGTGGAATGTCTGTTCAGTTTCTTTGCCCATTTTTTGATTGGGTTATTTTTGAGTGTGTTAAGTTTTTGGGGTTCTTTAGATGTCCTGGAGATTAATGCTTTATCTGAGTTGCAGGTGGACAGAAATACATCTTTTTTTTAAAAAAAAATTTAAATTAATTTAATTTTTTATACATGCTTTTAGAGTACAATTCCTTTCATATTACATATAAAGAGCACAGTTTTCCAAGTTATTGGTTTTACACAAAATATTTGCATACCATTTGAGTTTTTATACATGCACTTAGTATATTGATGTCCAACTCCTTCTGCCATTGTTTCTATCTCCTTATCCCTTTCCCTCCCCTTCCCCCTTTTTTTCTATTTAACATTCCTTCATTCCTCTCATCCCCCCTCCCTTGTCACTATAATTCAGTATCATCCTAGCAAAGGAATTAATTGACCTTTGGTTTTCTGGGATTGGTTGACTTCACTTAGCATTATTTTCTCCAACTCCATCCATTTACCTGCAAATGCCATAATTTTATTCTCTTTTAGTGCTGAGTAATATTCCATTATGTATATATACCAATGTTTCCCTATCCATTCATCTATTGATGGGCATCGGGGTTGTTTCCACAATCTACCTATTGTGAATTGTGCTGTTTGAACATTGATGTGGCTGTGTCACTGTAGTATGCTTTCTTTAAGTCCTTTGGGTATAGACCGAGGAGTGGGATAGCTGGGTCAAATGGTGGTTCCATTCCAAGCTTTCCTAGGAATCTCCATACTGCTTTCCAAATTGGCTGCACCAATTTGCAGCCCCACCAGCAATGTAAGAGTGTGCCCTTTTCCCCACATCCTTGCCAGCATTTATTGTTGTTTGTGTTTTTGATAGCTGCCATTCTGACTGGTGTGAGATGAGATCTTAGAGTAGTTTTGATTTTCATTTCTCTAATTGCTAGAGATGTTGAACATTTTTTCATATATTTGTTGATTGATTGTATATCTTCTACTGAGAAGTGTCTGTTCAGTTCCTTACCCCATTTATTGCTTTTTTTTTTTTTTTTTTTTTTTTTTTTTTTTGGTGTAAAGGTTTTTTGAGAGATTTATATATCCTTGAAGTTAATGTTCTGTCTGATGTGCATGTGGTAAAGATTTGCTCCCATTCTGTAGGTTCTTTGTTCACCTCACTGATTGTTTCTTTTGCTGAGAAGAAGCTTTTTAGTTTGAATCCATCCCATTTATTAATGTTTGGTTTTAGTTCTTGAGCTATAGGGGTCTTATTGAGGAAGTTGGGACCTAATCCAACACGTTGGAGATTTGGGCCTACTTTTTCCTCTTTAGGTGCAAGGTCTATGGTTTAATTCCTAGGTCCTTGATCCATTTTGAATTGAGTTTTGTGCATGGAGAGAGATAGAGGTTTAATTTCATTTTATTACATAAGGATTTCCAGTTTTCCCAACACCATTTGTTGAAGAGGCTGTTTTTTCTCCAATGTATGTTTTTGGCAACTTTGTCTAATATAAGATAACTGTAGATGTGTGGATTAGTCTCTATGTCTTCTATTGTGTACCATTGGTCTACTGGTCTATTTTGGTGCCAATACCATGCTGTTTTAGTTACTATTGCTTTGTAATACAATTTAAGGTCTGGAATAGTAATGCCACCAGCTTCATTCTTCTTGCTAAGAATTGCTTTGGGTATTCTGGGTCTCTTATTTTTCCAAATGAATTTCATGATTTCTTTTTCTATTTCTATGTGGAATGACATTGGGATTTTGATTGGGATTGCATTGAAATTGTATAGTGCTTTTGGTAGAATAGTCATTTTGACAATGTTAGTTCTACCTATCCATGAACAAGGTAAATCTTTCCATCTTCTAAGATCTTCTTTAATTTCTTTCTTTAGCATGCTGTAGTTTTCATTGTACAGGTCTTTCACTTCTTTTGTTAGGTTGATTCCCAAGTATTTTATTTTATTTTTTGACATTATATAGTAAATGGGGTGGATTTTCTAGTTTCTCTTTCTGAGGATGTGTTGCTGATGTACAGAAATGCCTGATATTTATGGGTATTGATTTTATATCCAGCCACTTTGCTGAATTCGTTTATTAGATCTAGAAGATTTCTGGTAGAGTTTTTTGGATCCTCTATGTATAGAATCATATCGTCTGCAAATAATGATAGTTTGAGTTCTTCTTTTCCTATCCATATCCCTTTTATTTCTTTTGTCTGTCTAATTGCATTGGCTAGGGTTTCAAGAACTATGTTAAATAATAGTGGTAAAAGAGGACATCCCTGTCTTGTTCCAGTTTTTAGAGGGAATGCTTTCAGCTTTTCTCCATTTAGGATGATGTTGGCCTGGGGCTTAGCATAGAAGGCCTTTACAATGTTAAGGTATGTTCCTGTTATCCCTATTTTTTCTAGTGTTTTGAACATGAAGGGGTGTTGTATCTTGTCAAATGCTTTCTCTGTGTCAATTGAGATGATAATATGATTTTTTTTAAAAAATATTTATTTATTTGCTTTAGTTGTACACTATGCATTTATTTTTACGTGGTGCCGAGGATCGAACCCAGGACGTGCGCATGCTAGGCAAGTGCTCTACCGCTGAGCCACAATCCCAGCCCCAGAATATTGAAATTTTATCAAATTCTTTTTCTTCTATTGAGATTATACAAATTTGTTAATTGTTAATATAATGAATTATATTGGTTGATTTTTTTGTTTGTTTTTTAGTGTTGGACAAATCTCATATTAGTGGATCATGATGTATTATCCTTTTTTTTAGATTATTTATTTACTTATTCATAATGCACAAGTATATCATCTTTTTACATACAACTGCTTGTATACAAAGTATATAAGTACCATTCAGATCTTTAATCATGCATTTAGGATAGTGATATCCATCTCATTCAACCACCATTTTTCCCCCCTTTCCCCCCCCTGCTCCCTCCCTTGCCCTCCCTTTCCTTTGACCATTCTAGTGTTCCTCTAATCCTATGTACCCCCATCCAATCACACTGTGAACTAACCTCCTTATATCAGAGAAATTTTACCTTTGAGTCTATTGATGTGGTGAATAACATTTATTGATTTCCTTATGTTGAGCCAACCTTGCATTCCTGGAGTGAACCCCACTTGATTGTGATGTACTATTTTTTTTATGTGTTTTTGTATTCGATTTGCCAGAATTTTATTGAGCATTTTTGCATCTATATTCATTAGTGATATTGGTCTGAAGTTTTCTTTCTTTGATTTGTCTCTGCCTGGTTTTGGAATCAGGGTGATATTGGCCTCATAGAATGAGTCTGGAAGGGTTCCCTTTTTTTTATTTCATGGAATAGTTTGAGAAGTATTGGTGTTAGTTCTTCTTTAAAGGTCTTGTAGAACTCGGTTGTGTATCCATCTGGACCTGGGCTTTTCTTGGTTGGGAGGTTTTTGATGGCATCCTCTATTTCTTTGCTTGAAATTGATCTATTTAAGTTGTATATGTCATCCTGATTTAGTTTGGGAATATTGTATATTTCTAGAAATTTGTCGATGTCTTCATTATTTTCTATTTTATTGGAGTATAGATTTTCAAAATGATTTCTAATTATCTTCTGTATTTCTGTAGTGTCCAGTGTGATGTTTCCTTTTTCATCACATATATTGGTAATTTGAGTTTTTTCTCTCCTTTTCTTAGTTAGCATAGATAATGGCTTATCAATTTTATTTGTTTTTTCAAAGAACCAACTTTTGGTTCTGTTGATTTTTTCAATTGTGTCTTTTGTTTCAATTTCATTGATTTTGGCTCTGATTTTAATTATTTCCTGTCTTCTACAGCTTTTGGGGTTAATTTGTTCTTCTTTTTCTAGGGCTTTGAGGTATAATGTTAATTCATTTATTTGTTGACCTTTTCTTTTTTGAAGGAATGCACTCCATGCAATGAATTTTCCTCTTAGTACTGCCTTCATAGTGTCCCAGAGATTTTGATATGTTGTATCAGTGTTTTTATTTACCTCTAAGAATTTTTTAATCTCCTTCTTGATGTCTTCTGCAACCCATTGTTCATTCAATAGCATATTATTTAGTCTCCAGATGTTGGAGTAGGTTTTCTTTCTTATTTTATCATTGATTTCTAGTTTCATTCCATTATGATCTGGTAGTATGCAGGGTAGTATCTCTACTTTTTTATATTTGCTTAGAGTTGCTTTATGGCATAATATATGATCTATTTTAAAGAATGATCCATGTGCTGCTGAGAAGAAAGTGTACTGACTCGTTGATGGATAATATACTCTATATATATCAGTTAAATCTAAGCTATTGATTGTATTATTGAGTTCTACAGTTTCTTTGTTCAGCTTTTGTTTGGAAGATATATCCAGTGGTGAAAGTGGTGTGTTAAAGTCACCTAGAATTATTGTGTTTTGGTCTATGTGGTTCTTGAACTTGAGAAGGATTTGTTTATGAATGTGGATGCTCCGTTATTTGGGGCATATATGTTTGTGACAGTTATTTCTTGTAGATGTATGATTCCCTTAAGTAGTATCAAATGCCCTTCCTTATCTCTTTTGATTACTTTTGGCTTGAAGTCTACTTTGTTTGATATGAGGATGGAACCCCCTGCTTGCTTATGTAGTCCGTGTGAGTGGTATATTTTATCCCATCCTTTTACCTTCAGTCTGTGGGCGTCTTTTCCTATGAGATGTGTCTCTTGAAGGCAGCATATTGTTGGGTCTTTTTTTTTTTTAATCCAATCTATCAGCCTATGTCATTTAATTGGTGAGTTTAGGCCATTAACATTCAGGGTTATTATTGAAATATGATTTGTGTTATCAGTCATTTTAAATTTTATCTAATTCTATTTTATTTTTGGTATTTAGCTTGACTTGATTTCTCCTATAGGTAGTTTTCCTTTATTGTTGTTCTTCCCTTTGAAGGTTTTCATTGTTGTTTTTAAATTCACCCTTGTGGAATATTTTGCCAAGGATGTTCTGTAGTGCTGGCTTTCTTGTTGTAAATTCTTTTAGCTTTTGTTAATCATGGAAGGTTTTTATTTCATCATCAAATCTAAAGCTTAATTTTTCTGGATATAAGATTCTTGGTTGGCATCCCTTATCTTTTAGAGCCTGGTATATGTTGTTCCAGGCTCTCCTTGCTTTGCGGGTCTGGGTTGAAAAATCTGCTGTGATGCAAATTGATTTTCCTCTATAGGTTATCTGATTTTTCTCTCTTATGGCCTTTAAAATTCTATCCTTATTTTGGATGATAGTCATTTTAATTTAATGTGACTTGGTGTAGATCTGTTGTAATTTTGTACATTTGGCATCCTATATGCTTCTTTTATTTGGTTTTCAAATTCGTTCTTCTTGTTTGGGAAATTTTATGATATTATTTCATTAAAGAGATTTTGCATTCCTTTGGATTGATTCTCTGCACCTTCCTCAATTCCAATAAATCTTATATTCAGTCTTTTGATGGTATCCCATATTTCTTGGATATTTTGTTCATGGTTTCTTACTGTCTTCACTGTGTGGTCAACTTTATTTTCAATATTATATATTTTGTCCTCATTGTCTGATGTCCTATCTTCCAAGTGATCCAATCTATTGGTGATACTATCTATTGAGTTTTTAAAATGGCCTATTGTTTCTTTCATTTCAAGTATTTCTGTTTGTTTTTTTCTCAGACTCTCTATCTCTTTCTTGAAGTAATCTTTGGCTACCTGTATTTGTTCTCTTATCTCTTTGTTGGTGTGATCGATGGTTGCCTGTATTTGATCTCTTATCTCTTTGTTAGAGAGATCAATTTTTGCCTGTATCTGCTCACTTAGGTCATTTTTAAAATCCCGAATCATTTTAATTATGTATATTCGGAACTCCTTTTCTGACATTTCACCTACTGTGCTTTCTATGGATTCTATTGCTGTAGTATCTTGGTTTGTTTGGGGCATTTTCCTCGCTTGTTTCTTCATGATATCTATGTGTTTTCTCCTCTTGCATTGTAAGTCTGAGGTATTACTGTTTCTGTCCTATTGTCTTATATCTTCCCTACAGGTTACCCGATGCCTCACTTTTAATGGAAAGATCAATATTACAGCATTCAAAGTACCCAGCGTATTGCCATATATCAGTTAGTTTCTAGTTTTATATTTACAATTTTGACATTTTAACCATAAATGATGAGATCAATTATCTTCTACCATTTAGTCATTATTTTTGTGGGGTGGTTCACAGTATCTAATGGTAGAAGGGGGGACACATGCGTTGGCTAAAACATTTGTGAGGTAGGATGTGAGAAGATAGAGGTATTAGATTATTTGACTAGTGAGAGGGTAATCATGGGAATTAGGGTGTTAGTAGGAGAAACAAAAGATGGTTATCCCCGTGTAATATTCCCTGTTCCTGGGCCCGGGGCCTGTTCCCTGACCTGTAGGCAGAGGTGGAGACTACCTGTGGCTCCTGAGTGCGCAAGCTGAGCTGGGAAAGCATGCCAGAGGGCCTAGCTGGAACTCTTGCAGGTCAGGGCTTGTTCCCCTGCCGTCCAGAGCTGGGATCCAGAAATACATCTTAAAGAGAAAACACAATTCCAATGTGGGTTGGAGAAGAATGGTTAGTAACAGAAGATCCATTGTAGGATCTGAATGATAAAAGCAAAGAATGGGCTTTCTAGTAACGGGGTTTCAACACAACTTGAGAGAACTGTTGAACTGACATTAAGACCACAATATATATATATTTTTTCATGTATTTTTCATGTATTTGTTGATTGGTTATATATCACCTTCTGAGAAGTGTCTGTTCAGTTCCTTAGCCCATTTATTGATTGGGTTATTTGTTTCTTTGGTGTTAAGATTTTTAAGTTCTTTATATATTCTAGAGATTAGTGCTCTCTCTGACATGCATGTGGTAAAAATTTGTTCCCAATTAGTAGGTTCTCTATTCACCACACTGATCATTTCTTTTGCTAACAAGAAGCTTTTTAGTTTGAATCCATCCCATTCATTAATTCTAGATTTTAATTCTTATGCTATAGGAGTCTTATTAAGGAAGTAGGGGCCTAATCCTATATGATGGAGGTTTGGGCCTACTTTTTCTTCTATTAGACACATGGTCTCTGGTTTAATTCCTAGGTCCTTGATCCACCATGAGTTGAGTTTTGTGCATGGGGAGAGATATGGATTTATTTTTATTTTGTTGCATGCAGATTTACAGTTTTCCCAATCATTTGTTGAAGAGGCTATCTTTTCTCCAATGTATGTTTTTGGAATAGTTGTGTGGGTTAGTCTCTGTGTCCTCTATTCTGTACCATTGGTCTACCAGTCTATTTTGGTGCTAATACCATGCTGTTTTTGTTACTATAGTTCTGTAGTATACACAATAGAATATTACTCAGCAATAAAAGAGAATAAAATAATGGCATTCACAGGTAAATGGATGAAGTTGGAGAATATAATCCTAAGTGAAGTTAGCCAATCCCCAAAATCCAAATGCCGAATGTTTTCTCTGATATAAGGAGGGTGATTCACAGTGGGGTTGGGATGGGGAGCATAGAAGGATTAGAGGAACACTAGAAAGGCCAATGGGGAGGGAGGGGAAGGGTAGGGGCAAGGGGGTAAGAAAAAAAAAAGAAAAATAAAGATGGTAGAATGAGGTAGATATCATTACCCTAAGTGAATGTATGAAGACATAAATGGTGCAAATATACTTCGTATACAGAGATATGTAAATATGTGCTGTATATATGTAATATGAATAGTAATGCATTCTGCTGTCATATATAACAACTTAGAATAAAAAAAAACTAACCAAAAAAAACTTAACAACCCCCCCCCCAAAAAAAAAAAGCCCACAATATAATATCAATTAGCTGGAAGCCCAAACACCAGATATATCAAATAATGAGATTGTTTAATGAACAGTCATTTAAAAAATAGTACCATGGTTAATAATTGAAATAATAAGCTGTTTATACAGCTTAAAAAGTAATCTGTTAATTATGCTAATGTCATGTTATAGAAAACCCTAGGTGAGTTTACTGATAATCAGTCAGAGACTAGTTTACCAAATAATTAACACATTGACCTTGAAATGACACATTGACCCAACCCCAGTTCTATAATAGCAAATGACCAATGGGTACAATTTGCTGAAGGACCTGCTCATCTAATAGTTATGTAAAAAATTCAAAAACCAAAACGAAACAAGAAGTTCTTTTATTAACCACTTAGAAAGTTTATAGCAACTATTTGTTGCTGGCTCAATGGTCTATTAATTTTTTCTTTATATTTTGTGAATTTTGAACTAATGTGCTCTATGAATGATGAATGTCAAGAACTTTATAAATGAATGGGTGGACTCTTATTTTTAAATTCAATCTTCTGCCTTTTCTACATCCCTGATCACACAGATTTCTTTCTTTCTTTCCTTCCTTTCCTTCTTTCTTTCTTTTTCTTTCTTTCTTTCTTTCTTTCTTTCTTTCTTCCTTTCTTTTCTTTTCTTTCTTTCTTTCTTTTTTTTTTTGTACGTAGCAGCATTTCATGCTTGGAGATGGTTTTACGCAAGTGACTTCCCACACCCATCACACCAGGTGAGTGTCAGGATACACATGTGCTGATGCCCTTGCAGACGCAGAGCTGTTCCTTGTTCCTGCACGGTCATCCCACTCTTCATGTTGTGGAGTAAACACTGTTTCTCATCTCACAAAGTTGGGATGTGATTTACTAATATGTTGTATCTTTATCACTATTTCTTCTGGTTTGTATATATTGCATGATTTTATGTGCCCTTAAAAAATAGAGTCATTGCTGTCTTTTGTATGGCCTATTCTTCATACATAGTCTATAGGGTCATAATATATGCTTGTGAACCTCACTAAGCTGCTCAGTGTAGCTGTGTCTTGAGTGTGCTACATAGACCTGACCAGCTTGTGTCTGTAAGTTAGGTGTGTGGGTACTGATTTGGTAGGTGTGTAATATGTGCAGATAAATGAGTGAAATATTCCCAATTTTGGTGCACTATCTGGTACCACCTCTTTTCTCTCAATCACTACAGCAAGTCAGTAAATCAATAAAGTAGAAATGGCAGTATCTGGATTGAAAAATACGCTCAGTGAAGGTAGCCTACTATTTCATTTATACATTACTTAACATTCATGACCTTCCTGACAGGTAAAATTCAAAATCTATAAGAAATGGCAAACCAAAGTTACTCTCAATGTTAACCATCTTCAAAGAAAGCAAAACTGCTGGGCGTGATGGCAAACACCTATAATCCCAGCGGCTCGGGAGATTGAGGAGGAGGATTGTGAGTTCAAAGCCAGCCTCAGTAAAAGCAGGGTACTAAGAAACTCAGTGAGACTCTGTCTCTAAATAAAATACAAAATAGGACTGGGATGTGGCTTAGTGGCCAAGTGCCCCTGAGTTCAATCCCTGGTACCAAAAAGAAAAAAGAAAAAAAGCAAATGCTATTAATTTTATAATTGGTTAATGATATTTTTTTAGTCATTCTGTAATTTAGGAGACTGGTCATCTGTGGATCACTGAGCTAGAAATGGCTGATTTACTAATGAATGAGTTGGCTTGGGTTTTGATGGGTAATCTCCATAGCAATGCAAGAAAGATCTCGTCAGTAGTAATTTAGTTGCACATTTGCTAGGTTTATATGTATTAGTAGATAATAACTACTTGAAATCATTTGAAGACGCCTGAGTTAGAATTTTGTAAATAATTTTCATGCAGAAAGAAGAATTAAGAAACTAAACAGAGGAAGCCATCACAGCTAAATTAGGAAAGCAAAACTTTTCCTGAAAATTTCTGCAGACTTCTGCTTCTCTCTCATTGGCTGGAATTGTGCTACATGATCAATCTGAACTGCAGGTGAGTCTGGGAAATGTAGTTTTCAGGGTGGTCCCTGGCTCTCAGATGTGACTGGAGTTCTGCTGCTAAGGAAGAAAGAGAAAGTAGACATTAGGAAACCAAGGAGCAGCTAGAGGTGGTTTCACTCACTGCCTTTTGGTTCACTTTTTAATTCATTACTTGGCGAGCATTTTTTTATTTTTAAGTAAGTTGCTGCTCCCTGCTTCCAGCCCCCCATCAAATTATATTTTACTTATAATCATGAAAGTTCTGAGTAGAAAAACACAGAGCATCTCAGTCCACCCTTTCATTTCATAGATGAGAAAGCCCTGGCTCAAATGCAAAAAGACCACCCAGTGAGTCTGGAACCCGGGAGCATAACCTCAGTCCAGTGCTCTGTCCCCAGGGCAAAGCTACCTCTGGGGATTGATCATGGGGGTAGAATAACAAATGGGCAATTTTCTTTTTTACTCTTCCTAGATAAAAACCCTAGTCATCAACTGATTTGAATTTTAATTTATTTGCATTTCTATTGTGAAGTTCTATTCTTAGCCAGCCAAGAATAATTGTGACATATGACAAATCTTTCCAGTTAAACTTTCTATAGAGTTTGTTACTAGATCAGGAAGCTGTCAGAACGGGAAGGGAAGCTTACAGGGGTTTCCCTACACTCATTAATCATACAGATTTAAGTGCAACATATAAGAATAACCTCACAGTAGGCCAGCAAATACCATTGCTAGAAAAATACCCCAAATAAGATTTGCAGCTTCCTGCTGTTTTTTTTTTTTTTTTAATCAACTATTCAAGATTGCTATTTTCAGCCTCTTCAGTCTCTCAGTCTCCTTCCTGAAAGTTGTCACCTTCTTACTCCGACACTCTGTCTTCTGCAATGAGGAGAGCTTGGACTGCAAGTAGGGTCTCAGCTCTGGTTGCTGGAATCACTGAAGAGTGTTTAATAAAATGATGAATGTCTGTGTTATCCCAACTGTTTTGAGTTTATTGTTGTTCAGTGTAGGGCATAAGCATTGGTAGTTCAGGGAAGCTCTCTGAATGATTCTAATATGTGGTCATGATGGAAACCCACTGGGTTAGAATGGACACTGAGGTTGCTATTCAATGTGAGAGCCACAGACCAGCAGCATTGCCCAACATGAGATCTTATCAGACATGTAGCATTGCAGGTCCCGGTCCAGCTCACTGGATCAGAATCTGCAAAAACCTCAGGTGACTCTGTACACTGTGATGTTTCAGAAATGCTGCTGAGATGTTTTTCCGACTCTCATTTCAGGATTCTATACTATCAGGTTGCTTGCTTGCTGAGAAATTTTCAGTAGCTCCATATGCAATCTAAATTCTGCAACATGATTTTTCAGGTTCTAACCTAATCTTCTCTCCAAACTTTCCTGCATTTATGTGTCCTGGTCTACAGAGACTCCTGTTCTCTCATCACCCCCTTAGCAGCCCTTGATTGTTTTTGCCTGACTCTCTAGTTCTTCCCAGCTGAACCCTTCTAAACCCAGCCCAGACCTAGGTGCTTGCCTGGTTCACTATGCATTTCCATACATCACCTTCTTGCTCTGATTTGTGAGTTGCTGGAGGAAACTTCAGGTTTTACCTTTGAATTCTTTTTCCTACCTCCGTACTTAGACTATGAGTTCCTCTAAGACAAGGTCCTATTCATCCTTGAATCACAGATGCACACTCAAAACAATAGTGTGGGCATCCAGTATCCTGTTTATTATCAGGGGTTGCTGGAGTGAGATGACCAGGAACTTGGGAGTCAAATGAAGTGGACTGTGTAACTGACAGCATGACTTTCTCAGTCTCAGTTTTCCCCAATGTAAGGGACTTCAGGTACCTTCCAGCTCTGATAGTCTTGAGTTCAGGCTTCTTTGGGGCTCAGTTCCATCCAAGTCATGGTCCCTGAAGATTGAGTCCTTAGGTCCCACGTATTTCACCAACAAGAGTTTGCATGTGTGTGGAGTTTTTAATCTATGTTGCTTTTAACATTTATATTTGTAGCATATTTACAGCTCTACATGTACTACTGTAGTCTGTTTTGGAAAATAAGCAGTCCCATAGGTTTGAAACGGGAAAGAGATCAGGATGATTTCGGTAACCATCAAGTAGCTGAATGTGGAAAACATTCCTTACATTGGCTTGATCTTTCCATTGTCTTGTTTGCTTTTCAAAAGGATTTGTGACCATTTTTTTTTTTTTTTTTTTGTCTTTTAAGGACCTGCTTTGAGATCAATGGGAAATGTGGATTTTTGCCTTGTAGACCTTTGTGCTCTGAGTTACACAACTACCTGGTTGACTACCACAATCATTCTTTGCAGCCCTTTGCAATCTACACCTGACCATTGTCATTTTGGCTTCACAACGACCAGGTGAAGGAGATCACACACTCAGAGAGCAGAGTTGCTCCCGTTTGGGGCAGGCTTTGAGAAGAGCAGTGATTTGCCCACGATTTGTGGTATTCTTCCAAGGCCTGGTTTTGGTCTCACTTCCCTGAGACACATCTGGAGGTACCCAGTCCTACAGAGTCCTTGGGCCTGTGTTGGCTGGAATGTCTGGGAAGTGAGGCCTGGGTCCTGCGACCTTCACAATCCCTGGGGAAATTCCTCAGCATGTCAAAACATGACAACCACTTTGTAAGGAAATGTTCTCAACAGAGAACTGATCTAACTCTAAGAATAGCCATGCTTTCTCCTTCACAGGCCCAGGCTCTGAAACTGAGCATATTGTCACAGCCACCAAAGAGCATTTAAGGAAGGACATACCACTAAGCGCCACACCAGGCCAACTGACATAGTTTTTTTTTTTTTCCCCAGGAGTGGCCCTGGAGTCTTCATTTCCAAAACAGTCATATGGCTGGTCCTGATTCTCGGCAAGACTTGGGAACTTCTGTTTTATGGTTCAGCTGTAACTGGGCCAGGATATTTTAAAAAGGCTGGAGTCAACAGAGAATAATTTTAACTGGGTAATTTGATGCAGTGGGAATGGGGTCTCAGGGCTGTCTCTCTTCCTAATACCCCATTTCTTTGTCAAAAGGTCTCATTCTCCTAATGACCCAGAGTCCCTGAAGCACATCTAAGCTCTTCAGAGTCCTTGGAGGAGAGAGTAAGGCCCAGTGAGAGGCATCCTGGTTCTGGTTTTCCGGCTGAGAATTTGTCACCCATCTGCTGTTCCTACCTTCGGCGACATTGGGCTGTACTCAGACTATGGCCTCAACCATTAGCTTCTCAGAAAGGACTACCAGAGACCATTAGGAACAGTGCTCCCCACTTAGAGTAGAAATAACAAGCCCTCACATTCGAGAGCACTTTTCCATTCACAAAGCACATTCCCATCTTTTTATCTCATTTATCCTCAAAACAAACCTAAGAGGTCGAGTCATCGCCCACATGTTACAGACAAGGAGAGACCGATGCCAAGAGATAAGGGCTTGTCACAGAGCTGAGGCACCACGCGGGTCTGATTTCAGGCCCCTGCTCTCTCCACTGCACACTGAAGCTGTGGTCAAACAGGACTCGAGGTTGAAGTGAGGAGCCCAAAGTCACACAGTGAGTGTGTCGAAGGCCAGGATTTGAACCTCGTTCTCAACTCTAAGCCAACTACTCGTTTTATTTCATGACTGTGCCATTTTCCTTGAAGATTTGAATCACGGATTGTGCTTCCCAAACATTTTTTTTTTAAATTAATTTATTTTTCTTTTAAATGTGGCTGGGTTTAGTGGCCCATGCCTGTAATCCCAGCAGCACAGGAGGCTGAGGCAGGAGAATTGCAAGTTCACAGTGAACTTCTGAAACTTATCGAGGCCCTAAGCAAATTAGCGAGACTCTTTCTCAAAAAGTTTTAAAAAAGGCTTTTAAACTTGGTTTTTGGGAACATGGCTCAATTATTAAGGACCCCTGGGTTCAATTCCTGGCATCAAAAGCTTTTCATCAAATCATTTTATTTGTGCATTATAGTTATACATAATAGTGGGGTTTATTTTGGCATATTTATAAATTCATACAACAGATTGCTCCATTTCAGTCCTCAGTTCTTCTACTTACCCTGTCCTCCTCCCTCACTGGGACCTCTACCCTCTACTTGATTGATCTTCCTTCTATTTATTTAGTTAGTTGTTAATTTTTGTTGGAACATTTTACTTAGATATAAAATTGGAAAGCATTATGAAGAACTGGGGAAGGAAGTTGACCAAATCATGCTACGTGCCTGAATATATCACAGTGCAGCCCAAACATTTTTTGTTTTGTTTTGTTTTTCTGTTTTAATTTTTTAATTTGTTTTGATTAGTTATACATGACAGTAGAATGCAATTATGCACTGTGATATATCATATATAGATGGGATATGATTTCTCATCTTTCTAAGTGTACATGCCCCTCAACAGATGAATGGATAAAGAAAATGTGGTATATATACTCAATGGAATATTACCCAAACATTTTTGATGTAGGTCCATGGTGAGAAATCATCATAGTTCTATACGTGTGCACCCACGTGCACACCTGCAGACACACAGATACAGAACTGCAGCTTTTTGAATGAACAGTCTACTGCCTCAACTCTGTTTTCTAGCTCATTCTTTCATTTACAAAATGCTGCTCATAGCTGGGCGCGGTGGCGCACGCCTGTGTAATCCCTACACTTGGGAGGCTGAGGCAGGAGGATCACGCGTTCAAAGCCAGTCTCCGCAATGGCGAGGCACTTAGCAACTCAGTGAGACCCTGTCTCTAAATAAAATACAAAGAAAGGGCTGGGGATGTGGCCCAGTGGTTGAGTGCCTCTGAGTTCAATCCCCAGTACCACGAAAAAAAAAAAAAATTAGAAAGAAAAGTGCTGCTCATGACCCATTAATATTGTTTCATAAGCCACCAAAGAGCCGTGATCTACAGTTTGAAAAACAATCTTCAGGGTGATCACGTATTTGCCGGTGGCATTTATTTCAGTCTTTTCTGCTAGGTCAAAGCCATGAGCAGAGAGACTGAAGCGAACTCCTTGCTGGTGGCCCTGGACCTGATGCCCAGCTTGGCCCTTGGGAGGCCGCAGGCAGGCCTCAGGCTCTTGGCTGTCTTCCAGGCCCCAGTGTCAGACTCTGGGGCTGCTGCTGATACCAGTGGCTCTGGGGCTCCATGAAGGAGCCCATTCTTCACAGCTTCCCCTTTGCTGACGACTGTGAACAGCAGTAAAAATGTGAGCAAGCGGGAAGAGTTTAGTGTGTTTATTGCCGCTATTGAGAAAATAATGTGATAATAAACAGGGCCAGTAATGGAAATTGCTTCTAAGAACAAAATTATGTTATTCTGAGTTACACGCAGCCCTGGGAAAGCATTTCGTCTCCCCCAGTGAGGGCTGCCTGGCGGCCTGGCCTGCTCCGGGGGCTCGCGCCTGGGAGCCCCACTCCTCGCTTTACTCGCCAGCTCCGACTTTTAGCCTCGCTGACTTCTTGGCATCGCTGATCTTTGGAAACTGGGCAGCTTGGGCGGCATTGCATTTTAATTAGCGCGTTTAATCCCCTGGCTTGTGTGCCGAAGCCCCGCACCTTTCTTCGAAGAGTCTCATTAGGTCTGGATGAAGAAACTCTTCTTTAGTATATGATGAAGGAATTAACCCTGAGCACAGTTTAAATGGTCTATGTGGAAGAGAATCACCTTTATTTTTTTTTAATTAGCTAATAGTCAATCCTGCTATTAACACAGGCATAGGAGTAAAATTAAGGATCCAGAGCTTAGCTCCTGTACTAATTAGAAAGAAAATGACAGAAAGGATGTCAGGCTGGAAGAGAGAAGTTGGCTTTGATGACATCCAGACATTCACAGACTGAGAACAAGGTGCCCTCAAACCTTTTCCTTTGAACGTGGCACATTATTTAAGCTGCAGGCTGGCTTTTCTGGCACATTTGCTCACAATCTTCTTTCTCCTAGGAATCTTTCAATTTCCATCTTCACCTGTCAAAATCCTGTTCATCCCTCAACGTCCCTCTCAACTGTGATGTGCTACAAGAAGCCATACAAACCCCATGAAGCCCTTCCTTCCCCGTGTCATCCCTAGAGAACTCGTCATGGGGTCCTGGGTATTAACCAAATTGCATCTCAGCCCTTATGAGAGCATAAGCTTGTCAGTTCAAACTCTGGCCCTCATTCATCTCTGCTTCCATCAGAGAGGCTGGTCCAGGGTCCCTGAGAAGCCAGCTGGGTGCAGGGTAGGGCAGTAGATCTAAATCAGTAGAGTTAACTCCTGGATGGGATGTCCACTGTGTGTGATGGGACTGGGTGTCCAGTAAGGACAGAGAGGCCGCTACCCTGCAAAATCTAAAGCAGCACACACACGCGTGACTCTGAGATTTATCCCCTTCAGTTTTGCATCCAGGTCACCTTCTTCTCCTTACCCCAGTCCTGGCCTTGGTGAGTGAACTGGGAAATCATGGAGGGCCTTCTTGAAGAGGCACTGGCTAGATTCTTTGTTGATGACAGTTTTGTCTTTATCATCAGTAGAGATGACACCATTGCGTTTGCCCTTGTTCACGTACAGGCCGGAATCCTGCAGCTCTCCGCCTTCCTCTGGATCAGTAGGGAGGTTGGTGAAGCAGGCAGTGGTCAGGTTCAGCAAGGGCTTTGGACTTTGTTCCTAATGGAACTGGAAACACTTGACAGCTGTCAAGGGCAGCATGATCTGATTTACATTTTCAAAGCTCACTCTGGCTGGCGTGCAGACTGGATTGTTAATGATTCAGAATTTTACATATTATCTCTCTATCCTGTAACTACTCTTTTAGACAAAATGCAAAACTTTATAACATATAGAATACAGAAAAGACTCTTTGATTTGTATATAGTCTGGATGTGTTTATTCTTAAACTTATCTTTAATTTAGAAAGAAAGGAAAGGTCCTGCTTTTTGTTTATGATACTCTTACTAAGACAGCTATGCTTTTTTTCTTTCCCTCATTATTTGTCATTGCGTCTGACACCACTGTGCTGTTTTACATGCACACGGTATACACTTGGATTTAGCCTGTGTCCTTTCCTAAGAAAATGGAATTTAAGCCAAGTGGCAGAAGGAGCAGATACCATTTCTTTGAATTTGTCACAGAGAAGGCCGTGTTATTTACTGATGTCCAATTTCATTTGGTGTTTGAAATAGCTAACATCTTTACGGACAAGAACAGACTTTTTTAGACCTGGAACACTGTCTAATATTGAATACTCTCTTGGTTAATATAATCTCTGGCTCTATGGTCACCAATGGGCATTTGGTGAAGGTAGCTCCCAATACCCAGTTGGGGATATTTTCTTTAGGTAATGATCCACAGCCGGTCTTCTTTTTTCTTTGGTCAGAGTAAGCGGGTTTAGTAAAACACAGGTGGGGTATTTGAGGGAGAAGAGGTCAGTGAGGGCAAAAGAGGTCTGTATTTTCGTACCTGTGCTTTAGTTTCTTCCTGTGCTGGAAATGGGTTTATCAAAGTATGCTGTTGCACTGTAAATTACTGGTTTTCTAACCAAACTGAAAAGCTTTTCTAGGCAATTGGCTCAAATGACAGACTTAGCCAGCTATGGATTGAATTGTGTTCCCAAGCCCTGAATTCCTGTGTTGAAGTTCTAATCTCTGCTACATCAAATGGGACCTTGTTTGGAAATAGGACTGTATGCAGATATAATTACTGTTAGGATAAAGTCAGCTGGAGTGGCGTGGTCCCACATCCAATGTGACTTATGTCTTTATAAATACAGGAAATTTGGAGACAGGTATGTGTCCAGGGAGAATGCTATGGGACAATGAAGGCCAAGGTCAAGGTGACACAGCCAAGGCCAACCATGATCCCTAAAGCTGGGGCAGAGACATAGAGCAGATTCTTCCTCACAACCCCAAGAGGGAGCCAACCCTGGCCACACCTTGCTGTCAGACTTCCAGACCCAGAGCTGGAGCAGAATACTATCCGTTTTCCAGGCCATTTACTTGTGGTAAAGCAGCACCCTCTTACCCAAGATTTTCCTTACTGAGGTTTTAGTTACCCATCATCACTCACAATTCAAAAATTTAAATGAAAAAATCCCAGAAATAACCAATTGATACTTTGAAATAGCAATCAAGATGGAAAAGCAAAATTGAAATAAACAATTGATTGTGCACTGTTCTGAGAAGCTTGATGAAATCTCTCTGCACCCAGCTCTGTCCTGCCCAGGGTGTGACTTACCTCAATGCAGTTTATGCTGTTAGTCCCTACTTAGTAGACTTCTTGGTTATCAGTTTGCCTGTCATGGTATCCCAGTGCTGTGTTCAAATTACCTTTATTTTACTTAATAATGGCCCCAAAGTGCAAGAGTAGTGATACTTGGCTGTCATAATTGTTCTCTTTGATTTTTGCCATTGATTATTAATTTTTTATAATGATTTTTCAGTCCTGATTGCTATAGTCATTCTACTTTATTATTAGTTATCATTGATGTCTTACTGTGCCCAATTCATAGATTAAGCTTTATCATAGGTCATGTATGTATGGGAAAATCACAGTATAGGTAGAGTTTGGTACTATCTGGTTCCAAGCATTCTCTGAGAGACTTGGAATGTATCCCCCAAGAATAGGGAGGCTACTGCAGTTGTAATAGCAGCACTAGTAAACTAATGCTCAACCCTTATCCAGCTCCTACTGAATGCAATCCTTAGGGTGAGGCCCAAAGATCAGGACTTTACCAGCTCTCCAGTGGCTTCTGAGGACAGAGTGAGTCTGGAAAGCAGAGTGCCACCTCCCTGGTTACTCTCCTGGGTATCTGCAGATACCTTCACATCTGAGTGTCTCTTACCCTTGCTGACTCACTCGGTGTTTTTTTTTCAGGAGTCTTGTGGGATGTGTGAACCTTTTGAAAGCACCAAACAAGTTAGTCAGGATAGGACAGTATGCATCCTTTCAATAGACATTTGTTAACATTCCTCTGGTTCCAACCAAAAAAAAAAAAAAAAAAAAAAAAAAAAAGCTGGTGTACCATCCTACCATATAATGTCATAGGACAAAGGTGGTTAAAGATGATAATATTTTTAATTTCAAAGAATACCAGTGCATTTGGAAAACTGTGGTTTCCTGGGTAGCTAGTTAACTAGAAAGAATACACTCTTCATTCTAAAGTGTCTATGTATTCAGTGTTCTTTCTGACAAACATGTCCCACCAGGTCCCACCAGGCATACTGCTATTTCCTATAGATCTCAATAAGCAACACATGGAAATATCTTTCTAGACAGGCCCCGTTAACAGTGTGTATCTATAGAAACCAAGGGCTGGAGGGAGCTTTTAATTTTTCTTGCAGCCAATCTGACCTCTGAGACCAGTTGCTTGTCTGACAGCCCTCACTTTCTATAGTTATCATTGTTGAGTCTTTTTTTTATTATTTTATTTTTTAAGTCTGTGGCTCAGGAGCCTTTAGCATTCTTCAACTCACCCTTTGGGTTGGAATTTATCAGGCTTGTTTTGAGCCCAAAGGTGATTTCTTTTTCTCCTGAAAGTTGGGTAGATTTCTGCCTAGCTGTGTTTCTGCTGTTGAAGCATGACGCATAGTTATCATGCTCTGAAAATTGTTTAGATGCTTTCCACCTCCAGCCAAATAACAGGAGTGAGGTTTTTTTAAAGTAAAAATTTTCCTTGGCCTCCTTTGAGTGCAAGAAGTGCTTCTTTGTCACAGTGGGAGATTTTCTCCCTCGCCTGAAGCAGTACAGGAGAAAGAGCGTGGGCTGTGTGAAAAGACAAACTTGAGTTTGAACCTCAATTTTCCAAGCACTGTTTGTGTGATCTTGGGCAAGACATTTAACCTTGTACAGCCTTATTTTTTGTACTTATACATGGATAATGATACTTTTTAAGTGCATTGTGAGGATCGGAGTTGATACATGTAGATCAATGGAGAGTATGGTACAGTATGCTGCTTCTCAAACCTGGATGCCTGGGAAATTTATTTTTTTTAAATAGTCTCTAATTTTTAGACGCAATTTTAGACTCACAGCAAAATTAGGTGGAAGGTGCAGAGATTTCTCATGTACTCCCTGCCTACATATATGCCCAGCTCCCTTAATTATCATCAACCTCCACAAAAGAGGATATTTTTGTTGTTGTTGTTATTGAACCTACAATGATACATCATTGTCACCCAGAATCTGTAGTTAACACTGGATTCCTTCTTGTCTTGGCACATTTTATGTGTTTGGACAAATGTACAATGACATGTCCACCAGTAGAGTATCATATGGTATAATTTCACTGTCCTAAGACCTATTCATCTTACCCACCAGCAACTATAGATCTTTTTACTGTCTCCATAGTTCTGCCTTTGCTAAAATGACATATAGTTGGAATTACACAGTATGTAGCCTTTTCAGATTGGCTTATTTCCTTTAGTAATATGCATTTAAGTTTCATCCACGTCTTTATGACTTGCCAGCTCATTTCCCTTCAGCACTGAATGATATTTCATTCTCTAGATGAACCTCCGCTCATGTATCCATTCACCTCCCGAAGGACATTTTGGTTGCTTTCAATTTTGGGCAGTTACAAACCATGCTGCTGTGCACATCCATGTGCAGGGTTCAGTGTGGACATTGCTTTTCAGCTCTTGTGGGTGAAGGCCAAGTTCCACAACTGCTGGATGATGTGGTAAGAGCGCTCCCACTGAGTGCAATTGCGAGGGTGAGGCCCAAGGATCAGGACTCTTTACCAGGTCTTCAGTGGCTTCGGAGGACAGAGTGGGGCTGGGAAGCAGAGTGCACCATTTTGCACCCCCATCAGCGAAGAATGAGCTTGATATTCTCACCTGCATTTGGTGAGGTTCGTGTTCTAGATTTTGGCCTTTCTAGTCTTATAATTTATTAACATGTATTAATTGTGCAAATCAATGAGTTTTATTTTGAACTTTCCATTCATACATGCAGTGGGCATTGATCATGTCCACTCTTCCTTCAACTCTTTTCCCCCTTCCCTCTCTTTCTCACTCCCTGATCCCTTATTCCCAGTCCCTAATAATCCTTCTTCTTACTTTCAGGTCATGTTTTATTTTTTACTTTACACAGATGAGAGAAAACACGTAATACATGTCTTTCTGTTGTTTGATTTAACATGATTTAACACGATGACCTCCAGTTCCATTCATTTTCCTGCAAATGACAGGATTTCATTCTTCTTTATAGCTGAATAATATTCCACCATGAATATATACCATACTTTCCCATCCATCCATCTGTTGATGGGCACCTAGGCTGATTCCTAATCTTGGCTATTATGAATAGTGCTGCAATAAACTTGGGAATGTGGGTGTCTCTTTGGTATGCTGGCTTTATTTCCTTTGGATGTATTCCCAGGAGTAGTATAGCTGGATCATATGGTAGTTCTATTTTTACTTTCTGGAGAAAATACTCCATATGGTTTTCCTTAGTGGCAATACTAGTCCACCTTCCTATCGATAGTGTGTAAACATTCCTTTTCGTCTATATTGTTTACTTTTTGTTAAGTTTTCTGAGTTCTTTCTATATTTGGAATATTAATTATCTGTCATATGAATAATGGGCAAAGATTTTCTCTGCTTCTCTCACTCTGTTGATTTTTCCATTGCTGTGCAGAAACTTTTAAATTTAATACAATCCCACTTGTCAATTCCTGCTTTTGTTGCCTGAGCTATGGGAGTCCTATCCAGGAAATTGTTTCCTGTGCCAGTATTGTGGAGGGTTTTTCCTATGTTTTGTTCTAATAATTTCAAGCCTTAAGGTTTTTATATATTTTGAGTTGCTTTTTGTACAGGGTGAGAGATAGGGGACTACTTCCTTCTGCATGTTTTCGCAGCACCATTTGTTCAAGAGGCTGTCTTTTCTCCATTGTTTGCTTTTGGCACCTTTATTGAACCTCAGTTGGCTGAGGATATATGGATTTATATCTAAGATCTCTATTCTGTTCGATTGGTCTATGTGTCTATTTTAATGCTATTGCCATGCTGTTTTGGTTACTATGGCTCTGTAGTAGGTTCTGAAACCAGGCATTGAGATGTAGCCAGCATTACTCTTATTTACGTAGGATTGCGTTGGCTATTTGGGATCTTTTGTGCTTCTATATGAATTTGAGGATTTTTTCTAGTTCTTTGAAGAATGTTATTGGTGTTTTGATGGGGACTGCATTGAGTATAGATTGCATTGAATCTGTAGATAGCTTTGAGTGGTAGGCACATTTTGTATCATGGACTTTGGCCATTGTAATGAGTGTACAGTGATATCTCGTTTTTTTAAAAATTGCATTACCTGATGACATACAGTATGGATAACTTTTCCTGTAAGGAAAATAAAAAGGCACAGAAACAAGATGCAGAGGCAGGAAAGATGACTGCTCATCCAAGAGGCCAAGTTTATTTATACCAATAGGTTACTTTAGATCATTAGTGCCATAATTACATTATTATTTATTGTGTCAGTAGTTAGGGTAGAGAGTTAGCAACATTATGCAGCTTATTCCTCAGTTACATACTATAGTTGCAATGTGCGATGTTAGGAGCTTTGTGTAGCTCTCAAGAAAGTCCATTGTTTAAAGTTACTGTTTTGTAGACAGGTTCAGGCACAGTGGAGCTTTGTGAAACATTGTGGTTGTCTAACAAGAGAGTTTCCCAGGAGCTGTGTGCCTGAGATCAAAGTCATGGTTGATAAGACTCTAGCACAGATCCTCTTTATGCAGGGCATTGCTACAGCAGCCAGGTATCCTATGTCTTTGCACAGAGGTTTTCCCAGCAGCTAGGAATTCTGTGCCTTTGCACAGAAACTTCCTACCCACCAAGCATGCTATAGTCATGAAGCCATCTGAGACCCCAAGTCCAAACACAGAACCCTTAAATTTTCCTGTGTTTATTTTTCATCTGGCATATGTTTTGCAAAGTGTCTGTTTAGGCCTTTGGCTCATTTTATAACTAGGATATTTATTTTCTTATTGTTAAATTTTAAGAGTTTTTTTGTGTGTGTGTGTGTGTGTGTGTGTTTGGGGATAATAGTCTTTCTTTTTTCAGACAATCCTTCTGCAAATATTTTCTCTCTCTTTGGTTTGTCTTTTCATCCCCTTGGTAGTTTTTTTCAGAACAAAAGTTGTTAATTTTAATGAAGTTCAGATTATCATTTTTTTTCTTTCATGGTTCAGGCATTTGGTGTTGTGTCTAAAATGTCATTACTGTGCCCATGGCCACTCAGATCTCCTAGGTTATCTCACCAGGGGAACTTTAAAAACACCCCTCACCCTGGACAAGATGAATTTGATTTTTCTAGGGTGGGAGACTATAGATCTGTATAATTTTTTCAATGCCCCAGATTCAGAAGCTCAGGGAGGATTAAGAGCTAGTGGGTTTAACAAAGATGACCTTAAGAAGCCATGTGCTAAGTGACACAAAATACCACGTTCAGTATGACTTTATGTATGTGACATTCTAGAAATGGCACAATTGTAGTGACAGAAATCAGATCAGTGGTTACCAGGGCTGGGGAGCTGGGAATGGAGACAAAAGTGCATGGGCATGGAGGAATGTTTTGGAGTGAAAATATTTTTGTGATCATTTGTTAACATCCATCCCCCTGCACATTTCAAAAAGTAAATTTTATTGTGTATAATTTTTTTGGGCTATTTAAAAAATAGTTGGTAGGATAGATGCTCAGTCGTGATTGTTTTGATGATATGATGATGATGATGATGATGATGATGATGATGATGGAGCAGGAGGAAAGTAGCAGGTGTTGGAAGACAATTTCCAAAGGTAGTATTTTTATGAGGACCAGCTTGAAACTCTTGAGGCATTACAAGATAGATAGCCATAAATCCATAATTTGAAATGCACACATTAAAATGAATGCTTTTGATATGCTTTTAGTTCCAGATGTTCAGGTAAGCATGGCGAATGTGGTTTACTGACTCTTTCATTACTAATGAAGAATAAATGTCAGATGATTGGGAAAGTGTTAGTGTGGGGATGCATGTTGGGAGTGTACATGAGCCAAGTTATCCAATGTCTCAGATGCTTCCACGAAAATAATCAGAGAATCAGAGACTCTAAGGAAATTCTTTGCAAGTTCCTTTTCTGCTGGACTAGAAAAGCATGCTTTTTTATACCAAGGTTTTCAGGAGAGCCCTTGAGATCATGAAATGCTTAGAGAGTAAACACAGGGAGTTAGAAGTCTACAAAGAGCTGTGGTAGAGGGTTCGGGCTCAGAGGGCTGAGGGACCTCCCTGTCCAATGACAAGGTCCTCTATTATTGATCAGAACTTGAGTGCATGCACGGTCTTGGATTTTAGGAATTGTGATTCTCTACCACACAATGGGTCAAATGATCCTCACCCCTTTTTCTAGTTGTGTAACATTGGGCATGTGATTTAAACTTTCAGAGCAGTAACCTCCTCATCCTAAGTGAGGAGAGTCATCTACTCTGCAGAGTTGTTGCAAGAAGAAGAACTAACGTGTGTAAAGAGCCTGGTGCATGGTAGCATTGAACATTTGATATTCAGTGAGTCAGACCATGCCCAGACATAGTGTGCATATATTAATGAACTTAATTCTCAGCACAATCCTGTGTGGTAGATGTAGTTGTTATTGGCCCATTTTATGAATAAGGAAGTGGAGGCACAGGGAGGCAGCAATTTGGCCAGGGGTGGATAGAAACAGCCTTGCTCCAACTCACTGTCCCCTACCCTCCCCAATTCTTGTAGTAGGCTTTCAGCACATAAGGGGAATCTGCAGAAAAATTATTACTATTAATTTATCCTCGAGCAGGATTAGTTCAGCATGAATTGCTAAGTGCCAGGCTAATCTCTGTGTGTACATGCCTATATATTTGGTGGGGGGAAGTTGCACAAATGAAATGCAGTGAAGGTTGCATGAGCAGAAACTAAGGTGAGAACCCCCTCTGCCCTCCCCAAGACAGGGCACTAGGCAGGTCACTTTATGTCTCTGTTTTACCTTTTTTTCAAGTCTACAAAATAGGAACATTTCTCTCTCGCCAGAGGGGTTTGTGAGTATTAAATAAAATAATGGATGTAAATCTACCCAGCATATACGAGACTAGTACGTCTTTAAAAATATGACATCATAAAGAAACTCTCGAGAGAAGTCTAGAGAGGCAGAGGGAGGCTGTGTTTCTGGTTTTGTCTGATTGCAGCTGATCACAGCCTCAGCCCTCACCTCTGTCCTGCAGAGTAAAAGAGGAGAATTGTGCTCCCTTCTAAGGCTTGGGCTTGCAAAAGAACAGCCTGGTGTTTAGCAACCCGGGCCCTGGGTTGTTGCTTTGTTCCCAGGAGTGTACCTGGCCCTGAGGATATGCCAGGGAAGGAGGAGCCATCTGTTCTTAAGGAATTTGGCGACTAATAGTGGGTGGCAAGGCTGAGTATTTTTTTTCTCTTTTAAGTACTTCCATTAAACCCAGGACCCTTTACCACTGAGCTGTAGTCCCAGACCTTTTTTCATATTTCATTTTGAAATAGAATCTCACTAATTTGCTAGGGGTCTCATTAAGCCACTGAAGCTGTCCTCAAATTTGTGATCCTCCTGCTTCAGTCTCCCAAGTCACTGGGATTACAGGTGTGCACCACTGTGCCCAATCGTGTACATTTTGAGATAGTTAGGTGGGATCTGGAGTTGTATGATGATGTGTCTCTAGCACCTGGTTGATATCCAAAAACACGGAATATTTCAGACACACTGTTTATTTCCCAAAACACTGAACAGATGAGGATGTGGCTGCTTCTGGGGAAGGTGTCAGGAGCTCACAGGGACTGCAGTCTGCGAGGGGGACTAGACAACAGAGCGCTTCGGTTTCTGGATTCCAGAACTTCTCTCCCCATGGCGTCCACCAAGCTGCTTCTCTCTTGGCCAGGTGCTGTGAGATCCGCCTGCTGCCCGGGAGGTGTTGGCAGTTTCCTCTTGTTGATGACTCGTGAACAGTGGAGAGGAGCTTACCATTCCGTGTTGGAAGAAGAGCAGGGTGGGGACATCCGATGCCATGACAGCCTGGAAGGCTGCTTCTATGTGGGGAAAACCAGTGGCCAGAGTAGGGACTTGTACACAGAAAGCCTGCATCTGTCTCTCCAAGCGTTGTGGCCTTAGGCAAGCTGCCCTTTGCCCCGCTGCAGTCTCACCTTGTGATCACTGACCCTCTGGTGCCATGTGGTCCTGGAATACCTCCCCAAGGCTCATGTATTAAAGGCTGGCTTCCCAAGGCAGCGGTGTGCAGAGGTGGGGATTTGGGGAAGTGGTTGGATCATGAGGGCTCTGACGTCATCAATGGATTGATCCATTGGTAGATGGATAGCCGAATGGAATATTGGGAGGTGGTGGAAAGAGCAGGAGGTGGAACTTAGTTGGAGGGAGGGTACTTGGGGTTGGGTTGGGGACTATATTTGTCTCCAGCCACTTCTTCTCTCTGCCTCCCTGTCACCATTAGGTGGGCCGCTTTGCTCCAGCATGCCCCTCCACCAGGAAGTGCTGCCTCACAAAAGGACCAAAGTGAATGGAGCCCGAAGACCATGGACAGAGCCCTCTGATCCATAGGCCAAAATAAATCCTGTTCTAAGATTTTTTTTTTTTTTTTTAAGGTATCGCATACTGTATGCCTACCGTTTTCCAGGCCCTGTCCTGGGGAATTTGCCAAATTCATGTCTAAGTGATCCTCAGGACAACCCTGCAAAGTCAGGGCCCCGTGTGGAAGGTAGAACCTCTGGACGCTGGCCAAGCTTGGTGAGCAGGCCCGTGTCCTTCCTTCCTATGACAGCCTCTCAGCCGCCTCAGCTGCTGAAAGGCCCCGTGGGCCATGGGGGTCTCTTCATATGCGACAGCCTGCCTCCGTCTCCCAGATGCGTGTGCTCAGCTACACGTTTATGAGAAGTCACCCTGTTCCCATAACAGGAGGAAAGACAGCTTTGATAAAAACTGCAGTTGAGGCCAGCTCTGGGGACCAGCCGGGGAAGCCACTGGGGGACTGGGAAGAGGCCCGCGCACCCCCTGGCTCCTTTGCTTCTCTCTCTGTGAACCTGGTTAAACCACCTTTCCCTCTCTCGGCCTTAGTTTCCTTATTTGTAAAGTGGTGATGATTAATTTTTAGAACTTTTGGGCTAGAAAAACTGAGACAGTGCTTCTGAAATGTCTTGGAGTTTTACTTTAGTGTCCTGGAGAAAGGGTCCTTGTGCCCTAAACATTCCCCCTTAGTTTTTGGTTAGGCTGAGGTCTCCTTCCCAGAGCTCCTCGGCCATTTCTTTCTTCCCCAGCTAGAAATCAGGCTTCGGATGGCTTCTCTACACTGGAGGTGAGAGCCGGGAATCCCTGGAGTAGATGATTCTGGAGCTGGGCTTTGAGGGTAGCCCCGTGGCCTGGAGCAGAGAAGCGATGCTGATTCCTACACGCTGGATTAGAAGGTTATTTTTTTAAATTTATTTTTATTCTAATTTGTTATACATGCTTGCAGAGTGCAATTCATTTTATATTACATATAAAGAGCATAATTTTTCAAGTCACTAGTTTTACATAAAGTATTTTCACAATTGTGTCTTCATACATGTATGTAGGGTAATTCTACCATTATTCCTATCCCCTTGCTCCCTTCCCTCCCCTCCCCCAGCTTTGTTCTATTTAAAGTTCCTTCGTTTCTCTCATCCCTCCTCCTTGCCATTATAAGTCAGTATCTTTATAATAAAGAATTCATTTTTTGGGATGGGCTAACTTCACTTAGCATTATTTTCTCCAACTCCATCCATTTTCCTGCAAATGCCATGATTTTATTCTCTTTTAGTGCTGAGTAGTGTTCCATTGTGTACATATACCAAAGTTTCCCTATCCGTTCATTTGCTGATGGGCATCAGAGTTGGTTCCACAATCTAGCTATTGTGAATTGTGCTGCTATAAACATTGATGTGGCTGTGTTCCTGTAGTAAGCTGTTTTTAATTCTTTTGGTTAAAGCCATCCATACATCACCCAGCAATATGTCTGCACCTTTCCATTAGCATTGAAACCCTCAGAGGTCCAAGTTGATGTCTCATTCTTACCTGTATCCTCAGTGCCTAGCATAGTACCCTGCACAGAGTAGGGACATTATGACAATCCTCCGAACTGAGTTAAGTCCAACGGAAGCACTAAAATGTCAAGACAGTGTTTGAACAAAGCTGTCGCAAAAGCCCTGCCAAGCCTGGGTGGAGGTCATTCTTGAAAGCAGGTGCCTGTGCTGGGTGGGAGTGGGGGGAGACTTGTGCTCTTTGATAAATAGACAGAGACTGTTTTCCTGTACCCTTGGGGTTTAATCTTTTCTTTCGAATCTTGAAAGCCCATGGCATTGAGTGCTGAAACCCATTACAGAGCGATTGTCCTTGGAGCTCAAGTTCCCTTACAATTCTTTTCATGGGAGGCTCATATGACGGGTGCCCACATTATTCCATGAATCATAGACACATCTGCTTCAGGCTCTTAGAAATGTTTTTCACCTGCCTGGGCCTACCAAGAAATTGAACTTTATTCCCCTTTCTGCACTCCATGCGCCCTTATCTTCCAGGAAGGAGCCTTCTTCAAAGCTCCAAAGACTTCCCCCTGAACCCACCTCAACAGAAACAGCCCCAGACATGAGGCAGATACTGCAGTGATAGAATTGGAGCAGGGCAAGAATCTGATTCTGTGAATCACAGGTTCAAGGAATGTGAGGTCAGGAGGCTCCTGAGGAGGCAAGAGGCACACTTGGGCAGCAGCTCTTGTGGCTGTTGTGAGTGAGATGCAGCCATTGCAATCCTGGAATTGAGGGATCCCAGAGACTCCAGGTCCTTGCTTTCCTGCCAGTCCCATTTCTCACTGTTCTCAGTCCCTGCTCCAGCATTTCCAGGTGCACGGAGTTCCCTGAGCGTGAGAGCTACCAAGCCCAAGTCCCTTCTACCTAGTGCTGATGGTTGACAGCACCCTGGCTGGGGGTCCTTTGCCTGAGAGCACATTGAGTTTATTAATGAGTTATTTGCTTCCAACATTGAGTGTAAAAGAACTGTGAGTTGGGAAATGATGTGGTCAAAATGGGTTTTTCCAAAAGGTCACTCTGCTGGCTTTTCGTAGGAGGTGTGGCTGTCGGGGGCGTGGTGTTCAGGGAGCAGCCTGGGCAGGGAGAAGGGGTGGGAAACTGTTCAGGGGTCCCGGGAGAGGTTCAGGGTCTACAGCGAGGGTATAAAATGAAGGGTGGTGTCCATTCAGAGAATGGTGGAGGAGAAAGGAAGGACCCAAGGTGCTTCCTCCATGGGGAGTGACCGAATGCTTTAGGGAGTCTGCTAGACGTGAGATGGGGAGCAGGAGGGACAGCGACAGGAGACCTTCAGGGTTTTCTACAGACGGGGGCTCTGGCTGCACAAGTTCTCCACAGACACGGAGAAGCCCTTGACCTGCTGTGTGTCGAGGAGTTCCTTGAGCTGGTGGAAAGTGCCAGCACAGTGACGTCTCTGAGGGCTTCCTGTCCCCTACTCTCCAGCATTCTCCTGCACATCCAACCTGGGCACACTGCCATTCGCCTCCACCAGGACTGGGGGCCAGTGTGTCCTTTCAGGATCCCCTGCTCCCACATGGCCTGTGGCCTCCCGGAGAATACAAACATAAGCAAGTCCCTGCCCATCCTTAAGCCTCAGCCCAAATGTCTCCTCTTCCTGAAAGTCGGAAGTGCTCCCTCTCACTGTGGAGTTGCCTCTACAGAGGAAGACTGATGTTGTTCACCTGCCCCGTGATCTCAGTGAGTTCCGTTGGTCTTAGTTTCTTCATTTGTGAAATAAGAATATTCACAAAAGCTCTATTCTTTTTAATTACAAGAATGAGTGGGAACACGTGTGTGAACCTTCAGTGCTATATCTGTTTGTGGTAGACACTGGGTAAAAAGTTATCTGTCCTCATCCACACTCTCCATGAGGGCCTCCTCCCTTAATATTCAGGCAAGTGCCATGTCCTTCCATGCCTTTAAGCTGTACAGGCATGCGGATTAGCTTTCTTTGTTCCAGGACAATCACTCCTGTACCCCACTCTCTGTAACCCAATCCGACAGAACACTTGTGCAGATCAGATATTTGGACGTTCTTGAAACGAGGGAGATGCCAACATCAAGCCCCACCTCTCTGAATACCAGAGACCATGATCACCCTTCTTCAACATTGCCATCAGGGAGGAGTCAATCATCCTTTCAATTCTTTCTTGCTGGGAAGGACTGGGGGATCTGGGAACAGGACACCTATGCCTAGTCAGATGCAGGGACAGGGAACTAAAACAATGAATTAAAGTGTGTGAATGAGTGAGTGTGTGCGCGCATGTGCATGACAGTGTGAGTGCATGTGAGTGTATGAGCACATGTGATCTGTGTGTACACGAGTGTATAAGAGTGTGTGTGTGTGCATGGATATGTGAGCACAGCGAGGGTGCGCGTGTACAAATCTGAGCGCGTGTGCGGGTGTGTGAGCGTGTGGTGTGTGCAGGAGGAGAGAGCAGGCGGCAGGGGAGCGCACGGAAGTGAAACAGGTGAACACACAAATACATGAGCCATCTTCTTTCCCTCCCTTTCAGAGTAGAATCTTCCAGAACTGTAAATACAACGTGCTCTGAAGCTCTCTCCAACGTAAGAGCTGATACAGGAGAAATTCATCCATAAAACCTGGCGGGGGCAGCCACGAAGCCACTGGGCAGAGTTCTCCAGATTCCTGTTGCCACTGCCCCCCACCCCCGGTACCAGAGCTGGCTTTGCCCCTGAACCTAAGATTCCTGCTCCCTCTGGAGTGGCCCTCAGTGATTGTTTGAAGGTCACTTCTCATTCCTGGTGCCAACCCCCGTGTCAGAGCTCTGGGATGGGCCTGGCCTACTGCTGCCTTCTGGCTCTGCCAAACCCAGCGCACAACACTATTTTCTTTTCATCTTTGATTCCTCCAAACTGTTATTCCCTTAGGAAAGTGAGCTTGATGGAGCTGTTCACCCCTCTTGACTTTAGTTTGTGAAGTGACTTCCAAAGTTTCCTCCTGTTTCTGATAATCTGGGGCTGAATTGCAATCTCTACCACTTGGATACTTTTCCACACATGGAGCTCTTTCCAGGAGCGGAACAAATGATACCACTTTGGAAAATGACCCAGGACACCATGTCATGCCCTGGTAAGCTCCTGTGCTTGCTGCTGTAGAGTTCTTTTCACTGTCTCAGTCCATGATGAGCTGCGATGCATAGAAACGTTGTGCTCTCTGCCTGATGGTTCACAAATTCTCCCCAGGAAATCCCTTAATCCTGCCTTCAGACATTGGTAATGAGAAAATGTTGCTTTCCGAGAAGACTTCGAGAAGGAGTCTTTCCTTTAACCTTTACACAAAAATAAGCCAATGGAAGGTGGATGATTCTGAGATTGTCTCTTTGCCCTGTGAAAAACAGTGTGTGACACAGAATAAAAACAACTCTCTAACTGATGCAATGTGGAAGATATTTCTTTCAATCTTCAGAGGCCAATCCACCAGCAGACAAAAAGAATACAGTTGACCCTTCTCATCTGAGGGTTCCACGACTGTGCATTCAACCAGCCATGGTTTGAAAATGTTTGGCGAGAAATTGTTTTTGTGCTGAATGTGCACAAACCTTTTTTTTCTTTTCATCATTCCCTAAAAATTACAGTGTGGTACCTATTTATATATCATTTAAATTGTGTTAGGTCTTATAAGTAATCTAGATGATTTAAAGTAGATGAGAAAGTATGCCTCTTTTATATGCAAATATAATACCATTTTATGTAAGGGACTTGAGTATCTGCAGATTTTGGTATTTGTGAGGGACCTTGAATGAATTCCCCACAGATACCCAGGGATAGCTGTAGTTTAGGAACAAATGATTTATGCTCCAGGTCTGCCTGTCAACATTGCTTGGAGTAAATAACTCCATTATCCTTGAGAATGAGAAAAGTGCACTAGGCGGTACCATCTGAGACATCTGGTATCCCAAGATCCTTCTGTCCAGGGACTGGAGCCTGGAGCCCTTGAAGAGTTGGTTTGCAGGAGTGATGGTTATTTCCCACCCACACCAGGTTCACAGCAACAGGCGATGCTCCGTTCTTACATTGTACTCATGCTGTCAACCACAGGACATCTCTTCTGCATATTTCCCTTTATAGGGAAGCCGCAAGGTCTTGAGGGCTGCCTACACCCTCAGCTCCAGGAATGAACTCTTATTCGTCTAATTGCAATCAGGGTAATCTTTGCCCAAGCACAATCATTGGCATGGATTACCCAGGCCCCAATCAATCCATACATGGTTGTATTCTGGCCATGGCATTGAGTTCAAAATGGCTTCCTGGTTCATCTCAGATCAATCAGATGTGAGGTGGGGGGGGGGGAATGTGTTGGAAAATCTGAAGAATCGCTTTCAATCCTCTCATTCTCTAGAAAATACCATAGTCACTTTGCCTCTGTGATCCTGCAAATCAACTCAATACCTAAAAGAAAATAGCTGTTATTAACAGAGGAGCAGTATAAGATACTAGACCCAGGCAACCAGGAAGCCTGCTGTACCTTTGGTCTTCCAGTTATGTGAACCAAAACATTTATTCATTGTTTAAATTAGATATATAGCTTTTATTACTTGAAACCTAAAGCATACTAATGGATATGGAAAGGGTTATAAATTCAGTCAGAGGAGGGAAGAGTAAAGTCAAGGAAGTCTTTCAAGGAGGATAATAAGCATAGCATGTTTTGGAGAATTGTCAGTGATTCTGTGGCTCTGGGTAGCTCCAATACTGCCAGGAGCAGGGATTTGTACACCCAACATTGTGCTCTTTGATGGCTCCTTGTCTTCTTCAGTAGGAGTCCTGTCATAATCAGCTTTTTGTCACTGACTAAATTCCTGACAAGAACAACTTAGGTGAGGCAAAGGTTAGTCTGGCTCGTGGTTTCAGAGGTCCAGTCCATGGTCTGCTGGCTGCAAGGCAGAAAGATCAGGGTGGAAAGGCATGGTGAAGGAAAGCTGCTTGCTCATAGCAGCCAGGAAGCAGAGACAGTGCTGTAGGGACAGATGAGGCAAGGCACCGAAGATAGCAGGAAACAGTTTTATTTGGCTGCAGCCAGGTTCAGAGGGTACAGCTTTCACTGTAATCAATTAATCCCCTGAGCCCCGAGTTCAGGTAGTTTCAGAACTTTATACCCAGCATGTAAGGGGAGGGGCTCAGAAGTTCACAGTTTACAGAAGTTCACATAAAGGCAGTTTTATTCTTTCACTGTTCTGGGCAAGTTAACCCTACAAGGACAACACCTGAGAAGGGGAGAGCTTCTTCTCCCCTTTCTTTCCTCCCTCTGCCAGCTGTTACCATGGAGCCCAATTGGTAACTTCTCTTATCTTAGAAATGTAGATATCTCTGTGAAGCTCCAGCTCAAGGCCAAAGGCTTTGTTTAAAGAATTTGTCCTTTTTTTTTTTTTTTTTCTTCTTGGTACCAGGGATTGAACTCAGGGCACTTGACCACTGGGCCACATCCCCAACCCTTTTTGCATTTCATTAGATACAGGGTCTCACTGAGTTGCTAAGTGCCTCGCCATTGCTGAGGCTGGCTTTGAACTTGTGATCCTCCTGCCTCAGCCTCCCAAGTGCAGGGATTATAGGCGTGCACCACCGCGCCTGGCTAGAATTTGTCCTTTTATTGTCACATTTTGCATTTGCAAGCACACTTCTACAAACTACTATACTGGATGCATGTTTGTGAAAAACAAGTAAAGAGGCACCCAGCACCTGGAGTGCTGATTTCTTTCAGGCCAGTGGCCAAGTAATAGAGCAAGAGGAAAAGAGGAAGTTTATCTACATTGAACTTTATTTTGCAGAGACCCTTTTGCTGACAGTCCTAAAATTAGCCATGGTGAAGATTTCTGGAGAAGCTTAGTTAATATTTTCTGTGGAGGAGGGGGTGCCACTACAACAGGAAGGGATCAGGGACAGATATAGTCCTCAAGACCACACCCTCAGTGACCTACTTCTTCCAGCCATGCCCCAGCTGCCAGTAATTTTCAACATCTTCAGTAAATCCATTCAAATTTTTAATCCATCAAATGGGTAAATTTGCTGAAGAGGTTAATCTCACAGGATCTGAGCATTTCTTAGAAGCTCCATCTCTGAACCTTGCTGCAGTGGGAACCATGCTTTCAACACATGAGTCATGCGGACATTTCAGATTCAAATGAACAGGACCCTGGTGCCTGGCACACACTGTGTGAATGAACACATCAGTGCATGAGTGACTCTTGTTTCCCAAAGTCACGCAGATCCAAAGGCACAGGAAAGGCTGAGGAAAGGCAGCAGAGAGCAGAGAGTGGAACAATTGCTTGCAGATGCTGAGATGTAGAGGCCAGAGTGAGAGGATGCATGGTCCTCCCTGGTGATACAGTGATCTGGAAAAACCCCGAAGAAATTAGGACACCGAAGGCTTTCCAGTCAGAAGAATGAATAGGATGGACATCTGTAGAAGCAGCACCTGTTAAGCAAGCCTCTTTTGGAAGAGCTCCGTTAAGAAGCTCCATTGCAGATCTGCCTGGCGGGGGTGTGTTTTCCTGGAGGTGGGGGGTGCCTCAGACCCCATGAAGATTGACAGTCCTGTAAGATTGCCCAAAAGTTGGTTCCAGGGAGCTCTGGCTTGAGGACTCCCAAGTAATTATAGTATCAACTGCATTATCAGTGCCGGCCGGGCCTCCTGGGAAGACTGAAATCAATCTCTATCATTTTGCTTTTATTTCTTCAGCAACTGCAAATGCAGAAATCAGCTGGGGATAGTCTAGAATTTAACATGTGCTTATCTCTTTTGTGGGCATCATTGAAATCAGAGAGCTCAATTAAGTCATCCAGTTGCCAATATAAAATTCACTTATTTCTTAAGAGAGGATTTGAGATTCTACACTCCCTTCAACAACCTTTGGCATCTCGCCCCATTAATCATCCATTTCCTTGGCTGTTTTTGAGCCCTGTGATCTCTACTGGTGCTTTGCTCTCAGCATATAAACATTCTCACATCTCTATTTTAGAATACACACAACCCCCTGATTTTCTTTCTGCCACGTGCCCCTCTTGTTTGTGCCTCGTTTTCCTCCATTAGACCCCCACTCAATCCACAGTGAGCCTCGACTTAGAGGCTCTAATTCACTGTCTCGGCCTAGACTCTCCATTCCACACCTTCACTAAGACTGTTGGCACTTGGGCTTCTACCCTAATCACTCTCCAAAACAGCTCTCACCCAAAGCAGCCATGACTTCCCCATTGCCAGGTTCATTACATATTAAAATTGCAAAAGACATTTAGATGACAATACCATTATTGTCAAACTGAGGCACAGTTCAGAACCGTTTTTCAGAGTAAGTGGGAGCAGGCACTGAAGTGACATGCAGACTATCGCTCTCCCAGAAGGCCTAGATAAAGGATGCTACAGTAGTTTGTGTTTGGAATGTTCCTCAAAGGCTCATGGTTAAAGTCCTGATCCCAGCCTGAGGCACTATGGAGAGGCGCTGGGATCTTCGAGAGGTGGGGCCTAGTTGAAGGAAGTTAGGTTCTTGGGGTGTGCCATTGGAGGGGATATTGGGACCCCAGCCCCTTCCTCTCTTGCTCTTTGCTTCCAGCCATTGTGAGGTGAGCAGCATCTTCTGCCACCTGCTTTGGTGGCATCAAAAGGCACAAGCAACAGAGCCAAGCCTCCATGGACTGAAACCTCTGCAAACATAATAATAACCCTTATTGAGTTGATTATCTCAAATGTATTTCAACAGAAAATTGCCTAACTCAGATGTTCTAGCAATGAAACAGTTTTGCAAGTACTCCTTCATTTATGGTTATGAAAATGTGTCCTGAGTGGCAAAACAACTTGCTCAAGGTCGTATGGCATGGGGTTAGGACTTGAACTCAGGCCTCTCGACTCTAACCATTCACAGAGGTCTCACTATACAGCAGGTACTGTTCTAATATTTTACAACTATGATCCTCATGACAACTCTGTAAAGCAGGTGCTATGAATCAAATTCATTTTATAAATCATAAAACCGAAGCAGGTACAGAACAATCAATAACTAGCCCAAGGCCAAGAGCTAGCAATGGCAGAGGCTGGTCTTGACTACAGAATCTTCTGGTTAACTATTATGCCATGCAACCTGTCCACTGTCTTGCTTTTCACTGTTTTTCTCAGCTCTTTGCAACCAGGGTATGGGACATGCCCCAGGTGGTTAGAAGTGGTCCAAGATATTCCTCTCCTCACTTCCAGGGACAGTTGGATGGGGCTTGGGGCAGCCATAGCTTCTGAACTGGTTCTTTTCTTTTTTTTTTTTTTTTTTTTTTTTTGGTACTGGGGATTGAACTCAGGGTCACTTGACCACTGGGCCACATCCCCAGCCTTTTTTTGTATTTTATTAGAGACAGGGTCTCACTGAGTCGCTAAGTGGCTTGCCATTGCTGAGGCTGGCTTTGAATTTGCGATCCTCCTGCCTCAGCATCCCAAGTGCTGGGATTACAGGCGTGTGCTACCGTGCCCAGCTTGAACTGGTTCCTTTTATTGGGAGATGACTTGACTCTTTGCTCCAGCATGTTGCACAAATATAATTTTTCATGATCAATATATCATGCAATGTATAAAAACTCAAATGGTATGAAAATACTTTGTGTAAAACCAATGACTTGGAAAACTGTGCTCTTTATATATAATATGAAAGGAATTGCACTCTAAAAGCATGTATAACAAATTAAATTAAGTAGAAAAAACCAAAAAAATCATGCAATGGTTTAATAAGTACTGTTGATATAATGGCAATACTAAGATAAGCAACTTTGCTAGTATTTTGGATTTATTCAAGTAGTATATTTTATAGTGGTGAATGAACTTCTCAAAACTCTTATAGTCATCATAAAGTTTGTAACAACAGTAGGATGGGATGTAGGCAGGGATAAGGGGGAAAGAGGTGGGAGGGAAAGGAGATTTCGAAAGAGTGCTCATTATAAAGGAATTAGTGTTCAGTTTGTTTCATGTAAATACCTTCTGCTGAATTTCCCCCAAGACTAACCCTACTTTGCTTAATATTCTAAAATGTTCTTTTAAAGTCAAAGTCACAATTAATTTTACAGAATCCCTTTATAAGATGAGATAGATATGCTTCTAAAGCAGAGCCACTGCCCACAGAGAAAGGGTCCTCCCTTGTAGTTATTTTATAACATGTTTTTAGCTGTTCCCCTAAGACAAAGATTTCAATAATTAAAAATTTTTATTAAAAGCATAACTTGTTGATAATTAATATAAGACATAATCCCCTTAACTTCCCCAAATTCTATGTTATTACAATAATAATACCACTTAATAATACATAAGCCTTCAGTAATGCCAACGACACCTACACTTGCATGATAATTTGGAAAAATTCTCCTATCTGATATCTGAAATGAGATATTGGCATTAATAGGGATATCCTCAAGTGTCCCTTGTAGTCAAAAAGAGCAAGCTTTCTATGAGACTTTCCATGAAATGAGAGTCCCCAGATCAGAACAAGCTCATCCCAGGGACAATGCCATGGCTTGTATTCCCCAAACATTTAGCCCTCTACTCTGAGGGAACCATATCAAACAAATTTAATTGTCTTGCATGGGAGGGTAAGAGGAGAGGTTAGAGGGTTCCAGCAGGAAGATATGGCTCTGGACAGTCCAGGAAAGGGGGAAAGGGTCAAATGATCAGTCTCTTATCCTCAAGCTTCTGTCTCTCAAGTGTCAGGAAATTTGCTCTTCTTAGAAGACCTGGTTTCTTCCTCAGGAGGATAATTCTCTGATGGCTACTCTCCAGTTCACTGAGGGAGCACAGCCCTGGCTGGGGGTAGCTGAGATATGGTTTAATCTGATGATCAGTGACTTTATCAGTTTCCTATGACTGTTATAACAAATCACCATGAACTTAGTGGCTTATGATAACACAGATTTATTATCTTACAATCTTGCAGTGAGAAGTCCAAAGGGAATGTCACTGGGCTCTGATCAGGGTGTTAGGACTGAGTTCCTGAAGGGAGGCGATGAGGAATAAACCATGTCTTTGTCTTCTCCAGCTTCTAGAGGGTACTCACATTCTGTGGCTCATGGCCCCTTCCACCTACAAAGACAGTGATCATCAGTCAAGCCTTTCTCACATTATATCACTATGACATTGACCATTATGACTCTTCCTACAAGCATAGCTTGTTGATAATTAATATAAGACATCATCTCCTTAACTTCCCTGTAACATTGATCTTCATGACTTTTATTAAAAGCATAACTTGTTGCTAATTAATATAAGACATAATCTCCTTAACTTCCCCCAATTTTTCCTGTGAAGAGAGAAAATAATGATCCTCCTCCTCCTCCTCCCTATTTCCTTACCTCCTCTTCTAACGCTTAACACACACTCTAGATCAGGAACCATATTCACTTCTTTTAACAAAATTAGCTCATGTAATCCTTATGGGAATCAAATGAGTTAGGTATTATTTCCCTATTTTATATATTAGGAAATCCAGGCAGCAATGCATGGGTCAAACATAGGTTTGATATCATCTAGAGCCATACTCTTCTCCAAAGGAATTTAAGGACACTTGTGATTGCCTTGGCCCCACCTGAATGATCCAGAACAGTCTCCCTATTTTAAAGTCTGATTACTATAAACCTGAACACCACCTGCTACCTTAATTCCTCTGTGCCATATAGCATGACATCGTTCAGGCTCAAGCAATTAGATTGTAGACTTCTTTGGTGGATCACTATTCTGCCTACCATGGTGGGTGGGTGCATCTTGACTTCAGGATCCTGTGGCTCTAATGCCATTCAGTCCTTCACTTGGAACAAACTAGTACAGTTAGTTGGAAGAGTGATTGGTTGGCTAGTTGACCAGTTGACTGACTTTCTTAATATGTACAAAGAAGTTTACAGAAAAATTTAATTCTGGGACCAATTTGTTATCTCTAATGTATTCCTTTCTACTAGTCATGTCTCACTGGGGTCCCAAGGTAACCTAGAGAACAGTGTTACTACCACAAACAACAATAATAATAATCCTCCTCTTCCTCTTTCTCCTCCTCCTCCCCCTCTCTACCCCCTCCTCCCTGTTTCCTTACCTCCTCTTTAACACTTAATACACACTCTGGGTCAGAAACCATATACACTTCTTTAACAAAATTAGCTCATGTAATCCTTACAGCAATCAAATGAGATAGGTATTATTTCCCTATATTATATATTGGGAAATTGAGGCAGCAATGCATGGGCCAAGCTTAGGTTTGATGTCATTTAGAGCCATACTCTTCTCCAAAGGAATTAATGATTTGGGGAGAAACTAGTACATGAACTTAAAAGAAAGAAACACAACCTAACTGAAATGATTCCACTCAATCCTATGAGGCTGTATGAAAAGGGGAACTTGCACAATTCCAGCTATACAGCTTGAATCCAGGTACATCCTCAGTTAGTCAAAAAATCTGACCCAGGGTAACTATGCCTGTCCAAAATGGAACCTATGCATTAAGGAATTCCAAATATTCAGATAGGTGATGGTATAATTATCGCTTAGAAAGTCTGTAAGATCTAATTGATAGAAACTATCATAGGCAATGTAGGCAAATGTAGGCAAACCATCCCACAAAACGTAGTTTGAAGGAGCCTCTCTAAACATAGATGATTCAAAGCTTAGACTGAACAGTCATACAAGGTCACACACCACAATTTATTTTCTGTGATAGCAATATTACAGGTACCCTGGGCTCCTAATTCTCATGCATTTGTCTATGTGGTTATATAAATTTAGGTTTCTAAATTTATATTGAACAGACAGTTCAGGTGGTAATGAAATGCTTTGGGTAAGTATAATTTTCTTTTCAAAAGGAAAGTGACAAGGAATTGCCAATTTGGGGGGGTATAATAACACACTTTATATTTAGCTCTCCAAGAAGCTCCAATTTCTTGGACAGACATTATAGAGACACACATCTTCACAATGCCCTTGGAAGGTAGGTGGTAGGTAATGCTGTCCTGGTTCCTTTCTGGTGAAGTGATGCATGGGGAAGTTGGCCATTATGAGACAAATCCGAGGAGGGTACCAGGATTCAACATCAGACCTTGGGTGTCTCATGATTGGTGGGGCTGTATCATTGCTGTTACTAGTAGTAGTATACTAACAAGACCATGATGCTGTCCAAATAGCCATGGGCTTCGAGAAAATAAATCCCATCCAATCTCAGAAAATTCCAGTTTGACCACTTATACATAGGTATACTTAAAGAGTGGTTAGGGGTTCTAATAGCTTTTTAGGACAGTTGTAACAAATGTGGTAGCTTTAAACAACTGAAATTTATACATTTGAAGTTCAGGAAGGCAGGAGTCTAAAATGAGTGCACAGAGCCATGCTTTCTCTGAAGGGTCTCGGGGGTGGGGGGTCCCTCCTTACCTCTTCTTACCTTCTGGTGGTGGTTAGCAATTCTTGACATTCTGTACCTCGTAGCTGCACCGCTCCAGCCTCAGTTTCCATCTTCACCTGGCACACTCCAGGCGAAGTGTGTGTCTCGTGTGGTGCCTAAATCTCCCTCTTGTGAGGCCATCGGGCACCTCCCTGGGTCCAGTGTGGACTCCTGCTGCTTTGGAAGTATCTTGACTTGGTTACATTTCCAAATAAGTAAGGGTGGCTTCCTAGGTCTTAGGATTTAGGACTTCAGCATATCTTTTTAGGGACTATCTGACCTACTAAAATTCATTCATTGCTAGCTCTCTGTTGTGACAATTAGAGAGAGACAGTAACTGTGATAAATTAGACAAACTTGAATTCTTCTGCCCAGTAACCAAAGATTCTAGCATATATGATCGTGGCGTCTTTTCCTGGCAGTGCCTTCAGGGGTGTTTGGTGCCCAGTTGAAGGAGAAATTGTAGATTTGCTGGGAGAGAAGAAGAGAAAGGAAAGAAGTCCGTCGAGTGAATACTGCTGAGGAGAGGGCTCAATTCCTGCAGTCCCAAGACCTCTGTCTGGAATTGCCATGGCCAACTATTGTCCCCAGTTCTGTTGGGGAAGCTGGCAATATTTGAGATGAGCAACGTAGTCTTATCCTTTCTACTTCAACACCTCCTCGAAGGAGTTAGATGAGCAAAAGCTTTCGTTCTCACTGCCAGTACTCTCACACCTGTAAAACTGCCACCAGAGCATTCTATTTAAGAGCGTGTCCTTTTCTTTTATCAAGGGGCCATATAAGAAATGACCAGATAAAGCATGTTTCTATATCTTCTATAAAAATGCTGCAGGAGAGAGTGTCCCTTCTGTTGCTCCATGCCCCTTACATAAAGATTGCTGTAATGATTGCCTCTTAAACGTGGATGCCAGGAAAAGGTTTGTCTTTCCTGTCACCCTGTTTTTCTTGTAAACAGGAGGTGATAGCACTATGTTTCGGTGTTTTGTGGTTATTTGATTTTTGCCTGTGTTGTTAGATAACCACAATTGTCTGAGTTTCCTACTTTCTAGCAGATGTTATTCTCTTTGCTGTTGTATTGCAACCCACCTGTCAGAATAAAAGCATCACCTTGTAAGGGGGCTGTGTGGAGGCAGGCTGCTGGCACCAGCCTTGCAGGGCACCAGAACTTGACTCAAGCAGGTGGATCTATTCTACCAAGTGCAGACACCTCGATGTTATACCCCCCTCATCAGTGGTCTGAGTTTGATTGTAGCCCTGGATGAAAGTGGCCTAACCCATATTGTGGAACAAGAAATATCCGCCATTTTGGCACACACATGATTGCATGAATTATAAAGGACTTCCAAAAAAAGATGGATAAATAATAAATATAAAACTGAACAGGCCAATAAGATTCTGGCCAGATGCCCTTGTGACACCACCTGCCAAATGGCTACTCTGTTGCTCTTTCTTCCCATATCTAATGATCCCATGCAGCCTAGCAATCCCTGGCCATTTAATGCTTCCGATTGTTCTCATGGGCAATGCCAATGCCACCTACAGACAACCTCATTCCATCTGCATTTCAGAACAGTCCCTTATGAATATGTGCCATTGTGGAAGAGCCTGCAAAGAGATGCCCAGAGGCTGGCGGTAGAAAGACAGCCCAGTGCCTGAGTGGGACTGGCACCTGGCATCTGCGCTCACTCTTTCCATTAGAAATCAGGGAGGAGGTCTGTGTTTGTGTGTGAGGGTGTGTGTACTTGTGTCTGTACACATTCATGTTATTTACTCTTGGTAAAGAAGCTTCTTCAGAGTTCACTGTACACAAATCCATTCCCTCCACCTCAGTTCACACATCATATAGTATGTAAACAAAACTGATTCTGTCTAGAAAATGAATGAAATGTGTTTCCACATCCCATGGGTTTGAACAGGCATTTCGAAATATAGCTTTTTGGAAAAATATCAACAAAAAGTTTAAAGAAATAATGCTGAAGAAGAGAAAAATACCATCAAAAAACATCATCAAAATTGAAGCTAGAATATATTCATTCATTCATCCAGCCATCGTTTTATAGAGCACACAGGTGGTATCAAGCACCGTGTCAACCACTGAGGTATAATAGTGACCATAACCAGGTATTCCATGGGGTGACGGGTTCTATTTGATTCCTTAATTGATAAAGTATGATCAAATAATTATTCAAATATAAAACTGTAAATGTGACTAGTTCTGTAGAGAAGAAAACGGTGCTAAGAGGAGCCAGGAAAGGGAGCAGGAGCCTGCGGAGTGGGTTTGGCGTGCAGGCTGGTAGTCATGCAAGTTCCTTCACAGTCCATTCGTCCAAATGGTTTAGAAAACATATGGGAGTGCACCGGTCCACAGGCAGAGGGCATGTTCTATTCTCCAAGAAGGCCAGCGAAGAAAGCAACCTGCTGCAAGCCCTTCCTTTCCCACATGAAAAGGCTGAGGCTGGAGAAGCCACCAGCCTGGGAAGTGTCGCCCAACACTTCTCGTCTCCTGCTGTTGGTTGTATATTGCTTCCTCCTTTACTAGCAGGCAAACTCCATAAGGATGAAGATCTGTGTTGGTTTTCTGTGTGACCTGTAACCCTCCTGGCCATGGATAATTGGCACACACTTGGAAATTGGTAACATTTGCCAAATGTATGAAAACACTAAACCCAGCTTGTGGTAGGTGTTTAATGATGGCCCTCTCCCCCACTTTTTTTTTTTTAAATATTTGTGCTGAGATCTATTTTTGTTGGCCAGCTGCCCCAGGGCAATGAGGGCTGGGGCTTATTGAGGTGCCTCACCTGGGCAGAGCAGCTCTTTGCTTTTCAAGCAGGAAGCCTGACTGACCAGCATGTTCCGGGATAGAAAAGGTCGAGTCTCACCATGGTTGAGTAATAAATACAAAACGAGGAGTGTCTTTATAAACAGAAAATGCTGGGGCCACAAGAGTGGCCAGAACCCAGAGCCAGCTCTCTCCACCAGCCCTGGTTTTGTACATGGGGACATGGACCAACTACAGCTGGGAACTTAGAACTGCCAGGCAGGATTTGGGCTTACTTGTAGGCAGTCATTAGCTGCAGGGTGCCAAACCAAGCACAAACCCCAAACAAAGTATAACAAAAAATTAACCACACTAGCAGGCAGACATTCATTTTTCTCCCATAGCGCAAGGACCAAAGGTGGGTGGTGAGGCCTGAGACACTGCCTAGTGACATTCTCAAGGACGCCACTCTTTTGTTTCTTCTCTGCCGTCCTGAGCTGGTGGCCTTTCTCCTCATTGGCGCTGCCTCGTGATTAACTGGCATCATGTCTGCACTCCAGGCAAGAATAAGGGGGAAGTAAAAGACCCCCCATTAGCAAGAAAGCAGAATCTCTCCAGAAGGTCTACTGAGAGCAGAATGCTTCACACAGCACCCTCAAATTAATCACTAACCAGGGAACGAGAGGCCATGGTGGTTTTATGTAGCAGAATTCATCCCCGACAGGGGAAGGAGTAAGGTAAACCCCTCTGAGGACTGATATAAGTCTCCCCAAAACATTGGAACAAATCATGGCTCCACTAAAGAAAAGAAGGGGACAGGAAATAAATTTTGTACAGACCCTGATGAGCCCGCCACAGTACCCACATAGCACTGCTGCTTCTAGGCTCTGCCCTCAACTTGCAAAGCCACTGGGAGCTCATGGGCAAACTTCTATTGCTAGTTGCATAGAGAATGTCCAATGGGCACCCAGTTTGGATCTTCTCATCCTTCTCTATAACCTCTTCTGTGATTGGCTCGGGCATTTGTTAGCTGTTCTCATTCTGAATGTCTGCATTATGCCTGACCTCCTCTGTTGTCATAAGCAAGTTCTAATGTATAGAAATAAATCTATGGAGATAACATGGGGCTAGGGACACCCATTATACTGGGGTCAGATGCAAATTAAGAGACACATAAACAGTTTTCATTGGATCCTTGCTGGCTTTGGGATATTGCAAAACTATCAGTCTCTCAAATTTTTGTTTTTCCCTCAACAAATGGAGGTATTTCAAAGGCTCAAATAGGGTAACGAGTTTGAAAGTGTTTTGCAAACTGAGAAAAAACCCTCATGTACTTAAAATTACAGTGTGCCAAAGTGTTAGGATCTGAGTTGTAGCTCCCCAAATTTCATATGTTGAAGTGCTAACTGGTGGACCTCAGAGTGTAACAGTATCTGGCATAGGCTATTTAAGGAGGTAATGGAGGTAAAATCAGGTCAAGAGGGCAGACTCTAATCCTATATGACTGGTGTCCTCAGAAGAGGAGATTAGGACACAGGCTTGAACAAAAGGAAGAAATGACCATCTGCAAGCCAAGGGGAGAGGCCTCAGAAGAAAGGAAGCCACTGGCATCTTGACCTTGAACTTCCAGTAGAGAGCCATAAGAACACTGCCAGAGAACAGCTTCTGTTGTTGAAGATGCCCAGCCCGTGGCACTTTGTTGTGGTGGCCATAACACACAAACACACAGGGCAAGGAATTCTAGCTTTGTGCTGTGTTTATTTTGGGAGTGGGGTGGGGTATGGTGAGGAGGCCTGGGATTACTGGATGAAGAGTTTGAAGCACTACCGGGAAAAGACCACTGGATGTGAAGTCAGGAAACCAGGGTTCAAGGCCTGGCTTTGCCACTGTGCAGTGTGACCCTGAATAAATCCTTCCTCCTCTCTGCCTCTCAGTTTCTTCCTTTGCAAGACACCCCGTGTCATGGAGTTAGCATGGTATTGAAGAAGTAAAGCTGACCAAGGAAAGCACTCCCACTAGGCATCACGCACAGTAGGTGCCCAATAAATCTCTTGCAGATGCTGCTTGTTGATTGAATAGGCTAGTGGGCAGTTGGTGGTAGCACAGGCAGTTAGAAAGTCTTTGCAGGCTCAGGATGGAGAGGAGCCAGGGCAGCTCATCACACAGAGGCCAGTCCTAGGCAGTGGGAGCAGAGGCTGCTGAGAAATCCCACTTGGAAAGCCATTCTGCTGGGACTGTCTCTACTGTGCCCCCTGTGGGGCCACCTCTTCTCATAGTCAGTTCTTGGTGTTCTGTGTGGTTTGCTGAGACTTCACACTCCCCACTCTGCTCAAGTTTGACAAGCATCAACAGTCCCTATTTTCTGCCTAGTAAATATGAGGTTAATAATCTTTAGCCCCTGCTTCTAACAGGCTTACACTCTAAAGGGGTGGAGAAAAGTCAGCTGGCGGAGCTCCAGTTTTTTTTCCTAAGCAGGAGTAACTTGCAGAACATGTGCCTGGATTAGTGCTGGGACATAACAGTTGCTTGATAAATTTTGAGTTTGAATTAGGTAGTTGCTTTTAACAATCCTCAGATTCTCCTTTCTCCCATAGAAGAAGAAGAAGGAGGAGGAGGAGAAGGAAGAGGAGGAGGAGGAGGAGGAGGAGGAGGAGGAGAAGGAAAAGAAGAAAAGCCTTTTAATTGGCTAATTTTCCCAGTCTGATTCAAGCAAGCAAGCATTAAGTTATTGATACTTTAACTCTGAAATAACAATTATTTTAGAAGATTTTTTTATTTTTATTTTTTGGTACCAGGGATTGAATTCAGGACACTCGACCACTGGGCCACATCCCCAGCCCCTTTTTTTGTATTTTATTAGAGACAGGGTCTCACTGAGTTGCTAAGTGCCTCGCCATTGCTGAGGCTGGCTTTGAACTCGCGATCCTCCTGCCTCAGCCTCCCAAGTGCTGGGATTAGAGGCGAGCACCACCACGCCCGGCTTTGCAGAAGATATTTTCTAGATGTTGGCTGTATGTTTTACAAATGTTACTCTTTATCACTAACCTTTGAGGTAAATGTGCCTCCCCCTTCACAGGGGCTTCATGTCCCCAGTCCTCTTCTAACTCAGTGCTGTGTTCTTCTGTCGCTCAGGTGTGTGGGCAGAGCTGGGGCCCTGTGGCAGCTCCAGGCTGCCTTTCCTCCATTAGGATGTGTGTAATTACTCCAGCACTGCCCAAGCTGAATTCAATCAACCCAGTCTGCTTATCCCCAACATCTCGAAAAGGCTGTGGCTAGATAAGATTATCACAACAGCCACGTACTCACATAACTTAGCGAATATTAGAAAAAGACGAAACCCTCAGCTCTTACAGAAATAATCTCAAACAAGCTGGTGTTTCTGAAATTGAGTATGCAATAAAGCCAGACCTACATAGTTTTTGTGACCCAAGGCCCACAGCAGAGATTTAGCAGTGTCTAGAGGAAGAAATTTTAGAGACACTACAACTTTTTGCTTCCACCTCGACAGCATGCCATTCTCGGTGTGCCAGGGGTCCAGAACCCGTCACCCACACTACTCACTTTTACAGAGAGAAGGGCCAGGGGGGTGGGGGGCAGGAGGCTTGCCTTTATCTCTGGGGGTGTCTGCTCAAAACAGGGCAGGGCCAGTCTCTGGACAAGCCTGTGCTCAGTTCAGTGTGAGAAACTGAGAAGCCCAGGCTTCAAAGAGAAAGTGGAAACTTAAGCTTTGTTCACCCATTTAAAGGGGCTAAGTACCCATTAAGGTGTGGGGGAAAGGACCTCAAGTCTTGGTGGCCAAAGTGACACCAAAGCAAACTTGCAAAATTTTCAGGAAGTCAGGAATGTTGCCACCACGTGCAGCGTTGCCTCTGAAAGAACATAATTGGAAGATTCCAGGCCAAACATGAGCGAAGCACCACAGCTCCGGGCCCTTCCCCTTCCTCTCTCTGTGTCTCCAATGGATCCCTTACCATCCCGTGCCATCGTGGTCACTGTACTGCCTCCCTCACCGGGGGGACTTTCAGTTCCTGGAGTGGGGGCGTGTCCCACCTTGTTCCCACCTTTCCTTCAGCTCAAGAGTCACACTTAGCAGATGCTGGAGTCCCACGGTCGCTGATGACAAATGTGTGACCTCGGGGTCTGAAGTTTATCCTCGTCCTCTGAGTTGTTCACACTTGGAGAAACTGCTCTTCCTCCAGGGGCAGCAGAAGCCGTCTTCCCCAGTCATCCCTGGCCTTGCCTCGTTTCATTTTTCTTCATTTTTATACCTGTTACTTCCAAGCAGGACTTGCTAAGTTTTATAAATGCGAACCTGCTTCACGCATTCTTTCTCGGCCGTAGAGAGAATCAAGAATCTTGTTTCCTCTAGATTCGACGTGAGGATGCTCCTGCGGTGAGAGAGGTGAAGTAAATGAATTCTGGGTCTACAAAAGCATCTAGGCTCCAGACAAATCTTATTTCCTCCCGTCTTCCTCGGTCAGAAGTCTCCATGCTCGACCAACCCTTCCTTCAGTCAAATCTATAACTTAGCACCAAACTCAATTTATGCTTTAAGTATATCTAATCTTTTCTAACCATATTGATGAAATGGTAGAAATGTCCTGGGAATGTTCTTTGAGGCCAGTATGGTGATTGCAATCCCACCTAAGGAGGGGCAACGGGGAGCCGGAGGCACTAAATCACATCAGTTTGGAGTGGCCTGAGAGGCCTGCCACCTTCTACACTGTTCTCCATCTTCGCCACTCAAATCGCTTCCATCGTTTTGCATCTGCCTGATGTAACTGGGTCCTGATATAAAGGGTTGGTTTCCCAGTTGTGTTTGCTGGGGGCCCCTCTTCTACAGCGCTAGGAGGCGTCTCTTAATGGTCAGCCAGATGTGTGCTCCCTCTGGAATTGAGTCGTTGCTGCATGCTGCCTGAGCTGTCTCTTGTGCCGGGGCACTATTACCCTGTCCAGTGCCCCTGAGGGGTTGCTCACCTCAGAAGCGTTGTTCCCTGGCCCCTTGCCATCCTTCTCTACTTCCCCAAGTGAAGGAGGATGACGGGACTCGCTGGTGGGATGTCGGGAGTTGGCCTGCGTTGCTCCAGCTCTCTCATTTAGGTGAGAGTGAAACTTTTCCCAATACCCAAGCCTTGCTCCTGGGGAGCTGCCTTATTATAAAGAATGACACATTTTATTCTCTTCTTCCACATGACAAACCCTGCAAGAGCCAAATTCCGTCCCCACCAGTGGGGAGCACGGGCGGGGAGGAGCCCAGCCAAGTGTCTGGAGCTGCACTTGCTGCCCGGAGCAGGCCTGCTCCATGGCCCAGATGCAGGAGGAACACAAGGAGCAGTGTGCTTGGCCAAGCCCAGAGCTCGGCTCTCCAACCCAGGTCTCCAGCAACAGCCCGGAGATTCTAAGACCCTTAACTCGTGCCAGTTTCAGTTTCTCAGTTTGGAGCTCAGAAAAGAAGAGGGGTGTGATTTATTTACCCTGACAACCCCAAAAGGTCTTTCCTCTGCCAGGTCTCTCTGGGTCTGGGTCTCCCATGCAGACGCACTAAGGGCTAAATCGTCTCCTTTCCTGTCTTGACAAGAAGTGCCACCCAGATGGGTCCCTCCTCTTTCATGTCTGTTCAGCCTTGCCTCCCAGCTCGAAACCTTCTCACAGGAAACCCCTCTTCCTCCAGCTCAATCGAGATGTCATCCTTCATTTTTTCATTTACTCTCTCACAGCAATTGTTCTGAGGGAAGATCCAAAACCTGTTTTTTTTTTTTTTTTCCTTTATGAGCCAATACCATTCTTCTTTGAATCTCTGATTAAATGTGATTTCCAGATATTGAAAATTCTAAATGTTTACTTCCATTGAGCTTTGCTCAATCTTAGCTGGAGAGGGAGTTTTATTCTCTTCTATGATGAGGTTTTCTATAATATTTAGAATGCTCTCGGGCAAAAGCCATGCTAAATCCAACTTAATTTGGATTAAATAAATGTAGTGGTTCACATTGGAAGTTATGTATTGGAAGTCTAGAGGGAAGACAGGCTTCTGCCTCTCTTGGCATTGCCCTTCTATTGGGTCTCATTTTTCTTCAGTCTGCTTGTAATCATTTGGGCCTCATAGTCATGATATGTCAATGTCTAGAAAAAAGAACAGAGAAGCACTTCAGATTTTTTTTTTTTTTTTTTTTGGTGCCAGGGATTGAACTCAGGGGCACTCGACCACTGGGCCACATCCCCAGCCCTTTTTTGTATTTTATTAGAGACAGGGTCTCACTGAGCTACTAAGTGCCTCGCCATTGCTGAGGCTGGCTTTGAACTCACGATCCCAAAGTGGTGGGATTACGGGCTTGCGCCACCGCGCCCCACTACTTCAGATATTTTATCAGAAGAGCAAGGGAGAACTGATGTTTGAAAGTTCTGGACTTCAAACAAGGTGCTAGAGCATGAGATTGATCCCATTTTGTTATGTGCCTGTATGAAGATGGCATAACAAGTCCCACTGCATTTATAATCATCATGCACCAAAAATTAAAAACATTTTTTAAAGGGAGCCTGGTCCAGGTTGTAGAACACCAGGTAGAGGAGTTTGGACTTTGTCTTGCAGAGGATGGGGTGGGAGGAGCTTGGCAGAGTTCTGGCAGATTCACTCTCAGGGAGACTGTGGCTTGGGGATGATCTCATTTGTCACGGGCTGCTAACTAGGGATCCTGGGGTGCCGGGTGAGATCAAGTCAGCTCTTCTCTCCTTGAGCCCGGGGAACCATGCGCATGCCCCTGCCCATCTTCGAGATCTTAGCTTTTCCTCCCTGCTGTGCTCAGTCTGCAGGACTCACTGTTGACGGCACCGTTGGCTGGGCTGGAGCAATCCCTGGGTCAGAATTTGGAGCAGAAGGTGAGCCAAGAGCAGATGCCCTGTTTCTGGGTGCCCCGCCATGTTGCCGGGTGGTGTGTTCATAGTCAGCACACGTGTGGCCGTGTCATTAGCCCTCAAGAAAAAGGAGAAAAGATTCATGCATTTATGACAGGTGTCGGTTAAGGCATGTTCCTGCAGTTTTTTTTTTTTTTTTTTTCAACTTGGGACCATAGAAAAACAATTATTTTCCTTCTGTTTGATAAGCTACCCACTGACAGGAAGGCTTCAGCAGACCCTCTTCCATGTGATGTCTGGATCGCTGCTGCTCTCTGCAACTCATGTTGCAGGTACCTGAAACAAAGTCTCTACGGCTTCATGTTCCTCGCTCCTGCCTCCTGTTCCACCCTCAGTTCAGACGCCTCTGTCCACTCTGTCCCCCTGCTTTCCCTAAGGTGGTTTCTAACACTCTCAGGCTGGCTGTCTTTCCGGAAGTTCGCTCAGCTCTTTGATCCCCGGTGCTTCTTTTCAGATCACTCTCTTGGCTTCCTCACCTGCAGTCAGTGGGCAGAAGCTGTGCAACCTCCACGAGCTTGGAATCTCAGAGGTGAGAAGGTAGTTTCCTCCTGGAGGTTCCGAGACAGTTTTCATTGGCAAGACGATTTTAAACAATAAAATGAAGATCCTAAAATAAATAAATAAATAAATAAATAAAATCAAAGAACTTAAGAAAGAACAAACCCAAAATTCAGATTTAGAACATTTTAAACCATTTCCTTGTGCATGGTACCAAAGTGTATCTGGTGGCATAAGCAGCCTTCCTAACCGCCTCACAGGCACCTAGAGCAGCCATTAATCACTTTTGAGTCTAGCCAGGACGAGATGGTGCATTCTCCCTGTCAGGCAATGAGCGACAGGGCCTACGCTGGCTCCAGCCTTCTCAAGAGCAGCGCCAGGAGGCCTAACTGCTTCCCGTTTGTGAGTATGAAAACCAAGCTTCCAGGAAGATGTGCGACTTGCCTCAAATCACTCAGTTGGTAACTGAGTCTTGAATTCCAAGGCAACGTGTTTGACTTCTGTGTCTGGTCTTTGCTGTTTTCTGTTTCCTGCCACTAGTTGACAATGAAGGGCTTCTGTCCTGAGAAGGTCATTGCTATGTATAAATTTATGTCTGTCTGTCTTTTGATCAGATTACACTATGCATCTGGAAGAGTGACCATCCCTGTCCAGTGAATTTACCCAAATAGTATTGGGGGTGGTTTCCACTACGACAGACTAGTCAGTATTTGTTCCAAATTTATTGACTAGTCCCCTCAATGGCGTTTTATAATAAATTTTAATTAACACTCTTGTAGCTGCTAATTCTTCTGAAGATGAATGATACATAGAGATTTAAAGGCTTACTTGACTTCAAAGGAAGCAAAACAATAAATTTCTAGCTTGATCATTACTACTAAAACCTCACAAAAGAAGCAAAGCAGGAAACGAACCCTGTAGGTCACATAGAAAAAATTATCTTTGTGTAACATAAACTGGGACTCTAGCTCCTGTGACAAGGGATGATAGATTCACTTTGAATTAAAACTATGTAATACTGGGTCTTTCAGAATCAACTTTATTTTTCCATTTCAGAATGTCACTCATCTGATTATTCCAGGTACAGGAAATGATGTCTTTTCTTAGGCTTCATGAAACGTGAGTAGCATCATTTTATTAGCCAATCACTATGTCATATCTTGTGCTATTAAAACTATATGCTCTTAAATATTTATAATGAGAAAAGTAATATTCAGCATCTTTCATGCATTATTAACAGTCTCTAAATACATCTTCTAAATCAATTACAATGTGTATTGTGCCCCTTCCATTGAAATTTACCTTTTTGTTTCAGTTATTATATTTGAGAACAGAAAATGATGAGTCCCCAAGGAATACTGTAACCCAGATTCATCTCCCATGTGTTCAGTGTTTCCTGGGGTTTTCTTATCTGTTCAGCTTCAGACTATTCACGTGTGTATTCATAATCATAGTAAATAAAATTTTCTCATGATTGGGATTTTAGAAACATTTAGAGAAAGAAAACACTTGAATGGGATTCAAACAACCTGTATTGTAGACCTGGCTTTGCTGCTATTTTCTGTGTGCCTTGAGAAAGTCCTTCCCCAGATTCATTTCCATGATTCATTTCATTTCGTCTAAAGATGAGGACTTGGAATTGATGGTTTCTACTTCACAGCATGGTAAAGTTCAGACCTACACCTCCCAGGCTGGAGGCAAGGCACCTGCTCAGAACCAGACAGAGTTTGGCTGATGGAGCTTGGTACTGTGACAGAACAATCCAAACTTCAGAAAATACACCAAAGACAAGAGTCATTTTCCTATTTGGGTTGAGGACAGGGATCAGATTGCAGCTTTGTGCCCAGGATATAGTCAGAAGGAAATGGATCAACCCATTACTTGTCATCCTGGAGCAGAACAAATAATGGTTCGTAGAAGTAGGGAAGGGAAGATTGCCTAACCCATCTGGTGAAAGAGTTGGACCTGAGCTTACAGATGTGGAGATGCCTAGTAAGTGTGTTGGGTAAAGGGAGTGGTGGCTCCAGGCAAGAAGGAAGGTGGGAGCTGGAAGGGAGTCTCAGGTTTAGTTTGTGTCTTTAGCCTAAGAATGGACATTCTTAAATGTGGCTAGGTTATTCTGCTTACTTAGGTCCTTGGTTTTCAATGAGGTTTTCTTCACTTAACTAGGGTCTCAGTTCTGCTGTAGGAAATTAGGGAAGGTGATGTCTGTCCCTCTGATCCAGGGTGGGGTACTAGGAAGGCTAGTGCTGCTAACAGACATTAGAGGCCACAAGGAAAGAAGCACGAGGCCTGCGCAGGTGGCAGGTCTGGAGGAACTTGTCCCAGCATCCACATGAAACAATCTTCTGGGATATTATGACTATCACTATTCAATGTCTTCAAAAAAGATACAAAGGAAAAATGCAGGTAAGTGCACATATCTATTTATATTTGCATACACAGGTGCACATACATGACTATGTGTCTGTATGCTCCAGCATGTATGCTGAATGGATTTTACAACATGAAATCCCAAGTGCATGACTAAGAAAGCAACAGCCCAGGAGTCAGAATATCTTTGCTTTTGGTCTAGCCCCAGGCCAGTTAGCTGTTTAATTCTGGATTGATCACAACTCAATTCCCTTCTCTGTCAAATGGAGATGGGGAGTGAACTAGACCTCTGAGAAACTTACCAGAGCTAACATTTTTATTTTGCAAATAATCCTTTCCATCATATCTTAGAGCTGGTGCACACTGTACAGATATTGAGAATTGTTTAAGTTCCATAGCATGCTATATATTTTTACAGGAAAAATAAGAAAGAGAAAAAAGAGGAAAGAATATATTAAATTTGACCTTGGAGGTTTCATTTTTTAAAATGTTTTCAAAATGGTATGAGGAAGCAAAAAATAATCTAAGCAAATAGCAGATAGGCTTTTTACCATGGAAACCAGGAGACAACACACATTGTACTGTGGAAATGAGTGAAGCTGACAGCACGAACATGTAGCACACTGTGGGAAAATTTCTGCCTTACAGAAAGATTGGAAGAATATGATCTTTTGACATCTGCACATCAATAAGGGATGAAGGTCTGAATTCAGACATATAATGGTATTGCATTTGCTTATATTAAAACCAGATGATGCATTTTGATAAATGCCAGAGCAAGGTTTTTCAACAGCAGTACTATTGACATTTTGGACCTGATAATTCTTTTTGGGGAGAGGGTGCCCTGTGCATTGTAGCATGCTTAGAAGCATCCCAGGCCACATGCTAGTATATGCTGCTAACATTAAGCCAGATCTCCTTCTAGTTGTGGAAACCAAAAATATCTTTAAGACTGTGGAATGCTTACTGTGCTAGAGTGAAGATTTTTTAAAAAGAGTAGGTAAGCAGAGGCTTTAGAGCCAGACAGACCAGGTTTGATTCTTGGCTCAGCTGTTCACTAGCGGTTTGACTTTGGACGAGATATCTGCCTTTTCTAAGTCTCCTTTTCTTCATCTGTAAAATGGAAATAATGTTGACAACCTGTAGTATGGGGTCAGATTAAGCTAGACAATACCTGAAAAGGTCCTGGAATACAGATGCCCAGGGCAGGAAAGCCATGCTAATGATGATTAGAAAAAAAGGAGATTGCAAGCCTTGTTAACTAGATCAGGAGAAGGCACAAATCAGGAAAAGTGACTTGCTTTCACGTATAGATTGTGGAACCAACATCATGACACAAAATGTTCATTGTGCCTTTAGTCAAAGACTAAAGAAAGAGCAGAGGCAGCACCTACTGAGTTCTAGGCTGAGCCACCCCTTTTCACAGTCACCCCCTTTATTCCCTCAAACCCATCTGCATTTCATAGCTTAGGACCAGTTTTCAGGTGAGATAACTGAGGTTTAGAGAAAGTGTCCCAGCTAGTACCACATAGAAATGTCAGTTGTGTTGGTTTTGAAAGCCCATGACTCCCAGTTTCCCCAAAGATAAGAGTGGGAGCCAGGATACCAAAATTGAAAATACAACATTTGAATCAGAGCAGCACTAACATGAACTTGAAAGAGAATGACTTTACCAGCCACATATCTTGCTTGGCTATAAATAATTGTAGCTGAGTGCATTTATTTCAAGATGCTGAGTTATAGGGGCCGTTCCAACTGTCCAGAGAGGCATGTGACTCAGATTTCAGAGCTCAGGGCATATTTTCTAGCATGGACATACATACTGCATGAGAAAAGCTAATGTCATCCATTTTATTTATTCTAATATTCAATTAAAAATGCAGTTATCGAAATTCTCCTTTGTCAGCTTTCTTCAGCAAAAACTGTGCCTAAGAGAAATCTTCTTTCCGGTTCTCCCTGGCCCCAATCTTTCACGCTGGTAGAGGGGAAAACCCTGATTCATGGGTCAGAGAATTGGGTTGTATTGCTTTTGAAATATTGGTGCATGCTAGGAATGGTTTCCAATTACAGTGAACCAAGTGCACAATCCCTGCACTGTTCTATTTAAATAACTGCTGAATCGCCAGGGCTGCCTTCCTGTTTCTAGCTCCCCGAACAAGTAAATAATGGAAAGAGAGAGAGAAAAAAAAAAAAAAATTCAGCATCTGTAATAAATAACCATATGGCCTGATGGTGGGACCTCATTCCCTGCTCATATTTTCTCCCCTCTACCAACTATTTCCTAATAGCAACTCCGGATATAAAAGTTGCCTTTCCGATATAAAACTTGGAGTCCAAACTTAACTTCCGGTTGCACAATTAGGAATGTCTGCAGCAGCATGTTACAGTGGGAAACAACCTGGAATTTGGACTCAAGAGAGATTTGGGGTTGAATTCCAGCTCTGTTGTCAGTCGGGGTTGTCAATGACAATAACTCAGTTTGGGAGTTTGAACTCCATGGGATTTGGAGTCAGACCAACCTGGTCAGGAACCTCATCTCTGTAAGCATCTGTCAAGTGGGGACAGCACCCCGTTACTGGGAGGATGGGAAGCAGGAGAATGGCAGATCAGCACAGTTCCTGACATACCGCAGGCATTCGGAAAAGGGACACATGGTATAGCCTTGTTAATGTGAATTTCCTTTGTAGACATCAAAATATGGTAGATTGTCATTTGCTTTATATCATAAAATATATAAAACTGATAATGTACAAGTTAGACTGACAGCAGGTATACAGATGAGTTTTTTTTTAAAAAAATAAGTAGGAAAATGCTACGTGGACTGGAGATTGATATGCTTTCAGGACTGGCATATGGAATTTATGAGCTATATTTTGACACGTGGGTGATGGGGCTCATTGATACCCAGAATCCAAACCTAATTACTGGGGGAAGGGATGAGAGGGGTGTGTGTGCGTACACACGTGTGCATGCATGTGATAGAAAGAGCAAGAGGGAGAGAAAACAGGAACAGAGGAGAATGGGCTTGTCCCTTACCTGCCTGCCACTTTGATAGCAAAATGAGAAGAAGCTTTCCTTTTAGTAACAGCTCCTCCGACAGGCCCAGAGAGGCAGAGGCAGGCAGGAGTCACTGCCCTGGCTCTCCGCACCCAGTTCTCCTTGGTGACTTCTGAGCACTGGAAGTGAAACCAGTACTAGAAATCACAGTGCAGCATTAGAGAAGCTGTCACCTTGGGTGACACTGGAAGCTGGAGATGAGAGATTTATTCTTATATTCATACTTGTGCACAGAGGTGTGTCCTGGTTGGCAGAAAGAACATGAGGTGCAGAGCTGCCTGAGCTGCCCCTGTCACTTGACCTGTCCATGTGCTCCTTCCTGTGAAATGGGAATAAAAATACTTCTTAAATTGGTGAGACTGAAACAAACAAAAACAAGGTGTGGAAATATAGTATAGATTGTGGACCATTGTATGCACCTTAATGAACATAATGACCTTGGTTGAAAACATTTCAGTTTGTTGTTGTTGTTTATTTGTTGTCTTTAATCAGTTCCCAGAAGAATTTCCCAGAAGCCTTGCTGGCTTAAGGGGTGAGGCCCCTCCCTCGTCTTACCCCACATACTCAACCACTGTGGGACCCACATGGAGGATCTTCCTCTGAAAGTTTCTTTCTTCTTTAGTTTCATCTTCGTGCAATGTGTTTTCGTCAGAGATTAAGTAGGCAGGGAAAGTTAAAAATTGTTTACTCACTCTCCTTATTTATACCAAAGGAAATGAGCCCTGGAGTGGAAGGTCCCCTGCTGAGAGCCCTGGCTGGCCAAACCCAATCCAGGTTTCCTAACTTGTTTAATTCAGTTGCCTCTGCATAGGACAGAATTTCAAGGAATGTGTAGTTTCCCTGCAAAGATGCTACAAAAAAGGAGTTTAACATATGGCAGGTATTTTAATTATGGAAATTAAGGGCAGTATCCTTGGATGGGGAAGCTCACTTTGGAAAAGTGATTTCTATGTTGACAAAATATCTAACTCCACCCGTCTGTTCCTACATGTATTTACAAAACACTCCTGCCTGGGCTTCCCTGGATTCTCTTCTTCAGAGGCATGTAGGGTGTCAGATCAACCCTGTTTCAGCAGGTCCCAGACCATACGTGCGGAAAAATCAACCAATCAAATGAATAATTCTTGAGCAGACGTCTGAGGGACTTAAGATCAAAGGCCATGCAGCTGTCTAATCCACCCAGGCACTGGTGCTGCCCTCCGGGGGCTCACTGCTTGCATGGAGCCTCTACCACAGGCTGGAGCCTGCAATGATGGGTATGCTCAGTTTGGTTATTTAACTATCACAGTGATTCTGTGAGGTAGAGATTCGTTCCCCTATTTGCAGATGAGCACATGACATTCAGAAAAGCTAAGAGATGTACCCAAAGTGGATAATCTAGCATCTGGTCCCTTTTAACAGTTTGAAACCATGTAAACAGCAGGTAAAAAGCACCGTAATAGATCTAAAAGTGTTACGAAGAGTAGGCAGGGGGTAAATTCAGCTTCTTGGAAATAGGATATCAAGCCTGTTCTTTTTATTTTTTTTTTTTTTAAATTTTAGTTTGTTATATATGACAGCAGAATATATTTCAATTCGTAGTACACATATAGAGCACGATTTTCCATATCTCTGGTTGTACACAAAGTAGAGTCACACCATTCGTGTCTTCATACATGTACTTAGGGCAATGATGTCCATCTCATTCCACCGTCTTTCCTTCCCCTGTGCCACCTCCCTACCCTCCCTTCCCTTTGCCCTATCTAGAGTTCATCTAATCCTCCCATGTCCCACCACCAAACCCTTATGAATCAGCATCCTTAAATCAGAGAAAACATTCGGCATTTGGGTGGATTGGCTAACTTCACTTAGCATTATATTCTCCAACTGCATCCATTTACCTGCAAATGCCATGATTTTATTCTCTTTTTAATGCTGAATAATATTCCATTGTGTATATATACCACATTTTCTTTATCCATTTGTCTACTGAAGGGCATCTAGGTTGCTTCCACCATTTAGCTATTGTGAACTGTGCTGCTATATGTGATGTGGCTGTTTTTAAGTCCTTCGGGTATAAACTGAGGAGTGGGATAGCTGGGTCAAATGGTGGTTCCATTCCCAGTTTTCCAAGTATTCTCCATACTGCATACTGCTCAAGGGAACCATACACCATCAAGCCTCTTCTTAATACTGCTTCTTCTTATAAAAGCACCAGAATTATTGTTTCTATGTCAGTTAAGTCCCTGGTAAGGTTTGCAAAAGGAGAGGTGGCCCTCTGTGTAGTAGAAAGAATGTGGGAAGGAGAAGGCAGACAGCCTTACTGGAGACTTGACCTCAATGAACTTGCTATCACATGGGCTCTGATACCTTGGTTGTAGGGGTCAGAACCGAGATGTTTTTGGTATGTCCACAGAGAGCTAACACTTGGGGTTAAACACTCAACACTCACTGATATACTGAAAGAGTGGTGTACAAAGGCCAGATTTTAAACAGACAATCAGAGATGTCCTTTCCCAAGTGAGAATATGGCTGTGTCTTCAATCCAAGAAACCCCTTCACCTCAATTATCGAGGTAATCCAGGAAATGTTATTGGCAACAAAAGGTCTGCTTGATAAACTTGGAATCAAAGCAAAAGCTGAACTCTGCAGGTTAGGGGTTGGAAAGGGTGTGGCCTGTAAGCTAAATCTGACTTGCCACCTGTTTTTAGAGATATAAATAATTGTTTTCTGTACCAGGGATTAAACCCAGGAGCACTCAACCATTGAGTTGCATCCCAAAGGCTTTTTGTAATGTACGTTTGTTTTGAGACAGGTCAGGCTAAGTTACTTAGGGCCTTGCAGACTGGAAAGTTGCTGAGGCGATCGGCTTTGAACTTGTGCAGATGCTCCTCCTGCCAAAAATATTATCAGCTCAGATCCTGAGTTGCTGGGATTACAGGTGTACAACACCACACCTGGCATAAATAAAGCCCTCAAAATTTTTTTATTGGCTATTCTAGGCAAAAAAAAAAGGAGCATGGACTATAACCATGCTATCCTTCTTTTATTTGTACATATCTGGATTTCCAAAATACTACTGGGAGACCATTAATTGGCTTCGCCCTACACTAAACCCACTACTGGCCCATTAAAACCTTTATTTTGATATCCTTCGAGTGGAACCCTGATCCATCCTCACCACGAAACATTTGACTCCTGATGCTATGAAAGCTTTAAAGGTAGTAGATAAAAAGCCATCGAAGGAGCTAATTGTGACAGATTTATTTAACTCTGTATTTTTGGCAAACAAGGGCCTTTATATATGGATAACAATTTGCCTGTCCTCTCCTAAAAGCAAAAAAAAAAAAATAAAATTGATGATCTTATACCTCACATGGTGGCTAAACTTAATCTCAAGGGCCTTTATAGCTAGATGCTCTATACAAATTTTTGATATCACCTTCCTAGTCCTCCTATATTATCTTTTTGTATTAATCATTCCTATTTCAATTTCCACAGGTAATAAAAAATCAAACCTATCCTAAGGCCTTTAGACTCAGATGCTTCCGACACAATCCCTATTACCCATCCATCCCTCCGCCAGAGGAACAGGAGGAAATGCAGGATTAGACCTCTGTTTCACCGCTTTGCCCGATAGTGTTAACACCTGAAATGGGGGTTCAACTGGATTCCCCAAGTCTGGGGCTCTTCCTCATAGGAGGAGTTATTATTGGGCGAAGTCCAAGTGCAGTGGTACCCCAGGCGTAATAAATCCCTATAAAGGGGAAAATGTTACAGTAGCAGAGTTGGGTAATTGCAGAGGTGTGCAGCTTACTGCTGCAAATATTTACTTAATAAAATATTTTACTATCATTTTTTTGCCCTATATTTCCTGAAAGAGCTTTAAATTGCCAACCCCCAACACACTCTGTCCATGAAATTAAACATGAACTTACAAAAACTATATTTATACTTTCAGCGCTACAACAAGCTACTTTATTTTCATTCCCAGTTTCACGTCAACAGCACCACCTTGCAACGTAGGTTTAAAATCACAAAGGAGCAAGCCAGAACAATTGTAAAAGATTGTAAATCTTGTATGACACATTTGCCCAATCCTCATTTTGGTGTTAACCCTAGAGGATTAATGCCCAATCATTTGTGGCAGATGGATGTTACTCTACTGAGCCAAGTTTTGGAAAATTGCGATTTATTCATGTAACCATAGATACATGCTCAGGCAATGATTTATTTTTGCTTCCTTACATTCTGGAGAAAAAGTTAAAGATGCCACATCTCATTGTTTACAAGCTTTTGCTGCATTGGGCATCCCCAAAATGCTTAAAAAACAGGATAATGGCCCGCATATACGTCCTCATCTTTCAAAGAGTTTTGCGCAAAAATTCAACATATCCCATAAAACAGGCATCCCATACAATCCTCAGGGTCAGGGCATTATTGAAAGAGCAAACCGCACACTAAAAGTTATGTTGTTAAAACAGAAAGAAGGAAACTGGAAAAATCCTAAGGACAGATTGGCAGTTGCCCTGTTTACCTTAAATTTTTTAACTTTAGACTCTGATGGTTATTCTCTGCTGGAGACAGACATTGGGAACCCACATCAACAACATAAACCTTTGGTTTACTGGAAGGATGTTCTTTCAGGTACATGGAAGGGTCCAGATCCAGTGTTAATTTGGGGGAGAGGATCTGTTTGTGTTTTTCCCAAAGCATGAATCCTCTCCAATATGGATACCATCTAGATTAATAAAGCAAGTACCAAAATCAAAAGGATCAAGATGAAGTTGTTGAGGAATCAAGATTAATAAAAAAGGTTACAAAATCAAGAGGACCATGATGAAGATATGGAATGATTCCCTTAAAAGAGTCCTTCAAAATACATCACAACTTAAGTGTCATTCCTCCCAGCTGGACGAAGAGATCTCTCTTTAGTGTGCACACAATTGTATTTTTTTTTTATACATATGTGTTTATGTCTGTGTATTTGTCTAAATTTCATGTTAATGTGACGTCACAAATATATGTTTGTATGTGCGTCTGTCTGTCCAGTGTGACATCAAAAATAACAAAGCGCTTGTGAATATATATATATATATATATATATATATATATGGATCCAAATAACTCTAATTCATTTAAGTTTAAGAGTATTCAAAATTGGGTAAATAATTTAATAAGTGAAGGTACCTTCAATTTTGTTTTATAGGTGTCCCAGGGATTTCTCTTAGCGAAAAATATGACTAGGGCTGTATAACCTGATATTTTGGGTGTTTTGACATAAGGTTGCTTATTTGTTATTAACTTCATTTGTTTAATAAATGATTAATTTCAATTATTTCAACAGGTAAAGGACTGCTGTATATGCATAAACACGAGAGTTCCAGCTAACAAATTATTTCTCCAAAGTGCTTTTAGTTTTTCTTTAATCTATCTTTAATACAGTAAATACCCTCAGTCTTTCTTTGTTTTGTTCTAAACATGATGTTTTGCCAGCTTATGTTTGTGGGAGCTCAGGCTGCAATGTGTGTGAGCAGAAATCAACTTTTAATTTTCTAATCTAATAATTCTATTTTTTAGTTTGACAACTCGCCTCTTGACTCAGTGCTGGAATAGCACTGCCCTTTCCTTTAATAATTGATGCTTGAGTCTCTAGGGAGCGGGGGCCCTGAAGATTTGCCGGTGGCATTGTCTAGACATAAAAATGTACAACATCCCCACACACCTAAGGCATAAATAAAGTTTTATTGGAGGCTCTCGAAAAAAAGGAGCATGGACTATAACCATGCTCTTTTATTTGTACATATCTGGCTGCTTTTATGTTACAGTAGCAGAGTTGGGTAATTGCAGAGGGTGTGCTCAGCTTGCTTTTATGTTACAGTAGTGCAAATATTTGTAGCTTACAAATAAAATATTTACTATCTTGCCCTTTCCTGAAAGAGCTTGCCAACCCCCAACACACTCTGTATTAAACATCATGCATGTTATTTCTTGTTTCTGTGTCCCATCATTCCATTTTTCGCAGCTCTGTGTCTCTTCCTCCCATTCCCAACGTTTTATTTAAGAACCTCAGAAAGTTGCAGATAACTAAACTCCATCAACTTGAGACCAAAAAGGAAGGTACAATCGGCCCATGAGGAGTGTCCAAGGTTGAGTTGGTTTTATAGAAATCTGGAATTGTAGAGTCTGAAATAAAAATGGCTGGGTTGTTGTGGCTCAGCGGCAGAGTGCTGGCCTCGCATGTGCGAGGCCCGGGTTCCATCCTCCGCACCACGTAAACATAAATGCATTGCATTGTGTACAACTAAAGTAAATAAATAAATATATATATTTTTAATGTGCATTTAAAAAAATTGTGTTCATTGTCCTGGCCACTGTTTTTTTTTTTTTTTTTTTTTTTTTTTTTTTTTGGTTGTTGTTGTTGTTTTCTGTGAGTCACTTTTATTCTCACAGAGGATGGCGGGGCTGCTTCCCATTGGGAGAAATCACTGCTGGCGGCTAAGGGTCTGGATAAGTAAAGGGGTTTCCTGCCCCTCCAGCGGAGCTGGAAGCCTCAGACAAGGCTTCTGATTGGGCCAGCAGAAGTCACGTGCCCATTGGAGGAATCAATCACTGTGGCCACTGTGGAGGACATTGAGATACCAGCATAGGTCTAGTTTAGCTCCTGCGGCTGCAAAGGAGGAATGAAGCAATGTCCCGGGGTTTAGGATGCACCACACTGAGTAGCAAACTGCTTTCCTTAACCTGCTGACTTTAAAGCCTTAGTACACGTGTTCAGGCCTACAGAGAGTCTCCTAATCTCATCCAGTGCTGCTCCTCCTAGGTATTGCTGCTAGAGGATCTTCCTAAATGCAAGTAGATCATATCCCTTTAAGGAAACTTCAAATGCTTAAATCATTTCTATTACCACACCTCCCCCCACCCCCATTACCTAGCAACCAGTAGGAAAACCTCATGTCCAGCTCCTGACTATGTCACGTCCATCTCTTATCCCTTCATCCCATACACACTTTGCTTCAGCAGGGCAGCAGCTAATCCTTACACGACTTCTGTGGAACCCATACTGATTTCTGTGCCCGGTGTATCCTGTCACCAATCCATCCATCTGACTTCTAACTCCTGGTTCCTTTCTTAAACACTTGGCATGCCCAGATGGAACTGGTATCCCTTCCTCCGGCTTCTGGTCAGCATCGCTGACCACGCTGCACCATAATGGTCTCTGTGTGACCGTCTTTATTTTCTGCAAGCTACAGGGAAGTGGGACTGTGCCTCATTTATCTCTCCGACATAGCTCCAGACTTGCTGTGATCACTATTTGCTGGATGAAGCACTTTGGCACTCACCTCACCCAACAGAACATTCATCCTCGAGTCCCTCTGCCCCCATACCTTCAGGAGGACAGGAGTTTTCTTCTCAATCCCTCTCCATGCCCACCATTCATTTAAAATGGCATATGCTGACGCTGGGTGTGACAACAGCATTGAAAATGATCTGAGTAGACAGCAGCAGGTCTGGCACTATGGACCTCTTATTTTCTCTCTTAGTTTTTGTAGCCAAACATATCTTACCTTTATTCCCAAGTACCACCCGAATTCTTAACTTGACTGAGAAGAGTATATTACAGTTTTATTTGGGAATTTTTTTTTTTTTGAGACCAGTAGTTTACTTTATACACGCACATATAATTGTGCATATGTGTGAGCACACATTATATAATACCATAATAATGTCTGAGTACACATTATGTAAAATGAATATATCATGTATCCGCAATGATTTCTTAATGGGTTTTTCCAAGCTTATCATTATAGCAGATTACAAGGCCTAACAAACAAAGTTGGAGCCTGGGAACCCCAATTACCAAGTATTCCTTTCCTTCTGCTGATTAAACCTTGCAAGTTTCAAGATTTAAAGAGAGTAACACTGGAAATCAGAGGCCAGGGATTTGAATTCATTACCTCCCCTTTCTAGGTAATCACAAGGGACTTTTACTTAATTTCAGTGAGCTTTAATTTCTGCATTTGTGTAATAGCCGCCTTTCACTAGTTAGTGACCAAAATGAGAAGAGTGTGTGTAGGAAAGTGGTTTTGAAACTGATGAGATCAAAGTATCAGAGAATGCAAAAGCAAAAATCTAATGATTCAAACATGAATATTCGACATGTGACCTCAATGGGAAGAAATTTTGAAACACTCCCTGTCACAATTGCATATTTCCCCCAGCAGAGTGTGGCGTGGAGTATCAGAGGCAACTTAATTACCAGATGGGGCTGCAGCTCCCGCAGCACCAAGGAACTGCGGGCCCAGGAGTCTGGCAGGTTTGCTGTAGAGACCAAGCAGGAGCTAACAGCTGTGCCTGGTGCTTCCTGGGCCCCATCCCCTGGAGGTGCAGCTGCCACTCTGTCTTTATCTCCAGTAGTTGGGCTGTGAAATGTGGCTGCACTTTTGCAAACCCCTGCTGAGGCTTTATTACTTTTCCTTTTCCTAAGGAGGGCCATTTCTCCTGACAGCTCCATGCTGATGTGCAGTAACAAAGATGCACCCCAGAAGATCACAGGTGCTGAACGTGTGGTGGGGCGGAGGTGCAGGTTCAGAGGTGTGGGTGCACCTGGGTGCAAACAGCTGGCAGGCTTTAATGGAGGCTGCACTTGTCAATGATGAGATGGCACAATGAGTCATATGGCTCTGTCAGCCATCCTGGGGAGATTGCTGACTACCCCCAGCTCTCCTTTCCTTCAGCTTGGAAGAAAACCATTTTAAACATTGTTTGGAAGAAGATGACAAGGACAGGGAGGTGAGGAAGTCAAACCTTACCAGATGTTCCTGGTCTTTAACTCTTTTGCTTTGATGACACAACATCAATATTTGCAAATAATTCACGTTTTTATTTCAGTTTTACATAGCACTTATAGATCTACCATGCACTGGATTTATTTGGAGCAAACCATATTTTTGCAAGGTATTCTGGGATAAGTGTGTATTCTGCCTTTTGCAAATTAGAGGTTTTTCAAGTGACATTTTTTTTTTTTACCCCCACATTCTGAGCTCCAGCAAACACAAGGCAGTAAACCAAACTCATACTTATGGTCTGTGCTCCATAAATATTAAAAATGCATTAGTCAGTGTGAGTTTTTTCTTTTATATTTCCCCAAACTCGTCAACTGCAAATGAATAGACCCTTTTTGTAGAGAAGGAACAGATTTAAAATGACAAAATCAGAACATTTCTCAGGATCCTGGAAGGGACTGGCAGAGAGAGAGAGAGAGAAAAGAAAGGGTGGGGGGAGGGAGAAGAGAGAGACAAAATTTCAAGTGAGTTGTCTTGCATGTCTGTCAGATTTGAGATGCATTGCTCTTTCTGAATCTGTATATCCAGACAGAGTGGTTTCTGTAAAAAAAAAAACAATCATGATTCTGTTCAGGAGAGCTTACTTGGCAAGAAAATTATGATTGAACTCATGCTATTGTGACATAATGTAGGAGTTTATAATTGCAACTTGTTATGAAACAGTTGAAGTGAATCCCAAGGATGGATATTTTAATGCTTCATGGAGAAATTGGAAGAAACTGAGGATGGCTGTGATGGCTGGCTTTGGTAAATGCATAGAAGTCTCAGGTTTAGTCCTTCATCCCACAGATCTGGAAATTCATTGGTGCCAATGTCCCAGAGTTGATCATTGATGGGAGGGCCAATTCCTACTGAGTCAACTCAGTTACATAAGCCAAGAACAATGTTGTTTATTAACCAAGAGAAATATACTCTCAGGGAGGCCAGCCTTCCTTTTTGGATTAACCAATATACTTCCTGCAGACTATGCCAGAAGTCAAGGTTGCTAGACAGATTGCAATCGGATAAAGAAAGGCAGTTTTATAAAATGAGTGTAGTAGCCTCACATCACCTGTCAGGATGATGGACTGCTTCCAAGGGTCTATCAGGCCACCTTCCACATATGAGAACCCATAGATTTCCATTCCAATTTCTCCCTTTCCAGTTCTTCCTGTCCCTGCCTTCCATTGTTAACGTTCTTCCCAATACAACCCCTGAATCTTCCTTCAATGGTAATAATCCTTCCAATTTCAGTAAAATTAGGGCCAGGCCAAGGATTTGGCCTCTCTTCAAAGTGATATTCTTTAAGTATTTGCTCAGCACTTTGAGCTCTGTGATTTGTGCATGGGCAGTGGCGTGAGTGTGTTGGGGATCATAAAGTGGACCCTGTGGCTTTGCTCCACCTCTGTCCTTCCAGGTGAGCACTTCCCTGGCCCAATTTCCCCCTCAGCAAAACAACACTCTGCAGAAAACTGGATCTACCTCTCTAAGAAGTCGTTTAGAGACCGTCTATTGTTATTGATCCTGGCTTAACTACTATTCTCTTTAACCACATATTCCTCCATGCAGTAGATGCTTACAGATGAATTTCATCTTCTGCTACACAGACACCTTTTTTATCTGGGGATGTTTCAGAATGCATTTTGAACAAATGCTGTAGGCAGTTACCTGCGGACTTACTCCTTGGTTCAGTTAAATTCAGGGAAATCTTTGCTTGGCCTGGAAACTCTTTGCTCTATGTATAATTCAAGGTAACTTGAACTTGCTTATCTTAAGCTGATCCATTCAATCCAAAAAGTAATTCCATCACTCGTTTATTCATCCATCCTGCAAATATTAATTGATCACCCTCTAGGTCATGCACTGCAAAGATCAGTGAGACAAATAAGACATAGTCACTTGCCCCAGGGTCTGTGGCAGTGGAGGAAGATGGAGCTGTAAACAGATCGTTGTAAACGCAGTGACGGGGCAAGTGGAAGAAGGCCTAGGGAGCTTGGGAGCATAGAGGACAAGGGACCTCAAAACCAGCCTGGGGCTTCAGAGAGGCTCTCTTGAGGGGTCACTCCTTGAGAATCAGAATGAAAGAGTGGGAGAGGACATGTTATTTGGAGTAGAAATACAATCCCATCCACTCTGAATTGAGTCCATGCTTTCATTCTGAAGGGACTCTTCTTCCCTTCCTGGGCTTTAGTTCAGTCTTACCCCAGTGACTCCCAACCCCACAGAGTGAAATTCTGGAGGGAAGACCCTCTGGGGCTAATAATGACCACTGCTAGGTGTCCAGCATTCATTGTTTATTAAGCAACAGTTCATTAGTAAGCACACACGTTTTCTTGTTTGATTTTCTGAATAAGCCTAAGGCAGGGTTCTTAACTGAAGTGATTTAATAATGCACAGGTAACATCTAGAGACATTTTGGATTTTTATGCTGGTGAACTGGAGGTTGTTACTGGCACCTATTGAGTAGGATGCTGCTAAACATCCTGCATTGTACAGGACTTCCCCCACGACAGTGACTTCTCTGCCTCAAATGTTAGTGGCAACAAGGTCAAAAAACCCCGTCTTAAGATTCTCTCCACATGTAGAAAGGGAAACTAAGTTTTTAGCTCTCACTTTATAAAGTTAACTTGGATCGTGGCAAACCATTTAATAAGGAGCTCTGGTTGTTCTACCCATAAAATGAATATTTATTTTTATGTGAGATGATCTATACAGTCTTTTCTGAATTTAGCAGTCTATTGAGCCCACAGGTTCACATGGCATAGATTTAAACTGACGCATTGGCAAACAGAATTTTCCTCCTGGAGAAGTTACTGTTGTAAAACATTAATTCTTAATTCAGTGTTTATTTGTATAATGAATAAGCCCTTTATTCAGCTAGATCTTGGGGAGGTCTTAAATGCGGGGTCCTTGCTGTCTGCCACCAGCCACGCTCTGGACCACCTACGGAAGCTGTGGGCTCCAGGTCATCCTCAGCACCATCTGGAAATTTGGGTGGAAGGAAGGAACAATTTACTTGGTAACAATGTGGCTTCTGGAACTTGTTGAAATCATTGAAGATTACCCTCCTCTCCTTAATCCAAACACTCCATCACCTGGCCACCTCTACTTGCCTGTCGGACAGATAACAACAACGACATGGGTTGGGGAAAAGGGCTATGGAGAATAGCTCTTCTGAAGTATATGCCAGATACTTAATCTCCTGGAAAATAATAATAACTTCAACATATGCAGCTCTTGCTAGATGCCTAATATATGACCACCTTGGAAGATGAATACTATTATTTCTACCTTACAGATGTGTACACTGGGGCTAAGAGAAGTAACTTTATTTGATTTTTTTTTAAAAGGGGAGTAGTGATCACTTGAACACTGATATTGGAAGCTATTAAGCTTGCAGTTCTGGTGAAAGGGGGGCAGTATTTTATTGAGGAGTCCTTATAGGATATTGGATTCCTGTATTCCAGGAATGGCAAGGCAGTATAGCTTGGTGGAATAAGCATGGCCTTAGTATGCCTAAATTTCTACATTTACAAAATTTAGATAGTATCTTTTTGTTTTATAAGTTGAATGCAATATTTATTGAATATAAATTATAATACCTAGAATATACTAGGAGTTCAATAAATAATGGTAGCTATTATTACTACTATTCACTCATTGGTGCATGTGTGATGTCCAGTATCTCCAAAATGAGAATGTGGGCAGCTATATTTGAAGAATGCAGAATTTTGGCACATGAGGTGGTGCAACATCAGCATACTTTATATGTGCCCGAGACTAATTTCACTTATACTTTAGCATAAGTGGCTGGTCAGTTTCCATAGCTCAGAGGACTTGGTTCATGAGGGTTGTTTGGCAAAGACTTATTCAGTTGAATTCATGAACTGAGTCATTTTTTACCACATTATCTGCCAATTTATTCAACTGCCTTTGTTCCCATTCTAAATTCATTCTCAAAGGAAATGTGTTGTATTTAGATTGGATAAAAATAAACCTAGCTCTTTATTTGAGGTACTGTGTGAAGCATTGTCACTCATTATTTGGGTTCCCATGGAGACTCTTCCATAGGACTATACAATTGAGGCTTCTTAGGGATCCTAACAGTTTCATGCCCCTTTGAGAAAGAATCAGACATTGACCCCTCTTATTGTTGTCACAGGAAAAGTCAGAGCCAGTAGAGAAGAAGGTATAGGTATGGAAATTCTTCCTAGTCTACTAGAAAATATTGGTTTCTGGTCAATACATAGAGTTAAAGAAAGTGACCGCCACAGCATTGAATGATTTCCAGTTGCACAGGCAAGGCTTTTCTTGTTTGTAAGGTAATAGACACCTGATGAATCAAAGTGCAGAGAATACCCTTGTGCTTCTGTTTCAGCCAGGTGTTCCCATCTTTCCCAGGAGAAGCTGCATCAGGTTTTCATGCCCTCTCCCAATTCACGTCTGCACAGAACCTCAGAATGTGTCTTTATTTGGGGGGGGGGGGTCTTTGCACATGTAGTTGAAGATGAGGTTATACTATAGTAGGGTAGGCCTTAAATCCAATGGGACTGGCGTCCTTGTGATACCTCTGTTTACCATGACGAGTCCTTGCTTCCCAAAATGTTGAAGTTCAAACGTTAGAGAAGCACGTCAAAGCAAGCATATAAAGCAGGGTTTATTTAAAAGGGCTAACATAGACTTCTCCTGGGAGAGAGAAGGGGGCCATTGCTGGTATCCTGGTAACCCAAGAAGTGAGGCAGGTCTGCCTTTTTATATGTCCCAGGCTTCCTTTGTTCTCCTGCTCTCTTCCCCTTATCTCTCTCCTTCCTACCTACATAGGTGACCAGGCCTAGAAATGCTGGGTGGACTGGCCAAAAGGTGGGAAACAGATGGGCTGAAGGGGGAAGGGTAGGATGGAGCAGCCCAGGACACATTAATTAACAACTTTCTAGCTCCCTGTAGGGAGGGGCAGTTCTTGGGACAGGTTACCTTGGCAAGAGGTTGGGGCAGGGGAAGGCAGGTTCTTGATAAGTGTAGAGGAAGGGCTCTGAAGGAATTAACATTCCAATCCCTCAGGGGACAGTCTCCAACTTCCCGGGACTCACTCAAAATTGGCTTTCTTGATCTGACCTGACTATATTTACAGATCTACACTGACTGCCTGTCAGATTCTAGCTTCACTTGTAGGTTGAGGAGAAGACACAGGAGACAAAGAAGGAGAACACCATATGAAGATAGAGGAGGATGTTGGAGTGACGCATCAAGAAGCCAAGGAAGGCCAGAAATTGCCTGTAGCTGCCAAGTACCAGGAGAGAAACAAGGAGAGGACTCTTCCACAGACAAACCAGAGGCAACAAATAATTTAAAACTCTGTTAAACTATGCCCACACCTTGATTTCACACTTCTAATCTCAAGAACTGTGAAGCAATAGATCTTTTGATTTGTCCACCCGATTGGTGATAATTTGTTGTAGTGGATTTAAGACTAACATAGAAGTTTCATTAATTAAATATCAGTGTAGAAACTTATTGAGGTGCCTTTGAACCAGAACTAGTTGGGCCTGGATGGACCGAACAGATCACCCTGATCCATCATTGTTGTCCCCAGTGGGTACCATTTTCTTTAGCTTGTCAGGACACCTGAAATACAAAACAACATCATAGATACCCTTGAATGGAGGTGAAGTCTTGGGTAGAAACTGCCTGTCAGTGGAAAGTTAACATGCTCTCACAGCTTAAAATTCTCCCCTGGTCTTCATTTGATTGTTGATTTGTTTTGCTTTTCAGTTGACCTTTGTTCTGAATTGAACTGGAGCAAAAATAATGGGATTGGCTATGACAATAAGATGTTGGTTCAATTTTCTATTACCAGGGGAATTTGATTCACAGTGTAAAGATTGTCAGTGGGTCTAACTGATGTTCCAATTTATGATTATTGTTTAAAAGTGACGCTTTGGTTTTTAAATCTCGTCCAGTCTGAAAACAGCTGAGAAAATGGCAAAGCCAGAACCACCATCCTAGTACTGGGATTCAAATCTGGTTCCTTTTTAATTCCGGAGGACACACAAAAACAAATAATTTAAAACTCAGCAGTTAGGTGAAATACATACATGCATCCACTAAATAGAAAATACATGCACCCACTAAATGCTTGGAAAGTGTGATCCTTTGGGAAGTTGATAACCAGAAAGAATGTGGCAGTTGGGGCTGACATTTGGCTAAGGGGTGAAAAGTCCAGGGCTCAGACCATTCACATCACATCACGGTATTGTCTTTAGATTTCCTGTGAGGCCAAGCCATGCCTGCACAGAGGTGAGAAACAAAGGGAGAGGTGGGGGGGTGGGATTATTGAAATCACTGATTCTTCTCTTGGGAGTGAACATGGAACAAAGATGAGGAAGGTCAAAAAGGTCTGAATCCACCCTTGATTTTTCCCAGTCATAGTGAAGCTGGACCTGAACATCTTACCTCCTGATGTTTCATCTCTGGGATTCGGGAGTAGACGGTGGGCATCTGTCCAGCATCAGTGTACTTGTTATTTTACACATCCTCAGACATACCAAGAACAATAGCTAAGTATCTATGCCCATATTTTACCAGAGACTCAAAGAGTTTAAAGAAATTTCCCTACATCTCACAGCTAATAAATCAATAAGCTGGGATCCAATTACTAATCTAATTCTAAATCCCTGATTTTCCCCAACTACTGTGTTGACCTCTTGGAGAACCCTGGGAAGCTACTTCCTTCAGCTGCTCTGAAAAACTGATCAGTCCAGATCTCACCTCTGAGCTGGTCATTAATGACAATATCACACTGAGAAATAAGCTAGTATGGAAATTATTTATTTACTAAAATCTGTCATTTGATCTTTCCTGTTTTCCATGTCAATAAACACACCCTGTAATTCCCAAGAGAGTCTCTCTTCCTGGAAACAGGCATATTTCTTGGAACAGATTCTTTAGGAGATAACACAACATTTTCTAGTGACTATTTCACCAAGAATGCTCAAGTCAGAATGAGAGATAAACATATCACTCTGAGTTTTTTCTGAGCAGGAGCTGGCATGTCTCTCCATGTAACTGAATTCAAGATGGAAGCACTGGCATCCAGATCTTGTTGTGTTGAATTGACGTCCAATTTGTTTTGTTGAATTTTTTCTGAAGTAATTTAGTTTATTTAAATGAAACACCACTAATTTGAGTTTGAGGAGGATGAAGCTGGTCTCACCACTGAGTTGATGAACTGCATCATTGATATCTAGTTAACTTCATTCACGCCCAATCAAGAGACTCCAAATAAAAAAGGTCACAAGAATAACCAAAAACAATGCGGCTATGTGCCAGGCACTCTATGCATTATCACTTTAGTTCTCACAAAACTTTATAAAATAAAGTTGTCCTCACTCCAATTGTTTTAAAAGTATCAGAGATATTTTAGATAAGTAACTGCAGGCTTTGAAAAATTATCTCACAGCTTGTTCCAGAATTTAAGCTCTCATCAGTCTGATTCAAAACCCATGCTCTTAACCTACTCATAAAACAAAATGCAGAGGACTCAGTATTTTATTTCCTCCTTGGTGACTGACATGGCAGATTATGGAGGCAATGCAAAGTGTCAGAACCAGGTGACCCACCACACATTCATCCATCATCTGACATATATTTATTGATTACCTATTATAAGTGTGACACTGATTCCTTGTGATGTAAAAATGAACATGACGGATAAACTTGATACTTGGAAGCTAACATAATAAAAATGAACTATAAATGGTGATACATATGATGAATAAAACAAACCAAAGGCTACAATTAAGAATGAAGTTGGGACTAGGATAGGGAACTGTCTTTGAAAGGCAATAATTATGCTGAAGAATGAGAAGAACTGAAAGTGAGAGTTTGGACATTGTCTTCAAGACAGAGCACTGTGTACAAAGGCCCTGGGCAGGAAAAAGTTGGGCAAACTGCAAGAACCAAAGGGAGACTGGTGCTACATAATATGAGATTGGAAACAGGCAGGACCCAGTTCACAGAGACATTACTTTTCCACGGAAGAGAATTCAGATATCAGTGAGAGAGAATGAGTTCAAATGAGCAGAGAAAGGAGGTAGAGATGTTGTCACCACAACTGACAAACACTGGTTTCTGTAATGTGAGGAGAAGGCCCATGGATTTGTGCTTCTGAGTTCACAGAGGCACTTCAGTTCTATTCCTCACAAGGCCTTGGTGGTCCCTGAACACTATCCAGGACCCCTGTGTCCTTTCGTCCTTTCTAAGTTCAGAGTAACCAGCTTTAGAGTGGATTACTTAGGATTTTTTCATATAAATAATCTTGTAATCTGAAAATGGAGACTTTGGTTTCCTATTTGTATTCCAATTATTTTATTTTAAGTTTGTATTATTTTTGTCTTATTGCAATTTCAAGGACCCCTGGATAACATTGAACACAAATGGTGATAGTACACATAATATTGTTTTTTTTTTTTTTTTTTTTTTTTTTTTTTTTTTTGCTATGGAGAGAACCATTCCAAATTTCATTATTAAACAGGATATTTTGATTTAGCCTTCCAAAAATGCAGTTCCCCTCCACTCTTAGTTTGATGAAGGTTTACAATATGATATAAACTTTTTATATCTTAAGTGGATGATATATTTTGCCAATTATTTTTCTGCGTCTATTGATTGTACAGTTTTTCTTTCTTGTGTTATACCAACATAACATTCTTAAGATAAATCCTAATTGGTCATAATGTATTCCACATCATGGATTAGATTTTAAAACTTTGTTCTGAGTTTTTTCATAATTATTCATGAAGAATATTGGAACTATTCATGAAGAATAGTTTTTATAAAGTCTTTGATGATATTTATTATTTGGGCTATATTACTCATAAAATGAGTTGAGAAATGTTTCTTCTACTTTCTGAGGCTGAATGATAGTGTGTTGATTTCTTCCTGTTTGATAGAACATACCAGTCCAACTATCTGGGTAATAAACTAGTAATTATCAAATTATCTAAAATTATCACTATGGGAAGATTTTTAATAAGTAATTTAATTTCTTTAATTGATACTATGATTTTCAGTTCTTCTGTTTCATCAAGTGTCAGTTTGGTAAATTACATTTTTTTGAGGCATTTATCCATTTCATATAATTTTTGAATTTTATGGATGAAGTTAACTCATAATATTCTATAAATAGCTATAATGGTGATCATTTTCCATTTCTGATAATGGTGATTTGTTTTGCTCCCCTTTTAAATTATTTGGTTTTGAGGAGTTGTCATTTTTTTCTTAATCTTTACAAAGAAAATTCTTTGGGCTTGCTTCATTTTCTCTATTTTGTCTGTTTTCATTTTCACTTTTATTCATTTGTACTTTTAAAAAATTACTTTCCATTTACTTTGCTACCCTTTCTTACTCCTTAGACTCTAAGTTCATGGATTTCAAATCTTTCTTCTTTACTGATCCAAGTTTTGAAAGCATAGTGTTCCCTCAATTAACTATGCCAGCTGCATCCCTCAAATTTTGGCACATTCTGTTTGCATTATCAATTCAGTTAAAAAATATTTTTAATTTCCCCTGTGACATTTTCTTTAATTCATGAATTACTTATAAATGTGTTATTTGATTTTCAAATATTTAGAAATACTCCTAAATATTTTCTGTTTCGGTTTCTAGTTCAACTCTATTTTGTTTGGAGAATACTGCTTGGAAGATTTCTATAGTTTAAATGTATTAAGAATTGCCAGCATATGATCTCACATGGTGATTGTACCAAGCATAAACATGCCTTCTTCAGTCATAGCATGCATCACTTCTGCCCATATTCCGTTGACCAGAACTCATTTATCACCAATCCCAACTGTAATGGAGGCTGAAATACAGTCTGGTGGTAAATCCAGGAGATGTAAGAAGTAGACAAAGACACTGGCCCATACAGGCTAAAGTTTGCCCAAGGTACTTAAGCCAGTACCAGAGCTGGTCTAATATAGTGGTTGAAGAAGGAGCTTTGAAATTAGAATTTTGTTTCCATCCCAGCTTTGCCTCTGATGTCTATACACTCTGGGACCAATGACTTGGTATCTCTAAAACTGTTTTCTCATGTATAAAATGGAAATAATAATAATAGCATCTAAACTCCAGACCATTACAGATTGTATGATATGCTACAGTATATAAAAGAGACGTTCTAGTAAGATCAGCTCGTGCTAAATCCTGTGCATATTCATTCAATTTAACCAAAAATTCTGTAATTTTCTGGTACATCACAAATCTACTCTTCTCCTGCCATTTGAATAAATAGCATTGACTAAGAATTTACTGTGTGCTGTGCACTGTGGTTACTTTCTTTACATGCATTCAGGCGTTCTGTCCTGGCAATCCTGTAAGGTGAGTATTATCATCTGCATTTTTCAGATGAGAATCAGGTTTAGAGAGGTTAATTATTCAGATTTCTCTTCTCTGACATTTCTCTTCTTTTCTCTGATGTTTCTTTGCAGCTCAACTCAATTATTTTTCTTTCCTAATGAAGCCTTAACTGATTAGTCCAGCCCTTACTGGCCTCTGAAAAACTATTGTGTATGTGTGTACCTTATTTAACTTGTACAATCCCTACCACTGCACTGGATGCTTAAAGGATTCAAGAATATTCTAAATACGCATTGTTTTATTAATTAACAATGGAGACTTGAGCATCTCCTGGCTCCATGTCATTGCGATCTTTATAAATCACAAATATGCTCATGCTATTCTCCGGTTACTCTCCTGGTTAAAGGAAGCTTCCATTTCCTACTGGTGGAAACTCCCTTGACATTATTTCTCATAAAATCTCTACCAGATATAACGTTAAGTCATTTATTCATTGCCTTTCTATTCTTTTAATGAATGAGCTTAATGCAATGAACTTTCCTCTTAGCACGCCTTCATAGTGCCTCAGAGATTTTGATATGTTGTATGGGTATTCTCATTTTCCTGTAAGTATTTTTTTTTTAATTTTATTCCTGATTTCTTCTACTTTCCATTCATCATTCAATAGCATGGTATTTAGTCTCCAGGTGTTAGAGTAGCTTCTATTTTTTTTTTATTTTATCACTGATTTCTAATTTTATTGTGATCTGATAGAATGTAGGGAATTACCTCCCTCTCTCTCTCTCTCTCTCTCTCTCTCTCTCTCTCCCTTCCTCCCTCTTTGTATGTGCTAAAAGTTGCTTTGTGGCCTAAGATATGGTCTATTTTAGAGTAGGATCCATGTGCTGCTGAGAAGAAAGTATATTGCTCTTTGACGGATGAAATATTCTATATATGTCTGTTAAGTCTAAATTGTTGATTGTATTATTTAGTTCTATGTTTTCTTTGTTTAGTTTTTGTTTGAAAGATCTATCCAATAGTGAGAGAGGTGTGTTAAAGTCACCCAGTATTATTGTGGTGTGGTCTATTTGATTGTTGAAATTGAGAAGGGATTTTTTTTTCATGTACATAGATGCTCCATTGTTTGGGGCATAAATATTTACGATTGTTATGCCTTGCTGATGTATAATTCCCTTAAGCAGTATGAAATGTCCTTCTTTGTCCCTTATGACTAACTTTGGCTTAAAGTCCACTTTATCTGATATGAAAATGGAAACCCTTGTTTGTTTACGCAATCCATAAAAAAAAAAAAAGAAAAGAAAAGAAAAAGCTGTGCCAATCATTTGAGCCTGACCTGCCCCGGCTTCTGCCTGTGTTTCTAGCACACAGCACCCCACGTCTCTGTTCCTGCTGCTTGTTGGCCTGGCCAGCCCCTCCTCCCTTTACCACAAAACTGCTTCTTCAGGACCCAGCACAGGGGTCATTATCTCTGTGAACCCTCTGCTGATGTCCCAAGGTATTTCTGTAGCACTAGAGCCCCAGCGTCATGGTTAAAATATATTATAATTATTTTCCGTTAGTGAGCAAGTTTGTTTTCCAGCATCTTCTGTGTCCCTTCCAGGCTGCCCACCCATATCCCACACCCTCCCTGACGCCCAAACAAAACTCCAGGGCTCGCTCTTGTGCTGGCCTTTCCTCTGCTCCTTCTCTGTGTGTTGGTTCCGCCACAGGTTCCTCACTGGTCTCCCTCAGGGGACAAAGAGTCCCCACTCTTCTCTAGCCAGCGCAGCACTGGCCACTTGTTGGTCCTCCCAGCACCTCCATTGCTGTGTGGGTTAGGCAGGCCCCTCACTGCCTCTACACAAGGGACCCTTCCTGAGACCTCTGCACAGGGGAGCAACCTTCCTGCCCCTAAATTCTCACCACTCCCATCTTACCTTTCAGCAGGTCCACCCCTTAAGATCTCTTTCATGTGGCTTTCTTTTTTCTACAGAATTGCTAGCATTTGTATAGCCCTTTATAATTTGTAAAATTGTTTTGTTTAATCTCCAAAGCCGTCCTGTGAATTATTATGATTAGCGTCCTGATTATGGAGATGAATATCTTCTTCCCAGGGCCACATAGTGCACTGTGGGCAGCAGGGGTCTCAGAAGAGGATGTCAGAAAGGATTTAATGAACGTTTGCTGAGCACTAAAATATGAATATCGCTGGGCCTGGGGCTGTAGCACAGAGGAGGATGATCAAGTTGTAGTCCTTGTGCTGCGAGAGCTAATATTCTAGTGGGAGGTGATAAAAATGCTTTTGTAGTAATAACAACAACAATAACAAGTCATTTCTGTGTGCATGCTCTGGTCTGGTACTTGAGTATTTAATATACTTTGGTCTTCATAATAACCCTGCAGTGGGCACTGCCACACCATTCTTACCATTAAGGAAACTGAGTTGTGAACCACATGATGAACAATAGCAGAGAAAAGAAATTGTCATCCTGTTTAGGAGCAGAGTAGGACTGGGGTTTGGATTGGAGCTTGATGCATGGATAACATTATATAACGGGGGAAGGTTTGGAAAGGGAAGTTCCCAGGTAGAGAAACCAGCCCAAGTCGCAGTCTGGGGGTGTAGAGCAAGGAGTAAGTAGAGGATGTGGAATGGGCTTAGAAAGGTAGGTAGGAGGCAGATCAATGAAAGAGTGAGTAGATTTTAGCAATGCTGGGGAACAGAATCAACCAGAACAAGGGAGAACTGAGTTTTAACAAGTGATGGAAAGTAGCGCCGTGACTCATTTACCTGCAAAACTTAGAAAAAACACACACACCACCACACCCACTATATGTATGTGTATCTCTACACACACACACACACACACACACACCCACACACACACACTCATTGATGGATACAGATATGTAGGTACAGGCATATTATATATGAGAGCAGGTATCTGGGAAAGAAAAGACAATGAGTTCTGCCAGGGACATAAATATTAATTAACTCATTTCGTCGTTGATCATCCATGGAAACTGGCCAATGCTGGGACCTCACTGAGTCCAATTCTCAACTGCCTACGATTCTCAGGCACAGCCTCCCATAGGTGACCTGCACTCCTCCTTCACTCTGGCCAGAATGAGAAGGAAATTTTACTGCTGTAAAATCAGCTCAAGGTTGAAATATGACTTGGCCCTTCTCCTCCTCCAGTCTTTTAATAAAGGTACCAGTGCCGTTCAGAGATTGGAATCATGCTAGCAGACCTGGGGCTATTTTAACTCCTCAAAGGTAATTGAGATTTATGAACTCCTTATTAGCTCCTTAAAACAAATTGAGGAACCTGAAATTCCCATCTGTCAAGATTAAGGAGGGAAGAGTTTATTTTTGCTCTTAAAATTTGTAATGATTCCTTTTCACCTTTTCCCTTTTATTTATATCACTTGAGAGAAATTTCCCCAAGAAGAGTTAAAGGTGGGCTGGGAGTAGAAACAGGGAAGTCTGAATCTCTATTTTCAATTCTGCAACTAGATTGTGCATTTAGCATGTGCCAGAAATCCTGCTGGGTGCTAGGGTTACAAAGATGAGTAAAAAGTTGTCTGGTTTAAGTTCTAAGTCAAGTTTTGTTGACTTAAATGGTTATGTTTTATACCTACTATGTGTCAAACTATTTGCATTTTCTCACATAGTCTGCAAAATGGTTCTTTGAGGTCATTTCAAAGACAGATTATCTAAATTTCCCAAGTCAAATCCTAACAGTCAGGATTGAATCCTAGATCAGTTGCCAAAACTTTTAGAAAGCTGAACTGTTCTTTTGTTCAGCACAGATATTCACAGATGGCTTCGGAAAGCCTCTGGTCTCTACATTCAAGTCAAACCAGGTAGAGCTGGCTACCTCTGGAGAGGAAGCAATGCCAGGAGTTCACCTGGAGAATTGGGTGCCCTGCCAGGTATATGAAGGGTGTGTGTGTGTGCGTGTGTGTGTGCGTGTGTGTATGCACACACGTGTGCATGTGTAGATTTCTCTCCACTCTCATCCTGCAGTGGGTTGTGGTCTTGCTTGTGCAGTTTTTCCCTGGAGTCTATTTTGTGCAATATAATTGAAATCGAAACGCCAGTGATTTTTAATCATACTCCCAATTTATATCTCATGTAACCATATGCCAGTGTTCTCGGAGTGTTACAGGGATATGAATTATGTTGAAATTGGATTAGGCAAATACACATTTCCTTAAAAAATAGATACCCAGAGCAGTAATTTAATTCCACCAACTCTAAAGATTCTTTCAGAAATAGCCTGTGCATCTTATCAGCAACTCATTGTGAATTTTCTTCTGGGCTACTTTCTCTGCCTTTTCATTTTCTTCTAGAATCCACTGTATTTAACAAACATCAGCAACTATAGGAAGTCAATTTATATCAAAACCATCCCTAAATGCAAGGAAATCAGGTTTTCAGAGGAAGCCATTAAGACCTTTCTTCCAATGCTTCACTTTGGGGGGAAGGAAAATGGAAAGCAATTAACTATCATTTCTCTTCCAAGTAGGTACATTAGCCTGTTCCACAACCTGAGTGTTTAAAGAGTTCCTAGACCAGAGTTTCAGATTCTGATGGGTTGTGAGGCAGGTGTTATCTTATTGTTCTGTAGCAGCGTTATAGTTTGCTGACGACAGGAATGCAGGCAAACAGTACATATATTCTGTTGGAAGAATTTCCCAATGCTAATGAAGGCAGGGGTTTGAACACAGAACAGGAAAATAAGCAGCAAGATTAGAGCAAAATTCTCATTCAAACAATTCACCAGATCTCTTCTACATTACTTCAGAAGTGACAACACGGGTCGTTACAATTGTGGCTTCTGGTACTGGATAACTCTGGCTGGCATCCCTGTCCCACTCCTTTCCCGCTGTGTGGCTTTGACTGTTACCTAATTACTCTGAGTCTCAGCTACATTAATAGGTTGCTCTGATGATTAAGTAAGCTGACCTGTGGAGTATTTAGCATAGAATGTGTATTCAACAAAGGTTTGCTATTCATATTATTTCACCTCCGTTTATTTGGCTGTGGTTGGAAACACAGTAGCTCCAAATTAATTCAGATCTTAATTCTGGGGACCTGTGAATGTTGCCTTTTATGTAGCAAAAGAGACTTTGCAGATTGGGATTAAGTTAAAAATTTTGAGATGGGGAGATGAATTATCTGGGCCCTCTGTGATCACAAGAGTCCTTACAAAGCAAAGTGGGGGACTGGATGTTCAACCAGAGAGGAGACAAAGAGAAGGAGGTGGAGGGCAGAGTGCTGCCATTGCTGGCCCTGAGGAACAGAATAGGCGCCAGCCGGGGATGCATGTGGCTTCTAGAAGGAGAAAGTGAGGTTGTGGCACCCCCGGAGCCTCCACAGGAAACACGGCCCTGCTAACTCCTCGCCTAATGGGGCCTTTGACCTTCAGAACGGTGAGGCAATTGCTTTGCGTTGTTTAGGCCACTAACTTGGTAACTTGCTACAGCAACTACGGAAATGACTCTCTGGACTCTTCACAGCCGTCCAGCGAGTCCTGAGGCCTCCATGAAGCACGTGGTGAGCCTCATGTTCACTTACCTCTCAATACGCCCCCACTGCTGCAGACGTGAGCTCTTTTCTATGGTAAAAAGGGATTGGTTTCCTTTTTCCAAGTTGCCTCCTGTTCCACCATCTCTTTGTAACCACGTATGTATTTTGGCTGTGCTTGGAAAGTCCTTTTTCTCCTCTGCCTGTATGAAAATTATTCCCATTCTTTTGAGGCCAAGTCCAAATGTCTCCACAGCCTTCCAGCCCCCTTGGCCGTGTGTCCTGGCTCAGAGGTCTGCCCTTCAAGGCCTAGCAGAGTGCAGGCCAAGCCGACTTGTGCAGTACAAAATGCCCACACAGCCAAGGCATGATGGATTCAGTGTCTGACCTCTTCATTTCCATCCTGATAGATGCACAGGGCTGGCCTCAAGCTCCCAGGAAGTCCCCAGGTCCCAGGACCAAGGAAGGGGCTAAGCTTGAGATCTTGAGCCTGTGGCTTCAGGTGGTGCAACATGTTTTCCTCTTCTCTAGACGTGGTCTGGCTGAGGCTTGTCTCCTGCCTTTATCCTCAGGCTGGTTGGGGGAAGGGGATTCTTGCCTGTTCATAGACCCCACCATCAGTTTCTCTCCCTCTCACATCCAGAACTCTCCATTTATAAAGATCCAGTTAGTCATCCTGTCTGGACCCTCACCCTGATCCAACCCTTTTTTCCTTCCCGGCCCTTTCCCTGCCTGTCAGCCCACCTCCCCATTATACCTTAGGATCTCTGTGAACTATCACATCTGTTTATTTCCACTGAAATCACCACTTGGCATTGACACAGGAAATGGTCATGTTAGGGGGGAAAAAAAAATTCTCCATTGATTTGTTATTAATCCTGAGTGATAGATAGGCTTCAGCTGACAGGCCACCTCCCCCATGGAAATTTCCATTAGGAGCAAACTGGTTTCATTTTCCCCAGGCAGGAGCCAATCAGCTTAAAGGTCAGGCTGTTCCCCAGGCAGGAGACAATCGGTTTAAGGGTTGCCCTGTTTACTGGGAAAAGAGTCAATAGCGTTAAAGGTCTCCCAGGCACACACACATCCCCCCCACCAGAAATCCCTACTTAAGTCCCTGCCTGCCTGGAGCTCCAACACAACAGCTCCTCCCTGCGGAGAGGAAGCAGCCGACACAACAGCTGGTCTTTGTGGAGAGGAAGCAGCTGCTGCAGCGACTCCAGACTCAACATCTCCAGCCCTGCAGCGACTCCAGACTCAACATCTCCAGCCCTGCGGCGCTGCCCCAGCCTACAGTTCCAGTCTCCAGCCCACAGCTCCAGTCTCCAGCCCTACGGCGCTGCCCCAGCCGACAGCTCAGGAGATGGTAGCCAGCACGACTAGGCGGCACCCTCCGTCCAGAGCTTGCACGCTGCCCTCTCCCTGACTCCTCTCTCTCCATACTTCTTCTGCCTCCGACCAGCTGTAGAGGCTGGTGAATAAATCTCTTGGCTGCACGGTCGTCTCCGGTGTGATTTTTGCCCTTCACTGAGTCTTTTTCTTGGTAAGGAATTAAGTCGGGCTAGGACAGAGAACCCGGTGGCCTAGGAAACCCAGTCAAGCTGTGATGTCAGTTCTAGTTGGCAGGAGAGCTCCAAAATAGGGATCAAATGTGAAGACGTTGAAGGAAGAGGAGAGAACGCACCTGCCTGTGTCACACGCCAAGCGGCTGGTGAGGTTCAGGACGCGGCCCTTAGTGCTCATCTACTTTCCGGTAGCGGGAAGTGACCAGCTCTTACTTTCTTTACTTCGGTCTGATTAAACACACTCTTTCCTAGGTACAGCCAGGGAATGTCCAGTAACACGGGACCTCACATTCCAGGTTCTGTACTTGGAGGTGATAACAAAGTTCTACATTTGATAACAAAGTCCTGATTTCTATTTGAGATTTTAAACTATATTTATTTTAAAAACAAGAGCTTTGTGAAGTATAAGGGGAATTCCAGTTATTGCCAAGTGTATACCTATCAAATGTATGCTGTGCTCTTCTAATGAGGTAGAACATAATGCCCATGGTTTCTAAACATATCTCAGGGAGATGTCACCCACCCACCCATTCACCCACGCTCATTTTGTGATCAGTGCAGAAAGCAATACGCCTATGTATTACCTCTACAGAAGTGAGCTGCACACTCACATGGCCATAGGGAAGTATTTTCTGAGAGGAAAATTCCCCGCAGGGTGGCATCCCAGGGAGCTGCGTAGCTTATCCTGTGGGATGTCAGTGTGATGAAGAACTCTAAGTGACATGGTACTACCAACTCTGGACCCTCTTTGCTGAGGTTCCACCCTCTTCCTTGAAATGAAAATTGATCACATAAAGAGAAATTGGCTATTCAGATTATAAACTTTTTTCATTCATAAATATGGGTGAAAAGCTAAAGAGGCTATACAGTTATCAACCAAATATTTTTTTTTCAGTAAAATATCCACAGAGAAGTGGTTGTATTCATGCTAATAAGAAAAAGTGCTGTGTTCAGAATCCTCCCCCCGCCCTTAGTTAGTGACTTATATTTGAGAAAGTTTAGCCGCCAAATAAATTTTTACTCCTAAATTATCTGACTGCAGATCTAACAGAAGCCATCTTACATAGGGCAAACAGAGATGGGATAGGAATTCAACTCAGCAAATATTTACGGAACACCTACCAGGAGCCAGGCACTGTGGTAAGCCTTAAAGAGTCTAAGATGAATAAAATATTGTGTCTGTTCTTGAGGAATCCTCAGGGCAAGCCTAGAACTGCAGGTGTCTAATAAATGTTTATAAAATGCATGAAGGAGATTGAACCAAGGAGCAAGACCATTAAAAAGAATTGCAATGCTGTTTCATGAGAACACTGGATAATAGATGCACAAGATACATACATTGGGGTGCAAGAAGGACAGCAGTGAAGACTTTAAGGGAGCCTACTCCTGCATTATGTTGTAAAAGAGGGACAGAGCTTTCTCATGCAGAAAAGGCAAGATGGGGGTCTAGGAAATGTTGGATTTCAGCATCCTGAGCCTAACTTAACACTACCTGTGTTTCCTAGAACGCTGTATCTGCAGACAATCCTAGTTGAAGTTAGCCATCCGTATATCTAAAGTGGGTACATACCTTTTCCCTATAGGCACATGAAGAAAAAAAATTATGCATGCTTAAACAGTGGGATTCAAAGACTTCCAATTTCTTAAGCTTTCACTTCCTTGAGAAGTTTTAATGTGTTCATTTACCCATGAATTTATTTTGTACAGAACTTACTAGGTGATTTACACTAAAGGATTTTTTTTTTCCTAGAAGTTTCCAGTTTTACATCACAAGAAGTCTACCAGAGATCTTTAAACTTATGCAACATCACTTGTCAAGAACTTCTCAACTCCATTAAACTGGTCCTAAACAGACAAACCAAGTAATGATGACACTAAAGGGTCAAAGTAGGTTATTTTCCTCAATGAAATTAATTCTTGTTTCTTAGTAAAATTCCTTTGGGCATCTTTAAAATTAAAAGCAAATACAGAATTAAGCCAGTTTTATTGTCTTTGAAAACATTTATAACCTTGGTAGTTGAAATTGTGCTGTCTAGATATTATTAACAGAACTTTTTGGCATCTTAATATAAACCCCGAGGAATCCAATGGTTATTGACAGAGTCCATTTTTGAAAAAGAGATTTCCTCTGGACAATCTCTTTCCTGAATGTGGAATCATCCTAAGTAGTTGTCCTCAAATTGGCTGGTGTTGCCAAAATTCATCTCTTTTTCTTGATCTTTGACATTATTTCTTGGAAATAAAAGCTTGTTCTTAATGTTCCTGTGGGTATCTTATTCCTATCTCTTTGGAGTCTTGATACCTCAACATACTTATACCACTTTTCTTGCATGTCATTTAAGAAAATAAAATCTGAACACAGGAAGGAGTTATCCTTATTTTTATAACAAAATAGAACTGTTTCATGACTGCCCAAGTCCATTAAGTTAGTCTCTCTTACACGACTGAAGTACTCCTGCTGGGTGATTTTCCATAACAGTGCAAATCTCATGAAATTATTTGGATTGAATATGTAAACAGTAAGTTCCTTTTATTGAGCAAAATTATTTTTCTTTACTTCTATCTAGTTCTACCAATTTTTTTTTCTAATTGTAGCCAGGAAATGTTGGGTAACATTTGATCTGAAATTCCAGATCCTGATTGTGGCAGCACAAATCCCAGTTCTCACATACGATTTTGTTTTAAAAAACTGCGTATGGACTCTGTTTAATGAAATGATATTTTGTATTTTTACTATTTACTATTTCCTTTTCATATTGATTACTGCAAGATTCCTGGATATTTTGGTGCCTAAGATAGCTTGTGGTAGAACATTCTTATTTTATGACTAAGGGTCAAAAAAGTTTTAAAAAAATCTTAGGAGATTAGTGAGGTGAGTCATCCTCCTGGGTGAATAGAAGTGAAGGATTTTTTTTTTTTTTTAATGCAAATGGACTTTTTTAAAATGAGGAATTGAAATGTACAGGGCATATTTTTAAACTTTCTATTTCACAAGTTGAAAGCTCTGGAAATCTATTTCCATTTTTGTCATGTAAATTTTGTGATGGTGCTCAAAGGACTTTGTTCTGCAGGTAGGGCCAGTGAGCACACTTGAAGTCACATCAAAATCAGAGAAGAGGACAATGCTTGCAGGTAAAGAGAAGGGAGGAGAGAGGGCTGGGGTGAGGACAGGCAGGCCATGCCTGGGTGTGTGGAAAGGCTCAGAGACCCAGTTGGACTAGAGCTCATAAGTGCCACAAGAGGAAAAGGAATGTGGGTGCCATATTCAATTGGAATATGTTCCTTCACATTCTCAGATATTTTTAAATGTGATGCTTATGTTTCCTAAATACTTTGATTATACGTTTTAAAGTCCCTACTCTTCTCAAGGAAATATTAATTTGCACTTATTTTGTTTATTTGTTTTTTTGGGGGAGATATTTTGGTGAGCTCCTTCAATGCTGGGGTCATGTTCCTTTGGCCAGCTTTTTCAACATCTGATATTCAGTGATGGAATATTTTGGATAATGCCCAGGAGCAGACTTTAATATTGTTCTTCTTTCTTGGAGGAAATACCTTGATATCTTGTAAGTGGGCCTAAGAAGTGAGCAAGGGATATTTTAATTTTTTCTTTTTACTATTGTTTTGACACAGATCCTAAATTTTTACCTATATTTCTTGAAGATTTATTTGCTTACTTCTTCCTGCCCTCAATTTGGAAACAGCATGTTAGAATTATGAGAGTCTCAGAGAAGCTTGTAATGTTCACTTCCAAAGTAGGAAACTCCTCTGAGAACTGACATCAAATGAGACATCTTAGTTTAGGCGACTTATCATCGGGGCTTTAGTCCTGATGATTATTGACAATCTAAGGAAAGCTTTAAACCCTCTTTTCTGACAACCTGTCATTTGCATTCATAAACATAATTTTAAGGAATTTAGAGAACTTTGGGAACCCCATTAATGGACCACCTGGGGTTACCCTAGAGCCCGGGTGAAGGACTTCTTCTCCCTGTATACAAGTCCCCCACAAAGTGGTCATCCAACGCTCCCTATTCTTTCTTCAGTAAGAAAAAAAGAATCTAGGTCTTTTCTCTAACACTCTAAATTCTCATTGAATTGAAATCTATCTCCCCTCAATTCCACTACAAGTTCTTTTTCTGTTTCTTGGATTCCTTCCAAACAACTGATCCCACTTCCCTGAGCAGCTTCTCGGGGGTCTTGCTTTAAATTTATTCTGAATTTCTCCAGTCCTTATTTTGCCTGATTTTCAACTTTCCTAACTTTACAGCTCAGCATAGAAAGGATTTGCAAATATATGATATGAGTTTGACCAGCTGGTGGGAGGCAAATTTCAGGGGTGATACATATTATGCAAAGACAAAGGTTCACAGAGGTCTTGCAATTTAAGATAACCAGTGATCTGTTTTCTACTGAAAGTGTTAAGATTTCCTGCTAGGGAACCTAATAATAATTGTGGGTTGGCACAGCTAAAATTTGTAAACTAGTATTTCTGAGAGATGAAGGCAAAATTCCAACAATAGCCAAGTTAAAGGTGAAATGCAGAGTAATCTGCAATATATTTGTACGTGTTCTTACAGAGATACAAGACACTTCCAATGGCAGTCATGCCAGTTGGTCCATAAAAGACAAAAAAAGACCTTTTTTGGAGGCAAAGGAAAGAAAGACAAAATTTTATGTCCAAGAAAGATAAGTTTTAAATCCATGTGGCATGATACCGGTTTCGGGTCCCAACTCTACTCCTCCATAGCTCTGTAAAATAGAGCAAGTGACTTCACCTTTCATACCCTCATCTGTCATCTTGGGAATAAACACAATGAAAGTGGAGGCTGATATTACCAATTCCTGAGGCAGTTATCTGGTCCGCATTAGATAATAAATGTTAGTCCCTGGGTGGTTACCGACACCTGGCAGGGGCATAGATATGGTTACAGCTCCTCCCTACTCTAAAGGGCTATGCCACTTGTTCCTTCATTTGATCTGCAACAGAAAGATGGTGAGGGCAGAAATAATTATCCTCATTTTTAATGGGAGTCTGAGACACAGACATGTGATATGCCTATGGTCACCAAGCAACTGAAGTAAAGACAAATTTAACTCCGAATCTACTAGGTGAATACATGTAATTTTTTTCCATATTACTTGTTATGGTTTAGACGTGAGGTGCCCCCCCCCCCAAAGCTCCTGTGTGACACAATGCACAAAGGTTTAGAGGAGAAATGATTGGGTTATGAGAGCCTTAAGCCAATCAGTGAATTAATCCCTAAAGAAGGATTAACTGATTGGTAACTGAAGGCGTAGGGTGTGGCTGGAAGAGGTGAGTCATTAGAGACATGCCCTAGGAATTTATACTCTGTCTTTGCTAAGCAGAGCTCTCTCTCTGCTTTCTGCTGTCATATCCTCAGCTGCTTTTCTCCACCACATTCTTCCTCCATGATGTTCAGCTGCACTGTAGCTCCAAGGAATGGAACTGGCTGTCCATGAACTGAGACCTCTGAAACCTTCAGATTTCTTATTAAAAGGCTAAAATTAACACTTCTCAAGAAAGAGCAGAGATAAAATAAAATTTAACATTTCAAAGCCAGAACACCATAAGCAGAGCTTACAAAATGAATGGTTGAGAACTGGTTCGTGACTCGGATGGAATAGTTAAACCAGACATACGAAGTGAGGTCAGAATATCTCCCACGCCTGCCCTTGAAAGAGGCAACAGTATTGAAATTGCTTTGTCTCTGCAAGCAACTAGAAAACTGGTCATAATATCTGAAACAATTGTTCTAAGATATTGGACAACCAGGCTGTGCGAACCATATAACCTCTAAGAGAAGGAAATAAGTCATGTGAGCCCCAAAGTCACCTCAACTTTCATCCTAGAGGCAGTTTCCAGACCCCAAGGGAGAATTCCATACAGAGCCCAGAGTTTCCCCAATTGAGAAGATAGAGTAAATCCTAGGCAGCTAGAGTTTCAGAGCAGCGCACTGGAGAGAAGGTACCTACAAAGACCTGCAGAGAATCCCCTAGAATGTCTGTCTGAATATTAAGGTCCACGTGTATGGGGTAAAACTCTGTAAGGCTGGACAATTCCAGGAGCTCACCTCTAGAGGACTGGAATAGTTTGTATTCTGACCAGCTGAATGAAGAGAACTTATAATACACAGAAAGGCACAGAAGGGCATGGCTGTAGTACTTAGCAGGGTCTCAGTTATTTAGTTTTAACTAGAAGCTGCCCTGGATGCACCCAACAAACTTACAAATATGACTTGAAAGGATCAAGCTGGTCCCAAGAAATGTAACTGCCAAAAACCCAGCATCCAGTAAGCCACCATTCACAATGTCTGATATGCACTAATTTCTGCAAAAAAAAAAGAATGAACAAGAACCAAAAATTACTGTGATGAAGGAGTTAGGATATGTGAAACTTTCTTCAGAAAGAGAAGTTGCCATGCTATGAGTCTCTATCTTCTCACCAAAGGAAATGGGAAGAGATCTCCTCCAAATCAACCTGTGTGTATGTGTGTGTGTGTGTGTGTGTGTGTGTGTGTGTGTGTGTGTGTGTTGGAAAGAATTTTCTGCAGTTGAGAGACAAGAGGACAGATGCTAAGAAATTTGGAGTGGCCCTGGGCAGTAGCGTCATGGAGGCTGACTTATAAATATCTTTTTCTCTGGGGTGTTAGAGCAATAGGTACGTGAATATTTTCTGTGGATCAGATATGGTGACATGAAAGAGAAAGCTGGTGTTTGTCCTGGTTTCTGCCAAATAAGCCACTATCTAGAATCAGAAGGTATCTAGTAAGATGTGAGTGACAGTGAGGAAGCCGAGAAGGAAGTCACACATGACTAGCCAGAGAAGAGACTGTATCCCTTGCTGAGGTCACAGGATCACTGGGGAAGAGGGCCCCTTCATGGGCTTTCCCATCAAAATGACCTCAATAGAAAGACTGACCACCAACCATTAGGCAGACCAGGAAGTAGGAAGTCACCTGTCAAATAAGAACTTCCCTGTTACGCTGGTTTTCACTGGCAAGGTGGAAAGAATAGTTAACTAGCTAGTCAGGAAGTAGCTGAGTAGGGAAAGAGCTGGTATCATCTATTGTCCTTCCTTTAAGGGACACAGCAACAGTTATAGGTCTTAATCTAGGGAAAGAGGAAGAAAAGTCCAATCTTCAACTAGTATCTTGAACTGGGCAAATTTGAACATGTGAATGAAGCTGAGTTTGTGACTTAGAGTGAGAAATTCTGTCACTGATGAGTAAGCCAGAGAAAGGCATGGGATGTGCTTAACCAAGTTCATTTGAGTCTCTGGGGAAGATGAACTTTATTGAATACATTTTAAAGGGGCTGCAAGAGATGAGCAAAAAGAAAAAAGAGCTCTGGTGTCAATAAACCAATTTAAGTAATAAATAAACCAATAAATCCTTCCTGTAGCAAAACTAACGGTGTCCCTCAGTGCATATTGCCACTTATTTGGATAAAGCTAGTTATAGGTTTATTTATATAAAACAATTCCTTATTTCTTTTCATTTCAAAACTATGTGTCATCTAAATTCTACTATGCACAGGGTTGTGGGTTAAGAAACTGTCTTCCCATCAAAGACCTTCTAGTCTAACAAGAATAACAGTCACGTCAGCAAACATGGAATATCTGTGATGTATGTACCAATAAAATCCTATCTAGAAAAATTTATTTATTTTTGACCCCACAAAATGATATGATAAATTATCAAGTCTTGCCTTGGGAGAAGGGGTTAGAGAAGTTTTTGATTGTTGTTGTTCTTAAGAGACTTGATAGAAACAGCTGCACCTTGCCAGTAGGGAGGGTCCAATGTGAGGCAGGAGATTGCTGCTCCACCTTCTTCTCTCCCTTTACACTGAGCAAACCACAGAGCTCTTGGGCAGTTGATGGGCGGTGGTGGGGCAGAGAGCAGGTGAGAAGGGTATGACAAGCTGCAAACCACAGAGCTCTTGGGCAGTTGATGGGCGGTGGTGGGGCAGAGAGCAGGTGAGAAGGGTATGACAAGCTGCAAACCACAGAGCTCTTGGGCAGTTGATGGGCGGTGGTGGGGCAGAGAGCAGGTGAGAAGGGTATGACAAGCTGCAAACCACAGAGCTCTTGGGCAGTTGATGGGCAGTGGTGGGGCAGAGAGCAGGTGAGAAGGGTATGACAAGCTCATGTGGGAGACAGTATTTCTGAAGAAATAGACTTGAGTGGCCAGTGGAAGAAGTACTAGAGATGTGATTATACTTGCATCATGATCTGGGAGAACAGAGGTGTTTGGGGGAGAACAATTCTGTTTTGCTGAACAAAGTGGTTTTAGGATGGCAATTAGATGAGATAATGGAGGTAGCAGTTTGATATTAAAAATCCTGAATATAGAGAAGAGATCTGGTTGCAGATTTAAAATTGGGAGTCACCAGCATATTGAAAAATGGTATTTAGAGCCAGGATTCAGATGAGATCACCTAAGGAGTGTTGAGTAGATTTGAGATAGAAAAGCAGGAGGAGCAAGCCCCAGAACATCCCAACACCTAGAGATCAGGTTGACAAAAGGACTCGGCAACACGTGGGGCAACACAGGTGGAGAGGAGACCAGGAAAGAACTTCCTCCAAGAACTGAACAAAATGTCTCAGAAAAGAGGAAGTGATTAATTCTGTCAAATGCTGCTAAGATTTTGAGTGACATAAGGACTAAGAACTGGCCATTGAATTTAGCAAAAAGGAGGCATTGACAATAGCTGTCTCAGCAGAGTGATAGATACAAAAGTCTAATAACAATGGTTTCAAGAGAAAAAGGAGAAAAATTGCTGAAGATAGTTAAAATAGAAAAACTGTTGCAAAGGAAAGTGGAAACGTCAGGAAGTGGAATAGAATCCAACACTTTTTTTTTTTTTTAATTCTTTTAGTTGTAGGACTTAATACCTTTAAGTGGAGTCCAGGGGTAGCCTCACAGGGAGGTATAATAGGGAGGTAATTTGCATGAAAGGAACAGAGCATTTTTTAGGCAATCTGAAGAAACAAAATCAAGCATAAGGAATGCTTGACCCTGAGTCTAAACCTTATACAATGGAGGGCATAGGAGAGAATGTACCAGTGGCTGGTAAGGGCTGGTAATTCCTCACTCATTGTGTTCAGAGAACTGCAGAAAATGATCAAGGAAATTGAAATCACATTAACCCAGGCTCAATTCCCCTCTGCTGATACTGGGTGTTGGACAATTGGCCTAGTCATCTCCCTGAAAGTCAGATCCAAAATGGCGGATGGTCAATCAGAAAAGGCACCAGTTGCTGCCCTGAAAACCATGGCCCTTTGTAAAGGTGAGATACAATGCAGCAGATTCTTCTCACCCACCTGTCCAAACACTGTTTTCTCAGCACAAGTTCAGGCCCTTCTCACCTGGTGAGATTCCTTTTATTTGTGCATTTGATCATTTATTCAAATAATTTACTTGGCCTACTTTTTGCTGGGTCTTATGAAGTTGAAAAAAGCTAATACTTCAAAGCTTTACATGTTGTGAGCCCTGATTTTGATGGTTTTTACCCCCTGACATGTGTAGAGCCATTTACAAAACATATGCACATCTGTCACCTTATGTGATCTCTGTGTTATGTTCTGGAGAGACTTCAGAGGATCTGCCTCACCCACAGTGGTACAGGGTCCTGACTCCCAGCCACTGCCCTGGCCTTTTACAAAAGTAGACTTGTGTCTTATGCATTTGCTTTGTCCCATGCTTCTTTAAGGTGAATTCAATCAGTCCAAGAAACAAATTCAGTCTAAGAAAGTTTCTGGAGATAAATAAATAAAAGAAAATACTGCTTAATTGAGCAGAGTTGGTGAGATTATGTGTGAAAGTTTTGTGAGCTAAGATATTTAATAGAAATGTAAGGGGCGTTCTCTTCTCATAAACAAGGTGATATAGTAGGGGTTAGTAAAACCCAAACCATCCTAATTGTGTGACCAGTAGCCACAATGAGACCCTTCCTAGCCTCCATTTTTTCATTTAAAAAATGTAATCAATAGTACCTTCTTTACAGGATTATTGGGGGAGCTCAAAAGATATTATAGACTAGAGTTATTTTTATTTGTAATTGAAAAGTAATTCATCAAAAGTGTTCTAGCCGGGCACAGTGGCGCATGCCTGTAATCCCAACAGCTTGCAAGGCTGAGACAGGAGGATAGTAAGTTCAAAGCCAGCCTCAGCAATGGTGAGGTGCTAAGTGCAACTCAGTGAGACCCTGTCTCTAAATAAAATACAAAATAAGGCTGAGGATGTGGTTCAGTTGTTGAGTGCCCCTGAGTTCAATCCCCACTACCCCTGACAAAAAAAAAAAAAAAAAAATGGGCTTCAATATTTTTGCACTTTAAGAGAAGTAATCTCCAGACTGTCGTCCTCAGAGGGTGAAGACATAATTGTGGACACGTTCGGGAGGATCTTCTAAAGCATGTGCCTCCTCCATGACCATTGCAGGTACACTATGTCAGTTGCTACCCAGAGAAGAATCATTCTATCAGATCACCAAGTAGTGCAGGGCAGGTTGGACCTCCAGGTAGATTGGGCTCCCTACAGCTTCTGGAATAATTGTGTTATACCTCAGGTCTTCTTTTCTCTCCTCTCTATTTTGTGTGGAACACAGCATTGATTTGATTACTGCTTCTCTAAGGGAAGACATGAATTCAGGGGATTGTGTTAGGGAGTTACTTCGAGAAAGGGTGGGGAGCAGAAGGTTTCCAGTGTCCCCGAGACATATTGCCAGTCTTGCCCATACACTGGCTCTGTCCTCCTTGCCCAGTGTGGGAAAAGTATGCAGAAGGCTCTGGATGAAGGCTCTGCTGTTGACAGATCAAAACTAAACAAATGAAATGAAAAGCCCATCGCCAGTCTCATTGAAAGGCCGTTTGGTAGCATTCAGGATATGATTCAAGTTGTAGGTCAGGGTCGCATCCAGTGGGCTATATCCCGTTACAAAGGGGTCCTTTGGTTTTCTTTGCAAATGACTTAAATATCTTCAATTCATTGCTAGGGCATACTTCACTTCTGAAAGGCTTTTGCATTTATTATCTTCTCTCTTCCCTTTTTTGGCTGCCATCATGAGTAAGTCCAGACCACCCCAGGCACTGAGGCAGGATTCTGGGGAGCAGCTTTTGTTTCTCCAGAATTTCCTCACTTTGAGGATAAATTTGACTTTTCTCTTCTCAATACTGTGCTGTACACAGTTGAGCTTTTGCTGAAAACTATGATTCATTTTTCATAAACAGGGATTGTCAAAAGTGCTTGATTCACATTATAGCAACAACAAATACAGAAAAAGCCCCAAACTAAATGAGCTCCAAATTTTCAGATGTTCTGCAAAGAGAAGGGGTGTGGGAAAGGCTGTCTTTGGAGAAATCTCTTCACTTTTTAGGTCTCAGTGTTTTTTTTTTAATGTTTAAAATTAGAACGATAATAGGAATATAATAGCCATATAGTTAATCTCATGAAAATAATCTCATGGATATTGAACAATATTATTCAGAGTGGTTGCATTATTCTTCTATAGTTTCTGAAGATATATATGGCTGACAATGCAGTCTTTTTTATTTTATGGTTATTTAAATCATTATACTTCAAAACATGTTATGTTTTAGAAATGAACATTATATATACAGTGGTGAAATTAAGATGTTCTACGTATTGGTAAAATGATATCCAATAGTGTGAACCATTTAATAAGGCAGCCAGACCAGACCCAGTTCAAACTGTGCTAGGTGATTCTGCTTCTGCTGGGAATGTGTTATTTTGAGGTAGAAGGAAATTAGGTTTCAAAGCTTTCCATCTGTGGAATACATCAAAGTAAACATCATATGATAACTACTTAGAAAAAGTAAAAACGTTTATGCATTATGTGAACTATAAACTCAAATAGTCATATATCTGTGCAAAAGTATCCAACACCCAGAATGTGCTTCACCAACCCATGTATAATTGGATATAGTCAGATCCCAAAGAATTCAACTGTCAAAATTCAGCTGATTCCATGAAGGAATCAGAATGCAGTGATTCCAACCATGGTAATAATAAAAAAAGCAGCAGTTGTGATTTAAAAATCACAGAGGTAGACACTGTGAGGAGATTTGTCTATGAACAGTAACTGATTTATGAATTCATTAGGTAATACTATGTGGCAGCAACCACAAGTTGCTTACCTAATATCTCTTCTCCCTTCTTTCTTAGCAATGAAATCCCGATGTTACATGCAACATTAATGTAGCCAACTGAAGACTCTCCCATCTGAGCAAAACCCCTTTTAAAGGGACACCCCAAAGACCCACTCCTCTTGCTGCTCACATAAGGATGTCTCTTAGCTACAAAGAAATTCAGGAAATTTATAGTGTTTTGAGCTCACGATTTGAGAACTGGAAGAGGATTTAGAAATCACACAGCCTAATGTTTCAACTTACAAGTCAAGAAAGCAAGACCCAGAGGAAAAGCTTCATTTCCCAGATTTCTTTCTAGCTACAGGGAAGTAATGCCATCTATGTACCAGATGATAAAGAAATGGGACTTCGGTCCCAGCCTCTCCATTCTTTCTGTGTGAATGCAGATGTGATAGTTGGAGTTCCTTCTTACCATGAGGCGTGCTTGAGAACAGAAGCCATCTGCTAAAGATTTCAGTTTTGAAACATGGAAGGATCCAGTATCTCTGAAAATGGTAGGCAGGCTTACCAGCCACAGAGATGTCTTGTCTTATCTAACAAATTTCTATTTTATTAAATGCAACAGAACCAATAGGAACTGATACATATCCATGCCTATAGAAAGTAAGAGGTTAAAATATAGCAAGGTAAATGTTTCAGATAAATTGAAACTAAAAGAAAAGAAAAAGCTACAGATGAGAATCTCAGAAGAATGCTCTTCTTCAGTTCGGAGAGAAAGAGAACATCAGAAAATAAAAAAAAAAATAAATAAATAAAGAGAGAGAGAGAGAGAACATCAGAACAAGTTGCATGAAACAGAAGGCAATGCTGCATGGTCCTGCCTCAGGGTGTGTTTAGATGGCAAGAATTTGTAAGTACTGGCATCTGTTTGGCATTTACTGTTTTCATTATGTACTTTTCCCATGAAAACCTCTTGTGGAGGAGGAATGGTTAAAGGTAGTATCAGAGATTCTATGTTCTAACCCAACACTATCTTGATAACACTTCTTTAGTGATATTTAGAGATCCCTACATTATTGCATCATTGAGCACAGGTCTATTTTTTTTTTTTTTTATCAGCACCATTTAATCAGAAGTACTTGGGCCAGCTCACCTTCAGCCATCTACATACAATTAACTGGAAGACAAGAACATCTCGGTTCACGTCGCATTTCTACATACACATAGATCAGCAATGGTCATCGCTCGTTCCTTACCACAGTGTCCCTTGATTAGAGCTGAGAATGTCTTTTTGTCTTTAATCTTTACTTTTTTTTTTTTTTTAAGCAAAGGAAATTCAACATCCTCTGCTGACATTTGTCTCCAATTCTAAAACAGAATCCACAAAAAGTTGGTCTCAGAGTCCTAGTGACACTTCCCTGAGTTAGAGGGACATCACAAACTCAAGAGCTGTACGTGGCTCCCTACTTCTGTGCTGTGGTAGGAGTGGGGTGTGAGCAGTTGGTTCTTTAGAAGGCAGGGAATGGTGTCAGAAAAATACCTCACATTCCACACTTTCTTCAGAGGATGAAAAATTCAAGTGAAACAAGTCTCTAACAAGGTTTTTGAAAAGTGTAGAGTAGTTAAGTTTTCCCTACGGACCAAACTGGCCTTTCGGCTTTTTTTTTTTTTTTTTTTTTAAGAGATTTATAGTTACACATAGTAGTTGGGTTCATCCCAACAAATCATGGGACTGCATGGGAATTGATTTCAGTTTATGCCCCCCCTTTCCACCCTAAGGGAATTGCTAAGGATTTCATCCCTTCCTCAACTCTACTAGACTTCCTTTCACTCATCTATTAATTTATATTTAAGTGGTTCCTTATATTTCCTGTCCTTTCCTCCCCCTTTCCTTTATTTTACTCTAGGTTCCACATATGAGAGAAAACATTCAACCTTTGAGTTTCTGGGTCTGGCTTATGTCCCTGAACATTATATTCTCCATTTCCATCCATTTAATGACAAATGCCATAATTTCATTATTATGGCATTTTATATCATTGTGTGTGTGTGTGTGTGTGTGTGTGTGTGTGTGTGTGTCCTTGCGTTTTATATATAAAATACTTGGGAATCAACTAAACAAAACAGGTGAAAGAACTCTATGGTGAAAACTACAGAACACTAAAGAAAGAAATTAAAGAAGACCTTAGAGAACGGAAAGAACTCCCGAGTTCTTGGATAGGCAGAATTAATATTGTCAAAATGACCATACTAGCCGGGCGCGGTGGCGCACGCCTGTAATCCCAGCACTTTGGGAGGCTGAGTCAGGAGGATCATGAGTTCAAAGCCAGCCTCAGCAATGGCGAGGCACTTAGCAACTCAGTGAGACCCTGTCTCTAATAAAATATGAAAAAGGGCTGGGAATGTGGCCCAGTGGTCTAGTGCTGCTGAGTTCAATCCCCTGTACCAAAAAAAAAAAAAAAAAAAAAATGACCATACTGACAAAGCACTATACAGATTTACTGCAATTCCAATCAAAATCCAAATGACATTCCTCAAAGAAATAGAAAAAGCAATCATGAAATTCATCTGGAAAGATAAGAGACCCAGAAGAGCCAAAGCAATCCTTAGCAAGAAGAGTGAAGCAGGTGGCATCACAATACCTGACCTTAAACTGTACTACAGAGCAATAGTACCAAAAATGGCATACTATTGGCACCAAAATAGACCTGTAAACCAATGGTACAGAATAGAGGACACAGAGACAAATCTGCATAATTACAGTTATCTCATGTTAGACAAAGGCGCCAAAAACATATATTGGAGAAAAGATAGTCTCTTCAACAAATGGTGCTGGGAAAACTGGAAATCCTTATGCAATAAAATGAAATTAAACCCCTCTCTCTCACCATGCACAAAACTCAACTCATGGTGGATCAAGGATCTAGGAATTAAACCAGAGACCTTGTACCTGATAGAATAAAAAGTAAGCCCAAATCTCCATCATGTTGGATATATATATATATGTGTGTGTATATATATATATATATATATATATATATATATACACACACACACATAAAATGTATAATATTATATATATGATACATATAATAAATATGTTATAATTATATATGATAATATATCATATCTGATACATACATCATAATTTCTTAATCCATTCATGGGCATCTGGGTTGATTCATAATTTAGCTATTGTGAATTGTGATCATAGATTTTGCAATAATTCAAACACAATGACCTTGCCAAGTGAAGACTATAATCTTTATATTACAAATAATTGGAGCTCTAGAAATTTTGCATACAATACTCCTGGTCATGATGTTAATAAATAATAGATCTGGAATTCAAACTCAGATATGCACAACTGTGAAATCTGTGATCAGTTATCTCAACACATTATTGAAAAACAAATCTGCCAATTTTCAAATAACTACTATATGCTCAGAAATGTATCACATACAGTAATTTTTTAAAATAAAAAAAAATCCTTGGAAGAGTGTTTCAGGTAATAAAAGTGAATGCCATAGAGATTTGATAATTTGATCAAAGTCAAATGGCCAGTACGTTGGGGAGCCATGATTCAAACTTAGCTCTTGCTAACTCCCAAATACATTCCATGTCCCATAAAAAATATGGGTCTTAAAACAGAAATCTAATAGCACACATCTTGTGCATTAAGGATTGGAGTGTTGAAATTGAGGCAGACACCATGAGGTGGTAACTGTGTCATAGCACTTGGACAAGACAAAGAGATCATCTCTACTGGTGTTGAGTCCTGCATGAGGAAGAGGAGCTGTGTACTTGCATTTGCCTTGTAAGTTGTACACTCCCAGAGGCAAATGGTATCAGTTAGGGGAGAAGAGAGGAGCTTCCTTTCCCTTTTTGTGTGACAGGTGTTACCAGGGTTCTATGTAGAGGTGGTCTCCTAGGTTTGAAGATCTTAAAGAAGAGAGACTCTGAGGTTCAGAGTAGGGCTGCACTCTTCCAGCTTCAGAAAACTGCTTTTGGGAAATAGACCACCCTGATCCTTTATTCTGCAGGGTATTTCTCAGGCTGCTCAAGTAGTTTCCACTAAATTTGAAAACCTGCTTGCATAATGTTAATAAATAGACACTTGCTGATAGGCAAAAATCTGTATTATGCTTCTGAAAATGCATGAGCCTAGGTGTTAAGAAAACTTCTGTTCCCAGTTTGACATGGATTTTAATTGTAACCTTGGGGAACTGATTTTCTGTGGGCATCATTTTCTCTATTGGCAAATAGGATATCATTAACTAGGGTTAAAGGCTCCTCCCAGTTTCCCCAGGACTCTACTACTTTAAAAATCAGAAATCCTGCTTCTTGGGAGTACCCTCAGTGTTGGACAAACCAGAAGAATAAGTCCCCCTAACATTAAGGTTATGTGACATCAATGTCCACTTCCAGTTCAAACCTTGGACTCCAAGTACTGCCCTCTCTGGTCTTGGGTTTCCCATCTAAATATTCTAGGTTTGGATTCAACAATTGAATTGATTGAGGCCTGGGGTGACTAGCCATAATGTTTTTTTTTTTTTTTTTTTTTTTTTTCCCCAGGCCATTTCAGTTTTAGCAGTGAAATTCCCACATTCTGGTAAATTCCTCCATCCTGGGCAAACTGGCACAGCTGGTTGACCTCCAAGCAAGCCCCTTCCAGCTTGGACCTCCTTGAGGTCTGTGACTCAGGCCCAGCCAGAGGTACTGTAGTAGGCTTGACCTGCCCTGATTGACCTAATTAACCACTGGCTCTCAAAATATTGGGAGCAGGATATGAGCTGGCATGATTAAGAGGCTCGTAATTAAGATATTCAAATGTCACTCATCCCAGGCAAATTTATACAAAACTTCTTAACATGACAACAGTCAAGCTGATGCCCTGATTTCACACATACATTTACATAGGGGAAAATGGTCACATAGTGCTCTAATGAGGGTCCTTACACATGCCCCAAAGAAAGAGGACTCACTTGTGATCATGATGCGAGTTGAATTATTTTATTAATCTCTGGAACATACTATTATGCTCCTTAACCAAAGGGCTCACATTATGAAGAAGAGTAACATTAGCATTTTCAGGATAGGGATCAGTATAGGCCAGCAGTTGTGGTTACCCATAGAATTCCTTGGGCTGCCATGGAAATAGGCTGGGAGGGAGGGCTGGAAATCTGGAGTCACACACTGGTTCTACCAGTTACCCAGCTTGGACGATTCAGTTGCTGTCTTTGGACCTCAGTGCAAAGAACTTCACTACTCATCTGTCTCTGGTGATGACAGTGCTGGGGGAGATTGTAACATTATTGTAATATTACTAATTGTATTGTAATATTATTAACATTGTATTGTAATCTTACCTGCTCCTCTCTGGGGTGTCCTCCCTGGGTCTTTGTGTGAGGGAGATCTTTCCACCCCATTGACATCATGCTTTGCCATGCTCTGTGCTTTGGCTAATGGGGTGTGATCTGAAGCTCTGCGGGGGGGCAGTATGGGCTTTTCCATAATTTCTTTCCTCTCTGCAACAAGAACAGTGTGTGCGTCTGCTGGTGTTGCCAAAACCAAGCACCACATACTGATTGGCTTAAGCAATGAAATTTATTGTCTCCTGGTTTTGGAGGCTCAGAGTCCAAAATCAAGATCCAGGTGTTTGTAGGGTTGTTTTTGTTCTTCTCTTTTTCTTTCTTTTTTTTTCTTTTTTTTTTTTTTTTTTTTATCATGGCTGTGAGGGAGCATCTGTTCCATGACACATCCTCAGCTTCTGGTAGTTTGCCAGCAAACTTTACCATTGCTGGGCTTGTAGCAGCATCACCCCAAACTCTGCCTTCATCTTCCTTTGCTATCTCTATGTCCAGACTTCCTCTTTTTCATAAGGGCACCTAACAAGTTGGATTGAGAGTCCACCCCAAGGACCTCATCTAAATCTGATCAACTACAAAGATACCATTTCTAAATAGCAGCATATTTACAGGGACTGGAGGTGCAGACTTTAACACGTGTCATTTTGAGGGAACAAAATCTGACCCATATTAGCCATTTGTGGCCTAAAGACAGTTGCTCTGTCAGCCTGAATCCTGGAGTGGAAAATGGAACTGTCACAGACAACCCAGACTGGACATGTATGTGAGCAGGAAAGAAATCTTATTTGTTGTGAGCCATTCTGATTTAGGTATTGTTGACTGCTGCAGCAAAACAAATAAACAAAAATCAACAACAAAGTCCATGATATAGTCATAAAATTAAATTAGATAAGGATGTAAAAGAGCTTTGTAATTCACATATCCCTATATGGAATAGGGCTGATTTTTTTCCCCCAGTTCCCACGTCACCCCATAATGGAATCTCACAGTGTGCTGTTGAGATCCCAATGAATGCAAAAAACAAAAAAAAAAAAAAAAAAAAAAAAAAAAACAAAAAAAAAAAAAAAAAACCCCACTAAGTTCTAAGCCAGAAGGGCTCTCTGACCCTGGTTCCATCATTGCCTGGCCTAAGACTGTCCCCTCTTGATTCTGAGTTGAGTTGTCCCATCCATAAAATGAGGGATCCTACTTGTGATGATTCCAAAGCCTCTTCCCATTTGGGTGTGAGGTGTTTCGCTCTCGTCCCCCCTGTTTCCTGGGGGGTTGATCTCCTGGGTTTGGCTCAGACTCAGCTGCTGAATCTGTGGCTTTCAGAGGCGTGTTGTTCTCTGAAGGGCAGCTGTGTCTGAATAGCTAATGGATGTAATCAAAGAGGCAGCAAACACTGCTTCATGACGATAGAACTGTGTCAAAGAAAAGGAGTTATTTCAGAAAGCTCATCCCAGGAAATGAGTGGAATTGTCTGAGTCAGAAGTAGCTGCAGAATGCCTGCCCCAGTGATTGGGGTTTCTTTGAAGAACAAAGGGCTGTGGGAGAAGGGACCAAGGGTGGTCTACCTCAAAGAAAGCCAGCAAACAACTTTAAAGCACTCAGCCCAAGGGTCCCAGGAAACATTTCAGTTCTGATCCCAGTAACCTTTATGACCTTGGGTGACTCAGCTTCTGGGAGCTGCCATTTGCCCATATGAAACTGGGACTCAAAACAGATGGTCATCAGGACCACAGGGATTCAGGTACATGGTTTTAAAAATTTAATACCATTTGTAAATACTGTTTTTAGAGGAGTGCATGGTAAAGTGGAATGAACTTTGAAGTAAGCCATGGGTTTTAATCCCTGCTCTCCTACTTACGCTGGGTAAAATAATTAAAGCCCCAGAGCTCAAGTTTACATATCTGTAAAATGGGGACAATTACTCTTACCCCATAGGGTTGGTTGTAGGAAAGATAGAGTGAGCTCATATAAATCTCCAAACAGAGCTTGCTACATATAATAAATAATGCAATTTTTATATTTTATTGACTTTTGATAGACTTGAATGTAATACTTAAAATTGTAATTAGGAAGGGATTTTTGACATTTTCAGGTCTCTGACTTTACAGAGGAGATAACTGAAATGCCAAAAGAAATTGAACATCTCAGCTAAGGTCATGCAGTTAGTAATACAAGTCAGTTACAACCCAGTTTCCCAGTAACTCTGTTGGTGATCCTCCACTTCACTAACTTTCCAGTGGATATATTTTGTTCCAAAAATGTAGAACCCAAGGGACAGGATAAAGCCAAAATTCAGGAAAACTAGGTGCTCTCTACTCCTTACATCCCTTCCCCCTGTCAATCTAATAGCTGATGAGGGGGATTGGCTAATATGATGAAGTCAGAACTGCTCACAGATTGTGTGGATGATTAATCTTGGCCCTAATTTTTATCCTTATGAATAATGTAGATTAACTTTATCAAAGAAAAATATTTTGTAATTTGCCTCTATTTCTTCATGTTTGGATTTTGTTTTGGGGACTAAACACTTTTAAGAAGCTTGGTAGGCACTCAGGGAACTTAGGGGGGACAATACCCCCGACTGGGAGAATTTTGGGGAGAATCCTACACCATTATCTTATACTGTCCTCTCTCACCACCACCACCAGATCTCCAACCTGGCTCCTCACATCCTGAAAATCTTATGACTTCTTATACCCACTTATGGGATGCTCTAGAAATTGCCCAGGAAGTCTTTAACTTGGGGGAAATGTAGAGAAGGATACTAGAGAATAAGGCTCACTCTTTTTCTCTCCTGGCGTGCTCCGATGGCTCATGCTAAGTCATCCCCCACTTCCTGAGGGAGAGGAATACCCATGTTGTTTCCACTTCTCTCTCTCCTCTCAGGAGAAGAGATTTACCAGATTAATATAATTTGGGGAAAGGTTCTTGCAGGCACAAAGCTCCTCCTACCCTCTCTCTGGCTTACAGGACATGTGTGTCTCCAGCTTCTTTCCCATGTGATAAGTCTTCAAGGAAAGCTCTATCCTGGAATGGGTAGCCCTAGGTCCTCCTGACGCCCTGTGTGTGTGACTGAGTGAGTGAAGTTAGTGCAGAAGTGGGGAAGGTGAGCAGGATGTGCATTCTGGCTTCTCTCCATAGCAACTTCTCTGGTCCAGTTTTACCTGCTCTCAGGTCCTGACTCTTGTTTATGTTTTTTGGTTGATTGAGAATCAGTTGGGGTGGAGGTAGTCCCCCAACAGGACAAGTCATCAGTTCCTTACTTGCATTGACATATGGGTTAGGGGAAAGCTTTCCAACTGTGTTGGGGGTGTTATAGTAGTGATTTCCCACATACTCAAGCCATCTGTTTTAGGCAGTTGGGACATTGTATAACTGGAAGTGTGGTGAGGTATGAGTGGCAGCCCAGGTAGCTTAGATCAGCACCTTCCTTTCTACCGCTCTCTAGGTCTTGGCTCAGCACAGCCTCCTCTGATTCCCTGGTCAACACAGGCCTCATGCCTGGTCCACTCCTCTGTAGCTCTCGGCTTCCCCTAGGGTATTGGTTCTTGTGCCTTTCCCCCAGTGACCTTCAGTGCTCTTGGGTTTAGATCCAGCAATGCCATATTCCTCTCTAAATCTGATCAATATGTAATAAAATACAGCCAGCACTTGTCTTAATAAATAGAGATTGGAAGAAGATGGAAGTCATAAAAGAGACTATTAAGGCCAATGATATCTAATTAGGAAAATTGTAATATGCTGCCATTGACTAAATAGTCTAGTAGCCTAAGAGTGTCCAATAAGGAACTCAAGTTGCTTTATTCTCCTCCTTTTCAACAGTATGAGGTATTATTCTCACTTGGGATCTAGTCATTTTAATTTAAACTTCTCTTTTCTCTTGTAAACCCTTCCCAGCTACTACTATGTCTTCTTGCTCCATCCTGTAACCTCTTCAACTATAAATAGCATGAATAATTGTTACAATGTCAAAAGAATTTTAGATTTCAAAGATTATCTGTGTTATGGTCTGGATGTGAGGTTTCCCCAAAAAACTCATGTGTGAGACAATGTCAAAATGTTCAGAGGTGAAATGATTAGATTATGAGAGCTGTGACCTAATCGGTGGATTAAGCCATTGGATGAATTAATAATTGGAAAGAACTGCTGCACTGGTTAGCAACCGCAGGCAGGCAGGAGGTGGCTGGAGGAAGTAGATCACTGGGAGTGTGCCTTTGGGGCTCATAGTTTGTCCCTGGAGGCTTGCTTTCTGGCTCTCTGCTTCTTGGCTGTCGTGAGATGAGCTGTTCACCTCTGCCACATCCTTCCACCAGGTTCTGCCTCACCTCTGGCCCAGAGTGATAGAGTTGGCTGATCACGGACTGAACCTCTGAAACCATAAGTCCCCCCAAACTTGCCCTATTCAGAAATTTTGGCCACAGCAATGAAAAGGTGAGTAACACATCTGCTACAATCCTCTCATAAAATGCATGGAAAAAGCAAAACCTTAAAAAAACAAAAACAAACAAACAAAACAAAACAAAACAAAAAAATAAGGAATTAACTTCCTAAATGGCCAGGTTGCTTGAACCAGAAAAAAAACTAGAGATGTCCTCAATATAAAACTGAGATCTGATTTATTATTCAGGAGGAATAATTTTTCTTTGGTAATGAAAACAAAGATAAAAAAGCCAGTGCCCCCCAAATGACCCAGGCATTTCTCCTACATTTTCCTTTAGCATCTTTTGATCCCATGAGTTTGTTATGAAGCTGGTTCAGGTTATTGGCTCACTCAGTCAATGCCTATCCACTGTACACAGAGTACCTTAAGACCCGAGGAGAGGTAGGAAATTAAGATCTGGACATTACAGTCTCAAGGACAAGGTCTGGAGTATGTACACACACAATGGACAGAAGGTTCTAGGATCTGTACAGAATGCTGCAGATGCATAAAGAATCAGGTGCCAAGAGCAATTTTAAAAGTTAAGGAAGGCTTCCTTTAGGAGAGTGTGTGGAAGATTAGATAGGAGCTAATTAAATGAGGACTTGGAGACTGAGGAACAAGAGGGTATCCTAGGAAGACACGCAGTGCATTGGAAGCATACAGGGTCAGAGAGCACCGTGTCCTCCTGATATCTCAAGGAGTTCAGGATTGCCAGAACATGGAATACAAGCACAGGCTGTCCTCACTGGAGTCTAAATTCAGCTTAAAGTCCTCTTATTGAGATGATGATGATGATAACTTATTTTCTCCACCTCCCCAGACACCTCCCTGCATTTCCCCCTTTGCTTGATTTCATGATGGTTAACTTTATCATTATATATATATATATATATGATGTAAATATAACTGGAGTCTCGTTTTTTGGTCTGGGCCTGAAAATCTTTCTGTTGGTTGAGTGAATCATTGACTCTTTGTCCATTTCGGGTGTCCACAGTTTTTTGCTGTGTAATTTTGTGGTTTCTCCCACACTGGACAGTGTGTTTCCCTTTGACATCAGGAGTGGCCGTGTGACTTGCTTTTGCTAGTGGGCTGTCAGACGTTCTGGAAACAGAGATTTGAAATATGCTAGTGGAATGGGCCTTTCCCCGGGCTTCTACAGCACTGTCCACTCCCCACTCTTCAGCAGGTGGTTATGTCCCTTCAACCTTGTCATGGTTCAGATGTTAGGTGTCCCCGAAAAGCTCACGTGTAAGACAATGCAGGAAGGTTTCGAGGAAAAATGATTGGTTTATGAGAGCCTTCACCAATTTAGTGAATTAATCTCCTGATGGGATAAACAGTGGTAACTGAAGGCATGCCTTTGGGGTACATATTTTGTATCTGGCAGGTGGAGTCTCTCTGTCTGCCATCTGATCATCATGTGAGCTGCTTCCCTCCACCATAGGCTTCCTCCATGATGTTCTGCCTCACCTGGAGTCCTGAAGAATGGAGTCTGCTGTCTATGGTTTGAGACCTCTGAAACCACCAGCCCCCAAATAAACTTTTCCTCCTCTAAAATTGTTTTAGTTGGGTCTTTTAGTCACAACAGCAGGGAAAAAAAAAAAAACAAAACAAAACAAAAAAATCTGACTACAACAAATCTACACCAAGAATGAAACTCTAAGAGCCATCTAAGGCTTGAAGACCATTTGTCTAGGCAAGGTCAACCTAGACCAGCCTCAGCTGATCACAAATGAGAAGCAAACCCAGGGCCACTCACATCTGACTCATGGGTGAAAATAAAGAGCTGACTGTTACATGCCATTAATTTAGGGAACCACTTTTTTATACAGAAACAGCTAAAATGTCCTCCATGTTTTCCTGGCCTACACTCCCTAGAGAATGGATCTGAATGCTCTCAGAGGGTCTACTCATGGCTGACCAGGCGTTCCACCAAGCCACTCAATTTCTGTCTGCATTTGTCTCTGTGAATCATTCTGTCCATCCACAGAGATCGTTTTCTGAGAAGACCCTAGACTAGACACCTAGGGAAAGCAGACATCATCCGTGAGGCCCACGGTCTAGCTGAGGAGACAGAAACCACAATGGAACAAGGAACCAACTGTCATGGGAGTGCTGTCAAAAGAAAAGTGTGGAGTAAGTAGGGCAGATCTGGACAGGGGGTGCACAGCCCTAGTAGACCAGGCGGGGTCAGGTAGGTGGTGGGCCTGCGCTCTTTCAAAGGACTGACTCCAGAAGCTGCAGGCCAAACTCACAGTCTTTTACCAGTTCTTTTACATTTACGAAATCAAGCACAAAATTTATTCCCTCAGTCCTTAATATTTCATCTGTTATCTGATGCTTAGTATTTTATCTGTCAAATTATACAGATCCTTACAGTCTATAATGGTTTGAAATAGTTGCATGAAATCATAGATGAATAAACACTTTGGAAAATTCCTCAAAGGACACAACTGTAAGAAGTAAAAGTTGTTCTTATTAAAAGGATCGAAAAGCATCTGAAATGATATAATTTTTACAGTTAGATATTATCATCTTGTTATAATTCACCAAATTCAGTTTTAAATAATGACTTTCCACATTTGTGTGGTACTGAATTGTTAACACATTTTCTCATCTATTATTCAATTTGATTTAATTGGCACCCAAAAAAAGGCACTAACTCACATGTGCAGAGCAGTAGCAGAGAACCTCTTCCACTCGTCCTTGTAGGGATGGCTAGGGGCCCTCCAAACAGGGGACACAGTTTGTAAACTAAGTCACCCATCATTCTGGCAAAGTGAATCTCACCACCAGCCTCTGACCAGCCACAGCATGCAGGTGTTTATAGAGAGGTGTGAGGGGTCAACAAAGATCCAATTCGCAGAGTCAAAAAAGTCAACCCTGGATGAGCCTGTACTTCCCTTCAAAATATAGAGAAATAAACGAGGTTTGGGTGTGTCTTGATGTTCTACCCCAAGACATTGAAGGCCTGACCTCAAGGCTTATAGGTAACAACAGTTACAATGTAGCAAGTCACCAATAAATTTGTACTAAGCATTCCCAAGAAGAAAACAGATAGGTTATTAGCTCTAATCCCAATAATGTAACACTAGACATTAATAATAATAGTTGAAAAGTACAATAACTAGAGCAAAAATAAAACCAATTGAAAACCATTTAAAAACACTAAGGATTCCTGTGTTTAAGTGGATGTAAAAACTATAATATGCGTATTAGAAAGCTACTAAAAATAAAGAAAATCCATAGGAAAGATAGACTGGAACCAAAGCTGTACTTAGAGTGAAATAAATAATACTGAATAATTTTCTAATTTTTAAAGATCAAAATGCATTGAGTTAACTAAGCATGACATTTAGAGAATGTTAGTAAATAAGTTACAAAACCACAAGAGAAAAGACAACAATTACCAGAAGCTAATGAATTTATTAATAGGAGAGTAGAACATTAAAAATATGATTTTTTATTTCCTTGATTAAGAATAATCATGTCAAGCTTGATACGAATATATTTAATTATCTCAAAAATAAAAAGTCAAATTGTTGAAACATAAATGACCAAATGTGTTTTCAACAAGAAGAGAAAACCTGAATAAAACATGGGATTGAAAAAAAATGGAAAAAAAAATTGATTCTAAATGACTCCAGGCTCAGACAGTTTTGCATATTTTATGTTTTCATAGAATAATTCTCATGCTGTTGAAATTATTCCAAAGCAGAGAAAATCCAGAAATACTCACAAATTTATTTCATCACACTATAATAATTATTGCACAGAAAAATGAACCTTGCCCTTACCTGCAATTTTGGAGATAGATGGAAAAGAAAAAAAAAAAAAAAAAACACTTTACATATAATGGCAAGAAATTAAGATTCAGAATTATATTTAAAGATTAGTATGGCATGACCACATAGGTTTTATTCTTGCAATAAAAGGTACTTTAAGTAAAATTGGTTGTATTATTTTAATATATCTTATTCATAGATGAGAAAAGGAACATTTTTAGTCACTGAAAAAGTGCTAAGAAGTCACTTAATGAAATTTATCACCCATTCCAGATTAATGAGAAAAAGAAACACATAACCAACAAAGTATGGGAATATACTGGGAAAATAAAGATACTTCCAGAACATTGTAAGATTATGAAAGTTAGGAACTCACTGCATATCACTGTCAAAGCAGAGGACAGTCCTATTAAAGTTGGGAACATGGCAAAGTAAAACATAAAGCCCATTGTCATAACATTTCAGCAAACAGAAGACGAATGAAAGAGAGTCTGCAGACTCCCATCAGGCCTGGAGGACATGGGTTGGGGACAGTAGCCATGCCCTCCTGTATCCCAAACTCTCATTACCCAGTGAGTGTAACCTGTAAGCACTGCACTTTAGTTCCTGGTAGACTCCCTGACATCCTTAGAATGATAAACAACCTGGAGAATGCCCGTTCCTGCTTATTACAATTCTTACTTGGAATGCCTGACATAAGTGATCGTCAATTGCTGTCCGGTGCTATTCTCATCCACCAATGCAATTGTAGCAACTGGTTTGCTGTGACTGTAAATTATGGCTTTTTTTTTTTTTTTTAAATTTGTAAAGTCAGACTCCTTGAACACCATTTTGGGAGAATTTATTTATTCTGGGCAAGTAGAATTTGTGTCCATTCCCTACCCCCAGCCCCACCCCTAGGGGCTCTCCTCATTTTGGCTCTAATAACCCTGTTCTCACCTGAGGTATGCCTCACCTTGCCTTTTATGTTGACAAAACTTTAGAAAATTCAGTAATATATACAACATAAATAGGGGCTGGGGATATAGCTCAGCTGGTAGAGTGCTTGCCCTGGGTTCAATCCCCCAGCACCACACACACACACACACACACAAAAAACAAAAACAAAAAACAAAAAAAAACATAAAGGTTTCAGTGGTTGGATTTGGTATTTAGTAAACCATAGGTTTACTAAATAACCTCATTATTCAGGATATCCAAGACAATCAGCAACCTGTTAAATGAGCACATGATTTTTTAAACATGACTGGACTTACTGACATCCTTAAAAAATACAAAATTGAATACAGTTTACGTATTTTTACCAGATATGACTAGGTAAAAAATACAAGGGAGAAAAGAAAATTACAATACATAAAAAGAAAGATTGTTGAAGCTCTGAAATACCTGACAATAACAAAAAACATGCAGATCTACATGAGAACACTGTAGACCTTTATGGCCAAATATAAAAGAGACACAAATAAGTGGAAAAATAGTTATGCCCTTAAAGGGGAAACTAAAATATTTTAATTATTATTGGCTAAATTATATTCCAATTATTTAAAAAATTCAATGATTTTTGTCTTCAAAGAAGTTCTAATTGGGAAGAATAAATAAACAGGAAAGAAAGTTGTAAGATTGGGGAAATCTGGAAATTTCTTCCTACCAGATGTTAAAACATGTTTTAAAATGACAATGATTGAAACAATGTGCTTTTATTGAGTCACAAGGGCAAAACATAATCCTATTTGATGGTATTCTCTCTATTTCCTGAATTCAACCAGAAACCAGAGAGCAAAGGGAGACTCTCTAGGCAGTTCAGACAGGATGGCAGAGAGAAGACAAATCAGATTGGCCACAGTGATCAGATCCAGAGAGTACCTCTTGGATGGCAACAGACAATATTCCACAAAAATGTCAGAATGGACAACCACTTAAAACAGTCCAAAAATACACCCTCACATATTCATTAACTGAACAAATATTCATTGAGTGCTTTCCCAATGCACAAGGACATTCATATGTTATAAATCAACAAGGGAAGCAAGATTATTCAATAAATGGTACTAGAAAATTGAGTAGCACTTTGCAAAAATTAGCTGAGTGCCTGTGCAGGACTGTGCAAATGGATTCATTCGGCACCCACGCCTTCCTCTGTCTAACATGGCTTCTTGTACCCCAGAGGCTGGGAAGTCTAAAACCACAGGCTGTACAGCACAAGGGTTAAAAGTCCAGATTTGAGCCAATCTGGGTAAAAATTCTAGGTGTCATCCATAAGTCGTGTGATATTAGGCAATTACTTAACCTGTTTCTCAGTTTCCTTGTATGCAAAGTGGGGAAGACAAAATACTACTTCTCTCATAGGATGTTGTGAAGATTAAATTAATTGATACCTATAACGGCACTTAAAGTAACGCATAACACACAATAAGCATTGCACAGTTTTGACTGTTATTATATATCTAGGATACAGGTTTTGCCCAGGTCAGCAGAAGGCAGTCATGGGCACCACAGAGTAATGCCTGAGACAGGGCTGGGGCTGCAGAGGTGGGGTTTCAGTGTGCAGCAGTAGCAGGTTTCCTCTAGAAATCCTATGGTATGATTGGGGATTTCTTGATCTTGATTTTTGTAGCATCCAAATTAGGCTCTCTGGTCCTCTTGGTAGTTTAGTAACTTAACTCTAATACAATTCTCTCAGCTTAAGCCAGCTAAAATAGATTTACTGTTTAACCAGCACAGATTCTTGCCTCCTGTTAAGATAAAACCAAAGTGATTAAGTACTACATTGTAAAAAAATAAAGCCATTTAAATTTTTTTTGTGTGTGTATGTGTGTGTGGCGCTGGGGATTGAACCCAGGGCCTTGTGCATGTGAGGCAAGCACTCTACCAACTGAGCTATATCCCCATCTCCCCAAAAATAAAGCCATTTAAAATACAAAGGAAAATACATGTGAACTCTTAAATGACCCCAGCTTGGGAAAAACAAAAAAACAAAAAACTTTGTCAATATAGAGATACTGGAAGATAATTTTGAGTGATGTGACCACATCATTTACATGTTAAAGATTATGCCTGGAATTAAAATACATACAGAAGATCAAGAAGAAGATGTTCACAAATATGACAGTGGTCGTAGTTTTAACATATTAGAGCTTAAATAAATTCTTAGAAAAATATTAAAGCAGCAATACAAATGAATCTGAAAGCTACCACCAACTAGTTATTATTAAATAAAGATACATATGACATGGGTTCACTGGCAAGTTAAAAATGCAAATTAAAAGCAAGGTATCATTTTTCTTCTTTGCCAGGTTGGCAAAAAATAAAATAAAAAGATTAAAGGATTTATTTTTATGCTGGCAAAGGAGGTAGCAAGGAAGCACACTCATTCTCTGTTGGTGGGAATATAGATTGGTGAAATCATTCTGGAGGACAATTTGGTAATATTTACTGAGGATTTATGCATCCTACTCCTGGCTCTAAAAGCCAGGCTTCAAGCTGTGGCTGGTACATAAAAAACAGCTTGAAAACAAATTCTATTTCAGGCAATTGCCCACAGCCACTCCCTGACTTGTCCTGACTCTGCAAATCTCCCTAGCCACCATGTCCTGCCTCTAAATCCCAATTCTGTATTTGAGAGCTCTGGGATCCTTATTTATTCCAAACTGTCCAGACTTTGATACCTGACCCAACCCTAAACCCCAAGCAGTTTCGTGTCCCAAGGTCTCCTTTAATTTAAAAGGGGATCCCCTGCAGTTCCCCAACCACAGCCACAGCCCCAGTCAGGCTGTGTCCTTCATCTGCAGCTCTCCCCACCCTCCTTCTCACATTAGAGGAGGGGTCTTTGAACAACCCCAACTACGTCTAAAGTTGATTCGTTGCTGCCCAATGCAGAAGTTAATATACAGGCTTCAGAATGAACATAATTGAAAAGACTCCTTACATGCCAATTGTATTTTTTTCCCTCATTTTCTATCCTTGCATGTGACTGAATCAGTTATGTGTTATCTCTTGTTGACCACTTTCAAACAATGTAATTGCTTCGACTGTATTTTCTGTAGCTTTGCTCTAAGCTTTTTAAATGATTACTATGCTCTTCCAATATTTTTGGATTCCTCTTGGTCTGGGGAAGTAAAATTTCTCCCTTCTCATTTAAGAACCAATGGATTTTGTGAGTTATAGCTTTAGCACTTTTGAAACTTCCTATCTTCCTTTACTCCAATTTTTGAACAAAATGGGAGTTGTCTTTAAATGGAGAAAAAAATGAAAAGACACTTTTTCTATCCCTTCTGTATTCTTTGCAGTGGCTCCACTTAATACAGGTCATATTGTAACGGTTAATTCTCTGTAGAAATCAGAATGAATTTTGAAGAGATAGTGAATGGCTTAGATTAAATGGCAACTGTAGCTGGCCAGACAGGGATCTTTACTTTCTCATTTCAGCACCTGTAATAGCCTTTCTGAAGTATTGTATTGACTGTCCTGGGGGGAGAGGCGGCAGTTGGATATTTATCTGAAGATTGCCCACTTTAGAAGATCAAATAGAATAACAATCCCTTAGAGATGACTTATCTTACTTTCTTAAATGCTTAAAACACACACACATACACACACACACACACACAACCCTCTGTCCTTGGTTAAAATCATCCTCTTACTTTTTTAAATGTTTTCATCTGTAGCCCAGATATACATATATTTTACTCACTGAGCTCAAACATAATTTTAAATAAGAAAAAGAAAATGTTAAAAATAATGTATAGTCAGACTATACAGTGAGAGAGTCTTTGCATTATTGCTAGAAGAATGTAAGTTCAATCAACACATATTTGTCAAATATCTTTTTTTGGGGGGGTTATTTTTATTTAATCCTATTAGATTCCTTATAGTTACAGGCAAATCAATAAACCAATGTCTTTTTCAGAATCCCATAGTAGCAAAAACTGTATCCCATTGTACTTTGAAAGAGAATGTGAATTGAAATTAAAGGTGTTGCCTGAGACGAATAGGGGGATTTCTTTTTTTTTTTTTTTTGTTTTGTTTTGGTTTTTCATGGAACTAACATTTTATTTTATATATATATGTATATATATATATACATATATACGCATATATATACGCATATATATACGCATATATATATATACACACACATATTACACACACACACACACACACACACACATATATATATATATATTTTTTTTTAATTTTTTTTTTAAGTACCAAGGATTGAATACAGGGGTGTTCAACCACTGAGTCACATCCTCAAAACCTTTTTTTAAAAATTCAATTATATTTATTTATTTATTTTTCAAATTTATTTATTTTTTATTCTAAGTTGTTAGAAACGACAGCAGAATGTATTACATTTCATATTATACTTATAGAGCACATTTTTACATATCTCTGGTTGTATGTGGAACCAACCTAGATGCCCTTCAGTAGATGAATGGATAAAGAAAATGTGGTATACATAATGGAGTATTACTCAGCAATAAGAGAGAATAAAATCATGGCATTCACAGGTAAATGGATGAAGTTAGAGAATACAATGCTACCGAATGTTTTCTCTGATATAAGGAGGCCGATTCAAGTGGGGTTGGGATGGGGAGCATAGGAGGATTAGAGGAACACTAGAATGGCCAATGTGAAGGGAGGGGAAGGGGAGGGGGAAAAAGGGTGAAGAAAAAATAAAGATGGTAAAATGAGATGGATATCATTACCCTAAGTGCATGTATAAAGTCACGAATGGTGTGAATATACTTTGTATACAACCAGAGATATGTAAAAATGTGCTCTGTAAGTATAATATGAAATGTAATACATTCTGCTTTCATTTCTAACAAATATCTTCTATGTATCCTGCAACTGAGGACATTGAGGATCTTAGAGTGTTGACAACACACTGGGGGAAAGTGAACAGGCAAAACATTTTTTTTTTTTTTTGTAGCTGCACATGCTACAGTTGGGAAGGGCAAAAAGTGCTACCAGAACAGAGGAGGCAGATCACCAACACCCTAGAATCCACAGGGCTTCACAGGGGACATTTGAGTTTGAATACAGAGGAATCCATCTAGACAGTAAGAAAAGGAAGTTTACTAGCAATGAGAATTCTGGAGGGTGAAAATGGCAAGAACAATAGTAGAAAGGTAAAAACAAGAGACTAACTGGGGTCATTGATAGTAACAGGAGCAACCTCTTCAAGGACTGTTGAGCAAAACATATTGACAACCAACATGTGTCCAGATTCTTTTATTCATCAGTATCATTTCTGGAGACTATTTTCATGTAAAAGAAGAAAAAATGCACAAAGCTATTTATGTATTTATAATATTAAAATATGAGAAAAATCCCAGCACTTTGGGAGGCTGAGGCAGGAAATCGCGAGTTCAAAGCCAGCCTCAGCAATGGCGAGGCACTTAGCAACTCAGTGTACCCTGTCTTAATAAAAAAACACAAAAAAGGGCTGGGGATGTGGCCCAGTGGTCAAGTGCCCCTGAGTTCAATCCCTGGTATCACAAAAAAAAAAAAAAAAAAAAAAAAAATGAGAAGCAATATCAAAGTATCACTAGAACACTTCAACTATTGTAGAAATTTGAAAATTGCAATTTCATTAGAAATAAGAAAACTTGTCCAACATGAGTCTAAAATGATATGCCTGCCATGGTTATATGTATAAAGCTTAATAGCAGAAGGATTAGAAATTGTAACAGTTCATAAAAATTGCCACTCCAAGGAGTAAAAACAAGTTTTACATTTTTATTTATAAAGTTTGAGGATAATTTAATATTTTTCTATACAATTGCTATAGAGCACAAAAAGGAAATTCCAATCTAGTGAATTCTAAACTTCTGAACTTTGACTTGAACTTGAAACTTGAGTCTTAATTTGCCATTTAAGATAATAATCCATAAACTGAAAGATGAATTTGCAGAAAAGGGGGATTTGAGAAATCAGAATTTAACCTTTTAATCAAAATATATCATAAAAGCCATGATAACTTTTAACTAACACAGTGTCCTATGTCCTGATGTCCTGCTAATCTGGCTCGTGGTCTTTCAAGATGGATTTGCAGGTCTGGTACAGGCTACTTGTTTAAGTGCCTTACCCTGGTTATTTGATTAAGAGAAAGAGCACTGGGCTGTCATTTGGTCGTAGTTCATGCTCTGGCACTGAACATCCTCTCTTTGAGGCTCTGTATTCACATCTGAAAACTGGATAAGAATAATCTTTACCTTGCTTACTCCATCAAATGGGCTTGATTAAGATTGATTCGGGAGTTGTCTGATAACAAATGCTAAAACCCTTGGAGTCCTCTGGAAATCTGGGACTTTTATCAACATCACCTTGGGGGCATGCAAAGCTGAGCCTCATCCTTTGAGATTTTCACCTGTTCTAAAGAAGAGTCTGGCATCTGTACCTTTCAGAATTTTTACCAGAAATAACTTCCTGCATCTCATATTGAGGACAAGGACAAGAACAGGCATTTTAACATGATTCAACATGTTATAAAACAGTTCCTATTTCTAAAAGGAGGTAAGTTTCCATCTCAGGGAGAGTGACTGCATAATCCATCATCTATACCACTCCCTAATTAAAATCTCACAAACCAATTGAGGGGAGCTTATCAACTTTTCCTTACTTGCCTTTATAAGAAGGAACCCTGTAAGACTTCAAGGGCACTTTTGCACTTCCTGGGCACCCTGCACCAGGAGTTCGGGTCTTTCTCTCACTTTCCTTCTTAATAAAATTCCTGCTAGATTGCTTACGTTGGTGTTCGCAGCATTCATTCTTGGACTCCATTGAACATGAACCTGATCCCAACTCCTGCATGTAGTGCTGATAGTTGAAGGGGAAATGTTTTAAAAATAAAATAAAAAGAATCATGGGGAGGAGACCCAAAATCTGCACACAAAATTTCCTTTCGATGCTTATCTAGATCCTGAGATGCCCATATGTAAGCAAGACTTCAAAAGGCTCGGAGGGAAACAACTTGTAAAAACTGAAAGAGCTGACTAGAGATCTTAGGAGCTTCCCATTGCATTGTGGACAGAGTTTGGGAAACTAGCAAACCAAGACTTATGACAATTATGATATATATGCTAACTAATTTGGATATAGTAGATGAAAAGATGAATAATTTAAGATGATACATGAAAACTGTAAATAAGAACCAGCTACAAATTGTAAAATAAATTCTAAGATTTCATTTCACTCCAGTCAAAATGGCAGCTATTAAGGACATAAACAGCAATAAATGTTGGAGAGGATGTGGGGAAAAAGGCACACTCATACATTGCTGGTGGGACTGCAAAATGGTGCAGCCATTATGGAAAGCAGTATGGAGATTCCTTGGAAAACTGGGAATGGAACCACCTTATGACCCAGCCATCCCACTCCTGGGTCTATTCCCAAAGGACTTAAAAGCAGCATATTACAGCGACACAGCGACATCAATGTTTATAGCAGCACAATTCACAATAGCTAGGTTGTGGAACCAAGCTAGATGCCCCTCAATAGATGAGTGGATAAAGAAAATGTGGTATATATACACAATGGAAATTTTACTCAGCAATAAAAGAGAATAAAATAATGGCATTCACAGGTAAATGGATGAAGTTGGAGAATATAATGCTAAGTGAAGTTAGTCAATCTCAAAAATGCAAATGCCGAATGTTTTCTCTGATATAAGGAGGATGATTCACAGTGGTGTTGGGTTGGCGTACATAGGAGGATTAGAGGAACACTAGAAAGGTCAAAGGGGAGGAAGGGGAAGGGAGGGAGCAAGGGGGTAGGGAGGGAACAAAAAGAAGGTGGTAGAATAAGATGGATATCATTATCCTAAATGCATGATTGAAGACTTGAATAGTACAAATATACTTTGTATACAAACAGTGTTATGTAAAAAGGTGCTCTATATGTGTATTATGAATTGCAATACATGCTACTGTTATAAATACAACAACTTTGAATTAAAAAATTAAATAAAATATACAATATATGACAACAAAAATTCAAAAATTAAATGAATAGGATTAATACCAAATTTTAACAACAGAGCTGACATTGAAGACAACAGAGTAGAAATAATCATAGCCAAGAGTAAAAGGATTGAAGAACATGAACAGAGCCACAATGACCTGTAATACAGAATCAAGAATCACTAACATGTGTAATTGAAGTAAAAAAAAAAAATACTGTGAAGAATTGATATTTGAGGAATGTTGGCAAAAAATTTCAATGATCAAAAATAGCAAACTATAAAAAAAAGTCTGCAAAGCTCACACAAGATAAATACAAAGAAAGCCATATCTAGACATTAGTCAAATTGCAGAAAATCACTAATTTTAAAAAAATCTTAAAAGCAACTGGTAAACAGGGAATAGTGAGAAAACAAATTACATCAACAATAAGAAGAGTGACAGCTTACTATGCATTCCAAAAGAATGATAGCCAGAAGAAAATGGAGTAATATCACGAATTGCTGAAAAAGTTTTTAAAAGTTCATCCAGCAAAAATATGTTTCAAAAGTGAAGGTGAAATAATGACATGTCACATCAACAGAAGTTGATACAATTTTTCCTCAGCAGTCCTCATCCAGAACAATTCAAGAAAGTTTTTCATGCTAAGTAGAAATGATGTCTGATGGAATTGAGATCTAAAGAAGGAATAAACAGAGTGGAATACTACTCATGTGTTTAACATTAAAGACCCTCTCTGTTCTTAAATTCTCTTAAATAGTGATTATTTAAAGGCAAAAACTAACACTGTGTGGTTTTTACAACAAATTTAAAAGTAACATATATGGCAATAAATATAAAGAACAGAGAAGTTTAGGATGTTATGTCTGTTAGACGTACATGAAGTGATGTGATATTAACATAAAATCCCTAGAAGAGTCCCTGCAGAAAACTATAGAAAACAAAACAAAGAGATCTAGCTACAAATTCAATAGAAGAAATAAATAGAATGCATTAACTTAAAAAAAAATTGTGAAATCCTGAAGAGATTCCATTAAGACAAAAGAACACAAGGAGCAAAGAACAGAAGGAACAAATAGAAAACTAGCAAGATGATGGATAGAAACACAGCCACATCAATAGGAGCATAAAATACAAGCGGCCATTTCAAAATACAAGCTCCATTGCAAAGGCAATATTTTCAGACTTGATAAAAAAATAGACAGTCATCTGCTGTTTATGAGAGACATACTTTGGACATATAGAGTTGAAAGGAGCAAGAGGCAAATGGTAAGCATAAGCCAGATAATGGAGCTAGTATCATGTGCAGAGCAGAATACCAGACAAGGAACCAAAGCAGAAAGAAGGTACCTCATGATGTAAAAGGTCTCTCTCAGTAATTAATGGAGCAAGTGAATCAGTAAGAACATGGAAGATTTGAACAACACCATTAAACAACTTGACACTGATTGACATATATAAGGCATTGTGCCAAACAACTGCAGAATAAACATTCTTTTGAAGTGCATGTGACAAATCACCGAGATACACCATATGGGCAATAAATAAGTCTCCATGGTTTTCAGAGGATTGGAATCATATTGACTATATTATCTGTTCACACTGGGAGTAAACTAGAAATCAGAAATTATAAGCTATCTATAGAATATCTGAGAATTAAGGAACATATTTTTAAACAATGCTTGGGTCAAAGGAAAAGATTAATGAACCCAATAAATTTCTAACTAGATGCATCAAAGGTTAAAAAAAAAAAAAAAACAGAAGACCAAAATTACCAGGGGTGAAAAAAAGCACATTACTGCAGATTACATAAACACTCAAAGACAATAAGTAGGCATTTGTGCTATAAATTAACAGCTTACTGAAATGAACAGATTCCTCAAAAATCTTTGCAGGTGGTGGTAATGCAGAGCAGAGGTGGCCATCTGTGGTTCAAGGATGCCTGTATTCCTAACCACCTGGGGGCTGCCACTCCTCTACTCCATCCTGCTGCACTTCCAACCTGCTCCTAAGTTCCTCACTTCAGATCTTTAAGGGCTCTTGCTCACCCACAAGATGATGTTCTGGTTTTGTAATCTAATATAAATGCACTTCATGACTATTTTTGGCTAACTTATTCAGCCTCATATTTTCATTCACATCTGTATTTTATGTTTCAGTTATAAAACCCCAAACTTTAACTGCACATTTTATTGATTCTGTGGTGCGTATTTTTCGCATTTTGACATCTCTGACTTCGGCATGTGTTTTATAATTAATAGGATCATGTGACTAATTTGCATGTTGCTTTTGTCTTAGTGATATCTAAAAATAGAAATGCAATCTTTATAGACATTATGCTTTCTTTCAAGCCTTTTTGATTAAGAACATAGACTTCTACTTGTCTTGGTTTCTTTTCCCTATTTTTAATACCTGGTGATCTAAACTCTTAACGGTGTTCACACACATCACCTGTATGTCAAGTTTATCTTAACAAAAACTATCTATTGTCCACTATGAGCTACTTTGGTGCTACTATGTGTGTACTCTATGCCACGTGCTCATTTTGGCTCAGGGAGATTGACTTAAATGGCACAAAAGTCTCACAGCCAGCTAAAAAGTGTCATGACTGGTATAGAACATACATCTATGTTTGTCCTTCCCCCCATCGCCAAAAGTTCCTTTCTAACAATGCCCCATTATCTGCCAAATTAGGCATCCACTTCTCAGAATTCTTGCAGTATCTTTTTACTGTATTATAATAATTTTTCTTCCATATCTTCCTGATTTATGAGGCAATAAAACAATTTGTTCCTATATCCTTTAGACTTAGCAGAGTGTCTGATGTATGATGAGACTCTATAGTAAGTCGTGTATGAAAGGAATGAATGAGAAATCCCCGATAATGGGATTTTCCTATTTATGCTCCTTCCAAAATTACTGACTACAGACAGCGACAGCGATACTGGAAAATTCAAACTGTCAGGGATAGGATTATGGGCTAGACGTGAGAAGCCTGAACTGTAGGGCAGTGTAACAAATGGCTTTGATCCAGCGTTTGCTCTTCAGGTTCAAAAGGATTCTGAAGCTATCTTAGCTCGGTGGGAAGCACAGAAATTAATACCTGCATCATCGCCCCTAGGATGGATTGGCCATCTGCACTTAAAAGAATCCAGTTGTCTCTACCCCCAGGGCCCTTGCAGCTGCCCTTAAACCTCTGTAAATATCACTTCATCAAAGAGGCAGACGCCACCCTTCATTCTAAACTAGCACATTTCCCACCAACCACTTGCTGTCCTTTTTTGTGCTGTGTATTTCTTCCCTTGTGAGCCCTTGACATGCCACATCGCACGTCTTTACATGGTGAGCTTTTGTTTATTCACTTCCTGTTTGTCTCCCTATGTAATTTCAAAGAGGACAAAGACTTTCTATATACCCAGCCGCTCCAAGAACACCCAGCATATAGTAAATGTTGAATCAATAACAAATTAACCAAAGTAATATCCTCTCCATTCTCTTCCCTCAGTGGCAATAATTGCAGAGAAAAAAAAAAAACATGAGAAAAGATACCTATGTTCTTAAAGAATTTATTATACTTAATGTGGATCGATTTTGCAAATTCCCTAGCATTGATGTCTAATATATTCTGCATCACTGCTCATAATTCTCTTATTAAATCTTGTACTCCCCACCTCTCTTCTTTCAGGTCTTCACCTAATGGAATTTGCTGTTTCTCTAAGAAGAGAGATTTTCAAAACACTTTTAGCTATCCAGTCCAACAACCAGGCTCTTTATTTCCTTAATGCATGGTTTTAAGGATTTGAGAAGATTAACCCTATATTTTTAATTGCTCTTTCTCCCAAGCATTTCCTGTCACTTTTTTGAAAACAGTCCTCTAGCCAGCCCAGACTGTGGTAAATTGGCTCAATTGCAGATGTGCAAGGTCAATTTGAGTACCAGGCCTGATTCTGTCTTTCTGTTGGCCCTCCTTCAAGGTACAGAGCCAAGTTTCAAAGAGGAGAAAAGGGTGCTGTATTGAAATGTCAACATCACATCCGAAGTCTTAGGAAAGAGAGTGATGCAGTTGCCTCATTGTCACAGATGTGCACTAGTCATGGTGCCCAATTCCTATAACACATTTGTGTATATTAGTTAGGATAAAATTTCAGTACCTTTTGACCAAAATCCAAAATAATAGCAGTTTGTACAAGGCAGAAATTATTTTACTTTTTCACTAAAAGTTGAAGCCTCTGTGGTAGCCAGGAGTCACCAATGTCTCAGGAGCCCTGACTCCTTTCATCCAACACTGTCTGCAAGAATTTTGTTTCATACTACTTTATTACTATTCCTGGCAGCAAGAAAGAGGTGAGAGACAGAAGTACATACCTCACTCTTTTAAGCATGTAGGCAAGGAGATGAACACTGCCTGGGCTCACCTCTTATTTGTTAGGACCTCATCACATGAGCACACCTGGGTGCAAGGAAGGGTTAAAATCAATCAATATATATATATATATATATATGTATATATATATATATATACATACATGTATATATATATATATATACATATATATATATACATGTATATATATATATATAAAATAAGTATAATAACGTGTTTATTCTTGGAAGCTGTGCAGATGGGTCAACATTAGAGTTGCTCTTATTATATGGAGAGAGAATGGTTAGTGGTACATTGGTGAGAAGGGTTAGAGACTTCAGTACCATTTGAACTCAGGAACCATCAGTGGAAGATTTGAAATTCTCATTGAGTTTCCTTGTGGTCCTGCACGTGGTTTTCTGAGACCACTAGCTGGGCATTTGATGGAGTCAGTAGGAACTATTTCTTAGTTTTTTTAGGATTAAAGCTGGCATAGATTTAAGCCAAACAAATTTTCTGAAAGTCTGGACCTTCCCCAGACCTCAAATCTGCTTGTGTCTTGGATTTGCCAGCCTCTGAACTGTAAGAAGCAAATTTTTGCTCTTTATCATCTACCCAGTTTGTGCCATTTTGTTATAGCACTCTAAATAAACTACAATGCTCTTAAAAGACTGAAGTGTAAACCAGAAAAAGAACCTAATTTAGGATGAGAAAAATGACTATTGATTGGCACAGGCAGTTTGTGTTAACAGGATCTTAGGGAAAGCCAGCAGAAAAGCCAAGATAATTGGAAAGTTGGTGCATGAGTATAAAGAGCAACGAAAGAAACAAGATACTCCTAACATGCAACAAAAGTGGACCAAAATGAAAAAGAAAAAAATCTAAGTGATTTCTGTTTCTTTTAATACAGAGTTATAGGACTTGGAGAATACTTAAAGATTATTTAATTCAGCTTCCATTTCTGAGTAATTAGAACTAGAAATCCAAAGTGGGAAATGACTTGCCAAGAAAATTTCATAGTTCATCAGGGGCAGAAACAGGGCAAAAGTAAGATAAAATGGAACAGAAGAAACAGTTCCTCATGTCTACTAACACAAGGAAAAGCACCCTCCCTGTGCTAAGACCAAACTCAGGGGCTCAGGCACGTCAGGGAAAAATGCTCTACCCTGAGCCACATCCCATATCTCTAGCTCAAGAAGACTTTTTCAGTTTAACTCACACTGCATTTCATCTAGTGTTTCATTTATATTGTCAATTACTCAATATACATGAAATAGAATGTCATCAGTGCCTTAGAGGTCCTCCAAATGTCCCTCCCACTCAACAAGTGCACTGAAATAAAACAGTATCTATCTATCCAAAAGGTAACTGCTATCCTTGTGTATAATATCATAGATTAATGTTGTCATTTTTTTAAACATAATATAAGCAGTACAATATCTACTCCTTCATTCAACATCATGTTAATGAAATTTGCATATGTTTTTGCATATAACAGCAGGTCATTGATTTTAATTTCGATGAACTATGCCACTACATAAATATAGAACAGATTTTTATGGGAAAAAGACAACTACATTTTAAAAAAAGATTATAACTAACAAAGTTCAGAAATAAAGACAAAGGTTTGAGATTGTCAGACATATGATCAATATACAAAAATTAATAGCATTTAACAAAAATGGAATTTGTCAACAATTAAATAGATGCATTCACATTAGATACAACAAACACAAAAATCTACTAACCTGTTAAACCACAAAATTTTCTCAGAAAAAAGATAAAAAATTTTATTAAAAATACAAAAGAAATTATTAACAGTAAAAATATTAATCAGTGAGAAAAAACTGGAGCCCTATTGGACAAATGGACAAAGATAACAATAGGCAAATCAGATTAGAGAAACACAGGTGACTAACCAGCATATGAAGAGATGCCCAAATTCACTGGTGTTTAGAAAATGCAAAAAAAAAAAAATCATGAGATATCATTTTGTTACTTTCAGAGTGGGAAAAGAAAAAAGTGGGATATTTCCAAGGGTTGGTGGGAATAGTGGATATAAAAAATGACATATACTGTTGCTGAGACTGCAGACTGAAGCAATTACTTTGAAAAGTGATCAGGCAGGACTTAAGTCTAATTAGTCCTATGATGCAGCATTCCCTATTAGTCTGTTTTCTCTTGCTAGAAGAAAATACCTGAGACTGGGTAATGTATAAAGAAAAGAGGTTTGTTTTGGCTTATGGTTCAGGAGGATGGAAAGTCCATAATTGGGTGGCCATATCTGGTGAGGGCTTTGTGCTGTTTCAATTCATGGCAGAAAGTGAGAGGATGAAACAGTGTCCCAAAAGGACAAAATGCAAGGGGAGACCTCACCTTACAACCCACGGTATCTAATGCAGTTCCTCAAAAGCAAGAACTCACTGCCTTGAGAAAGGCATAAACCCAGTCACGAGGGCTCCCCCTCATGACTCAGGTACCTGCACCATGACCCTATTGAGGAATTAAGTTTCCAACATCAACTTTTAGAGGACACAGGTCCTGGAAGAGGCACGGACAAGGAAGTTTATCCCAGCACCTGTCATAGTGCAGAGCTAGAAACATGTAGGGAAGCCCCTTAGTTAGATTGAGGACATCTTCCATTAGGATTCACATGGAACAGCATGCAGCACTTGGTGGGAGGTCTACACAGAACGATACTGGTAGGTCTTAAAACCTTAGTGATGGGTGAAAGAAAGCAAGAAACCACATGCAGTCCATAGAACAATATAATTTGTGTGCATTTAAAATTTGTGAAACACGAAATAAAAATGCATACTTATGTGGTCATATACTTGTGATTTTAATGAGGGTGAAGGTGAAGGGAATGAAGATAGGAAGTCAAAGGAAATGGATCAATCGATAAAGTTTGGGAGGTCGCACAGATCAATGATGATGACATGCCCAAAACACAGACACATAGTCTGTTGCAAAATTAATTATGTGGGTATGCATCTGAAATATTTTATATCCATTTACCCTGTAACTCCACATTCAGAAACATATTCTAAGGAAATAACTCAAAATAAGGAAAAAATGTTTATTCAAAGATCTCCTTTGCAGCATGGTTTTCACTATTAAACAGTGTAAACAATGCAAATATTTAACAATAAAGACAATGATTAAAGAAACCAGGGCATGTCTATTAACATGATACTTTGCAAGCATTAAATTCATGTTTAGATGGAGTTTGTATTGGCATTGGTGGTGCTTATAGCATATTAATAAGTAAAATGTAGGATATGAAAAAATTGAAACTGGGGCATGCTTTGAAATATTGTTATAGAAAAATACACATATGTGAATAGTGGTTTTATATGTGTGATAGGACTATAGCCAATTTTCTCTTTCTTCCTGCATTTTCAAATGTAATTTAATAAATAGCTATTACGTTCAAAAATGTAAGACAAATTATACCAAGAAAAGAAATTATTGCTCCCAGTTTAAATGCAAATATCCTAAGAAATATGACTAATTATGAGCTGTCAGTACTTAGTTTCTAAGCATAAGGAGACAGGACAAATTACAAAGCCATCTGAACTCCTGGACTGGGTAGCAGGCAGTGGATGCTGGTTTCTGTAAATAACAGGATGTTACAGTGGAGACTTCGACTATGTCACTGAGATAAAAAAGACATGGGACTCGAGTGAGAACCAGGAAGATCCATAACTGGATGGCAGAGAACCTGTTTAGACACCTGTTAAACCAATGTCTTTGTCTATTTGTGCTGCTATTTAAAACATACCATAAATTAGATAGCTTATAAACAATGTAATTTATTTCTTTTGGTTTTGGAAACTTGCAAGTCCAAGATCGAGACGCCTGCAGATTCAGTGTCTGGTGATTACCTGATTCCAGATAGAGCTTTCTCACTACGTCTCCACCTGAAGCTGTTCCTTAGGACTGCTTTTTGTTTTTACTCTCTCTCTCTTTTTTTTCTTTCTTTTTTTATTTATAATAGTAGTATGTATTACAATTCATAATGCACATATATAGCATCTTTTTACATACAACTGTTTGTATACAAAGTATATAAGTACTTAGGACTGCTTTTAAAATAAAACACTACTCCTGTTCACGAAGGTGCCACTCTCGTGGCCTAGCGACACCCTACAAGGCTCCACCCCCAATAGCATCACTTTGGGGGTTAGGATTCAACATATGGTCACAGCATATCAGGAGAGAGAACTTTTAGGGGATGCTGGTATGCTAAGAGTCCCCAACAGCCCACCCCCCCCACCAGGGGTGAGGTGAGTAATCCTGTCTCACCTGGGGCCTAGCCAAAGGAGCTGGAGGAGACCACTTCAGGTAACCACTGCAGTTCCTTCATTAGGAATCCCTCCCAGTACACTCCGAGGACAAGATGCAGCCAACTGCAGGATCAGCTGTGCTCCCAGTTGGGCTCACTGGCCAAAGGATTGCTTCTTACCTTTCCTGGAAACCAGGAGAGCGTGTGTGGCTGCTGAGGAGAGTGAATTCACCTAGGACAAGGTGCCCTTGTAATGCCTGGAGTGGGCACTGGGTGGGTCATGAGAGAATTCAGCTGTTGCAGGAGTCCTAATTAAGGAGATAGCTAAGATTGTGGTTAGCTGTGAGCCATAAGCATCACCACCTTCCATGGTCTCGTGAGACTTGGCCGGGGACATTGTGGATCGGGTCGGCACAATTTGCATGATCTCACGAGACTTGGCCCGGGGGATTGTGGATCGGGTCGGTGCCATTTTGGGGGGTGATTGTAGGAGTGTGGATGGTGTTGGAGTTGTTGTTGGAGCCGGAGAGAGAAGCTAGCAGAATAAAGAGCCTGTTTGTTTCCAGTCTGCCTCTGAACTTATTCCCGCGGCTTTGTTGCTCCAAGCGGCCATCACTTCAGGCGGCGACAAGCTGTAAAAATCTGCCCAGCACAAGAAGCTTGGAGCCTTTTTATAAGGTGCTACTGAAGTCATACACTTCCCAACTGCTTTACCATCCTTCTTCCACCATCCTCTCCACACCTGCCACCCCCGTGACCCCCCCCCCCCCCACTCACATGCACATGCTCTAAAGGAGTTGGAAGCTTTAATCAACCTGGAGCAAAACATGAAGATGGAGGAAGTGTAGACAACTGTTCCTATTTGGGAGAGAGGAAAGTTCTGTAGCTTAAGCTAGAAATCAGCACTGTAAAACGTCTGGGGTTTCCAACCACAAACTGAGACTGTGCTTTTACAACTTAAAAGCAAAGTAGCACTTTGTGTTACCTAAAAGAGAAGAGAAAAAGTTAATGAACCTGTATGGCTTCATTTGGCCACAGGTAAAGAACTACTTTCATGAATAAATGTGGGATTAAAAAATATTATTACTTGATTATATTATCTAATGCCAGTTACATGTGTGTTTCTCTGACTTGGCAGGTGGCTGTCCTCAGTGTGACTACTGGAAGCAACTAGTTGGAAGTTCCTTGGAAAAGTAAGCAAGATTTTATTGCAGTGTATCTCCAAGTATCCTTCTAGAAGCTTGGGGTCCCTGAGTTCCTTTTGCAGGGTGCATGAGGTCAAAGCTATTTTCAGGATTCTAAGATTTGACTTTTCGACTCTAATTTTTGCACAAATGTTTAAAGGAGGTTTGCAAAAGTCAGTTGCTGTATTCTAGGTGAACAAGTTATAGACTTAGACTCCATTTCTCTTCTATTAAGGAAGAAATTAAAGGGTCGTGTAAACAAAATGTACAACAGTGCCACTTTTCTTGCTTTTCCTTTTGGAAAACAGAAGTTTATATTAAAAGAATCACTTACATAATATGTAGTGGGTTTCTAATTGGTGCTTTTAAATGCATTAATAAATAAATATTTTAAAATATATCAGTATCCATGTTATCATGGCAAATATTGACAGATATTACTTACATAAACAAAAGCTGTTGGGTTCCCCAGTGATTTAAAGCATTTGAAAACTGCTATACTCATGAAATAGGTAAGGATTCAAAAGGGGAGACTGAATCTATGAGGAGCTGATGCCTTTGCCAATTGAAGAATATTATTTGCATATGTTTCGTTTTAGTTTTTAAGAGTCTGAGTAAACACACAAGTAAAAGCATCCCTTTCATCACAGTCATTCATGGAAGACTCCCCTCCACTGTGCACCCATGATATGGCTCAAAGGGCAAAGTTAGCCCCCTGACCATGGGAGCACAGCCGTGGGCACTGCTTTTAGGGTTCACGGCACCTGACAAGCAATCACTGAAGAGAGTATTGGGGGGAGGGGCTCTTTACACTTCCTCCACTGTAGCACTGTGGTGTTCTTGTCCATTTGGATTATTTCAACAAAATACCATCAACTGAATGGCCTATTCACATGAGAAATTTATTTCTCCCAGTTCTAGAGCTGAAGTCTGAGATCAGCAGACCCTCTTCCAGGCGATAGATTGTTATCTTTTCATTTTGTCATTACGTGGAAGAGAGCAGGAAGGAAACCAAACTCTGGAGTCTCTTATAAGGCCACTAATCCCATTCATGGTGGCTCCACCCCATGATCTAATAACTTCCAAAGTCCCCACCTCATAAAATCATCACGCTGGAGGTTAGGATTTCGAATTATGGATTTAAGGGGGAGGACATAAATATTCAGTCCATATCAAGTAATTCATTTTAAAATACATCTTGTTTTCATCATCCTCAGAGGACCTGTTAATATGAAAGTTTACTTGCCTTTTGGCTTTTATCAAGAAGTTTTAGAACTATATGTTCTGCTAAGGAGGATGCAAAATGGGTAACACCAGACCCATGCTCTCCAAAAATTCACTATCTAAGCAGAGAAGAAGCATGTTCAAGAATTAGGAAGCTTATAGTCTCAATGGTAAAAGAAAATTTATTTAGTATTTTAATTTAGTTTAGTTCGTGTCTGTTGATTGCCTTTTACCTTAAATACACTGTAAATGAACCGATTTATAGACATTTAGTTCAAATTCTTCCTAACCTGTGAGTGAGGGGTTGCAATTTCCTGTTGAAGGGTGAAGGAATGGAGGCTCAAGACAGCGACTTGTTCAAGATCACATGGCCGGAAAGCAGCGAGGGAGCTTAATAGTCGTGCTTTCTTCAAAATTCAATGTTCTTTCCATTGTATCATTCTTCCATTAGACAATTTATTTACTGGATTCAATTTACTTGAGTTTATTTTGATCCCTAGTCAGTTCATGGTTCATGAGGAATAACTAATCTCATTCACAAAGGAAAATGCCACATGTTGAGTCACAAGATGTTCTTCCATGAAACCGGCCTTGGATAAACATTGATTCACGGCAGCATCTCACAGGACTGCTCTCTTAGCTAAGTTGAAAGGCCTCTTTATGCATAGAAATAGATCCTCCAGCGAGAGCTGGGCCTGACTCATGTCATTACCCTGCTGTTAGCCCTGCCTGGGCACTAAACACAGCATTGTTTTGTAAAACTACTTCAGGTTGTTGCCAGGGAAATTGAATTGAAATCACATCTACATTTTTTTTTAACCCAGAATTTTTGACTTGTAATAAATTAGGTACATGCTAAGCATTGACTTTTTCTCTTGTTCTACTTATTTTTGAAAGGCTTTTTCCCAACACGTGAAAGCAACATAATGTTTTTATTAGAGCATTATTATTATACATAATATTGGGGTTCATTTTGACATAATTATACAAGCATGGAATATAATTCCATGCCCCAATTCAGTCTTTAGTACCTCCTCTTTCACTCCCCTCCTTCTCCTCTCTTCTCTTGTTCCTTTTCCACTACTCTGCTGGTCTTCTTTCTATTTATTCATAGTTTTTTTTTTTTAATTAGTGCTTTGTAGATATACATAAAGGTGAAATTCACTGTGGTATAGTAATATGTGTACATAAGATAGTTTGGTCAATTTCATTCCACCATTCTTCCCATTCCCTATCCCTTCTCCCTCTTCCTCAATCTCCTTCCTCTATAGGCTCCAAAGTGCCCACACTTGCCATCTTTTTTCCCTTATTTTCGTCTAGCTTCTGCATATGAGAGGAAACAGTCTATCTTTGACTTTCTGAGTCTGGCTTATTTCACTCACCATGGTGTTCTCCTGCTCCATCCATTTATTTGCAAATGCTATAATTTCATTCTTCTTAATAGCTGAATAAAACTCCATTGTGTGTTAATACCAATCTTGAGATTCTTTGATATATTTAATATATTTATATGTGCTTGCTTCTATAGTCAAGGCTAAAACAGCATAAGTTCAAACAACATAATATTTATTAAACAATAAATGCCAAGTCCTCTGAGAACTACATTGGACCCCCAGTGAAAGACACAGACTCCCTGAATATTAACCAAGAACATTATCTCTGTTTCTGAAGTTCAGGATGAAAACCAAAGAATCTGAAGACTGACGCTTGATTCCATTTTAAAATTTTAGACATGTATTTGAGAATTTCATTCCAGGAGGCTAAAACTCAAATCTAGGTGATTTCATGTTATACGGTTGGTTCAGAGTTTGGGCTTGTTTGAACCTCCTAATACCTGCTTCTTTTAGGTACATTATTTTGAAAAAATAATAAACTTCTTTAACCAACTGCTACTAGAAATTTGGCACAAATTCTCTCACATGTTAACTAGAAACATTAAGTGGGTTTTATCTAGGAGAGAGAAAAAAAAAAACATTTGATTATTTCAGGAAAGACAGAAAAATGTAACTAGAGATTTAATGGTTTCATATCAGAACACATGAATTAAAGTGTTGGTTTTGCTCATTGCAGGTCATGTGACCTTGAGCTATGGGTTTGTGCCCACCAAGCTTAGGTGTTCCCATCTGTCCACCAGGGTCCTAAGACCTGGCTGGCCCAAGGTCAGTTGCAAGGATGACAGCTGACTACGTTAACTACATACCTCTGAGCAAGTGTCAATGGTGAAACTTCTGATGATGAAAACTTACTTGTCTTCTTAAATTATTTCATCATTGTAAACAAGCATAATATTCAAGACACTCTTGCAGATATTAAAAGATTTTTCAGAGGAAGCAAAATCACCCTAGCCCTATGAGTTTGGAAGCTTAAAATATTATGTTAGTGTTTGTTACTTAAAATTACTCTGATGGAAATATTCTTCCTTTAAGCAGCCCATATTAAATTCTGAATGTAATCCTATTGGAAAAATAGAACTACAACATCAGCAATACTCCTTGAGGGCTCTTGTCAATTTGACAGATTTGACAGGCAGACAAATTTAATTTATTAAAATATTCTGTCTAGCATTTTTAAAAGACAAGGGGTTTTTACACTGTAAATGGACTGTTTTCACAGCCTTATTAAAATAAATGCATAAAATCAGCTGTTTTTCTTTGGAATTCATTAACATGGGATTCAACATTTCAAAAAATTGCAGTCTAGTAACTGATACTTGTATACCTGAAAATTTTGACAAACTTTTCTATCTTTGCCTATAATTGAAATTTCTCCTTCTTAAAACAAATAGGAATTCTGCTCAGGAAGGAACATTGTGCTTGTGTGGTAGACTAGATCTCATGAAGATATTTATTGTAGTTAGTAGAGGACTTTAAAAAGCTAGTGAATGCTATGTGCCAAAGGTCACTGTCAACACATTAACCAGTTCAAGTTTTTTTTTTTTTTTTTTTTTTTTTTAGGCAATAGACCTAGGTTTTTATTTTCTTCAAAGAAATTCTATTATTGGTATTGAAGGAATACTGCCAAAATTAATAAGATTTCTGGTATTTTTTTTTCCAAAAGGCCATTTTAAAATTGAACATAATATTCTTTGAAATTGAAATATCTGTATCGTCTGTGGGCTGAGACCATTTCTTAGAGTTGTCAATTCCCTCAGCAATTGTTCCACCTTGACTACTAATTGGATTTTGGCTGAAGAATCTGGATCCTGAAATACTGGGCACCTTCCATCTGACTGGCCTATTTCCTAATGAAGCCTGACATTTTCGTGATTCTTTGCCTTGCCATGTCAACCAGGCCCTCTGCACTCTCCTGTGGCCCTGTCCTTCCGTCGTCCATGACCTTGGCTTCTCCTCTTGAGTGAGATGAACCTCCTTAGTCCATCACTGGTGTGGACCCAGACCAACTCCAAGAAGCCTTTATGTTTGCACAGCTTCCCTTTGGAGAACTTGTCCCAACCCTGAGAACTGAATCTTAAGAACCCACTCCATCTATCAATCAAGAATCTTGTCTACAGAGATACACTAGGAGGTGAACTGATTTGTAAATCAAATGCTAATAACATGCTAATCTTCGTAGTTCAAAAGCAAGTGGGCTTTGCTTCTACCCACTTAAGTCCTACTTCTACAGATTTTGAAGGACCAAACTCACTCTAAAAATAGCATTTTACAAAATAATGACTTGGGATAGTCAATTATATTTAAATAACAAGTAAAATTTTTTTTTTTTTTTTTTTTTTTTTTTTTTTTTTTTGGTATCAGGGATTGAACTCAGGGGCACTCTACCACTAGGCCACATCCCCAGCCCTTTTTAGTATTTTATTAGAAACAGGGTCTCACTGAGTTGCTAAGTGCCTCACCATTTCTGAGACTGGCTTTGAACTCACGATCTTCCTGCCTCAGCCTCCCAAGTGCTGGGATTACAGGCGTGCGCCACCACACCCGGCAAATAACAAGTATAAATATTTATCTGTATCCACAACTATTAATAAAAATCAAAAAAGTGTAATTGTTTTGGAGTCATTATTTAAGTCCTCCATATTAGTCAATGACTTTGATTTCTTGAGGCAACACATGTTTTCAAAATCTCCTTCCTTATTTTTTAACAAATTATACCTTGGTAATGGCCTATTATTCCAGGCCATAGTGGATGAGAGCAAATGGTACACCTGTCTCCCCCATCTGATTCCTGAAGGCCATCCTATGTGTGTTATCAACTCAAAGGCTTGCCTTTCATAGGCCCCAACAACTGTTTAAGGAGTTGACCTCTTATTAGAAAATTAACTTAAAAGTACCACTTTATCCTACTGTTCTTACAGTGGGAGAGTTACTTTTGGATTAAATTAACTGAGTTGAATCACATCAGCATTGGTTGAGCATCAAATATGAACCAGATACTAGCTGCTAATGAACCAAAGATCAAGACGCCAAGATCCCTGACTCAAAATTAAAATCTATTTCGGAAGGCAATCGGGTTCCCATTAACTTAAATAAATTGTGTTGGACATAGTTTAGGGGTGGAAAATCGGAACATTAATTGGATGCAGTGAATGTTAAGTGTTTGAGTAAAATGCTCAGGAACTCAGTGGGAGAGGATCAGTTTGGCCTGTGGTTGCTGCTGAAGCCCGTGTTGAAGGAAGAGCCATTCCACAGAGCAGCCAGTATGTGCATGGGGAAGGGTTTTCTAGTGAGAATTACTGCAATGAGTTAGGGGTGAAGCTTCAGAGACCAGGGTGGGGTTCACCGGGATGGGACAGATTGGAACAGAGTTTGCATGCGCCAGAGAACCTGGATTTTATCCTATAAGTTATGGAAAATCCTCAAAAGGCTTTGAGAATGCAACCAAGGCAGAGCAGATTTGGTTTAGACAGCTGCTTTTGCTGCTCTGTAGAGGACAGAGTAATTTGCTCTGTTCCTGTCTTCTTGTGTAGATCCTGTCTCATAAAAATCATGCACAGATAAAGTGCTTGTGTATGCGGGACACTGACTTCTGAGATCAGAATGGTGAGATCTGCGGACTGGAAAAATCCCCATCTCCTCTGGAAATTGTTCTCTGGGCAAAAGTTACATTTGACCAGAATTCTTATTTACCTGAATTTCTAATCCCAAGTTAGAATATTTCATATTTCAAATTACTCCATTCTCAAGTGTTGATACTATTTTTCTCAAAAGGATATTATGTCTTGAAAATTGCAAATTAAAATGACTTTCCTTAGATACTGACAACCATAACCATGACCAAGACCAGACTGAATTATATTAAATACCCAGAGGTGCTAAGAGAATAGTACCTACTTGGAAAAGTTTGGGCGCACCTCCTAACAGATCCAGGGAAAATATCAAATATGAAAGCATGTATACTTTATAAGACATTAATCTAGTTGCATTTTTAGTGCTTTATTGCATTTCAAATTATTCTAGCTGTTCAACCAGCCTGAAGGTTCAAATGCAAAAGACACTAGCTTTTTTCATCTCCTCCTCCTCTCTACCCTTCTCCCACTGCGGGAATGTCAGGTATACTGATTATTTTCATTTTGTATACAGAAGAAGGTATGTTTACTTAATGGTAAGATTAGGAGGCTTTCACTCTCCAAAATGTGAACAGGACATGGGTTCTCAGTAGATTCCTTGACTCGACATCTCTGGCAGACTAGGGCCCATTTACTAAAGAGGCCCATGTGCAAACTGTCTCGTTTCATCTTTAATTTTTGAAAGTCAATCCTCAGCTGTCTTCCAAATTTGCAACTCTCAAAGCTATCTCACCTCAGAGGAAATTAAATTACCAAGAGGAGAAAAATCTGTATTTCCCTGGTAATGAAACTCATAAAGTTCATTCATGAAGAAATGTATGTGCTAGTACAACCAGGACAGAGGAACTTTATAAACGATGTGTGGCTAATCTCTCATCATGTGTAGTATAATGTAATGCAATGCCAGTTTTTCATCATTGGAGCTTATTTTCTAAACAGAAACTAATTTTCAACTTTATGGTTCTTAGCGTTACGTACAAGTTGAGATATATACTTTAGGTCATTCCTATTATGCAGAGATTACTGAGGCACACCTTTGCTTCTCCCTTCCCCAGTTCTTCTTTCATTCATTCATTAGACCCTAGGTGAGTACCACTTCAAGTGCTAGGTGTTGCAACTCCAGTGGCTCAGGAGGCTGAGGCAGGAGGATTGAGAGTTCAAAGCCAGCCTTAGCAATTTAGTGAGGTACTTACCAACTCAGCAAGACCCTGTCTCTAAATAAAAGACAAGAAGGGCTGGGGATGTGGCTCAGTGGTTAAGCACCCTTGGGTTCAATCCTCAGTACCAAAAAAAAAAAAAAAAAAAAAAAAAAAAAAAAGCGTAGGTCAGAGTTCTCCCAACCATACATTATAGACCTGGGGAGGGACAGACATTAATGTTGTTTGTAGTACAGGAGGTTGGGCCTGGGGATGCTGTAAAAAAAATACAATGGGAACATGCAGAAGAAAATCATTAAAACCATCCTAGGGGATAGCATGATGCTTTCATGAAAGATGGGTGAATAAGGGTTGTCACCCAAGAATTGAGACTGGCAATCAGGTAAAAAGGGACAGGGTACAATGTCACGGCAGCATGAATGAAAACTTCATCTTTTACAAAACGTCCTACCTAAGTAGCTTAATGTTCTAGTATAGATATGAGGTGTCCCCCAGAAGTTCATGTGTGAGACAATGCAAGAATGTTCAGAGGGGAATTGATTAGATTTTGAGAGATGTAACCTCATCAGTTCATTACTTCACTTATATAGATTATCTGGGTGGTAATTATAGGCAGGTGCCAGGTATGACTGGAGGAAGGTCCCCGGGGGCGTGACTTGGAGGTGTACATTTTGTCCTAGGTGAGTGGAACTCTGTCTTTGCTTCCTAGTTGCCATGCCCTGAGAGGCTTTTCTCTGCCATGCCTTTCACCGTGATGTTCTGCTCACCTTGGGTGAAGAGCTATGAAGTTGGTCGACCAAGGACTGAATCCCTGAAACCGTGAGTCAAACTTTTCTTCCTCTAAGTTGTTCTCGTCAAGTCTTTTGGTGATAGCAATCAATGAAAGCTGATCAAAGCACCCGAGTATAAGCTGAGAACTGAGGGAAGTGGTGGTGAGCAAAGGCAGGCTCACAGCCTAGGGGACCCTGACTGCCCACTGAGGAGCTAGGCCTTTACTTTGTGAGTGATGCGTCTGTGTTTGGAAAGATCACCATGGCTGCAGGTGTTTGGATGGTGGAGCTAAAGGGAGGAAGCTGTGCGAACAACAGCCAGGTGTCTAGTGAGGATTCAGATGGGATAAGCAGCAGGTAGGACTAAAATCAGTGGCATAAAGTGATTCTGACTGTATCTAGGGAAGTATACTTTATACTCTCAGATAAAGGATGGTGTGTCTGATAAAATGCAATCGAAAGAGTACAAGAATAGAGATGCCTGGACATATGCACAAACCAACCCTCTCTCAATGATTATGGGCCCTGTAAACTCTTCTTTCTGAGGCGTGTCCTGAAATCTATACTCGTCCCTGAACCTGAATCTGGTTTTTTGCCTTCAAACACACACGAGCCATCCATCAAGACCTCAGGCTCTGGGCAGGCAGTGGGTCCCTAGTTTGTCAGCTCTCAAACATCTGGGACACAGTGGCTTTCTCAGAAATGGTGAAGTTCTCTGTGTAGAATCACCAGGTAATATACTGGATGTGCAGTTATATTTGAACTTCAGGTAAGCACAATTTAATATAAGTATGACCTAAATATTGCACAGGATATACTTATCGTAAAACAGTTGTCATCTATATGAAATTCCAATATAACTGATAATCATGTTATTTTTTTGTTTTGTTTTTGTTTTTGTTTTGCTAAATATGACAATCCTTCCCCTGAGCTATACCTCACATTGGCTCAGACATCCCAGGCAGACACTTTCACAAAAGGCAGGAGGGAAGAAAATGTGTGCTGTTGGGAGTTGGGATGCTATACAAAGCCACTGTCAGTATGACCCCTAGGTCTGAGCATCCTCTGAGAGAATCTGAAATCTGAAAAGAGTGGATTTGGAACTGAGCAGCGAGCTGATGTTTTGCAAGACCGTTGGAAGGAATTTAGAAAAACTAATTTGCCAAAAACAAGTGTCAATATACTTATAATAGAAAAAAGCCCTCAAGTGTCCTGTGGTGGTATGAGCAGAACATTAGTCTCTATCATGGATAGATGGCAAGAATTTTCTTTGGAAGCATGTATAAGAACTGGCGATATATGATCTTTGTTTGTTTGTTTTAGCATTAAATGAAGCTCAAATTAACTTTCAGAGCATTTATTTTGTGCTAGAAATTTAAGACACCTAATATATCTCAAAAGCACCTACCCTTTGGGGAAAAAATAAGTCCAGAATTCATGTTCACGAAAAATAATTGGATTATAAAATTCATCAGGCATAGCAGTTATTTTTTTTTATATAAATGAGCAATGTTTATTTAGAAAAACACCCACAACCAAACTGCAAAGCTAATCTTCCCATAGAGCTAAGGGCATATTCCAATAAGGCTTTCCCTACATTTTCAGCAAGAGCTACAATAATAAGCTTCCTTCTGAAGGAATAATCTTGTGATTTCATGCAAGAAAGATCTTTCCTTGAGGTGAGTGAGATATGAAGTTGTGAGAAGTTACAGTTAGAATTGTTAGTTTGCTTTCCCCTTTCTGACCAAATAACAGGAGAATATTTTCTTGTTTTCCTGGAATCCTTGATATTTTTTTTTTCTAGAAGCAAACTGGATATTCCAAATGCCTGAAATCATTTAGCCTAAGCCTCATGTGGTGTGTTTATGTAGCTGAGGTGCTAAAACCCTGCCAACTTACTAAGTTCTTTAAGTTTCACTCTGTAGGTGAGCCAAGTGGTGTGCTTTCTCAGTTTCCTGGCAACCAAGGTTACTGGAGAGCTGTCCTAAACTTGTATTTTAGGAGCACCTACTATGTGCCTTGTTCCACCAGCCATCAGAGAGACTGGTACAGGACTATAGCGTAGGAAACTGTCAACTGGGTGTTCTGCCATCAAAAGCAAGAATTACAAGAATCCCCCTCAGCAACAAAGGCAGGAAAGACTACTGTTCTTCTCAATACATTCAAATAGTTAAACCTCTGATAGTGCAAGTCCAAATGCGATAAACATTCAATCTTAAAGGTAAGCTTTGAGTTATGAAATCAGAGAATTATATAAATTATTGAATTGTCGAAAATAGGGTTCTGGATTTTCTCTACGGTGTTCAGGTGTTCAGTTAACACAAAGCACAGCCATTCATCTGTGGAAAAGCTATTAGCTCTTGGGCTGGGGTTGTGGCTCAGCGGTAGAATGATTGCCTGACAGTATGTACAAGGCGCTGAGTTTGATCCTCAACACCACATATAAAATAAAGGTATTGTGTCCAACTACAACTAAAAAAAAAATTTAAAAAGCTCTTATTATCCTTATCTTACCTCCCACTTCATTCTGTTCCCTGTTTTCCAACTGCTTCCTAACTTCTCAGTTTTCCTTTGAATCTATGTCCATACTCCAAAAGTGAGATTAAAGCTAACTCAAAGGTTTTTACAGTTTCTCCTTGTTGCTGATGCTTAGTCTCAAGCGTAACCACTTACAGCTGTATGCAGCTGCCCCTTAGCTGCTTCTGACCTCCAGATCTTTTAGACCCACCTTCATAAATCTCAAAGTCACTGTTTGTTTTAAAAAGTCTGTATGTTTATGAATGTGTGCGGATGTAATATGTATGTATATAATATGTATGTGTTTACATATATGTTCACATGTGTGTAAATATACTAAACAAATATGTATATTCTGCTAATAACAATAATTTTCAACAAAAATAAATTGGCATGTGTCTAAGGTAAACATTCTCTAAATGCAATTCTTTATATTTCAGGAGACCTGGAATTCTGTATTTTTGAACTGAAGACTTTTTGTGTGTGGTGAATCATCTCTGTGAAGTCAATATTAACTGGATTCTCTTCCGTTGTTTCAAAGAGAGAACCTGGCTGCAGGCGGAGGTGGGGCTCAGTAGTAGAGCATGTGCTTAGCGTCTGAGACCTTGGGTTCCAACCCCAGCAAGGGGGGAAAGAAAAGAGAGAAAGAGCTTTGACTATATGCATGTGATGCGCGTGGACAAAAGAAAATTAGGTGACCCTATTATGACTATGCAATTTATTGTTAATCTAACTGAAACTTGACCCTGCTCCTTTCATTGATCAGAAGATGAAAACATTTAACTCTTAGGGATGTCAAAAGCATACAGAACATAAGTAATCAATAAAGTGATGTGTGAGGATTGTGAGAATACACTCATGATTCAGGTAATGAATTATTTTGTAAACATCAATAACATGCTTTTCTAAAAAAAAGTCATTATTCAAAAAAAAAAAAAGAGTATTCACCAAAGAAATATGACACATAAAGGAAGAAAAATAAGACAATTAAAAAGAAATCTAGTGAAATCATGCGATGTCACTGAGCTTACAACCCCGCTTCTGTGTTTGATTTTATATCTGGCATAAATATTTTCTAACTGCAAGTTGATTTATATGACTGTCTTAAAATGCTGTTATGACAGGGACTTAAAAGTTTTAAAACTTAAAAAAGTTTATATCATTGGTCTCATTGATATATTTTTAAATTAAAAAAATAAACGCAACATATGTAACTTCTATAGGACTTCTCTTTTAAAAAAAGGAATACGTTTTAGAATAACACCACTGCAGGCTCAGTTTTACTAGAAAGTATGCCCAGTTCTCCCCCTGCCCCCTCTTCACAAGAAAATATGTAGTAAAGCACTCTTAGAAGTATCTTTTTACTTTTTTTTTTTTTTTTTAGTAGTAATTTTCTTTTCAGAATTGTCCCCTGAATGTAGAGGCAGTATGGAGGGAATGGGAGGTTTCCTTTGTACTGGAGAAGGTTGAGCAGAAACAATCTCTACCTCCTCGAGGTGACTATGACACTGTGGTCCCCTGAGGACAAGTAAGACTAGAATTGAAGTCCTGGCCTATATCAAAATGTGAATAGACTTGTGACTTAATTTTTGTAACTTTGATACAATATAGAAAAGTGCATTCACCCCTAAAAAAAAAATCAGGAATGCCTGTGCCAATTACAAAGGGAACTTGCATCTTCTTGGATTCAGTAGCATCCTTAACAACACCCTAAAAACACACTTTCCCCCCGGGATAAAGCTCCTAGATGCATTATTATTATTAGAATTATTTTCTATTAGTTTTTACCAGCATTGAGCAAGAGATGATAATCATTTCAAAAGGAATTTGAGAATTCTTACAAATCTTTCAAGTTCCTTCTGTAACCAGTATTTAATTATGGGGAATCTGTAAGAAGTATTATTACCAACCAAGTCCTTAATGGACCAATACAATAACGAATCTACTTTAACTGCCCAACTCTTATTTCTATATCCACCTAGTTTCAGGAAATATGAATCTGGTAAACAATTCCTTGATTGAAGTGACACTCTTCCTAAGAGAGATATTAGATTAAGTGCCATCAGAGGAAATAAATTTCAGTATTAGGTAAGATAGAGATGGACTGACTTCTTTTTCAGAAATCCGACTTTTTGAGAGACTGGTGGAAGACAAAATGTCAAGAAGGACTCCTGTTAGAACAAGTGCTTAGGATGGTGTTTAATATAGCAGGGAGCCAAGATACAGTAGTAGGACACAGTAAAGAATATGGAGTATGTGAATACAATAAAGAATTTTGGTTTATGATCTGCCATCTGTTATTGAGAAGAATAAGTTAGGGAAATAGATGACTTTCAGTTCTCCATACATGCAAAGTTAAGATAGTTATTACAAAAGTTTTGCTGTTGCATGTGCTGAAAGAGAAGCATATACATTTAAACATTTTCAAAAAATAAATCACTCAGTAGGCTTAAGAAAAATACTTTAGTTCATATTTCATTGATCTGACCTTTGGGTTCAAGGTCAGGAAATGAATCCAGAATTAAAAATGAACAAAACACAAAACAAAACCACACACGCACGCACACACACGCACACACATACAACAGAAATTAATCATTTACCATGGAAAAGGCATTTCCAGTCTCAGCTAACCTCGACTAGTTTTTATTGCATTATTTTTGAAATGCCAGGAACTGGCTTTGGCCATAATATTTACTGTCCAACTAAATTGTAGCTGTTATTATGCAATTGCTTGCAACAATTAGCTAAACACCATTATTTGACAAATTTCCTCAAAAGAGACAGATGCTGTAAGGTGTCTAATACACAGAGCCAAGTCACAATCAGTCAGTAACAATCAGTCAGACTGGGGCTGCAGCCCAAGGACAGAAGTTTGTAAACCCTTGCTCAAGGAAGGAGTTTCACACCTTAATATTTTGGAAAATATATGTTTGTCCCAATTCTTCAAGTTATTCCCTTTTTCAGGAATGAACTGCAGGACCAGCTAAAGAGGGGGGTGGGGGTGCGGTGGACACAAACTCTAGATTCCTTTTTAAGGAGATCAGGAGAAGAGAAGAAAAAAAAAAAAAAACAGAAATGCAAATATGAAATGGTAATGATATACAACATGGAGAAAAGAAACATCATGGGACCTGCTAGCAATTTCCACCAAAGCAGTAAACCTTTTAACTGACAGAAATTCAGTATGATATACACATTAATCAACAACTCCACCATTACTAGGGCTGCTGTTTAAGCCAAAAAATTAACTACAATATTCAAAAACAGAATTCTCATAAGATTTGAGAAAAAATAGAGTAAAAAGGCAATGTTAGCTAAGCTCTTAGCTAAATCCACTCTTAATGGCCCCCAGTATTTAAACTATCATGGATTAAAGCCATGAAAATAAAAATTTCAATTTGAAATTTTATTAGCATGTTGCTAAAATGGTCAATAAAAACATCAACACGATAGGCTTTGTTGACATAGTTGGAAAACTGCTCTCTCCTTTTTAAAACTTACTTTCCATTTCCCCACCTTCTAAGATTTCTATGTTAGGAAAAGCCAAACTAAATATACTGGCTATGGTGTTGTCATAATGCTGGTTTCTGGAATGTTGCCGTGTCCTCCCCCTCCCACTCCTCCAATCCCTTTAAAAATATGACTATTTTTGAAATGCAGCCCGAGGAGGGAGTAATCAAGGGTTCAGAACAATAAGCGCCCTTCTGCACCCATTCAAGTTCCCAGACACCAGGTGAACTATCTCCTTTTCCAGGGTGGGGCCCACTCTCCACATGAAATTAGCCATGCCATTGTCCTCCCTGGACCAGAAGGCTTCCCTTCAGCCACGGAGGGAGACTCACAGGCAAATGCAAATGTGGGTGGGGTGGCGTCTGCTTCCTCTGGTGCAAAGAACAGGAAGCAAAAACTATCTAGCTTAGCCCAGAGCCTGGAATAAAGTCAGGAGACCTGGGGCTGGAGAGCTGGAAGAGTCCCAGGCAGCCTCAGGATAACCCAGAGTCCCGAAGTGCTCTCTCACAGAACTATTCACAAGTGCACAAGGGGCAGGCTTGATTTCTTGGAAATCCTGCATTCTGGGGTCACTTTCATACAGGAGGTGAACTGGACCTTGAAAAGACCAATCCTCGCCTCCGACTGGCCTGTATGTGCACATTTGGGGTGGTGAAGGTCCCTTTTTAGTAATGGGTAGTTTCCCTGTCAGGTGCAAGCCACTGACCAGCGACTCATGGGAAAGGTCACGTCCCCGCTCCGCTCCCCTCTGCCCACTTCCCTTCTTCCCTTTACAACTCAAGGGAAAAGCACTCTCTTGGGTCTCCCAACACCGTTACCACCACTGGGGCTCTCAGCCCCGCGCGCAGCTGCGCCCTTTCAGTCCAGGGTCAGTTCCTGAGACTTCCTGCCGCTTGCCGGAGGGGTGCGAGGGTGCAGTCCCCGCACTGACCACCGGCGGCGGACGCACGCGGGGGTGGGGGGGATCAAGAACTGCCGGCCGCTAAGCCCGGAGGCAAAGACAGGAAGGGAGCCCGGCGCTGGAGACTGGCGGGCAGGCAAGCTACTCCTTGTCGTCCACGAAGTCGGCCAGCTCCTGGAGCACTCTCAGGCGGCCACTGGCGTCGATGCGGCGCTTTTCGCGGATGAGATCTTCCAGGCTGTGAAACCTGGCGGTGTGGATTTTGTTTTCCCCCAGGTGCACCTTAAGATAGTACTGCTGCTGCGGGGGCTGCGTAGCGGCCGGCACCTCCCCTCCGGCTTTGAATTCCCGCTTGCCAAAGCGGCACCAGGCGGCGAAGCTTTCCGAGTTCGTCCAGCAGATCTCCTCGCTCTTGAGGCCCAGGTGGCCGCAGGCGTTCTGCACCACCAGCTCGGCCACCAGCGGGCGGTAGCGGTACCAGCTATTCACCACCCGGCCCACGTTGGCCGCGCCCGCCTCGTACAGGCTGTCCTGGCGGATCTCGCCTTGGTGCAGGTGGATGATGTGCCCGCCGCCCACGTATACCGCCCAGTGCGGGACCGGCGCGGGCGGCTCCCGAGCCGGCTGTAGCCACAGCAGCTCCAGCAGGTCGCCGGGCTCGCAGAGCGCCGGCAGCGCCGTGACCGCGTAGACGCTCAGGTCCGCGCCCTGAGGGCCGCCGCTCACTTTGGAAAAGATGCATTCCTGGCCCCGAAAGGCGGAGAACTGAGTCTCGTTAAGGACTAGTTGGTGCAGCAGGTGGTGGTGGTGGCGGCTAGGGCTCTCCGGGCAGGGGTTGCAGCCTGGGGGGGCCTTCACGCCAAACTTGTCGGGTTGCCCGCGTTCGTCCAGGTCCTCCTCCTCATCTGAGAAGAAGTAGGCGACCCCGACCCGAAGCTCGTCCTTCTCAATCCCGGACGGGTCCCCTGTGGGCAACTCGCTGTAGTTGAGGTGGGTGATGCGGTCCAGTTGGTTGCCCATCAATGACGCGGCGAGGCGAGGGCCAGGAACTGGGATCTGCGGAAGGAAAGGAGAAACAGACACCATCAGAGTCGGTGGGACTCTAACGTCCCTCCAAGATGGACAGTGCCCCTGGGACTTGCCCGCCCGCCCGCCCACGCCCCGCACTATTGTCACCTGCGCCAACCGAGTTCCCCGTGCCTCGCTGGGGTGGGGAAGGAGGTGCAGAAGCCACCAGTCCCGCGGGCCAGAACGGACGCCACCACACCGCCTCCGACCCCGTGCGGGAAGCCTGTTCTAACTCCCACAAGAGAAAATGCAGGCGGGCTGGAGATTATGCGAGGTCCCAGTAGGAAGAACACGGATTGTGGCAGCGTGGGAGACAGACGCCCAAGGAAGGACAGAGATGGGTTGGGAGGCAGAAGGACGTCTAAGGCCCTAGAGATTGAAGAAAGCTGCGCCCACATTTTAAGTCCCCACCCTCTCCAGCCCACCTCCCAGTTTTGCCTTAGGTTGCACACCACCCCTGACCGCGACTCATACAATGACAATTGGATACATTCGCAGGTATTCACTAAATGCCAGCAAAATTCTGCACAGTGACACTGACAGGCTGGTACATACACCCACAATGACAAACCTTCGCGACGACACATTTGGCACACTTAGACGCCCTCCCCCCATTAGAACACAATTCCAAACCGAGCTTGCACCCTTGCTGATGCATGTATACGCAAGCGCCCAGGCACACCTGCCCACGCAGGCAGGTGCACTCTGCCCCTTACTTTGCTTGCTTTTAACCCAGCAGAGCCAGTCGGACTGCGCCAGGGCGAGGCTGCTCTAAAATAACCTAACAAAGAGGCCGGGAAGCCAGTGCAGAATATTAGTGCGGTGTGTGTGTGTGTGTGTGTGTGTGTGTGTGTGTGTAGAGGTTTACTTTCAGCTCAAAGACCCCCTTCGTCCTACCCAATACACGATCCAAACAATCGGACGAAAAAAAAAAAAAAAAAAAAACACGTTTCCGAGTCAAAGAAAGCCGCCTCTCCGTACCGGTGATTTCCCTGCTCCTGAAACCCCAAACTCCTTTAAAGTCTCCTGGTCCCCATGGGTGCTGCGGGGACGGCGGTGGCGAGTGTGTCCCGGGCTGCGCGTGAGGCTGTGGCTCAGCTCTACCCCTCGCCGAACCTTGCGGTGCTGTGCCGGGCGCCGTACCGGTGCGCTCCGGTCTTCGCTCGCTGAGAAGGGTGCTCCACCTGGGCAGTCGGGGTTGGGCTGTGCTTTCCTACAGCCCCGCGGACGGCTCTAAGTAGCCTAAGCCGGGGCTCCAGGGCCCGCCCCGAAACTCGCTCATTGGCTGGAGTAGGTGCCCGGGCTCTGCCAATCTCAGCTGGAGAGGGCGGGATCAGGGGCGGGTCTCTGGTGCGCTCCACCTCGCCCGGCCCCCGCGCACCCGAACGCACACAGCCCCCAGGAGCGTAGGTGTGAGCGCGGGCGGAGAGCGCTAGCAAGGCGCGGCACGGCTGTACGGCACTGCTGAGCGGTTTCACCCGCGTCCCCAGTCTCCTCGGAGCTGATTGTAACTGAGCTGATTGTAACACAGTCCGCCTGCGTTCCGTGTTTTCTGTTCCCCAACGACAGACTCCAGGAGGGAAGCTGAGTCTGGGGGTGGAGAGAAAAAAGAACAATAAAACACCATGTACGCATCTCGGTCCAGGCACTGCGGGTATTCGGGGGCAGCGACAAAATCATCTGAGGGGGGTCCAGGGGTCTGTGCTGCGACTCCAGAACCTCGGTTTCTGACGACCCTTGGGCTGGTCCTTGGCTCAAAGACCCATTTCAAGCCCAGCATAGAAGCTTTTGAAATTGCGCTGGTGGCGTTTAGCCCCGTTGCTGTCAGCCAAATGAAGGTGCTGACCCGGTGCCGGTGCCTGGTTTAAAAGGAGAGATGTGTCAATTGCGACCCAAAAGTCTGAGGGCCTCTTCCCTGACTGTGCCTGGTTTTGTCCTCCATATGTGTTATTATTATTATTATTATTTTTTTCTTTGAAAGAGGTACATCTCAAGTGCCGACGGTAGGACTTGTGTTTCCTAAACCCCAGAATCGTCATTGGTAAGGAAGTTTTGTTTGGTTTTGAGGGAGAATGGTATTATTCAGTAATTCCTGACTGCGTTTCTGGATGAAAACTTAATGAATGAATCCCCCCCCCCCCATATTGGTTGCTAAAAAATGACAGTCACAATACAGAATTCTAGACCAACTATTTGCAGAGTTAGAACGTTAAGCCTCAAGGAGTTCCTAGACTTCTAACTCTAGTCTCCACGATGCTTATGCTTAAGACCAGACTTGTGCTATCTATTTATTTATGCCAGGGATCAAACCCATGGCCTTGTACAAGCTTGTACGTGTATCTCTCCAGGGAGAATTTGATGTTTCCTCTTTGTACCCCCTTCACAGCTGGAACAGACTCTGTTAGTACACCTCCTCTGTTTTATTACACACTTGTGTTGATTTACCTCCTTTTTACAAACTGAACTCCATGAGCATAGACTTGCATGGGTACACAGCTTTGTATCCTTGGCCTCTTTATCAGTGCTGCGTATACAATAGGCTCCATGGGAGCAATAAAAAGGAAAATAGTCTAGAGTGACCACTGACACCTTGCTAAGAGATTTAAAAAGGTGATTTAATCCCCATGTCTGAATTGTAATGAGGAAACTAAGGCTCCAATCCCTGGGCCAGCATTCCATCTGGAGTTGTGGGAAGTTTAGCCAGTTGTGAATCAGGCTATAGTGATTTGTTGAATGAATAAACTCTTGTTTTATAACATGAGAAAGCTGGTTTTTTAGAAAAGTTAGCTGCTTGGCCCAAGGTCACATGCAGAGTGATGCATATTATCTAAGTGCTTTTTTTCTTTGACAGACTGTTCTGCTTGAGTATTTTGAAACTGCCAAGCCTCCAGGTCCTATTTGCTTTCTGAAGGTCTCTGCCTACACTCATAGGTTCTTGATGTAGTGATTTGTCAAAGTAGATGTTTAATAAGTATTGTGGGAGAATCATTTTAAAATGGCCACCTGTATACATTTGATTTACATAAATATTTTCAGAAATTTGTCCACTGTCCACCTGCCAATTTATTAGGAAACAAGTTGCCATCCTTGGAACTGACCATAGGTTATACTTTTTTTCCTGTAAATAATAAACAACTCATTTTGGCCCTGGAGTTAAGAGAATTGAACAAGTAGTTTCCAAGACCAAGAAGTGAGTTATTGGTTTTTTTATAAGCTGGACTTTGGGGCTGTCTGGGAGGAGGAATCTGAAGAGCTCACACTGATGTCTAAGAGGCAGTCACTGAAAGCAGCTCAGCATTTGACTCTGAAGACCCCCTATCCCTTTTTAAACCTCCTCTACATCCCCAAGATCAAATTTTGCTCACAAACATTTTTAACCTATATGCTGTGTCCGGTCCTGCTTGTCCTATTCCATACTACTCCTGGCTATAGTGTAAGCAGGCCACTTACTGCTTTGTATCCAACACTTTCGAGCATAATGAATATAAAATAGTTTCAGTGCTTGGAGAAACAGTACCTCAACTTTAAAATACCAATATGCAATTTTTTTTTTCATTTTCCTCCCATCCCTTCCCTTCTGCCAGAATAAAAGTCTTACTGCTTAGTAATTGAGGGAGAATAAATACCTGGGAGCCCCCATGAAATGAAAGGCAGAAGAATGCACTGATTTGGAGGCTTGGGAAATAAGGGAGCTACCAAACCAAGAAGAGGATCTGTACCTTGTAGGCTTTGGGCATTTATGAAGGAAGCTAAATAAAAAGCCAAAGGATGGCAACATTATAAAACATTTCTTTTTATCACAAATGTTGTTTGCAAATTGTTTTTTTATTGTTACACTAAAGATTTAACAATGTCATCAACAGTAGAATACACTCATCAAAGCACAACCAAAAGCCAACTAGTTTGAACTGTATTTCAACACTTGTGATCTGGTTAACTGGGTCTGTCACCCTAAACTTTGCAGGTCAGATTGCTTACCTGCAAAATATGGATAATAAAAATATCTCCCTCATGGGGTTGTTTGGAGTTTAGATGTAAGCATAAGTGGACTATCTGGTGCCTAGTTAGCTTTCAGTCAGTGCTACCATATTATTATTGATGGAGGAGGGGGAGAGGGTCTCATACCCTACTTGTTCATGACTTGTTGTGGCTTGGAGATGGACTGTCCTCCAAAACTCACGTATTGGAAGCATGGTCCCCCATGCATTAAGGTTCAGAGATGAGGCTTTTAGGCAATGATTAGACTGTGAAGGCTCTGCTGTGTGGACTAATCCATTTGATGGATAGCTGGATAGACTATTAAGAGGTGGGACTTAGCTGGAGGAAGTAGATCACTGGAGTGTGCCCTGCAAGGGCTAATCTTCAACTCAGCCTCTTCCTCAAAAACTCAGTCTCTCTCTCCCTATTTCCCCATCCCAGTTGCCATGAGCCAAGTTACTGTTTTCTACTATGCACTTCTTCAATGATGTTTCTGCCTTGGAGTCAGCTGACCATGGACTGAATCTCTGAAACTATGAGCCAAAACAAATGTCCTACCTCCAAGTTGTTATTGTTCGGTATTTTGGTAACAGTGATGGAAAGCTGAGCTACATGCAGCTGTGAAGTTCTGTCTTTCCTTTTCCCCAGGGAGAACCTAGCTCTCTCTCTGCTAGGGTGTCTAGCACTGTCCCTGTCTGGGGTGTGGGGTGTGGAATGTTCCTGTTTTAGGGTGGTGAGAGTCCTGCCTATATTTAGGGTACTTCCAGGCTTAATGCTTTCTATAGAATTCTGTATGTGAGACCTTGGGCTAACCACATCTGGGGTCACAGAGGACTATGAGTCTCTTTAAATGAACATTTTCTGCTATAGGAATAACAACCAACTCATTTTGGCTAGGAGTCATTCAGCTGCATGATGTTTCTATTAGTGCCATTGTGGGCATCTTCTTCCTTCCTTCTTTAGCAGTGTATGAAAAGTTTTCTTTCAAATTTTGCTGACCATGTCCTTGGCTCAAGCTTTCATCCATTAAAACTGGCCCTGGATGGAAGGGTTCAGAAGGGATGTGCATTTTCCTTCAGTACTGCTTTATATCACTGTTTTCTAAAACATGTTTTTGCTTTTAATTGTATGGCCTATTTTAACATTTGTCCTTTAATGAAATGAAATGTCCTATTTCCTGTTGTTGGCTGCCTTAGGCAGTTATCATGCTGACCCTCATTGGGCTAAAGAATACTCTGTAACCTTCTCCAGCAGAGGCGGTGCTGTGGCTCCAGCAACCCAGTCCCTCCCTTCCAGCATATGGCTAAATGCCAAGTTCATGCATACTAGGGTGGGTGCTGTGTGACTGAGTTCTGCCCAATGGAATGTGGGCGGGAGTAGAGGAAGCCACTCTCAGGATGATCTCCGAAAACTGTTAACAAGGTCTTCCACAAACTCTCTTTTCCCATTGGTGATACATAGAGGATCTATGGTAGAACTCTTAGGATCTGATAGATGGAGGAGCCACTAGATGGAAAGAGGCCAGGGTTCCTGAAGGACTGCTTAAAAAACAAACAATATCTCCTCCTGAACAAATGCATTGGACTGTGATGGAAGGAAGAAATAAATCTTATTGGTTAAATGTGGTACTTTGTTATAGAAGTTAAGTCTCTACTGGTTCATGTATTCTTCTTCATTGTAGATGTATCTCAAAATAAGAAATATCCCTACCCCTGTTGATAATGGCTGTTCTCATTATCAAGGTAGACTTTCCCGGGGTCTTTGGAGCATCTCAGCATGTTCATCCAGAATTTCTTTTTAAAAGTTTTTGCTGATGTTCAAAATCAAACCCACAGTCTTGTGCCTGCTAAGCAAGTGCTCTGCCACTGAGTTACATCTCTAGTCTATCATCCAGAATTTAAAGAAGTTAACAGTGGATGCACCTGTATCTTCTGGATACTACCTCTTCTGTCCCTACTATTTATACTCCGAATCCTCTGAGCTTCCACGTGATTAACTGACCCAACTCACTAAATGTCTTACCTGCTTTCTGCTTTTTCCAGACCACAAAAATGGCAGCATAAACTCCTTACAGCTAAGGCTACAGAGAATCCTGCTATGCTTCTTCCCTTTACCTGCCTGCATGTCCAGTTTTCTTAAGTGCTCTTCTCTGAATTTGGCTTCCACCTTTTCATGCTTTCTTATTAAAGTATCTTTGGTGGCTTCCCATCATTGAATCTTTCATCTGGGTCCTCTCCCGGTTTCACGAGTGGGTCTACCCCCACATTCGTGATGGGTGAGTCTTTGCTTGGGCCTCGGTCAGTATCACCTGCATGCTGCTTATTCTTCTGTCTGACTTTAGTATTTTTCCCTGGCTTCCTCATCTAGCTTCCACTAAAGATGCAAAACCCTTTCAGGTGTCAGCCCTTCTAATATACCTGTCCCTTCAACCCATCTAATCAAGACCGTCCTTTATGCTTCCATAGCACCATGTGTATTATATTGGCCATGAGATGTGTCCGGAATGTGTCAAAGGACTTGTCAAATAGAACTGTGGTCATCTGTTGCTTTTTGAGTATCTGAGGAAAAATCTCCAAATTTAACCAAATTTGTATTCCATTTGCTGAATATGAGGTTTGGTGCATGGTGTGTACTCAATGCCTACAATTTCCCTGACGCTGTGTGAATGAACAAGGACTCAGTATTACAGAGCAAGCTGTCAGTGTTTCTTTTTACTTCATCTTTTACTACTTTGAGTGCTCTAACACCTACCATATGTATTAAATTAGATAATGTGAGAGAAGGTTTCCTATGTGACATATACAGTATTGCAGTTCCAAGGGGACCTCTAGTATTATGAAGAAATCTGGTAAATATATGGATTTCCAGACTTTATCCCCAATCCACTGGAAATGAATTTCAGGATTGGCTCTAGGAATCTGCATTTGGAGCTGTCTCCCAGGCCTTCTGAGTGCAGTACAATAATCTCTAGTCAAACACTACTCAAATGTAAGAAATTCTTCTTCATCTCTCAAGTACAGTGACAACCCTTGAGGAGGCAGCACTTAATCAATACTTGGAATCATGTTCTCTGGACATTTTCTTGTCCATTTCGACAGAAGAAAGACACATTTTAGACTTACCGAGACGGAGTTGGTAAATAAAGGAATCGGTTCGTGTTCAAAGGCATGTGGAGTCAGGTGGCTTGTTTAGAAGTCAAAGTATAGGTAGATCTGAGGTTTGATCTTTCTTTCTCTTGTTTAAGCTTCTGTGCCCCACTGTGCTAAAAGGCCGTGGGAAGAGTGAAAACCTGCATGAGGAAGGAAACTCTCTGGCCCTAGATGGTAAATTTGCCTTTTTGCTACTGGTTGTTTGATGATGAAAATCCTGGGTTTGTCTTGCAAAGGAAACTTATTCCTGTGCTATTTGTATTTCTTCTGGGATTCCCTTCTATGACAGTGCCGTTGCTGTTCCCGTGTCACTCTCTGGAAGTCGTGCTTTTTTTTTTTTTTTTTGTGTGGTACCGGAGATTGAACTCAGGGGCACTTGACCACTGGGCCACATCCCCAGCCCTTTTTTGTATTTTTTTTTTTTTTTTTTTTTATTAGAGACAGGGTCTCATTGAGTTGCTAAGTGCCTCGTCATTGCTGAGGCTGGCTTTGAACTCGTGATCCTCCTGCCTCAGCCTCCCAAAGTGCTGGGATTACAGGCGTGCGCCACTGCGCCCGGCGGAAGTCGTGCTTTTGATGACCCTTTCCCTTGACATTCATTTATAACTCCATCCATTCTCCTAGTTGCGCGTGAACATACTTAACTCTTCACATCTTAACATCTCCGGCCTGTGCACCTCCCGACTGCGTCAGTTGAGATACCCTCCTATCTTGAAAGAGTTGTGAGCACACACTGCATCCCAACCCATCACGGGCTTTCTGACACACCCACTATCCCACCGCACAGCCGCCAAGGCTGGTGTGTGTGTGAGGGAGCAGTGGTCCACTGGTATTGGTCTGATGGATACTTTCGGGTTCTTACCCTGCTAGACTTCTGAGAAGCGTGTGGCAAACGTGATAAGCTCTTTGTTTGCTGTCCACCATGCCACACTCTCCTGGTTTCCCTTTGGCCTCTCTGGCTGTCTGTCTTACCGTGTTTCCTGGGCTCATTTCCTTCAACTTGTCCTTTCACTATTGGTTTTCTTCAGGATTCGGTTTCCAGGTTGCCTTCTGAATGCATCCTGTTCATTATCGCGTCGGCCTCGTTGCCTTCTATCCCTTTTCCACCTGAGGGTTCCTTAGTGGAACTACAGCCCCAAACATGGAGGACATGGCCCTGTAGCGTCCTGCAGCAGTTGGAGGTGCGGTGCCCCAGGCTGAACACTCCTTTGGTCTGGAGACCTGTGCTTCTCTGTGTGTCCTTCATTTTGTTGGTGGGCGCCATTGCTGTCCCAGGGTTGCAAGCCAAAACCCGGGACTTATCCGCCATTTTTCCCTGAGCCCAGGTCCACATATGACCAGCCTCGAGTCTTGTTGGGTCTCTGTAGTGAATACTTTTCCTCATCTTCCCACATTAGTCCATTCCTAGGCTGCCACCTTAGTCCCAGTCACCAACAATGCCTGTCTGAATTGTCGCAGCTGTCTGCTAATTGTTCCCTGACCCTAAGTGTTGCTCTCCATGTTCATCTCCCCAGACAGTACACAGAGCAATTTCTAAAATGTAGATTTCTTGAGGTCATTTCCTGCTTGAAATTCTCAATAATTCCTCACTGCCCTTGAGACAATCTCCCAAAGCCACGCGGAGGCCTCCTGCTCTCGCCCCTGCTCGTTGCTGTACCCCGTCTTTTGCTACCTGCTCTCTTGCTTCTTGCTTTAGCCTTACTCATCAAGAGTGCTTGTTTGTTCTAAGCTGTTGCTCAGCTTTGTTGACAGCCCGTGCTCTTCCTGTGTCACTGCCCGTGTCCCTCTGCTGAGATTCTTTCTTTTCGTCGTCTCCTTGCAAGAAAGTTCTTCCTTGAAGTCTGAGTGCAGATTGCACCTCCTCTTGGCAGCCTCTGTCCTGCCAGATCTTTCTCAGGTTCCCTTCCAGGTGTTCCCACAGTGCTGTTCTTTCCCTGATATGGAGACATTCACTGATTCTGTGTCTGTCTGTCTGTCTGTCCATGAGACTGAGCTAGTCAGGAGGAAGCCCACGCCTGTGCTGTTTCGGCCAGTGTTCTCACCACCGGGCACTGGCCGTGCTGCTGGGTGCAGCGTTACTACCCAGTGACTGGCTAGAATTGAAATTGAGTCACAGTCTCTCCCTCCCTCTCTCCCTCTCTCTCTCCTTTACCCACCCCTGCTGGCAGCTGAAATTCCCTTACAACCTATATCACAGGCTGGGGCATCTGTGACAACCTTGTAATAAATGCATTGCAATTGATAGAGACACTTAAGCACTTAATAAAAGTGGAAGGGTGTTTATTTTAAAACAGTCAAGTATGTTTAACTGGTTCTTCAAGGTGTTTTCTTCTCACATCACGACACATTTTTATAACTACCCATGGTGGTTCCTTTTGTTTTCCTTGTGTAGTATTTTTCTTTGTCATAAGAAGGTATTTATTTATTTTCAAGGTGTCCAAAGTTTGAATCTAACTAAAGACATAGCACAGAGTTAATAGATTACAGTTTCTATTTAGAAACATGTACTTAATATACCACTCTTGCAAACACTTACTCAGCCTATTTCAAAATCACCAAGGGCAAGGAACTTAATTTATGCGTGTGCTCTTCTTTCCATTCCATCATCCCTCTTGCTTTAGAGTTGCCTTAATTGCTGTCTGTGCTGTTGCCATTGATCCTAATATAGGAGCTGCTTCTCCTACCACAGAACAGCTTTAGTGTAATTCTATTTTTGATCGCTTGGTTCAAATACTGGCTCTGTTGCTTAGTTGTTGGATGGCTTTGAGTGAGTTGCTTATTTCCTGTGTGCCTCAGTTTATTCATCTTTAAACTGTGAATAATAATGACTTTTCTTAAGGGACTTTGGTAAGTATTACAAGAGATAATATATTAATGCACTTAGTACAGTGCCTGACCTAGAATAAGGTTATGATGACTGTTAGGTGTTGTTAAAGAATTCTGCCCTGCTAAGACAATAACATTTTTTTCCTCATATTCCTGCTTTAAAATGTTCTGCCTTATTCCATTTTTATTATTAATAATATAATGCAGGGAGAGGGAGACGCATTTTCTCTTCTCAGTGAAGCTCATGTTATGTATGGAGCAATCTCTAGGACATGAACAAATATAAACTAATGGAAGTTAATGGAAACTAATTTTTTAAAAGCATAGAGGAGGGAATTACTAGCTCTTGATGGAGTCAGAAGGAAGCTGTTATATGAAGAGGCTTTGCAGTAAAAACAGGACTTTTCTGAGCAGGAAAGAGCAGAAGGCAGCTATGCTGTGAGTGTCCACTCCAAACTCGTGTTGAAGTTCAGCTGCCTTCATGGTACCAAGAGGTAGAGCTTTTAGAGGCGATGAGGTCACGGGTTAGCGCTGCTATGGAGGGAGAGGCCCTGTCATAAAAGCCAGCTCTTCCTTGCTCTTCCTCCAGTGTGTTCTCTTGCTCCATCCTCTGTCCTGCGTGCTCACTTGCCCTTCTGCCAGGTTGTGACAGAGACGGGAGGCCCTCACTAGATGCGGCTGCTCAATCTTGGACTTCCCAACCTCCAGAACTGTGAGTTGAATAATGTTCTGTTTTTATAATTTCCCCAGCTTGTAGATTTCTGTTATAGCGGCAGAGAACAGACTAAGACAAGAGGGTCTGAGTAAGGAGGGTAAGGAGCTACATATGTAAATGTTGGAGTCTTTAAACAAACCAACCAACCAAAAAACCCTGCTCATTTCACAAAGCACAGAGCGGTTTGATATGGGTAGATTGTATAGTAGGCATGGGCACAGTTGAGAAAGCACTCTACCCCTGGAATACACCTGGGCTCGCAGTGCCTGGTTTGTAAGGACAGGGAAAGAGACCAGAGGGACTCCACCAAAGGAGCTGTGGTAAGAGACCAGGTGTCTAAGTCAGGTGGGCTGCTAAAAAAAGACTACAGACTGGGCTGCTGACGTGACTGAGACTTATTTCTCACAGTTCCTAGAGGTTAGAAGTCCAACATCAAGGTGCCAGCCTGGTTGGTTGCTGGTGAGAGCCCATTTCCTGGCTGGCAGACTACCATCTTGCTGTGTGCCCACGTGGTTAGGAGGGGGAAGAGAACTTTCATCTTCTTAGAAGGGTCTAAACCCATCATGTGAGCTCCATCCTCAGGACCTAATCACCTCCCAAAGGCCCTAATCCAAATTCAAAATACCATGACATTGGGAATTATTGTTTCAACTTAAGAGTTTTGCAGTGTTCAGTCCATAGCCGCAAATAAGCCATTCTGAGGGTCTGGAATAAGTTAGAATTGGTAGGCACCTGTGGCAATATGTGCATTTGAGATATTTTGTATTTTTTTGCATGTTTGTAATGTGAATTAATGCACATTTATGTAATTTTTACATTTCTTCATGGAAAAAATAAGTTGCACTATTTTTGACAAAGTCATCTCAGAGAATAGTTATCCCCTTACGCTCCAACACAATCACTGTTCATTAAAAATGAACAACTTTAAAAAAAAATAAAGAAGCATCAGTGAACATTTGGATAATTGGCACAATGGGATGAACTCAGGGAAACAGTTGACCTCTAGCTTTCTGAATTGGACATCTAGCTCATACCTAGGATTACCTGGCATTCCTGGCTTCTAACACTCCCAACACTGCTCCACAAAAAAGCATTCTTATTCCTTTTCCCATAATTCAAACCATGGTCCACCAGCTGCTTGTGAATGCTTGGCTGCCATTACTCATTGGCTTGTTTCCTTCATGTTGTCTAAAAACACGACCCTCCTCCCTGCCTTTAGTGTGTTGGTCAGAGTGTTCCTTCCATGTTGTTGGAGCTTTGTGTTCTCTGTCTCATCTATTCTAGAAGGCAATTCTAATCTTGCCTGCCTGGGAGAACTACTCAAAGTGATGCTACTCTCTTCTACATCTGATTCTCCAATATATTTATTCGCCCCTGCCGCAGACAAAAATGCAACATTATGGTCATCGTTTCTCTTCCTGGATGCACGAGGAGATCATATACCTCTAGCTTCCTGGAGTTAATTTTAAGCCATGTGCCTGTGTCCTCAACACTGGGACAGTGAGGAGACGAGACGTGCCGCCGCATTGGGCCGGAGCAGCTGTGAGAGGCGGCAGCTCTCCTCTGTCCAGGCCTCAGCCTCTTCTGGTCATGCATTTGAAAGGAGGAGCTCCATTGTGATGAGCCTGAACAGTAGAAGGAACCGGGAATGGCAACTGCCGAAGACAGATAACTGGGACCCAAACCAGAATAAAACAAAACCAAAAAGCTTGAATGTGGCAGCTAATGAGGTTTTGGGATTACTTTATTAACACAGCAAGATTTAGTCTATCCTGAATAATTTGGCCAGTAATACTTGTATCCTTTTCTGGGAAGGAATAAAAAACTACTTAGATCCTTTCTCACATTGTCTTTCTTGGTTCTGAATAAGCATCTTTGAATGGGATTGCATGTTTCTGATACTAAATGAGAATAGATCATTTCAGATGGTTATACGTATATAACCATCATACACACACACACACACACACACACACACACACACACACACACATATAAAACCAAGAATTAGCCCCATCCCACTCCTGTTTCTCTTACACTTTTTTGCAGGAGCCCTGTTTGGGGATTGACTTTAATTGCAGTTGACTATGAGCCGTGGAGATTTGGCCATTGTCGCCACCCGTAGTCTCACGGGATTTGTTGCGGGATCTCGAGTGACTTGGCCGAGATTGCTGATCGGGTCAGCGCCATTTTAGGGTGTGTTTTTGGCGTGTGTTAGTCGTTATTAGAACCAGAGAGAAAAGTTATCAGAATAAAAAGCTGTTTGTCTCCAGTTTGCTTCTGAAGTTTTTCCCGCGGCTCCGTTTCTCCAAGCGCTTCAGGCGGCAACACTTTTTGTTTTCTTTCTTTCTTTCTTTCTTTTTTTTAAATATTTATTGCCTTTCAGTTAATTTATCAACTTGTGTACCTGACTTAATTTCCCAAAGTTAGAGACGGGACAGTCTTAATTGGTCAGAATTGGAGAATCTCCCTTAGTCATGTTTCAAGGAATCAGACTTTGAATTCATGAATATAAGAACCATAAAAGGCATGAACCATGTGTATTTCTGATTATTATTAGACCTCTGGATGTAGGCTGGCATCTGTATTATTTTGAGGGACAGGAATGCTGATCCTAGCCCATGTGTCATTAAGTATTACTGTGCTACCAGTCAAGACTGGGCCCTGCTTTTCCCACTTGTAGATAACACAATCTTTTATTGTGTTTTTCCTTAATATCTCTGTTTTGGTGTAATGCCACCAATTTGAAATGTGTATGTATTGCTGCCTGCCCTTGAGGACCTTCATCAAAATGAGGAGTCTTAACTAAAATGAAACACTAACAATTTCCTCCTGCCTTGCTGTTTATTTTGTAATAAAACCCCCTGCATCTGTGAGACTTTGATTTTTCAAGTTTATTATATCAAAAGTGATTTTAGAAACATTACAAATAATAACACATGATTGAAAAGCAAAGAGGAAATTTCATCTGGATGACAACGGCTATTCATAAAACCCTCCAGTAGTCTTCTTCCAGGGTGAAATATTGGCAGAATCTCTCACCTAATTCTCAGGGATGGTTTTAATAGAAAATCAAAACCACTGTACTTTCTGTTTCTTCATGTTTTCATACTTTCAAATGGAGTTGAATGCTCAGATCAAATCCTCTTTTGAGTATGGTTGGTGTGCACCTTTAAGGTTGGGGAGCATTATATTTTTCTGCTGTGGCCCCTGTTGGAAAAAGGGAGGGTGACGGTAAGAATTAGTTTTACTTCTCTGTGTCGACTCTGTCGCACCAAAGAGGAGGACCTGGAGGAAGGACTGTGGAATGTGAGTCCCTTCTCAGTTGGGGAATCTCTGGGTGGCTTTGAATTAGTAGGTGCCTTTTTATTAGAGCTCAGTTTACCACGTAAGTTAGGGGTCTGACTCCATCGTAAGTCTCAACCAGGAGTAGACATTGGAATCAGTCAGAGAACATCTTTAAAACACGCATTCCTGGGTTCTCTTACGGACCTGGATCAGAAAGTCTAGGAGAGTGGCCCAAGGCATTTTCAAATTTAAATCCTAAATTAGAATCCTATGGATGCAGGCATTGTCAAGATGGAGCAGTCTGGACTGTTGTTCAGGAAGAAAGACCATGGTGAGGCTTTGCAGCAGGGACCAGGAGAGGTAAGAGAGATCCTGGGACAGCTGGTGGCTGTGGAAGTGGGACTGCACAGTACATATCAGGGCTGTCACTCACGCTAAGTGGCACCTCCTTCACCACCTTGACCAGGCTCTGTATTTATTTGCTTTTGTTTGTTGGTTGCATGTATATGTGTCTATGTTGTAGTGAGTTCTTAAAATTAATTTTTTGGGGGCCTCTGCGGTTTCCTAGCAGTTCTGTGGGTGGGGTAAAATCCAATCCAGGCTTCACCCAGTTCATAGCTAGTTTAAGTCCATCCCTCATAGGAGAATTATAGGGACAAGGTGAGGGGAGAACCTGGCTGTGAAAATTGACAGACCTGTCCTTTGTCAGGTGGTCAACTTTATTCAGTTCAGTCTATATCCATAAATATCCCTGAGTCCTTGTAGTTAAAATGTAAGTGGGGATGGAAGGGAAAAGAGGGAGGGAGAAATGAATGCGATGAATAGTTAATGTTTTTCTTTCTGGACTGGCAAAAGCAAAGAGAGATTTACAAACAACTATAAGATAAGGAGGAGGTATGTAGGTACTAAAAAATACAGGCAGAAACATGAGATTCACAGAATTGCTCACTGTTGCTTGGTCAAGCAAGGGAGACTTTCTAGAAAAGCCTGCTAGGGCAGAATTCCCTTGTGCTGATTTTTGGGAGCAGCACAGAGGAAGATGCTAATTCTGCTTCATTTTGTAGTGTCCCAAATGTAGTGAAAAATCCTTCCTCCTAAAAGATGAATCAAGAATGAGACATTGCTTTCCAGTCACCACTGAAGGGCTTGTATATAACCTCTCAGAGTCATTCCATCTGTTTTAATTGTGGCCATGTCATTCTGTCTTGCAGCTGTCCTCTTGTTGAAGACAGGACTGGGTCTTCTGCTGCTTTTCTGCTTTTCCTCCCTTAATTGTGCTGGGCACACAGTAAGCACAAAATTAATGCTAGCTGAATCAACAAAGGTATGATTAATGTAGATGAATGCAACAGTAATGATCAATTAATGAAGATATCAATAACTAAAATGCCTTTTATTTAGACGAGCCCAGGGGATGTTGATGTCTCTAAGTGTCATTATGGTAACACTCTGTGCTTGGTATAAGACCGTGGTATCTCCCTTTAACAGAAAAACTGAGACACAGAGAGGTTACGTGGCATGCTACGACTGCACAGAAGGCATATTCGATAATAGATATTGATAATAACCTTCTCGCTTATCTGCTCATAGATCACAATAGCATGAGGTGGAAGGCAAAAGGATTAGTTGCATTTTGCAGGGCAGGACCTCAGGCTCAGAGAGAGGACACGTCAGGTGGAAGGTTGGTGGGGAGGCCATGGCTCAGGGACGTAGTGCTGCAGAGAACACACTTTCACAGGTGCCAGGGGTCCCGGTGTGAACCACTTAAGTGCAGGTCAGGGTGGGGAACACTCTAAGGGAGAACAAGTGGGCTAAAATGGGTCAGTTGGGAGGAAGGGACTCATGAGTTTCTGGTGTTTATTTGTATCAACTGGGAAAAGTTACTTCTTTTTCCTTGAACCCAGTTCCTTTACACCCCAAAATGAAAGAGAGAGGCTAAGAAAGTTTGTAAAGTTACTTGCAGCTCTAGCATGCTGACTTGAATATGCCATATTAAAAATGATGACAGTTTGAATCACTTTAGAATAATGGCATACTTATTGATATTTATGATTCTAAAAATTCATTGTAGATAAAATTGTGTTTAAATCAAACTGTTCCCTTTAGATCCTTTAATATTGGAGGCATGTAACAGAGAGATGATTGAGATACAGAGTTAATATTTTCGGCATCACCTATTCAGGGAATGAAGCAGCAACATGTGGCACAGTCTCCTGCTCTCGCCTCTCTTCTCACCAAGTGTGGTCATGGAGTAGGACCTATTCACCAGGGTTCCTCTAGTTTTAGGGTCTCAGGTAACTCCTCAGTGTCTTCCTCTGAAAGTAAGAATAAGGTTGGGAGTGGTGGTGCACTCCTGTAATCTCAGCAGCTCTGGAGGCTGAGGCAGGAGGATTTTGAGTTCAAAACCAGCCTCAGCAAAAGCAAGGCACTAAGCAACTCAGTGAGACCCTGTCTCTAAATAAAATACAAAATAGGGCTGGGGATATGGCTCAGTGGCTGAGTGCCCCTGAGTTCAATTCCCAGGACCCCTCCAAAAAAGGTACGAATAAAATGGCCAGTTGTTTCCCTCCCCAGAGGAATCCTATGTCAATCACATGCAAAAACTGGCATGAAAACATTTTGCAAACTGTAGAGTACTGTAGGTGTGAGAGATTATTACTGTCCAGTGACCTCTGGTGCATTTGTGTGGGGACAATGGTAAGCTACCCTTGCCTGGATTGCTTATCTCCAGGTTCAAAGTTGGACTTAGAGAAGAGTGAGCCTCCGGTTTCTGATAGCTTTATCTAAATCCCTGGAATGACCTGGCTAACTTCCCAGAACCTCATCAAAACTTAGCGTGAACTGATTGGGTTGGCCAGCCAGAAATGAGAAGGAACACCATTGTGACCAGAAGGAACACCATTGTGACCTCACCTTTGGTGAGGTGCCTGATGCCCTTAAGGAATTCTATTTACCTGATCTTACTTACCTGCACATTATCACATCTGTGTGACCTTAACAAGTCACTTCCCTTCTCTGGGCCTGAGTTTCTTGCTCTTTCCAATTTCAGGGGCTTTGACCCGATGATTTCTGAGATTCTGTCCAACCTCTTGATTTAATAGTGTTTTTAAATGAAGGTTCATTCGTATAGAAATCGTCAGGGCCTCTCCGGTATGATGTGTCCAGGGCCAGCCTTACCCTGTGCTAGCAGGTGAGCAGCTCACTGGGTGCCCTGACAATGACTGTTTTCATTTTCTTTCTTTCGTTTGTTTTTTACCCCAACTGAGTTGAATGGGTTTCCCTGAACCACAAGCCTGCGGCAGATTTGAACCTGAGCCCTGCCGTGCTCTCTCAGAGAGGAGGGCAGCTCCTTAGCAGCTGCATGTAGGAGAGCTCTGGGAAAAGATGGAGTTGGGCACAAGGTGGAGCTGGCCCTCTGGGCCTCATGCTACCCATGCAGGTATGGATAAGGCACTGAACCCAATGCCCCAGATACCTTGTCACTAAAACATGGTGGTCACTGTATACTCACTGGTTAGGGAACTTTAATAGCTGAGATAATGCATGGACACAACAGGTGAAACCAATAGACAAGAGAGACCATGATTAGAATAATGGTAGGACAGGGCTTTCCATTGGGTGGCAGGGAGGAAGTGGACGCCCAGGGGCCCTCTGGTTCTGATAAGATTCATTTGATTTTGAACTTGGGTGGCATGTGCACCCAAGAAGATTAATTTATGATCATTCATTAATTTAGGTGATTTATCAGTCATTCATTTGCTGATTTATGAACCTTTCTGTGTCCATCTTTACAGCACAATTTTCGAATAGTAAAATATTAGACAGTTCAGGTAAAGCATGTGATGCCTCTGGGAAAAGGTAAGTATTCCGTGGATGCTTCTAATTGGGGACAGTTGTCGCCATCTGAAGCAAAATTGAGAATGATACCTCTCATTTCCCAGTCAGACCTCATGGGCTAAAGGAGTTCAAAGGCAGAAAGTGGTGCGTCCAGAGGCCCCTTGCCGTCAGTTCAACTCTGTCCTGAGCCTTACTGTCAGAGTTTGTTCCTCTCTGAGCCCCTCCCCCTCTTCCCTCCTCTCTCCCTCCCTCCAGGGGCAGAGGAGGGCATTGTACTAGCATTTTCCAAAATGCAAATGCACAGTGGTCACCTGCTAGACTTGCTACTTTCTTGTGTATCCCTACTTAGCTTCCAGGTGCCCTCCCTGTCACTCTCCAAGTCACTAATGTCCTCTTGCTGGACTGACTGGCCCACATCCCATCACTCCAACGGCTAATGATCTACACCTGGTCTAGAGCAGGACTTTTGCTCCCTCCCACCTGCTTTTTTTCCTAAATTCCTTCCACAATGGCCTACTTTGTCCACCAGGTACTCAGGTGATACTATGGAGGATCAAAAGTTTATTAACAGCTTTAACCCTCAAGGAGTCAACAGAACGACAGAGAGGAAAGTTTGTGAGGCTCCCTTGAAAACAAATGGACTTTCTCCATAGGAAAAATTACATACGCACATCATCTTAAAATGTCTTTATAATCTGGAACCAGCACTCAGACTAAAAAGGCTTTTGAGAACTGATGTAGTAAGAAATCCGTATGTGGTAGAGTTGGCGCTCCCTGTTAAATCTGTGCTCATTTGGGGTTTAGTCGTGCTTATCCTGAGTTGCAAGGTTGAATATGATACATATAAGACATGACAATAAAATGAGATAAGGCAATGGAAAATCATTGTCAACTCGCTTTTCTCATAGCAGAAAAAGTTATTAGTATCAATAGTAAGTAGTCAAAGCAAAGTCAAGGGGACTCCGTCTTCTTGGGTAAACATTAATAGGAGGTGCCATTGTCTGCTTCCTCTTCCTTAAGTACACACGAGAGACTGCATGTAATAGTCTCCCAGTTGAGCAGGACTATATGATTAGTCTTGGAAGTGACATCTGTCACCCCAGGAGGAGACAGTGAAAAGTCCACTTGCAATTCTCTAGCCTTCAATTCTCTTTCCTGTCAGCGAGGAGGCTTCATGTTAGGGTGATGGGGCCATGCAATTGAAGCTGACTGTATTGCTGAGAAGCCACCCAAGTGTCACTCAGACCCAGGCTAGAATTTACATGTGTGATATATAAACCTTTACGCTTTGCCACTGAGATTTTTGGAGTTGTTTGTCCCTGATTTTCCAGGCCTAATGCGTCCTCCGAGGGCACTGGCATTGAAGAAGAGAGGCTTGTTGATTTAGGTGGACCTTTCATTTTTAGAACCCGTGGTTCTTCCTTGTCTATACCTCGTCCTGTCTTCCTCTTCAAAACATAGAGCAGAATGAAACTGTTGGCCGCATGTATATGTCAAAATAAAAATAGCCATGATTTGACCTCTCTCGTCTGAAATGTTGGTGACTACGATTTTAACGGAATAATTGGTTACAAAGTGCCTGGTAACCATTGATAGAAATGTGTGTTCTAGTTCTTTCTCCAGGAAATTGCAGGAAGGGCATGCAGGGGAGATGAGGGTCAACACATGACTGCTAATGTGATTAATTAAAGAGCTTAGTACAAATGGTCGGCAGTATTTAGTGGTACCTTGGAGGGATTAGCGCTGGTTAAACACATGGGTGGCGGGGCAGATTAATGAATGATTCAGTTGCTGTGGAAGGGGTTGGATCATTTTTCAGTGGAGCAGTTAATAAACATCTTTACCTCCACATTACATGTGAGGGATCTCAGTTTAATCCTTTAAATACTTCCACCATCTGTAATTAGGTAATTAGTTTGGGGAGCATTGTAGCACATGCACAAAGAGAGAAAAACAACAAATGCATGTGAATAAACAAGAGCTGCTTATTTGATATCAAATCAGTGCTTCCCATTTCTTTCTTGGTGAAGTGCAGTGATCTTCCCTGGAGACCTGTTGCCCTTCGCTCTCTGCACAGAAACAGTGCAGATGGTTGCAGAACAGGGAACCCCAACTCTCCATCAAGTGCCTTTTTGTTAATTTCTGAGTAGGCGTCAGGGGAGGGCTTAAGCCCTGGCCCAGAAGGCCTGGTTCCAGCAGACACCCAGATCTGAGATGAGGCCTTGGCAAGCTGTCTTTGCTTAAAGAATGTCTGGCCAGCCATACCCAGAGTCATGCAGCTTCTGCTTCTTGTCCCCTTTTCTTTCTTTCTTTACTTACCCCCTTCATTTATCCTCTCCTTCCTTTTTTTTGTGACTTTTTTTTTTTTTTTTTTTTTTTTTTTTTTACTTGCCTTCCCAGCAGAGTTAGGTGCTACAGGCTGTTTAAGAACTTGCCTTTGACAAGTTACAATTTATTTGGAGTTTGAGAAATAAGACAGGAACCTATGCAATATCAACCAATCTTAATGCAATATGAGCTTTGTACCAAATTAGTGGCTCATATAAGAGGTCACCATAGGCCTTTGGGGCATTCCAGAGTCAACTTTTCTCCTTGTTGCTTCTTCTAATCTTCCCTAGTACATACTTTTATTTTCTTCTCTAGGTCCATGGCCCACGTGTGCCTGCCCAGTGTGTAGCTTTCACCTGTGGTGATAATGAAGTCATGGGTCACTTTTAAAATACCTTCTTTTGTCCATTGATAAATAATACGAGGACAGCATCTATGAACCAGGAAAGACAATTTTCAAGCAAGTTCAATGAAATGAAAAACTGGTGGATTGTTCTTTGTTCCTTGAGTTTCCAGAGATAAAGCCTCTTTCTTGGGAGAAGGAATAGGAAAGGGGAGAACTGGGGCGATTTTGAAAATGGATTGTCATTATTGTGAAGAATATTATGAAAGACATCAAGGCAGAAAGAAAAAGTATAAGCTATATTTATTGTTCCTTAAGAAAGTGTTTTCTGAGGAAACTAGAGACTTCAAGTACAGATGCCCAGGCAGTAATCCATGGCATCTGTGGTTTCTCCCTGTGACCCCTGACTAACTGGGAGCTGTGGCTCTGTGCCTCTGTGGCTCCATGTCACTGTCCAGCATCAACAGAAAGTGCAGTATGGCATATTCTACTCTGGGAAGAGATCATAGTTTGAAGTCTGGTTTCTGCTGAAAGTGCATTGCTGTTGTGCCATTGTACAGTTGAAAAAATGGTGAGTTGAACCATCATTAAGTCAGGGACGATATATTCTGGGTTCTCATCTTGAGTAGGTGGTGGTAGTAAATTGTGTTTTTCTTTTATTCTTTCTTTTGTTTTCAATGTGATATTTCTCTGTGAGGGGGCCATGTGAGACACCAAGATTCAACTGGTTTACTTTGTCATTTATAAACACACTCTTTGCCAGGCAATGCACTATGTGTTTTGAGTATGATCTCATTGAATCCTCATAACAATCCCAGGTAGACATTGCTAGGTTGGTATTATTATATCCGTTTCACAGCTGTGTACATAGAGCTGTTCACTGTCACTGAGCCAAACCCCCGAGGAGACAATGGTCTGTGTAGGCTGGAAGACTGGAGGCACTGCCCTTGCAAGGTAAGAGTGTCGTGGGGAAAGTGGGGGGCGGGGGGATCAAGAGCAATTCCATTAAACGGCTTGGAATGAGCTCACTCCCCATTTTCTCTGGGTCTTGTGCTGTTCACAGGCTGCCCCTGCATGCAATGTCACACATACCCCAATAAAGGGAAGTAACAGAGCTCTCTTCACAGAAAAATGTCTTAGTCCTCTGACTCCATCGATACTCTCCGTTTACCTGTATGTTACTTCATGGACCTAGTTGTCGGTCTTTGGTTTTGCTATCTTTTGTGTAGTCCCAATCTATTTTGGCACTTAGTACTTTTTTTTGAACAGAGATGTCCAATATTGGTCCTTTTTTTCATTTATCCGTTCATCTTGCAGACTTTTACGGGTGCCTGTGCTAGGCGCTCGCTGCAGAGGCATGAAGAGGCGTGATGCCCACATTCAAGGAGCTCACAGCCCGTTAGAGGAGCAGAACTCAGGAGCAGACAATTAAGGCGTGGCCCGTGTTGTAGGAAAAGGAAGCAGAGATTACTGAAGAGGATCAGGAAACATGAGCTTTAATGAGGAGCAGAGCAGGAGGTGGGGAGGGACCGCTGAGCAGTGACACAGCCTGGGTTTAGAGATGGGATTTGTGTGCAGACTTCTGTAGTTTCCTGTGTCTGTCACCCAGGTAACTTCTAGCCTAATAAAACCCTCAGTATTGTGACTCAGTCTTAGTTTTTCCTCAGGTGGTTTGACAGCTTCATTCATAGTCTTCCTGGAAGCCGTGAGAGAGGATCCAGGACTTTTTTTAAAAGTTCTTAAATTCCTATTTGTTTGTTGCTGATATATAGAAACAGGATTTATTTTTAAATGAAAATGTTATTAGTAACCTTGATAAATTGGTGAATTTTTATAGATTATAGTCTTTTGTATTTTCTACATATTTAATATATCTTTTACAAATAGACTGTGTCCCATAAATCCACTATATATTTTTCTGTTGTTTTTTTTTCTTCCAGTACTTCCCTCTCCAAATTGTAGTTTTAATGCTTCCAATTAACCAGTGTTCCAGTTTACAAATTGTCTTTTGCTGTGTCCAATCGGCCATGAAGCCCATCCATTGAGTTTTTAATTTTCTTTATTATTCATCATTGTATTTTTTCATTGAAGTTATTTTTTATAGATTATAACTATCAATGAAAGTTCTCCATCTTTCAGTCTATTTTGTCTGTTTTTTTTTTTTTTTTTTTTTTTTTTTTTTTTTACTTTCTTTAACATATTCCTCATGGTTATTTTAATGTATTCACTGCTACTTCTAATTCTCTTAGCTGTGCTTCTGTTAAGTCTTTCTTCTTTTAGTTTTTGGTCATACAGTACTGTATTTTTACATGCCTACTAATTTTGATTGAGGTCCAGGTCCTTAGCCTGCTCACACCCAGGATTCACAGACACACCAGTAACAGCTGGAAGTTCCCAGTGCACCTCTGCAAGGGGATTCCATTTTGGGAATTTTATAATCTTTTTTCCTTACTTAGTCTCTGATTCTTTGAAATCCATGTTTGTTTGCATTTTAAAAATGTATCTGTATTTTATGATTGTTTTTGGTGGAATAATTGCTATGTCTTAAAGAGCTTCTTTCTCAGAAGCAAAAAATCTTCAGAAAGTATTTACAAATTTACTGGCGATGGAAGTTAAACATTCTTACCTGCAAACATTAGGTAGGCTGAGTGGGAAAGAATCAATGAACCAACCAACTAGCCATCTAACCAACCAACCAGCCAACCAACTAGCATATAACTCAGCATTTTACAGGAAGTTACTATGCAGCTAACTGGATACTTGTAAACCATCAGATCAGCATGCAATATTCTTTCTTTATATAGCATTGAAAAACTTATTGGACTTAGTGGCAGAGTTGTCTTTATGAATATCTGTATTTGGAAGATATTTGAATGACTTTCTTATTCCATTTTGAGGAGGAAAAGATTGGACAACAAACACCACCTGCATTCACCAGCCATTTGAAAACATCTCAAAGAAACAAAGAAAACAAATTAAACTACCAAACATTTCTCAGAGGAAGCAATCATTCATATTCATATTTTCTGATTCCTTTAAGTCCCATTTCTCAATTATGCTGCTACTTCAGCTTTGTGATGGGTAGTTAGCATCATTTCTGGTTCTTTACCTCAAAGTCCCTGTTTCTAAAATGAAGAATTTGGAGGAAATGATGGCTAACTGGTCATTTTTTCTGGAACCTTATCTGACTTATTTTAGAGATTCGTGTGCAGGAGCCCTGTTTGGGGAGATGGCTTAAATTGCGGTGGACTACGGGCTTTGGCTTTGGACATGTTTGGGCATTGGCGCCTTCCGTACTTGGCCCGGGATCTTGCGAGACTTGGCCGGAGATCTCGAGGGACTTGAGCGAGATTGCGGAGGAGGTCTGCGCCATTTTGGAGGTTAGAGGAGCGTGGACGGCGTGTCGGGGTGTAGTTAGAGCCAAAGTTGCCAGAATAAAGAGCTGTTTGTTTCCAGTTCGTCTAAAACTTCTTCCCGCGGCTTCTTTGCTCCAAGCGGCCATCGCTTCAGGCGACTACATTCGTGCTCCCCCCATGTATTTCTCAATAAGTCAATCTGCATAATCAAAGCTACCTTTTAACATTCCCGTTTAGTGTTTAGTATAAGGCTTTCCCACCCTTCACGCTGGGGTCCTCTGTGCAACCTGTCTCATGTCACAGCTGTAGTAGTTCAGCCCCAGCACAGAAACCACCACTCTCCTTTCTTCTGCTTTGTACAGTTGGATCCACTCCAGGAAATTTTCAAGGTTATTCTAACCCACGGTCACAACTGAGCAAAGCTTCATTCACCAAAACTAAGCCAGAGCTGATTTACACTCCAGGTTAAGTCAATGTGGTGATTGACTAGTTAGGTGAGACAGACAGTGAATAATACACATTTTAATGTTCAAAAATTATAATTTGTTTGGAATTTAATGTTGTTTTCTACCTTTTATTGAAAAATTTGAAATAGCATTTTAATATTAGAAATAAAGTTCTGTCTGTATGGATAGCTATAAAGTATGAATTTAAAAAAAAAAAACAATAAAGGAACAGAGGGACGAACAGGAGAGTAGGGAAAGGGGAACAGGGGGAGGAAGGTGAGGAGGGAAAGAAGAAGCACTAGAGACTGAAATGGAGTGAATTAGACTCCATGCATGCATGATTATGTCAATATGTGAGGCTATAATGCACTAATAAAAGCATTAAAAAATAACTACAGTTCTGGTCTCCATTACCTGTGGCCACAGATGCTCAGACCTGCAGTTGCTCATTTGTGAAAGAGATTGCTGGAAGTTTCCCTGGGATGGTCCAGATGCCTCGAGCACAGTCTGGATGCTCAGTTTGGGCACTCCAGGATGTGCTACGCTCCTTCACCGCTTTTCTCAAGAATCCCAAGACAGGATGCAATCAAGTAAGGGTCTGAGGCTTGGAGTCTAGCCAAACTTACCAACAACCAAGTCGAAGACTGTCCAGAATCACCGCTCATTTCTGGGTCTGACTCAATCTCACCTGTAAAACTGGGTGGGGTTCTGTGGGGGGCAGGTACAGTGTTCCAGCCTCACTGGCTCCCAAGAAGGAATAGGAAGGGGACAGTGCTACTATTTGGTTATCACGACGACAGGAGGAGGGTGTTACAGGCCATTGGAAAGCCTGACACCAGATTCTCACACACTAAAGGATTGTACGGACCAAAATGCTAATGAGTCCGTTCCGTTCCCTCTGGGCAACACTAGCAAATGGTCACCAATGTTGTTTTCGCTGTCATTAGTATTCTTCAGAAAGCTCTTGGCGAGACTTCCCTTTGCCTTCCCTGGTAAGTGTGTCAGACTCCTCATTCCCATTCTCCACCGTTGCTCTCCGGAAGCCAGCCTCCGGACGCCAGTCTGTGGACTTCTCATCTGTCCCTGAACAGACACCACTGAAACTGTCACGATTCCAGAACGTTTTCCCCATAATTATGCGGTGTCCAAATATGTAAAATAGCTTCCTTCTTTAGGCGTTTTTTTTTTTTTTTTTTTTTTTTTTTTTTCTGAGTCAGCTTAACGGACTCTAGTTTCCTTTGTCTCTTTTTCAAAGGTTAAGGTCAGGAAAAGCATTGTCTTGCCGGAGCAGAACAGCCTCACCAAGCTGACACGGCCTTCATTTCACAGCCCCTTTCTACATTCTTTTCTTCCATGAAGGCTTTTGAGGGCTGGGAATGAGGTCTGAGGAGGAGGGGTAGGAGAATGAAGGACTGGGATACAAGGGAAATGGTCAGGAATTCTTCCTCTCTTTCCCCTTTCTTAACCATTTACATAGTTTTTGTTCCACTGAGATTCAAACACCACCCCCCTTAAAAACTTCCAACAGGAAACACAAAACAGAGGTAACAAGATTTGTTGAGTCTGTGGATACCAGCTGTCATGCTTTGGGTAAGTGTCCCCATGGGCCCACGTGTTGAAGGGTTGATTCCCAGTCAGTGGCTCTCCTGGGAGGTGGTAGAACCTTGAAGAGGTCGGATTTCATGTGAGGAAGTTAGGTCATTGGGTGCACGACTTGGAAGGGGATATTTGTGAGCAGTCTCCTCCACCATGTACTTCTGCTGTAAGCTGCCTGTCGTGGCCAGCCACAACGCCGCGGGAGGAAAACTCTCGGAGGCAGAGTAAAGATACTACTACTTTTACTTCTACTTTCTTAGAGAGAGCTTAGAGAGAGAAAGAAAGATTTTTCTTCTTCTTAGAAAGAGCTTAGAGAGAAAGATTAGAGATAGCTTTTTCTTCTTCTTCTTAGAGCTTAGAGAGAAAGAGAGAGAGCTTGAAAGAGAGAGATGTCTTCTTTAGAGAGAGAGAGAGCTTAGCTTTTAGAGCTTCTTTCTTCTTTCTTCTTTCTTCCTCGGGAGCCTCGGCCTGACTCTGACCAGCAATTACTTCTTCTATCTGGTTTCTCTTCTGTAACCGCTCTGCCTACGTTCTGGCCGCTCTGATTCTTTTCTTCTTCTCCGACCCGAACTCTTCTTCCGACCGAGCGACTGCATGACTGACTGAATGAATTCATTCTTCTCCTGACTCCGACCGCTTTCACCTGGTTATATACCTTTAGCTTTGCGGGTGCCTCACGTGCATTTACAGGTGCGTCACATACATACTTATTATCAGGTGGAACTTATGGCTTCCAGCTGACCGCAATAGCCATCTCCCTAATTGGGGCTCCTTCATTCTGCCATGATGTCCTATCTTGTTATTGAACCAAAAGCAATGGGGCCAAGTAACCACACACTGAAACCTCTGAAACTATGAGCCAAAACAAATATTTTATCCTTATAAGTTGATTATCTCAGGCATTACGTCACAGTAGCAGAAAGCTTGTTAACACACCAGCCCTTGACATCATGAGAGCTTTTGTTCCTCTTCCTAGCAGAACTCCCTCTTCTTCCCTTCCCTGACTATTGAAGCCAGAATTAGACAGGCAGTCAGTATAGATAGGTAAATCGAGTCAGGTTGGATCAAGAAAGCCAATTTTGAGTCAGTCCTGGGAACTTGGGAGACTGACCCCTGAGGGATTGAAGTGTTAATTCCTTCAGAGCCCTTCCTCCACCCTTATCAAGAACCTGCCCCTGCTCCAACTGGTTGCTAAGGTAACCTCTCTCAGGAATTGCCCCTCCCCACAGGGAGCTATAAAGTTGTTAATTTAATGTGCCCTGGGCTGCACCATCCTGCCCTTCCCCCTTCAGTCCGTCTGCTTCTCACCTTTTGGCTATCCCAGGGAGCATTTCTGGGCCTGGTCACCTATGCAGGAAGGAGAGAGATAAGGGGAAGAGAAGAAGAGGGCAAGAGAACAAAGAAGCCTAGGACATATAAAAAGGTAGAACTGCCTCGCTTCTTGGGACACCAGGATAACATCCATGGCCCCCTTCTTCCTCCCGGGAGAAGTCTATGCTACCCCTTTTAAATAAACCCTGCTTTAGATGCTTGCCTCGGCGGGCTTCTCGAATGTTATACTTCAACATTTGGGGGAGCAGAACTCGTCACTGGCAACCGGCAGTATCATACTACCATAGCTCGTGTTCTGTATTTTTAAATGCTTAGTCTTGTCTTGAACATTATCTGGTTGGGTTATTTCTATTAGCATTGATGTTTCAGATCCTCCCTAGTTCCATTCCCCTTCAAATATTCCATCTTAGAAGTTTGTGTTACAATCAATGAAACCCATTTGATAGATCATAGCAGCATTGTCAAAGGAGATACGAAGCAAATCACTTCTGTAATTTATAATTTTCTAGTAGCTACTTGAAAAAAAAACTAAAAAGAAAAAGGAGAAATTAATTTTAATTGTGTATTTAATCAACATAATGTATCTAGAATATTATTAACATGTACCCAATATGAATATTATTAATGAAATATTAAGATTTTAATATGAAAATTCAAAAGTTGGTATGCGTTTTACCCTTAGAGCATTTCTCAATTTGAACTAGCTACCTTTCCAATACTCAGTAGCCTCTGGAGGCTGGCGGACAGTAGGAGATGGCTTAGGTTTAGAATCCTGAAGTTCTGGAAGAACACAGGACTTGCCTAAAGTCATATAAGCAGTTGACAACAGAGCTGGGTCCTGACCCTGCTATAGCACTTTTCCTATAACGTGCCTGTTTCTGACGGTGACAATGCTTATGATGTGCCTTAAACAGCGAGGAGAGTACATTATGCAAATCTATAGTGACATGGTGGTAAAAATAGGAAGATAAGCTAAAAAGGAAGTTGTGCCTTCAGGTAACTTCTGTTTTGTAAGATTATTATTATGTGAGGATTGTGACCACATATTTTCATTTCCAGTGATATTGATGGACAAAAGAAATAAACTAAGATTGCAACGTTAGTTAACATCCTTCTTCTTTCAGATCTATTAACCAGATAGCATAGTTTATGGTAGTGTAGAGGAACTGGTAGAATATTGTTTGTTTTTATTAAGATCTGTGAAAATGAGCTTTTCAACAGAGGGTCTTATCCTGGGGGAGATTTTTCTGTATAATTCTTGTGACCGCGTGGGCAAGTAGCTATTCTACCTACCCATAATACTCTAGCTTTTCAGCCATGCTTGAAGGTTTGGTTCATTATATTAAGGACAGTTTCAGGAATACCTGTGCATATGGATCTAATTTATATACTTATTTGTTTACTTTACAGTACTAGGGATTGAACCCGGGTCCTTACACATACTAGGCAAATGCTGTATCATTGAGCTATATTCCCACCTCTGATCTTTGTAGATAAGGTCTTGGAGTCCTAAAATTCAAAGCATAATCCTGAAGTATGAAATTTAATTAACGTCAAAATTAACATTTACTTGATCTTATTAGCATAATATTGAAAGTTATTGGGAATCATAGTGAGCAAATGCCTTGGATTCCTGGTTCAGAATCCTCACTTACCATAGAAGCTCACTTCATCTCTTTGGCATCTGTGTCTTCCTTTACAAGTGAGGAAAGATGAGATCTATCCTACTTTGTAGAAATTCATTTTCTGATATAGTTTCAATGGACACTAGTCCCAGGGGATGCAGTATCAAAGAGGGATTTTATGGTTATTTGAACTTGAGAAATTCTGCATACTCAGAGATTCAAAATGCAGACCAATATTTTAAAGACCTGGGTAATGCTGCAGAAAAGCAATTTGTTATTTAACTTGTTCCCTACATTTTTTTTTTTTTTTTTTGATCAGGGAATCATTTTAGTATTTTCTCTCCCACTACCTATTCCATAGAATATTCTTAGTGAAATATCATAGAGTATTTTGAATACAAGATAAACAAAGATATAGGAAAGTTATTTTTATATTTGATAATGATTCTCAACCCTAGGCTATTAAAACACCGATCACCATCCTTTTAAGTGTCTACTATTCCAATTCACAGATTCCCCAATAATGTACTTTCTCCTGGAAATTCTAATGCCACTATTCCCTTTGCTTATACACTTTTGATACAAATTAAACAAAAGAATTAGCACGAGAAGAAAATGTGGGCACAGAAAAAAATCAGACTTTAAGATGGTAACATCTTGAGCGTTTTATCCCTCTCCCTCCCTGTATCATCCTTGAGAGAAAGGAGGACAGTACGACACCATGTCCCTAAAGTCTCCCTTTCCACTCCTAAGAATCTAGTCAACTCAAGGGAACAGTGAGAGCAAGCCCAGACCAAAATGTCCAGATAAGTATTATCTTAGAGGACACACTCTCCCTCAGGTACTGGAAACTAGGGTACACTAATGTCATCTGCAGAAACTGCTTTCTTGATAGCTGTTCCTTGGAATACTGGTCATGCAATGGAACAAAGCAACTATTAATGTCACTGCTTCTGTGACATTCTGGCCTACAAACCCCTCTCCCTGCAGTAAGTGGTGCAGAAGAGAACACTGTAGAGAGCACAGGTGCCCTGGGGGACAGAGGTGCTCTCTGTCCAGTCTGTCACTGCTGAACCTTCTTCCTAAGCAGTTTTCAATGAACCTTATGTCTCCTATGACATCTCTGACTGTCTTCTTTGGTGTCATGGCTTAGATATGAGGTGTTTCCCCAAATCTCATGTAGGAGACAAAGGAAGAAGGTTTAGAGGTGAAATGATTGTGGGTCATGAGAGCCTTAACGTAGTTAGTACATTAATCTGGGACTAGCAGGGTGGTAAACTGAAGGCAGGTGGGGAGTGGCTGGAGGTGGTCCCTGGGGGCCTGCCTTTGGGGGTGTATATTTTGTCCTTGTTGAGCAGAGCTCTCTCTTTGCTTCCTGGTGGCCATGTTCTGAGCTGTTTTCCTGAGCACACCCTTCCACCATGATGTCCTACCACACCTAGGACCCAGAGCAATGGAGCAGGCTGCCTATGGACTGAGACCTCTGAAACCGGGAACACCGAATGAATTTTTCCTCCTCTAAAATTATTTTTGTCAGGTCTTTTGGTCACGCTGGCAAAAAGCTCACTGAAGCAGTTGGCAACTGATCCCACTGTCCTGGCACAACAAGTCCAAGGACAGTGCATTTCCCCACCCCCACCTCCATCCTCTCCTCACTCCTCTCATCCCTTCCCCTCATCATCTCTGGTTACCCGGCACAGTTCTTGGGTCCAGATCAACCAGGTCTGGTCGGGTCCTTACTTTTGAGAAAAGGCCCATGTCAGTCCTGGAATCAAAGAGTGTTAAAATATGGACTTGAAATCTGGACTTACTTTCTGGTTGAGACAATGAACATGGAACAAATTTTTATCATTAAGAATAACTCATTGGAATAATGGGATTCTGTGTAAGGCACAGGAAGTAGCCATGGGATGGAGTGGTCAGCCTTCTGGGGAAGTGGAGTGGGGGAGAGTGATCACTGGATACTTCAGAGGGAAACATCTAGGGGGTGAGGCAGGATTTCCTAGGTGGTCTAGCACGGGAAGGTGGTTCTAGTAGAGAGGGCAAATGGTGAAAATCCACTGACATTGCAAGATGTATACTGGGACGTGCAAATAATCCAAGTCAGTTGTGGAAAATGTGGAGAGAGACATGTTCCCAGCACCCTCAGGGCATGGGCTTTCAGCATTTTTAAGTCTCGAGAACTCGTTGGCATTTCACAGGGATGCTCACAATCTATTTTGAATCTTTTCTGGCTGAAAGAAGGGCAGAGGGCTCCCACCAAGTACTATTTGAAAGGCGCTGTAGCAGAACATGGTCGTATTTGTGTTTTCTAGTGACACTCCATACATTTTCATTACTGGCATGAAAGCACGAAAGTTTTCTAAAACTAGAGAAAAGGGAAGGGACCGTGAAAACCTTTGCTCTTTGGGATGCTATTTTGGATCAAAGTTCAGGATCCATCTTTACATTCTGTCACACACATAAGCAGCTTTCAAGAAAAGGAGCTGACTTGTATTAGCCCCCTCGGCTACTAAACATGCTGCAACATATTTTACAAACACTTTAGAACTCAAATCATACCCATTTATGTCTTCTATTCCTTCGAGGCCTTCAGACAAGTCTGAACTACATTTATTCGTGTGGGAACAGAATTATCTTTTATTATTGTCGAGTGCTCTCTGTTTTCATGAAAGCTATAATCAACTACTGATGGGTCTATCGGGGTGGGTGTGCTCTTGTGAAATCAAAAATGGGAAAGGTTTAGGTGGAAGGAATTTTACTACTAACATTATAAAAATTTGGTTGGCTTCCACACCCCTGTTCAGCCATGGCTCGGAATTTTAACATGACAGCCTTACAGAGAAGCAGCTTTGGTTATTTAGTCAGCAGCCCTAGGTTGGTCTCCCTGAAGGGACAGTTCTACACACACATGAGCATCTCCCATCAACTCCCCTCTGGTGAGATGGTATTAAGTCTTTAGCTCTATCCAAGCCAACGTCATGGACAGACACAGTACAATGTTCCGACGTGGCTTTGCCGGCCTTTTCGTAACTCTGCTCTTTTACTTCCACAAAAACAGACACACAAACCTTAGGCTCCGATATGTGTTGTCTGTTTTGTTCAAATTGCTTTCTTCTTTCACAAAGTATGCCTGCTCATTATAGACACGTTTTTAAAAATGCAAAAAGAAGAAACCAAAGCTGCTGGTGAAGTCTTACTCCTGGAAATAATTACTGTTGACAGTATTTTTATATCCTAGTTTTTTCCTTACACATATTATGATGCTAATAAATGAGATCGTATCACACAGATTATTTCGCAACCCAATGTTTTTTCATTTTAAGTATGTCAAAAACAAAAATATTTTAAAAGTTAGCAAGCACCATCTTACAACACAGATTTCACATGGGTGCCTGTTATTTCATTGTAGGGATAAATCCCAATTTCTTTAAACAAAATGTTACTTTTGGACATTGGTTTCCTCTCTTGCCCTCCGACAATGTTATAGGAATCATCATGCTCACTGAAACCTGTCTCACTTACATCTATACTTGTCTTGGGAGAGTAACCTACTCAAGTGGAACCTCTGGGTCAGTGGCTCTGCACACTGTTACGGCTTTGGAGTTGCTTTGGAAGACTGGCCTCAAGAATGAAGAGCGTTCTTATTTATGCTCCAAATCTGAATGCAAGAGGCCACCTATTTTCAGCTTAGTATAATTTAAAATTTCTGAGACTTGGCATCTTCATATATTGGGCATATAATAAGACACGACCTCAAGGGGTATAGGAAGGATTATATGAGATGATGGGGCAGAGGAGTCACTCCATAGGGCTCAGTAACATGATCAGAATTGATTTCAGTTCATGTTGAAAAGTCAATTCATAGACGTAGCTTGTTGATGGGAATTACACTTGAGCTGTAAAAGCTTTATGATAAAGATGAGGTCACTTCTATGTACCCAAGGGAGGTTCACCTATCAGGTAGAGAAAGAGGTACTTCAAGAACTCCTAGAATCTGGGCTACGGTTGTGGCTCAGAGGTAGAGTGCTCGCCTAGCACATGCAAGGCCCCGGGTTCGATTCTCAGCACCACATAAAAATACATAAAATAAAGGTATTGTGTCCAGCTACAACTAAAAAATAAAAACTTTTTAAAAAAAGAACTCTTAGAATCTATTTGAAATCAAGTAAACTGAGGAGTCTTGAACAGCACAGGGAGCCTAGAAGTGTAGATATTTTTAAAATAAGCATATTCATGGGAAAAAGCTTGAAAAATACAGAAAAGTGTAGAGTCAAATGAGCCCCCACTGAGCTGTTCCCTGAACGGCATTGTGTGGCCTGTAGGGGAAAATGGCTTTTATTCTGGATTGGGAAGCACTGGAGCCTGATGATAACCCACGCTGTATATGTGGAGTCAGGATTTTGGCTCTGCCATTTGGTTGCTATTTGAACTTGAGCCATTCTCCAATGGAAGTAGAGTTTTGTAGGGACTCAATGAAAGGGCCGGTGAGTCACTCAGCACAGATCCGGGGACTTGGGAACCATCCAATGTGTAGCTGTTGTTACTTTTACCCATACATTGGTGCCCTGTGCTGTTTACACAGAGGCTACTGGGATCCACTATAGGAGGCTTGCTGGCTTCCAGAGGCCAACGAACGGTGCCCCCGCCATTCATCACTGTCCACGGTGTCCTCTTGGGCAGAGAATCATGGGAAAATCTCCTCCCTATTTTTTTTTTTTTTTAAGATGCAATAATGTTGCCTACTGTTTTTATTTTCCTTTTAGTGCTTTATTTTCTGAGTCACGTAGCCTGTTGTGTCTCCCTGTCTGTATTGGTGGCGAGAGAGCTTAGGGGTGAATTTATGGTTGATCTCTATCTAATATGTAGAGCTCAGCAGAGCACATTCCACGTATCAGCCCCCCTGAGGGCTGTATCTTTTCTTATATTCTTTCCTCACCTACTTGCATTTTCTCAAATTTGATTTTATCTTGTATGTATTTTTGTAAACAATTTTAAATGGCTTTTAGAACAAGGTAGTGTAGATCTAAATAAATGAAAATAAAAGAGAAAATAAAGCTGATCCGTGGAACACCCACTCCAAGGCAAACCCAATTCATTCATTGCTGCCATTCCCTTCCTGGCCCAGCCTCCGAATGGCCCAGCCTTCCTCTCACGCCTCTGTCCCCATTCGTCCAGGTGGCGTCCATCTATCTTGTTTACTGGAACACAAGTTCTTTCTAAAATAGCTTATTTTATTTTTTTTTGGTTATAGTTGGACACAATACCTTTATTTCATTTATTTATTTTTACGTGGTGCTGAGGATCGAACCCAGGATCAGGTGAGCGCTCTACCACTGAGCTGTCTAGCCTTCTATCATATAGGTTAGCCATGATTTGCTTGCCTATTCATCTGTAATTAAAATTTAGCTTTTGTTTTCCTGATTTTTTTCTTTGCAGCCCAACATTTTTAAAACATCATCACTATCATTCTTTTTACATTTGTACAAATGCTTTGCTTTTTTTTAAGAAAGGGGACTTTTATATACATTATTTACAATTATATTTCTCTTATGAAAAATGTAATTAAACCGTGTAAAAATCTGTGTTTGTCCTAGCAGGGTCAGGAGAATGGCATTCCCTGAACCAGCCCTCTGCCAGCCAACTAAGTCCATAAAACACAGAATGAAAGCTTCCTCTCCCTTCCCATGGCAGGAGGCCTCTAGAAAAGTCAGTGGGAAGCAGATAAAGGTTGGCCAAGAATCCCTGTTGTATCGCGCTGCGTCTTTGTTAAGCACCCAAAGGCAGAACCTGACCACCTAACCCTCTGAGAAGGGGGAGACGTCTTTGCTCCAGAGGGAGCCTTGAGTTCGTAGGCCTCACCAAACCTTCCTGCCAGAGTGGATCCCTCTTCACTTGGTATTCAGCAAAAGTACAGGCTTCTGCCTTCCCCAGCTCTTCTGAGGATTTTGAGTTGAATATTTTTTCCCAACTCAGTTGTGGGTGAAATCTGAAGGGCATTTTAAAATAGAAGATGCTTGAGCTTTTAGCTTTCAGCCTTAATTAAGGATTAAGAGCCATGTTTTAAACTCCCCAAAATTGCCTGTCTACAGCTTCCGTGCCTCGTGACCATGGATGCCTGCGTACGTGGCTCTGGTGATGGTAGAATGTTCTGCCTCAATCTACTGACGATTTTGTTTCCAGACTGCTGCTGGAGTCAGGCTTCTACCTCCTTCGAAAACTACTGTGTTGTCTGCCGGGATCCTCCTGATTTTTTTGATATCTGTGTTAGCAAACATGCCTCTTGGCTTCTGCTGTTTTCCAAGAAGCAGGTTGGCGTAGCTCCAGATCCAGCATCTGCCACCTTGAACATCAATTAGAACTTCAGTTTTTATATCTACAGCAAGGAAAATAACTCCTTCACAGAGTCACTGAACTGCCATGAGATGAGAGATCAGTGGTGCTAGGCCTCACCCTTGACCCCTGTGTGATCCGTCGCCATGCCTTGGTTTGGATTTGAAAGTTTGACCTGGGCACAGCTGGAGGCATCATGATAGCAAACCATGCCAAAGTTCCTGGAATGTGTCTCATCCCTAGTTATCAACAATCTCCCAGGGTAGGGACTGTCATCATCCCCAGCTCTGTGGAGAAGTTAAGTGGCTTAACTTTAGAGCTGGAAACAACACAGCCATAATTTGAACGCAGGTAGTCCTGGTTATAAAATCTATTTTCTTGGCTACTCAAATATATTGCCTTAGTCCTAAAAATTGGTTAAGAGCATGCTTCTCATTAAAGATTAATTGGTGACATGAATGCAAGTAAGCATTGGGATTTCTGGCTGATATTGCCACCCACTTCTAACAAATTCTATTCAACAAATTATCCCCCCCTTTACCCTTCAGCCGGTCACATTCCCCTCCACCGTCCCATTCCTGTGACTCCAGTGCATAGTGTAAACAGGTGACTTGTGAACCAGCTTGTGCCATCAAGGTTTATTTCTCAGTCATCCTGGCCCCAGGAGAGACCAGGAGAATAATCCTTCATGTCCCAGTACCAAGAGGGAGGGTCTACAACCCAGCACATGGGTCAGATAAACTTGTTCCATAAAGGAAAATCCTGGATGAATCCTCTGGAAGAGACTGTCAGATTTTTTTTTTTTACTAAACTTCAAATCATGGCATTTCACTTTGTGTAACAAAACTCGTAAACATCCTCAGCAGTGTGCAGCTTTCAAAGCATTTTCACCCCTTTACCTTGTGTGGTCACCATGGCATGTTTCTGAGGGAGACCACAGGTGTTTCTCCCCACCCCTGCTTCTCAATCCCTTCCTGTTTGCTTTTTTGAGTTCCTATGGGGGCTAGGTTTGGGGAATTCAATAACAAAAGGTAAGGCTCTCCCCCACTTTCCTGATGCATTTTCCAGGCAGGAATTGGGGCATGCTTTTAGAACCTGGGTGTCTTGGTGGCCAATCTTTACTCAACATGCCCTTTCCCAATGGCCACCAAACTTGAGGTTAAGCATGGAGTCCCATCACCTGTAATACAGGTTGAGCCTGTTCTAGAATGTGGACTACAGCTCAGATAGGATCAGCTTGCATTGGACAAAAGGGTTCTGAGGTCACAGCTAAGGCTGATGGCAGGTAGTGGTGCTGAAGTTAACTTTCTGTAGAAACAGGAATGGTTAAAATCAAGGGACAATGTACTCTAGTGGTTCTTTTAAAGTAGGACACAACATCTATAAACATAATCCATTCATTTGTTTGTTAATTAAGTTGCTCACTCTGAAGCAGAGGTGGCCCCTAGGTGGGAAGGACATTGTCTCACCCACTCTCTCCCTAGAATGCAACTGCTCAGTCCCTCCCCCACCACGAGCTATGAGCAACAGCTCTGATGATGTTCAGCCCTCTCATACAGTGGCTGCCTTCTTCCTGTCTTGGGTTTGGGGGGTGAGGGTGGGATAATAGAGGAGCTCATTTCTGCTGGTCAAAGTGGTGGCTGAGAAGGAGGTGACCTTGGTCAATTTTATCCAAACACAGTAACTGGTCCAAGTCCTCCTCCGACCGTGGAAACAGACCTAGGACATCAACAATTTCTATAGTAATAAGCCCAGTTTGGGGCTGTCCACTTATGTTAGTCAGCTTTTTGTTGCTGTGACCAAAATACCTGACACAAAAACCTCCAAGGAGGAAAGATTTGTTTTGGCTCAAATTTTAGAAGTTGAGACCCTGGTCAGTCAGCTATCTCCATTGCTCTGGGCCTAAGGGGAGGCAGAACATCATGGTGGAAGGGCGTGGCAAGGAAAGCTGCTTAGCTCATGGCAGCCGAAAAGCAGAGAGAGAGGAAGGGGCCTGGGACAAGATACGACCCTACGGGCATCCCTCCAGGGATGTATTTCCTCCAACCGTGACCCGCTTACCTACAGTTTCCACTCCCTCCCAGTATCCATTAAACTATCAATGGATTCAGCCACTGCTGAAGCCAGAGCTCTCATGATCCAATTACTTCCCTAAAGCCCCACCTTTGATCATTGCTGCCTTGGGGACCAAGCCTTCAATACGTGAATCTGGAGCAGAGGTTTGGGCTGCAGTTGGCTGAGGCAGGCTGGGGTGATGCTCCCACTATTGAGCATCGGCTATGGGAAATGCTGCAGATCATGGGCAGGTCACTGTCCTGCAGGAGACCTGAGCTGTCAGGAGCAGGGACACTGCAGGCTGACCACCACTGGGTCCCCTGCTGGTGCTATTCACTTGTCTCTCATGCTCCCAGGTTGGAACACAAAGTTGTAGCTCTGCCAATTAACCACAGCTTTCTGGAGACGCTACCTGTCCCAGTGGCTGAATCATGGTTCAGGAAGTTGTGCCATCAAGAACCCAGATTTTCCACCCTTTTTCTTCCCAGGTGATATGATTTTCTTTTAAAAACCTTAAAATACAAAAGGTCTTATCAAATATTCGTTCTCAGGACAGTGAATCTAATGACCACCCTCTGAATAGACCACCTTTAGGATTCCAAAGTAACTCCTATTTCTGCCAATTGTGTGACATGATTGTAATTGCTCTGTCAATAAAGGAGAAGAAAAAAAATTCAGATAGACAATCTACCTCCACCCATCTACCATTCATCGATGTGGTGAACTTAATGGGCCAGGAGATTGTAAATAAGCCACAGATACTAATTTAGGTAAAATGATGAACTTCAGTTTTTTCATATTTTTCTTAATCCCCAGGATACATATGGTTTCTCACATTTAGACTTTGTATTACACTACCAGCTGAAGGACACCCTCACAGTTGATCGCCAAACTTGGTTTCTCCTGGGCACCTCGGGACATGGGGCTTGGACTCAGTTCCTTGGTTCTTTACATTCTTGGCTCCCTGGGTGGCTCCCTGCAAGGGCAGCCTGGGCTCTAGGACTTCTCTGGGGTGGGGTAAGTAGTCCCTAATATCCAGAAGAAGCATTGCTGTCTGTGCCTTGCTGTGCTACAAAATACTCAGAGCCCACTAAACCCTGAGCAACACATTTTCTGATTTAATTTCTGCTGACTATGTCTTTGGGAGTCATCTTTCATGAGTAACAGGGCTGGGGCCTAGCTTGTCTTGTTGGTAGATTGTAAAAAATAAATAAATGGTATTTGAGTGGATTTAAAAGAGAAGAATTTTCCTTCTTTCTTACCAACTCTACTCCACTGCTGCCCTTTGTCAAAAAATGCCCTTGATTCCAAATCATTTATGAACAATAAAATATGAATAATCTTGTCTACAAAAATGAATATAGGAGGAAGCAGACTTCCCTTCAATGACGAATTAGAAAGAGCACTGATCTACCGCAAGAGCTGCTCCAAGATCTGTCTTCATCACCAAGTTTTTGTGAGAGCTGCTGCAAGCACTACCCCACGGGCCCTCTTAGGCCCTCTCCTTACATAGAGGGCACAGCATAAATATTCCCTCAATGCTAAGAGTGGGTACATCCTGAATAAAGTGACATGAGCAGAATGAGACATTTCATTATATGTAATTTTGTTTTTACTATATGTATAAACCTTGATATTTAGAAAATAACAGAATTATGTTACCCTCTGTAAAGCCATTTTAAATTTAATTAGGCAGTGAATCTTAATTACCTACATTAGTTGAGCCTAGTACAGTAAAACGAAACAGTTTATGCACACTGTCATTCAATCTGCCATTAACAGCGTAAACAGAGTCAAATATTCATACTCTTGGTCAACACCACTGACTCCAGGGTGTTTTAATTTGTGGTTACATTTTTATCCCAGGCTAACAATTTCCAGATCTAAGACCCTCATCCCTGTCTCTAGAAATGAGAGTAAGAGAAGCTTCAAGACATGGCAGGTTCAGTCTGCTCTCATAAAAATCCCACGGGGACCCGGTGGCTTGGAACAATAGAAATTTATTTCTCCCAGTTCTGGAAGCTGGAATTCCAAGATCAAGGCACCAGCAGATTCCATGTCTGGCAAGGTCCCACTTCCCAGCTCACAGATGGCGCTTTCCTACTGTGTCCTCCCAGGGAGGAAGGGGTGAGGGAGCTCTCTGGAGTCCCTTAGGAGGCACCAATGCCGTTCTTGAAGACTGTGCTCTCGTGACCTAATTACCTCCTGGCACCTTCACATTGGTGACTTGTTTTCATCGTGTGAACTCAGGGCAGGTAGGGAACAGACACCCAGACCATTGTGGAGCTCAGGTCTTGAAATGGCAATTCTTTAAAAAAAAAAATCCACAGGTAATTAAATGGTCCTGATGACATTAAAATTCCTCTTCCTTAACTTTTAAGATCTTGTATGTACAAACATCTCATCTTGAAATCATTGGCGGAGTACTGAAATATCTTAAGAGTAAGGTCATCTGCATTAGATAAGATCTGCTGTCCGTCCACTGTACGGAGTCTGATGTGGCATTTCCTAGCTCTTTCTCCCCTCCTTAGCACAACAAGATTTTAGAGACCGTGCAATTCTCCTCCTGTGGTCCACGGTGACCCTAGGGAACCTGTGTTTCAAAAGGGTAAAATATTTTACCCAAAGCCAGCAGCAGCCAGTTAGCAAGCCTAAAAGTGGAATCCAGGCTTCTGAGTTTAGTCCATTAGCAAAAAGTGTATATTTAGTCTGATGAAGTAGAACTACTTAAAATGCTGAGTGTGGAAGAGAAATAATTTCAGAAGATTAATAACAATAACAAAACAGATTTCCCCAAACGGGCGCTGAGTCCTTTGATGGAGGCAAAACACTGGAGATGGATCTTGGTGGAGTTTCTTTCTGCAGCTGTGTGGACTTAGACTCCTTTGTACCTGGGAACCTGGTGCATAATTCATGAAAATCAAATCTGTTTGTTCTGAAACTTTTTTGGGCAGAATTAATGGCAAAATTAAGAGGAGCGATCATTGCGATGCTTTGACAGAGGATCCCTGAACTGCCATCTAAAGTTAGACACGGAAGCCCTCCTTGAGACAGGAGCTCAGATGGAGACCTGAATGACAGCAGATTACCCAAGTGCCTGGAACCCTTCATGTAGGATGCTGTGCTATCTCCTGAGTCTCCACCTGTCACGTTTGCAAGCAGTTAAGTACTAGATAACTCAGTAAAAAGTGATGTAGAATCTATTGATTGGTCCTTATGGTGTTTCATAGATGCAGTAATAATAATAATAACAACAACCATAATATTTGTTTTGATGAGGGAGGTTAAAAGTGTTTTATAAGATGGAAATATCCGACCATGGAAACTGTTGCTATAGCGTCTCTCATTAGTTGATAGGTACTTGCTTAAAGTTGAAGCCTCTTGTTAAATATGTAGGGCAGGATTTGAGAAATCTGCAGACACCTGTTGTTGACCGGCTGAGGTCCTTGATGAAATGTAAATGCACGGGTCCACTTCAGGTCTGCTCTGGCCAGAGCCCTGGAGAGGCACCTGAACCCTCGTATTGTTAGTCAACTTCTTGGGGCTTCTGACACCGAATCCACTGCTGAGGATACAGATTCTTTTTTTTTTTTTTTTCCTATATCTTGATTCAACTCTTCAATGCTGCCAACTCCCTTTGAGGCATAAAATTTAAGATGAGTCTGAATTAGACTGAGAATATGTTGTGAAGCAAGTTTGTGACTTGTTGCCGCCTGAAGCGATGGCCGCTTGGAGCAACGAAGCCGCGGGAAGAAGTTCAGAGGCAAACTGGAAACAAACAGCTTTTTATTCTGATACCTTTTCTCTCTGGCTCTAACAACGACTAACATGCGCCACACACGCCACCAAAATGGCGCTGACCCGATCAGCAATCTCGGCCAAGTCTCGCGAGATCCCAGGCCAAGTCCCATGAGACTACGGAAGGCAGCAATGCCCAAAACTCCATGGCCCATAGTCAACCGCAATTTAAGCCATCTCCCCAAACAGGGCTCCTGCAGTGACTGGCCTTGTTTTCCAATCCAGGCAGTTCAGACTTTACCCCACAGAAAGCAAGTAGCTAACCACAATCTCTGAGCAAGGTGGGATACTTAACTTGGTGTTGAGAGAAACAGCCTTGGTAGCAATGGAGAGAATAGACAGCAGTGAGAAGACTGATTCAATAATTCACAATTGCTTCCAAAGGACGGTTTCTCATCATTTTATATTCTGACGCTCAATAGAGATTAGAGGACTTCTTCTCCATGGAGAGAAAGTCTTGGAGTGGGTTTTTTTTCGTTTTTGGCTTGTCCATTGTGCACTGGAGAGCACTCTCTTTGGGCAGCAGTAGCTAACCTCATTAGTGTAATGATGCCCTGGCTGAGCTCCGCGCTTCTCCGGTTTTCGCTGTCACGAACATTAACTGAGAGCTGGTTAGAACAAGGACTGTCAGCCCCACCCCCAGAGGTTCTGACTTAGTGGATCTACACTGAGGCTTAAATCAACTTGCTAGATGATGCTGATGCCATTTAGCCAGGGACCACCGTGGCCAACTATTGCTTGAGGCCAGAATTCTCTTTTCCAAGTGGCCTCTTTAAATAGCGAGACTGGTAGTGGGTTCTTTGTTTTCTTTTTCAATGAATTAAAGTCACTGAGCAGGTTGTGTTCTCACTTTGGGGAGGTGATGTTATTCCAGCTTTTTCTCTCTGATACGACATGTGTGAGTCGAGGTGGGCCTGTCTGTGGGTTCAGCTGCTTCTCTTGCTGGGGTGTGCATTGGGATGTTCTGTTGGACTCCAGGCCCCAGTAGCAATCTCAAGGCCATGTTGACCATTTGATACTTCTGTTAGCCAGATTTCCAGACGGGAAGAAGGGCAAGTAGGATTTGGCCACCAAACATCCTCCTCCTCTTTGTGCTCATTAGGAAGAAAGTTACTCTGTGGAAAATCTGAGCATTTGCTCACATGAGCTGATATGCCAAGTACTGGCACCTTAGGCTGAGTGAGAAGTTTGCCCCAGATTGTGCATAGATGCAGTGGCATTGTGGTGACAGGCTGATGTTATATTACTGGGATTTGAAATTACAAAAAAAGTAACTAAATTGCACATTTATTGTGTGATGTTTTAACCTTTCACATTGTTAATGCTAGAGCACAGACAAAGAGAACTATATTCACATTTCCCACTCCTATCTGTATTTTATTTCAAGTTTCATCCACGATCAAGGGAACTGTGGCAACTTGGGATTTATCCCGCTCTGGAGTCTGAGACCCTCCTGTTGTTGGTCTCAAGTTGGTTCGAGGGTTTTCTCTGTATAGGCCCTGAACATGGGTGTGGGTTTCAGAGACTCATACTCAGATCAATTACGAAGAAATGTTGCATTTTAACCAATGAGCAGCTAAAAGAGAATAGGGCTTTGTCATATTAGTAATATGTCTTCTTGGTGGATCAAGAGAGAAAACCATTGAAATGGAAAAAATGAAAAAAAAAAAAAAAAAAAAAAACACACACACACATCGTAACATCTGATGCCTGGAACAAAGTGTTTTCAGGAATCCGGTTTCATCAGTTCTGTTGGAGCAGAATTAATTTCTAAAACACAAGTCTTTATTGTCAGGTCAGAGGAGCGTTAAAAAGGTGAAAGAAAAAAAAGGAATGCATGATTTATTGAAATGGAACAAGAGACGAATTTTCTTTACAAAAAAGATTGAGAGCATGCAGAACACAGATAAGTCAGGACAGGCACGTGTACTCAATGTGTCACTGCTTCTTTTTTTTCCTTAACTTTTTTTTTTTTTTTTTTTTTTTTGTGGTGCTGGGGATTGAACCCAGGGCCTTGTGCATGCGAGGCAAGCACACTACCAACTGAGCTACATCCCCAGGCCCTAGGTAACTGCTTTTAAAGGAAGAACTGAAAGCCAAGGGGATGATTCAGTTGCTACTAGATTGGAGACTGGATTTCTCCTGTAAATCTTCATCAGGTTAAGGAGTGGACTCTCAGAGAGTAAAACCAAGTGTTTCCCCAGGGGAATAACAATCTGTACCATCCAGAAACCTTCTTCCAGAAGCATGGGGGTTGCTAATCATAAGAGCAAGTGGGGACCCACCTAACATCTGGGGCAGATGCCCGAAGAAGTTACCTGAGGTTTGGTCAGATTATGAAGGGCAATTTCAGCATTACATAGTTGGCTCAGTTTTCAAGATGGTACAGCTACTTGTGGGGACACAGTTATGGAGATGCTAAGAGGGAACCTGGCTAAGAAACTTGAAAGTGGTTCAGGGAAGATATCATCCTAAATTCCAGCCAGAAAATCAACAGATGGAAACTAGGCCTGCATTTACTATGAACTGATGGATGGAGACAACTTTGGAGTGATGGGCTGCATTTAATTTTGCCCTATCTAGAACTGACTGAACTCCTCTGCAGACTGTTGGGAACACCACAAGACAGAACTGCGGGGGGGTGGTGTGCTCAGGCCAAGAGCAAAATTAAAGAGAAGAGAGAAAGAGTGATCCAGCGAACAGTGAGGTCCATGCAGGTTAAGAAGAAAGAGAAGCGACTTAGAAAGCAGCTTAAAGTTTTTTAAACTTCACTCTATCTGCTAAGAAAGAAGAAGAGCACTCAGAGACTTAACCCTCTGTGATAGAAATAAAGAAATTTTGCTTCTAGGAAAAGAGAGCATTTAATCAGGCCTAGAAAATTCAAGCATTGAGGGGTGAGAAGATTTACAGGGAGGGCGCGGTCTGGGGCATATTGATCCTTCCTGGCCTCCGGAGGCAAACTTGCTTTCAGAGGTTCATGAATTTGCCAAAGGTGATTTTACACAGAGATAAATGGAGAGTAGGGAAGACTACCCGTAAGAGAGAGGCTTCCTAAGCCTGTGGAACTCAGGGTGTAGCATGAGAAGTAAGATCAGTAGCCATGCAAGTGCAGGAATAAAATATGCCCTGGAATCTTGCTCTGAGTATAGAACAAACAACCCAGAGAAAGCAAGCAATGAACTTGGTTAGTAGAGCTGCCTGCTTAAGCTGTTATAAATGTGTGTATGGGGGGGACCTTCCCACACAAGGCTGTGTCACAGATTGAATTTATACAGTCAACTCTGAGTGCTGGCGATGGGAGGGACAGACATTCAGAGGGAGTCTCTAATTACCCTTGCTTCAATCTTGAAAGAGGTCAGGATATCCCAAATGCCACTCCTGAAAGGCTGTGTGAGAAATGTTTTTCTTCCAAGAAATCAGAAGGTCACAATTTACCTCTCTGTGGAAGATCTCTCCTCACTGGTTGTAGACAGTGACCCTGGGTCAGAGAGCAGCAGTGTGACAGAACTCAGCTTTCATTTGTGGTCTGTGCCTGCCTGAGGACAGTGTGGTGAGCAGGTCACTCTCTGAATCAGGCATGTGGATGGGGACATGCAGCTGTACCCCTAGGAGCTGGCCCAGAACCTGGGGAGTTGGTCCTGTCACCTAAATACAGCTGGTGTGAGTCGGTGCTCTGACACTATGGGTCCTTCCAATGGCAAAATGGGCCTCATGAGAAACTGGGAGCTGCACTACTTCCATTTTGGAGGTGCTATCAGCTGTACCCATTCAGAAGAAAGCAGACCTGGATGCTGTCCCCCGTTAAGAGGAGACTCCCTCCTAGTGAGACTCATGTGGTTGAGGGAGAAGAGAACAGACGGGGGGGGGGGGGGAGTATGTTCGTTTCTAGGTGGAAGTAAGAAATCACCACAAACTTTGTGGTTCAAAAGAACATGAATTTGTTATGTTATGGTTTTGTAAGTCTGAGAAGGGTTTCGCTGAGCTAAATAAAGTTAGCAGGTTTGCCATTGCCTTCAGGGAAGATGCATTCCCTTGCCTTCTGCAGCTTCTAGAGGTCACCCACATTCCTTGGCTAGTGGCCCCCTTTTCCATCTTCCAAGTCAGCTGCATCACGTCTAGTTCTTCCCACTCTACCAGTTCCCTTCTCTTTTTTATACACCCGTATTATTTCACTTGGCCACTAAGATACTCTAGGATAATCTCCCTAGACTATGGCCAGCTAGTTAGCAGCCTTAATTCTACTGGCAATCTGAATTCCCTTTGCCATGTAAAGTAAACCTTTTACAGATTCAAGAGATTAGGGTGTAGACATTGTAGGGAAGTGTCATTTTTCTAACACAGGGAACAAACTTCAATTTACAGCTCATAGGGGATTTTAATTTTCATTTATTTCCTTTTTTAGAAGTACTTCATTGTATATCTTGTTAAGCAATTTTTGGATAATGTAGATGAGCATAATTTAAAATAAGAACCAGAATAGGTGATGGGTTTTGGCCTGGAATGCAACATGCCTGGAAAGCTAATTTAGTGAGTGTCCTTCCTGAGTCTCCTCAAGGACCTCTGGGGACAACAGCTGACCAGCTCATGCCACAGGAAGGGACAGAAAGGGACCCTTTCATACACCGGTGTTCTTTTCCTCTGGGTAAAGCAATCCTGCTTTCCAAGGTCTTGGCCTTGATGTAGTTGGTTAAGAAAGAGCAAAAGTGAGGAGAGGAAGGAGAAAAGCTTAACTCTTTCCTCCCATAGAAGACTGCTCATCCCCGTGATAGAGGCTATTGGAGAGAGCAATTTCAGGTTTTCTCTCTTGTGGTTTCCTAGGGTCTCTACTAATCAGGTTGCTGAAAGGCACCCTTCTCTGTCTCCGCTGGCCTCATGGGACAGCAAAAGGGAAGTGAATCTCTTTCTGCCTCTTGTCTCCATGTGATAAAATCACACTCGCTGTTCTCAAACATTTTCTAAGATTAATAAAGCAGTTATACTGATCCCCACTGATGATCAGTTCTTTGAAATCACTTTCAGCGGTTAAACAGTTGGGTGGAGGAGTGAGTTCTTGTCACCTCCAAGGCTCCAGGACATCCAGGAGAGAACAAGGAGACACATAAAGATGATGTTAAAACACTTTCCTGATTTACTGAAGTTGGGGCCTAAATTACCATCCACAGTTTTGTAAGCACATGCACATTTTCATGGTGTCTTAACTGACGGTGCTGAGACCTTTATCATTATCAACTTCATTAGAATCAGATGGTGAAGTGTGGCCCCACATTCAGAATCATGTTTAAGTAATTCCTGGAAAAGAAAACCAGGCAGCCTGATCAATTCTTTGAGGAGCTATAGCAGGAGCGAGGGATTATGTAGCAAACAATAGCTCCAAGAGATTAATTTGTGGTCTAAGTAGATGAAGAGTTTCTTAATTGAAAAAACAGAGCACTGAATACTCAAATCAAATATGTCAAATCATTGACATAAAATTTTGAAATATAACATCATTGTTTCCTTTTTTTTTTCCTATTAGAATCACTTATGGTTTATTCTAGGATATTTGGAAAATATAGAAAAGTATGCGCACACACATAACCTAATTTTTCCACTATCAAGGCAAAGCTGCTGTTGAGAATTATGGCCCTTGTGCTTCCACTAAATTCAGACCAGCCTCTGCCCTCCCACTCCAATGACTATCCCCAACCCCTCCAGTACAACCATGCAAGAGCCTCTTGGGAAGGATCTAGGACTTTGCTGGTGCTTGGTGTCTTTTATTTATTCAGGCTTCCAAGAGCGGCCTTCAAGCTTTATTTCCTAATGCTTTTATTTTGAAAAAGAAAATACCAGAATTCCAGAACATTAGCTACACTTTTGTTGCATCCCTGGGGCTAGCCAACCTGGAAGGCAGCAGGCGTCTGGGCTGTGAAGGGAGATACCAGGAGGGCTCAGCCCAGGTGATCTGCTGAGTATTGATGCTATTTTCTGATTTCAGCATATTTTTCAGCTCATTTTCCCTCCTGATAAAGCAAGATTTTGAATTCTGTGAATCCTTTGTTTTGGTTTCTCGAGACCGAATGACGAACAGGAGTAGCCTGTGCTTATAATCCCTTTTCTCAACAAAAAGAATCAAGATGAACTGACCTTATGTCCGCTCAGCCCTATTACTCATTTGTTTTCTTCATTATAGGTTAAAAGTAAGAGGAATTTTATTTTGTGTGTGTGTGTATGTGCACTATTTTTAGGGTCCCAATGCAAAAAAAAAAAAAAAAAAAAAAAAAAAAAAAGCTGTTGCAACAACTTAATTTTAAACCAATATTCTTAAGAAATACTCTGAAATTAAATACATTTTAGAACTTTAAAAAAAAATTTTTTTTTCTCACAGTGCTAGGGATGGAACCCAGAGCCTGAGGCTTATAAGACAAGCACTCTACCTCTCAGCCACATCCCCAGCCCTGACATTTTATGTTTTAATATTGTCCATTTTTTTCCAGTTTGCTTCTTTACTACAGATATTTCACTCCTTTCCTTTTCAAATAGTTTTACAAATTATTTACAATAAGCTTAGCTATTGCTGAAATATAGAGCCATTAGCCTGGACAAGTAATAATACTGTTGATCATTTTTCCATAATGATCATTTTCAAATGCTTTGATATGATATTTTAAGGAATCTTACTGTGTAGACAAAGTTAGAGTTATTTCTACTTTCAACAAACTATTTTGTAACTTCATTTCCCTTTCTTATTGAGCAGATCCCTGGCTTCCTGTAACCACACAACCCTTGGGATACATTAGTCTTTGGTTACTGGGGCGACCTCAAGGCCACACAGCTGGGGAATGGCAGGCCTGAGACCTCAGCCAGATATTTAGTATCTGAGTTCTTTGCTCTTGGCACTGATTTCTCTTTCTACCCAAGAAGACTAAAATAGTTTCCATTTGGGTGACTAAAGAAACATAAAAGAACCTTGACTGGAAGACCTTTTACCATAAAAGAAATCCCCTTTCACGTTTGCAAATCTTTCTGCTGCAGGTTGGCTCCTGTGTGGCAGCCAAGAGCACACCCTCTGCAGAGAGCTGGGTGATGGAGGAGAGGAAGAGTTGCCGTCCTGTTCCTGTGGGAATGCAGCTTCCTAGAGCTCCTTAGTAGTTAATTCAACAAGTATGTATTAAGCACTTGCTCTGGGTCAGGGATCTTCTAGTCCAGCAGGTTCAGGATGGAAGAAAATAGACCAACAGCCCTGCCTCCTGGAGCTCACATTTTAGCAATTGCCTTGGTATTTTGTTTTATTTTTATTAATATTTCTGTTTGAGGCCTGTCTTTGGCACTTATTATCTGAATGCTATCACTACAATGGATGATCTTGGTGGCAGAATAATTTTCGCTGTCTACTGGGTGCTTACCACATGCAGGCGCTATGTTAAGAAGTGACTCACACATAATTTGAAGAACCAACTTGAGGGCGGGCAACGATGTGTATTTCACACTTTCATAGTTTATTATCTGTGCTTCTGCTACCTTTGCAAATATGCAGGCAAATGTTATCGGCAGTTGCCTTCAGTTCTTTGTACTTGACCGAGAGAGTACACAGTATTTATCTCCAGTAGAAAGTATAGGTTATGGTGTAATGAAGCAGGAATTCACAACACTGGCTATTAAATGATGTGTATTGCGGTAAATGGGCTGACAGTGGCTGACAGATACATATATGAGCCTTTGTGGCTTCCCCCCACAATCCATGTAGCATCTGGCTCCACTTTTCTTGGAACTTGCCAATGTTTACCTGTTTTAATACAGGTTGAATATGCTGTATCCAGAATGCTCGGAATCAAAAGTGTTTCAGATTTTTGAATCTCTCTCTCTTTAAACATTTGCATATGTGTAATGATATATCATGGGGATTGGACAGAACACAGAACATGAAATTAATGTTTCATACACACCTACACAGGTAGCCTGAAGGTAAGTTTATACAATATTTTTCGCGTACCTGTGCTTTACCTCCAACCCATCACATGAGGTCAGGTGGGGACTTTGTCCTGTTGGTACTCAAAATGGTTCAGATTTTGAAGTATTTCATATTTTCAGATTAGGCATGCTCCATTTGTCTATTTTCCTCTCCTTCCTTTTCTTTGCCCCTCTTGGATAACCTGTCTTTCTCCTGCACATATTCACTATGGCTACACCAGGTAGCAGTGACAGCATTCATGATTCAAATCTGAGTCCATGTCTCATGATTCAGGCTTCAGTGTAGTTTTGATAATAATGGTGGATCCCAGGTGGTTAGAGAAGATAAAGATCACCACCAATGTGCAAACAAGCCTTGTACAATGGGGAATCAGTAAAGAACATTAGGGGATATTAATAGAGGCTAATTTTGGAGCTATGTCAAATGGCAGGCAGTCCTGCTAGGTGATTTCCGAACATTCACTTATTCATCACAGCAGCCTCAAGAGCTCGCCAATGCTGACAGAGGTTAGAATACCTGCTTGCTTGCTTGCAGTTTCCATTGCCTATAGGTATCCAGTCAGGATGGAGTCCAGATGATATTAATTCTAGAATAGGTTTCTTCTCCACCATGGGACAGGATCATGAGAATTCAAAATGGTGGAGAGAATGAGACTGACTTGGGAGATGGTGAGAAAACTATGTCAGAGGCAACCCCTTTATGCTCATATAAAAATTTTCTATTGACATTTCACTCCTGGGTACATCATTTGATCATTTCAGGTATAATTCAACAGCTTCAAATATCTGCTTTCTTAATCGGATTAGCTAAACCACATAGCATCACTCATTATATTAGTTGTCTAGTAGTTGTATGATCCCCCTTCTCTCTGTATGCGTTAGCCATATCTAGATTTGTGCATGTCTTATTATAGAATGCTTTGCTTTTCTTCTCACAGACAATGAATGCCAAGGTTTGATTTAAAGTTATCGCTTGCTTCTTGTGTTTCGTCTCAGATTTGAAAACAGCATGGCTGAAACTCCCATTCCACAGAAAACTTTGTTCCTCCTTTTATCTCTGGGAGTCCTTGGGAGATTTACAAATTTTCTGGTCCTCTGATTCCTGCAGGGCAGTTCTCTGGGTGGCCTTGGACCAACCCAGAATGTGTAGAATGCTCTGACAATGCAAGTCCTGAGATAAAGAGTGCAGACTGTTCCAGTCCCTCGGGAGTGGGATGTCCTTCAGTGCTTTAGCTCAGCATCATGTCCCGTGGGGCACAGAACCCAGGATGGGGCTGCTCGGGGAGTCTCTTGCTGTAGCGTGCGCGTGGCACTTAGAGGAGGGATTGTATCTACCCTGGGAAGCTTTCTTGACCTTCAGGAGAACAAGTTTGCCCTGTGTCTGTGCTTTCATTGTTCCTGTTGCCTACCAATAAGAAATAAACCTGCTTCATACTACTGCGTGTGTGTGTGAGTGTTCTGCCTCACCAGACTCGAGCAGCCAGTAGAAGTGCAGCCCAAGGTGGAGAGGGTCCAAGCGGTGACAGTGACCTGCTTCACAATTCCCTCTGAATCCTTCACAATTCCTGACTGGGCTTCTCACCCCATGATTGCCATGTGCTTCCTACCCATTGAGCTTTGGAGGGCCTGACCCCGGCTTTTAATTCCTCATGGTAACTTTAACACAGGCAGTAGCTGTCATTTGGCAGAGTTGGGGCACGGTTGTGGCATGGTTCTTGGAATAACTGAAAACCGAACATTCCTTATTAATAACATAAAAAAGGTATTTGGGGGGGCTGGGGTTGTGGCTCAGTGGCAGAGCGCTCACCTCACATGTGCGCGGCCCGGGTTCGATTCTAAGCACCACATAAACATAAATGCATTGCATTGTGTACAACTAAAGTAAATAAATAAATATTAAAAAAGAAAAGGTATTTGGTCTCATTGTGCATTTCCCAACCTCCATCTCTACTAGATGACTCTTCTCTTTTATTGTATATTTTAATGGTCCTTTCCCACCCCACTCACCTGGGCTGCCCACAGAAATTGGAAGCTCAGTCTCCTATGAAGAGCTCTCAGCTACAATCACCATTTCTCTCCTTTCTCAACAATAGATCCACCATGAAGTTTTCCTAAACAAACAAACAAGCAAAAATCAATGGCTCCAAAGGTGAACTGTTTTATCCCTTTAGAATAAACAAGCAGTAACCACACAAGATATTTTGTTTACTAAAGAGCAGCGCAGCAGACTTGGAGTAGTTCCTGCTACGTGGGGCATATGTCGCCCTTTCACATTTGGGCCTCACCTCCCTCTCATTCCGTGCTTTGGGCACCCTGATAGTGCTTATTGACATTTTCTAGGACATGGTCCCTTCTCCTTGCTCCTCAAAACACCTTGTCACCCATTTCTTTCCTAGTTAACACTTTCTAAAAGTCGGATATTAGGTTAATTCCCACAGAGAGACATCCCGGATGCTCCTGGGAGGTGCCTTCCAAGGGTGCTGTGTTGCCCTTACTGTAGAAGGGACTTCATCTCATCACAATGCACTGTTTGCTGCCTGGAGGCAGGAGCTGGGCCAACGTGCCACTGTGAACTTTGTGTCAGGCACAGTTCCCGTGCATCATAAAAATCAATAAACATCTGCCTCAGAAGTGAAAAACAAGCTCATGATTCCACTTTGAGAAGCTCAGAAGAAGCTTCACCATCCTTCACCAATTTTTGAGGGAGGGACCATTAATCGATGGAGAACTATATTCGCCTCCTACACTGAATAGTTCTGTTTTCACACAATTCTACTATTTTAACATTCTGTGAATCTAAGTAGTTTTTTTTTTTTTTTTCAAAAATCAGGGGGAAAAAAAACCATAAAAATGAAGACACAACCTACTATTCCTACAGTTTCCAAGAAAAGTGAAAGCAGGGTGTTTAGACTCCACTATTAGATTAAATCATTTTTCTAGGACATCCTAATTTAGGACAGATTATAAGAAATATCCAAATTACTAAATTTAGCAAATCTAGGGAGCATGAATATTTTGTTGCAGTTACCCAAGACTGGGTTTATTTATATTCTATTTTGTCTTGTCTTGTTTGAGTTCATTATTCTATAAATTTAGATCCTGAGGGCATTGCTCTCATATGTAACAAATTTATTTCATTTGTACAAACATAAGGATAAAAGAACTTCAACTTCATTCTTCCTGTCAAAGATCTTTGATGAGATCTTTAAAATTTTTATTTAGTTAATATTGATAAAATATTATCGCATCATAATATCATGCACTTTCAACAATTTCTACACGATGATTGTTAAGCAATTTTTATGAAATGGAAATAATTTAAAACTCTAGATCACGAAGTTATTTCCAATGACTAATGTAAACCTTATAACCACATCAAGCAACAGGGGAGTAGTGACACTTTTATCTACATTTTATGGGGGACATCAGGGGAAGATGCAACTTTGGTCCAAAGCACACATTTTTTATTTTGTTAGTAGAAAATGCATGACATTTCATAGCTTGCAAACAGATTGTATTTCCACATACAGAACACATTAAAAATAACAACTAAAATAAATAAAGTCTTCAGAGAATTTAGTTCTGTTAAGGCACATTTAGAAAAGAGAAATAAAACTTCAGGGCATAATAGAAGCTTGTTTACAGTGTAAGGTACCAAACTTTTAGCTTCTTTTCTTATCAAGTTATTCATTTAACTGAAGTGGAAAAAGTCTAAGCTGACCTGTACTTTTACAGCTAGTGTTACCAAATTTGTGCAAACAGAACACTGTTAAGTAAATCCATTTTTAAGAGTGTCTATAATAAGAAATAATGATTATGATTTGGACCATCTCAAATCATTAAGTTCCATAGAATTTTCGAGCAAGAAGAGATCTTTCATTTCTGCTGGTATTATGAAGTTTCACAGAATTGCAGTTTCTTAATGATGCTTAGAGCTGCTCTAGGCTAGCAATTCCCAACTATGGTTTCATATTTTGGTTCTGATGTGTGAAGACATTTTCATCAATCCTCAATAAATGAGAAAATAATTAATTTTTTCATAAACTCAATCATATTAACTTTAAAGAATTATGTTTTTGAGATTTTGACCTTTAAAAAAAAGAATTCAAGTGATATTTCTAGCATCTATTTTGAGAAATAAAAACTGGCATCCTTCCCTTGTTCTGCTCACCCCACCCCACCCCCCTCTGACTGTGTGGGTGGGGAATTTGATTAGTGTGTGACATCAAACAACATGAGACTCAGGGATGTCAGCCACTGCTGATGCCTCTGGATGTCTGGACAGGTAAGCTGAGGCCAGAGGGGTTACATGACAAGCTGAAGGTCATGGCTTAGAGCCCTCCAGATCCCAGCCAGGTCTGTGCAACCCAATGTGTGGCCACAGCAAGCACACATGAGAGCTGCCTTTCCCTCTTTCTTGCCAAACTGAACAATGGGAAGCTGAAATTGCCCATTAAAATCCTACTCACTAATTCATGATAAGGCATTAAAAATTTAAAATCTATCCCTTTTGTCAAGTACCTTTCTTTTTGTTAATTATCTAATCACAACAAGCTCAAATGATTGATAACCCTTGTTAACATGCCTTTCCAGCTTATCGATAAGGTCCACCTGGATACTATCACGTACAAAAAAGAATGTTTATTTAAAATTATTGGAACATTTAAAAGTGAACAAAAATAAAACCCAGTCTCAACAGAATTGTGGGAAATTCATGGGAGGGATTACTTACGATGGTGCTATTAAGACAAGTCACTCTTCAGCACAGAGCCTACGGAAGGGAACACCTTAAATATGAATTTCATTCTCTGATGGCAGAAAAACTGTTAACCAGCTGGAATCTAGGAAGGAAAATAGCCTTGAGTAGGGAAGGTGACATTCCAAAACACACTATAAAAACAAGTGCCTGATATTTTTATTGACATAATTTATTTTGAAAGGGAGGCAAGTAAATATTTAAGAAAAACAAAGTCAATAATTTTCTTTTCTATTTGTTCAGACCAATGAAAAGGTCACTACCCAAACTCCTGGTATGATGTGCTTCCACGAAACAGAACCACTGCAGTGATTTTTCAGCCTTGTAATTACTGCCAGTTTGCAAAGAGCATGCACATTTGCATAATTTAGAGCAATGTGTTACCAACACAACAAAATGTGGGATACAGCAGCCAGATCTGGCACAATTAACTGGACCTAAGGGGGAATTATCTCTTTTAGGTGACACTAAATGTTCCCAGGATCTCTAGGAAGTGGGCATTTTGGAGGTTGATGGTGGGAACAGATGTTTCCTATGATGCCTACCATTTCTGCAGATGGTACGTACAAGGTGCAACAAAAACTGAACAGCAAGGAATCAGAAATCATCCCCTGTGTTTGCACGTGGGAAGAACTGAGGCTGAGAAACATCCAGGAGCTTTCTCAAAGCCACTCAGGTAGCACGTGTCTCAAATGCAATGGAAGCCAGTGTCATAGGATTTCAGTTTCGGCTTGTCTGCATTACTCACTTCAAATCAAACAAGACTGGTTGCCACTCAGTGTCTTAGGAAATGCTTGAATCTCAATGTGTGTGCTATTAACATCTAGAAGATGTCTATTAATCTCTCTTGAATTTGGTCACACCTACATATACCTGGAGACATTGAGAATTGGAGCTGGGGCTTTAGAGATGATGGTGTGACGTTAAGTGTTTTCCCAAATCCAGTCAAGACACAAGTTTATGATTTGGCAATCATGTCTCTGGACTCCTAGGTGACTGCTCTTTCCTAGTGTTCCTTCTCAAAGTTGCTTACTTGTACAAAGGGGCTGGTCACATCAGCCTTGTCTAAATCTCAGAGTTGAAAACTAACACGATGTAAGTACTTAAGTAAATGATCAGAAAGGTCCAAGAAACTAAGCTGATATGGAGCAATAGTAGGGTCTCCAGTTTGGTCTTTGTGAATTTGTCCAGTGATAAACTCTCCAAGTTGTAGACGTCTCTATTTTGATCACTCTGGGATTCACCTGATCTGAATTTGACCCTTCCTCTTGACCTGGTGCAACTCTGGCATGATCAGGAAATGGCTTGAGTTTCATTTCCTAGTGAGGGTTCCAGTTGGGTTTTGGTGTCTTAAGCTTCTGGAGAGAGCTCCGTCACTCTGTAATTGTCTAATAGTGCTATGACCTAGGAGCTAACTTGTATTTGTATCTCATTCCTATTTTAAAACAAATGTGAATGAATTTCTGCATTCATTTCCCCAATCCTGTAAGGTATCTGCTTCCTTGTTCTGCCTTCTGATGAACCAGGGTTCCAGAGTGAGTCATGCCTAAGGCTTTTGAGAAAGAGAAAAAAGGTTCAGCCACAGAGTCTTGATTTAAGAGCCATTCAAGTAAAAATGATTTGATTTCAGGTGAGTTCATCTGAGTGTCACCAGAATGGAATGGAAAGAGAATAAGACTCAGAATATGGAGTCGGGTTTCAGTTTCATCCCTAAGTTGCTTTAGGACTTTGGGCAGGTCACGCCTGTGTGAGCCTGGGGGTAATTAGGGATTAGAGGGTGTCTAAGTCCCAGGCCGCGCTGCAGCCAGTTAAGAATTCACATTTTCGTGGAGTTCATAGCAGCAGAAGGGCTTCCTAGGACTCATTGACAGACATCTCTCACTCCTATTTATGGCAAACACCCAGCATAGGAAGCATTCACATTGTTCTGCATTGTTCCTTTTAGAAAGGACTATGGGTTAGGTTCTCAAAACATTTGGCAAGTCTCAGGTGAAGTTACCTAGTCCTGATTCTGCAGGCTTGAAAAATCTTATCAGCTATATTCTCATGGATTTGTGGCTATTGGCTAGTTATGGAGTGCCAAACATCTTCATCCAACATTAATAAGGTGTTACAATTAAGTGCTTTAATAGTAGCTAGTGATTATTAGTTTGTTTGGTTTTTTTTTTTTTTTTTTTTTTTTTGGTACTGGGGATTGAACTCAGGGGCACTCAACCACTGGGCCACATCCTCAGCCCTTTTTTATATTTTATTAGAGACAGGGTCTCACTGAGTTGCTAAGTGCCTCACCATTGCTGAGGCTGGCTTTGAACTAGAGATCCTCCTGCCTCAGCCTCCCAAGTGCTGGGATTACAGGCATGCACCACCGTACCCGGCTCAATTACTAGTTTTTAAAGAAAAAATAATTTTAACTTAAGTAGTTCCCATATCTTTTCAGACTGAAAAAGTGGTGGAGTATAATAGGTCTTTAAATCATAGACTATATGGACAGCAAAGAATGACGTTTGAGAGAGAACGTATCCTTTAGATGAGATCTCACATACAATTTAGGCCTCCTCCCAGAAGGGATCAAAAACATTTCAGGGCATAGAGTGGATCCCAAGAATTTGGAGCCAGGTTTCCTTATCTTACTAGCTTGGACAAATTCTGTTTGAGATCCAGGATCCTTGTTTGTTAAATTGATAATTCCTGCCAGACCTACCCCCATGAGTTATTGTGAATTCAAATGAGATAAATGATACAAAAGTGCTTAGAAATTAAAAAGGCAATGTGAAATTATCAATTCACTGCTGTCTGTAGTCATCATCATGCCAGTCGTCTCTCATTATATCCTAGAGGCATGTCAGTGTGGACATTTTCCCTACAGCCCCAAGAAAGAGCCAGCAGAGAGGTACTCCATGATATATGTCAGATGTGTGGGGTGGGATTGTGGCTTCAAATCTGAAGGGCAGAGAAGGTTTCCAAGAATTGACTCATGCTGGATTCCAAGGGCACTGGAGGAAATGGGCCTCGTGTCGGGTACAGTTTAGGTACAGCCAGATCTAGATTCCTTCCAGCTGTCATTCTAGGCAAAGGAGACTTTATTACCCCACAGTACCTTAGAAATGTTCCTTCTATCTTCCTATGTTTCCTCCCATAGGGCAAGACAGAACTCTGCGTCTTCCCCCAGAGAAGTTGGGAATTGTCCAGGTGACCCGAGAACTCGGAGATGGGCTGATGGCACATTTGGACAACGAAAGTGTCTTTACTCTGGATCTACATCCAATGAATACCTCTAGTAGGACACTGAGGTGAGTCAGATTGTCCAGAGAGAATGAGGAAAACAGAAACCAGTTCCTGAAAATTTTTTTTCCTTGAGACATCAAATCTTTCATTAACGAACCTAATTTCTGAATCTGAGACAGACTTCTCAACCCAGCTGGGCCGATGCCACCATGACTGCATCCTGAGTGACAGATGAAAGAGAGACCTGGGATGCAAACCACATACCAAGTGAGCAAAAGCGTCCTCCTGGGATTTCCTCTAAGATCCTGAATGCAGAGAAATGACACCATTTCCTGGCTTTTAAGTGCAATTTTGAAAAACTTTCTGGTAACCTGCTCCATTTGTATTGATTGACTTAACTGTACATGGAAACTGCCTTTGATGGTGATGGGAGGTTGTTTTAGGGAGATCTTAGAAGCCTTTTTGCCTGCGCTGGGATGCAGAGGCTTTTCTTCACGTGGGGTGATGAGGCTTGAGTAGCCCAGGCTCAGGAGACGTGACGTAGCTTCTCCTCAGATGGGCAGTGCTCTGGGGGTCTCCTCCATTTACCATCAGTGTTCTCTGGGGCTTAGGAAAAGAGAACTATAGATTACTTGATCACTTATGTGAAGCCATAAGCTCTTTCCATATTTCACATTTTATTTAATCTGAGGTATAATTAATTAATAGAGTTATTTCTCCCTGGCAACTGTTGGTAGAGAGTTAATGGTAGGGAACCTCTGAAGGTGGTCAGGATGTATACCCAATAAGTAAGAATGGACCAAAGGAGGTTAGCCACCATCCATGGCTGGCTGTCTTGGGGGAAGACCCTTGGTTGCTGAGGGCTGAGCTCTACCTAAGTTTCCAATGACAGGTGCAGATATTGGTGGCACAACTGAGCCATCCTACATGCCCACACCCTTTGGAGTCTGCCATTTTCCTGTCTGGCATGGCAGCAGAGTTCACCTTTGCCACAGGCTCATCTTCCCAGTGTGTGTGCTGCCCAAGTGGACAGATTTGATACCATGCTTGGGTTTTCTCACTGTCTTTCTTTTACAATTCACCTGCCTGGTCCTGGTGGGAGTAGGTCAGCCTGCCGCCTGGCCAGGGTTCTGGATTGGAAAACAGAAAAGGCAGTTTGAAAGGTGAGCTCCAAATTTATATATGACTGAAGTAGTTTCATGGTGGAAGTGATGGGTATTTTTATTATCTACAAATAACCAATTCTACTCTCAAAATGAGTCTATGTAAAAGGAAGATGAACTCAATAAAAATCAAACCCTCAAAACTTACTTTGAGCATGTAATTTTAGGAACAGTCATCTGGATTAATTATGAAATTATTATTGGTGTATAACCAATGAAATTACCTCTTAAAATTTTGATGCTTTTTCTTCCTTCTTTTTGAAATAGAGAATAAAATCCAAAATGAATATTTATTCCAGTAAAACTTTCCCATTTCAAAGAACAGTCTTGCTGCCTGTGGATACTTCCCAGGTGAATGCTGTCCCCAAGGCTTCTTTGACACGCTTGAACATTATGCATGAGCAATTTGGGTTGTAAAACCAGTTTGCAAATAAATGAATTTCAGAGATCTGTTTAACAAGAAGGCAAAATAGTGATCAAAGTGTTCAGTTGATTAGAAAGGGAATAGGAAAAAATGGGGAGATGAGAAGAGACAGAACTGAAGGGAAGCCTTTATGATATGTGGACATATGATCAAACCTGCAGCCAGACAGCTCGGAGGCTCAGGAGGACTGACTCGCTCACTCTCGGTGCTGTTGGGGGCCTGTGGACTAATGAGTGCTGATGGCAGATGTATTGTGCTTTTCTGCTTGCAGAGTTCTTTCAGTTACGTGACTTCCTTTGATCTCCACAATCTGCTGGGAAAGCTAGACTGGAACTGCAATTCCCATTTCACAGATGACATTGAGAAGTGACTTGCTCAAGGGAATCCAGTTTGTTTTTAACCCAGCCATCATGGAGAGACAATCCTTGCCAATAGGCTGTAGCCACCCTCTACATTTTTCACCCAGAGTGCACTGTCCCCATAAGTGAAACGAGGGCTCCATGGCTGTGAGTTGGTTGGAGAAAGTACCTGGCACACACTGGAGAGGCCTCCAGTGGTCCGCTTTCCTGATACCTGACTTCTTCAGAAATCTCTCTCCAGAAATTATATTCTTGATTTCCTAAATTCTTTTTGAAAAGGTAAATATTTCTGGAACGATTCGCATCCTAAAAGAAAAGAAAGAAGGTGCGAGAGTCAAAGAGACATGTGGACTCTGCAATGAGCACAGATGACTGGACTGTCACTAAGCACTGAATTCAGAGTTCATCCAAATATCTCAGCTTGGCACTCAAGTCCCTTCTCTTTTTCAGCTTCATAAAACTTCAAGTATGGCATAATCAAGGCACATCCCTCTATCTTCTGCCTCCAAAGAAGCCGGGCATTTCCCCATCCATTCTCACTTTCAACAAGAATCAATTCCTTTTGTCTATCTCTGCTTCTTTTTCCCTCCCTTTCCTCTTCCTCTTACTTATTCTTATTGAAACTTCTATTCTATCATAATCTTCAGAGTAAGGATTAATGGCAGTGTGTACTAGTTTTCCACTGCTGCTGTAACAAGCTTCCACAAAGGTAACGACTTACTATAATGAAAATGATCTGTTCTGGAAGTCAGAAGTCTGAGAGGGTCTCACTGGACTAATATTGTGCTTTGGATGGGAGCTTTGGATGGGGCTGTTTTGTTCTCTGGACTGTAGGGGAGAATCTATTTCCCCGCCCCTCCCAGTTTTTAGAGGCCACCAGCATTCCTTGGTTCATGTCTTTCTTCTCCATATTCCAAGCCAGAAATGACACACTAAGTCTTCTCATCTGCCATTTTTCTGCTCTCGCTTGGCCTCCCTCTTCCATTTATAAGGAACCTGTGATTACACCGGGTCCACCTGGATAACCCAGGGCAATATCAATTCTAAAGGTCATCTGATTAGCAAACTTGATTTCATCCACAGTCTTAATTTCCTCTTGCCATGTATGATGACAGGTTTCTGGGACGAGAACCTGGATATCGTCTACCTACTGCACAATATTTAATGTTCATTAACATGTGCTTTGTCAGTATTGTTTAATTTCATCCTCTAAATAATCACTTGAAGGTACTAATTATCCACATTTTCCAGTAAAAAAAAAAAAAAAAAAAATTGAGGTTTTAGAGGGTTATACAACCTGACACAGTACTAGATAACCATTTTAAAGTCACAGAACCAGAAAGAGGAGTAGCTAGAATTCAAACCATCATTCTAATCCTAGAGAGGCTGTCTTTTCCCAGTGAATGGGAATAATATCCATGTGGTTACTTGAACCATTAACCTTGGCAGCCTACTGAACTTCTGACTTTCCCTCAACCTTTTCTATTTTATATCCCAAATGTCTGTTTGAACCCACATCCATAAAACTTTAAATAAATCCACTTTTCTCTATCCCCTCTGCTGCACCCACAGGCCAGGCCATCTCTTGACTATCACTATAATCATGTAACTGGTATTCTTGCTTTGTCTTGTCCCCATTTATATTCCTTTTTGCAGCATGGACTTTTCTAGACATTTATCTATTCATGCTTGCCTTGATTAATGCTCTTCAGAGTTTTCTATTGACCTCCAAAGGCTTCAATTAACCTTTAGGATAGAGTTGTTCCTTTAACATGACTTTGATCTGGTGACTTTTACTTCTCAGATTTACCTCTAATAACTCATCCCTCATAGTCTGTGCTGACCATGGAGGTATACTTGGATTTGCCCCCAGACACTTGCATCTGGCTGGCTCCTGATTTCCCTTCATATGCCACATTCAAGTCAACTTTCCCAGGAGTCCTTCCCTGTCCATCTTCATCCCTCACAAGCTGGAGGTGTGGCATGAGCCTCTTGCTCTCTCAACCACACATTCACATTGTAGCCCAAAGCTGGATGGATTTTGTGTATCTTGTTCCCCATAACAATCTTAGTACTGAGCACAAAGATTGATTATATAATAAATAGTCTATAGATTTTATTCAACAAACAAAGGAGGGAAGTGCCTTTCACATTGTTCAAGTTCCCCTAATCCAAAAGGGCTCAATATTTGCATCGCTCTTTTTATTTCATGAAATCTCTACATTTGGAAGGCCTTGGATCTGCTAATTTTTGCTCTCAAGTTTCTTTTTGCCTCAAGTTTCTTTTCCTAGATGACTTCCTTTAATTCATTAATGGCTTCCACGTTTATGGCTCTTATTCTTAGGCTCTTAGCTCCAAAGTCAAATATTCAAGTGCCTATTGGACAATTCGGCTTGGATGTCTAATTTATAAACCACACTGACCACAGTTAACAGAGAACACTTGATTCTCTTAGCTACTCCATATAAAGCAGGAACAAACCACATATCCAATTGCTCAAGACGAGGATTCAGGGTCAGTTTTTCCTCAATTTTTTTCCTCCTTCATCATCCAGATCCAATCTACTAGCATGTGCTCTCTGCTCTACCAACAAAACATATTTCGGGTCTGTCCACTTTTCTACCCTCCAACATATTCCACGCACTCTCTTTCGTTTTCCTCCTGAATGACTTCAATAGTCCTGAAACGATTTCTTCTCCCATTTCACTCACCTAGCAACAATCCATTCTCCATGCAGGTAACCAGAATGGTGTATTCAATCAGATCACACCACCCTCTTGCTCAAAATCTTCTTGGATTCATATTGCACTTAATATAGAATCCAAACTCAGTTTGCCCCAGAATGTCCTTATGCATTTTGGCCCCTCATTGAGTACCACCAGCTACTCTGGATAGCTCTCTGCTTGTGTTTAGTTTGAAGTACTTGCTGTTGCTTCTGCATGAGCTCTTAGATGTCAGATCAGATCATTTCTTGGACGGATGAGGTCTTAGTTCTAATGTCACGTACTCAGTGAGGACTACCCTCATCCTCTCATCTAATTATCACCCCTCCCCTGTCAGCACCCCATCACCCTTTTTAATTGTATTCAGAGATATCAACTGAGTGTAGTGCTGCCAACATATACAGAGGTCTACTAGTGTTTTAATGGCTTTTCTTGTGTCATTGCAGAGTTACCAGTGGACATTTAGAATGCTCTTTCTAACTGTCCTCTCCAAGTCTGATTACTGTTAAACAAGTGAACATTCAGAAGCTTTTCTAATACTTCCCTGAGCTCCAGAATCCCCTGATCCCTTGCCAAAAATGACTCCTGAACTCAGAACTGAGGAATTCCAAACAGAAAAGGCCATGCCCCAGTGAAATACCTGGTGAATGTCCTGCTTAAAATCCACAGGCCTGTATTTACTGTTCAACAACTGTCCTGCCTATAAGTCTCAGGCAGAATGCTAATTTTGAAAACTTTGAAGACAGACTTTACTGAACAGCACCTACAAGATACCACTTTAAAAGTTAATTTCTGATATCTTATAGAAGAGCCAATGAATGGACTTTCAAAGTCAGAAAGACTTGAGTTTGAATTACAGGGCACTTCTCTAGGTGCAGGTCAGGTTACTTCACCTTTCTGAGTAGGGCCCTGGGCACAGCTCTGCTGACTGTCTACCGCACAATCTCGATAGGTGGCATTCCTATTGACCACCACGAAAACAGCTCCTCCTGGGCATATGCCCTGCAGCAGCCCCACCTGAGCTTCACTCTACTGCAAAATATGGATTTGAACAAGTGCCCACATGCTGTTTATGGAAGTGGATTAAAAATGACATACATGACGTGTTTGGTATATAGAAGCATCCCAATAAATATTAGTGCATTCTGTGGCTTGCTGCTAGTTCTGGGGATGTTCTCTCAAACACTGGACTGGAGAATGGTTCACACAGCCACATGCAAGAGGGTACTCTCAGACCTTTGGATTCGCACCAACATGTAATTTAGCTCCTGGTGGACTGAGGTTGATTACTGTTTACAGGTGAATGTTGTGCCTTTGTCTGAGTAGACGCTGTCGGGTGCAGAGAAAGAAACAGGTGCTGATCGGTGGCAGTTGGCATGTCAGCACCACTGGGGCTTTCCTGCCTTGTCACTCTGGTTTGAGCAGAAGGTGAAAGGGTACTGCAGGACAGGGGCATTGCCTGAGCCATCTTTCTGAATCCCGTCTCAGGACTGTGGTCTACCCATTCGGCCCCCTCTCTAGCAGACAGGTGGGCTGCATTTCTGACATGTGACCACCGACAGCTTTCAGACTCCCTGCCCCTTCCCCATTGCTCCATATCTGGGCAAGCTGATAGGAAGGACTGGGTGCTCCCTCCTTTTGTTCCAGAGGGAAGATTTACTATGGAATCCCTGGATGCATGCCCAGGGACCATCACTCTGTCCCCAGCCCATAGCCACAATGAAAGTTCAAGCCACTTGCTTCTTCCTCCCTTCATGGGAAGAATTCCCAGCAGCTTGCACGCCTCCCCTACTTTCTCTGGATGCTCCCCCATGAGAGTTCAAAAATCTTCCCATACTTCCTTGGTATCATCATCAGTTTCAACATCAGAACCAGTTTTAACTATCAGGGAGGGGGTTGATCATATCGTCCATTGGTGACCATGGGGCTGTTGGTCTTTAATGGCTCTGATCTGGAGGTAGCTGATATAGAAGGAAAAGAATGTGGTTATGGGGTCCAAAGGTCTGAATTCAAATCTTGTTTCAGTCTGCCGTCAGCTGCATGACACTAATGAAGGGGCTTACCTGCTTTCACTTCTTTGAAAAGGGCTTCTTGAATTGCAATGTGTCAATGGAAAAGACTCTAACGTGCCTAACACAGTGTTTACACGTGGTTCACGTGGAGTAGCCCTACTCCTGAAATCCCACGTCTGAAATGCTTCAAATAATCCAAAACTCCACCAAAAGTGGAAAATTCCACACCATATCTCATGTGACACGTCACAGTTGAAGCACAGACACAAAAAAATATTGGCAAAAGTTACCTTCAGGCTATAAATATAAAGTCTGTAGGAAACATGAATTTTGTGTTTAGACTTGGGTCCCATCTCCAAGATCTCTGATTATGTATATGCAAATGTTCCCAAATCAGAGGCACTTGTGGTGCCAAGCATGGAGTAATGATTTGAAAGTGCTTAACTCTCTGGAAGACAGTGGGCGTTCAACAACAGTTGGATCTCTTCCTTCACCCTCTCTTCTCTTGGTCTTCCTTTATTACCACCAAAACATTCAGCAGAAGATCTTTACTTCGTGGTTATTTCCTCTCATTGTCATGTCCAAACCTTGCCCTTTGCACTGAGTGATCTGCCTGGAAGACCACTCATGCCAAAGTAGTTTGTGACCCCGAGAGCACAGTGCACCAAGGGCTTGTCCCAGATCTAGACAACAAGGCCTTGCAACTATCAGTGGTCATTGCCTCTAAGGCCATGGGAAAGAAGGAAGCCAGATTTTTGAGGTTTCTGTCCAAAAGAGGGTTCGACACATGGTAGAGTAGAAGTGATGTATTGGTAGATTTACTAAAATACATATCATGGGTTCAGACTTTAATAAAAGGATATTTTGGAAAGGAGAAGGGGATGCAAAGGGTGATAAATCCAACTTTGAGGTGGATGTGGGTGGGAAGGAGTCAGGATCATAAACGAAAGGTAAGAGGAAAAGAATCTTGTAATACTTGTAAGTGATTATGGCTATAATGCACCCTATAATTTAGGGTCTTGTAGTTTTGAAGAACATTAAAAATGATGAGAGTTGACATAAACTGCTTTTGCCATGAGAACCAAGCTGTACATGGGTATCTTTTCTTTTTTAGCTTGGTTTCCCCCCATACCTAATTCTTTGTTTTAAAAGAGGGCTTTGATTGCCCTCTTCTTGCCCCCAATTTCGGGTGACTTTCTTTCAACACACAGATAACCATTTTCTTCCAAAGGAATGGTTCTGTTTTCTGGCCAAATCTGCTTGGTGGAGTAGTAGGATTTTAGATGACCACAGTGCAAGTGACCTTACAGAGCCCCCTAAAGAGTCCAAACCTGTCTTCTTAGAGGGAAGGAGACCAAGGACTTTTCAGGTTAAATAAATTGCCCAAGTTCATACAGCCAGCCGATGATTGAACACCTGGCTGTTTGTCCATTCTGTGCTTCACAGTCCACAGTTGACCAGGTCTCAGGACCAGGAGGAAAGCTACTGACCCATCCTTAGGCAGTCAGAAGGAAAGGAGGCAGTCGGTATAGATAGGTAAATCAAGTCAGGTCAGATCCAGGAGGCCAGTGTAGGTCTGGGAAGAAGACCATATGGAAAACTTGAACTGCCTCTTCCTTGAGGGTGTCACGGCACTAAAAAAGAGACGACGCACAGTCACAAACCAGTGACAGGAGATCACAGCAGATGAGAATGCTTCTTTAAACAAGCAGTTCACCGAGCTTTCCAGTTTTAAGAAGACTTGGGCATTTGAAGATGCAAACAAACATCATAAAATAGGGTCAAGACAGCTTACGAGGCGCTGAGCACGAGAAAAGTGTTTGTGGCAGTGTAGGGAACACGGTTAGCGATGATGACATCCAGGCCTAGCGAGGCCACTTGATGCACAGATGTCCACTCAACTGGTTTCCAGACCAGTTTCCAGACTGGTAGAAACCATGTTGGTTTCTACCATTCAAGCTCAGTTTTGATTTAAAAATAATCTATGCATTCTTTCTGTTAAACCAGTGCCTGGCACGTGTGCCTATGTCTAGGGATAGCAGGGATTTGGAGGCAATATAAGATAGTCCCTTGTATTATTAAAATCAACCTAGTACCACAATCCCATGCCCACACGTTGCTTTGACAGCCAACCACATAGTGCAGGATTTTTCCACTTTTTGCGTTTTGTCTGTTTGGAGCATCAGATTCCCTTCGTCTTTCCCTGCTCTCATGTGCTTTTCCAGACTCTGCATCACCTCTCAAATTTAGGGCAGTCCCTCTCCTTTGATTTCCACACCGAAATCTTGCCTGTGAAATATATCCAACAATTCCTAGGTAATTTCTCAGTTTTAGGCTAATTCTAATCATGTTGAAATAAAACAGACTTGTGAGACATAAGCTCAGAATTTGGATGCTAAGGGCTAGTGTTTTTTATTCAGTCCCAGAATTAGAAAAATCTTGCAGAAGGGATGGTGGAGACAACAGCTCTTAGAGCTGGTGCACTGACAGGCAGGGGCTGCGGAGAAGAGCAGGCACATCCCTTGGTGCTACAACCCTCAGGATCATCAATAGTAAGACAGCCATGCTGCCACTAACCTGCTATTCTTCCTGTGCCCCCATGAGTTAGCCCATGTAAAATACTGCACCACCCACCCACCCCCAACACACACACACAAGTGCTGGAAACACAGTAGGCCCTCAGCAACTGGCAACTTCTTTTATAATAAATGACATCAGCCAGGAGAAATGCTGTGTAGACTTCGAAGGTCTCATTACTATTGTTGGTTCTTTCTCTGGTGCTTAGAGCTTCACTCCTTAATTAGGGGACACTCCCTAGTTCTTTGGAAACAGCATTAAATCACAAAGGCTGCCTTTGATCTCCCTGCATGGGCCACACCCTGGTTTTTAAATACAGTTATAATCTCTCTCTAATCATAGTGCATAGCTGGCTGCCTTGTGGGGAGTGAGGATAAATCAGGGTGCCCACCTCTTCAGCACCTCCATTCCTGGATTAACCAGATAAGAAGTGTGAGAAAGAGCTCCGACTTTCTCCTTTGAGAGGCTTCCTGGGGAGCAAGTCATTCTGGTCCAGGAAATTGCTCTGGCCTGCCTAGTCCCTGAGGGGTAGGCAGAGAGCAGAACTCAGGAGCCAGCACAGGAATGAAATGCATGAGCTTTGGAGTCAGACAGTTGGGTTGATTCAAGCCCAAGATCAGGTGTCCTACCACTGTAAAGTAAGTGGCGAGTTATTTTGCCACTCAGAGCTCCACTGTCCTCCTTTATAAAAGGGAGACTGCATTGTTCACCCATGGGTTCTAAGTTCAAAGGGGGAGCATGTGATGCTAAGGACACGTCACCTTTCTTCCCACCTCCTGTATATGAACCAACATCTACAGAGTTCCCTGGGTTCGTCCTTCCCCTGACAATACCTGCCCTCTCACTCCCAAAGAGGATTTCCATGAAGTGATTTCACAGCCTGTTCAAAGGGCAAAAGGAAGAACACGTTCCTTGCACGTGTATTCATTCATTTATCCACCCTATTGACTCTCACTGAGATGCTCAGATATGAGATGAAGAAATATTATATTTTATGTTAAGATATTAACCGATTTCCTTAAGAGATATACTACATCAATAGCAGAGCTTCTGAGATGTTTCATAATTTAACAACTATACAAAGTGTTCAGATGCTTTCATGAGATTCGATAACCTGCAAAATTATTTTATTTGACTGTCCAAACCATATGTCTTAGTGCATTTGTGTGGCTGTAACAAACCCCCTAAACTCAGTAGTTCATAAACTGTAGAAATTCATTGCCCACTGTTCTGGAGGCTGGCAGTCTAAGACCAGGGTGCCAGAGACCCCATGTCTGGTGAGGGCCTCGTTGTCTCAGACAGTTGTCCTCTTGCTACCACCTCACATGGCAGAAGGAGTAAGAAAGCTCTCTTGGGCCTCTTTCACAAGAACACCAGTCCCAGCACCCTCCTGACCTCATCACAGCCCAAAGACCCATCACATTTACAGTCAGAATTACAATTTCAAGAAATGAATTTTTAGGGGGACATACAAGTATCACTATACACATACACACACACACACACACACACACATATATATGTACAAAATATTATTATATATTGAATATACATAATAATATTTGTAACTCCCCCAACAAGGAAATCATACATACATATACACAAATATGATTGTATGTTAAATATATGTAATATATTTAATTACATCAAAATACCCGATGCAATCAATTTACAAGGGTATGCTGTTTGTTTTGGCTCACTGTTGGAAGTTCCAATCCATGATAGTTTGGCTCAGTTGCTTTGAGTCTGTGGCAGGGCAGCACATCGTGGAGGGTGTGCATGGCCGAGCAAACCCACTCACCTCACTGCCCTGAGACAAAAGAGATGGAGGGAGGGACCAGGATTCTATCATCTACTTCAGGGGGATGCCCCTAAAGACCTCCCACTGGTTCCCACCCCTTAAAAGTTCTGCTACCTTCAAACAGCAAAGCCCTAGGCCCAAGCCCACAACACATAGGCCTTTGGGATGTCTTCAGCTTCTGAACTAGAGCAGAAGATCAATGCGGAACATAGTTTGCTTTGTTGTTGTTGTTTATTTTTATTTTTAATTTTTTTTGTTGCTGTTCTAATTATCAACAAGCCTTTGTTCCATATTCCTACATGATGGGCTGGAGATACTAATGTGAATGGGCTCCTCTCCTCAAGGAATTTTGTCAGAGGCTGGGCCCAATCCAGGTTTTGTAAGAAATAGGTGAAGAGGCTCATCCTGTCTGGCATATCCCTAGTGAAGATGGAGATGCCCAGGCTGGCCTGCCTAAATGCATTTGGTGCTTACATCATACATCAAGTACAAAAATACCTCTTCTTTTCCCTGTCCTTCACAACACACATACACAAAAATCTAGCTAAAATTTGATTTACTGAACAATAATTTTACAGAAGAAAAATAGCAGTCAAAAGACAGGAGCAGCTGTTTTCTGCGACAGTTGTATTTTTCATTGTAAATTAATTAAATGGCGCCTTGTGGGTCCATCACTGACAGACTGGCTCTCCCTCTCTGCATCCTGGTGGGAAAAATAGAAGCTGGTTCTGGATCAAGGAGGTGAATGCGTATTATGGGTGTGCAGGACCCATGATGATTTCTGAGCTTCCTGGCCACTCTCTGAGTGACTACAGACTGGGACTGGAGTGAAAGAGAATGGGAAGAAATACTGAGGCATTTGTGGAAGAAGGTCAGTGAGGTCCGCTCAGGACTCAGAAGGGGTGCCGCAGCCCCCAGTCTGCCAGACGCACAGTGGATGTTTGTCAAATAGCTTGAAACACTGCGCTGCCGTTTCCCTGATCTGCTCAAAAAGATACTTAGCCCTCGTTCAGAGGCTCACTAAGGAAATGAGACTAACTCAATGAGAAGCAACTCAAGGACAACATGTATTTGCAGCAATAATATTTGTGATGTCCCCTGTGGTGCCTGTCAGAATCACCTCTGGTAATTTTAGAAAGTAACAAATATCCCGGTTTCATCTCAGACTAATTGAGTCAATGAGCCATCTTGCCCTCACCCTCAGTCAGCCAATCCCCACAGAGGGATAGAGAGGAATGACATGAAAACCAGGCACAGTTGGAAGAGACTGCCCTGAGCCATAACCCCACCTTTTTTTATTTTTAAAATTTGGTACCAGGGATTGAACTCGGGGCACTTGACCACTGAGCCACATCCCCAGCCCTATTTTGTATTTTATTTAGAGACAGGGTCTCACTGAGTTGCTTAGCACCTCACTTTTGCTGAGGCTTCTTTTGAACTCTCGATCCTCCTGCCTCAGCCTCCCAAGGTGCTGGGATTACAGGTGTGGGCCACTGCACCCGGCTGAGCCATACTCTGAAGGTATATATATATCTTCCATTGTTCTATTGTTCTCCTCTTCCTCCTCCTCCTTCTTGTTCTTGTTCTTCTTCTTTTTCTGTATTGGGGATTTAACTCAAGGATGCTTAACCACTGAGTTATATCCCAGCCCTTTTTGTTTTTATTTTGAGACAGGGTCTCATTGAGTTGTTCAGGCTCAGGACATTGCTAAGTTGCTGAGGCTGGCCTCCCCAACCACTGGAATGACAGGCGCATGCCACCGTGCACAGCTTAAGACATATTTTCAAATGTAAGAAGTTAATTGTAAGCCTCCCGTAGACAGCAAGCAGAGGCAATGTCTCTGCCAGCTATGTGCCACTCAATCTGAAAGGCAGTGTGACAGTCCCTTAGCACAGAGTGGTGAGGAAAAAGTGCTGGTGGGGTGTGGCAGGTGGGGTCAGGATAGATTAGGCTTGTTGTTTCTGCTCTTCACAGTTACGTGACCTTGGGCAAGTCAGTTTCTTTCTCTGGGCTTCAATTTCCTGACCTGAAAAATAGTGTGACATGAAATGGTGACTTCTGATACCTCCCACAGCAGGGGCTCTGCAGGCGTCAACGTGAGGTGGAATTTTGGCTCCAGTGCTCATTTTTAATCATGCACAAGCCACAAGACAAATGGCACTAGTTTGTTAATTTGTTTCTGTTTTCTTCTTCTTTCTTCTGTGTTAGGATCTGTATGTCTAACAGCCTTCTGGTCTACCTCCTGCCTCTCTGGCTTTCAATGCGTTACACAGAGTGGTGAAAATCAGTGTGTCATGAATGAAGAGACAGTCAGCAGTGATTGGACACTTCCAGCTCTAAAATGTCAGGGATATACAACTTCTTAAGACAATGTCTGTGGGGAGATATTGTCATATTAACCATGATGCCAAACACATTCTAATTTACAAAGCATTTTCAGAAACGATATGGGACATGATATCATCTGAGCTTTTCAGCCATTCTGTGAATCAGCCAGGCTGGATTGCTTTCCAATTTTTGGAGGTTGCATTTCAGGCCTAGGACTGTTCAAGTGACCAAGTTGCAGGTTTATTGTTGGTAGGACAATGGTGCCTAAACACCAGCCAGGTATGCAATTTTACCGCCTCTATTCAGTCGCTTCTGGTATATAACAACACTGACCATTTGTATTAACATAACAAACATGGTGTTTCCATTGTTCAGCTACTTCCTGTCAACTATAAATGATACATTGAGAAAATAATATGTTGAAGTACATTTTAATTTTACCAACTGCATTTTATTGCTGAATAAATTTGGTCTCAGAGAGATTAAATTATTTGTCCAACTTTAGGAAAATAATACATGATGTACTTATTGTTGAATTTTCCTAACTCCTTTGGTACTTTGGAAATTATAGTAATATTTTTTTTTGTTTTTTTACTTAGTTCTTTATTCCAAATATTCATACTATTTCTGGAGAGAATTATTTAATAGAAGTGACAAATTAGACAACAATAAAGAGGGACTTGTCTGATTTATATTTCTTTCATTTTTTTTGGAAATATCAAGACATAACAAGAAAAAGATTATCTCATTAATCCAACATTCTGAAAACTCAATTCCACTTGATGACAAAGAGTAGCTCCTGATCTTAGATGTCACCAATTGACGTCTTGGACACTGGTGGATTTCTGACTGGGTCCCAGTATCCCCGTACACAGGGTGCCAAATTACTTCAATATAATATTCTGAAATTCACATGAACTCTGGTTGTTAAAAGAGTTATTTATCTGGTTGTTAAAAGAGTTATGTGATGCCTAATTCCAATGTGTTTGGTTTATAAGAATAAGCCGGACATGGATTAGTCCATTGCATCTTAGGCTTGACACACTGCCTGCCCTCCCCCCGCCCCCATCTCTACTGGTTAATCTGAAATTCTTTTTTGGTTGTATTTCCAACCTTTCCTAAAATATGTTACTAAACAAGTTAGATGTTCTGTAATAATTTGGCATAATATTGTACCAATACGTGTTAATGATCTGCATTATGCTTTGTGGTAAAATTGTCATATGCAATACTTTATTTAAATTCAATATAAATTGTGATACGAACTCATAATATAGTATGAGTCTCAGTTTACATGTGAGAAAAAGTAAGTACTGTAAGATGACTACTTAAGAAATTAGCTTAAGAAATTAACTGTGAACTCATTTCTGATAACTACAGGGGTAGTACATTTTTTTTATATACTTCATACCTGAAATCTGCCTTATAATACATATTCTCAGGCTGTTTTTTTTTAAGCAATGAACCTATTTTATTACTAGTTGAGAATTAGTGAAGTGAACAGTTGTCATGTGTCCAGTCTTCTCAGTGGTGTAGAATAATTATAGATTTTGGTACAACTGAAAAATTGAAAAAAAATTCTATAATGGTTTGTCAGTTTTGAAAAGAAACCTCAGCTCAGCTGTGGTCCCTCATATTTGCACATTTAATCTAGGGCTCTCTTTAAGAGTTACTGCTCTTGCTTGAAGAATTATTTTTTGCTGTTCTTTGTTCTACTTATAGCTGTATTTTGTTGAGTCTGTAAATTTGAAAAAAAATACAAAGAAGAAAAAAATCATTTACATGTTATGATTTATTGTCAAAATGGTTTTGGTGGTGAGTGGGGATTCACTCCAGTTTATGAATAATATATTTACACTATTAAGTCTCCCAGTGAATTTATAAGATTGATGTTCAAATGAGAGACTCTAAGTAAGATGAATTGCTACCACATAAAGGTAGTCAATCTTTATCAGCTTCCATTCAGAATGAGCCAGAATGGCTGAGGAATGCCTTGAGAGGTTTCCAACGGGTGTTTTCTGCTATATTCTGCAGTTTCTTTGGACAAGAGAGGTTGAGCAGCAGACCCAAATTTTGCCATAACTTGAGGAAGCCCTGCAGTGTTATGCTGGGACTGATGCACAAAGGGAGACAGAATCCAGGACTTGGTTAGAACAGGGGACGTTGGGGTGACTGAAAGGATGGGATGTCGGCAACTGAGTGTTTAACTCACTGCGTTAAATGGGCAGTGAATTCCATTTGGTTCAGATGGATATTAGAGGAACAGACATGCATGAAGCCAGGAAGCATAAGTTTTCCTTAGAGTGACGTTTTGTAGCTGGAAATTACAGCTTTCTGGTTTCTCTATTCAGGTTATATTGATTTGATGCCTACTGTGACCCAAACATTCCTATTGGTATTTGGATACATCTGAGAACAAAACAGACTAAATCTCTGTCCTCAGAGAACTTATATGCTACTGGGAAGGAGAAAGAAGGTTACTCATAAACAAGTAAGTATTCAGGAAGTCAGAGGAGGAAAATAACTATGGAGGAAAATGAAGCAAGGTCAGGGGGATGGAGAGCATGCATTAAGACACACACAGACACAGGGAAGATTTGTTTTTCCATTTTAATTAACTAGGGGAGACCTCCTTGAGGAGAGGCTATCTAAGGAGAACATGAAGGAAGTAAAGGAGTGAGTTCTGAGTGAGGGCATTTCAGGTAATGGAGCAACACACACACACACACACACACACACACACACACTTTTGCATAGTACTGGGGATTGAACCCAGGGCCCATTGGAGCAGTCATTTTGAAGGTGTAGGTAGGGTAGAAGCAACATTGGCGTGTTTGAGACGAGTGGAATGAGAAAAGTATCAGAAGTAAGTAATACTCAACAGATATATGAAAAACTGTTCAGCATCACCAGCAGTTAGAGAAATGCAAATAAAAACTATGCTGAGATTCCACCCCACACCTGTCAGAATGGCAATTTCCAAGAATACGAGTAACAATAAATATTGGCGAGGATGTGGGGGAAAGGTGTACTCATGCATTGCTGGTGGGACTGCAAACTGCTGCCACCACTCTGGGAATGCAGCATGGCGATTCCTTGGAAAACTTGGAATGGAACCCACCATTTGACCCAGTTGTCCCACTCCTGTGTTTATACCCAAAGGACTTAAACTCAGCATACTACAGTGATGCACCACATCAGTGGTTATAGCAGCTCAATTCACAATAACTAAATTATCAGCCTCGGTACCCTTTAACAGATGAATGGATAAAGAAAATGTGGTACATATACACAATGGAGTATCACTCAGCCATAAAAAAGAAAATATTGGCATTTGTGTGGTAAATATGGAACTGGATACTATCATGCTAGTGAAATAAGCCAAGCCCCAAAAACCAAAGGCTGAATATTCTCCCTGGTCTGAGGGTGATAACTGACAATAAAGGGACAGGGAGAATAGAAATATTTTGGATTAGACAAAGGGAAATGAAAGGAAGGGAGGGGGATGTGAACAGGAAAGATAGTAGAATGAACAGGACATTACTTTCCTATGTGCATACAGCAATACATGATCCATATAAGTCCACATCATGTACAGCCAGAACAATGGGAAGTTGTATTCCATCTATGTATAGCATGTTCAAATTCACTCTACTGTCATGTATAAGTAATAAGAACAGATTTAAAAAAAAAGTGATACCCAGGGGACTGCAGTGTTTCCAGGAGCCCTGGTAGAGCATGGATGGAAAGAAGGAGGGGAAGCTCAGGACACACAAGGGCTGACTGTCACAGACTGCGCAGTGAAGCCCTTCCGTGAGCTGGGCTTTGAGGGGACCTGCAGTGTCCAGACTCTTAGGTATCTCTTAAAGATCTGTCTCATTCCTACTTTGTTTCTAAGCAAAATACCCCAGAAACTACATCAAAGAAATGCCCACCGAGCACCCATGTTCTGTTTTCGGGTCCTGAGACACCTAGCCTCGCGAAAGACACAACCTGTTCCAGGTCCTCCCTCCCGGGATTGTCTTCTAGACCCAAAGAGGTTAAGCCTTGGCCCTTAGCTGAGGAGCCTCCCTGAAGCCTGAGCAGGATCTCTCTCAGCTTTGTCCCTTGTTGGGTTCCCATGGCATCCTCCTTCCTCAGCTTAGTCAGCATGCAGGGAGGGTCTTGCCCACAGCTTGCCCCGCCTCAAATCCAGGAATGTCTCTGCACTGCCTCCAGGGTCACCTCTTGTCTCTTCCTGGCCTTGAGAGTGATTATAGGGTAGAAATAAGACAGTCTTTTTCCTTCAGGAAAAATCTGGAGAAATAGCACCTGGCTAACTCATTGATCCAAATCACCAGAGGAGCAAATAAAGTGCCATGTGAGGTCAGCGGAGGAGAACCTTTTGCCAAATAAAGGGTCAGAGACTCAAGAAGGACGTAACCTTCGGTTTGAGGCCTGGAAGGATAAGTGGCATTGCACCAGATACAGGGAGTGGGGCTGGGGCAAGGTGAGCCACGCAGAAGGAGTTGCTTATTCAGATGCATGTGTATCTGGGCGTGCCTGGTGTGTCTCAAGAGCCACGCGTGGCCCCTTTCTGGATAGCACCGGGCATGAAGGGAAGCAGCAGCTCACAGGACAACCAGGAGTACAGCAGGCAGTGCACACTTCATCTCAAGGGCAACAGAGGGCCAGCCAGACACGTTTAGCCTGATAAGAGTTGAGTGTGCCATGTGACTGGTTTGTTTCCAGGGCTTCTTCTTCCTGGCATACCCCTGAGTTGATTTAAGTATATATGTCACTTATGGTTGGTCTTCAGTCATGTCCTGTAGAGGGACTCAGGGGAGTGGAAAACCCAACGACACAGATTTGACATCCCTTGGTGTCTATTCTGTCGGAGACTCACCTAAGTGCTTTATAGAGAGTTGATTTTATCTTGCTATTACAAGGGGGCCATCAATATGGCACTATTACAATTTTAATATTACAAGTAAGGGAACTTTCTGAAATAAGGAAAGAATGTTAGACTCACATCAGGACTGAAAGGGCCGTAGAGGTATGCATAACTTTCTCATTAAATGGAGAAAAAGGAAACCCATAGAGGACAGGTGACCTCTTCTCAGTCCCCAGGTGAGTTAGCAGAGAGAGTACAGCTGGGATGAGTGACTGGTCCTCTGGTCCTGGGCTCCGATATAATCGCTCAGCAGATTACTACTGAGTAAGCCCATGGCTCAGGGTGGAGTGGGTGCACATCCTCCTGTCCAAATATTCAGAGACCTGCTTAGTCACAGACATGCTTCTTTCTGGACTTCAGAGAGGCCCCCCCAAAACCACCATTCTCCATAATGATTGACATGTGACCACTAGCAATAAATTCATACAGGCTATTCATTCCCCAGTTCCTCATTATGACCTTTTAAATTAGAATGGACCCAAATGGGAGAGAATTTTAAGAGTGCACTACCTTTCCACAAGCAAGTTTGTGAGAGCTGCTCACACCCGACACTTCTACCAGAAGAAAATGCTGGGTTGCACTGGCACCGGGAGTTAATGGGGTAACAAAGAAAAATAAATAAATAAAGGCTGAGGGCAGCATGGTGGGTCTAGCAGATGAATTTCAGTGAGTTTTAAATTTAGAGCTGGCACCAGCATCTTTCTAGCTCATGAATTTCAATTCCTGCCATTCCTCTATGACTCTGTGCTAAGGCCAAGCTCACCCACATGTCTGGTCCTCCCTCAAGTTTAGTGACGAGTTTACATAACCTCGTCACATGTCACCCTCTCCTCTGGTGGCTTTCCTTCTGTTTTTATGTTTGTTTGCATCTGAACCTGCTATTGCTGGGAATCCCTCCTGAGCTACTCCAGTCTGCTCTGAACACACCTTTTATTCTGGGGTTTCTTCCGTGTCTGGCAATGGGTGATGCATGTTCTGGAAGTCACGGTGGATCTTCCAGTCTGTGTGTGCTGCCGAGGGGAGCAGAGTGAGGTCATGGGACACCTGTGCTCTGGTTCAGCTCCCCACGCACTTGGGCACACCCGTGTTGCTTCTTCTGGGACCTACCTCACACACCAAGAGGTGGTAGGTGGCATCCAGAATCCATCCACATCTAAAAGGCCAGGGCCTATGTTCTTGGTAGATTACCATCCTCACTGTATGGGATGGCTTCCTCCGTCTTCTGGAGTCTGTGCTGTACCCTGAGCTAGACACAAGATGACCCGGCAGATCAAAACTTCTACCCAAAGGCACAGGCTTGAGAACAGCTCTCTGTTAACCTTCTGCATGACCTTGGATGAGGCTCTTCAGTACACATAGTCTCAATTCCCTCACCTATGAGTTAGTGACAAGAACGTCTTGCTCAAAGCATGGGGAGGATTAAATAAGATAAAATGTAATTGTGCAGCACGTGTGATAAGTTTCAGAAACATTCAGTTACAGCCCCACAAAGAGGACATTCTGCACTTGTTACAAGTGAGGGTTTATCCAGGTGGATTTGACACCATTGTAACCACCATTAGACTCTAGTCTCAGAAATGTGGGGCTCTTCTGTGAAAGAGATAGATTATAGCACATTTTGAACAGCCAGGCTGCTGCTGAGCTTGCAATCAAGGGCATCCTGGAGAACCCATAATTAACTCAGTGTTTAGTAGAATCACATTCATACTTTGGAATATTTAGCACAAGGACATGTACAGCTATACTTGCAGTTCCAAGATTAAAAAAAAAAAGTCAATGCCATCATAAACAGATCTATAGTCATTGTGATGTTTTCAATAAACCATAATGAAATTTATTATTATTTCACCTATAAGACTAAATGGATTTGCAGAAGGATAAGGATCAACTTAGCTCATCTCCTTCTGTGAAATTGCCCATTCAGACCTGCCCACTGCAATATATTCAGGAGTGATTTGCAGCAAATTAGCTCAAGTGACTTAACATTACAACCTTCTGCTAAAACACTTTCCTAATGGCCTGTTTCGTGCTGGGCTTCCAAAGTCTTCTTTTGTTTTTGTTCTTGAACTTAAGAAGGACTTAGGACAGTATAAAGTAGGCCAATGAAAGGTAATGAAATTGATAAGGAATGGGAAGGAAAGGTGTTTAGGGCCAGACAATTAAAGCTGCAGCTTGCCTATAATCAGGTAGATAAAAGCAGCAAAGACCAAAGGTATTTCACTCCACAGACTTTGCCCTACACTTATGGATTGAGCGCTTCCTGTGTGCTACAGATGGGAGTCTGGGTGGAACGTGGTATGTATTCAGGTGCCCCTAGTCCAGGCAGAGTCCAAGGGTAAGCACGGCGACCAGTGTGCGCTTGTAGAGTGTGAAGCTGGGAAGGTATATTGTTTTCTGGGACTGCAAAGTACTACCCACCTAGTGGCTTAAAACAAAGCAACTGCTGGGCATGGTGGTGCACGCCTGTAATCCCAGCGGCTTGGGAGGCTGAGGCAGGAGGATCATGAGTTCAAAGCCAGCTTCAGCAATTTAGGGAGGACCTAAGTAACTCAGTGAGAGCCTGTCTCTAAATAAAATATATATTAAAAAAAAAGAGCTGGCGATGTGGCTCAGTGGTTAAGTGCCTCTGGGTTCAATCCCTGGTACAAAAATAAAATAATAAAATAAAATAAAATAAAATAAAATAAAATAAAATAAAAAATTAAAACAATGCAACTTATTATCACACAGCTCTCTAAGAGGTCAGAAATTGATCACAGGTCTCCCAGGGATAAAAGTAAGGTGTTGACAGGGCTGCATTCCTTCTGGCCTGTGCCTTCATCTTCACCTGGGGATTTCCCCTGTATATGTTTGTCTCCAAAAATTCCCCATTTTATATGGACAAGCAGTCATATCGGATTAGAGACCCATCTTATTCCATCACAGCCTCATTTCAACTTCATCTGATAAGGCCATCCTCTGAGCTACCAGGGGTTAAGACATCAGCACAGCAACTTCAGGAAAATAAGACTCAATCTGCTTTTGGAACCTTGTGATTATACTGGGCGCCTCTGGTAATCCAAGATAGGCTCCCTGTCATGAGATCCTTAGTTTAGTCTCATTCACAAGGTGAAATATTCATAGGTTCCATGGATTAAGAGGAGAGTATCTTTGTAGGGCTGTTGTTCTGTCCACTACAAGAGACTTCTGGGACCCTGAATTGAAGACTTGAAGGATGAGGGGGACTTACCAGATGGTAGAAATTTTGGGTGAAGGACTCTATAGATGGAAAGAACTGCAACCCTTGGATATTATGGAAAACATTAGTGCACCCAGCCAACCACATAAGTCCAGCTGGAAAGTCAAATGCTTAGGCTGCACTTGACTCAGGGCGACCTGATCAACTCCTCTTCCCATCTGAAAATGTCTACTCCAGGATTCAATGATCCCAAGATCTGCTCTCCTCTTAACCACCCTCACAATCCCTTTGTATTCTACTGCAGGAGGCAGCAAACCATAGCTGCTGTCCAAACTCTGCTTGCTGTCTGCTTTTGTCAATTTCTCTTGGAACACAGCCGCGTCCATTTGTTTACCTCTTGTCTTTGTGGCTTGCATGATACAACAGCAAAGCCGAGTCGCTAGAGGAGAGAGATGGGATGGCTTTTAGAGCTAAAATATCTGCTGCCTGGCTTTTTATAGAAAATGTTTCCCAAATCCTGACCTATCTGCTTTGCCAGATTTTTGTCCTTCTGACTTGAGAGGGCCCCAGGATTCAATTTTTATTTCTCTTCTACTTACATTCTTTAAGTGATCTCCACTAGTCCCCTACCGTTAACTGCCACCTCCTTGCTGATGACACTCAACGTTATATAACCAATTCTGGCCCTACCCTGTGAGCTCTCGAGACAAGGATCCAACAGTGCTCTTGGCATCTCCACTTGGATAATTAATAGGTGTCCCCAATTAATGTTTCCACAAAGGTCGCTAGTTGCACCACTGCAACCCTGGCCTTCATTTTGGAGCTGGATGACACCACACTTGTGCCCACCTCTTGGAGCTTTGTGCTGTCATTATCCCTTCTTCTTGGACTCTTTGCTCTCTGCATCTTTGCATGTTTGACTCTATTGTCATCATGACCTCAGTTTAAGTGTGACCTCCTCAGAAACTTCTCTTACAACCATTGCTAAATATCCTCCCCATGGCCTTCCCTTGTATATCTCACCTAGTGGTGTGTGGGGGTGCATGCCTATGATCCCATTGGGTGTGGTGTGCATGCCTGTAATCCCATTGGCTTGGGAGGCTGAGGCAGGAGGATCATGAGTTCAAAGCCAGCTTCAGCAACTTAGGGAGGACCTAAGTAACTCAATGAAACCCTGTCTCTAAATAAAATATAAAAAAGAGCTGGCAATGTAATTTTTTAACACTCTGAAAACATCATATTTTATTATTGCTTACTATTTTATTTTTAATTCACTCTTCCCCTTCCCTCGACACTGGGATGCAAGTTACAGGACAGCCAGGACTTGTTCTTGACGAGCAAAGATTTCTTGGAAGAGGAAACATCGGAGCTGCTCAGGTGGTCTCCCAGCTTCCAAGGAGAAGGGAAAGTTGGCCCTAGAAGAGAGGAGATCTTATGTGAAGTTACAAGAATATGAAACAGAAATAGAGGGAAAGATTCTGGAAGAGACCTCTCAGGAACTGTCGAGGAAGAGCTGGCACTTACATTATCTGTGTACACTCAAATCCTTCCCTCTTTGACCTTGGTGTAAGACGTCCCTACCTTGCTTTGGTTTTAGAGGTCATTTTTTGCTGCTCTTCTCATGCTGATTCTCTGCATGGCAAGTATCTGTGTAATACATTGGGAAATTAAGATACATCCACCTGGACTCTGGCTTTCCCTTCTGGACTACATTTTGGGTAATTGCACTTTAGATTTTCTGCCCACGTGGCATAAGATTGATTCTTCTTTGGTATATGTAAAACTCTTCCCAAAGTAGAATATACCAGTGGAGCAGGATTCCGTAGGCCAACTGTTTGCCAGGAGATGGCAATTTGCTGAGGGTGTGGGCAGGACTGGAGCTGGGAAGATGAAGTGTCCACATACATGCTTCTGAGCTCTTCTGGGTGAAGGTCAGGGTCAAGTGGAAAGAGTTGTAGGCAGCAAGTACTTGGGAATGTGGGCTGGCATTCCCTGCCCATTCACATTCCAAGGGCAACTCTAAGACTAAGTTCCACATTGGCCTATGATATCATTGCACAGTTCTCTTTGTCAAGGCAGGAGCCAGGAGCAGGGGACAATTTAACAGATCATTGTCTTGATTTATAATTTTTAAGATGTGTGGTCCCTGTATTTGTACTCTTGTACTGAACCCAGCAAATGTTAGGGGCGGTCTGGTTGCTGCCTTTGGCACGTGGCCTGGCTTAGAGTAATTCTAATAGGCAACATTTACTGGATGCTCATAGTGATAGCAGACGGTCCTCTAAGCTCTTTATATGTATTAGCTCATTTAATCCTTGCAACAACAGACATCAAGTAAATTGTGTTGAGTGTTTCCAGGAAAACAGAGACCTAAAAAAGCTTCCCAGCATCTCTTTGTGTTGGTCCACACTTCAAACTAGGATTATCGCAGTCCTGCCTGTTTATTTCCATGTCCTGTTTTGTGTCAGTGGTAGGCTCTGGTACCATTACACACCCTAACACCTAAGGGTGCTCTGTGAATTGTGCCCTACAGATTAGATCTTTTACTTTTAAGGTTTCTTTTTCACGCTTTTCTCTAGTTTGCTGCTGATTCCCAGAAAGCACTCTCTCCAGACGAGCTCCCCACAATACTAAGGTCGTCAACAAGTTACCCACTTGCCTAAAAGCCAAAAAAAATGTAATGGAAATTATTTTCAAGCCATTTGTAATGTTTTCTCAAATTCATCTCAAGATTTATAGTTCAAAAATAATGTTTGAATCACTCCATTGTTTCTATATAAATGACATATAACTGTGATAAACAAAACACTTTTCTGAATTGCATGAATCTAATAAAAACCATCACAAATTGTATCACTCAATCACAACCATTTCAGCAACATCTTTCCATCTATCTCTTTATTCATTCACACAAGCATATGTCCACGAATATTTTTAATTTAAATTTTTAACCATATGTAAAAACACAAGAATTGTTCATATTTATTGGGTACCATATGCTGTTCAACACATGTATACATTGTATAATGTTTAATCTAGGTTAAACATATGTATCTACTCAAACATTTATCTGGTGAAAGCATTCAAAATCATCTCTTAGAGTTTCCTGAAGTGTACTGTACCTATTGTCATCTAAATCAGCCTGCTATGCAGCAGAACACCAGAACTTCTCTCTTCTCTAACTAGAATGTAGGACCGTCCATCAACCTTTCCCCATCGTTTTCCCTCCCCTAGAGTCCCCAGCCTCTGGTAACCATGGCCCCGCTCCTGACTTGTATGAAGTCAACATTCATAGATTCTATATGCCAGTGATGTGGTGAAACTCATGAGGCACTTTTCTTTCTGTTCCTGACTTCATTGATGCTAATAATCTCCAAGTCCTTTTATGCTGTCACAAACAGCAGGATTTCACTCTTTCTCATGCCTGAATAGTATTTCATTGTGTATATGTGCGAAAGATTTCTTATCCAGTCCTGAATTGATAGGCACTTAGGTTGTTTCCATTTCTTGACAATTGCACATAGTGCTGCACTAAACATGGGAGTGCACATGTGTCTTCCACAGACTGATTTCCTTTCAAGATATACCCAGGAGTGGAAGTGCTGGGTCATATGGTAGCTCTATTTTTAATTTCCTGGAAGTTTTTCCATAACAGCTGTATCAATTGACATTCTCACCAGCAGTGTGCAGGGGTTTCTTCACCTCCCCTCCTCCCAGCTCTTGTTAACTTTTGTTTTTTGGATCATAGCCACTCTTACTGGGATGAAGTGGTATCACACGGTGTCTTTGATTTGCATCACCCTGATGATTATTAAAGCTGAGGGTGTTTCATATGCATCTTAGCCATTTCTATGTCTTCTTTTGGGAAATGTCTATTCAGGTCCTTAATTTATGCCAATGCCATGCTATTTTGATTATTAAAACTTTGTAGATATTTTGAAGCATAATGTCTTTGTAGCGTAATGTCTCTGCTTTGATCTTTTAGCTCAAGATTGCTTTGGCTTCTCAAGAATTTTTGTGATTCCATACTAATATTAGAATTATTGTTTTGGATTCTGTGAGGAATGCCACTGGCGTTCACATAATAATTGCATTTAATGTGTAGAATTGCATTCAATCTATAGAGTACTTTGGTGGTATGAACATTTTAGCAATATCAGTTCTTCCAATCCATAAACATGAGTTGTCTTTTCAGTTTTTATGTGTTTCTCTTCAATTTCTTTTATCAATGTTTATAATTTTTACCATAGAGATCTTTCACTTTTGGATTAAGTTTATTCTGAGGTATTTCTTTGCAGCTATTATAAATGTGATTGCTTTCTTGATTACTATTGCAGGTAATTGGCTATGAGCATAAAACAATGCTACTGATTTTTGGATTATTGTCTACTGCAACTTTCCTGAACTTGTTTATTACTGCTAACAGGTTTTTTAGGTAGAGTATTTGGAGTTTTCTCTGTATAAGATCATGCCATTTTCAAAATGGGAGACTTTTTATTACTGACTGATTCAATCACATTGCTTGTCACAGGTCTGTTCAGTTTTTCTCTATATACATGACTCAAAACTTGGTAAAATGCAATTTCACCTTTCTACTTCAGTATCCATGTTTTCACTCAATATGAATTAAATATGTTTCAAACTGCTTTGTGTGTCAACAAGTGTATATGTTTAAAATCTTTGTATGGACATAGAGCATCCTATTTTCTTGATATACCATGATTTCCTTGACTCCTAAAGATGACCATTTAGTCCTCTGGTATTCAAAATATACTGTGATCAAGTCCACTGCATGTATTTTCAATATTAGTGTTTTATAGGACTTTTGTTCAGTAAGCATGGTATGGTTTGGACACTTGTTGAACTACACAATATTTGTACCAAATTTTCCACAATTAACCAGTCTGTAGTGGTCAAGAGGGCCAGTTATGTGTCTCCTGTCTCAGTTTCCTTGGATGCCTAGACTTGTACCCAGGACCTCTCAGACCATCTCTGCTTATTGAAGATAAAGGCTTGACTCACCAGAGTCCCTGTGGAATTCTATGGTAGGTTCCTTCCACTCCGTGATTTGCCATAGCACTTTTTGAATGTTTCAGCGTACAATCTATGCTCTATGGCCTTGGATTTAGATTAAAAAGTTCCACATATTATTCATTGTGATACATTGTGCAAAAGTTATTTTTAGAAAATCTCTTTTACTTGAGTATTTGTAAGCTCCAATTTTGTGAATTTTATTGGGGAAATAGATCTCACTTTTTGTTTTACATGCATTAATTTGATGATTGATGAATTGAACATCTTTTATATGTTTATTGATGTTTTTTTAGAGAAACAATCTGTATACATGTGTTTTTTTTCTCTCTTTTTGGATTATATAGACATTTAAGGTTGTTTCTCTCTTTCAATTCAGGATTATTGAGATGTAATTATTTTAACAACTTTATTGACATAAAATTCATGTGCCATGTGATTGACCAGTGTTTCAGAGAATTGTGCAACCATTGCCACATTCTAATTTTAGGACATTTTCCTCACTCCAGAAAGAAACTCAATGTCTGTTAAAAGTCATTCTCCATTATCTTCCCCTTCTGTAGAACTTGGCAAGTATTAATCTGTTTTCTATATAAGTATGAACATATCATGTAAGTATAGTACATGTTTTATTATGACTAGCTACATTAACTACTTAAAGTGTATGGTTTTCATTGTTTATACATCTCCTGGCCTGTATACAGACTCCATTTCTCTCTATTTCTGAGTAATATCCCATTGTATTAAATGTGCTATATTTAATTTATCCATTTATCTGTTGATAAGAATTTGGGTTGTTTGTACTTTGGGGCCAGCATGGATCATTCTTTTATTAATATTCATATACAAATATTTGAGCTGATATATTTTCACTTATCTTGGATAAATAACCAGGAATAGAGCTGTTGAGTCATATGTCAACTGTTGAACATTTTAAGGACATGCCAAACTTTTTTCCAAAGTTACGGCCATACCATTTTATATTCCAACTGGCAATACGAAGGGTCCAGTTTTTTCACATTCTCACTGACATGTTGTCTATTTTTGTGGAATTTGCCATCCTAGTGGGTATATCATGGTGGGCTTTATTTGCATTTCCTTAATGACTAATGGCAGTAATCATCTTTCTATATGTTTATTATTCATTTGTGTATCCTTTGAGAAACATCTATTCATATACTCTGTTTTAAAATTATGTTATTCTTACTGAGTTGTAAGCATTTTTATGTATTCAGAATACAGTTTTTATCACATACATGAGTTGCAAATATTTTATCTCATTCTATAGGTAGGTGTCTTTATATTCTAGAGGGTGTCCTTTGCTTAAAAGTTTTTAACTTTGATGAAGTCAAAATTGCATATTTTCTGTGTACAAGATTATGACAACTGGGGCTGGGGTTGTGGCTCAGCGGCAGAGCGCTCGCCTTGCACGTGTGTGGCCCAAGTTCGATCCTCAGCACCACGTAAACATAAATGCATTGCATTGTGTACAACTAAAGTAAATAAATAAATATTTTTTTAAAAAAAGATTATGACAACTGACAGGCATAGTTGACACACAGGAAAATTCACCATCTTTTAGTGTAAAGTTTTGTATATTTTGAGAAACACAGACTTTCACATATGCACCACAGGGATCAAGACACAGGCAGTTCTTTCCTCCAGGAATGTCGCCTGGACTATTGCTGCTCTATTTATGAACCTAAATTGTTGCTTTTGCAAGAATACCAAATAAAATAGACAATAGAAGGGCCAACTTGATTTTAGTTTTAGTTAATGGAATTCTATTGAATAGGTCTTTATATTCAAGCTTACACTTCAAAATTTTTTTTGTTATTACCAGAGATAAGATCCCTGATTTCTTTACCTTTGTTAGCAATTTTAAGATTTTTTTTGTCACTCAGTTTAGGTGTTATTATTTTATACTATGTATATTGTCCATAAAAATCTTAGCATTCTACACAGATATGCAAGTATGTTGACCTCAAAGCCCTAAATGAAACTTGCAAAATGTTGATAGAAATTAGATAAATGTTAATAAGGGTAAAGAAATTCCAAATGGGTGAAGATGGTAGTTTTCCAATCTTCTAAAATAATTGGGAGAATATTTTCTTTGGATGAAACCTTGCATAGAAGCTCAGTATACAAACACATAAAAGATGAGTTTCTCTTTTGAATCTGAGTGGAAACCTTTCCCTCATCTCTCTGCACTTTAGGAGCATAGTTTGAGGATCAGCAACATGAATTACCTTGTGGTGACTAATGTTACGAGCAGTTGTCAGACCCTGGTCATTGGGGTCAGTTTCAGGATGAGGAAGAGGGAGAAACTCAGACACAACCAGACTAATCACAGGGCTCTGATCCTGGTCAGTGGGTTCCTGTTCTGCATCTCAGTGCATTGATCTCCACTGAGGAAATGAGAACACGTGGGGAAAATGACTACTGTCTGGCAGTTGGTAAGAACAGTTTGAAATTCTTCCAGAAGGTGGATCTAGACTCAGAGTGACTAAACAAAGAAGCAGAGGGAAGAAATTCGGAAAGCAAGGTCAACAGTGGCTTAGATGGCTTTTCAAAGTGTTCCAGGTAGAGTTTCGTATTTTGTCTGAAAAATTAAAGAACAAGATTCCTCCCAGCATGGTGCTCTGTGCTGGTGACCACACGTACTCATTGTCCTCTTGTCACAAGACCTACTGTCCAGCATTGTTCTCTCTTGCTTCTAGCTCTTTCCTGGAGGCACAGAAATGAAGGCCAGAGTGGCCAGTGTTGGGGGATGCCTGAAGCCAATTTGTGTTAACTAAACTTTCAAGTCCAAGACGACAAACAGTGATAAATCTCAAAAGCAGAGTTTCTAATGTGCTTTTTTTTTTTAATAGTATACATTTGCTTAATTTCTGCTCACTTTTCTAAGACATTAGACAATTTTTCCAAACAATATATTGTTTGGAAACAATATATTTGTTGTTGTGATATGAGTTTGTTCTTTCAGTGTGTTAGAGAAAAAGGGGGCCTCTGCGTGGCAGTTTGCCACCCTCTTTGCCTTTGGGGAATAGTCCCTTTCTTGCTTCACCTGGGATGGATTTCTGCCTGGCTGGCTTTCCAGGTAACCTCCATGGGATTCTGCCCACTTACCCTCTGTGCACTATCGCACCTGACTGGATTACACATGTCCACTGGGATCCCATTAGGATTAAGTAATGTCTGCAGAGCTGCTCCAACTTGCTTCTCTAAAAGGCTGCACATGTGCATGAGTTCTTGGAAAGCACCTGGGACTCACTGAAAATAGCAACTGTTCCAAACTGCAAGCTAAATTTTATTAAACTGACCCTTCTATATTTGGTTTGGATCTTGGTTTTATTTTACTATATGCGTTTTTATTATTACAACCCCAAGGCTTGTTAGCCCCTCCCCAAGGCTCATCACCCTGTTTCAGTTTGGTAGACCTCTGGTGTTTATTCACAGATGTTGTGTGGTGAACCAGCTGATATGTGGGTCAGGGTCCAGAGATGACCTACTGGGATCCTGCATTCCAGGCCTCACAGAGCTGCAACGACCATGTCAGTGAGGCTGTGTCCTCATCTGAAGGCTCATCTGGAGAAGAACCTTCTTCCAAGCTCACTCAAGTTCCTGGAAGAATTAATTTCCTTGAGGCTATATGAGTGAAGGCCCAGCTTTTGCCTGTTGGAGGCTATCCTCTAATACCAAACCCCCATTTCCTTGACCTTGATGTGGGGGTTTCCCCAGTGTGGACACTCCCACTGTTAAGTCAGCATGAATAAGGTTCTCCTTCACAAAGGACTGAATTTTTCACCTAAGTCAGGCCGACCCAGGATACATTCACTCTGGATTAATTGAAAATCATTTGGACCTTAATTACATTGGTGAACTTCCTTTACCATATCCTATTATAGAATATTGACTTGTAGAAGCAAGTCATGGGAACCTCCCCCACTCGGGATCAGGTTTTATAAAGGGCCTCACCTGGGGGTGGTGATCACTGGGTGTCACCTTCAGTCCATCCACCCCCCCAGTGAGACAATCCCCTTGTTGGGGGAGGACTCCTGTGTAAGTAGCTATGATGTAAAGAGTCAAAGAGGATATGGGAGAAACAAAGTTCTAAGGAAGACAATGTCTACTCTGGAGAAGTTTGAAAGGGAGGATGCTGAACTGAAAGAACCAGGGGGAAAAAGCAGGAACTGGACTCCACAGTCGAAAGTTATCAAGGGGAAATACAGCGTTAAAGTGGCCAACAAAGGCGCCTGGGATCAGCTCCTGAGCACAGGTGCCCAGGGCGATAGCAGCTGTGCATGCTGCTCTTGAACGTGTGTGTGTGTGTGTGTGCGCGCGCGCGCGTGCGTGCGTGCGCTTGCAGAGAGAATATCAACTATTTAATTGGCTCTCATCTGAAGAAATTACGCCAAGCACTGCCCTAGTGAAGGAGCCCTAATTAGGAAGGGCTGTTGCAGCTAGCTGGAAGCCATGGGTTCCGCCTGATATGTATGTGACGCACCTGTAGGCACCCGCAAACCTGAAGGTATATAACCGGGTGAAAGCGGTCCGAGTTAGGAGAACGGAGAATTCAGTCAGTTGGGCAGTCACTCGGTCGGTCAGAAGAATCAGAGCGGCCAGAACGTAGGCAGAGCGGTTACAGAAGAGAAACCAGATAGAAGACAGAAGAGAAACCAGATAGAAGAAGTAATGACTGGTCAGAGAGTTAGGCCGAGGCTCCCAAGGAAGACAGAAGACAGAAGAAAGAAGAAGGAAGAAAGAAGAGAGAAGAAAGAAGCTCTAATCTTACTCTAAGCTAAGCTCTATCTTTCTATCTTTCTAACTAAGACTCTAAGCTAAGAAGACTCTAAGCTAAGCTCTATCTTTCTATCTTTCTAACTAAGACTCTAAGCTAAGAAGACAAGAAGAAAAGCTCGCTTTAATCTTTCTCTCTAAAAATCTTTCTTTCCCTCTCTAAGCTCTCTCTAAGAAAGTAGAAGTAAAAGTAGCAAAAGCTTAACTCTGCCTCCAAGAATTTTCCTCCCGTGGCGGCGCCGTGGCTGGCCGTGACAGGCAGCTTACACCCTAGTCACTCAGACACATTCTGTCCTTTCATGCATCTCTGGGAGCATAAGTTGAGAGAGCCCAGTGCTTTGTGAAATAAAGACCTGACAAGGATGAAGCAGAACTGTTTTATTACTCTTCTCATTAGGTGGCCTTTTCAACCCTCTCTTGATGCTGCTCTTGCCTTTTGCCTCAAAGCTTCACATATCTGGTCTTCAACCCAATGCCAAGGTCTTGCAAGAAGGTATGTAGCATCTGTCCCTGAATTGTCATTCCTAGGGGATTGAGGACAATGAAGGAATATGTGCATTTGGGGCCTGATGGCTTTGGCATGGAACCACCACCAGGGATTCATCCTTGTATAGGGGATTCCTGACTCCTTGCCTGAGCGTGTGCAGAAGGAAGCTTGCTCAGGGAGGGTCAGGCCCAGCTGGGGCCAGGCAGGGATCAAAGTCTATGAAAAAGGGGTGTTTTCCAATGAGCCAGTTGATGATGTGGAGGCCCCCTAGGTGGGAAGCATGTGGATTTGATCAAAATAGATCGGAAGAAGTCAGAGACCAGAATTAAGTGACTGGAAAGCCTAGGAGGGTGGCAGTTCGTCAGGGATATTTGGCATGGGCATGGGGTTATAAATGACTTAGAAAAAACTCAGCCAGAATTTATTGAGTTTTCACTGTGCATCAAGTGATGTTTTAAAATGCCCTGTGCTAATTAATACACTTATTCCTCATAACTATCTCATAAATTATATTTATATCTATTTTACAGATAAAAATCTGTGCCACGGAGTGCCGAATAACTTGGCCCAGAGTGGTGCAGCAGAAAGCAACACATCTGCTGTCTCCACAGTCCAGTGAGGTGCTGTGCATCTGCTCAGCCCACAGTCTCCCTCTCCATATCTGCCACCTCCTCCACGGGTGGTGGTGAAATCTGGCCGCAGGTGGGCAGACACAGAGGCAGGCAGGCAACTGGTCTGTGGAAGGCCTGGCAGTGGGTTCTGCCAGGTGACTGGATCCAGAGGAAGAATGCTCATCCCTGGGGGAGGTGGAAAGGTCAAATGGGGGTCCTTGTCCCTGAACTGAAGACTCAGAAACAGGACAGCAAGTCACCAGAGCAGAGAACAGCCTGTGCCTGCAGCCTGGCTGGGCTGATGGGCTGCGTCTTCAGCTTCAGGCTGCTTTACTGGATCCTGAGCTGAGGGGTAGGTGCGCTGAGGGGAGGCTCTGGCTGGGAGAGCTGGAGGGACCCTGCCAAGGAAGGCAGGGCAGTAACAAGCCATGACCTGTCGTGTGTTAGGACTTGCTCAGTGTCTGAGGACTTCATAAGGCATCAAGATCATTCTACCCCAGAATTCCCACCAGGAGGGTGGTGCTGTTGGCTATTCCATCCATATCAGATGTTTATTTTAACCCCACAGAAACCAAATCATTAGTGAAAATGTAGAGCTTGTCAGATATTTTATGACAAAATATGATTGAATATGTCCTATGCATAAAGGTTTTAAATTTCAAATATTTTGAAATGCATCTTAGTAGATATTGATGACCTCACTCAGTACACCCTATTCACAGTAAGCCGTTGATGATGTATATTTTTGAAGGAAGGAAGACCAATAGAGAAGAAGGAAGATATGCTGGAGTAGAAGTCCCTACTAAATGGAAAACTAAAATCCTTTTTCCTAAAGGAAGAAAGAAAGGAAGATCAGGACAAAAGGTAAGTTTCTGGAGCCTTGTCTCTTTAAGAGGGAGGAAAATAATAATAATAATAATAATAATAATAATAAATTTAAAAAAATGGTTCACCTCAGTTAGCCAGAGGGGAAAGATAAGAACAAAGATTCTTTTCTTTTACTTACCATTTGGCACTGTGGGTAGTGGACACCTCCTAGGCTCTCCCTTAGCAAAACACAAATAGAGCAAAAGTAACCAGCCAGGGAAAGGACCAGAGGTGACAGTCCTGACTCTTCCGTCCAAATGGCATGAAGGTGCACAGTGCATAACTCCACCTGGGCACTGAGGATACTGAGGGGTTGCCCAGATCTCTCAAGTGGTGTTGGTGGTGGGGAGCCGCTGTGTGCATCTTCTCTGTTGGGACCCAAAAGGGGATGTGGTGAAGGCTTTGTGGGTCCACAGCACCAACGAGAGCACTGAGGAGCTGGTCCTTCGGTTCTGACCATCCTGGAGACCCAGGTGGCGAACTTATCAGGCTGTGGACACCGGGAAGCCATCCAGTGACACCGCAGTCTGAACACAGGACCCTAAGATTCACACCAGGATTCACAAGACCACTCGGGATCATGCGTGGATCGTGCTCAATCACCTCCTCTCCCTCTTGAACCGAACATCTTTCTTGGAAAGCAAAGGAGGCAAATGAACTTTGAATTTATTCACTGTCAAAGGTGTCAGAATGAAAATGTAGTCACTCTTGTCAAAAGCCTGACAAAATAGAGCTAGAAGGTTCTAAAGGAGGGGCCCGCATGCGCACACCCCTATTAATAAAAACTGTGTCAAAGATTCTCGGAAGCCATGCCTTGCACTGCAACCTTACCAAACAGGACTCCTGTGAGGATGTCTGCCTGGCAACGGCCTACTCAACTCTGGACTCACACCGTCCTGTTGTTGACCCTTGCAGAGAAGGATAATTGTTCCCAAACAACGTATACAAGCTTCCTCAGTATCCCTGTAAAAACCCCTGTCTTCCTTTGCCCCCACGTATATGCCTATGATCCACCAGAGCACACAGTTCCAAATAGCAGTTTCTCTTCCTTCCCAAATAAAGTCAGATTTTTAATGAGGGGAACCTTTCTTTCGGTTGTTACTTAGGTTGACTTGATTTGTCCTAAAGATCTTGTGCTAAATGAGAAAAACCTAAAACGGCTTTAATTGACAGTTGTTATTCCCACCTTAAATGACTATGGGAAATGAAGGGAGTTTAGCTCGGTTATAGCAAACTTACTATAGAAAATTAAAAATGTACGATTTTTTTTTAAACGTCTGCGAGTTGTAGTGTGCAAAGCAGAACATACGGTGCAAAAGAGCAGGTGAAACAAGTGTGCTTTGTAAAACTTCCCCCGTGTTTGCTTGAATTTCTGGGTTTAGCAAGGGACCCCAGGAGAAGGAAGCAGAGCCCTGTGGGGAGAAAGGAGCAGGTCACAGAAGGGATCACAGTGGGAGCTGTCTAGAGAGACTAGGGTCACAGAGGTGACTCAGCATATCCGCATCAGGACAGTGACTTTTGGCTGGTGAATGATACAGGAAAGAAGAAAGAAACCAACCCTCAGAGAGAACCTACTGTGTGCTCCCAATTTCACATGCTGTTAATATTTCACCCTCCTGAAGCACCCAGAAGGCAAGTTACTATCCTTGGCTTATGCCAAGGGAAACTGGAGCTCAGGATCAAACATCTTTCCTAATTTACAAATCTCCTAATTGCAGACTTTAGATTGGAGTCCGAGTCTTTATGACTTTTATTCTCTGCTCTAGTACGTATGCCACATGAAAAGTTTCAAAAATCTGACTGCACTTATTTTGGTATTTCCAATTTTTAAATCTAGTCAAAGCCTCTTCTAATTGCTGTGTCAGGTAGCTCCAAATGGGCAGAATGTTTGATAGGAAGGGTAAGAAGACAGTCATTATAGCAAAGGGAGGGTAGATACTGTAGTGTCCATTTGATGTAATTTAGGAAGACTGTTTCTAAACCTACTACCAAAAATTTAAGGAAGTACGTTTTATTTTCATTGAATCTCTTGTATTAAACTATTTTAATTTCATTAAATTCATCTTAATTTAGCCCAGTTCAGTTCAATTAACAAAACCTCCCTCCTGGTAAGAAGCTTTAGACCAGGCTCTAGAGACATGGGCTTATATTGGTCCTGGGTCCTATCCTGTATCCAAGGAGTTCACAGTCAATTAAGGGAGTGTCAGGCAAGTTTTAAAATACTTAATTTTATCATCTTCATGGAGTTATCAAGAAACATGTATCTTTAAAAATTCTCCATTAAATTATTAACAACTACTTGCTAAATAGGTTTCCTTAGCATGTCATCAAAGGGTGTTTTGTTTGACATTTCTACTGCAGCATTTAGTTGTAAACTTTGAAGATGATTCAGTGATGTAAAATAATATTTACCCATATTTCTATTCCAGAGCAATCAGTGTATCTGAGAAAACATGCTGTTGGTTTTTCAAAATCTTTAAATCAAAGAATCACCCACGATGACATGTTAAAAGTAATTGTGCTAAATGAGTAAATTGTAAAACTAGCTTCTATCACAAACTAGAACATTTTTCAGTAAGATTTTAAAAAGAATCTTGAAAACTAGTTTATCTCTACTCGTCAATGTTATTTTAAGCTGTTGATTGGTGATTATTTTAGATGCCTTCTTACATATAATTTATAGAGAGCTACATATGATTATAAAAACACAATCTCTGAATAAAAATAATTTGCAATATATAATGGTGAAGGGCTGGGGTTGTAGCTCAGCAGTAGACCACTCACCAAGCATGTGTGAGGCACTGGGTTCGATCCTCAGTACCACATAAAAATAAATAAATAAAATAAAGGTATTGTGCCCAACTACAACTAATATATACATATGTGCAATATATAATGGTGAAGAGTTAAAAATTCTTTTAGCTTGGCTGCATTTTGAAATTTAATATGATTCTTATTTTAAGATCAAATGAAGTTGATTTGAGGCTCCAATAGAAATTTCAACTGATAGTCAAATAATGAGAAAAGTCAGGATTTAAAAACCATTGACACAAAATTCAGTCATAATATCCAAACTTGATGGAATGATTCGAGGTGGTTCGTGAGTAGCATGTGTAACAAGTTAACACAGTAGAAGAGTCAATGATGGCAGTCAGACTCTCAGCAGCGTTTTCAGCCAAGGTGTATCTAAATCTGCCTCTCAGCTCCATGATTACCTCAGACAGTTCAAGTTGCCTAACAATAAGAAGCACTCTGCTCCCAGCACCTTACCTAATTTTGCCTTTGCTGAGTCACCAGAGTATAAACAATCAACATTTTCATTATTTTCTGAGATGAACTTTCCTGTGGTAATTTCCATGGTAATTTTAATAAGTTCCAAAATAGAGATTCAATTTATTAACAGCTCATATGTTTTTATTTACTCATTTTCAGTTTAATTGGAACTTTAACATGAACCTGAGAATAGAGAAAAATGAATGAAGAACTAAAAATCTCTTAAATGCAATGTGTTGGTGTTGTCCAGCATGCAGGTGTGGCTCTCTGTGGTCCATGGAGAGCTGGATCAGGCAGTGGTACCTCTGTGGAACTTGTCCCACACCATCAAGACAAAACTCCCATACTGGTCAGGAGCAAACTCCAGTGTGTGGGAATCCCTTTAAAGGTGAAATACTTTTATGTCTGGCAATACGAAATTAGACTACTTTTATCCTCATATTGCTTAAATATGCATACACATAAAACTGATTTCTCTTAACTCACAGCACTCTGAAGTCAAAACAAACTTACAAACTAAAACCAAACAACTACAAAAGAAAAAAAAATAATTTAAATTGTCAGGAGTAATTCATTTTGCTGAAACTAAATTGCTGCTTGCAGGGCTGTGGCATGGACTAGCTCTTTAATCTTAACACGCTTATCTGACTCTCTTGGATGGAAGTCAATTTTCTTACCACTTTCTGTGCTTCCCCCAAACCCTTCTCCCTGCAGTTCCCAGTGATGTCGTCTGGAGTTCACGCGGCGGGAATGCATCATTTGCCTACTAAATCTGCCTCTGTTCTTTTCTCATTAGCCTGGGACAATTAAAGTAGCGCTATTTGACTGGTGACAACTCATTTATAAATATAATTACAAACTTGGACACTGGAACTGTGAGGAAGGATTTGGAAATAAAACAGTCATGCAACAATTTAGGATATACTATTTTTAATTTTTAAATGTTTAGCAGTGATGCTAAACATTTTAAAAGGTCTCACAGGGAACCTCTAAAACTTGCCCTTGGGTTTCTGTTTATGAAAACAATCCCAAAATAACTCTGATAGAGAGCTATTTCTCACCCCACATAGTTTCCTTCCTCCCTTCTGTGTGATTTTGGAAGGGACAGCAAAGAAAGCCTAGAAGTTGGTCACGGAGGTTCTAGAAGTCAGGTCAAGGTGACACAGGCCAACAGATGCCATAGGTTGGCACTGAAGTAGTCAACAGAATCAAGTGCAGCAAAGAGAAGCAAAATTACGTGTAGGGTCTAGGTTCTTCATAACAGCCCCATTTCCCTGAGGATAGCCCTTTGGAGTTCCATGCAGAAGGCAATGTTCCCCACTGGTTAATATCTGGCATCATAAGTTCATGGAATCTTCACACTGTTGGTGTGACTTTCAATTTCACACTTCACACTTTCACTATAGTGAACTTTTATCACATCATGGGTAGAGGTGAACAAGCACTCAGCAAACTTCAACAACTTCTGACCCAGCCAGAGACGCCTGCCAGTACACCATGACCCTGTCAGTCCAGGGACATAGTATATACAGCCTCATTGCTGAGAGCTCTGGGTTCCACTGTGGACTCTGCTACACTAGACCTCAATGACCTTGAGCAAGGAGTTTAAGCTGTGCAAGCACCAGGTGGCTTGGCTGCTGCAGGGCAATAAGGGTTCGCACTTGCCTTATGAGGCTGCAGTGAAGAAAGCGATGAATCAAGAAGAAGAAAGCAGAGAAAGTTCTGACACGCGCCCAGCACACAGCACGTGCTCAATAAAGGAGCCATTGTTATTTATAATAAATACAAAATTCAACATTATTATATCGAAAAGGGAATGGATGACTTAGAACAGTGGCTCTTGGTCTTGTCTGCTGGGAGCTACAAGAAGTAGTGCTGCCCAGGTTCCATCAGAGATTCTGATGCCCTTGGCACAAGATGTGGCTGGACATTGGGTAAAGCTCCCAGGCAGTTCTAATAGACATGAAACTGAGAATCAATCGTTGCTCTAGAGAGCTCATAGTAGGTGCTAGCTTCAGGAGTACTGTAGATTTGGTTCCTGAGTCCTAATCTGACAGCTGATAGCTGATGTCCTTGGGCAAGACACTGTCCCATTCAGTTTCCCATTTATATAGAATGACAACAGATTCAACTAAGGCTCATAGATTTAAAATTCTATGCTCTACAAGCTCAGAGCAGAAAGAGAGAAAAAAAGAAACAGTCCCCCAGGTTATAACTCTATCTCTAAGCTGCTTTGAAAAAGAAAAAAGTCAAATCAATGAAACAGTTATTTTTAAACTGTTCAGTTAAAGTGAAGCAAACCTGAAAAAAACTGTATTCATCCTTTTTGCTTTTATGCTTGCTGGTATTTATAAACATACCAAGATGGTTGGTATTTGGAAACACAAAAACCAGAATTTCAACTACACAGCATCCAGAAGGTAGGGAGTATGTATTTTAGCACAAGTTACCATTGCCAATGGTCTTTCCATCACTTCCCTAAGAATACCAAGGACCAGAGAATGTCTTCTGCAACACCTTTGGCTTCTGGGGTATGTAAATGTGACAAGGTCACCTTTAGCAGGAAGGTCTCAGAGCATTATATGGGCAGGAAGCTTTGCTACCATTTAATCCCATGAGCAGTTCCAAAAATGTGAGGATTTATCTCTGTTTCTTGTTTCTTGATATATATATATATATATATATATATATATATATATATATATATATATATATATACAACCAACACATAATAACAAGATGCACAAGTAGCATAATAGCTGCCATGTTCATACTGATTCATGGCTTATAAGACACTTTCAGGTAAGCCATGGAAATGGAAGAGTAGCACCTATAGGGCTACAATGAGGAACTAAATGGAACAAAGCATGAGAATTTCTTGACCCTTTCTCCAGCTCAAAATTTATGTGTGCATGTGTTTGAGTGTGTGTGTGTGTGTGTGTGTGTGTGTGTGTGTGTGTGTGTGTGATATTAGTGTTCACAATAAACCTGTGGATGGAGTATTTTATTCCAGTTTTACAGAAGAAAAGTCAGATGCATAGAGGAATCAGGTGATTTGCTCAGTGGTATCCATCTAGTAAGTGTCTGATCAAAGATCCCATTTCCTGTGACAAACTCCAGGCATCTCCAATGTACTAGATCACATGTGAAGTGGGAATGGAAACCCATAGAACCTAGACGTCTCATAATCCATCGGTGTCTGGCACAGGAGTGCTGCACCGCTTGGACGTGTGAGAGCTGTCCTTTTCCTTGTCTCCTCTGGTATCTTCTGCTGCTGCTCTCCTCTACTTTCTTGAATCATGCCTCTGGTTTTCTTTATGTCTTATTCCCATGTTCCCTTTTTCTAAAGAGTCTGGAAACTTCATGGAGTTGCTGTCTTTTCGTTCCTCCTAATTTACCTGTAATTCTTCTGTGGCCCCACCTCATTTTCTTCAAGAGGAGCTTTTCTTGTCCTCACTGAGGTGAGATGAGTTCTACTCCAGTCCCTGGGTGGTCTGACTGGAGTCAAGTACCCTCTGAGTTCATGCAGACATCCTCTCTCCACACACGAGACCCAATCCCACTTACCTCTGGGCCTGTGAGGAGGAAGACATAGTTGACAGCCCAGAGTTCCTGCTTACCTTCTAGAGTTGCCCTTGGCCACTTAGGTTCTTGTGTGTGCCAGCCCTGTCCTCTAGAGCATTTCCCTGGAAATCTTTTGAACATACTCTCTTTTTTCTTTTTTGAACATACTCACGTTTTCATGCACCGTGCATACTCTGCATTAGTTCTGACGACTAAAGGCTGCTCCTGCCTCTGGCTCATTCCTCTCTTCCACCCAGGCCTCCAAGGCTGAGGCACACACCCTTCTAAGATAGGATCTGCCCCCTCTCCTTTGGGGGATCTGTGTCCTGATCAAGGAAACTTCACGAGAAATGCAGAATACCCACCTTCTTCAGCTGATCAGTCTTAAGCTTTGTGATATTTTAGCCCATGCAATAAATTTAATTATTTTAATATTGAGAGTTATTTTGCATCAGAATGTTAGGAAATCTTGCTATTGGTCTCAATATTTAGATTACAAAAGTAACTACTATGCTTTCTATAGAACTCTCAATTTATTTTCAACCTTCTCTTTAGTCTTTTGAGAACATGTTTTTCCAGATGGCATGATTGTGATAACTATTTGAATTATCCCAGAGTTTAATTCTGATATTAAATTAAAGGACTACTTTTGCTTTTGAAATGATTTTAACCAATTTTTGGTTTGCTTACGCAATAAATAAAGCCAGTTGAATTTATATTTTACTTATTTTTTCCTTTCTTATTCTTCAATATGTTTTTTTCATTGAAATTAGTATTATGTATTAGATATATCTCATACAAGATGTCTAATTTATAGAAATTGAGGCTATGTAATCTGAGCTAGATAATATCAGACCTGGATATGAAATTGCTTCATTCCTGAGACCTGCTATCATTCCTGTAAGTCATTTCTGCACAAAGTCACTTCCTTTATCTGGCCTACTTTTTATCATCTGTGACAAGCTGGATTTGAGTTAAATGATAGCCAATAGCCTTTTTCTTACACTTGCCCTCCATTGTTAATCTAAAACTTTCTATATAAAACATTTAAACCCCAATGATTTAGTGTACCGTCTCAGATGACTTTTGTCTTTGGTGAATGCCAAGAGGGACCACATCACAACACTTCTCTTTCCTTAACTAAATAATGGTTCCTCAGTCCAGGTTCTTTTTTCCTATACTTAAAATATCGATATTGGCATAAGTCTCATGAGATTGAGATCAATCAACGCCTTTTAAAATGAAGTTGCACTTTTAGGGTAGATGTTTAATCATTCCAATGTATATCTGTACTTAACTTTCAAATATAAACCCAAGAGAACTTGGAAGCAGGATTCAAACTCACATTTGAAAGGCTTTCCAGAAATCATTACGTTGTTTCTCCCAGATACTTTTGTGGCGGTCAAAGCCTGTGATTGCATTGAGTAGACAGAGAGTGGCTGGATGGGAAAAGCTTGCTTTCAGGTTGTGCCTGTCTCACTGAGTTACCTTGAATCCTAATCCTCGCATTTCCTTAGTGCAATCAGCCATGCCTTCCTATGTTTCTTGTGGTTTAATGTCTAGGGAGTTCAGATGCCTGATCATTCAGTGAGAACTCGCAATCCTGTGAGCCATCAGGGTTTTTCAGAACTCTTTCAATTCTCAAAAGTCCTTAATCTGAACCGGCAGTTCACTAATGCTTTAAACAAGTTCCCATGACCTCGCCATCTGCTCTCATCAGCATAAGGTAAATGGCTCATTCTGCCTCTACTTTCTCCACATGGGAGGTAGACACGATCACGGCCTCCATCACCCAGAAACCATGTGACCGTGACCGCCCTCCTCTTCCTTCAGGATCCAGAGCACACACCCTGGAGGAACGAGGTAGGCACTGTCGAGCACCAACATGCTCTGCAGAGGTGAAGGCGCTTTCCCAACAACCCCTTGCCTCTCTCCTACTGCAGGCACTTACCTACGCAAGGAAATTCGGACTTCCCATGTTTACCCAAAGTTCCCCTCTGGTAGGACGCAGCTCCACCTGATGATTAAGAGAAATATTTTTGTTAACAATATCTGGCGTGCCATTCTGTCATCCTAGAGCTGGGCGCACCCAGGTCTCATTGTAATTAACGATCTCTCTCTTAAAAGACTCAGATCTCTTTGAGAATGGGGGCTTTGCCCTTCATTTGCTTCCTGAGGCTCCTATGACCTTTCCTGGAGTTGACTGACTCCCCACTCCCTGCTCCTATCTGATCACACCTGCTGAGAGAATGCACTTAGCTCCATTTTATAGGAGGCAGACCAAGCGCTTTGACCAGGCTTTCAAACTTACCTCATGTACCTCAGAATTAGCCCCACGTATCCTGTGATCCATGTATACTATGGTATGTCATTTGTTTACACAACAAATTCCATAAAAGGGAAGGATACATGGGTTGAAATAAAACTGGACTTGGGACTTACAAATTGGTAAAATTAAGAAAAGTTCCATCAACATGAGGAAGATGGAAGAAAATCTAGATAGTGAAAATGGGAATGGGGTCAGAAGGAGAGTGTACAAGTGAGCCTGGTACAAGTGAAAAGAAATAATTCATTTTGCTTGATTGGAATGAGAGCTTAAGCTAAGAGGAAGTGGAATTAAAAGAGTTGGGTAGATTTGGATGTAATTTTGGAGGGCCTTTTATCAACTGGACAGATACTTGATCCATAAGTCAAAATACTTTCTTTTAGAAAAATCAGAGGAAAAATAATTTAACATTTTGAATAGCTACTCACATGATTACAAGAATATTGAAATTGACATTTGATCAGTCTGATTTCAAATTGGGAGGAGAAATATACACTCACTTATTCCTAATCATTAAGATCAATAACAAAATGTATCTTCTGCTTTATCCCCTCTTTTGGACAAAAAATAAAAATAAGACTGGTAGTTGATAGTTAGGTAAGAAAAATATTCTGGTTTAAATATTTATTGCCACACAATGTTGTTATAATGAATCAGCAATCATTAGTTTATTCATTCAAAAATTTTTATTTGACAGAGTTTGCCTGGAGGGCCTTGAGCTGCCGTTTAAATCAGGCTGCCATCATTTGAGGAAGCCCAAACCAACTCATGGAGAGAAGACATGGAGAGTCACGGTCAGTGCATGGAGAGAAGAGATGCCCAGGCTATCCTCAGCTGCTCCGGCTCTTCACTGCTACTGCCCCAGTCACAGTCCGCCTATGACAGCAGAAGAATCTTTGAGCCATCACGTCCAATGGATAACTGGAACAGACCTTAAGGGTTTTCTAATGTAGTGGGAGAGATCTGTCTTGATGATTTATGTAAATTACATAAATAATTACAGTGTAAGGGGGATAGTTGTCAATGCCACAAGATACAAACCCAGTTTAAGAACTACATGAACTTAGAGAAAGGTGAATTGAGGTCCTCTTGAAGCCAGCATTGAAAACTCAATGGGCAGGGCAGAACTCGGGGGTAACTGCACCTTAAGCATAGATTTTGGATATGAGAAGTAAGAAAATTCTAAGTGAAGAGAACAATTTATTGGTAAGCGTACAACTTGTACATTTTTCAGTTGTAGTGGGTAGTTCAAATCCTATAGGACACGATTCTATGGTGCCTTATTGTCATTGTGTCTTATGGCAAAATCAACCCTATATTTTTATAGCCAGTCCTGTTTTACTTATTATGCATAATGTGAGAGTTACTGGGATTTGTGGCAACCTCTATCTTCACCATTTTATCATTGTAAAAATACCTACCAGGTTCTTGTCCCTCCAGCAGGCTTGGGAAAAAGGGGAAGAATGAGACATTGCCCTTGCCCGGATGGAGCTCAGGAGTCCATCATATGTACACATATACTCACTGTATGTGCAGATATACATTCAAATATGCTCATACTGGCAAAGCAGGGGTCTGGGGGACATGAGAGAGGTGAGGTTAAGAGTAAAGGGCAGCACACGGGAGATTGAGCCTCCAGGCAGAAGAGAGAATATTCTTCACTCAATCATTAAGGACTCAACTTCCCAGCAGAAAGGGAAAGACAGAATTCCCTGCAGGGAAGACAGAAAGAAAAACAGCCCAAACATAAAACGTGGTGTGTTTTAGCTTGGTACAACCCAGAGTACAATGGCTAAGTGAGGTGCCTGAGAGATAAGACTAGAGGAGGGGGAGGCACAGCCAACTCCCAGAGGGGCCTGCCTTCCCTGGCTGGCTGAGGACTTTGGACTCCATCCCAAAGGTGGCTGAGAATGTTTGAAAGGTCACGAGCTATTGAGCCTACAACATTTAAATCATAATTATTTCTCATGTAGCTGTTTTCTTTCTGTATGTTTTCTGGAGCGAGAATATACTTTTTGATGGAAAGTCATCTCATTTTTGCCTCCTTTGAGATTCTGTCATCCTTTCCCCCAGTGGATAGCATTCACCCTAATGATTGGACCTAATGTAGCCTGAAAGAAATGCCACCTTACAGGAATCGGAGGCAATCTATTCCAAAGTGTTTTCCACTCACTGTTCTTTCTGGAAATGTGGTTTCTCATGCCATGAAACTTTCATGATGTCATAAAGACATTAATTGTAATAATTCATGAACTCTAGTGCTGCCAGACCCATGGATCTTCTAGAAGTAGATTAATTACAATCTGAGGACTCCCAGCCCCATGCGAAAGCCACATTATTAGTCTATTCCACTGTCAGGAAGTCTGGTGCTAAATAATTCATGATAAATACAACCCCAGTGGGGAACTGCAAGAGCCTATATTTCATGACCCCTGACATCCTGTGACATGTGAGGATATGCCAACGGGACCACAAGGTCATTAATGAACCTTCTCATATAGGTACTACTCCTTTCAGCCCAGGTTATCTGATCTGCCTGAAGCCTTGGCATTCATCATTCTCTACACAGAATGGCAATTCCCCCAGAAAATCCAGTCCCATATGTCTTCTTTTCTGTAAGGTCCCTGGTGCTCTGATGCCTGGTAATTGTTTTTTTTTTTTTCTATTCAGGTCTTTTAGAATTCCAGGAAGAATTTTTAAAATCAGCCACAACTGTCCACCAAAGATATGTCTTTTCAAGCCTGGTTATGTATTTCATGGTGAACAACAGATGTGGTTCTAGGTCTAGCTCATCAGTACAAGTAGAGCAACATTAAAAATGACAGTGTTTTAGAATGGATAAAATACTCTCTGACACACGATGTTCTTTGGACCCTTGTGGAAGCTGGTCACTTGGGCACACCAGCCAGCTTGGGATTCATTTTGCACTGAGGGTCACTAATTTGGCTCTTCCAAATCTTCTGCATCAGACTCTTATCTTTCTCCAGGACAAGTGTCTTCAATGAATTTGGTTCCAAAATAAGCATTTCACATTCTTATGTTATTTAATTCTCATTACAACCTTTTAAGAAAAGTATTACTAACCTCATTTTGCCATTGAGGTAACTGGCATTTAGAGGAGTTTACTAACTTGCCCAGGTGACAGGGGCGAGAGCTGTCCAGTTGGGGAGAGCTCAGCTCCCTGTCAAACGTCTTTCAGTCCTTCACTGCTGTCAGTTGATTTAGACTCCTGCATAAAATAATTTCTGGACGCCTCCTTCTGCTTAGGACTTTAGGAAGTGTTTGACGTTTATGAAGTTTTATCATGTAATTCAGTTACTTGCATTATAATTAATAGAGAGGACACGTCTTAGCTGCTGCCATCTGTCCTTTGAGGCATAGATAAAATCGATCCAAGTTTCTGTTTGCTCTAAACTCTCATGTCCCAGGCTGCTTCTCTCTCAGTCACCCAGGAGTAGAAGGCAATCTCTGTTTTCTAGTTTCTCTTAAGGGCGTTTGTGTGTATAAAACAAACTTTAACAAGATTTGGGGCAGTGATTGGGTTTTAATTCATAGCAGTGCAAACAACAGAAAAATAAGCTTATTAGGCACACCATCAAAGTAAATATAAAAGTTTAATTATAGGAAGAATACAGTAGCTAGAGTTCATTTTAAATAGTAGTAATATAGAATAAGAGTTGCCTTTCTTTTCTTTACATAGTGTATATTTTGTTTTATTCCTCATTTTTTTTTTTTTTTTTTTTTTGGGGGGGGGGGGGTACCGGAGATTGAATTCAAGGGCACTCAACAACTAGCCACTCCCCCAGCCCTTTTTTGTATTTTATTTAGAGACAGGGTCTCACTGAGTTGCTTAGTGCCTCATTGTTGCTGAGGCTGGCTTTGAACTCGTGATCCTTCTGCCTCGGCCTCCTGAGCCCCTGGGATTACAGGCGTGCACCATGGTACCTGGATTATTTTATTCTTAATGTATCATATGTGAGATGCCTGTGTTTCTGGCACCACTAGAAAACCCTTGTGCCTGCCTCTTATCTCAGCATTATTACCTCCCAGCCACATTTGGGTATTTCACTTCTCTTTAAATCCTTGCAGCTCAAACCTCCTCCTTCTCCTCCTCCTGATCCTCCTCCTCCTGATCCTCCTCCTCCTGCTCATTATTATTTTAACATAGATCAGCTTAGCTTCCCCCCTCTCTAAATGGTTCATTACTGTGCTCTGCAAAGCAAAGTGTCCTTCACCCCTTTCCTCATCTCTTAGAAACCTGGTAAAACTGCAAATACTTAGGAAATTTTGTCTAAAAATTAGAACATTCTTATCCTGTACTATCTATACACTCATCCCCAAAATATTCAAAAGGGAAAACTTCTATAATCAGACCTGTTTTCTTCTATCAATTTTTAAAAGTTGATCTTGCTGCACAGTCACATACTACACACACACACACACACACACACACACACACATTCTACTAGAAAGTAACATTTTATTATCAATTTGCAAATAGCTCCTCAATTAAGGAGTGGATGAAAACTCAAAGAAAATTCTTTTCCCCTTCATTTTTGGTACGGTTTGTTCGACTGATTCTTTCATACTAGTTCCTTATTTTTCCAGCTCCGCATGGGTCTATGCCTACATACATTCATTGTCAAGTCTTTAGAGAAATTCTGTTCTTTTTAGTTTATTGAACAAAGTCAAGGGAATGGCTACAGCTTCACAAAGCAGAATATGGCTAAGCACTGGCCTCTGGAGTGAGCAAGCCCAGCTCCAACTGGACTCCAACAAGCCTGTGGACAGTGTAATTCAGTATGAGACCTCCCTGGTATTTATTTTTCCCATTTGTGTAATGGAGAAACAGATAATAATTACTTTAGATGTTGTTGAAGATTAAAAATGACATGATTACAAGATGAGCATTTAGCATGGTGATTGGTTTATAGAAAGTACTCAATATGTATGCTCCTGTCCATAGTATTTGTATTCTTTCCACTATGAGTTATAAATATTTGTCTCTATTTGTTGGGATAAAGTCTTACCATCTTCAAAGTCCCTCATCTCCATTTCTTTGGATGCTCTGCTTCACAACACACTGCTTATGTGTTCTGTGCCTAAAAGGGGGTTAATTCTTATTCTAGATAGAAATGAACTGTGTTTCGATGGAAAATTGATGTCATGACTCTGCCTATATAATCGTATTTAAATCAGTCCTTCTTTTCTGAACTTTGGCCTGTGTTGAAACTTCTGGAGTGTCACGGGTTAATCATTTCTGCCTGATGTTGTGTTTGCTACATTAGCGATTGTCCCCCCTTGTGTTATGGAGGTAAAATTGAAAGCTGGACAGGTTGAGTCATGTGTTTAGTATAGCCAGGTAACTACTAAAGCTGGATTCACAGAAGGACCCTGGACATGTTTGTTCACTGAATAAGTCATTCAAAAAAATCCCTATGGGGCAACTACGTTGTGGTTAAATAAATGAATGTTCAGAGACCTTTTGAATTCAAAGGTCTGCACTATTATTTAACAGAAGGAGGAAAAATCTTGTCTTTTTTCACCCCTGTAAATAAATTTGCCCATTTTTGATGCACTGTCAAGCCATTAGGCAGGAAATATGAAAAAGTCCTTAGGTCCTTGTGTGCCTTTCCCACTCCTTCCTATGACCCGGGAGTCCAAGAGCCCTGGACAACCAAAAAGGTGTGAATTGTGCGTAAACCAGTGAGAGAATGGGACTGTTTCTTGCAGTTTCTGCAGTGGACCTCCAGAAACAATCCCCTCTGACTAGCTGGGAAATGCAGTCTGCTCCAGCCAGGCTGTGGGCTGCTTGGAAGGCCAGAGCAGCCTCTAAATTAAGCCTCTTAGGAGGAGGTTTGGCACTTCAAAGCAATTTAATTCCAGTCTCAAAGAAAAAGGGGACCTCTGAGGTCACCTCCTGTGCCTCGCCACAGGCACCAAGCTGCTCATAGAAGTTTTACCCCGCTGCTGTCTCAGGAGGAGGCCGGCTTGACTTGATGCGGGGCCACAATTCTCGCATTCCTAACGTTTCCCAATTAGGTCTCTTCCTTCCTTCACTATAACTCACCTTAGCTCAAACATTCCTAGGTCTCCTCCAGGCTCTGTGTCAGCCCGAAAGGCCCGTGACCAGGGTGGCTCCAACCTCTCTCAATTCCTGTTGCCAAGCATTCACTTTAGCTGCAAATCTGGTCATGTTCCTTTTCTGCTCAGGATCTTTCAAATCCTAGTGTTGCTGCACAGAGACCTCCGTGCTTTGGTCCCTCCGTCCCCATTTAGTTTCCTTTGCTTTCTCATATTTTATGTTCCATTAGTACCAACGTGGCAGCCCCACGCACAGCGTAGGAAGGTCATTGTCTGTCCAGTTTTCCTATGCTGAGCTGTTTGAGACTCCTGCCTTCTTCCTTCTGCCGTTGTTCAGCCTCAGCTCCTTCCAAACACGTGCCCCTCCCCCTACCTGGGAGAGGGCCTGGTTTTCCCAGTGAGTTTACCTTTCCAAATCAGTGCTCTCTCCTTAAAAGAAAACAAAAACAAATAAAACCCATCATTTTTGGAGGCTGTGCACTGACTCTGATGGGCCCTAAATGTTGTTTTAATTTTAATTTTAAACGCTGCAAGCTTTAGTTCTCTCCAGATGCCCTGGGACCCACCACACTGGTGACAGTTCCTGTCGTGGTTTAACACGTGCACTTTCAAGTGAGGCGAACTGGGTTGAAATGACAGGTCCTGAGCACTTTCTCTTACTTCTCCAATCTTTTTTCTCTTTAGTACATAAGAATTACTGCTGCTTAGAGTTTTTGTAAGAATTGAATTATATAATGCATAAGTAAGAGGAATCTAACAGAGCAAATGGCTAAATATATGTGGATTAATAACATAAGAGGTGAAGGTGATACCCCCCCAAATAATTTTTGACCTCCTTGTCACAGACACTCCAATTTCTCTTCTGTCACAGGGCCTTCTTATTCTCATAGGAACTTGAATTTATATGTGATGCCCCTCTGCGCCTCTGCGGGTGCAGGCTAAGATCACAGAGATAGGGAGGGGAGGTAAGCAGGTCCTTCTACCAGCACCCGAAAGGGTATCAACCTGAGGTTCAAATAAATTAATAAATAAAAAGTGACTGATGCGTACTACATGCTTATTCAATGTGGAGATCACTTTCTCACCAATGGCAAAACTTGGTTCTTTGGAGTTGTTTGTTTTCTTGGAAAAATATTAGATCGAAAGCCAAACCATGGTCGGCAGAATAATGGCAACTTGGATTAGGGTGTGTGATCTTGCATGGCACAGGAGCATTAAGGTTGCAAAAGCAATTACAGTTGCTAATCAGCGGACCTTAAGCAGCAGATGATCCTGGGTATTCTGGGTGGGCCCAACAGGACCACAGGGTCTTTAAAGTAGAAGAGGAAGCAGAAGAGGAGACAGAGGATGATGGAATGCTGTGGTTTTGAAGGTGGAGGAAGGATTAGTCAAGGGACGACAGTGGCCTCCAGAGGCAGTAAAAGACCCCAAAATGGATTCTCCTCTGCCGCCTTCAGAAGAAAGGCAGCTTTGCTGGCCCCTCAATTTTAGCCTGGCAACACTGTCAGACTTATTGTTAGGGGACAGACAGATAAGGCTGGTGGGAACAGGAGGTTAAGAGAATAACTCTATAAAAGGCCCCACTCTGCTGAACCCCATGTTTCCTTTGTCCGAAAGCAATTTCCCTGCAGCCATGGCTGGGCTAACTGGACAGGATATGTCACATTTCTCAGCAAACTACCTGTTATCTGCAAGGAAATGCAGGCAGGAAATAATGTTGATAAGAGGAACCCAAGTTACTTTGAAGGGAGAGATTTTGTGACCCTTGTCAGAGACAAGATTCTGGAAGGGTAATTCCTGCTAACCATAAAACCTGTAAAAGTGATTAAGAATCCAATTAGAACTGGTCAGCATGGGCCAACAGGACCAAGAATGGTCATGGCAATTGGTACTTGAATGTCTGATGGCTGTCAGTCAAAATCAAGGGGTGGACCTGGGTGGGATTCTCTGGAAACTTCTCCGGGATCCCCAATAAAACCTTGAGTGAAGGAGAGGCACATTGTCCCTTTCCTGTCTGAGAGGACCTGCTCTCTCCTTTGAGGTGTCCCCTTTTCCTTTTCCTATCCTTTCAATAAACTCATTCCTATTACTCTGAGAGAAATCATTCTGTCTGAAATCTTTCTCACTTGATCACAAGAATCAGGGGTTGAAGGGTGAGCTTTCATACTGCCTCGGTTTCCCAGAAGGCCCCAGCTCTATGACTCACTATATCATGACTGAAGGAGGTGTGCACTTATACATTTGCATTGCTGTAAGCCACAAAGTAAGTGGTGATTTCTTATGACAGCAATAGAAAAGTAACATACAAAGTAAGGAACAAATTTGAATTTCTGACAGATAGGAGTCTGGCATTTAGTTGCAAGATGGGTAAAAGAAAAGTGCTTATATAGTAAGGCACTGGGCTTCCTGAGCTCCTAAACTCCCTTGATACACTAATCCTACTAATTCATGTGGTCTCATCCTTTACCTTTATTTTATCAGCAAACTTCAGAGGAATCCGAGGTATCTGCACTGGTATCTTCACAGGTCAGGCCTGGCACTCCTGCTTTCTTGGTGTGGGGGCAGGTGATTCAGTGCTGGAGAGAGAGAGATCTGTGTAGCTACTCTGCAAAATGCTGCACATTTGTTAATCACTTTCATCATGACTATGACACCAATAATAATGACCGCTAATTATCTAGCACATTTTAGGATCTGCATATCTCTACAAAAAAAAAAAAAAAAAAAAAAAAAAAAAAAGAAAGAAAGAAGGAAGGAAAAAGAAAACAAAGTCATGTGAAACCTATATATTGTTATATCTATTTTAAAAATTAGGGCTGGGCACTGTGGAGCACTCTTATAATCCCAGCAGCTCAGGAGGCCGAGGCAGGAGGATCTTGAGTTCAAAGCCAGCCTCAGCAATTTAAGGAGGCCCTAAGCAACTTTAAATAAAAACACACAAAAAAATGGCTGGGGATGTTTAGTGCCCATGGGTTCAATCTCCAGCATGAAAATTTAAAAAGAAATAGGAAATTGGAAACCAGACAAGCCGAGTGACTTACCCTATGGTGAAAACACTGTTGGTCATCGTGCTGCTACTACTGGTGCCCACTGAGATCGGGTCTCTGACACTCAAGTGTGTGCCCTGTGCATTACCCGTTACTGTCTCTCAACCAAGATGCATTTCTTCTTTTCACTTTGGAACAAAAAGGTAGCTGATACTGTGCTAAAACGCGTATCACATTTTGGTTTGTGAAATCTTATCCCCTCCTGCCGTGAGACCAGTCCCGCACACAGAGCTTTTGGAAGGATTAGATATTCAAGGCTCACGACTTCTAATAGATGGTGCACGTCAATCAGCTGCTTACGGTACTGAAGAGCTATTATTTCACTACAATATCATCATATAAAATGTCATTGTGTTTTCCCGGGAACAGTGCTGTGCTGTGCAGTAACATTGAAATCAGAGGCTATTAGGACATTTTCCCAGAACAAAATGTGTCCCAGAAGAAACAATGCGACAGTGGCTGATCCTGGGGTGTTATTTTCTCCTGAGCGCAGGCCTCCTCCGTGGTAAGCTCACATATTTTAAGCTTCACAAATAACACTTTAAAGAGGACTGTGAAATAAAAGGCCCACACAGTTATGGAGAACTCTGGGGGGGCATGTGTCTGTGTTTGCTTTCCTTAGCCGGCTTCAGTGAAGTCGCAGGACGTGGGCGGCTTTCTGGTCGCTCTCCCGAGGTCTGGGGAGCAGGAAAGAATCCCTTCATCAGTCTCATTGTTGCAGAACTTCAAAGCATGTGCGAGCAGTCAGGCTGGAAATCCTCCACTGCCTCTGTTTGTTTCACTTGTGTTTGCGTCTGGCTCAGGTGACCCCTAACAAAGTTGGGGACTGACAAAGCTGAGCACACCTGCTTGTCCAATCTGTAGGAATGCAAATTGCCCTCTGGGTCTGTGCTTTCCTTCTGGGGCTGTTTGCTCTCATCTGGAAGGCAAGGTGGAGCCTAGGAACTGGCCAGGCATCCTTTTATGACTGGCCTGTCCATTTGATGCCCATGAAGCCAGAGTGGAGAAAATTCATATATTTATTTATTCCCGTCTGTACACCATTTTAATGAACACAATCCACTCCAAGTGCATCCTCTCTGCTAAAGAACACACTGTTTTCCCTTTTTTTCACACTGCTTTATTCCGTCTTTGGATGACATACACATTTAGTAACCGGTTCCTGCCTTTGAGAAACCTGTCATCTAACAAGGGGAAAGGGAATCAGGATGAGGCTATAACTTTTTCTTTTATGGAAAAGACATAGTGGTCATCTCATTTTCAAGGGTTCACACTTGGAAGAGTTCAGGGCTCAGGCAAACACCGTGGTAGCTGAACACATGAAGGACCTAAAGACATTTGGTTGTAAAAGCAAACCTGATGAATGAGTGATGTGGACAAGGCTCACCAAAGGTCCTGGGCACTCTGGTGAGTCTGCACCTAGTTCTACAGGTAAGCAAGCATTGGGCGAGTTGTCTTTTTGTTTTGTTTTGCTTTTTGATCAGTGGACTGGCAGGCCTTGGTGAGCGAGGCATGCCTGGGGACAGGGAGCAGGTGTCTAGCTGGGAGATTGTTCTCTTGATCCAGAAGTGAGAGAAGGGAGCATGGGTGACTGCTGTGGGCTCAGGAGGTGCCCAGCACCTGGTATCCTGGTCCTGGTTGGTCCTCTGGTCGGTGGACAGCATCCTCCACATTTTAAAGATAAAGAGAATAAAGACTGGGCAAGAATGAAAATGAGCTTCACGTCAAAAGATGACTAGTTTTGCAGAATTTTCCTTGCCTCCAAATCTCCTGATGGAGTTCTTTCCACTCCATCAGGCTGCTGGGGGATCTTGAGCACAAGGTTACTACGCCTCCTGTATACCCTGTTACCCCACATCCTGAATGCCCACAGCAAAGCCCATATCCTCCTTATCTTACAAAGATGGTCACATCACCCACCTCCCTCCTCCCCTAGGACCAGGGAAAGGCAATCAGGAGGAGGAGGGTGATGAATTCTCCCAGCAGGAAGACCAGAGCTCTTCTCTTGTTCATGAATTGAAGTCATCTCCTTGCTTCATGAATTTCATGGGTGACCCACACCATCTAGGACACGGTAAGTCTTCTCTTTCTGGGGTGCTCTGGGAAAGATAGGCTCTTCTTTGGGGATTTTGACAGGCAGGCTATTTCTATATTTCTATATTTTTTTTTTTTTTTTTTTTTTTGCTTTGATGTCATCTATCCTTACATGTCCAACCAGAGTCATCATGTCCCCCCCCACCCGTGCACAACGCCCCCCTTGACAACTGCCTTTGACCAGCATGAGAGGCCTTGTTTCTCCCCCAACATCAGGCCGAAAGGACTTTGAGGTTCGTTTCTTTACCTGTTTCTTTAAGTTCTAGATCCTGAGAGGTTGTCTTGGCATACTTAACTAAGTTATGTGTTAAGAACTCTGTCTACATCTTTAGTACAATAAATGACTAAGCGTTTCAGAAATTTTCACCTGAAAAACAAATCAGGGGATCCCATTATACACAATGATTGAACAATTGGACTCACAGATCTAATGCAAATTGGCTGCTCTTGTGAAGGCTCTGTGCTCAGTCTCTGCAGAAGATGAGCGCCTGCAACTACCAATAGGAAGCCAGAATGCTCAGATCTATTGGATTGCTTTCTTAATTGTCTTTGCAATGAGCCTTTGTTATGCTATTTTCTATGAAATAATGAGTATTCATTCATATAGTAGTACAAAATAGCCATTTATTATTCTACATATTTTATATAGGTGACACATTTACATATATTTTATATTCTTTATCATTGGAATAGTTTTTTTTAAGTATTTCATTTGGGTTTCTTTCATGACGGTGTTTTTAAAGTTCCAGTTTCAACCCATCTTCATGTTGCAACAAAGAGGGGAACAGGTGAGAAGGGTTGGGGCACAGCTCAGTAGTAGAGGACTTGTCCGGCTTGCACCAGGCCCTTGCTCCCATCTAAAGAAAGAAAGAAAGCAAAGAGCACTTCATGAGAAAACAAGCAAACTGGGTTTTAGTCATCCTCTGTCACAAAGTAGTTTTCTGACACTGGCAAAATCATTTCTCCTCTGCAACAAATTCACCATCTGAACATGGGTGCATTTCTTAACATGAGTGCTAAGGAGCTGCTCTCGCCAAGTCTCACATTTCCAGGTATGAAAGGTACAGTAGTTGGGTCAGGGGCAGAGTTCTCACTGTTGGCCTTGGAGGTTTCCAGAAGTCACAAACCAGCCTGGCAGGTTCGACCTGATTGATATTTTTTTCTGGCCTAGACTCACATGTTGGCTGCCTGCCTGGCTCCTGCCCAAACTGCCTGGCAGGAATTCAGCTGCTGACAGATTCTAACTAGGTGGGTAAATAGGACTTTACAACCCAGGTGGTCTTGGAGTGGGCAAACATGCTGATACTAAAGTCTCTGGCTCTCAAAGTTTGACCATTTCATTCTCAGAACATTTTCATTAAGTTGTTACCCAATACATTTCTTTGTTTCTAAGCTTTGCCAAGTGTACTTTATTATTCACATAACGATTCATATTCCAGTCTTTTGCTGACAGAGGGCTATTACCTTGTTACTCTGAGCTTTGGGCAACACTGTGATAACAGTGCGACTCTCTGATTAAAAGTAAATAAAAATTTGGTTGCTATTCCATGGGGCATGTTTGCAAGTAAGTGTATGATTTCCAGTTAGGGCAGGGCTTTACATAAAGATGATAAAGAAAGACCTGGAACAGTATGGGGTGGGGGAAGGATACTGAATTCATGAGTCATTCAGAGGAGAGCTACCAGAGAGGCAAATTCTCTGGGCTGAGCCAGGCGTTCAGATCCAACAGAGAAACACCGCAGGGTAGTTGGATATATCAGCCAGCTTGTTCCCCAGCAAAACAGATTTACACAAGACAACTGAAAGGATTGAAGAAGGAGGTTTAGGAAATACGGAAGAACGTAAAACAAAATATTTTAGTTTGTGAGCATACAATTTGTGGAGTAACCTAGGGTGACAGTTATGGGGTAGATCTGAAGTAATATTCAAGTGTCAAGTTGCTTTGATGTGATGGTAATTCAGTGTGGGATGAAGGCGTTCCACCAAGTGTACCGAGTCGAGTCTGATTTCTGTGGCTGAGTTAGCTCAGACACAGGCCCTGGTTAAATGATTATGGACTCAGTTGGCCCTGCAACTAGTCTGGGGACAGAGCTAAAATCTCCAAAAGTCAAATACACACCTACTAAGAAATAGACCAGTGTTGGCTGAATTGTAATGGCTGGTTGACATTTCAAAAAGAGTGGGTTGAATGAATGGAGGAATGACTTACTGTGTTTTTACTAACATCTGTGGAAGAATTTAGAGCCATCTAAACAGAGCACTGACATGGGCTGGAGTGGAGTAAAGAGGATAGGTATCTTGGAGTGGAGCCAAGATGTTCTCAGCATGGACCAGAGGGGCAGCTTGCTGATGTGTGGACCCAATGTGGTTCTGGTTTTGCTCCTAGTTTGCTGTGAGCTACTAGGATATTCTCAGGACGGGATTCTGTACAAGTAGTAAACTCCTTAGAGATCATTAAATCTCTTGACCCCTCTCCAACACACCCCTCACTTTGTGTTTGTGGAAACTGAAGCCCAGGGAAATAAAGTGAGTAGCAGGTGTAGACACGGACAAAGGCTGGGCTTGACTGAAAGCACTCTCTTTTCTTCCCTGCCTCGTGCTCACTCACAAATGGACAAGACCCCCACAAAGCCTGGGTCTGCACAGTGCACTGCCACACTGTCTGCCCCTCAAACGCTCTCCAAAATGCAACACCAAAGGATGTGTTTTTTTTTTTTCCCCTCTTGAAGTGCTTAGGAATCTTCTGGTCACATTTGACAAGTGGAGCAGAACTCATGGGTTTTGGAAAGCCCTTTCATTAGCCAAATACAGGAAGGCTTCATTAAGAGCAAACCAATCAAGGGCTATCAGAATAAGATACTCCAGCCAAACCGAACACTGACCCCAAAATCAGGACAAGCCTCTTTATTGAGAAGAAGCACAGATGGCACCTGTTGAACACTAGCAAGAAAATATTCTCAAATATCTTGTTAGGCTTGACTCCCTTGCTACATCAAGAGTTAATTCAAATTATGTGCTGCTTACATATGAATAAAATTCCTAACTTTTTTCAACTTGCAGAGTCACCTGTCTTCAGCATTCATGGTGTTACCTAAGGAAGGTTCCACTGAGCTTTCACTAAGGACTCAATGCAACTGCACGTGGAAGCATTCATATTGGTAGGAAGAATGTATATGAATTGTTTCCCTTCTGTCTCCCAATGTGAGATTCAATGGCCATTGTGGAGGGAAAATTCTACTTCAGAAAATTAAACTCAGGGGACTTTCACCTCATTTCTGAAGTTCCATTTGCCAGTCTCCAACTAATTCAGACCATTTTCAGACAAAAGGTATTAAATTTCATTTTACATGGAAAAATGAAAGGATTGGCATAAATTATCAAACATTCCCTGCATCTTTACCTTGTTTTAATCACAGAGACATGTAAACTCCTGAAAAAGGTTCCAACAAAAATGTTTAGATTTTCCAGGTCACATATGTCTAGTCTCAGAAGCCCCCAGTTTGAGCCCTTCTCCCCCTCAGCAAACACTGCTTTATTCGTTACTGTGTCCTGATCTCTGCATCTTGAGCACTGTAAAATCCCAATATATAGAACAATGAACTTTGCCTCAGTGAGCAGCAGTCAATCCTGGGATGTTTATGGTTTGATATGACTTTGATAATTAAAGTTCTGGGAGAAATTAATTTGATAGAAATCACTGTGTTGTAATTTTCATTAATCCATCCATTAATAAGCATCACTTGGCACAATTCTGGACATAGAGAATACAGCAGAATGATTATGACAATAATGATGATAATGATGATGATAACAATAACTCCAACTTTTCAATGGTTTCAGTTACCTGTTCTCAAAACGGATTTGAAACTATGAAATGGAATATTCTAGAAATAAACCTTTCATAATTAAAAAAATTTTGTAGCATATTATTATAATCATTCTATTTAATAATTAGATATTATTGCTAATCTCTTATTGTGCCTAATAAACAAATTGTATATGGAATTCTTTACCATTCATGTCTTCAGGTATCCATTGGGGCTCTTAAAACACCTCCTGGCTAAGAAAAGACAGCTACATTTATGTAGAGCACACTTGAACCAGTCACTGGATGAAGTGCTTTTACACATATTAACTTATTCAACTTCATGGAGTAAACACTGCAATCTATTTTACAGATGAGAAACTGAGGACTCATGAAACTTAGTGATGGTTCCCACATAATCTAACTAGTTTAGGGAGCTGATATTTGAACTCAGGCAATCAGAAGAGAGTCCCTGCTCTCATGAAGATCCCAAGATCATAAATGAGAATATTCTCCATGCAATGAAGAATTTTACATTCCAATGCTCCAGTTATTTATATAGATGAAATGCTGTTTGCAGAAGAGATGAATGAGATGAGGAAGTACTGGATCATGAGTTTGTGTTTCTCTTTTGATGGGATTAAGTCCAAAAATTTTTCTCTGCTCATGCATTAATCCTTCCCTGGACAGACACACTCAGACCGTGTCAGCAGGAGACCTTGTGGTCCAAAAGCAGGGAACTCCAACCTTTCAAACCTTTTAAAGCACCTACCAAGTAGGTTGCTGGTGTCCCAGTATGCATGTCCTGGGAACGTCATTTTCTGTGTTTCCCAGGCCTCCTCTGCCCTTGGTGGTGCCAGGTTTGATTGTCATCTTTGAAGCTTCCCAATAAGTTCCCAGGTCTTGTGCAACCTTACATCAGGATTTGAAGGTATGAAACTTCAGTGACTAACACTGTTGTATGCTGCTGTCTATATCTCTTAGAGAAACATTCTCATTATCAAGAGAAACTCTGTTCCCTACCTCCAGTTCCAGACATGACCTGTCACAGCTGTGACTCTAACTGCTGAGGTGGTTCCAGGAACCTTGTACAGAGCAGAAGCATTAGTCTTAAGTCTCCAGACCTGAGTCAGACTCTCCTTTATGAACCTTTCTAACTGCGTGACCTTGAACATGGCATTGAATTACTAGTTTTCTTATCTGAAAACTGGGGCTATAATTCCCACATTGAGAGACCATAGATATGAAGAATAAAAATATTTATTATAAATGCATAACAAATAGTAGTGTTTCTCTTCTCCTTAGACTTTCAAAAATGAAGATTTGCTGATTAGTCATTTGGTGGAAAGAACAGAGAATATGAACTACTGAGTATTTAATGCCCTAGGACATAAACATTAAAATAGGTTGTGGAGTTATCAAAATTATTTTCAGGTTGTTAAATGCATATTTTACTCCACATTAGCGTTAGATCAATCTTCCCAAGACGTAGCTTCAAATATTTCATTAAAATCCTCCTAATCCTTCAATGACTCTTCTCTGCCTGCAGGATCAAGTTGAAGCTTCTTGGCTAAGCATTCGAGACCCTGCAGAATACTGAAGGAAATTAAAATAAAATTCTGATTTCTTGCCACTCCCCCTTGTGTAAATATGTTTCAGCAAACTTGCTAATTCATTATTCCTAGCAGATGCTTTCCTGATTCTGTCTCTCTACATCTTCTCTCTCCTTTTTGGCATATTGTCTGTAGTTCTGCTGGTGATCATTTTATTCTTTAAGCAATTACTCCAAGACTCTGCAACCTCATGCTCCAATAAAACACAGATTGTTCCTCTTTTCCCTTCTCATGGTATTTTGTGCTTCCTCTGTTAGGATTTCCCTTATTCCCTTGTGCTCATATGGAGGTGTGATCACCTGCCTCCCATTTCCTTCACCTAAGAGCAGGGCTGAGACATTATCACATTTAACACTTACTGAAAGTTGGCATAGGGCCTGGCACAGTGGTCTGTCCTCCATAAACATCAACTGAGCGAGGGAAATACATAAACTGAAAATAAAACTTTGGTCCTGGAGTTGGGCATCTGGATTCTAATCATCGCTAGTATCTATGTGACCTGGGAAAGTCTTTCGTCTCCTCTGGTTCTAAATTATCTCATTGTAAAGTAGAAAATGTGGTTAGTGGTTTTCAAATGCAGCTTTGTGGAGTCAAAGAAATTCCATAAAGTCCTGCAGGATCCATTCTTGGGAGGAAATGCAATTCTAGGCCTCCTCTCCTGTTTCAACTGGCAAAGCTGATTTTTTTTTTTTTTTTAATTATCTATTTTTACATCAGATGAGCTCTCACTGAAACAACATATTATACACTAAACAATGAATGAATTCTTAATCAAGGATCCTAAACCAGTGAATCCTTGAGATTAACTAATCCATGACAGTCCTTCCATATCTGTCTGATATTTTCATGTAAATATACACACGATGAGACATTGAAACAATACCCCTATTAAAAAAAGCAAGACAGACTCTTGAATCCTATTCAAATTCAGCAATGAAGGGGCAGAGAAGTACCATTTCTTGAGCATTTAATGTATCTTGAGCACACACTGTGTGCCAAGTCAATCCTAGAAATTTTGCCTAGTTTTTCTCTGATCTCAAAACTCTACATTATGAATAACATTTTCCCACTTTACATATTCAAACTAATTAGAGTAAAAACGTCTCCAGTCAAGCATTCATATGAGAAGGGAACCTTGACAGACAGCAGGTATGTCCCGCCTCACACCTTGGGCTGTTTCCCTTGTGTGACACTTAAATCAATTAAAAATGGTTTCTGGGAACTAAAGTGGACACAAATATATAGAAAACAATGAGGTGGTTTGGAGAACACCTCTCTTCTTCCAGTCGCTAAGATGGATGTGGCAGTTGTTTTGAGAGCAGGGTGACTCAGACAGCCTCATTGCAATTTCCCTTCAGAAGCTTAGCTTGGACCAATGAATGGAATGACTGCAAAGCTTCCCTGTGGTGCAGCCCCTTAGGCTGAACCCTGAGTCGGCTCCACTGAACTGGCTTTGCCTGTATTGGTTCTGCATTTGCAGTTTGGAACAGAAAACAGGCAGGAGGCTTTGCTAAGGTACCAGCAGAAAACAGAAGTCCAGATAGGTTGGGGAAAGAGGGAGATGGCAGGTTTGAAGGCAAGTCTGAGAAGCTCAGTTTTTCAGATTGGACCTGCATGATAACTATGCTGAATGAAGTTTATTAAAGAAGTTTGCATACAAATTAGTAGATTTAGGCAGATAACAAAGCAGAATTTTGTTTTGTAATATTTATTTATTTGTTTTAGTTGTACACAATGCCTTTGTTTTTACATGGTGCTGAGGATCGAATCCGGGCCGAGCACGTGCTAGGCGAGGGCTCTACCACTGAGCCACAACCCCAGCCCCCCAATTTTTTCTTAATTAAAAAAAATCTATAAATGTCTGGTCCAAAGCAGAGTACCCCAAGCAGCATCTATGAAGAATATAAACTTGGGAGATCCTTTAGTGTTGAAGTGTAAAATTTGATGGGAATTCATATTGATGAGGCACTTGCCCTGGACATCACCTGCATCAATCAACCTTTTTTGTCTAGTTTAAAATTATCTCAGTGAAAATTGATGAAGTCTCAATAAGAACAAACTTTATTGGGGAGGCTGAAGCAGGAGGATTGCAAGTTCAAAGCCTACTCTAGCAACTTAGTGAGGCCTTAAGCAAAACTAAGTGAGATCCTGTCTCAAAGAAAAAATAATAATAATCTAATGAATGGTGAAATGGTTAGGGATGTGGCTTACTGGTTAAGCACCCCTGGGTTCAATCTCTGATACACTGTCCCCCACATCCCCCCTAAAGAGGGAGAGAGAGAGAGAAGTGGGGGGAACCACATACCTTAAAGAAATCATTGTAAATTTGTTTTAACAACAGGACATGAATGATTCATTTGTGATCTCTGAAAGTAGTGATTTTTCATCTATTTTGCTCAGCGTTCTATCTTCTTCTGTAGAAGAGGGCATGGCCCAAAATGATTGCTTGGGAAATATTATATAATTCAATGAAACAGTGAAAATATGTTTCAAAATCTAGTTATGAGAAAAATTGAAGACCAAATTATTGTTGACTTAAAAGTGTATCTCCATACCATTCCTTATAGAGTTAATCAAACGACCCACAACAAACATTGACAATAGCAAAGGACTATTAACAGAAGCTTTTAATTAAAAAGTAGGATAGCAAGATGATAGTAATAGAAAATCATGACCAAGTCAAAACAGTTCTGATTGTTACCTCTGACTCAATTGTGGGGACTTTAATTATCAGCAAATACACTTACTTGGCAAGAGCTGACCAACTTTGCCAAGCAGGAGGCCAGATTTCTTGATAGAATACTAAAATTAGAATTCTTATAAAACTCTTCTTCATTCTTTACAAATGTGAAATACTATATTTTTACTTGCTTAGTAGATTATTTGTAATTTTCTTTGCATTTTTAAGTAAAATGTGTGGCCATTGGTGTGCACTTTTAAATATCCATAAAAGGGCTTAGTTTTTGAATTGGATCTCAGAACTAGAAGGATCCTCTAAGTTGACTGGTGGGTTCAAGCCAAAATGTGATGATGGCCACATTAGTGTCCTAGTTTCAGGGATACCTCAGGAGGAGGATAGCAGTTTGGAAGTGAAAGGAGAAGATTTGGGTCTCTGCCAAACTGCTCTATTTTTGAGTTGAATGGTTCTACCAATGGTGTAATTTCTTGCTGGGGGCCTATTTATAAAAGAGTAAGCCAAGTTTTATAATGTGATTTCTGGAAAGGGTTGTTGGCTGGTAAAAGTTAATTCTTCTAAGGAAGGAAGAAGTAGGAAGGAACATTGGGTAATGCTGTGGAGAACTTATCACTGAGTACTTCATAAGTTAAGCAGTCAGCTTTAAGGTAGCCAGGAGGGCAGAACACATATACAAGGACACTAAATAAAGGAGCTCCCTAAATACCTCCAGAGGGGGGAGTGATCTTGCTTGAGGGCCAGGTTGAAGAAGGTAGGGACTGTTTCATACCGATTTCTCAGGAAGGGAGGTCCAGAGACCCTGAGGAGTGTGGAAACCCTAATTGGCCCCAAAGAAAAAGAAATTAAATGTCTTGGTAATTGTAACATAATTTTACTGCAAAAATTGCGTGCTAATGGTTTGCTGAGTTGAATCTCACAGAAATCTCCTTGAGTAGAACTCAAATGGGTGGAGGCACATGGGGAAGACACAAAGGCTCTTTCTCTTCCTCATTTTAGGATCCCCAGTGAACCCCCCCCCCCACAGCCTGAAGATATTAAAGCACCAACGTGTCCTTGGGGTCTAGCATCAGAAGCACAGCCTGCCTTCCTCTCATCCTCTCTCTCTCTCCCTTCTCGTGGACGGTGTGCTGTGTGTGCTATGTGTTCCAGCTGTGCACATTCTGGAACTGGATCAGGAAGGCTAAATGTTACGAAGCATCTTGGTTCCTTCCTTTGTCGAGGTAGCAGTTCAGACCCACGGAAGGGCGCTCTCCGACTGGACCGTGCAGCCTCATCATCAGAGTCTTCGTTTCTAACAAGGTTTTAAATCAGTGCTGTACCACAGAACTTTCTGAAATAATGATAATGTTATATTTTGAGTTTCTAACACAGTAGCCTCTAGCTCATTTGGCAATTTAGGACTTGAAATGAGGCCAGTGTGATTGAGGAATTGAATTTCTAATTTCCTTTAATTAATTCAAATTTGATTTTAATGACCACATACAGCTATTGGCTCAAGTTTTGGGCAATATTGTAAGCTAGATCCTTGTTATCAGTTTTTTCTGTGGACTATCTCATAAGTATTACCTGGAATTTATTAGAAATGCTTCAGGCCTGACTCAAAATCAGACCCTCCACTTAAACAAGATTCCCAGATCATGTCTATGCATGTTAAAGTTTTAAGGCCACTGATTTTCAGTTGTTTAATGTATGTGGGACTCATGTGGAGACCTGGTTGAAACACAGATCTCTGGGATTTGTCCCTGGTGGGGGATAATGTGGCGTGAATTTGTATTTCCAGCAAGTTCCCACCTGGTGCTGTTGGTGCTGGACCTATGACTGTGTCGTGAGCTACTGCTGCAGAAGATCTAACCCCAGAGTAGCTATGGGTTCTTCCTGACCACTCCTTTTCTTTCAGAATTGATGAAAGCATCCACAGGTCTTTGGACCATTACATGAAATCATAGAGAACGTAGTTGAAAAAGGATAGGGAGAAGTGAGCTGAAATCCCATTCCTCCCTTTACAGAAAAATTAGGCAAATTTCTCTGACCTTCAAAATCTTTTTCTTTTAAAAATGGAATCAGCAAAGCTAACTAGTGGGGGATTAGAAGGACCTTAGCAACTGTAAAAACAAACTAAATGCAGTCCACATCCCCAGGCCCATTATGGATTCTGAGTGAACTGAGACCATCTCCCAGTAAAACTACAACCAGAGCAATACTTCTGAGGCTATCTCAGCTGCACTTTGCTGTGGTTCATCTTTTTTATTCATCTTTTTATTTCACTGCTGTCTTCTTTCCAGTTTTCTCAGCCTCCATGTCATAGAATTTTGAGTTTACAATTATTTTCTGTCATTTATGTCTTTTTTTTTCATTTTCTCTTTTTTTTTCATTCCTTCTTCCCTTCATTCCTTTCTTTCTTCCTTTTCTTCATCTTCTTTCTCTTCTGTGTCACCTTTATTATCATTGGAATATCTTTATTCTTTGAGATCATTGTAGTGGCTGCTAAACAAATTTAGATATTTATTTAGTAACTAGAAGGAATCATAGATAATCGGAAAACAGCTGTATATCCTAATCTCCTTGAATTGCTGGTGATTATGTAGTAGGCATTTGGTGCAGGCCTGATAATGGTAGATAATTAAAAGACTAGGTAATAACTAGCATGAAGGCTTCCTGTTTACTGTCTATGTTTCTTAGAATTGTTTCTATTGTTGGCTGACTTCAAGGATTATGGATTTGTCTGTTACCATATGGGTTATATTGCAAAGGATCTTTGGGTCTGAAGTAGTATTTATTGTCTTCAATGCCATGAGATTATTTCATTGGTGACCATGGTGTTCAAATCAGGATAGCCCAATGTGGACATTTTAAAAAAAAAAACAGCATTAATCCTATGAGGGCCTTCATCTAAAGGGATATTTAATCTGAAAGGATTCTTGGGCATCTTCTCCAACTGAGCATTTGTTTATATTGAGAAATCCAAACCTAAGTAGACATGATGGCTTACACGAACAAGGTCAAGTACATTTAGGCTTCCATTATAATCCACTTATTAATCTGTGCTCTTATTTGAAAATGACAGAATACAGCTTTAACAATCTCAAACCAAGAAGTCTGTCTGTGGGCCTGTGGACTTTGAAGAAGGGCCGTGTAGGGCAGAGGTGGAGCTGGCCCTCAGGACAGGAAAGAACCTGTTGCTGTCCTATCTTTCATTCCTCTTCTTTCAGTGCACTCAGTGTTCTCCAGGTCATCAACTGCTTTGAAATGTTAGCCTTACGATTTTAGTCCTGCAAGAAGAAGACTCTTGCTGTTCTAAGCCAAACATTTGGAAGAATATCTTGGATCAAGTGCACACCCTTGGATCAGTCAACCATGGATAGAGTGGGGCTTCATAACAGGACAGATTTCAATGCCAATGGATACCACAGAAGGAGGGACAGTTCCCAGGAGCGGGGACATGCTGCTTCTAGGAAAGGGAACATGGGCATAGTAAACAACAGGTGGTCCCCATGATCAGTGTGATTTGCTTTGGCTGATGTGGTTGCATTGGTTGGCAGTAGATGGCAGTGGTACAAGCTGACATTCTTTTAGCTATCCTGTGAATGAGTGGGGTGGTACAGCCCCTTGAATTATTGGTACTCAGCTAGGTCTATGAGGGTAATGAAATCAAGGTCTTATTTTTTTTTTTTAATTTTATCAGTTCTTCCAAAAATTTTGTCCTTGAACTTTAAAAACCAAGCAACACTAGGCAAGCATCATGTAATGGAGACATACATGTAAAACACATGTCTGTATCTACATCTGCATCTATGTCTATCCATACTACATCTATGTTTATCTACATCATCTCTATATGAACATTTACCTATCTGTGAAGTTATATGAATAAGACCTGTTTAGGAGTAACTGCTTCCATATTACTTCCAGTTACTTTAAGTATTTACAAAATATACCTGGATATAATCTTTTAATTGAAAAATATAGAATGACAGTATAAGATTTATTTTAAAAATCAGTGCCCAAATATAGCAACATTAAATATAGTTTGTTGAATTATCTAAATGTGCATAGGTACATACAGTCATAAAGCCACAGACAGATGTAACTATATGCCTATAATGTTTAATTATTGATATCATCTCCACAGAGTACTCAAAAAACATCGCCTGGTATTAACTAAATTAGCAGCTCTTACAGTTTTGCTACTGTTTTGGTTGCTTGTTTGTTTTTCTCTATTATATTTTTATTTTTTCAGATATTCCTTGGCTCCTAATAGATTGGCCTCTATTTTCTATAGCTCATATCATGGTGGCAGAGAATGCAGTCCCTCTTTAAGCTCCTAAAGATGAATTTTCTCCTCCTTCATGTGCTCTAACAGCTGCATGTGGTAACTGAGGTGGGAGGGGCCCTAACCTTGAAGGAGGGTCTGTTGGTGTGCACATGCACACACTGGAGTAGGTGTCAAATGTGACTGAGAGTAAACTTTCAGGCTGAGCCACAGGTAAGATTCAGCCAGGTCCAGGGAAGAGGGTGACAGGTGGCAGGAATAAAGGTCCTGAGAAAGAGGGATGGGCCCACCAAGTAGTAGGTAGTTCATCATGCAGGCATGCAAATCATGCAAGAATGGTAATCCGAGGTAAAGAAACATGAAGAAGGCTTGGAATGAATTCTGAAAACAGCAGAAGTTGAGGCACAGTCAAGGAAAAGAGGAAATTCATAGAACTCTGATCTGTGGCCTCCTTCTGAAGGGAGTTGCAGAGGTCGTCCGGATGGGGAAAATTCTTCCAGTTTAGCAACAAAGCCTGATATTTCATTTGCCCTTGTGCTTCTTGGAATAATTAAAAATGGACTTCTCTTGTCTACTTGGGGTTTTATAACCAGATCCATTCCACATTTAGATTATATTGGCAAGGGACACTTTGAAAACCACTATTGGTGTTATTTTTAAACAATAATAACAATCATTGTTTAACAAGTACCTACTGCTTACTAAACATTTAACACCACATAAACATTGAAGGACATGATCACAAATCTTTACAAATATATTTTACAGCTAAAGAACTATAATGAATTTCTCCATTTCATATAGTTTTATATTTGGGGAGTGTCGTGATTTGAATTCAGATCTCTGAGACTCTGAAGGGCTTAGACTTTAGAACTTTTCACTCTATTTTTATTTATTTTGCTATTAATCTCATTCTCTTGGCTTTTAGTTCCAACTATGCCAATAACTTCATACCTGTAGCCCAGGCCTCTCTCCTGAACTACTCACGTATGTATCTTATTACCAACCTGATATATTCAGTTGGCTGTCTAGAAGACTTAAAGTATAATCCTAAAATATCTAAAACTGACTGTTTAATCTTGCTCACTTTGAATCTGCTCACAATCTTCTCCATTTTACTGGCTCAGGATGAAAACCTTGAGGTTGTCTTTTACTCTCCTTTCTCTCATAAGACAAGTTCTACTTGTCAGTAAAATCTGCTCTTAAACCATATCCAGAATCCAGCCACCTCTTGTACCTTACTGGCATCATCCAAACTTCCATATCTCTTTACCCAGAGAATCACAGTGGTCTCCCCTCTTCACCCTTCTATGCTCATATTGTGTTCTCAGCTCACAAGAATCTGTTTTAAACAACCATGTACCCTAGGATAGAAACCAAGGTCCTCCCAGTCATCTCCAAGGCTGCCTGTGGTTTGAGTCCTGAAACTGCTTTTCTTGCCTCTCCTTGTTCCCCTGTGTTCACTCTACCTTTGCTGCCCCTGGCTTTGGCTGTCCTTTGAACACAATAAACAAGCTTCTACATTAAGACTCTTTGCAGGGGCTGGGGCTGTGGCTCAGCGGTCGAGTGCTCGTCTTGCATATTTGAGACCATGTGTTCTATCCTCAGCACCACATAAATCAAATAAAGGTATTGTGTCCACCTGCAACTAAATATATATATATAGGGCTGGGGTTGTGGCTCAGCGGCAGAGCGCTCGCCTCGCACGTGCGTGGCCCGGGTTCGATCCTCAGCACCACGTAAACATAAATGCATTGCATTGTGTACAACTAAAGTAAATAAATAAATATTTTAAAAAATATATTAAAAAAAAAAAAAAAAAGACTCTTGCATAGGTGGATCCTCTACCTTGAATGCTCTTTCCATGGAGTTACCTGGCTAACTTCCTCCACACCTTCGAGTTGTCGCACAAGAGTCTCTTTTTCTATGAGATTTCCTGTTTCCTGGCTTCTGGAAGAAAGAGTACTTAAGAGAAGCGTGCCTTTCATTTTCATCACCTTGGGGATTCATCCTGAAGCTCACTGCAGTCCATAAATAGAGACAGAGTCCAGCATGTATTTTACTATGCAACAAGGTGAGAAATACACTCGATGCTGTATGCAAAACAGGGCGTGATTTGCAAGAGGACATAAAGTTAATTAGTTGTTGTTGTTGTACTTGCAATTGATGAGACTCTATTAAATAAGTTAGGAACTGAACACAGCACGCAGTCATCTCGTGGAGAATGCAAGATCACCAGTCTCTCTCTACTAACTTTTGTTGACTGACACTTTGTGCTGGACTGTGGGGTTATTTGAGGGGGGAAGGGGAGGTAGGGGAATGATCTGCATATTGAAATGGCTCAGAGTTCAGAGAATAATTCAGGTAAGAAAACAAGGGCGAAGGTACAAATTAGAGTGAGGCGCAAAGAAAAGTGTGATTGATTCAGACTGGGAGTGTTGAGAGGGAGGGAAAATAAGGTCAGGAAAGACTTTTCAGAGGAGGTGCATGATTTGAATCTTGAAGACATACATGAATCTGCTACATTAATATGGAGAAGAAGAACACCACAAGCAAGAGAGTAAAAAAAAAAAATGTGGAGATTTGAGAATATCTACTAGATTATAGAAAATGTAAGTGAGCTTCTACCTTGTCACGCTTTCCCCACACTAAAGTATAATTGAAATGTGAGTGCCCGTCCTGTTAGGAGCTCATGAGTTTTACAGATTTCTAATGATTAAAGGCCATCTCAATTCATGTAAAAAATTCTTACAAGAAATTCAGACACAGACTCAGTCTTCATTAGGATGCATTACTGTTCTACACCATGCCATGCCATGACACTAGATCACAAGGCAGCTCTCTTCATCAGGAGCATTTCTGGAATCTCAATGAAAGCAAGATTTAGTCCTTTGTTTTTGTTGCAGCACACACACAAGATGCCAAGGAGGGTGGACACAGCCACTCTGAGATCCAACGTTCATCTAAAAAGCTTATAGAAACTCAGGGGCAAGAATACATGTGAGGCCAGATTCAGCAAACTCTAGAACTGGGATTGTGGTGAGTCATTTTTATCAATACTGCAAAAGTTAAAAGCATAACTGTTAAAATATAACCACTTTAACAATCAGTGAAGACATCCATGGCATACAAAGATGTAAATTGTGAAATTAAAATACAAATGTGTGCGTGGGGAGGGTAGAGGGGATGTATAGACTTATTTTATGTGATCAAACTTAAGTGGTTATCAGTTAAAATAGCCTGCTGAAACTATACATGCTCTGTGTAAGCATCATGGTATCCAAAAAGCAAAAATGCTTAGTAGATATACCAAAGATAAAAGCCAAGGAAACCAAGCGTACACTAGAGAAAATAATTTAGTCACAAGGAAGAGATCAAAGCAGAAAGAAGGAATAAAGAATCTACAAAACAACCAGGCAACTACTAACAAAACAGCAGTAGAAAGTTTTTGCTTATCAACAGTTAGCTTACGTAGGAGTGGATCAAATGGCCCAAGTGAAAGACCTAGAGGAGCTGAACATGGGAATAAAAAGACCCCAGCTCTATGCTGCTATAGTAAGTAGCAGATTTACTCTGTTAAGGATGATGTTGAAGTTGGAAATCCTATCATTTCCAACAACCTGAATGAACATGGAAGACGTGTTAGATGAAATCAGCCAGGCCCAGAAGACAAATACCACCTGATTTCACTTCTGTGTAGAGTTTAAAATGTTGCAATAGAGAGTATAATGGTGGTTACCACAGGCTGGTGGGATTGGGGGGTGGGATTGGGGGGGGGGGGGGGGTTTGGTCAAAGGATACAAAATTTCAGTTGAACAGGAGGAAAAAGTTCAAATTATAGTTGTAGGTCAGGATGACTAGATTTATTAATAACCTATTGTATGTTTGCAACTTGCTAAAAAAATAGGTTTTCAGTGTTCTGGGTATAAAAAGTGGTAAGTACCTGAGGCAACACGAATGTTATAGCTGAATGTAGCCATTCCACAATGTATGCGTATGCCAAGACATCTTGTTTATACCACAAAAGCATGGAATTTTTACTTGTCAATTTAAAGGAAAGAAAACTGAGTTTTATGGTCTATTTTCCAGTGGTCTTTCCAAGGAAAATTGGAAGTGAAGTGATTCATGGTTCTGTAGTTTTCATTTGTTTATCTAGGTGAATCCTATTTTAAAAATATTTTACATGCCTTATTTTCCTAGTTGGACAGAGGGGTACCAAGGTTACTATGTACAAGAAAAAAAATGATCCACATGTTTTCTTTTGCTCACATCATTCCATTAATCATGCTGAGCAAGGCCATATTGATTGGGGATTTGTATGTAATGTACAACCTAGACTTGTTTTAAGGGGCTATAGTCTGTTTCTGCAGTTCCCTAAGCTACAAGTGAACAGTTTGTTTTGCTTTGTCTTCCTTGCTCCCTTTGTTTTTCTAAATAAAACCTAAGGTTTTTTCTTTCTTTCTTTAATTGTTCATACTCAGACTGCTAAATACTTACAATACCTTAAGCCTACACAGAAAAGGTCATCAAAATTATGGCAGTATTCACTCTGTTCGGACTTTGCTTTGGAATGTCAATAGCAGCTAGTAATCACCTTTCCTATGGTAAAGCAGAAATAAGTCTACCTCTGAAGTCAGAAGATAGGTTATTAGTTTGTCAGTATACCTATCAATAGTCTTCCCTTAGCACAGTAAACTCCAATTAAAAATGCAAATTAAGTGTGATTAGAGGCATAAAAACCTCAGAAGCTGCAAAATAAAGGATTATAAATTACTTACAGATCTGTAAGAGATCAAAGAACAAAAATTGGGATAAACACACTATGTTCCTGGATGAGAATACTAAAAATATTAAATGAGTCTCTGTCTTCTTCAAATTATTCTATACATTCTATTATTCCAATTAAAACAAAATGGATTTTCAGTAGAGTTCAATGAGCTTATTTTAAAGATTACCTGGAAAATTAACATATCATAAATGCAAATGAAATTTCAGAAAAACAAGACAAAATTTCCCTTACTAATATTTTAAATTTGTTACCAAAAGTTAGATTACTTAAAATAGGTGAAACTGAAAGAGTGAAACAGTATGTGTGTGTGTGTGTGTGTGTGTGTGTGTATTTAATGCACTTTGTTTCTTTATTGATTCATTAAAATTAAACTCATTTAACCATGACGGTGCTATGGCACATACCTGTAATTCCAGTGATTGCTGAGGCAGGAGGACCAGAAAGTTCAAGGCCAAGCTCAGAAACTTAATGAGAAACTCAGAAACTTAGTAAGCCCTTGTCTCCAAAATAAATAAATGAAAAAAACAAAAACAAAACAAACATAAACCCAAAACACAGCAAAATGAAAGATTGGAGATAGAATGCAGAAGCAAAGCATCCCGTGTTCAATCCCATGTCAAAAAAAACAAAACAAAACAAAACTTTACCCTTACCCAGAATTTTGTTGATATAATCTGAATCTGAGATCTGAGATCCATATAATTAATATTAGCATTGTACATTAATAACTTGAAGCCATAATTCCAGCAATAGTTTGATTAACTCTGTTCCATACCTTTCTGTATTACTCATTAGACTTTTTTTCTTTCTCCTGTGTTAACCATAAATTTTACATTCTTTCATTTTTTTTTTCAACATACAGTTGGCCAATTTTATTTTCACTTAATATTTAAAGAGCTGATTCATAGAGGTACAATGATCTGGTACTTCAATATCTGTGGACCTTTGTTCTGTGGCTGTTCACAGTATCGAATTGTTAATGTGCAAACTATTTTCTTCTTAAAATTTTCTTAAAAGGTTTTTATTCCTTATAATTGAATAAGTTTAGTTTGGGAAACAAAGTCTGTAGCTATTTAATTTTCAAAATTCTTTTGGATTTTGTCTCCATTTCAATTTTAAGCCATAAGAATACTTTTTTCCTGACAAAAATTCATTAATTTATTGAACACTTTTTAATTCAGAAAGTAGGATATTACTCAGCAGTAAAAAATGAATATTTTTTGCTGTCAAAAAATAGATGCTCTCGTGAGTTTTATGTCAAGTAAAAAAGACAAATAGAATTTCATTTAAGTGAAACTCAAGGATAGGCAAAATCAGTCTATGCTGGTGAAATTGAATTAATGGCACCTTCCAGGGTGATTGTATACTTTTATCTGCAGAGAACTTATGTAGATGTACACATTGTTGTAACACATCACATTAAGATTTGGGAATTTTACTGATAAATTACATCTGTTTTCCTAGATGCATTCTTTTGCTGAGTAAATTAAAAGTTAATTTTAGACAGAACCAAAATGCACATGTTCTCTCTTCTCTTTTTCTTTCTCTCTCTTTCTTTTTTTCTTTTTGGTAGCTTCTGTTGGTCCCCTTACCATTACAAAAGAGGCACAATGCTTGGAAGCCCTCTTGGATTTTGTAAACAAGACATTACAAAGTTAGATGTGATTTCACCACCAATTTACTGTGAGACCTAAGAGACCGCCAGCCTTTGAGAGGAGGAGCTCCTAGCAGGCGGTGACTCATAGCCCAGGCTGTAGGCGAGCAGCCCATCCTATGGGTCCCCTATGAACCTGCATATCTATCATTGCTCCAAGTGCCAATCACAGGCGAGGATGTTGTCTATAGCTTGTGGCACAACTGAAGGTTGAATCACTGTAAAATAAATGAGCATTTTGAAACACATTTATAGCCTTTGGGCAAGCACCCATTTTCCTTTTCAAAGTGGTTCTTTGCTTCTTCTTGGGCCTAGTTAGAGCCTAAGTAGGTTCAGGCAAATTATAGCCCCCATGCCAATCTGGCTTGTTTTTGTGAGTTCAGAATAGTTTTATGTTTTTAAATAATCAAGAATAAAATATACTATTAAATATTTTTACATTACATGAAATTGAAATTTTGATGGCTAGGAATCAAGCTTTATTAAAACACACCTGTGTCCATTCACTGTTGTTTATAGCAACTTTCAAAAGACCACAGTGAAATAGAGTGGAGCCACAGAACACATGGCCCATCAAACCTAAAATATTGGTTACGTGGCACCTTACACAATTTTGCCAACCTCTTGTTGTAGATATTTGGTTATGAGTCATGAGGTAACTGTATCAGCTAGGTTTCTTAGGTGTTAGGTGTTACCTGATTCATCTTGGCATAAAATTGGAAGTTCCTTGCAGTACTCCATTACCAGTTGGAAGTATGTCTACGGAATTGAGATCATGCAGATTCTGATGTTGCAGGTAAATCCTGTGAGTTCTTTTACCTTCTCAGTGTCCTATTTATCTACAATGTGTCTCCTTCAACTCACATCTATGGCCATCTGGCAAACGAACTGTAAATAGCTAATTCAAAAGGAAAATAAATCTGGTCTGGTTACTTATGGTTCTGTGAAAAAGTTTTGTCTAATCCAAGGTGGACTGCAAGAATATTCCAGTCTGACTCAGAGAAGATTTTAGAGAAGAGTGGGGAGTAAGTCTCCCTATTGATTAGAAGATTGGAAGTATATCTCAATATTCACTTCCTTGAGGAAGAGATAGCTTAAAGTAATTGTAGGTCAGGTCAGCAGTGACTAATCATCTGGTCAGAAGATTTATGAACAAATCTCCCAGAGTGGGTTTAAAATGTAGATTACTTATGTCCCACGTTAATGCTAATCAAAACCAAAATAAAATCAATCAGCCAACAAAAATAAAACCTACTGCTGTGGTGGTGAAATGTACTCTCCAAATGGAATGGAGGTAGGTCAGACCCATTTTCTATCCAAACATATGATTTTCCAGTGGAATCAAATAAGTGGTTTTAGTGGTAAAGATAGAGGCCATTTCTATCTTCACAAAATCTGACCTGTCTTCCACCACCGAGTGCCCAGTATTTCATTAGCAGCAACCAATGCTGAGCCCCAGGGATCATCATGTCCTTGCACGACCAGACAGAAACCTTGTTGTAGACTGATTGTATTTGACTCCAGTCATGGAAGACATGGTTCTCTCTGGTGCTGGATGGGCTACCCTCTCCCCCAGCCCCCAGAGTTTTCCACATCCTGAGAGAAGCAACCTTGTTTCATTCTCGGCAGGATGTTTCTTCCCTGGGCAGTGAAGGAGCCCTAATTAGGAAGGGCTGTTGCAGCTAGCTGGAAGCCATAAGTTCCACCTGATGTGTATGTGACGCACCTGTAGGCACCCGAAAAGCTGAAGGTATATAACCGGGTGAAAGCGGTCCGAGTTAGGAGAACGGAGAATTCAGTCAGCCGGGCAGTCACTCGGTCGGTCAGAAGAATCAGAGCGGCTAGAACGTAGGCAGAGCGGTTACAGAAGAGAAACAAGATAGAAGAACAAGAGAGCATAGCCTCTGACTCAGTTGAGGCCAGTTAAGAATTAAGCTGAAGCAGAGTAGCCAGCGAAAAGCGAAGCGAGCCGGCCAAAAGCCGAAGCCGAGTAGCCAGCCAAAAGCCATAAAAAATATAGAGAAAAAGCCTTGAGCTTTAGTATAAAGAAAAAAGCCATGAGCTTAAAAGAAAATAGAGAATTAAATAGCATGGTAAAAACCATGCAGAAAAAAAAAAAAAAAAAAGCCATTGAGCTTTGGCAAGAAAGCCATAAAGAAAAATAAAGAAGAGGAAAAAAAAAAAAAAAAAAAAGTCAAAGCCGCTTATACAATTGTGCTTAACAAAGTGCGTTAGCTGCTCCTCAGCAGTAGGCTTCCTTAAAGCCACAGCACCTTCTCAAAAAGGGCTCAAATATCCACCCTTTTAAAAACAAAAGGTGAAAAGCTAGGTAGGGACAAGAAAATAAAATAGAGAAAATAGAGAAAATAGAATTAAAGCACCTTTTTAAACTAAAGGGAAGGAATATGAAGGAGCCCTAATTAGGAAGGGCTGTTGCAGCTAGCTGGAAGCCATAAGTTCCACCTGATGTGTATGTGACGCACCTGTAGGCACCCGAAAAGCTGAAGGTATATAACCGGGTGAAAGCGGTCCGAGTTAGGAGAACGGAGAATTCAGTCAGCCGGGCAGTCACTCGGTCGGTCAGAAGAATCAGAGCGGCCAGAACGTAGGCAGAGCGGTTACAGAAGAGAAACCAGATAGAAGAAGTAATGACTGGTCAGAGTTAGGCCGAGACTCCTGAGGAAGACAGAAGACAGAAGAAAGAAGAAGGAAGAAAGAAGAGAGAAGAAAGAAGCTCTAATCTTTCTCCAAGCTAAGCTCTATCTTTCTAACTCTAACTCTAAGCTCTAAGCTAAGCTCTATCTTTCTAACTCTAACTCTAAGCTAAGAAGACAAGAAGAAAAGCTCGCTTTAATCTTTCTCTCTAAAAATCTTTCTTTCCCTCTCTAAGCTCTAAGAAAGTAGAAGTAAAAGTAGTAAAAGCTTAACTCTGCCTCCGAGATTTTTTCCCGGGTTACGGTACCAGGCAGCTTACAGGGCAGGATGTTTCTTCCCGGGGCGGGATGTTTCTTTTCCCCGGGCAAGAGCCAATAGGCTTAAAGGTCGCCCTGTTCTATGGGCAAAGAGCCAATGGTGTTGGGGTTGCTCTGGTGCACCTCCCACCAGAAATCCCTATATAGGGCCCTGTTCAAGAGACTTAGTCACAGACACACAGAGACACACAGGAGGAAGCCACTCAGACACATCAGCTCAACGCTGTGGAGAGGTGGAAGCCACTGCAACAGCTCCAGACCCATCGCCTCCAGCCCGATGGCTGCTCCCAGCTGACAGCTCCAGCCTCCAGCCAGACAGCAGCTGCTTTAGCTGATAGCTCCAGAGATCCTAGCCGGTGTGACCAAGCACCCACCTTCTGTCCAGAGCTTGTACACTCCCCTCTCCCACCAGAGCTTGCACACTCCCTTCTCCCTGACTCCCCTCTCCCAGCACCTCTTCGACCTTCGACCAGAGCACCTCTTCTCCAGTTTTGCTACCAGCCACGAAGGCTGCTGAATAAATCTCTTGGCTGCACGGCTGTCCCCAGTGTGATGTTTTGCCCTTCATCTGGAATAAACTTTTGTCATTTGATTTGCATTTCTTGTGTTATGTTTCCTTCCAATACTTCAAGGACTCAGTGGACACATCTTACACCATCACGGTCTTCCATACAAAGCAAATGCTCTGGTCTGAATACGTCTGCCACAATTCATATGTTGAAGCTTAATCACCAATGCAATGGCATTAAGAAATAGGGTCTTTGGGAGGTGACTAAAACATGAGGGTGGAACCCTCATCCATGGGATTAGTGAACTTATAGAAGAGGCTTCAGGGATCTGCTTGGTCCTTCTATCTCTTCTACTCTGTGAGGACAGGGTTTGTTCCTTGTGACCTTCTGCCTAGTGACCAGAACAAACAGACCCCATCTTGGAAGCAGAAAACAGCCCTCATGAGACACTGAATTTTCCTGTGCCTTGAGCTTGGACTTCATGGACTCTAGTACAATGAAATATAAACTTCTTTTTTTTTTTTAAATAAATTACCAAGTCTCTTATTCTGAAGGAGTTGGCATATCTGTCCCATAATGGGATGGAGACACTGAAGACCACTTATGGTGTTAGCTGGAAAAAACATTTTCTGTCCTCCTAGGTATATTATGTATTCTGAAACATAGAGATATGGTGCTAATTCTCTCATAGCTACAAATTATGAGCTGGGTAAATAAGAGGTAGCATTGGGAATGGATCATAATTCCATCTAATTACCAACTGATACTTTTTTGCTTTCCATTCTTGCTACCTTTGCTTTAGTGGCTTCCATATTTCAGTACCAAAAAAGGGCCAATAACACTTCCATTTTACTAGACTCTTAGGTTTCCACCTGATCATCCTGGCTCCTCTCAGCACTAAGAAAACAAGTTAAAACAGGGATTACGGTATTGGCTAGGGTCATTGAATCTAGCTCTGCAGGGAAAATAGTGCTGTTGTTACCTAACAGGAGTAATAAAGAGAACAAACGGCATAGGGAGAATCCCCTGGAACTCAGAGTGCCTCCTAGTACCGCTGGTGTTAACAGTTAATTGCGAACAGCCTTAGTCCTCTGCTGTCAGAGTCCAAAGTATTCAGAGCTTTCAAGGTCACAGACATTAAACTGAAGGCTGCCTGTGATGAACTAAAGAAATTGAAAAACAAGGGGTAAGTAAATAAAGGGAAAAGCCATACACAGCAACTATAAGATACGGATCAGTCGTAAGTTAAGTACTATAGCCTCTTCCCAGATTTCCTTCCTTTATGAATTAATTAAATAATTATAAGATGTAACTAATGTCATCTTGTTTCCTTCAACCCCTCTCTCCCCCCACCAAGCATTTAATAGGGCACATTAGGTTGGCAGTTATAAGAATATTATGGTAAAAATCCCAAATAACTACTTAAAGGAGAAATAGCTGTTAGCAGGAGATGCTAAAATTGTGGCTAGGTAGAAAAAGCATTGATATTTTCAATGTCTCTCTCACTGGAGAATGGTTTTGTCAGAGATTAAACTTTTTCTTTTTAATTGTAGATCGGGGAGAGTTGTGTTTGGATGATGATCACAAAGGACTGAACAGAATGGGCATTTGTCAGTTTAACTGCTTGGCATCAAACACCCTTTCTCTTTGGTTAAAGATCTAAATGGATGACAGTCAGAATTCGAAAGAGGAAGACCCTGACTCTCCCTCCCTCCTGACGGCGACAGCTTGGGTCCATGGCTAAACTACTGTCAATCACTGCTCCCACTCAGGAAATTGGATCTGCAGAGAGTGACACCAGGTGTAAAGCCTGTCAGAGGTTATCTGCAGCAGCCGTCGTGGAGTCAAGATCTCAGTGATGAGATGGTGAGTGTCCCCAGGCAGCGGCAGCAGTCATCCGGCTGGTCTCAGTTCTGCATATGCTCCTACCTGAGCCTGGCACACCCACTTCTAATGGGTGTTGGGCGCTATCTGGTTCCTTTTCCATGCATTCGTTTTTTTGCTTATATTAACCAATATCACATTCTGTCATTTGACATCAAGATTAAAACTCCATCCAGTGGATCAAATTGGTAGGCATTTGAGAGAGGCAAATATAAAGAAAACCAGGGCCACTGTCAGTAGCTTGCAAGATGCCCCCGGCTAGAGTTCAAAGGGAACTCAAAAGGAAGGACAGCTTCTTCGTAAACCAGGGCTGAGCCACCGGTTTCTAAAGCAGTGACTCATGGATTAGGATGGCAGCCAGCAAGGTTAGGCAGCAGAATTCACCCAGAGATTACATTACAGGAAGTGGGCACTGATTATTTTTAATCAATTCTTTAACCTAGTCATTTCCAAAGGGAACAGAGCCCTGGGTTCCCAAAGTATGAGAAATGGAGTCCCTTTTCCACAAAACTATTTTTTTAACAACACTGAGAAATTATTTGTCTTTTTCAATGTGCTGACATTTACTGGTGAAGCAAAAGCCACCTGATTAAAAGCATGAACTGAAGCCACGACACCCTGCTATTCTAGGAGTTACTATAGTTTTCACCACCACAAACTCCTGGGGAAAGAAGATGATTTTGTTTAGAACTATCTTGGATGAAGTGGCAAAAGAAAAAAGAAAGCTTTTATTAATTATCTAAATATCGCAACCCTTGGTTATATAGCTGTTTAATATTCTGTTTAACATAAAGCATCAGTTCTTGAACTTTGCTCATCATGGTATATGATTTTTTATGGGGACCCCTACAACAAACAAACAAACAAAAAACAACCAGACCTACCAGTTCTGTTTATTAAGTAATTAGTTTCAAACAACTCAGTTGAAGTTTGAAAAAAGTAATATTTTGTCATACATAAAAGTGAATTATTAATGGGATATGCCTGCTGGGTCGCCACCCTGATTTTCAGACTTTGGAATCACACTGGGAGCGAGGCTGGCTTCCTGTTGCACTGGGACTTTTGCAGGGTAGCTTCCTTTCTATGGAAGCCACTGTAGAAAACTCAATTCCTCAAATATAGGACCTTGAGAAAAGGATGAGGTGTGATCCGCTGTTGAAACCGAGCTCCCTCCAGATGGTTAGTTTGCCTGATGTCCCATAGATGTGGCTATGTCTCCCTTGAAATTTAAAAATATCCTGCTGACCTCCTGTGACCCTAGCTGGTGCTTTGAGAGCACTTTGGCACACAATTTGGAAATTGTGGTCATAGAATATTTCTGCTGTATGCCAATGTACAATGGTCATCTCAGGGAAATCACCGGAGTAATTGCTTGAACTTCAATTGCACCAGCCCCCTCTCCCCCCCTTTTTTTTCCCAGAACTTCACTTTTATTTGAAAGAACTACTGACAATCAATGGCTGCCCAGGTTTGGGGACTTGTCAGTTATTTTCTCCAAAATGAATGTAGCAAGCCTGTTAGGTCAAGGACAACACAGGGAAGCATTATTTGCAATGATAAAATTAATGTTTCCAAATAAATGTTAAATTTTGTAAAACTTGTATCTATTACCATGAGTTTGACAACATTTCAGTATTTAGAGATTTCACTAATGAGATCCACAGTGGTATTAACAAATGTGATTTTTAAGTGTTGTACCATGAAATGTATCAACAGATTGAAGATTTGCATAGTTCAATGAATCAACATTTACCAAAAGACGATTGCTATGGAAAAATCCACATTGAAAGTAAAAGAGTTAAAAGGTACACAGGTAAAATAGATAAAGCTTAATGTTCCAGGTGACAGAAAGTTCATTGATGTGGTTTCAGATTCCCAATTACAACTAACCTTGAAGACCTTACCATTCCAGTTTTGATGTAGTATCAAAACAGAAAGTCTATAATTGCCCCCTCCCCCCCCCCAGTAAAAAAGAAAAGAAAAGTAAAGAGAAAGAAAAGTGGTGGAATACTCTAGAGATTTCTGACTCTGAATGGTGTGGCCAAGTTTTCTTCACGTATTTTAGCCACAGAAACATACTGCAACAAATTGAAGCAGAAATGAGATTTCAGTGAACTTACTATTAAGGAAGGCATTGATAAGTACTTTGAAAGTATAAAATAATATCCCTTTTCTCACTAATGTCTAGAAAAATAGTTAATTTCATAAATCTGTTTATTCATTTAACTTGAAATTAATAAATAGGTTTAAAAAGTTATCAAATTTTGTAATTAAATATTAATAAACTCACGTAAAGAAAACCACAACTCTTTGTGTTGCAATAGTAAGATGTTAAAGGGCACCTGAAACAAAGTGTTTGTGATCCAGGGCTTTAGCCATTCAGGGTGGCAGAGGTGGCCTCGCACAGATGAGACCATGCTCATCAGAGTTAAAGGGACATGCTGAAGGTTGCAGAGTTTGCCAGAAGGAGCATCAAGATATGAATTTATTTCTCAGAGTGTTGTTTCCTTCCATTTTATGCAGTTTAGTAAATAGTTTGATCATACAGAAATAGGACAAGGGCCTGTTCAGAGAGACAGGACAAGGTTGTCTTGGTGGCAACAGCAAAGAGCTATTTACTGCCAGTCACGGACCTTGACATTGTTTATCTAAACAGTCTAAGGAGGAAGCTTGAAGCTGGGGTGGTGTGATTTTTAGAGCTATGGAAAAGTAGCAGTATCAAGCCATTCTAGGGTAGTTAGTATCCTTTCTGAACATGGAGACAACCAGGACCCCTGAAGGAAGAAAGAGGCATGTGCTAGAGAACTCTTGGGATGCCATGGAGGGGTGACTGAAAGGTGGCCAGGTGAGGCATGTTCTTATTTATGTATTGCTTATTTGCTGTTTGTAGGTTATTACCAGTTCTCCTGCCAGTTCTGGAAAAGTCATCTCTGTCATGACAGCTGCCACTTGATATTTGTACACAGTTCTTAAGTCATTGATTTTATTGCCTCTTTCTTTATGAAAGAAATGTGGCGGAGTAACCCTCAAACATTTCACCCAATCTGTGATAAACGGAAAGCAACCTGTCTTGTATCTATGCAAATCCCTCCCCAAGCATCTGGAAGGAGTGGGGAGGTTTGGGAGTCTGGAGAGTTGTTGAGGACACAGAAGTAACAGAAAAACAATTTAATGGTGTGAAAATTATCTTTTATCTTTTTTGCAACATTCCCTGATTTTTATTAAATTCAACCTCATTTGACCTTGCCCCCATTTTTGGGGGAGGTCTATAACATGTTAGCTTGTATATATTTATGGTATACAACCTGATGATTTGTTACATAGAGTGAAATAATCACCACAATCGGGTATTTGATGCATCCATTGTTCTATATAATTACCATTTTCTTTTTGTGTGTGTGTAGTGAGGACACTTAACACTTTTCAGCAAATGTCAAGCATATAAGATAGCACTGACAGCAGTGCTCACATTGCTACACACCTGCCTTCCCCAGCTTACTCACTGTGCTTGATTGAAATTTGTGCCCTTTGGCCAACGTGTTTCCGTTTCCCCTCCTCCAGCCACTAACTATCACCTTCCTGTTATTTAGAGTCCACCTATAAGTGAGATCAAGCCACATTTGTCTTTCGGTCCCTGAGGAGTTCCACTTAGTACAATGTCAATCACGTTGTTGCAAACAGCAGGACTTCCGTCTGTTTTTAGAGCTGAACAATATTTGTGCATATATTGTACATTTAGGCAGTTTTCTTCTCTTGGATATTGCGAATGATACTGCAGTGAACATAGGAGTGGAACATGCTCTTTCAGATACTGGTTTCATTTTCTTTGGATACACACCTAGAGGTAGGATTGTTGCATCACATGGTAGTGCTATTGTTCTATTTGATGGTGGGAGTGGGGAGGTTTCCATACTGTTTTCCATAATTGTGCTAATTTTCATTCCCACCAAATAGCCTACAGGGATCCCTTTTTTATCTACATCCACACCAATACTTGTTCTATTTAGTTTTTTTTAATAATAGCCATTCCCACAGGTGTGGGGTGACATCTCGTTTTGGTTTGGATTTGCATGTCCCTGATGATTAGTTGTGTGGAGCACATTTTCATACAACTGTTGGCTGTTTTTATGTCTTCTTTTGAGAAATGTCTATTCAGGCTATTTGCCCAATTTTAGGCTGTTTATTTATTGTTTGTTTATTGCTATTGTGTTGTATGAGCCCTGTATGTGTTTGGGATATTAACTTCTTACCAGATATATAGTTTGCAACTATTTTCTTCCATGCCACAGGTTGTCTCTTCATGCTATTGATTGTCTCCTTTGTGTGCAGATTTTTGTTTGATGCAATCTCACTTGCTTATTTCTACTTTTTTTTTTTGGCCCATGTCTTTAAATTCATAGCCAAGAAAACCTTTCCAAGACCAAAGTCAAGAAGATTCTTCTCTACGTTTTCTGCAAATAATTTTATGGTTTCAGGTCTGAAGTTCAAGTCATCAATCTATCTTGAGTTGATTTTTTAGTGGATGGTGTGAAATAATCATCTTTTTTTTTTCCAGCACGTGGATGTCCAGTTTTTCCCAAAACCATTTTTTTTTTTTAAAGAAACTATCCTTTCCCCATTGTGTGATTTTAGAGTACTTGGAAGACTAATTGACAAGTTGTGTAGATTTACTTCTAGGCTCTCTATTGGTCTAGGCTTCCTTGGTCTTTAAGTCTGTGTTTTAGGTGATGGGACATTCAGTACTTCATTCCTAGTCAGAGCTGTCGATGATAAGGGTTACTGCTTCTTAGGGTTTCCTCATCAGTAGCTGCCAATAAACAAAAGATTTTTTTGTGAACACTATTTTTTCAATTATTTATTTGTTTGTTTGTTTTTGAGAAGTCGTGATAGAGCTGCACAGGGAAGCTGTGTGTGGCAAATGGCTAAACCAGAGAGCTGTGCAGCCCTCAGACCAGAAGGCGTTTTTCTGAGCCAGGCTCCTGTAGATGAGATCCACTTTTGTTCTTTGCTGGCTATAGTGGAGAGAATTTAGCCCTGAAAGGTTTTCTGGTGCTGTCCTACTATTGAAAAATCAATAGCAACACAAGAGAGGGCATTAGGCCATATTATGGGGACTAAATTACAAATACCCTTTAATGTCTATGGAATCATGGCTATTACTAGGCAATCGATCTTGGCTTTATTACCTTTCTCATTCCCTGTTATACATAAATATAACAGCTCTGAATACATTCAGAAAGATGGGTTTCTAAACAAATGCCAACACTCAGAGGGAATCTAAATAGCCAAGAACATAGGATTTTTATTACCAGGCTCATATTTTAGTGGGGAAGAATCAATTGTGCAGGGGCAGCAAAGTTAGCACCATCCATAGAGTTAAACAAAGCAGGATGCTTTTACAGTGTGCAGAGAAGACTTGCTTAACGCAAATACCCAAATGATCCAAGAACAATTCATAAAGATCAAGGTAATATACCACAAACAGAATTTGTAGTCAATTCTGTCTCTGATGATTTCTTACAGATTGCTTTGGTTCCTGAAATCCCACCTTTGTGCATTCCTATGTAGGCTAATGAAAGGTCTCTGTTAATTACTAGTGTGCATCCATCAAAATGCTGAACTGTTAACTGGGAGGGAGAATATTAAAGTAAGATGCAAGAGGAGGTTGGGAGATGGGTGTTAAGGGAAGATAAATCTTACTGTCTGTAAGATGTATTGGGAGTAAAGGAGAGATGGAAACTACAGAAATGAACTGCTGTATAGTCTTTCCTTAGCTATGGTTTGAAATCAATTGAAGTGAACATTTGCTCACTGGGAGTTATGTTTATGTAGAAAAACAATGTATTTATCTCTGTCCAGATGTAGATTTGAACAAAGGGAAATTTAAGCAGCAGACTTAGCCTCAAGGTTTTTCTGTTATTGAAACTTCTCTAGAACCAACATCTGCATGGATACTTATGTACCAGCAGAAGAGTCTTTTGTTCCCAACTGCATGAACACTGAATACGGAGAACACATACCTACTCAGTGGAGGCGACTTGTTCTTTGAACTCCTCTGCAAACTATGAATGACTCAAGACATGTCTAGACTACTGAAGTGGTGTGCATTTGTAGCCCCAGCTACAAGACAATTCCAAGTTCGAGGCCAGTCTGGGCAACTGAGCAGGAACCTATCTCTTAAAAAAAAATATATTTTTTTAAAGAATATTCAACTACATTGATGACACCCAATTTCCTATTAATCAGTTATTCACTCAAGGAACAGTTACCAAGTACTTAAGTATATAACAGCTGTCTCTGATTGATGAGCATAACATGCTGGAAATTGTACCTGAGGTAAACTTTAACATCTGGGCACATGGCCGGAAGGGCCAGATTATAGAGGGCCTTCCATAGATAGACAGCGAAGATGTTCGCCTTAAACAACAGGGGGCCAGGGTGGGGGCGTTAATACGATGAGTAGCATGGTCATAGTTTAGTGTCAGATAGTTCAACAAAATATCAGCATTGGACATGGGCAGGGAGGAGAACTCTAAGAAGAGGAACAATTAAAAGGTTGTTTAAATATTCCAAGAGAGAGAGAGAAATAGCCAGGAGACGGGCAATAGGGATAATGGTATTTTTTGCTGGGAGCCAATTAATTGCCGGCTAGGCTTTTGAGACCACTGCTCTGTTGCACCTATGCTAAAGGGTTTTGGTTGTAATAATGTCTCTTATGATTGATTCATTCTGGAGCAGATTTTGGCAACATAAGGTATGTGGTTCAAAAATGGAAGGGGGACTTTATGAGTCATCTCAAGTTATTTTTTACTGCCACCCACTCTGAGATGACAGGCACTACCACACCTTTCTGTCCATATGCCTCCCTGCTTCAATTTACCTCTCAACAACCAGTCTCACCTGAGTAATGCTTTAGTTCTTTCCCATGAGCATGTGTGGGCAGCTGTTTCTCTCTTTCTCTCTCTCTCTCTTTCCTCTTCTTCTCCACAGGTTGTAACAAAATAAACAGCAGATGGAGAACGCTGACCTCAAGCTTAAGTTGTTGAAAGCTAACCTAGACTTGATTCTAGAATTCCCCAGGCTACAGGTCACTGACAACAGATACTACGTCATGAACACGTCATCTCCTGTAGAATTCCTTCCAGTCTAACAAGCTTTTTAGTGATTCCCTATCAAAACATCTGCCCTAGTGAGATAATTGGCACAAGGGATTCTGAGAGGTAGTAGATAGAGTGGGGTAGCCTGCCCTGTTCTCCAAAATGTCTCACGATGTGAGTCATGAGCCTTTTCATACCCAGTTGGGGTGTGTGTGGCGTCTTGAGTCTTGACATCTAAACCAAGTTTCAGATAGAGATTCATTCTGAAGAGTGGCTGCAATAGTATGTACTATTTTCTATTTGTGATTATAATATCTTGTGGGATAATATTTGGAGATGACATAATTATCCTGCTCTTGGCCAAACATTTACTCATTGGTTTAGTATCCGTTTATAATTCTTGTGTGAATCAATTATTAATATAATGAATATAAATGATATTCTGATTTCATCTTCTCTATTGCATTTATCGATTGACACTTCACTTTAAGGAAAAGTTTCTCTCTGTTAATTTATGTATATGTTTTTTACTTCAGTATAAACTTATGAACTCTTGTGATATTAAATAGGTTGAATCAATTATTATCTTTATGTGGATGCTTAAATGATTTCCTAATTAGCCAGTAGGCCCACTTTCAAGATGGCTCTGCATCCTTTTGACAAACACTCATTAACTTGGGACAACTCCTTGTATTGTATTTTCAGCACAAAAAATTGTCCCAACATTCTTATCCCTGTTCTTGCTGCAGCCTTCAAATCAGTCATTTCTCCAAGGAGCCTTAGTTAAGAAGGATATTTAGTATCCAAGATCTGGGTGCTTGGCATGCTCATTGCTACTGAGCTCACATTGCTTGTAGACCTTCAGAGGAGGCAAATCAGGAAGTAAATCCCTTTATACATGTACACAGAACACACCAACATATACATGCATATGCATACATGCACATAAGTATATGACTGTAAACATATTACTGTATCTAATATCTATATTTCCATACATGTTTAGATATATATAACTATCTAATTTTTATTTGGAAGTGGAAGTATTGATGTAAACTTAAGATTTTATATATATATATATATATATATATATATATATATATATATGTGTGTGTGTGTGTTATGCATAGGTGTAAGTTCATGAGAGTGGACTGTGTAATTTATATAGCAAGAGTTCATACCAATATTTTCAGTCCTAATCCTCAAATCACAAATTTATTACAGGCATGTTGTTTGCATTCCCTTCTCCTGTAGTGAAGAACATAACTCCCATTATCTTTACTTCTTTTATGTGCTCATTCCTTCTTATGTAAAGAGTATATTGACCAATCAACTGCCTCTTCAGCCCCAGATCTGCAAGTTCTGGTCACTCCCTCAGCCCCAGACACTTCCCTGGCCATGATCCCCTGGGCTGTATCATCCCTGGCTGCCCGTTTGCCCCGGTTTAGTCAAGCTTGGTGATGCTGACTATCTCTATGGAAGGCCAGGAATGGGAAACAATAAATAATTTAAAAAATAAAAACCAGGGAAAGTGGAGGAAAAAGGAAAAGGGAGAAAATTAGCAATGATCTTTCTGCTTCGGTGTTGGATTTAAATGCTTTTCTAAATTATTAGAACTCAATTTGGTTCTTTCATAAATAGTCTCTAACTGAAACATTTGAGATTGGTTAAACAAAGGACTTTAATTAGTGATGAGGGCTAATCATTGCATTGGACTGAACTTAGAGAAAATGTGAGATCTGGTTAAAAAAAAATAAATGTGCTCTGTATGAGGAAAAGGGAAAGAAAGTGCTATTTAGTGGCCATCGACTCAAGACCAAATGTTTTCCATAATGTTTTTAGTTATCATCAGTCCTCATAATAATGATCTGATATAGCTATCCTTATTCCCATATTAGCAATAAGCATGCTAATTTCAATTACCTTCCCTTCAAGATGACAGCGGAGGAGCCAGAGGCTGGATTTGAATCTAGGTTCGTTTGACTCTGAAAGTTGGCCTTCTTCCCTCCATTGCTCCTACTCCAAAGATCTCGTGTTTAACTAAGTCAATATTAAGTGCTGACAAATTAATATGTTGCTTTTGTTGAAGATTGACACAGCGTCAACTAGAGAAGGTTGAGACATTCTAAGTGGTGAGGACAGAAAGGATGTGTTGACTTTTCAAGTGTGTTAGACGTATTGGGGGTCAATGTTGAGAAAAGATTTAGGGATTTTATTTCCTGGCATGTAGGGAAAGAGGAGTTATTTCTAGCTATGTTTTTTCCCCCTTAACTGCATATTCCTCATAATAGGTGAGATTTTAATGCTAGAGCAATTCCCAATGTCTGAGCAAGAATTGCTTGCTGTAAGCTGGCTGGGTGTGACACCTGTGGTGTCTTTCCTATTGAAAAGTATTTTGTATGTCACTCAAATGTCCTGTTCTCAAAATCTGTCCACAAAATAACAATGCATTTCATATTTAATGCCAAAATTATGGCAACTTGAGAGCTGTGAACAATTAGTCTTCTTTACATAATCCTTACTCTTTCTGAGGGTTCTCTAAGACACGAACTCATGTTTCAGGAAGGGTCTTATGAGTTTTTCCACTCAGGACTTATTTTTAAATCATCACTGTCAAACAGAAAACAAATCCAGACTTAGTAAAAAAAAAAAAAATCTGAAAGGATACTGTAAGGAGGAGAAAGGACTATTGCAATAAGGGTACTCTGATCTGATCATGTAATCCTCCCAGATTTATGATGGAGGTTTTGGGGGAAAAAAGTTTTTTCTTTATTTTTTTTAATAGGAAGTAAACATGGCTATAAAGAACAAAACATTTGCAAGTGGGATGAAAGGGTAGCTTGGCCACAATGTATCGTATCAGAGAATGACCCTGAGAATAGTCTGTTCTTGTGGGGAATGTTAAGAAAGGGCTGCATGCCGGTTTAGGATGAGGTCAAGATTCAGGAACTTGGAGGAAAGAAATATAGTTCAGCAAAGATGGACTAACAAGCATTTTGTTCTGATCAGTGGAGAAGGAGAAAGCATATCTGGGGCAATTATTTATGAGATAAGGAGTGGGAATTCAGAGGACCTCTGTGTGCTCTTAGGATGAGTAATGGGGCACCTGTGAGTCTCATCTAACTAAGCCTTAGGAAGAGAGTGGTTCTTTGCCCTAAGCTGTCTCCCAGAATACTAATGAATGGTCTGTGTTTCTTAGCTACCACTTAGAGGATTTAGAGGATCATAGGACCCAGGTAAAATTCAACATTGTCACCATATTTAGACAGCTGTGTGATCCCCATGCTGTTGGAAACACTTGACTCCTGTGGGGTCACTATCACCAACGGTTCCCTGGGCTCCACATGGAAACTCTCCTCTTGTCCACCCCTTCCCGTGTAGGGAGGAGAACATTCCACTGATGCAAATAGCACAGCTGAGGCCAGGCTTTGAATTTCAATAAACATATTGGAATATGGGAAAAGAAAGAAGGAAAGCAGCCCACAGAGGATAAATTATAACAGCCATGGTCATGGCTATTTTGAGGTTCAGTTTTTAGGCCAGATCACACTTAGTTAAAGCTTCAAAAAGTGAGATTTCGTTTTGTGTCCCAGGATCAGCCTTTTCATGGGTGATACAGTGCGATTATCAACTTAAGATCAAACGGCTGCTTCAGGAGTGACCTTGTCTTTGGGCACCAAGGGAAGCTGTTAATGTAATCAACCTAAGGATACTACACTTCCTGATGCCACACGTGAAGTGATTTGTCCAGTTAATATTGAGCCTAGTCTTGAGTCACCTCCTCCACGTCCTTGACCTTAGGAGAGAGTCCTCTTTATCTCAGTTTGCATGTCCTGATGCCCTTTTCCAGAAGGAGAATGCATAGAACTCTCTAAGAATATGCAATGATTTATAGACATTGTCATCTAAATTCACCCAGAGAAAATAGCATTTATTTTCAAATGAACCGCTAAGAAACATTCCTGAAAGTTTTGCACTCATTTGTGGTACTCTTGTTCCTCTTTCCAGGCTCAGTTTAAATAGACCTTTTTCACCTAAATCTCCCCCAACTCTGCATGCAGGGGTCCTCTTCTTATAAATATTCATAGCATTTTTATGTACTTATTACCTTAACACATTTATCATTATAAATTATGTTGCTCATTTCTGCTTACTTTTTCTGTCTTATAATAACCAGTGACTATGAGTAGTCACCTGTGTACCTGTCAGCACTCTTTCCAGGAATGGAGTGTCTGTAAGTATCTGATTGAAAATTAGTATAGAAAATCCTGAAAGAGGATATCTAACATTTATAAAAAGAAGAAACAGTGAATTACTGGGTCTTTCTTTCTTTTTCTTTTTTTTTTTTCTTCTTTAGTTGTAGATGGACACAGCACCTTTATTTTATTTATTTATTTTTATGTGGTGTTGATAACCAAACCCATTGCCTCACACATGCTAGGCAAGTGCTCCACCACTGAGCCCCAGCCACAGCCTTACTGGGTCTTTCTAAGACACAGGCATTGAAGATGAACTCATTGTTCCCAATAGCAATAGGTGAGATGTGATTTATGTTTGCATAAATATTTGGCCCAGTCCTGTGGTTTTCATGTGTGTGTATGTGTGTGTGTGTGTGTGTGTGTGTGTGTGTATGTGTGTGTGGTGTGTTTATGTGCTTCTTCCTCTGTATAAAGCCACTACCTGCCTTCAACATAAATCAAAGTGTCCACCCTTGAGTAGTGGCGAAAATCTGCAGGAACCTTTGAAATGGCAGTTTTTTTCTAGCTTCTATACTCATCACAACGTTTGAAATAATAGCTTAGTCTCAGCCAGGGTCTGAGGTTATGTATGTTATTTTCAGAACTAATGATGTATAGTGTAATTCAGACTCTGCAAATGACAATACCTGTATTCATACTGTGATTTACCATTTCCAAAGCAATTTCACGTTGGCTCATTTAATCCTTGCAAGTACTTCTTGAGAAAAACACCATTACACCCATTTTAGAAATGAAGAGACTGCAAACCACATCCACTACCTGAGTGGCCCAAGATCACCTAGTCAAGAGCAAATGCTGAGACTCCAGCTGAGGTGTACGGACAAATCCACTAGACGCTCCGGGAAGGCTGCTGAGTCAAGGAGAAGGTCGACTTGGCCTATGGCTAGCTTCGTTTAAGTAGATTGTATGTCTTTGGCCGCCTTTTCCAAGTGAGAACCATCAGTTGGGTTTATCTCAAAGTGGACTCTATTTTTGGCACTAAGCCTTCTTCAGTTCTCAAGAGGATTCAAAGTTGAAAAGGAACAACTGTTACTCTGTCCAATGCAACATCCCCCCCATGTGGCTGTCCAGCCGAAACTCGACTATCTGAACTGATGGGGAACTCACTCCTTTAAGTACTCTCCTTTCTAGATAACATTTGGTCAAGATGGTGGTAAGTCATGAGAGACTATAATCACCCTGACTTTAACAAAGGGGAAGCTGAGAGGCATAGGACTTAAGGGATTTGCTTAAGGTTACACGTCTAGTAAATGATGGACTCAGGATTTGACCCCTGTCAGAGGCATTCTAGAACCTCCTTACTGAATAGCCACATGATGTTACCTCCATCCCCAAGCAGTGGAACTCCAGTGCTGCAAACTTTTCTGAATGTTCTGATGCCAATTTGAGTGCACATGGATGTGTGTTCAAATAGATGAAGATTAAGGAAAGGAACATATTATTTAGAGATTTGGGTTTTGGCTGTGTTTGCACAGCTTGGCTATGCAGCACAGGATTCATCTAATCCAAAGGAAATGTGTTGGCAAGATCTTTCTTCTTTAAATGCTCTAAGTCCCTCCATGGTGGTTCTGGAAATTACCCCTTTGGTGTTAGGCAATGATTAAAATCAAGAGCAGAGATCTGGTATCATCTCAAACTCTGTGTAGATTCTGAGGCAAGTCCCTTAATCCTGTCTACAAAGTATTTATCTTCAAAACTCAGTGCAAAGTCAGGACTATACAAAGGATTCCTCTGTGTTTCTCAGGATCTCAGTTAAGCTTATATCAGAAGGCACCGGGTTTTTTTTTTTTTTTTTTTTTTTTTGTTTTGTTTGTTTGTTTGTTTCTGATACAGAAAACTAAATTTTGAAAGTTAAGGTAATTCCGTCTTTTTATTTAAAATTGAATTGCATGTAAGTAGCTCAAATCCATTCCTCCCAATTCCTCCCCTTTCCCTTTCTTCTTCTCAGACACCATCAGGGTTTAGAAGAAGTCTGTGTTACCATCTGTGTTAACACAGGGCCTCAGCTGGAAACGAGGTGCGAAGGGAGGTGAGCAAGGGGTTCTGGCCCACTGTGCATCTTACAGGCCACCACTGAGGTCTATCAGGTGTTGGTCATCAACCTTGTCCCTGGAGCATCCATCATCATTCACTTGGTGGACTCCCATAGCCTTCAACTGAAACCCTCTGCCTCCTCTTCTTACAACTTGGAGGGTTCTTTTTATTTGCCCCCACTTCCAGCACTTCTGATGTTCTCTTGTGACAGCTGGGACTGCAGGAGACTCTCAGGTATGTGTTTATCTCCCTACAGCTCCTGCTGCTCCACCCAACAGCTCCTTGTAAGGCTTGTGGATTCCCTAAGTGGTTTGTAGCAGCCCCAGGAGAAAAGAAAGAGAGAAAAAAACTTTCTCTACTTTGAAGCCTTCAAACTTATTCAATGTTTCCTATTACTTTTCACTTCCAAGGTTTTGATCTCAAAATGAAGCATGGAGCACGTCTCTCCCACCTCCCTGTGTGCACAGAGATATGCTTCTCATCCCTGAGCCTTCTTCTTGGCCTTTGTGGGATGCAGAACTTCCTCTTGTCATTCCCATGCCTAGCTCTTAGAGTTTCTGTGTCAGCATTTCTCCCTCCCCACTGCACGGTTAATAGCTGAACTCTATATTCTGGGCACTGCAGTTTTTAAGAGCTAAAAACAACAACTAAATGACAGTGATAAAAGTCCTTTCCAATTTTTAAAGTTTTAAAAATAGGAATACGCAATGGGGCTTTCCTATGGTCTTGGAATGTTGGCTGAAGTCTCAACTGGAGAACCGTCAATTCGGACACTCTTAAGTAGCACACCAAGTTGCTGCCAGTTACCTTTTCTGCTGTTGCCAAAGAAGAGATTGTCAAGCCAGCCTTGTGACCCCCATTGGCCCTCCCAAACTATTTATGCAAACAGAAGACCAGAAATCACAAGGACAAGAAAGATTTTCAATAGTAACCATGCCTGAAGCTCTGTCCCTTTTCTTGCCTTTGGAGAGTACAGGGATTTCCCAAAGGATAACTCAAGAGAGTTCCAGGGTGCCAGGCAGAGAGCGGTTGGCATCACTTTCCCAGGTGGACATCTCGGAGCTGCCAAGTCCAATGGTCATGGAGTGCAACCCATCAGGGTACACGGTGTGAGGGGCTACTCCGAGGAGAGGGCAATCCAGGCTGCCTGGGAACCACAGAAATGGGTGTCTACTTACAGTCCAGAAGCAGCTGGTGGCTGGAGGTGTCAGTTGGCAGGGCAAGGAAAGAGGGCCTCCAAGGGCAGACTACGTCCTGGGGCTTGGTGCAGCAGGATGTTTGGAGAAGGAAAGGTGCTAGCCTTGAGCCATCTTATAGACCATCCTTCGGGGGAGTCTGTGGAAGTGTTCCCAGGAGCAGAGACGGCGGTGGAAGGAACCAAGTTAAAGTCAGATTGTCAGTATGAGGAATCTGTGCCACCAGGAGGACGTCACAAAGGATCCTAAAAACCCACTTGAGGACCCCTTGGAAGGAGAAGCATGTGGGTACATGCCTCAGGAGGGGCATTGTGGGTGGTCAGCACCAGCCCAAAGAGGGCCATGACAGCAGGACCCCAGAGTGAAAAATAATCCTGTTTTATTCTACATCCCTACCCTCCTCTCAGAAAAAGCCTACAGAGAGAGACTTTCCTGAGCTGGGTGAGTACAAAGTTTTCTCTGGGATGAGAGAAAGAACTCTGGATGTATTCTCAGATGGACCATTGCGGTACCTGAAAGTTTTAATTACTAAAAATAGGACTTGCTGTTACGCCCAAGAGGGGATCTAAAGTCATGGCTTTGCCCAAATTGTCCTTTGAAATTAGGAAGCAGATCTGGAAAAGAATAAAACATTTTGCTCCATGATGGGCAACAGAAAGTTAGTTACTGCCCCTGTGCTGTGGACTTTCAAAACCATGCACCAGGCTTTCTAAAACCTCCTTTGGAAGCCATTGTTCAGGATTTAACCAAGGTTTCCCCCAGGAATCTTTTGTGGCTGGTTCTCTTTTAGGCCAGCTTCACAAAATGTTTAATGGTCGAAAGTTGGCAAGCAAGGAAAAATTGACCAAGCAGAAAAATATATATACAGATCAGTTAATACCTAGCACTGTTTTCCCTCTACATCAGAAAATTTGTCTAGAGACTATCCAAGTTTATTTTTTATTTTTATTTATTTATTTTTTTTTTAAATTCTAGCATTCTATCCATGCCAACATTATGTAGTAGAGGAACAGGAGTTGAAAAAAGTATTCATGCTTCTGGGAATATCTTTACCCATTCTTCCCCCAAGCAGCAAATGGATACCAAATTACTTCACTTGGTACAGTTTGCAGAGAGTCAGGCTTTAAGGTCACTGCCTCCTTAGGCCTCTACCCTCAACTCTAGACATTCAGCTTCTGCTCCTCAGATACCTGACACCCCAGTTCCAGGGGTGTGCTCTATAAAACATCTCCCCTATTGCCCCTAGAGAACTGTTCTGAACTTGATCTGATCCTACCATCCGATGGTTAAAATCCATCCGGGGCTTTCCACTGAAAGACAAAATGTACTGTATTTTAAAATAGCCTTCATTAAGCACTTTTCTACCTCCTCATTCTCCTCTTTTCTATCTTTGCTCATCCATATTTGAAGTTTAAGTGTTTTCTGAAAATGCCATTGCCTTTGCTCCACCTTAATCTAAGGACCTACCTTTCCTGCCTTGCGTTCCCAGTCCTCGCTCTCACCCACAGGCATGGTGGACACACCTCTTTCCTCTTCTTCCACACCAGCCCTGGCAAGCTCTCAGTCCTTCAAGACATCCCCCTGGGGACCCCTAGCAGGCTGCTCATCCTCCTGCCCCTGCGCTCTCCACAGTGGTAGCCATTCCCCTCCCGCCAGTATTAATGCTTAAGAACAAATACAGTGCCCTTTTCGGGACTTGATCGCCACAGCCTGGCCTGTGCCTGGGAGAGAGTGGGGTGCCCTTGATGGAGCGAAGCAGAACGAAAGAGTTTTAGCTCTTTTACAGATCCTGTCTTTTTCAGGTACATTCAGTGGAGTAAGTTACATAATACCATAATTACTTCAGAGAGTGAAGATGTCATAGGTTTAATCTTGAAGTTTCTCAAAGGTTTGGAGCCTCTGTTGTTTGCTTAGTGGGTGCTATGAACATTTTAAAGCAAAGGGAAGCGCCAAATGAAGTGAGGCCGGAAGACTGTCTTAGGACTCTTTAATACAATAATTTTAAAAATTTAATCAGTGTTTCGTGCCCTGGCTATTTAAAGTCTATCATTCATTACTGGACTTACTCTAGGTGGGCTTGGGGGAGGGGCTGTTGAAAGTTAAAGAAGGGCAATACAGCTAATTCACTCTTCCTTTCCTCCTTCCTTCCCTCCTTCCTGGCCAAATTTTGCTTTGTTCTCCTTCTAGTGACTGACAAGGAGAGGCTTGGCAGCAACTGTCTTTCTCTAAGTCGGTTTCTAATTCATCATCACATGGAAGAAGTTGGGGGAGGAGCAGTGGCAGCTGGACCCTCCAGGGCTCTGTGGGAGAGCTACCCCTGCATCACCCACTGGAAAATAGTCAGGGCATGGTGGGCTGAAGCTTCTGAGACGGGGAAGTAAGGAGTGCCTGCCACGCCGATGAGAGAAGGCTGGTGCATGGGGGCTGTGGGTGAAGGAAAGCAATCTGATAACCGAAGGAAGCCACTATAAGACAGTTTTTTTTACGCCCTATTAGCTTTCTATTTTTGGAACAGTGTTAGATCCACAGCAAAACTGAGCAGAACATACAGAGATTTCCCACCTGCCCCCTGCCTCCATACAAGTATAACTTCCCTTATTATCAACATCCAGCACATTTGTTAAAATCAATGAACCTACACTGATATATCATCATCATCCAAAGCCCATAGTTAGCATTAAGTTTCACTCTGTGCATACTATGGGTTTTAACAAATGTATGGTCCCTACATCAGTCATATAAATATCTCACTGCCTTGAACATCCTCTGTGTTCTGTTTATCCCGCTCCTCATCTCTGGCAACCATTGGATTTCTTACTGTCTCCATAGTTCTTCCCTTTCCAGAATGTCACATGGCTAGGATGACACAGCACAGAGCCTTTTAGAATGGCTTCTGTCACTTAGTGGTATGCATTTAAGTTCCCTCCATGTCTTTTCGTGGCTTGATAGCTCACTTCTTTTTAGCATGGAATAATATTCCATTGTTTGGGTGTACTGTGGTTTATTTATCCATTCACCTTCTAAAATACATTTTGGTTGTCCAGGTTTTAGCAATTAAGACCAAAGCTGTTATAAACATTTGTGTTCAGGTTGTTGTGTAGACAGAAGATTTCAACTCCTTTGGGTAAATGTCAAGGAGTGTGATTGCTGGATTGTGTGGGAGGAATGTGTTCAGTTTTGAAAGGAACATTGACACTTCTTCCAAAATGACTCTTTTGTTTCGCGTTCCCACCGGCGATGCACCTGGGTCCCTGTAGCTCGCCGTCTGGCCAGCATTTGGTGCTCTCAGGTTCTAGATGTGGAACTTCCGGAGGCATGCGGTGGGAAAGACAGGATCCTAATGCTGATCTTGCAGTTGGAAGCAGCTCACAGAACTTTGCAAAGCAAGCGGGTCCTTCTTTTCATTCTATTTGTTCCACCTTCTCCTCTACTCACTCCAGGCAGGAGGGTGGTTTGGACCTTTCCCTCTGTTCCTTGCTGCCTCTTGTCTCTGACAGGTCTAAATCTAGTATATCTCTTCACTTCCTTCCCCAGAGCACGGCCTTACCAAAACTGAATTTTGCTGACTAACAATCCTCAAAGGCCTGATTTCACTATTATCTAAAAAGGGACACTTTCCTGACTCATCCGGGATTCAGGCTCAAAATGTGCCTTAGAGGGACTGACGTTGATTCTGGGTTGGCAGAAACGGAGTTGGGTTTGGCCTCTCCTCCTGCAATCTGTATTAGCTTTAATCCTGGATTTACAAATGTTTGGATCCTGTCAAGCAACACAAAACTTTCAACAGCAAAAGGTTTCCGGCCTTGAGATTTGGTCCTTGTAACTGACAGTAACTACTCAGAGGCAGTGTTTTTAAAAATGTCGTACACGCATGCACCTCCCCACATGCATGTGCATGCGCACGCACACGCGCGCGCGCACACATACACACACACACACTTTAACAACACATATATATGTTAAGTCTCCCTCTTTCCTATGCTAGAATTTCCTGGTTCAGATGCAATTTCTGGCATAGTGTGCAGCACACTTACAGGAGCATTACAGGGCTTGCTTTGGAAGGTGTCCTCATAATAAAGGCAGCAGGAGACACAGCTAATCCTCACCATTGGTTCACAGTGACAGCGGAGGAGGGGAAGGACGGAGATTTCCAGGAGCTGCCATCAACACTCTGTGAAGACAGACAGCCTTGGCATCTGAGAGCTTGTGTTCAGTCCGGGGTATCTGGCCCAGGCACTCCTGTAGAGCAACGAGACTGGTGGGAGCCGCAGAGGAAGGAAAGCATTAAACTTCCCCATCATTAGCTGTATGCTTAGCTTCCTGGAGCTGCCCCACACAGGGAACCACAGACCACGTACATTAAAACAACAGGCATTCATTCTCACACAGTGCTGGAGGCTGGAAGTCTGAAATCAAGGTGCTGGCTGGGTCGTGCCCCTCAGGCCCTGGGCAGAATCCTGCCCTTCTTTGGCTCTTACCTGCCTCATTCTTGCCTCTGCTTCTGACATCTTTCTTTGAGTCTGTCTTCATACTGTCTTTCCCATTTCTACTAGTTACATGGGTGTTTTAAAGAATTAAGGGTCACCCTACTCAGAATGACATCATAAAAAACAATGAACCTGCAATGACCCTTTTTCCTCAAAAGATCATATTCAGAGATACAAGGTAAAAGAAATTCAACATATAGGTACTGGGAAAAAGAACTTCAACATACATTTCTGATATATACAACTTAACCCATAATAACTACCCAGCAAGTTTGAGAAGTGTGGCTTAATTCATAGGGTCCTGTGGCTGGGGCTTAAGAGATCATCAGATTAAGCATCTCTGATTCCCATCTCTCCTATGGAAGTCCAGTTTTGGCATCCACAAAACGTACTCATTCTTGATCTAGAATATATCTTCTCAACGCGGGACATTGCTTCTTTAGGCTACCAGGTTTTTTTTGTGAGAGTTAGGAAAGAAACATCGAACAGATTTAGAAGTTTTCAGAAAATACAGTGAGCACAGCACAAAGTCACCTAGGGGACTTTCTCTCAGGACTGGTGCCTGGAGTCCAAGTCCAGAGACGCTGCAGGCTGTCTGTTGCAGGTGATCCATTGGCTACATTCTGAGAAGTGCTTGCACAGGAGAAAGAGCCAGGTAAATTTAAATTTAATTTGGATTTAAGGACTAACTAGCTCTGTGATCTTCAGCAGTGATAAGTCATCTGAGCCTTGGTTTATTTTCTCTTAATCTCCCAGAGTTTGAGATTCAGTCTGGATGGGATCTGAGAGTTTGCATTTCTAAGACATTGTCTAAGAGATGCACTTTGAAAGCCATCATTGAAGTGGACGCTCATGATAACCATACCAATACCCTTTACCAACTATGGCACCTTCTCCCAGCTAGTCATAACAGCTCACGCTGATGCTTTTTTGAGAATGTCCCTCTGTCAAACACAAACACAGATTCTTCCTTCCAGATGAGTAGAATGTGTGTTGTTTGTACTTGTAAATTCCAGTGGAGCTATATTGAATCTTGTCTCCATCTGAGACCACCTTTTCCCCTTCCTTTTAGTGTTCTTGAGGGAGACAGAACCAACCGGCTAGATGGCGCACAGGTAGACAGACAGACCGAGAAGACTGAGAATTTTTCAGGGGAATGACTTACATGGGCTGAGAAGTCCCATGGTATGTTGTTGCAAATTGGAGAAGCAGGAAGGCCAGTGATGTGGCTCAATGTCCAAAGTCCTCAGAGCCAAGAAAGCCAGTGGTGTAACTCTCAGTCCAAGGCCAAAGATCTGAGGACCCCTCAGGGTGGGTGGGCCCTGGTGCAAGTCCTGGAGTCTAAATGGAGAACCTGGAATTCTTGGGTTCAAGGGCAGGAGCAGGGTATCCCAGCTCTAGAAACCCTTCTGACTGTCAGAGACGGAGAGAACGAATTCATTGTTCCTCTGGCTCTGTGTTCCATCTGGTTCCTGCGGATAGGATGCCGCCTGCCCACACTGAGGGTGGATCTTCTCCGCTCTGTCTCCTGACTTCACGCTGGTCTTGAAACATCCTTACAGGCATGATCACGAGTACCGCTTTACCTGCTCACTAGGTATCCCTAGGTCAGCTTAGTTGACACCTAAATGGACACATCATTCCTCTGTCCTACTTCTTTCACTCGTCTTATCCTCAGGGCACCCTCTTCATTAGTCACTTGAACAAACACCCTTATTCCTGGCTCTACTACTTAAACCAAGACACATCTTGTTAGGATATTTGTCCAACTCACCTCGTATTTACAGCACCGCGGTGTTGGGCACTTGAGAAAATATATCTCGCCTTTTCTCTGGTATCACAGGCACCCTTTACCTTGTAGTCTGAGTCTGAACACGTTTTACAGTTTGCTTTATCCTAGAGGACTGCCACAGTTTTACAGAAATTACCTTAAGATTCTAAAGCAAGACATTAACATTGGAGGGATTCAGAACCTCCCAGCCTCGTGACCATAAGGCCACCACACTGCCTACACAATCATGTTCCAACTTGCTAGAGATTAAAAACGCTGCCCCCAATAGATTTCTAATGCTCCAGGTCTTCTGATAGCTTCTCTGCCCTGTATGTTAGGCTCAGGTTAGTTCAGATACTTCTTCTTTTAAGAATTTGAGGAGTTTTTCATGATTTCCCAGCCTGGGCTGGAGTCCCTACTGTGTTTTCTTCATCTGCTATTCTTTCTTTATTTTTTTTTAACTTTTTATTTGTTCTGTTTAGTTGAACATGACAGTAGAACACATTTTGACACATAATACATAAATGAAGTATAACCTCTCATTCTTCTAGTTGTACATGTTGTAGAATCACACCGGTCATGTAATTATATGTGTACATCATAGGGTAATAAAGTCTGATTCATTCTACTATCCTTCCTTCTCCCATCTCCCCTCCCCTCCCTGCACTCCCCTTTGCCTGATCCAAAATACCTCTCTTTTTCCCTAGCCTGCCCTCCATATTGTGAATTAGCATCTGCATATCAGAGAAAACATAGGGTCTTTGGATTTGGGGGATTGGTTTATTTTGCTTAGCATGATATTATCCAGCTCCATCCATGTCCTGCTTCTGTGAGAGCGTTTGTCTGTCCCACCCCTGCCAGAGCCCATAGGATTATTTACCCTTTTCTCCTCAGTCCCCAGATAGGGGCTCACGGCAAGTGCTCAGTCCTTTGGGTTTTGCTTCTGCTTTCACCATTTACTAGCTGTCTAATTTGAGGCAGGAAAATTATTTTTTGCCTAACTTCATTTTCCTCATCTCTAAAGTGGGACTGATAATAGGATAGTTTTATGAGGTTTGATAAATAATGCAAGTGACAGTGTCTGACAGAATTCCTCTGAAGACCATAAATGCTCACTAATGTCAATTTCCTCCTGTTGGCACTCCATCAAATTCTATTTCCCTTCTGCTGTTCTCTTTGGTTTTCTATATCTGGCTCCTTCCCAGTCCCAACCTTCACCACCTTCAGAGATCTCTCCCTCTTCTAGTCACTGAAAGTCAGTGCCTGTCAGGAAAACATGGAGAGAGCCATAGAAAGAGGGGACTGACTGTAGCCTGTACTCAACAGCTAAGAGTATTCTGGCTCTTCATTCTTTCTTCCCTGCACAGATTCTCCACTGACCAGGAGCTCAGAGCGCGCATGCTCCTAAGTTGTAAGGGAAAAATAGGAGAATGTTCATTTTCAAATCTGGCTCTGCCTCAATCTAGTTGACTGATAATGGGTAAATTATCTTCTGGCTTCAGTATACCTATAAAATGGAAATGGAAGCAGTAAACAAGTGTCACAATGGTTTAAAAGTAAAATGGAAGAGCGTGTTTGAGCTTGTCTAACAGGAAGTAGCTTTCAGTAGTATATAGTGAATAAATAAGAGATAAATAGCATGTATTATTTTCCATGCAAGATTGGACATGCAAGAGATGAAACCCTGAAGAAAATCTACACCAATAATAATGGAAAGGGAAGGTAGATTTCATGGACAAAATCAATAGAGATATCTCCATATATCTCAAAGAAATATCCACGAATAAAATACACTCATACGATGTGCTTAGAAAAGTACACAGTCACAGATTTATAGAGACTTTTCTTAATGAATAAGTACTTTAGAAACCCTGGAGTTTTTACTTGATCCAGTCTTTCAACCACATGGTATGCTCCTGATAAGCAGATTTAAGCAGGAAATTTCCAGGTGTTTCCAGTCAAAGCTAGTAATTAACTTGGCTAAGAAAAGAGAGAGAGAGAGAGAGAGAGAGAGAGAGAGAGAGAGAGAGAGAGAGAAAACAAAAGGTGCTTTGGGTCCTGAAAGTAGTGTTATAAGCCCTTGAGTAGGAGGGAAGTTTTTCTTTTTTTCTTTTTTTTTTTTCTTGGAAACTGCATTTTTTAAAAAAACAATGAAGTTCAAGTGAATCATGATATTGATTGGGATTTTGGAAGAATGAAGACACGCAGGCTGCCATTGGCTTTAGTTATAGAGAGACAGCAGAAGAAGAAGGCAAGAACATGCAGTTGGTTTGGGAACAACTGAGTTTGATTCTTGGTTTTGCTACTGACTGGTTGTGTAAAACCGGCAAGTGATTTTATCTTTCTGAAATTCAGTTTCCTCATGTAAAGACAGAGCGTGTCATCACTTGAAACTTTTGTATTAAGTGCTTCATATAAGCCATCTAAAATAATATCTAAACATGCTGCTGATTCTATAATTGTAGAGATTGTAATCAAGCAATCTGTTTGGATGGTGAACCTAGCCAAAGCCATCCAGCATAAGTATAAATTTTCCTGATCTTTACATTCTGGCAAATTATAAGGAACTTTGTAATCTGAAAATGTTTTCATTTCAGTGAACACATTACATGAGATAAAAGAAGACTTGAGGGTAGATTGGATATCAGGAATGTACCAATTAACTTGGAACAAAAGCAGAACATAATAATTCATTTAAAACATACACAGTACACCAAAATCACTCATACAGAAAAAAAGTAGGTATTTTATGCAAAGGCAATAAAATTATGTCTGAGAAGTAATTCTAAAAATTTAATTCAGTCCATTAGATATCTTTTTGGGGCTTACCACAAAAACTGTTATAAGAACTGGGGGACTAGTGGAGTGGTGTTTTAGCTTTCTGGGGGTCATGTGTGACATTTCCTTAGTCATTTGTCCTCTCTTGCCACTCTCTGCTCACTCACCATCTTTTATGCCTGGCCATTCTCCTGAAATGCCCATTTGAGCACCACCCCTTCCCCACCACTACACAAGAAAAGATCCTCCAGTCTCCTACTTTTTAATTTAGATTCTGCAACTTGACCTTTGATACCCAAGATCTTTACCAGTGTCTTAAAACTCTCTTCAACCTGGTGATGCTTCCTCCTCTTCCTCTCCTTCTCCTCCTCCTTCTTCGTTTTTGGGGAGGGGGAGTACTAGGGATTGAACTCAGGGGCACTCAACCACTGAGCCACATCCCCAGCTCTTTTTAAAATTTTTTATTTAGAGGCAGGTTCTCACTGAATTGCTTAGCACCTTGCTAAGTTGCTAAGGCTGGCTTTGAACTTGCAATCCTCCTGTCTCAGCCTCTCGAGCTGCTGGGATTACAGGCATGCACCACTGCACCCAGCTTTGATGCTACTTTTTATAAAGAATAAAAATTTAAACCTTTTTGTTTTCTGGTACTGTGGATGAACCCAGTGGTACTTTACCACTGAACTACATCCCTAGCCCTTTGTATTTTTTTATTGAGATGAGTCTCACTAAGTTACTGAGGCTTGCCTCAAACTTGCAATTCTCCTGTCTTAGCAGATGTGCACAACTGCACCTGGCTAGATTTAAATATTTTAAACATTTCACTTTGCAGATATTTCATGATTTTCCCCATCACTGTACCATCATGTATGGTTGGTTGGTTGTCCCTTTGATTATAATTCCATTCCTCTGTTTTCTACTTAAAAAACACCGGCTCCTATCTCAAGGCCTGAACTTGCCATCTCTGTGGTGAGGTTGAGCTCCAGACAGATCTTGGCTGAGCCTTGGGAGAACTGGGATGCATCTTGAACCTCATTCCATCTTTTTTTTAAAAATTGGGATAATACTATCTGACTCACTGAGTTTTTGTGATGATTTAAATAATGCATAACTAAAACAAATCGATAATTAAAAGATAATAAGCCAGTTCCTCATTATGTAATCAGCATATGTTAACTACTGCTTTTCTTCTCTTTCCCCATTCTTATCACCCCACCTTCTCCTACAACTCAACAAATTAACTTTTTAAATAAAAAAAACTTCTGGGATGTCCCCAGGTAAATCAGCTGCTTACCTGGTCCACATCCTTACTGGTCCAGGCTCTTACCTCTAGCACACTGCTCATCAGTGTATATTGCATTGTAATTATCTCTGCATCTGCCTCACTCACTGGAGAATAAATCCCAACAAACATCCAGAGAAGAAAGTCTTGTCTACATTGACAGATGGGTGAGTGCAAACCCTGGAATCAGCACCTGCAGGTTTGCTTCCTGAGTTTTCCTGTGTTTTCCAATGCAGCTAGGGAATATGCCTCCCAGAAGGCAGCAGGAAGCAATGCTTAAGGACAGAGGCCCTGGTGACAGCCTCTCTGGGTTCAAATCCTATCAAATACTTGTTACATTGCTTTAGTCAACTTATACAAACACCTGTGTGTCTGTTTTCTCACGTATAAAATGGGGATAAAATGCATGCCAGTCTAATGGGGTTCTTGATGGAATAAACTAGTTTAAAACATAAAAAAATATGTAGAAAAGTCCCTAGGTATTTAGCAAATGTTCCTAAAAATTATCCAGCCTGACAGAGTTGTAATAAATATTTTTAATCCAAAATTCAACATACAGCTTTTTGAGATATGACAGTTTTAACAGTGATTTGAGTTTAACCCCAGTTCTATTTGCAATCACATAGATGGTACAATTTTGTTAAGAGGAAAGTGTTCCCTGAATTTCCCATGATAGGGTAGGTGTGCTGGGATGGAATAGAATTTTATGTGCTTAACAAATGTTTACTGTGGTATACAGTAGTAGCCTAAACAGGTATAGTTTTTCACCCAACAGAGCTGTTTACTGGAGGAAACAACAATAAACATGACAACCTACAAGAAAGGGCACTGTTGCAAGATACAGAATAAAGGACATGGGGGGTGTGTGTGTGATGGGGAACGGGGCTGAGGGCTCTGTGTGCAGGGCTCTGGAGGGGCTGCTCTAGGTAGGTGAGGATGGAAAGAAGCCAAGCAAGGGGTGAGAGGGAGAGCATGCAGGTAGGTGGAACAGGCGTGCCCAAGGCCCCAGAGCTAAGGCTCCTGATGTGCTCCAGAAACTTTTGAGGTCTTTTAAGGAAATGGACTCAATATATGTGCTTGCAGGATGACTCCCAGCTATGTGGAGAAGAGGTGGACAAGACACAGTGCAAAACTGATAGCAGGGAGACCCCTTAGAGAGTTGATGCAATAGAACAGGCCAGGGGACACAGGGCAGAAACCATGGCTTGCCCGAGGGAGGTGGTGGTACTGGACATGACTCCCACCCCAACTTTCCCTTTAGAAATATGGTCAATGATGCAGTCCTGGATTTCCAGTTTGAGTAGCTGGGTGGATGGTGTCACCATTTAATAGGATGAGGGAACACTGGAGATGGGAAAGTTTTCAAAAGGTTTTTGGGGAAAACTAAAGGTTCAGTATTGGATATGCTAAGTTTGAGATGCTGTGAGACAAGGTGGAATCATCCAGGAAACAGCTGTATGTGCAAGACCCAATTCTGAGAAGAGAGATGGAGTGGATGAGGCTTCGGGAATCATTAGAACAGGAAGTCTTTAAAACCTCCCTGTGAACACACGGGACTCCCCAGGCTTGTGGGGTAGGCTCAGCGTGAGCCCAGGAAACACTGACTCCTACCAGCGAGGTAGAAAAGAAGAGCCAGAGTTTGAGAGTGAGGGTTGGGGAGGAGCAACTGGGGTCATGGAAGCCTAGGGGGCAGATTATGTCAAGCAGATTCAAGGAGTCAGAGAGGTCAAGATGATGAATGCTTGACAACCCTGGGTAACTGAGATCCTGGGAGAAACAATTTCAGTGGAATCTGCCTGGGTAAGACACGTGGCTGTTCAGTGAAGCCAAGCTTAGGAGATGGGTGCAGGAGAGGTTTGGTTGTGCACGGGGTGATGAAATGGGAGGCACCTGGAGGAGACTGTGGTTCGAGGGCAGCTTTGTGTTTCTTTGGTTTTGTAAGATGGTTAAAACTAGACAAGTTGGTTAATTGCTAAGAATGACCCAGAATAGAGGAGGAGAGCATGATGGTACCAGAGATGGGGCAGAGAAGCAAAGTCTTGGAGAAGATGAGAAAGGAGGAGATGACGTTAGTTGTTGTGTAATTGACAATTCGATTCAGATAAAACAAGAGTGAGGACAGTGAGTGCTTTCCACAGGTGGGTGTGGAACTAGTTGCAGCACAGGAGGAATTCTCCTCTAAGACTTGGCTCTGGTGCATCAAGCTGTCTACACTCTGACCCTTTTTGTGATGACCTACTCTGGGGTCAGCATGGTTGTTCGAGCCTGGAGACAATTAGTCTATCTTGGATTCCTGGGCTGGAGAGCCGGCAGGTTGCTGATCCTTAGCACAGACAGGTCAGCCATGCCTGCTCCTTCTGAGCTTGCAACAATCTCCATGCTTTGTGGCTTTCTGGCTTTTAGTACATCTGGGCATTTGCCTACAGAAAAGTTCTTTCTGTGATTTTTTTTTTTTTTTTTAACTTGTACTAATACCAGAATTTCAGTTTCCTGGAAGGGTTAGGTTTCAAAGCTCATATATAAGAACATAACAGTTGGGTGTTGTGGTCCATGCTTGGAATCCCAGAGACCCAGGAGGCTAAGGTTAGAGGATCACAACTTCAAGGCCAGCCTCAGAAACTTAGTGAGGCCCTCAACAACTTAACAAGACTGTCTCAAAATAAAATAAATAAATAAAAGTGTTGGGGATGTAGCTCAGTGTCAAGTGTCTCTGGGCTCAATCCCCTGTACAAATAAACAAAAAGAAAAAAGAACATCACATGTTTGAATTATTGCTTCTGAAAATTCCCTAAATCATTCAAATCACAAACGAAGCATAATGTAGTGAATTAGCAGTTTTGACGGAACTTGGATGTTTGGATTGGATTGCTGTGTGGTATTGAGTGAGAACATTTGAACTCTCCTCACATCTAAGATGGTTTCAAGTAGGTGTTAAATCAAATGTGTTCTGTAGACTATTAAAAATTCCTGAATTTTTTTCAGGGTGACCAGGAGGCCAACACAGGCATTCCTTGTCTATTTCATTGTGGTGATGTTCGCACTGATTTTCCAAGAAACTGGTGACACTAGGCTGCCTTGATAATTTCCTTATTTGTCACCATTGCACACTTGCAGGACAAAAAAAATAGAAATGCTAATTTTATTTAAGAATGTCCTTGCTGTAATAGTAGATACAGTTATTGTCATAAACCTCAATCAGAGTCCACTTCAAATTTTTTTTTTCTGTTTCAGCAAATAGGAAGTATGTGTAAAGAATTTCTTTTTTTTTTTTTTTTTTTGGGGGGGGTACTAGGGATTGAACTCAGGGATATTCAATTACTGAGCCACATCCCCACCCCTATTTTGTATTTTATTTAGGGACAGGATCTCACTGAGTTACTTAGTGCCTCACTGTTGCTGAGGCTGGCTTTGAACTCATGATCCTCCTGCCTCAGCCTCCTGAGCCACTGGTATTACAGGCTTGCACCACCATGCCTGGTCCTATGTAAAGCATTTGTGTTGCAGACTGAAGCACAATGGTTGTCTCTGGATAAGAATTAGTGTTTTCTTTTCTTTTCTTTTTTTTTTTTTTTTCAGTTGTGAACTAAAGTAATCATTTGTCATTTACAGAACATTACTTTTATTTCAAAGAACATTGAATCAATAAATATTACTTATTTGTACTTGTGGATTTGGCAGATATTGTCTCAAAAATGAACAAAGTAAGCCTATTACTTTAAGGCAAACAACTAATAGTATTTGTTGCCAGTGATATAACTTAAGTTTTCTTGTGAAAATCAGAGTTTTGGAAAACTCGGGCCCATGAGCTTGACAGCTTCCCAATACTTAAGGATATTGCTGATGAGGTTATGTGCTTGCTGCTGATGACTATAATTTTTCTGATATTGTGAAATGCAATGTGTTTCAAGCCTTGAAAAACCTGCACAACTTGATGGACACCTACTGTTTAAGTGATCAATTCATGGGGTTTAAAGCATAAAGCATGGGTGAAAGACCTGCTTGAAATGTAAGGTAGACCAATACATTTAATGTAACAGTACAAAACGATTATTGGCATGGTTTCAGATTCTCAATGCAATTAATATGCCAGGAATTACCACTTTCCAGTTTTGGTATATCAAAAAAGAATCCTTACTATTATGTGAGAAGGATGTTAAAATTTTCTTCACTTTCCAATCACATTTCTAGACTCATCCAGATTTGAGCCAAACTGATAGAGCACAAGATTGAATGCAGGAGCAGAAGTAGGAACTCAACTGAATTCTCATAAGCAGCATCTTCAGGAGAGTTGAAAGATATAAAGCAATGCCACTCTTCACCAAAAATTTTCCTGTTCTTTCTTGAAAAAGTAATTTTGTATTAAAGTGATAATGCTACTTAATATTTAAGTTAATAAATACACATTGTAACCTTTGCAGTTTTAATTTCTAATGTTTTATATATATATAACATATATATATATATTTATGGCAGAGGTATTGCCTTTCTTTATTTTGTTTTAATATTTATTTATTTGCTTTAGTTGTACACAATGCATTTATTTTTACGTGGTGCTGAGGATCGAACCCAGGCCACACACATGCTAGGCGAGCGCTCTACTGCTGAATCACAACCCCAGCCCTAATATATTATATTTTGATAGACAGAATCCACACAAAATGATAAACAGTATCCACACAAACTAAAGCTCTTCAGGATCCTCAGAAATTTAGAGAACAGACATTTTTTGAGACCAAAACACTGTACCTATTTCCCAGGGTTGTTTGAAACCTATAGAGGTCAGCGTTTGCAAAACCCTTAGAACAGGAGCTGACACATTATAGGTGCTACATGAATACTTGGTCCACAAACATGGTGCATCATTATTTTCAGTTAGATACAATGAAAGGCACGGAGAGGTGGGATGCTTCAGTGTATTGCAATAACATCATGTCTTCCCAAGATAAAACATCTCCTCCTTATGTGGAAGCATGAGCTCCTATCATGGAATAATGGGTGGAAAATCTGATTTTTGAGGTCCTCATGTGAAGGAGCCCCAATTAGGGAGATGGCTGTTGTGGTCAGCTGGAAGCCATAAGTTCCACCTGATAATAAGTATGTATGTGACGCACCTGTAAATGCACGTGAGGCACCCGCAAAGCTAAAGGTATATAACCGGGTGAAAGCGGTCGGAGTCAGGAGAAGAATGAATTCATTCAGTCAGTCATGCAGTCGCTCGGTCGGAAGAAGAGTTCGGGTGGGAAGAAGAAGAAGGTGGTGGTTGGAGTTAGAGCGTTTGGAGTGATTGCTGGATCCGGAGAGAGAAGAAGAAGAAAAGACCTTTTTTCATTTTCATCCTGCCTCCGAATTTTCCTGCAGCGTTCGTTGCTCCAAGGCGGTTTCCGCTTCAGGCAGGAACACTCATGTTTGCTTTCCTCTTTTCATACTTCCTGCACTTTTTCAGCCCCTCATTGTGTGGTTTAATTTGAACTAAGTAAAAGTAGATCCTGTGCAACTGTATTCCAGTCATGCTTCTGGGCACCAGGAGTTAGATGATTTATAAGACCTAGGATTTTCCTGGAGGAAAAACTCAGTCTAGTGGGGAAAACAAAAACATGACGCAGTAATTATAGTCATGTGGAAACACAGCATTTAGATGAACAAGCACATGCACATGTGAAGAGGCACGTGCCTCTGGATGGAAAAAATACTTGAAAAGGAGTTTCCTTTAATTAAATTGTAAAGACCAGATAGAATTTGCTAATTAGAAAAGAAAGCAGTGTATCTGGGAATGCTTACAACAGGGCATTAAAACCTTGAAGACTGTGAGCTCTAAGTTTCATTTAGAGTGGAGAATGACTCTGGGGGGAGAAGTAGAAGACCAAGGTGACACAGTGTTTGGAGAGGACTGGAGCCAGCGTGTCTCCGGCCTGCTGGAGGCCTGGAGCCAGGTGTCAGGTAGTGATCATCCCGAGCACCTTCTTTCTTGCTGCCAGCCTAGGAGCTGGCTTCTTTCCCCAAGGCTGGGACCATCTTCTTAGCTGTCCCTAACTTAAGTGGGTGGTGTCAAAGTCCAACTCTTCAGTTTGGACCTGGTTCTGAACCCCTGGACCATTCTAGACTTGACATTTCAGAATGTCCCTGGTTCTGGCAGCACACAGGGAGTGGATAGGGACATGCACCAGAAGAAATGCCTCGAGCACAGAAGATTTCTGAGGAACTTCAGGAAAGAGGCCACCAGGGTCCTCATGAGGGCAACACCAGGACAAAGTGAGGGAGTGAATGTGAGAATGTGAGAATTTTCTGGAAGCTGAACTGGTGGAAAATTATGGCTGAATGTGGCTTACATCCACATTCAGAAAATTGAAACTGTTTTTATTTTTTTTTTTAACTTGATGCTTGAGAACAAAATGATGGGACTTAACAAGACAGGGAATTAATATACTTGAATGTTGTTGATTTCAAAGTAAGTTTGGCTTTTTATTTATTTTTTCTTAGTGGTAGTGTCTGCATCTGTTTTCCTTCTTGACTCCCCTGAACCCAATGAGCAGAAAAAAACCATTATGGCGCCACATTCCTCTGTACAAGCTCCAGGGCAGCACCCCAGGGACTCTATAGGTTGTGCTCTCCCAGCTGGGCTACCCTCTTCTTTTGAAGCCAGATTAGGCAGATAGCAAGGGTTGGATCCACAGATTGGAGGGATTGAAATGTTAAGACCTTCAGAGGCCCTCCTCCACCCTTATCAGGATAACTTGCCCCTGCTCCAACCTGTTGCTAAGGAGACCTGTCCCAGGGATTGTCCCTCCCTACAGGGAGTTGTTAATTAGACCCTCTTCCTGCCCAGATCACTCCACCTTGGCCCCTCCAGCCCATCTGCTTCTCACCTTTTGGCCATCCCACTGAGCATGTCCTGGGCCTAGTCACTTCTACAGGAAGGAGAGAGAGAAGGGGAAGAGAGCAGGAGAACAAAGGAAGCCTAGGACATAGAAAAAAGGCAGAACACCCTCCCTTCTGGGGACACCATGCTACCAGCCATGGCCCCCTTCTCCTTCCTGGGAGAAGTCTATGTTACACCTTTTAAAATAAACCCTGCTTTATATGCTCACCTCGGCGTGCTTCTCTAATGTTATACTTCAACAGGTGAGGGAGCAGAGTTCCTCACCGGTAAACCACTGGTATCACTTTCTGGAGGAAGAGGCAGCATTCTGAGAGATTCTCATCTCAGCCTCACAATAACTCACCTCTCTTGCCGCCACAAGGCCTGCACAGCTGCTGGTGTCTTTATAATTACATTTATTCAAGCAGCAGAGGGGGAGTCCTGTGGTCAAGTGAGTGGGACCAGCCAGTGCTCCAGCCTCGGGCCTCTCTACCTGGGAGGTGGATGGGGCTGTTCTCAGCTGCTCTTACAACCAGTTATAAATTACTTTCAGCGAGCTAAGGTCAAAGGCAGGGAAAGAATAGAAAGTGACAACACTGAGGATTTATATAGCCCCTTTGCTACAAGGAGACCAAGCACTTCAAATATATGATCTAATTTGCCCTCCTCTGATCCCTGGGAAATGGAGGGCTTGGGGGTGGGGGGCAGTGATTAGAGTCAGATATGAAGGCTTTGGTTAGCAACCTTGAATTATCAATGAGGTAGCATGGTTTCTTCTCTTTCATTTTTCTTTCTGTTTTTTAAAGAAAGTGAAGCTGGCTGACATTTCCAAGATGGCTTCTAACCTTTTTGTTTCCTTGATGAACTTGGGGAAGGTGCCGGAAACTGTTCCACATTTAGTGGGGAACCTTTGGCTCTATTCCTGGGGGACATGATGTGCTGATTCCAAAAAGCACGGTAATTATCAGGCTGAATAAACCAGCAAACTATGATGTGAAGAAATCTATGATAAGGTCATTCATAAAAAGAAAATTAAATATTGAAGATAAATAATTATGTCTGGAATAAGTGCCCAGGTTTGATTTTCATACATTTGAAACTACCATCTTAATCTCTGAGTCTCTTTTGTGAATGAGGATTTCATTTCCTGCTGCTAACACATATCTGTGAAGCCCAAGGTCATGCAGAGAGTTAGAACTCTGACTTTATTCCACATTTTCTGCATCCCTATCTTGGCCTCTGTATCAATCGAACACTATCTGTGTCCTTGTCTTCCCCCACCCCCACCCCCCATATACACTAAAGGCAGCTGAAAATGGTAGAAATAAACACCACAAAAGCAAAGCAAAAAGTTAAAAGGATTAAGGGAAATGACAACAGGAGACGAGATTACAGGAATTTAATGGGCTCCATGTAGCTTTGGGCAAAGGTGATAAGGGGGTGGGGTGACTATTTACAAGCTGCACAAGGCTGTCAGGGGAAGATTTGGGGAGCCCAGAGCAGAAGATGGAAATTCAGTAAAGTCACCTGGGAGAAGATGAGGATGAAGACAAGGGGATCTTTCAGCCAGGTAACTGAGAGCAATGAAAGTGAGCTTGAAGGCAAGGCAGGTGCCCTAAAGACACCCATGGGAGTTCAGAAATGTGCTTTTAGTCTTCAAATGCATACGTAGACCAAAGATGAAATGCATGGAGTGAGTTGACCTAGGGGAGATCATAAACTACAGAAATGCTGCTGTGGACACTTCTTGTGCTTCCTGTATGGAACTGGTGGAGGTGGGAGTGAAGGTGTGGGGGTCACTTCCTGAATGTAGTGGGTGGGAGTAAAAGTGTGGGGGTCACTTCCTGTATGTAGTGGGTGGGAGTGAAGGTGTGGGGGTCACTTCCAGGATGTAGGAGGTGGGAGTGAAGGTATGGAGGTCACTTCCTGTATGTAGTGGGTGGGAGTAAAGGTGTGGGGTCACTTCCTGTATGTAGTGGGTGGGAGTAAAGGTGTGGGGGTCACTTCCTGTATGAAATGTAGTGGGAGTGAAGGTGTGGGGGTCACTTCCTGTATGTAGTGGGTGGGAGTAAAGGTGTGGGGGTCACTTCCTGTATGTAGTGGGTGAGAGTAAAAGTGTGGGGGTCACTTCCTGAATGTAATGGGTGGGAGTAAAGGTGTGGGGGTCACTTCCTGTATGTAGTAGGTGGGAGTGAAGGTGTAGTGGTCACTTCCTGTATGTAGTGGGTGGGAGTAAAGGTGTGAGGGTCACTTACTGTATGTAGTGGGTGGGAGTGAAGGTGCTGGGGTCACTTCCTGTATGTAGTAGGTGGGAGTGAAGGTGTGGGGGTCACTTCCAGGATGTAGTGGGTGGGAGTAAAGGTGTGGGTGTCACTTCCTGTATGTAGTGGGTGGGAGTAAAGGTGTAGGGGTCACTTCCTGAATGTAGTGGGTGGGAGTGAAGGTGTTGGGGTCACTTCCAGGATGTAGGAGGTGGGAGTGAAGGTATGGAGGTCACTTCCTGTATGTAGTAGGTGGGAGTGAAGGTGTAGTGGTTACTTCCTGTATGTAGTGGGTGGGAGTAAAGGTGTGGGGTCACTTCCTGTATGTAGTAGGGGGGAGTGAAGGTGTTGGGGTCACTTCCTGTATGTAGTAGGTGGGCGTGAAGGTGTGGGGGTCACTTCCAGGATGTAGTGGGTGGGAGTGAAGGTGTTGGGGTCACTTCCTATATGTAGTAGGTGGGAATGAAGGTGTGGGGGTCACTTCCAGGATGTAGTGGGTGGGAGTAAAGGTGTGGGGGTCACATCCTGTATATGTAGCTGGTGAAGGTGGGAGTGAAGGTGTGGGGTCACTTCCTGTATTTAGTGGGTAGGAGTAAAGGTGTAGTGGTCACTTCCTGTATGTAGTGGGTGGAAGTGAAGGTGTGGTGGTCACTTCCTGTATGTAGTGGGTGGGAGTGAAGGTGTAATGGTCACTTCCAGGATGTAGTGGGTGGGAGTGAAGGTGTGGGGGACACTTCCTGTGTGTAGCTGGTGGAGGTGGGAGTGAAGGTGTGGGGTCAGGTGAAGATCCTGGGGTTGGTGCCAAGATTCCAGCAGGTGGAGCATTTAACTTTCTTGGGCAGCAATGACTGGGCTCACTGGGCATGATAAGTAGTTATTCTATAAGCTTTAATGAATGATCCTACACCTGAGTGACAGAGAGGGCTATCAAACATTTGCTTGGAGTCCTACTCTTTCAGACAGTCTTGACATACAGGCTGATGTATTGTATTTATTTAATAAACCTCCTAATCTATTTCAAATTGTCATCACATCCTTAAGTCACTTTTTAGTACCAAATGTGTCACCGCATTTATTTATACCTAGCTATGGATACTCAGGTGACTAAGATAGTTCCTCCCTGAAGATCAAAATCCGAGGCTTAAAATGTAACTAACTTTATTTTAAAGAGAAAACTAATAATTGTAAAATGTCATTAGGCAGGAATTTGGGACATTGCCTGGAACAGGCTGTGAGTAGCCACAGGAGGCTCAGCGACCGAGTGTAGCACAATAAAGCCTAGGAACTGAGTTTGGAGTTTGGGTGGTATTCTTCTCTCCAAATCATAGTGCTTTCTTTCTCTTTCTTTTTCTCTCCACTTCTTTCATGTGTGGTCTTTGCTTGTTTAACAGACCCAGGGAAGTACTAAATATAAAATGCTCTTTTAAATACCATAGCCTTAGTTATTTTTTGGAACCATGGCTCTCTTAGTATTTATTAGTGCTTAGTGAAAATTGTAATTTTCATTTTGAAATCAAAACTACCCCATTCAGTTCACAACCCCATTAATGTAATTGTTCCATGGTATTATCATTACTGAAGAAATATGTAGCTGCACTTAGCAATGAGATGCAAAAGATAAACGTGTGAATGCAGAGCATTCCCTGAAGCCAGCTGCATTGATTGGAGGGCTCTATTGAATGGGAGCCCTGTTAGAACTAGCAATGAGAATCAAACAGAACTGCACTCAAAAAGTAAATGTAGTCCTACCTCATTTCTTGAAATTACACAAAAGCCTGGTTGTTAAAATAAATGCACAATGATTTAAAGACTATGTTTGAAAAACAGTGCAACAGTTTAAACGAGTAGTGAGTAGTGATCTTTAATGAAATGAATTAAACTATGAACTAATGCAGTATAATTTCAGGAGAAATTAAACTACAGATATCCAAATGTTTTATAAGACAAACAGAACCAATTTGATGTTGTGGAGGTTTATAGAACCTGATTTTATAAAAAGAAATTATAAGAAGCAAAGCAATTACCAAGGAAGTTTATAGCCTGTGGTAATCACAGTTGGATTTTGAGTGAGACAAATTACCTCTGAACATAATAAAGTTATTACAAATATGTGTGTGTGTGTGTGTGTGTGTGTGTGAGAGAGAGAGAGAGAGAGAGAGAGAGAGAGAGAGAGAGAGAGCAGTTAGAAAATATGCATTCTTTAATGAGCCACACATGAAACAAAACAAACACCAACAGAGGCGTGTGCCTGAAAGCTTTTCCTCTTCACTGTGCATTGTTCCACTCCTGGCATTTTTATTTTATTTTATTTTTTATCTTTTAGTAATGTCCCAAGAAGAGCAGGGGTGGCTTTGTTCTCCAATTTTCTAAGAGATAGTTCTTACTGGTGAGCTCACTTTAGGGAACTGACAGCAGATGGCCCTATCTGTCCCTCTTACAGTAGGTCTATCGTTCTTCTAAATAAAGGCTTGTAGGCCAACTAAGCAGAAATATAGATAAAACTCAGGCTCAGCACTGAAATCTGTTCATGATATCAAATGACATAAATGTATGATATTCCTTTAATACAAAGGGATACCTGTGCTATCTGAGCCTCAGATCCTCCAAATCAGGGTTCTGGGGAAACCTTGGGCTGGATCTAGTTGGGAAGTCTCTTCTGTTCTGGTTTTGCCTTTCGTCTGTCATCATCTGGACTTTGGGTTGACACGTCTTGCTTTGCTTCCATCAGCCTAGTTTGGACAAAGCTCATGATTTCAATATGGACTGCAAAGGATTTTGTCTTTCTGATTAGAAAGCCTCAAATGTAGAGTTTTTCTCAATTGATCAGTTGAGTTTGTCATCATTTTTCCACTGATGCAAATGCAAGCAATGATCGGAGATTTCTCTTCTTTCCTGGGTGGATGAGCTGTACATACTGTAAAGGGCCAACTTTTCAGTGCTGTTTTGATGCAAAGAACTTTATAAAGCTTCTTGACTTTAGGTAAGGAGACAGTAAGTGCTAGGGTGAGGACAGTTTAGAAAAGTATATGCTTACTTCCTTTATCTCATTAAAAAGCTATAGAAATAGTGAGATCTAGTATATTCTAGGTAGTTATTGGTGTTCAATATATAAAACAGGTCCTGAATGAGCCAGAAACCCAATAAATATTTACTGAGATAATGAATAATCATGATATCTTTACCACCAATGACAACTCAGTAAATGACTAGGTATTGTCCTCATTCTCAAAATGTAGAATAGAACAAATTAGATAAATATGCAAGTTTATAGCCATAACATATTATAGAAACATTGCAAAAGTTTTCTCTGATTTAAAAGAATTCCCAGTTATCTTGCTATGGTTTGGATCAGTGTCTATTAAAGATCCATGTGTTAAATTTTTGGTTCCTGGATAGTGAGATTGGAATGTTGTATGACCTTTAGGAGTTGGGGCCTAGTGGAAGTTCTAAGGTCATCAGAGGTGCTATAATGGGACTATGTGACTCTGAACCCTTCCTCTTCCCTTTTGGCTTCCTGGTTGACAATGTGAATGGATTTGCTCTGGTACATGCTTTCCACCACTGCCACCCTGCATGACCACCAGAGACCCAAAGCAATGGGTCTGCTCTGAGACTGGAGTGAAACCATGGGCCAAAAGAAGCCATGCCATCTCTCTTCCTGAGTTAATTTATCTCAGGTATCTCAGCTGAGTGGCCGAAAGTTGACCAACATGTCTCTTTGTGGAAACTTGGCTATTTGAAGTATTTTTAATGACTTAAGTAGTCATTTAGCCAGATCATGAGTGTTAGAAAGTTGAAATCTCTGATCACCTATCTTAAAAGTAATTATAAACTGGGTGTAGTGGTGCAGACCTGTAAACCCAGGACTTGGGCGGGTGAAGCAGGAGGATTGCAAGTTGAAAGCCAGCCTCAGCAAATTAGAGAGGCCCTAAGTAACTTAGTGAGGCTTTGTCTCAAAACGAAAAAATAAAAAAGGTTGGGGATGTGGCTCACTGGTTAAGCACCCCTAGGTTTAATCCCAGGTACCAAAAAAACAAAAGGAAAAAGTAATCATAAATTCTGTGAAACCCCATCTTCAGTCCTCTTAGTTAAAACCTATGTAGGTTACAAATAGAAAGTAAGTGTACTTGTGGGCTGGGGTTGTGGCTCAGCGGTGGAGTGCTTGCCTAGTGCATGTGAGGCCCTGGGTTCGATCCTCAGCACCACATAAAAATAAATAAATAAAATAAAGGTATTATGTCCAACCACAACTGAAAAATAAATATTATTAAAAAACAAACAAACAAAAAAAAACAAAACAGTAAGTGTACTTGCAAAGTGTACTTGGGAAGACTGACTTCCCTCACCAAATTTGCAACAAAATGCACAGGGAGTGCTGGAAGAGTTAGCAGGAGCTGTTTCTAAAGTCCTGGGGTTTAAAAAAGAAAGATGATAAGTAGGTAAATGTCATTAATTCATTTAAAAATGAATGACAGGGATATTTTAATAAACAGGTAGCTGATTTTCTTAACACTTGCATAATTTTATGTGTTCTCTCCTTTTCCAGTAAGAATAAATGAGAGGAGGGACTTAGAATACAATGCTGAGCCCTCTGCTCTGGCTGTGTAGTGATGAGCGGTGCTGCTTTTGTATTTCTAGGGCAATGTTCTCGACATGGATGAGTTGCAAGGAGACCAGTCTCAGTTCCCAACGATCCAAAAGTATTTCCCCAGCTAGGGAATATCTGGTTCTGCAGTGCCTCTCTTCATGGGTCTCTTCCTGCTTGCCAGCTCCTTTTCACCCTGTGGAAGCTGTTTCCTAAGCAGTAATGGACTCACTGATGCCCGCAGCTCTAAGTGCAGCTTCCCATTAGCTCATCAATTATTGGAATTGATTGGCAAGTAAGTGTTCTCCAGAACCAGGGGGAGGAAATGAGATTCTATGGATTTCTATGTTTGTAAAGCAGTTGGGTTTGACTCCTGCCTGGATGAACAGCCCTGCTCATTTTGCATTTCTCCTTCCTAGGACCTTGAAGGACAGGAACATCTGTTGGTCCTCTCACTGTGGCACTGACCACTGACCACTGAGTCTGGGCTGCTTCTAAGGACTCTGATGCCTCATGTATAAGTGTCTGTCATGATTCCTCTCCTATTTTGTTTTAATCAGCCTTTTCACCATTGTGACTAAAAGATCTGACCAGAACAATTTTAGGGGAAGAAAAGTTTATTTGAAGGCTCATGGTTTCAGAGGTCTCAATCCATAAGAGGCTGGCTCCATTCCTTGGGGCTCAAGGTGAGGTAGGACATCATGGTGGATGAGTGTGGTGGAGGGAAGAAGCTCACATGACCATCAGGAAGCAGAGAGAGACTCCACTCTTTAGATAGAAATATATATTGTAGTCGCCTGAAGCGCTTGGAGCAACGGAGCCGCGGGAAGAACTTCAGAAGCAAACTGGAGACAAACAGCTTTTTATTCTGATAACTTTTCTCTCTGGTTCTAACAACAACTAACACACGCCAAACACAAACACTAAAATGGCGCTGACCCGATCAGCAATTTCGGCCAAGTCACTCGAGGTCCCGCAACAAGTCTCGTGAGACTACGGGAGGAGACAATGCCCAAATCTCCACGGCTCATAGTCAACTGCAATTCAAGCCAATCCCCAAACAGGGCTCCTGCATTATATATATATCCCAAAGCCATGTCCCAATTCCCATATCCTCTAGCCACACCCTACAGGCCTTCACTTATCACTCAGTTAATCCCTATCAAGGTATTAATTCACTGATTGGGTTAAGATGCTTTCAACCCAATCATTTCTCCTCTGAACCTTCTTGAATTGTCTCACATGTGAGCTTTTGGGGGGCACATCACATCCAGACTATAACATATTTCAAACAATCCTTATTGCAGAAGTTTCCTTTTTAATTGAGTCTTAAATGATGAGTAGGGGATAACTAGAGAAAGGAGTAGGAAAGAAGAGGACAGGGCTGCAGTATGACTTTCCTGGGGCCTGGTTGTTATTGTAGACACCTTCCACCACAAACATTTCTCCATTTATTTACATATGTGCAAGTGTGTGTGTGTGTGTATGTGTGTGTGTGTGTGTGTATCTTTCCATAAATCAGTCTCTGACACGCACACACACACACACACACACACACTGCAATCATATATGCCTGGAGGCATAATTGATGAGAATAAAATAAAGAACATGAAGAAATGACAAAGGTTTTATCATTTTCTATGTTCTCCTGACCACTGTCTCAGGGAGATTTCAAAAGTGTCCCATGAGTCAGGGCAAGATGTGAGACTCTATTACAAATGCACATGTTTGGTTTTTTTAAAAAGGGAGAGAGATCTGGCTAATCCTCCTCCCAGAACCTACTCACAGTCTGTTAAACCTTTAAAGAACATTTCATGGGGCCTTAGAGCCTGCTGCACTCAGAGGGGCACTTTTATGGAAGCTGCTTATGCTCTGAATTGATAAGGGCAAGGTGTGCAGCCCAGCATCTTGACACTGTGTCCCCAGCTGGAAGGGAAGTGAGCACTGATTATGACTTTCTGTTTCCACGATGCCCTTATTTACGTTACTCTCCCCATACCTGAGTTTGTTCACACTGTGGCAGTCCAGGCTGCTCCTCAATGTTTCAGCTGCAGAATTATGTAGTGCACTGTGGGAGACTTTCTAGAAATTTCCAGCAGCAGTTTGTTTGCCTTCACAGTGATTCACAAAGGAAGGTGTGGCGAGAGATGTGCTCTCCATTAAAAGGAGAGTCTTTTGCAAAAGCCTTTTGCTTAATGTCACTACCTGGGATTGGAGGTTGGTGGTCTCCATTCTCGTAGACACAGCTGGGTTGGAGACGTGGTCTGCCATCAGCACAGGGAAAGCTTTGGGGTCAAAGCCCACCCAAGGCATAGGTTGGTGGCCTGACATTTGCAGCCTGTGCTTCCCCTGCTCCTGCAGGAGAACCAGAGAGGAGTTTTGTCCTCTCCACACTGGAGGCTGTGGAGGGGTGCGAGCCCTGTTCCACCTTGGTCCTCCTCCCTCCCAGTAAGGGTGGCCCGTCCACCTCTGCCCAGACTCATGGGAGGGGATGGGAACTGAGAAGCACATGAGGGTGGAGGCCTGACCACCTGCTCCTGTCTTCACCCAGAACGCAGGTTTCTCCTAGGTGTCCCTCCACCTTGCCAGCCCACTCCCACCCTGAGCGAGTGTCCCTGACCCTCTGTGTCTGGACCCTGCTGCTCAGGGATCTGTGCAACCTCTCACCTGGGCCCTTCCCAAGGAGGGCCCGGATGGGCTCTGACACTGTGACCAAGGCTTCTCTGCAATGAAGGGCGTGGGGTCCATTTACACCTCCCCGGAGGGCATTTCCTTCCTGGGGATGGAGGGGAGAATGGACTTATGGCATTTTAGTGCACTTTTATTTGTCAGGAAATAATAATTTTGCTTCATTCAAACAATAGAGGAAATTGAAAGGTTTGTCAGTTTGGTCACAGTGTTTGAAAGGTATATTAGAAGCAGTTTTAGCTCCAGGCAGGAAAACATGTTTTGACAGTTTAGAACTGAATCAAACCTGCAAACAGGGATGTCCCGAGCCTCTACTTTTAAAGATGATTTACTTCTGGGTAGAAAAATGTGAAAAGATTGTGACTCTTCTTTTCTCCTCATTTTTTTTTTTTTTTTTTTTTTGTTGCTCCTAGAAAATGAAAAGCTATAACTTTTAGGTTCCTATAATAAATAATTAACCTCAAACTACTCTCAAAATTTTTATCATATTTCAAGTGGATGCAATCAGTTGATCTGCTGATGCCTTTGGGAGTAACGTGGAATTTTAATTCACAGCAAGGTAAAATGTATTTTTCTGATGGTTGAATCTTAAGGAAAGATGTGCAAGTGTGAAGAACAAGGGATTCAAAGTCAAGATAAGGACTTTATTGGCTAAGCCTGTCCCTCTGGGAAAACTCGTTTGTCCTTCCTGGGTCTTAGTGATTTTAACTGAGAATACTGTTGTCTGCCTCATGACATAACATATGGAAATTTTATAAACCATAAAACATAAAATGTTTACTCTTTTAAAAAGCAGAAATATTTGGGGGTTTAAAAATCTATGAATTCAGGTTGACAATTCTCTGATCCTTAATGAATCGATTCAAAAGTAATTGAAAAAATAACATACTGTGCTTTTTTACCCTGATTTGTTCATCATTGAATCAGATAATTCAATATTTTACATCAGTGGAGAATGTTTTTAAACCTCTGCATTGGGGTATAAAGACCTCAGTATGACAGTTAGAGGCATCTTGCAGGTAACCTGGTTCAAAAGCCCCTTGATGAGTGTGTGCACTGAGGCCCAGAGAGGGAGAGACACTGGCCTCAAGTGACCATCTTGCTATTAGTGATTGGGATCCCCAGTGTTCATCCATGGCTCTTCTGCCCCACAGCTCCAAGTCCTGTGGTTTTGCAGAGGGGAAGAGGCCAGCTGATGTCAGAGTGAGCTGACTTCCTTGGGGGTGGATGGGAAACCCTGAACTTTTCTGACCCTGCCTCTGTTGCCGTAGTTGCCTGTGTCTGTTCTTTCCAGGGTTATTCTGTGCTGAAGCTTTGGTCACAGAAGGAACATTCCAGCTCCCAAATAGCTGGTCATGCTTGGTGGAGCCCTTTAAGCCATTTATATCTGCCCAAACCCAGGTACCTCTGCAGGGGTTTCCCCTGAGGCTTAAATAAAATAATTTATATAAAGCATACAGCAAAATGTTTGATAATGGTAGAGTTCATCATTTGTGTTTTGATAAAAGGGTTGCAGTTTCCTCTAAGTCTCCTATGAAGGAATGACTTGCTCTTAAGATAAAGGAGGTTTTTTGTTTGTTTTCCATTTTTGTTTTTGTACCTGAAACTGAAAATGTTAAATATTCTCAGAGGTAACGGAAAGAACGTGAGGGGTTACCTTCTTGAATTCTCCATCTCCCACTGACCATGTCAAGTCTCACATAGGTCAGAGCGACAGGGAGGTGGGTCCCTGAACACAGACAGACAGGAGTTCCTGGCTGACCCGGGCCAGGCTATCTCAGGATTCTGCAGCATTCAGGAAGTGCCTCTGATTTTCTGCTCCTGATGAGAGAAATTTCCCATTGGCCTTTAGGGCATTTTAGCAGGCAGGTGAGTTTCTTAAGTGCTTGCTGACAGTCCTCTGATAACAGGGACAAGGTCATAATTGTACTGAAAAGGTCCCTGAAAGTGAATTTCTGAAACGTGTCCCCAAACATCCTGTTCTTATGGCTAATGGGCTCCATTCAGGTTTCTTCCAAATGACTAATGGCCTTCTCCGTGTCTGCCTTGCTCCACTCTGATACTGACAGATGGAAAGGAAATGTCTTAGAGCCAGACACAGCCATTAATGCAAGACGATTGCTCTTCTCCTTAGAAAGGACAGAGATGCTGTGAAAACCATGCCCAGAGTTTGAAGGCAGAGGACCTGGGCTTGACTCTCAGCTCTGCTTCCTGTCAGTTGGGAGACTTCAGCTTAAGCTTGTCATTTAACACTTCAAAGTTCATTTCCTCACCTCTCCAGTGGTGACAGTTACTCAGATTAGGGAACAGACAAGACATGGGCCATAGAGTGAGACCAGGGTTCAAATAATATCTGCTATCCACAGAGCCGGGTTTTTGGAGCAGGTCCCTCAAACTTATTGAGTCATCACTTACCCATAAAAACACCTCATAGAGTAATGTTTGGGAGGATTGCATCAAATCATGTAAATTATGTGCTAACACTAAATAAGTGCATCAATTACTATTTGTTTTCCCCTTTAGCATATAGAGATACTACATAATTGATAAAATAAGCGGTGAGTCCAACGTAGAACAAGAGTGAAGTACAGAATAACATTTTGATTAATTACTGTCTTCTCAGAAGACAGAGAAAGCTAAATATTTTATACTTAGTGTAACCAGATGCTTTACCAAAGGGCTTCCCTGCAGGTGATAATGTTTTCTTTTTTCCTTTTTTAGCAATAAAAATGCCATACATCTTGGGAGAAAGCAGAGAAGAGAATCATCCTGAAATTCCTAAAGAGTTTTTCTTCAAATGGTGTCTCTACTTGGTGTTATTGAGTGTAGACTCCCTGATGGAGTTGGGTGAAGAATGAGTATCTTTCATTGTCCAGGATAGGGGTTTAATAAAGCTTCTTGTTTTTAGAGAATTGAAAATAGAGGTTGTCTACCATATTGGAGAATTAATAACTTGGGAGACAATGGGTCTGGCAATCCTGGGTGCTAGATTTGATGTTCTTGAGCTTCTTCCATCCTGAGGCATGGATGCTGAGATTACTAAGAGCTGTGAACTTCAGTATAATATTTATCAAAGTGGCATCATCCTTCCACAGTGATCCTGGGATTCAACAAGCAGACACATCAGTATGCAGTGTCTACACGTCATCAATCAGATTGTGTTGATAAACTTCAGTAAAAACCCGGTGTGACAGTAAGGAGCCATGACAATAACAAATAAGCCAGATTTCAGTTGATTCCATGTTTGGCACTAGAGGAGGAATGTAACCTTTGAGCCAAGCATGACACTAGGGTTCTTGGACAATGGAAGGGACAGAGGACAAATATTGGTGTTTCAAAAGAATTATTCAACTTTCTGCTAATAGGGAAATGAGGTTTTAGTAATGAGTGGAGACAAATAAAACTATTGTGACTTTATCTTTTATATTGGTTACATGAGACAATACTCTTTTGCATTTCTGTTTTCCATGACCTGTCTTATTTATAGGATACTTCTTCCCTTCTACACACACTTTGAAAATTATAAGTTGTCTAGCATAAGGGCAGGATTTCTCATGCATTGGCAGGACAGCCCACATGCATCCAGTGTCCCTGCAGAGCAGCAGCAGGGAGGCGGGAAGGGAGACAGGTGTTCACTCTGAAGATTGCCAGTGTGAGGCAGCATCTTTAGGGGAGGGATGAAGGAAACCACCACACTCATTTCTTGTGTTATTGATCTGACCTCTGGTTGGGTGTCCTAAGCAAAAAATTTCTAAGAAATATGCTGTTTAGGATAGAGAGAAATTACAAAAACAAACAAACAAAAAACTCCCCCCCCCCCAAAGATTCTCCTCTCTCCCCATTCTTCCTGTGTAATCAATGGTACTTTTTGTACTTTCATAATACTGCGAAAATTTATCAGTCTGAAATCAGAGACTACTCATTTCACTTTTTTTCTTTTTTTTTTTTTTATAGATTGCATTTGTTTAATTGTAAGCAGTTTGTCTATGAAATTAATTTGTAAGTAAAGAAAATTATCACATTCATAAAAAACAAATATAAATATTCTATCAACCTGAGAAGAATGGGCTTCTACTGGTAAGGAGTTAACAGTTTCAAAGTTTTCAGTTAAGTTTTTAAATTTGTATAACTTTGTTTGCCAGCCCTCTCCAGAACGAAAACAGCAAAACAAACCAAACAACAGCAACAACTATTACAAAAAGTAAGAGAGAGGTGAGGAAGGGACATGAAGTGAAAGCAGATATTTCCCACAATTTTTTAAAATTTAGGGATCTAGTACATGTCACTCGGACCATGTGACTATTTTTGAATCAGATCACAAGTAAGAATTTCCTTTCTTAACCATATTGCTATCTAATTAACTCTTTTTCATGTCATGACTAAGTTAGTGATTAGGAGAACTTTAAATGCAATTTTTAAAACATACTAAATTTAGGGAAAGGAAATATAAACTTTCACTTTAAATAACTTTCTGATTATAAAATTATATTTATTACAACACCATCTAACTTCATTGATTTCTGCTCTTATATTTGTTATTTTCTCCTTGCTTTGGGTTTATTTTGCTCTTTTCTTTGATTGTACAGATTAGAACTTAAAGTACTGATTTGAGGTTTTCTTTTCTAATGTAGATGTTTAATACTATACATTCAATTTCAGCATTTTTAATTATGTCCCACACATTTTAACACATTTTTATATTTTCATTAAGTTCGATGTATTTTTCCAATTTCCTTGAGGATTTCTTTTTGACGAATGGCTTATTTAGAAATGTGTCGTTTAGTTTTCATGTGTTTGGAAGGTCCTGCTACTATTTCTAGTTTGGTTCCACTGTGGTTAGAAAATACATATCACATGATTTAATTCTTTTAGGTTCATTGAGGTTTGTTTTATCACCCAGAATGTGGTCTGCCTTGGTCCATATTTTGTGGTTACGTGAGAAGAGTGTCTATTCTGCTTTTGTTGATGTAGTGTCCAGTGTCGTGTAGAGGTCAATGAGATCTTGTCTGATGGTGGGTTGACTATGTTCTTGCTGATTTCTCCAGTTGTGTCATTTGTAAGAGAGGACCATTAGAATTTCTAGATCTAACTGTGGATTTGGCTGTTTCTGCTCTTGGTTCCATAGGCTTTTTGCCTCCCACGTGTTGCAGCTCTGATTGGTGCATTCATGTCTAGAACTGCTACATCTTTGAGGTGGATTGGCCTTTTCATCGTTCTCTAATGCCCGTGTCTGGCTCTGGTAATTCTATTTGCTCATCAGTCACATTTTATCTGATATAAAGTCACTCTGCTTTAAGCCAATTAAAATTTCCATGATATATTTTTATCATACTACTTTCAACCTGCTAAATCACGATATTTGGAGTGAATTTCTTATAGATATCATATGGTTGAATCTTATTTTTTAATCCAGTCTTCAAAGTCTTTTAAGTGCTGTAGTAGGGCACTTATGTTTGATATAATTTTTGATATGGCATGTCTTTATGTTTTTTTTTTTTTGGTACCGGGGATTGAACTCAGGGGCACTCGACCACTGGGCCACATCCCCAGACCTTTTTTGTATTTTATTAGAGACAGGGTCTCACTGAGTTGCTAAGTGCCTCACCATTGCTGAGGCTGGCTTTGAACTCGCGATCCTCCTGCCTCAGCCTCCCAAGTGCTGGGATTACAGGCATGCGCCACCGTGCCCGGCTGTCTTTATGGTATTTTATTTATTTTATTTTTGGTTTCTTTTAGGAAGAGAAAGAGAAGGAGAGAGAAAGAAAGAAAGAAAGATGTGGACAGCTTCTGTAAGTTGTCCAGGTCAAGGAAACAGAGTCTCCCCTAGATTCTTAAGAGGAAATGATGTCTTGCTGGTGCCTTGATATTTTTCAGGACTGGGGATCTCCAGAATTGTAAAATAAATGATTTATTTGCATCCAAATTATTGATACATTGTTAGAACAGCAATTAGAAACTAACATAATGTGTCTTACTGTGGCCATCTTTTGGTTTATCTTGTTTGGGATATGCTTCTTTTACCAAATTTGGAATATTTTTACCCAGCATTTCTTCATGTACATTTCCAACCCACCCTCTTTCTCATTTTCTCTTCCTTCCTTCCTTCCTCCCTTCCCTTCCCTTCCCTTCCCTTCCCTTCCCTTCCCTTCCCCTTCCTTCCTTCTTTTCTTTCTTTCTTTCTTTCTTTCTTTCTTTCTTTCTTTCTTTCTTTCTTTCTTTCTTTCTTTCTTTCTTTCTTTCTTTCTGTCTTTCTAATAGCACAGATGTTAAGTCTTTTGTTTTAGCCCCATAAGACCCTGAATCTCTGTTTATTTGTTTTCTACATTTTTTTCAGACTGGGAAATTTCTATTATTCTGTCTTCAATTTCATTGATTCTTTCCTGTGTCTCCTACAATCTTCTGTGGGGATTCTTTGCTGATTTTTAGAATTTCAGTCATTCTATTTTTAGTTATAAAGTTTTCACTTGGTTCTACTCTATATAACTTGGTTCTAATATGTATGTTATCTATTATATATACATGTGTTTACATTTGGTGCAAGTCTAGTTGTAAGTGAATTATTTTATGATGATGCTTCAAAACGTTTGTTAGATAAATTAGAACACCTTGCTTGTCTCACAGTTGGCATCTGTTACTGTTTTTTTTTTTCTTTCAAGTTCATCTTTTCCAGGTTTTTGATGTGTAATATGTATGATTTTATGTTGAAACATGGACTTTTGGGGTATTAAGACACTGGATTTTGCTAACTCTTCTCTTTGGGCAGGCTTTCTCTGATGCCACTTTCACAGGGGAAGTGTGGGCTTTCTTTTGTCACTACCAGTTTGGAGTGGAGGTCTTGGTCATTCATCTCTGCTGACACCCAGCAGTGGTCAAGGTGGAAGGAGGGCTCCTTGCTACTGATAGGCGAGGGTCTGAGTCCAGGCTCCCTGGTTGGCTTCTGTAATGTCATCTAGCTGAGGGGCAGGGGTATTCCATGTTTCTCCCCATCTGGACTCCACTGAAACCACAGGGGGGTCTTGTGACCTCTGGATGATGGTCAAAGTCCTGACTTTTCATTAGCCCTCTGCAACATCTCCTTAAAGGGGAGGAAGAAGGACACTTGTCTCTGGTAGGTGAGGAGGAAGGCCAGGCTGCTGGACACTCTAGCTTTCACTGTGGGAAGTGGGGAGGCTGGACCCACTGCTCAGCACTGATGAGTCCTGGCTTCTTTCTTGCATACTGGGCACTGCCCCATGGTGGATGGCCATTTCATTATGAACTGCTTAGGGTAAGATGTCCAGGCTCCCGCCCTATGTCTGTCTGGGTGGTAGTAAGCCCCAGGTACTTTCTGTGGTTTGTTTTCTCTTTCTGGCTTGGCCTTCTTCTTGGTTTTTTCAGTAGAGACAGAAAGCTGTTGTCAACATTTCCATGTTGGGATACATGAGACATAAAGTTCCAAGTTTGGGGTATAAGGAGCAAAAGAAATGCAAGGAATTCACCCAGGGTTCTTCCTTGGATATTTGCTTGCCTACCTTCTTGTTTCTAGTTTTCAGAGTCGTCCTATATTAGTTTCATGTACACAGTGCAGGGATCTTAGGTATAATAAGTGGGTGGGAAGGGAACTGGACATCTCCATTCTTTTAAAAAAAAAACAAGTCTTAATGATTGTTTTATTTTTATGAGTATGCTCATTTTTATAAAGTCTATTTTTTTAATAATAATTACTATTCTAACATATTATCAGTTTTGAATGCTTCTTTTCCTCTTCAGCTTTTCCTCCTTGAGCTACATTACCTGTCCATGATACATCTCTGTCATAATGTTTGAATATCACACAGTTTCATAATGTTTGAAAAGCGAGAACTATTTTGATCAGCTAAGGCTTCTTTCTCTTCCCACTCTGACTTCCTTCATCTTACCTGCTTTCACATTGGCCGGTGTGGGATGGCTGTGGGTATTTTGGGGATCTGATTAAGGGTAATTTAAGAAGGGGATACTTTATGTTTGGGCTCAGTTTAACACAGACTTCCATGTGTAATTAAACTACTGTTCACCGGCCAGTTTCTATGCAGATTGATCCAGTGTTGTTACAAAAAGATGCAAGACTAGATATCTTACAGGGAAATAAGTATGTCCTGCTGGAAGGCTGCCTGGCTCTGGACATAAGTTGGTGATGGAGGGGAAAATGGCCCAAAATATGTGGAGCTAGAACTAGTCAGTGAAAAAACAATCTTCCAAATCTCAGAACTCAGATTTTTTAAAAAAATACTCACTAGAATACTATTTGATAACAAATTTGATCATCCATCACCCATAATTAGTTGTGAAGTTAAAAATCTTTCTAAGTTATTAATAATTATTAAAAATCATAGAGGAATGACTAAATTATCTGTCCTTTTTACCAATGATAATACTACAATATCCTTGTCGTGGGAAGATGTAATCAGTGAGCACGTATACAGAATATACAGGGAACAAGCACACGTTGATGAGGTGGGCCAGGCAGTTATGTCAGAAGAAATATTATGCTTTTCTGGTAGTTGTGGTCTTCATTAGCATTTAAAGATCCATAACTTGTAATTTCCTTTAAGAATATTCACACTTGCACTAAATTTCATATCCTCTCACTTTAAAAGGACTCTTAAATAATTTCGTGGAACTTCAGGTTCCACGACACCTGGTCCCGTCCATGGGCTCATCTTTCCTCGTACATCTGCACCCCTCTCCAGTAAGATGGGAGGAATATGGACTCTGTTTTCATAGTAAGGACTTTCGGAACTAGAAACAATTTTATTTAGTCCATTATAGCCTATAATGCATTATAGGCTATTGACTGTACTGCACCCCCATTGTACATTCTCCCCAGTATAAGAGCTGTTAAATGAGAAGAAAAAAAAAAAGTGATCTTTGAACCAATAAAATATGGTATGGATTTTGTTTTATCTGAAATAGAAATGAAGCAATAGTTTTGATTCCTCCAATGAACACAGGGTACTTATTCCATGTTTCTTCGCCCCTGAGTTGCTTCTACCTGTTTAAGTCCTCACGTACATTTAACAATCCATTATGAAGAAGTTAGCATGCTGGCGAGGAAATGAGAACAGACAACAGCAAGGAAGACTCCTGTAATTGTTAGCTATTTGACCCCAGACAAGTTATAAAACCTCTTTATGCATTAGTATCCTCAGAGGTAACATATTAATTAGTAGGATCTACCTCACAGATTTGTTTTGGGGCTTAAGACATACAGATGAACATAGATATACGTATGTATTTAGTTAATTCAATGCCTAAGAGATGGTAAATACTCTAAAATATTAGTGAAGCACACCTATTTAGTTAATGGAGGTAGAATTTGAGTATTATCTTTAAACATTATGATTTTACATTATAATTGTTGGTTTTTGTTTTCTTCTTTCCTCTCACATCTGAGGACCAGAAGTTTGTTCCATGTGCTTTACTGCATTTTCATGTCATTTACACCCTTCCTACTTTTGGGGACGTGTCAGGAAACTGTCCTGCTTTTGTGAGGACCTCCTCTCCCCTCCTGGTCACTATCTGCTGTGAATAAGCTGCCAACTCCTCTCCTCCTCTTCCCTTTCCTCCTCGTCCTCTTCTCCTTCCTCTGCCTTCCATCTTGCGCCACTGTTGTACTCTTAACTCTCCTTTTCCTTGTCTCAGACCTCATCTCCATGAAGAAATTATTCAAGAGTCACTGAATCCTTTAGCTCTCCACATTCAGTATTATTCTTTGCAATTCAATTGTAAGAGAAACTCTAGAATTTGCTATCACCTAACACTAGATCACCTCTGAAATCACAACAAATATTCACAACAGAAATTTTCCTACCCTTTAAAACCCCCCAACTCCCCATCCAGATTTTTTTTCCAAGTTTTTGGTCACGGATTGCTTGATTCATTGTTTTTATTAATTTCTTGAAAATATCATGAATTCCTGCCTGTTTTTTTCCTTTCTTTGACCTATCCCAAATGGAAATTATCAGGATTCATACCCCCATTCATATGGGGTTCATATTTGGCCTTGGGCAGCTGACTCTGCCTGAAGAAAGTCACATAAGTAAGATCTGTTTCCCAATATGGCCCTAAGCTGAAAGGAGGATTGCCTAGGAATCCTTCCATGTGTCTCTAATAGCTCTTTTTATCATGGTCTAAGAGGACTGTCTCAAAACTAATTCTCTTTTCACATCATCCCTTCATCACTCTCAGTTGATGACCTAGCTTCATATTTCAAACATAAAATGGAAGCCATCAGTTGTGAATTGCTTTATCATTTCCGACATGCAAGCCCCCGTAATATGTGCTACGTGACAGCTGACGTCCATCTCTCAGGTGTCTGTGTCTAGGATTGTGAACTCTAAAACTAGACGTACCACCTTTCACAAATTCCAAGAAATTTATGTGTCTGTTCTACATTCCTCCTGGGGTAATTTGCTGAGAAAGAGGAGGTAAGTTAGGCTTTCACAGTACCAAGATTGGTTTAGATGCTCTATCGTCCCCGATGAGATTTGTTTTCCTTTGTAGCCAGAGTTATACAGACGTGAAAGAGGGAGTACAACACAAGGATCCAAGAAGAACCTACCTGCAGGTAAAACCCAACCTCTGAGATAAGACACTGCTTCAGTTCAGCAGCGCCACTTTGTGAGTCTCTCTTCTCCAGTACGCACTGCAACGTATCATACACCAACTCACATCCTGCAGACTGATTTCTTCTACCAGGACAGGACTGCAGTGGTGTGTTGATCAGCTTTGTGTTGCTGTGACCAAAATACCTGACAGGAGCAACTTAGAGGAGGAAAAGTTTATTTTGCGTTTTACTGTTTCAGAGTTTCAGTCCACGGTTGGTAATTCCATTGCTCAGGGTAAGAGGTGAGGCAGAACATCATGGCAGAAGGGCAGAGGGAAGCCGCTCAGCTCGCAACTAGGAAGCAGAGAGCAAGTGAGGAGCCAGGGACAAATTATAAACCCCAAAGGCACACTCCCAGTGACCTACCTCCTACAGCCAAATTCTACCTGGCTGTGGTTACCAACCAGCATTGTAGTCTTTTCAAATTATTAATCCACCAAATGGGTGAATCCCCTGATTAGGTTAGGGCTCTCGTAATCTAACCCTCTGACCTCCGAACAATCCTGAATTGTCTCACACATGGGCTTCTGGAAGACATTTCCTATCTGAACCATAAGAAGTGACAACAGCAGCAGATTTAGGCAGCTTCCAGCGTCCAGTGGTGGTGGAGGACAGTGCTGGAGCTGACTTCCCAAATCTCTCAGGAGACACATCTACCCAGATTGGGGCAGCCTCTAACATTCATCTCACAACCAAGCTTGTAGAAACTTCCATCCATCTTTACTCCTTTCCGTTTTCAGCATACAAACCATTTCTTCACCTTTCAGTTACTTCATTATTATATTTAATTTATTTTCTTCTTGCTTTTCAACAGCCTCTCTGACTAGTCACTCTGTCTCCTGCATCATTACTTTTAATTGCTCTAGTGAATCATACCCAATGTCTTAGTAACATTCTTTAACATCACCCACTTAAAAAAACAAACCAAACAACAACAACAACAACAAAACCCCCTTGACTCTGTATTTCCCAGAGCTTTGAAACAGTGCCATTTGTTTCTTGGGTCTCTGTTAATAATCAAAAATTTCAAGAGCTCTTCCACTCATCTTTCTCCTGTTCTTCTTGCTTTGAGTGTGTGAGTGTGTGTGTGTGTGTGTGTGTGTGTGTGTGTGTGTGTGTGTGTGTGTGTACATGCACGCATATGCGCACTCACGTGTCTGTCTTAATTTGGAAAGTATATGCATATCTTAAGACAAGATATGCATATACCCAATATTCAGAATTAATAAAACTATTTTATCATTAAAATTAAATCATAAAAATTTTCCTTTGTTCCTCAATTGCATTTCTAAGCTTCCTTTCCCAAAGTAAAAGTCAACTTGAATTTGGTGTTTCCTTCCAATTCACTTTGACTGTGTGCCTTTTTTTTATTTGTCTTAATGCTATCTTGTATATGTCACTCCATAATTAATGATGTGATTCAAAATTTTGAAGATAAGAAACTCTGAGTAGCTTATTTTAGTTTTTATGGAATTTTATATATGAACACTACACATTATTTGGGTATTTATGTTGTTTCAAGTTTTTCTGATACATATTTGTGAGATTTCCTACACTGCAAACCTAGAAGCAGAGTTTTAATATCTTAAGATGTGTTCATTTCAGTTTCATTAGGTTTCTAATTGCTCTCCAAATTAGTTTTATAAATTGGTAATGTCAGACTTCCTGAATTTTGCCAATCATCTGATGCGTGCGCAGTACCCTCTCTTTGCTTCAAGTCACCATTTCCTGATTTCCTGTATACATTTTCATATTTATTAGTTATTTCCCCCTCTGGGAATTGCCTGTTCAGTTCATTTTCTCACTGAATTATTTTTCTTTTAGATGTTGACTGTTGGCATTATTTTTTATTTGTTTTCAGAAGACTAAAAATCGTTGCTATATATATATAGTAAAAATATCTGTGGCAACTTGGCTCCCTCTTAACTTCATATGCGACACCTTTATTTTACAGAAATTCAAATCAAATATAATCAAATATATTGTTTTAGTCATTTTTTTTTTTCATTGCTGTAACCAAAAGACCTGACAAGAGGTGAAAAATTTTATTTAGGGCTCATAGTTTCAGAGGTCTAGGTCCATAGACGACCAGATCATAGCTCTAGGCCCAAGGTGAGGCAGGACATCATGGCGGAAAGGCATGGAGAAGGAAAGCAGCTCAGGACATGGCAATTAGGAAGCAGAGAGAACGCCACTCAACAGGGACAACATATGAACCCCACAGACACACTCCCAGTGACCTAGCTCCTCCAGTGTTATCCTGCCTATCTATAGTTACCAGCCAGTTAATCTATATCAATATATCAGTCCACGGATTAGGTTAAGACTCTGATGATTTAATCATTTCACCTCTGAAAATTCTTGCATTGTCTAACACTAAGTTTTGAGAGACACCTCATATCTAAACCTTAATACATATAATACCTTTGGTTGTTTTAATCTGTCTTATAAAAGACATCTTTACATTTTCAGCTTTCCTAACACCATTCCTCCTACATTTTTGTTTAAGTTCATTACAAGTGATTATATAAATTATAATTTGATACATCAGGAAGTTATATTCTTGGTATAATGTATGTAGCAGAGTGATCTAGATTTTCCTTTCCTTAAGCAATGCCACCTGAGCTATTCTACCTTTTTTTGAACAGGGCATCATTGTACACTGGTTTATATGCCATGAACATCGAGTAGGAATTCCCACGTACGTTTGACTTCTGTTTCTTTAGTTGATTTGCTTTGGATTTCTGCTTTTGAGCTTCTGCCTTCATTACTTACCATAACTTTATAAAATCTGAAGTCTAACAGGAAAAGTTGCCTTACCTTTTATTCAGTTTTTAGAATTACTTTGGAAAGTATCAGATAATTATTCTTTCAATAATTTTAGAATTAATTTATTTAGTTTTCTGAAAAATTATGTTGAGATTTTATTTTAAATAACCTTGAATATCTGTCTTACTTTTTGGGGAAAGTGACCACTTTAGAATAGTAAATTTGCTTATGCATAAACATGTTACATATGCCCATTAATGTGAATTTTATTTCACCTTCTTTAATACTGTTCTATAAGTTTCTTAACATTGGTCTTGTACCTATTTCTCTAGGCTTATTCCTATATACCTTATAGTTTAAGTTCTGTCCTCAATGGTATCTTTTTGTGTGAAATAAATTATTATTGGTAAGTAGGGCTGACATTTACCATTGAGTTTTGATCATTAATTCAGCTGTGCCTCTTAATTCTCTAGTTTTTAAAAATGTTTCTACATCACTTATCAAAATCTTCTGTACTAATGAACATTTTTTCTCCTTATTTTCTGTTTCTTAGAATCAGAAATGCTTGTGTGCTGTTAAGAGAAAGCATGCGGTCATTGTCTGACAGTGTGCAGAAGGGTGTGTGTGAACGGTGAGGAGACTAAAGATGGCCTTCTCAGAAAAGGCACCGTGCAAAGTGCTGATTTCTCATGTGATCATCCACCAAAGGTATCTACTCTAAAACAAATTCCTGATCATTTAAATAAGTGGGCAGGCAGCCCCTTCCTGTGGATGTCAGTCATTCTCTAGCCCCAACCATGGTAGTGCTTACTGAATGGACAGACGCACCTGAGGGTCACGGAACAGGAGATGGAAGCCAGGTGTGACCTCAGCAGCATGAACTTCTCCCTTAGGATGGCAAGGGTACTACCAGTGCTGACTGCCTCTTTCCAACAACAATATTGAGGCCTGGTAAGTAGACAACTGGTAACGCCTTGATTACTGGATTAGAGTCATCTATTTTGGATATGAATTTAACTGTCAAGACTACTATAGTCATTCTGGCCTTATCATACATGTCTCACAGAATGCCTCTTTCGTGGATCTGATATTCTGCATATTATCACTCTCACCAAGGAGCTCATTTGAAATGTAAGAAACCTAACAATGGACTGATACCAATAAAATTTATTGCTCTTTCCATATAACCAATTGCCCAACAATCACTTGGACCAACAGAACATAGGATGGCCCGCTAAAGGATCAGTTCCAGTGACAGTTGGAGATAGCATTCATGAAGTTGCAGTATATGGTTTAAATAAACTATTAATAAACTGTATGGCTTCTCCAACAGCCAGAAACATGACTTAGGAGTCAAGTGGTAGAGACGATGTGACTCCTATCGCTACTTGATATGTTTTTTTGTTAACTTTTCCTCCATCTTTATGCTCTCCTGACTTGTAAGTCTGAGACTTCAAGGGGAGAATGCTTCCCACAGGCACTCAATAGTGGCTCCATCAGTTTGGAAACTGAGACTGCCACCATGTTGAATGCTGTATAATGCTGAAAAAGCAATTAAGAACTGGTTGGGGTGATTGATTTTACTCATGGAGGAAGAACTGGCTTTTGTTGTTGTTGTTGTCAGAGCAAGAAGGGTTTTGTTGGAAAGCTAAGGATTCCTTGGTGTGTCTCTCAGTGTTTCTATGTATAGTTGGTCAAGTGAATGAAAAGTTACACAGAGATAAAAATGCAGGATGATTGTGATTTCAGATCCTTTAGGTAAAGAGCCCTAAGTAGGTGAGGAACTGTATGAGAATGAAAGCTAGATGGAATCAACAGTGAAAGGAGGAAGTCACACTTATCAACCATTCAAGTGGGACTTTGAATTTAAGGAACAAATATGCTTAAAGCAGTCACTTGAATAGAAATTTGATGACTGTTAGAATTTTCTGTCTTTCCTTTATAGGGAAAGGGTAAGAGAACACTTTTTCCAATGAAGAAGTTTCATAAGCAAAAACATAGTTATTGTGAATGTGACAAGGAATTTCAAGTGTCCATATAAGAATATGCGTGGTATTGAATAGACCCTCATTTCCACTTGTAACTCCCATATTCTAATGTTGTATAAGAATTATTAACTGAAATATAGATCTAATCAGTTGTGCTCAAAACATCTCCACCAGTGGTTTTCCATTGTCCTTCAACAGATTCAGATTCCTGCCAAGGTTCTGTAAGGGTCTGCATGGTCTGGTGCCTACTCACATGAATTCCAAACTTACTGGCTGTCCTTCAGTTCCCAGACATTCCCACTTATTTATTGCTGTGAATGTCCTCATCTTTTTCTTTAAAATTATGAGAATTTTGGACATAAAGTCTTATTTAAGGTACTTAAGCTTCTTTTGCAGCCATACTCAAATTCCTGCTGTGACCTTCTCATAGTATTCCCTGGAACAGCTTCTTCAACCATCATTCTCTGTCTAATTCAACCTTTATTTTTCTGAGTCATATGTTACTATTATGACACCAGTTATCATTAATTTATTAATTTAGAAAGTTACTGTTTGAGAATAAACCAATTCAAATTTTTATTCTTCATTGGATATTCAAACTCAGCACAATTTATTGACTATAATTTTATTTATTAATTTTTATTTGTTTTAATTAGTTTATGCATGACAATAGAATGCATTTATGCACTGTGATATATCATACGTAGATGGGATATAATTTCTTATTTTTCAAAGTGTACATGTTGCAGAATCATATTGGTCATGTAGTCATATACATACATAAAGTGACAATGTCTGTTTCATTCCACTATCTTTTCCATCCCCACATCCCCTCCCTCTGCTCCCTTCACTTCCCTCTACCTAATCTAATGTTATTTTTCTCTAGTGCCCCCCACCTTATTGTGAATTAGCATCCTCATATTAGAGAAAACATTCGGCCTTTGATTTTGTGGGATTGGCTTATTTTGCTTAACATGATATCCTCCAACTCCAAACATTTACTGGCAAATGCCCTAATTTCACCATTCTTTAAAGCTGAGTAATATTCCATTGAGTATATATACCACATTTTCTTTATCCATTCATCTATTGAGGGACACATAGGTTGTTTCCGTAGTCCAGCTATTGTGAATTGAGCTGCTATAAACATTGATGTGGCTGTGTCACTATAGTATGCTGATTTTAACTCCTTTGGGTAAAAACCAAGAAATAGGATAACTGGGTCAAATGGTGGTTCCATTCCCAGTTTTCTGAGGAATCTCTATACTGCTTTCCATAGTGGTTGCACCAATTTTCAGTGACACCAGCAATGTATGAGCGTACCGGTTTCCCCCCACATCCTCGCCAACATTTATTGTTGCCTGTATTCTTGAAGATTGCCATTCTGACAGGAGTGAGATGAAATCTTAGAGAAGTTTTGATTTCCACTTCTCTAATTGCTAGAGATGTTGAACATTTTTTCATATATTTGTTGATCAATTGTATTTCTTCTTCTGTGAAGTGTCTGTTCAGTTCCTTAGCCCATTTATTGATTGGGTTTTTTGTTTTTTGGTGTTAAGTTTTTTGAGTTCTTTGTATGTCCTAGAGATTAATGCTTTATCAGAGGTGCATGTGGTAAAGACTTTCTCCCAATCTGTAGGCTCTATCCTCACATAATTAATTGTTTCCTTTGCTGAAAAGAAGCTTTTAAATTTAAATCCATCCCATTTATTGATTCTTTATTTTACTTCTTGCGCTTTAGGAGTCTTGTTAAGGAAGTCAGATTATAGGCTGAGTGGTGCAGATTTGGGCCTACTTCTTCTATTAGGCACAGGGTCTCTGTTCTAGTGCCTAAGTCTTTGATTCACTTTGAGTTGATTTTTGTGCAGGGTGAGAGATAGAGGTTCAATTTCATTTTGCTACATATGGATTTCCAATTTTGCCAGTACTATTTGTTGAATAGGCTATCTATTCCCCAGTGAATGTTTTTGGCACCCTTGCCTAGTATGAGATAACCGTATTTGTGTGGGTTTGTCTCTGTGTCCTCGATTCTGTACAATTGGTCTATAAGTCTATTTTGGTGCCAATACCATGCTGTTTTGTTACTATAGCTCTATAGTATAGTTTAAGGTCAGGTATTGTGATGCCTTCTGCTTCACTTTTCTTGCTAAGGATAGCTTTAGCTATTCTGGGTCTCTTATTTTTCCAAATAAATTTCATGATTGCTTTTTTAATTTTTATGAAGAATGTCATTGGGATTTTAATAGGAATTGCATGAAATCTGTTTAGCACTTTTGGTAGAATGGCCATTTTGACAATATTAATTCTGCCTATCCAGGAGCATGGGAGATCTTCCCTCTTCTGAGGTTTTCTTCAATTTCTTTCTTTAGTGTTCTGTAGTTTTCATTGTAGAGGTTTTTCATCTCTTTTGTTAGATTGATTCCCAGGTATTTTATTTTATTTTTTGAGGCTATTGTGAATGGAGTAGTTTTCCTAATTTCTCTTTCAGTGGATTTATCACTGATGAATAGGAATGAGTTTGATTTATGGGTGTTGATTTTATATGCTGCTACTTTGCTGAATTCATTTATTAGTTCTAGAAGCTTTCTGGTGGATTTTTTTTAAATCTTCTAGATATAAAATCATGTCATCAGCAAATAGTGATAGTTTGAGTTCTTCTTTACCAATTTGTATCCCTTTGATTTCTTTCTTTTGTCTAATTGCTCTGGCTAGAGTTTCAAGGACGATGTTGAATAGAAGTGATGAAAGAGGACATCCTTGCCTTGTTCTAGTTTTTAGAGGTAATGCTTTCAATTTGTTCTCCATTTAGAATTATGCTGGCCTTGGGTTTAGCATATATAGCTTTTACAATGTTAAGGTATGTTCCTACTATCCCTCGTTTTTCTAGAATTTTGAACATGAAGGTGTGCTGTATTTTGTCAAATACTTTTTCTGCATCTATTAAGATGATCATACAATTCTTATTTTTAAGTCTATTAATATAATTAATTCTGTTTATTGATTCTGTATGTTGAACCAACCCTGCATCCCTGGGATGAATCCCACTTGGTCATGGAACACTGTCTTTTAAATATGTTTTTGCATGCAGTTTGCCAGAATTTTTTTTCATTTTTTTATTATTTAATTTATTTTTTATTCAAAGTTGTTAGAAATGACAGCAGAATGCATTACATTTCATATTATACTTGAGAATTTTTGCATCTATGTTCATCAGGGATATTGGTCTAAAGTTTTCTTTCCTTGATATGTCTTTGTCTGGTTTTGGTATCAAGGTGATACTAGCTTCATAGAATGAGTTTGGAAGGGCTTCCTTCTTTTCTATTTCATGGAATACTTTGAAGTGTATGGGTGTTAATTCTTCTTTGAAAGTCTTGTAGAACTTCACTGAGAAGCCATCTGGTCCTGGGCTTTTCTTGGTTGGTAGGCTTTTGATGGCATTTTCTATTTCATTATTTGAAATTGATCTGTTTAAATCATGTAGGACCTCCTCATTCAGTTTTGGTAGGTCATATGTCTCTAGAAATTTGTTGATGTCTTTGATATTTTCTATTTTATTAGAGTATAAATATTCAAAATAGTTTCTAATTATCTTATGTATTTCAGATGTGTCTGTTGTGATGTCTCCTTCTTCATCTTGTATTTTATTAATATGAGTTTTCTCTCTTTTTCTCTTCTTTATCATGGCCAAGGATTTATCAATTTTATTTATTTTTTTCAAAGAACCAACTTTTTGTTTTGTTAATTTTTTCAATTGTTTCTTTTGTTTTGATTTCATTTTTTTCAGCTCTGATTTTAATTATTTCCTGTCCTCGGCTGCTTTTGGTATTGATTTGTTCTTCTTTTTCTAGGGTTTTGAGATGTAGTGTTAGGTCATTTATTTGTTGACTTTTTATTCTTTTCATAAAAGCACTCAATGCAATAAACTTTCCTCTTAGTACTCCTTCATGGTGTCCCAATGATTTTGATATGTTGTTTCAGTGTTCTTGTTTACCTCCAATGTTTTTATTTCATCATTAATTTCTTCTACTATCCATTGATCATTCAATTGTGTATTATTTAGTCTCCATTTGTTACAGTAGCTTCTATTTTTTTTATTATTGATTTCTAATTTCATTCCATTGTGGTCTGATAGAATGCAGGGCATTATCTCTGTTTTTTTTTTTTTTTTTTTTTTTTTTTGTATTTACTAAGAGTTGCTTTGTGGCATAAAATATGGTCTATATTAGAGAAGGATCCATGAGCTGCTGAGAAGAAACTATATTCGCTCATTGATGGATGGAATATTATATATATGTCTGTTAAGTCTAAATTATTGATTCTATTATTTAATTCTATAGTTTCTTTACTTATTTTTTGTTTGGAAGATCTGTCCAGTAGTGAGAGAGCTGTGTTAAAGTCACCCAGTACTCTCGTATTGTGGTCTATTTGATTCTTTAAATTGAGAAGGGTTTGTTTGATGTACATACATGCTCCATTGTTTGGGGAATAAATATTTATAATTGTTATGTCCTGCTTATAGATACTTCCTTAAGAGGTATTAAATGTCCTTTTTTTGTCTCTTCTGATTAACTTTGGTTTAAAGTCTATTTCATATGAAATGAGAATGAAAACACCTGCTTGTTTACACAATCCATATGAGTGATAATTTTTTCCCCATCTTTTCACCTTTAGCCTGTGGATGTCTTTGCCCATGAGGTGAGTCTCTTGAAGACAGCATATTGTTGGGTATTGCTTTTTAATCCAATCTGCCAGTCTATGTCTTTTAATTGATGATTTTAGGCCATTAACATTCAAGGTTATTGTTGAGATATGATATGTATTCTCTGTCATTTTGATTTATTTCTGGTTTTTTATTTGTCTTAGCTTCTCATTTAGTTGAATGTCCCTTTAGTGTAGATCCTCCCTTTGTTGTTTTTTACTTTTTCTTTTCACTTCATCCTCATGGAATATTTTGTTTAGAATGCTTTGTAGTGTAGGCTTTTTAGTTGTGAATTCTTTTAATTTTTGTTTATCATGGAAAGTTTTAATTTCACCTTCAAATCTGAAACTTAATTTTGCTGGATATAAAATTCTTGGTTGGCATCCATTTTCTTTTAGAGTTTGAAATATATTATTCCAGGACCTCCTAGCTTTGAGGGTCTGGGTTGAGAAATCAGTTGAGATCCAAATTGGTTTCCCTTTATACGTGATTTGATTTTTTTCTCTCACAGTCTTTAAGATTTTATCTTTATTCTGTGTGTTGGTCATTCTCATTATAATGTATCTTGGTGTGGGTCTCCTGTAATTTTGTAAACTTGTGGTCCTATATGCCTCTTGTATTTGATTTTCCATTCCATTCTTTAGGTTTGGGAAATTTTCTGCTATTATATAATTGAAAAGATGTGCATTCCTTTGCTTTGCATCTCTGCTCCTTCATCTATTCTCATAACTCTTAAATTTGGTGTTTTCATGTCATCCAATAATTCTTGGATGTTCTGTTCATGTTTTTTTACTATCTTCTACACATGTTCAACTTTACTTTCAAGATTATATAGTTTGTCTTCATTGTCTGAGGTTCTTCCAAGTGGTCTAGTCTGTTGGTGATGCTTTCTATTGAATTTATAATTTGGCTTACTGATTCTTCATTTAAAGGAGTTCTGCTTATTTTTTTTTCATGATCTCTCACTCTTTGTTGAAGTGGTCTTTCACTTCCTGTATTTTTTCTTTGGTTTCACTCTTTATACTATCCTTTACTTCACATATCAATTTAACTACATACAATCTGAACTCCTTCTTGGACATTTCTTCTGCTATGTTATCAGTAGTTTCTGTTGTTGAAGCATCATGGTTTGTTTGGGCCACTTTATTCCCCTGTTTTTTCATGTTACTGTGTTTTCCCATCTAAAAATATGGATCTAAGGCAAGATAAATTCTACCCTGTAGACATATAGTGTTCCTGAAGGTTTCTAGCACTTTGCCTTTACTGGTGGGACCAATATCAACAGCACCCAGCTACACAATATATATTCTTAAACCTAATAGTTCCCACTAAATCATCTACTGCTTTCTTGCATTAACCCAAAATGATGCGTTCAATAACCATCTCTGGTATAAAAAGAATATTTGTTAAAACTACTTACAATTTCATATGGTGGACGAGAGGACAGAGGTAGTGTAGTATGCAATATTCACAAGGAAGGAAGAGAGAAGCTAGAAGTAGAAATTTATAGGAAGAGTGGAAGAGGAGCCAAAAGATATTGGCTGTTGGTTGGAGAATAGTTGGAAAGAAAATACAAAATAATAGATAAGAGAGAAGAAGACTACAAACAAAGAGAAAAAATTAAAGACATAGGAATTCAACAAAAATGCAAAACACCATTCATATATCATTGTCCTCCACATACAGATGCATTAAAAACACCCTGTTCCAAATATGGTAGAGATTAGTGAATCATAATATAAAATAAAATAAATCTTGCTGGAAAGTCAGACTATCTCTGTCAGTGATCAACAGTTTCTCAGCCCTGTTTCTGATGTTTTTCAGGATCACCAAACGCAGATCAACCCTTGGAAACCCAGCCTCTATTTTACCAATCTGGGCTTCAGATACCACAGTCTCAGCAGACACACTGCAGACTCAAGATCTCCCTGCTGCTCCTACTTGCAGAGAGACCACCAAGGATATCCTCATGCAAAGGAGCGACCCCGAGATACATCAGCAAGAAAAGGGCCACCAGCACTCTTAGCAGGAAATCCCCAGGTTCCTTTGAACCTGCAGGTTCCTCCACACTGGACCTGCAGGCCCCAGCTGGAGTCCCCAGACAGAGGCTTTTGTGGTGGTAAGTTGCTAGAACCCAGGCCACAGGCCCTGGTTGGTGTCCCAGAATGGGTGCAGCCACGTACAACCAAACCCGCAGTCTTACCCGAGGCAGTCCTCTAGGCGTGGTAGCAGCTGTAGTAGCGGTGGTTTTGGCAGCAGGCAGCAGGCAGCAGGTCAGTAACAGCGGCAGTTTGTAGCTGTGTGGGGGCAGCGTCACTAGGTGATCTCTGGAGTTCAGCAGCAGTGTCAGCTTCAGTTGCATCCAGGGCAGCAGCACCCAGAAAGAAGACCTCCAGGTGATCTCAGGCTGGTAGCAGCGGAATCAGAGGCAGCAGCAATGGCGGCAGTGGTGCAGGTGGAGGATGATTGATAGGAGACTTCCGGTTCAGTGGCAGCGACTTTGGAGGTAGCCTTGCAATTCGTGTTTGAGGTAACCTATGCCGTGCCCAGAGGAGAGCCCTCCAGGCACAGCAGTGGCTTCTGCAGCAGCCCAGAAAGAAGACCTCCGGGCAACCTCAGGCCAGCAGCGGTGGAATCAGAGGCAGCAGCAATGGCGGCAGTGGTGCAAGCGTGGTTGACTGATTGTTCAGCGGCAGAGACCACGGAGGTAGTTGGAATTTGCATCTTATGTAATGGAGGCCGTGCCCAGAGAGGAGACCTCCGGGCACCGCAGCGGCTTCTCTATTGAATATATTTGACCCAAATTTTATTTAACATTGTTTTAATATCTAGAAGATGCAATAAGAAATGATTAAGACTATATCCTACTTTCATTTTATATGGAATTTCCTTCTCTATTTTATGTATTTCTCTCTCATATAATAGCTTTTAAGGAAGGGAGTTGTATAACAAATTACTTGTTCATGGTCCCTTCCCTAGCAACGTACTTCCTCCAGCTACACCCCACCTACTACTACTCAACAACCAGTAGTCAATCCACCAAATGGATTAATCCATCAATGAGGATACATCTCTCATAATCTAATCATTTCATTTCTGAGCATTCTTGCATTGCATAACACATAAGCTTTACAGGGGACACTCATATGCAACCCATACCAGTACCGCTCCCAACAATAATATACATTTAATTTTTAAATTTTGTTTTTGCCAGATTTCCAATCTTTGGAGCTTTTCTACAGATAAATCCAAATCTCTCTTCAAAACTAGTAGTAAATATCTTAACTAAAGTGACTCATTCCTCTTTGAGGTTATGCCCTCCAGTGTCCCTGCCACATCACTGGTACCTGGCCCATGATGTCTTGGATCACTGTATAATTCCAAAATATGGTCTCGAGCACCTTGGGTAAAAATGTTAACATGTCTGTTAAATAAACTCTGTTGTATGGTTAGAGCTTCCAAATGATACTTTTCAAATGGAACTTCTTTTTAATTTGAGTATTTGAGCTATATTAGTCTAAAAGAGAGGAGAATATGGGATTTTTTGAGGTAAAAAAGGAGGACAAATGCCTTTGGACATGCTGTTTGGTAGATAATCCACATTTGTGCCTGAAGGTAAAGAGAGAGATGGGATATTAAGCAATGTGAATCCTAGCTTCAGACCAAGGAAACAAAGTTTGCTACTGCTTTTGTTTTTGTGTGATTTAAGTTCTCAGAACTTCAGCCCTCCAATCTACAAAAGCCTTACATATTAGTGAGCTCTGTGTTTTGTTTCCCCCAGGAAGAAATGAGTTAGATAGAGTTAACTGTGTGAATTATAAGCTATGAAGTGGCAGGATGGATCTGTCTTCTATATTTCCCAAAATGACTAGGATAGAGCTAAGCATGTATTTATTTAATACATCATGAATAAACAAGAAATGACTCCAAAATATTTGCATTTTTAATACAAAATTGAATAAAGTGATTACTTGAAGATAGTATTTGACATCATCAAGCACTGTATAGAAATTTAAAATTTGTTTATGTGACCTCAAATCACAGCACTCCTACCTTAAGAATGCTCAATCTACCACCCAGAGAGAGATGAATGTGCCTTGAGGGCCTGTCTCAGTGGAAGAGTCATATCTGGAAGAGTCACATCTAAGCAGGAGTCTCCACCATCCAAGCACAGGAGGTTTTCTGGGCACTTGCTAGACTCCCAGTGGGGGATGGGGGTGGTTAGAGATGCACCTATCCACAGGCAAAGGTCTCAGGTTTTATTTAGGTTACTTCTAAGTTGTTAGTTTTTCTAAATTTAAAAGGAGGATAGTTATTAATAGATAATTCTGAAAACTCAGCAGGGAAAAAAAGGTCTTAGTTTCGCTGGTCAACATCTGTTAATATTTTAAATTTTGTTTTGCCTTTTAAAACCTTGTTTGTTGATTTGTTTTAGCATAATTGATGTCACGTTATGTGGATAACACATAGCTGAAATTAGAAAAAGATATGTATAGTATAATCATATCATTAACAATGAAAAACTTTTACTTCATTTACTTAAAGAATCTTTGCCATAATTTAATTAACTTTTGTATTTTGGGGCTTATGTAGCTAGCAAATATTTTATGATTATAAACAGGATGATGAATTCCTTGGGACATGAAGTTTTTCTCATTTTCAGAATCTTGCACTGCAGTGAAATGACTTGGTCAAAGCCAGCCACATCTTATCTGATGCTCTTGCTGACTTCTAGAAACTCTATCATCCTTAAGGCTAGCTTTTAATAATAATTAAAAACAAGACCAGAATTCTGATCCATTTCCAAACTTTGAAAAATGGTGCCTTCCATTTGCAAAGATCTTTCGCATGGCCATGGGTTTTGCCTTCAGAGATAACCCTGTGAAACCTGGAGCAGACTGCTTGAACATAAATCTTTTATCTCTTCCTCCATGGAGCCTTGCTTGACAGCTCCGGCATGAGATTTTTTGATCTTGGCTTTTCGTGGTAACCTTTTCCCTAGTAGTTTCCAAAAGTGGTTCTGTGGACTAGGAAAGGGGAAACTCCTTATTTTGGGTCCCCCTTAAGTTCTCTTACTCCTGTATGTAACTTGGGATAAAGAACGCCAATCTACTCCTAATTTTTCTAGATTGCTCTGAAGAGTCAGTAAATGATCTTTCCAGTTAGTGGGTAAGCTGCTAAAGTGACAAGTATTAGGTCATAAAAAATAGCTACTTCTCTAGTCATCCCAGGCCTGAACCAGTTTCCTCCATGAGGACCCTTAGTGAAAAGAGCAAATACAGGATTCTGAAATAAGCGAGCTGACTTGTGTGGACTAGTGATTTCAGCACTTGACAGAAATGTGACTGCTTCTCTTCTCTCTAACTAGCAATATCCACTGGGCATCATGAAGGACACTTAACAGATACAGGGTTATAATAATAAGGACAGATGCAGGAGCCCTGTTTGGGGAGATAGCTAAGATTGCGTTTGACTATTGGGCCATAGACATTTTTGGGCATTTCCGGCTTCCGTAGTCTCACGAGACTTGGTCTGGGATCTCGCGGGACTTGGTCGAGGATCTCGAGAGATTTGAACGGTGACTCAGCAGATCGAGCGAGCGCCATTGCTGCTCGGGCGCATGGGAAGAGACCAGAGAGAGAAAAGACAGGGTTATCGCTATTGTATAGATATATTGTAGTTTCTTGTAAGATTAAAGAATATTTTCGTCTCCATCCTGTCTCCGGACACCTTCCTGCGGCGCTGCCATTCCAGGCTGCAATCCCTTTCCGGCGGCAACAGACAGATCCACTGTGCACCCTATTCACCAGGATTTATGATAAATAATTTTATGAAAACTGAGCCATATCATACTACTCCAATCTGAATTTTTAATACTTAAGTAGTGAAAAGCATGTTTGATCAATTGCTTGAAGTTCCAGGTTTGGCGTAATGAAGACACTTTGTCTTCCTTCTGCCACTGCCTTTCATGCTTTGTCACATCTCCCTTGTTAAAAACAAGACCAGAATTCTGGTCCATGTCCAAATTTTGAAAAATGGCGCCTTTCCATTTGCAAAGGACTTTGATGTTTCGCATGGCCACGGGTTGCCTTCAGAGATAACCCTGTGAAACCTCCTGGACTGACCTCAGGGATAGTTAAAAGGCCAGAGAGTGTAATGTCAAAACTTGGACTTTGTGTCTAGTGTAAATCTCCACTCTCACCTCTACTCCATACCGACCTGGACTCAGATTTGACTCAGACTTGCAAGTGTTCAGTGTGGGAGCTGCTGCGGTCAGCTTTTGCATTTTTTCTTACCCTCCTGCTCTGTTCTTCTTCACTTATCCTATTTGAAATGGCAGAGGCAAGAATGGTAAAGGTCACCAAATATCTTTCTTCACTGGGGCAGTTTTGCTTGAAACTGATGGCCTGTGGGCCTTATAGGTGTGCAAATTATTGGTTGGACACTTTTGTGGGTTCCTCTGAGATCTCTTTGATGGAGAATCTCCCAGGGAATCATTCTTGGGTGTCAGTGACAGGATCCAAGAATGGTTACTGATTGCTTCTCCTTTAATTCCACTTCTGCATTGAAGGGCATAACAGCCAGCTCACCCCCTGCCAGGAAGCCCCCATGGCTATGAGTCTTTGAAGATGATGAAAGATGGGCTCCTTCAGCAGATCCACTTGGTAATCATAAAGACTCACAGGTGCACATGCAGTTGTGAGATGAATCTCAGTGCTCATGCTGTGGATGTCTCTGCTTTTCCTTCTAGCAGAGCACCTCCGGCTGGCTTCTCTCATCACCAGACTCTTTCAAGGAAATATATGCAGCAGTCTCCAATACCCACATGACACATGTTGTATGTCCCAGCACCTCTCTCCTCAAATATCACTTTGGTTCTTTGGTAACAATGGGCTTGACTTTTATGCCAAGGAGATGGTATAAAGCGGAGGCCCCCAAAATTGGATGCTGCTATGGAAATAGTAGAGTTGGTGGAGGTGTGGGCATGCAGTCAGGAGACCTGAGTTTAAGTCAAGCTCTAAGTTTTGTCTTTGCTTTGATACTTGTCTCTTAAATTCACAATACACCCTCCCATCTCCAAGAAAGGAGATTTCTTTTTACAAATGAAACAGTCCTTCCTCTTCCTATATGGGACAAAGTTAATGTGCACATGGAAGCCCCCCTAAGGAATTATGCAGCAAGGTTAACACTGAGAAAAACTCTTCACTCTCCAAGTTAGTGAGGGCTTGAATGCCCATGATTTGGAGTTAATAACAAATCCCTAGAATAAGCTTGGGAGGTCCCTTACCTTACCTCTGACCTTTTCTTTCTTTCTTTTTAATTTGAAGTTGTTATATATGATAGCAGAATGCATTACAATTCACATTACACATATAGAGCACATTTTTACATATCTCTGGTTATATACAAATTTTTTCTCACTTGACATGACTTTCATAGCTGAGATAAACAGATAATTATATTTTCCAAACTTATTTCTCCTACACGTGTTTAGAATTGATTATAAGGATAGAAAAGCATGAATTTCCTTTCACTTATCACCTAGTGCTGAAATTAGACTTTGGCTTTGATCAAGGTCATTGGCACTGGAAATAACTATTTAATTTGGCATTAATTCAAATTCCATGTGTGAAACACAGATGAGCTAGTTGACCCACACTCTTTGGGATCAGAATATTTTTATTTGTGCAAACTTTATTTTTTTTATTTTTTTTTTTTATGTAGGACACTTTTTCTATCTCTGTGGGTTAACATAAGACTGGTTTGTTACCAATAAACATATTTTTCTTTAGTGCCTTTGTGTCCCCATATCAACTGACATTCACTGGGCATCATGAAGGACACTTAATAGAACAAAACAAAATTATTCATTTATTCAAATGTTGGCTGTACATTTCCATCTTGATTCTTTGTGTTTTCAGCATTCTATTCCTAGAAGGACTGCATCATTATTCATTTATTTATTCAATAAAAATTTATTAAGAATCTACTCTGTGACTGGCATTCTATATCAAAATTCAACAAACCCCTTTAAGAGCCTTTAAAGTGTCATCTCCTTTATAAGTCTATCTTATTCTGCTTAATTGCAATTAATTTTCTCCATTTCTTGTTGGCCAGTAGTGGTTTTCACAGTTTTCATATTGTGTCTCACAATATAAAGATGATCTAATAATTGATTGTACTCAAAATTTTACTACAAATATAGTTCAGAGTTTGTTATGAAAAAATAAACAATTAATTTTATTATATTAATTTTCATAATAAACTTTATATAGATTAGAAAGACTTTATATCTGATTATTTATGATCACAGCTTTGATTTGCCAATAAACATATAAGTCTTTACCTATTTTTTAAAGAATATTTTATTAGTTGTTGATCAAATTTTTTATTTTATTTATTTATTTGTATGTGGTGCTGAGAATCGAACCCAGTGCCTCACACATGCTGGCAAGTGCTCCACAATCCCAGCCCAAGCCTTTACCTATTTTTAAGGGCAAAAGTAGAAACAGCATGGTGTCTACCTGGTTTTTGTGGTAATAATTCCTGCTGCCCAATTTGGCCAAGAAGCAACCCTACAAAATGTTACCCTAAGGAGTCATGTTTCTGTCTGCAACATAGCCCAGATCCTGGGTACACATTAGGCATTCAATAAAATGAATGGCTTTTGTTTCAATTGCGATTAAGATCAGGCAGCTATTTAAAAGGTATTTTATGTTTAGGTTATATAAACTAAATATCTCATTCCTTCCCTGAGTAGAGAACACCACGAGTAATCAAAACTCTATAAATAATAATGTTGAAATACCAAGCCAGTGACTTTGAAAGGTCCAATTCAGTAGCAACAAGAGTCTAGATAACTAAAAATAATATTTAAAAAAAAATTTCCCTAGCAGAATTACCTTGTGAAACCTGGATTTATCTTTTAAATTTCTGAAAAAGTAGAAAAACTAGCTCCTTAATAAACTTCACATTATAGGAAACTTCAAAAAGATTCCCAGGAATAAAAACATCAAGATTCTCACTACCAGATAAATTTCAAAGAAACTAAACGTGCACAGGAATGAATGACGTCTCCTGGAAGATCAGAGATATGAAAAATCATCTCAGAACACCCAGCGAGTTGTCTCATCTGGAGGAAAGATCCATATGGGTGTGCTGCTGTATTATTTATTCTGCTGTCCTTCACTCCTAAGTTCTTAATCCCCCAGAGATGCTAAAAGCCAGTTTACTGGTTGGCAACTAGAAGGCTACTGTTGGAAGTATACCACAGATCATTGGGGAAACTGAGAGGGAGAAGAGCAAGGTGGTAAAAGCCACACCAGCGCAGACCTGTCAGCACTGAGCGGGCAGAGAGAGCAGCGGGGTCTGAAGACTGGATTTCAGGGAAATTGGTTTATGACCAGTGTAAGGGAACCATATCCTAATAACCTGGTGGGGCTTTATGATTCTGTAATTGTGAGAAAAGCAATGATGCCCACCTATCATCCTGGAATCTTTAGGAATTTCCAGGCTCCAACTTTATCTGAAACGTAATGAACAGTACTCAGATCTTACCTAAGATAAAAACATGTAATAAGCAGAATTGTGCCAGAGATAAAATAGGATTACAGGAAAAATTGGGCAATGGGAGCTAATTTCTTTTTCCCTCAGTTTTATAAAGATGTCTCTTAATTCCTTTCCCTAACCAGACTCTGCTGTCAGATTGGGATTTCATAGTTCTTGTTACATTTAGAATAAATTTACTTTAATTTATTTCATTTATTCAGAGGCAGTGGAGTGAGTGACATGTCCAGAGAACTCGTTATTGGAAGAAGAAGGACCAAGGCAGTCTCCTTTCCACAATTCCACCATTGTGTAAGCTATGATGGAGAATTTGAAAAAAAAAATACTGTCAGGGAGATACGCATGTACATTTCTACTAAACTGAAATACCATTTCTCCCTAATTCACTCTTACATATTTTTTTCTAAAGGACAACATAACACTGCCCTCCAACACAGAAGACTGATCCAGTATCTTAAAATACAAAGATGTTTGCCCTCCCCTGCCATAAATGGATGCACACATGAGTACACACACACACACACACACACACACACACACGTTTTTATGCTAATTTTCTGAACCTACTGTCTTTCTTCTACCAAAGCAAACTGACAGTCACAGAAGTTTGCCATGGGCATTGTTGGCTAGTTTTTGGTGGGATGCTATTTCCTTGCTGGTTTCCTTTTTAGAGTGGTTTCATGGGTGTTCCATTCTGGGGACCAGACCAGGAAGCTCAAACACAGTGGCATCCAGAGTTTTATTCCCCAGGGTGAGAAGCAGAACAGAGAGGTGCTACTACTAGCTGCAATCTAAAAGTACTATGGTTTAAGGGATGCAAGTCCAACCATTGCCTCTTCCTCTCCAGTGCAAGCCAACATCACTTTGTCTCCTCTGCTTTGCCCCTGGCTCTGTCCCCAGAGGAACTTCTAGCTTGATCAGAATGGATCCTGAAGTTTTGTAATATGGAATCAGGACAGAGGTATAAACCGAGTGGGAGAGACTGATGATAGGGTGGAGAAAAACTGAACAGAAGGAGGAGAGAGGGAAACATTCATTGGTAGCAATTAAGAGAAATCAGCATGAACTAAAAAAAAAAAAAAATAATAATAATAATAATGGTAGGAAGAATACAAAAGTGATGCAGGGAAAGTCTGGCAGGTATTAATTGAAACGCTGTGACTTTATGTACGGATTTGAACAAAAGACTGAGAATGGCATCTTAATAACTTTTCTGTAAAGACAGCTGGTGCAGGAGCCACTGCTGGAGCACCCCCCATGTGACACTCTCAGAATGGAGGTGCGGCTTCGCTCTGTTGCGGGCAGTCTTGGCTACTGAGCATGCGCAGCTGGGGAATTGCACTTGGCTGCTGGAGGCTCGCTGGCCTGACACCATGCACTTCCATGAGGGCATTGCACACCAGAGACGGGTCAACCTGGGCTGAGGGCGTATGCCTGGCCTCCTTTTAGTAGTGCACAAGCAGAGGTTCTCGTGCTTTGGGCTGGAACCTGTGCTGAGACAGGATCGATCACCATTCAACTTCTCTGCCCAAAGCTATTCGCTCACCCTGGGCATCGCTCACATCCTGCGAGAAAATCTCTATTTCAGATATATATATTTTTTTTCCTGGAAGCTGACACATGACACAAATTATAAGGTAGCTTGGGATACCTTAGATTAGATAAATGGTATTCATGGATTTATCCATGCAATGTTTAGGAGAGTCTAATACAGGTACTGGAAACCCAGCAGTGAATAACATTTAAAATATTCACAGATTAGAGAGAAAGCCAAATCTGCAAGACCTAGGTGCAGCATAGTTGATGTTGTGATATTGACATACACTTTTTATGAAGGTACTGAAAATGCAAAAGCTCTTTGTGGGCCCTGAATTGGTTCACAGAGCAGTTGATGCTTGAGCAGATGAATAGGCATTTGAGTATTTCATAAAGAAAAAAAAAAAAAAAAAAAAAAAAAAAAAGGAAGAAGATACATCAGGGAAAGGAGCAAACAGGGAAAGACATGTAACATTGGAACATCTGCTCCTCTGGTGAATTGCTAGTAGTTTGATGTGCGGTTGGAATTCTGGATGGTGATAGGATTGAGTGGTTAGCAAATCCAGCTAGTGCTGAATATTACCAAAAGACATTAGGAAAACATCATAGGTTGTTTGAGAATTTACAGTAATGGTGGGATTAAGCACTGAGCTTCATGTTTGCTAGGAAAGCACTCTATATCCATAGCCCTTTTTATTTTTATTTGGAAACAGGATTTCATCAAGTTGCCCAGGTTGAACCTGAACTTGTGATTTTCCTGCCTTAACATCCCTAGTAGCAGGGATTACAAGTGTGCACCTGTATGGCTGGCCTAACATCATAGGATTTTTCTGGAGAGGAAGTGATATAGGCAGAATCTACTTTTGGTTGTTTTTGACATTTGGAAATCTAAGCATGTAAACAACATTTACTGGTACAATGCCTTGGCTCTGGTCTTCAAACTTATGCGTGATCTGACTGGATTCTTGATGATCCCAAGGAAGACTTCGCACAGGCTTAACTGATTTAGAACCTCTGAGAACCGGGGCCAGGGATATGAATTTTTAACCAGTGTTCCTAGACACTTTTGCAGCCAGGATTGTTTGTGATGGTGGTTCTTCAGGAAACTGCACCTGTAGACATCTCAGAGGTAGAAATAAGCCATGAGAAATGGAGGCAATAATAGCCCAGCTGATCACAGCGTGTGAAGCAGGCGAGAGATGCTAATGGCTCTGCTGGGTCAGGAATCTCTCTGGTAGAGGCCTGAGTGTCAGTGGGGCTGAAAAAGAGACTATGGCAAAAATGTTGCTGCTGCAACACTGGAGAACAAGTGGGCAATTTTCTGGATGTGTTTCTACTGCAGTCTTCCTGATTGTGATGAACACAAGCCTCTATCCCTGGTCTTTCAGGAAACCCCATGCACTCGATGACCTGTTAATTTCACTTGAGAAGGATGAAGTGAATTTATCTACAACTAAGGACTCTGCAGTCTTACACATGTAACTGTTTCTGATTGGAATCCTCATGGGAAAAGCTCTGTGCTAATGCAGACTGGAATTATTATTTTAAACACACAATTTGTGATAAAACGTTGTGGTAAGTTCTGGAGAATTTTGTGATGGAAACTTCTTATGATTGAAAATAACCGATAGAAATACCATGAGCTTGCAAACTATTTCTCAGTTTATAAAATGCTTTCTAGCACTTTATCTTTTTTATTTAATAACTATATCAAGTGCCTAAGTGATAATCCAGGAAAGTATTTTTTTGCAGATAAAATTGTTGACAACTCATTTAAGTTTAAATTAATTATTTAAAATTATATGTCAGCAAATGAAAAAGTTAGAGTTTAAATTTTGTTCTTTTGGCCTCCAAATTAAGGCTTTCACAGGCATTCTTGGAGCCCTTTTGTGTTTGCTTCAATTAAATCAGTGATTCTTGATATTCAGGAATTTCTTTTATTGACATAGAATACTTACAAATATTCAGGGGTACAGTAAGACAATTCTATATGTTTATACAATATGTAATGATCAAATCAGGGTAAGCAACATTTATGACTCCTCAAACATCAATTATTTCTTTGTGATGGGAAAGTTGGACCTCTTGCAATTATTTTGAAACATATCACAGATTGTTGTACAGTATAATTACTCTATGAGGCTACAGAATGCAGAACTCGTTTTCTTATCTAACTGAATTTTATTGTACTTTATCTACCTTCTCTCCACTCCCACATTTATTCTCTTGTCATACCCCCTTCCCAGTCTCTAGTGACCACTGTTCAACTCTCTTCTGTGAAATCAACTATATAATTCCCACAAATGAGTGAAATCATGCACCATTTTTCTTCCTGTGCCTGGCTTATTTCACTTAACGTGATGTCTGCCAGTTCAATTCCCTTTGTCTCGAATGACAGGGTTTCATTTACCTTATGGCGGATTAATGTCCCATGGTGTGTATACACCACAATTTCTTTGTCCACTCATCTGTTGATCCTGTATCTGGGCTATTGTGAATAGTGCTGCAATGAACACAGAAATGCAGGAGTCTCTTCAACGTACAGATCTCATTTCCTTTGTATCTCCACAGTGGGACTGTTGGACATGGTAGTTCTGTTTTTAGTTTTTAAATGAGTCTCCATACTGTTTTCCATAATGGATGCACTAATTTACATTTCCATCAGCAAGGTATAGAAGTTGCCTTTCTTTGCATTCACACCAGCTTTTGTTATGCTTTATCTCTTTGATTAGACCCACTCTCTAATTGGGGTGAGATGACACTGTGGCTGTGATGTGCATTTCCATGATAACTGGTGATATCATCCATTGTTTCTTATACTTGTTGGCCATTTTGTTTCTTCTTTTGATGATTGTCTATTTATGTCCATTACCCATTTTCAAATATGATGACTTGTGGATTTTTTTTTTTCTTTTTCTGTGGAGTTGTTTGAGTTCTTTTATATATTCTGAATATTAATCCTCAGTCAAATGAGCAGTAATTATTTTCTGGTGTTTTAATCTCCATGGCTTGTACTATCTTTTTTACTTATTTATTTCAAAGTTCTTTTTTCACTTGCCTTGAATTCAGTCCTATATTTTCCTAGTTATCTTGATTTAGTTTTTAGTTATATTGATTTAGTTTTTTTATTTCACTATCACGAAAAAGCCCATAACATTCCCTTAAATAAACAAAGCTGTTTGTGTTCGGTTCATAACCTTTTCTCATTCTTGATGTTGATTATCAGCACTTTTAATTACTCTTAATGATCTTTCAAAGGTGCCATTTCAGTTTAACAATCTCTGAACTACATGTGTTGCCTTCTAATATCTTTTTGCTCTTATAACTATTAAACTCTTCCTACTTTCTTCTGATTTACTCCTTTATTTAAAATGAAAGTTTCTTTTGAAATATGTATTTTTTTCTAGATGCTTAAAGCATTTCTCCCTTAATTATTAGAGTCCAGGAACATTCCCTCACATGTATAGACAAGAATCTCTTTCAGTGTAAGAACAAGCTTTTTGTCGGCTGGGTCATTTGTCTTCTTTTATTCCTTTAATAATTGCTTTCTGTGCATTTACCTCATTCTTTTCTTACAGTGCCATATTATATGAATAATGACTTCCCTATATATATCAACTATATCTTATCTTTCCTTTTTTGTATCTGGGATTGAACTCAGGGGCACTCAACCACTGGGCCACATCCCCAGGCCTTTTTTGTATTTTATTAGAGATAGGGTCTCACTGAGTTGCTAAGTGCCTCACCATTGCTGAGGCTGGCTTTGAACTCGCAATCCTTCTGCTTCAGCCTCCCAAATGCTGGGATTACAGGTGTGCGCCACCACGCCCCGGCTCCTTCTTTCTTTTTGCTATACTCTGGGAGTTTGCATTGGTTTCTAAATGACAATGTTTTCCCCCATTAATAAGCATTTTGGTATGCATTGAGAGATAATTTGTTGATTTTTCAAGAATTTTCCCATTCTTCCCTTTCTCCCCTCCTTCAGAGACCCATCAGCTATTATTTTAATCAATTCAACATCTGCTTAAATATTTTAACTTAAAAAGTCTCGCGTTTTTTTTTTTTTTTTCTATTTTCTTAGCTTTCTCTTATCTTCTGAGCTTCTATTTCTCTTTACATTTCTTGAATATTGTGTTACTGTTGTTATTAGTTCATATTTCTAAGGATCTGAAAAGATCAATTTCAGTGATAATCTAGACTTTTTCTGCTGCGTAGAAGACATCATATTTATTTCTTTGGCCACAAGACCCTCCAAAGGTGGGACTGACAACAGAAGCCAGGGGAGACCACACACATCTTTCCCTTAGAGATAGCCCACTGCAAATGAGGACTGGGGCAAAATCATTCCACTTATCCTCTCTTGGTTTAGGAAGCTGGTAGAGTTCCCTGTGTTTAAAGTACAGTACAGGATGACTGCTCCATCAACAACTGATCTGCCTTTAGCTTCTGATTATAAGACTTGGGTGGCTATATTTTGTTCTAGCTCTAATCAGTGGGACACAGGACAGAGGTTAATTAGAAGGAGAAATGTGGGAATTTCATTTTTTCCCCTCAGTGGTAGCTCTGAGTTAGGTGGGCTATTACCTCTACTTCTTGTATTTTTTTTTTCTTTTAACAAAGTGACAGTAATAAGTTCTTTATTTTCAGTAATTTATTTAAGTATAAATGGATTATTATTACACACCAATCAGAACACAAAACATGACTAACAGGATTTAACCTAAAAATTCCTGTATGCTATCTACATGAGACTTCATTTAGAGCTAAGGTCACTTTTAGTAACAGTGAAGGAATGAAAAGGATATTATATGAGAATATGAAAAAGAAATCAAAGATGGCAATAGTTATATTATGCAAAACAATTAAGCAAAAGTTATGGGAGATAAAATGCTTAAGTGAAAACAGTTTTTTTCAAGAGACAAACTAAAATATTACAGAAGGATAAAAAAGAGACCACTCTCTGAAACACTACAGTAGTAAATACCTGTGTAACCCACATTATACTTCCCAAATACAGAAAGGCAATATTGAGAGAATTGATAGAAATAGAAAGCAAAACAGTAATATTTGGAGATACCTCCCTGATGCAATGTTATAGAAAATAGAACCAGGCAGAATGGTATTCAGGGATTAGAAGAGTCAAAACTATTATAAACCAATCAGACTGACAGAGTCAATCTTCCCAATAACTCATGAAATATTCTCAATAGACCAGCTTAAAAGCACAAAAATATTAATGAATGATAGAATATTGAAATTACTTTCTAAATATAATATAGTAAATCAGAAATCTAAAGGGGAAGTGATATGTAAAACTCCACAAATTTGCAGCAATAGTGCACTCTTAAACATGGTCTTGTTCAAGAAAAGGAAGGTAAAATTAGAAGCTGTGTATACTACCCAAATGAGCTAAAGTCTCCATGTGATATCTATCAAAATTCCAATATTAGTTTTTCTGAAAAAAATTCTATGAAATCACAAGTGTTTATGAGTAATTAAAAAAATATTCAAACTAGGAACAAATTTGGAATAATGCTTTCTGATTTTAAAACATAATAAATCCTCAAGTATTCAATGGATTAATACTGACATGAACTTAGACAAGTAGACATATGGAAAAGAGCAGAGAGCAAATCCTTACTTATAAAAGTGAATCAAAACATATTTACACACCTATAATTATTAAATCATTCAGTAGAGCCAATAAGGGAAGCAATCCAAAGGCCCTTTCATATGTGTGGATGAAAGCAATTTGGAAGAAACCATGGAATGTTTTCCATTTTTACAAAGATGAGAAATTTTATAGCATCCACACAAAGATTAATCTTGAAGACATTATGCTTACTCAAATAACCACCCATAAAAAGCCAAATCCAGTGTGATTCTACTTAAACGAGACTTCTAAAGTAATCAAACCCCTTGAACAGAAGGAATGGTGTTTGTGAAGGAAGAGACAGAAATGAGCACCTGTTTTTCATGAAAATTTCCCTTTAATTTTGTGAGATGTAAACTTTCTAAAAAGATGTTGTGAAACAACTTAAATGAACACTACTAAACAACATATTTAAAATATTTAAAACAGTATGCTTAATTTTATGTGGTCTTGATTGCATTTAATTTTTAAAAAATACATAAAAGATAAACAGAATTGTAGAAATCTTTAGAACCTTCCTTAAAATGCTGAAGTCTTTATCCTAGACAAAAGAACAGTTTTATCAATAAATAGATGATAAGCATACCAGTAATTCTAGCTGCCAGGCAGGCAGAGGAAAGAGAATTGCAAACGTGAAGCCAGAAGCCAGTTGGAACAACTTAGCAAGAACCCAGAAAGACCTGGTTTCTGTAGTTCTCCAACATCACATCTGTATATTAATTCTGCTGATCAGGGTCCAGTCATTCTCATTCCTCTTGAGGTAATCAGTTGCCACATCCCTGAATGTCAGTGGTTCCCTTCCTGGATTTCACGCTGCCCAAAGCTCTCCCTGTGGAGCAAGGAAGCTTGAGGCTCCTCCTGAGCACAGGAGAAGCAGTCCAGACATGGATCTCAAGAATGGCAGACTTCAGAGACAAAGGCCACACCATGTTACCTTTCTTATAAAAATAAATCATTTTTCTATCATTTCATATTTTTATTCCTTACCCTGAATTCATATTAAACATGCAATATGTTTTAGATGAATTTTAATTGCTGGAGAATTAAGTTGGCAAGAGATTTGCAACACACTGTACTTCCGTTACAGCTACAACTCCACCAGGCCTCTGTGTGCATATGGCAAACACTGAGGTGGAGAGAAAAAGGAAAATAGACATTGGAAATTTGTGTGACTGAGATTAATTTAGATTTAAAAAAATAGATAACATTTCCTGGGCAGTTCAGGTTTACAGAAAAAAAATTGCAAGGATGTTTCCTTGCAGGAGCCCTAATTAAGGAGATAGCTAAGATTGCGGTTAGCTGTGAGCCATAAGCATTACCACCTTCCATGGTCTAGCGAGACTTGGCCCGGGACATTGCGAATCGGGTCGGCGCCATTTGCATGATCTCACGGGACTTGGGCCGGAACATTGTGGATGGGGTCAATGCCATTTTGGTGGTGGTGGTTTGGAGGAGTGTGGATTGCAGGTAGGAGTTGTTGTTGGAGCAGGAGAGAGAAGCTTGCAGAATAAAGAGCCTGTTTGTTTCCAGTCCGCCTCTGAACTTATTCCCGTGGCGTTGCTGCTCCAAGTGGCCATCGCTTCAGACAGCAACAGGTGGTGGCCCGCACGGGGAATTCGACCGGCAGGTAAGAACTGAAAATGGGAGCGAAAATAACAAAAGGTCAGATAATAAAAGCCACGGATGAGTTTTTCGATATTGTGGACTCAGTGGATAGTGAGGAAAGTGATCAAGAAAGCATAGCCTCTGAGTCAGTTAATACCAATGAGAAGAGTAGTGGTGTAAATTCAAAAGTAAGAGCTGCAAAAGCCATCAGAAACTTATTGAAATTAGCTGAAGAATATGCACTCTCCTTAGAAGCTGAAATTCAGGATACCAGTAAAAGTGATAGTAGTGAAGAGGAATCAAAAGGTGATTCTGGGAGCACAGTCTCCAGTAAAAAGAACAAAAAGAAATTAAAAAAGAAAAAGGACCATCAAGTAGAGGAACCACTTGTGTCCTCTACTCCCCCATGAGTGGAATCCATTACAGAAAATATGAACGGTATTACTAGGCGTTTGCAAACCCTAGAAACAGAAATAAAAAGTCTTTCTGAGCGCTTATGTGCTCTCGAGGGTAACTCACAGATACATTGGGAACTGCCAGTATTTGGAAATGAAAATGAACAGAGGGTCCACCAGTCAGTAGATTTCAAAACAATAAAAAATCTCAAAGAGACAGTAATGATGTATGGGCCCCAAGCTTCTTTCACATTGAGTATGCTGCAGTCTGTTAACATCTTTAACTTAACCCCCTCAGACTGGAAAAGTCTATGTAAAGCAGCATTAAGTGGGGGGCAATACTTGGTTTGACGATCGCAATTTCAAGAACATTGTATAGAAACAGCTAAAAGAAACGCAGCTGCAGGGTTTGGAGACAATAATGTAGAAATGCTCACAGGAGAGGGACAGTTCGCACACTCACAGGCTCAAAAATATTATGTCCCAGGTGTATATGCTCAGATATATGCAGCTGCCTTAAAGGAATGGAAAACTTTACAAGGACCTGGGGATCTACAAGGTAGCTTGTCAAAAGTGATTCAAGGACATAATGAGCCGGATGCTGACTTTGCTGATCAACGTTTGAGAACTGCAGGTAGATTGTTTGGAGACGTTGATCAATCTATGCCATTAGTTGTTCAATTAGCACACTAAAATGCTAATGAATATTGCCAGGAAGCCATCAGGCCATGGAGAAATAAAAAGGATCTTTCCATGTATACAACTATGTAAAGATATAAATGATGCCTTTGTCACAGGAAATGTGATTGCAGCTGCAGTGAGAGATGCTTCCCCTCAAAATTTCACAAGGGCTCAACCTAGACATTATAATCAATCAGGATATTCCAGGCAAAATTATCATAATCAATCAGGCTATTCTGGGCAAAATCCCCAAAGAGAAATAAGACCAAGCTCATACCGTGCCCCAGACCGCTGCCCCAGGTGTAAAAAGGGAAATCATTGGGCCAATAAATGCCATTCAAAATTTGACATCTATGGAAATCATTTGTCCAGGAATTCAAAAAACGGGGCACGGGGCCCAATGCCCCGGGGCCCACAAATGTATGAGGCATTGGAGGAGGAGTATCCTCAAGCATCCACTCAGATGCTTCCCTGACACAATCCCTACTACCCATCCACTCCCTCGCCAGAAGAACAGGAGGAAATGAAGGATTAGACCTCTGTTCCACTGCCCGAATAGTGTTAACACCTGAAATGGCGGTTCAACTGATTCCCACAGGATTTAGGGGACCTCTTCCCTCAGGGACTGTGGGACTTATTCTCGGGAGAAGTCCTAAAAGCTTATTAGGTTTGCAAGTGACCCCAGGTGTAATAAACTCAGACTACAAAGGGGAAATAAAAATAATGCTTAGCTCACCCCAAAGTATAAGTTCTGTTAATCAAGGAGATAGAGGTGCTCAGCTGCTTCTCCTTCCAAATTTACATAATTCATTTAAAATGAGTATGCCTCAAAAAAGGAACAATAGAGGATTTTGACCACTGAATCAAGACCCATGGCTTGCTGGGTTCGAGATTGTTCAAGGAGGCCTATGTGTAAAATAAAAATCCAAGGAATAGAGATGGAGGGACTTATAGATACTGGAGCTGACTCTTCCATCATTAATCTATGGCAATGGCCCAAGCACTGGTCTCTGCAAAAAGCTTCAACCAGTTTAAGAGGCTTGGGATATAATAACCTCCCAGAGAAAAGTGAGGTAATTTTAAAATGGGAGGATGATGAAGGCCATAAAGGAACATTTCAGCCTTATGTTTTACCTAACCTACCGGTTACTTTATGGGGAAGAGATATTTCGCAACAAATGGGAGTACACCTTGCAACCAAACCTGCAGATGTTAAATGTGAAAATCTACAGGGTAATCTTAACCCTAAAAAAAATCATTATCAAAAGGTACAGGGTAATCTTAACCCTAAAAGAAATCATTATCATAAAGGAAAAAAGATTTTTTTTTCAGGGCCACTGAGAAAATAATTTTGAAAATACCATGGCTTTCTGATAAGACCATGTGGGTCCCTCAGTGGCCCCTATCTAAAGAGAAATTACAAGCAGCCCACCTACTAGTTCAGGAACAACTAGAAGCAGGACATATAGAACTTTCCACCTCTCCCTGGAATTCCCCCATATTTGTGATCAAGAAAAAATCAGGAAAATGGCGATTGTTACACGATCTTTGTTAGCCGCCGGAAAGGGATTGCAGCCTGGAACGGCAGCGCCGCAGGAAGGAGTCCGGAGACAGGATGGAGACGAAAAAATTCTTTAATCTTTCTGTCTCTGTCTCTTGTAATTTCTAACACTACATACACACTCTCACAAGAAACCAAGCCACGTACTCTTACAAGAAACTACAATGTATCTATACAATAGCGATAACCCTGTCCTTTCTCTCTCTGGTCTCATCCCATGTGCCCGAGCAGGAATGGTGCTTGCTCGATCTGCTGAGTCACTCCTCAAATCTCTCGAGATCCTGGGCCAAGTCCCGTGAGACTACGGAAGGCGACAATGCCCAAAAATGTCGATCTGCTGAGTCATTGCTCAAATCTCTCGAGATCCTGGGCCAAGTCCCGTGAGACTACGGAAGGCGACGATGCCCAAAAATGTCTATGGCCCATAGTCTTAGAGAAATTAATAAAACCATGCAAATCATGGGCCCTACTCAACCTGGACTTCCTAATCCTGTAGCCATTCCAAAAAATTTCCATCATATTACTCTTGATATAAAGGATTCTTTCTTTTCTATTCCTCTACACCCTCTGGATACCCCAAAGTTTGCATTTTCAGTTCCTTCTATTAACAATAATGGCCCTGATCAGAGATATCAATGGAAAGTTCTGGCGCAGGGAATGGCTAATAGCCCCACTCTGTGTCAAATCTATGTAGATAAAGTTATTCAGCCTATCAAATATAAATACCCAGAGCTTATGTGCCTCCATTATATGAATGATGTTTTGCTTGCTCATCCTAATCAAAAAGTCTTATTCACTATATTTAGTGATATATCAGAAAACTTGAAATGATATTGACTAAACATTGCTAAGGAAAAGGTTCAAATTAGATCTCCAATATTATATCTAGTATTCCAAATATGGACACTTTTATTAGGCCTCAAAAAATATTAATTAATAAGGAGCATTTGGCCACTCTCAATGACTTTCAAAAATTATTAGGAGATATTAATTGGCTTCACCCTACACTAAACCTCACTACTGGCCAACTAAAACCTTTTATTTGACATCCTTCGCGGGGACCCTGATCCATCTTCACCGCGAACATTGACTCCTGATGCTAGGAAAGCTTCAAAGTTAGTAGAAAAAGCCATCGAAGGAGCTCATTGTGATAGATTTGATTTAACTCAACCGCTGATGTTGATTATTATTTCTTCACAATATACACCCACAGGAGTATTTTGGCAACAAGGACCTTTATTATGGACACATTTGCCCATCTCTCCTAAAAGTATAATTGAGTCTTATACCTCCATGGTGGCTAAACATATTCTTCAAGGACTTAAGACTTCTACTAAAATATTTGGCATTCACCCTGTTACTATTATTACTCCCTATTTATCACCACAGATTGAATATTTATGCTTCAATGATAATGATTGGGCTATAGCTAAATGCTCTACTTCTGCAAATTTTGATAATCATCTTCCTAAGTCTCCTATATTATCTTTTTGTATTAATCATCCTATTATATTTCCACAGGTAATAAAAAATCAACCTATTCCTAAGGCATTACATATATTTACAGATGGGTCCTCAAATGGTACTGCTGCAGTAGTCACTAAAAAAGAAAATATGACTTACATAACTACACACAAATCAGCTCAATTAGTGGAACTGGAAGCTGTGGTAAGAGCTCTGGAAAATTTTAGAGAGCAGCCCATGAACATTTTTTCAGATAGCCACTATATTGTACATGCCATCCCAAAATTAGAGTTAGCAGGACCAATAGCACCTCATACTCCAGCCTTTAAATTGTTTTATCAAATACAAAAACTTTTGTGGGCAAGAAAAGAACCTCTATTCATAGGGCATATTAGAGCCCATACCAACTTGCCTGGTCCCTTCCATGAAGGTAATCAAAAGGCTGATGCTCTTACCCAAACAATCGTTATACTTTCAGCGCTCCAGCAAGCTACTTTATTTCACTCCCAGTTTCACGTCAATAGCACCACCTTGCAGCATAGGTTTTAAATCACAAAGGAGCAAGCCAGAATAATTGTAAAAGATTGTAAATCTTGTATGACACATTTGCCCAATCCTCATTATGGTGTTAACACTAGAGGATTAATGCCAATCATTTGTGGCAGATGGATGTTATTCATGAGCCAAGTTTTGTGAAATTGCGATTTATTCATGTGACCATAGATACATGCTCAGGCATGATTTTTGCTTCCTTACATTCTGGAGAAAAAGTTAAAGATGTTACATCTCATTGTTTGCAAGCTTTTGCTGCATTGGGCATCCCCAAAATGCTTAAAACAGATAATGGCCCCGCATATACGTCCTCATCTTTCAAACAGTTTTGCGCAAAATTCAATATATCCCATAAAACAGGCATCCCATACAATCCTCAGGGTCAGGGCATTATTGAAAGAGCAAACCGCACACTGAAAATTATGTTATTAAAACAAAAAGAAGGAAATTGGAAAAGTCCTAGGGACAGATTGGCAGTTGCCCCGTTTACCTTAAATTTTTTAACTTTAGACTCTAATGGTTATTCTGCTGGAGACAGACATTGGAACCCACACCAACAACATAAACCTTTGGTTTACTGGAAGGATATTCTTTCAGGTACATGGAAGGGTCCAGATCCAGTATTAATTTGGGGGAGAGGATCTGTTTGTGTTTTTCCAAAGCACGAATCCTCTCCAATATGGATACCATCTAGATTAATAAAGCAGATACCAAATCATAAGGATCAAGATGAAGTTGTTGAGGAATTAAGATTAATAAAAAAGGTACAAAATCAAGAGGACCAAGATGAAGGTATGGAATGATTCCCTTAAAAGAGCCCTTCAAAATGTTACAACTTAAGTGTCATTCCTCCCAGCCGGGATGAAGAGATCTCTCTTTAGTGTGCACACATTGTATTTTTTCTTTTTTCTCTTTTTATATATGTCTTTTTGTCTGTGCATTTGTCTAAATTTCATGTAAATGTGATGTCACAAATATATGTTTGTAGGTTTGTACGTCTGTCCAGTGTGACTTCACAAATAACAAAACAACTTATGAATATATATATATATATATATATATATATGGATCCAAATAAGTTAAATTCACTTAAGTTTAAGAGTATTCAATTTGGGTAAATAATTTAATAAGTGAAGGTACCTTCAATTTTGATTTATAGGTGTCCCAGGGATTTCTCTTTAGCAAGAATATGACTAGTGCTGTATAACATGATATTTTGGTGTTTTGACATAAGAATGTTTATTTGTAATTAACTTTGTTTGTTTTATAGCTGATTAATTTGAGTTATTTCAACAGATAATTTCATGGAAGGTTACAAAGACTCTAGGGTTCCAGCTAACAAATTATTTTTCCAAAGTGCCTTTAGCTTTTCTTTAATCTATCTTTAATGCAGTAAATACCCTCAGTCTTTCTTTGTTTTGTTTTGAATATGATATTTTGCCAGGTTATGTTTGTGGGAGCTCAAGCAGCAATGTGTGCGAGCAGAAATCAATTTTAATTTTCTAATCTAATAATTCTAATTTTTAGTTTGACAACTCGCCTCTTGACTCAGTGCTGGATTAGCACTACCTTTCCTTTAATAATTGATGCTTGAGTCTCTAGGTAGCGGGCCCTGAAGATTTGCTGGTGGCATTGTCTAGACATAAAAAAGACAGCTGCTGTTACAGCTGCAAGGATCGCGGCTGCTGCAAACATCCCTGCTGCTCAAGCATCAAACAACCACACCAGCAGTGTGGCCTCTGCTCTGCATGCATGGGGCCTCCTAGATCAACGTGTTATAACAAGTGGACATTTTGATCTTTCATTGTTTGGGACTTTACGGGACAATGCCTTGTGAGCATTTGTCTAGTGAACTCAGTATGTTACTTGATAGAACTCATGGCAGCTGATTTATTTAAAGAATTTGATATGCTATGCAACTTGGCTCGTCAGCAGAAGGCTTATCGCCTTAAAGCCGCAGCATTTCCCCACAATTGGACAGCTGTAGTCATCATACACAATCGATCCTGAAGGGCGCCATTGGATGGCTGGTAACCAATGACGGGTAAGATCCCCAGAGGTGGACAATCTAAGACAGGCACAGTTGCACGGGACAGTCTCATGTGGCCGACATATCAACCTAAGACAGGAGTCAAGAGCACAACCTTGATTATCCGATGACGAGTAAGAATGTTGGTTGCACATCGACGTCCTAGAGCATCCCCTCTTTTAAAACAAAAGGGGAAAAATGTAGGAGCCCTAATTAAGGAGATAGCTAAGATTGCAGTTAGCTGTGAGCCATAAGCATTACCACCTTCCATGGTCTCGTGAGACTTGGTCCGGGACGTTGCGGATCAGGTCGGTGCCATTTGCATGATCTCGCGGGACTTAGCCCGGGACATTGTGGACGGGGTCAATGCCATTTTGGTGGTGGTGGTTTGGAGGAGTGTGGATTGCGGGTAGGAGTTGTTGTTGGAGCAAGAGAGAGAAGCTTGCAGAATAAAGAGCTTGTTTGTTTCCAGTCCGCCTCTGAACTTATTCCCATGGTGTTGCTGCTCCAAGCGGCCATCGCTTCAGGCAGCAACATTTCCTCTGGTTATTAATGTCTTATATTTATATGGTACATTTGACACAATGAAACAATATTGATCTGTTACTGTTACCTAATGTCCATATTCTATTGGGATTTCCTTAGTTTTCACATGATAACCCATTTTTTTTTTTTTTTTTTTTTTTTTTTTGTTAAAGGGTCTCACCTGGGATACTGGTATACATTTTAATCATGTCTCTTAAGTTCCTCTTAAATTGTGGCAGTTTCTCAAACTTTGCTTGATTTTGACAGCTTTGATAGTTTTAAGGAATTCTACCTAGATAATTTTAGAATATCCTTGTGTTGGGATTTGTCTATTTTTTTTTTTTCTTCTAATTTGACTGGAACTCTGAGTTTTTAGAAGGAAGAACACAGAGGTAAACTATTTGCCTCACACAGCATTAAAGGGCATACTGTCAATATATTTGTAACTGTTGACTGTGACCTGTCACCTAGTTGGGGTATGGACTTTGTCAGGCTTCTTCACGGTGACTCTTTCTTTTCTCTGTTTCCCTCTTTTCAAGGTGTGTTCCCTTGGAGGCCACCACATGGCCCAACCCACACTTAAGGAGTGAGGAGGTGTGCTTCTCGTCTCGGAGGGCAGAGTGTTTATAGAAGCCACATGGAATCTTTTCTGTGTGAAAGGTTTGTCTCACCTCCCTATTTATTTATTCATTCAATATTTTATTATTTTTAGTAAAATATCATGGGTGTTTATTTTCTACTTTGAGTTATAATGAAATATTAGGTTATTTTGTTCTTGGACTCTTCTTGTTTTGGTGATGAGGAGCTCTTTCAGTTAATTTCTGTGTCCCTTTGTCATACTCCCATACCCCACCAATGTAGTATTTTGTTTCATTTTCTTCCTTTCTTTTTTTCTCCCCCCCTCCTCCTCCTCCTCCTCCTCCTCCTCCTCTTCCCCCTTCTCTTTCTCTTTCTCTCTCTCAACTATTCCTGGGTGGTTCTCCAAGCTCATCTCATATGTTTTCAGATCCAGTCTCAGAATCAGTTCTTTCTCTATGGAGATGGTTCCTGTTTTTAGAGAACAGAATTAGAAACCAAGATCTAAGTGCTAGGTATACTCTTTGCTATTAGGCATTAGGGTTTGTTTGTTTGTTTGTTTGTTTGTTTGTTTGTTTGTTTGTTTTACAGTTTCTCACATATGATAGGCAAAAAATCTATATGTAGTCACAGATAAGGGAATAGTCCAGTTCTGGGACTGTGAGCATTTGTGTTGTCTATTCTGCTTCCTATACAAAGCTGACTGCAGCCAAACTAAGGCTTAGTGTCAGAGGTGGTGTTCCTTTAAAAATCACAGCTTTTTTTTTTTTTTATTCCAGTTCAGAATCTGCCCCAAGAATGGCAGTAATGCAGACTGGAAATCACCCTTCCTGAGGAGAGCTCATATGAGTACATAGGAACTCTCCATACAATTTCATTCATTAATTCTTGCTCAATATGTACTGTCTTTACAGGCCTTTGAGCTCCAACCTCACAACCCCAAATGCTGGCTTCTTTGATTCTTGAATATTCTTCTTAATATTCTTATTCTTGCTCTTCTTGGTCTGTACCTTCTGTAGTTCAGGTGGACTCTGTGTCTTATTAATATGTTCTTCACTTCACTTTTCCTCTGAACACCCCGCTGGCTTCTTGAGGTCTTGCTTCCTTCTGCTGTTGTGGCTGTGTCCTCCTGCACAGCTGCAGAAGGTGGGGGCCAGTGATACATGCCCAAGCTTAGCAATGTGCAGGGCATTGGCTGAAGTTAGCATGTTGTGCAGCGGGCATGCCTTTGCAACAGGGACATTAACTTTATTCCAGATTAGAATGAGCCCCTCCCTGGAGAGCTCATCTAAAGGGAAAGCTCTGACAAATAGCTGAGAGTTTCTTTGAGCTTTTTATATCTCTACTTTAACCATATTCATGAAAAAATTGAAATATGAATTTATAAATCAGGACCTTGGGTCAGAAGAACAGTTTTCCATTTTGGCGTTTTTGAAAAAGGGATAGAGCATCAGAATAATCTTTCACTTTGTTTGTATTTACATACTTTTAATCTGCTACTTTTGAAATCCCTGAACATTCTTAAGCATTGAATTCTAGTTTCACATAAAAAATAGTGGGCGAGCTATGCCCCCACCTTGCCTTTGAACAAACCGTCTTTGGGCAATGTGTTGCTTTCTACATGAAAGATCTTTCTAAAATGCAAATGTGACCCCCAGCGTTCCTACAGGAGAATGTTCCCATCGCCTCTGGGATGCAGCCATGCACACCTCTTCAGGGGTGTCTTCTTCTGCATGTCCGTGTATAGTTTTCCCTGACTATGTGCTCCTCCTTGCAGTGGGCCACATCTCTTCTCATCTGTGTCCGTGCCATGCCACCGTGCTGCTCTGTGTTGAAGAGTTCCAACAGCTCAACTTCTCGTCCTGATCGTGCCAGGTACCAAGTGCATGACATTGAGCAATGCCAGTGAATTCTATGAGCCTCATTCTTTTGCCAGCTGTAAAATGGGGACAATAATATTGGACCTGTGCTGTTCTTAGATTTTAATGAGATCACATTATGTTGAACATTCATCACTTATTCATCACTTAGATGAGAGCTGACATGTATAGGCAGTTCATAAATGCTCTTTTGAAAAATTTTGAATGACTTAATATTAAGAGATATTCTTCCCTCTTCCCAAAAGCAATGATCCAAAGTTGGCCTCTTCTGTCAGTCTTGACTGAAGGGGCCCTGTTACTTATCTTAAAATCCCCAGGGATTGTCTCTGTTTCTTGACTATGTTTGCCATTGGAATGTTTATTCATATAGAGAATATTAATTATTTTTGTCAGCTTGCGCGATTAAATAAATTTATCATTATTATTTTTACTTAAGATAATATTCAAGTCTAAGTCTGAGGAGAAATCAACCATCCTCATCTAGACTCTTGGGTCCCCAAAGGTGTGGTTACTGATCCTTCCATTTCCTGGGTCAGAACAAATGTGAGGTTTCCTGCCTCATCATTTGCATAATGCCATGGGGCCATTTCACATGGATTTTTTTCTCATATTTAAATTCTTACTGCATTGGAGTATTCTTCGTATGTTTTATACAAATGCAACTAAAATGCTTGCATATTTGGCACATGAGGAATTCCTTAGTTTCTGATCACCTTTTCTTCCTAAAATCTCATTCTCAAGCTCTACTTCCTTGAAACACATGGTGGTCCCCCAAAGTCTTTAGTTTCATAGGAAATTGTGGGTCCGGCTTCTGTTCCATTGTACCTGTGAGACACAAACCATCTCATGCATGTCAAAAGTACATAAACCACAGCTGACTGAACCAAGGTGACTCTCAAACCACCTCAGTGACTGTCCTGGGGAAAAATACAAAGCTGTGTGTGTGTTTTTTTTCCCTGGGTTAGCTATTAATTAATGATTGCACAGTCATCATGTCAGGGGTATGCATCATATTTTATTAAGCACAGTACTACAAGGCCTGAAACTCCCTCTGGCTTGATGTTAAACACTCAGGCTCCCAACCTACATGAGGGATCAATTAGTTTTGTAACCTCCATTATATCGTTTGATCTCTCTTGGTTGTTCTGCGAATCCTGGGGTATCTCTGAGTTCCTCTCAGAGGATCTGCAAGCAAAGTTAAAAACTGTACTCACACTAACACTAACATTATTTGTCATTTCCACTCTAAGTCTCTCATTTCTATACAGTGGAATTCCCCAGAGGATACATTGAGACCGCAAAATATTGAATACAAAAGCAGACAGATGTAAGGATATGTCAGTTTTTGAGGTCAAGCATTAAAGAAACTTACAAAATGCAAGACAATAGAAGTCTTCTCAGTAAATATCTGTTGGTAAAACCAATTTTCATAAAATATGTTTGTATGGGTTTATAATTATTTCAAATGACAATAACTAACTTTATTTTTAATTTTTGTGATGCAGCAGTTATTTATAGACATAACCTATATAAAGAAATGTCTTAAAGATCCTCAATAAGTTTTTAGTGTAAAGGAACTCTTAGCTTTTATACATGTACTTATCTCTGGGTTTTGTGTGAAGATCATATAATATAAAGCACTTTGTGAACTTCAGTATTCATCATAATAATAGATGATATTATTCTTATTAGCATTAATTGTGGAAGGGTCAAAGATTTTGACTCCCAGTGGAAATAATTTAAATCAAGCTCATGGTTTCCTTCTTTCTGCGGCGATCCTTCAGCTGAGTGGCAGATGGGAAGTGATGCTCAGTGATCAGAGTCGTGCGTATGACATGGGTTTTCATTGTTTCTTGTAGCTTGAAGGGACCTGTTCCGTCAAGCTGCTGTAGGCTGATTGTGTTTTTAATGATAGTCATTTAAACTTTAAATCTAGTTTGTTTCCAGTCAAAACTGTTTCTTAAGTGTTAATTATTTGTCTATGCATTCTAAATATGAAGTAAAGCCTGTGACATCTCTCCTTGAAGATCTTGTGATCTAACAAAGGAGATGTGCATATTACTGGATTATCTCAGCACAACCCAACGAATGAGAGGTAAAACAGAACGACAGTGGGAATATAGGGCAGAGCCTGTACTGTTAGATGAGGAATGTCAGGGCAGGGCTCCTGGGGGAAGTGACAGCTGAGCTTGGAGGGATGATAGAGTCATCCATATAAAACTGTGAAAGGGACGGAAAGGAGAATATCATGAGTGAGGCAGAACACAGAGCATCACAAGGCATCAGACTGCATAATACATTCTTGAGCTCCTCGGAGAACAAGATACTTGAGGTGGCTAAAGCGAAAAGGGAGAAAGATAGATTAGAGACCCAGGGTAGAAAGTGAACAACGAGGCCCTGGGAGCCCGAATCCAATCCTCTTTGTCAATGGGCTTTGCTAGAGGGTTTGAGGAAGTTGTTAGAATGGAAATGGACTCATTTGTATCAACCCTAACATGAACACACACATGCATAGAGTCAGGAGGTTGTGAGGAAGAGCTTTTGTTAATGATGGCCTCACAGTAACTATCATAAAAGACTGTCAGAACCACAACCTTGCACAAAGGCCGTCATAACCTCACACAAACCGTCTTTCTACAAGGGTATCTGCCTGGTAACTTTCTGTTCCATCTTGAACTGTTGCCACCCTTGTCATTAATCTTTGTAGCCAAGGATTATTGCTTTAAAATATCTTACATAACCCTCCTCATTTCCTCTTTATTTTTAGTGTGTTTTTTTAAGATTTATTTATTTTAATTAGGTATATATGACAGCAGAATGCGTTTTGATCCATTGTACACAATTGCAGCAGCACAACTTTGAATTTCTCTGGTTATACACAATATAGCGTCACACCATATGTACAGTCACACATGCATCTAGGGTAATGATGTCCCTCATTTCCCCTTTAGAAACTTCCCTTTGCCTCACTTGCCTTGAGTATGGCTGTAGTTTACTATAGCATGTGTATTTTCATTACAACACTCCAAATAAATGTCATTATCCAAGGGAGAATCCCTCTCTAATTGTTACCCAGTTAGGTAGGACGGTAAAAGTCATATGTAGAAATATTAATGCGTCCTCAAATGTTCTGTGAAAGTTTGGTACTCTGTGGCCTAAATCCTCCTGTTACTGAGAGGATTGACCTTAGTTTTGCTAAGTGTAGTTAAAGATCACATCTCATTTCCTAGTTGCATCAATTAGTCTCATAAACAATAAAAACCAACAAACCAATCAGTAAAAGGCAGTGTGAATGGTTCTATCTAGCACGAATTCTGGAAGTAGGCCAAATACCCCATGATCTTCTTCCCCCAGAACTGTAATCTTCATCAAGTCAGGGGCTCCCTCATGCAGGTCACCAGAAAGCTGCTGCAAATCTAAGTGTGAAGGCTTTACACAGTAGGTTCTAAAGCAGGAACAGCGTCTTTCCCTCATGTAACTCTCTTTTGTCCCAAATGAAAGTAATTTCTAGTAGTTACCTTGTAGAACTTGTTATTTTCCTAGACATGAATGATCACCTATTCCTACTTCTAGTGATTTATATTGGGGTGGGGTTGGGGGCTGGATTCAGTCCTAGCTAAATAAAAATGTGATTCTGGAAGCAGTGAGGGGGAGAGGATTAGATGATAGGTAGGCTTCCGTGCTCCCTGCCTGCCAGTCTAGCTCCAGAAGAGACATCCAGCCATCTGACCCAACAGGCAGCCTACTCCACTTGTTACAATGGATTTTGACTCTGATTCCCACATCCTGGCTTTCCTGCTCAGGGGCTGGAATGTCTCCAGGTTTCCTGGTTAGATTTAACACCTGCACTTTTAGCTCCCTCCAGCTCACTGTGCATGCATGCGCCCAGCACTGGATTGGCCCTTCTCCAGATTCTACCATTTGGCGTCAACTCCTCTGTTGCCGGCACCCTGGCCCCCTTTCCATCTTTGAAGGCCTCCTGCATTGACTTCCCGAATCTTTACTCAATCACATAGATTGGTTGCATATGCATTTTAGCCTGGGTTGTTTAATAGATTTCACTAAGTATCCATGAGACGTCCCCAAACCTGCAGGATTTTGTTGAGATGAGTATTCCAATCATGTTTCTCATCTGTCCTCTTTTGAAGAATTGATCCTGAGGAAAAACAAAACTTTACAACTGCAGAGTGAACCTTGGTCTTTTCTGCATCCAGTTGTGGAAAGTGCTTCTCAAACAGTGGTGCTTGTCGCATCAGCACACTTGGGAATGCTTGGTACACTCAAGGCTGTGCTTGACCCCCCCCCCCCCCGCAAGGGCCCCCTGCTGATTCTGATACGATTTCAAATTGGAGAACCACAAAAACACAAAAGTCAGAAATCTGAAGTTAAGCAGAGTGATTTTGGCTCAAGTAACAAAACGTCCTGTGCGTCTCTTATAGTTGAAGAAAGAACAGTTAATGAAGATAAATAAGCTCTCTGATGAAGATTAAACATATTTGCAAAGCACTGAGCTTAATTTTGTTACTTATTAGGAATATAATTTTGTCCTCATGTTTTCTCCTCCTCATCTTTCTGAAAGTTATTTATAATATTTTTTAAATTACTGATTTAATGTATATCCTAGCCTCTCTCTCTCACCAGTAATTTTACATGTTTTTGTAATCATCACAGTAACCGTGTATGGTAGGTATCTCTGTCCTTTCCTTGAAGAATGTTTCATCCAAGCAATGAGTCTTTGAGAAAAAAAGAGCCAGATTGAAAGCAGACCTGCTTAGTTCCTAGTGATGCTGCCTCTCTAGTCTTATATCCTGCTTCCCAATTAGCTTCTGAGGAGCATCCTCAGGACTACAGGTTAGAACCCTAATTTAACTAATTTTTTGTTTAAACCGTGATTTAATCCTAGCTTTCTCCTCAACACCTGCATTTCTACTCTCTGACACCCAACTGTTTTGTCTTCAAGGTGCACTGTCTACCAATGATTTCCCACGTTACATTCTCTCCTTTCCTGCTTCTCTGTCTTCTCTTGGTGGAGATTCATGCAGCTAGTATTCCATTTCCTTAAAACTCACTTTTCTTCAGAGTGAAAACGATGGCCGCCTTTGCCAAGTTTCACGGCTGCGGGATTGCAGTTGAGAAATATCACCGTCTGTTCATATCCTGCCTGAGAAATGCTCTCCACTTGGTACTGATGGTGGCTGCAAATGGTCTCAGTTAGCAGGACTGTGTGGCTTCATTTTTGGTGCACAATGTCACAACATAAAATGGGCATCGTTTCTGGTGCTGCACACATGTTTCTAGTTCCTACTTCGGAATATCTTGAGTAGGATGTTGGCGCTGCACAGTCTGGGTAACAAGCAATTCTATTTCCAAATGCTTCTAGAAGGAAAGAATGGCTATTTTTTTTTTTTCCTGAAAAAGCCAATTCTAGGATCTGTATCAGAATGAAAGCCAGCATTTTCTAATTGTCTACTATAAGTAAACACTGTGCTATATGCTTTTAATATATTGTCTTGATTATCTACAGCTGTCCTTCAAAATAGATATCATTGCACCATTTCACAGATGAGGGTAGTACAGTTAGATAATATAACTGGTTTCTCCAAAGTAATACAACTACTAAATAGAGACTTTTATTACTACCAGATCTCTCTTATTACAATTTTTCTGTGCCATGCTGAATAGGAAAGCTGTGAGTGTTTATACACTAAAGATTTTCATTGCAATGCAACTGATGTAAGGCCACGTGTGTGTGTGTGTGTGTGTGTGTGCGCGCGCGCGCGCGCGTGCATATTTTATGTTTTAGACACTGATCTTATTCCCAACTAAGTAATTATGAATAGTCTTTGGAATGTTAACACTCAACTTAAACACCCCCACTACATATACAGAATTAGTATGTGTCTAGTGAGAGAGGAAAGGGGAGCATACATTTATTCATTAATTTCACTGTTTTATACTCACCCACTTATTATTCATCAAATAAATATTAAGCACCTATTAGGTAATGCATTATGCAATGAGAATAGATAAGGAAAATAGCAACCCTGCGAGTCTTTGACTTCTCCATGGTTCAAGTAAATTTTGTATTTTACATTCAAGATTATCAGGGACTAGCTATTTCAGAGGTTAAAGTCAATTCAGACTTAATTTTGCCATATTAACTGGATCTATGTCTTTAATTACTGTAACTTTCTGAGTTCATTTGCTCACCTGTCAAATGTAACAAACAACCAAGTTGCATTTTCTCAAAGTGAGGATCGAATAAGGTAACCTATGTGAGAACAGCTTGCAATCTCCAAAGTATGAGGAAATATTCATTCAGTATATTATTGATAACATTTTCTTTTTCTACATAATTATCATCACTGATATTTTTAAAAGATCATGTGACCTATAAGCACCTATTACTGAAAACCCAATGAAGTCTACTACTTCACCTTCTTCACTCAGAAAATGGGTTCCATTGTAGTTTTAATTATATTTTAAATATGCTTGTAAATTTAAATGGTTCTAACCTGTGGTCCTGAGGATGCTCCTCAGAAGCTAATTGAGAAGCAGAATAAGACTGAAAAGACAACATACTAGGGGCCGTGCAGGTCTGCTTTCAGTCTGGTTTGTTTGTTTGTTTCTTTCTTCCTTTTGCTCAAAGACCATTGTTTGGATAAAACATACTTCAAGGACAGAGATACCTACCATACACAATTACTGTGATGATTATAAGAACATGTGAAATTACTGGTGAATTATAGAACACTGTAAACAGCTTATCTACCATGACTAGAATACCACATCACATAATTGTAGAAGGTTGTAGTGTTGGGTTTGCTTTTCAGTTTTCAATGCATAATTCCTCCACTTATAGAAAACTCAGATGCCTTTTTTTTTAAGGTGGATTTAAATACTTACAATTCAAGTATTTGTTTCCTTCATTTACAGAGATGCTTGTTATTTTCTAGCCAGGCATAATTCAAGGTATGACTTGTGGCATCGCAGGGGATGCTTCCCCTACTTCCAAGTGGCTAGCTCTACTCTTTCTTTTGGTCCTCATTCTCCTCTCTGTGACCTTTCATCTCATCTTCAGAACTTTATACTTTTATGTACTTTTTTTCCTCACTGCACTTTGAATTCCCTGAACATAACAACAATCATTTATCTTTTTACTTATAAAGACTCTCACAGTGAAGGGGTGAAAAGAGAGATCAGTGCAAATAGTAATGAAAATAAAGCAGAGGGCTGTAGTTATATCAGATAAGATAGGTTTTCAATCTAGGCTTTTGTTTCTGAGATCAAAGAAGGTCATTCTATAATGATAAAAGAGTTCATTGAACCAGAAGATACATCACTTATAAACATGTTTGCACTGGACAGCGGAGTACCTAAACACATAAAAATACTGACTGATCTGAAGACAGAAATTTATAGCAATACTGTAAAAGTGGGACACTCCAGTATTTCACTTTCAATAAGAGATGCATATATTGAGAATAAAAAACATCAATGAAGAAGCAGCAGACTTGAACAAAACGTTAGACCAAATGGGCCTGGTAGATACAAACACAGTTTTCTGCCCATCAACATCAGATTACAATTCTAAAGCTCACACCAAACATTCTCTGGTACAGGTTGCCTGTTACGTCACATAACAAACCTCATTACATTTAAGAAGATCAAAGTCATATCTCATTCAGCCACAATGGAATGAAACTACAAATAAGAAAATGAGAAAATTCACAAATATGTAGAAATTAAACAATACACTATCAAACAGCAATTGAATTAAAAAAAAAGAATTGAAAAGAAATTTAAAAGCTATTTCAAGACCAATAAAAATGAAAATAGAACTTGTCAAAACTTGTGGGAAACAGTAAAAGCAGTATTAGGAGGAAAGTTTATGGTGGTGAATACTTGAATTAATACGGAAGAAAGATCTCAGGTAAACAATGAAAATCTACAGAGAGAGAGAGAGAGAGAGAGAGAGAGAAATAACAAACTAAGCTCAAGATTAACAGAAGAAAGGAAATAATAAAGCTTAGAGAAGAAACAAATCAAATAGAGCATACAAAAGCAATAGGAAAAAATCAAGAAAATTAAGTTTTTTTTTTTAAAGGTAAACCAAATTACGAACACCTTTGCATAACTAATAAGAGAGGAGATTCAAATAAATAGAATCATAAACAATAAAGAGAAGACATCAATTGGAATAGATGCCTTAGAAATACAAGGACTATTATTTCCAAAACACTGTGATGCTCCATGCTCCAGAGGACAAAGAGGGTACCAGGGAAAACAGCCCAGGGGGAGCTTCCCTGGTAAAGTGAGGGAAAGCACCAGAACTGGCCCAGGATGGGGCTGTAGGACCTTGGGTGGACTGACGGGGCAAGGGTGTCTCCTGGAGAAGGGAGCGTTAGGAAAATCTCCCAGGAACAGACACTTCTTCAAGTGTTTATGTATCCAGGCAGATTACCAGATTTCCCACCACACCATCCACCCTGCCCCAGAGAAACCAGAAAAAGGCTGCCCAGTTAGAACAGTGAGAGTAAAAACAGAGACACAAAACAGCAACTAGACTTTTTTTTTTTTTTCTTTTTCCTTTTCTTTTCCCCTTCCCCATTACTGGAGCAAGGGAAGAGAGTTGACCTTGCAGCAAGGGATGAGGCTAGACAGGAAGCAGGGGCCGACCACAGGAAGAGGGTGCCGCCATGCCTGGTTAAGAAGGGGAGGTCCTCTGGGTAACAGAAGTGATGGTTGTAGAATGGCCAGGGTTACTCTGGAGATTCCAGCACTGTCTTGAGGCTCTGATGGGAAAGAATGAGGCAGTGAGTGAAATCAAAGCAAATTCACTAATATATTTGGCGTCAAAGTTACAGGAAGTTGGTATTTGAAGGGCCACTGATTTGTACATAAGGAAATGTCTGTTGAACTTCCATTCTGGCCTCACCTTCTGGTGGGTGCACTGGGAAACTCAAATGTAAAGGTGAGTCATTCTCTAGTTATGGACCGTGATTTTAATCAGTCACGCTATTCAGTCTTAAGATCCTTGAAATTTTCTTTCCTTTCTCCCTCATCTCCGAGCCTCACAATCCAGTAAGTTGTAAAGCTGTGCCTTTTGTACCAGATCTGAGTACATGCCTGCTTTTCTGCTACCATTATAGATGCCATTTTCCTATTTTAGGCCTAGTTTTCTCTTGTCTGGTCTTACAAAACAGTTTTCTACTAGATTTCTCTGTTGGTAGTTATGCAAATCTGAAAAATCAGAATCCCATTTTTTTTTCTCGGTAAAAAAAGTCAGTGTCAAGTATGAAGTCCTGATGTTAAAGATGCCTCAGTCCCAGAAATCAGTCTCAAGAGTTTTCCACGGTCCACCAGGTATCTTAATGTATGTATTTCATAGTTACTTTCTGCTCTTAAGGCTTTGCCCATGGACAGCACAGAAAAATTCTGCCTTCTTATGCAGTAGAATTACAGCATGCTTTTCTTCTCTATGTTTTGGAGAAAGAGCTCAAAATGTTTACTTTTTAGACATAAGCAGCAAAATGGTTTGCCCGTGGTGTGGAAATAAAGACTAAATCATTGTCTATTTCAATCAATGGATTATTGTGTCAACTTGGCACATGTTATTATCAATGGGAAAGAATTATCAGAGAATAAGGTGAAACAATCACCTAAATGAGAGTTAAGAGACTTATAGTTAGGAGACTTCATATGCGAGATACTAAGAATCTGCAAGAGGCTGTTTTCTTCTCTGTAAAATGTGCCTAACAGCACCATGGTAGAGGGTCGTAGAGAGAATTCAATGAGATAACACAAATCCATACTTTACCGAGTCATAGTGGAACCTGAGGCAAAGGAAAAATCAGCAATATTGATCTTGTCTTTATTTAAAATTCTGATATCTTGATAACCATAGATTTGTTGCATTAATTTAACTTTTTAAAAGAAACATCGCTTTAAAATGTTAATTGTCCTAATTCCTGAGTTTTTTGGACAACTTTTTAACTTTTGGTTTGAAGCATCTGCCTCATTCCCTTTGCCCCAGTCTTGGTCCCAAAATAAATCCAATGTTTGCCATGAATCTGGGCTCAGTAAATGTTAATTTAATTCCTCCTCCACACCACAAACTACATAGGTATATATACATTCATCCATGACATTATCTGCAGGATTCATAAACTAGGTCAGGCATGTATATCAAAGATTAACCCATGAAAAATCGCATCGATTTAGTTTATTTCAAAACTAGGCACATTTTGTTTCACCCTTAACACTGTAAGAAAAACCTTAGGAAGGACCAAGGTAGCAATTCTCCGTGGTTTCTCCATAATGATTGAGAATGTCCACAAGTTAGTTTATAGATTTTAAATTCCAGCGTGCCTGATTCTAAGTTATTCCTGTTTTATTAAGTTGCCAAATTCCTAGAGATTGCCCATTTGAACCTCATTTTAAGAAAATTAATAAGGCTATGGACAACTTTGATGAGAATTTCACAAGTGCATTCTAAAGCATTTAGTTTGCTTCAACCATACTTTCTCAGGGCATGTGAATCCTGACCGTATAATTGGTGAAGTCATAGGTGCTTGAAGAAGGAATGCTAAGAAGAGTAAAATAATTTCCTTTGAGTCATCTATGATTTCTTAATGTTTTAAATACTCAGGAAAAAAAAATATGGCAGTCATCATAGGAGAGCTGAAAAGTCCTGAGAGAAATTCTAGCACAGAGACTGTTGAATAGTAAGCCTTTCAGACAGGCATGCAGGAACACGTGACCTTTTCAAACTCCTCAGCACATGCAACTGGTATGACCTAGTATTCATAATTTGCCTGAGAATTGCGACCGCAGCGAGAGCTTGCTGTCGTTAGGAACCTGCCCTACGCACCAGTTACACTACTGGATGGGGAAAGATGAGGGCACTGGAGCTCAAGTGTGGGCATGAATTTGCAAGTGACATAGTATGTGTTTGAAAGAGCTGAAGCTCAGATCGAAGCATCCTGGGTCTTCATGCAGTTTCAGCATGTTTCATTTCGAATGCTCCTGGGAAGCATGCAGTAGGGGAAGGCGCATGTTCTCAAGTCCAACTGCCTGCACACCAAGATAGCCTCCACCACAGCTAAGCTATTTGAACTTGCTGATTACTTGGCCTTTCAAAACCTTACTCACCTCATTATTGAAATGGAAATAGCAACTGATTTTTTAAAAATTTATTTGTTTATTTTAATTAGGTATATATGATGGCAGAATGCATTTTGATTCATTGTACACGATTGCTGCACAACTTTACATTTCTGTGGTTGTGCAAGATGTAGCGTCACACCGTATGTGCAGCCATACATGTACCTAGGGTAACGATGTCCATCTCATTCCACCGTCTTTTCTGCCCCCATGCAGTATCGACTGATTTTGCCCACACGTTTATTGTGAGGAGGACCAGAGGATGTCAGGGTAAAGTCGTTAGGTGCCCAACACGCACTTTCATCAATGACCATGCGGAACGATGGCTGGGATTAGTGGGTCAGTCCCCAGGGCCTGCACTTCTGCATCCACAAGAGCAGAAACATTATTTTCTGTTGGTATGGTTTATTCATTAAAATGCTTCTGCTGCTAAACGTAAGTTGAAAAATAAGTCTACGTCCTGTATTACATAATATTACATAATATTAACATAATAATGTTACGTCCTGTAACATTCCTAGAACCTTGTAGGAGAAGCGACTTCATAGCCTCTTCTCCTGTGTTTGCTTCTAGGATCTTCCTGAAAATGTTCATCCATTCTGCTGTGTGAGCACCCATAGCCTCAGCAAACTCACCTTCAGCCTTTGGAGAAAGAATCTCATATTTTTTTGGTATGTTTTGTTGCATTCATTTTCTATGTTTGGACCTCAGTCTTAAGAGATTCTCCTGCTATTTTTGACACTGGTAAGTACTCAGGATCTATTTGTTTGTACCAAGAATGAGGCAAGTTATAAAGTGTCTCAGAGAAGATCTCTTGATCCTAGAATCTAAATTCGAGTCAGTTCAGCACAGAGGAAATATGATTAATTCATATTAGATCAATATTTACTGCCAGGTCCCTATTCTGTTATTACATTTATGAGGCTATGTTTGGAAGATGTGTGTACTTGTATATTGGTCCCATTAGAGAGGTTTTTCATTGATGACTGCCTCTTTCCTACCCACCACTTAACAGCATAGGAGTCATTTAACAAACGGTGATTGGATTGCTAAAAGATGGCAGGGTTATCCCAGCTGCAGGGGAGGGGCAAAACATGGACAAAAAATAATTGCAGCGTAATGTCAATAAGGACTCCCGAAAGTCAATGGGGTGCTGATACAAACTGCTTCCGAAGGGGTGGACAAGATATATGCCAACAGACAGGAATGTATAGTGATCTTACAGGGCAGGGGAGAGTCGATGAACTGTGAATCATGATATGATTTTGTAGGGTTCTTACAAGCATCACCCCATATAACTCCTGTTTGTGGTGTTAAATTATTGGCATTGTGGTAATCAAAGCCCAAATCAGATGCTATTCCTCTTTAGGAGTCCCTCTTGACACATCTCTACCTATCCATTACCGATAAAATAGTTAATCCTCCCCTCTGGATCAAAGGTTCACATTATATACCCGTTGCTTTGCAATTCAGTTAGATCTGTGTGAAGTCTAGGCTCTGGTTTGTTAGGAAGGGGCCTCAGGATTCTAAAGGAGCCAGTTGAACCATACATGTATTTGAAGACCATGGCTAAGGCATCACACCAGGAAATGTTATTTATGTGCTTGTACTCTCAAATGTCCAAAACAGCCAAAATTAGATTCTACCTATATCACTTCCTCTCCACAAAATCTTATGATATTGGGCCACAGATAGTTGTGCACGCCTATAATCCCTGCTACTGGGGAAGCTGAGGCAGGAGGATCACAAGTTTGGGGTCACCCTGGCTAACTTTGTGAAACCCTGTCTCTAAATGAATTTAAAAAAAAAAAAAAGAAATATATTTTTATTTAAGAGAGAGAGAGAGAGAGAGAGAGACTTTAGCAAGTGCTTTGATGTCTTCCTTTTCTTATGACACCAGTCCTGTAATATCTGAATCCCACATTTATGACCTCATTTAATTTTAATTGCCTCCTTCAAGACCCTGTCTGCATTTACAGGTATATTGGGAGTCAGGGTTTCAACAAATGAATTACACAGGGAGATTGCATAATTCAGTCTAAAAGACTGTGCAAGTTTGGAGGGAAGGTAATGTGAGTATTTTGGAATTTCAATGGTCTGCACTGATCTACATTTTTAAAAAGTGCTATATTTTTAGACTCCTAATAAAATGTAGATAAATAATATCTTTCTATGTTTTCATTCTAGACCCACTATTTTACTAGACAGACCTAGAAAAGAGAAGAGATTTTGGCCAAAGTCACTTGGGTGGTTAATGTCAAACTGAAATAGCAGTCTTCTGACTCTCCCTGGGCTCCACTACCTAAGCCAATCCTGGCCTAGGAGAATAAACTTATCTGCACCTGGCATTTCTGCTAAGCACTGACTCCTCTCAAAGTCCAGATGCCTTCCCTTTACCTCTCCACAGTCTGCTTTTCTCCTCAGGGAACCCTCTTCCAGGATTCCTGAATTTGCACAACACCCACATCATCTCAGGAGTCTGCTGCCACATTTCCACCCATACCTGCCCCAGGTGATGCTGCTTGCTGGAAGTCAGTGAGCCATTCTCTGCACCCCAGGAGCTAACCCAGTAATTCACTGATGTGTGGGAGAAAAGAAGACTGTAAAAAACTAATAAATGTTTTGCTAACGATAGGCCAGGTTATTTTTTTTTTTTTTTTTTTGATTGTTTCATTCAAGAGCACTTTTTCACTTTCAGAACATAATTTGGAGACAGATATTATTTTTCTGTAAACATTCAAGTTAAATAAAAGGACAGAGGTAGTAACAGGCCGACTGTAAGGCCTTCTACTCAAACAGATACCTTTCAGACACGTGAAGGAAGTCCCATCTATTTGGCCAATGACAGCAATTTCATCTGCAGATGAATCTTTGAGTTATAGAGATTTCTACTCTAATTACGATGCACATGCTGTTAAAGAAACTGATGTAAGAATGGGGACTTTCTAAAAATTGTAGCTGTATTTCCCATCCTGATCAATAAAGAAATAGGAACATAATTTAGTCTCCTTATTGATTTAAATATCTCCAAGTTTTTAGTATAAATCTCATTAAATTTAACAAATATTTTTTTCTGAATATCTACTGAGAGCTAACAGGTATGCCTGGCAATTGAAGGTAAAAGGAGTTGAATGATTCTGTTTCCAAGAATCTTAAAGTCTCACTGTTAAAATAAGACAATGGCACTATTTCAGGCTTCTTCTACTTTTAGACTGGATTTCCCTGGAATATTGATTGACAACTTTGTTCTTTTATTTTAAACACTCCCTGTCAGCTGGCTCCTTAGTTGTGGACTAGAAACTATCATGCATGTCTCTTAAGATGTCCTTTAGCATTCCTCTCTCTCTGTGTTACCTTTCCATCTGTTCCTTTCCCTTTTCATTCTAGCTCCTCCACCAAACCATTGTCTTCACATCCTGAATTCTCCTGCAGTTTTCACTCCTACTCTCTGCTGGGCTTGGTGCTGCTGCTGCCTTCTTGATTCATTCCTTCATCTTTTCTAATTCTCCTTCTATCTTTGACATTGTTTGGAGGCTCCTTTGTTGGGTCCTTCTTTTTTTAATTTTTTTTTCCCCTGGTACTTTGTATAGACCTGTCTTGGCATTTATTCCCCCCACCCCCAGTCTCCTGACTCACTCTTCTACTACAGTTTGAAATTCAGACAAATGCTGCTCCCTAAATCTGTTTTCTCAGCCCACATACCTTGAGCTCCAGACCTCCATTACTGAGCGGCCTGCCTAAGAGATGGCCCATCTGGGTGCTTCCTAGAACTCCAGGTCTGCTCCTCCTCAGACCTGTTCTTCCTTCTGCACTCCCTGCCTCTGGTGAAGGCCACCAAGAACAAATCAGGCACCTCCACAGAGATTCAGTCCTCATCCTGGTCCACTTTCCCTCTCTTACACTCCCCTACAGGTGATCTATTTGTTCCTTAGCCCTGTAGGTTCTAGGTGAAAGTTCCTGTATTTGGTAGGACCATCTCTCATCTCTTGCCTCACTGTTATAACAATCTTCTGACTCGTTCATTGCCCTGCCCCCCGCATGTATGTGCATATATACACACAGAAGCATGTACACACACACACACACACACACACATACACACATTTTTGCTCTCCCTCTCATCTGTTTGGCATACGTTGGCTTGTTCATAACACCAATCAGATTACTCTTTGGCTATTCCATTTGGCTGTCTCATTGTGAACCTATAAAACACAAGTTCTTGAACTTTACATTCAAGGTCGATCTTTCCAGCCTCCCTGCTTTCGTTAGTCCTCAGCCATGTTTTTGTGGTCTCACACAGAGACACTTCTCTTCCATGCCTATGTTAATGCTTATTGTTTTTTTCCTCCTAGAAATATTCTGCTTCTGAGTCCTTGGCTAACCGTGCTAAACTTAACTTTTAAGACACCTCATACAGCTAATATGCTACTTCTTTTGCATAACATTCCAAGATCTCTGACTACCGTGGATGGAACTTACCTTGTTCTTCTCCCATACCCTGTGCATCTCTCATTGTACCTGTGATAGTGATTGAACAAATGTGTTTGTTTTTCTCTTCTCCTAGGCAATTTGCCCTTTATCTAGCTAAGCACGGTGCCTAGGACATAATAGAAAGTGTACAATAAAAGTTGTTTGTTTGTCTTTTTTTGTCAATGGATAAGTGAATGAAATTTATTAAACACACAGGATTTAATAGGAATTACTGGAGTGGGATGGAAAATGCCTCACGTTTCAGAGACAAGTGAGGAAATAGAATTTTTGGCATCATGAAAGATTTTGTGAAGAAAATGCAGTTGCTTAAGGTCAATAGAAGATTTAGAAAATGATGAGGACCACATGGGGCCCAGTTTGGCATAGTATATTTCATTTCCAATATCTTCGCATTAATACATTATGAAGAAAAAAGTCTTCTGTGCCATTTGGCATTTCTGGTTACTTGAATTTTTTTTTAAATTTTTGTATTTTGCAATCACTGTTTTCCTGACCGTTAGCAATAAAACCTGCACAGGTTATTGCCCTAGATAATTGACTTTCTGTATCAAACATTTCTTTCCCCTCCAGCCTTTGCTGCCATACTTAACTGGTATCTAAAACCCAGAATCTCCACTTTTTAAAATTGATTATTTATCCATAGAAAATTACTATTTTCCCCCAGAAATCCTCAGAAAGGTAGGGAAAAATTAGCAGTGCCTTTGTTCTTTTCTATAGTCTATGTTTTCATGGCACCCCTCAGACAATTATGGAACATGCCTCTACATAAGCAAAAAATTGTGTGTATTTCAAAAACATTTAACCCTTTGAAACCAATTGTACATAAGCAAAAAATTATGTGTATTCCAAAAACATTGAACCCTTTGAAACCAATTGCTAGCGTGATTATGGGAATTCTTATGACCTTAAAATCATTTTTGTTTTTTATAAGAACTATGGAAGCAAAACTCTTATTATAATGATTTGCAAAATACAGATTTGCATTGATTTATTAGTGTCTCACAACAAAATGGGAAGCCGTATTGGCATATTCTTCATTGAGATGAGAAGATAAGCTGTGATTGCGTTTCTTACCCAAAGGTTTTCAAAGGTGGAAAAGGTTAAAACTGAAAATTGTTCACTTAAGACTTTCTTCAGGATCCCCTCTTTCTACTCCTCTTATTGCTCCACCAATTTTGGGCCACTCTATTTGTCTATAGACAACTCTATTTGCAAGATGCAAGACACTACCAGATTTATTCATGGTTTGTTTGTGTGTGTGTTTGTGTATCAAACATTACAAATTAGTGATAAGTCAAATTTTTGCCTTGGCATTGTAACATAAACTAATAAAATACAATACAAAGTAATGAGGAGTTTTGATTAACTCCCATGCCATAGCAAAACAAAATTTTCCTAATGATAGAGTAGGAAGAAACTATTGCTATGGGAGCAATAAAGCAAGATCCATGATGAATATTTATCTGTACATTCATTCATGTATATATTAGTTTATTTAACCAGTAAACAACTTGTACAAAGAAATAACTGTGAGCCTGATACGTGTTGATTCTCAGCAGGCTGGATAGTTACAACTCAATCATGAACTGTTTTCAAGGTTGACAATGATGTGACAAGATGAGCTTGAAGTCTCAGTGCATATGAAAGTTACTGTGTGGAAATAACTGTAGGAGCAATTTGAACATATGATGCACCCTCTCACAAAGTCTAGTCTTCATGAAAACTCCTAGGAACATTTTTTGAGGTCAGAACCAAGAGAATATATTGCCTCTTCTAAGGCACTAGCTAACTCTTTTCACAGTGAGACTGCATTTTGCCATTTTGTTCATTACTTGTCCCTTTAGTTTGGTCACTAAATTTAGAGTCAGATTGCTTTGGCCACTATCAACCTTTCTCTTAATATCCTCTCATTTTTCTATGCTCATCTTTCCTCTATTTCCTAATTTCATTGACATCCTATTGTATTTTAAGCATCTCTATGAGGTAAATCTTAGTGTCTTTTTGTGCATATAAAAAAATGTATCTTTAGAACAGGGAATAAGAAAGGGAGAGGAAAAAAGGGGAAGATGGAGAAAGAAAGTAAAATCAACTAGGGGAGAAATGCTTGGATTTATTTGGAAATTTCAGCTAATTTAGTCAACATTCACCCCAATGCAGGAATCCTCTTAACAGTGTTCCTATTTGCTCTCCTCTGGCACATTGTCATAGATGGCGAAATCACTACCTCCTTCTCTCCAACTCAGCCCACTCCATTGAGAGACATCTGATGATCTGCAAATCCATCCTTCTGTTAGGTGAAATCTGCCTCTGACAAAACCTCAATTTCCAAATTCAAAGCTTTGAGCTTCATTTAGAATCATAAACACAGGGAAAAGTAAACAGCTTTCCTTTTTTGTTTTCCTTTGAGATGACATGAAGCCCAAAGCCCAGTTGTGAGGATAAGAGGTGTTAATAGAATCCAGAGGAGTGACGCACAGCTGGACACCCGGAGCCCAGACAGGCTTGCTTGGCTGTTTCCTCTCTCAGATCTCCATTATCCACCACCCTGCGCCGTTACTCACAAGCTTTAGCATCAACCTGCTGCTCTGACATTCCTCCCAACCCCCCCTTCTGTCGAGAAATAAACCCTATTGATCAGCAGTGTGGTATCCAAAGCCGGCAGGAATGCAAGAGCTTATTAAATTTCTTTATTAAAGTTGAATATAATCTGGAAAGAAGAGCTGATTCCCCTTGGATTTGTGGTCATTTATATGTTTCCCTTGTACTACTCCATTTGTAACATCCCATTACACACTCTGTAATGGGGCTTGGGATTATTTTTGTTGGGTAAAGGATTTTTGTCATGCTGCTTTTTCCCAATCATTAAAACCTTGGTAGAAGGTCTACAGGGGAAGATGCAAAGTGCAGCTGTGGAGATCTACAGCTTAACATGTGGTCAATTATATTTGCTCTAACTTATAAGGTGATTTGAGACTGGGTTTTAGATTCAAAGAGTTTAACTGTAACATTCACCCCTCAGTCTCCTTGTGTCTTATCCAGCATTTCTCTTTCAATGTCTCTCAAATGCATTGAAGGTCTTATTTTTCTTATAGCTATTTAAATTCACGCCTTTTCTTGAATTTCAGCAAATGCTTCCTAACTAATTTTTTTCTGCTGTCAGCTTCTCTTTTCCCTCTCCCTTTGCTGTGCCATCTTTTACATTTCTCCTGCAAACCCAAGTGATCCCTCTAAATTCAAACTTGGCACACCATCCCACACTTAAATTTCCCATGACTTCTCGTGACATGTAAGCCCAATTTCAAGTTCACCACCAAACTCCATATGTGGGGCCTGATGCTTCAGCTCTGTACTTCACCAATCCTTCCTACCCTGCCCGCCACACACATTGTCCTACAGGTTCAGTGGTCTCCTTCCCATGTTCCCCACTCTCTGCATGGCTATGCCCACAACAATTTATGCTTCCTTCATCTGGGCTTTATTTATCTCCTAGACCCACTGTTTTACTGGGGGCTCCTTCCTGTTGTGTGTCTCCCCTGCCTGAGCATGTCACCTATCAGGATCCTTGCCTGTTTGACTGTAATTACCTGGTACTTGGCATCTCTAAAAACCACTCCTAAACTCTTTGAAGACAAGACCTAAGACTTTATTTTTTTTTGTAACTGTAGTTTCTGACTTTGTGCCTAGTGTAAAGTAGGTTTTTAATACAGCCTGATTGAATGATTGGTGAAAGAATAAAGAAACACATGAAGTAAGTTGCAGTATTGATTGGCTTGTCAAATAATTCTCAGCTTTAGAAAATAAAAGTTGTGATGTCAGAAAAAGGAAGCTGGATATCAAGTCCTAAAGACCTGTGACTCTCAGAGCATGGATCTGGAAAGGATAGGAGAGATTCCCCAAGGCATCCAAATGAAATCTAGTTGACTTCTTCACTGGATAGAGGCAGAAGCTGGGTGCTGAAGAGGCTGAGGACTCCCTGGGGTTTCAGAATGTCCCTTTGGTCCTGGAGCACAGGCCTTGCCCTTCCTGTTGCCCTTGGACGGTGCAGAGCTGGCCATTTCATCTCTTCCAGAATTGGTACGTGTATGCGCTATCTTCATAAAAATATGCATTACTCAGCAACACATATGGTTAGAGGCAAGAGTTCTAAAAGAAGATTGTTCAAAACACAAGGTTCTCCAAGTTTTCAAGTTGTACCAGGGAAAATTTCAATGTTCCTCTAAAATATTCTCTTGACTCATCCTGAGTTCAGAATGCATTAGCACCCCCACGAAATGTAACCAAGAAAATGTGTTTCACCTGGAGGTGTGTAGTCTAATTAAAAATAAATAAAGCCCAAATATCCCACTTTCTTCCTCAGACTTATTTTTCGTTCTATTATGAATACATTCCAATTATCTACTTAGGCCTTTTCATTGAGGATCAGAAGACAGTTAAATCTCTCACCTCTAGGGGAACAGAGGGGTAATTTTCAGCAGAAATTCTTCAGGCTTATTCGTGATAATATAAGAGGCCCTACGGGATTTTTTTTTCAAAATTTCTAATATTAAAATAGATAATATGCATTACTTCTCCACAAAATTATACACATTTACTGGAATGTCAATTTGGCCACAATGATTACCACTGGAACAAGCATGCTGGTAGGAACTATTATAAGCAGTTACATATTTCTTTGCCCAATAACAAATGGAAATAACAATAGAAACAATCATTATAAAATAAATACAGCCTATTTCGTAAATATTCATTTTATAAAAATGCTGTTCAAATTCCCCACAAAACTGGAAATGTGTTCCCTAGTTGTGAAAAGTTAAATGCTGTTGGTGGAATGTAATCCCCTCATTTCTCTTTTGGAGAAAAGACTATGGGAAGGCATGAGGAGAGAAACAAGTGAGGGCTCCTAATTCTGCCACAGATAGAAGTTTCTAAGCACACCGATGATAGTTTTGCATTCAATATCAAGCATAGGTGACTGGCTATTAGAGTTAGAAATGGCAGAGATTCTAATTTATAGATGTTCTCACATACGATCAGGGGTAGAGCCTGAATCTCCCAATTGCTGGTCATCCAGGGCTTGAAAGGCAGAGCTCAACACAAGCGATCTATCAGTCAACTTACTATAATTCATAATTATCCCCAATCTTACATAAAAAGAGGAGGTATCAAAGTTTCCTTTTTTTTTTTTTTTTCTTAAATAGATGTGGTGCTATTTGAAAAGCACAACTCGGTATATACTTAAGTGCTGAGCCCTCTCCACTTTTCGATTCCTCATGCTTGGGGAATATGAATCTTCCAAAAATGCATTTGCCTATTAAAGAGGTAATATTGGAAAATAGTACTAGAATTGCAATTCTAACTGGTATGACGTCTAGTGCTTTTGCTAAATTGCTGTGTGAGTCTGGATAGTTCACCTCACCTTTCTAACTAATTTCTTATCTATAAAATTAAGGGGCTGGTACTAAGTGTGCTTAGGGAAACCTGATGGTTTCTTTACTGTTGCCTTAGGAAAAGGATGAGGCCAGTTCTATTCTGACAAGGGCTGATTATGATCTCTGAGAGGAAGTAGTCATAATATCCCATTTATATACTTTTCTGGTAAATTATTCAGTTGCATTTGCCTCAAATGCTCTCAATTTAGTGAATGGTTTGAACATCCAAATCTTATGGAAATGAGTGATTTCCCTAAACCACAGACATTTTTCTGTTATGGGCAGAATTGTTAAGGTTTTTTAAAAAGTTCTAACTCAAGTTACTTTCTGTTCTTCAGTGATTGATTGGTGATGGTGGAAAATAAAATTAGAAGGTGTCCCCAACTGTGAAATGACTCATAAGAAAGGTTCAAAGTGTTCCCTTTTGAAAAGTTCTTTGATTAGGAAAGTACTTTATTTCCTTAAAATATCTTGAATGAAATGTCCAACCCACTTGAACTGATCTAATGTTAGCACCAGAAGGGATCTTAGTTTCACTTTCTACAAGCATTTTTTTATGGATGTGAAATTTGAAGTCCAGAAATATTTCTCTGGATGGGGAAGAGGAGCAAGTTGGGGAAGAACCAATCCTACAATACTTGAGCTCTTTATTAATAATTATTTCTTCTATCTGTATACTATTTTAACATTCAAAATCACTTTTATAATATTTAATTTCATAAGCGTCACTACAAGGAGGTAGGTAAGACAGATATAAATAACTTATTTTATATTGCAAAGATAATAATTGGCATAGTCAGGAAGATAATTGAGATTTTCTGACTCAGACCAGTGTTATTTATACTCTGTAATCTGTCTTAACACTTCAGATTTCATTATAAAAATGAATAAAATATTGACATTGTAGTGATGTTCAGCTATTTCTTCATCATATGGTTTCTTTTCTCCAATAAAGTTATTAACAACAGTGAGATGTAGACATTTCTATACAGGGGAAGCATCTGTCCTGCAATCATGGAAAAAAGCTTTAATATCCTTGTATGCTGTTTTTTCCATATTTGTTAACTGAGTTATAGGTAATAAGGAAAGAAATCTAAAGTATCTCTAGTATTAGAAGCCAAGCATTTTACAGATTTCAGAGGCTGATGGACTATTTTAGGGGATAAAAGTTTGGACCATCTCTGTAACTGAGTTGTTGTGAGATGACCATACTATTAGGGTCATAAATGACAATGTTGTGGCATTGTCACCTCCTCATCTTGCAGAGAGACATTGCAACCTAAACAGACACAGCACACTACAGTTTCTTTTTATCGTTTTCCAGAAGGTGATAAGAAAAAAGAAGTTACTAATAAATAGCTCACAACAAACATTAAATCAATAAATATAATGTGTAAAGTAAAACTAAGCTTTAGCTGGGCACAGATTGTCGATTCCCACACTGAGCCCTTACATGTCAATATTGAGAGCTTGGCATGCATCATAGACAGGGATGAAAGATGACAACACTGATTAGGAAGAGAGAGCTTCCAAGTGAGATTGGTGTCACTTTCTGTCTAGCACAAACATCTAGCAGGTGATGATGACTAAGGAAAAGGAAGAAGTAAAAAGAGCTTCCCCTCCAGTGAAGAACCAGCACCCCCACCCCTGTTTCTCCCTGTTAATACCACCATGTATGAACATGGAATATAAGAATCCCCCACTTGGCCAGAAGGGTTGACTTCTTTCAAGTCTAGGAAGACTCCATTGACGGCTTCCATATGCTCAAGGGAATAGAGAGAGAGTAGAACCAGCCCACAGGTCCCCAAAGAGAAGTCAGTAAAGATTATCATCACCCCAAATCATAATGCTGCCATGGGCAGGGGTGGCATCAAAACAATTAGTTTAACCTAATATTTTGTTCATTTAGACAACTTCAAATACACCCATATGCTGCAGTCAAAGGAAATGTGACTTAAATTTACAAGTGAAGAACACCAGGGAATCAGGAACACTAAATGATTTGCCTAGGATCATATAAGTGTCAGGTTGACAACAGACCCAGGTACTTTGGCTCATAAGTTATGTTTTTTTCTCCAACAGGTTCCTCTCATTTGCACTTGAACCTTTGCATCATAATCCACCTATTCATTGTTGAGTCACCATCTCTTATGCACTGGGTTAGGCATATATATGTCTTCTTCATTCAGTGGGTGAAGGATGTATTGATTGTGTTTATTTTCTTCTGATGTTTATTGAAGAAAATTGTTTGATAAAACTCTGTTTTTGCCTTCTTCACTTTTTCTGTAGATACACAGGTATGACAAATATGGGTTGTCTTGCTCTTTCTGGGACTGGACGGAAATATAAGAGCCAGGGACATACATTGGGATGGCAGCCTCACAAAGCCCAGCTGGTTTGTTATCCAAGATGTAAAGAAACATTTGCAACTTAGCTGAAAACAAACTTTGCTGTAACTCCTATGGACTAAGAGGAAAAAGTTCTGTGTTGGGGACATTAAGAACATGTCAGCCGAAAGAATAGAAACTTAAGTCAAGGAAATGAAAACCTAACTCTCCGGCTGTCTCCCACTTCCTGATTCGTGGACTTGGCCTAGCCCAGGGGTGTTGCGTTGACTTATGACGAAAAATCAAACCACCACTAGGATAGGCTGTGGCTGTTCCTCCAATGTGATCTGCTCGTGCTCCCTATGCTCCCCTATAACCTTTCTGCTGATTGGTCCATGTCTTCTATAAAGGCCGTCCAACTTCCTCAATAAACTGAGCTCCTGCCTTGACCGGTCTCCCTGACGCGTCTGATTGTCCTCTGAAAGGAGGGCTGGGGCGTGGGTGGTCAGTTGGCTCTTACCTTTCTCGATCAGTCCTTGTTGGGGCGTGCTCCCCCTTCTCTTGCTGGTCAAGAGGAGTCGGGATCTAAAAACCCCAACAGTTCCAAGCATATTGGAAGGAAAATTCACATTGACTTCCCACAATCCAATATTAAATGAATTGGAGAAAGATAAGTAATACTTTGTCTTTTGTCCATTCTGGTTATAAGTATGAAAACAAAAAATCAATTTCCATCTCTCATTATATATAAATACTCACAGAATTCTAACTGGGAGGGGAGTTGATAGGCAGAATAATAGATGCCAACAATGGATGTCTCTATACCTAATTCCTGGACTTGTGACTTGCAAACTTTCATGGCAAAGGGACTCTCTAGATGGGACTCCATTGGGATCTTGAGTTGGGGGTTATCTGGGATAATCCTGGTGGACCCAGTGAGATTACAAAGGTCATTGGAGGAGGGACACTACATGGCTAATATCAGAAAAAGGTGTGATAACATCACCAGCCACTTGAGTGAAGCTTTCGAGGATGGGGGAAGAGGCGTAGAACCACAAAGGTGGACACCCTTTAGAAGCTGCAGAAGGCGGGGTGATAGATGCTTCCTCAGAACACTCTGGAAGCAATGCAGCCACGGTGAGATTTGGATTTTAGTCTTCTGACTTCCAGAGCTATGAGAGAACATATCTGCACTGTTTGAAACCACCAAATTTGGAGTGATTTGCTATAGAAACAGTAGGAAATTAGTGCAGGGCTGTGGTATGGGCATAGCACATTTGAAAGAAGACTAAGTGAAGGAACAGAGATGTTAACAACTCAGTTTCACGTACTTTTACTTAGGTAAGGATGAATTTTTATTTTATTATTATTCTACTTTTTGTTAATCCGCCTACACCTGTTCACTAAATGCCAAAGCTTGCGCCTAGTGCTGCAAGATGGGTTTCTTATTTCAAGACCAATGTGGCCTCAGAGGCCACTGATCTTGAAAGGCTTTTGAGTCAACATTTGACTTTGACACGGGATGGGCGAAGAGAAGCTTAAGTCGAGAGGACCCTTTGATATAAAAAGACTCAGGAGTCAAGGGCAGGACTTGGGGGAAAAAAGGCAGAGACTGGTGGCTCGACCTTGGATCTGAATGTTACAAAACAGAGAGCAGCAGCTTTAGTTCACTCTCTGGCCTTCCTGGATGGAGAAACCAGGGGATCCGGGCCGGTATTGTGTCCAGGAATGAAAGCAGAGCATTTAGATGCCACTTTCCCTGTGCTCTCTCTCAAGTACTTACCTACAGTAGGTACAGTGTGGGAAACGGAGGAACCTAAAAATGTGGCTCAAAAAGAAAAATAGTTTCCCTTTGGAAACAGTAAAACATGGACACTCTTGGAGAACTCAGATTCTCCTGGTTCCTGGACTTATATACCCTTCCCCAGCCCCTACTGAATACCCCAACTTTTCACCCTCAAAATAAAAGTTACTTGGCACTCTTAATTGGAAGGGAACAATGGATTCATTTGAATTCTTGGCTTTTCCACTGAGTGCCAGCATCTCCGAACAAATGGGTGAGCTTTCCTAGTCCTTTTGCTTTTGTAAAAGACAGGTGCAAAAGCTGTTGGAAGCTGGAAGCTATTTTACCTGGTAGGAGTTAATTGTGCTAACCTTCCTGGAGCATTGTCTGCACTTTCATATTTTCGATCTCAAAATAACTCCTTTATGAGAGCTGAGAACTTAATATTTTTATTTATAAATTTCTTTGAAACATCATTATCCTTAGTAGATAGCTTTGAGAAACCAAAATTATACTTGTCATCATGTAATATCCCTAATGGTACTATGAGAAATAATAGTAGCTAATATTTACCAGGTTCCTACAATATGAAAGTTGCCAAACTGATACATAAAATGTACATTATCAGTATGCCTCACAATTAACAAGGTAGGGAATATCATTATCTTTGTTTTATCAATAACAAAAGTGAGGCTCAGAAAGAAAAAGCACCCTGCATTGCAAAGGCAGACACCTGCAAAAAAACGCAGAAACAAACCCTTGTAATGTGGTCTTCTGACTCCCAAATGGTACACTTTATCTAGTGAAAAATGCTATTACTTGAAGGTAAGAATTTTTTCTTCTTTAACTTTGAAAGTCCAAGGCACAGCATAACTCAAAGCTTGCAATAGATGCTCAAGAATATTTATTGAATTGAATTTTCACTTTGACCTCAAGCAATGGGTTTTTCTTTCATCACAAAAATCTGAGACACTGAATCACCTACAAGAACACAGAAAAAGTGAATCCAATCATACTCTAAAATTGTCAGTAAGGAAATACAAAACCTCTTGAGGTTTGTTCTGTCATATGAATGCAGAAACATAAATACCAAGGTGTTGGGAGATAGGATTGCCCTACTTGCTTGTTTTAATAAGTCAATTAACAAATTATTGTGTACTTCACACAAGGCTGTGGTATCATGTAGCAGCTATGTAGGCTCTGAGGTTCAGTGGTCTCCAGCAGATGTGGAAGAAATAAGGTATAAGCACTTCGCTGCACACAGCTATTCCCCAGAGTCACATGAACTGTAAGAATCAGGTGGTCAACATTCAACTGATGGAGATGGAAATTTCTGTATCAGAGTCAAATGGATCCTTTCTCTGACATTAGTCGATCTTCCATTAAACAACATACCTCCTGTTCCCCACTCAAATGACTCAACAACTTTGGCAAATGCTCATAAGCTGTGAATTTATTGATGAATTGATTGTTGATTGATTGATTAATGAAGTCTCTGGCTTTAAAAATAACTTGTTGATAAATAGCAGAGGACAAGAAATCATGGAAGCAAACCCCTTGGGCTTGCTGCAGTCAAGGAGAGCAATCTTTTCTTAGCTTGGAGTGAAGAGGCATCCGGAGCAATTTATGGATGCATCTCAATGATACTGTTGGGACCTGCTGTGGTCTGAAGGCCTGTGCCCCTCAAGATTCACTTCTGTATTTAAGTATCTGTATACTACTAAGTGAAATAGAATGTCTTTCATGTTCCCACAGTTGCTTTCAAATACTTACCAACATGCAGAGCTCCTCCATAGCCATGGGCTCTGCCAATTCTCCACCACCTCATATCAGGACTTTGCCTTTCTTATTTTCAGGGTTCTGGTTTTCTCTTCTATAAAATGTGGTAATCTCTGGAACTCAACTTTGACATTCCAAGGCCTTATCTTTTATTGCATTTTTTTTCTAAGATATTCCTTTAACCATCCAGGCTGCCTGCACAATTTCTACCTGGATTGTGTGGTCCTTAGGATCTGGGACAGGCAAAAATGCAATACCTGGCTCTGAATGCTCATGGCATAGTCTCTGTGCTTTCTTGTGGCTCCCTTTCTACTCCTTATTTTAGCTAATTTTGTAAACATCTTCTCTGTTCTGCTGAAATCATAAACCTGCCTTATTCATCTTTGAAAATCTTGGCCCTCACACAGTACAGTAGATGGAAGAAGCTCACACAATTTGAGGATGACAATGGAGAAACTATTATACTCAACTAAGAAACAAGAAAACCAAGGCACAAAGAGGTTACGCAGATTACCTGCAGTCACATGATGAAGTAGCAGTGGCAGAATCCAGCTGTGCAACCACTACGCCCCACTCACCTGGACTTCTTGAAAGAAATTTATGAGCTAAACTATGAGTCCAGTCTCCTCTATGTCTTGCAAACCCACTTTCTCCTCCAGAAAGAAAGGAAACAGGAAGAATTAGTGCACAGGATGGATCACACCACAGATGGGCAAGGACCAACCAGTGAAGGCAGAAATCAAGAGCTCCCTGGGACAGGCTGTCGAGATTATTCATTCTCGAGGGTAACTATTCTGTTGTTCCTAAACAAATCCAGAGAAAACTGCGTTTTGGCAAATGTTAATAACTACAAATAAAGCCTCTGTTGTTTGTTGCCACTTCATTTTCTAACTCTGTGTCTCAATCAGCACTTAGGAAAACAAAGAAGCAGGCTCCACAGGCCTGGAGCTATTCTCCCGGGTCATGTTGAGAATGAGAAAGAAATCAGCAGCCGTGGATGTAGTCAGTTTCATAACAATTCCACCAGGTAGAGTATTGGAACACAAGTCTTTGGGACGCTTTACAGAAGCAATTTTCAAATTCACTCTTTAAAGGAGATGCCATGTATGGGTGGGTGTACCAGTTGGTGACCTTTTTCTCTAAAGGAGCAGAGAGTGAATATTTAAACTTGTGGATCAAGAGGCCAAATTGAGGATATCATCTGTGTACTGTGTAATAAGGGACAAGAGACAAAACTTCCTGGCATGACATTGTTTGCCTGAGGTGGTCAAAGGCCATTTGGGGTGGTGGACGTGCTTCTTGCTAGGCTGCTGGCAGACATTCTCAAAGGACGGACAACTAAGGGCAGAAGAGGTCAGGCTGGAGGAGAGGTGTTGTCACTGGTTTTCTGAGTCGTGGTGACACCCAGGTCTGGGCATGTTCTTATCTGGCCTTCCCAACTAGGGAAGCTGGCTGGGGCAAGGTGACTCATTGAGTCACTGATTTGTAGCTGAGATTCCCACCACACTGTGTCCGCAATTGCCAGGCAGCTAGGGCAGGAGTAAGCCAGCAGCCAGCTTTAGCGGTTGTTCAGGGAGGCAAGGCCTAGGGGGCAATGAGGAGCACCCCCAGCTTGGACCCCACAGGTCAGAATGCTAGTGTGCTGGTGCCGTGCGGGTAGGCTGCGTTGAAGCAGGAAGCAGTCTTAGTTTGTACACAGGCAGCCCCTGTTTTAGTGCAAGGCTGAACCTGACAGGATTACTGTGGGGCAATACACAGAGAGGAAACAGAAACTAGAAAAAGATGGGTCTACAAAGAAACTGGGAAGATAGACCCAGCTGCAGGCAGACAAGGATGGTACAAAAGGCAGAACTTAAAGGGTGACATCCACGTGAAGCCCCAGTACCATGGGGCGTTGATGGGGCCAGGAAGTGGAGCGTCTGTAGTGACTGGGAGCTCAGAACTGCACCTCTCATAGGTTACCCAATTCTTTGATTTCTCTATCCATGTGAAAGGCTCATACACTCCTGCCCACCTCTCTGTGGATTGTGGGACCTCTCTCTGGGCACAGTTTCTGCCTCATTATCGGGCTTGGGTACCAAGTTCATCAGCTGTCACTGTGACATAAGACTCAAGAATATGAACATAAAGAAGTAAAGATTGATTTTACTATTGTTTTCAAGGCTTCATCCCATGGTTACTTGGTTCTATTATTTCTGGGTCTGTGGGGAGGCAGGACGTCATGGTGGGAAGAGTGTGAAGGAAAAATGCTGCTTGGCTCCTGGCTGTCAGGAAGCAGAGAGAGAGGAGGGGGCAAGGGATAGGGCTTCCAGGGCATGCCCCCAAGGATCTGCTTCCTTCAACTAGGCCTCACCTCCTCAGTTTCTACCACTTCCAAATAACCCATTGAATTACGAATCCATATATGGATTGATCTACCCATGAGGCGAGAGCCTTCATGATTTAATCACCTTCCACAGGCTGCGCTTTGGAAGGGGACCAGACTTAATTCCCCATGAGTTTCGGGGGAACATTTCAGGTCCAAACTATTACAGCCACACTATAATTAGCCAAACTACTGGTTTGACTAATGACAATAAAGCAGAGATGATGTCATGCTGGGTTGAAGCAGATTATCTATGAAACATTTCAGTCTTCTGTCCTTAATTCCTTTTTTCCTCTTGTCAAGCAAACATCTATATTCCTTCTCTTTGGAATTTGGAGGCATTGTAGAATCACACTGCCACTTAGCCCATACATCATGAGTTGAGAGATGAAACTCAGTTTGTTAAATCTGCTGAGATTTTTAAATTCATTTGTTCCTGCAGTGAATCTAAGTAATACACAGATAAAATCTAGAAGTGCTAAAAAGAAGCTTATATTAGTGAAGTTTGTTACTGGCTGATCTGATCCCAGATACCACACCAAGAGTTGGGTTCATGATGATAAGATAATACAGGACATGTTCTCCTGAGGCCTTAGTCACAGCATATTTGCAAGATGCCTGGATAGGGTTTTAGATTAAGAAAGATACCTCAATTGAATCACAAGGTAACCCTAACTCCAAGTTGAGTCATTCAGTCATTCATATGTGTCTTAGAAGTCACTTACTCTATACCATGAAGCAGCCCTGAGTTAAATATTCAGAAACAAATTTATCTTTGGGGATGTCAAAGATTAAGAGGCGAGCTCTGCTTGCAAATCTGATTTCTCAAAGATTTTATTAAGTAATATGTTACTCACTCAAAGCAACAAATATCTAAGAAGGGAGATATCTACTACTCATGGTGAGGAAAAGACATCACAAAGTCTCTGCACAGGGAACTGGATCTCTGGGTAATAAGGATGAGCAGATGAATCTAGATTGAAGGAGAAGCATGTACAACTGTGTGGAAGCTTAAGAGTTGTCCTAATATCCTTGAGCCCCTCTTGCCTAGTCATGGTTAGTGTAAAAACAGCTTTCAAAGTGTGTTTCCTGGGCTACCTATACCAGAAGCAATTTCATAGCACAATGGATTCTGGCTCCCCAGACCTCCTGAGTCAGAATGTCTAGATATGAAGTCTGGGGAGTATACTAAACTACTGTCTCTCCAGATTACTCTCTGTGCTCTCTGTACCCTAAGTATGAGACAAAAAAAAAAAAAAAAAAAATTAGTACAGTGGCTCTCAAACCTGGCCACACATTTAATCATCTGGGAAGCTTTTAAAACAAAATAGGTATCTGCCCAGAAATTCTAATTTGATTGTTCTGATATGGATATTAAACACTAGCATGTTTTGGAAGTTCCTTTAAGTTATTTGGGTGCACAGTCAATTTGAGAATCTTTGGCATAGAAATTAAATCAATTCATGGTAACTGCATATCCATCATGGGCAAGTCAGTACCCAGGCACTGGAGTGGCTACAGTGATAAAACTGATAGTGATCTTTCTTGAAAGGAGCTTAAAGTAATGAAATCTGATAGGAAGATAGTATCTGGCACAGAGAAGACATTCAAAGTCATCTGTTGAGTTGAGGAGTGAAATGTATCCAAAGATGCTGGGCACTTTAGACAAGTGTCCTGGGTCATTCTCATGTTCTCTAATTCAAGTTCCAGAACTACTGTCTCAGAGAGGGCAGAGACGGGGTCTGGAGGGGAGTCCAGTAGACACTCAGGAAAGAAATCCTGAATGCAGATGGCACTCAAGCGCCTCTGGCTGGGATCATGAGGACTGCATCAGCCAGAAACCAGGCAGGCCCTGACTGGACAGTCTGGCTAAGAACAGGGGACTTCACTGTCACTGCCTTGGAGGCCTATAGCTTTGTGCACTTTGGCTTCTAACACAAAACTTATCCTCAGAATCCACGTACCAGCGACCAGTTTGGGGTTTTGCTTATTGCATGTTCAGAATGAATTTTTCAAGAGTGATTGCTACAATACAATTTTGCGAACTTGTAGGACTGAACATTTCTAATTAGGTTGCTATAGCCCTTAGCCAAATTACTGCAAATGTCATCCCTCTGATCTCTTTTTGATGTAAAAATGTAGGACAGTCAGCAATATACACAATTTAATCTTAACACAGGCAGACGCTGATCACAGTGACAGAGGGTCTGTTTTTCATTAACCCAAAATCTGCTTAGTCAAGCAGCTCCCTCATTACACAGCTGGCATCCAAAAGGATGTTCTTCTCTCTTTCAAGCAAGCTGTGACTTTAGCAATTAACTGTCCACAGTAATGTGAGTAATTGCCCTGTCTCAGGATGGCTAGTGAGTTGGTCATGCCCAACGGCCAGCCTTAGCTATTTTGAGTCTCTTTATTGCCATAGATCCAGGTTTTAGGGATTCTGCATCATTGAACACTTGACAGGAAGACCAGTTGGTTTTCTAGTCTTGTCATTGTTCTTAATAGAAAGCTATCTTCATTTATTAAAAAACAAACAAACAAACAAAACAAAATCAAAAACAAAAACATTTACTTGTGAATATTCTAATTGGGTCTGCTCAATGACCAAAGTCCCCTGCCTTTGTCTTCCTAGCCTCATCTTTTAGAGCTAGATCTATGAACTCTTCCAATGGGAGGCTTATCCCTACACCCTAGAAAAGACCAGTTCATATGCAGACAGCACATAGTAAAATAACATGAAGATGATCTAGGGAAGCACGTGTGATATGTGATCAACGTGTACTGGGTAGTGACTACATAAGGCATGGATGGAGTCAGGACCTTTAGGTCTCATTTAATTTTCTTACCTGTTCAAAGGAAGCGTAATGTTATTCCCAACTTGCAGATGAGAAAACTGAGTCAGCAGAAATAAGTGACAATCTTAAAGTCACATGACTGAGTCATGAAATAGCTGGTTGCATAGCAGTCTGACTCTCTAGCTCTTTCTTGCGACATCCTCACAATATTGCCCGGTGCTTTAACAAGCGCTCTGCTTTCACAGATGAAATCCTCTCCCCTTGAGCAGCAGGCCAACAAATGCTCAGGGAATGCACAAATGCACAGGAAACTGGCCTCTTCACATCTCCAGATTCCCAACCTGGTCCGTGAGCTGATTTTCCTCCCCTGTTTCATCCCCATCTCAGGTTGCTATGATGGTGTGAGCTCTTGGTTCCATGAACTCTCTCTTTTTTTTTTTAAAACTTTTAGCCTCATTTTGCATCCTAGCTAAGTTGACCATAAGCGTCTTGTTCGACAATTACTTGGTTTTTCTGTCTCAGGCTCTCCTGCCTTTCACCTGCCTGCATTATCACTGGTTCAGGTCTCCTCATCCCTCCAACCTTCTAGTTCAGAGGCAGCTGAAGTCTCAGAAGCACTCCTGAATGCTCTACCTTCTCCACCCTCGACATTTAACCAGACACGGCCCTGTGGATTTCCATGCCTTACAAATAATCTTTGAAGTTCTTTCCTTTCCTTCCATTCCTGTTACTACTTTGCTGGTTTCAGAAGCTCATCATGTATCACCTAAATTATAAAAATGCAGTAACTCCTCTCTTCATGTGCACCCTGACATACCACGTTCTATCACCTACTTGATAAGATATCAGAGGGTATCTATCTTATCCATATCTAAAATTTTACTTATATTTCATAATCCAACACACATATTTGTGTTGCTTCCTGACTTGGAGCAACAATGCCGCGGGAGAAAAACTCCGAGGCAGAATGAAGATGAAAGAAGGTTTTTTTATTCTTCAGCTTTAGCAATCTCTCAAAACTCTAACACTGGCTCTTTCAGCAACCTCTCTGACTCTTTACTTCTTCTGACTACTAATTCTTTACTTCTTTACTTTACTTTCTTTTTACTTTTATTTTCTTAGTGAGAGCTGAGAGAGAGAGAGAGAGAGAGAGAGAGAGAGAGAGAGAGAGAGAGAGATTCTTCTTTCTTCTTTCTTCTTTGGCAGCCTCAGCCTGACTCCGACCAGCAACTGCTTCTTTTCTCTATCTCCTAGTCTGACTCCTCATCCGGTTATATATCTTTAGCTTTAACAAGGACCACAGGTGCGTCACACAGTTCACGGGCATACAAAGATTCTTTCAGGTGGAAACCAGAACATCTCTTATGGCCGTCAGCTAACTGCAATTAACCATCTCCTATTAGGGCTTCTTCATATTTGCACTGCGGATATTTATATAAGAGTCCTCTCCACATTCTGAATTTTAGGTGCCTTGACTAGGCAAAGACTGTATCTAATTATCTTCTATTCCCCCCTCAACTTCTAGCATGGTGGTATTTGGGGGTATTTAAACAATGTTTGCTAAATGCACAGATGAATGAATCAGTCAATGGGGAAACAGAAGTCAGCATCACCTTCCCTTTCCTTCCTGTTCCCACTGGGTTTAGAGAGTGTTCCCATGTCTACTGTGTAATAATCAGTTGTTTATTCAGATGTATGGGTGGAGGTGATCATTGAAAGCCAATGAAGCTGCCCAGCTTCTTTTGGATGAGACATAAGCCAAACTAATATCAACTGGCCTTTGTGCTTCAGAAAAAAATTCATTCAAAGCATATTTTGTAACTCAAATTTGCATCTGCCCTTAGCTTGTGGAAGAGGAGAGGATATTGAAAAATTTATTCCTAAATAGAAATTGCAACTGCAGTTAGAGATAAAACAAAGAAGTTCATGATGTTGGTTCCTGAGGGGGAAAAAAAATGAAAATTTGATCATGAGTAGAAAGAGGATCTGTGAAAAATTATCCCACTGCTTCTACCCCTAGTGACATTAGGACAGGGAGAAGTACCTTAGAGGTCATTGGAGGGGACTTGAAACCAGTCACCAGCCACTTACTGAATGTCACTCTCTGCAAGGCACAGCAGGAGCCTCCAGGAATAAGGAAGTCATCAAGATGTGCTCCCGCTCCTGGGGCGTGTGTGTGGGAGGAGGGGAAGGAACTATCAGGGGACGTGGAGGTTGCTGGGATTGAGAACACAGTGCTCTGTACCGTGGAACAGAGTAAACATCAGGCACTGAAGGGCTTTCCCTGGAGACCCTGGGAAGATTTCTCAGAGGTGGTGCTTCAGTGGAATCAGAGAAAGGTGTTTCAGGGAAAGTTGCAATCCAGCTAGAGGAAAGAGTTGGAATAAAAGTCAAGTGTTGAGTCAAGTAATGATACAAGGGGCCATGGTGGATGAAAGAGTGGTGGAAAATGAATCTGTCTGAAAAAGCTGGGCAGAGCCCTTGATACTTCATACAGGGGGAGTGAGGAGCCAATGGAGGGAGTCAGAGAGGACCTTGACCTGGGCAGTCTAATGGGATATATTGAGAGACATTTTAGGGTCAAAAAGTTCGATGAATTAAGATATTCTCTGTGAGTTAAAAACATTTCATGTTTATATTTTGTACTAATAAAAATTAAGTTCAAGCCTGTGAAAGTGAGGGGGCTGACTTGAAGGTTTATTAGCTTCAAGGCTAATCCTCTGCTGGTTCCCAGAAGGCAGACTGTGTGGTCATAAAGTGCCCTTAACTCATGAATGACTTCCAAGGATAAGGAGAAACATGCTTTGTTAGAATACCAGCAGACACATAAGACAAATTGCAACTCCTATAAGAAGGGCCAGGCGGGCCCACATAAAGGTGTCTCCTGCCTGTCTCTGAATGCTGTCCTCTCTCACTTGGCCTGGGAGTGACAGATTGCACTTTCCAATAGTCCTATGATCATCTTGTCCATGTTGCCTCCTGCTGCTCCTGAATACATACCAAGCCACTGAGGGGAAGGATGGGAAATTCCAATGGGGTTTCCTTTGAGGTCTCCAGGTATCCACGTTTAATAGATGCCACTGGTCACTTTAGCCACTTGTCGTATGGACCAAAATGCCATCAAAGCTTACCCACTTCACTACTCCTCTCCCTAGCAAGATCTGAAACAATGAATCTATACTTGCCCTTTCTTTCCTTCTCTAAATATCTCTGGAAAAATAAAAAAGAAGAAAACATTACTGTCTTCTTCCAAGATTTTCTGCATGTCATGCATCTCACGCCAGTCAGCTGGGCTGAATTTCTGGCATTTCTGATCCTTTCAGCATCCCTACTATCTACAGCAAGGTGATACTCTCTGCACCATTATGAAAAGGCATATGTTAGAAGATCAACCTGAATAGAGATCACTCCCTGTGTTGCAGATGAGGTTAACTAACTTGAGGAAGTCCCAAGAGCTCCTAAGTGTCAGCTCATATTTGAAAACTGGGCCTGACCAACCTCCATACTCAGAATCTTCCCAGAAGGGATTTTAATTTCTTAAGGGTACCATAATTAAAAAAAAAAATTTAGAGGCATCAATGGCATTGCTTAGACACCCACAGAATATTCTAATTTGTTTCAACTAATGGAGTGTTTAAAGAATTTGGAATTTTCCCTGATGTTGCTCATGAGAAGTCTAAGAAAGAGCACGGTGTTGTTTTTTTTTTTTTTTATTTTTCCCATGTCATGGATTCCAATACACCAATGGTCTCACTGTACTCCATCTCTTGCACAAAGATGCCATTTTTTCCCTTATGACATAAGGCATGTGGATGTCATTTGATTCATGACAGCATTGTGTCCCAACTATTCAATATCAGGTAGCTCTTACAGTAATTGCACTGAATTCCTATCAGGAGTCCTTGAGCTCTTTCTGAGGAGATTTTTCTCCCTCCATGTTCATTCCTGAAAGGGCTTGCAACATTAGCAGTCATTCAAATGTTATTTTATTTGCAGAACTAACTTTGGCACTTGTGTGCAACTAGGTCTTTAAGCATATGTATGATCTTCCTTGAATCATTTAAGTGTGTATGCTCTTGTCTTCTGTAATTGACTGTGGCTTCTCCAAGGATATAATCAGTGTATGGTTAATCTTTGTATTTCTCATAGCACTGAATGTAGGTCTGAATAGGCTTTTATAATTGCTGCAATGAATGGGTGGAGACATTTAGGTATAATAATCTTTGACAAATGTTATGCTACTATAACATCTCCACACTGGTAGAAGTCAATTAGAGACAGCTAGTAATTTTGTGGAATCTTTTCAACTTTCATACTATATATTCATTCTTGGAAAACTCTAAAAGTGACATATATATCACTGATAGGACAAGAAGCGATCCCAATGGAGAATTCATCCCTATAGTTTTTCCACATCTCTTCTCCACATGACAGGCAGATACAATCGTCTCCTTTTTGGGAAAGGGAAAGATGACTTGTCTAACATGAGGAGATGACACCTTGGTGACTGGAATTTAGTGACATTTCCATGCTACAGACTACAGACACTTAAATCAGGGTCTTTCCTAGGATCAATATTCTTTCACAGTGACAGAGACCATTAAGTGCCTTATGGTAATGATCATGTAGGTATAAAAAAAGAACCCATTTGAATTCAAGGGATTGAATGTCAAGTAAGAAAAAGAGGGAGGCATTTGGCAGAAGATATATGAAAATTTTAAGTCCATCCTCACAGTTTTTAATTTTTGTCTCCAAAAACATGATGAATCTTAGCAACAATGAGGAAAATAAATTTGACGATGTTCTTCAGGATACATCTAAAGACAAGAAGCAGACAGTGGGTTCAAACATTCATCTGGTGAAAGCAAAGTTGGACAGTTGCTCTCCTACAGAAAGTCTTCACAAAATGCTACTGGACTAACTTCTTTGCAATACTTGATTGACAAATAGCATGAAAATATGCATGATCCATTTATAGAAGGAATAAATAAAACTGAGTGGGAGAACTTTACATGGGAAATTGACTTATAAAAGTTCAGAGTGTAGGAAAATGAAGAGTGATTTCAGCTACCCAATGTAAAAGTAAAAGTGATGTGGAGGAATTTAAAATTTGATAAGCGAGAGATTTTTCATAAACACTTTTATATGCTTGGGCTAATTGGAAAACCTTAGGGTGCTTCCCTAGAGATAAAAAGATGCATCTGAGAAATTTTAATCATTATATATCAAAGTTCACCATGTTGAAAACAAGTTAGATTTTCTCCATATATTTTGAAGGGAAGAAAATGGGTGGATGTTAACCTTGAATCAGAATATCACCCTGTGGAAGAATTATTTAATTTAATCAGCAAATATTTCCCACACATTGTATTGTACTAAGAAAGGTAAGCATGTCAGAATGAAGAATATAATGAAAGAAGCAGGTTTATGGACAAATAGCTGAGATGCTATAATGACTGTGCTATGGTGTGTTAGATAAGGTGATTTGACATTCTCCATCAAAGAAATTTTCACAAAAGATCTACATACAGAGTTTGGGTTTCTTTCTCTCTTTCTTTTTTTTTTTTCCTAAATATTTATTTATTTGTTTTAGTTGTACACAATGCCTTTATTTTTACGTGGTGCTGAGGATCGAACCTGGGCCACGCACGTGCTAGGTGAGTGTTCTACCACTGAGCCACAACCCCAGCCCCTGGGTTTCTTTTAAATATATAACAATATTGGAGTCATCTTGAAGCTGAGAGAAAAGACACATATGTATTTGGCTTGTAAAAAGGAAATGCATCTTTTTCAGAATTATATTTTGGTTCTGGGCATTGAACCCAGGGCCTTATACATACTAGGTAAGTGCTCTATCATCACACCACATCCCCGGTCCTTAATCTTAATTACTTATATGTGATCATAGGACACTTGGCATAGAAATCAGGGGAGCACCTGGACATGAAGGAATGGAGCTCAGGGTCCACAGAGTGGGACAGTAAACATCTTGGTACAGAGGCACTGAGGTCCCTGAGACTCCACTCAGTATCCATTACTGGGGTGCATGTCTCAACTATGGAACCTCTAGGGTCAGGGGCCAGATCACGAAGGAGAATTACCACATCCAGGGATATCTCTGCTTTTTAGTAGAGGGACTGTGTGAGCTTACAGGGACTGCCTCACAAAGTTCCACAAAGCAAGGAAGGAGGCTTAAAATAATATATAGCTCCCAATTCTGGATGCTAGAAGTTTGAGATGCAGATGAAGGTGGCAGGGTTGGTTCCTCTTGCAGGCTGTGAGAGAGACTCTTCAGCTCTCTCCCTTGGGTTCTGGTCCTTGCTGCTGGGAGAAACATCTCCCTTCTGTTTACCTCCATCTTCCTCTGGTGTCCTCCCTGCGTGCATGTCTCTGACTTCAAGTTTCTCCCTTTTATAAAGATACCAGTCACGTTAAACTAAGGTCCACCCTAACGACCCAATTTTACCTTGATTTCTTGCATAACAATTTTCTTTCCAAATAATCTTACATTCTACTGTGCGGGGGGTTAGAACTCAACAAATCTTTTCTCGAGGGCCACAGTTCAACCCCCAGCAGACAGCTCACCATTGTTAACACTTACTAGAATCCACTCAGATTTTCTTGAAGAGGTAACTCCAAATAAAACAAACATTACAACAATGATGACGAAATGGCAAAAACGAGTTTGAAAATGGTTTATTTGGCCTTTGAAGGAAAGTAAGTGTGGAGCAGTGTTGACACAGCTTCTGAAGATCAATGGTGCATGACTTCATTTTTCTTTCCTTACCATTTTCATGTAAATGTGCCTTCTTGAGGGATATGGTTTTCTTATTAGTAGACTTCAATTCAGGCAGTGTTGCAAACAGACTTCTGAGAGGATAAAGTCCTTGAAGCATCTACATCAATAATAACCCCTTCTCATGAAAATGATTTTAGTCTGCTAGTTGTGCATATGATCAGGAACTCATTCATCAAATTTGGTGTGGTAGGTGGCACTGAGAGTGAAAATTCTTGGATTTTAGTAGTAATGCTGACATTAGTTGTATTTTTTTTTTTTTTTTTTTTTTTTTTTTTTTTTACAATATGAAGGACTTGATAACTTGGCCGTAGTGAGTTTTTCATGAAACCAGGAGATTATTCTCTTTTTTTTTCCCTCTCTCCTGGAGTCTCTATTATTAGCATTTCCAATGATACTATTCATGAAAATAACTTATACCAAAGATCCAGTGGAGCCCTAAACCCAAAGAGATGAAGGTGGATATCAAAGTTAAAGGAAGAAGAGATGTGACTAAAATAAAGCACAAAAATAAGTTGATATGATTCATGAAGAATAACTTGATCATTGTGTTAATTAGATATGGTTATTTTGAGAAAATTAAAAAAAAAAACTCGATTCTTTTTTTAAGAAAAACATAGATAGCTATTTCTTCAAAACATTTTAGCCCACTATTTTTTGAATGATGAATCACTGTGATTTACTTTAACTTAGTCTATCATGATCAGAATTAAGAAAAATGTAGTAAGATGGAATGTGGTAGACTGTGATAGACTAGAAAAGCAGTGTGGAGTGAATCTCTGTGTTGGTCCTGGTTGCCATGTACAGTATATTTCTAACAACGACCTCAACCAGAGAGAAGCTTGTAACGACTGACTTTTGACTGACTGTCTCAAATACCTTCTGGGCAGTCCTGTCTCTCATTGAGACCTCCAATAGGCTAAGGGATCCACGAAAAGAGGACGAAATACGAAAAACGTAATTATCAATTTTTTCATTTTTTTTTTTTTTCTTTAAAACATTTTATATGCTTTCTGGAAGTAGAAAAAAAATAAGTAATTTATACAGGGAAATGAAATCTAAGTTGGATCACAAATTGGTTGGAGACTATATCGTGTTTTAGTCAGATATTTTGTTGCTGTGTCTAAAAGACCTGACCAGAACAACCGTAGAGGAGCAAAGAGTTTATTTGCGGGCTCACAGTTTCAGAGGTTTTTGAGTCCATGGACAGCGGGCTCCATTCCTCGGGACTCCAGGTGAGGCCGGACATCATGGAAGAAGAGTGTGGTGGAGGGAAGTGGGTCAGGACCTCCCACTAGGAAGCAGAGAGACTTTCCTTTCCAGATACAAAATATCTACCCCAAAGGCACGCCCCCAATGACCACTTCCTCCAGCCACACCCTACCTGCCTTCAGTTACCCCTAGTTAGTCCCATGAGGGGATTAATGTACTGGTTGAGTCAAGCTGTCATAACCCAATCATTTCTCCTCTAAACCTTCTTGCATTCTCTTACATATGAGCTTTTGGGGGACACCTTCCATCTAAACCATACATATAGTAATTTTAAATGAGCTCAAATTTCCAAAACTAGGTGAATTTCACAACAGTAAACTAAGAACGTTTTAATAAAATATGGGAATAAACTTAAAAAAAAAAAAAAAGAAAACTTCAAACAGTAAAAGAAACAGGCATTAAAACAATGAATGCCCCAAAGGTACAAACAAACAAAAAAAAAATGCCCATCAAGTGACAAATGGATTAAAAATGTGGTATATCCATATACTGGAAAGCTATTCAGCAAAGAAAAGGGTTGATAGCCTGAAAACTCTAAAACATGGACAAACCAAAAGTCAGTACACTAAGTGGAAGAAGAACGTCATAAAAGGTCACCTATTGTCGGACTCCATTTATAGGAAACACCCACAAGAGGAAAATCCATTGAAATTCATTGAGATAGAAAGGAGAATAGGGACTGCGAGGTGTGGCATGCCAAAGTGGGGAGATCAAAGGGCTGTCACTGGGTATAGCGCTTCTATCTAGGTCAGGAGAAATGTTCTCAGGCTTATCATGATGATGGCTGCACACTCCATGAAACCACTACAAACCATTGAGTTATATACTTTGAATAGGTGAATTTCATGGTACATAAACCTGTAGAATTGCTCACTCTAAATAGGTGAATGCTATGGTGTGTGGATGACATCTCAATAAAGCTGCTACTTCAACAAATTGAAGAAAAGGAAAATATGCGGATGGACTAAAGGTATAAAATTTTTCTGATTTCCAAAAGGTGAAGGTAGTGGTGGTGATAACTCTGAAATGGATCACCATGTGTTTAGGTTGACTTGAATGGGTAGACATATTTTTGAAAGGGAAAATAAGGCAGGAAATTGTATATTGCGGGCACTTCTTTGCCTCTGGCAAGGGCTGCAAATTTGGGTTAACCCATGCATGCACATCTGCTAAACTTGTTCACCTGTTGTTTTTCCCCTGGGAAGAACCCAGCTAGTCCTGCTCAAAAGGTCTCTGGACTTCCTATCAGGAGACGATGTTTATACTCCCAACACTGACTCTGACCTTAGCCAATCACCTTAACTTTAGGGGACTCAGGGTTATTCATGCCTGGGTTTTCTGCTTACGAGGATGGTGGTGAAGGGCACCTCAGATAATCAGTAACATCTTAAAAATCAAGAAGAGTTGCTGTTGTCCATGCTGGTGTGCGGTAGCAGACTAGGCACAGAAACCCAGGCTTGAATTTTACCCCTAGACAACACTTACCGTGGCTTTCCATGGCATGTTGCCCCCTGTGGCTAGCCTGGCTCTCACCAGCCATCCTTCCTTGTATCATTTCTAGCAACTCTGCCTTGGTGAGCACTTCAGAGACACAATCAGTGCCACAGATATGGCTTATTTATATCAATGCATCTCTTAATAGAAGAATTTTTATAAAGGGTACATATCTGCATTTTTAAAAGATAAGCAAATCCTTCTTAGGAGGTTAACCTTCCTATTTTCCTCCTTGACCCCTTTTATAGATACTTAACTCTAAATTGCACATTTAATTCCATTCATTTGAGGAGCCCAAGAGATAAGCAACTGCAGCTTCTCCTTTCAGAGACGATAGATAATCCACATGCATTTCACTCTCCTCATCCATAAGTTTGATTTTTTTTCTCCCTGTGTTTTTCTGTACCGCCCTTTCAATCTAGTCAGTCTTTGCTTGAATTTTTAAGAAGTAAAATCTAAAAATGGTGCAATCCTACTTCTACTTGAACTGGTGTTTTCAGATAGAGCTGTTGTGACACCATGATATTATCTTGGCATCATACTATCTTGCAGATGGAAGAGACCTTTGATGGTATCTATTGCATCTGGCTTTTACTAATGAAGATGTTAGGAGTGTTGAGGAAGCTGTGCCAGGTGAGTCTTGCAGCACTTTCCCAGGACCCTGTGGCTGAGCAGCGACTGTGCCCTTGGCTCACACCCCATGACTGCTCTCACCACATTGCCCAGGGACCCCTTAGGCTGCTTAATTTTGCTCCTCTAAGTTCTGGCAAGTAACTTGCTCCTCTAAGTTAGAGGCAATCATTTCTTCTGGATTTTGTTAACAAGGTCTACAGCATTACAACTAACATGGGCAAAAGAGCTTTTTAGACCAGTCTTTGGTTAGCAAAGGTGACTCAGGCAAATTGTATCCTCTCCAGCTAAGAGACTTTAATCTGAGGATAAGCAGTGAAATTAGGTAGAAGAAAACAGAGCATCCCACTTCCTTTATGACTGCACATATTACACTTCAAAATCTTGGATCAGGAAGGAACGGATGTTTGCATCATGTTCGTGTCTTATATTTGTGCCTTGTAAAATAGCAAGTAAACAAAGCAAAATCATATGCAAACAAAGACGGATTTCTCTGATTCAGGTTCTACGCAACTGGGTACAAAACTGGTACAAAACTTGCTGTACAACACTTGAACATCAATGTCTGTGTGTTTCAGAGTAAGCCACCCCACCCCCTGTAACCCAAATGACTTTGGAAACCATGTATCCATCTTTTTTTTTTTTTTTTCCTATCTCATCTTGACAATGTTCGGTATAAACTGTCACTTTTACTTCATAATTAAAAAATGAAATAGAGCTCTTTTAAGCCATTTTTCTCCAACTTGCCATTTGAATGAACACAAATCAGTGACAATATGTGGATTTATATTTCCTAGAAATAACGGATGTTGAAGGACAAGAAGATATGAACCAACTGAAATTAAACAGATTGTGCATATTAAATGGCTGTGTGCTTCTCTATAGACTTCATTTCACCCATTAAATACTTCATAGAAATTGGTGGTCTGTGGGTTTTGCTAGAGGGAATAGTTCTCATTTCTATTGCCTTTAAAGACCCAGGTGGCTTCAGGGGGAAGGTAGGGAAATGGCTGTGAGTGATTCATTTTTCTAACACAAGCTTGTGGTCACAGACTCTCAATGAGGGCCTAAGGCAGCCTGGAGTATTTTTCTGTGCCTTGATTTTATCATGTGCAGAACAGATAAGAATGTGTCCTATCAGGCTCTCGAGAGAGATACAATGGAGGAAAGATTCTGCTGTAATGCACATGAGCTCATCCACAAGGCATCCTAGAATCTCATTAGCAGCTTCTGGGAAAGAGCGAGTCTGAGCTGAGCTATGGGCACTGGCCTGGTTCTAGGCCTGGCTGATGAGGAGTCCCAATCGCAGCTCCCGGGGAGGCACAGCAGTGGAGCTAGCCTGGGTTCCATGAAGACGTGTCATCATTCTGGCTCACAGCATCAGGGTCCTGCAGAGAGTGAGAGTGCTCATGGCTGTGCAGGGCTGGGTGTCTGCGTAGCACGTCCAGGTGGTTTGTCTCCCAGTCAGCACCCTAGCCAACCCCTGAGAGTGAAGTGTGTGCATGTGCGTGCATGTGCGTGTGTGTGTGTGTGTGTGTGTGTGTGTGTGTATACTTATGTATGTGAAAGAGACACGGAGACAGAAGGTGGGCTACCGAGAGACAACCCTAGATCTCAGAAAGTGAACCTAGCAAAGGCTGAGTAGTGTGATGTTCAAGCCACAGAGAAAGGAAGTGGGATTGAGGGCCCGAGCTAACAGCAGCAGGGGCCTGTGTGTGGTCAGAAGCCGAGGAAGAACAATGGTGGACAAGAGAGAAAGGGAAGAGCAGCACATCCCTTCGCACTTGGGAGCAACGAGACTAATTCCAGACCCTGAAAAATCATCTGGCCAACTCCAGTTTTATCAGGGAACTTGCCAGAACCAAATCTTTAGGCTGGAAGTCTTTACTGCCTCTGTTCCCTGAGGCTGAGGCAGAGAAGCAGGGACCCCAAAGTTCTGCCCCGAAATGCTGCTTTAGCAGAGCAAGGAGGGAACATGCCCAGGAAGGCACTTTCCAGACTTACTGACTGGTCTTTAGTCTCTTTCTTAAATTCCTTCAGGTCTTACTAATCAATTGCCACTGGACTTTGCTTGTGCCCCACCAACTTGGCAACTAGGTTGAGAAGCGGATTTTTTTTTTTTTTTTTAAATTAGGTAAGTGTAAAATATAACTTTTATTCTACCAAATTTGAGCTTTGGGCTAAAACCACTATTAGAAGAGAGACATAATGTCTCATTTTTAAAAGCTCTAATGATGAGCATATGCCATCAAGGTAAAGCTCTCAAAAGAAAATCTATTTTTACCTGGATATGTTAATTCTGGGAATAAAAGTCAAATGCAAAGCATGTGCCTATGCCAATCACATCCGAACTTCTCACCCTCGGCATATGTTACTGTGTGCCCATCCCTAGGGTATGTAGGAATGGGGGAGGGGAGATGCCACATATCCAGGGCACAGGCAAAAGCTGCTGCTCCTGTTCCCTGGGGCTTGGCCCCAATATTGTCTGTTTTGTTTCCTCTTGCCCCCAGCCTGCTTTGTCTGTGCTGGTGTCCCCCGAGCCTTGAATACTGGGGCTGGTATGATTCAGTGGAAGCTGCCTCGAGTTTCCTGATGGAAGTAGGAGTCAGGAAAACCAGGGGGAGGTGGCAGACAGGGTCCCACAGGAAGCTGGCACTCAGAGGTCCAGAATTAAAGGATGCCCAGGCCCAGGCAGGAACAAAAGGCCATGCCTGGGTGCAATTAGCAAAGCAGCAGCCTGTAGATTAGGGGAGGGAGGGAGTGGGGGATAAAGCTCCTGCCAAGGCAAGTGTGGGGCGCAGGTACTGCAGGGGCTTAGGAGGTAAGAGACCAGGGATAGGAGAAAAGGCAGACATGGAGTATGAGGACACAGAGAAGAGCAGCCACTGATTTTGGAGGGTCAGGGAAGCCAGCACGTCCTCAGTTGCAGAGTTACCTGGTCCCTGCATTGGCCTTTATTATTCTGCCTGAGCTCAGTGAGATAAGGTTCGGAAAGAGGCATCTTCTTGGAATAAGCAGCCCAGGAGTGAAAGGTGAATCCTTCCAGGGATGACCACTGCAACTCCCCATCTCCCTCTCATACTAGGTAAGATTGTGTTCCTTCAGTACTAAGGCCCACTCTTCAGGTTCAGGAAACTAGACACACCTGCTCTTAATGCCCCCTAGTCCAAAATGTGCTAAGTAGTCCTTCACAACTTAGGAGGAAATTTTCATAGTACTCTGTGAAGCCACATAAAACTCTAGATGGTGGAGCTTACGTCAGTATGAGAAGGTACACTGAGGAATTCCTCGAGGGAGGTGTGTCTGGAAATATTACTAATCCCTCCAGCCCCTGCAATCCTGAGGCTTCTCTGAATGTATGTATACATACACGCATGGAGACAGATATTATACATGTGTATAAATGTGTATACACATGTATGTTTGTATACATGTGTAGGAAGGTGAAATATATGTATGCACAATTTATTTTTTCCTTATCTTTTTTACCATTTATCATTTTGACTCCTAAGCATTTCAAGTAGTCCTGTCTTCCTCACAGCTGTGAACACAGTCCTCAAGCTACACAAGCCTGCTCTGGCCTTGAGGCACAATCACAGGAAATTCCTGGAATTAAAATCTCATTCAAGGAAATTATCTTAATCAATGACTGATTGGGGGTGTGAACACCTGGCTCTCTTTCTTGCTGTGGGGATTATTCTTAAACTTGTGAAAATTCAGAACTTACTTTTGGATTAAGCTGCAGTGGGTGGCTTGCTCTAGCTCCCTATTAGCTATGTCTGGAACCTCACTCTGAAAGCCAGATTCATCCAACTCTAGACACTGCCAGAGAAACTCAGCTCGGAGCAGGAAATCAATTTTTCTCTTCCATTTTACTAAAATGTTTTACTTACACTATTTGATTTCCTAGACTATTTAAAAATATTTAAAGCATATTTCACTGGGAAATTGTGCCATTTTGACTGAATCTTTTAAAGATGGATTACAAAACCATGATTTGTCTTCTGAAATTCAATAAACCATGTCATGTGTTTTGAAGAATTTTCAAATAAATGCAATGAATTTCAATCTCAGTGATTATAAACTTGGAGTTGACTGCTCACCTGATCTCTCATGAAGCACACATGTAAGTCCAGTTTTACAAGCTTGTGGTAGAATTTGTGAAAACTTGACATGTCAAGCAGGGGGTGTCAAGAATTCATGATGAGAAACTGTTTCTGCTAACAAGCTTAGCCTTTAATTTTTAGAGCAATGGATTCTTCTGCACATCTTCATAAAAATACAAACAATAAACACTTAAGATTTAATCACCCAAGGACAACAGGTAAAAGAGGAACTAGTACTAGAAGTTTCCAAACAGATCAAGGCTCAGTCTGTGAGAAGGGGCTCCCATTTAGAATTCAACAAATTTCAAACCTTTCTTCTAATGCTTAAATGCAACATTCACCTAAAACTGAAATATTGCTGGTCTATATTTACTCCGTCTTATTAATTTTAGAAAACATTTTTTTCTGAAATTACATACAAATTTCTGTTTATGCATTGCTCAAAGGGAAAAATTGCTTACTCATAAATCAGTGCTTCCTTAATAGATTTTTAGATCATGCCTTGGTTGGAGGCAAACTATTTTGTAGCTCTGAGTCTTCCAAAAAAGATCTTATTGACTTGCAGCAGATGCAACAGCCAATGTTTTCTTTGAATAACCCCAAAGTTTTTGAAGTCTTGAATTTGGACTCTTAATTCCTTCTTTTCATGTTTATCTAAATCAGCCAGAAATCCTCTGAGACTGATGAGGCTTAGCATTATGTGCCAGAATCAAACACAGGGCCAGCTCTGAGAAGGTGACATGATGCTCTCAGTGATTCAGGGATATTGTGATATTTATTGAGTGTCCAGTCTCTTCTGGGCTCTGTTCTGGATGCCAAGTGAACAGGAAGAAAAGTGAAATGTGGCCCTCTCTCTGAGTTTGTCCTCAGTACAATGAACAGTGGATAAGCCAAACCCGGTGCTCAGTGCCTGGAGGAAGCCTTCGCCAAGAGACGATCAGACATGAGGACAATCTGCACACTGACTCCTCTAATACTATCTCCTCAGAATAGGCCTTCACCTCTGTAACCACTGAAGGGCTATCAGACCAAGAGGACTAGCACTGCCTCTGTAATCACTTCCTGTACAGATCCCATTCGAACTTCCAAAATTATCTTAAAATTGTCTTCTGTTTTTCTTTCTTTTCTTTTTCTCTCTTTCTTTCTTTCTCTCCCTCCCTCCCTCCCCTCTCCTTCCTTCCTTCCTTCCTTCCTTCCTTCCTTTTCAATTCAGTTTCCAGACTCTTACTTTTTTTTTTTTTTTATTCTAGAACAGTTTCCCCACTTTTTAACATTCATTTTTCTTATTCTTTTCTTCCTTCTCTTTTGAGTCAGGTCAGCTTTTCTTGTGGAATTTCCCACAGTCCGAATACATCTGTTTGTTTCCTTTTGGATATTTTCAGATTAAACACTTCTGTCCAGAATGTTTTGTGTCTTCAGTCATATCCTGGTTCTATACCCTGAGTGGCTCCTAAGCAGGTGGTTTCATTGCTGTGGATATTTGATTGTTCAGAAGACTCTAGCAAATTTCTATCACCCAGGCAACCCTTTTCTTTATAATATTAAATGATTAAGAGTAAATATTTGAAAGTATAAATCTCTCGTTCCACTTCAAATGTTGTTGTTGTTCCTCCTCCTCCTCCTCCTCCTCCTCCTCCTCCTCCTCCTCCTCTCCTCCTCCTCCTCCTCCCTCCTTCTTTCTCTTCTTCTTCTTCTTTTTTCCCCTAATTCTCTGGACTCATGCTTCATCCCCTGAGAAGAGACTCTGATGACATCTGAGTAACAGGCTTGCCACTTACAGCATCGAGGACCAACTGGGCGCAACAAGCAGACTGTGCCCAGCAGCCCCTTCTGGAGCTCCTGGAGTGTCCCATGAAGTCACCTGGTTCCTGCCTCCTGGTGGAGATGCTCTGCTGTCCTCTCATTGACTCACATTTTTACCACCAGGGAACCCGATGTTTGGAGTCTCTCTCAGGATTTGCAAACCCATCTGAGTGATAATGTGAATCTTGGCACTTTGATTCTGCCAGAAAACAAGGAAAAACAAAGCTTCAGGAAACATTTGCTTTACATAGACCCTGGACAATAAGAAACCTGCTCAGGTGCTCTGGCCCTCAACTCCATTGTCTTTTCTTTCAGTAAAAAACAAGCTAGGCCTCTTACAATCTCAGGAAAACAAGATCCCATTAAAGGTTTTTGTTCAGGGACTAACTTTGTGTGTGGTCTGCCTTGGTATGTAAAGGCAGAGGTAGGAACGATTGTGGGGTGACAGGGCAGATTTCCTGAGCCACTGTGTCGTGCGATTTGCCACCCCTCTTCCCAAATCTGTGCTTGTGATTTCATGTTGGTCCTTCAGTGCTGGTCATCATGGGGATTTGTACCAAGAAACTGCAAAAATGCTACCAACTGGGGATTTTTTCAGTTTCTGGAGAGCTGTTGTTAACACCTGGCAGCACCCAGCTGCACCCAGCTGCACCCTGACCAACCCTGCCCTGAGAGCCAACAGGGGGGTGGCCTCAGAGGGTGTGGTCACAGAGACTGAGCACGTTATCCAAAGAGATGGTTGACCAAAGTGGGGTGGTGATTCAAGTGAGGATGAGCTGGAGGCCTCTTTGGGGGCAATAGCAAAACCCCCCAGTGCGGGTGGGGACATCCAAAGAGCACCCCAGGGAGACACTTCAGAGTTGGTGTCAGGGAGGTGTGTCCGCAGATAGCGGGGGGCCGATGGGAGCTCCAGGACTCAGCAACTCAGAACTGAGTAATTTCTTCTGTTTTAAATTTGGAGGGCAAATGGCCAAGGGAAAGGAGGCCCCAACTTCATGAGCACAGGAGCTCTAGCCTGGATAGGTAAAGGGAGCCTCAGACACAGGGCAGCAGTTGGAGATCCTGCTACCTGAACAGTGCTGCTATCTCTGGAGAATGTGTTTTATTATGAACTTTTCCCTAACCTCCTCCTGCAACATCTGCACACCCCAGGCGGCTGAGGCCTCCTTCTTCTGTTCTGATTTGACATAGCCCACTAGAGTTCCCTAAATCCTGTGTGCTTGGAGCCAAAACAGTTTCAGACCCTAGAGAGGTACAGGATATCAGACAAAAGGGAAAATAGCTTTTCCTTCATTTAAATGAAGCAGTTTTGTGGGTCTGCAAGGAAGTCCAGTCTCACCGTGTGTGCATTAGTGCTGTAGCTCCCCGACTAAAGCACACCAGCAGGTCCCCGGGGTTGGGAGAACACTGTAGCATGGCTGACTTGGAGCTACCCTCAGGGGGTCTAATTCAGCAGCTCTGGGTGGGGCCCACTGCTGGTTCCAAGTTCACACATGATGCTGATGCTGACAAGAGCCACACTTGGAGAATCCCTGCCTTAGTGAAACAGAGTGGAGGGCCGGATGGCCAAGAGGAGCTTTCAGAAGCCATTTTAGTCCAATTTATCAACAGAAAGTGAAATTTCATCTTTTGTTGCTTTCTTTCCCCTCTCCCCTGAACTATGAACCCTTCTGAAAGAAACATGTTTGGGAGGCACAGAGAAAGGTGCCCACATTCCTTTGGTATTAATACTAAAAACAGTCCCCAAGTAAGGCTGCCTTTGGTGCAGGGCTCCATCCTTGGAGGACAATTTGGTGCCAGCAATTCCACAGCCTCCCATAAATTCTGACACACCAGCCAGGAACCGTTCTGCCTCCTGACATTCTGAAGTTAGCATTTTATGGCCTTCCCATAATAAGATCATCTTGCTTTGGAGTCATTTGTGTTGTAATTGCTTTAAAATTTCAAAGAGCTCTGGATTTCTACACCTCATTAAATTGGATTACATTGGGAAAGCAGGAGATTGAAAAAAAAAAAAAAAAAAAAAAAAAAAGAACCAGGAAAGTGACCTTTATTTCTTCCTTTGCCTTCCTATGTAATTTTTGGTCACCTTGTTTTTGCCACTGCGCTCTACTGGACCCTGGCCACAGGCCTCCCAAACTAAAGGACAGCATGCAAGTCTCCTCCTGTGCTTGCCACACATTCTTTCTTCCTTTGCACCTGTGGCCTTGACTTTGAACTTTATCTAGGGATCACTCAGTCCTGACTATTTTATCCTATTACACTTCTGCGCACCCCACAGCATCTGAAATATCAAGGCATGGTGACAGAAGAGGATGAAAGAGAGAGGAATTTCCCCCACCCCTTAATTCTATTGCCAATTCATTTTTCAACAAGTTAATAGGTTTTAATGCTTACTCTATGCCAGGCATAGAATTAGACTACTTATATACCTTATTTCAGATAACGAAACATTAACACTCGTGTGGAACTTGCCTAAAGGGCTGAGAGGTGGTAAACTACACCAGAGCCTAGAGCTTTCCAGTATATCATGATGCCTAGTAAATGTCATTTTCTTTTCCTTTTTAAAAATAGTTTTTACTTTTACATGTACACAATATCTTTATTTTGTTTTTATTTATTTTTATGTGGTGCTGAGGCTCAAACCCAGTGCCTCAATGTGCAAGTCTCTGCCACTAGCCACAAGGTATCACAGGGATACGTGTTGAAAATATATATGACAAACACACCAATCGTGCTCTAAGGAAGTTCAGAGTCTATTTGGTACAGAAGAGAAATTTCACATTTTATTAATTTTGAGAAGCATATTGATTCATATTTTAATATCTCTGGAGGTCTTACGATCAATGCAGTTTTAAATTTGCAAGCAGCCAAATGACCATGAGATGCAGCTTTGAATGCCTACAACAGCATAAACATTCATACTGTCACCCCTTCTAGTTCTACACAGGTCTAAGGGCCTCTTCTGATGATAAGAGCAAAATAAGACTTACAAATGATGAGGAAAGCATGATGGCACGGCTTAATTGACAGAGATTTTTTCCCCCCTAGGGTTACAGCAAATAATAGCACAATTTACGATGAAGAGTGTCCTTATTTCCACGGAATGTGACAACTATTAGAAAGCACTTTCATGTATGAGCTTCTAAGGATAATGAAGAAATTGTGGGGTAGGAGGTGGAGGAATTATGACCTTTTTGTGCAGAAAGAGACCTTTTTGTTGAGACCTAGAGGAACTCAAAATGTACCAAGGGAATTATTAACATGGTCTTAAAAAAAAAAAAAAAAAAAAAAAAAAAAAAAAAAAAAAACCAAAAAAACAAGGTATAGTGAGAACAGCATTCCATATTTCTGAAATTAAATCTCATTGCCTTCTGGACCTTTTTCTCCAGAAATTTAAGAAAGAAGGATGGTATATGTGTTAGTTAGCTTTGCTACTGATGATCAACTTGTAAACAGGAAAGGTTTATTTTGGTTCATAATTGTGGGGGTTTCTGTTCATGATCGATTGGCTCCATTGCTTGTGGACCAGAAAAGAGGCAGCATCTTAGGGCAGGGAGGGAGCTCAGGCTAGAGTAAAACCACTCACTTCATGGCTCAGAAGTAAAAGAGAGGAAGAAGAAGTGCCTGGCTTCCCACAGTCCTCTTTGAGGGCACTTAAGATCCAAATCATGGCATAAATAGAAACACGTAGGCTAATCTAAGCTTAATGAAGCATAAACACACATATGGAAGTACCTTCTTGCTCTTGTCCCTCTCCTGCTAGTTTTCTATAACTGAGCTCTTCCCTTTCTCTGCTCTGTCTGCCCTTCCCTGCTCCCCACCTCAGTTTGACTATAATTTAGAATTGAAAGTTGTTTTTCATTGGATATTCACTTTATTTTTTAAAGAAAACATGAGTTTCTCCATTCATAATTTAAAATAAAGTGAGCTGGATCTTTTTAGTAATTTCTCATAAAGTGCTGGGTAGGTTCACTAAATCAAGGCACTCATAACTATCATAATCTGAGAACTAGTTTGTTGGGCTCCATGGCAGCCTTCTCAGCCCTGCTGGGAGGACTCTCATCTTCTGGACTGAAGATGGGGTTTAGCACTTCATAAATCAGTCCTCTCTGGCATACCTATATGTCACCTTTTTTGCTTTATGTATTTCAGGAGAAAAGACTGAAAAGGTTAACGAGTCTTTTCGATCTCCATACACTAGCTTAGAATAACTCAGTTTAAACTTCTGTCAAAATGTGGTAGAATCCACATTCCTTTGAGTTTGGCGTCCTGTGGGTGGCGAGGAGAGCATGGGAGCACTTTGCTCACAAAGTAAGGTCTGCAGGGCTCTCCTCCACCAGGTTCCACCTTCCTTCCCAGTCACCTGTGCTGCTCTGCTGGTCAGGAGGTGGTCACACACTCCAGTTCTTCCTGGGTGTTTACTCTTGTTATATGCTTGTTTTGCTTTTACTGCTAAGCGAAGTCATTTGCTGGAAAAGAATGTCACATCTCACAGGAGTTCTCCAGATGAAAATAGAAAACAACAATTACTTTGGGGGTCAACATGAAAATTCATCAACCATAATGGAAAAGACAGAGGATTAAAGACATGAGCTTAGCTCAGGTACCCATCAAGTGATGAATGGATGAAGAAAATGTGGCATATATACACAATGGAATGCTACTTAGGCATAAAGAAGAATGAAATTATGGCATTTGCTAATAAATGGATGGAACTGGAGAACATCATGCTAAGTGAAATAAGCCAGACTAAGAAAGTCAAGAGTCAAATGTTTTCTCACATGTGAAAAAGCTAGAGAGAAATTTAAAAAATTAAAAAGGAGACCTTATGTAAATAGAAGGGAGAAGAGTAGAGTAAGGGGATCTGTTTTTTTCCTTCTTTTTTTTAATTCAAAGTTGTTGTATTTATAATAGTAGTATACATTACAATTCATAATACACATATAGAACATCTTTTTACATAACACTGTTTGTATACAAAGTATATTTGTACCTTTCATGTCTTCAATCATGCATTTAGGATAATGATATCCATCTTATTCTACCACCTTTTCTTTTTTCCCCTCCATCCCCCCTAGCTCCTTTCCATCCCCTCCCTCCCCTTTGACCTTCTAGTGTTCCTCTAATCCTCCTATGTACCCCGACCTATCACCACTGTGAATCAGCCTCCTTATATCAGTGAAAACATTCGGTATTTGGATTTTTGGGATTGACTAATTTCACTTAGCATTATATTCTCCAACTTCATCCATTTACCTGCAAATGCCATTATTTTATTCTTTCTTATTGCTGAGTAAAATTCCATTGTGTATATATACCACATTTTCTTTATCCACTCATCTACTGAGGGACATCTAGGTTGGTTCCACAACCTAGCTATTATGAATTGCGCAGCTACAAACATTGAGATAGCTGTGTCACTGGAATATGCTGATTTTAAGTCCTTTGGGAATAGACCCAGGAGTGGGATGGCTGGGTCATAGGGTGGCTCCATTCCCATTTTCCCAAGAAATCTCCATACTGCTTTCGGTAACTGTTGCACTATTTTGCAGTCCCACTAGCAATGTACAAGTGTGCCTTTTTCCCCACATTCTCTCCAACATTTATTGTTGTTTGTGTCCTTAATAGCTGCCATTCTGACTGGAATGAAATGAAATCTTAGAGTAGTTTTGAATTGCATTTCTCTAATTGCCAGTGATCTTGAGCATTTTTTCATGAATTTGTTGATTAATCATGTATCTTCTTCTGAGAAGTGTCTTTTCAATTCCTTAGCCCATTTATTGATTGGGGTTTTTTTTTTTTTTTTTTTTGAGTTCTTTATATATTCTAGAAATTAGTGCTGTATCTGATGTGCATGTACTAAATATTTGTTCCCAATTACTTGGCTCTCTATTCACCTCACTGATTATTTCTTTTGCTGAGAAGAAGCTTTTTAGTTTGAATCTATCCCATTCATTAATTCTTGATATTAATTCTTGTGCTACAGGATTCTTATTAAGGAACATAGGGCCTAATCCGACATGTTGGAAATTGGAGCTTACTTTTTCTTCTACTAAGTATATTGTCTCTGGTCTAATTCCTAGGCCCTTGATCTACTTTGAATTGAATTTTGTGCATGGTGAGAGATAAGAGTTTAATTTTATTTTGTTGCATATGGATTTCCAGTTTTCCCAGCACCATTTGTTGAAGAGGCTATCCTTTCTCCACTGCACATTTTTGGCGCTTTTGTCTAATATAAGATAGCTGAAATTATATGTATTAGTCTCTGTGTCCTCAATTTTGTACCATTGGTCTACCAGTCTGTTTTGGTGCCAATACCATGCTGTTTTTGTTACTATTGGTCTATAGTATAATTTAAAGTCTGGTGTGGTGATATAACTTGCTTCACTTTTCTTGCTAAGGATTGCTTTAGCTATTCTGGGTCTCTTATTTTTCCAGATGAACTTCATGACTGCTTTTTCTATTTCTTTGAGGAATGTCATTGGGATTTTGATTGGAATTGCATTAAATCTGTATAATGCTTTTGGCAGTATGGACATTTTAACAATATTAATTCTACCTATCCAAGAACAAGGTAGGTCTTTCCATCTTCTGAGGTCTTCTACGATTTCTTTTTTCAGTATTCCATAGTTTTCTTTATAGAGGTCTTTCATGTCTTTGGTTAAGTTGATTCTCATGTTTTGCTTTTTTTTTTTTTTTTTTTTTTTTTTTTTTTGATACTATCGTAAATGGGATAGTTTTCATCATTTCCCAGAGGATTTGTCACTGATGTACAAAAATGCTTTTGACTTATTGGTATTGATTTTATATCCTGCTGCTTTGCCGAATTCATTTACTAGTTGTAAAAGTTTTCTGGTAGAGTTTTTTGGGTCTTCTAGGTATATTATCATGTCATCAGCAAATAGTGCTAATTTGAACTCTTTTTTTTTTTCTATCTGGATCCCTTTAATTTCTTTCATCTGTCTAATTGCTCTGGCCAGAGTTTCAAGTACTGTGTTAAATAACGGTGGTGAAAGGGGGCATCCATGTCTTGTTCCAGATTTTAGAGGGAATGCTTTCAATTTTTCTCCATTTAAGATAATGTTAGCCTGGGGTTTTGCATAAATAGCTTTTATAATATTGAGATTATTCCTGTTATTCCTACTCTTTCTAGTGTTTTGAACATAAAGGGGTATTGTATTTTGTCAAATGCTTTATCTGCATCTATTGAAATGATCATATGGTTTTTATTTTTAAGTCCATTGATATGATGTATTATTTTTATTGATTTCCATATGTTTAACCAACCTTGCATCCCTGGGATAAAACACCACTTGATCATGGTGCACTATCTTTTTGATATGTTTTTGTATTCGATTTGCCAGAATTTTGTTGAGAATTTTTGCATCTATGTTCATTAAAGATATTGGCCTGAAGTTTTCTTTTTTGGCTGTGTCTTTGCCTGGCTTTGGAATTAATGTAATATTGGCCTCATAGAAAGAGTCTGGAAGAGCTCCCTCTTTTTCTATTTTTTGAAATAAGTTGAAGAGCATTGGTATTAGTTCTTCTTTGAAGGTCTTATAGAATTCGGCTGTAAACCCATCAGGTCCTGGGCTTTTTCTAGCTGGTAGCTTTTTGTTGGTGTCTTCTATTTCCTTGCTTGAAATTAATCTGTTTAAATTGTGTATAGCCTCCAATTCCAGTTTGGGAAAGTCATACGACTCTAGAAATCTGTCAATGCCTTCAATATTCTCTATTTTATTAGACTACAAGTTTTCAAAGTAATTTCTAATTATCTTCTGTAAATCTGAGGTGTTTGTTGTGATATTTTCCTTTTTTATCATAGATGTCAGTAATTTGAGTTTTTTCTCTTCTTCTTTTCGTTAGCATCGCTAAGGGTCTGTCAATTTTATTTATTTTTTCAAAGAACCAACTTTTAGTTTTGTCAATTCTTTGAATTTTTTCTTTAGTCTCAGTTTCATTAATTTCAGCTCTGATTTTAATTATTTCCTGTCTTCTACTGCTCTTAGTGTTGATCTGTTCTTCTTTTTCTAGTGCTTTGAGGTGTGATGTTAAGTCATTTATTTGTTGGGTTTTTTTCTTTTAAGGAATGAACTCAGGAATGACAATACTTACTACTTAGTGTCCAAGAGATTTCTTTACAATGTATCTGTGTTCTCTTTTGCCTCTAGGAATTCTTTAATCTCCTCCTTGATGTCTTCTTCAACCCCTTGTTCATTCAGTAGCATGTTGTTTAGCTTCCAGTTGTTGGAGTAGTTTTTTTTTTTTTTTTTAACTTATTTCTTGTTTTATCATTGATTTCCAATTTCATCCCATTATGATCTGATAGAATGCAGGGTAGTATCTCTACTTTTTTATATTTGCTGAGAGTTGCCTTGTGGCATAATATATGGTCTATTTTGGAGAAGGAGCCATGTACTGCTGAGAAGAAAGTGTATTCACTTACTGAGGGATGAAATATTCTATATATGACTGTTAGGTCTAAGTTATTGTTTTAATGAGGCCTGAAGTTTCTTTATTTAGCTTTTGTTTGGATGATCTACCCATTGGTGATAGAAGTGTTTTGAAGTCCCCTAGCATAACTGTGTTGTGGTCTATTTTACTCTTGAACTTGAGAAGAGTTTGTTTGATGAATGTAGGTGCTCCATTATTTGGGGCATATAGATTTATAATTGTTATATCTTGTTAATGAATGGTTCTGTTAATCAGTAAGAAATATACATCTTTGTCCTTTTTGGTTAACTTTGGCTTGAAATCTACCTTATCTGATATGAGAATGGAAACCCCTGCTTTCTTCAATAGCCCATGTGAGTGGTAAGACTTATCCCAGCCTTTCACCTACAGTCTATTGATGTCTTTTTCTATGAGGTGGGTTTCTTGGAGACAGCATATTGTTGTGTCATTTCTTTTAATCCAGTCTGAAAATCTGTGTCTTTTGAATGGTGAGTTTAGGCCATTAACATTCAAGGTTATTATTAAGATGAGATTCGTATTCCCATCCATTTTTATTTGTTTTATTTGTTTATGGTATTTAACTTGGTATCTCCTCTGGTTGGTATTTCCTTTAGTTTAATATCTCCCTTTGTTGATTTTCATTGTTATTTTTCTTTTCTTCTATGTGGAATGTTTTGCCCAGGATGTTCAGAAGTGCTGGCTTTCAAGTTGTGAACTCTTTTAACTTTTGTTTGTCATGGAAGGTTTTTATTTCATCTTCAAATCTAAAGCTCAATTTTGCTGGATATAAGATTCTTGGTTGACATCCCTTTTCTTTCAGAGCTTGAAATATGCTATTCCAGGATCTTCTAGCTTTTAAGGTCTGGGTTGAAAAATCTGAACATAGTCTAATTGGTTTCCCCCTATATGTAACCTGCTTCCTTTCTCTCGTGGCTTTTAATATTCTCTCCTTGTTCAGTATATTAGGCATTTTCACTATAATGTGCCTTGGTGTGGATTTGTTGTGATTTTGTATGTTTGGTGTTTGGTAAGCCTCTTGAACCTAGTTTTCCCATTCATTCCTCAAGTTTGGAAAAATTTTCTGCTATTATTTCATTGAATACATTACTCATTCCTTTGGCTTGGAACTCTGCACCTTCCTCTACCCCAATCACTCTTAAATTTGGTCATTTTATGTTGTCCCATATTTCTTTTATGTTCTGTTTTTGAATTCTTACCATTTTTGCTGTGTAATATACATTTTTCTCCAGGGTATATATATTTTGTCTTCATCATCTGAGGTCCTTTCTTCCAAGTGGTCTAATCTGTTGGTGATGCTTTCAATTGAACATTTATTTTGGTTTATTGCTTCTTTCATTTCCAGAATTTCTGTTTGGTTTCTCTTTAGAACCTCTATCTCCCTATTGAAGTAATCTTTTATTTCCTATATTTGTTTTTGGAGTTCTTTGTCAAAATGATCTTTTACCACCTGTATTTGCTCCCTCATCTCATTTTGTAGTTCATTCTTAAGTTCCATAAACATTTGGGATATTTAATTTCTGAATTCCATCTCTGGCATTGACCAACTGTGCTTGCCATGGAATCTACTGAGGAGGTATGTTGATTTGTTTGAGTCACTTTCTTCCCTTGTTTCTTTGTATTGCTTGTGTGAGTTTTCTTCTAGAACCGTGGAAGTTCCACTATTTCATTTTTACCCTAAAGCCTTATGATGCTTCTGTAGTACAATACTATCAGATCCCATTATACATACTTTACACTTTAAAACAAGACACTTCCTATTCATATAATCACAATTTGATCACAATGTACAGATTTTTTTTTTTTTTTTTTTTTTTTTTTTTTTGTGGTACCAGGGATTGAACTCAGGGGCACTCGACCACTGGGTCACATCCCCAGCCCTTTTTTTGTATTTTATTAGAGACAGGGTCTCACTGAGTTGCTAAGTGCCTCGCCATTGCTGAGGCTGGCTTTGAACTCGCGATCCTCCTGCCTCGGCCTCCCAAAGTGCTGGGATTACAGGCGTGCGCCACCGTGCCCGGCTACAATGTACAGATTTATTTAACTCAGATATTGTCCCAATTTACTCTGTATGTTTGTGATGGGGTTTATAGTTTCAAGTATTGAACACAGAGGTAATATGTTTAGGAAGAAGGTAGTGAGGGTATTGAATTGTTGTTTCTTAGGAATTGTGAAAAGAGGATTCTATGGAAGTAGTTTAATATCAAGAGATGAGAGAGGAAAGAAAATGGAGTGAATGATTTAGTGGAAAGACCGATGTATATGTAAACCAAATTTATGCAACCGTTCAGAGAAGAAAAAAAAAAAAAGATGGAAAAGCAAGCAAGAAAAAAAAAAAGATGACAAAGAAGTAGAAATTAGTGTAAAAAAGAAGAAAGAGAAAGTGAGTCAAAAAAATAGAGAATAACCTATATATAACACTGCTTTGCTGTATAGTTCAGTTGCCCCAGTTCTAGAAATCCCAATTTCTGCATATAACTTGTTTTTGCCTCTGTTGAGAATGCAATGGCAGGGTGTAAATAGGAAAGATGAGGGAAGAAGAAAAGAGACAAAAGTGAGAAGGAAGAAAAGAAAGAAAGAAAAGAGGAACAAACAAACAAGCACACAAACAAAAAAACAAAGCCGAACCCAGGAACAAATCTCAGTCAAATAGCACCCTGGGAAGCCCTTCTTTTTTCCCTTCCAGTTTAATCCAGTTGTCCCAGCAGAATGGCACAGCGGAAGAGGGGGGGGGGGGGGGGGGGGGGGGGGGGGGGGGGGTGGGGGGGTGGGGGGGGGGGTGGGGGGGTGGGGGCGGCGGATGTGTTAACAGGTGCATGGCACTGGGAAAGGGTCCATCCAGAAGGTGTCCACTCCCCACACCCACCCACAGTTGCAGCGTCTGGGGCCGCTGCGCTGACCTCAAACATGCCCTTCCCTGCTGGCTGTCCACTTCTCACCCAGGTGTGTGCTGTTCTCAGAGCACTGGCCGGATCCCTGGATACCTGCAGCTGCTTCTCCTTTCTTCCTTGTTTCTTTGTCCCGGTCAGCCACGGCTCTCCTCAAAAATGGCAGCCATCGCTCTCCTCGGGCCCAACAGCACTTCCCCAGACCTGCGTGTCGCTCCTGAGCGTGCAATTCCGGCCCAGGAAATTGCGTGCAAGAACTCTGCGTAGATGCCGCCTGCGTCTAGCTTTCTTTATATCCTTCTGCGATGTTCAGTTTTGAAGCCATTGCCCAGGACTTTCCCCTACCACGCCACTACCATACAGGCAGCGCCGTCAGTGCTGGTTTGTCTGTAGAACTCGTGCTGGGCCCCGCCGTGGGTCAACGATCTGGAGTTCCTTGTATTTCACCGTCTCACCGTTGGAGAAGCAGGAATGTCCCAGCTCCCTCACAGTTGCAGGAATAGCGCTAGCAACTGGTTCAGACTTCCCACTAAGCCTCTTTTAGTGACTGACTCCCGAGAGCACCTCCCTCCTGTCCGCCATCTTCCGCCTCCCCACTCCTTTATCCCCAAATTATTGTGTTTTGACTCTAAGTTGAATGAATTCTTTTTTCCTAGAAAAATAGCTTCCCCTTTATAGTAAATGCTTTTCTTCCCTGATGGAGCATCTGAGGTTAAGCCAGGACAGTACAACCTCCCTGAACTGGTAAGAATTAGGATGTGCACAAGGGGGGGGGGGGGGTGGAACACAGCCTTTCCAGGAAACAGTCTGCTTGTCTAGCTTGAGGACAGACTCAGCCACCAGTTACCCGTTAATGAGAATTACTCCAGAGAAGTCTAAGAAGGAAATTGAGAGGCATAAATATCTACGAGTTTATCATAATGATGATATTCAGAGTGAAGTAATGCTCATCATTTCAACATTTTCTTATACCTTTCATTTTACTAACTGCTGACCTGAAGCGGCATTTCCAGAAGAGTCTATTTGCATTGATAGGTAGAGTGCCACCCACATTAGCCTTCCAGAATGGTCTCCGCACAGGTTTGCATGTTGTTGTTCACAGGCCTGAGGGGAAATGGCTACTAACTGTACCCAAATGCTCACTCTGCACCTTGGCCATGCAGAAGACTACGATTTAATTTAGTATTTCAACAAATACTGAGAATTGACTTGCCGTAGTTATTTGGCATTCATCATATACTGAGTTCTGTAAAAATAAGCCAGCTTTCATGAAAGAAGTAGACGGAACACTGATGGGTTTCATGGAATGGGTGAGTTCAGCTTTGCTTCTTTACCTAATTTTCTAAACATTAGATTATTTTTAGCTGTAAAATAGAAATCAGCACTCGAATTGCAGGGTTGTCATAATAAGTGAATGGAATAATAAACCAGAGTCACCAGATTCCATGCCTAGCATAGCTAGGCGTTCGGCTGGTGATTTAATGACATCTGTTATTTAAAGCCATTACCATAGACACTGCATTGAAATAGGTTTTTTTTTTTTTTTTTTGTTTTTTTTTTTTTTTTTTTTTTTTTTTTTTTTTTTTTTTGTATGAGTGGATCAGGGAGGGGGTGGTAAGCACAGGACAGCCTACATTCCTATCATTTCAGCTTCTTATTGGGATCAGGCAATAACCCTAGATTTTCTTAACAGTTGAGAATTATGTGTGGAGTGCCTTCTCTTCCAAGTGGAGATTGGGAGAGGAAGGCTGATGGTGAAGGAATGCAAAGACTTTGGTTCTGTCTGTGTGATCTCCCTAGCACTCAGTGTTATTGTCTGACACTTTGCAGGATTGGGCTGGATGGCTTTTAACATCCTATTTAACAGTAACATTTCATGAAGCTTGAATTTGCCCCATCCCAGTAGAAATGCATAAAACAATTAAATTATTAACTACACCAGAGTCTTCTAAAGTGAAATGGCATGAGAGAGACAGAAATAAAGTAGTCTTAGAGGTCAGAGGGAGAAGTGACCACTTTCATCTGGAAATCGGGAACAGTTTCCTAGAGAGGTTGGCACTTGAAATGCATCTGAAGGGTGGGCCAGGACCCAGGGCTTTGTATGATGAGGGTAAAAGGAACCACAGCTGAGAGCCAGGCATGTGTGGGAAATGACGCCACAGAAGGAGGGAAGAAAGATGGCAAGGGTTCAGCAGTGATGGAAGTACATGGAAAATTGCACATTTCATGTATGAAGAGACTGGAAACAAAAACTACAGCCAGGTTGCATACCAACATGGCAGAGAGAGTTGAGCAGAGGTGTGAAAAAAGGTTTGATAGAGGTAACATTTTCTACACTTGGTTATCTACGATTCTGAGAATAGTGAAGTAAGGCACAGGACAAGAATCACTGAGAAACCACTGATTTTGCATCTGAAGACCAAGAAGGGGCTGTGGCCTGAGAGAAGACATTTTACTCAGCCCAGGTCATCCTTCCAGATCTTTTTTTTTTTTTTTTTTTTTTTTTTTTTTTTTTTTTTGGTGCTGGGAATTGAACCCAAGGCCTTTTGCATGAGAGGCAAGCTCTCTACCAACTGAGCTATATCCCCAGCCCCAGATCGTAATAGTTTGAATGAAAGGTCACTTTTGTTAAGTCCTTACCTTCCCATTCCCTGTGCTATCAACACCTCTGGGAGCAGCGGTGAAGCCTGGCCTGTCTCCTTTGTCCCCTAAACACATATTTGATGAGCATCAGAGGACCTGGCCCAACGTGAGTCACCCAGAGCTGATGTCATTTAGGCACCAGCTTACTATGCTGGTAGATGGCATGTGCTTGAGGCCCTGACAACCTCCGGATGGGTATCTCTCTCAAGACCCCACCTTCCACTGCAGGCCCTGAAAGGTTCCTCTGGGAAAGCGATAAGAGGAAGGGGGCAAACTGAATGATCCTGCAGCCCCCGCCATGTCTGCTTTAGAACAGCACTGCAGGAGGACCCTGGCTGTTCCAGGTCTTCTGAAGTGGCCAGGAGGTGTGCCTTGGCTCACTCCCTGGAGAGAGAGGGCTTCTGGTAGGAGCTGCTGGTAGTTCTGTATGCCCAGCAAAGGCGCCAGCCTGAGTTGCATACATGTAGGGGAAACCTGTCTGGTGCGCTAGGCTGGGTCCGTGGGAGAGAGAAGCTAGGTGTGGCAGGGGCAGAGGCCTCGCTAGTGCCTTGGCACCGTGAGAGCAGAGAAGCTTCCCTCCGCACTGGGGAACCCTCTGGCCAATTTCTTCAGGGTTAGGTGAGTGGTGGACACTGTCTTTGGGAACGGTGTGGAGCAAGCATAGATAGCTGAAAGTGAGTCCACCCTGGTTTTGAAACCTGTTTTTTACCATTTGCCATGAGTAAATCATTTCAAATTTCTTCCTTCTTCTATTTCCAGACTGCTATAGTACTTCAGATAAAGAGCCTAGAACCTAATAGCTCTGCAAACTTGGTTATGACTTGAGAAAGGGAAAAATAAAGAAGAAAAAAGACAAATATTTGTGGAGGTTGGATGGCATCCATTTTTTCCCTTTATTTTCATGTTTGCTATAAATGGAAACAATAGCCACTGTCATGTTATTTACTTTCATACAGTTCCTTAGTAGTCATTAAGTTTGAAATGCTTTCCTTATGGTTAAGTAATACTCTTTTGCATGAACTTGGCAGCAGAGCTAAGCTTAGAAGACAAGCTTGGATCCCATAAGTCCATTATGAGAATGTCATCAGATTTCTTTTCCTGGAAAAGACATTGGGGGACATTCACATATGACAGATACTTACAGTGCTGTGAGATCTCAGAACAACATTGATGATCGTGAAGTATAGCAGGAACTGTCCACAGGCATAACTGTGAGTGTCTGGCCCCCAACCCTCAGCATTAGCTCCAGCCCTCGGGAGGCTGCTGGAGAGTAACCGTGGCTTGTTTTCAGTGAAGGGCAGGGCAAGCAGGAAGTTCTAGAAAGGGAAAGCCTCTCGAAAAGGTCCTCAAACGGTAACGGACCTAGGGCTGATGGGTAAAATTCTTGGGTAATAGTGAACTGTGCGGGCTGGGATTGTGGCTCAGCGGTAGAGCGCTCGCCTAGCGCGTGGGCGACCCGGGTTCAATCCTCAGCACCACGTACAAATAAAATGCATTAAATAAAACGCATTGTGTACAACTAAAGCAAATAAATAAAAATATTTAAAAAAAATAGTGAACTGTGCTTCACTCCATATCCTGGAATGCATCTGCAGACTTGCACCTGGCCTGCCACCTGCTCCCTGGCTTGTGAACCCCTCATTGATCTTCATCGGGTTTCCTCCTTTCCCTGTCTTGCTCACCTTCTCCTCGCTGGTATCAGCTGGTATCATCTTCCAACCCCTCTGTTTGTCTTGGCCCAGGGTCTTCCCTAGAGAAACCCACATAGAGACACGTCTTGGCCTCTTCCAGGTGAGCGTCTCTGGAGGTTCAAAGGTGAGACCTGGAATCGATCGAAACTTTTTCTTTCCCAAAGTATAAAAGATGGACATCTGAACTGAAAAGATCCAGCAAGCCCAGGGGACGGCACTGGCCACGTTAGGTAGCAGACTATACAGTCAGCAATGCGGAGGACAGCCAGCATCAGGCAAAAGAGGCACAAGTTAAAATATGGTACCCAGAGGAGAGACAACCTGCGTCCTGCTGATGCATCTGCGGTTCAGGGACCTGGCTGGATGATACGGGCAGCAGGTTTGTCAGGCGTCCAGAGTGGAGTCTTGGGTCACAGATGGGGTTCACAGAGGTGGGACAGAAGGCGTGCATGCCTGAATCTACATGACAGGTTAAAATGGAGACAACGAGGGGCACGGCTCCAGCCTCACAGTGACTCACGTCTTCTGTGTGTGTTGCCTCATTAATTGTAACAAAAACAGTGAAGGAGTTGTTATTGGCATCAGTTTATAGAGCTAAAACACCCTGAAGTTTTGAAAATGTAAACTATTTTCTTAAGGTCATCTTCCTGGAAAGTGGTAGTAGGCTTTGATTAAAAACCAGTTCTCGGTGATTCATAATTCAGGCAACTTTGAATAAGAATCCAGGGCAGTCTTTTGGAGTTGGCCTCCGTGAGTGCCAGTCCTCAACAGAGTTGGTTACAGGTGAATTGGAGATCCCAGAAATTATAGTGTTTTAGACTCAGATCCCATATCCAAGAAGGTGGGATGTCACAGATGTCCTGAGGAATTAGGGGGTGGGTTATTTATTTGTTTGTTCAAGTATTAGAAAAAAGTTCATTGATACATGATAAGCTTATGTATTCATGGTGCATGGTGTGATGATTTGGCACATGCATACGAAGCTTAACGATCAAATCAGGGTCATGAGTGCTTCCATCCCCTTAAACAGTTATTGTTCTTGTGTGTTTAGACCTTTCATATGCCTCTCTTCTAGTTTTTTTTTTTTTTTTTTTTTTTTTTTTTTTAACAAACATATAACAATGTTGTAAATTAAAGGTTTGCAGGAACACTAGAAGTCCTTCCTCCTAGCCTGTGTGTTTTGGCAGCCCTTACCTACATTCCCTCTGTCCCCTCTGCTCCCCTTCTCGCTTCTGGTGACCACGGTTGTATTTCTGTGAGATCAACTTTGTAACTTCTACATAGAAGTGGGAACATACAATTTGTCATTCTTCCTGAGGCTTATGTCACCGAACGTAGTGATCTCCAGGTTCCACAGTGTAGCCACAAATGACAGGATTTAGGTTTTGTTGCTGTTGTTGTTTTGTTTTGTTTGGCTTTAAGGTATTCTGTTGCGTATATACCCCACATGGTCATTGTTTAATCCTCTTTCCAGGTTCTGTTGGAAGGTAACAGTTCTAGCAGGAAGCAGCTGCATCTTCTCTCTACTCATTAACCAGTCATGTCTAGGAGATGCCACGTGTGTCCTGGAGATCAAATAGAGCCTTAAGACCCACTGGGAGTCCCATGCAGTTGTCCTTATCACAGCAAGGACTTACCTGTTTCTCCCTCTGTCCGGTGCTTCCTGCTCCTCATTTCAAGTCCATGGTACATATTTATGCCTGCATCAAAAAAACAGACTCAGGGAAGGTGTGGTTTTTCTGCTGTCAGCAGTTTTCCCAGAGGAGAGACTGAGGATGGCTTCGAGGTACCTGGGCACCTTCTCTAGCTCAGACACTGGGAAGATGACGAGGGCAGCATCTGATATAAGAGTCGCTCCTCCTCTCAGGCTATCATTCTTACTTGAATGAGATTCACAGTAGATAATAAAAGCTGAGAAACAGCAGTTTGCAGCAGCTAAGCGGCTTGGCTTGCCCAACATACTGTGAATATTTTGAGATGTAGCATTTTGATTTTAAAGGTCTGTCTTGAAATGAGTTTTCAATTCTATCATCAGTGGCTACATTACCTAAGTCAAAAATGGGACTCCTCTCAACTTCAGTTTATTTGCAAAACAGAGATGAGGACTATAATACAGAGCAACTTGAATTTAGAGATTAATGACATAAGTTATGGAAACAAAAGTAAGTAACATTTCTGAATAGCATGGCAGAGAGGTTACTGAATGCTAGCAATAATTGATAGTAAGCTAAATGAAAACCAACTTGTGGTGATTTGGCTGCAAATCCTGTGTCACTTCCAGTACAGAAAGAAAAGCCATGAAATTCATTTCCTTCATGAAATGTTGCCACTCCATTTCAAGCCAGACCATTGACAAACATTCCCTAATAGACTGATAATTACATTATTTTTCATTATTAAAGGTCAATGCTTTCTCATATGCAGAATATAAGTATAATTCTTGAAAAACAAATACTTTATCTTCATAACAGTTCCAAGAGGAAACAATGGTGGCTGGATACTCTCTATTCATTAACCATGATTTGTCTAACTTTTGGGAGAGAAAGTGGTGATACTCTAGAAAAAGAAAGAGCTTTTGATACTTGAAATCAGATGTGTTCAAATCTCAGGTCTGGGGTTATGTAGTCATGCCATTTGAATTCACTAAGCTTGATTTTTCTTAATGATGAGCTAGGAAGCTGCCATTTAAATAGGGCTGGTATAAAGATGAAATGATATCCAAAAAAATAATATTATCTGCCATAGAACTAGGCACACATGTGCTCTGAGAATGTTGGCTAATGAATGGGAACAACGCACTGCAGTAAATGTGTATTGACCTGTCTCTACTCAGCTGGTAGTTCTTATAAATACAGACAAAATTGTCCTGTAAAGTCCATGAACTGTTGGTGCATGATGCAGAATCAAACAGGACAGCTTCCAAATCTTGGCTTAGCCTTGTGCAAACTGCAACACTGGCAAATTACTTAACCTTCTGCAATTCAGTTATTTTAATCTAAAAAAGTGTAATTACTGACATCTAACTCAGAAGATTTAAGGATTTGAGATTTGCAGTTTACATGGTGCAGAATTTGGTAGTTAGCATTAACATTACGGTTGTCATTTTTTTTTTTTTTCTTGCTGAACAAGTTTATAAGAGTTAAAGGTGAAAACTTTACCATATTTGGAACTTCGTAAGTGTGACTTTGATGTCATTTTACATATTGATCCTTAGAATGTATGACTACATATGATGTTTGAGAAGGAATTCCTGTCATATAAATAAGCATATCAATCTGGGGTAACATTTTGGATGCTGATTCCAAAAAAGAAAACTACATTCTAGATAATTATGTAATTGATACAAATAGGATTGTTCTGCAATGTACTTGGGAAGAAAATTATGGAGAATTGCAAAGCATCCATGTGTTTTGCAGGGGAGTTGGTTTTGAGGGCTTGGAGATACATATATAAATCTATGATTGATGTCTTTGTCAAAACATTGTAACCTCATCAGAGCTAGAATCCTTTCTTCTACCCTCTGTTCTTTCAGTTTGAGAATGCAATTCAGAGTCTATGAAGGAGACACAAAATTTCAGCTTTGATACATTGGCTCACGCTTTCCCCTACCCAGAATACTCTAGTTAATGTCTCTAGCCCTGAAAAATTCTTACTGGGTCTTCAAGGTTCAGTTCAAATGCCATATCTCAAATGAAGAATTTCCCCTTCCCTCTCTTCAAGGAAGAACTAATCTCTCTAAATTCACTACCCAGGGGTAGCATTTGAATTTAGTTTTACTGACAATAAAAAAAGCAGACTAATTATGTTTACACGCAGGCCCGTACTCCCGTGAGAAAATCAAGGAGAGGGCAGTGTTCCATTTATCTTCTTTTCTTCTCAGTGACTAACACATAACCAGTCACTTACTTTTGTTGAACCAAAACTCAGTCAATCAATCAATGAAGAAATAGATAAAGTACTATGGGGGATTAATTCATGTCAGAGACCCATCATATCTTAAACTAGGAGGGCAAAGAATGGTTATAAATTATCAATTATAATAGTCAAGCAGAGATAGGGAGAGGATCAAGCAGTGATGTATGAGGAGGATCTGAAGGGGTGGGTAGTACACATATCCAATCCAAGGACACGGGGGAAATGCAGACACAGGAAAGGGAAGTTCATCATTTTAATAGAACCTAAAAGGAGGTTGACCACACCATGGCCATGTTTTTTCATACAACCTGAGTGCATTAAGGAAATATTAATCTTATAGACAACATTATAATTTTCATAAAACATAAATATATACATATTCTTTAATCTGTATACTATAAAACATAATTTTAAAATATTATAATATTTTGATATTATTTTAAAAGCAATTTATGGGTAAGAAGATATATAGGACTATCTGGGGTAACCTAGTGATGTGTTATTGACTATTAAAGAATTTGAGAAAATCTTCCATAAAAAAAACATGCTTCTGAGCCGGGCGCGGTGGCGCACGCCTGTAATCCCAGCACTTTGGGAGGCTGAGTCAGGAGGATCGTGAGTTCAAAGCCAGCCTCAGCAATGGCGAGGCACTTAGCAACTCAGTGAGACCCTGTCTCTAATAAAATACAAAAAAAAAAGGGCTGGGGATGTGGCCCAGTGGTCGAGTGCCGCTGAGTTCAATCCCCGGTACCAAAACAAAACAAAACAAAAAAAAAAAAAAAAAAAAAAAAAAAAAACATGCTTCTGTAATAGGAAGTATTTTAATTTCAAAAACTTTAGTTTATCTTCCTAGACTTCAAAATTCTTAGGTTTCTAATCTTTGCAACTCATCCTGTACAAATCACATGTGCATTATATTGTATTCGAAGGTGCCCTGAAATTGAGACTGTGGCACTTCTGATTAATCACATTATTTCTTATTAAATTATGTGTCTGGGGATCAAATGCCCTTGCTGTCAAAAAATCAGAGGTGAGCGACCATTTTAAGGAATTTTTTTCCTCTTCCCATTTTTAACAATCTTTTCCCTCTCTATCTGTATACGATACAGTGTGGTTTATAACAGAAATTTACACAGTACAGGATGCAACTACAATAAATATGGTAAAATTCATATATCTGTTTTCATCCAAACAAAGGTATTACGTGAATACAGAGAATGATCATGGATCTTGGCTTACCAACCTGCACCACTTTGTGGCCCGAGAAGCCATGAAATGAATCCAGAGGACATCCGTTTTTTGAGCAGGGATGGGGCTGGTATCAGCTAAAGAACTTCTTTCTCTGACTGACTAGTGATGGTATTTGATGACTATTCAGAGGTTCTCTATAGGCAGATATAAACTGAATTGGGGTCTTGGGTTTTGTGCTGCTTTTTTTCTGCCCCCCCCCCTTCCACCACTCAAATTCTCTTAAATATTTATTTACTTCTTTTATAGTCCCTACATTTTTTTAATGTTCTTCCTGCATTTTGGCTAACTCACTCAGGCAAGCTGGGAAGGGAGAGGTCCCTTGTCTATCCAGTGTATTGAGGATGAAGAATTGGGTCTCAGTGCTCTCCAAGCTCCTGTCTTACTCATTCAATGTCAAAATCTAGCCTTCAGTGGCAGGGCCTTCTGATTTTAGTTTATTATCCCACTCAGACACTTGGTATTTGTTTGGGATAATCCTCTATTTACTCATGAAGCATCTACAATCTCATTGGAATACGAATTGAAATGAAACATTCTTGTGCGATTTTGCAAACACAATATGGATTTAGTACCAGTTTCACCTAACTGCTGACATCCTCCTGTTCATTAATTCACTGTTCATTTATCAGTTACCACAAGAGAGACACTTCTTTAAGGTCCCAAGAATATAACAGCGGATACTAAAGTCACAGTCACCGACCTTAGACATTGAGATGGGGTCTTTAGATGTGACACCTGTGAACATGGAGATATAAAGGAAGAAACAAACTAAGGGATCAAAAGAAAGTTAATATTCATTGAAAATAGTGTTTTTCAGCACATATAAGAACAAGATGCTATTTGAAAATAGTAAACAGCACTGTACCCTGGGCTAGGTAAAAAGAGGTCATAAATATGTTAACTAGCCTTATTTAATCATTAAACAAAGTATGCATGTATCAAAACACATTGTACTCTATAACTCGCCCACTAAAAATAATGTTTATGAAAATGTAGAGAGACTTAAAAAAGGAAATTAAAAAGAAAAAGAATATTGTAACCAACAGAAAACATCTAGCGGATGATGTTTCCAGACACAAATATGGCATTTTTTTCTGTGAATCTGAAACCAAGCTAGTCGTGGTGGTGCACACCAGTAATCACAGACACTGTGGAGGCTGAGGCAGGAGGATCACAAGTTGAAAATCAGCCTCAGCAACTTAGGGAGGCCTTGTCTCAAAATAAAACATAAAAAGATCTGGGATTGTGGCTCAGTGGTTAAGTGCCCCTGGGTTCAATCCTCAGTACCAAACAACAACAACAAATAATAATCATAATAAAATAACACACACCCCCAAAATCTCAGCTTTCTCTTTCTCTCCATGTCGCCCTGAATTTCTCTATATTATTTTATGCATGTCCCAATGTGTTCCCATTCTCTACCTTTAGAGTTTCTGCCTCAACTTTACCCTCAGATAATTTTCTTGGGTGAGGCATTCCTTCACTTTATTCTCTCCTTGACTACTTTTTCTTACTCTCTTCTTCAAATTTTGGTAAAACCATGCTACATACATTTCTTAAAAGAATCCACAAATGGTATATCACATTAGGCTTATAGTCATCTGGTCATTTTCAGTTCCTTCAGAGAGGATCCCATACTCCTTACTATTACATAGTCATCTGGTCATTTTCAGTTCCTTCAGAGAAGATCCCAGACTCCTTAGTATTATATCAGGTGCTTCAGAATTTGTCCCTCTCAAGTGAAGACTGTTTTTATTCACACCACTTCCCCAACCAGAACCTCTTCTTAGCTACACACAGAGATCTCCGCTTTCCCTGAGTGATTCAATAGCACCCTAGTTTTTCATACCCTCTATTTCTCTGTACTTGTTATTCTTGTCCTCTAGAATGGCTCTACTCATCTTCCTCCAGGAGACTGATATTTAAGACTCCCCTCAAAGACTATCTCCAATATGCAATGGATGGTTCTTATTATAACTGGTAGCTCTGCGCTTTTCTCCACACAGTTCTTTCCTTTCTGCTGCCTAATGAATTTCCATGGCTCTGCCAAGCTTCTCACATCTCACTTGATATATCAGAGCTCTCAGTGTTGTTGTCTGTGTTCATGTCTGTCTGGAACAATCTGCCTACTCTCATCATCCCTCTTAAGGATATCAAACCTCTTTCCAGCATCAGCTTCCTCATTATAGTTTTGATGGATCTCACCTACTGAGGTCTAATTACTTGTCCTGTATTCCATACAGATTATAGACTTACATCATGACCTATATGAACTTGTACCTTGTATCTATTCCATCTTGGAGAACCAACATTTATCTATTCTGCATCCTACCATAAGACCATAGGGATCTTGAGGGGAAGAACTATATATAATCTATGCATACATTATATATGCCATACATATATATATATGATGAGCAGCATCAGCTAGTCTTGTAAATGTGGTGAGTGTTATGAATAGATTAAGGGTATGCAGAGTTTTGTCTAGGTGCTGTGAACCTGGCTGAGTGAACGGGTTTGAAACACAGTTGTCTCCTGAGGACAGAAGTCTGAATTATTGATTCCTACAGTAGATAAATTTCAGAGATGACAATGTAAAGAAGACAGAGCTTTCTTGATCCAGCACAGTCCTTGAAATGTAGACTATGAACAGTAAATGATAATTGAGACAATTGATGATATGACATCGTTTCTCACTCATTAGCCTCTAGTCAATAGATTTCACCTCCTTGTGAAGTTGCATTTGTTTGGTTTGATTGACTGTTTTCATTATGCATACAGGATTCCCTTCATTTCTTTCAATGAATGCTTTACTTTTCATTATAGAAGCATATTCTTTAAATCTTTCATAAATCATTCATCTATTTGAGTATCTCAGGTTGACAAAATTCTTGGTGCAAGAGGCAGAGAGGGTGTGGAGAATGGGGTGAATCAGGGTTGATGGCTGTGCTTTAGTATATGTTCTCCTTATTTTTTTTCCTGTCTCAGTCTATCATACTGTATCTGTATAAAATGGAGGTAGAAATTTTATCATCTTACCTTCTGATATATGGTTTGGAAGGACTGGAAGGAAATCATGAGAAGTAAATTAAGAAAAGAGGAAGAACTAGCACATCAGTGAAATCACAGGCACAAAATGTAAATTTCCATAAGACCCTTTCAGGGTAGAAAAATGTGATGGCTGACCACGGCCTGTGTACTTGGGTGATGAAGCTAGGGCACCAGTCATGAGAAGTCTATTGCTAAAAACAAAATCTATTTGAATGTAGATTGGTGATTACCAGAGGCTGGGAGTAGGGATGGAGGGGGACTGGCCAGTGAGTGTCAAAACACAGACAGAAGGATGACTTCTCCTGCTCTGCAGCACAGCAGGATAATGGCTGTTCAGTTCACAATAGTTTATTGCATATTTTATGAAGATCTAGAAAAGAGGAGCTTGATGTTTCCAAACTTGAACAAATAATGGAGGTGGAAATGCTGATTACCCTGACCACTGTGTACTGTGTGCCTGTGTTGAAATATCACAATGTACTTCATTAACATGTACAGTTACTACATTCATCAACAATAATGAAATACAATTATAAAGAAAAGATATTGCATCCTTTCCTTCTCTTTCAGTCCCAAGATCTGCTGATAGGCTTTAGATATAATGTTCAGACAACTAAATATGGGGCCTGGTTAGGAGGAGAGGCACTGCTGAGAGTTTCAATGACCAGAGGAGACTTACAGGGCTAGACCCTGCCTGGCCTTGCACATTCACCCTAGTGCAGGACTGCATGGTGCCATGAAGAACAGGGGGAGGTTCTGATTCTCTTCCTCCTTCCCCTGGTTCTTGACAGGTGAACCACAATATTCATTTAGTGGATGAATAGATGCATGTGGTAAATAGCCTCAACTGATAGTGGGGTGGGTACGAGATACATGAGGACTTTTTGATAGCAGGGAATCAGAAAGTGATGATCGGGCCCTTAACTTTGAGTAGAGCTATCATCTACTGTGTGGCGTTAAGCCAGCCAATTAGACTCGAAATTCAATACGTTTGTAAATAGGAGTAATTCTATCCCCTACAAGTTAAAAGACTAGCCACTTAAGTGCCTCTGAGTTTGGTATGTATGTAAATAGAAGCAATTCTGTCCCCTGCAAAGGACTTTTTATACTGACTGTAGCTCCATTTCTGAGCCTCTGAGCAAGCTGAGACAAAAATTGTTTCCCTGCTCTAGTGGGTGGTTTTCATCAAAATGAAGAGGTGGAACTAGAGGAACTCTAAAGTTCCTTTACCTCTGAAGTTCTTTAAAAACACAAATGCCTATTGTCTATATGTACTAGAAGGTTGTTAAATGATATGAAATTTATTACACCTTACTCATGGAAAATGTATTCTTATACATTTAGCTACAAACCATAATATAGAGCATGATTTTGTTGATGGCTTTTATAACTCTATTTTAGGCATTTGCAGATCTCTTTTGAGTTTATTTAGCACTTCTTTCATAATTTTCTGCCAAAATATTGATCTGATCTTTCTATTAAGTTCTGAGCCTCTTTTAATAACTGTAATTTCACTTTTTTTTTTTTTTTTTTTTTTTTTGGTGCTAGGTACCTAAACCAGAGTTGCTAGGCAAACATTCTTTAGGTGAGCTATATTCTGAACCCTTGTTATTGCTGTTTTGTATTATAAACTTGAAAGAGATTAAAAAGCATTCTTGTTTTCTCTCCTTCTTTTCTTTTCTTTTTTCTTTCTTTTTTTTTTTTTTTTTTTTTTTTTTTTTTGTACTGGGGATTGAACTCAAGGGCACTTGACCACTGGGCCACATCCCCAGCCCTTTTTTTTTTGTAATTTATTAGAGACAGGTCTCACTGAGTTGCTAAGTGCCTCGCCATTGCTGAGGCTAGCTTTGAACTCATGATCCTCCTGCCTCAGCCTCCCAAGTGCTGGAATTACAGGTGTGCGCCACCACGCCCGGCTTCTCCTTCTTTTCTATAGAAACCCCATGTTCACCCTTTTGGTTTTTATTCCATGCATTATAGTCCATGCTTTTGAGACTATTTGAGTTGTTTTTTGTTCTTTTGTTTTTTGGTACTAAGGATTAAAGCCAGAGGGGCTTATCCATGGAGCCACATTCCCATCCCTTTTTATTTTTTATTTAGAGACAGGGTCTCACTAAGTTGCTTAGGGTCTTGCTAAGTTGCTGAGGCTGGCTTTGAACTTGGTGAAACTTCTGCCTCAGCCTTTCAAGCCACTGGGATTATAGGTGTGCACCACTGTGCCTGGCTAGTCTGAGTTCTTGTTTCCTGGGATGGAAATGCCATAGGTGTGTGCTGTGCCTTCCCAACTGTCTGCATGGGTTTCACGTTGGTACCTTTGAACAGCTAGGGGAGGAATATTGACACCTCAGAAATCAGCAAAAGCTACAAAGCCTCCCCTTCTCCCTATCCAGCCTCTGTCAACACTTGGCACACCACTGTTTCTTGGTGCTACATAAAATCAGTCAAACAGTAGCTATGACATTTAGGAAATTCAGTGTTCTTGCATAAGCAGGGTCCAAGGTGGAGAAACAGATTTGAATGCTGATGCAGATTCATAATTAAAATGTAACAGGCAAGATAGTTCAAAGGTAGCTGAGGGAAACACTCTGTGCTTTGGGCCAAGTACCATAATTAGGTGCAACACATGCTTTACCAGCTAAAGTAGACTATGCAGCAGGAGTGGCATATTCTGAATGCAGATTGTAGTGAATAATACATTGGCCAAAACTAACAGATATTTTGGATGGGCTTTGTTACAAAGTGGATTTTCTCACTTTGTTATTAAAGTTTATATGTATTAAAATTCATACACACACACACATGTATATATATGTTTCCCAAGTTTTATTTGTATAAGGTTAATAGAAATGTTTGGGTCAATGTACCTTTAATAATCTTGAGGAAAGACTTCACATCTATTGAACAACATCCTGGAATTATAAATACCCTCTCATTTCTAGGAGGAAAAACATCAGCATTAACAAGCATCAGCAATGTGCCAAAAAACTTTTAAGGCACTTAATATAGGTAATTTCTTGCCCCCAGATTTCAAAGAGGGGAAAGGAAAGAGAGAAAATTAATATATACTCAGCACAAAGATACTGTTCACATGTTGGCTGGAATCGTTACAAGCTTTAGAGTGATGTTATTTATTCTCCTTTCCTTAGTAAGGAAATGAAAGCTTGAACAAACGTAAGAAACTTTTACAAGATCACATTGCAAATAAGTGACAGAGCCAAGATTTTTTTTTAAACACAACTGTATCTAAGATCCTTTCATTCAGGAAATGTTTCTTGGATGCACATTACTTGCAAGGCAGTGTCCTGGCTGCTGAGGAAAATGGTTATCATTACACTAGTCCTCTGCATAGAAGGGAAGTTGGTACAATCCCATGGGAAAAACTTGGGAAAATTGGCAGATTATAACCACATACATAAATATTGTACAGGTATGCTAAATTGCAGGAAACTTAATCAGTGTTGCCATCAGAACTTGGTGCATGCCTTTAGGAATAGTCTAATTTATATTGTAGAGGAAAAACTGGAATCGTGCAGGTAGGATGGAATACAGTGGGTGAAGGGAATTTCACGGAGAGAGAATAACAGGCAAAGTGCTTTGGGCAAGGCAGGAAGACAAGTTAACCATAAAGAGAGTTAATAGTTTATTGTTCACTCAAAGTGATTTATTCTTTTAATTCTTTCTTAAAATCATGAGTAGACTTAGCCATCGTAAATGATGTCGTTTCGTGTTCTGGAGTGAATTGCTCATGAGTTTCTATGTCATTTCAAGAAGGCTGAGTTTTTACAAGCATGGAGAATTCCAAACACAGAAATAAAATATCCAACTCGTGTTTTAGAAATACCACTTTATTTTGACTAATAAGGGAAAAATCTGGAGAGTAATGATCCTGTTTAAAATCTGTTTTCCTTCACTTCTTTCATAATTTTCAGTGGGTAATGGTATCAAGACCTTAACAGAATGCCCAACATGCAGGGCGTCCTCCATAGAGGGTCATTAGTTCTGCTCAGTTCTGCTCAGTGTTTCCCAGCTGTCCTCCAGCTAGCTTTCAACCTCATCCCTCCCTTCTCTCATCTTGACACCCTCTTGGATCATTCTTCCACATCCTCTCTTTCCCGAAGGGCTTCCATTCATGAGACAGACGTACCCAGTGAACTCGTAGTAAAATTTCACCAGAGCACAGGCTGAAGAAGCCTCCAGAGCCAGGAGTTTCCATAACTCATATTTTAGGGCTAACAGAGATACCCAGGAAAGGATCCACCAAGTGGCCCCGCCCAGAATCCACCAGAGAAACGTAGATTACGGAGGAGCCAGGCCTCGAGACCGTGAGGTCCTGCACAACACAGAGGACTTGGCTCTCTTCACCCTGTTTGTGTCTTACTTTGTAACCTCAGGAGGTTCAGCCTTAGCACCTGGCAAGTTGAGAAATAAAGGAAGAAGATTAAAAAAAAAAAAAAATCCCTTCTATCTTTATCAAGTAGAGAAGAGATTTATTAAACTGCTGGTTGTTAATTGTAATTAATATCTAGAAGAGATGAGCTTTTCCACAGAATTATGATTGTGCTGACATTAAAAATGACCACAAAACCTGTGTATTATCTGTGAGTAATCAGAAAATTTGTGGAAGAGCCGGACTTTTCATATCAGACCAGTGAAGAATTTCCTTGCTGAATATATTTTTTATGACAAAAGTTTCAAAAGATAAAGTTGTATTTGTGTTATATTCAATCAGTTTTACTTTTCACCAGGTCCTAAAAATAAAAAGAAAAATTTATGTACTCAACTATATGGGGCTGGTTTAAATGAGGGGGAAAAAATGACAAATTTTTAGACAAATCATGCTATGGTAAAATTTGAGATGTGAATTTTAGTCAAGTGATTATGCTGGAATAAAAGGGAAAAGAAGGAAATGCATAATTCATGCATGAATCACCAAGACTATATTAAAGATTAATCATAGAGGTCACAAGCCAAAGATTCAGTGATTAGAACACAGAAAAGCGGGGAGTTTGAAGCTATTTATCTTTTGTGTGTCTTGTTTCATAACCTCTGGACATGCACATTTTTGGTTTTGTTTTTCCATGTCTCCATGGTGCATTTGAGGTCCTTTACAGAGGATTCCAATCCTATATAGAACTGTTGGTACATTTGCAAGCCAGTCTCTTAACCCCACTCCCAAGCTAACCCCTACCCTACTCCAAGACAACCCAAATCTCCATTACCTCTCAGTACTCCTGGCCTGGCCTAAGGCTTCAACTCATTCTGTTCCCTTCACCAGATGTCACATTTCTCTCTCACTACTGAGATTTCATTTTACAAGGCCCTAGTTTTTCTATTCTCATAATATTTTGTTCTTCGTTATGATACAGAAACCTATAACTTGCATTATAGCAGGTATTTTTACTCAACTGTTAGAGAATGCAGGTTTCTTTGAATAATAAAATCAGGAGAAGGGTTCGGTATTTATGAGCAGTTCATCAGTGTCAGGAACTATCCTAGATACATTGTAAAATATCTTCTTTAATCCCCCAAATTACCTGATAGCATGCATTATCATCTCCATTTTACAGATGAGTTAACCAGCTTAGTAAGTTAATTAACTCATCTAGTGGAGCACTGCTGGGAAGGATGTAATGAAATGTTTTCTGAGTTGAAGCCTCTGCTCATTTCACTGCATTTCAACATATGAAATCATGGGTGTTTCTTTATTCTTGTACTTGGACTTTGTCCTTTCTGCTTGTGGTCGCTGGATTATTGTGGCCCACTCTGTGTGTGTGTGTGTGTGTGTGTGTGTGTGTGTGTGTGTATGTATGCCCATCTTCCCATCTTTCTCTTTTGCTGATTATATGTCCTTGGAAATTTTGTAAAGATCTTATCACATACATGTGTGTGTGGAAGGGAGTCACAGAGGAATTCTCCATGAAGAAAGCCGGAGCAAGGTGTCAGGGAAGAAGTGGGGGCAGGTATGATGTTCTGAGTGGACAGAAACCTGCATTGCGATTATGACAATAAAGGGTGGGCATTACTGGCCAGAAGGCCAAATCTAGGGAGAACCCATGCCTTCTAGCCAGTGTCTGAATGACACGCACTGGACAGGTGGTACAGCCTCTGAAGCTACCACCGCATGAGTCATCCAAGTCACCCTTGTGAGCACCAAACCTCTGTGAAGATGGGCAGTGGTTCATCTGTGGCAAAAGAAGCACCCTTCAAGCCTGCCTGCTACCCCTAGTTGATCCTGCTGCTACCTGAGTGTGAGGACAGACTGGGAGCCACCAGTGTGTGAACTTGTAGACTGTTCTGTCCCTCTGTCTCTCTCCAGATGACCTTTCCTCCTTGCATAATAAGTTTTTGCAACTGGATTTGGATTGGTTTTCTTGGCTAAAAAGTGGAGGTCTTCTTAAATAAATGACTTTTCTTTTGCTGTCAGAACAATAGTTCTGTCTTCTCTATGCCACTGTGCTTTTTTAAGGCCTTTATGCCTATAATGATATGAAGATGGCATTACCATCATCACTGCGCATACATTTAGTTGAGGAAACCGAGGCCCAGAGAGGTAAGGAGTCCCCACAGTCACAGATTGCAGTAGCAACAAAGACAAAATGTGATCTCAGGTCTCTTGACACTCAGCTTTTTTTTTTTTTTTTTTCCCATCAAATGTCTGTATGTGAAAAAGAAAGGAGATAATAAAAAGAATCTTCCCAGTTGATATTGTGACAAAATTTATACCCCATGGAGTTATTAACTGGAAGCTCGACATCTGGGATATTTTTGATCGCCTCATGGCTCCAGTGACAAGGGTTTGAACATTTGTTCAGAATGAAATTGGTTGGGGGGAAAGTGGCTCTTATGACACAAATCAAAGTTCCCAACATTTTCAGCAGTCACCTCGGTCAGGCATGCATATGAATGACTCCAAGAAATCTCCTATGAATGCAGGCATTTTTCAAGCCCTTTCTGAATGTTAGTGGAAATTGATGACACTGAAGGACACTGCTCTAAAAAATTAAAAAGTAAAGCTTTGAGAAGGAAATGCAGGTGTTCTTTAATCAAGGTAGAAGGAAGCCATAAAAATCTCTTTCCTTATTTTCTCAGCGTGCCTAATCTGCTGGTATTCATTTATTTTGCTTCAAATGAAGCTCAGAAAGTTGCCACATTACAAATCCACAGGCTGGAATCTATGTTTCTATCCTGCAGTTGACTTTCAAACCAGCTCTAGTAGTGTCTCCAGAGACAGATGTGTTATTTCTTACTATGAATATCCTCAAGTGCCCTTGTTTTCAGAGGTTACAGCTACAGAATTTAAACTTCTACTCTTGGCAGTAAGGGACCCTGACTTTGACTGGATTCTTTGTCCTTAGTCTTTCTGAAATCACAAGAGTGATTCTATATCACAAAAGGCAGATTATTGGCATGATTATAATATGCGTGGAGAAGCTACCTGCTTTATAATAAACAAATAACAATAAAAACCTATGATGTTCACACTGTATTGCTAAGTTCTATGATTGGTTTACTCAGATAGCCAGAGCTGGTTTGGATCTTCTCTGTTTCTAATGATCTCTACAGCATTGTATATCTTTGTTTGAACTGTGCTACAGAACAATTAATTAATTTCATTTTTTTTTTCATGCCAGACAATTTTATTTTCTGATTGTTACCTGGTGGCTATTTATGTCTATCTTTTGCAAATATAGGAAATCCTATTGCGTTGGTGGGAAAAAATCTCGATAATTGGGAACACATCTTCAATTTTCTGAGACTTAACTACATCAACTGCAACTCCCCCAAACTTGATTGAGGGTCTTTTTCTGATCAGTTTACAGTCTTGAGCTACATTCTAAGAGCCTCAAATTTTGACCGCTTTTCTTCTCCTTCTTGAATTAATTTTATACTCTGATTTTTCCCCTACAATACTTTTCTGTAAATAGCCTGGCAGTCACTGGCTTTAATCAAGACTGATTTGCTAATCTTAGTTCTGTGGCTCTGAATCAGTCAGAGTCCAATCAAGAGAAAGAAACTACATAGTAATTGGAACTGAGAAATTTAATATAAAGCATTATTATTGTTAACTATAAAGAAGATGCTTTAAAGAGGCACAGAGAACTCTTAAAAATATTTTATAGTTGAGTGAAAAATGTGGGAAGAACAAACTTAGGAGGAAATGAGGATTTCCTCTCCAAGGCTGGGATTTAGACCTCTTTGAACAGGTGTAGTTATGGTCTGTGGAGAGTGATAAAATTCCCTGATTTTTCTCTGGGAAAAATTGGTCAATAGTCCCTGGCAAAGCAGAAAACTCTCCTCTTGGGTATACGTGAGCTAAGGCTTGAGAGAAAAATTCCAGGGTGCCTATAATCTCTATTGGAAACCTACTCTCCAGGGGTTGCTGAAACCCAATCGTAAGCTTTGTTTCTTGACAGAGTGCTCCCCGTGATCCATTCTGCTTCTTCATATCCCTGCTTTGTAAATAATACATTCCAATTCCACAGGTGCAAAAGAAAGTCGGCACCATCTATATTCGCTGTTGTTTTATTGTGACCATTTTGTGAACTATGACTAACAGGCAACAAGAAAAGAAAGAACAGGCTGTAAAAACTGTCTGCCTTGTTTGTTTAAAGTACCTGAAAACAATTTAAGCAAAGGTTTGATCTTCTGAGAACAATAAAAACATAGGCACAATCATTCCAATTTCTTCCATGAAACTCTATCATTGTCAACTACATTTTGTAGTCCAACATAAAGCACTGTTCATATTGTTGTTGAGGACAAAAGAGAAGTAAAGACATCATAAAATAAACTAATTCACCACAACATGTCACACTTCAGAGCCCATTCTCTTCCCTAAGAGCGTGTTTGAACTTGAATCCTTAACTCACGTTAAAGTGGGCAGATGTGGTCCTTCTTTCACTCTCCTCTCCACCTCTAGATAGTTCTAAGTCTTATTTATACTTCACTTCCTATTATAACAGAGGAGACACTGCCTCTGTAGCATTTCATCAAATATTAAATCTTGATAACGGTTGGATTCAGAGTCATCAATAGCAAGTAGCTAACTGCATTGTGTTGGGCAAATCAACTTACCTCTCTGAATCTGTCAAATGGGGAATTACCACCAATTATCTGAAAACTGATACAGTAACAAATACCCAAGGTCTTCTTTATTTCCCAAGCTTATGCCTATTAGGAGCCTCATGATATTTTTCAACAATGGTATAATGGAGGGGATTGGATCTGTGTGACATACATAATTGAAAATTTCTATGTTTTGCAGGAAGTGCTACAATGTTAACTGTAATCTGACTCTGAAATGTGAAATTAATAATGTAACATACTATAGATATGAATATGCATGTTACATACTGGAGCAATAATTAACATACAAAAAGTATAATTAAAAAAGTAGATAAATTAAAATGAAATTGTAAAAAGTGTTCAATTCAAAACACTGGAAGGAGAAAAAAACAGGAATGAAATCATGTGTAACTAATAATAAAATGTAAAACTTAAGTTCAATTGTATTAATGTAGAAATACATTAATATTCCACAAAGAAAATATTTGTACAAAAAAATTCCAGGGCCCAAATGGCTTAGCATGTGAATCCTATCAAACCTCTAAGGAAGAAAGAAATGTTCTCTCTTTTCAAAAACTCGGAAAATGGAGAAAGATGAAAACCTTTTGATCCATACTAAGAGTCTCTTATCACTGATGATAAAATGCTGCATTGAGATTGTGAAATAAAAGAAACAAAAGGGAGAGGATACACGAAAAGCAAATATTCTTTATAAATATGCTTTCAAAATCCAATAAAATGTTAATCTAAGTCATCAATATATATCAGATAATAAAACAAAACCAGAAAGGGCTTATTACAGGAATGCAAGGTTGGTTTGAATTTTGAGATTTAATATACTTCATCACCTTAACAGAATAAAAGAAAAACCAATATGATTTTCTCTACCACATTAAAAACTATTTGAAAAAGGTCAACACTCATCCATGATGAAATCTCCTAGCAAAGCAGGAATAAGGAGGAAATTCTTTAGTCTAATAAAAGATGTTTAAGAAACATTATTACTGATAACACTCTTAATGTAGACTTTATTTTCACCTGAATATATTATTCCTTTCTATTACTTTCCCTCAAATTGATGTTGCTTCAGCCAAGGTCCTTTTTTTCCTAACTTATCTCTTAAGGTAGTTCATATATTTTTCTCCTCTCAGTGCCTTGTGATATAACATCTTTACCCATCAATTAATACAAGTGGTCTCACATGTTTCAAACAAATTTTCATTAGATGAATTTTAGTTATAATTCTATATAACTTTAGAATGATTCTTTTTCTAACCTACAGGAAAGAATTAAGTTCAATAGGATACAATTGTTCCAGCAAGTTTAAACTTGCCATAGGGGTTTTATCTGAAAGTTCTTCTTTTCCTCTTTGCCTAAGTACTAACACATTACTTTTTGCAGGCAAGGACATAGGTCAAGGGCACTGGCCATGGGTGGAGGCTAAGGACTTGGGCTGGGTTGCTGAGGAATGTTTACTTTGCATTTCCAAGATTAATTTCCTACATTCCAATGACTTACAGGAACTTCTCTTTGAGACTCAGTCTATCTTTTCCTATATTCCCAAGTTCTTATCTCATTTTCCAGCGACCCAGACTTGCAGTTGCTTATTCTTAAGGATTGATGAAAGACAAAGATCCATCTTTTATGGCTGCTTTAAGCTGGCAAGGAGCAATGACCTTGCTAGGCCAGGGATCTAAAGTCTATGCCTGCCTGATCAACTGATGTCTCAGTTGATATGGGTTGAGATCTGTGCATTACCTTAATATTACCCATGGAAGTATTGCAATCTGGAATATACAAACTTTATTAGGAGTTTATAAAGTAGCAGAAATATACCCACAAGAGGTCTAATTGGGGTAACAGTTATGTAAGGCTTTAAAAGTTTCTTTTTACCTGTACACATCTTAAGAAGGAATTATCAAAAAGAAGGTCTGAGGGCTGGGGCTGTAGCTCAATGGGAGAACACTTAGCCCTACACAAAAATAAATAAATAAAGATATTGTGTCCATCTATAACTAAAAAGATATTTAAAAAAAAAAAAATAAGGCCTGAAAAAAAATTCAGACTTCTCTTTGATAACTCCTTCTTCAAAGTCTGTTGCTAACCTGGGTCTCCCCACTTCCCAGATTGCTTAGTTGGATTGACTGCCTGATACTTGATTGCTTCTCTACCTGTAATGCCCGCCTACCAGTTCCTTTCCACTGCTCAAACATGGACCCTCTGATCTATATCACTTGCCACAGTTGCTGCCAAATTAAAAAAAATCCTTCTCAACTTCAAAGTCACATTTTGCTTTTTAGAGGCGCTTACAAATCTTCAAAATTGGAGGAGATTATTCCTGGGACGTGCATTTAGCTGCCTGTTTGACTCCTTTTGCTACTTTCTCTGTCCCATGCCTTCCTCAGAGCCTGGCCACACTAGTTTCCTTTATCTTGGGATTTCCTTACTTGTAACTGAAGCACTAATGTACTCAAACACTCCAAAGCACTATGTTAGACCAACGAGGAAATCTGGTACCACATGACAGAGTCTCACCAACTTAGCACATGGACTTTGTATATGCAAGTAAGATTTAGCTCCTGGGACAGGCATGAGCAACCCAAAGTTCTGAGCTCAGTCAGCTTCAGAGAGTCAGTGTTGTTAAGGACCATGGACAAAGCACATGAGAGTATCAGAGGAGCTTGGTCTTGCAATACCTACTTTTGTAATGTTTTGTTTAAGAAGTAGAGATTTTGATTTTAATAAATTAAATTTTCTAACATTTAAATTCTTTATTTATAATATCTATTGAACATGGTAAAGAAACACTCTGGGAATTCTTTTCCTTGACACCATCAAACTATGTTTGAAAAACCCATAAAAATAAAAACAAAAACAGAACAAAGAAAACTAGAGTGAACAATTGTGATGGCTAAGTCGGAAACAAACCCATACACACACACATAGCATCTTGCAGCTGTGATTCTATTTGGAGTTTTTTTTTTTTTTTTTTTTTTTTTTTTTTTTTTTTTTTTTATCAGAAATAGAAACAGTGAAGGGAAGAATTCTGTGGTACTCTGCCAAGTACACAATATATAATATTAATCAAGTGCTTAGTTTTTTTTGTTCTTGTTTTCTCATCTAGAAAAGAAAACTCTAACAGGACCACCACACAGGGATGATCTGAGAAATGAGAGTTCACATGCATGCAGTGTTTGCTGTTTTCCTTCTTTGGCTCCTTTGCTGTCTGGCTTTCCCACCAGGGGGTTAGTCTCATCTAAGATGTTCGTTTTGCCTCACCTCTGACCCTGGCAGGAGGGCTTCATTTGAGGAAGGAGTTGCCCTTGGGGAAAATGTGCGCAAATGATCAATTAGAGGATCTGCAGGGGCTCTTCCCTGCTGTGGACATGAGCCTGTTCTGTCTTTTGCTGGGGCTTCTGCTGTGCTTCTCCCAGGCTTTCTGCAGTGTTTTCAGACTCCCAGATGTCCAAGGACCGTTCTGGAGATGAGGTGCTTTTCTTCCTTGGGTGATGGTGAAATAAACACGCTGAAGAGAAGGAGCACTGGACAGCAGCCAGCAGAACGGCTCTGCTATTAGGTGTTTGATCTTGACTCTTGCAAGAGCTTCATCTCCCTTTAGAGGAATCAGGAAGCCAGGCCATGAGTGTGCAGGAAGGCTCTGAGTATCAGATGTGATTGTTCTATAGAATCACTGTGAATATAATGTAGCTTTGGATAAATTTTAAAGTTAATGATAATGATTGGTATATTAGGGTTCTACAAGAGGAACAGAGTCAACAACATAATCATATGTGTGTATACATATATAATTGTAAAATTATATATTTGTGTATATATAAAATTATAAAAAGGGAATTTATTAGTTTGGCTTACATGAGCAGAAGCTGGATAGTCCCACAATGTCCGTCTTTGTGTCCCAAAGACACAAAGTCTAGGATACCCTCCCTCTCATGAGAATGTCTCCTGGGAAAGGTGAACTGTGAACTCATTTAAAAACATTTGGAGAGTGCAAGGAATTTCTGCCCCTGGGAACTCTGCTACGAATGACCATGTCTCTGTGATGATGCTTTACTGAGTCTTTGAGACTGAAAGAAGCATATAAGTGAAATTTAGGACAAAGATTGGAAAAACCATTCTGTAAAAGAGGCTCTTACCCAATAGGACTAGCCAAAGATGGCAGAAACCACATGGATATTACATACATACATAATCTCAGACTCCAGACTCTATGATCCGCTTTGAGGAAACAAGTCAAGGCATTTTAGAACTCATGTGTAGGGAGTCTTCAAGTTGGCCCCATGAACTGGTGAAGGGTCTTCTTGGAATGAAATAACTATCTTTTTATATTTTATTTTTATTTTCATTTTTATATTTTCTCACTTTGCCAAAGAGTTAACTACTTAATGTGTTAATTCATACATTTATTCAACTCATGGTCCTGAATGCCTAATCTATCTATTCAATAACGTAAGTGGTCGTATGCCTGGGACAGGTAGAAGGGAGGCTGAGCAGGGTCCTGCTAACTGCCCAGGGAAGTTTGCCAACTTCTAGCTGATTCTGGTATGCAATATAAAAAAAAAAAAAAAGTGAAAAGAAACACATTATCAAACAAAATGCAAAGATCTAAGTTAGATTCCATGGTTGGGAGTGTGGAGACAGACTCTGGGGCTTAAAGCTCTGATGTGGGAAAGGTGGCCTTTCTGATGGCTGTACCATTTTCTTGTGTCTGTCTTCAATATGAGGAATACCCCTCAGTCTTATCCCAGAAGGATATACATGCTCTTGCCTTGGTCTAGCCATAGCTATCACGGACTTATCCAAGTGCCATGCCCTCAGGCACGGGTGACTCCAGCCCAGATATTTGATCTCCTGGCCACTCATGTTGGCTATACTGCATTTGCACTTTGATGACAAGAAAATATGGAGGGAAAATTTTGTGATTCAGAGTAAAATTATGCATTCCATGTGGATAGGTGACAAAGTGGCTCTTGAAGTTCATGATCTCTTTGGTACCTTTATTTTATTTTATGTTTTTATGTTTCATTATTTTTAGTACCAGGGATTAAACCCAGGGACGTTAAGTCACTGAACTACATCCCCAACCCTTTTTAATATTTTATTTAGAGACAGGGTCTCGCTGAGTTGCTTAGGGTCTTGTTAAGTTGCTGAAGCTAGCTTTGAACTTGTGACCCTCCTGCCTCAACCTCCCAAGCATCTGGGATTATAGCTTTGTGTCACTAATCCCAGTCTACCTGTGTTTTTCACTTGAGGTTTCAGAAATCTACTCCTTATTTCCCTAGATACAACTGCAATATGAGATCACACATTTTCAAATACCAGTCCTATTTGGTAAAGTACTGAATAGATGAGTGTGTGTGTGTGTGTGTGTGTGTGTGTGTGTGTACATGCACATGTATGCCTACACACACACACACACACACACACACATATCCCTACTTGTAAATGGACTTCAGATTCCCAATATCCTTTAAGAATAATAAAAGAATGATATTATTTCAAAGTAAGCTTTCAACATTTAACAGGTTTCTTAATTAATTATTTTCCCTATACTTAGCGCACTACATGCTATGGTAATTGGGTGATGGGTTTGAAATGCTTGACTTTTATTTCTAAAAGTTACAAATGGTCTTCTTATTCCTTTAAGGAATTAAATAATTCAACTTTTTTGGTTGCTTCAATTGCTTCCATCTTTCTAATTGAGCAATTTCTTCTACTCACCCCCAAACCAACCTTTTTCTTAATTTGGTATTTTCATGACTGACGTGGGGATAGGGATTAGTGTTCTGAGATACTGCACCCACAGCTTGCTCATAACACAATTCAGTAGGCAGGAGGAGAGGTCAGATGATTTGAGGCTTGCAATGTGAATGCCTAAGCAGTCTACATTAGTCCTGTAAATTGCACAGGTCCTCCTTTATTGCCTATTAACGCTTGGCAGGAATAAGGTGCAGATGATATATTTTAAAGCTCAGGGACTTTGGTAGTGAAAGGAGTAGGGTGTCACAAAAAAAGCTCTTGTCTTATCTAGAGGTGGAGTGGACTGGGCAGCTGCTTTGCATCCAAGCCACCAGCAGTGCAGGGTCCAGTGACTGCATAGAGCCACGCCTACGGGAACAGTGGCCCTCTTTCTTCCATCCTCAGTGCAATTGTCTTCATTCGACACTTATTTTCTTTCCTAGAGTGGATAAACACCCCAAATTCTCTGTCTTTTTTCAGCATCCCTCTCCTGAAATCAATTTCCATATTGCTATGGAATATTTCAGTATTAGGATCCTGACGAGCCCTTGCGTGCAGGGGCCATGGTGTGGTTGGTTGTTCCCTTCACAACTGAGTTCACACACCCCAAGGAAACACACTGCAGCCTTTATGTTGTATATCCAGTAATTCCCATCTTTTAAACCTTGAACACCAGGGATGCAGAGTTATGGCTTATTTTGTGTTCAGCAGAAAACCATTGTATGTTTTGCAGAGAGAAATGATTTAGAGGCTTTACACTCCTAAAAGATTAATCTGTCAGGAGCAGCAAGCCAGAAGGAAAGGGTAGGTACCTGGTCATGAGTGTGAGAAATGCAATCTCCCCTCTGTGGAAAGCTTGGTAGTGCCATTCCAGTTGGAACTCATGGCTGGGGCTGCTTCTTTGACCCCTTTGAAGTTCTCTTTCTGAGCTCACAGAAGGACCTGTCCACCTTTGTCTCTGTACTCTTAAAAAGTAGTCACAGGAATATTAAATAATAACCTCAAGTTCATATAGTAACAAAGGCAAGATATGAATCTAGATCTGTTTCTGCCTCATTTGAGTTGGAGGTTGGATGATCCTATATTTTAAAAAGTTGTACTGGACATGGTGGTGCATGCTGTAATCCCAGCAACTGGGGAGGCTGGGGCAGGAGGATCTCAAGTTTAAGGCCATACTTAGCTAATTAGGGAGGCCCTAAGCAACTTAGTGAGACCCTGTATCAAAATAAAAAAATAAAAAAGGACTGGGAATGTGGTTCAGTGGTAAAGGCCCTCTGAGTTCAATCTCTGTACACACACAAATATATATATATATATATTTTTTTTTTTCCTCTCTCTTGCATAATCACCTCTGAATTTTCATGCTCCTGAAATTGTCATATTTCTTATGTGCATGAGTTCTGAGACCAGTGTAAGTGAGAATCAGTAGCTCACATATGTTTTCAAGCAGCTATGGTACTATCTGTTCTCAGAGCTCTTCAGAGCAGCTAGAAGCAGCCCACTTAGTGGTTACTTTATAGCATTCTATTATAAGCAACTTAATCTCTCTGTCACTTGCCTTCAATATGCTCTGCCTTGTAAGGAAACATAGGGAACAGTGGAGGTAACATATGCCATGACATTATAAGTAGTTTGCCATTTCATTTTCTGTTGGTGGTGTTTCTTCAGTTCTAACCAGGTAGGAAAATTGATTCCTATATCCTTCCTAAGATTCTGTGTCCCTGAAACATTTACAGTGACAAAAAAAAATGAGTTGAAGCATTTCATGAATAAAAACATATTAGGTAATTTTATTGGACAGAAATTTAACATTTAAAACTATAAATTCATATAATTGTTAGGAAGATTTGGGGTGTGAAGGTCAGAGTCTGCTTTAAAGAAATTCAGAAGTACCAAAGCTTAGAGGTAGCTGTGGTCCATGATTCCTGCTCTGCCCAGGACCAAAGTAGATGATTCCCTGGAAGCCAAGTATGTCCATACTGAGTGTGAACGGCAGATGTGATCTCTGTTGTTTCTCTCCAGGGAGGACTTCAGGGGGTCAAGGAATCCAACGTGGACATCACAACCTTCCTGCAGATGAAGTGGGCAAAGAGCTTTTCTTTCTCGCTGTTTCCAAATATCTCTCTAGTGGCTTGTGCTGGCTGAAATGGAGAGAGAGAAGAGGTCTGACAATCGGCATTCCTGCCTTCTCTCTGGTGAGGCCAAGAAGATGCACAAAGGATGATAGTGAGGCTGTATTGGCATAAGCTCGGCCACTTGCATTTTAAACAGCTTTTCCATTTTCATAGAAGGTAAGTGTCCCTAGTAATGGGTGGCAGCCGTAGCCATATTGAATACCATATGTAAGCAAAACAAACATTGAAGGGCAAAAATCACACTGGAGATGACCGTGCAGCCAAGAGATTTATTCACCAGCCTCTACAGCTGGTCGGAGGCAGAAGAAGTATGGGGAGAGAGGAGTCAGGGAGAGGGAAGCGTGCAAGCTCTGGATGGAGGGTCGGTGCGGTCTCCAGAGCTGTCGGCTGGGGCAGCACTGTTGGGCTGGAGATGGTGAGTCTGGAGCTGTTGCAGTGGCTTCTTCCTCTCCACAGGGACGAGCTGTTGTGTCTGAGCTCCAGGCAGGCAGGGACTTAAATAGGGATTTCTGGTGGTGGGGGGTGTGTGTGCCTGAGTGACCTTTAATGCTATTGGCTCTTTTCCCAGTAAACAGGGTGACATTTAAGCTGATTGTCTCCTGCCTGGGGAACAGAGCGACCTTTAGGCTGATTGGCTCCTGCCTGGGGAAAATGAAACCAGGTTGCTCCTAATGGAAATTTCCATGGGGGAGGTGGCCTGTCGGCCCCAGCCTATCTATCAAACATGAGATGGGAGTGTTGTCTTTACTGGGAGACCAGCAGTAGCACACATTTACTTCCTCTCTTCCAAAGCCATAAGATATGTAAACATTTTCACTGACAGTTTCAAGCAGATCTTTAATATAGATTGTGATTTTGAAGTCATTTTAGAATATATTTGAAAGCAATTCAGAAAATGCACTCATATTGTTGGTGGGACTGCAAATTAGTGCAACCACTTTGGAAAGTAGTATGGAGAGTTCTCAAAAAACTAGGAATGGAACCCCCATTTGACCCAGTTATACCACTCTTTGGTAGGTATCCAAAGGAATTAAAATTAGTATACTGTAGTGACACATGCACATCAATGTTTATAGCAGTACAAGTCACAACAGCTAAGCTATAGAACCAAACTAGATGCCCTTCAACAGATGAATGGATAAAAAAAAAATGTGGCATATATACACAAGGTAATATTACTCAGCCATAAAGAAGAATGACTTTATGACATTCACTGGTAAATGGATCTGGAGACTATCATGCTAAGTGAAATAAGCCAATCTCAAAAACTTAAAGGTCAAATGTTCTCTCTGATATGTGGATGTTAACCCACAACAAGGGGTGGTTATAGAGGAAGAATATAAGTTTAGTGGACTAGGCAAAGGAGAATGAAGGAAAGAGGGGAGAGAGGAACAGAAAAGACAGTGGAATAAATCTGACATAACTTTCCTATGTACATGTATGAATAAACCACAGTGAATCTCAATATTACATACATCCACAAGACTGGGATGCTAATTAGTATAAGATTATATATATATATATATATATATATATATATATATATATGATAGTTGTATAAATATATCAAAATAGATTCTATTGTCATGTATAACTAAAAAGAATAAATAAAAAATGAGAAAAAGAAAATAATGGATATACCTCAAGTTATATTAATGCAAATACAATGCTATGACTTGTCTGTCTTATGATTTAACTATATATTTTCTAGCTAACAATAAGTATTTCTTAAATTGAGAAGAGGTTACAGGACTTAGATTTTATAAGTGTTTCTCAGTAAATTGTTTAACTTGACCTGTATGGTCAGTTGGGATCATTGACCAATTTTCATTTGTATTGGTCAGCTTTTGTTGCTGATTTAGTGGCATCCATCATTTATTAGATGACAACTTAGTCTTTGGCTGGGCGGTTCTTCTGGTTGGGGCCAGCTCAGTTGAGCTCTGTGGGTTTGCTTAGGTCTCATGATGAGCTAATGGGTCAAGATATGGCTAGATGATGTGTGACAGCCTCATGTATGTGTTAACCTGACACCCAGATGTTGGCCAGATTAACAAGGATGACAGGGTACATTTCTCTCATCACCCAACAGGCTAGCTTGAGCTTTTTCACCTGATTCCAAAGATCCATGATCATCAAGAGTAGGGCATGCACAATGCACAAGTTTGTTTTAGTTATCTGCTTTTATTATATTCCTTATATCATATTAATTAAAGCAGGAGTCACAAGAGTGAAGAGGTAACCTCCACCTCTTGGAGGGAGAAAGCACAAAACCACACCTGCAGAGGCATGCATACTTGAGTTAGAAGCAGGTGAGATCACTGTGGTCATCTGCCACAACAGAACACAGGTGAGACTAGAGCATCCCTTGGCTGGTTGGACTAAGTGACATGCCGTGTCTTAGGTACCCTCTGAGCAACCTGATGTCTCATCACCGAGTTTGTTATTGCCAGAGTCTTTCTTCTTTATTCTTTTATTGTATCCTTCAAATTCCTTATCACAAAACTTGTCCAAACTCATCTACACAAATTGTGAGGGCTGATATACAAGGAATGTTTCCCCACAGAGTTTTAATTGAGCTGTTTCCAAAAAGAAGGTGTTTTAAACAGTTTATAAGAGTTTACAAAAGTGGATGTGTAATGAGAACACTTAATAATTTTGTAAGCATTTCTGTGAATTTTAGCTCCATTAAATTTTCTGAGGAATGGAATATAAGTAGAGAACTACACATGATAACTAAGCCAGAACGTGATTATTCACATTTAGGTCTTACATGGTGAAGATGCAGAGCAAAATGAAAGGTAGAAGTGGCATCCTGCAGAAATAGAAAAATATATTAAAACATGGAAAATTGTCTCTTAGAACTGATCAAAATTGGGAATCAGAGCTCTAATTTTCAAAGTTAGATTTTTTTCCTCTTAATTATTGAAAGAGAAAAAAGCAATGCATATACTTAGAGGTAATGTTGTTCGGGAACTTTCTGCGGAAATTGGATGTGGCATGGTGGGTCCCTCAAGTTACCTCTTACAATGACAGGTTGTAGCACAGTGCCAGGGCAGTCTGCGATTCACAATTAAGTCAGTTACAAAGTTCAATAGGTAAGGCTGCCTCGCAGAGCTCTGCTGAAACCAAGGTCATCAAGAGAAAAGGGCAGCTGCTATAAACATTGTTGTGGCTGTGTCACTATAGTATGCTGATTTTAAGTCCTTTGGATATAGACCAAGGAGTGGGAAAGCTGGGTCAAATGGTAAGTTTTCTGAGGAATATCCACACAGATTTCCAAAGTGGTTGCACCAATTTGCAGTCCCACCAGCAATGTGTGAGTGTGCCTTTCCCCGATATCCTCGCCAACAATTATTATTGCTTGTATTCTTGATGACTGCCATTCTGACTGGGGTGAGATGAAATCTAGAGTTGTTTTGATTTGAATTTATCTTAATACTAAAGATGTTGAACACTTTTTCATATATTTGTTGCTCACTCATATATCTTCTTCTGAGAAGTTTCTATTCATTTCATTAGCCCATTTATGGATTAGGTTGTTTGATTTTTGGTATTGAGTTTTTTGAGTTCTTTATATATCCTGGAGATTACGGCTCTATCTGATGTGCATGTGGTAAAAATTTGCTCCTATACTCTAGGCTCTCTCTTCACCTCAATGATTGTCTCTTTTGCTGAGAAGAAGCTTTTTAGTTTGAATCCATCTCATTTATTGCTTTTGTTTTCTTTGTTGTTGTTTTTCAAATTTATTTTTTATTCTAAGTTGTTAGAAATGACAGCAGAATATATTACATTTCATATTATACTTGTAAAGCACATTTTAACATATCGCTGGTTGTATACAAAGTATATTCACACCATTCATGACTTCATACATGCACTTAGGGTAATGATATCCTTCTCATTCTACCATCTTGTTTTTTTTTCTTCACCCTTTTGCCCCCTCCCTTCCCCTTCCTCCCCATTGGCCATTCTAGTGTTCTTCTAATCCTCCTATACTCCCCATCCCACCCCCACTGTAAATCGGCCTCCTTATATCAGAGAAAACATTCGGCATTTGGCTTTTTGGGATTGGCTAACTTCACTTAGCACTTTATTCTCTAACTTCATCCATTTACTTGTGAATGCCATGATTTTATTCTCTCTTATTGCTGAGTAATACTCCATTGTGTATATATACCACATTTTCTTTATCCATTCATCTACTGAAGGGCATCTAGGTTGGTTCCAGAGTTTAGCTATTGTGACTCGTGCTGCTATAAACATTGATGTAGCTGTGTCACTGTAGTATGCTGTTTTTAAGTCCTTTGTGTATAGACCGAGGAGTGGGATAGCTGGGTAATAAGGTGGTTCCATTCCAAGTTTCCAAGGAATCTCCATACTGCTTTCCATATTGACTGCACCATTTTGCAGTCCCACCAACAATGAACGAGTGAGCCTTTTTCTCCACATCCTCGCCAACATTTATTGTTGTTTGTGTTCTTAATAGCTGCCATTCTTACTGGTATGAGATGAAATCTTAGAGTGGTTTTGATTTGCATTTCTCTAATTGCCAGAGATGTTGAATATTTTTTCAAGTATTTGTTGATTGATTGCATATCTTCTTCTGAGAAGTGTCTGTTCAGTTCCTTGGTCCATTTATTGATTGGGTTATTTGTTTTTTTGGTGTTAAGATATTTGAGTTCTTTATATATTTTAGAGATTAGTGCTCTATCTGACGTGCATGTGGTAAAAATTTGTTCCCAATTAGTAGGTTCTCTATTCACCTCACTGATTGTTTCTTTTGCTGAGAAGAAGCTTTGTAGTTTGAACCTATACCATTTATTGATTATTGATATTAATTCTTGTGCTACAGGAGTCTTATTAAGGATCTTGGGGCCTAATCCAACATGTTGGAGATTAGAGCTTACTATTTCTTCTATTAGGTGTAGTGTCTCTAGTCTAATTCCTAGATCCTTGATCCACTTTGAGTTGAATTTTGTGCATGGTGAGAGATAGAGCTTTAATTTCATTTTATTGCATATGGATTTCCAGTTTTCCCAGCACCATTTGTTGAAGAGGCTATCTTTTCTCCAATGTAGGTTTTTGGCGCCTTTGTCTAAAATAAGATAACTGAAATTATATGCGTTAGTCTATGTGTCCTCTCTTCTGTGCCATTGGACTACCAGCCTATTTTGGTGCCAATACCATACTGTTTTTGTTACTATTGCTCTGTAGTATAGTTTAAGGTCTGGTATAGCGATGCCACCCACTTCACTCCTCTTGCTAAGGATTGCTTTAGCTATTCTGGGTCTCTTATTTTTTCCAGATGAATTATATGACTACTCTTTCTATTTCTATGAGGAATGTCATTGGGATTTTGATTGGCATTGCATTAAATCTGTATAGTGCTTTTGGTAGTATAGTCATTTTGACAATATTAGTTCTGCCTATCCAAGAACAGGGTAGATCTTTCCATCTTCTAAGGTCTTCCATAATTTCTTTCTTTAGTATTCTGTAATTTTCATTATAGAGGTCTTTCATGTCTTTGGTTAAGTTGATTCCCAAGTATTTTATTATTTTTTTGATGCTATTATAAACGGGGTAGTTTTTCTCATTTCCCTTTCAGAGGATTTGTCACTGATATATAGAAATGCCTTAGATTTGTGGGTGTTGATTTTGTATCCTGCTACTTTGCTGAATTCATTTATGAGTTCTAGAAGTTTTCTGGTGGAATATTTTGGGTCTTCTAGGTATAGAATCATATCATCAGCAAATAATGATAATTTGAGTTCTACTTTACCTATCTGTATCCCTTTAATTTCTTTTGTCTGTCTTATTGCTCTGGCCAGCGTTTCAATTACTATGTTAAATAGAAGTGGTGAAAGAGGGCATCCCTGTCTTGTTCCAGTTTTTAGAGGGAATGCTTTCAATTTTTCTCCTTTTAGAATAATGTTGGCCTGGAGATTAGCATGTATAGCTTTTACAATGTTGAGATATGTTCCTGTTATTCCTAGATTTTCCTGTATTTTGAACATGAAGGGGTGCTGTATTTTGTCAAATGCTTTTTCTGCATCTATTGAGATAATCATATGATTCTTATCTTTGAGTCTATTGATGTGATGAATTGCATTTATTGATTTCCGTATTTTGAACCATTCTTGCATCCCTGGAATGAACCCCACTTGATCGTGGTGTATTATATTTTTAATATGTTTTTATATCTGTTTTTCCAAAATTTTATTGAGAATTTTTGCATTTATGTTCATTCAAGATATGGGTCTGAAGTTTTCTTTTTTAGATGTGTCTTTGCCTGGTTTATGGATCAGGGTGAGATTGGCCTCATAGAATGAGGTTGGAAGTGCTCCCTCTTTTTCTATTTCCTGAAATAAATTGAAGAGTATTGGTATCAGTTCTTCTTTAAAGGTCTTGTAGAACTCGGCTGTGTATCCATCTGGTCCTGAGCTTTCTTGGTTGGTAGGCTTCTGATGGCATCTTCTATTTTGTCGCTTGAAATTGGTCTGTTCAAATTGTGTATATCATCCTGCTTTAATTTGGGCAGATCATATGACTCTAGAAATTTGTCGATGCCTTCAGTATTTTGTATTTTGTTGGAGTACAAGTTTTCAAAATAATTTCAAATTATTTCCTGTATTTCCGTAGTGTTTGTTGTGGTATTTCCTTTTTGATTGCATATGTTAGTAATTTGAGTTTTCTCTTTTCTTCTCTTTGTTAGCCTGGCTAAGGGTCTGTCAATTTTATTTATTTATTTATTTATTTTGGTACCAGGGATTGAATTCAGGGGCACTCAACCACTGGGCCACATCCCCAGCCCTTTTTTGGCATTTTATTTAGAGACAGGGTCTCACTGAGTTGATAAGTGCCTTGCCATTGCTGAGGCTGGCCTTGAACTAGCGATCCTCCTGCCTCAGCCTCCCAAAGTGCTGGGATTCCAGGCATGTGCCACCATGCCTGGCTTTATTTTATTTATTTTTTCAAAGAACCTACTTTATGTTTTGTCAATTTTTTCAATTGTTTCTTTTGTTTCAGTTTCATTGATTTCAGCTCTGATTTTAATTATTTCCTGTCTTCTACCACTTTTGGTGTTGGCTTCTTCTTCTTTTTCTAGAGCTTTGCGATGTAATTTTAAGTCATTTATTTGTTGACTTTTTCTTCTTTTGAGGAATGAACTCAATGCAATGAGCTTTCTTCTTAGAACTGCCTTCATAGTGTCCCAGAGATTTCGATATGTTGTGTCTGTGTTCTCATTCACCTCTAAGAAATTTTAAATCTCCTCCTTGATGTCTTCTGCAACCCATTGTTCATACAGTAGCATATTATTTAGTCTCCAGGTATTGGAGTAGCTTTTATTTCTTATTTTATCATTGATTTCTAATTTCATTCCACTATGGTCTGATAGAATGTAGGGTAGTATCTCTATTTTTTTTTTTATATTTGCTAAGAGTTGTTTTGTGGCATAGTATATGGTCTATTTTAGAGAAGGATCCATGTGCTGCTGAGAAGTAAATGTGTTCACTTGTTGAAGGATGAAATATTCTATTTAAGTCAGTTAATTCTAAGTTGTTTATTGTATTTTTGAGTTCTATTGTTTCTTTGTTCAGCTTTTGTTTGGAATATCTATCCAATGGTGAAAAGGGTGTGTTAAAGTCACCCAGAATTATTGTGTTGTGGTCAGTTTGACTTTTAAACTTGAGGAGAGTTTGTCTGATGAAAATGGATGCTCCATTGTTTGGGGCATATATATTTATAATTGTTAAGTCTGTTGGTGTATGGTTCCCTTGAACAGTATATAGTGTCCTTCTTTATCCCTTTTGATTGACTTTAGCTTGAAGTCTATTTGATATGAGGATAGAAACCCCTGCTTGTTTCCTTAGTCCATGTGAGTGGTAGGATTTCTCCCAACCTTTCACCCTCAGCCTATGGATGTCTTTTCCTATGAGATGAGTCTCTTGGAGGCAGCATATTGTTGGGTCTGTTTTATTGATCCAATCTGCTAGTCTATGTCTTTTGATTGGTGAGTTTAGGCCATTAACATTCAGAGTTATTATTGAGATGTGTTTTGTATTCCCAGCCATGTTTGTTTATTTTTGGCATTTGCCTTGACATGGTTTCTCTTTTGATTGTTTTTTCCTTTAGTGTAATATCTCCCACTGTTGATTTTCATTATTGTTTTTCTTTTGTCTTCATGGCATATTTTGCTGAGGATGTTCTGTAGTGTTGGCTTTCTACTTGTAAATTCTTTTAACTTTTGTTTATCATGGAAGGTTTTTATTTCGTCCTCAAATCTAAAGCATAATTTGGCTGGGTATAAGATTCTTGATTGGCATCCCTTTTCTTTCAGAGCTTGGAATATGTTGTTACATGATCTCCTAGCTTTGAGTTTCTGAGTTGAAAACTCTGCTGTGATACAGATTGGTCTCTCCCTGTATGTGATCTGATTCCTCTCTTTTGCGGCCTTTAATATTATATCCTTATTCTGTATGCTAGGCATTTTCATTATAATGTGACTTGGTGTAGATCTGTTGTAATTTTGTACATTTGGTGTCCTATATGCCTCTTGTATTTGTTTTTCCAATTATTCTTCATGCTTGGGAAATTTTCTGATATTATCTTATTGAAGAGATTGTGCATTCCTTTGGTTTGAAACTCTGTGCCTTCCTCTATCCCAATTAGTCTTAGATTTGGTCTTTTGAAGCTGTCCCATAGTTCTTGGATGTTCTGTTCATTATTTCTTACTATCTTTGAAGGAGCCTATAATCAAGGAGATAGCTAAAGATTGCGGTTAGCTGAGAGCCATAAAAGATGTTCTAGTTTCCACCTGATATTAATACATTATTCAAAGAATCTTTGTATGCCCGTGAACACTGCGTGACGCACCTGTAAGCTCGAGCTGTAAGCACGTGTCCTTGTTAAAGCTATATGTATATAACTGGGTGAGGTTCGTTAGTGTGTGTGGGGAAGAAGAAGGTGGTGGTTGGAGTTAGAGCATTTGGAGTGATTGCTGGAGCTGGAGAGAGGAGAAGAATAAAAGACCTTTTTTCATTTTCATCCTGCCTCCGAATTTTCCTGTGGCGTTCGCTGCTCCAAGCGACTTCCGCTTCAGGCAGCGACAGGTGGTGGCCTGTACGGGGAATTCGGCGGCAAGGTAAGAAAAAAGAAAATTTAAAAAGATGGGAGCAAATATAACAAAAAGTCGGTTTATAAAAGCCATGAATGAAATTTTTGATATTGAGAACTCAGAGGATAGTGAGAAAAGTGAACAAGAAAGCATATCCTCTGACTCAGTGGAGACCAGCAAGGAGAGTAGGAATGTAAATTCAAAAGTAAGATCTGCAAAAGCCATCAGAAGCTTAATAAAATTAGCTGAGGAGTATGTACTCTCCTTAGAAACTGAAACTCAGGATACTAGTGAAAGTAATAATAGTAACAAGGAGCCAAACCATGAAAGTACAGTCTCCTCTACTGAGCCGGTTAGGAATTATGAAGCTAGTAGTGAAGAGGAATCAAAAAGCGATTCGGAGAGCACAGTCTCCAATAAAAAGAACAAAAAGAAATTAAAAAAGAGAAAAGACCGTCAAATAGAGGAACCACTAGCGCCCTCTGCTCCTTCATGGATAGAATCCCTATGTGCAAATTAAAAATTCAAGGTATAGAGATGGAGGGGCTGATTGATACAGGAGCTGACTCTTCCATCATAAATCTACAACAATGGCCTAAGCACTGGCCTCTACAGAAAGCCTCAACCAGTTTAAGAGGCTTGGGATACAGTAATACCCCAGCTCAAAGTGCTGTAATCTTAAATTGGCAAGACAATGAAGGCCATACAGGAACATTCAAACCCTATGTTTTAAACAGCTTGCCAGTTACCCTATGGGGAAGAGATATCTTACATCAAATGGGGCTACACCTAGCGACCAAGCCTGCAGGTGTTAAGAATAAAAATCCTAATCATAATAAAAAAGGCAAAGGACATTTTTTCTAGGGGCCACTGAGAAAACAATTTTAAAAATACCATGGCTCTCTAATAAGCCAGTTTGGGTCCCTCAGTGGCCCCTATCCAAAGAAAAATTGCAAGCGGCCCATCAATTAATTAAAGAACAATTAGAAGCAGGACACATAGAGCCTTCCACCTCTCCCTGGAATTCTCCCATATTTGTAATTAAAAAAAATCAGGAAAATGGAGACTATTACAAGATCTAAGACAAATTAACAAAACAATGCAAATTATGGGCCCTACTCAACCTGGACTTCCTAATCCTGTAGCTATTCCAAAAAACTATTACCTTATAACCCTTGATATAAAGGACTGTTTCTTTTCCATTTCCCTACATCCTCTGGATGCCCCCAGGTTTGCTTTTTCAATTCCTTCTATTAATAATAATGGCCCTGATAAAAGATATCAATGGAAAGTATTGCCACAGGGAATGGCAAATAGCCCTACACTGTGCCAACTATATGTGGACAGAGCTATACAGCCCATTAAAAACAAATATCAAGACCTTATGTGTCTACACTACATGGACGATGTTTTATTAGCTCACCCTAATCAACAAATCTTATTTAATATATTTAGTGAAATAACAAAAAATCTAAAAAAATATGGATTATATATAGCAGAAGAAAAAGTTCAAAGCAGATCACCTATACTATATTTAGGCTTTAAAATCATGGATACTTTTGTTAAACCCCAAAAAATTCTAATAAGTAAAGAACATTTGACCACCCTCAATGATTTCCAAAAATTACTGGGTGACATTAATTGGCTTCGCCCTACACTAAGCCTCACTACTGGACAATTAAAACCCTTATTTGACATCCTTCGTGGGAACCCTGACCCATCCTCACCTCGAACATTAACTCCTGAGGCCAGGAGAGCTCTAAAATTAGTAGAACAGGCCATTGAAAGATCCCATTGCGATAGATTTGATTTTGCACAACCACTAATATTGATTATTATTCCTTCACAATATACTCCAACAGGAGTATTTTGGCAACAGGGACCTATATTATGGATACATTTGCCTGTCTCTCCTAAAAGTACAATTGAGTCTTATACCTCCATGGTGGCTAAACTTATTCTTCAAGGACTTAAAACCTCTACTAAAATATTTGGAATTCATCCTGCTACTATTATTACTCCTTATTCATCGTCACAGGTTGAATATTTGTGCTTCAATGATAATGATTGGGCTATAGCTAGATGCTCTACTTCTGCAAATTTTGACAATCATATTCCTAAATCTCCTATACTGTCCTTTTGTATCAATCATCCTATCATATTCCCACAGGTAATAAAAAATCAACCCATTCCTAAAGCATTTAATGTATTTACAGATGGCTCCTCTAACGGTACTGCTGCAGTAGTCACTCAAAATGAAAAAATGATTCATATCACTAATCAAAAATCAGCTCAATTAGTGGAACTCGAAGCTATAATAATAGCTCTGGAAAATTTTAAAGAACAGCCTATGAATATTTTTTCAGACAGCCATTATATTGTACATGCTGTCCCAAAATTGGAGCTAGCAGGTCCAATAGCACCACATACTCCAGCTTTTAAATTGTTTTCTCAAATCCAAAATCTCCTATGGCAACGAAAAGAACCTTTATTTATAGGTCACATAAGAGCTCACACTAATCTGCCTGGTCCTCTCCATGAAGGTAATCAAAAAGCTGACGCCCTCACTAAAACAATATTTATATTTACTACAGTACAACAAGCTACTTTATTTCATTCCCAGTTCCACGTTAACAGCACTACCTTAAGACAAAAATTTAAAATCACAAAAGAACAAGCTCGTAGAATTGTAAAAGAATGTCCATCTTGTGTAACACTCTTGCCCAATCCACATTATGGGGTTAACCCACGAGGTTTGATGCCCAATCATTTGTGGCAGATGGATGTTACACATGAGCCAAGTTTTGGAAAATTACGATTTATTCATGTCACCATAGATACATGCTCAGGCATGATTTTTGCTTCTTTACATTCCGGAGAAAAAGTTAAAGATACTATATCTCATTGTCTGCAAGCTTTTGCTGCATTGGGCATCCCCAAAATGCTTAAAACAGATAATGGCCCTGCATATACATCCACATCCTTCAAACAATTTTGTACAAAGTTCAATATTATCCACAAAACCGGTATCGCTTATAATCCTCAGGGACAAGGAATAATTGAAAGAGCAAATCGGACACTTAAAAATATGTTACTAAAGCAAAAAGATGGAAACTGGAAAAATCCTAAGGACAGATTGGCAGTTGCCCTGTTTACCCTAAATTTCTTAACTTTAGATTCTAATGGACATTCGGCTGGAGATAGACACTGGAACCCACACCAACAACATAAACCTTTGGTTTACTGGAAGGATGTTCTCTCAGGTACATGGAAGGGTCCAGACCCAGTATTAATTTGGGGGAGAGGATCTGTTTGTGTTTTTTCCAAAGCACGAATCCTCTCCAATATGGATACCATCTAGATTGATAAAGCAGGTACAAAGTCAAAGGGATCAAGACAAAGTTATTGAGGAGTCTAGATTGAATAAACAAGTGCAAGGTCAAGAGGACCAAAATGAAGGTATGGAGTGATTCCCTTAAAAGAGTTCTCCATTAAATTTACAACTTAAATTTCATTCTTCCCGGCCGGGACAAGAAGATCTCTCTTCAGTGTATACACAATTGTAATTTTTTTTTCTCTTTTATATATGTCTTTATGTCTGTGCATTTGTCTAAATTTCATGTTAATGTGATGTCACAAATATGTTTATATGTGCGTCTGTCTAGTGTGACGTCACAAATAATTAAGCGCTTAAAAAAAAAAAAGGTAGATAGATATAGATCCAAATAACAAATAACGTTAATTCATTTAAGCTTAGAATATTCTAATTTGATAATCAATAGATAGATAAATAAATAGATATTTATATAAGTTCAGAATATTTTTAGATAATCAATTATAATGATAATCAATTTTGATTTATAGTTGTCTCCGGGACTTCTCTTCAGCTGTGAATATGTTTAATGTTGTATAACCTGATATTTTGGTGTTCCAACAGAGGATCATTTATTTGTTATTGACTTCATTTGTTTAGTAGCTGATTAATTTGAATTATTTCAACAGGTATAGGATTGATGTGTATATAGAGACTCGAGAATTCCAGCTAACAAATTATTTTTCCAAAATGCCTTTAGCTTTTCTTTATCTTTAATGCAGTAAACACCCTCAGTTTCTCTTTGATTATTTCTGAATGTGATATTTTGCCAGCTTATGTTTGTGGGAGCTTGAGCAGCAATGTGTGTGAGCAGAGATCAACTTTTATTTTCTACTCTAATAGTTCTTTTTTTTTAGTTTGACAGCTCACCTTTTGATCTCAGTGCTGGAATAGCACTGCCTTTCCCTTAATAATGAATGCTTGAGTTTTTAGGTAGCGGGCCCTGAAGATTTGCCGGTGGAAATGTCTGGACATAAAAAAGACGGCTGCTGCTACAACTGCAGGGACCGCGGTCGCTGCAAGCATCCCTGCTGCTCAAGCATCAACAACCTCACCAGCAGTGTGGCCTCTGCTCTGCATGCATGGGGCCTCCTGAATCTATGTGTTATAACTTATGGACATTTTGATTTTCCATTATTTTGGGACATTATGGGACAATGCCTTGTGGGTATTTGTCTAAGAGAACTCAGTGCGTTACTTGATGAAACTAAGGGCAGCTGATTCGCTTAAAGAACTTGATACGCTATGGAAACTTGGCTCGTCAGCAGTAGGCTTACCGCCTTAAAGCCGCAGCATCTCCTAAAAATTGGACGGCTGTTAGTCAACACAGTCGATCCTGAAGGGCTCTATTGGATGGCTGGTTAGCCTATGACGGGTAAGATCCCCAGAAGGGGACAACCTAAGACACGGCACAGTCGCACGGGACAGTCTAATGTGGCCGGCATGTCAACCTAAGCCAGGAGTCAGGACAGCCTAGACTCCCATGACGGGTAAGAATGTCGGTTGCACATGGACGTCCTAGAACATCCCCTCTTTTAAAACTAAAAGGGGGAAATGAAGGAGCCTATAATCAAGGAGATAGCTAAAGATTGCGGTTAGCTGAGAGCCATAAAAGATGTTCTAGTTTCCACCTGATATTAATACATTATTCAAAGAATCTTTGTATGCCCGTGAACACTGCGTGACGCACCTGTAAGCTCGAGCTGTAAGCACGTGTCCTTGTTAAAGCTATATGTATATAACTGGGTGAGGTTCGTTAGTGTGTGTGGGGAAGAAGAAGGTGGTGGTTGGAGTTAGAGCATTTGGAGTGATTGCTGGAGCTGGAGAGAGGAGAAGAATAAAAGACCTTTTTTCATTTTCATCCTGCCTCCGAATTTTCCTGTGGCGTTCGCTGCTCCAAGCGACTTCCGCTTCAGGCAGCGACAATCTTCATTGTGTGGTCAACTTTATTACTTTATTTCCAAGATTATATACTTTGTCTTCATTGTCTGAAGTTCTTTCTTCCAATTGATCTAGTCTGTTGGTGATGCCTTCAATTGTGTTTTTTATTTGGTTAATTGTTTCCTTCATTTCAAGGATTTCTGACTGTTTTTTTTTTTTTTTTTCAGAGTTTCTATCTCTCTTTTGAAGTAATCTTTTGCTACCTGTATTTGCTCTCTTATATCTTTGTTGTAGTGGTCAATTTTTGCCTGTATTTGTTCATTTAGGTCATTCTTTGATTCACAGATCATTTTAATTATGAACCTTCTGAACTCCTTCTCTGACATTTCATCAACTTCGCTGAGCATGGGTTCTGTTATTGTAGAATCCTGGTTTGTTTGGGGTACTTTCCTCCCTTGTTTTTTCGTGTTTTCTATTTGCATTACTTTCTTGCAGTGTAGATCTGAGATATTACAGTTTCTACCCTATATTTTTATAATATCCTTGCAGGTTGTCTATGCCTCCCCTTAATGTTGTGCTATCAGAACCTGCCATTGTCCCTTAAAGTATGCTACCTGAAGCTGGGTAAACACAGGTTGGTGTGGGTTGAACGGGTTGAATCTGAGCTCCTGTGGTGGTCTGCTGGTTGGAAGAGGCAGTCCTCTGAGCTGAAGTCAGTGAAGCTGTCCTAGACTCACCTGAGCTCTGTGTGTGTAGGCTGGGCTGACCTGGACCCACCTGTGCTTGGGCAGAGGTTAGAGTTTGGCAAAAATTCCATGAGCCTGGCCCACTCAAGGGGATGTTAGCGGGACTGATGTGGGGCTGGCTGTGCTGGGGTGAAGGTCAGTGGGACTCATCTGGGCCTGGTGGCACTCTGATGTAGGACCCTGGGACTGTCCTCGGCCCATCTGAACTCAAGCAGAGTTGGTGGGTCTGTCCTTACTGTCTCCTGCTCTGGGGTGTCAGTCTGCGGGACTGGCTGGAGCCTGGTCACACACCAGGGGGAGTCAGTGGGACTGACCTGGGGCTGGCTGCGATAGGGTAAAGGTCAGTGGGACTGACCTGGGCCTGGTGGCACTCCAATGTAGGTCCCAGGACTGTCCTGGGCCTTCCTGAACTCAAGCAGAGTTGGCGGGTCTGTCCTTGCTGTCTCCTGCTCTGGGGCAGAGGTCAGCAGGACTGGCTCTCATTTATTGATTCTTAATTTTATTTCTTATGGTATAAGACTCTTGTTAAGGAAGTCAGGGCCTAATCCAACATGATGAAGATTTAGGCCTACTTTTTCTTCTTTTAGGTGCAGGGTCTCTGGTCTAATTCCTAGGTGCTTGGTCTACTTTGAGTTAAGTTTTGTGCATGGTGAGAGACAGAAGTTTAATTTCATTTTGTTACATGTGGATTTCCAGTTTTCCCAGCACCATTTGTTAAATAGGCTATCCTTTCTCCAATGTATGTTTTTGTAGCATTTGTCTGGTATGAGATAACTGTATTTATGTGGGTTGGTTTCTGTGTCTTCTATTCTGTACCATTGGTCTACATGTCTATTTTGATGCCAATACCATGCTGTTTTTGTTACTATGGCTCTGTAGTATAGTTTAAAGTCTGGTATTTTGATGCCTCCTTCACTTTTCTTGCTAAGGATTGCTTTAGTGACTCTGGGTCTCTTATTTTTCCAAATGAATTTCATGATCGCTTTTTAAAGTTCTATGAAGAATCACATTGGGATTTTAATAGGAATCAAATTAAATCTGTATAACAGTTTTGGTAGTACGGTCATTTTGAGAATCTTAATTCTGCCTATCCAAGATCATGGGAGATTTTTCCATTTTCTAAGACCTTCTTCAATTTCTTTCTTTAGTGTTCTGTAATTTTCATTGTAGAGGTCTTTTACCTCTTTTGTTAGATTGATTCCCAAGTATCTTATATTTTTTGAGGCTATTGTGAATGGGGTAGTTTTTCTAATTTCTCATTCAGTGGATTTGTCAATTATATATAGAAATACATTTGATTTATGGGTATTGATTTTATATCCTGCTACTTTGCTGAATTCATTTATTGGTTCCAGAAGTTTTCTGGTGGAATTTTTTGGATCTTCTAAATATAGAATCATGTCATCAGCAACTAGTGATAGTTTGAGTTCTTCTTTACATATTTGTATCCCTTTAATTTCTTTCTTTTGTCTAATTGCTCTCGCTAGAATTTCAAGGATGATGTTGAATAGAAGTGGTGAAAGAGGGCATCACTGTCTTGTTCCAGTTTTTAGAGGGAATGCTTCCAATTTTTCTCCACTTAGAATAATGTTGGCCTTGAGCTTAGCATAAATAACTTTTACAATGCTGAGGTAGGATCCTACTATTCCTTATTTTTCTAGTGTTTTGAACATGAATAAGTGTTGTATTTTATCGAATGCTTTTTCAGCATCTATTGAGATAATCATATGATTCTTGTCTTTAAATCTATTGATGTGATGTATTACATTTATTGATTTCCATATGTTGAATCAACCTTGCATTCCTGGGATGAACCCCACTTGATCGTGGTGCACTATATGTTTAGTATGTTTCTGTATGTGATTGGCCAGGATGTTATTGACAATTTTTTTGTCTATGTCCTTCTGAGATATTGGTCTGAAGTTTTCTTTCCTTTATGTGTCTTTGTCTCGTTTTGGTATCAGGGTGCTGCTAGCCTCATAGAATGAGTTTGGAAGGGTTTCCTCATTTTATAGTTCAAGGAATAATTTGAGGAGTAGTGATATTAGTTTTCCTTGGGAGGTATTGAGAACTCGGCTGAGAATCTGGTTCTGGGCTTATTTTGGTTGGTAGGCTTCTAATGGTGTCTTCCATTTCCTTGCTTGAAATTGATCTCTTTAAATTGTGTATGTCCTCCTGATTCAGTTTGGGTAGATCATATGTTTCTAGAAATTTGTCGATGTCATCGAGGTTTTCTTTTTTATGGGAGTATACATTTTCAAAATAATTTCTAATTATCTTCTGTATTTCAATAGTGTCAGTTGTGATATTTCCTTTTTCATCATGAATTTTAGTAGTTAAAGAAAAGAGAGAGAGAAAAGTGCAAAGAGATAACTGCCCATAAAGCATGTGTTCACTCAAAGATTCCTTTATTATTAATTATTCACATATTTCTTAACTCATTCAATAAACACGTAATGATAACCTACTAAGTGTGGGATACTGGAGATAAAGAGATCACAAAAGCACACACAGGCACCACAAACAGGCAAGCATTCAGAAAAACTCCCCCCTAATTTTGCTTTCAATGAGGCAGACAAGAAGACATGAGCAGGCAGCTGTAATGAAGAAAAATGTGTAATGATACCTGGTCTGGCCACTGATGATGCATGAAAACTGCAGAGCTAGATCTTTGGTTATAGATTTTCAGTGCATATTCTTACATGAGGGTATTTTACCTTTTCTATAGTATTTTCTCTTAAGAAAGAAAAATCAGTGGAAATTTTTCAAATACCTGGTTAAAATACAAGTGTTTACTGTATCTGAAAGGAAACAAAAAGACTATAACAAAAGGAGCATGATAAACAGATACTTAACAGTTTCTATCAGTGGAAATTACACTAAAGGGCAAACTCTTTACCCAGATGGAAGTAAGTTAAAGCAACTCATTTGTTCTTGTTATGAACAATTGAAGGTCACCCTGTTCTGGAGAATCAGAAAGGATCTTGGATTTGTAGTTGGGCAGCATATCTAGCCTTTAAAAAATGTTTTCAGTCAACTATATTGAATTGTAAGTTACAAACAAAATTTGTTGTTTATGTGAATATTTCAATGTTTCAAAAATATTTCAATTTGCTAACTTGTGAAACCATTACCAATTCAAGATAGAAGACACTTCCATCACCCCAATCACTCCCTTTGTACCTCCTTCCAGTCTCTAGACTAGAGGTTGCATTTTTCTTATGTAGACTTTCATACTGATGGAATCACATAATGTATACTCTGGTGCTGGGTTCCTTCACTCAGCATTTCTTGCTGAGGTCACTTAACCACTGACCCACATCTCCAGTGCTTTTTATTTTAAATTATGAGACAGGGTCTTGTTAAGTTTTTTAGGACCTCACTAAGTTGCTGAGGCTGGCTTTGAACTTGCAATTATCCTGCTTCAGCCTCCAGAGTCCCTGGGTTTATAGGTGTGAGCCTGTGTGTGAGTAATTTTTATGAGCACAAATGGTTTATTCATTTATCAACACCCATACCATTCAACACATTTAGCTATCTTCTAGCTTTGGGACTATTATTCAAGATATGCACAGTTATGCATCATTCTTTATTGAACATATTTCCATTTCTCTTGGGAAAATATTTTTATGAATTTTCTGTGTGTGGAGGGTTATCTCATTGTGATGTTAAATTGTATTTCTGGATGAATAATGATGGGTAACATCTTTTCATAAGCACATTCACTCTATCTGCTTTTGAGAAATATTAAGATTTTTTTATCATAATTTTTAGTTGAATTTATTATTTTATAATTGAGTTGTATATTTTTACATTACTGAGCACTAGTAGAATTTTTTTTTAATTCAAAGATTTTCTACAAACATCTTATCTTAGTCAACTTTTCAATACTGTCACCAAAATATCAAACAAAAATAACTTAGAGGAGGAGATTTTTCAGAGTTTCAATTCGTGATGAGTAGGTTCCATCGCTCTGGGCCCTAGGTGAGGTGGAGTATCATGGCTGGGGGGCACCCTAGAGGGAAGCTACTTCAGCCAGGAAGTGGAGACAGAAAGACAAGCCAGAGGCACAAGGTGTGTCACCAATGGCACACCCCATGACCAACCATTGCACCACCAGGCCCTACCCTGCCTGTGGGTACCACCCAGGAAGTCCATTCAAATTAGGATTAGGTTACAGCTAATTAGGTTACATTCAAATTAGCTGATTCGGTTACAGCTCTTATAATGATCAACGGAGACATAGTCTAGGCAGAAAAATATGGAGTGTTCTGTCATTCCAGCATGTGCCCCTCTTTACCATGAAGAAATTTCCCGCTGAGTGCTGTACAAATTCTGTCTCCAGCGTTCACTCTGTGTTCTTCTAATGTAGGTGTGTCAGCTGTCGTGTTAGTGCTTGGACTGACTGCCTACTCCTATTTGTTCACTTTCAAACTGTAAGAAGTGTTATATTCACATTGGCTTTCACATAGCCAGCTTCTTGGACCTTGCCTTGTTATCCAGCCTGGTAAGATATGTCTTTTGATTGGAGTATGGAAACAATTTTATTCAGTGAAGTTATTGATATTATTTGATTTATCACACCTGTATGCTGGTTGCTTTCTATTTGCCCCATTTGCTCTTTGATTCTTTTTTTGTCCTGCCAAAAGGATTATTTCAGTATTTTTTCAGATTATATTTTATCACTACTACTGACTAACTCTTTGCTTGTCACTTTTCATTTGTTTTATGATTGCTATAATCTTATGTAAACTCACCTTTAATTTGTAATATTTTATCTTCAAAGTGTATTGTACTTCTCTGTCCAATAATAGACTTTCAATTCCAATTCTTCTCCAGTTTTTGTGGTATTGTTGCATAGATTTTAACTTCTTCAGATGTTATAAACTCCACAGTACTTTATTGTTATAATTGTTTCTAAAACTCAATGATTGTCTTAAAGAAATTTTAAAATGAAAAAAAATCTTAGACTTACATGTTTATTGTATCCTCCACTCTTCCTTTCTTTGTGTAGATCTTGATTTTTAATTGGCAGCATTTTCCTTTGATTTGAGCAACTTCAGTTAAGGCAATTAATTTTTTTGCCATGTTGTTCCATTAAAAATAGAGTGCCTCACCTCTTAGTTGTATGAAAAAAAAAAACTCCATATTTTTCTTTCCTTTTTTATTAATACTGTATGATTATGCACCTAGCAGAAGGCCTTATTACATTACATTTTTACATGCACACAATGTAACAATATAATTTAATACCTCCATTATTGAGAGGTATGTCAAACTTGGTATAAACTAATGGTTTGTTAATTTTTTTGATGTTCAGCACTTTAAAAATCATTCCACTGTCTTCTTTTCAATGGTTTTTGCTCATTCTTCTCTTTGTCTTTCTGCACAAAAAGTTGTTTTTAAGATTTTGTTCTGATTACTGTTTTTCAACTATGTGATTATGTTTGAATTTGTTGGCTTCTCTGATGAAGCTCACTGAACTTCTTGGAGATACAATTCTCATCACATGCTGATAACTTTCAACCACTTCTTCTCAGGGGGTTTCCTACCCTCCCCTGTTGATTGGATGCTCATGTCAATTGTCTGGTGTTTTCACAACCAAAGGCTTTGTCCACCCTTTTCTTCTCTTTTCTTGTGTGTATGTGTGTGTGTGTGTGTGTGTGTGTGTGTGTGTTTTAAACACTTCATTTTCAATTCCTATTTCTGCCTTCAAGTACACTGATCTTTTCTTTTGTGTTATTTAATCTGCTTTTAATCCAATGCGATTAATTTCTAAAATTTCAAATACTTAATTTTTGGATACTTTTTTTTTCTTAATCTCTTTTTTAGAGTCATGCTTCTTCTTTGGAAGGTTGATGGACTCGGTCGTTAGTGTTGTTGATGGGTAGCATATATCTATTCATAACGTTTTTCACCATGATTGTGTATCAATGTTTCCAGGTTGGCTTTTCAATTACTGTAAACCCTCCTTGGAAGTATCACATAACACAGTATTCCTCTGCACCAGCCAGTAAGTCACAATATCAAATGCTTCCTTGCCTTCTGATCCAATCAAACATGGAACAACAGTATTCCACTGCAGAGGAAACAAATCTTTCATATATGGTTGCTACTGGTTAAATACACACACTGATCACATTATAGTCATATTAATTATAACTGGGCAAAATTCTAATTTGTAGAATTATTAATCAATCATTAAGTCTTCATTTGAATTATCTCAGTAATACTAGCAACAACCTGTGGACAACCATAACCCTCTCTAGGTTTTATAATTCCCCTTTTTGTATTTTGGGATCCTAAAATTAGAATATTAGGGATTTCACAATGCTTATTTTACTGTATTTTTTAACCTAATGCAGACTTGTATTTTCAAAACGGTTTCAATATTGCATTAACTATATTAATGAGAAATAGAGCAATAATAAGAAAAATTTACCCATTTTTTAAATCAGGTTTTGAGATTACTGCCAGGAATCACTGAAATAAGTCATTAATAGTATCCAGCATAACACGTTGCAGGTGGTAAATACTCATCAAGTATTTTTATTATTATTATTTTGTAAATGAAATATTAATTAGTAAATGCAAAGGCAAATCAGAAGAATTTTTGTTAGTGATGACAATTAACTTTATAATAAATATGATTCTTCTTTTTCTGTTTTTTATTGCACACATAAAACCCATACAGAAAAATAGAGAAATCAGGAATGCACAGTTCAATGATTTATCACAGAGTGACTGTGACAAAGTAACAGAATTTTTCCAGCCCAGAAGATTCTTTATGAGTGCAATTTATGGCAGGTGGAATTACTTTTCTGCTTACTTCCAGGTAATAGGAACAGTCCAGTCTGGTGTAATAATAAAAAAGAAAAAAAATTGAACTTGTTCTAAACGTCGGGTGTTGGGGGACAATGGTCCTGATGGGGGAATGATGGAGGAAAGAAACAAGCAGGGTCTAGAAAGTCTCTGTTTGGTGCTGCTGTGAGCTTGGCAGGTGTTTAATTACTCTTTCTCACACAGGACTGCATTTGTGGATCTTCCAAGACCTGCTCCCAACCTTTACAGGAAATCACACACACCCTTCTCCTAATGCTGCCAGGTAGATTTCCCTCTGTAAAAATGGCAGCCTACAACTCCTTCTGTAACTGGTAAGCATTCAGCTGTGCTCATTCTCTCTGCTGAGGTGAGGTCTCCCGCTCCATGTTTAGACAGGCTCCTCTGCTCCCGTAAGCAACACAACTGAGCCAAGTGGTGCCTTCTCATTCCTCTGCTTTGACAATTTCAGGGCTAAGGACAGTTTCACTGCAGCTACCTGCTCTGTGGACAGCCTAGCTAGCCAGATGCATTCTCTCCATTTGGATTGTTCTGGGTCTGTGGCCAAACATGAATCCAGGCTCCCTCTCAGTCTCTGGAGAGCAAGCGTGTTGTCTAAACGTTCTCTGGGACGCTCCTTCCTTTTGTTGTGGTGTGAATTAATCAATAAAATCAGTGAGAGTGTAAGTTACAGATTATAGATATAAGAGAGATAAGATAAGACAATTATAAAGCAAGAACTGTCATAGACAGGACTAAGACTCCATTTTGCTGCCTTCTATTAAAAACTGCTACAAGAGCTGTTTCTGAGAAACTGAAATGAAAGCTGTTTTCTTATAATATAATATTTTTCTGTACTTTGTACCCCACAAATCGATCCAAGAGATGGTGGTCTTGGTGACCTATATGACTTTGACGTAGATTCTCACCATCCCCACCCCCAAACCCCCCACTAACCACTTGCTCAAGCCCAGGGTATGGTTGTCTAACACCTGCTCAGACACAAGATACAGTCGTCTGAGTTGCCTATGTTTCTTAAGCTTCTGTTATTTGCTTGATTGCTAACTAGACCCGCCAAATGCTCTTTTAGCTTCTGTGATTGGCTTGCTTGCATGACACTGAGAAAGTTGTGGTTTTCGTTCTTAAATTCCCAAGGAAAGCCAGGAAAAGTTGCTGTCCCTTTGTAGGGCTTCAGTCTCTGCAGATGGTAGCCCCTGGCCAGGTAATAAAGCTCTCTAATTTGCTTTAAACTTGGACTTGGAGTGTTTTCTGAAGCGGCTTCTCATAATACTTTCCCTAGGCTTAGACTACTTCAGGGTTCTTCTCTCTTAAAGGGGTACTTTCCTATTCTTAGCTACCTCCAACCTTTGGTTTATATTGGAGAAAGAAGGCCTATAAAGGGTGAAACACTGTGATTTTACCCCAAGTGCCTCCAAGTCACCTATGCCTTCTTCACATGAGATTGCAGTATAGACCATCCAGGGCCTATTAAAAAGAACAAATCTACAAACTGTGTTCTCATTTTACCTTAAATAATCCCCGATAAAGTAACTTTTTGCCCACTTTATACGAAAACAAAATATTTGTGGAATTTCACAGGAGGCAAACTAGGCAGACACATGTTGATTCCAGGTCTGACTCAGAGTTCTGGGCCTCTAGTATGACTTTTGCTCACCCAGTAAGTCCAAAGGCAATGGGTCGATACAGGAGCCTGGGGAGAAATCCTCCATGCTTTGTCCATTTAAACTATTCAATAAGGCAGGGGCGGAAACAGCCAGGGGAAGTCTCAGGGTCCAAGAAAATTGCTTGAAAGTTCCAGACTAGAAAAGGTTCAGTGTCTTAACCAGTAGCCACAGGAGAATCTGGAGATTTATTTAGTTTTGTTTATGGGTATTAGGCTGAAGCCAGTGACCATTTTCTAATTTCACTTCATCTCTCAATAAAAGCAGGTTTTTTAAAATAAATTGAATTTCAGAAATAGAATTTTTTGAGGAGATGATATTTCAGCTTTGGTCTCCGTGAAATTTCACAGATCTCATCAAGGTGTGATTTCACATAAACTGTGATCATGCTGAGAGCCATCTTGACACTCTAATCCCCTCCCATATCTCAGACTGATTAAATCAAATACAGGAGATGGCAGGAGCTACCAGCACATTTTGTCTTTATACACATTTTCCTCAGGCGGTGGCCCATACTCTGGGATTTAGGAACTGGACAAGGTCATTTTCAGATGAAAGCCTCAAAGACACATACGGGGAGGGCAGGAGATCAATAATACCCAGGTTGGGTGGCTCTGCTTAAGTCCTGAGCTGCATTTGTCTTGGTGGAATCATTTGTAAAAGAAAAGCCAAAGGATGAGGGTATTGTCTTAACTGAGTTGCTGGGTAGGGAATGATAAGATGATTTTCAGATCAAAATATCTTTTTTTTTTCCTCTGAAAGTGTTTGGGGGGAATGCAGGTGGGTGGATGTGAAGAGCTTCAGTGGTGGGAGAAAAGCTGTGGACTGCCAATGAGACCTAGATTTCAGGTCTTTGTCCCCATGTCACCTCGTGACCCTGGGACAGTCTCTTTCCCACTCTGGACATGTGGGCAGGTCAATTCCCATGATTCCTTCCAACTTCAAAGTCCTGAGTCACTTCTGTGAAGAGCCAAGCGCAAGAGGGAGCTGAATGCGCGGACAGAAGAGGGAGCTTGTTTAGAGAGCCCTGTGCATTTCCGAATTCTTGAGTTGTGTGTCGAACACACGTAAAGACATTTTGGCCCTTGCCACTCTTATGTAAAAAAACAGTTTGATTCAGAGAGCAATGTGGGGATTTCAAGTCACGCCTAAAATAGTTAAGAAATTGTAACTATAGAACAAATTGTAAATATTCTCCGATAGGCTAGATATTTTTAAATTGAGGCATTTGAGGCAATAGGAAGCTCTATTACCCATTATCTATAGTTATACATGACAGTAGAATGCATTTTGACACATTGTGCACAAATGAAGCACAACTTCTTCCTTTGGCTGAACATGTGCAGAGTCACACCTGTAGTGTAATCATACATGTATGTAGGATAATAATGCCCACCTCATTCAACTGTCCTTCCCATCCCCGGAACCCCTCCCCTCCCCTTACTCCCCTCTGCACAATCCAAAGTTCATTCATTCTCCACCCCTCCATTATGGATTAGCATCCGCTTTTCAGAGAAAACATTTGGCCTCTGGTTTTTTGGGTTTGGCTTATTTCACTTATATTCTCTAGGTCTATCCATTTACACGCAAATGCCATGATTTCATTCTTCTTTAAGGCTGAGTAATATTTCATTGTGAATATACACCACAGTTTCTTTATCCATTCATCTATTGAAGGGCATTCAGTTTGGTTCCACAGTTTAGCTATTGTGAATTGAGCTGCTATAAACATTGATGTGGCTGTGTCCCTGTAGAATACTGAGTTAAGTCCTTTGGGTATAAACCAAGGAGCGGGATAACTAGGTCAAATGGCAGTTCATTCCAAGTTTTCTGAGCAATCTCCATACTGCTTTCCATAGTGGTTGCACCAATTTGCAGTCCCACCAGCAATGTATGAGTGTACTTTTCCCTCATATCCTCACCAACATTTATGGGTACTTGTATTATTGATAATTGCCATTCTGACAGGAGTGAAATAAAATCCTAGTGTAGTTTTGATTTGCATTTCTCTAATTGGTAGAGATGTTAACAATTTTTCATATGTTTGTTGATCGATTTTATTTCTTCTTCTGTGTTCAGTTCCTTAGCCCATTGGATTATTTGTTGTTGTTGTTTTTTTGGTATTAATATTTTTTCAGTTCTTTATATATCCTGGAGATTAGTGCTCTGTCTGAGGTTCATGTGGTAAAGATTTTCTCCCATTCTATAGGCTCTTTCTTCATATTATTAATTGTTTCCTTTGTTGAGAAGAAGCTTTTTAGTTTGAGTCCATCCCACTGATTGATTCTTGATTTTACTTATTATTCTTTAGGAGTTTTGTTAAGGAACTCATATCCTAAGTAAAAATGATGGAAGATATGGTCCTGCTTTTCCTTCTATTAGGCACAGGGTCTCTGCTTTAGTGCCTAAGTCTTTGATCCACTTTGAGTTGATTTTCGTGCAGGGTGCGAGATAGAAGTTTAATTTCCTTTTGGTGCATATGGATTTCCAGTTTTCTCAGTACCATTTGTTAAATAGGCTATCTTTCCTCCAATTTATGTTTTTTGTGCCTTTGTCTAATATGAGATAAACATATTTACGTGGGTTTATTTCTGTGTCATCTATTCTGTACCATTGGTCTACATGTCTATTTTGGTGTCAAAACCATGCTGTTCTTGTTACTATAGTTCTGTAGTATAGTTTAAGTTCTGGTATTGTGACACCTCTTGCTTCACTCTTCTCACTAAGGATTGTTTTGTCTATTCTGGGTCTTTCATTTTTCCAGATAAATTTCATGATTGCTTTTTCTATTTCTATGAAGAATGTCATTGGGATTTTAATAGAAATTGCATTAAATCTTTATAATACTTTTGGTAGTGTGGCCATTTGGACAATATTAATTCTGCCTGTCCAAGAGCATGAGAGATCTTTCCCATCATCTAGGGTCTTCTTTTATTTATTTCCTTAGCATTCTGTAGTTTTCATTATATAGGTCTTTCACCTCTTTTGTTAAATTGATTTCCAAGTTTTTTTTTTTTTTTTTTTTTTTTTTTGAGGCTATTGTGAATGGGGTAGTTTTTCTAATTTCTCTTACAGTGGATTCATCAGTGATTGATTTTGTATTCTGATACTTTGCTGAATTTATTTATCAGTTCTAGAAGTTTGATGATGGTGTTTTTTTGGATTCTCCAAATATAGAACCATGTCATCAGCAAATAGTAATAGTTTGATTTCTTCTTTTCCTATACATATCCCTTTAATTTCTTTTGTCTGATTTCTCTGGCTAGAGTTTTAAGGACTATGTTGAATAGAAGTGGTGAAAGAGGGCATCACTATCTTAATCCAGCTTTTAGGGGGAATGCTTTTACTTTTTCTCTATTTAGAATGATGCTGGCCTTGGGCTTAGCATAGATAGCTTCTGCAATGTTGAGGTATGATCCTACTATCCCTAGTTTTTTTCTACTATTTTGAATATGGAGTAGTGTTGTGTATCATACTTCTTTGCTTTCTTTGTACTTTTTTTTTTTCCTATTCAGTTCCTACGGATAGAAGTGAAGGAAATTATTTGGATCACTTTCTTTTTTTCTAATGTAGTGTTAATTGCATAAATTTCCCCCTACTTTTCTTTGATATATGCCAAAAAATACAAATAAAGGTACATAAACAAAGAATAATAAAGAAATAAAATTTATCATTATTGTGAAAGAGTAGTTAAGGTAATTATTTCACCTTACAACATTTAGGACCTCCTTGTCCTAAAGTCTAGAGGTTTACTTGTGAATATATGTAACATGAAGTGTAAGATGTATTTAAAACTATCGCACTTTCCTAGGAATAAATAAATCCGAATTAAACTCAATGATGAAAACACATTTAGGTAAAATTAAGACTTTATACTTCTCACATTTCTTGCTCTAGTCAAATATTTTTAAAATGTAATTTTTATTAATAATAAATTTTATCTATTTATGTTTAATAATTTAATATATTTTGTTTTAAAAATATCATTGGATACAAAAACCAAGCCAATATATTTGTTGAATTTAACCACACAAGTTTTATTGTTTTAAAATTCCCTAAAGGAAACATAAGTGAACACATTTATGTTAAATATGTCATTTGCTTAAAACAATGGGTTAATAATACAAGATATTCAGTAGTTTTTATGCAAAATTGCATATTGGAGAACATGGTATTTCCTACCCAGAATTATTATAATCCAAAAAGTAATTTAGAAAGGAGGTGGACGCATGTGTTGATGGAATAAAGAAGTGTGCCTAAGTTCCCTTTCCTAAAATGTTAGACCAAATGCTCCCCACCTGAGCTTTGGGGAGAGGCTCCTCTTGGCCTGTGCTGGGCATTCCTTCTGAGATGAGGGGCTTACCACCCCACCTTGGTCCATTCAGATGCTGAAAGCTTCCTCCTTTACAATTTCAAGCTCCAGATTTTCCTTCTGCATGGCTGGAATGACAAGCTTTACCACTCCACAGACTTGTTTTGAGACTGGGTTGAGGGAACTGGGAAAGTTCAGTTGGATTTGTAGGCAACACCCAAGTATAAGGAAAACTTGAATGTGTGGAATGGAATTAGGATAGCTGTGGGCTTGGATTCCTGTGTAAAATCCCCAAGGGTGCTTCCTGATGTACTCCAGGGTGTTGTGCTAGCGCAACTTGGATTGGATTAGCCCTTGTGGCTGGACTCCTGATTTGAGGGATACAGAAAAAGTTAGGAGAACTTGCTCTCCTGTTTGCTCAGGTGCCTGTTGGTTTTAGAGTCACTCGTTGTGGTGTCACTCGTTCCAGATGCTGATGCAGCCAAAAGATTTATTCAACAGCCTTCGTAGCCGGTAGGCTAGAACAGGGTGCCTTTTAAGCCTATTGGCTCTTGCCTGGGGAAAAGAAACATTCTGCCTGGGGAAGAAACATCCTGCCGGGGGGAAAAAAAACATCCTGTCCAGGGAAGAAACATCCTGCCAAGAATGAAACAAGGTTGCTTCTCTCAGGATGTGGAAAACTGTGAGGGCGGGGGGAGGGTAAGCTATCTATCATTCCCCCTTTTTGTTTTCTTAGGAAGTGGGACGTCGTATGTCAGTCTGGCTACTTCCTGCTGAAACGGGGCGACGTGGGGTGTTATGGGGGGGATATGATAAGACAGGTAGGTCAGGCTTGAGGGTGAAAAGGATTCCCAGGAGGTTGGCACCAAAAAGATGAATTCGTCCTGAGGTGATGAGAAGTAACAGATGATCCCTAAGGAGAAACTGGTTAAAGGTTGAGAACAAGAAAGACATGAGCTGTGGAGAAGGAAGAGCTGCAAAGGAGAAGATCATCTACATATTGCAAAAGAGTGGAGTCAGAGAATTCAAGGTCTTTGAGATCGGCAGCTAGTGTCTGTCCAAAGATATGAGGGCTGTCTCGAAAACCCTGAGGGAGGACTGTCCAGGTCAATTGTTGGGACCGTTGAGTATCAGGATCAGTCCAGGTAAAGGCAAAGATGTCTTGTGATTCCTGAGCTAAAGGGACAGTGAAGAAGGCATCCTTAAGGTCAATGACCGAGAAATGAGTAGATAAGGAAGGAATTAGGGAGAGAATGGTATAAGGATTTGGGACCAGAGGGTGTATGGGCCTAACAGCCTCATTGATGAGACGAAGGTCTTGGACTAGCCGGTATGACCCATTGGACTTCTTGACTGCCAATATGGGAGTATTATATGGGGAATGGGTGGGTCGGAGAAAGCGTTTCCGCAGAAGGTCTGAGATAATAGGTTGGAGACCTCTGAGGCTAGTGGCTGGGAGTGGGTACTGGGCTCTATTAGGGAAATACTGGGGATCTTTAAGGTGTATTCGTATAGGGTCACAGTGAGCAAGGGATGGAGTCTGGGTATCCCAAACTTTGGGGTCTACCAGATGAGAGGGGGGGCAGGGTAACAGGAGGTTTCCGCATCAGGCTCTAAAATGCTAAGAAGGAAGACAGAGGAGATGGAGTGAGATGAGTCGGGGAGCAGAAACTGAGCAAGGCGGGTCAGAGAGCACAACTGAGGCCTGAAATTTGACCAGTATATCTCGGCCCAATAAAGGCACAGGACATTGAGAGATTACTAGAAACTGGTGGGCAAATGAATGGAGGTGGAGGCTGCAAGACAGCATGGAGTCTTGTGGGGGTGATTGGTGAATGGTGTGTCCCTCTATCCCGACAACAGGGGACGATAAGGTGGTGGGCCCCCCAAAACTCCCTCAAGACCGAGAAAGTGGCTCCTGTGTCTAGTAGGAAATTTATGGGGTGGCCATCAACAAGAAGGGTGACCCTAGGCTCCTGTAAGTCGATGTCAACTGTCGGGAGAGGAAACCCAGGGCCCCGTCAATCTTCTGCGGCTAGTCCAAGCAGGTTGGGTTTCATGACTGATCCAGTCCCCCTGCGGGAACTGGGGCAGTCAACACCCCAGTGGCCCATCTTGGAGCATTTAGGACATGGGCGCGTAGGGGGCCTGTTGTTGGGGCAAGCTCTCTAGCCCAGTGTCCTTCGTTCCCGCACTTGAAACACAGCCCTGGAGGTCCCCTCTGCGCGGGGTAATGGCCCCTTGTTTGTGAGACCCGAGAGTCGGGTTGCCCCTGTAAAGCCTGGGCCAGCATTTGAAATCTTGCTCGTTCGGCCTTTTCATGGTTCTGAAACCTACGGCGTTCAGTATTCTCATCTCTATTATGATAGGCCTTAAAGGCCGTGGCCAAGATCTCGGTCTGAGGTGTTGCAGGTCCTTGCTCTAATTTTCTCAATTTAGCCCGTATATCAGGGTAACTTTGGGACAAAAAGTAAGTCATAAGGACATGACGTCCCCCTGGAGATTCAGGATCTAAATTGGTGTACTGTTGGAGAGCTTTTGTTAGTCGATCTAGAAATTCAGAGGGGGTGTCTTCCCTTTTTTGTATGATTTCCTGCAGCTTGTCAAAATTAACTACTTTTTGTGCTGCACGCTTAAGACCAGTTAGTATACAAGTGGAAAACTGATCTCGCAAGGGCCACGTCCCCTGGGGAATTATAGTCCCAGTTAGGGTCCCTTTCGGGGACAGCCTGCGGTCCAATGAGATGGTTAGGGTTGGTTCTATGGTTCTCATCGGCATAGGCCCGTGCCTGCTCCCAGACTCGCCTACGCTCCTCAGGGAGGAGGGTATTTGCCAAAATCATATAGATGTCATGGAAGGTAAGGCTATAAGCTTGGAGGACCCATTGAAATTCCCTGAGGTATGTAGTGGGGTCAGTGCTATAAGAGCCCAATCGTTTCTCGATTTGCACTACCTCGGTCATTGGGAAGGGAACATGGACACGGACAATTCCTTCTGGACCCGCAACTTCCCGGAGTGGGGTCAGGACTTGGGCGGGGGGAGTAAGTGACAGAGGGTGAGCAGACATTGTGCGAGATCGCGTAAGGGGTGGGCTGGAGGAGAAGGTGGCAGGAGTGTGTAGAAGTGGGGCTGGAGGGGCCGAGGGAGGCGGAGAGGTTTCAGATTGGTATGGGGCGGCTCATCCGCGGGATCAAAATCAAGAAAGGAGGGGGATGGTAGGGGAGCAGCCGGTTGGCAGGCTAGGAGGCTATTGTTGGAGCTGCAGCAGGTACAGAGTGAGGGATTCGAACGGAGGAGGGAGAAAGCCTGAACATACGGAATCTCTGCCCATTTTTTTGATCGCTCGCAGAAGTTGAAAAGATCTCTCAGTATAGAGGGATCCAGGGACCCAGAAGCAGGCCATTTGTTTTGGTTATCTAAGGGGTATGTGGGCCAATCTTGGGTGCAAAACTTGGTAAGTCTTGTTGGTTGTATATCGGGAGTTAGGCCAAGAGTGGCTAGGTTGTTTAAGAGGCACTGTAGAGGACAGTTGGCTGGGAGGGGTCGGAGTGGGTACAAGAGCGACAAATAGTGAGTGATAGCAAAACCAAAGAAGAGAGTGAGGACGAGAGCAAAGAAGAGAGTGATTGGAGAGTAGTCAGCCAGGAGGGATAGGAGTGAGTCAGCCAGGAGAGGTGAAGAAGCAGCAGCAGCAGCAGAAGAAGAAGCCCCCATTTTCCCGTTCCGAACGGGACAGATATATTGTCCTGAGAAGCGTCCTCCTCAAGATATATATATCAGAGAGATCCAAGTCTGTGAGACCCAGTCGTCACTGGAGTCAAACAGAGATGGGGTCCGAAGGGACCGAAGAACAATGGGTCACCCTGCGCAGGGATTTTTCGTGTCCCGTCCTGGACGGGAAGGAGAGACCCAAGTCCGGAGGCCAGAGGCCGAAAAAAGGGCTTTCTTCAACTACTCCCAGGAAAGGGAGAGAGAGAAGAGGGAGATAGAGAGAGAAAGAGAGAGAGAGAGAGGGAGGGAGCGAATGGTCAGTTCCCACTGTACAAGGCCTGACGGGTTTAGGCACACTGGGGATGAGGAGACCTACCCAGGAAAAGGAGAGAGAGAGACAAAAAGAGAAAGAGCTCCACGAGGTCCACTGTGACCATGAAGGTCTAGGTGGGGTGCGATCCTCCCTGTACAGGCCACCAGCGGGGCTGCCGGACGATCAACGGTCAGTTCCCACTGTACAAGGCCTGACAGGTTTAGGAGCCCTGGGGATGAGGAGACCTACCCAGGAAAGGGAGAGAGAGAGAGAGAGAGAGCTCCATGAGGTCCACTGTGACCATGAAGGTCTAGGTGGGGTGTGATCCTCCCTGTACAGGCCACCAGCGGGGCTGCCGGACGATCAACGGTCAGTTCCCACTGTACAAGGCCTGACGGGTTTAGGAGCTCTGGGGTGGGGGGGCTTACCAATCCGATGACAGGTGGTGGATGCGTCGGAGCGGCGATCAAAAACGGGCGAAGGCTGAGGCAGTTCCGGGTGATTATGCCCTCCGGCTCAGATAGGATCCGAGTCACGGCACCAATGAAGGGCAAAGCATCACACCGGGGACAGCCGTGCAGCCAAAAGATTTATTCAACAGCCTTCGTAGCCGGTAGCGAAAACGGAGAACAGGTGCTCTGGTCGAAGGTCGACGAGGTGGGAGAGGGGAGTCAGGGAGAAGGGAGTGTGCAAGCTCTGGTGGGAGAAGGGAGTCAGGAAGAGGGGAGTGTGCAAGCTCTGGACAGAAGGTGGGTGCCTGGTCGCACCGGCTCTCTGGAGCTGTCGGCTAAAGCAGCTGCTGTCTGGCTGGAGGCTGGAGCTGTCAGCTGGGAGCGGCCGTCGGGCTGAAGGTAGTCGGTCTGGAGCTGTCAGCTGGAGCAGCTGCCGTCGGCTGGAGGCGATGGGTCTGGAGCTGTCAGCTGGAGCAGCTGCCTTCGGCTGGAGGCGATGGGTCTGGAGCTGCTGGCTGGGGCAGCTGCCGTCGAGCTGGAGGTGATGGGTCTGGAGCTGTTGCAGTGGCTTCCTCCTCTCTGCAGCGACGAGCCGATGTCTTCCTCCTCTCAGCAGCGACGATCTGATGTTGTGTCCGTGTGTCTCTCTCTGTCTGATTTGAGTCTCTCAGACAGGGCCTTATATAGGGATTTTCTGGTGGGGGGTGCACTAGAGCAACCCCAAACACCATTGGCTAGAACAGGGTGCCTTTTAAGCCTATTGGCTCTTGCCTGGGGAAAAGAAACATTCTGCCTGGGGAAGAAACATCCTGCCCGGGGGGAAAAAAACATCCTGTCCAGGGAAGAAACATCCTGCCAAGAATGAAACAAGGTTGCTTCTCTCAGGATGTGGAAAAACTGTGAGGGCGGGGGAGGGTAAGCTATCTATCACACATTGTCCTCTGGCTTTTCTGTCCTTCAAGTCCTTCCCCCATGAAACTTGGACAATGATTCCTTTTTTTTCTTTTCTCACCTGAATCTGTTTTGGAAACATTCTGCATGTGTTGAACACTTACTTTTTCTGCTTCTTTTTACAAGTCTCTTTTTTAGAAAATTAATTCCACATCAGGAAGCATGTCTCAGGACCTGGCTGTTCATTGTAGGAAACAGGAGGTACTGGGACACTGAGATTTGGGGCATTCATGTCCAGAAACCCGGTTGCAATTTTTGTAAGTTTTTTTTTTTTTTTTTTTTTTTTTGACTCGTTATTTAAAATGGATATAGGAAAATTTGGAGAATTGTTGAGTAATGGTATATAAAGCATATAGTACAGAATACACTGGACAGTTTGGGGAACTGAATTCCCAGTGTTGTTTTGTTTTGTTTTTTTTCTTTATTTAATGGTCATAGTTGTTGAGGGCAATAATGTGGAGCTTGAACCAGTTTTTTCCTTCCACCTGTCTCTTGGTCTGCGGATCCTGGTAACTTCTGGATTGTGATTCTTCTGTGAGTATTTGGAGATGGACTCCATAATCTTTTGTCATTTGTGATTAAATACTTATCATCTTGCCTGGTACGGGATCTCAGACACTCCCTGGCACACTGGGAGGAAGCAGACCATTTGGTAGGCATCCTGCAGATGGCTGCTTCTTCAGTGTAGGGAGACACTGGAAAAAAAATCTGTCTTGAAAAATTTGCTTCCCTCTTTTCAGACCAGTACAAATCTTTGGTTTGTTTTAGTGTTGTCATCAGAGATGAAATCTTTGATTTTTTTTCCTTCTGCATCAGAAATATGCATACATGCTTTTTTGAATACGAAACAACTGAATTTCGTTCCTCCAAGCAGCAAGATTATTAGGCTGTTTGTTCATGTTCAATATGTTGAGGATTCCATTCTCATTTGTAGTGAAATGATTTTGGTCCATATTAATGAGTGGTGAGGAAATACCTGACACATGAAACCTTCATAAATACTGATTTGTAAAAATTCTTACATTCAAGGGAACATGCATCGCTCTCTCTTTTACTATTTAGTAACAAGGACAGCATTACTACGCAGTGCAGTGTTTTCAGGGGATCTGCTGTCAGCAGCTGTTTCCTGAGTTATTTGTGACCTTACTAGCCGTTGACTGTTGTGGTGGTGGGTACCTACAAGTTTGGTACTGGGGTGGAGTATCTTTCCAGACAAGAATAAAAGGTTAAGGTAAGAGAAGGTGTGCATAACATCAGGAATGATACTACTGGAGACCCACCAGCATTCTGGAGATGTGAAAGGAAACTTGAGCTGGGAGTCTTGGGCTGGAGCAACAAGTGTGCTATTTTAAGCTGTGAACTTAAGCATGCTACCTAATGTCATGGAGTCTCAGTACTGACATTTGCAAACCAAAGTGGCTCTACCCAGATCCCTCTGGGGATCTGTTGGGGACTGGGGAACACAGATAATTAATAGAGTGCCTTAAAATATTCAAAGCCTTACTATTCTTCTGGGCACCAGGGCCCTTACCCTGGAAGGCAACCGCTTGCTTTTCCTGCATAGTACCTGACACTCTCTTCATGGGAATACCTTTAGACTCCTGGAACCTCAAGATCAACTGCACTCACAGAAAGCCTGTGGGCCTGCGAGGTTATGTCTCTCATTAAGCACCTCTAGCCTTGTCCACTGACAGGTGTATATGGAAGTAGGAAAGTCCAGTTTCCCTGCTTCCAAGCTGAACAAATTCCAGAGGTGTAATTGTTTATATTCCCATGTTTCCTAGGCTATTGTTGGGACTATACCTGAACCCTCAACATGGCTGGACTTCTCCCACCTTCTGTCCTCCATCTCCCATGTCCTGACTTGTTTCCCAGACTGCACTTTCTTCAGAATCACTGGCACACAGATCCTCATGTCAGGGTCTTTTTCTGCAGAATCTTCAATCTCATTTAACCAGTTGTTCAAGGTTAAATAAGTATTTGGTCAACATAAACTTCCTGTTCTTTCAGCATTCTCATAGTGCTTTAAAGGTTGCCTCAGTAAGTTCACATGAGGAGAACTGTGTAAGTTTTCAGTTTGTGTACGTGAGTTAGTATAAGTGGGTAGATTTGATACCTTGGATTCCAGATCTGAGTAAAAAAAAAAAAAAAAAGTGACTATTTCATTTCTAATGTTTGTGATGGGAGGAAATTGTTATTGCACGTTATGGACAGGGAAGTAGAACTCAGGACTCGTAAAGTTACACCCAGAGAACTTTGTTGAACCTCTGGAACCCAAGTTTTCCAGATCGGAACTCCAAGTCCTCTGCACTGCAGATAAGTCTGTAAGTAAATATCTATCTAGAAACTTTGATCCCTTAGTTTTGGCACTGGCTCCACTAAAACCTTAAGATCATGTTTAATTTCTGGTAAATTTCTCAACTGTTCATTAGCTAAGATATTATTTGTTTGGGACCTAGAGAACATAGATAAATGAAAAAGAGTGCCTCAAAATATATAAAGCCTGAATATTAAGAAGAATCAAGGCAGAAATGGCACTGAAGAAGATCTTTACTCCGGTTCTTCTAAAGTCATCCTGCGTCTGTAACATGAAGCACATCAGAAATATACTTTTTCACATCTTCAAGTTTGATTTGAGATTCATTCATCATCTTTTAAGAAGCCATTTGCCATTATCTTTTATGACAAAATCTTTATGGTTTTGTTTGCTTTTCAAATAGCTTGGCTATTGCACATCAACCATTCTTAAAATGTGTGTGAGACCTTTAAGAATCCAATTGCAAAATTACAAAAAATATTCATAAGGAAAGAGTGGGAACAAGTCAATTAAGATGCAAGGAAACCTTTATTTTAACTAGAGTCTCACAGCAGGAATAAAGCACTCAAGGGGTTGAGGTTCCTGCAAAGCAGCAAAATGCAGCCTGCTCAGGAGGAAAAGAAGAAAAGTCACTCTTACAGAGTCACTTGGAGATGTCTAATAGGTAATTAGCACCTTTCTTCTCCCTGGTAACTGACAGCTGACTGAAGTCCTACATCAGCCCAGGTGGGAAGAGAATGACAGAGGTTTTGAAAGCAGGCCTCTCCTCTGAGAGTGGGACAGGATACCTGGGGAAGCTGAGCTCACATGCTCCTTGGGACCAGTCCTTGCAAGTTCTGGTTCCTCTTGCCTGGAGCAGGGTCTGGGCATCTGCCTCTGGAAGCCGAGGAGGCCAGTCTTGTTGCCCAGGTCCAGACAGACACCTGGTGAAGCAGGCTAATAGAAATCAGCATTCTTTACAACTTATTAATGTGATGTTCTTATTTGTTGTTTTTACTTAAATCTTGGAATAACATTAACATTTGCCCAAGGAGGATAGTTAAGAAAAAGACAGAAAGCACCTGTGGTGGGAAGACTTTATTTTCTTCAGAGGAACAGCTGAAATAAGTGAAGACACTTAGAGAAGAAAAGAATTCTGAACATATGCTAAATGTCACAAATTACTGTTTAAATGAACTCCTATTGAAAGAAATCAGATTTTTGTCCTGTAGCTCTTTGAGACAACAATTGAAGATCAACAAATAGATATCATGAGTCAACTTTTTATGTATATGGATTTAAAATTGTAGAGTTATCCCAGTTGAACTTCCTCAAATAAGGTGAGCCCCCAAATTCCCAGAGATGTTCAAATCCTAACTAACCAAACAAATACCAAGATAAAGTAGTACAAGATTTGTAAAGAAGTTTTATTCCCACTCTGCATAGGCCTCCTTTGGATTCAACAAGAATTTAGTACTTCCCCCAAAAAGAAGGGGAATCATACTCTAACACCTACTGGTGTGAATATATATTGTCATATCTGTTATTATTGAACAATCTTGAAGACACTATTAAAATTTAAAGTACATATACTTTTGGATCCATCAATACTTTATTCTTGGAAATGTATATTATAGAAACCAAATGATTAGTAAGCAAAGACCTATGTAATAGGGGATTTTCTTGCATTATTATCGATATAGAAAGATGTTAATAAAATATCCATCAATAAATAATTGGTTATATAAATTATGGTATAATTTTACTGCGGGATAAGACCACTGGAAAAGTGGATTTAAATTATGTCTGTTTACTCAAGGGATGTTTGTCAGGTATTGAGAAGATGAAAAAAGCAAGACAAAGAAAAATTAGTAAAAAAAAAAAAAAAAAAAAAGAAAAATTGGTATAACATGTTTTAGTTTTTGTAAGTCGTGTTTCAAACATGTACACACATTTTGAAATTTAGGTTCCTGTCTCTGTCCAAATGCATCTGTATTGGCAATGTGTGTTGGTACAGCTACTATGGAGCCATGGAAAATGCTACATGCTTTACCTGAAAGGGTGATGAAATGGGTGGGGAGAGAGGAAAGAGGAAGGAAGTAGGGAAATTAAAAAGCAAAATAAGTGCACTACATGTTAAGAAATAGTATGTGTCCACATACTTTCATAATTTTGTACTGTCTGTAAATGTATGTGTATGTGTGTGTGAAGAAAAATGTACAAATTATTTTCTGGAGAGTTTGGGGAAAGTACTATGTACATAGTTGATGAACATAGTTTGAAAGTCTAAATGATGGATATCATTTGAATTAATAGGGAGCAAATAATCAAGCTGGCTTTAGCTCAATAGTTTATTTGCTTTTTTATTTAAACACTTGCTCATTTCATGCAACTTACAGTGAAATATGTAGCAAAACCTGAAAAATTATTGAAGTAATCACAGGATGGAGACCTTAGATGTATTTTTTTACAGTTGTTTTAAATAAACAATTACAAAAAGTCACGTTGGACATCTAAGTCATTCATTACTGAAGGTTTATGCATCCAAGCAGAACGTCATCAATATTCTTATTGAGTTGGGTCCTTGATGAGTTTGCCTCGTTTATCTCTGTGACAGAACACTGATTCCTCTCACTTGCACAGACATTAAGGCATTGTTGAGTATTGTCAAACTCAATAAGTCAATGGTAATTTGGGGTAAGAAAAAAAGTCTTTATTTTAATTGAATTCTAGCATGGGACCTACAGAAAGAGGTCTGCAAAATAAGAGCTTAATTGCTTCAACTTTCCCATCTTCAGTTTTGTTTAATTTAACACTTGAGTGAACTACCCAGTGGAAACCACTTCCATGGGCATAGCTCTCTCCCTTTAGGTCATTTGCAGGTTTTCACTAAATACCAGATTAAAGAGTTCAATAAGGTCAGCATATTCTATTTCTGAAGCTGTATACGTGGACTCGGATATTTCACGTATCACTAAATCTATCAAGTAATAATTGTTTCCCTACAGCTAATAGAACCAACATTTTAAAAATGACATTGCCTGGTGTTATGCTTAGCTTAAAAATTTCAGTCATAAATGAATGGGTTCCTTAATGCAGAAAGGGGCTGTGCCTCTACCTCTGAATTCTACCCACTTTCCAATTGTTGAAGCAGGCCTGTACGTCTCCTGCAGAAAAGGGACCATACATCTTTCTCTGCAGCCTCTTCTTGCAGAAGTTCCTAGCTTAGCTGCAAAGTCCTCTTGAGGTGAAACCTGGCATTACCCTTCTAGTCCCAGATGTGGACTTTGAAAACACAGCACCTCATAATTGAGTAGAGAAAAGAATCCCAAGTCTTCTCACTGGGGAGGTAATTTCTTTCTCCCCATTCAAGGGAAGTAGGGTAAATGCTAATGTAACATCCCAAATGTTTAATTTCTTTAACCCATTCTCCCTCCTTCTCTTTCTTTTTATATTATTTTTTAAGTTTACCATACATGTTTGAATTCCTACTATGTGCCAGGTGCTATTCTAGACATACTGGTTTCCTGTTACTGCTTTAACAAATTGCCACATATTTCATGGCTTAAAATAGCTAACATTTATTCTCATGCAGTTTTAGAGGTCACAAGTCAAAATGCTAAAGTGAGTCTTACACAAGTCCATCAAGGTGTTAGTGGGACCATGCTCCCTTGGGGGTCTCCAGGAGAGATCTTTTCTCTTTCCATTTCTGGCTTCCAGTGGCTTCTATTTTCCTTGCCTGTGGCCCTATTGTGCCGCCTTATGTTCCTTTCATCATGTTGCTTTTACTTTTTTGCATCAATTATTCTCTGCTTCCCTCTTTTAAGGACACTTGTGATTTCATTTAGGGCCTACTCAGGTAAATCCAGAATAATCTTTGCATATCAAAATTCTTAATCTATGGTGAAAGGTACCATTCATAAGTTGTAGGAATTAGGATCTAGATACCTTTGTAGACAATATTTAGCCTACCATACTGAAAACACATGAAAATTTAAAGCATCTGCCCTTAAAGAAGCTCACCAGATAAATATGTAAGCAGATTACCAAAATTTCAGAAAGTATGCTTTCTCACTATGAGACCATGTCATTTTCCTGATAAAGAAATGACTCAGAATTATCTGCTTCCCAACTATTAATTTTAGCTCCATCTTGAATAGTGATCAATGCCTACTTGAATATATGAATGAAAAACTACTTGAGTATATGAATGAAAAATAACAATCCAATAAAAGTGTGGATGTTTTTCTATGCCTGTGGCTGGCTGGATAAGGACCCCCACAGATATCCAGGTCCTTATTCCTGGATCCTCTGAACACTACTTTATATGGCAATGGGGATTTTAGAGCTGCCATTCAACTCAGGATTTTGCAATGAGGAGATCATTCTGTATTATGCAAGCTGGTCCTAACTGAAATCCAAATGTTATTATTAAGAGTGAGGCAAAGAAGGTTTAAAGGCAAATGAAGGGAAGGCAACTATTGTGGGAAGTAGACATTTGAAGATAAGAAGATGCTGACTCTGAAGATGGAGGAAGAGGTCTAGGACCAAGGAATGCAAGGCCTGCAGCTGTAGAAGCTGCACAAGGCTCAGAAAGGGATTCTTGCCCGGGACCTCTGCAGGAAGCACACCTCTGCTCCCACCTTTATGCCCAGTGAAACGGATCTGGCTTTTGAGCGTCAAAACTGAAAATGAATAAATGCCCATTGTTTTAAGCTATCTAGTTTCTGTTAATTCATCAAAGCACCTGTATTTAACTGACACAATATTTTTAAGACCTGATTTTTTTTTTTTTTTTTTTTTTTTTTTTTTTTTTTTTTTTTTTTTTGCAATAGAACATAGCAGAAATAGTACTGATCTGAGAAGCGGGAGACAGAATTTGGAACTACCACTTACTATGAATACCTTCTGAAGCCCAGGTGCTCCATCGTCTCCATGTAAGGCATGCCATCCCTGTGGACACCCCTTCATGCAATAATGCATCTACCTAAAAGAAATGCCTACCTTTAACCACATGTACATTATGAACATTCAAATATCCAGTTATGAAACATCAAATCAGGAAAATAACCATAATACAATACATTCATTCCTGAACTGTATTCTGATACAGAAAAAAACAATAATGAGACGATCTAATTTTTCTGTACAGATTGTATTATGTCCCATTGCTAGTTCAGAATCCAACTCAAGAGCACAGATTGTATTTAGTGTTCATGTCTCATTAGTCTTCTTTATTCTGGAACAGTTTCTCAGTATTTCTGTTTTTTATTGCTTGGAACTTTTAAGTAGCAATGCCCAGTTGCTTTGCATTATCTCTCAGCCTGATTGTTTCCTTGTGATTGCATTTAGGCAATGTGCTTTTAGCAGAAATTCTGCAAAAGCAGCATCTTGTCCTTCCCAGAATGCCGTATCAGAATGCACATGCTGTTAACTTACCTTGTTTAGGGAATGTAAGTGAATAGCATGTGATATTTCTTTGCATTTATTTGTAATTTTGTAGAAGTCCAAATGATAAATTGAAATAAAAAAAAACTATTATTAAGCAACAAGATATCAATTAGTAAATTTATATACTTTTAAAATATTAAGTGTGCTATGTAAAAGGTTCAAAGAGTTCATGTCTGCCTGAAGTGGCTTACATACCTTGGTCATTAAAAATTGGATAGAAGAACAATGGAGATCTCTAAGGAGCAGAGCATGATGGGTACAATCCAAGGCTCCTACCAGACAAGACCTGATCTGGTTTGGACTCTGACACTTGGTAGCACACAGTGCTCTTGGACAATATAGTATGATGATGGAAATGAGTCTGCTTATACAGATAACCACCACGTTCCATATGGTGTCTGAATGGGGTATATTATTCCACTTAGTCCTTATATTGACCATAGGAGTTTAATACCACTATGATTCCCATGTTTGAAGTGAGATATCTATAGCATAGAGTTAAGTCACTTCCTCAGGATCACACTGCTTACAAATATTGGAGCCAGGATTTAAACCCTTCTGCATCCAGGCCCTATGTTCCTCAATGCTGTTTTATGCTGCCTCCCTAAAATTGCTAACTGCAGTTTTCTTGTCTGGAAAAGGGAGATGGTAATCATTCCTGTGTTGAGGTACCTATGATTTAATAAAGAAGGCATTTAAATTTATGACTCTTGTTAGGCACATAATAAATGCAAGCTTTATTGTCCCAGTTATTATTGTACCCTGGCTTTATTGGTGGGAGAAAAAACAAAACAAAACATGGAGAATTGAAATACTTACTAAGGAAATACTGATTAAAGCCTTAAATGTTGACTCAATCAGTTTCTGTTTCCATTACATACAACCCCTCCTGGAAAGTGATTGCTATATTAACATGCAAAGGGCAGTCTGTGTCATAATAACATAGTCTATCCACGGGTATAAATTAAAGACATAATCTACTCATAAACTCATTAGGGATCCATCGTAGCAGCAACTTCCTAACGAGAAGAAATGGAAGCCCTTTGGCTCCAGGGGCAGATGCAGAGCAAGCATCAGCAGCCTTGCTTTGGGGAGAAGTGTGTCCCTGTTGGTCCCTCTTCATCTAGCCCACTACAAGAAGAGCTCCGAATGAGCAACCTCTTTCAGAAAAGTGGCAGACGTCAACTCCACATCCTCTGGAAAGAGACTGGTGATGGTCCCACGACAAGAAGCAATTAGTAATTACACAGCCACTTTCATTAACCAGGCCTCTGCTGCCACAATCACAAAATGAGGGCAATGGATTAGAGAAATGCTACTATCCTTTGAAGCTTAATAATTTTGTTATATTCTGAAATGCTTGGTTATTAAATTCCCCATTAATGTAGACTTTCAGAGGAGGCATTGGGAAATCAATTAACTAATAATTAATCTTGTAGTAGGTACAGTATTCGATAGTCATGTTTTTCATAAATTATATAAGCACTTTCATCCAAAGATCTAGAATTTTCAACATGCTTTTCCCTCGGCTCACGGTCATTTGCCTGATTTTATATTGCAATGCACATAGTCTGGCTTGGACCAATCCCCCAAAACCAAAGGTAGAATGTTCTCTCTAATATGTGGATGCTAAGACACAAGGGTAGGGGGAGGAAAGAATAGAAGTTCAGTGGATTAGACAAGGGGGATTGAAGGGAAGGGAGAGGGGATAGTTACAGGAAAGACAGTGGAATGAATCTGACAAAACTTTCCTATGTTCATATATGAATACACCTCAGTGAAACTCCATACCATGTACAACCACAAAAATGGGAACCTATCAGAGTAAGTTTTACTCCATGTATGTATAATATGTCAAAATGAACTCTACTGTCATGTATATCTAAAAAGAACAAATAAAAAAATAAAACAAAGGGAGATTAGTAGAGGAAAGAGATGAAGGAATGGGAGGAAAGGAGGGAGGGAGAAAGTGCCGAGGAGTGATACTGGATAAATTATATTGTGATATTGTGTGCATGTATAAATATGTACCAATGAATCCCATCATTATGAACTACTACAATATACCAATAAAAAGCATGGGAAAAAATAACTCCAAGTACTCTATAGAGTCTTGAGTGAACTTGCATTGACCTCTTTTGTTGTAACCTGAAGTATACCCATACACACTCTTCACTTTCAACCTGCCCTATAGGCTTTCCTGAGCAGTACCTAAGGACACAGAAGTCTCCTCCAGTGTTTGGTAAAACATCATTTTTAAAATTTTGATTGTTTTTATATGTAAAGGTATTCTAAAGACCTCAGAAAGAATGTATCTGCTGCTAAGTTCTTCACCATATGCTACACATTTTAACATAAAGATAAAAAAAAAAAAAAAAAAGTCAGGCGTGGTGGCGCACGCCTGTAATCCCAGCACTTGGGAGGCTGAGGCAGGAGGATCGTGAGTTCAAAGCCAGCCTCAGCAAGGGTGAGGCACTTAGCAACTCAGTGAGACCCTGTCTCTAATAAAACACAAAATAGGGCTGGGGATGGGGCCCAGTGGTCGAGTGTCCCTGAGCTCAATCCCTGGTACCAAAAAAAAAAAAAAAAAAAAAGAAAAAGAAAAAAGAAAAAAAAAAAAAAAAAAGAAAGAAAAGAAAAAGAAAAGCATAATACAGTGCAATGACAAAAATGAGGCTTTTTCTTATCTCAGCCTGAATGTTTTCAAGTTGAATTGATGTAAAACCAGGATCAAAGAAATAATACCAAGATCCCAAGTAAAGTGGACTATTCATGAAATTTTAATGTGAGTGGTCTACTGTTTTATTCTTGAGAAAATCAGCTTAGTAAATAGTACAAATGAATTATCTTTAATAATAATGTGCTTAAGCTTGAGTTTCCTTCTGAGCAAATGTCTTGATAAAAGCTTGAACAAAGGTAAATTTATCTTATATAAGTTAAATTTCTTGTTTTCTTTGGTGGAAAATTTCAGTGCTGTTTTTGTAGTTCATTTATGTGAAATGGGGCCTAGATAATAATAGACTTTCCAAATCTTATGATTGAATTTTGTAAAGAATATAAATTCTCATTTTTTTAAACAAAGAATCACTGATATTGTATTCTATGCGCAGAATTCTTATTAGACCTAGACACTGGAGCTATCCTCCAGGGGAGATTCAGAGAGGATGGCTACAATGCCTTTCCAGGGAGGGAAAGAAGAGATGCAGTTGAATTGAAAGCAAAGAGGACTGTGTCACAGAAGTGGAGAGGCTCATTGAGTATTTTTGGACATTCAGGAGACAGTATCTATTTCTCGGTGGCAGATCTGGAAAATCTTTGCAAGTAGGGTCATATTTGTGCTGGACTTTGAAAAATGCATTAATGAAGATATAGGAAAACTCAGGTCAAGGGCACTTGAAGGAGAATGGACAATTTAAGAAGAGGCACCAAGGGACATAAACATAGGATATGGTTTGGAAATCGGGTATAGACTAGCTTTATTAGAATGTAAAGAGTAGAGGAAGTTTGTGAAAATAAAAGCTAACTTAGGTATGTAGAGTCAGTATTCAGGAACCAAGCAGTTAGAAGGAATGAATACAGACCTGAAGTATTATCCCCACCCCAGAGATCCAGTTGGAAACTTTTATATAATGGAAGAAAGAAGGCAAAACATGCACAAGCAGGAAGGGAATGGAAGAAACAGGCAAAATGTACAGTTTGAACCGCCTCAATTTTTTCCCCTAGAGCTAACTTCTTAATAAAACACAGGAGAGGCAGGAATGTCTTTTTAATACTCTTGTAGGTAGAAAGAGTATAAAAAAGAAAGAAGCAAATTCTGGAATTGTGATTACTTGCAAACCAATGTCATTGGAATTGCTTGGAGTGTTGAGTTTTTCTTTTTGAAAGATGCCTCGTGAAAGGAGAAGTCGGAATGCAATTTCAAGAGGAGAATAGGTTTTGTGAACTCTGTCATCACTTCATTTTGCCTCTATGCAAAGAAAATTGTATCTTATGTTCCAAGTCACAGTACATTTGTCCTCAGATAGTTTTACGCCATAGTCACCACCACCAATTTTCTGTCAAAATGTTTACATTATCTGTGGGTCTATTTCAGAAACTAACAAAAATTGTTAGGCTGAAGGAGAGAAATTTCAGTGAGTGACGATATCCTCTGGCTTCCTTTCCAAATTCAAATGCTGCTTGCAAATTATACATCGTGGCAATATTATGTCAACCTGATCATTTGAAAAGATCTGTTGGATAATATCAAATTTAATTGTATTGTTCTTCAAATAATTGAGAAAGTTGACTTTGGAGAGTGCTTATTTGAGATTTAACCTTCATAGATTGCAGAGGTTAGGATAAACACACCACTATTGTTTCTCTCTTTTGTTCTTACTTTGTTGTATAACCATCCATGTTTATATTGCTTTTCCTATGGGGAGTGATTTATTTCAGCCTAACTTGTGATGGATATGCTGTTCATGATTCCAATGAGTACTTTTTAACCTTAGGCTATGGCAGATGGGTGCATAAATATGAAACAGAAATCAAGCCAAGGATTGACTTGTTTGGTTTTTAATCCTCTCTTCTCTTTATATACATATATAATTTTTATTATATATATAATTTTTATTTTTTTTTATTTTAGTATCTCTTAAGAATTCCAGATTCGATAATTTATTTTTTTTTAGCTCCAAAAGCCCAGTGTTTAATCTTGGCAAATACAGTAACTGGTGAATTTTCTCAAGGGCTTAGTTGAACTAGTCTGTCTAATCCTAGTACTTGGGTGCTATTAGCATGCTAATTGACATAACCATGTACACCTATCACTTTTATGAAAAACAAGAATTCTTTCACTTGGAAGATTATAAGGACAACTAGAAATAATTAAAAGCAGTCTTTATGTTCATGTATGGTCTCCTTTGTATGAACTATCTTTTACCGGTTTTGTGATAATGATTGTTGAATAAAACGCATGATGTTATGTGGATCATGTGAGAGCAGATTGTGTAAAATGGAAGATCTTTGCGACTGTTGTGACTCCGCACCATGTTCATACAGTGGAAGGAGAAGCTGTGCTCCACTTGTGTACAATGTGTCAAAATGCATTCTACTGTCATGTATAAATAATTAGAACAAATTAAAAAAACTAAAATAATAAAAAAGAGCATGGAGGAGAGCTAAACGCCACAGTAGAACGATGGTCATGTTTTGAAACACTGACTCAAGCAAAAACTTAAGCAAAAGCTAGTGCATATGAAATAATTAAACAAATGTAGTTCCAGTTTTTAATTTTTATTTCTTTTTTTAGCAGTGGGGAGAGCAGTGCCTCTTCTCTGATTTGGTCTGGATCTTTTTAAAATTTTGGCATATTATCCTCAACATTCTTGCTTGTTTTCCACTTTATCCATTCCTCTGGTTTTTTGCTGATGCATGCCAGATTACCACCATTGCTGGTATTAAATCCTAATTGCTGTGTTTCTCTGAATCCCTGTAATTGCTTAGGCTTCAAGAATTTGTACATGAAGTTGTTCAGCCTCTGTTTTTCAGCCTCTGTTTGTTCAGCCTCTGATGAATTTCCATTGCTCTGAATTTCTTTGACTCAGTTCTGAATTGCTTGTGGGCAAATCTTGGCATAAATTTCTTCAAATACATTCAAATGACTGAAAAGATTCTTTGCTCTTTGGAGGTGGGAATTTAATAATCCCATTGTACTACAAGCATTTAAGAAGATGATCTTGTGTCCAAGTACTGTTTTTATTCTTTGTATTCAAAAAAAACCACCATTCCTTTCTGGTTTCTTCCCTTTCTTCGTTGTCATCACCCAAGTTTTGGAAGGTACTTTGAGAAAAGAGAAAGATTGCTGGATTTACCTAACAAGAACACCTAGGAGGACCTCCAAAGGTGTCTGAGCTATTGATTAGACATCAAAGTAGAAATGTAGATTAGAAATTAGATATTTAAGTCTAAAGATTCAGGAGAGTTTAGGGTTCAATTAGGAGTCATTGGAATATAGATATTAAAAATTAAAGGAGGAAACTGGATAAGAACATCAAAAGAATATGTCCAGAGAAGGGAGCCAAAATTAGTTCTAATCAACATCACAGATAATTTATAATGAATTTATATATTCCCATTGGTCTGTAGCCTTATTTTGGAGTATTTTTGTTGGAAATATTTTTGTGGGAAATAAACTTTATTTGGATATGCCTTGCATGTGGAGATGTGTGGTCATACTCAGTTTATCCTTATTTTGTGAGGGGGTGGGATGCTTGGCATGCCTGAATCTGTGTAAGAATGAGCTGGATTTTAGCAGGTTTCTATTGTATAATGGATGCTTATTCGTATTCTATAGGAAAAGAATGGCTGGCTTCCCTAACTGGGACTTTAAGTAATTTTTCCATTTCTGAAGCACCAAAATCATCTTTCTTATATTATTCATTCAGTAGCTTTTTCTCTATCTGAAGGGAAATGCCTGGCAAGTGTGAATGTGCTTCCATTTCTTTCTTGTTAATTCCTTTCACATGATAAATTGCAGGGAACTGTACTGAAATCCCTTGAAATTGAAAAGTCAGCCTACATGAATGCTTAGGAGCAAAGGTTTCGAATATAATAAGCCCGTAGATATTCAGCTGAGAGAATTTTCAGAACATTTGCAGTAGTTTGCTACCCAGTCTGGGTACATATAGATTAATTTACATACTTTCAATACTTCTTGCTTAGGTGGTCAATCACAGTTATCTACAATGATTGCAAACCGCCCCCCCCAAGGATTACTTGAAACATCTCATGTTTTTTGAATCATAAAATAATTCTTTAAAAACACAGCAAGTGGTAATAGCTCTGGGTTTCCCCCTATTTCTATATATACAAAGATAACTTTCTTCTGTTTCTAACCTGGTCTCAGTGCCCCTCTGTGCCAGTGGTCATAATAAAGATCATCAAGCTATTTATGTTTTCATTTTAAAATGCATATGTGTTAATGAAACATTTTAAAGCAATCTCAGTTTATTTTAGCGTCATGAAAACCTTTTAATGTTTCACAACAAAGTGTTATAAGGTATTAAAATATCACAATTATTTTGGTTTCTCAGTCATCAAAAATCCAAGTGGCAAATTTATATGTATGTGTAAATATTAAATAATCAAAACCACACAAAACATACATACAAAACCTTAGACTGGTGAAAGTGCATTGGGGAAAATAATATTCACACAATCTCAAAGCAAAGCCCTCCAGAATTGTGAATGATAAAGCAAAAAAAAAAAAAAAAAACATGTACAATAGCAGGTTCTGGCCGACAGGAGATGTGCGTTAGGCAAGGGCTAAACCTTCATATTACTTATAGTAGGCACACTGGCATTGAGTTCTTTGTAGGAGCCCTAATTAAGGAGATAGCTAAGATTGTGGTTAGCTGTGAGCCATAAAGCATTACCACCTTCCATGATCTCGGGAGACTTGGCCTGGGACATTGCGGACCAGGTCGGCGCCATTTTGTGGTGGTTGGTGGAGTGTGGATTGCATGTTGGGGTGTTGTTGGAGCCGGAGAGAGAAGCTGGCAGAATAAAGAGCCTGTTCGTTACCAGTCTGCCTCTGAACTTATTCCCGCGGCTTTGTTGCTGCAGGCGGCCATCGCTTCAGGCAGCAACAGTTCTTCCCAAGGAAACGTTCTGGAAAGGGCACAGCATTTCCTGTGAAGAATCCTGGCTGAAAATGTTTAGGATGTAAAACTTAAGAAATATCAGAGAAATTGTCTTAGTGAGGCAATGCCTACATGGTCTGTATCTTCAAAAATATCAAGGGTGTGAAAAAATGAAGAAGGGGCAATTCTAGGTTAAAATAAAATTAAGAAAAATCAAAAGACTGTGATCCTTGATTAGATTTTAGATAAACACATTTAAAAAAAATATTTTATTTTTTGGTTGTAGTTGGACACAATACCTTTATTTTATTTATTTACTTTAATGTGGTGCTGAGGATTGAACCCAGGGCTGCACACGTGCTAGGTGAGCACTCTACCGCTGAGCCACAACCCCAGCCCATAGATAAACACATTTTAAAAACTTTGTTCACTAGTTGTATAATTGTATGAATGTTAGGCTTCTGGGTTGTGAACATAGTCCCAAGACTAACCCAAGAAAAGTGTCTTTATCACTAAGATATATTTTTAGGGGTAGAAAGAATGATGTATACAACTTAATTTTACAAAATTTTGTTACATACTAACACAAGATGGAGGAAAATGTGTGAAGTATATATGGTGAAATTCCATTGGGGAATGTAATAATGTTGGGGAGGGGTTAACCACTATTGCACCATTTTTCAACTTTAAGTTTGAGTTGCTTCAAATATGTTGAAATATGTTTTATATATTTGAAAGCAAAAGAAATAAAATTGGAAAATATGACTGGTACTATAAATATATAATATTTATCTCATGGAAATATGTATTCATTTAGTAGATATTTATATTTATATAATAGAAATATAATTAGAAAATATTTTATAAATATTTTGATAACCCCAATTTTAGTGAAGGGTATTTCTAATAGAACATGCTAATGAGAATAGTGTATTTCTCATACTGAGCTTTGCAATTTTCCAACCATGATGGTGTATTATTTGTTTAATGCTCAAAAACTCCATGGGTATCATATTGAAAGATTATCACTGTGACCCTTTACATTTGTACAGATAAAGTTAAGTCACTAAATTTAAATGCTTTGCCTGAGGTTTCACAGGTTAAAAATATGGAGAAACTAAACTCAAACCCATGACCAGATGCTAAGTGTCCTTTGGCACTGAAATTCTAGCTGGATTTGTTGTGTATATGTATGTTTGTGATTGTGCATGTTTTTGCAACAATTAAAAAAATCTTTGAAAATTGCATGGTTGGCTCTTCTTTTTGGTAGGTAGGGCATAGAGTTAATTAAGAATATATTATAGGTTCAATTTCTAGTGTAGAGATAGACATATCCAGTTTTTCCCATTAGTAAACAGCTAATGAAGGAAACTCGTACCAGAAGGCCAGGCCATGGAGTATTTTTACTCTAAGAAAATGTCACCTGAAGGGGCTGTGAATGCAGATTGGGGAAAGGAGAGTCTCCTCAACCAGTGCTGCTGAAAAAAATTGAATATCCACCTGCAGAAGAATGAAACCAGACTCACTGATTATAAAAATCTTCTCAAAATGGATTAAAGACATAAATTTAAGACCTGAAACTGTGAAAATGCTAGAAGCAAACATAGGGGCATTGATATGGGCAAAGATTTGTTGGACATGAACTCAAAAGCACAAGAAACAGAAGCAAAACTAACTGAATGGGATTACATCAAACTAAAAAGCTTGTACACACATGAAAAAATGAAATAAGAGGGTAAAGAGACAACCTACAGATGAGAAAATATTTGAAGGCTATACATCTGAAAAAGGATTAATGTCTAGAGTATTTAAGGAACTCAAACAACTCCATACCAAAAAATCCAAATAATTTTATTTAAGAGTGATAAATTGACCAAAATAGAGACTTTTCCAATAAGATATACAAATGGTGAATAGGTACATGAAAAAAAAAATGTGCAACATCACTAATAACCAGAAAAATGTAAACCAAAATCACAATGAGATGTCACCTTTCTCCAGGAAGAATGGCTATTATCAAAAAGACCAAAGGTGATAAAGTGTTGGTGAAGTTATTGAGAAATGGGAACCCTTTGCATTCCTTGGTGGAATGGAAATTAGTACCACCATTATGGAGAACAGTATCCTTAAAAAATGAAACACATAGCTACCATTTGATCCAGCAATCCCAATACTGGGTATTTATCTAAAGGAAGTTAATTTAATATGTTGAAGAGACAGACTTCTGCATTCCCTTGTTTATCAGAGTACTATTCACAGTATCCAAGATGTGGATCCCTCTGAGGTGTCCATCAATGGATGAAGGGACAAAGACAATGTGGCACATGCACAATGGAATCTACTCAGTCATGAAGGGAATGGAAGCCGTTCCCTCATAATAGGAGTGGAATCCAATCTTTTGCAACAACATAGATGGAAGTGGAGGTCATGATAACAGGTGAAATAAGCCAGACACAGAATGGCAAATACTACGTTATCTTGTTCATATATGGAATCTGAAAACAATTGAGCTCAGAGAAGTTAAGAGTAAAGCGGTAGTTACTAGCAACTGAGGAGAGCAGAGGGGAGGGAGGATGAAGGAAAGTTTATCAATTGGTGCTAGGCTATATCAGACAGGAAAAACAAATTCTGGTAATCTATTACATAGCCAGGTGACTACAGATAGTGATAATGTTATATATATTTCAAAAAGCTATAAAAATGATTTTAAGTATTTATAACATAAAATTAATAAATATTTGAAAATATTTATTAATTAATAATCAGGCATGCTTACCCTGATCTGAACATTATACAATGTATGCATTTATCAAAAAATCACAGGTACCCCTCAATATATAATTTTTTATGAATCAATTAAAAAACAAATTTAAAAAAAGAAAAATTTCATCCCTTTGTGATTCTGTCTTAAAATTTCTGTTTTTATTTATGTAGTATATCTATGTGATAGTTATAACATAAAATCAAATATCTAAATTGCTATGGTTTTTGAAAATTGTATGAGTCTTTTCTTTTTGGCATTTAAAATAACATAAAATTTAAATTAAATAAGGTGACCTAATTTAAGTTTTGGAAACTGGAAAAGAAACATACATTCACTCATATTTACACTATACAAGTAGGAGATGTTTCATGAACAAACTTCCTGTCATTGAGTTTATGATTCTTTGTTCTGTAGTTTCTTTAGTGGTAAGATGATGGACATTTTTATCATCTGAAGTAGTTATTATGAGATTAACTTTGTTTAGCAGTTTTATGTGACATTTTTTGTTATTGTAACAGATTCTTACTAACAAAGCCAAACAAGTTACTGTAAAAGTGTCACATGGAAGAAAGGAAGCTGGTCTCTGGGATGTGGTTTGTTACTTTGAAATTGTATCCTTGTCCGTCTTAACTTCAAGTTGTGCAGTCTCTGGCTGGTTCTTTAATTATTTATGAACATTTTAGCTTCAATGTGTGTTATGATTTTGACACAAGATGTCCTCTAAAAGCTTCTGCAGGAATATTCAGAGGTAAAATGATTAGATTATGAGAGCTATCATCTAATTGGTCTGTCCTAGTTTGAATGACTGGATGGTAACTGTAGGCAGGTGGAGTGTGGCTGGAGGAGGTGGGTCCCTGGGTCATGTCCTGGAAAGGTTCATTTTCTCTAAGGCCCCCTTCCTTGCTGCCATGAAGAGAGTAGCTTTCCTCACTGTGCTCCTCCCCATGACGTACCGCTTCACCTTGGGCCAGAGGAATGGAATCGGTCATCTATGGACTGAGAGTTCTGAAACCATGAGTCAATATAAAATTTTTTCTCTTTTAAATTGTTCTATTTGGGTGTTTTGGTCACAGAGACAAAAAGAATGACTAAAACCATATGTAAGTTGCTAAACTACGAACTGTTTTATATAGACGCTCTGCTGCTCTTGCAGTATTGTCTATAGACTTCAGGGCAATTTGAGTTTCTGGGCCATTTCTGCTACCTCTTAGATGAAAGAGGCATTAAATGGTTTGATTCATTTACTGACATGTAATATCCATCTGTTACTGTCCAGGGGGTCTTGGGTTCATTATTTCCAGTCAGCAAAGAATTGAAGAACAGGACACAGAAAAAGCAAACAGATTTATTGCAAAAGAGATAGTATCAGACTTCTCTGAAGAGAATGGGCCCTGGAGTCAGGAGTCCAGTGGGAACATTGGGGCTTTTTCTTCTTGTGGTCTCTGGAGTTTCCTCATTTGCTTATCTCCTTCCCTGTCCGCACTTTCCTCACTATAGTTTATTAATGTCCTTTGTCCATATGTCTACTGCAGATTTTCTATTGTATTCCCTGCTTGTGTGCATGAGCACTTTCGTCAACGGGAAGTTAATCTTCTTGGAGGACCCTCACCATGCTCCTGTGGTCTGGACCTGCCTGACTTCCTCACTCATCATCTTGCCATGGCTGTCTCTGCCCCTCCACGTCTCCCTCACATCCCTCCCTTCAGGAAGTGCTCACTGAGTATTTAAAGTTAGAAAACAGTAATTGGAAAAGAAGCTGAAGGAGGATGCTAGTTCTAGCAATGATTAAAATATATAGCTATAATAACTTAAAAAAAAATGGACACTGACATTAAAAAAAAAAGAAAAATCAATAGATCCAGAGGTATGACTAGCAGTAAAACAGACTGTGGTTTAATAACTCACATATAGCAAGTAATTTTGATTAATAAATAAATACATAAAAATGATCAATTAATGTTAATTCTACCAGGGACTAGTCATTGGGACACTAAACAAAAAAATTTAGATCCTCATATAACTGATGGATTAAAGGGTTAAAATATATATAAAAAATCAAACAATGAACAATTTGTGGAAATAGGAATGAACACTTATAAAATCTGGAAGATAAATGGGAGTTTATATCGGGGTGGTGGACTTTCTTTTATGTAAAACCTAATGGAAGGAAACAAAAAAGAAACAATCAATTAATTTTAGCAGATAAACATTGAAGACTCCTGGATACTTTAAAAATATATAAATCCAATTAAATGTTGACTAAATGTTCATTGCCAACATGAAAAACAATTAATTTTATTTATGCTATGAATCCTTAAGAAAAACATATCAGGGAGCAAAGCCATGAAAAAAAAAATATTTGGCTCTTAAATTTTCTTTAGCAGAATTGGAATAAAGAAGAGATGATTAAAAAAAACTTTTTTTGGCAAGTTGTCTGACAGCATCTTAGAGGTATATGTATACAATGGAATATTAGTTAGCCATAAGGAAGAATGAAATCATGGCATTTTCTAGAAAATGGATGGAACTGGAGGATATCATGCTAAGTAAAACAAGCGAGTACCCCAAACCAGAGGCAGAATGTTCTCTCTTATATATGGTAGCTAACCCACAACAAGGGAGGGGAAGATTAGAAATGCATTGGACTAGACAAAGGGGAATGAAGGGAAGAGAGGGGAGATGGTAATAGGAAAGACAGTAGAATGAATCAGACATATCTTTCCTATCCTTATAAATACACAGCCAATATAAATCCATATCACATACAATCACAATAATGGGATTCTAATTAGAACAAGTTATACTTTTTCTATGTATGGACACTATTTCAAAATATACTTTACTGTCATGTAAAAATAATTTTAAAAACTTAAAAACAAAAACAACAATAAAAGCAACAATACCACCACCAACAACAAAAACAAATGCAAGCTGCAATGTAAAGAAAACAGAAGAGACTTCTACTGAACATCTGTATAAACGTCTCTTAAGCCAGGTCATCTCAGTGGCCCAGGAACCCTGACAGAATTAATATAATTCAATACAAACTTGAACAAAGATCCTAATGTGTAAGTCACAAGGGAGAAAAACAGGTAAGCAAAGAAATAGGAAAATATTCATCCACGTTCTGAAAGTGAAGTGTATTTTCACTTACCTAGTTAACATTTTTTCTTTATTATTTTTTTACAGTGTCATTTTTAAAAATTTTTTATTATTCTAATTTGTTATAGACGTTTGCAGAGTACATTTCATTTCATATTACATATAAACAGCACAATTTTTCAAGTTGCTGGTTTTGTATAAAGTATTTTTACAATGATTGTGTCTTCATACATATATTTAGGGTAATCATGGATAGCTCAGTCTGCCATTATTCTTATCCCCTTGCCCCCTTCCCCCTCTTTGTTCTTTTTAAAGCTATTTGTTTACTCTAATTTGTTATACATGATGGCAGAATTCAATTCATTTCATATTACACATATAAAGCACAATATTTTATATCTCTTGTTGTATACAAAGTATGTTCACACCATTCTTGTCTTCATACATGTACTTAGGGTAATGATATTCATCTCATTCTACCATCTTCTTTACCCCCATGTTCCCTCTCTTCCCCTCGCACCCCCTTTACCCTATCTAGAGTTCATCTAATCCTCCTATGCTCCCCCTCCAAACCCCACTATGAGTCAGCCTCCTGATATCAGAAAAAAAAAAAAAAAAAACTTGGTATTTGTTTATTTTGGGGGATTGGCTAACTTCACCCATTTACTTGCAAATGCCATGATTTTATTCTCTTTTAATGCTGAGTAATATTCCATTGTATATAATATATACTACATTTTCTTAATTCTTTTATCTACTGAAGGGCATCTAGTTTGGTTCCACAGTTTAGCTATTGTGAATTGTGCTGCCATGAACATTCATGTGCCTGTGTCCCTGTAGTATGCTGTTTTTGAGTCCTTTGGTTATAGACTGAGGAATCAGATAGCTGGGTCAAATGGTGGTTCCATTCCCAGTTTTCCAAGGAATCTTCATACTGCTTTCCATATTGGCCGCACCAATTTGCAGTCCCACCAGCAATGTATAAATGTGCCTTTTCCCCCACATCCTCACCAACATTTATGTTGTATTCTTAATAGCTGCCATTCTGATTGGAGTGAGATGAAATCTTAGAGTAGTTTTGATTTGCATTTCTCTAATTGCTAGAGATGTTGAACATTTTTTCATATATTTATGGATGATTGTATATCTTCTTAGAGGTGTCAATTCAGTTTCTTGGCCCATTTATGATACAGAATAGATGACACAGAGATTAACCCACATAATTACAGTTATATTAGACAAAGGCACCAAAAACATACATTGGAGAAAATATAGCCTCTTCAACAAATGGTGGTGCTGGGAAAACTGGAAATCTATATGCAATAAAATGAAATTAAACATCTATCTCTCACTATGCACAAAACTCAACTCAAAGTGGATCAAGGACTTAGGAATTAAGCCAGAGACACTGTACCTACTAGAAGAAAAAAGGCCCAAATCTCCATCATGTCAGATTAGGCCCCAACTTCCTTAATAAGACTCCTATAGCACGAGAATTAAAATCAAGAATCAATAAATGGGATGGATTCAAACTAAAAAGCTTATTCTCAGCAAAAGAAATAATCAGGTGAATAGAGAGCTTATAACTTGGGAGGAAATTTTTACCACTTGCACATCAGATAGAGCAGTAATCTCTAGGGTATATAAAGAACTAAAAAAGTTAAACACCAAAAACAAACAAACAAAAACAACAACAACAAAATAGCCCAGAGTTAAGGTTTTTATCTTGTGTAATCTCAAATAGTATAAAAGCTTTTTGCATGAAGATGCATATCCTGTAATTTTTTCAATATTGAGAAATGATAGCATTCAATATTTTAGCTTTTGCTTATAAAGTTTTACTACAAAATAAAAAAGATAACAAACAGAAAAATGGCCAAAAAATTGAATATAAATTTGCACAAGTGAGTAATATATATGAAACTATGATCAAACTATGTAGTATTCAGTGATATAAAATAAATATGTAGAACACTACTTTTAATCTGCCCTAAGACTAAAAATACAGAATAATATACACTGTTATTAAGGCTATAGGGAACATGGTACTACCATAGATTGAAGTGTAAATTGGTACAACATTTTTAGAGAGCAACTTGTCAGTACCAATCTAATAAAAAATATATAAAAATGCTGACCAGAAAATTCCAATTTTAAGTTAACTTTCATATAGAAAACATGCCAAAGTATTGAAAAGGATGTTTCCTCAGCCTTGAACATCAAAATATTGATGAAAACTTAGAAGTCCATTTTACCTTAATTATGATACAACAGTATTGAGAAATGGTACTATCACTGAATGGCATGAACTCAGTTTCATGTTCTGAAATAAAAGATGTTCATTTTATACTGTTGAGCCAAAAAGTAAATAGTATGTCAGCACATAGAGCATGATCTTATATCTGTGCTCTGTCCATCTACTTATTTATTTATCTATTTATATACCTACCATCCTACCTACCTACCTACCTATCCATTCATCCATCCATTTATATCTGGGAATCTGAAACCTACAAAGAATCAGGGAGATTGAAAGGTGGGGGTTTTCACATTGTAATTCTATGCTTCTTATTTTTTGTTTTTCTGTTCATCATTCATGATCAAAAATAATAAAAAGGATAAAAAGAAATTTGACATTCTGAGGAGAAATTTACAACATTATAATTAAAGCTTATGTTGTTTGGTATAAGTAGAGAAGGATGTAAAATTGTTAATATACATAGAATACACAATTTAAAAAATATTTTATTAGTTGTTGGTGGATCTTTATTTATTCTTATGTGGTGCTGAGAATTCAATCCAGTTCCTCACACAAGCTAGCCAAGTGCTCTACCACTGAGCCACAACCCCAGCCCTAGAATACACAATTATGCATTATATTCAGATTACAGCTTTTTAAAAGCAACAAAACTATTACCATAAAAATACAGAAGAATATATACCTGAGTACTAAATGTGCTTATTTCTGCACATAGGTTTTGGGAAATAAGGGCATTTTAAAAATATATTTTCCAATATCTCATAATGAACCAGCAGGCATAACTTTTTATAATGGTAAAAAGAACTTAAAATACTGTTTGTGAAGCAATTAGCATGCATGAAGTGCTGTTGTAAGTATGGCAGAGTGGGAGGTAAAATAGATGACTAACATATTCCCACATGGAATCCACAACTTATGGAAAAGGGTTCATCCTGTAGTGGTTAAAGACATCAAGTCAACTGGCACCGGAGTGTCTGGGTTCACATCCTGTGAGGATTAAATCAACTAATGTATGTTATGGTTTGGTCACGAGGCATCCCTTGAAGCCCCTGTGTTAATGCAGGTGAAGTGAAGTGCTTGAACGTGGGACCTGATGTGTCCATTTGATTTAAATGTATCAACTGTGGTAACTCTAGGCAGGCCCGGTGTGACTGGAGGAGGTAGGGCACTGGGGTGTGTTCTGGGAGGGTACATATTCCTTGGCCCCTCTCTCTCTCTCTCTCTCTCTCTCTCTCTCTCTCTCTCTCTCTCTCTCAGTTTTCTCTCTGCTTTCTGGCTGCCATGAGGTGAGCAGCTTTCCTCCACCAAACCCTTCCGCCATGATGCTCTGCCTCATCTTTGGCCAACAGCAATGCAGTCGGCCCACTGTTGACTAAATATTTGGAACTGTGAGCTACAGTGAACTTTCCCTTCTTCTAAGTTGTTCTTGTCAGGTATTTTGGTCACAGTGACTAAGAGCTAATGTGATACAAATATATAAATTTCTTATGGCTGCCATGACAACCACAAATTGGGAGGCTGAAAACAAAACACACTTCTTTTTCCCTCACTTTCTTATAGCTCTGGAAGTTGGAAGTCTGCAATCTGTATCTTGGGTCAGAGTCAAGAAGAAGGAAGAGTGGGTTCTCTCCAGAGGCTCTGGGGGACATTCAGTTTCCTTGCCTTTTCCTATTTCTAGAACTGTATTCCTTGGCTCCTGGCCTTTTCTCCATCCTCGGAGCCAGTATGGTAGCAACTTGCTCCAGTCCTCACATTGCTTTGGTTTGTGCTAAATCTCCCTGACTTCTCCTAAGGATATTCATACTACCTCTACACTCCTTGCATGAACCACATCAACTTTCAGAAAATGGTAGGCATGTTATAGTTAGTACTATCAAAAAGATAATTTGTGATAAGGAAGAATGATGCAAGAGATCAAATGATGTACTAGGAAAGCACATGGGAATTTAAAGGAGACAGACTTTGCTTCTGTCCAAGGACATTAACTGATGGCAGAGGACAATAGCAAGCACTGAGATGACTAGCTTGTATTTGGGTTTGCAAAGATTGGGGGCCACTTCAGGTGTAAGGTACTACATACATAATTCAGCATTCCCTCCTGCTTTATAGTCTGTGTCCAACCACTTGCATTGTGATCAAAAGAACAAGGATGCTATGATCTGTGTACGTGAGTTTAATTTCCCCCTGTGTGACTGAGAATAAGTTCTTCTGCATTTCTGAACATCACCTTTCTCCTCTATAAGATAGAGACTGAAGTACCTCTCTCTATGGCTGTGTATGAAAATTAACTGTAAACTCTTTGCTCAGATGATGGACCCAGCCAGATGGCAGATTTGGCCATAAGTAAAATTCTGTCCTAAATTAACCTATAATTTGATTCCATAAAATTGAACATGAAAATGAAATCATTACTTCATTTTCTTATTTACTCATCATATTTCCTTTCATTTCTTAATATTAAAAGATTTTTATTTAACCATATTTCCTTCTCTCAGAAAGTTCTTCTTTATTTAACCATATTTCCTTCTCTCAAAAAAAATCTGCTTTCAGTTCATTTCTTTGACAGCCCTCTCAGCCAAGATCTAAATGATTCCCTACAGAAAATTTCTTTGGAACCAAGTAGTTTTTCTGTCTCCATAGGTAGTTCCAGCCACCCCAAAGTCCTCAGAATATCTCCCTGAATTTGTCAGAGACAATGTTATGGTTCTTATACACTACTGGGTTGGCATTGTGAATATCAGAAGAGCAAATCTCTGAGATTATCAACTCTGGGTTGTACTTACTAAGAAACATTCTCTGATTCTCGTTCTGTAGAAATTGACTTTTGAGGTTACCTAGAGGATATTAGTGGAGCACAAGGTTAATGAATGGAGAAGGGATTCACCAACTCACCCTGAAGCTTTGCAAGTGCACACATCAGTGTTTAATCCTACTATTGAAATGGGAGCTCTCTCTTTTTTCCATCTTTTTGGTCAAAGAAAAATGGGAAATGGAGTATGGTCACCTATTAAGCTTAGATGGTAGCATTTCCCTCCTTTATTATGAAAGAACATTTGTCAGAGGTGGGTTCACTCCATTGTGCCATCTCCTTAAAGGCTGGGCCAAGGAATACTATAGTTTACGGAAAATCAACAGGGTTCTGAGTAACAAGAAATTAATGTTTTTCTGGTCAGACATCTCGATATCTGTGTGCCTTTAACCCTAACAAGTCAGCAGCCCCATCCAGGTTATATAGGGAAGAAGGAGGGATGTAGTCTCTTATTGGGGTCAAGGTGTTCAGAGCAAAGAGAGAGAGAGAGAGAGAGAGAGAGAGAGAGAGAGAGAGAGAGAGAGAGAGAGATTAAATTAAGCCTGTCAGTTGGACTCAGAAGTTGGTGAGAAGCTGTGATGAGATCTTTAAGTTTTAGTTTCTCTTCACATGAAAGCTACATTACCACTTAAACTGTTAAGTAATATATGTTGTAAGAAAAACAAGTTGTTGTATACACAAACACTATAACTAAAATAATTTCACACAATAAGTATATTTTTGTAATATGATATTTAGAATGCTTAGATAATACATGAACTTAACATAAAAACACATTAGTCAAGCACTTTGTAGCTTGAAATATTTTCAGATATTTTATGCCATTAGGTCCTCACAAAAATCCTGTGACAATGAAAATTATGCTGTTCTGCAGACAAGAGACCTGAGGAAGGGGACAAATGGGCCTTTTCTATATCCTTCACACAGCTAGAGTGCCCAGAGAAAGACTGAGCCATGTTTTTCTGGCTTTAGAACCAACCCAGCCTCACTTGTTTCAGAAGCAGCTTCCCACTGAAGGGAATCAGCCATGGCCGCTGCCCATCTTCGGCATCCTTGTGGCCTGGCTTCTTAATGTCATGACTCATCCACTGTCTAAGCTGCAGGTAGTGTATTGGCAATAAAAAATAAAAAAAAAAGAAAAGAAAAAGCCAAGATGCCATGCAAGATTTCTAAAGTGGGTAGTTTCATAAACCAAAGGGGATTGTGGACACAGGTAGAGCTGCTGGTTACATGGGAAGCTTACTGCGATGGACATCTTTTTGGATACAGCAGTTTCTCTCTGTGTGCATGTGTGTACTCACACGTGTGGGCACATATAGTCATATAAAATATGTTCCTGAGGATGGCAAAGCCCAAACCTCAATAAATGCAAATTTATAAAACATATCAATGTGCCAACAAATGCAAAGTGTCCACGTGCCTCATGGAACATAGCATTTTTTAGAGGTAAATTCAGTAAATGTGATGCTATAAACCCAGGGCTCCCCAAGTAAATTTTTTTTTTTTTTTTTTTTGGTGAGTTTAGTAGGTCCTAGGGGAATCTGGACCACTGAGATTTTATCTGTTTTAGAAAATGGAGGGAAAATTCTTTCAATGGCTCAAAGTGTGCGCAAGCGCGCGGGCGCGCACACACACACACACACACACACACACTCACTCACTCACAGCATTAGCAGTCTATGAAGCAAATTCACAGGTTAGTAAAAGACAAACACCTGCAGTACTCAAAAAATAGTGTGTTTGAGTAGGAGGATGGTGGTGGGGACTGGTGGGGCACTTGCTGCTAAGGCCCGGGAGGGTGATAGGTGCAGGGATGGGCTTGCGAGTTCTCTTTCTGGACTCAGAGACTAGCTGAGCATCCCCTTGTGGCACAGACAGCTGCTGTTCTTAATGAGTTATTACACTGCAGGCCAAGCAAGCAACGTGGCACATTAGGAAATGCGTTAAAGAAAAATCCCCTGCCTTGCAGAGTTTACATTCTGAAGAGGCGAGAAATGAGCCCCTGAGACCTTTCTTGAAAGGAGGTTAAAATAGAGAGGCCTCCTGGGAAAAGTCAAAGTGAGTTTTATCAGCGATTCTGAAGGCAACAGACAGAGAGTGTTTTCCAGAGTCCTTCCCTCCCACAGAGGTTTCTGGCCACAGTGGGTAAGTGAATATTACTACTGAAAAAATGAAACCTACCAAGAAATAACATTCATGGTTTGCATGCCAGATGAATAATTGCTAATTTTAATATTATTAGCACTGACAGCAGAAGACATTTTTGGCCTCAATAGAAATAAAACAGAAAGACAAAGAAACAGCACCTGCCTTTTTAGGAATTAGTGCCTAATGTTGGAATGTTCCCATGACATAGCAGGAAGATAAAGACAGTGGCATTTTTGTGAACACCTGCTAAGTGAAAGATATTGTCATTGTTCTTTTCATGGATACTATCTATTTTAGCCTCTCAAGAGTCCTGAAACATGAGTATTTTGAAGCCCATTTTTTGAGGAAGAAATTGAAGCAGAGAAAACTCAAGTGATCCAGAGCTCTGTGACTAAAAACCCTAGCATTCCTTCTGCCTCTCCACGATTCTGGTGTTGGCATAGTCCCTTCGAGGTGGTGTTGGCGTTTGATTCTGTGCTGCTTATACAGACATATAAGTTAGCAGATAGAGGAGTCAAACTCTTCCTGTCTTAGGACTTCACATCCCAGGAAGAGATCATGGGGAGTTATCCCTGGTCAGGCGGGCATGTGTGTGCCACCAGGAGGCACCCTTGGGTTCCATTATTCTCTCCATTTGCTCTTCTGTTCCCCCTTCCTCTTCCTCTTCCATCATCTTCTGGCTCTCAGTGGTAATACCAGCTCCAGATCCATTAATTTGTGGGAGCAGGTAAAACATGTCATTTGAAGTTATGGAGAAGGAAAGGTGACCTTTCTGTCCCTCTGTAGAAGCAGCAACACTAATTACATTTAGGTGTGAGACATACCAAGTCTTCAGAGTTCCTCTAAAGATATGCTACATCACATATTTACTGAGCACTAATAATTCACCATGGATAGAAGAGGGAGCTTGATGATTTGTGTTTGCAGGGCGGGGGAAAGAGCAGTTCATTCTCAAGTTAATATGATAGACTATCTGGTTTTCCAAAGTTAAAAGTTAATGAAACATAGAGGGATTGAACCCAGGGGATGCTTACCTACTGAGTCACATCTCCAGCCCTTTTTATTTTTTATTTTGAGGGAGTGTCTCACTAAGTTGCTTAGGGTCTTGCTAAATTGTTGAGGCTGGCTTTGAACTTGAGATCCTCCTGCCTCAGCCCCCCAAGTATCAGGGATTATAGGCATGTGCCACTGAGCCCGGCCAGAGACCACTTTAGGCTGAATAAAATTGAGAATCTTATTGGACGAGACATGGAGCCTTACTATATGGAAAAGAAATTTGAGATGACCTTACTATCTTGTGCAATTGGCCATCTGGTAGATCAAATACCCTTTGAACCACAACAGGATGGCTGTTTTTCACCTTGTTCATTATAACTTATTTTATTATCATGATTTTTTTTTTTTGCCAATTTTATTCCCACATTTTTATCTTTTAAAAAAATGTTTAAATGACCAAGTGGTTTTTGAGATTTTGTTTTGGGGTCTGGAAGGGTCTCAAGAGGTCTATGGCTAATGAGAACACAAGAGACATTCCTAGAAACATGGAGATATCTGAATCTCAGTGAAATATACAAATATGAAGACTGCTCATTGATGCCCAGATCTGGAGAGCAGCAGTAGGCTGAAGCAGGATGTTCTGGGACATGTGGTGGTTGATACCATGAACATCTTCAGCAGGTACTTCATAGGCAAGCTTCAGGGGAAGAATTGACTCTGAGCTTGCTCTGCAAAACCAGCTGAGCTGCAGGTTTTCCTAGCATATGTTAATGTTCCTTCTCAAAAATTATTATTTCCTTTATTAAACCTCTCCTTAAGATCATAACTAAAATACCTTGAAACTTTTTTCTTTATTATTGTTTCAGCAAGCATCTCTTCAACATCTATTATGTTAGATCTGAACAGGTGCCCTCCACTTTCCCAATATCATTTTGTTGTTCTTTTAGTTATATAAGTCAAGATGGCCTTCTCTACTCCCTTAACTTTTCCCATTTTCCAAGTTACTTGAATTCTCTGTGCTTCAATTTCCTCACTTGAAATTGCAACAATATTTACAGAACCTGCTTAATAAACTTTTTGTGAAGATTAAATGACAGTATGTCTAAAATGCTTAGGGAATTGCCTGATACAAGATAAATATTTTATACATAAAACTTTTCTGATTGTTTTTATTATTATTTCCTCCTTGACAATTATTCCTTTTAGAATAAGTGGAACTTGGACCCCTCTAGTTATTGTGTTACAGCAGGAAACACAATGGGGAATTGTATGAGGAACGTTCAAATAGAGAATTAGACTGGGAACTAGAATACTTGCATGCTGATAATGATGAAGAATACACAATTTAAAAATGATAATAGAAATTGCATTTAGTCCCTGGTATGTAGAACTAGGCTATTGTATTTCAATAGACCACTATGTCTACTTCTATTTGCATGACCTAGGACAAATTATTTCTTTGCTAGTTTTTCCTACTCCAAATGTCAAATGGGGTGTTAGATTTGATCACTGATCATCATACATTGCTTAATTATTAGAGGAATTTTTTTTACATCAAAATCGTTATCATTAGAAATGCTTTTGTTGAAGGTCAGGATCTCCACTCATCCTTCTACAGCAGTTTCTAGGAACCTGGAATTAAGCATCTTCCCAAAGATGCTTGTTCTTTCAGACATGCATCTGTAAGAATGAATGGCACTGTGGGTTTTGCAGTTGACTTCTGTGGCTTAAAGTGACCTACAGTACCTTTAGCCATCTTAGCTCCTATATACAAAATTGGCGAGGTTTACAATGCTGCAGTGAGCATGACCTTTGGAGGTGCCCATTGTCCCTGGAATAATCCCAGCCTTTGAAATTTTTGGCATCAATTTTTGAGGAACCTAAAGCAGGAGTGAGCCCTCAGCCTATTACATAGAACACAGGACAGAGATCCATAGTGTTTAGCTCTCTCAACTTGATAAAGAGATAGTGCTGACTGATAAATGTTGTACACTTGGGTTTCTATGTTTTATTCCCATTAACCCTCCCTGGTCACTGAGATTCCCCTGGAGCAACTTGTTATTTTAGTTTTGAAGGAATCAGATAATATTCTGAATATTCTTTTTCTTAGTAAAATCAGCCCTGTAGTTAGATCTTTGTGGCTTCAGCATTAGAATGTAGAACAGTCCAAACAAATGAGATTTTTTTACATCAATCCCTGATTTTGTTTATTGGTACATTTTTTGTCTTTTCCGTGCCTTAAAAGCAATGCTCACATAGTGTAATACTGTGGGAAAAATACAAAATATTTAACCTCTCTGTATCTTGCTTTTTTTTTTTTAACAACTGTGAAATGAGTATAGATAACTTAGTACCTACACTGAGAGTTGTGATGTAGTTGTGATGTAGTTGTGTGTATGAATGAGTTCATACACAGACACACACACACACATTTGAATAGTTCTTGGTACACAGTAAGTGCTATATAATTGTTGGCTATTATTTTAATTACTACAATTACTTTAATTTTATTCCTTTGGAAAATTTAAAAAAGGTGTAAAGGGGAAAATACCATCATGCTTCTTTCTTCCATCCAGAAGTTAACTTGTAAGATACTAAAATACTGTCTTTTGTTATGCTATTCTGCAAATAATATTTGTGATTTCTTTCTATACAGAATTAGCTCTGTGCTAATATAGTATTTAGCAAGTTTTTATCATATACACCAATTTTTTTCTGAGCATTCTGAAGTCATGGGATGCCTTTCAATCAATGTCTTTACTCTGCATTAGGAAGATTCAAGTTATCCTTCACAGATCGACATTGTATTGTTTCCATTTTTCTTAAATAATCATTCAAAATGCTGTAATTAATATACTTTCATGTTATGATGTGAACAAAAGTTCAAGTTCAAAGAGAGAAGTAGCAGGACTCTAGCTATTGGAAGAGTGGGGAGGAGAGCAGGTCCTCCTGCAGGAGTTAGCACTTCCCGAGAGCACAGCACTACCCTGCTAAAGTCTGAATACCAAAAGCTAAGCCTCTATTTCCATGCAGCTCAGGCCTTGGATGGCCTCAGGTCTCTGATGCAGAAGCAGGAGGTCCTCTTCTCAGTTGCTCCTCTGGGCTTGCTGACTCTCTCTCTCCCTTCTCTCCACCTGCTGCCTCTCTCTGCAGGTTTCTGAAAGTAAAAATGTGTAGTTTAGTGATGTGAGAAGAGGAGTGAATCAAGCGAAGGAGATCTTTTCCCTACGTACTAGTTTGCCCTCACCTTAGAGTTTCTTCTGTGGATCTGAAACATGGTTTGGTCAGGTTCAGTTTTACCTTTCTTAGAGTAGACTCAGTCCCTGGCCTTGGCTTTTCAGGTGTTACAGAATAGACATGGAGACCATTGGTCACAACCAAATGACTTCTGAGGCATTGCACACTGGTGGGTAGGTACCTACTGAGGTTAAGAGGATAAGGAGATTAGGAATGGATGTTCTTAAATAAGTTGGGCTTAGATCCAACTGATCACATCTCATTTATTCATTCATTCAAATAATGTTCATCTTTAACCTATAATGGACAAGGCCTTGGACTAAGTGAAAAAGAACCAATGCCTGTGTTCATGGAGCTTACTTTCCAACATCAGAATATAGAATAGACAAAGATGTGGAAGAGGGAAACAGGTGAGAGCAGGTGCAATCAATAGTGAGAAAATGCCTTCCTGAAATGATATTTGAATATACTTCTGGAGGATGTAAGAGTTAGAGCTTATTGTGGTTTAGCTATGTATTGTCTCCCAAAATAAGACAGTGCAACAAAGGTTTTCAAGTGAAACAGTTGGGTTAAGAGGGTCTTAAAATTAATCAGTGAATTAATCCCCTTATAAGGATTAACTTAGTGGTAACTAAAACCAAGTAGGGTGTGGCTGGAGGAGGTGGGTTATTGGGGGTGTGCCTTTGGGGCACATATTTTGTCCTGGTTGAGCAGAGCTCTCTCTCTGGGTCCTGCTGCCATGTCCCCAGCTGTTTTCCTCTGCCACACACTTCTACCATAATGTCCTGCCTCACCTGGAGCCCCAAGGAATGGAGCCAGCCATTTATGGAAAGGGACCTCTGCAATTGTGAGCCCCCACATAAACATTTCCTCCTTAAGATTATTCTCATCAGGCCTTTTGGTCACCGTGGTGAGAAACCTGACTCAAACATAGCCATTAGGATATGTGAGGTGGGGGGTCAGGGGGCGTAGTAGTGGTGGTCAAGAAGTCCAGCACAGAACAGCAGGAGCACCAGGAAAGGCCTGGATCAGAGGAGGTGCTCACATGAGATAAGGTTATAGGTAGGTAATGCACACTTAGCTAGTATATCTACCTGCCTGCTGTGAGCCACAATCTGTGCCAGGGTCAGTACATCCTGAGAAAGACTGAGCCTTCTGTTCCTCCATGTGGATCTATACAGATCTCTGTTGGACCCAGGATGGCTGCTAGAGAAGCAGAATGGAGAACAGGACCTCATCTTCCACTCACGGAGATGACAGTCCCTGGGGAAACAGAAACATATAATCAAGGTCTACAGAACAGTAAATAATGGAAACTCGGGGCAGGAGGGAAGGACAGCAGGTCCCAAGGCAATGGGAAGCATGAGCCATACTGCACAATGAGCCCGCAGAGCAGTTGATTTTATAGCTGTGCTGCTGCAGGGCTGGTGTTTCAGGGGTCCGTGAGTCTAAGTCAGGGACCCTGCCTCTCTGGAAACCTAATTTGTTTCTTTTCCTCCTTTCAATGTTTTGAAAATTTTACACAATATTTCTACACTTATTTTTGGATACCTTTGAAGTTTTGTAACAAAATTTACATGATAATTAACTCGAAATAGAAAAGATAATAGTATTTTTATTTGTCATATTTCCTTTGGATCTCTTAACTGCACATGCTATTAAAATTATATGTAAATGTATCATTAAGACATCATGAAAATGTTAACATCATGTATCAAGAATTATTTACGTTGAAAAATTATGTTTAGTTCATTAAAATGCTATATCTTTTATTCTAGTTTTTCCATTTTCTTATTGACTCCTCTGTTTTATGGGTGGTATATCTTTGAGAATATTTTTTACAAGGAGTGTTCCTTGAATGGTAAATTTTCTGAGTCATTGAATGTTCAATGATGCTTTCATTTTGTCCCCTCAACTCATAATTTGGTAAAAATAGAATTCTAGTTCAAAATCATAATTTTTGGGGGGGAAGAAATTGCTTTATAGTCTTTCCAGCATCCACTGTTACTGATAAGAAAGTCCACACAGGTGTGTTTTAAATAAAAAATCCTGCCCAGTGTTAGGAATTTATATTTACCTTTAGTGTTCTCAAATATCATGTGTGTGTTCCAAGAAGCAGACCTTGCTTTCATTTTATTTGACTTTTAGTGAGTTCCTTCTGTGTGAAAATTTAGTCTTTTGACAGTTACGGGTATTTTTTGTCATACCTGTATTACACTCACATAGTTTCTTTCCTTCCTGCCTCCTACCTTCCTTCCACTGCATCTCTCCCTCCCCTTTTCCTCCTCTCTCTCTCTCTTTCTTTTCTTTTTTGGGTATTTTATCTTTTACCATTCTGGAATTACTACTGGCTTACATTGGAGTTTCTGGATTTTTATGGTATTCTTAACTTTTCTTATAATTTCTGTCTTAGGAAGCCATGTTCCAGGAGAATCTTATTTTTCTATCCTGATCTATATGACCTTGAACACTTTCATTCTCTTATTCAACTATTCAGTCCAATTATGTATATGTTTATCTGTTTCACATGTATATTCACAGTTTCTAAGAATTCTCACTGGTTCTTTTTTATGCCAATCTCTTTTTATTTATAGTGAATCTTTATCACTCTAAGGATGGTGCTCTGTTGAATCTATATTGTTCTTTTTCTCCAATACAACAATTGCCCAATTTTACTTTTTATGTTTATTGAATTAATAATAATTGTTCATTTTCCACCTATAATGGACAAGGCCTTTTCTTTCATATTATTTTTATTTAAATGTTTGATGATTCTTGAGTGTTGCTCAACATTTTATCTGTGATCACCTTTTAACCTTTGTGTGGATGTTATTTCCAGTTACTTTATTAAACACTCAAGGATTTCAGCTCTGTAGTTTGGATCTGATGTGTCTCCCAAAGGCCCATATGTTAACAGTTTGAGCCGAGCACATGGTGTTACTGGGAGGTGGTGGAACCTTTAAGGGGTGGAGCCTAGTGAGAGGAAGTTAAGACCTGGGGTTGTGCCCTGGGAGTTACAACTGTATGTCTCCCTCCCTAATCCCTTTTTGTCTTCCTCTTTTCTCCCTAACTATGAGGTGAGCATTTTCCTCTGCCAAACATTCCCGCCTTGATATTCTGCCCTGCCTCAGGTCTAAAGGCAGCAGGGACCATAGGACCCTGGACTGAAACCTCTGAAACCATGAGCCAAAAAATAAGAAATAACACTGATTTCTTTTTAAGTTGATTGTGCTCGGGAGTTGTCTCTGCAATGGAATACCCAGTAACAGAGTCTCTGGGTGCCTTTCTCCTGGGTTTGGTGATGATTCACTCATTCAAAAGCAAGAAGCAACCAGGGGCCCTGCCTCTACATGACCTGTGGGCCCAAATGTGCTGTCCTTATCTGAGCTCAAATGCTGAGGACAAGTGTGTTGTGGGACAGGGCTGAGGACCCAGATGGTCCAGCAGTTGCTCCTTACATGACCTCTCTGAGAGTCCCAGAGAGCCTGCTCATTCTATGTGCCATCACTGGGGGTTTCCAGAGCAATGTCCTCAGCACCAGAGGGTTCCCCAATGTATGCCCCATGTGTGCAGTCGGTTCACGTTCCCTCCGAGAGGTTATTGTTTTGTCTTAACCATAAGTATTTGATGCTACATATCATCTTCATCTCAAGATGTTGTTAACGCTTGGCTTCTCTAATGGCACTCTTGTTTATCAGCCCTGGCGGACTCCCCCCTCCCCCAACTTTTCGTTTTAAAATGATTTCAAACTCACAAAATACTTAAAGGAATATGCAACGAAACCCATTCCTCATTTCCCACACTCACATGCTCATCTCTTCTTTCTCCTTAATTTTTTTCTGGACCATTTGGAGGTAGGTTGCATGAACCATCTTGCTTCATTTCATGTTCACTGTTTTCTAAGCACAGGATGTTTCACAAAATAAGTAAAATACAATTAAGAAAACTTTGCTGCAAAATTTCTCTCCAATCTACAGTCCACATTCCAACATTTAAAATTTTTCCAGTGATGTAATTTCTAGCATTTTCCTCTCTCCATTATAAAATCTGGTCCAAATTACACACTGTGTCTAATAGTTACCCTCTTCCACCTTCTTTAATCTGTCACCCTTCTTCAGCCTTTCTCTGTCATTTATGGCACTAGCATTTTTGAAAACATCCTTATTTTGTAGGTTGTCTCACAACTAAGGCTTGTCTGACGCTTCAGCTTAATTCAATCTTATATTCCAGGGTATTTGGCTTAAAAAGTGACAGGAGTTATACTGTGTGAGTCTGAGGGATCCCGTCAGCAGCACACAATGACATTTTGTCTCTTCTTGGTGAGAAGCGTTGTCTGTTTCCTTCAATGTAAGTAGATTTTCCTTCGTAATTTGCAAAAAGTTTTTTTGAGACAATATGTAAGTATAAAAATCTCCTATATTTCCCCTACATTTAACATCTGTTGATGATTAATGCCTGATTTGTTTTACTGTGTTGGACAATAGTAATCTTTAATTTAATTATATTAGCTTATTAATTAGTTGGTATTCTATATTTTAACAAGTTTCTTTCTTGTTGTTTATCTTCTATACCTATCTATATTTATCTACTTATAATCTCTCTCATTTTCATTTCTTTTCTTGATTCTTATTTTATTCAATGAATTATATTCCATTACTCTATTTATTTGAGCTGAGAGCTGCTTTCAGGTGATTGCTGAGTCATTTTGATATGTTTGTTTATCTATTTATTTATTTTAGAGAATTCTTTTACTTCACAATGAAACAGGATATTCCATGCTGAACTGGATATTGTTTCCCAAACATGGAGACAACCATTTCTTCAGGGTTTCCTGATTCTTTGCAGTGGGGAACAGTTTTTAGACTCCAAGGTCTGAGCAGTAGCTGATGACATCACTAAGGGAGTATTGCTTGTTCTAGTCCTTTCCGTTGGAGCTGGTGAACCCCTCCAATTCTAATTCAACCCCAAAGGGATCTTTCACACCTTACCCCATTCTAGATTAGTAACTTCCTTATGTTACAGTAAAAATTTTGATTCTTAACAATACCAATATATTTGTTGCTCAGTCTTATAGAACACAATGATTTCAGAATTTCTTTACTTAGATTAGTATGAAAATTAAAATTACTATAAAGAGTTCTGGATTTATTTTTGGATGTTCTTGTGCTTTTAGTTTTCATTGTGGGGGTATACTTATTGTTGTTAGCCCCTAAATTATTTGGCTTAGCCCCCCCCCCCACCCCACCTCCACAGTGTGACTTTTATTAATTTGAAATACAACTGAGTCTATTTGAGTCTGTTTGCTTCTAGCTTTAGGATTGATTTCCATATCCTTGTTGGCTTAATTTGTTTTTTAACAAGTTGAATATTAGCATAAATCCGAAAGCAAAAACTATAGAACAGTTATTTTCAGAGAACAATTTGTTTCCCTATTCCTTTTACTTTGACTCCCCTCCTTCATGCCCTTTTTGGGTAGCCAGGTTTATTCATTTCTGGCTTATGTCTCTTCCTCACTGTGTGTGTATTTTTGTGTGTGGTATTTAGCAAAAAAAAAAAAAAAAAAAAAAAAAAAAAAACAAGCAGAGGTGCACATTGTGACAGCAAACTCCAAGATGATCCCCAGTACTGCTCTTGCACAATCTGCTCCCGAGTGTGGTTAGAGCCTTTGATTTGCTCCTATTCACTAAGACATGACATAGGTGAGGGGGGCTTCACTCCTTTGATTATATTGCCTTATATGGTATTGGAGAGAGGCAGTCTCCTGCTGGCTTTGTGGTCACAGCTGGCCATACTGTGAGAAGACCTGGGAGAGGCCCTGTGGCACACAATTGCAGGGCCCCAGCTGACAACCAGCAGGGAGCAAGGAATGGCGGGCTCCATCCATAAGGAATTCTGCCAGCAGCCACATAAACTTGGAAGAGGACTGCAAGCTCCAGAACAGAAAGAGTCCACCTGACACCTTGAATTAAGCCTTGGTAAAACCCCGAGCAGAGTGAAGCCTGGACCTTGAAACCATGGAAACTGAGATTAAAAAAAGCAAGATGAAAAAAGTGCATAAGCTGTTAAACTTGTGATAATTTGTCGCTTAGTGTAGAAAGTGAATACATACATATTTTCTTATTTTACATTTACTCTTACAGAAAAATTAACTATTTTTTTGTATATTCTTTTGCATTTTTTGAAAACACTATATCCCAGGTTTCTGGGATATCAATTAATCCATGGAGATTTTTCTCATTCTTAAAATCATGTAAAACTCTGTTTTTATTTCAACCATTTTCCAACATTTGGACAGTTATTTTCTATCTTGCAATTATAATTAAGGATAGTTTAATTTTTTAAGAATATAAAAATCATTGTATTCTTATAGCTAAAGGATGCTCATTCACCCTTATTGTATGACTGCAATGTTTGGCCTCAATTTTGACCTCATAAATATTTTATTTTATAATTTCCCTATTGATTTGCTTTATTTTTTCTTTGTGTGCAATGTCTTTGTTCTTTGTTTCTGTCTTTGTCTGTCTGTCTGTCTCTCTATATATATACATATATATGTGTATATATATGGCATCTATTCAGGTTTATAGCTTTGTTATAGTGGCTATCTTTATATTTATATCTTTTCTAAGTGCCCTCAATACCCTTTATTCTTCTCTCACTTTCACTGTCTGCGTTGTTAGTTTTATGGTGTCCTTTGATTCCACTTACAATTTATACAGTGACGGACGATGCTGTTTTCCTTCCCTGCTTGCGTTCTCTTTCTGTTTCTTTGGTGCACATAGCACTTGCAGGCTGACCATGGCATCCAATCACTGCCATCTTAGCTCCCCTAGTAAACATGTCACTGTCCCTCAGTCTCTGCGCCTTGTGCAGTTTTATCTGTCCTTAGTGCTAATCCCATATGATATATTTTAGGGCTGGGAAGCCCATGTGGAATTATCTGAAGCCAGGGTCTTCATCAATATTCATGTTAGCTGGTCTAGTTTACCTTTAAAATTTTTGTTTTGTAATTTCAATTTTTAAAAACATATATGTCCTCTTATCACCAACCTAACGCCTCTCCTACAGCTGTTAGTGTGTCTGCTGCAACCAGTTTCTGGATGAACTTGGGCGTGCTATTCTGGCTTCTTGGCCTCATGTCCAGATTACTCCCATCCATCCAGTGGCCTGTGCTCATTGAGGTACAGCATGGCTGTCAACTTCAGGGTGACTTTGGCAGGAATTACTCTGCCACCGCTGGGCATGCTGGAGGGCATAGCGTGGTCACCGCATGGTCGCCTCACCTCCACCAAGTCATGGGTTTTACTCCTCTGGAGAGAGCTTGCCTAGAGTGGGGAGCGTGTGTGTCAGAAGGTTAGCTGTAGGAAGGTGGCTGCTTCCTAGGAGCTAACCAGGTAGAGAAGGAGAGAGTGCAGGAAGTGCTAGGGTGATAATGCAGTGAGCTCAAGGCCCAGGAATTATGTGTGAGCTGAGAGCTTCCCTGAGGGTAGATGGCATGAAGGGGTGGGGATGAAGGTCAGGACTACAGAGCCCACTCTATGCGCCTACCTAGCTCACTGCTGCCATTGGAGGGGAAACCAATTCTCTATTCAGTGACCTTACACTCCAGGAGGAGTGGGAATGCCCTTGGAGGGCTCATCCCGTTGAGATATGCCCCTTACTTCATCTTCATGCCTCTGTAGGAACTCGACAACTCCAAGTAGAGTTCAGGTTTTATTCACTGAACGATGATTTTTCAGCATAGCTGTGCTCTCCTACCCATATATGTTCATGACTCTTTTTTGTTTGTTTGTTTTTTGTTTTTTCCATTATAGTCACCCATTCTAGTATTCTTTACTGATAGTAATAGCCAGGATTCACACTGGGGTCCTCAGGCTGTCCGTCCCCAGTTGGATAGCTCTGAGGCATCTTTCAAAGCCAGCAAAGCAGAAGGCTGCAAGGACCTTTGGAAGTCCAGCAGCCTCCTGGGTCAACTCTGCAGTTACCAGCAGGAAGCAGAATGCAAGGTGTTTCTGTAGAGGATGTTCCTTATTTTCACAAACTGTAGGTATGTGGAGGGAGAAGGGACCAGAAAGAGAAGGAGGGAGAGGGGAAAGAGAAATAGAGAAAAGAAGGAGGAGAGGGAAAGGGGAGGGAAAGAAGAGGGCATTTCTTCATGTATAATAATCTTAACTAGTAACCAACTAGTATTCTGCCCTTCTTGAAATTTATGAAATTTCCAAATTATTAGAAAAATTTGCCTCCTACTACAGAACTCAAAAACGTCTCTATGCTCACCTTGTAGCTATTTTCTTGTGTGTGTGTGTGTGTGTGTGTGTGTGTGTGTGTGTGTGTGTGATTTTGCTTTCAACCCTGATATAGCTCAGACTACACTGTACAGTTTCCACTGACCCAGATTTTGAAGTACCTGCTATGGATGCAAAGAAGTAGAGGCCAGACAGAATCCGTTTCAGCGAGATTCACAGCAGCTCCCCCTACTGAGTTTCTATGATAACAGCGGCAGCCTTACTAGTGGGACCTGCCCACCACGCAGTGGCTGGCACTGTGAGTGACAACTGCCACATGTACCCAAGAGGGAGCACAAGGATGCTTCTAGTTGAGCTGTTTTGTGATGTAATTTGGGGCTTTATTCCTGATTACTTAGCACAAAGTCTGGCCTCCTTCTCTCCAAGAGAGCAACTCAATGTCCTTTATGCATACATGTATCCTATTTACCTTCTGTTGCTTGCAACTAAGAGCCCTGATATACTGGATAAGTTACTTTTCTCTTTGGGACTCATTTTCCCTGCCTGTGAAGTTGGCTGGTTGGTCTATATACTTTAGTAAGTCACTCTAGCACCCTAACAGGATTCATTGAAATACATTTGAAATTAAAGAAATGAGAACACGATTCCTTTGAAGAGACGTACTGAACCACAGCCTGGCTCACTTCAACGTTCCAGAAACTATTTAGCACTTGTTCATTATTTTTTAATACCAGAATGATTAATGGTATGACAGAGAATTTCTCCATTTAGCAAATTCCTCTCCATAATAGAAATATGTTAATCACACAAAGAAGAGTTTCATATTTTGTTTTGTCTTCGCCCCACCCCCACCCCCAGTGGTAGACAACAGTTTTAATGAGCAGCGATCATTTAAGGTGTGTAAATTGTCACCCTGGAAAAAAACAACACTTTCCGTGAGAATTACAATATTCAGACGGAAGAGATAATAAAAGGGGCTGGAAATGTTTTGTGGAAAGGAAAAGAGCTCCAGGGGGAAAAGGACTGAGAGTCAGAACATATAAAGGGAGCATTCAACTATTTTCCAGGGAAGAGAGAATCAAGACTTTTTTAGAAAAAAAAAATAAAGACTTCTTCCGACCATTCATTTCTTTCTGGAAAATACTTCAAAGTATTGGACATTCACAGACCTTTAAGGGCAATGTAAAATACTTTTTCAGGTTGTGTTCCAAAACCCAAATGTGCTTAGAACACTTACCAATGAAGACAGTCACGTCTTCTTAAGCTGGGACATAAATTTATTTTGTAGTGTGTGAAATTTGTAGATGTTTTGAAAACATGTAAATTTAGAAGAAACAAATTTATTTGTGCAGATTGTACCACTAAAAAGAACTTCTTAAAGGCTGGGATAAATTGAATGCTCTTTTTTATAATAACATGAAATTTGAAAGGTCAATTTGCCTCTAGTGATTTTAGGATGTCCTACTACAAGACATAACAAAGCAAAGAGGCTAAAGCAAGCTTTCCTAATCATCCTCACAGTCACTCTGACCCCTGGGTCATGAACAGGTTTAATGCTAAAATATCCTGAGTCTCCAGTACCAGGCTGAACATACTGATAGGAAATGAGTACATTTCCCCATCCACTCACCTTCAACCAGGGTGATGAATATGCATGGATTTTCTGGTGCTTTGATTGACAAGTGCTTTCTTAGATGTGCTGTTGGTCTGGGTGGTGTTTTATCTCAGGTACAAAGTAGTCCCTCAAAGCCCAGGACTCTGCTTTTTACCTCTTCCCAGTACTGGCACTGAATCTACAGGTTGGCATTGTGCTTGTGAGGATGTCCTTGGTATATGCTTAAAGGTTGCATTTGAAAACCTATGAAGCAAGCATTTGCAGCCACTTGTATGAATCTGGAAGTCTAATTAACTGGCTTGGTATCCAGAACAATCCGGTTGTTGCTGTTCTTTGTTTTGTTTTTTGAATGCACCCATTTATTCATACAGCATATTTAACTGAATTTTATTGTGTACCTACTGGGTACTAGACACTGTGCTGGGTGCTATGATAATATGGTGAGCAAACAGATCTGATCTTTGACCTCATATGTTGTGAGAGACATATATTAGTAGAAAATTACACACACACACACACACACAAAAAAAAAAAAATCCTGCAAAATGAGAACTGTGGTAAGTGTTGGGAAATATCCTTCACTAAAGGTCAGTTTGATTAATTATTTCCACTCATCAAGAACCTACTGTCACTATTCTAATGAGAAGGTGAGGGAGATCAGGACATCTAGGAGGAGTAACTTTCAAACTGAGAACAGGAATAAATCTGTAAGTACCAGATAAACTGCAGAAAGAAGAGTGCTTCAGGCCATGGGAATGGGTTGCACACACAAAAGGCTGCTGGGGCAGCTTCCTTAACTCACTATTCGAGGCACAGCATCTACCCACGTGTTCCAGTGATGACAAGCATAGTCCTGTCAGTCCAAAGCCCTTCAATATAAATTTCAAGAGGGAAAAGCTGAAGTTATGCCAGGCAAATAAATGGAAAACAACATTAAGAAACAACATTAAGAAAGAGCACTCCATTCACAGCGTTCTTTGGCTCAGATAGATAGTTGTCCTTTCTGTAATGAATAACAGAAACGATCAGTATAGAAGAGTCTACGGAATGTAGCATTCCCCACAAAATGAAACACAAAATCATAATGAGATGGAAAGTGAGGCTCTTTAGGGAACTGCAAAGAAAATATTAAATAGATACTGAAATTTACCCTCAAATGAATGAAAATAAAAAGAATTGAAGAATATATCATGGGGCTGGTTTGTAGTTCAGTGGTAGAGTACTTGCCTGGTATATGTGATGCCCTTGGTTTGATCCCCAGGATTACAAAAAAAGAAAAAAAGAAGAAGAAGAAGAATGAGGAGGAGGAAGGAGGGGGAGAGGAGGAAGGAGGAGGAGGAGGAAGAAGGAGAGGAAGACAAACTCATGATAGACTGGGGGATATGCTACCAGATCTCTCACAGGGTGGTCTTTCTTCTGAATGATGATAGCAGGAAGCCATCAGTTTGAGATCGCCTCAGCTACAGAAAGTCATTTAACATTAATTCATGTACTTCCCAGGGTGGCCAATATCCATTTACCAACTGAGTTCTGAGTACAAAGTCCTGGCCATCCTAAACTCCTTCTCAGACTCGGCTCCTCAAAGAATCCAATCTGAGACAAAATGTAAAACCTCCAGTAGGAGATGCAAAGGTGAGAGCCTGTATGAGGTGGGGGATGGCACCATTAAGGAAAAAGGAATCAAAACAAATGATACTGTGTACTTAAAACTACATAAGCAGCATCAATGGATAACACTGTGTGAAGGACAAGCCTGAAAAGACATTCTCCAAAGTGCAGTTGAAGTGTGCTGAGAGGAAAGAAATGAGAGAGGAAGTGAAAGATGGAAGTAGGTGCTTACATAGATTGGAACTATTAACTAAAATGGCCAAGGTGACTATAGAACAGAAACAATACAAAACAGAAATAAGTACTTTTTACTGATATAGAGGAATTTTTGAACATTTAGGTGTGCGTGATGTTAACCTTAGTCTAAGTTGGGGAGTTGATGTCAGGACACAATGAGGGTAATGAGTAATGAGGGGAAAGGGAGAGGAGCCTTGTGAAGGGCGAGTTAATGAGGTCATTTCCACAGGGTCCACCGGGCCTAGAGGTGCAACAGGCCACCAATCTCAGAATAATCTCCCCCAGAAAACAGGAGGCTGCAGCATTTTGCACCAGACTCTCATTCTCCGTCCTAAAGGGTTGACCCTGGTGGCATTAATTCTCCCGCACTACCATCTGGACAGCCAACCCATCCCTTGCACTGGATAAACCCTATAGGAAGATAAGAGGACATATCAGGTTTTCCAGATAGGATACTAAAAGAATCCACAGACAAGTTCCCGTGGAAAAGGAGGTATGAGAAAGGAAACACTGGCTTAAAAAAATGTTTTTAAATTAAAACGATCAGGATCAAAACTAAATTGGTGAGGTTATTGAACTCCAAGTTGGCAGAATAATTGCATGAGCACATAGAAAGTGTAAAATACCACTAATGGAAAGGAAATACAGACCCATGTTTGCACATGAAATACCAGAAGATGAAGCGAGGTTGGCAGAATGTTGTAGGAAGCTAAATGTGTCCTGTCAATAGAAAGAAGGACAAAGCCAACACATGGAGATTAGACACCCCCTTACTGATGTGGAATCCGTGGTGTTAAAGGATTGACCTGTATTACTGGATCCACGGTGTCTCCCGTGCTCCACCTTGCACCTCCTGTATACTCCATCTAGCACCTTGAAGGTTCTCGACAAATACCTTTTGAATGAATTGACGTCTGGGTGAATAAAGTTAATAGCATATGGCACTGTAAGCATATTCCCAAGAAGGAGGTAGCCAAACATTTGTTTTTGCTCAGAAAGATATCTTAAATATTACACAGAAATGGTCTTTCCGATAATTGTACAGGTAGTTCCACAAAAGTGGAGGTGATTGAACAAAAGTGTCATCTTCCTGAGTTTGGCTGCCCAGACATAATTAGTGCTGAACCACAATAAAAAGATCAACATGTGCATACATGCATGTCACACCTGTATGTTCATATAATCACTTGCACACACATGCTCGTATGTGAGTGTGTACACACAAGAAGCAACATCCTTCTGTCATCAATTCTAGAATTCAAAGATTCTAAGCCAAACTGTAGTGCAAATAATACAAGTTTAGATTTAGATATACTAGATATGCCAAACTGAAAATGAGTAGAAGAAATAAATACAAATATATAAACTTCAGAATGCTGAAAACTAAAAACGAAAATTATAGTAAACTAGTAAACATTAATGTCAAAGAGGTAAAGCTGGTATAGGTCAATATGTACACAATAACAATTATAAAAACACCCCAAAACCTACAATGTAGGGGTAATGCTATATACAAATGATAATATATATTTAAAAATATAAATAAAAAAATAAAATAAGAAAAATTATTTAACTGACCGCTCAATGAGAATTTAAAGTGGAGTTAAAAAGCCTATTATGGTAAATAAAATAGAAAAAACAAAGATCAAAAAATAGTGAAAAAATACACAAATAATAGCAGGGAAGAATGAAAATGCATAACACTAAGAATTAAATGTGAAAATAACTATAGAAAATCTCATTGAAAATGTGAAGCCTGCATAAATACAAAATTTTCTATCAAGCACAATAACCACAAGTGACTTTAAACTATTATTTCCAAAATGACAAAGGAGAAACATACATACGAAGAGTTCCAGAGATTGTCAAAGGTGAGTTATTTTAAGAAGCAATAATTTTACATGACATTTAAGCCATTCCAGAGAATTTAAAAGTATGAGTTATAAGAAGTTCACTGCAGATTTATTTAAAATAGCAAAAATGTAAACACTATGTGGACAATCTTTGAAGAAGCAAGATGAACTAAAGTAGGATTCATCTACATATTGGGTGCAGTGAGGGTCACAAAGTTGTGATAAAATTCCAAATAAGACTTCATAGCTGAATTCCTCAGAGTGATGTAGTAATGGATGAGGTGGTTATTGAAGGATGAATAGAAGACTCTCCCATGAAAAATGAATTAGGGAAGACACATAAGTTAGTAACCTCATCTACGAAGCTGCCTAGTCATAATCCATACAAAACTAATTAAGAAAACTGTAGGGAGGACATAGACCACATTTGTGCAAAAGAATGGAAGAGGAGACTAAACACTTGGTTTGCACAGATGATATCCCCAGGGAAATTTCATTTATCCATATACCAATTCCAAAGGTAATTATTAAACATTTACTAAAATCCTGGCATTATGCTATATAACTAAACTAACGTTCAAAATTATATACAGAAATTATGAGAATCAAAACTTTATAATCATGAATAAGTTTAAAAGATCCAATACTATAAATGAAACTATATACAGTTTACCTACTATGCCCATATGTAAAATATGTATGTATGCACATGATTTTTGACAACTGTAATTTCCTATCCCTAAAACCTGGCTGTTTTAGTCAGTTTTTTCATCATGGTGACCAAAATTATTGACAAGTACACTTAGAGAGGGAAAAATTTATTCGGGGCTCATGATCTTAATATATAGATGGTCAAATCCACTGCTCTGGGCCCAAGCTGAGGCAGAACATCATGGCGGAAGTGTGTGGAGGAGAAAATAAGCTCAGGACATGGCAATCAGAAGGCAGAGATAGCTCTGTTTACCAGGGACAAGATATTAACACTAAAGGCTTATCCAGCTACACCCTACCTGCCTATAGTTACTGTCCATTTGATCCATATCAGTAGATCGATGAATCAATTAGGTTAAGGCTCTCATAAACCAATCATTTACCTCCAAACTTTCTTGCATTGCCACATACATGAACTTTTGGGGGACAACTCATATATATGTGTGTGTGTGTGTGTGTGTGTGTGTGTGTGTGTGTGTGTATAAACACACATATATACACACACATGCCATAACACTAGCTGAATTGTTAAGAAAGTGAGGCTACTACAAGATAACCTTTTTTTCACTTTTCTGGTTATTTGATGCTGTTGCTTCAATTTTGTATCTATTGTGGGTCCATTTCCTATTACAATATGCTCTGAAATTTTCCTTTCTTTTTGTGTAACTGGAAAATGACTGTAAAACATTCACATTCTTTTGGTTTTCACATTTCTAAACACTCTAATATCTGGTTAAGAATTTGCACCTTATTTTTCCATATTCTTTACAGGGAACTTTGTGAAAGTTGAGGTTCAGGGGGACTCCCTCTTCCTTAAATGCACATTCTTAAGAAAATAATCTGTCCCATTGTGGTAGCACTGGCCACAGTCACGTGAAAAAAAACAAAAACAACAACAACAACAAAAAACGAGTTGAGCCCAAAATTTCATAAGCTACCTGAAAATATCCTTTGCTGTTCAGGAGCAACAGATCCCTTTGTTTCCTTGTCATTCTATCAAAGAAATATCCCCCATCAACCTCCATGCTCACTTTGCTTTTATTGTCCCGCCTGCCATATTATCCTCTGACTGACCTGGTTTTAATCTCAGGTTCCAGTTAGTGGTAGGAGCTAGAAATCAGAATCATGCCAGAGCCATCCAGGGACATAGCTTATGGAATAGATTCTATTCCAGCCTCCATGACTACCTGTTGTTTTTCAATAAAGGAACTAGGTTCTGTTTTCTCATTCATGAATTATTCAACAGATATTTACTAAAACCTGTTCCTGGGGTTACAGATATGAAGGAGATGAAGTTGTTGCAATATGTGATTTAAAATAAAAAATAAAAAAATAAGAGCTGGGGTTGTAGCTCAGTTGGTAGAGCATTTGCCTTGCATATGTGAGGCACTGGGTTCGATCCTCAGCACCACATAAAAACAAATAAGTAAGATAAAGGTATTGTGTCTGTTTACAACTAAAAACATATATAAAAAATAAGATAGTTAAGTAGATAAAGGCAAGCGAGTGCTATCAGTGCAATGAAAGAAAATTATTTTATGAGAGCAGGGTGGAGGAGGGGGAACCCAGACAATGCAGAACAGAAGAACTTTTGGGGAAGGGCACACGTGAGCTATATCGTGAGCCAGAGTGGAACTGACCTAGAGAAAGATGCTGGTGGCAGTCCTGCTGTGTGTGCGTGGTCAGAGAGGGACAAGCCAGGAGCTGTAGCACTGAGCTCAGAGGCACAAGGCAACCTAGAGTTCTCTGTACCAAAAGGTCATGGGAAGAAGGGTGCTAGAACCATCTGCATAACCACATGTTAGATGACTGCTGGGTTTTTGACATTATGCATTTGAATTTCTTAAGATCAGATTCCTACATTTGAAGAAATTCAGAAGCAATGCATACATGGTAACATATAAGCACAACAATGAATATTGTATCTTAGAAAGGTTTTCTTTTGCTGACTTATTCACAAAACCACTCAAATTATCAACTAATTTCCATCTTTAAAACAGTTTAGAAGAAGCAGCTCTGTAGGCCTACAGAAAAGAGATGAAAGTAAATATTTATTGCACAACTCATTTTCTCTTAAGCTTTCAGTCATGCTTTGGATCAAACAGAGCTAAAAGACTTCAAGGATCAAAGGGCTAAATATCAAGAAGTGGCCACATAAATTCCAAAGCTATCTTTCATTTTAGAATATATTAATAATGTCTTCGGTGACCTATAGAAAAATGATTTTATGCTTTTGCTCTCAATTTGAAATAAACTCTTTGTAGCACAGAAGAGACACTCCTAATTTGTTTAATGCTTGCCTCATACATCAGAAAAATAAAATAAATTCTAATAGATTAAAGGTAAACAAGCATTCCAAAGTGCCCGCACTCTGAAATTATTTATTTATTCATTCATTCTTTTATTCGACAATTTCTTTTGTGGCTATATTGTCATAGGGTAAAGCACTGAAGATGCAGGTGGACAAGACAGCCACAATCCCTGCCTCTGGAGCCAACATTCTTGAGAAAGGCCACATACATAAATGCTATGAAGCAAAGAAATGGGGCCATTCAATATTGGAATAACTTAGGGATGCCACATTAGGTGGGACATAACAAAAAGTCTCCCATAAGAGGGGGACTTTAAGCTTGGGCTTGAATTCTGGCTCTGTCAAGTTTAAGTTTATAGAGACGTAAAATAGATATTATCATTAGTACTATCTGAGAGAGATTTTGAGAACATAAAATGTAATAATGAGTGTAAATAACTATGCGTAGTGCCTGAGAGTTAGTATGCTTAATACATATTATTACTAAAATAGTTACTTATACAATATACCCCTATATATTTTCTTTAGAGAAAGTTGATGGTGCATACCAAGTTATACCCATAATATGAAATATGCCTGCATTTCCAAAATATACTTCTTCCCAGAATGTTAGGATACTGAGCATCAAATTTTAAAAAGGCCCACTGCCTCTTTTAAAATTGCAACTGAATTTGTATCAGTTCATTCCAGAGCAGGAAGCGCATGAGAGAGACACAGAAATGGAGTGAGACAGGTACCAGAGGCAGGGCAGGCATGGGCAGTGTTCCCTTCGGATTCTTACCTGCTCTCCTAATCTTCTGCACTGTTCTCAATGCCACCTGCAGCTCCAGAGCTGCCCTCTATTAATAGACCTATCTAAGGCAGAGAATACCACAGAGGCTTCACTGGGGGGTTTAACATGGGGTTTGGTGGACTCTGGGCCTTTTCAAGTATGCCGAAGACCAGGTCGAATTAGAAGTCCCTGAGAAAATCTGGCTCTGATGACAATGATATCCCCCACCTTCCAGCAATATCTTTCTGGTCTTTTCCATCCAGACGCTAATCAATGTGGCCATAACAACAATGGAGACTAAAATCCACACAACACTCCACAGATCATAAAGTACTATCTAGTGCATTGTCACGGTTGAGGCTGAAAATCATCCATCTCATTGTTATTACTAACCAATATTTTTTAAATGAAATTTGGAGAAAAGGGTGATTTTTCTAAGGACACCAGAGGGACCCACTTCATGTCAAATCATCATTACTTTGGGGATTTAAGTTCCCATTTCCCATTTTTATGGAGAGACAATACATAGGCTTGTCATTGTCACCTTCTGAAGCCAAGATTGACACCACAGATTTGCCTCCGTTGTGAAGCAGCATCCCAGTGTGTGATAGGCAGCCTGTTGGAGCTGACCATGATTGATACTTCAGAGAACCTTCTGGGAAACCTGGTTGCTATATAATCAATTCTCTTTCCCTTTTTATCTTGGCTGCTTGGGAGTCCTGAATAAATTTCAAATTGTTTCCTGACATAGTATCACCTCCTTTCTTCATAAATTTTCCTTTCCTTTTATTTTCATTTTAACTTCCCTGTGGGTATTTTTACATCTACATTGATATCTCTGTCTCTGTTTCTAAAACTACATTTACACTCACATATATGTGGCAAACTGCCTCTAGTCTAGTTTGGAAGCAGGCAGGACATAAATCATAAATACGTACTAGAGCTGCTTCACTCAAAGCAACTGAGCAACTTATAAATCCAGAGGGAGTATTTGGGCATTACAGAGTGAAGCCAATTTTTTAAAGCACATTAACCCAAATAAAGACACAGATTTAAAGTGAGCTTGAATTTTGCAATAATTTTATTCAGATCTCATTTATTTTAGTCTATTTGCTTATTCTCAGCCCCAAATAAATGCCACTCTTTTATTAGGAGCTCCTTTAAGTTTCCAACAGGGAAAAATGTAGACAGGCTGAGAAAGAGTTTCTGTCATTAATTTGAAAAAAAAAAAAAAAAAAGAAGAAGAAAACGAGAAAACGAGAGAGACCATTCTAATTATATAAAACTTGGATGATGCATTATTAACTTACCTGTCGAAATATAATTGTACTATACACAAATTACCCTTACTTTTGACTGATACATTTTGATGGCTAGGTGGGAAATATCTCATTATATTTTAAAGTCATTTACAGATGTAAATCAAGGATGTTAATAAAGATTTCTCTTTTCAAACACAACAGTAAAATGTTTGGGTTTCTGATTTTGAACTGGAAAATTCCAAAGGATTCTTTTTTTTTTTTTTTTAAGTCAGTAGTGTGTGTGTTGTGTGTGTGTGTGTGTGTGTGTTTGTGTGTATTTGTGATAGTTTTAAAATTTTCACCTGTCCTGATGCTTGCCAACTGAATAATCACTGGATGAAATCTGCCAGTTGGAAGAAGATCTGGAGAGCATAGTTTACCTGGAGACCCTCCCCAGCAGAGTAGTTCCTATTGATTCTGTCTCAACTCTACCCAAGTCCTTTTTTCCTCAGAGGATTTAATTAAATATCATTGTATGCCCAAGATATTCTCTAGTTTTTTATTAATTTAGCAGAAATTTGTTAAATAGTCATCCCTAAGCATCACCCTTAGGGCTATAATGTAATTTGCCATCTAAAACATAACAGTTTGAGAACAATGAGGCAATTATTAATAATCAAAGTAAGACCCAGGGGATATGGAGATTCAGTAACTTTTCGCAAAGTCATTGATAGTAAAAGGCAGATGAGAAGCATCTGTTAAGTGTCCTTCTTAGGCCTTACCTGAAGGACAGGGGTCTGGTGGAATAACTGTTCAACAAATTTCTGACAATTTATTGAAGAAATCAGTCAATACTTTAGGCTTACCATGGACTATAACTTAACGCTAAGCTAAGAAGGGTGGAAGTGTAAACTAGGGCAATCCTGGGGAGTCTGGCACAAACGTTCACCCTAACTAAACTAGACCGTGGGTATGTAGAGATTTATTTCCTCCATAGTTGATGAGCTTCTTCTTTTGATAGATTGTTAGCCAGGCGGTGAGACTGATATGCTGTCATATCCCACCACTAAACACTCCAGGTCACACAGAGAATTACCTTATTCTTTGGGTCTTGTGGCTCCTCTGAACTTATGGAAAGAGAGCAAGAGCACCCCTCAAGCCTAGTTTTATTGGGAAGAAGCCATGCAAATGTTGCAAGGGGTAAGGTTTATAAAGAAATAGGTGAGTGCAACCTAACCCCAGTGGGTCTGCCTTCTCTGGAAGCCACCTATGGAATCTGAACTGGGACAATGCCCAAGCCAAAAATTGTTGGGCAGAGCCTCCTGCGTCAGGAAGGGGCATGTTCAATCAGGGCCAGGGCAGCTCCCCACAACATGCATTATGATGCAAGAAAGGACAGTATAATGAAAACAAAAAAAAAAAAAAAAAAAAAAAAAAATGCTTTGGAGTCACGCAGGACAGGTGCCAATTCTCATTTCCTAAGTCACTATCTTGGATCAAGTCTATCCACATATTGAAATTGAATTCTTCATCTACAACGTATGGGTATAGCTGTCAGAGTTATTTACAAGCAATAGAATCCACGTTTGCAATTTAAGCATTATTTTAGAAAATTAGCTGATTAAGATGATATTGAGGAGCTCACAGATACACTGGGAAAGTTGGGCAACTATACCAAACCAAGCTTCCATGATCAAAGTCTGAAACTGTGGCCTAAACTCAACCTTGGAGGACACTGATCATCTCACTGAAGTAGTGCCAAAGTTGGCACAGCTTTCAGGAACTCCATTGAACCTGCTATTCTACATCAGAAACTTGCTTTCATTTCTCATTCCAAACTGAAGTCCAAACTATGTGCTTCTGATTATTGGTATTGTGATCACATGCTAAGGGGTGAGAAAGAAGATGGATGTTGGGACTTATATAAGAATTACTCAGATAGTGGGAGGATATTCAAAATTGCAAGGCAAGTAGAAAATATAAGACATGCCCATCATGGAGAATGAGAGCATGCCCGTGGTCTACATCATGGGGTTAGTATCATGATCATGTTAGCCACTGGGTAAGTCCTGTGTAAATGGAAAAATGCATTATAATTCCTCATCCCCCGCTCTATTCTAATCGCAATTGTAGTTACTCATTTATTGGTCACTTATCATTATTGCATCATTAGGTTAGGGAGAACAAAAAAATACAGCTAATAAAATATTCCCATTACCTACTTAACAGCCTGATACACAGAGAGGCTCAGAAAGTGCATATTAAATAGACACAGGCAACAAAACAACAAGTTATGGTCCTTCCACCACCTCATTGGGAAAAGAGGATCACCTTAAGATATAAGAGAAAGCCATTTAAACGATTCAGGATGGTTGTAAGTTCAGAAACACATTCGGCACTCTCAGGGAAGTCAATATTTTCAGGTGATTATCCTTGCTCCATGCCTCTCCATGCTCACACATGTCTTCTATGTGTCCATTCCAAAATAATTTTGGCCTCTTCTTAAAATATGAAGATGACAATATTCTAACGCATCCTGTCCCTTGATGGGTAGAGAAATAACTTCTGGTGTTTCCAAGATCCACTCTTTTCTGTCCCCCTTCTTCTAATGACACTGTACATTCAATACTGTCAGTGGTGAACACTCCCAGTAGGGGAAAATGCTTAGGAAATGACCCATCATTTCAGAACCATGGGGCACACTTACTCAGTGTCCTATCCCTCTGTCCCTTTTGAAGATAGGGTCACAAAATTAAGTGGTTCCAATTAATACCCATTCAGCCATTAAATCCTAAAAATGATCTCCCACCTTTTACTCAGAATAATACTTTGTGGCACAAATCATTATCATTTTCAGTTTTTCTTCTTCTTCTTTTTTTTTTTTTTTTTTTTTTTTGCCTGAGAAAACTGATGGCTTACGTACTTCGTCCATGTTTACACTGCTTGTGTGAGGTAGACCAGAGTATAGGTTGTTTCTTTCTAAATACCGTTGGAAAAAATCAGCTATAGTATCTATTGTATGTATGTTATTGGATATGGCCATATCTTTTTGTAGAGAAGGTTAAAGATATAGCAGCCTGGTCTTAGTTGAAAGAAGAAAAGATTCTCAAATTGCCCATGAAACGGAAGCAATTTATGGTCTCTAGTACGTTGGAAATGAAAGTTCCCCCAAATATTGTAGATCTATTTAGGAATTCTGGGTATGGTTTTGTTGTGGCAAGTCCCTTCAGGTCCCTAATTTGAGTATTGTGTTGTCAAGCTTCCCAGGATCAAAATTCTAGAGGTGCTGGATCCAGTGATAAGTAACTTTTGGTAAAGAAAGTCACATTGAGACAAGAAAAATACCTGACAGTCCTCTATCTGAAGATCTTGTTTTTGTAGCTGTTTCTGGGTGCTTAAGTGAGTCAGGAAGGGGACTAAACGGAAGGACCCTGGACAGAGTCCATTCAGCGAAGGACCCTGTAGAGAGGAAGTAAAGAGGGGTCTTCTGACCAGCCTCAGAAGACCTGGTGCCAAAATCACAACAGTTCCCAGGGTGCTCAGCACGCACACCTCAGCTCTGCACAGGTCACTTGTTTTTCTCTTCCTAAGCGGAGATTTTTCGGGAGAAAATGCACTCCTGCCCCTGATATCCCCCTTCAGCTTCAATTAACCATCTGCCACACTGAAAGAAGAGATCAAAGTCTTCTCTTCAGTCTCGTGGGCATTATGTTCATGTGCTCATGTGTGTGTTTATGGATGCACACGTCTGTGTCGTTCGCTGTATTTGAAATGAAAATAAGAAACAAGAAAGCTGAATGCCACAGGAATGCGAATAACTGCAGTCCAAGACTCCAGCTGCATCTGGAGAGCGACTCCAGCTATTACTTCCACTTCCCCTCTGCCCTACTGTGGAGTGCTGATGCAGGAACTCGCTGTTCTGAGACGCCTCTGTTCCCTAAAGAGGACCTACATTTTGTGGGAAGAGCCTGGCTTCCCTGGACTGCAGGCTCTGCAGTCTTGGGGTTTCTCTGGAGATGCTCCAACCTTGCAGTCTAAGGAGACTTGGTAGGGGGCGGTGCTGAGGTGGTAAAGGCTGAAAAAGTAGAAGAAGATACCAGCAGAGTTCCCCTGGGCAAATATTTGGTTCCCTTGAAAATTAAAATATAACAACTAGGACATGTTATGTTTGGGCTTTGTCTTCAGATAATGGCTTAGTGCTAGGGTGAGAGAGGCGAGACACACAATGGAAGACGTGCCATGATTCAGTGATTGGTATGAATGATATGTAAGGCAATATTTTAAACATGCAGGCAAACTATGGCCCTAGACTGTCTGCCTGTTTTGTGAATAAAGCTTTATTAGAACCCTGGCTGGGAAAATGGTGAGCAAGTGAGGGAAAGTCATGTCAATACAGTTTTTGTATCCTGTTTTTTATTTAGGATTTCACCATCTGGTTCATCATGGATTACGAGTTTTTGTTATATTTTGCGTTTTAAAATGTTGCATTAACTATTATTTATTTTAGTTACTGAGGTCTTCTGTGCTCACTTAGTTTTGACATCACCTCCTCTGAGATGAGTTCACTTGCCTTCCCCTCATTCTGGATTTCTGATATTGGGGTCCCACAATAACATGAAAACAAAATAAATGCTCAAAAATGTGCACATCACAGCCCCAGAGTATGAACAGTGACCAACCATGTGCCTAGGAAAGAAGGAGCAGAAGGCTGAAGGAAGTAGAGAGAGAGAGAGGGAAACACTTTCTTCAAAGCCCAGAGCAGACCCCAGCTCTGATTTTCTTATTTCATTTATTTAAAAATAATAACAAAAATAACTTAATGAAATGATAAAGGGTGGGACCCGGAATTAAGGCCTTGCTTTGTCATTCAGCAGCTATAGGTTTTTAGAGTCACATTTAAAATTCCCTGAACTTCAATATCTTCATCTGTAAAATGAAGATAATAATAGCTATTTTCTAGGAATCGACTGTGTGGTAACAAATGATTTTACTGCATATGAAGTTCTCAAGCTCAGTTTCTGGCCCATACTGAAGTCTCAGTAAATGTTATCTATTGCTTTCCTTGTGTTTGATGTTATTGACTTTACATATTTTTTTCTTTGTAAACTATTTTCTCTGTAACATAAGAACATTCACTTATATAAGTGAAAATTATATATTATATAAGTGAAAATTATATATAGTTTACTTTGTTGGATATATAGTTCTATCTAATATCAGTTGAAATTATGTTACAAGTTAAGTACATTCATATTGTATTTATGTCCTATATTTTATAGTCTCTGAATTCTATCAATATTCATTCCTTGACTTAGCCTATGTGTTCTTAAAAAAAAAAAAAAAAAAAAAAAAAAAAAGAGTCCATGTCTTATGCATCTATGATATCTTGCATCTTGCTTACTTGAGTTAGTTTTACCTGTTTTATTCAGTGGGCACCATGTTTCTAGCAGAAGTAACTGTGCTGGACATTTCACATTCGTCTTTTTTTTACCTTTGCAATAACTTTCTACATATATACTAATATCTACATTTGCCAGTTGAAGAAAGAGTGTCTTAGAGAATTTATTTGAATTTTCCCAGATCAAAAAGCCAATACTAGAACTTCCATTTGAATATAGTCTATCAGAGTTTTAATCTGGTTGTAATTAAATTTTTATTTTGTTTCATTTCACTACACTGTGCTCTGAGTGTAAGATGAGCATAGCATGCAGACAATATCCATGATTCCTTGAGTGCTCATTTCCTTTCATTTAAGAAGAGGCATCAGGGATTCTTCTGAGAAGACACTGCTAACATCGTCCTGGAGCTGTGTTACAGGTCGCCATAGCATCAACTGCCTTTGGTGATTTCAGCAACTGCAAGACACTATGTAACCATCTTTTCATATCTCACCTGTTGCCACACACACTGACCTTCCTGAGGTTTCTGAATGTGCTTTGTTCACCTCTGTGTCTCATGCAAACTTTGGCAGATGCTCAGTTAACACAAACTGAATAAAGGAGAGTGTCTCTGTGTGAATATTACTGTGAATTTGGAAAAGAGTGGCATTAAGACCCTTCAGACATAAAGTGAATAGCTGTGCTCTTTTGTCCTACCATGCCTCAATTGCTTGATTATTAACCTTTTTCTGATATTGTTTCACAATTTATCTTGTAAGCCAGTCATTACATGAAAAGAATAAAATGGAATGGTAAACATATACTTTCCTCTCCCAATTTTTACATGTATCAGAAATTGCTTTTGTAATAGCAGTAAAATATTGGCCAATATATTGCACAAAGTTTGATATTGCTCAGTTAGTTATATTTGACTTTTAAAAAATCTTGCATTTGGCAGATATTTAGTAGCTCCTTTAAGGTGAGTGACAGATTTCATGTTGGGCTCTAGGGCTACATAGATGAATACTACATAGTCCTTTCTGAGCTGCAAGTATTGTGAAAGACAGACATGTGACCATGTGGTTCCTCAACATACTTCATCAGATATTTCTTTGGGTAGTAGAAAACTGATTGGTAAGACATGGTCAGTTCTGTATTTACTTCTTGTCATAAAATTCTTTGTTGAGATTATGATTAGTGTTATTGGACATACCTATAAAGAGATAAGTGTACAAAATTTACCATATAATAAACATGGTTCCTGGGGAGGGTGAATTAATTAATTTAGCAGAGTAAGATAAAATTTACTTGTGATCTAAACAGGATATGGTTGGTAAATAATCTTAAAGAAAAATATAAAGGCACACTGGAGCTCCAAAAGACCCCCTTGGTATATTCATTGCTATTTTGACTCAAGTCTTTTTCTACTGAACAAATGCATTTTTTTGAAAAATGAACTGTGTCTTGATGAGGATGTCTTTGGCCTTTCCCTAGGAGAAATGTGATTTAAACAAATTAAATTTCCTCCAGTTTTTAAATTGAACAAGCCGGGATCCTCAGCCCTATCTCTCTTACTCCCATGCTGAAGTGAAATGAAGACCAAACTATAATTGGCAATTAATAACTTCAGATTCTATTACAGAACTCTTGTTATGAAATTCATCTGCACTGAAACTTCACAAGAAAAGTGCATGTCTAGGTCACTGTGAATAAAAATCAGCCTTTCTCACAGGAGGAAAAATGTAGAAAGGACATTGAGACGATGGGCTTTACCCCTTGGGTCATCTGCCTTAGGACCATAAGGATCTGTTCCACTGCTTCCAGCCACAGACTTGACCAGCAAGGGCCAGAGGTATAAGCACCCACAGCTCCACATGGCCTGATTTTGGTTGCTTCTATATGAACTTCTCCATGAAATGCCCTTTTTGTAAATAGCTGCAGAGTCCACTCTTTCTATTTACAAATTAAAACTTTGAGAAACAAGAAATATATACAGAAAGTTGATAAGATTGATATGTGACTAGTCTAATTTATCAGAAAAATACAAATTAGAATGATGATTTACTGGTCTTACCCATGACTTTGTACACACAAACCAAAGGAAAAGAAGTGACATTAAGGAGGGCCAATATCTAGCAAGCTATGTATTCTCATGCCTTCCTAGCCAACGACTAAAAATGTTTACCTAGAGCTCTGGATATGTGTGAATCCTTTGAACTAGGAACTCCACATTTGAAGGATAAAGATGAGAACATAATTCAGGGTATGAACATAGGTTTAAACACATTTCTTATTTCTTACATTTTCACTTGTGGTATTTAACATTAGGAAGCCATATAAATATTCAAAAATTGAAAAATAGTAAATGCTTTTCCATATATACGTAACAAGGAAGACAATACGGCCATTAAATGACATTATAAGTGAATACCTCCTAGCACTCTCCAGATAACAGACACCATTTCAAGATGGTTTTAGTAGTTTTCTCAGAGATGCCATGCTCTATTTCAATACTTTTAGTATCTGGTAATGCCATACAATAAAAAAGTTGTTTTTTAATAATAAAATTTTCAATGTGTACACAAAAGGTAAATCTTATACTAAAATTCTCCTTCAGTCAACCACAAAGGATAATAATACATAAACTTGAGAGATGCAGAAAGACACTTTTTGTGTTAAACTACAAAAATCAGGTGACAGAATGATACCATAACCATGGCTGGTGATTCTACAGGTATTGCTTCTTTCCTAATTAATGTCCAAATTATTAAACATCCAAAGAAAATAAAGTCAGCATTGCCAAAGTTGATTGGAGCAAAGGGTATCCTTGAAAAAATAAATTGCTAGTGAATTTTTTCCCCTTCAGGGAGAATAATAAAGCCTATGTGTTTTAAGGCCCAGAAATATGGAGACATAATCCTTTCTTTTCAAAGGTACCATAAAACTGCAGCAGTTTGCAGAACAATAGCCATGGTAGTGGGGTTGTCAGACCTACTGACAGGGTAGTAAAAGGACCTGGGAGCCTATCATGTGGATAGTCAGGGGGAGATGGAGCTCTTATCTTCCAAAAGCTTAGAATCCTGTTCCTCTTCTCCTAGCCACAGTCCTGCTGAGGCCCTAAAGATGTCTCTGCTACACACAGCAGTTCATGCCCTGTAGTCATTTACAATTATTATGAGATATGAGTTTTAACAAAGTGCTAAGGCTACTGATCATTAAAATATCAAATCTTGTTTCAAAAATGCTCTCTTGCTGGCTTTTCACTGACTAGAAACCTAATGTTCTAAGTGTTGGGGAGCTGTAGTAAAATGTTCATCTTTGAGAGAATGAAACTTAGTATAAATCGTGAGTAACTTCTGGTTATGAGAGAACCCACACAGACAATATGTGAATTGTTAACACTTCATTTCCCTGGGAAAGCCAGGATCTAATATCAACTTTTCCATGAACTTGCTGAACATTAAAGCAGCAGGAAGAGGGAATTACCTACTGAGTAGAAGTAGGAATGTTCAAGTTTTTAAACACATTAAACCAGATTTAAAATTTCTTTATGAGTTAAATGTTGAAAAAATATGTAAAATAATCTCTCAGGAAAATTAAGTGAATGCTTAGCTTCACTTAAGAATGGATAGGATCTTTGAAATACAAATGAAGTTTTAAGGGAATAATATATATAAATGAGTAAAAATCTAAAATCCTAATATTAAAATGGGCTAATGAAACAACTTTCAAAAGAAAATTTTCGATCTTATTTACTTTAATCAAAGATATATGATTAAATCATAAAATCTCACTGCTTAATTAAATTAGTTAAAACAACTCACATAGCAACAACAAAGAAAATAAAAGCAAATGGATATCTGAGTCTATCAGGTCTGGAAAAGCAGGGGTGAGGAGATTCTTCATGTTGCAGAAAGAATTATTAGTTGGGATAAATTTTTGGAAATAACAACATGGATCAGTAGAAACCTGGTCCCACCTTTCAACCCATTTCCAGTAGCTATTCTAAGGGAATGTTTAGAGAAATGATGAAAAAAAATCATATATAAAATCAATCATCATTACTGTATCTATTATCATAAACACCCGGAAGCAGCCATCTTGTCTAAGATGTGAAATTTTATTTAATATATTTTCATGCAGTATAAAGGGGAATTATGCAGTCATTAAATAATTTTTCAAAGAAGATTTAAATGCATGCCATGTATTCATACAACATTACTAAAAGTAAAAGAAAAAGGAGAACAAAAAAATATATATATATATGTATATATATATATATATATATATATATATATATATAAAATGTGATTTTGTTTTTTGACATGAAGTGGTGTGTGTGTGTGTGTGTGTGTGTGTGTGTTCAGAAATCAGTTCTCCAAAACCCAGTAACCCAAAGCCAAGTCACTTCTCTAGTGACCAACTCTTTTAAGTTCATCAACTGTGTTTCTATGTGCCTAACATTTATTTGAAAGATTTGCACATTTAATTTTTCTTTTTGGTCTTTAATCCACCTTTGATTAATTTTTTGGTAACATGTTCAGTAGGGATAAAATTTAATTTCCTTTTATGTGGAAAGCCAATTGTTCTAACACCATTGTTCTGTCTATTCACAGCAATCTGCAATATTTCTTTTCTCTTATGCTTATTTCCTTATATCTGTGAGTCTGCTTTTGGGATCTTATTCTATTTCACTCCTAAATTTACTTAAGTCTTTCGCACCACCACAGTGACTTAATAACTTTATTGTATGTAATTATTCCTGATTGGGAAAGATTTTCCACCGATTTTCAGCAAAATTGTCTTATCTATTCTTACTGCTGTTCTGTATGAGTATCTTAATTAGTATTTCTGGCCTCATAAAAATTTCTGTTGGAACTTTGTGTTAGATTGCATTAAATTTATAGACTGGTTTGAAGGAGACTAGAAATTTGGCAAGAATATCTATTTGATAGTGACAGTTTCTACAGTTAATCAACTTCCCATTGCTCTGACAAAATAGCTGAGATAAATCAACTTAAAGGGAGGAAAGGTTTATTTTGGCTCACAGTTTCAGAAATTTCAGTTTATAATCAGTGGCTTCATTGTTTGGGGGTCTTTTCCCAGGCAGACCTTCATGGAGGTCAGCAGATCATAGAACAAAGCTGATCATCTATAAAAAACAGGAAGCAAAGAAAAAGGACCAATGGACCAGGGTCCCAATACCCACTTCGAAGCAACATCTCAATGACCCAGGCCCTGCCTCCTAAAGGTTGTGTTATTTTCCAGTAGCACCAGAGGCTGATGATGAAGCCTTTAGTACATGATCTTTGGGGGATATTTATTACCCAAAGCACACCACTTCCTGTCTCATAAAATCCATCCTGATATAATTGTTCTCCATTTCCTTTGCTGTTCTTTATTATGGCTTCAGTACAATTTATAATTTTCCATACGTCTCTTGCTAGATCTCTTGATTGCATTTTTCTATATTTACCCTATTCTGGTCAAGTAGTCATTTTCCTTGAGAATACCAATCATACAGATGCCAAAGTAATTTTGTTTTGAGCTGAATTTGTAGCCTGAGTCTCTTAATATTTGTTTTAGTTCATGTACTCTAAATGGTCAGAATATATTTTTTCCTAAAGTATAACTTTCACATCTTATGAGGTTTTATTTTCTTTCCTAAGGCAAGTATGTTCTTTGTTTGGTAAACAAGCAGAAAAAAAAAATAAGGCCAAATCAATAGTTAGTGCTGGGTCATAGCTCATTAGTTTTCATCGTATTAAAAAATGCTAGAACAGAAACAAGGAATATCTTCCTATAATTATAAAATGATATGTAACAAAATTAAAAATATTCAGGCATATAGGAATACTAGTAGAACATTGACTGAAAGGACATAAGTATAAATGTTTATGATTTATAAAATCACATGCACAGTCATTTTCATATAGCTGCTTTCATTAAAATTTTAAATATGCATCTTTATCCTTACCAGCATTTTTAAGTCTTTTCTTTTTGAAATTTTACTTGTACATAAAAATTGTGCATACTTAGGGGTACATGTGATGTTGCAATACATGCATACATTGCATAATGTTCAAATCATGGTAAACACAGCTACTCCCTCAAACAGTCCTTTTTTAATGGTGAAAATATTCAAATTTCTTTATCTAGCTTTTTAAAAATATTGTTTACATTTTCATTATCTGTAGTTACCCTACTGTGCAATAAATACCAAAATTACTTTCTCCTATTTAGCTGTAACTTAATACCAGTTAATTGACCTCTCTCCATCCCTCCTTCTACCTACTCTCCACAGCCATTGGATTCCGCCATTCTATTATCCACGTCTATGAGATCAACATTTTAGAGTCCACACATGGATGGAATCTTGTGGTACTCGTCTTTTTGTGCCCACCCAGCATAATGACTTGAAGTTCCATCCCTATTGTTACAAATGACAGAATGATTGAGCTTTAATTCACAGCCTTGTTGGCCATTTTTATGTCTTCTTTGGAAATACCTGGATAATGGTCTTCTAGATTTATTTATTTATTTTCATATTTTGCTATTGAGTTGAATTCCTTTCATGTTCTGAATATTAACCCCTTGTCAGATAGATGGTTTGCACATATGTTCTCCCATCCTTTTGATTGTCTCTTCATTCTGTCAATTGCTTCGTTTGCCATGCAGAAACTTTTTAATCTGATGTAATTTCATTTGTCTATTTTTTTTGCTTGTGCTTTTCAGTTTGTGTCCAAAAAAAAATCTTTGTCCATTCCAGTGTCTTGGTGTTTCCCCTGTGTTTTCTTCTCATATATTTCTAGTTTCTGGTCTTATATTTAAGTATTTAGCTCATTTTTGAATTTGTTTTATTAACTGGAAAGAGAGTCTGGGTCCTTTCTTCTGCTTGTTAATATCTAATTTTCCCTGCACCATTTATTAGAGAGTGTCCTTTCTCCAGTGCAAGTTGTCAGCATCTTTGTTGAAGGTGCATGCATGGGTTGACTTCTAGGCTCTATATTCTGTTTCATTGATCTGTGTCTGTATTTGTGCAGATACCATGCTCTTCTGATTATTGCAACATTGGAGTATATTTGGAAGTATTGTAATATAATGTCATTTGCTTTGTTCTGTTTGTTCAAGATTGCATTTGCTATTTGGGTTTGTGGTTCCATACTAATTTTAGGATTTTTTTCTAATTCTTTGAAAAACATCATTGATATTTTAATAGGGATTGTATTGATTCTTATACACAGTTTGGGGGAGAAATGGATATTTTAATAACATTAATTCTTTGAATTCCTGAACATGGGATGTCTTTCAATATTTTCATATGTCCTCTTCAATTGCTACCATAAATTTTATTTTATTTTTATTTATGTGTTATCTTTACAATTTCCATTGTAGCAATCTTTCACCTCTTTGGTTAATTTATTCCTAAATATTTTTTGTAGCTATTTAAAATGGGATTTCTTTCTTGATATCTTTTTTAATATATAACTGGTTACAGTACATAGCAATACTACTACCTTTTGTAGGTTAACTTTGTATCACAATTGTGTTAAACGTATTAGTTTCAATAGTTTTTTTGGTGGAATCTTGGTGTTTTCTCTATATAAGTTCATGTCATCTGCAAACAGTGACATTTGGCTTCCTCCTGTCTAATTAGGATGCACTTTATTTCATTCTCTTCCCTGATTTTCCTGGCTAGGATTCCTAGTAGTATATTGAATAAAAATGATGAAAGTGGGCATCCTACCTTAGAAAGCTTTCAGTATGATGCTATCTTGTCATTCATGGCCTTTATTATGTTAAGGATGCTCCTTCTATACCTAGTTATTGGGAAGATTATCACAACGGTATGATGAAGGATCACCAAATGCTTTTTCTGCTTCTATTGAGATGATCATGTGAATTTTTTTTCTTTTTGTTTATGTAGCTTATCAAATTAATTGATTTGCCCATGTTGAACCATACTTGTATCCCTTGGATGAATTCCAATGAAACACAGCTAATAATATTTTGAATGTGCTACTGGGTTCTGTTTGCTAGTATTTTGTTGAGGGTTTTTGTTCACCAACATTCTGTAGTTTTCTTTCCTTATTGTAACTTTATGTGTTTTAGTATGAAGGTAATGCTCACTTCATAGAATAAGTTTTGAAGAATTACCTACTCTTCAAATTTTGGGAACAATTTAGGCAGAATTAGTATCAGTTGTTCTTTAAATATTTGGTAGAATGCAGCAGTCAAGGCATCTAGTCCAATGCTTTCCTCTGATGGGAAAACCTTTATTACTGATTTAATATTACTATTCACTATTGGTGGGCTCAGATATTCTACTTGTTCATGATTCAATCATGGAAAAGTGAATGTGCCCATGAATTTGTCAATTTCTTCTTGGTTTTCAAATTAGTTGACATACAGTGGTTCATATTAATCTCGAAGATCGTTTGTGGTTTTTCAGTATCAGTTATAGTGAATATCTTTTTATATCTGATTTTATTTATTTGGATCTTCTGTCTCATTTTGTTGATTAGCCTAGTTATGGTTTTGCTAATTTTATCTTTTTTAACAAAAAGCTTTTTGCTTTGTTAATTTATTGCATTTAATTTCTAGTTTGTATTTCACTGATATCCATTCTGATCTCTATTCTTTCCTTTTACTAATTTTTTTGTTTCATTTGTCCTTATTTTTAAAGTCACATGAGTTTCAGCAATGTTATTTTTTTTTTTTTTTGATAATTTCCAGATAGGTTTTTTGACATACACCTTGGTCAGTTGCTGTGAACATCCCTCTTAATAATACCTTCTCTGTATCCCATATGGTTTGCTATGTTGTGTTTCAATTTTTTATTGTTTGGAGAAATTTTAAAGTTTCTTTCTTAATTTTTTCCTTGATCCATTTGTTTTTGTCCAGGAGAAATTTTAAAGTTTCTTTCTTAATTTTTTCCTTGATCCATTTGTTTTTGTCCAGGAGTAAATTATTTAATTTTCATGTATTCTATCATTTCCTAAGCTATTCTGCTTATTGATTTATAGTTTTATTAAATTGTGGTCAGAAATGATAGAATTTCAGTTTTTTGAAAATTTTCTTTTTTAAAAAATTTATTGAGACTTGTATTGTGATTTACCATATTTTCTATCCTGGAATTGGTTCTCTGTACTTTGTGAAGAATGTGTATCCTGTAGCTGATGAATGGACTATTTCATAGATGAATGTGAGATCCAGTTGGTCTGGGATATAGTTTAACTCTGATAATCCATATTGCAGGGTATCTTTCCTTTAGATCTATTAATATTAACTTTATATATTTGGTTGTACTGATATTGTGTGAAGATATATTTAGAATCATTATTTCCTCTGGTGGAGTCAACTTATTCCTTAACTCTTCATTCACAAACACTCTCATCATTTCTTCACCTGGTAATGCATTTATATTTCCTATCTAAAAGATAGTTTTACTAGGTACAGTATTCTCAGTTAGCAGTACTCCCCCACCCCAACTATTGTGGAAATCTTGTGCTATTCTTTATTAGCTAAGGTTTCTGCTGAGAAGTGAGCTTTCAGGGGATTACTGTGTTATTTTTATTTTCTCTTGTTGCCTGGGGTATCTTCTCTTTATTTCTTCACCTTTGAAAGCTTGTATGTCTTGGGATAAACTTGGTTGAGTTAAAATGACTGGTTTAATCTTCATTTACCTGGATGTTTGTATCTTTTTCTATTTTTCTTAGTTTAATTTGTTTTAATAGTTACATATTACAGTAGAATGCATTTATGCACTGTGATATATCTTACATAGATGGGATATAATTTCTCATTTTTCTAAGTGTACATGTTGCAGGATCATATTGGTCATGTAGTTACATATATACATACAGTAATAATGTCTGTTTCATTCCACTATCTTTCCCATCCCCAAATCTCCTCCCTCCCCTCCCTTCACTTCTCTCTACCTAATCTAAGGTAATGCTATTTTTCCTTAGTGCCCCCGCCTTATTGTGAATTACCATCCACATATTACAGAAAACATTCTGCCTTTGGATTTCTGGGATTGGCTTATTTCGCTTAACATGATATTCTCCAACTCCAACCATTTACTGGCAAATGCCATAATTTCACTCCTCTTTAAAGCTGAGTAATATTGCATTGAGTATATATACCACATTTTCTTTATCCATTCATTTATTGAGGGACACCTAGGTTGGTTCCATAGTCTAGCTATTGTGAATTGAGCTGCTATAAATATTGATGTGGCTGTGTCACTATAGTATGCTGATTTTAAGTCCTTTGGGTATAACCCAAGCAATGGGATAGCTGGGTCAAATGGTGGTTCCATTCTCAGTTTTCTGAGGAATCACCATACTGCTTTCCATAGTGGTTGCACCAATTTGCAGTGCTACCACAGATATATGAGTGTACCTTTTCCCCACATCCTCGCCAACATTTATTGTTTCCTGTATTCTTGAGGATTGCCATTCTGACAGGAGTTAGATGCAATCTTAGAGTAGTTTTGATTTCCACTTCTCTAATTGCTAGAGATATTGAACACTTTTTCATATATTTGTTGATCGATTGTATTTCTTCTAGTGAAGTGTCTCTTAGTTCCTTAGCCCAATTATTGATTGGGTTATTTGGTTTTTTTGGTGTTAAATTTTTTGAGTTCTCTATATATCCTAGAGATTAAAGCTTTATCAGAGGTGCATGTGGTAAAGAATTTCTCCCAATCTGTAGGCTTTCTCTCCTCATATTATTAATTGTTTCCTTTGCTGAGAAAAAGCTTTTTAATTTGAATCCATCCAATTTATTGATTCTTGATTTTACTTCTTGTGCTTTAGGAGTATTGTTAAGGAAGTCAGATCCTAGGCCTACATGGTACAGATTTGGGCCTATATTTTCTTCTGTTAGGTGCAGGTTCTCTGCTCTACTGCCTAAGTCTTTGATCCACTTTGAGTTTATTTTTGTGCAGGGTGAGAGATAGAGGTTTAATTTCATTTTGCTACATATGGATCTCCAGTTTTGCCAGCACCATTTTTTGAATAGGCTGTCTTTTCTCCAGTGAATGTTTTCAACACCTTAATCTAGTATAAGATAACCATATTTTACGTGGGTTTTTGTCTGTATGTCCTCTATTCTGTACCATTGGCTACATGTCTATTTTGGTGCCAATACCATGCCATTTTTGTTACTATAGGTCTGTAATATAATTTAATATCTGGTATTATAATGCCTCCTGCTTCACTTTTCTTGCTAAGGATTGCTTTAGCTATTCTGGGTCTCTTGTATTTCCAAATAAATTTCATGATTGCTTTTTCTATTTCTATGAAGAATGTCATAGGTATTTTATTAGGAATTGCATTAAATCTGCATAGCACTTTTGGTAGTATGGCCATTTTGACAATATTAATTCTGCCTATCCAGGAGCATGGGAGATCTTTCCATCTTTTGAGGTTTTCTTCAATGTCTTTCTTCAGTGTTCTGTAGTTTTCATTGTAGAAGTCTCTCACCTCTTCTGTTACATTGATTACCAGTTTTTTGTTTGTTTGTTTTTTGAGGCTATTGTGAATGGGGTAGATTTTCCAATTTTTCTTTCACTGATGTATAGGAATGTGTTCTATTTATGGGTGTTGATTTTATATCCTGCTACTTTGCTAAATTTATTTATTAGTTCTAGAAGTTTTCTGGTGGAATTTTTTGGATCTTCTAGATATAAAATCATGTCATCAGCAAATAGTGATAGTTTGAGTTCTTCTTTACCTATTTGTATCCTTTTGATTTCTTTCTTTTGTCTAATTGCTCTGGTTAGAGTTTCAAGAATGATGTTGAATAGAAGTGGTGAAAGTGGGCATCCTTGTCTTGTTCCAGTTTTTAGAGGGAATGGCTTCAATTTTTCTCCATTTAGAATGATGCTTGTCTTGGATTTAACATATATAGCTTTTACAATGTTGAGGTATGTTCCTACTATCCCTTGTTTTTCTAGTGTTTCGAACATGAAGGTGTGCTGTATTTTGTCAAATGCTTTTTCTGCATCTATTGAGATGATCATATGATTCTTGTTTTTAAGTCTATTAATATGATGAATTATGTTTATTGATTTCCATATGTTGAACCAACGCTGCATCCCTGGATGAATCCCACTTGATCATGGGGCATGATCTTTTAATGTGTTAAAAAAAAAATATGTTAAAAATAATATGTTAAAAAAGATAATATGGACATTACCTTTTTAATATGTTTTTTGTATGCAATTTGCCATAATTTTTGCATCTATGTTCAGCAGGGATATTGGTCTAAAATTTTCTTTCCTTTATGTGTCTTTGTCTGTTTTGGTATCAGGGTGATATTAGTTTCATAGAGTGAGTTTGGAAGCATTCCCTCCTTTACCATTTCATGGAATACTTTTAAGAGTATTGGTGTTAATTCTTCTTTGAAAGTCTTGTAGAACTCGGCTGAGAATCCATTTGGTCCTGGGTTTTTCTTGGTTGGTAGGCTTTTTTTTTTTTTTTTTTTTGTTTTTTGTGTGGTACCGGGGATTGAACTCAGGGGCACTCGACCACTGGGTCACATCCCCAGCCCTTTTTTTTGTATTTTATTAGAGACAGGGTCTCACTGAGTTGCTAAGTGCCTCGATATTGCTGAGGCTGGCTTTGAACTCGCGATCCTCCTGCCTGAACCTCCCAAAGTGCTGGGATTACAGGCGTGCGCCACCACGCCCGGCTTGGTAGGCTTTTGATGGTGCTTTTTATTTTATTACTTGAAATTGATCTGTTTAAATCATGTATGACCTCCTCATTCAGTTTGGGTAGGTCATATGTCTCTAGAAATTTGTTGATGTCTTTGATATTTTTTATTTTATTAGAGTATAAATTTTCAAAATAGATTCTAATTATCATCCATATTTCAGATGTGTACATTGTGATATTTCCTTCTTCATCTTGTATTTTATTAATTTGAGTTTTCTCTCTTTTCTATTTTATTTATTTTTTCAAAGAACCAACTTCTTGTTTTGTTAATTTTTTCAATTGTTTCTTTTGTTTTGATTTCAGGTCTGATTTTAATTATTTCCCGTCTTCTACTGCTTTTGGTGTTGATCAGTTCTTCTTTTTCTAGGGCTTTGAGATGTAGAGTTAGGTCATTTTGTTTGTTGACTTTTTATTCTTTTAATAAATGCACTTAATGCAATAAACTTTCCTTTTAGTACTGCCTTCATCATGTCCCACTGTATCACTTTGTATCAGTGTTCTCGTTTACCTCTAAGAATTTTTTTGTTTCATCCTTGATTTCTTATACTATCCATTCATCATTCATTTGTGTATTATTTAGTCTCCTTTTGTTACAGTAGCGTCTATTTTTTTTATCATTGATTTCTAATTTCATTCCATTGTGGTCTGATAGAATGCAGAGTATTATCTCTGTATTTTTGTATTTATTAAGTGTTGCTCTGTGGCATCAGATATGATCTATTTTAGAGAAAGAGCCATGTGCTGCTGTGAAGAAAGCATATTTGCTCATTGATGGATGGAATAATCTATATTTATCTAATTTATCTAAATTATTGATTGTATTATTTAGTACTATAATTTCCTTATTTAGGTTTTGTTTGGAAAATCTGTCCAGTAGTGAGAGAGGTATATTAAAGTCACCCAGTATTATTGTATTGGTCTATTTGACTCTTGAAATTGAGAAGGGTTTGTTTGATGTACATACATGCTCCTTTGTTTGGTGCATAAATAATTATAATTGTTATGTCCTGCTTATATATACTTCCCTTAAGAAGTATGAAATGCCCTTCTTTGTCTCTTCTGACTTTGGTTTGAAGTCTACCGTATATGAAATGAGAATGAAAACCCCTGCTTGTTTATGCAATCCATATGAGTGACAAGTTTTTTCCCCATCCTTTTACCTTCAGCCTGTGGATGTCTTTGCCCATGAGGTGAGTCTTTCGAAGACAGCATATTGTTGGGTCTTGCTTTTTAATCCAATCTGCCAGTCTGTGTCTTTTGATTGATGAATTTTAGTCCATTAATATTCAAGGTTATTATGGAGATATGATTTGCAGTCCCTTTCATTTTGATTTATTTATGTTTTTGATTTGTCTTAGTTTTACATTTGGTTGAATGTCCCTTTAGTGTAGATCCTCACTTTGCTGGTTTTCACTTTTTTTTTTCACTTTATTCTCATGGAATATTCTGTTGAGAATGCTCTGTAGTGCAGGCTTTCTAGTTACAAATTCTTTTAATTTTTGTTTATCATGGAATGTTTTAATTTCTCCTTCAAATCTGAAACTTAATTTTGCTGGATATAAAATTTTTGTTGGCATCTGTTTTCTTTCAGAGCTTGAAGTATATTATTTCAGGACCTCCTAGCTTTGAGGGTCTGGGTTGATAAATCAGTTGAGATCCAAATTGTTTTCCCCCTATGCGTAATTTGATTTTTTTTCTCCCACAGCCTTTAAGATTTTATCTTTTGTGTGTGTGTGTGTGTGTGTGTGTGTGTGTGTGTGTGTGTGTGTGATTCTCATTATTAATACGTCTTGGTGTGGGTCTGCTGTAATTTTGTACACTTAGGGTCTTATAAGTCTCCTGTATCTGATTTTTCATTCCATTCTTTAGGTTTGGGAAAATTTTCTGCTATTATATTATTGAAAAAATTGTGCATTCCTCTCATTTGTGTCTCTGCTCCTTCATTTATTCCAGTCACTCTAAAATTTGGTTCATGTTACCCCATAATTCTTGGATGCTCTGTTCATGATTTCTTACCATCTTCTCCACATGTTCAACTCTACTTTCAAGATTATATATTTTGTCTTCATTGTCTGAGGTTTTGTCCTCCATGTGGTCTAGTCTGTTGGTGGTGATTTCTATTGAATTTGTAATTCAGCTTACTGATTCCTTCATTTCAAGGATTTCTGCTTGTTTTTCTTTTTTTATGATTTTTAACTCTTTATTGACGTTGTCTTTCACTTCCTGTATTTTTTCTTTGATGTCACTCCTTACACTAACCCTTATTTTACATATCAATTTAGTCTGAACTCCTTCTTGGACATTTCCTCAACCGTGTTTTCAGTAGTTTTTGTTGTTGAAGCATCTTGGTCTGTTTGGGGTGCATTATTCCCATGTTTTTTCATGTTGTTAGTGTGTTTTCCCATCTAAAATATGGATCTAAGATAGGATACATTGTACCCTGTAGAACTGTAGTGTCCCTGAATGTTTCCAGCACTTCCTCTTTACTGGTGAGACCAATTTCAACAGCACCCAATGTACACAATGTCTTAAACCTAATAGCTCCACTTAGGAATCTACTGCTTTCTTGCATTAACCCAAAATGATGAGTTCAATAACTATCTATAGTACAAACAGAATATTTGTTAAAACGATTTACAATTTCAAATGATGGATGAGAGAACAGAGGTAATATAGTTTGCAATATTCATGAAGAAGGAAGAGAGAAGCTAAAAATAAAAACTCACAGGAAGAGTGGAAGAGGAGCTGACAGAGATTGGCTATTGGTTGGAGAAAAGTTGGAAAGAAAATCCAAAAAAACAGATAAGAGAGAGGAAGAATATGAGCATAGAGAAAAAAATTAAAGTCATAAGAATCCAACAAAAATGCAAAACCCCATTCATATATCATTTTCCTCCACATACTGATGCATAAAAAACATCCTGTTCCAAATATGGTAGAGATTAGTGAATTAAATAAATAAAATAAATCTTGCTGGAAAGTCAAACTGTCTCTGTCAGTGTTCAACAGTTTCTCAGCCCTATCTCTGATGTTTCTCAGGACCACCAAACCCAGGTCAGCCCTTGCAAAACCAGTCTATATCCCACTGATCTAGGCTTCAGATACCTCAGTCTTGGTCATGCTTCAGTCTCAAGATCTCGATGCTGCTCCTACTTGCAGAGAGATCACCAGAGACACCGTCATGCAAAGGAGCAACCCTGAGATCCAGCAGCAAGACAAGGGCCACCAGCACTCTCAGCAGGAAGACCCAGGTTCCCCCACACTAGACCTGCAGGCCCCAGCTGGAGTCCCCAGAGAGAGCCTTTTGTGGTGGTAAACCTGCTAGCACCCAGGCCCCAGGCCCTGGTTGGTGTCCCAAAATGGGTATAGCCACGTGCAATAAAACCTGGAGTCTCACTGGAAGCAGTCCTTCAGGCCATGGTAGCAGCAGTAGTGGCAGTGGTTGTTGGCAGCAGGCAGCAGGTCTGCAGAAGTGGCATTTGCAATAGCAGCTGCAACTGCAGCTGTGGGGACAGCATCACCAGGCAATCTCTGGGGGTCAGCAGCAGTGTCAGCTTCAGTTGCATCCAGGGTAGCTGTTTCTTCTGTGGCAGCGGCACCCAGAAGGAATACCTCCAGGAGCTCTCAGGCTGTCAGCAGTGGGATCAGAGGCAGCAGCAATGGCGGCAGCAGCGGTGCAGGTGGAGGTTGATTAACAGGAGACTTCTGGTTCAGGGGCAATGACCTTGGAGGTAGCCTTGCAGTAGTGGTGCAAGCAGAGGTAATTGACAGGAGACTTCCTGTTCAGTGGCAGCGACCAAAAAGGTAGTTGCAATTCTCGTCTGACATAACTGGCAGTGCCCATAGAACAGACCTTCAGGCATGGTAGCGGCTTCTGTGGCAGCCTGTATCTTTTTCTAGGCTTGTTAAGTTTTATGTCATGATAGCTTTGAGTAAGACTCCTACCCCTTTGGTATTCTCAAGACCACGTTGCTCTGTGCTACCTGCTGCTGAGGTGGTTTTGTGGCCTTAAGACTCTGCAACTGGCCTCGGGGGATGCTGGCCAGGATGTAAATACATTTTATAGGCATTTGGGTTTTCACTTGGCAACTAGGAAGGTTAGGGTTCATAACTGCAGTAACTGTCCTAGAAATAAGAATAAGACTTGCTCAGTGTTCTGTTTGGCCAGCGGGACACTGAGCTCCAAGGCCAGTCCTGTGCTCACTTTTCTGCCCTCTTCTGCAGTGGCTGTAATGCTACTCCTTATCACTGCCCAAGTTTGGCAGCAGTTGATGGAGGCAGTTATCTGGCCATCCAAGCTGATGCTGAGCTGGGTCATAACTGAGTCTCATGCTATAGGTTCTTGAACAGTCTGAGAAGTGTGCCAAGCTCACGTGTGCCTACATTAGGGAACATAATGGGAACACAATTCTGTCCCACTGGGATACAGATTTCTGCCTGATTCTGAGGCCAATCTAAAGGCTCCATCTGCTCCCTCTGACTTGTGACTACAGCCCTTTTGGCTCTACCTGGTTCTGGGTCTCACTATGGTGACCTGGCACTAAGGTCCATGATAAAGTGCCATGCTCTCTTTCCTGCCCTGTCCCCACTAGTGGGTGGAGTTTGTGTCTTCCCTTTGCTGCCTAAGTTTTGGAGAGTTGAAGTGAGGCTGTTCTGTGGCTAAGGAGGGTACAATCCAGTTCAATCTGCTGGTACTGGCCTTGGGCAGGGACAGTGTGGGCTCTGTCTGGTCCTAGGTTTCACCATGGCAAGTTGGGTCCTGTGTTTCCAATAAAAGATCTGGACTTAGTTTTCTCTTCCTCCCCGAGACAGAGACATTGTCTCCACGCTGTGCTATGTGGAATTTGGTGAGAGATGACATAGGCAGCCCTTTCCTTCCTGTCTTTCAAAATGTGTCTTTGAATACTATTAAACCAAAAACAGGCACTGAGGTTTCTTGCCTGGCTTCCCTGGCTCTTGTAAAGGTGGGTCGGTACATGAAGAGCTATTCCAATTGGCATCTGTGAAGAGATGTTCACTGGGGGATCATTTAATCACAATCTCTCAGACTATCTGTCTCTGACAATAGACCTTCTAACAGGGAAGAAATTCATATTTCACTGCAGTTTTCATTTGCATTTCCCTGATGTTTTCTTATGTTGTGGACTTTTTCATATACTGTCAGCCATTTGTATATTCCCCATAAATATGTACACTTACATCAAGTAAGAATAAAAATATAAATGTAAATTCCTTTTTTTTTTTCTATATCATGAAAGATGAGCAAGGTACTAATTTTATCTGTTTTCATGTGTTGGTACATTAGGGTTCAAATCATTCGCTTTTTAGGCAACATTCAGCATCACCATCCACACTACTTGTATACAGTATATGTGCCATCTCTATTGAAAAGCTTTCTTTAATCAATATCACTAGCTTTTGAATTAAGTAGACATGAGTTCCAGGCCACAGTTTTACAGGATGGGCTCCTCCCACTCTGTAATATAGGTGGAGATGATAGTATATATCACTCTGGGAGTCATATAAATTAGGTAAAATATGCTAATGCTCAATATATCTCTTGGAACATAGCATGTCCATGGGCTAATGTTCTAAATATTTTTTTTACAAATTTACCTATGCTGGAAACAGTTTATCCCACATATTTGTGTGTTTCCTCTCTTGTGTTCTCTGGTTTTTAATCATTCTGTTGGTTCCAGTGTTCTCCTATTTGCAAGGCCATTCCTAAGAATCTAGTACAACAATATGCCCTCTCTTCTCTATTATTGTTTTTCCACTTAACCTGTTATTCTTTTCCATAGTTCTCAAACCATCTGATATATAATTATTTGATTATCTCTTGTCTGTTTTTTTACACTCTAGAATGGAGCAACACCTCTGAATATCTTCAGTGGTTAGACCATGGTAGGCAAATGTTAAACATTTGTTAAATTAATTAATCATTGAATGCATGAATAAATATTTTCAATGTGTATTATAAGCCACAAATCAAGAAATTATTTTATTAATGTATGTAATATATATTTATATTAGAGTATATGAACTATTTGAGGTTTATTTTTTAGTTTTTAAAACAAATAATGTATATATATATATATATATATATATTATGAAAATGTTTTTGTGCTCATTTCTGAACAATTGAAATTTTGTTTTTCTTTTAAATACAGTAGTTCTTTTAAAAGATCATGTGACATTTTGATATGACTATTAGGGAATGGAAAATAATTTATGTTCTATCTTTGTACTATATAAGAATTTATGACATCATTTTATTGTTTAGCCTTATTTATTTTTCCACCATTTCCCACTTCACCTCAATATCCTCAACTGTTTATTTTAATTTCATTATAATTTTATGTGCTACCTAAATTTCACAACTGGGACACACATACACATAACCACCACACACACACATACACACACACACACACACACACACACACACGATAGCATCAAAGCATCATAGAGTAAAAGCATATATGCCTTGTCTATCATTTGTAATTTATAAATCTGTTGAAGTTGTATGACATTTTAATGAAGGATATATTTAGCTTAAACATATAGCTCATAATCAATCAGAGTTAACTCGGCAAGCATGTGAAGGAAGTGGAGGGAACTGTTTTGAAGTGTCTGGTTTACATCAAACCTGAAAGGACTCTGTCTTTTCTCCTACCCCTTTTTGTAGGACTTTATTTTTATTATTTTTATTTATGTATTTTTTTTTTTTTGGTACCAGGGATTGAACCCAGGGGCACTTAACCACTGAACCACACTCCCAGTCCTTTTGTATATTTTATTTAGAGACTGGATCTTGCTGAGTTGCTTAGGGCCTCACTAAGTTGCTGAGGCTGGCTTTGAACTCACGATCCTCTTGCCTCAGACTCCTGAGCCACTGGGATTACAGGTGTGTGCCACCACACCTGGCTATACTACTATACTTATTAATGGAACTATGATAAACCATTGGCATATCATCTTTGCCAATGTCTGAGCTTCTTAAAAATGGGACCATGTTTACTTAGTACCATTTTCAAATTACAGCTACCACAGTGATCCATTGTCTACTACACACTTTTAAATTGATTATCTTAAAATGAAAAATAGACAGTTTTTCAAATTATCTCAATTCTTTTATAATTCAGTGATTAAAAATGTTATTTTATAAAGTAGACCTTACAAATACAATAATAAAATGATGAAATAGAGCACACATTTTTCTATCAGAAAGCAAGCAATGGCTCTGATGTCATCCTGAATGTGACTCTACTTGGATACTTACTCACTCTGTTTCAAAGAGTAACTTTTCAGGAATTGAATTGGAAGATTCTGGCTAGTGAGAAGGTCATTTTAGAAATTTCTGTACACAAAGCAGGTTATGTGGTTATGTTCAAGGAAAGATATATGATGATAAAAATTTTCTGTAGAAATATTTTAAATAGATGTTTATTCTTTAAAAAGAACCAAACAAGATGAAAGGGGAGATTAAATTCAATAAATGTTCTCTGGGTTTTTTGTTGGGGGAACACCAGTAAATAAATCTAAATACACATCAATAATAATTATAAAAAGTTTAAATTATATCATCTTTATAAAAATGGGTAGCAATTTTTTTAAATGCTGTTGAAAACAAGAAGAAAGACCATATTGGTCCATTACAAAGTCTTCTGCATATTCACTTTCAACATTTCCAGTGACTATAAATTTTTTAGAATTTGCAATGAAATGCATGACAGTAAATGGATCTTTGCAGTTTTTGTTCTTCCTGTTTTCTAGGAAGAAAGAGAAGCACGGTGAAAATGCATAGATTTCTCATCAGACATGTTTCTTTTTCTATGCAGATCAGTTATTGGAAATGTAGATATCATATTTCATGATTTATTTATGGAATTCTTGCCTCCCATGCTTTTACTCAGTGCTACAATTGTTCAAATGGAAGTTTCCCTTATCAGCATGATTCCACCAAGAAATAAGTGAATTTCATGTAGGAAATAAAAGTAAATAGGCTGCATCCTATCATCATTTTCTGAGCTTGAATACTTACTTACACTATACCCTTGTTGAATGCCAAGCAGAAGTCTTAGTGGTTTGTGGAAATATTAATGTTTTCTAAGCATATTGGTCTCTAGCATATTCTTGCCTCCACCCTCTGGGAATATTTCAATGTGTTTTGTCTCGGGATCCCCATTCCTCTTCTCTCTTTACTCATTGAATTGAGTATCCACCTCCCATAGAGTTATCAAACTGCAATATGGGAAATGTAGAAGACATTTGGTCACCTACCACACAGGGAGGGCATGTTCTCTAGAGGATGACTTTGGAGTTTAAGCTTTTCACAAGAGTTATTATTAACATTATGGAAGTGAGTTTATTCATTCAATTCATTCTCAAGCTGGTAATTGTTGTGCATTTATGAACTGTCAGGTTCTAAATTAGGTAGGGTAGGACGTAAAGAACTGAACTCTGGTAACTCAGTGGCTCCCTCCCATATAATTTGTAGATGTCTTTCTTCATGTTAAGTCTCATTTTTGTCACCCATGTTTAGTTTCCATCAAATATTAATGTTTCACATACATAGTCACATATGTACAAAATGGATCATTAAAATGCCGATCATAGATTTTTACGATATGTATAAAGATCCCCGAGGAAGTTAAAAAATCTCCATATAAATTTTACAATTCTCCTTAAAAAAATGAATTCTCTACCCTCATTATTAGATTAAATTGATCTTCTCCTCCCCTCCCCGCCCGCCCCCCCAGCACTGAAGGGATGAGCACAGAGTAGCTTTAATATCTATTAGTTTACAGGTATCTACAACAAAAGCTAATTGTTTTAACTTGCATTCATTCACACACTGCTCTCATAAGACATGATTGGTGCTTATGTGTTGACCATTCTTCTGAGAATGCCAAGCCTTTCTATCTCTACAGGCACATTTATCTTAGACATAACCTTCTAAAGCTTGCAGTTTCTAATATCCTAATTTTGGATGGCCGAAGAGATTGAAATAGAGAAGTGTTAAGTAAACTGCTTTAGGCTACAGAGCAAGCAGTGTGTCCAGGTGCAAAAGCCTCTTCTCCTGCTCCATCCTCTGCATGTTCAGTTATCCACCAAGAAAGGGTGGTCTGCAGTGCTTTTGACAACCAGTCTAACCTGCTGAGATGTGAAGACACTCTCCCTTCTTCTTCACAGAAGCAGCCTCCGTTTTAAACCCTTCTTATTTAGTATCAGTCACAACGGATGCATAGAATATCATAGGATATTCTAAGATGCTTCAGTTTTCTCTGAGTACAATCTCAAGAAGGGAGTCTCTTTTTCTTAACTCAGCCCTATCTTAAATTTTTTATTTCCTTTACAATATTTTCATAGATCATTGCCAGGGTATTTATATTAAGGTTCATTTGTATTTACATTTTAATTCCAATTAAGTTATTGTCAAAGCTTATTTAGAATTATGCTATTAATTTCAAAACTTGAATTATATTCTTGAGATTTTAGCATAATTCTACCATATTCAGATAATATTCTAAATATTATTTTATTTCTTTGGCATTTATATGAATTACTATTGCCCCAGCATCTTTTATTGAAAATACTGTCCTTAGTATTACCTTGGCAACATTTTTTAATCCATAGACCACATACATGTAGATCTATTTCTGCTCTCTATTTTTAGTATCATTGATCTATATACCAATACTATGGTGATATTGCATAATTATAAATTTTAAAATTAGATTGTGTGATTTTTCCAACTTTGTTTTTGTCTCAGAATTTGTTCTTATCCTTCAACAACCTTTTCTTTTACCTAGCAATTTCTACAAAGAAGATCACTAATATTTTGATTGCAATAATATTGGCTGTAAAGATCAATCTGGGGAGAATTGACATCTCAATCCTGAGCCTTTTGATCCAGGATTTGGTATCTCATTTGTTTTATTTAGGTGTTTCAGCAAATTTTGCAGTTTTTATTGTAAACAGGAACATTATTACTTAATGTACCCTCATATTTTCCATTCTTTTTCTACTATTCAGTGTCAATTTTTTTTTCAAATTTTCTAAATTTTTTGCTAACATATAGGAATATTACTGATGTTTAAAAAATATTTTAATTGACATAATAATCATTCATAAATACAGGGAACCATGTGACATTCTAATACATTGTAATTTAGCTTTATGATTATAGTTTTGATACTTGGATTACTTAAAGGGTGAAGCTTATCTTCTAAGTATCTGGGAATTTTCCACATATATTTTCTGAATACAAATTCTACTTTAACACCACTTTATTTCAAAGTACACATTACATAATTTCAATTATTTTAAAATATATCAAGACATATTTTATAGTTCAGCATACATAAAGAACAGAGTTTGAAAAATTCTTCTATTGATGATTAAGTGTTCATATATCAAAGAAGATATTCAAACTTTAAAATATATGCACCTAAAAACATGGCCTCAAAATACACAAAACAGTAGAATTTCAATGAGATGTAAATGTACAATCATGGAAGCTTTTACTATATATTTTTATAACTAATAGGAGATTGCATCATATATATTTTTGAAGTTTCAATTCAGAACTTATAACATAGCTTAATTGAACTCTTCATGTTTTGTACAAATTTAGCATAAAGTTTTTCTTAGTCCTTGTTAATATTGTCTCTTTCTCTTGAGCACCCTCCCTAATATTTTTTGCATGCCCATTCTGGTTTAGTTCAAATACTCTAACCTCTAAAGAAGCTTCTCTGTCCTTCTTCCAATATTGAATAGTTAATATTTATTGAATTTTGATTCTGTGGAAGGCACTGGACCATTTATACAAAGTATATAACAACCTAATAAAATTTTAAAACAAAACCATGAAATAGCATTGTATGCCTATGAAGGTGAGATTTATGTAGGTTGAATAATTTGCTGTGTCTGAACATTTGGTGAATGACAAAGGGAGAGTTGTTAGTTCCTACTCCAAAGCACACGTCTTAGATTCTTGTCTAAACTGAAGTATAACTTTTGTGACCTCTGTTGGTGTGAACCACTTTAACAGTATGTAGCAGGATCTAATTAGGCCTCTAGGTATGTGGAACAATTAACCAGGATATTAACATTGATCATATCCCCTCTGGAAAAGGACAAAAGCCAAAAGCACATTTTGTAGAAGCTAGAATTATACTTTTCATATTTCACTTTATATCTTTTTATATTATACTTTTTCCTCTTTATACACACACACACACACACACACATACACACACACCTGTATATATATATATATATATATATATATATATGTATATATATATTCTCTCAGAGAATATATATGTGTGTATCTATCTATCTATCTATCTACCTACCTACTATCTATCTATATGGGTGTATGTAACATTTTAATGAGTGTATTTGAACTACAGCCCTGATATATATTATTGGACAAGGTACTTTTTGGGTTCAGTACATGGTATTTGATATTCTTCTTACCATCTTGGGAAAAATTGACTGTCTACATAATGGTGGAGAAATTCAATCTCACATGAAGCATATTTTTTTTGAGAACATGCAGTCTCACTCTACAGGGAAGGCAGGTGTTCTCAGCAGGAACCTGGGGCCTTCACACTAAGAATTCCTCTGAGGCTCAAGATGCTACAGACACATTTTCTCCCCCATAGGCTCTTGGGATTGGTTTATTCAGATACAAGTTATTAGAGAAAATAGCTATACAAGCTGCTCTTAGCTACAGTTATGTTGAGAGCATAATAGATATATTTACTTACTAAGGACAAAACAGGTTCCACAAAATACTGTTTTCTTGGCCTTAAAATGCCTTGAGCAGTAGCATAGATGAGAAAAGGAATCAACTAACAAATTAACTAAATTCTGCTTCAAAGCTATGGTTCAAATCAGCATTTAATAAACACTTTCTTTCTTTTTTTTTTCTAAAAGCAACTCATTGATTTTTTTTTTCTGAATGAGATTAAGTATTCAGTTTAAGAGAATAAAAGCTAAGCCAGCAAATAAGAAACCTATTTTTACCCATTTTATATTACTATATAAACTATGTAACAAAAATTCTATTGGAAATCAAAACAGTTTTAAGAAATCAACCACAACTACCCTGTTTTATTTTCTTGTAACTTTCTCATAATTGTAAGATTTAAAGAGCAAAGCAAGAGTATTTAGTGTTTATCTTTCTTAAATATTTTTGCTGTGTGAGGAGAAAACTAAATTATATTGAACCCTAACTAAAATGCATATAACCATACCCCACGCCATGCAGTGTTTCCTGTGAAGTAATTTTCTAAGTATAAATTAGGTATTATTATCTGCACTTACTTGAATAAGACTGAAGCAAAGAGAGAGAAGACAGTTTCATATATACCTCCGAATCATCAAGTAACGAAACCAGGATTCACATGGAGGCCTTACTAACTCTCTAAACATTTCTTATTTCAGTTGCCCCATTGCTAATTTCTGCTGGGCATAAAGAAACAATGAAGTTCGCCCTTGAGTTTGTTACATGTCAGAAATTTATACTCAACTCAGCAGAGGTCTTTCCCAGATGCCCCAGGCTCCCCTTGGAAAGTAATGAAACTTCCAAATTGACAGATTAGCTTTCCATTAGAGTGATAATTACCTGTTGCAGTATCTGCCATTCTTAAGTATCTCAGTGTTGATTAGCACATTATTATTATCTTTCTTCCTGTAGGATGGATTTTGAGTGGATCCTTGCCAAGTCTCAATAGGTATGATGGCAGGTTTTTCAAGTTTATTCCAGACATTTATTCTGTGAGCCTGGCCATGTTTGTATTTCCTCTGTACTTGGCTTCTAAACTGTAACTAAATTAGCATTATAATAATATCTACCTTAAAGTATCCTTGTAAGAATTTAATGAATTTATGAAAAAAAAAAAACCTTCGAGAACAGTGCTTTGCATACTGTTAAGTCAAATATTTGCTCCAGTTGTTATAATTATAAGTATTCAGAACAAAAAGAAAATCTAGACAAATGGACCTGTTGAAAGCTTTCTAATTAGTTTGTCCAGAATATGTAAGAAAATTCCATAGGCATTATTTACGTCAACACCAGATATAAAGTTAAAAAGAAAAACAAATTCTCTTTAAACTTTAACAACATTATTCTATTTAATTGTCAGAAATGTTTAAGAAAACAATCCTGTTACTTTCAACAATTTTGGTATTATAGCAATTTTTTAAAAGTTTCATCTAAAGCATAGAAATTATCCATTATTTACACATTGTTACTAAATTAGCTAATTGGCCATGGCTTGTAATTAAACCTGAGATGGGTATTAAATTATTCATGCTGTAAATAAATTAATGCTAAGAGAATTTTGTTTTCATTTTTACAATTTTTAATTTTTACTCCTTTATTCCATAAGTTAACACATTTTTATTTCTATTGGGCCATAAGGTTTCATAGATGGACATTATGAACCCATTAAAAAAGGCATGACTAATTAGAGTTTACTCTACCTTGTCTTGAAAATCTTTTTCTGAGTCCTTTTTTAAGATTTTTAATTTTACCTGACAGTCTAATTTAGCATGTATTTTCAAAGTGTAAATTCAACGTAATGGGCCTTTCTAATCAATGCATCAAAATGTACACACCCAGATCAACTGTGTGTATCAAAAATGTGATTATGAACATTTCTATGAAGTATACCCAAATTCAAGACTGGTGTCAGATGTAATGCAACTAATAATACAGCATAGGTAGTAGATGCTGTGGGCACAGAGCATGTCTTCAAGTATCTATCAGTTGGTACTGTCATCCCTGTGCCCTTATAGCCTGTATGTGCATGTGAACATACACGCGCACACACACACACACACACTTTGGCACTGTAAACATATTACATAAAAGGTGATAACAGAAATTGGTTCACTAAATGTTAGATGACCTCTTTCTTAACATCCCCTCACACTAACAGTTTTTCTGAATGGAAAGATCATAATTCCATTCTTTTGCCCAACCAATAGTTCACAAAGAAATTGGTTGTCAAGTACAAAAGGACAATGCACAAAAGGGCAGTGGCCCTGAGTCCTGGAGGCCATCAGGGGTGTTCCCAGGGCACAGCAGAACTGCTTCTGGAACACCAGAGGATTCCTCATGAAGCACGTACCTAGATGCTCGCTGTCCTGGGGGGAGTTTGAGGACACTGTCAAGTTATTTCCAGGATCATGGGTTTCACAGACTAGTGCTGCCTGCAGTTCTTATTGACACTCTTGAAGATTCCAGAGAGTTAGAAGTAATTTTTTAAAAATCCTAAAACCTTACCAGTAAATACTTTCCATGGAAACCTGTTCAGAAAATTTGGGGACTTCTGTCCATCAGCATTTTTGTTTTTGAAGTACACTTACACATATTTACTGAATTCTAATGAAAACACTAAGCTGTATTAAACACATGACATCAAATAGGTTCCTCCGAGGGATGGCAGTTTAATAAAAAGAGACAAATCCATAAAAAAAATTCATGCAATACAGCTTTCAATGCCATAGTCAGCGCTGGTGCCGGTTGGAATAAGACAAAAAAAGGAGGAATTGATGAATTCTAGGAGAACAAGAAAAGGCTCAGTAGCAGAAGGGGTTCCAGTAAATACACTGGTGATGTGAGTAGGTATCATGCGTCAGGAATGGAAGCAGAGAGAAGGGTGTTGTGGTGAGGATGCTATCAGGAAACATTTTAGAGTATTTTAAATTTTTCCTTTCTTCAACAAAATTAATATCCATACTAATAAAAAACTCAAGCCTGAATCTTTATGTTTCTTTCAAATAGATAATAGGCATCAACTTAACTTTCAATTTATTAATGCACTGTGAGCACTGTACTTTTTGAACTCCTGGACTTGCTACTTTTATCCCAAGTACAACCAATATTAAGAAAACGGTAGCATCTCCAGGGGATACTACTGTAATTAAATAACTGCAGAGTATATTCCGATCTCGTTCAAATAGCTAGAGTCCCTTTGGGGAAGTTTCTGTATAAATAGAAATGATGGTCACCTTTATCAGGGTTGGAGGCTGGCTGACGGGCATACATTGTGCTTGTGGAAGGAACACTAGGTACTGGTACTTCATTGAGGACTTTTGCATTGTTTTCCAGGAATATAAACCTGTAGTTTTTTTTTTACAGTGTCTTTGACTTTGGTATGAGGGTAGCACTGAACTCATAAAATGACTTTGGAAGTTTCCTTTCTTATGTTTTCTTGAATGGCTTGACAATGATTGGTATCAGTTCTTTAAATGTTCAGTAGAATTCACTTATGAAGCAATCAGACTGTGGAGTTTGTTTAATGGGGGTCTTTTCATTACTGATTACATCTCCTTACTCTTTATTAGTTTGTTCATATTTCTTATTTTTTCATGATTCCATCTTGGTAGATTATGTGTTTTCTAGACATTTATCCTTTATTTTTTTGCCCTGTATCTACCTTGTTGGCATATGATTGTTCTAGTGTTCTCATATAATCCTTTGTGCTTCTGTATTATCAGAAGTAAGTTATCCTCTTTCTGATTGATTTATTTGATGTCTCTATCTTTTTTTTTGTCTACCTAGAAACTTGTCAATTTTGTTTAGCTTTTCAAAGAAAAAAATACTCTTAGATTTTTTGATCATTTTTTAATTATTTTTCAGCCTCTATTTCATTTATTTCTTCTCTAATTTTTTTTTTTTTTTTTAATTCTCTCTTCTTCTAACTTTGGTTTAGTATCTTATTTTTACAGTTCCTTCAGGTGCAAAATTAGTTGCTTATTTGGGTCTTCCTACTTTTTCCAAGTAGGTATTTTATACTATAAACTTTGCTCTAACTGCATAACTTTTGCCATATTGTTTTCCATTTTTATTTTATTTAAGATATTGTTTAGTTTTTCTACAGTTTCTTCTTTGATCCACTTGTTGTTCAAGAGAAAGTTTTTAATTTCCACAAAACTGCAAATTTTCTGTGATTCTTCCTGTTATTGATTCCTAGTTTCATACCATTTTGGTCTGAAAAAGATACACAATGATTTCAAACTTCTGAAATTTGTTGTGGGATGTTTTGTATCCTAACATATGATCTGTCCTGAAGAATGTTCCAGTACATGTGTGTGTGAGACAAATATGAATCCCACTGCTGTTATATGTTCACTCCACTTTGTCTATTGTTCAAGTCCAATGTTTCCCTATGGATTTTCTGTCCCCATTGACATATGTGTTATTAAAAGTAGGGTTTTATATTTTTTTAATTTATTTTTTATTCTAAGTTGTTAGAAATGACAGCAGAATGTATTACATTTCATATTATACTTGTAGAGTACATTTTTACATATCTTGTTGTATACAAAGTATATTCACACCATTCGTGACTTCATACATGTAACTTAGGGTAATGATATCCATCTCATTCTACCATCTTTTTTTTTTTTTTCTTCACCCTTTTGCCCCCTTCCTTCCCCTCCCTCCCCATTGGCCATTCAATGCACCTCCCCTGCCCTGTCTTTGTGTTGTAGCCTATGTCTCCTTTCAGATCTCTAAATATTTGCTTTATGTATTTGGGGGGGCCCAGTGTCAGGTATATTTATGTTTGCAAGTGTTCCATCCTTTCCATGAATTAACCCTTCTTGCATCTCCTTATCGGGTTTGACCTAAAGTCTGTTTTGTTTGAAATGAGTATGGCTAGTCCTGCTTTCTTTTAGTTTCCATTTGCATGGTATATCTTCTTCCATTCCTTCTTTTGCAGTCTGAATATCCTTTAAGGTGAAACAAATCTCTTGTGGGAAGAGTATAGCTTCTTTTTTCTTTTAATCTATTCAACCACTTTTTTTCTTTTGACTGGAAAATTTAATTTGTTTTCAGTGAAATTAATTATTGACAGGTGAGGAGTTATTAGTGCCATTTTGCTCATGGTTTTCTGGTTATTTAGCAGATAAATTATTCCTTCCTTCCTTTGGGATTTCTTTCTTGCAAGAAGTGGTTGCTTTAAATCTTTTTTTTTTAATCTTTTATATATCAATTATAAGCACTCTCTTGGTGGTGACCCTGAGGCTTAAATAAATCATCTTACATCTAACAGACTGTTTTGAGCTGACAACCAATTTATTTTAATTGTATTCACAGATTCTATTCTACATCTCCTCACTCAACATATTATATTTTTGGTGTCACAATTTATGTCTTTTTTATAACTTGTATCCCCTAACAAGTTATTGTAGTCAAATTACATTTTAATTATTTTGTCTTTTAATCTTCATATTAGAGATATATTTGATTCACCCACTATTAGAGAGCCTGAATTTGGCAGTGTATTTGCTTTGCATACTGAAATGATATTGCTTAAGTGGTCTACTTTAACACAGAATAATGGCAGGGTATAAAATCAATTGAATTCTTTTTGTGTGTGAACCTCTAAAAAGCAAGAGTATTTTAAGATGAGGTTCCCAAAATTAGTGTGTGTGTTTGGGAGCACTGATTTGTAGAGGTGAGTTTTAGAAAAAAATAGTTTTTGAATTAATTGTTCAAGTCCCAAGGTAGTCTAATCACTATAGAAACAGATGAAATTACTATCAATAAATATTTTTATCAAGAATAAGATAAATATATGTATGGGTCAGAAACAGAATGGAGGTTCCCAGTGACAGAGGCACCTGGGACTTAGATGGAAAGGCAGACACAGGAAACTGGAAGATAGTTGTAGTGGGAGAAAGAGCATCTGTGTTCCCCTACATGTTTTGGAAAGCAAGATGTGGGCTCACTGGAGGGAGAAGCCTGGGTGAAGTCCCTGAGACAGAAAGAAAATATGAAGCAGAGAAGAAGGCACATTCTCTTTTTTTTTTTTTTTTTTTTTTTTTTTTTTTGGTACCAGGGATTGAACTCAGCGGCACTAGACCACTGGGCCACATCCCCAGCCCTTTTTTGTATTTTATTTAGAGACAGGGTCTCACTGAGTTGCTAAGTGCCTCGCCATTGCTGAGGCTGGCTTTGAACTCGCGATCCTCCTGCCTCAGCCTCCCAAAGTGCTGGGATTACAGGCGTGCGCCACCGTGCCCGGCACATTCTCTTGTTTTTGAGTGGAAAGTTCTACAGATGTTTATTGTGTTTATTTGATGTATATTATGTTATATATAGAAATACTATGTTAACCTTACTGTATTATTTTTGGTTTTCTTCATTTTTCCCCATGGTGTTCAGTTATCATCTATAGTCAATTATTTGGGGTAAACCAATTTTGACCTTTTATCTTATAATGGAAAATAAATTACACACACATTATATTTCAATATGGTATATGGCCAATTATATATTATTGTATGAAATATTACTTTCAATATCTTTTGAATTCAGTTAAGGGAAGACAGGAGAAAACTAAGTGTTTAGACTTTTATGGCATATTACTGCTACCAGCACATGTGCGTGTGTGTGTGTGTGTGTGTTGAATTACTACCTGGGGACATTTGCTTTCAGTCTGAGGAAATTCCAGTTGTATTTCTTATAAGACAAGTCTCATAGCAACACATTTTTTGCTTTCATTTTGAAAGATAGCTTGACAAGATACAGTATTCGTTAAGTGTGTGTGTGTGTGTGTGTATTCAAGCACTCTAAATACATTATGCCAATACCTTTTGTGACTCCTTTTTCTCCTGTTGCTTCTTCTCACCTTTGACTTTCAGCCTTCATGATTTGTCCCTTTGTGAACCTCTGTGTGTTTATTGTTCTTGGGTCTGGTTGAGTTTCCTGGAAATGTAGGTGAATACTTTTCCAGTAAATTGAAAAGTTTTCAACCATTATATCTACATGTATTTTTCTTTTTTCTCGTGTGCTCTCTTTCACATTCTTTTGGCACTCTCTTTTTTTCATCTCTCTTTGATTGGTGCACATAATAATGTCCAAAATTTCTCTGAGGATCTCCTCACTTTTTTTTCTTCCTTTCTTCTCTCTGTTCCTTGGATGATACAATCTCTACCAGTCTGTAATTGTGTTTACTGCTTATTTCTCTTGGTTCTACATCTATCACCTTATAGAAAACCTCATTATATGCCAGGTATGTAATAGTTACTTAGCAAACAGCAACAGTTTGGCCTCATATTACATTGGATGATGTACTTGAGAGACCTTAGTTCACATTCTGTCTCTAGATTGTCTCTACCTAATTAATTTGTACTATAGGGATTTGACTGCTCTCTGCTCAGAACAGTTATTTTTTCTTAACATGGAAATTGTAAATAATATCTATCCTGGCATTAGGAAATTAAGTAGCTTATATATTTCAATAGCACCAGAAAAAAATATAATACTAATTATTCAAATATAATGAATTTTGTTAAATTCTTCACATCTTTGTCAAGTACATAATTTGGCCCCTAAATAATTTATTTAAAATTATATGAGCAAAAGTGTATAAGAAAATAACTCTACTGAAGGGCATCTAGGTTGGTTCCACAGTTTAGCTATTCTGAATTGTGCTGCTATAAACATTGATGTGGATGTGTCCCTGTAGTATGCTGTTTTTAAGTCCTTTGGGTATAGACCGTGGAGTGGAATAGCTGGGTCATAAGGTGGTTGCATTCCCAGTTTTCCAAGGAATCTCCATACTGCTTTCTATATTGACTGTAAAATTGAGTCAGTCACTCATTAATTTCAGGACATATATTTATCCAAATGAGTACTGTCTCCTTGACAAACATTTGTTAAATGACTATTATGTTCTAGACAATATATACATAAAGTCACTTGAGAATACAGAAATAATAAAATAAGATTCCCCTATGATAAGGACAAAGTCTCAGGGGCAGAAAAATGCAATAATTATAATTAAATGTAATAATATGCACATAGAACTTCAGGAGTATTCCTGGAATATAGTGATATGAATCTAATTTTATTGATGTTGTTTTACTTAAAAACTTTTTCAAACTGAAAAAAAAAAAAAAAAAAAAGAAAAGAAAACAGCTCTGATGGGATATTTCCCCAACATTTCTGGGTTAACAATTTTAAGGAATAATTTAAAAAGTGAAGTTGATTCATAAAAATAGAGCCAAGATATAAATGATTTTAGAAATAAAGTAGAAGGGAAATTCTAAAACAGAAATGGTTTAAACATTTTGAAATGTAAACATGTAATTGTTTTCATGAAAGATATAATTTATGGCTTATTATTCAGAAAATTATTTAAATTAACATCAGTACTTTACAATGGTTAAAATTTCATAATAATGCAAAGATACTGATATTAGGTTGCTAGTGATAGTGAAACAGAGAAAGCCAAACTTTTCAAACTTTTTCAAGAAGGCTGTATAACAGATTTCTGAAATTCAGATTTCTGTCAATCACTATATTGGTCTCCTTATGAGCTATAAGAAAAACTTTAAACTATAGTGTGAATTGTCTCTTCCATATTTCAGGTGTTGCCATGAGACAGTATTAAGAGGTGAGTATTAAGAGACTTTTAAGAGGTGACTAGATGTGAGATCTTCTCTCTAACTTAGTGGAACTGAGATTCTTCTCAGAGGTTTCAAGCAGCTTTTGGGAAGCTTGTTCTTCTACCCACTGTCATGCAAAGACATAGCAAATTATTCGTCACCAGCTCAAATAAAGGTGCCCTGATGTTGGACTCCCCAACCTTCAGAACTGTGAGAAAATGTTCTGCTCTTTAGAGTTACCCAGCCTCAGGTATCTTATTATAATATCACAGACTAAGACAATGGGTGAAATTCAAACTGTGCTCAGAAAAATAGCATTTCATAAATTTGGTAAAAAGGTCCAGGTCAAGGACCAAACTGGGATGACTTCTTGGGATGCTGTGCTCTCTTTTAAGCCAACCTCAAATTTTAATGCCTAATTTTTTTATACTGAGAAATAATAAAAAAATTATTTAAAAAAGAAGGAAAATGCATTATTTAAAATGCATTTATGAAATTATCTTAATGCATACATTTGTAAGCTACTGGACTAGGTGAATTCTCAATCCCTTTGGCTTTTTTGTTTATATTTCAATGATGTTTTGAATTAGAAAACAGGTAAGTGGAAAAATAGTTCTTCGTCCTTAGTTCTTCTGTACTTTCTGGGAAATTTTTGTCAATTTGGTTAAAGTTTTACCTGTTTCGTTTTCAACTTTGATGAGCATATAGTCCTTTGGATGATTTTTTTTTTTTATCCTCTGAAGAGTGGAGGATTCCTTCCTGGAAGAAATGGCTTTTCTCTAAGGAGGATGTCTGGGTTATTGCTGTAAAAAACCTCATTCTGAACTCTTTATCATAAAAAAGAGATTTTAACCCGGCTTCACCTTTTCTAGCAGAAGGACACAAGTGCCAGATGCAATGCACATTTATTCTGTCATTCTTCTTCCTGGTCCTTCCAGGCCTGACAGCCGGGTGGCATGAAATATTTCTGGCCAGCCAGAAATATAAAGGCCATAAAGAAACAGCACACACTGCACTCATTTCCCATAAAACAGGACCATTTTATTACTTTTGATTTATAATAAAAATGACAATTGCATATATTTCTTCATGTGTGTGCAGAATCAAACACAAAGCATAAAAATCCCCAAACAATTCAGGACCCACCAATTAGGCTTAAATTTGAACAGTACCCCATGATTTAAAAAGTTTAAAAAGTTAGAAACATTCTTGATGAGGTTTCTTTCTCACATAGACACACAAACATACACACAAACTCTTTCTCTCACAGACATACGTAAAATTTACCAAAAAATATCAATTTAATTACCACAGCTTAGGGAAACTTCTGTCATTCTGTCAGATAAATGTTACATCTAAAATTATTTGTCATGAAGGTAAATTATTTTTAGAATATGTTATCACATACCTTATTTTTAATACAGTGCAATAGGGTAGTCTTTCTTTTTTTGTAATTTTATTAATAGAAAGATCTATTTTTTTTTTCCCCTAGGATAGTCTTTTCAAACATATAGATGAAACTGTATATATAAGTGGATTTTTGCATATAGATTTGTTGACTATTCAAAAAATATCCAGGAACCTGGCATCAAAGATTCCTTAAAAAAAGATAGGAAAAAATAAATAAAAGAAGATAGATAGAAATAAATGCATGTTGAGCACTACCTCAATGCCAAAAGCCACTTCATATTCAGCATCTCATGGAAGTTACAAATTGTTTTAGAAATGACATTCAAAGCTGGGAGCAATGGTATGAATGGTATGTACCTGTAATTGCAGCTACTTAGGAGGCTGAGGCAGAAACATCTAAGTTTGAGGATAAACATGGGAACTTAGTGAGACCCTGTGTCAGAATAAAAAGCAAAAGTGTTGGAGGTATAGCACAGTGGTAGAGCACCCCTGAATTCAATCCCCTGTATGCTTACAAAAAAAGACAAAGAGAGGGAGAAAGAAGAAACAAGATTCAACAGGACAATTAATCCAGTAACATAAGGAGCATGTGACCCAGATGTGACTCAACTGATATGTTTTTTTGTCATATTTCCCCATTTCACAAACTCCATTGTAAATCAAGAGCTAATAAAGGTGAATCCACAGATCATGCCTCTTAAGAAGTCAGTACTGATAGATAGCTTACCCTCCCCCGCCCTCAGAGTTCTCCACATCCTGAGAGAAGCAACCTTGTTTCATTCTCGGCAGGATGTTTCTTCCCCGGGCAGGATGTTTTTTCCCCCAGGCAGGATGTTTCTTCCCCAGGCAGGATGTTTCTTTTCCCCAGGCAAGAGCCAATAGGCTTAAAGGACACCCTGTTCTAGCCAATGGTGTTTGGGGTTGCTCTAGTGCACCCCCCACCAGAAATCCCTATATAAGGCCCTGTCTGAGAGACTCAGACAGACAGAGAGAGAGACACACGGACACAACATCGGATCGTCGCTGCTGAGAGGAGGAAGACAGATACATCGGCTCGTCGCTGCAGAGAGGAGGAAGCCACTGCAACAGCTCCAGACCCATCGCCTCCAGCTCGACGGCAGCTGCCCCAGCTAACAGCTCCAGACCCATCGCCTCCAGCCGACGGCAGCTGCCCCAGCCAACAGCTCCAGACCCATCGCCTTCAGCCGACGGCAGCTGCCCCAGCCAACAGCTCCAGACCCATCGCCTCCAGCCGACGGCAGCTGCTCCAGCCAACAGCTCCAGACTGACCACCTTCAGCCCGACGGCCGCTCCTAGCTGACAGCTCCAGCCTCCAGCCAGACAGCAGCTGCTTTAGCTGACAGCTCCAGAGATCCCAGCTGGTGCAACCAAGCACCCACCTTCTGTCCAGAGCTTGCACACTCCCCTCTCCCTGACTCCCTTCTCCCACCAGAGCTTGCACACTCCCTTCTCCCTGACTCCCCTCTCCCACCTCTTCGACCTTCGACCAGAGCACCTCTTCTCCGGTTTTCGCTACCAGCCACGAAGGCTGTTGAATAAATCTTTTGGCTGCACGGCTGTCCCCGGTGTGATGCTTTGCCCTTCAAGTACAATATCATCATAAAGCATCTGGGCTCTCTAATTAGCAGCAGAATGAAATTGGTGGAGATAAATTCTCTGTGCCTCACCAGCCTCATCTGTGAAATGGGGATAAGTGTCACATAGAATGTTTCATATTCTGAAATATGAACTCCTGCAGCATATTCTAATAATACCATTATTTCTCTGATTCTTATAATCTGGGACTTTCTCCTCTTACTCTGTGATTGCATGCTAGTATTTTCCCAACAATTACTTTCTTTTCATATTTCTATACAAAAGACAATGCAAGTATGTTAGCAGATAAGGTTAAAATGAGTGTGTTGCTTGTTTTCCTTTCACTGAAATCTTAATTCTCCTGCTACACAAAGTGAAGGAAGCTGCTGCTGCTCCCACGGTGTTGGTCTATAGACCTGTGCATCCATGGTAAATTCAGCTGATGGTTCCTGACTTGCAAGAGCCCTGATTTGAGAGATGGCTAAGATTGCGGTTAGCTGTGGGCCATGGAGATGTTTGGGCATTGCCGTCTTCTGTGGTCTCACAGAACTTGGCCCCAGATCTCGCGGAACTTGGCCCAAGAACTCATGAGAGTTGAGCCGAGATTGGAGCGGGTCGGCGCCATTTGGTTGTTGGTTGTTTGGTGGTGTGTGTGGTGCCTGTTAGAGTTGTTGTCAGAGCCAGAGAGAGAATTTAGCAAAATAAAAAGCCTGTTTGTTTCCAGTCTGCCTCTGAACTTGTTCCCGCAGCGTAGTTGCTCCAAGCGGCAATTGCTTCAGGCAGCTACAGGTGGCAGCCCGTACAGGGAATTTGGAGCGTACAGGTAAGAACTGAAAGTTCTCTAAAGATGGGTTTGAATATAACTAAATCCCAAGGGATAGAGGCTATGGAAAGAATCCTTGATATACTTGACTCCCTTGTCAGTGAGGAGGATTTAGAAAAAAATGAAAGTGATCAAGAAAGCATAGCTTCCACTGGGTCAACTAAGACCAGTAAAGAGAGTATTATAAGAGTTCCAAAAATGACAAAAATCCAAGCTGTTAGAGCTATTCGGAAGTTATTTGAGATAGCTGAAGAATACTTGCTCTTCATGGAACCTGGGACTCAGGATATTGCTGTCAGTGAAATTAGCAGTAGTGAGGAATCTAGTAAAAGTGATCCTGAGAAAATGAGGAAAAAAAAAAAAAAAAACTAAAAAAGACCAAGAAAGAGGACCGTCAAGTAGAGGAACCACTTGTGTCCTCTACTCCCCCATGGGTGGAATCCATTACAGAAAATATGAAGGGTATTACTAGACATTTGCATACCCTAGAAACAGAAATAAAAAGTCTTTCTGAGCACTTATGCGCTCTTGAGGGTAACTCACAGATACATTGGGAATTGCCAGTATTTGAAAAGAAAAATGGACAGAGGGTCCACCAGTCAGTAGATTTCAAAACAATAAAAAATCTCAAAGAGGCAGTAATGGCATATGGACCCCAAGCTCCTTTCACGTTGAGTATGCTGAAGTCCCTTAACACCTTTAGCTTAACCCCCTCAGACTGGAAAAGTCTATGAAAAGCAGCATTAAGCTGGGGCAATACTTGGTTTGGTGATCACAATTTCAAGACCTTTGTATAGAAATCGCTAAAAGAAATGCAGCTGAAGAATTTGGAGACCATAATATAGAAATGCTCACAGGAGAAGGGCAATTCGCAGACTTATAGGCTCAAAAACATTATGACCCAGGTGTATATGCTCAGATAAATGCAGCTGTCTTAAAGGCATGGAAAACTTTACAAGGACCTGGGGATCTACAAGGTAGTTTGTCAAAAGTGATTCAAGGACCTAATGAGCCATATGCTGACTTTGCTGATCGACTTTTGAGAACTGAAGGTAGAGTGTTTGCAGATGTTGATCAAACTATGCCATTAGTTGTTCAATTAGCATATGAAAATGCTAATAAATACTGCCAGGAAGCCATCAGGCCATGGAGAAATAAAAAGGATCTTTCCGTATGTATACAATTATGTAAAGATATAAATGACGCCTTTGACACAGGAAATGTGATTGCAGCACCCATGAGAGGTGCTTCCCCTCAGAATTTCACAAGGGCTCAACCTAGACATCATAATCAATCAGGATATTCCAGGCAAAATTATCATAATCAATCAGGCTATTCTAGGCAAAATCCCAAAAGAGGAATAAGACCAAGCTCATACCGTGCCCCAGGCCACTGCCCCAGGTGTGAAAAGGGAAATCATTGGGCTAATAAATGCCATTCAAAATTTGACATCCATGGAAATACTTTGTTCAGGAATTCAAAAAATGGGGCACGGGGCCCAATGCCCTGGGGCCCACAAATGAATGGGGCATTGGAGGAGGAGTATCCTCAAGCATCCACTCAGATGCTTCTCTGACACAATCCCTACTACCCATCCACTCCCTCACCAGAGGAACAGGAGGAAATGCAGGATTAGACCTCTGTTCCACCACCCAAATATTGTTAACACCTGAAATGGGGGTTCAACTGATTCCCACAGGAGTCAGGGGACCTCTTCCCTCAGGGACTGTAGGAATTATTCTCGGGAGAAGTCCTGAAAGCTTATTAGGCTTGCAAGTGACCCCAGGTGTAATAAACTCAGACTACAAAGGGGAAATAAAAATAATGCTTAGCTCACCCCAAAGTATAAGTTCTGTTAATCAAGGAGATAGAATTGCTCAGTTGCTTCTCCTTCCCAATTTACATAATTCATTTAAAATGAGTATGCCTCAAAAAGGGAACAATAGAGGACTTTGTTCTACTGACTAGGAACCTATGGCTTCCTGGGTTCGGGATTGTTCAAGGAGGCCTATGTGTAAAATAAAAATCCAAGGAATAGAGATAGAAGGACTGATAGATACTGGAGCTGACTCTTCCATCATTAATCTATGGCAATGGCCCAAGCACTGGCCTCTGCTAAAAGCTTCAACCAGTTTAAGAGGCTTGGGATATAATAACCTCCCAGAGAAAAGTGCGGTAATTTTAAAATGGGAGGATGATGAAGGTCATAAAAGAACATTTCAGCCTTATGTTTTACCTAACCTACCGGTTACTTTATGGGGAAGAGATATTTCGCAACAAATGGGAGTACACCTTGCAACCATGCCTGCAAGTGTTAAATGTGAAAATCTACAGGGTAATCTTAACCCTAAAAGAAATCATTATCAAAAAGTACAGAGTAATCTTAACCCTACAAGTAATCATTATCATAAAGGAAAATTTTTTTTTTTTTTTTTTCGGGGCCACTGAAAAAATAATTTTGAAAATACGATGGCTTTCTGATAAGCCAGTGTGGGTCCCTCAGTGGCCCCTATCTAAAGAGAAATTACAAGTGGCCCACCTACTAGTTCAGGAACAACTAGAAGCAGGACATATAGAACCTTCCACCTCTCCCTGGAATTCCCCATATTTGTGATCAGGGAAATGGCGATTGTTACATGATCTTAGAGAAATTAATAAAACCATGCAAATCATGGGCCCTACTCAACCTGGACTTACTAATCCTGTAGCTATTCCAAAAATTTCCATCTAATTACTCTTGATATAAAGGATTGTTTCTTTTCCATTCCCCTACATCCTCTGGATGCCCCCAGGTTTGCTTTTTCAGTTCATTCTATCAATAATAATGGCCCTCATAAAAGATATCAATGGGAAGTGCTACCACAGGGAATGGCTAATAGCCCCACCATATGCCAAATATATGTGGACAAAGCAATCCAACCCATTAAAAATAAATATCCAAACCTCATGTGTTTACATTACATAAATGATGTTTTACTGGCCCACTCTAATCAAAAAATCTTATTTAATATATTCAGTGACATGGCAGAAAATTTTTAAAAAATATGGATTATATATAGCAGAAGAAAAAGTTCAAACCAGATCACCCATATTATATTTAGGATTTAAAATCATGGATACCTTTGTTAGACCCCCCAAAAATTTAATAAATAAAGAACATTTGACCACCCTCAATGATTTCCAAAAACTACTGGGAGACATTAATTGGCTTTGCCCTACACTAAACCTCACTACTGGCCAACTAAAACCTTATTTGACATCCTTCATGGGGAACCTGATCCATCTTCACCACAAACATTGACTCCTGATGCTAGGAAAGCTTTAAAGTTAGTAGAAAAAACCATCAAAGGAGCTCATTGTGATAGATTTGATTTAACTCAACTGCTGATGTTGATTATTATTTCTTCACAATATACACCCACAGGAGTATTTTGGCAACAAGGGCCTTTATTATGGATACATTTGCCCATCTCTCCTAAAAGTATAATTGAGTCTTATACCTCCATGGTGGCTAAACTTATTCTTCAAAAACTTAAGACTTCTACTAAAATATTTGGCATTCACCCTGCTACTATTATTACTCCCTATTCATCATCACAGATTGAATATTTATGCTTCAATGATAATGATTGGGCTATAGCTAAATGCTGTACTTCTGCAAATTTTGATAATCATCTTCCTAAGTCTCCTATATTATCTTTTTGTATTAATCATCCTATTATATTTCCACAGGTAATAAAAAATCAACCTATTCCTAAGGCATTACATATATTTACAGATGGGTCCTCAAATGGTACTGCTGCAGTAGTCACTAAAAAAGAAAATATGACTTACATAACTACACACAAATCAGCTCAATTAGTGGAACTGGAAGCTGTGGTAAGAGCTCTGGAAAATTTTAGAGAGCAGCCTATGAACATTTTTTCAGATAGCCACTATATTGTACATGCCATCCCAAAATTAGAGTTAGCAGGACCAATAGCACCTCATACTCCAGCCTTTAAATTGTTTTATCAAATACAAAAACTTTTGTGGGCAAGAAAAGAACCTCTATTCATAGGGCATATTAGAGCCCATACCAACTTGCCTGGTCCCTTCCATGAAGGTAATCAAAAGGCTGATGCTCTTACCCAAACAATCGTTATACTTTCAGCGCTCCAGCAAGCTACTTTATTTCACTCCCAGTTTCACATCAATAGCACCACCTTGCAGCATAGGTTTTAAATCACAAAGGAGCAAGCCAGAATAATTGTAAAAGATTGTAAATCTTGTATGACACATTTGCCCAATCCTCATTATGGTGTTAACACTAGAGGATTAATGCCCAATCGTTTGTGGCAGATGGATGTTATTCATGAGCCAAGTTTTGTGAAATTGCGATTTATTCATGTGACCATAGATACATGCTCAGGCATGATTTTTGCTTCCTTACATTCTGGAGAAAAAGTTAAAGATGTTACATCTCATTGTTTGCAAGCTTTTGCTGCATTGGGCATCCCCAAAATGCTTAAAACAGATAATGGCCCTGTATATACGTCCTCATCTTTCAAATAGTTTTGCGCAAAATTCAATATATCTCATAAAAGAGGCATCCCATACAATCCTCACGGTCAGGGCATTATTGAAAGAGCAAACTGCACACTGAAAAATATGTTATTAAAACAAAAAGAAGGAAATTGGAGAAGTCCTAGGGACAGATTGGCAGTTGCCCTGTTTACCTTAATTTTTTTAACTTTAGACTCTAATGGTTATTCTGCTGGAGACAGACATTGGAACCCACACCAACAACATAAACCTTTGGTTTACTGGAGGGATGTTCTTTCAGGTACATGGAAAGGTCCAGATCCGGTATTAATTTTGGGGAGAAGATCTGTTTGTGTTTTTCCAAAGCACGAATCCTCTCCAATATGGATACCATCTAGATTAATAAAGCAGGTGCCACATCAAAAGGATCAAGATGAAGTTGTTGAAGAATCAAGATTAATAAAAAAAAGTACAAAATGAAGAAGACCAAGATGAAGATATGGAATGATTCCCTCAAAAATGTCCTTCAAAATATTTCACAACTTAAATGTCATTCCTCCTGGCCGGGATGAAGAGATCTCTCTTTAGTGTACACACAATTGTATTTTTTTTTTCTTTTTATACATGTCTTTATGTCTGTGCATTTGTCTACATTTCATGTTAATGTGACGTCACAAATATATGTTTGTATGTTTGTGCGTCTGTCCAGTGTGACGTCACAAATAACAAAGCACTTATGAAAAAAAAAATATATATATATGGATCCAAATAACTTTAATTCATTTTAGTTTAAGAGTATTCAATTTAGGTAAATAATTTTATAAGTGAAAGTACTTTCAATTTTGATTCATAGGTGTCCCTGGGACTTCTCTTTTTAACAAACAATATGACTTTTGTTATATAACCTGATATTTTGGTGTTTTGACATAAGATTGTTTATTTGTTATTAACTTCATTTGTTTAATAGCTGTTTAATTTCAATTATCTCAACAGGTAAAAGATTGCTGTATATACAGAGACTCAAGGGTTCCAGCTAACAAATTATTTCTCCAAAGTGCCTTTAGCTTTTCTTTAATCTAACTTTAATGCAGTAAATACCCTCAGTCTTTCTTTGTTTTGTTCTACATATGATATTTTGCCAACTTATGTTTGTGGAAGCTCAAGCAGCAATGTTTGTGAACAAAAATCAACTTTAATTTTCTAATCTAATTATTCTATTTTTTAGTTTGACAACTCACTCTTGACTCAGTGATGCAATAGCACTGCTTTTCCTTTAATAATTAATGCTTGAGTTTCTAGGTAGCGGGCCCTGAAGATTTGCCGGTAGCATTGTCTAGACATAAAAAAGACGGCTGCTGCTATAGCTGCAGGGATTGCGGTCGCTGCAACCATCCCTGCTGCTCAAGCATCAAACAACCTCACCACCAGTGTGGCCTATGCTCTGCATACATGGGACCTCCTAGATCAACATGTTTATAACAAGTGGACATTTTTATCTTTCATTGTTTGAGACTTTATGAGACAATGCCTTGCGGGTATTTGTCTAGAGAACTCAGTATGTTACTTGATGTAACTTAGGGCAGCTGATTTGTTTAAAAAATTTGATATGCTATACAATTTGGCTCGTCACCAAAAGGCTTGTCGCCTTAAAGCCTCAGCATCTCCTCACAATTGGGACGGCTGTTAGTCATCATACACAGTCGATCCTGAAGGACTCCATTAGATGGCTGGTTAGCCAATGATGGGTAAGATCCCCAGAGGGGGACAACCTAAGACAGGCACAGTCGCACGGGACAATCTCATGTGGCCGACATATCAACCTAAGACAGGAGTCAAGGGCACAGCCTTGATTATCTGATGACAGGTAAGAATGTTGGTTGCACATAGACATCCTAGATCATCCCCTCTTTTAAAACAAAAGGGGGGAAATGCAAGAGTCCTGATTTGAGAGATGGCTAAGATTGTGGTTGGCTGCAGGCCATAGAGATGTTTGGGCATTGCCGCCTTCCGTGGTCTCACGGGACTTGGCCCAAGATCTCATGAGACTTGAGCCTAGATTGGAGCGGGTCTGCGCCATTTGGTTGTTGGTTGTTTGGTGGGTGTGTGTGGTGCATGTTAGAGTTGTTGTCAGAGCCGGAGAGAGAAGTTAGCAAAATAAAAATCCTGTTTGTTCCCAGTCTGCCTCTGAACTTGTTCCCGCGGCGTCGTTGCTCCAAGCAGCCATCGCTTCAGGCGGCTACACTGACTCATTGGTTCAGGGGTTATCTCTTTCTATTTTCTGGTAGCATTATCATAAAGCATAGTCTCCAATCCTGGTGGACTTCTATCACTTCTGTCATTTTTATGGCCTACATCTCATGTCTGAGCTACAGACCTCTGTATTTTCCTCTTTAGTAGATGTTTCCTGGATCTCCAAGAAGCAACCCAATCTTATGTGACCTTAGTGGATTTCTTTTTCTTCCTCTCTGAGTCTTTCTGCCAATTGTGTGAACCATCTCTACCTGCAGGTGTGCCATATGTCTAGGTGATAGGCAGAAAATGCTGAGTGTTCTTCAATTATCAGGTAGTTTTCAAATTTAAAATATGTTGAATATTCTACCATTTTTCTAATTAGTCTTCTTAACTCTGCTCCCAACCCTCTCTCTCTTTCTCCTACGCTCTACATTATTACAAGCATGGTATTCATGGTGTACAAGTGTACTGGTATTTCCAAACAGTTATCCCTTCCAGTAGCCATTCTTTCTAAGTAGACCTCAATGGATATCATTTCATTTTGTTAGAAATTGATTAAATTCCTTAATATAGGATGTAAAACTTTTCATGACCTTACATCTGGTTCTAACCTCTTTCCACTTCCTTCTAACCAATCATCTCTGACACCCCAGAAAGCAGAATTATGAGAGATTTCTAAAGCATACCCTACACTTCCAGAGTAATTTCCATTAACTAAAATGTGTGGCTTCTATTTCTGTTGCTGCCCAGCTCCTTCTGATCAACACCACCTCACTTGTGAAGTCACTTGACAGCCTAGGCTGAATTAGGAACCTGGAGAAACACACCAGCAGACACTGAGCATACCTCTGTAGTAACTTGTGCACCTCAGGTTCACGTCTTACGTTATAGGCAGGAACAAAGGTAACTAACTACAACAGCCTTGTCACAGGGATTAAAACTGATTTTTTTTTTTTTTTTCTTTTTTTTTGTGATGGTAAGCTTTCATGTGTCCTCTTGGCTAGGCCACGGAACCCAGTTGCTTGTAACACTGGTCTAGATGTTTCTGGGAAGGCACATTTTAAAAAAAATCAATTAATTAATTAATGTGTTCTAATTTGTTTTACATGACAGCAGAATGCATTTCAATTCATAGTACACATATGGAACACAATTTTTTTCATTTTTCTGGTTGTACATAAAGTAGAGTCATACCATTTGTGTCTTCATACATGTACCTAGGGTAATGATGTCCATCTCATTCCACCATCTTTCCTACCCCCATGACCCCTCCCTTGCCCTCTTCCCCTCAGCCCTCTCCAAAGTTCCTTCATTCCTCCCATGTTTCCCCCAACCCCCATTATGAATCTGTATCCACTTATCAGAGAAAACATTTGGCCTTTGGTTTTGGGGGATTGGCTAACTTCACTTAGCATGATATTCTCTAATTCCATCCACTTACCTGCAAATGCCATGATTTTATTTATTTTTTAATGCTGAGTAATTTTCCATTGTATATATATATACCAAAATTTCTTTATCCATTCATCTACTGAAGGGCATCTAGATTGGTTCCACAATTTAGATATTGTGAATTTTGCTGCTATAAATATTGATATGGCTGCATCACTGTAATATGCTATTTTTAAGTTATTTAGGTATAAACATATTATTCTCCATAATGAGTTTGAGCCACACCTAATTAACAGAAGGATTTGAGAGAAAAGACAGAGGTCCCCAAGGAATGACTTCTATCCCTGAATGCAACATCAGCTCCTGAGAGAACACCCACGCTGCTGGCTAGTCCTGAAAACTTGAAACGTGCTAGTGCCACATATCATGAGATTTGTGAGCTGTTTTTTTAATTTACTTTTTTCTGTGTTAGCTTGCTATCACCATGACAAATACCTGAGATGAACAACTACTTTTTTTTTAAATCAATATTTCAGTGTATTTTCTTGGAGTATCATTTTTTCTTTGTCTTTATCTAAACATATTTTTAATAAAATTATAATCAAATTACACATGTATTTTTAAATTAAATTATTTCTTTATTCTAATTTGTTACACATGTTTGCAGAAAGCAATTCGTTACATATTACATATATAGAACACGGTTTTTTCAAGTCACTGGTTCTACACAAAGTGTTTTCACACCTTTCATATCTTCATACATGCACTTAGGGTAATGATGTCTAACTCATTTCACCATTATTCCCATCCCTTTGCTTCTTCCTCTCTCCTCTCCCTCCCCTTTGCTCTAACCACACCATGGCCGGGAGGAGATCTGGAGAGGAGATGAACAACTATTTAGAGGAAAATGTTTATTATGGCTCCCAATTTAAGGAATTTCAGACTTTAGTCACTCAGTCCCATTGCTTTGACCTGTGGCAACACAGCAAGCATGGAGTCAGGAATGCATGGCAGAAGAGGCTGCTGACCTCGTGGCTGCTGGGAGGCAAGGAGAGAGAGGAGAGGGCTGGGGTTACAGTGTTTTGTGCAATGGTACACGATCAGTGACTTAATTCCTTTCCACTAGGCGCGCGCGCACACACACACACACACACACACACACACATGCACACGTGAGCCACACACGTTCTGTTCCTCTGTAGAAATCCTGACCAGAAGAGGAAGGCATAATTAGGGTTTAAAGTAATCTAAAGTTATCCCTGTCTCATAGAAAGTACTTTAGTCAGAATGTATAGTTAAGACACTAGTCAAATAAAATTTGAAATAAGCAGCGAATATGAAAATTGATCAAGCTGGGGCTGCTCTTTTGTTTGAATCAGAATGAAGGGCCCCAATAAGATTTCTTTCTGCTTAGTTAGATTCTCTTGGAGATTGGAGAGTTCCAAGAAGGGGGAGTTGAAATTTACTTCCTAGAGTTTATGGTAGTTTTCAATTAAATGGGATTACATATAGAAAGGAAGGAAGGAAGGAAGGAAGGAAGGAAGGAAGGAAGGAAGGAAGGAAGGAAGGAAGGAAGAGAGAGAAAGAAAGAAAGAAAGAAAGAAAGAAAGAAGGAAGAAAGAAAGAAAGAAAGGAAAGAAAGAAAGAAAGAAAGAAAGAAAGAAAAAAAGAAATTGGCTGTCACTCCATTGCAGAGAACCACCTAATCATAACCTGTGGCTATTATGTATTGATAAATATGCTTTTACAATTTTTTGCAAGGAATTCTGATATACACTCCCGGTTAAAAATACAGGCTATATTATTCCTTAAAGCTTGTTTTCCTTAGCAACTGGGAGGAAGGAGTTAAAACATCTGTCCTGTGGCCTATTCATTTCTTTTGAGAACCGTGCATCATTGGAATAGGTGAAGAAAAAGAAGGCAGGTGGCCTGGTTTAGATTCCTTGTCCTCCAGGTAAGTACATGAATAATTCTGCCTTGGAAGAAGAGGTTTATCTAGTGAATGCCATGAGTCTCCTGGGATGCTGATAAAGTGAATAAACTCAGAATGGATGAGAAAGGTGTGCATGTGTTGTAACTCTCCTTGGATTGTGAAATGGAGGTGGTCTGTAACATAAACCCCTCATTCCAGTAGGTCATGACCTCTATATCTTCACTTGGAGATCCTGTTACTCTGGAACAGAGAGTGCAAGTCTGACAGTCAGCCAGATCAGTGAAGCTGTCCTCTTGTCCCAGGAATCTCTCCTTTGTGTCAGCCTCTTTATTGCCTGTATCCTCAGGTGATTAGTAAAATTTGAGGCTAGATAAGCTCTTTGGTGTGCTTGAGACTGATGGGACCATCCTGCCTTCAGTGTTAACTGAGCTGACACTGACTATTTTGGACATTTTAGTTTTCCAGCTTAATCCTTTGGGACAATGGATAATACCTAATTTTATCTTAATGCTCACAGAATATGAACACTGGACCTAGATTTATTAAATAAGTCAAATAAACAATATGTTTATGAATATTGGTCTGCATGGCTCCCTGCCTTCTGTATACAATAACATTTTTGTGTGTGTGTGTGTGTGTGTGTGGTACCGTGGATTGTACTCAGGGGCACTCGACCACTGGGTCACATCCCCAGCCCTTTTTTGTATTTTATTAGAGACAGGGTCTCACTGAGTTGCTAAGTGCCTCGCCATTGCTGAGGCTGGCTTCGAACTCGCGATCCTCCTGCCTCAGCCTCCCAAAGTGCTGGGATTACAGGCGTGCGCCACCAAGCCCGGCTTACAATAACATTTTGACATATCCAAAAACAATCATCTGTGGTGGAATGAGGCCTTAGTGTGCCCACATGACAGCAGCCTGTGGACATCTACAATGATGAGAGTTTTACTTTTAAAACCAGGTCTATTTCAACTGAATGTGCCCTTAATTTTATGGGCTGTGTTTCAGGAACAGTTCCCATGGCAATCCCGATCAGGAATATTACTTCAGATACCCAAGGAAATGCCCCCGAGACTCATGCCAATTAATGAGAATGACATAAACAACACGGTGCCTGTTTCCAAATTAGCTAAATCACATCTGTTAATGAGCCTTTCTATTCCGTAATATGTCTTCAGAGATGCCATAAAATACTTTATCAAGAAATCTCACAAGTTTTCTTTGAGTCCTAATGAGGCTTCTAAACTTTCCCGTAGTTACAAAGGGAAGCTGACTCACAACAGGGAAGTCCCTGCTCCCCTTCTCCTGGGTTAGCTGATCTGCACCCTGCTCCCCTTCCCTGTAGGTGGTGGGAGGACATCTGAAATGCCATCGTTCACATTGCCAATATTGCTCATTGCTGCACTCGCTGGCCACAGCATATGAGGAAGAGAGGACTGAAGAGGATCCTCTTCTAACTTGAAAAGAACGTTGACAAGAAGCCTAACTCTGTGACAGGCAGGAAAGTGCTGGGGTGGTTGAAGAACTCTGACCAGAGATCCTGTCTCCAACCTTCCTGTCCTTGTAAGATGCAGGGAGTTGATACCTTCCCTACCTTGAATTCCACTCCAAACTAGAATAATGCTGAACTTGATAATGGCTAAACTTTGCTCCAGTCCCACTTATTTTGAACCAATGAATGTATAATTACATAATTTATGAATATATTTGCTGTTTTTCTCTATTGTAGATAATCAGAAATCAAAATTAATAACTAGAGAAAGTTGGTTCTAATTTATTTATTTATTTATTTTTCAAACATTTCCCTCCAAGTTCCCCAAGGGTCAAAGGAGAGAACTCAGGGATCTGGGCACTAGTTCATGCATCAGCAAGCAAAACATGCTTTCAAGTTCTGTGTTTAACGTTAATCCATTAATCCACTGGGGTTAGTCTAGATCATGATTCACCCAGTTGTTTTGTCCAAAATTAGGACCTTTCTTCAATGTCCTCTGATATCTTTTTTCTTCCTTTTTTTTTTTTTTTTTTTTTTTTTTTTTTGTGTGTGTGTGTGTGTGTGTATGTGTTTTGTAGTCAGGATTGAATCCAGAGGAGTTTATCACCCTTTTATTTGTTTATGTTTAATTATGAAACAGGGTCTTGCTAGGTTTCCCAAGATGGCCTGAAACTTGATCCTCCTGTCTCAGCCTCCAAAGTAACCTGGGATTACAGGCTTGTTGCCACTACACCCAGTTTGTCCTCCGTGATTCTTTAAGTAAAAATGATGCTGAGACTATTGCCTATTACAGGACTCACTTGCCACATATAGCTACCTAATTTATAGATATAATAACTAAAATTAAATACAGCAGTGTAGTTCATTAGCAATTTAGTTCTTTGGGTAAACTTTGCTCCACTCCCACTTATTTTGAATGAATTGTAAAGAAGACTGATGTCATCATCATTTTTTTTTTTTTTTTTTTGCTAGTACAACTAGCAACTTTCCAGGCACTCCGCCACATGTGGCTAGTGGATAATGTATTGGATATACACACAGGTAGATATGGAGTAATTTCATCATCACAGAAAGCTCTATAAAATGACACTGTGTGAGAAAATAATCCAGTGCTTTCTTGTTGCTGAAATATAGAAGCCACATTTGAGAATCAAAGCCCAGGGGATGATAAAAAAATGTCAATTTTTGATATAATAGAATCAAAGTCCAAATTGGGAATTAGATAATAGGAATCATATCAAGTTAGGCAAAATATAAAACATAACAATTCACTTAGATTATTAATGTGTCTAAACACAGTTGTTTTATCTGTACTATGGTAACAAATAAATGTACTTCAACCTTATGGAACTAAACAATAAAATGAGATATTGCACAAAAACAAACCTCTTGCCTTAATATTTATATATTATGAATCTATCATGGTGTTAGAGATGTATTTGGGTATTTAATAAATATTTAATAACTAATGAACTGTATCACGGTTGTTCATTCAGTTGTATAATAATTAATATGGGCAATTGGTGTGAATCTGTTTATGTAATTTCGTAAACACAGTTTTGGTTATCAGCATAAAAATATTTTCACTCTATTAAAACTCATTCTTTATGGCACAGCAGGGTGAATATAATTAATAGTAATGCATTATATTTCTCAAAATAGATGAGAGAATTTGAATATAATCGCTATAAATAAATAATAAAATTTAAAGTGATGGATTTGCTAATTACTCTGAGCTGATTACTACCCAGTATATACAAGAATCAAAGAATCACACTGTTTCTCATAAATATGTACAAATATCATGTGTCAATAAAAAAAAACCTCCTTGTTTAGAAATAAGACATTTATAAACAAGTCTTTGAGGAGCTCATTGTCAAAGACGTTTCTAAATTTAATATGTGAGAGAAGAAAAATTAGTAGACCAGTGTGAATTGCTCTATAAATTCTGGAATTTTATACCAAACTTAGTTTTTAAAATTTCAGCTGGTATTTGCAAATGTTCTAGGCCTAAAATGATGACATCAGTCTTCTTTACAACTGAGTCATGTCTGAACATTATCCCTTTCTAAGACAGGCATACCTTTTTTTATTGCACTTTGCTTTATTGCACTTGACAGATGCTGATTTTTTTTTTTTAATGAATTGTAGGTCTGTGGTAATCCTGCACTGCATAAATCTCTCTGTGCGATTTTTTAAAATAATAATTATTAAAAAAATAATTAAACAAAATCTGAACAGACAGAAGCCATGTCATGTAGCACAGGAGGCTCTTAAGTTTTCCAGAATCTATGAGGCTATCTTTGGATCCCAGTCTAATCTGAGATGGGGGCACCTGAATGGAATAGAATAGTATACAGCAACAGGTACAGTCTAAACTTCTGGATTCTAAACGTGAACATTGTTATTCAGTGTTTGTGTACAGTTTGGCTAATACTGTTTTAACAATTTGATTCCCCTTCTCTAGAAAAGGAGGATAAAGCTACAAGAGCCCTTGAGTCACTTTGACTTCAGAGTGCTGCTGTACTAGTTTTCATAACTCCATATCAATAATGACGGTTCTGCGTTTTTGGAGAGCCTGTTCTCTCATCGTGCTTTGTGGACATGTGTGCTCATGCGTGCACACACTCCCCGGTTACTGGCCTGATGCCTCCAGACGATGGTGCAGAGAACACAGGACTTTGGAGCCTCAAAGGGCAGGTTTCAGGCCCCTGCTCCAGCAGTTCTTAGATATGTGACTTTTATCAGTGAACTCTTCTGTGTGTTTAAGGACACATAGTTAGTTCCCTTCCCTGTAAAACAGGAACTACATTTCACACATATGGAATGTTTCTCAGAGATGAAATCAAACATCTACATTACACACTGTTGCTTTTGCACTTAATAGAAGAGATTAAATAAAAAGTAATTATTATGGTTTATAATTGCCCTTTCTCTTTAAAATCTCCATGACCTTACTGGTTGATGATTCATTCAGGATCAATTTGTTATTTTTAATTATAAAATTTTAAGTAATTTGGATTAAAATGAAAAAAAATCTAAATTAATACATTAAAGAGAACTATGTATTAACAAAACCAATTAAGGATAAATTATTATTTATAATTCTGGAAATTTTCATTTGAATTTTTAAATTTTTTCTATAATTTTCTTCATTTCATTAGTCACTTAAGTTATAAGAAGAATCCTTCACATTTATTCAATTGATCTAATGGTTTTTGACTCTATTTATATTTCCAAGAATATCTACTTACCTAATTTCTCAGAGATTAATAACCAACAATTCACAACAGACATAAACGTGAAAAAATTTCAGTCTCACAAAATGTACATTGAAGAAACAGGATGTGAATTCTTCTCAGTACAACATATGCATGGACTTAAGTTTTATTTTTCTTGGTAGTTTAAGCAAATTCTGGAAAGTGTTCTATAATTTTTTGCTGGTGGAAGTAAATTATTTGTAATAATTATTTTGGAAAAGTTCATTAATTTACCAATAATTTTTAGATATTTTGCTTTATTATTGAGTTAGTAATTTCAACTGTAGATTCTGAGCAATGAAGTAATCTCAAATATATCAAGGCTGAGATGCAGAGCAGTGTTTGGTTAAATATATTTCAATTCTTTATTGATATAAGAATTATGCAGATATGGTGAAAATGGAATCCTTATTCACTGCTGGTCAGAATGTAAAGTAGCATATTCATTATGGGAAACAGTTTGGAGGTTTCTCAAAAAAGTTAAAAAAAAAAAAAAAAAAAAAAAAAAACTACCCTGTGACCCAACAGGCCTACTCCTGGGTACATATCCAAAGGACAGGAAGCCAGCGTGAGAGAGAGACAGCACTTCCGTGTTCACTGCAGCATGATGCCAACAGCCAAGGCATGGCTTCCATCTAAGGAATAGATCAAAAATATGCCACATATATGAAGAAAAACAGGGTATGGGTTATGCAGTAAGTCATGAAAGAACAAAATCCTGTCATTTGAGGCAACTTGGATGGAACTGGAAGACATTCTGCTATGTGATCAGAAAACAGTGCTGATTTTATTCACATACTCAATATGTTTTAAATTTTTTCATACCAGTCTTCTGTGTTTTCAGGGTTCACATATTCTACATGAAGTGTTGTAAGGCTGGAACGTGGAGGCACCCCTTACCTATAGGAAACTACCTTCAGTGCATATATAAGAAACATAGCACCATTGCTTCAGGTACATTCAGCGGTAGAGGAATATTTAAACAAAATACGTTACATTTGTGCTAACACAAGTGTTTCAGAAATTCGATATGCTGCATTTTTATTGACATTAAAATATTTAGCATGCTTTGCTTAAAAGTGCCACCATTACACGTTGTTATACATTCCCACATGAGTGCTAGCACTCTCAAGGGCGGAAAGTTACTTTAGGAGTGGCAAACACTTTCACTTTGTATATGTAAAGCATAGACATGCATACCTGTATTCATAAATAGATTAATAATATCTCTGTGATAAGAAAAAATGCATAAAAGCCTTCTTATAGGGGACATAATGAAAAAAATTAAGACACTGGTTTACAATGCAATGCAAAGTGTTAGAGCAAGGTATAAAACTGTAGATATGTGCTTGCTACATATGAACAAATGTTTATAGATGAGAGACACATAACACACACAAACACATACTCTAAGCATTCATATAGTACTTCTAGTTTTATTCTCTGTGTAGATGGTTAGATAGATGACAGATGATAGGTAGATAGATAACTGTAGGATTATAGGCATTTTTAATTTTTATTTTATTTTTATGATATTTCCAATTATTTGCAAGAAGCATAAATCTTTTTAAAGCATCATTTTTAAAAACCTATAACTTCCACATTTTTTAGTTGAGCCCACTGTCAACACAATACTTGGAACACTTGAAGATGAGACTGTAACCAGGAATATCATCAAGTTAGAGGAGCACTTCACAGGAAATATACTTTTTATTTACCTAAAGAAAAATCTGAGCAATAGTGGTTCTGTGGCTTGGGGACCACTGTGTAGGAGCTCATGTTTTTGGAATGTCTATGATTAACTGTTTTTATAAAAACCTATTTTTGAAAGTCTGTACTGATAAGAAGAATATAATACCAGACCGAAACTTATTTTTATAGGTCCAAATACAGAAATAATTGTGTTCTTGTGACTTGCGTTCAAATCAATGCTAAAAGCCATTGTGCTTTAGAATTTAGGAAATTGTCTAGACCTGGGAAAAGCACCCTATTTATATGCCTTAAACAAAAGCAAGCATAGAAAGGAAATGAAAAACGGAGTGCTAAAATTTCTCCAAGTGTGCACAACCTTTTTAAGATTTTTTTTTTTTTTTTTTTTACCATGGTATGTTCAAGGTTAAAAGGCCAATTTGTGAAAGAAGGATATTATGAAGCACAGATTTAGGAATGCTTTGTTTATGCACTTTTGTTTTAATGTTGCATTGCTTATAACAGTGTGTAATGCAAACAAAAGTGTGGTTTAGAAGTTGGTCACACTTAGAAATGGAATTTAAATTCACAGGGCTTGGCACACAGTAGACGATGAATATATTCTACTTAAATCTAGGCTGTGCAGTATGCCAGCTCTAGTGAAGGATGAACTTTCCAAAACTTCACTGTTTATTGAAGATCTCTGGGATGCTAGCAATATTCTCTATCTGTGCTCTCTGACTAACAGCCACCAGTCATATATACCTGTTGAGCACTTGTGGCCAGGGCAAATGAGAAATTGCATTTTAAATTGTACTTCAGTTAATTTAAATTTCATTTTTTTTTAAAAAAAGTGTTTAGTTTTATTTTTAACTGATAGAGAAAAACAAAAAAAAAATTGCATATTTAAGTTGTTCCATGTGATGATTCCATACATGCTTATATTGTGTCATCTTTAAAATCATTGTAAACAAGTTTATCTCCTTCAGCATTTATCATTTCTTTTGGGCGAAAACATTCATATTTTTTCTTCTCGATTTTGAAATATGGGTAAATAATTTAAATAGCGAGTACATCTAGTTAACGACTACCACATTGGTGGCAGCACAGCTTCGAAAGCTGTTAGATAAATGAGGTATGCGCCTCATGGTCCACAGTCCACAGCACAATATTCCTTCAAATCTTTGGGGCCGATGGCTCTTATGTAATAGAACAATAGGAAGGAGATGATTACTATCAAATTAGTCTATAAAATATGTATTGAACACCAATTACTTTTTCACGTGATACAAATGCAAATGCGAATGAAAATGCTAACTGTATTTTCAGAGGAGAAAAGGAGATGCATTTCATAAAACCTGCAGGTAAATTTACAACATAATTTGATAAAGTGATGGGTGCCTTGAAGAAAGCTGAGTGTGGGACAAGAGAGGAGTGCAGTGGGGGTGGGTATACTGTGAAGGGGCGTATGTGAAACCGGGACAGGTAGCAAGACAGACACTTAGCCCTGAAGCCAGGAAGGGAGTAACCCTTGTGGATATCCTGGGGGAAGAGTATTCTGGGCAAGGACAATCAAGAGCAAAACCCTTAGCAGTGACTGACTTGGAAGGGCCTATGTTGCCCTGAAAGTCCGTGTGGCTTCAAGCAAGGACCAAGTCAAATGGATGATAGAAAAGGAGAAGACATTAAAGGGTCATATCATGCAGGTTTTGTGGCCCTGGTATATTTGTAATTTCATTCTAAATGGATGAAGAGTCATTCATTTCAATGCTTAATCACTCTTGTTACAATTGATAAGGCCCGTGTCTTTCTTTTCTGAAGTTGTAAGATGTGTTTAGATTTTTAAGATCCAAATTAGAATAAGTATCTCACCATACTACAAAACACTGCCAATATAACCATCAGCAGCACAGCAGTACGTGGGGTAACTATTTTTAAAGAATGCAGAAAAATATCAACTAATATTTCACCACTTTAAGCAATCAAGTTCATGTTCTATTTCAGTTATAAATGTAGATATTATGAAACTTGAAGAATATAGCAAAGCAATGATTGTCATCTGCATATTTTTAAATGGAATTTGAGATAACTAATTGCTTTAGGGTTCTGTGGAGATTTTGACCATAATAATGGGTGTGTAGAGGCGTCTCAGTGTTTTGATTTGCAAATCCCTGAGAAGATGTGATGTGGAGAATCTTTTCATACACTTTCTTGCTAAATGGGTATCTTCTTTGGTGAGGGATCTAGTAAGTTCTGGGGCCCATTTTCAAAGCTGTTTGTTCTTAATCATATAAATTTAAGATGTCTTCATATATTTTGGATAAGCATCATTTATCTGATATGTCCTTTGTAAATGTTTTCTCCCAGTTTATGATTTGTTTTCTCATTCTCATGACACTGTCTTTTGCAGAAGAAAGTTTCCCTTTTGTTTATAAGAACACTAGTCCTATTGGGTTAAGGTCACATTGTATATGACCTTTTCTTAATCAATAATACCTGCAATTAACCTATTTCCAAATAATGTCACATTCTGAGTACAGGGAATTTAATGTATGGATTTTGGAGTAACATTATTCAACTATTAACATCAGGTAAGATATGTATTTTGAGTTAGTATTATTTTTAAATGTTATACTATATTTTAGCTAATTTCCTGTATAAATGGAAAAATTACATACCGTTAGTTGTAGGAAAAAAGGATAATTCACACAGCAGAGCTAAGAGCTTTAGAGGTCAAGCAATGAGTTACAAAGAAACAGGGTTGCCTCTTTATAGAGAAAAATGGCAACAGGTGCACCTTTGGACTTTAGATTTACTGTAGACCAATGAACACAACATACCTTCCATTTTCCCCATTTTGAACAGGAATGCCTACTATTGTTATGCTATGCCTTGACCACAATTTTACACTGGATGCATGAGGTAAAGGACTACAACTAGTCTCTTTAGTTCTCAGATCTTCATGTTGAGAGGAAAGTGTACTTGAATAACTTCACTTAAGGAAGTTCCCTTCAGGATCCTTGCTGCACCTCCTCTTTATTTAGGTGATAGCAAATTTTATTTCCTAAACATAGATGCATGCCATAATTTCTCCCATCCCAAATACTGACTTGCAGTGTTGTTCTGCTCCTCCACCATTAAGAAGTAGACTCTCTCTTTTTTGAGGATGGGCAGGACCTGTGATTTCACAGAACAGGGGAAGACAGTGGAGAGGCATTTTGCTACCTTCAGGCATCACCCATAACTGGCTTGGCAACTTCTGCATATCATGTCTTGGAACATTTGCTGCCTTTGGATTCTCCCAGTTGAAACAGCTTCTGTACTGAAAGAAATGCAGTCCAATTGGAGAGCTTGGGTGTAGGTGCTGCCATCTTGAACTTATGCTCCAGACAGCCTTCCTGTGCTACAGTCCCAGCTGACATCTGACTACAACCATATGAGAATTGGTAAGCAAGAATGCTGCAGATTGTGGTTAGCGCCCTGGAATGAGAAACACAACAGTAATTGTTTCCTAGGGGTTGTTCTGCAGCACCAGATGATTAAGAGAGATATTTCTCATTCTCTAAATAACCTTTTCTTATGTAACACGGTCAATCTATTTAATATATTTGGGACATACATTCCTTATATTTTCAGCATTTTTGAACATATGACTATGATGAATATTAATCTTAAACTTTACCTTTTGGCATGTCTTTTTCAAGCTTTGGTATTAATATTATGCTATCTCCATTCACCTATTTTCACTGAAAGTGTTTACATAAGATTGATATTATCTACTCTTTGATGTGAAAAAGTCTACCCCTGAAATCAAATGGGATAAAGAATTATTTTTAAGAATTTTTTATGGTGACTTAAATTAATGTTTATAAAACTAGCAAGATTTTTTTATCTTGTATAAATTTCTGAGAAATTTTATTGCACCATGTTTGTTGAATCTAAATTGTTTCTGCTCTTTCTTACCCATCATACTTTTGAAATATCAGGATTCCAACAGAGAGAAGCAAGCATGTAATCGGTCCACACTGAAGCACAGGAGGGAAGCCTCTTTAATACTTTGATGCCCTGAATCTAAAATGATACTAATTTCAAAGTTTTTTTTTTTTTTTCAGAAATATTCATAACTCAGATTAAGGTATACAGAAAGGAGGTCTTTGCATTTATCCTAAAGTGGGATTTTTTTCCTTTGAGTTTATTGGAAGGACAGCAGGATAATGAAAATGAAGATATTGATCAGGTTAAAGTGAGAGATCAAGGAACCAATCTACAGACAGAAGGGGGCAAATGACTACTGGGTGCAAACTAATGCTTTTTGTGTAACACAAAAAGACAGAAAAAAGTAACAGTGGATTGGAACATAAAAACATTGAGATGTTCCATTTATTTGTGATGGTAGGAAAGATAAATATGAATTTTATACATACATAAAATTATGAAGGATAGCAGGGAAAGAGAACAAGAAGTCCACATGCTTAGTTATCAGTGAGTTTAGTAAAGGTCATCTGAAGGCAAAATGATGCTGGAAGTCAAGGAAGCAAGAGGACCAAGGTGTGCATTTCAGGGGATCTAATTTTTTGTTTGTTGCAAGTTAGAAGACAACCAACTTAAAGGTAAAATTATGGCATTTGCAGGTAAATGGATGGAGTTGGAGAATATCATGCTAAGCAAAGTAAGCCAATCCTAAAAACCTAAAGGCCGAATGTTCTCTCTGATAAGTGGATGCTGATCCATAACGGGGGGGAGCATGGGAAAAATGGAAGAACTTTGGGAAAAGGTGAGGGAGAGTAGGGAGGGTGCATGGGGTCAGGAAAGATGGTGGAATGAGATGGACGTTGTTACCCTAGGTACATGTATGACTGCACATATGGTGTGATGCTACATCGTGTACAACCATAGAAATGTAAAATTGTGCTGCAATTGTGTACAATGAATCAAAATGCATTCTGCTTTCATATATACCTAATTAAAATAAATATATATTTTTTTTTATATAAAAAGGTGCCCTGGTTTAGGGGAGTAAGTGTGGTTCATGGGGTTATCCAGCCTGCACCTAGGAATGCACATTAAGTGATCATCGCAGGGGAGATGGGTGTCATTTCTGGGGGTACATAGAATAGGCTCAGAAAAGAGCGCTCTGTTAGAGTTTTGTTCACATATTTAGGATTGCACAAAGTAAGGTGTAACATTTTGAGTCAGAGAAGTCAGTAGGTCAAAAAATTACCTGGAGACTAAACAACGCAAAGCCGGGCGCGGTGGCTCATGCCTGTAATCCCAACACTTGGGAGGCTGAGGCAGGAGGATCCAGAGTTCAAAGCCAGCCTCAGCTATGGCGAGGCACTTAGCAACTCAGTGAGACCTTGTCTCTAATAAAATACAGAAAAAGGGATGGGGATATGGCCCAGGGGTCGAGTACCCCTGAGTTCAATCCCTGGTACCAAAAAAAAAAAAAAAAAAAAAAAAAAAAAAAAAAAAATTACATATCCTAAACAACACAAACATGAGGGTGAGTTTTGCTCTGAGTAAATGTCTTGGCCATCTATATTTGTATTCAAGTATCAGGATGTGCTACTAGAATTAAGGGGTGAGGACTGGCAACTTCTGTGGCTTCCTGTTGACTTTCTTGGAGCCTGCTTATTTCTCACTTGTGGCTTCTACCCATTATCCTCACCTTCGTTTCCTGTATGAAAAGACTTAGGCTGAGAAAAGTGGTACCATTTGTCCAAGGTCTGTCAGTTCTTGGGAGTCAGCATGGCATAAAGAATCCTGGCTTCTTCATGCCTGGTTCCTTTCCTCACTACAGCTGCTTCTACTATACATTCCTCCACACTTAGGTGCAGGAGCCCTGTTTGGGGAGATGGCTTGAATTGCGGTTGACTATGGGCCATAAGGATTTGGGCATTGTCGCCTTCCGTAGTCTCAAGGGACTTGGCCCGGGATCTCGAGTGACTTGGCCGAGATTGCTGATCGGGTCAGCGCCATTTTGGTGGTGTGTGTGGCGCGTGTTAGTCGTTGTTAGAGCCAGAGAGAAAAGTTATCAGAATAAAAAGCTGTTTATTTCCAATTTGCCTCTGAACTTCTTCCCACGGCTTCCTCGCTCCAAGCGGCCATCGCTTCAGGCGGCAACACTTAGGCCCCCACAGAAAATGACGATTGCTTCAGTGTCAATCACCTGCACTGCTCATCCATCCCCACCATTATGGCCTGTCAGCCTCTGGCCTTGGTTTGCTTACCATCCAGATCTGGCTGCTCTGCCTGAAACTATGATAATCACCACTCTAGCTAAGTTAATTGAATGCCTTGGAGGACTTAAGGTTCCCTAATTTATGTTTCATCTCTAGACTGTTCAAACCAGCTGCAGTCCTTAAAATATCTGCTCTGGGCCCAGCATAAATGCCCATGGAGTCTGATCTCAGAGAGCTCTCCAAGGTATCATGAAAGATTCTTTTGACAAGGGAACTGAGACTAAGAGAGGAAAGTTAGCAGGAGTAATGTCAGGCAGCGTGATAGCAGCAAATGTGATTTAATAACCCAGATTCTTGACTCCTAGTACAGCATTCTCTCCTCTTGTAGTTCAAACATAATTTGGGTTCTGATTAGTCTACAAAGCTAGGTGCCAGTAGATTCACATTTTTTTTTCTCCATTAAAATATGTACAAAAAGATTGGATCTGTTTTGCTCAACTGGATCTCAAAAATTAATCTCTAAACTTTTCTGACAGATAAGAAACTTGACTATTTTGTTCCATCAAATGTATATATTTACACATTATTTATCTAGCTTTATCTGTTGCAAGGATTGAGTTAGTTTTTTAAAAAAATCTAGATTCAACACTGGGGCCACATTTAACTAGGAAAAAAATATATTTGATTTTCAGTCTTATAACACTGTTACAAGATTCTGTACTCCTTAAGAAGTACGAGGAAGGTTGGATTTAGGACAGTTTAAAATTTTTTTGCAATTAAAATTCCACTTCACTATTAATCTTAAAGGTAGACAGAACGTATTTTCTAAGAGTACCTTATCTACTAAATGTATGAGAAAAGGAAGATCTTTTAAAAGAATGTATACACAGTAATGCAAAACGAGTAGAAAGCAGAGCTGCAGTGGGGTTTTTGCTTCCCCTGGGATGGTGACCCTTAGCTCGTTGCGAAGTTTGAATGAACTGCAGTGTATAAAATAAGTAGTCCATGGCAGTGACCAGCAAAAGTAAATAACAAAATAGCAATCCTTTCCCATTTATTTTACACTCATCTGGAGAGATCCTCTATTCACTGAATGATAACTCCCATTCTTTTTAGATTGGGAAATATTATTTGTGATGTTATTGAAAAGTTACATGAGCAAGCAGTGTTCACAGCTAATTCTTTTCCTATCTACAATGTGGATAAAAAATATTAGCAGATGAGAAATAGACATTATCAGGATGCCAGCACTGGGGTGATGCTTCTAATGATTAATTTAATGAGCTTTATTTAATCTTTTTTAAATTTTTTTTTTAACTAATGCAAAATAGAAACATGGCATGTATTACTGGAGCAACATGTAATGTTGACACATGCACATATTTTGCAGTGTTTAAATCAGATTAACCATGCTTTTCTCCTCTAACATTCATCAGTGCTATGTGGTAATAATTTTCACAATCCTTTTTTTCTAGGTTTTTTTTTTTTTTTTTTTTTTTTTTTTGGTACTGGGGATTGAACTCAGGGGCACTCGACCACTGGGTCACATCCCCAGCCCTTTTTTGTATTTTATTTAGAGACAGGGTCTCACTGAGTTACTAAGTGCCTCGCCATTGCTGAGGCTGGCTTTGAACTCGCGATCCTCCTGCCTCAGCCTCCCAAAGTGCTGGGATTACAGGCGTGCGCCACCGCACCCGGCCTTTTCTAGTTTTTTGAAATGTGCTGTGCATGATTGTTATCCATAACTACCACACTATGTAGTAGTACCACAGAACTTCTTGCTCCTGTCACACTAATTCTTAATATAAGCAAGGCTCTGTGCAAACTGACTTTTAAAGACACATAGGGTTCAAAGGCAAGTAGGAAATTTTGAGAGGCTACCTTGAATGTGGAGGTGGACAGTCCCCAGTGATGTCATGACATGGGACAGTGCTCCGGTCTTACCTTCTCACCCCCTCTTCTATGATATCTGAAATCTCCTCAATCAGGAACAAAGCCTCTCGTTCTGTTATTGCCCAGTGATAGCAGCAAAACAGTAACAGTGACGTTTTTTTTAAAATAAGTTCTTGTGGTAGGAAATAAAATTGATTCTTCTTTATTTTTCCCAATATCACATTTTAAATGAGTACTAGGTACTGTAGGTCAGATTAACATATGAAATTGCAGACTGGGTGGCTTCAACAACCCACACTTATTCTCACATTTCTGGAGGCTGAAGTCCAAGGTCAGTCGTCAGCATAGTTGGGTTCTGGGGAGGGCCCTCTTCTGGTCTGAGACTGCTGACTTCTTGTTGCATTCTCACATGTTGGAAAGAGGGCGAACTAACTCTGCACCTCTTCCTACTAGGTCACTAATCCCACTCATGGGGGCTCCAACTTCATGATCTAGTTATCACACAAAAAACATCATGTTCAAATACCAAAATAGTAGACATGAGATTGAAGCATGTGGATTGTGGGGAGGCAGACATTGAGTTCATAATCAGTACCATGCTTTTTGATTTATGTTTAATCCCACACTTGCAAGAACTCTGAGCACTTTTATCATTTCAATTTTTCTGTCAAGGAAACTAAGGTTAAACAAGGTCAAGTTCATTATCAAAATCTGGAAAGCAAACATGTCTGTCTACATCAATATTATTCCTATTTAGGTCTGATACCTTGATTTTATGTATAGCCCATTTTGCATAGTTTTTGGAAGGGAAAAAATAAAGCAAATATACATCATACTGGTTTGTTTTTATTTTTAAACTAAATCTACCTGTCTAAATGTTTCTTCTGGTTATTTTAGAATCCTAAGTTTATGAACTCAGGAATCATCATGCTGAGTTAGCTAACGTACACTGTATCATTACAATGAAATGATCTCCTCAGAGACCAACAGAAGGATAATGGGAATCAAAAGAGAATTACAAAATGGGAAAAGAGAATTGAAGAGGCAAAGACAAGCCTCCGAGTCTTGCCATCTACTAGGTCTTTCTCCTCTGCATTCCTTGGCATGTAGAAATAAGGCATTTTGAACTTTGGGAAACCCCAAATTCCCTTTTTATGTGTGATGCATGCGCAGAGAGCTCCAATCCAACTCTCACTGCCCACACCACCCAGCCACTGGCCAGATGCAGCTTCCCTTCCCACTGACCTAGCAGCAGGGTCTTGAAACCTCAGCTCTTCCAGCCTGACACTCCCCATCTGTGGTCTATCTGTATGCCCAGCACAGCTGGGCTCTGTGAGTTGGGCTTATTGCCAGTCATCTCCAATTTGCCAAACCTTCAGACGGGCAGCTGGGACCCCAGAACTTTCCTGGGAATTTCCCGGCCATCCGCTCAGATACTATATCCTTGTTTGCTGAGCTAAAACTAGTAAAGGTTGGCAAAGATAAATTAGCAACCAATCCAGGTGGATTGCGCGTCTCGTCCAAACATTGGCCTAACACTGATTCCAAGTAGCATCCAACTATGTCCTTAACGAGCTAACAGATGTGGGCATTATCAGAGGAGCTTAATAGGGGATTATTCACAGAGTGAGGGATGGCTGGGTTTTCTCACTCAATTACCATTTGGAGCAAGAGGATAGAAAATACTGTTCTAAATTGACAATTGAATTGAGAGAACACCAACTATTTTCATTTATTTATTTTCTTACTTCCATCTCTGCAGGTCAGATAATTCTCTAGCCTAGCTGCCTACATGGTACCTTGAGACTAGCCTGTGAGGCAGAGTGTTCTGCCATTTGTAGCATGTGGCTTTGGAAAAAGCTATCTATTTCATCTATTTCTGGTATGAAATTCTTTACCTGAAATGGACCAGACTGTGAGACAATTGCCACAGCTACCAAATCTGGTTGTGAAGGAAAATCTGAGTGCCAAAATTTCACAGTATGAAGAGGACCTCGGGTCCTGGGCATCTGGAGGCATTGTCTAAACAAGGAAGGGCCATATTTGCATATTGATTGACGCTTCCTGAATGGCACATCACAATGATTTTTTAAAAAAATTTCACATAAACCTAAACAGAAAACAATAATAATAAATTTTCTTTAAAAACTAATGTTTATTGAACATTTAATATGGGCCAGAAATGAGGACCATCTACCTATGACAGGTGTTGGTACAGGATCTGGTATACATAGGAAGAAAATGAGAATCTGAGAGGTGATGCTATTTTCAGCTTTACTCAGCAGGTGTATGTTGGACTAGCCATCCCACCTAGCTTTTAATAAAGCTTATTGGACGTATACAGGTGCAGAGGCAGGTGGAGGAAGGTTTGAACTGGTACTTTGAGGACCAGCAGTGATTGCTGCTTAGCAATTGCTCACCCAAACCAAGTTTCAATTGCACCATTGTGGGGTTACCTTCCAGTATGAGAGAGAAGGTACCAAGTTCCCATCGCAGGGTAGATCTCCAGAAAACTGTGATTCTGTACTCTATCACTATCCACTTGGAGTGGAGAAAGGAGATTCTATTTCAATAGTTTCTGTCCCAGAAATATCCAGACTGAGACTGGTCTGAGGTCTAGGAGGGCAGCTTCAACGTAGGCTGGGAATGTAGTGGACCCAGGTACAGGTAACTGAGCTGCAGAAATGAAAGAAAAAAGCAGAGGTCGAAATCTTCTTCTACAACAGGTAATTATTTTTGTTATTTTAAGCTTACCCAGGTGTCTCTGTGTCTGACATCACTTAGGCCCTATTCTTTTGGTAATTCTACCTAAACAACCCGAAGACAGATTTCTTCCTTCTTTTGGTATTGTCCTTGTGCTTTATAAGGATATAGAGTTGGACTATTGCTTGCTGTTTGGTGTGAAAGGAAAGAAGTTCGGGCTGCAAATTTTGAAGTTTTGTATTCCCTAGGAGGAAAAGCCTTCAAAGAGAACAGTGATATATTATCCATGAGGTAAAAGCTTTTGATAGAGTTGACCATCTCCCACCTAGCACGACCTTCTCCATTTAGTTGTCTGAGACATTTTATCCCTGACAGGATTTCTCTTTAGGAAAAAAAATAATCTGAGACCTTTCTCCACTTTATTGCTCACTGTTTGAGCCGAAATAATTAAGCTGAATAATCTTTACCACTTGCAGACTAAGTTGTTTACATGGATATTTCAGTTCCAGAACTGGCTCATCTGTCCCACAGCCGAGGGCGGATTGGGAATGGACTCAATGAGATTATTTGTTTTACCCCTGATCACACAATCAGTAAAACTTGGGGCACAGGCAAGTGCATATTGTACTCCAAATCCAAACAGAATCATTTTCTTTTCCAAGTGGAAATAGGTTCCTTTTACATTATATCAAATACATTTAAATTGATTTAAATATGCAAAGATTGAAAGACTGTAATGGGATGGGTAAAGTCAATGCAAAAGAAACACAATGTAGATTTATCTTCAAAAGTATTTGTTCTTTCTGAATTTTGCCTTTACATAGGAAGGACACTGTCACTGGTCCTTCCTAATGTTCCTTGGGTCATGCTTTCTTTTGTCCATAGAACCACTGAAGGGAAAACCTATTATACTTTTTTAATATTCAGTGTGGAAAAATAATGTCAGCATATTTGTTTATATATTTATTTGCTTATTTGTTTACTTAATTTTTCCTTATGTGTTACTTCCTGCCTAATGCCTGAAAAATATTTTTTTTCCTGGAAATTCAGTAGTTTCCTTGGGATAAACTATGGAGTTTATAATTCTGTACCAGATTTTCTACAATAAGATGTTATTTGTTTCTCAGAGTCAAAAATCCTAATTTCAGTAAAGACTTTTTCAGCTACATTTATATTTTTCTTATCTGTTTCCTATGCTAATTTCATCAATTATGGATCTCTCTTTTCTTGTTTTCATAAAATAACCAAGGGTTGTGAGACTCATTGCATTTCAGACTTTTTGTTCAATGCCACGCATTCATTTTCTTTAGCAAGTGTAGTAGATATAAGAAGAGGTTTATCATCATCCCTTCCCTACAGCTGAAGGTCTTAAGACATGGTGTTAAGTAGCTGGTCAAGGACATGCGTCTGGGAAGTGGTAGACATGCAGTTTAATTCCTGGGCTGTATGACCCTGGAGTTCACTTCACGTAGAGCTACGCACCACATCACTTTACCTCCTGATACCTCACCGTACTTTGTCCTAATTGTTCTCCTCAACCTGCTTCCTCTGTCCTTGATTGGTTGGAGTTGGGCTTATTTTAAACTTACTGCTTTTAATAACCCTTTTCCTGAATCATTTCTCTCTCTATTTAACCATTATGATAAATAGTGACCATCTTTTATTCATTTCCTTTTTAATTTGTCTTTTCCCCATTATTTACATGTGTAACTTTTATGCTGTAACCTGTTAGGCTATTTTTAAGTTGAGGGTCATTTTTATTTGATTTAAAGCTTGTTGAAAAATGCTCTGGTGAGTAGAGTAGTGATAATCTCTCATAATATAATAATAACACAAGCTTAGAAATGTTAATATCTTTCAGGAAATAGACTTTTTTTGGTCAGCTTTTGGCACTGCAAGTTCCTGGGATTCAGCATGTTGGTGTTGTTCAAACTAAAGACCCTCAAATTGTAAGCATTCCCTGAACCCAAGCTAATTTTCTTTGTACATTCTTTTCACTCTGCAAAACTACCATATACAGTCACCCAATTTTTCTATTTTCTAGAATAATACACCTGCCTGGTCCATTTTGTAGATTAACATTGCATGGTTCTGATGTGTAGGAAGAAGTCACAGAAACATACCAAAGTGTCATCTCAGCAGCACTCCAGTAGTAGTATTGAAAATGGCGCCTGCAAGGCCTTCCAAAGGCAATTTTTGGAAAGTGAGATATCCAAAGGGGTTTGGATAAATAGGGATTTATACCAGTTTGTATCAGTGAATTCCTGGAGCTACAAGCTGGCCAGCTTGTTCTGATTTATTTGGTCTAATAGAAGCAAGAAAACAGTTGTGTGCTTACCATACACTGTAGTTTTAAAAGACACAGCATTTCAGAGAAAGAGGCATAAGGAAAAAGTATGAAAAGGTGTATCTCCAAGATTCAACTCCCCTCCTGGGTCAAATCCAAAAGGTCTTGAGGTCACATGTGCAGGGAATGACTATGTTATTAGGATTTCAGAGTTCATGCCACAGCAACGAATTATTCCTTCCTAATAATAGATCTCTTATGAAAAGGAGACAGCCGGTGTCCATGTTTCCAATGAGGATAAAAGGCAGAGGGGTAGGCAGCAATCATGGGTTATTAAATATTCACATAGTTAGGGATTCCTGCAGTCATTGCACATTTAGAAACAATTAAAACAAAATGATTGTCACCTTGGAGTCCCAGTGACCCATCACCAAAACTGGTTATTCTAACATCAAACGTAGCCCCTTGCAGCTGCTTCTCAGGAACCACAAAAGAAAAAGCACACAGTAGACACTCCCCAATGACAAGCCTAGGTTTTCAACTTACTGTATAATATTTTTCACTCAATATGTATATGTTTGCAAACAACACCATACAAATGTGCCTCACACATACTATAGAATCAAAATAAATGCAATCTTAAAGAGAATATTTCATATAGTATGTTCATATGAAAAGTACTCCAGGATAAAAAGGTACCTATTTCCTTTGTTCCTTCATATTTTTTATTTCCTCATTCCTGTTAATTCTTAGAGTCTATTACCTAAAGCGCATGATTAGGATGTTTAAAACACTTTGCACCTATTAAATCACATTGGATTAAAGTACATAAATAAATATAGGATAAGGAACACAGGTGTTTTTCTGATTCAATTAGGTTTTTCTTTTCTTTCTTTTTTTTAGATTCTTCCTTGTCTTACAGTCTCTTTCTTAATTCAAAAGATGAAAATAAACAGTCATTTGGCTATTAGGGGAGCCCTTGGAGGGCTCATTAGCTGGGTTCTAATTGGGTTCTTTCACAAATCTGTCACTCAGGATTGAAGGTGAATCGGATGCCAGCAGCAAATTAGTGCACAGAGGGCTCTGAAGTGGAATGACTGAAAGTACTTCAGAGAAACAGGAGGAAATTGGATAAAGTTCGGACAAATGAAATGCACTTTTAAGATGGGCAAGAGGTAGGGGGTAGAATAGAGAGACCTTGGGAAGCTACTGTTTGCAAAGAGTGATATAATTTGACTCTTCCAACTTCTGCTTTATTTTCAAGGGTGGTACAAACAACTGTCGACATGAATGATGCCCAGGGGACGGCCTAGAAGTTCTGCCTTTGCCTGCATCCTTGCAGGTAGCTGGCTGCCCCAGGATTATTTCACTTGTCCTCTTCCTCCAGGACATGTGGAATTTCCAGCAACAGGGGCATCTTTCCCATAGCTACCTTGCACATTGTTTATCTCAATGTCTGTCCTTGGTTAGTGTTTATTGACTCCACAAACCAGCCAATCAACCGGTGAATGAGTGAATTTGCTGCCCTACTCTTGGCCTTGGCTCAGTCTTTCCTTCCCCTTGGCATTGCTTTGTCTTTGTCCTGAACTTAGCTGGATCTTAGTCACATGTTGGGGCCAATGCAAAGGTCAAGTTCACCATGAAGCTTTGTCCAACCTTCTACCACCCAGTTGGAGGTAACTGTTTCTTCTCACCTCCTCAAAACACACAAATAACATTTAATATGTGATTCTATTACTTATGTTCACTGTGGAATAATATAATGATATGCTAATGTATCTATTTCTCAAGCAGATTATGGGATAGTTGGAACATGGAACTAAGTATTAATCTTTAGAAGCTTTCCTATATTCTCCCCAGCATTTAAAATAGAGCATATAATAGAAATTAAATAGGCATTAGTTTAAGTAAATGACTTGATCCTTATTTAGGGAAGATACAAAATATTCTAACTCTATTATTGATTTTCTTCTAAAGTAGCTTTGTTAATTTTTATAGGACCAGTATTCGAATCCAAAAAGCCAACAAAAACAAATCTCTTCTGGATAAAATATAGTAGTATACTGAGATGGTAAAGCAATAACACTATGGTGTTATAAAACTATTAAAACAAGATAGAAATAAGAAAAAAAATATCCATCAGGTCAAGAAACAGCAGAGACTGTACTTGGTAAATGATTGCAGATCCTTAGAAAGCTCCAAAATGGTAAGAAGTGGTTTCACAGCTACATAAGTGAGAGACATCTCAGCATCCCACTGGGCTCAGAAAGAGGACAGAAAGGCAGAAAAGGAGCAATTAATTTATGAAATAATAATGGCTATTAGTAATACAACTATTAGTCACATAAAACATTATTTATGAATTTTATTACATATTAAGATAATATAAGAACAATACAGACATCACACTTTTTTACACAGATGCAACAAAATGATAATAAATATTTTTTTCCAGAAGATGATAACAAATTCCAGATAACAATATGACCCTGTGTGTATGAAAACGTAGAGATTGAATCAAAAATTAAAAGACTCCTAGCAAAGAAAAACCCAGGACAGGATAGTTTTACTGCTGAATTTTGCCAAACTTTTAGAGAAGATCTAACACTAACTCTTTTCAAAGTATTTTTAAAAATTTAAAATAAGAGAACTCTTCTGATCTCATTCTGTGGAACCAACATTATCCTAACTTCAAAACCAGACAAGTACACAACAACAAAGAAATCTAGAGACACATATCCTTGAGGACCATAGATGAAAAAAATCCACAAAATATAAAAAAACTAAATCTGACACTGCATCAAGAAGATACACTATGATCATGTGAGAATCCTGCCAGGCATGCAAGAATGGTTCAACATGTGGAAATCAATAGATGAAATTCAGCACATTAGCAGAATGAAAGACAAAAATCAATATGACCATCTCAGTAGGTGCAGAAAAAACATTTGATAAAATTCAACATCTCTTCATGACAAAAACATGCAGCAAGTATGTATAGACAGAACACACCTCAACCCAAGGAAGACTACATATATGGTAAACCTACAGCCAACTCTATACTGAATGCAGAAAAGCTGAAAGCATTTCTTTTGTGATCTTTAATCACATAAAATGCTCACTTTCACCCCTCTGACTCAACAGTACTAAAAGTTGATTTATAAATGGAAACTTTAAATGGACATTTCTCAAAATGATGATGTACATATGGCTAACACAGATATGGAAACAAAAAGATCACTGGGATACCATGTCACTCCAGCTAGAATGGCTATAATCAGGAAGACAAATAATAATAATAAAAAAATCTCTGGCAAAAATGTGAAGAAAGGGAATCCTTACACGTTGTTGGTGGGAATGTAAAGTAAGACAGTCATTATGGAATTCATTCTGGAGGTTCCTTAAAAAGTTAAAGAGAAAAAAAAAATTGATAATTTCTGTTGTATATACAAAGGCAAAGAAATAACATATGTAAGAGATACCAGCACTCCTGTGTCAATTGCAATACTATTCATAATAGCCAAGGTTGATAATTAACTGAGTTGTATATCAGTGAATGAATTGATAAATAAAATGTGGTACATAGAAACAATGGCATATCATTCAATTGAAATGAAATCCTGTCATTGGTAGCAATATGGTTGGATCTGGAGGATATTATGTTAAGCGAAATAAGCCAGACAAAGAAAGGCAAATACCTCATGTCCTCATTAACATGTAAAACTGATGAAGTTGATTTTCTAGAAGTAGAGAGTAGAATAGTGATTACCTGAGTCTAGAATGAACAGGGAGGATGGATAGCTGGAGGTGGACACTGGGAAACCAAAATACAGGTAAACAGGAGAAATAATTACTAGTGTTCTACAGCAAGTTAGAGGACAATAGTTTGTACAACTTTATTACATATTTCATTAACAACTAGAAGAGAGGAGTTCGACGTTTTCCAACAAAAAGAAATGATAAATGATTAAGGAGATGTAAATATTAGTGGCACTTTTTGGATCATTACCCATCATATACATGTATGAAATCATTGCACTCTAGGTCACAAACATGTACAAATGAAGATAGTTCTGAATGAATAAAAAACCTTAAAAGCAGGGCTTGGGGTGTGGCTCAATGAGAACACTTGCCTCTCACGTGTGAGAGCATTGGGTTCGATCCTCAGCACCACATATAAATAAATAAATAAATAAATAAAAGAAATAAAAGTCTATCAACAACTAAAACAAATATTAAAAAAAACAAACAAACGAACCTTAAAAGCTGACTCCAAAGTTATAAAACTGTTAACTACAACATCCAAATCAATAGAGGAAATAGTAAGGCAAAGAAAAGTTGGCCTCCACCTAAATCAGGGGCCTCAGCAACCTTTTCCTTCCCTGTCTGCCCCCAATCCTATCCACTTTGACAGGCTTCTTTCATCCATCCAAAGGAGAGATCCCTGCCCTTAGTGCTCCAGGTCAGGGTAAAACCTCAGACGAGACAATAGGCGACAGAACTGAGGAGACTTAGGCGACTTGTGCTCACAACCTGGGCCAGAGGTCCTGGCAAGCCATGTGGTGCCACATAGGGTGTCGCTCAGGAGCAGAGAGAACCAGCAGAGACTGTGGGAGGCAGGTTTCATCACGACACCAGGGTGAGGTGACCCCTGATCTGTGCTGGAGATGTGTCTGGTCTGTTCCACTCACTCTTCAAGCTGATGGGAACAAGACACCCATTTGGGTGAGGACCAGTTGGTATAACAGTCCAGCTAACAAGGGGAGCCACTATTACCTCAGGGGTCTTTCCTGCTGGGGGAGGGGACTTCAGGGAGAGAGCAGGTGACTCAGGGCAGGCCCCTGGGGCTCTATGAGGTTCAAGGATGTCAAGCAGCACAGGAGGCTCCCTTCAGGCCTTTCAGTAGGATGATCCTTGCTCATATATGTCCCCCAATCAGCTCCCAATCTAGTCCACCACCAGTACTACAGTGCTGCTCCCTGCCTCTTCCCATCAGGACTTTATCTCCTTCAGGTAAATGAATTTATTTGACAATTTTAAATTGTAGCACATCCTGATTTTAAGATGAATGTTGGTAAATAATTCTTTGGAAAATACATTCGTAGGTACAAAGGAGAGAGAACAAAACACTTGATTTAAAAAAGGAAAATGATGTGAAAATAATTTGTGGTGAAATATTTGATATGGTTTTGCACAATTTCTATTTCTATAGTTCCTGATTGTTCAGAAAAGCAAAACCAAAAAGTAAAAATCAGCCAATGCAGCCACAAGAAGAATATCAATTTGAATTACAGCATTTTTTCACTATCAAAGATGGACAAAATCTAATTCTTATTTTGTAGTAGAATTAATGTATAATAAATGGTACATAGTGTAAAACAATTCCTGCTACTAAAGGTTTAGCCAAGTTAGAAAGATACATAGTTTTTCCAATGACCTTTACCTACAGCAATCCTTCCTAGAATGTAATTAGTACTTATTAAGAGTATTTTATGTACCACACACTGTGCTTTGAACTTTAGGTACATAATTTTATCTAACTTCACCATGATGCTGCTGAAATATATACTACTTTTGGAATTTTATAGTTGAGCTAATAAAGATATACACAGCCTACATTAAATTCTCAAGAGAAGAGACCTTGACAAGGTGAAGTCAGGATTCAAATCCACAGCTACCTGGTACCTAAAAGCATAAAGTTTAATGGTAAATTATAAAGAAGCTATTTGTATTTAGAGCTTAGGTAGTGGCTTCCAGGTATGCCACTCAAAGTAGTTAGTATCCAGATTTTCCCAATGAGAGCTTGAATATACACAGAAATGACTTACTAAATTTTCTTTACCATCTCACACACAAGGCACCCCAACTAAACATCCAATGTATTTAGAATACCAGCGGACCAACATGATAAAGAGTTTTATGTGTGTACATACACACATACTGAAATACAGACTTACTCCTATGAAGAGCCTATGCACTTTTATCTTCAGTTTATCAAAACATAAATCATGGAGATCTGCTATCTCTGGACAATACTAAGGGCTAAACCTACTTTCTGACTGTTGTTTGGAAGTATAGAAAGGTAAAGCAAATGTTTCCTTGAAAATATTTAAATTCTTTCCAATGCTTGAACAAGTTAATTATTTGAAATTTTAAATGGCCTCATCTGAGTCAAAAGCAATTGAGTTGAATAAAATTATACTAACTTGGGAGTGAATTACACATTGCTTAATATGATAGCCCCCTTCTGTTTATCTTCCTTCCAAGGCAGAGTTTAATAAACCCCATGAAGCATCACCAAGCCAGAAGTTTAGTGCCTGAATTGTGGAGAAGACAACACCTTCTTCTATTATGTAGCAATAGACCTGCTCAAAAACTACTGAATTTAAAAACAGAAGTATTCTTTTTTTGTTGTTATATTGAACTTTCCCACTTTGTGGAAAGCTAAGAAACAACTATCTGTTGAATGACTACAAACATTGTTCTAAAACTTAATGTCATTAGCAATCTGGTCTGGCTAAAAAGCCTCCTCCATACCAATTTCCTGTAAGAAAAAAAAAAGAAATAAGTGTTTAGCTTTTTCCTGGAATGCTAGCAAATAAGTTATTGTTTAGCAAAATTCAACACTCAAATCTCATTGTTCTGGGCAAGGACACAGGCTACTTTTGTCTTCTCTTTTCACAAATGGACTAGTAGAAACCTTGTATAGATTCATAAGCAAGGGAGAAAAAGGTACCACAGGATATGGGTGGGTGGACAATCAGAGTCTCATTTGGTTCAGTCCAAGAGAAATCTAGGACTACCTAAGCTTTGATTTTCTTTCACTCTACTTTTTTTTTTCCCCATTCTTCCTCTTTCTTAGACTTGACCCTGACTCCTTCATTTTTGAAGGGGTTAGGTATCATACAGTGCAAAAAAGATGACTCTGAGTTCTTATTTCAGGAGGTAGTAAGATGAAGCTAACTTTTCACATTTTTTATTGAGGTTGTAGATCTCAGTTACTTAGGACAGAAAAAAAAGATAAAAATCAGGAACCAAATGCATGTAAAGACTGGAACCTTTGTTGTGTCTTGTCTGCTGGGGAACTCAGTGGGGTGAACTGTGTGCAGATGACGAGAAATGGCATCGAAAATGACCTTTAAGTCTGCTTCCAGCCAGAAGAAGCAAGAATAGCCACCGAATTGCCTTATTATGCAATTTTGCATAGAATTTTCAGACTCAGATGTACAATTTTTCATGTTCCATGTTCTACTTCTAGGAAATATAACCTCTTGCTCAAACCTGTCAAAAGCATTTTGGATATGAGCTCTGTGGTATGGTGTATGACCTAACACTCATAACTATACACCAGAGGTGAATTTGATAATATGTCACCTGTGTAATGTCCTCAACCAAGCAATTAGTGAAGGAAGAAAAAAAAATTGAAAAGGACAGTTAAAGGACAGATACCTATGGGATATAATCCTTACTTGTTCTTATTCAAAACCATATTTTATGGCTGCTAACCCATTCTTTTGGATTCATGATAAATTAATTGGTTATAATAATGGACAATTTGACAAATTTCTAGCAAACATATGGATAAGTAGAGAAATATACTAGATGGTTAGATACTCAGATTTACTGCTATAGGCTAGCATTTCTTCCTATTTATATGTTGGGTTTTTTTTGTTTTTTTTTTTTTTTTTTTTTTTTTTGTGGTACTGGGGATTGAACTCAGGGGCACTCGACCACTGGGCAACATCCCCAGCCCTTTTTTTGTATTTTATTTAGAGACAGGGTCTCACTGAATTGCTAAGTGCCTCGCCATTGCTGAGGCTGGCTTTGAACTCGCGATCCTCCTGTCTCAGCCTCCCAAAGTGCTGGGATTACAGGCATGCGCCACCACGCCCGGCTCTATTTATATGTTTTTTAAATTTATAATAATTTATAGTTTTATAATTTTAATTGTACTGCATTGAATTATAGATTAATTGAGGGCAAATATACACCTTTTTTATAATAAGACTTTTTATTCAAGGCCAAGCACAATTTTAGACTTAAGTATATATGGTTTGTTAAACATATTAGGCATCCTATATACTTTCAGTATTTAAAAAAAATATTTCTGATAACGTTTTCTCATTTTTAGTTGAGATGTGTAGATTTGTCATCAACACGTATCAATGGATGTTGTGTCCAGCAACCTTGTCAAACTGTTTCTTATGAAAATATTATCCCTAGAATCTTTAAGATAAATTTCACATGATTCAGAAATTCAAGTTATTTATTTCTAGATTTCTAAGTCTCTGTTTAAAAAAAAATCTATAAAATTTTACTGAATGCTTTTTTGGCATCTGGTAAAAAGTTAAAGTTGTCTATTTTTCTTTAATCTGTTAATGTGCAAGCTACATTAACACATTTTTAAATGTTAGTTAAAAATCTTTCCATTCGTACAACAAATACTTCTAAGTCATTATGCCATTCACTTTACACCTTGCTTTATTCTTTTTGGTGCAGATTACTTCCACTTACCATTAGCATTTTTTCAAAAACCATTTGTTCTCATTAAAAGCATTTCCTGTGATATTATTTCTTCTTAATATTGATGTGAAAGTTACAATGCATTATACTTCAGGCTTCAGCCCACATCTGTTTTCCTTATAATAAAAACACAGTAATACTCCTCTCATTAAGTAAAAAGCTGTCCGTTTAGGACATAAACTTCTTTAAAAACCTTCTCTTGATCACCAAACAATTGATGAGCATGATTAACAGGCAATTGCTCTGGGTCTTAATTTGGGTTCTGCCTCCAAATTATTCCACTGGAGGATGGGACACCTGGAATTGGTATTTATTCACAGTCTCCAAAGAGCTGTTGGGGGTAAATTTTCTTTTTTGAGATTTTCCCCTGTGAGCATTAACTACCCACTGTTTGGTTTTGCACTGTTGGTGGCTTAGAGAACAATTGTGACTCGGGAATACACAAATGAGAGACAAGGACAGCACTTGCACAGTTGATGTTCAGTGATGGACGGTGCCTGGAGTGGTCCACTGCACCACGTGGGACTCTCAGGACTGCGCTGACCTGACCCTGTGCTTTATGCACGTACACTGACTTTGCAGAGAGGATTGTCTTTCCCATGGAATTTACTTTTTATCACTTATTGAACTTTTTTCTCCAAAATTTTGTTTCACACTGAATTGAGATTGTTGGTGCTCAGTATACAGGCAAGGTGTAAGAAAGAGTAAATTACAATGAAATCTGTAAACATTCAGGAAAAAATTGTTTCACAGTAAGGATGATTCTCTGATGCCATCAAGGTACCTGAGATGTGTGTCAACTTGTTGACAAGTACAGCATTCACATGCCATTCCAGGGTTACCAATGGGACTTGGAATGCAATTCAAATATATTATTGCACAAGGTTTTGTACAAAGCATCATATTGAGTCTTGGCAATGTTGTATACTACCTTCTCTCTATAAACAAAGACCACTAAGAATTGTATTGATAAAGTGTACATTATTAAAATGTATATTGTTAAAAACACAGGCATTTTATTGAGAGAATGTTATCTTGGGGAGTATGTGATAGAAAACACCTACCTTCTTTATATTTTTTACATATGGATATGAGAGGTCATTTTGTATTAACTTTCAATGCACTGAGATCTTTACAAAATTCTCTGATCCTTTTAAACTCTCCAACGTTTATATTTACAGTCCATTGCCAGTCATGATTTAAAATTTTTTAATCAATTTTTCTCATTTTTTAAAAGCTTCTAGTTTTTCAAAGAAATATTTTCTTTAATTGATAATCTGCTGTTTTGCACTTTAGTATTATCTGTTCCTGTATGTAAGTCTTTAATTCAGTGTTTTATTTTTTTAAATACATGTTTAAATTTTCTAACTTCTTAAAGTGAATGTTTGATTCATTATTTTCAGGCTTACTTATTTTGAATTGTAAGCGTTGGTTTATTAGTTTCCTAGTTTAGCTTTAAAACTCATATTCCATTCTTTTATACTATTGTTCTAAGTATTTACGCTTTCCTTACAGAATTCTTCTACACATAATTTTGAATGATGGTGTGGCTCATCATGTCCTGCCACCAGGTATCAGTGCAGTTTTGTTTCCCAACTCCCACAGATGCTAAATTTTGTCACCTGTACTGCTCATGGGGTAGTTAATGCTCCCAAACTCAATATAAAGCATCTAATTCTCTTAGGTGCTATTGTAAGTGAAGTTGCTTTCTTAATTTTCTTTTTAGATTGTTGGTTGCTGGTGTACACACACACACAATTGATTTTTGTGGTTGTCCTTGGTTCCTGGATCTTTGCCAAATTCTATGATTAATTCTTACAGCTTCCATGTGAATGCCTTGGGATTTTCTACATACAAGCTCATTGCATCTCAACCAGAGATGGTTTTATTTTTTTTTTCTTCCCCATTTCGATAATCTCATGTCTATTTTCTAATACCTCTGACTATATTTTGTTATTCATTCTTCAGTAGCAATGTGAAAAATGGCTATTCTAATTTATTTTGGTGTCAGGGGAAAGCTTTCAGTCTCTGTAGCTTCTGAGGTTAGCTGTGGGTTTTTTTTATATAAACACCCTTTCTAATATTGAAGAAACTTCCCTATAGGTCACTCTTAGTTTTCTGAAAATTGTTTATAATGAAAGGGTATTGACAATATTAGTTCTACCTATCCATGAACAAGGTAGATCTTTCCATCTTCTAAGATCTTCATTAATTTCCTTCTTTAGCGTGTTGTAGTTTTCATTGTAGAGGTCTTTCACTTCTTTTGTTAAGTTGATTCCCAAATATTTTATTTTTTTTTTGAAGCTATAGTAAATGGGGTGGATTTCCTAGTTTCTCTTTCTGAGGACTTGTCACTGATGTACAGAAATGCCTTTGATTTATGGGTTTTGATTTTATATCCAGCTACTTTGCTGAATTCATTTATTAAATTTAGAAGACTTCTGGTGGAATTTTTTGGATCTTCTATGTATAGAATCATATCATCTGCAAATAGTGATAATTCGAGTTATTCTTTTCCTATCCGTATCCCTTTAATTTCTTTCATCTGTCTAATTGCTCTGGCTAGGGCTTCAAGAACTGTGTTAAATAGGAGTGGTGAAAGAGGGCATCCCTGTCTTGTTCCAGTTTTTAGAGGGAATGCTTTCAATTTTCTCCATTTAGGATAATGTTGGCCTGGGGCTTAGCATAGATGGCCTTTATGATGTTGAGGTATGTTCCTGTTATCCCTATTTTTTCTAGCATTTTGAACATGAAGGGATGTTGTATTTTGTCAAGTGCTTTCTCTGCATCTATTGAGATGATCATATGATTTTTATCTTTGAGCCTGTTGATGTGATGAATTACATTTATTGATTTCCTTATATTGAACCAACCTTGCATCCCTGGAATGAAGCCCACTTGATCGTGGTGTACTATCTTTTTGATGTGTTTTTGTATTCGATTTGCCAGAATTTTATTTAGAATTTTTGCATCTATATTCATTAGATATATTGGTCTAAAGTTTTCTTTCTTTGATTTATCTCTGTCTGGTTTTGGAATCAAGGTGATATTGGCCTCGTAGAATGAGTCTGGGAGTGTTCCCTCTTTTTCTATTTCATGAAATAGTTTGAGAAGTGTTGGTGTTAGTTCTTCTTTACAGGTCTGTAGAACTCGGTTGTATATCCATCCGGTCCTGGGCTTTTCTTGGTTGGTAAGATTTTATGGCATCCTCTATTTCTTTGATTGTAATTGATCTATTTAAATTGTGTATATCATCCTGATTTAGTCTGGGCATATCATATGTTTCTAGAAATTTGTCGATTCCTTCATTATTACCTATTTTATTGGAGTATAAATTTTCAAAATAATTTCTAATTATCTTCTGTATTTCTATAGTGTCCCTCGTGATATTTCCTATTCCATCATAGAGATTGGTAATTTGTGTTTTCTCTCTTTTTTTCTTCATTAGCATAGCTAATGGTTTATCGATTTTATTTATTTTTTCAAAGGACCAACTTTTTGTTCTGTCAATTTTTTCAATTGTTTTTTTAGTTTCAATTTCATTAATTTCAGCTCTGATTTTAATTATTTCCTTTCTTCTACTTCTTTGGGGATTGATTTGTTCTTTTTCTATGGCTTTGAGATGTAATGTTAGTTCATTTATTTGTTGACTTTTTCTTTTTTGAAGGAATGAGCTCCATGCAATGAACTTTCCCCTTAGTACTGCCTTCAGGGTGTCCCAGAGATTTTGGTATGTTGTATCGTTGTTCTCATTTACCTCTAAGAATTTCTTAATCTCCTTCTTGATGTCTTCTGTAACTCATTGATCATTCAATAGCATATTATTTAGTCTCCAGGTGTTAGAGTAGCTTTTCTTTCTTTTTTTATCAATAATTTCTAATTTCATTCCATTATGATCTGATAGAATGCAGGGTACTATCTCTACTTTTTTATAGAACTAATATTGTCAAAATGAACATTCTCCCAAAAGCACTATACAGATTCAATGCAATACCAATCAAAATCCCAATATCATTCCTCATAGAAATAGAAAAAGCAATCATGAAATTCATCTGGAAAAATAAGAGACCCAGAATAGCCAAAGCAATTCTTGGCAGGAAGAACGAAGCTGGTGGCATTACTATTCCAGACCTTAAATTGTACTACAAAGCAATAGTAACAAAAAGAGCATGGTATTGGCACCAAAATAGACCAGTTGACCAATGGTACAGAATAGAAGACACAGAGACGAACCCACACACCTACAGTTATCTTATATTAGACAAAGGTGCCAAAAACATTCACTGGAGAAAAGACAGCCTCTTCAACAAATGGTGTTGGGAAAACTGGAAATCCTCATGTAATAAAATGAAATTAAATCTCTTTCTGTCACCATGCACAAAACTTAACTCAAAGTGGATCAAGGATCTAGGAATTAAACCAGAGACCTTGCACCTAATAGAAGGAAAAGTAGGCCCAAATCTCCATCATGTTGGTTTAGGCCCCAACTTCCTCAATAAGACCCCTATAGCCCAAGAACTAAAACAAAGAATCAACAAATGGGACCGATTCAAACTAAAAAGCTTCTTCTCAGCAAAAGAAACAATCAGTGAGGTCAATAGAGAACCCACAGAATGGGAGCAAATCTTTACTACAATTACATCTGATAGAACACTAACCTCAAGGATTTATAAAGCTCTCAAAAAACTTAACACCAAAAAAACAAATACTCCAATCAATAAATGGGCTAAGGAACTAAACAGACACTTCTCAGAAGATGATATGCAAACAATCAACAAATATATGAAAAAAATGTTCAACATCTCTAGCAATTGGAGAAATGCAAATCAAAACTACTCTAAGATTTCATCTTACTCCAGTCAGAATGGCAGCTATCAAAAAAACAAACAACAATAAATGCTGGCGAGGGTGTGGAGAAAAAGGCACACTCCTACATTGCTGGTGGGACTACAAATCGGTGAAGCCAATCTGGAAAGCAGTATGGAGATTCCTAGGAAAACTTTGAATGGAACCACCATTTGACCCAGCTATCCCATTCCTTGGTCTATTCCCAAAGGACTTAAAAACAGCTTACTACAGGGACACAGTCACATCAATGTTTATAGCAGCACAATCCACAATAGCTAGACTGTGGAACCAACCCCAATGCCCATCAGTGGATTAATGGATAGGGAAACTTTGGTATATATACACAATGGAACACTACTCAGCACTAAAAAATAATAAAAACATGGCATTTGCAAGTAAATGGATGGAGTTGGAGCAAATAATGCTAAGTGAAGTTAGCCAATCCCAAAAAAAACAAATGTCGAATGATCTCTTTGATATGAAGATACTAACTTATAAAGGTAAGGGAGTGGAGATGAGAGGAATGAAAAACTTTAAATAGAACAAAGGGGGGAGTGGGGAGTGGGCAAGGGGATAGGAATAATGGCAGACTGAGTTATTCATGACTACCCTAAATACATGTATGAAGACACAATTGTTGTAAAAATACCTTATATAAAACCAGCAACTTGAGAAATTGTGCTCTTTATATGTAGTATGAAATGAAATGTACTCTGTAAACATGTATAAAAAGTTAAAATAAAAAAAAAGAAAGGGTATTGTATTTTTGTTAAAGACTTTCTGTGTCATCTGAAATAATCATTCAGATTTTTTCCTTAATTCTAGTAATGTGATTTATTACATTGATGGATTTCCTTATGTTGATCTACCCTGGGATAAATCCCACTTGGTCACAGTGAATAAACTTCCTAATATAATTTTGTATTGAATTCACTCAGATTTTATTGAGGATTCTTGCATTTATATTCTTATGGGAAACTGGTATGCAACTTTCTTGTAATGTTTTTATCTGACTTTGATACCAGACTAATACTGTACTTATAAAATACATCTGGAATTCTTCAATATTTTGGAAGAATTTGAGAAAGATTTGTATGAATTACTCCTTAATGTCTGGTAGAATCATATAATTGCCACCTGCTCTGGGCTTCTTCTTTTTTGACATGGTTTTGGGTCCTGACTCAGTTTCTTATGATCATTCTGTTGAGATTTTCAGTATTTTTAAAGTCGGTTTAGGTAATTTGTGTTCAATGGAATATATATATATATATATATATATATATATATATGTATATATATATTAAATATATATATATGTTTGTTTTTATGTAAGCATTGATGTATGTAAGCATATATATATATATGTTTGTTTTTATGTAAGCATTGATGATATTCTCTTACAATCCTTTCCTCTCTGTAAAGTTAGTCATTTATGACTTTCCTTATTGGTATTGCCTGTCCTTTGCTATTATTCTATTTAGCTAAAAATTCATCATTTTTTTTTCAAAGAATCAGTTTTGGTTTGACTAACTTTTTCTATTGTTTTTTCATTCTCAATTTCGTTTATTTCTGCTCTAATTTTTGTTAACTGTTTTCTACCTCTAGATTTCTGTTTTAGTTTACTGTTCCTCTACTAGTTCCCTAAGGTGTAGAGTGACACTATTTCACTGAGGTCACTCTTTTTAAATGTGGGCACTTAGAATTACAAATTTCCTTTTAAGCACTGATTTTGGTGCATCTAATAAATTCCCATATTTTGTAGTTTTGCTTTCATTCACCTCTAGACCTTTTCTAAATTTTCTTGAAATGTCTTCTTTGACCCACTGGGTAAGAGTGCGTATTAAAATTTCTTGAATTCGGGAATTTTCTAGCATTCCCTTTGTTGATGTTCTTTCTGCATGTATCTATTAGATCTCATTGGTTTATTACATTGTTCAGGTCTTTTACTTCCTTATTTTGACTGAGTGCTCCGTTTATTATTGAAAATTGGGTATGAAAGTCTCCAACTTTTATTATAAAACTGCCTATTTCTATTTTCCTTTACTTTTAGCCACTAGCATACCCTTCATTTCCTTCTATCACATGTACTATTATGCTCTGGAATTTTGGTAATTTCAATTCAAAAATATTTTCTGCATATCTTTTATTCAAATTAACACAATAGTGATTATTGTATATTAATCTGGTGCCCATCACCTTTGCTAAACCTACTTACTAGTTCTTACAGTTTGTATGTTATATTGCATTTCTATGTAGACCATCACATTGTGAATAAATGATAAGTGTGTTATTTAATTCATGCCATTTTAATCTCTTTTTTCTTATTCTGGAAATCTATTACCTATAATAAAGTATCTCAAATAAGTATACCAGACTTTATAACTTTCCATAAGTTTGAGTACATTTTTCTAAGGTTTTATTATTAAATATGATGCTTCCTGGGTCATTCTGTTGTTGTTGTTGTTGTTGTTAAATAGCTGATTAAGAAAATTTGTGGTCATTTTTTTTTAAGCATCAGTGACACTAAAATCTCTTTGTACATACACAACACACACACAAACATACACCTATATACATATTCATATATATATATACATGCACACATGCACATGTAATGCATAATGTTCTATATCATAATCAAATCATTGAATATGCATAGTTAATGTTATATATCAAATGCTATATTATTATATATGTATAAAATGGATAATAATACATGTTATGTACTATAATTATTATTATTTTATATTGAAAGTAATTCTCAGTCTGATTACTGTCTTTAATATCTTTTTGTTTTGTTTTGTTTTGTACCAAAGATTAGGGATTTAACCCAGGGGCACTTAACCACTAAGCCACATTCCCAGCACCGCTCCCCCCCTTTTTTTCCCCTGGGGCCCGTTTAGTTAAAGGCACATTGAAGATGGTTAACAATAATGTCCTCCCATTCAACATAGGCCTCCCCAAGCCTAGTGCTTAGGAGACTTAAGTTACAAAGACCTCATTGTTCCAGAAATTGTTAGATTCTGTTTTTTTGAGTCCACCTTATTAGCAACAACTCCTCACATAAATCTGAAATGTCTTCTTTTTTTAATTTATTATTATTTTTTTTTATTTACTTGTTCTAATCAGTTATAATGACAGCAGAATGCTCGTACATTGCTGGTGGGACTGCAAATTTGTGTAACCAATCTGGAAAGTAATATGGAGTTTCCTTAAAAAATCTTAGAATGCAATCACCTTTTTTTTACTAGCTATCTCGCTCCTAGGTCTGTACCCAAAGGACTTAAAAAGAGCATACTACAGTGACGCAGCCACATCAATGTTTATGACAGCACAATTCACAATAACCAAACTGTGGAACCAACCTAAATGCCCTTCAGTAGATGAATGAATAAAGGAAGTGTGGTATATATACACAATGTAAGATAACTCATTGATAAAAGAGAATAAAACTATGGCATTTGCAGGTAAATTGATGGAGTTGGAGAATACCATGTTAAGCAAAGTAAGACAATCACAAAAAAAACAAAGGCTGAATGGGTTCTCTGATGATAATCTATAGTGGGGGGTGGGGCATGGGGTGAGGGGAGGAATTTTGGATTGGGCAAAAGGGAGGAGGCATGGTGATAAGAAAGATGGTGGAATGAGATGAACATCATTACCCTAGGTACATGTATGATTGCACAAATAGTGTGACCCTACTCATGTACAACCAGAGAAGTGAAAAATTGTGCTCTATTTGTTTACAATGAATCAAAGAGCATTCTGCCTTTTTTAAAAAAAAATTTTTAAAATTAGAGACAGGGTCTCACCAAGTTGCTTAGGGCCTCGCTAAGTTGCTGAGGCTGGCTTTGAACTCAGGATCCTCTGGCCTCAGCCTCCTGAGCTGCTGGGATTACAGGTGTGTGCCATGGTGCTCAGCAATACACTTATTTTTATTAAATTTTTTTTCTTGTTTTGTGAACTCAAAAATACTCTGGTTCCCTGTTATTTAAGATGTACTAGTAAGTAACTCCTTGGAGGAGAGCTTCTCCCAAAGTGAATGTGGCAATGTCAGTAAAAGCTTTAGATAATCTCAGTTGAGCTCATAGAACAAAACTCTGAGTCACTGTCTGGACTAGCAGCTTCCTATATTGGAGCCACCAATGTTCTTCTGGGGGTCCAGAAACTGCAATGCATACAATCTTACACCCTTTCAAATGAAGCTGAGAATTCAAGTTCATTGCTTTGTTTTGCTAATACGTGTATCTTGCAACCAACCAGTTAACCAATAAAAAGACTTTTATTTCTTTACTAAGCCTCCAGTGTTTTCCACAGTAAAATATAGCTCAAGACTTTATAGCAGGCACCTCAAGAATCTTGGATTCTGGAACTTTTAAAATTTCAAATGCTAACTAATTAACTGTAGTAGGTGATGTTAATTTTGGGAATTAACTGTAAAATTTAAATTGTGAGCTAAAGCATATATATCACACTATCAATGCTAAATTGTTAAAAAATAAATCATAGAAAAACTGATAATGCTTCTATAAATATAAAAAGAATTAAAAAACACGTTTAAGTTGTCATTTAGAAAAAGCATCATTGAGAATTTATTTATAATATTATACTTTTACATTTTCTATTTTTGTATCCATCCATCGTGACACATAAGAATGTATAGCATTTACAAACATAAATATATAAACATGTTTATTTTTCAGTTTGGTCTATACATTTCCATTTATGTTTACCTATTCATAGACACAAGAATACATTATCATACAACACACATTTTGAAATTAACTTTTTAATATTAATGATATAAAATTACATAGATAATTATATATTTACCCTATTATTTTATACTTTTCTGCAGCAATTTATTTCATGTGATCTGTGATTTAGAGTTTGACAAATATTCTGACTCCTATTTTACTTTGGTACATTAACAATATTGCATTGGAAATGCATACACAATATCCTCATTGTCTTATCACACCATTTCTTTATGAAAAATGAATTGTTAATTTAATGGTATTCTTGTGGTATAATTTTGAGATATGCTTTCAAGTTGTGCTTTGGAACTACTGTCATTTATCTCATAGCTTTTATACATAAAGGACAATAAGCTTTCCTACTTTATATATGTTGCAATATTTTTCTTAATTTACATTTTTCAGTTGGCATTTTTATCCACTTATAAAAGGATATATGCTTTTTCTTATAAAGCCTATCCTCTTTCTTTCATGGTCTCTGCTTTTTCTGATATGCTTTTAAGATTGTTCTGTATGTCAAGACTATAGTAAAAGTTTTCATTACATCTTATTTTATTGCTTATATTTTGTAATTTTTATTTAAAAAGTCAGTCATATTTAACTCATTTCAGTATGAATGTAAAATGCATATCTGATTTGTTCAGTCCCTTTTCTACTAAACAGTGGGTGTCCCTGCATCACTTATGAATAATTCATTACTTGACTGCAGTTTCAAATGGTACAATAAAATATGTTAATTCATATGTAATGTCATCTCAAGAATTTACTGTGCTTTTTCACTGATGTGTCTGTCTATTTTCACATGGCCATGGGCCATGTAAATTATTATGGCTGCTCTATATAATTAATCTCAGAAATTGCTTGGTATCCCAGTTGTTTGACTACATTTGTTCTTAGCATGCATACTTAAAATTATTTTGTCTATTTTCAAAAATGTATTTTGAAATTTGATTAAGATTACATTACACATACAAGCTAATTTCAAGAGCTGAAATATTTACAACATTAAGCCTCCTCATTTCTAGCAAGCCATTTATCCTCTGGGAAACAAGTAATCAGGCTGTTTCAGGAAAAGGCAAGGATTAGAATTTGGCATAAATGTTTTTCATGTGTCGAGTTGTCACAAAGGCAAGAGATTTTTCTGTAACATTTTCTATACACATCCCATGTACTTTTTTCAATTAAAGTAAAATTGCAGGCACATAAGATCAATTGTTTCCAAGTCTTCAATCCACTGGTGGTTAGAGGATTTACAATGTTGTGCAATAGTCACTGCTGTCTCATTCAAAAAATGTTTTCATCATCCTCAGAAGACATTCTATGTCCAACAGGCAGTCACTCATCATCCCCCCACCTCAACCCCTGGCAGCTAATCTATGCTTCTGCCTATTCTGAATGTTTTAATCCTACAGTTTAGTACCAGCACCACATTAATATATTTTCTGAACTTTATTAATTCAACATGGATGTGATGGCACATTATGGGAAGCAGAATGGGAAATGCATGGGAACTTCATCCTCCTTTCCACGCTCTTTTATACGTCTTAAAATATATCAAAACAGACACTTCAAATCATAATCAAATAAAATACTGAGGAGAACTTCAGTCAGACATTGGCCTGGGAATTCAGACGATGGTTTGAGATTCCTTCCACTGCTAATTGCTTTGTGTTTGTATGGGTGTGATTTATGTCCTTATCCTATAAAATAAATCATAAAATTCTTAATGATCAAGTGATTTAAACTCTCCAGGCATCAGTTCTTTTATGAAAAAATATAAGGGAATAAATCTTTAAGTTCCTTCTCAATTCCAAATCTGAATATTTATCCATTTTGGAGGGGACCTGAACTTTCACCCAGGAGATACTGTTATTAAAGGAAATTCAAAGCAAACAGCTTTTCCTAGTTCTCTATGAAAAAAAAAATCAGAAGTTAATAAAGTCTGAAAATGATTAAATAATTATGCAGAAATCTTAGTGTCGAATCAGGGTATATGCCTAATAATCTTGATATGCATGAATACATATGCATATGAAGTATGGTTTATTTCAAGATGTATTCAATTATATGATATGAATCCAAGATTAAAAAACTCCTTCCAATCTCTAAAGAAATCCATAAATATTATTTGTATTTTTTCTCTATGATGCTTTTATAAAGGAATTAATATTTACTTCTAGTGTAGAAGTATATTTAAGGACTGTGTCTAGAAAAATTTGAAATTTCAAACTGATTTAAAATACTGTATTTCAAGTTGGGCACAGTGGCACATGCCTGTAATTCCAGCAACTCAGGGGGCCGAGGCAGGGGGATCTCAAGTTTGAGGCCAACCTCAGCAACTTAGCAAGAACTTGTCTCTAAGTAAAAATGAAATTGACTGGAGATGTAGCTCAGTAGTAAATTGCCTTTGGGCTCAATACCCAGTACCAGACAAATAAATAAACAAACACAATATATCATGCATCGAAAGATTTGAGTGTGTATATTACTTAGTAGCACATTACAGAGATATTATGCTTTATAATGTCAGGCAATTGAACATGCTTTGGTAGGAAAATCGAATATGAAAAATTAAGTAAAATTGCTTTTTTCACCTGTTCTAATAGAGTGACACTTTCATAGATTATCATGGAAAAATACGTTTTTAAATTTCACTGTTAATTATCAAAACTTAAGTTTAAGAAGGAGGTGATTAAAACTTTTTTTCCATTCACAAAGTTTCTCTTTAATTGAGAGATTGTCCTTAATAATTCCATTAGAAATTTAAACTTCTTTATACAATTCTCTATAGTTTTATCTAATTTCTGGGGAAAAAAAAAAACACCCTTTTACTGTTTTATTTCCAGAATTCAATTTATTTATGCTTTAAAATAATCCTGAATATAATTGAACTATTTTCTTTTTCTAAAAGTTTAGCAAAATTTTAAATCACATCTGACATTGTTGAATTTTCAGAATTGAGCATCTAGTTGTTCAACTTCTTTGTTTACCAATGTTATTGAGAGGTTTTCCTGATTATTTTAGATCTTTGTCTTTTCTGAGTTCCTAAGAAGGACCTGCAAATGATGGCTTTAAGGATAGATAACGTTGTTTCCCCAAGTTTAATGAACATCTTAATGTTTGGATGGAGGAAATATAGGCTCCTAGGATATGAGTCATATTTTTAAAATACTGCTATGTCAAAACAGAATGTGAACATTTTAATTCTGTTTTACATTAGTCACTTAATGCTATTTCAGGACCTATTAATGTTATTTTGGAGGTTCTAAATTTGCATATCAAAATTTTCCCCCTCAATGAACTTAATAGAGTAGCATTAATTTAGGTAATCAAGTATCTGTAACTACTTTTTATTAATCTCTTTTTAAAATACCATAAAAATAGCTGGGCGCGGTGGCTCACGCCTGTAATCCCAGCACTTGGGAGGCTGAGGCAGGAGGATCGCGAGTTCAAAGCCAGCCTCAGCGATGGCGAGGCACTTTAGCAACTCAGTGAGACCCTGTCTCTAATAAAATACAAAAAAGGGCTGGGGATGTGGCCCAGTGGTCGAGTGCCCCTGAGTTCAATCCCTGGTACCAAAACAAAAACAAAACAAACAAACAAACAAAACATAAAAAATTGTTTGTGATCTTAGACTGGTGAGAAAGCTAATGCACAAGAGGTGTTCTGAGGACCCACCAAGGTGCATGCTGGGATGGGACACAGAGACACTGGTCACAGCTGTATCCTATTAGTTATCACCTCTGCATGGGCATATGCCTAGCTAAGGCCCCTATGGTGAGACCTCTAAACAAGGATGGAATACGAGAGAAGAAAGTAGCCAGGTGTATTTCAACAGTGGTCTCTTCAAAGGGAACCAGAGAGCACTTCAAGACTGGATGACCAGAAGGCAGCACAACATGTGTTCAGCCCGCAGACAGATGAATCTGGTTACAGCCATTGAAGTAAGCGGTCTTACGTGTTTAGAATCTGTTCTGTAGATAAAGGGAAACACAAAAAGAGAAAGACCTTGTTTTCGGTGAAGAATATTTATTTTCTCATAGTAAGTAGCTGACCCTGACTGAAGGCTCGCCATGTGGCATTCTGCATAGGAAGCATTATATATATTATTTCATAAAACCCACTCATATATCAATGAGCATATGACTTTCTTAATTTGTGGTTAATAATTAGCAAACCCAACATTGAAAAATTATAGTTTCAGACTCCATTTCTCTTATACCATTTCACTTTCCCAAAACATGTTTTATGTATGTTTTAAATTCTGTGGTGAAGTCTACCTCCAAAAGCAATGGAAGAGCACCCTAAGATATATCATGGGCCCCCTGGGAGAGAAGCACTCAGGAATCTAGTGCCGAACTCTTCTAGTTAGTTGTGATTAAAACTCAAACAGGGAAAGAGCCACCAGGCAAAGTACAAAGTGTTGGCCCTTACTCTGATCATCAGGGATAAGATTTTTCTTTAAAAAAAAAAAAAAAGAAATAAAGAAAGAAACAAACAAACAAACAAAAAAAAAACCCCTTAAGTTCATTGGACTATAAACTTAACCTGAATTTCTTCTGAATGAAAGTGTTAAGGTTTGCACTCTCAGTGTGATAAAGCTTATCGAAGACTCCTCATTCACTAGGAGAAATCTCCTTGTAGCATTTTTCATTTTACAAGGAGCTGATTCTCATCAAGAAAACTCTTAATTTAGAATGAAAATCCAGAGAAGTAAGGAAATTGTGACTATTATTATAATAAGCTCTAAAGTAAAGACAACTGTGGAAGTCTTGCCTCTGGAGGATTCCACAGGTTCTCCTCAACTGAGCCAGAATTAGAGCAGTTATTAGATATTCATTTCCAACTGCCGGATTACACAGTTGCATTTAGTTAGTGATACAATGGAATGGTCTCTAAAGAGTTTTAATATTCTTAATTTTCATCTCTAAAAAATGTGCATGTTTTTACCCTATGCTTTCTTCATTATATAAATGGACATTTTTCAATTATAAAAATTATAAAATCCAACAATGCAGCCAGGCGTGGTGGCGCAGGCCTGTAATCCCTGCACTTGGGAGGCTGAGGCAGGAGGATCGTGAGTTCAAAGCCAGCCTCAGCAATGGCAAGGCACTTAGCAACTCACTGAGACCCTGTCTCTAATAAAATACAAAAAAAATCCAACAATGCAAAATTACAGATAATACCCAGCTTTGTTCCTGCATCAATATATTTATAAATATATTAATTAATGATTATATACCAGGAATATTGTTTTACACCTTATTTTGCTAATACTATGTCAAAGTTCTTTTTCCATAATACTAAACATAATTTATTCATTTTTTGGCTCATAGGATCCTGTGGTAGATATGTAGCACTGTTTATTTATTTTTTACTTACAGATGGACATTGTTTATTTTCAGATTAGCTATTCAAATGTTAACATATATGCATACCTCATACATAACTCATATATGTACATATATATTTATAAATGCATGCACTTATATTTACATATGTTTCTCCCCTGCAATCTATGTATTAATATTTTGTGTATGCATATATGTATATTTGTGTTTGTATGGTTTTTCTTCAGATGACATGAACAGCATATTTGGCTCAAAGACTACTTGATATTTATTCTTTGTTAGATATAGTTAAATAATATAAAAATAGTATATACCAAAGTGTCAATATTATATTAAAATACCATTTTTCTACCCATTTGCTAACACCAATTGTTAATTAAATTCATTATCATGGAAAAAATATGTTATATCATGGTGTCTGATCATTTGTGTAAGGAAAAGAGTTTATTGTTCTAGTTTCCAAGGGTATCAATAATGAATACAAAATCAGTTTCCAAATCTATGAACTAAGTGTTTTTAATGTTTTTCCTCTTTTTTTACTTGATGGGAGTGGTAATACTAATGACAATAATAACACCAGTCTTGCATAGTTGTATTCATCTTACACTTTACAAGCTCTTGAATTATCTTTGCCTTCTCATAGCATCTGTGTCCACTTATCATGACATCTATTAGAAACAGAAACTCCAAAAAATGAATTGTCTTCACCAAGATCACACAAGATCAAATAGACAGTGATTGAGATTGAAAATGATCTTAAAATTGTGAAGATTTTCATAAAACTTTAGAAATGGAGAATCAAAGAGAAGAAACCATTTGTTTTATTGAATCAAAGGAAATCCATGCTTCTCAATTGGAAATCTAGAATCTGCTGAAAAAATTAAAATGTTGAGACAGCTCTTCCCTTCACTTAGAGACACTCTGAAATAGGTGCACATCAGGACATAGCTGCTACCTCCGGCCTAGCAAAATCTTTGCTGGAATTTGGTTTTTGCAAGAGCTAAGCATGAATTTTTCATAGATTGCTGCAAGGAACCTGAAGCAAAAATTCATCAAACACTCTTGGCAGCATTAGGTTATATAAAGCACTGAAAAATAAGGGCTGAAAATATGAGTGGGCCAAGGGGAACATGGTGCCTAACCAGCAAGGACCATTTTCCACCTTGATTTTGTCTCTTATAAGGTGAACAATTAGATTTTGCTGAGAAGATGGTTGTTGCACATCAACTCATTGTTTAAGAATGCATGAAAACACACACATTCAACAAGCATGCATTAAACAAGCGCTGTCACCAATAGGGGCATGTGCACACATGATGATCAAGTACATACTAATGTATTTTCCCATGATGGAAACAAGAACACAGAGAAAGTATGCACATTCATAAGGACCAGTAGATACTTCATGCAGACTTGCACACACCACCAACTAAGGCACTCACATAAACACAGAATCACACTCAGCTCATGCATGCATATGTACAGGAACAGGATAAATGTGATCCTACAGTGTATGTTTGCTTAATTTGTATGTGATAATGTTCATGCACAGAAAGAAATACAAGTACAAACTTTTCCAGAGTTTCAAGATCAGTATCACTTTAATACCTAATCCCATCACAGATATAAAATTAAAATTACTAATACCCCTCAAAGAAAATCCTTACTAAATGCAAAAATGGTAGCATATTCATTCAGCCATATACTATAAAATATTGTGAAAAAATTAGGATTATATCATAAACATATGAATTTATAAAAAGTCATAGATTTGTAGAACTGTGGTTTCTGTTTGATAAAATATATTACTTCTAAATAAATAGGTGAGAATATTTGATTACCTTATTGGTAAGCCCTATTACACACAACAAAATGATGGTGAATTTTTTGGATATGAAGGTAAATATTTTTTAATATTTGCTTCTGTGAAGATCCTGGGCTATTAATGCAACATATAGTTAAAAATCAGGATTTCTCTAAGCTTGATAGCACTGTTTATAGACACTGTTGTACTTTACAATGGAGCCTTTCAATTGGCCTATAAGGAGAAGAACTTCAAGAGGGTGGTGCCTGAGTTGTATCTCAAAGGGCAAGAAAACAATTAATTAAATAAAGAAGAATAGGAAGACTATTTCAGGTAGTGATAAAAGCAATGGAGAACTCAAACCATGGAGAATGAAAACACACATCATGACATGAGAATAACTTCAAGAACATCGAATTGACAAAGCATAGAGGACAAAGAAAATGTTGCCTTAGAGACTGGTTGGGAACATGCAAATCATAGCACCTGCACTTCAACATATTGGGACAGGCACAAACTTCCTCAATAAGACCCTGAAAACCCCAGAAATAAAACCAATAATCAATGAATGAGATGAAAAAAATTAAAAGGCTTCTGTACAGCAAAGGAAACAATTAGGAACATGAAAAAGAGCCTACAGCATGGGAGAAAAATCTCTTCTAGCTAGACTTCTGCCAGGATTAATATCCAGAGTATATAAAGAACACAAATACCATCATCAACAACAACAAACCATCCAATTCAATCCAATAAGCAAAAGAGCTAACTAAATATTTCTCCAAAGAATAAAACAAACATCCAACATGTTTATGAAAAAAAAAAAAAAAAAAAAGTTCGAATCCTGAGCAATCCGAGAGATGCAAGTCAAAACTACACTGAAATTACATCTCACTTCAGTTAAAATGGCAGTCATCAAGAACACAGGTAATAACAAATGCTGGCAAGGATGTGGGGAACCAGGTACATTCATATGCTGTTGGTGGACTGAAAATTGATACAACCACTTTGGAAAGCAGTATGAAGATTCTTCAAAAGACAAGGAATAAAACCACCATAGGAGTCAGGTATCCCACACCTTGATATCTGATATCCAAAGGAATTGAAATGACCATCCCAATGTTTATGGCAGTGCAATTCACAAGATCCAAGATACAGAACCAGCCTAGGTAACAGTTCACATATGAATGGATAAAAAAATGGGTATTATATATATGTATATATATACATATATATACATATATATATATACCCATTTTTTATATATATATACATATATATATGTATATATATGTGTGTGTGTATATATATATATATATATACATATATATATATATATATATATATATATATACATATGATGATTTTATTTTTGTGGGGAGTATTGAGGATTGAACTCAGGGGCACTCAACCACTGACCCACATCCCCAGCCTATTTTGTATTTCATTTAGAGACAAGGTCTCACTGAGTTGCTTAGCACCTTGCTGTTGCTGAGGCTGGCTTTCAACTTGCTCTTTTCCTGCCTCAGCCTCCCTATATATAGCTGGGATTACAGGTGTGTGCCACTGCACCTGGATACACAATTATTTTATTCAGTTATACAGAAGAATGAAATTATGTCATTTGCTGGTAAATGTATGAAACTAAAGAACTTGATGCTAAGTAAAATAAGCCAGACTCAGAAAATCAAAGGTTGAAAGCTTTCTCCCACATGTGGAAGCTAGAGAGTAATTTTTTGAAAAAGGAATAGAAAAGGGGGAAATCTCATGAAAATAGAATGGAGACCAATAGAGTAGAGGAAGAGGATTGTGAGGGAGGGAAAATATGAAGGCATGGGGAAGTGATGGGGAATGAAATCTAACAAATTATGCTATGTCCACGTGAGAACATATTACAATGAACCATATGCATAATATATACATATATATAATTATAATGCACTAACTGATATAGTAACAATAATAATAGATGAGTGATCAGTAGAGTAGATGAAGTAGATCTGGGAAGCAGGGGAGGGAAGGCAATGGAGAATGAGATGGATCAAATTATGGTATGTATATGGACAAACAAGGCATAATGAATCCCACTATTGTGTATGATTATAAATGAAAACACACATAGTCTTCAGCAAGAAGGTGACTGAATCAGATTCATTTTCCAATTATTCTCTGATATTTAAAAGGGAATGGAAATCAGTTGTTCAACTTTTAGACATAAGGACATTTTGAAAGATTAAGTTGTCTAGGCCAGATGAGGAAAACAAGCCTCAGATTAATACTATTGGGAAAGAAACAGATGACTTTGAATTTTAAATACTGCAGATTCAAAAAATTGGCAAAAGTTAATGACTCTTTAAAATGGGAATGTGAGAGAGAATTTTCTAGTATTATTCTCAGGTTTCTGAGAATATGTGGAAAATTTAATCAAGATCCCAATGACGGAGAATGTATGCAGACACACTGGAGGGACAACAGAAAACAATGCATGAAAAGGTCCGTTGAGATGTTACTTGTGTGTGCAGGTGCAGGTGTTTGGACCTCAGGGAGAGGTCTGGAATGCAGACCTGCAGTTATGAGACAGCAGCATACTTCAGGGGCGTATGTAATTTTAGAAGCATAATCAGACCAGGTCAATACTGAACAGATTACTCTCATGTAGCAGATGATAAAAGGAAGCATGTCCTTCAAGGATGCACAGACAGACTAGTTTGAGACACAGAGAAAAAAGAGTGCATATTATCGCACAATCTAAGAGAGTCATCCATGTGGTCAGAAGCTGCAGAGTACTATGAAGCCATCAACTAAACATTAACTGGTGGCTTTACTCAAAGTGTTTTAATCAGAGTCCTGGGTGTAAGCCAGACTGCAGAGCTTCATCAGAAGATGGGTACTGGTGAGGAACACATCTATAGAGCCTAGGAGAGAAGAGAAGGTTAAACACTGTGCTGGTGGTTAGAATTTCAGTTTTTGAATTGCAGTTATTGGTCAAATTCAAGGTAACTTCAAGAAATGTGAAGACTGCAGGAAAAGATCCAGTAAAACGTATTTATTGAGTTTTGCCATGCAAAAGGTATTTTTCTAATCACTTTCACTGAATTCACGCTATTATTCCTATTTTGTAGGTGAGGAACTCGAGGCGTGGGAAGACAAATGATTTGGCTCTGCATCACTCATCCTGGGTCACAAGCAACTGGATTGGAACACAAGCAACTGGGCTGCAGAGTCAGGGATTTAGGACACTGGACTCCCTGGGTCACAGGAGTTGTAGTGTCCAAAGTACCAGGGGAAAGAACAAGAAGACTGAGCACAGTGCCAGGCGGCTCAAATGCTGGGAAATGATGCAGTAAAGCACAGAGGTTGAGTTTCACGGTGTAGAGGAGAAATAGTTCATCAACTGAGTTTTCAGGGGAAATAAAAGGGGTGAGGACAAAAATACCTTATGCTGGTAACCGTTCAGGGATATTGTCCTTGGAAACGTCAGACTTTTGAAGAAGAAGGGATAAAGGCACTTATATCTACTTGTATGAATTCATTCAGAAGGGAAAAAATCTTTTCTTTCGCCTTTACACTTCGGGAGGGGTTAGAGCTGGTCTCATAGAGTTAAGTTTCCTGAAATATGGGTTGCTATGAAAGAACAAGAGTCATAAGTCCCTGACTCCCTCTGGCTTCCCATCTCTCCATGTGACCTTTCCCTCTTGCAATACTTCTGCCATGTTGTGATGCAGTCAGGGGGCTCTCACCAGACCTGAGCAGAAGAGGGCAATCAGCTCTTACAGCTCCAAAACCGTGAGGTAAATAAATCTTTTTGCTTTATAAAGCACTCAGGTTCAGGTATTATATTACAGCAACAGAAAAGAGACTTAAAAAGAATGTAGATGTAAAAATCTTTGACAAAGATTTCATAATCTAAATTCAATAGCATGTTAAAATATTTATTTCCAAATTTTCTGTTATCCTGTATCATTTCATAGAAATGTCACATGAGAAGTCATTTGGAGGTCAATCCTTTTATTTGAAAAATGTAAAGCCACAGTGAATAACATGATTTCCCCCTGCAGCACAGGGTTTCTTGATGGAAAACCCAGGATTCAATGCCTTCCTCTGCTAAGAATCTATTGGGTGCCAACTGTGAAGTTTCATTAACTGAAAAAACAACTTGACTGTTTCGCTGGAACACATAATAATAGTGTTTTGGTTAGTGTGCTATGTGGGTCTGGCCAGTCAGCTTTCCCTATGGTTTGAGAAATGTTAAAATAGAAGGATCACAAAGTGAACCTTAGGATCACCTTCCCATGCACTGGTGGGGAGCGGCCCCTCTGGTCAGTGAACTGCCCCTTGCTGTGTGGCAGTCAGTTTTCCCTCCACCCTTCATCAGCTGCAGTGTCTTGAGGCTGCCCTCTTGCCCACGCTGTGTCCACGCTGTGTGTTGAGAGTCCTCCATGCATTTGGACATGGTTTGGTCACGTTCTGAAACGTTCTTCTCCATCTTTTCTACTTAATAAATGATCCTGCTCTTTGGATTGACAGAAGGTTTAAGATAGCCAAATCAACGACTTTCTTATATTATAGAGAGTTGCCCTCTGGTAATTTCGAAGTTCTGATTGACAGAAATCACATGGCTGTTTGTAACAACGGTTGACACAACCACCAGAAGCAGGTTTCCAGGTGTCGAGTTGAGGTCACCGAATACTCTATAGAACAGCAATACCAGAAGCAGTCTACTCCAGGAAGATGCCGTGAGGATATCACATCTGTGCATTCAGAGAGCTATGAGTAGAATTAAGGTGAAGAGACAGAACAGCGTTCACCAGTGAGGCAGGCTCTGGGACCTTCCCTCCTTCTCGTAAGACATTCAGGAGAAAATTCTTTCCCACACTGGAGGGAGACATGTCAATTTGTATCAGCCTAGCCATAGGGATTCTAGTCTGAGCCTTGTTTTGACATTTAAGCAAATCTATTTGCTTTCTCTGTGGATCAAGTGTGTTGATATATCTAAAGTTTCTTTCTTTTATTTTTTTTTAACCTTTAGTTTTATTTATATGGTGCTGAGGATAGAACCCAGGGCCTCACACATGTGAGACGCGGTCTCTACCACTGAGCCATAACCTCAGCCCCCTAAAGTTTCTTTGAACAAGTTACTATACTATAATTTTTAAGTCTATGCAAAGCATATATAATGATTTGGATATTCTATTTTTTCCTAGATATTTTAATTGTAGACGTTTTACATTTTTTGGAATTATCTAAATTGTGATAAATATGGAAGTGTATTTGACAATACACTTCCTACATGCACACAGGGGAGTAAGGAAAAGGCAGAGAGCTCTGAGACATGGAGGATAGGTTTCTTTATTTGTAAAATCTATCTGAATCCGCCAATGATCTCTGAACCACATGAGGATATGCTAACTACGCCGGGATCCTGGCATTACGTATTCACATGCCCATTTAATTTTGCTCCTATCCTGCCATCCACGTATCAATTTATAGTAGTTATTTCTACTTCCTCCTCAGTTGACCCCAGCAATGTCACTAATCTACTTCTTTCTCTATTTCTTTAAGAATGTCACAAACAACATTTAATATATTGTACCTTAAATGTAGGCACTATTTTTTAAAAGAAGATATGCTATTCGTTGAAAATATTTAAAGTAAAGAACATATAACTTGGCTCCTAATACATCAATATGTGGAAGCAGAATGCTGGGATTTGAGAAGTAATACCAGGGATCAGTTTTGCCCTTGTCCCCTGCAGTTAAAATGCAGATGACACACCCTCTCCACACTGCCTGTCATCCAGACATACGACACGGTACATGTGTTACAGAGATGGCACATAATATGCTCGAATATAAAACTAACTCTCATTGATTTCCCCCTTGGAAAACGCTCAGTGCACTCTACAGTGACTGGTAGATGAAAATTATCAACAGGTGGTTACAGCACATGAGAGGGCATCTACTTTTGCTTTCATAAAGAACTTCAGACCTAAAATGATCCTGAAACCAGGCACTGTGGCGTGCGGCCGTAATATCAGTGCTCCAGAGACTGAGACACAAGGATCATGAGTTCAAAGCCAGCCTCAGCAACGGCAAGGTGCTAAGCAACTTAGTGAGACCCTTTCTCTAAATAAAATGCAAAATATGGCTGGGGATGTGGCTTAGTAGTCCAGGGCCCCTGGGTTAAATTCCTGGCACCAAAAATCCCCCCAAAGAAAGCTCTAAAATGATCCTGAGAGTACAGTTGATTTTAGAAAGATTTTAGTTGCAAAGTAAAAGGAAAAAGAAAGTTTAATTAGGAAATGCATTAATTTCTTTTTATAGTAATTTCAAAAGTATTAGTGACAATAAGGTTCTTTATCATCTCAGGCTTATCTCAAAGCACAATTTATCATTAGGACAGTGAAGGAAATATTGGGCATTATTATTTCCATTTACGGAGTCTGCTTTCTCAAAAGCCACTTTAAAAAAAAAAATAATAATTCATTTGGAGAGCACATCAGAATAAAATTTAAATTTTGGACTGGAATCGCTATCTTACTCTTTTGAATTAGCAGCAAAGACATTTGTTTCAAATTCCATCAAGTTTTTTCTACTACCTACTAAGACTTATTCTTTTTCATAAGCTATATGAAGGCTTCCCTCTCTAAAATATATATATATATATATATATATATATAGAGAGAGAGAGAGAGAGAGAGAGAGACACCTAAAATCCATACTCAGCTTGTCCTTGAAAGGTTTCTAGTCAGTCTAAGCATTTAATAACTTTTCAGTAAATACCAGGCATAAAATTTGAATCAGTGTTTGATTAGATTTGGGTAAAAGATGTTTGTCAACTACAAAATTGTTCAGCAACCAGGATCTTTCCTATTTGTTTTTTTTGTTTGTTTGTTTGTTTTTTTTTTGTTTGTTTTTTTTTTTTTTTTTTTGGTACCAGGGATTGAACTCAGGGGCACTCGACCACTGGGCCACATCCCCAGCCCTTTTTTTGTATTTTACTAGAGACAGGGTCTCACTGAGTTACTAAGTGCCTCACCATTGCTGAGGCTGGCTTTGAACTCGCGATCCTCCTGCCTCAGCCTCCCAAACTGCTGGGATTACAGGCGTGCGCCACCGCGCCCGGCTACTATTTGTTTGTTTAACAAGTATTCAGTGTACAACTATTATGTGCCACCACCTACGCTAGGTGTTTGGTATACAGGTGTGAACAAGCAGTGTTTTCTGACTTGTGAGCCCACATATAAGGGAAGTGACAGACCTCCAAGAGGTGAAACAAACCAACAATTGAATCATGTCTTTTCAAGAAAATAAAAATAAAGTTGTTGGAGAATATAATACCAAGTGAAATTAGCCAATCTCCAAAAAACAAATGCCAAATTTTTTCTCTGATATAAAATGCTGATTCATAATAGGGTTGGGAGGGGGAGCATGGGAGGATTAGACAAACCGTAGATAGGGCAAAGGGGTGGGAAGGGAAGGGAGGGGGCATGGGGGTAGAAAAGAGAGTGGAATGAGATGGACATCATTACCCTAAGTACATGTATGAAGACATGAATGGTGTGAATAGACTTTTATACAACCAGAAATATGAAAAAATGTGCTCTATATGTGTAATATGAGTTGTAATGCATTCTGCTGTCATATATAACAAATTAGAATTGAATTAAAAAAATAAAAAATACTGTGAAAGAAATGTTATATGGCAAATAAAAACTTTGTAAAATTTTAACATTTGCTAAGATTTAAAAAAATTATTTTAGCATATCCTTTTTAGTGGGGCTAAATTATCTCTTTCACATATGAGAAATTTACCATAGAAGAAAATGAAAAAAAAAAAAAAAAAGAAGTCAAATTGATTAAGTGAATGGTTGAAGTCAGTCTTTTTTAAAATTTTTTAAACATTTATTTATTTGCTTTAGTTGTACACAATGCGTTTATTTTATGCGGTGCTGAGGATTGAACCTGGGCCGCGCACATGCTAGGTGAGCACTCTACCGCTGAGCCACAACCCCAGCCCCTGAAGTCAGTTTTAATTTAGGAAATATATTTAGAATGCAAATATACAATAAATGAACAGTTTAGTAATAAACAAACAAAAAAGAAAAACAGGAAGTTTTTGTTTAATATTTTACATAGATTTTTGGAAGTTTGTGTCCCTCCATCCATTCTGGCCTAAATTAATGGTACCAAAAAATAGTAGAAAAATCAAATAGGAAGCAAAAAAAAAAAAAAAAAATCACCATACAGATAACCAAAAATAAGATGCACCAATCAACAATAAAGTTTGCTCAAAGCTGTTAAAAAATTAAAAAATAAAATTGTATTGCAAATGAACACATAAGGACATAAAATAGATAATTTGTGCAGGAAGGTATATATGTATTCAGACTACCATTGCACTTGAAGAACTTCATATGGAAAATTGTGGACTTGAAGAAAACCCTACACAAAATACTTGATGTTTGTGGATCCTAAAGGTGGGCAGACAGCAAGAATGCAGCGAACAATATATCATTATTATTAAGTCATGTTGGATGCATGGATTTGCACATAGATCTTCACAGAGGGGCCTTGATGACCACAGTAAAATGCTGGAATTTTATTCAATAATAATTGGAATTATTTGAAGCTGAGGAGTGAAAGGATTTAATTTATGTGTCAAACTTATGCTAGATGTTATGTGAGGAAAGAATGAGGATAAGAATGAAATCTGGAAGACACAGCATATCCAAATTGCTTATAGTTGAAAATTGCTTGGATTAGAGAAAGGAAATAGATAAATTTGAAATATTGTTTGGAGGAGAAGATACGCTTAAGACATGGGTTGAATTCAACTTCTAGGAGTTTGATGGGTAAGACATGAAGGAAGGGAAAAGGAGGAATCAAGGAGGATTCTGGATGAGTAAATGATTGGACAGTGGTGCACTATATTGACTTGGGTGAGGCCCACAGAGGATGGTCCGTGGGTAGCAAGGACTGACTGGAGTAGAGTCATGCATTTGTAGTTTCTCACACTAAACCTGATATTGTGAGAGACATAGGAGGAGAGCATCAGATAAACAGTGGGGCTTGGGAGAAAGGTGGGCATTGAGTAAGACTCCTTTGGGAAAGCTACAGGATTTATAAAACAGAAAGGGAATCAAAATTCAAAACATAGTGTCTCAAGCCTTGCCTGATTCATTCCTCTGCAAGATCTACTGCCCCTGTTGTGGAACTCCTATAGCACGTTAGAGAAGAGCTGAGTTAATGAGCGTTGAGCTGTGGGTGCCAAGGAGAAGGGGCCGAGTTTTTAGAGTGGCTTTCAAGGAACAGAATCTCTGGGTACAATGGATTTCAGCCCAAAGCACAATGGAAACGGACCTGGTCAAGTCTGCCATTTGCAACCTGTGATATGATAAAACTCATATAAATGACAAAACATTTACCGATACACGGCACTCGGTAAGCAACTGTGGAAATGAATAAATTTTCCAACTTAAGAAACATGGCAATCTAGTACAATAGGCTACATGATTGTTCAGGCATTTGAGATCTTTCCAAGGATTAATAATAGACCACATGCGAATTTTGTTAATGGTTTTATTCAAGGATTTATGTAAACATGTTTATCCCATGACCAACTGTTCCCAGAAGTAGAAATTCAGGTAGCAATAGGACCAATCTCACACCACAAATATTTACAAAAGCTACTATTCATAGAAAAATTGGGAGACTTAAAAATGTGGGAGCCAGGGTGAGTTCCAAGTCTTCCTGGGAGTCTCATTACACCTCTGCCAGTATGGAACCCTCTTAATCTTTAGATGAGAAATAGTGAAATGTCTTATAAAGAGAACTGTGGGTACACAGCAGATAGTGGAACTCAAAAGCTATCACATGGAGTTGGAGAATATCATGCCAAGTTAAATAAGCCAATCCATCCAAAAACAAAAGCCAAAAGTTTTCTCTAATATGTGGATATTATGGAGTCTCTGTTGAAGGAAGTGCTAAGCTAGATCAAGTATGCATAACAAATTAGAATTTAAAAAAATACATACAATTTTTAAAAATGTGGATGTTAATTCACAATGGGTTGGGGGATCTAGGGAAGAATATATTTACTTTGGGTAGAAGGGGAGGGGATATGGGGATAGGAAGGACAGTAGAATGAAACAGACATTATTACTTTATTGTACATATATGACTGCATAATCAATGTGATTCTACAACATCTGCAATGAGAAAAATAAGAAATTATACCCCATTTGTATATGATATATCAAAATGCATAAATGTATTCTACTGTCATGTATAACTAATTAAAACAAATAAAAGAATTTTTGAAAAATTATTACATAGCTTCAGGGGCTGGACTACAGACAGTGGATAGTCCCTGCACCAACATCAGTGGAGATGTAACTCTCCTTCTAGAGTTAGAATTGATCTGTTTCAATTCTAGTTCTGCAACTTAGTAACTTTTGACATTATGTGAACTACTCAACTCTTTTCTGCTCAATTTCTCCATTGATAAATTAGAACTGATAACAGTACTTCCCTCACAGGGGTAATGAGATGACTTGATGGGTATATAAAGTTCAGAAAGGTAACTGGCATACAATAAGCTCTCAGTGTCATTACTATTATCATTATGTACCACGCAAACTTTTCATCTCTTTCATTCTATTCAGTTAACATCATCCCATTAATTCTATAGCCTTAGACTCCGACTTCATGTCACTCTTCTGTAAATGAATTACATTTATTTCAGTAGTTCTTAAACACGGTTATAGCTGATCATTGGAATAAAATGACCACAGTAATTTTTTTTCTTTTAATTCCTTCTGCTTTCATATTATTTATTTTCATTCCATTTACATTCTTTTAAAAATATAAATTCTATACTCCTACCAAAGGCACTCTGAATTATTGCTTCAGGATCTTAGGTAGCATCACAAATGTGTGGATGTTTCTGACAACCAAGCAGGTGGGGGACCACTTATTCTTTGACATCATTTCCTAAAATGTGTCTGAAGAACACTTCTTTTGTCAAGTATTAATAGGAATAATGAGGAAAAATAATACTGTTGTCAAGGTTTGTAACTTCTGTCCTAGTCACATAGAACATATTCTTCATTTTTCTGTAGTCAAGAAATATCATGCATACTTGTGTGTTCCTAAAATCAGCTAGATCTGTATATAATGGCAAGTCAGTTTCCATCCTTTGTATTTAACTCCCTGTCATTGCTGGTACATTGTGCACAAGAGGAAAAGGACCATGCCCCACTGATGTTTATCTACTAACATGCCCACAACAATTGCTAGGATGATGTTATTGAATTGATGTTCATGACTTGAGTTAGAGAAATGGTAGCCAAGGGTCTTAAGACCTGAGGGAACAGAAGATTATCCTTTGTGGACAGGGACCTATCCTCCAGTATGTCCTCAGTTTGTCCCTGACAAAATTTACTTACAGTACTCCTTTTATGAACCCTTATTTATTTGAAGACAAACACCTTAGTGAGTATTAATGGTGTGTGCACCTCACTTTTCCCTTCTTCTTCCTGTGGATACTTTTGTACACACCTCAACCTGTACTCCTGGTCATTCCTGAGACCTTCAGTTAAAGGAGTGATCCAATCTCTTATATCAGAGTCTTATGCCTCATTTTATTTCAATAGTGATGTGGGGAATTTTTCAAAGCATCTTCACTTTTCAGTATTTTTTCTTCTTTTTACAAGAAAATAAATTAGCTTCATATTAAAATTCAAATTACTTGAAGAGGTGAATGTATATAAAATGATCAATAAAGATACCTTCATGAAACATTTTTATCACTTTCAGGATTCCAGTTCTTACATTTCTTATGGAAAATTATTTAGTCATATTAATGAAGATGGTTTCATCCAAAGTTTATGTTGAGAAATATTTCAATTAAAAAGCAATGTTGTGTATTATCTGCACTTGATATAAGAATGTTTTTTATAAAGGAGGACAATTTTAAGAACCAATTTTAATGTGGTAATATTAGTTCCTTTTTTCCACTTTCTCATTGTTTTTTTTTCCCCACGTCTGCAACATTATTTCCAAAATTTCCATTAGTCTAGAGAGTTTTATGACTCATTTTAAAATAGTTTAATGACTATGTGCTTTGTAGCAAATTAGAACTTATTAAATGAGAAATTTAGGATGAAAATAATACTTCCATTTAAAATTAGCACATTTGATTTTTACATATCCTTAAATCTCTTTTTAAAAGCTTCATATTTTAGTTTCTTGTACCCCAGTTGAATGTGGAGCTTTGCACATTAAAAAAGAAGGATTGTTCAGAAAGCAGGTGATTATAATGTAAATTTTGAGGCACAAATATTTTTGGCATTTATTGTACACTATTGGACTGCATCAATGATTCACTAAAGTTCATTAAAATAGTGCCAGATTGTAATGGACTGCCCAAATGTTCCTACTCAAGATAGGATAAAAATACGCAAAATTCCTTCTTCTGAGAAATTATGTATAAATCAAATATCCCCCTGTCATTCATGCTACAATTCTTCATTATTTAAGTAATATACATTCACATTTTTTTCCTTGGGTTGATTAATCTGACAGAAAATTATTTTAGGATAACTATAAATATACACTTTACTTAAATATTGCCGAACGCAAATGTTTAATATTAAAATTCTTTCTTTTATTGACTGGTAAATAGAAATAAATTTTAATAAAGAAACAGTGAACATCTTGTAATATAAGTATATTTAACTTTATAATGTTTTGTCCATTCTAAGACATATTTAAAATATTAATGAATATATAATCACTAGTAAATGGCAAAATGGAGAAAACTGGGATAAAGAAAATTAAAATTGCCCATATCAGAATTATTTTCTAAAATAAAAGTAAAACTTCATTATTGATTCATATTCAATTGCTTTTATGTTTTTGTTTGTATATTTATTATTTCTGCTTTTCATTTAGTAAGTGACTTAGGAAAACAACTTTATTTATTATTTCTTCTTTTCATTTAGTAAGTGACTTAGCAAAACAACTTTATTTTCTATTGGAATAACTTTCATTTTGTTGACCAATTTGGTTGTGTTGGTATAGACAGACACTGATTAGAAGTTAGTTCAGTGCTGTTATCACACAGTGGTTATCATACTGTACAGTGATGAGCATAAATCTAGGTGAGAAGTTACTACATCATGACAGGGATCACACTGGTGGTCATCCCACTCTCAAATAGTCTTAAAATAGATTGTTTCCTCATTGCTGGCATTGTTTCCCAAAGAGGTCCTTAAAATTCCATTTACTCAGCATCTTCAAGAAAAATTCTTACTTTGGTTAGGGGTTTAAAAGAAACCAACTGCACTATAACCTACGATGGTCAATGTGGTCACTATAGAACTGAATAATGGAGAAGGAAGAAGAGACAGGTGGGAGAAATCTGTCCTGATGCTCAGGCTTGCTTACAAAAGAAAGGTGAGAGGAGGGAATTCTTTCTCTTTCTATGATAATGTATTTTTTGAGGCCATGTTACCTTGTCATGGAGTTTTTTCCTAGAGACACTTGACTGCAAACAAGGATTGGAAACAAGAATACAATGAACAACAAAATGATCAGGTAAGTTTTTCTAATGATTGAAAGGTTATTTTAAATTATCACATAATAATATTGACATGAAGATTCCATGAATCTTCACCCATCTATAGATTTATGAAGAATCAACATAAACGAGGTTCAGAAGTGTTCCATCATACCAAAGATTTCTGTGGTGGTACCTCCCACGTACATGTACTTCCACTCAAAGACATACATATGTGAAACATCCTTAGAGTATTCCTGTTCCTTCATACTGGCCTTATTTGGGAATACCACATAAAAGGAATCATATAATATATAATCCAATAAATGTCATAATAGTATCTTCAAGATTTTTTTAAAAATATGGCATGCTTTTAGAAATAGCTCATGGTTCAGTGTCCATACACATTTACAACTAAAAGAATGGCACATTTTACCTTCTCTTCTAATTTTATCAGTATCACTAAGAAAAGAGTAACAATGGTTGTCATGATGTTCTGAACTGGATGTTACCTACTAATGAATTTAAGTGTGGCATTTGATAAGACTATATAGTTTAGACATTTTCTGCAATTTATTGCATACTCTGACAAGAAACTGAAAGGATCCTAACTCTCACTAAATGTAAAATGAAACACTGGTATAATTTTCTTAATCCAACAACAGAAAACTGGCTATTGTGAATCTTAATGTGTTTGATATGACATACCAAGGACTTGGTAATGAATTGATCATTATTAGAAAGCTGTCTCATCTCTCATTTATTTGCAACTTGCTAAGAGAACTGGGGACAGGTGCAGAAAAATACATGTGCACAAATTATATGTGTGTGGATTTATAAAATCTTTGGAAGTTTCCCACCGATTACATTTGTACAGTCTTCTGTTTACTTTGCGATCATAAAAGGAATTAGGTACTGGGGACAAGGACTTATACAAGAAAAAAGTATTTTTACTTTAAAAGTACATGCTTCCAATTTACAAAGTTAAAGGAAGTAGTGTGTTGGGGCTTTAGGCAGAACAGAACAGCTGTGAATTAGCAACTTTTATGAATTCTGAAAGAAAATTTATAATTGACTCTGGAACAGTTCTTGATAAGAAAGGCATATCTTATGCAATTATCCCAAAAATAATGTGAACTTTTTTTCCCTTCAGGATATCTGTGCTACAAATTTCTAACATTTCTTCTATTCTAAAATTTGCAGTTCCTCATATAGAATAATATACCCAAAGTTTATTCTGCTTATGAGTCAGGTTTGCCCTCTTCCTTTCTGAAGGACAACTATATAATTTGATTGCACCTGGAAATGACCAATTTTCTACTCTGATTTCATGAGTTATTATTCACCTTTCTTACAATTTAGTTGATTTTAGAAAAAACAGAGAAGTTTTGGAATTTGGAAAAAGTAAATCACATTCATATTCAGTGAGGCATTGAATTTGGACACAATATTGCAATTAATGATTAAAATGTAGGCTACTTCTTATGCTGGGTTGGAAATTCCTTCAGGAATAGATTTGTATTTATGTGCACTAAGTTATTTCTTATAGGTGTCTAGAAATAATATATTCAGATAATTTGCCATTAGTAAAATATCTCTGATTGGGGAAGTCCTCAAGACAAAATAATTTGCCAATGGCATTTATTAATTGTTGCTACTGTCAGATTGTTGGATACATTCCTCCATAATAGCTAATTATTTTTCATGGCTTTTTAAATACTTTTATTTGTTCTAATTAGCTAGACATGACAGTAGAATATACTTTAATACATCACATATAAATGGAGTATGATTTCTCATTCTTCTGGTTGTACATGATGTAGAATCCCATTGGTCATATAGTTATATATGTACATAGGGTAATAACATATGATTCATTCTATTATCCTTCCTACCCCCAAACCTCCCCCCTTCCCTTCACTTGCCTCTACCTAATCTGAAGTAACGTTATTTTTTGATAGCCACCCCCTATTGTGAATAAGCACATGCAAATTAGAGAAAACATTCTGCCTTAGGATTTTTGGGATTGGTTTATTTCACTTAGCATGATATTCTTCAGCTCCATCCATTTACCAGCAAATGCCATAATTTCATTCTTCTTTAAGGTGAGTTATATTCCAAAACCGAGGAATGAGATATCTGGGTCAAATGGTGATTCCATTTCATGTTTTCTGAGGAATCTCCATACTGCTTTACATAATGATTGCACTAATTCCCAACACCAACATATGCGTAGCTTTTCCCCAAAATCCTCGCCAATATTTATTGTTGTTTGTATTCTTGATAATTGCCATTCTGACTAGGGAGAGATGAAATCTTAGAGTAGTTTAGATTTGCATTTCTCTAATTACTAAAAATATTGAACATTTTTTTCCATATATTTGTTGATCATTGTATTTCTTCTGTGAATTGTCTCTTCAGTTCCTTAGCCCATTTATTAATTGGGTTATTTGTTTTGTTGGTGTTAGATATTTTGGTTCTTTAACATTCTGCAGATTAATGTTCTGAGGTGCATATGGTAAAGATTTTTTCCCACTCTATAGGCTCTCTTGTTGATGACCTGATTTTATATTTAGAAAATCCAAAAAAATTCACCAGAAAACTTGCAGAACTCATAAAGGAATTCAGCAAAGGAAGAGGTTATAAAACCAATACCCATAAACCAAATGCATTCCTACATACCAGTGATGAATCTACTGAAAGAGATATTAGGAAAACTACCCCATTCATAATAGTCTCAAAAGAAATAATATACTTGGGAACCAATCTAACAAAAGGGGTGAAAGACCTTTACAATGAAAACTACAGAACACTAAATAAAGAAATTGAAGTAGAACTGGACAGCAGAATTAATATTGTTATATAGCAAAGTTGTTATATAGATTTAATTTAATCCCTATTAAAATCCCAACAATATTCTTCATAGAACTAGAAAAAAAATCAATCATGAAATTCATTTGGAAAAATAAGAGACCCAGAATAGCCAAAGTAATCCTTATCAAGAAGAGTAAAGCAGGAGGCATCTAATACCAGACCTTAAACTATACTGTGGAGCAAAAGCAACAAAAATGGCATGGTATTGGCACCAAAATAGAAATGTAATCCAATGTTACAGAATAGAAAGCACAGAGACAGAGTCATGTAAATACAGTTATCTTGTACTAGACAAATGTGCCAAAAAACATTCACTGGAGAAAAGATAGCTTCTTCAACAAATGGTGCTGGGGAAATTGAAAAGCCACCTGTAACAAAATGAAATTAAACCCCTATCTCTCACCCTATAAGAAACTCAACTAATAGTGGATCAAAGGCTTAGGCACTAGACCTGAGACCCTGCACCTAACAGAGGAAAAAGTAGGCCCAAAGCTTCACCATATATTCTTAGGACCTGACTCCTTAACAAGACTCCTAAAGTGCAAGAAATAAAATTATGGCTCTTATATAAACTTCAGCCCACGAACTCTGGAGAGCAAGTACTCATGTTTGCATTTTATTTAGTGGTTGGAATCTACTATTTGAATAAATATTATCTATTAAATTACGGCTGGTTGTATATAATCCTGGCAGTCACAAAGGTACGTCAAGAAATCTACAGTGCCACTGTGAAAAAGAAAAACGTGGAGCAAGGAATTCTGGAATCAAAATGATTAAGGTTTACTCGAGATTTGACCTTATCTGGAAGCAATACTCCTCTTCAAGCAAGTGAAAGAAAACAAATGGAAAATTCTGGGTGCAAAATTGAAGGAATTAACAGCTTTTCTCTCAAATGTTCACCATCTAATCCAAGCAGCTCCCTGCAGAATGGAATTGGGGTCCTTGCATGCTCCCACAGATTTTACTCTGACCATCTCTTCCTGGTTTGATTTCATTCTCAGGCAGGTTCTGCCTACGTGGTAACAAAAGAAACCTCTCCTATCTTTAGCCTTGTATCAGCTTAGAAAATAGGACACCCATGGCCCTAAGAAGTGCAACACAGTCCTGGGCAAAGCATTGATCATTTGACCATTTAGCATCCTAGTTGATTCATTATGATTCTAGTTATTGAAACCTGAAATCTGCAGGGGACATTAGCTCCAGCAAAAATACATAGAAAAGTGTGGTTGCTCAAGGAAAAATAATATAATTTAGAAAAGTAGAGTAGAGTACCTTACTATAGCAAGTAGAGGATCTAAAATTCTGTGTCAAAATTACTAATATTATTTGGAATTTATCAGGGAATTACTTTAGCTCACAATTGCTTTTTAACAAATACTATAATATACTAGGTCACTTTGGCCTATTTGAGGCTGAAAAGATCACTCATATTCTGAATATTTCATTTTTCTTATTAGTATTTTGATGAAGTTGAAGAAAATGTATTTGCTATTCTCATTAAATACATATAGTTTCTGGTTTAAGTAAAATAGTAAATTAAAAGATTTAACTATTTTAGGTTTTTCTTTATTTTCCAAAAAATGTGGAATCATAAACTATTAAGTTTGACAAAAAAGTTAAAATCAACTCTGTCCATCTTTTGAAGAGGTCAGTATCAATGTTCCATTTTGTTTAAATATTATATGTGCAATTAGGTTGGTGTTTTATTTAGTAGATAGAAAATTACAACAGACTCAAAGTTCACCAGGTGGTGAGTACATACACAAAGTATTTTAAGTATCTACAGGATGGAATATTATGTGGCCACGAAAATTAATAAAGTGATACATGGTGCAAAGTTGAGTGACCCTGAACAGATATGCCAAAGGAAAGAATCTGATCACAAAGAATATCTACTGTTTGATCCTGGTTATATGAAATGTCAAGAATAGGCAAATCTACAGAACCAGAAAATGATTGATAAGTGGTCAGGGAACAGAGAATGGGAAATGACTGCTAACGGTATGAGTTTTCTTTTGTGGTGACAAATAAATTGTTCATTTAGATTATAGTGGGGGTTGCATAACTCTCTGAATACACTAGAAAACATTGAATTACATAATTTAAATGGGTGAAATATATTGAAATGAATTACTTCTTAATAAAGGCATAAAAAACCCATGTAAAATGTTTAATTGTGATATTTACTTATTTGTCCTATTTGTATGTTCATTAAATTGCACTTGTGTAATCCTAAGAATTTTTAAGGTATGAGAACTTCTAATGAGAGGTGCTGGATCAAGATGCTATAGCTGCCTGAGCTCTGGAATTTAAATACTTGGGTCTGATTCCCTAACTTCCTAGTGTTCAAACTTATAAAAATACAATAATTCTTGCTTTACTCCTCCCTAATATGTACATAATGACAGCACACAACTTCCAAGTTCATTTTTAAAAACCAGGTGAAGTAGAGTTGTAACACAATAAGTGCCTCACTGTAAACATAATGAAAGCACCAGATCACAATGACATTTCAACATCTGGGAATCAAGACGCTGAATGTTCACTTTTCTAACTCTCAGGGCTTCATCTTATTTTGGTTTTTGCAAGATTGCAAAATAAATTAACTATAAAATCATACATAACATTGACCTTAGGAATTAATTACAAAGAGCATTGCAGGTGCATAGATAAAAATAATCAGTAGTCATTAATTAATTTCTTATGTCAGTAATTATTCTTTTACCTACATCCAAGCACATCCAAAATTTTAAGGAAAAGATTTTATCCTTCCTAAGGTTTAGCTTTTCTTATATTTTGGGCCACTTCTTACAAATAATATTCACTTCACATCCAGAAAACTCAGAATTCTGAGTGTATAAGCTTCATACATTCAGTTCTGCTTTTCTTTGAGTTTAGAATGAATGCTATTAACAGAACCAATTAAAAGGATAAAGTTCACAATGTACAAAATAAAGCTGGCTGAATTAATATTTCCTTCAGGATTTCAACAAAGTTCCAGGTTAACAGGCAGAATCCAAGGACAGATTATAATTAAAATACCTATTTTGTCCTGGGTGCATATTAGGTCCCTTCCCTGAAAGGAATGCTTAAACACTTGGGTATTTTTAAAAGCATTTTAGGACGAACGCCACCCAAAGGATACTGAAAGTGATGAGACCTCAGAATAAGGCCAACAAGGCCAGCTTTCCAGAGTGTATGAGATCTACCTCTCCTTCTAGACTCCTGCAACACTTTCTAGAACACATTTACAGGCCTGGTGAGTAGTAACTACTTGTTTTTAAGCTATAGAAAACTTAGCAACTTTTGAATTCTTAAACTTCAAAGTTTAATTTTATTGCCAAACTCTCTGATAGGTTTTTTTTTTTTTTTCCTAATTCTTCTTCTTTTTATTTAACTTTTCCATCCAGTCCCAGGAATTCATAATGCGTCCATCTCTGTGCACACCAGGAACTCTTGGGGGTTCCTCTAGGCCTCAGTGTCATTATTAATTGACCAGCTAGTATGTTCAGCTCCCTCACAGATCCTTTGCATGTAAAGATATTTATTAATAATTTCCCCTGGGAAATGGAATAAAATGAAAGTAGATGCACCTTCTCAGCTTTTGCAAAAAGGAAACAGGTTGGGAACCTGCTACTTGGAGTCATGATGTCTGGTGTGTTGTTCTGACTTCCGACTGCGAGTCTCATTGAAAGCTTCTGCCAACAGATTTCATGGCCGAGGGAAGGGCAAATTGGTCCTCTCTTCACTTAGATCCTTGACTGAACGCTAAACTAATGACGCATCTCCTGCCATTAAGTTTCCTTCCCCCGGATTAGAAACCTCGCAAAGCCGGCACAGCAACATTCAGCCTCTTATCTAGGAAGGCTTAAATGAATATTCAGCTCTCACAGTGCAGGATGAATTTGATGAGCCTCCCCTGCAGATATGCTTCCAGTGGGTAATTTATTCCTATTCTCCCCAAGAACGCACAGCCACAGTGATTTTTAAAAACTCTTCTTTGTCTGTGTTAGACTCTTCATGGTTTTTGCCCCAGCATACTTATTTCAATCCAGTTATTTTCCAACACAACAGTCTCATGAAACCTTCCCCAGTGAACACCGTTTGAAATCATTCTTCCCTTCTCTGAGCCATTTGTTTGTTCTTTGCAAATAAATTGTTGAATACATTTCATTTGTACCATTTGATTTTTGTCTAATCTTCTCTAACATGTGACATGCTGTTTGGAAGCAGGGACCATCTTCCATCTGTTTGGATAACACAAGCTAGCAAACAGCCTAGTTCATCAGAAACGCTTGTTGAATCAAGGTGACTGCTAACCTCAGTAGGTGGAAGAGAACCTTGTGGACATAGTACTCATTGTTTAGGAGTTGATGTCACTCACTCAAAAGAGAAAGCCACTACAAGAGAAAACTAAATAGCATTCGAGGAGGCTACTGGTGTGAATGCAAACCTTATTCATAGCTGGTGGGATAAGAAATCAAAGTTGAAAAACACCTTGGCAGCACCTTATGAAAGTCAACACACCGTCTATACAACTCTGATATCTAACGCAGATATTTATCAAGGAGGAATGAATGAATGCACACAGAGCCCTGTGCACAGCTGTTTATGGAATATACTTAAAATTGCTTTATTGAGATGGAAATACTAGACATTTCATCCAAAGAATGCAATACAATGATATTTAGCACATTCACAGTTATGCAATCATCATCACAATCAATTTAAATTATCTTGTTACCCTGCCAAAAAACCAAACCTGTACATTTTTGAAGTCACAATGGGCTTCTCATTATCTACCCACTCATGCGCCCAAGCTCAGAAAAACCATTAATATGCTTTATTTTTCAATACATTTGCCTCTTTGGACATTTCATATGAATGGAATAATATGTGGTCCTTTGTGACTGCTATCTTGCACTTGGCATAATATATTCTTAAAGTTTATCCAACTATTGCATTAACAAAACTGTATTCCTTTTTACTGGCTGAATGATATTTTACATTGTAGATACCCATTCTTCAGTTGATGGATATTTGGAATGTTTACATTTTTTAATATTGATTAATAATATTGCTGTGAACATTTGCACACAAATTTTTGTGTACACAAATGTTTTCATTTGTGTTAGGTATATACTTAGGAGTAAAATTGCTGACTCGTACAGCACTTAGCTCCTTGAGGAACCTACCAGAGTTTTTCCAAAGTAGCTATATTGTGTTATAATTTCACCAGCAATGAGGGTTCTAATTTCTCCATACTTTTGTGAATTTAGGTTATTATCTGTCTTTATAACTTGAACCATGGTATGGGTATAAAGTGGTTTCTTAGAGCCAATTTGATCTGCAGTCCTCTTATGAATGCAGAGGACTGAGGTAATTTGCAGCCCTCTGATAAAGAGAGAACATCTTTTCAGGTGCTTGTTGGGAATTTGTATATCTTGTTTGGTAAATAATCTGTTTAGATGCTTTGCCCAAGTTTTAATTGAGTTATTTTTCATTATGTAGTTGTTAGAGATTGTTTTTGATATATCTGAGACAAGACGTTTATGAAATACATGATTTACACATATGTTTTCTGTTTCTTTGGATTCTTCCACTTTCTTGATTATGTCTTTTGAAATCCAAAGCTTTCATGTTGATGAATTCCAATTAGCCTTTTTTCAAAAATTTTGTTGCTTGTACTTTTGGTGTGATATATAAAAATCCATTGGCTATTCCAAGTTCATGAAGGTTTATTCCTATGTTTTCTCTAATAAATTTATAGTTTTAGATTTAACTATGAGGGTTTTGAGTTGATTTTTGGACATGACATAAAGTGGGCATGTCACTTCACTCTAAAGCATGTCTATCTTTAGTTATCACAGCACAATTTTTGGAAGACTATTTTTCTTCCATTGAATTTTCTTGGCACACTTCTTGAAATCAATTTGCCACGGATTTTTGCATTATAAATTCTATCCAATTGATCTATCACTATTCAACTACCACTATTCAGCTACACTGTTCTATGACTGTATTAGTCTCAAGTTTTAAAAGGGGGGAAATATTAGTAAACTGAATGTTATGATGCACGATCATGAGATGTCTTTCCATTCACTGAGTAATTTTTTTTTCAATAATGCTTTGCATTTTTAGAGTATGCTTAGAACTTTTATGTTATTATTTTATTTATAGGTATATTATTCTTGTTGCAGATACAAATATTTCTATCATTTCATTTTCAATTGTTTATTGCCACCATATAAGAATGTGATTGCTTTTTTACGTATTGATTTTGTGTCCTGAGATTTACTGACTTTATTAGTACCAGTAGCTTCTTATGGATTCACAGTGATGCTCTAGAGTGGGATACCTTTTGTAAGCAGGTGGATTTTATTTCTCTTTCTCCTTCACTGCTCCTCCTTCTTCCCAAGTTGACTTTGTTTTAGTTTCATTTTCCTGGCCTCAAGTGCGATTATGAACAATAGCGATGAAAGAAGATATGCTGGCCTCATTTCTGATATTCTAGAAAAAGTTCAGGCTTTCAAGACTAAGCATGATTTTTAGCTCTGCATTTTTTCAAAAGATTTTCTGTAACAGTTGAAAATTTCTTTTTTTTTTTTTTTTGTCTCTGTTTAATGGTTTTATCATAAAGCAGTGTTGGATTTTTCTGCCTCTATTGATATTATCATGGGTTTTTGTCATTCATTATATGAGATTTTATATTAATTGATTTTCAGATGTTCAATGAACCTCCAGTTCCAGAGATCAATCCCATTTAGTCATGTACAGTTCCTTATGTATGTTGCTGGGTTCAGTCTGTTAGTACAGTATTGCTTGTGGTTTTCTGTGTGTAAAGTATCTTCATAAGAGATGCTGGTCTATTGTTTTCTTATGATGCTTTCCTGTGGTTTTTTATTATCAGACTGATAATGACTTTGTATGTATTCTCTGAAGTGTTCCTTTCTCTTCTACTTCTATGAAGACCCAGGGAAGAGTTGTTGTTGTTTCTTTTTTATAGTCTTGGCAGAATTCCCCAAGGAAGTCAATTAGTCCTAGTCTCTTTCTTTTTGTGGGAAGTTTTAAAATTACAAATTCAATTATTTTCCTTGTTTTAAATATATTCTATTCTTTCTTTCTTATCATTTCACGAGGTTGCATCTTTCATTTAGTTTGCTAATTCATTTCATATACTTTATCACAGAATTGCCAATACTCTTTTACCATTTGTTCTCTGTGGTTGGTAGTAATGTCCCTTCTTTTATCTTGATTTCATGCATTGGGGTTTTCTTTTTCTTTTTCAATATTTTTGCTAAAAGTTTGTCAACTTAATTGATAATTTCAATAAGTTTTCGTTTTTGGGATTTTCTTTTTCATTAATATTCAAGCTGAATATTGTTATTTGTTTTTTTCTGCTTACATTTTATTTTTCTATTTTTATGTGTTGTGATGAGAGGCCACATTATTGGTATTAGGCCTTGATTTTAGATCTTTCTGATTAACATCAGCATTTGCAGTTACACATTCCCTCTAAATTCTGCTTCGTTGCATGAGTTTGTGTATATTGTGTTTTGATTTTCATTTATGTCTAATATTTTCTAATTTCTTATTTGATTTCTTCTTTTGTACATTTTATGCTTGTTGAGGACATCCCAAATTTCTTCTTGTTCTCAATTGTGTTTTTTATTTCATTTCATTGAGAACTTTCTTCTGGTGATTTCAGGTTTTTAAGGTTGCTGAAGTTTGTTTAATGCTGACCAGTTGAGCTGTCTTATAAAATTCCAAGTGTCCTTGAGAAGAATGGCATCGGGCTGTCTTTAAATGTAGTGTCTATGGATGTTCACGAGGGTTAGTTAGTCTATAGTGCTGTTTCAACCTTCATCAAAGTTTTCTGTGCTCTCTGATCAGCTGCTGAAAGAAGACGGCATAGCAATTGTAGATTTCATATTTGTGAAGTTTGCTATAGTAATCTTCCTCTCATCACTTCTGTTTCTCTTCCCTTGTTTCTGTGACTTCACAAGCCGTCACTTCCTGGCTGCACTACATTTCCTCACCTGTGATGGTGTCAAACCCATTTTCCACTGAAGCTCTGCACCTACTCACCTCTCTGTGTTGTCATTGACAGTCACTGTGTTTCTGTATGTTAGAGTCACAACAATAAGCTTTGTATTATTTTACACATTTGCTTTAAAATTAGTTAAAAGGAGTAAGGGGAAAATATGCACTTACACTATTATTCTTTTTTAAAAATATTTATTTATTTACTTTAGTTGTACACAATGCAATGCATTTATGTTTGGTGGTGCTGAGGATCGAACCCGGGCCGCGCACGTGCGAGGCGAGCCCTCTGCTGCTGAGCCACAACCCCAGCCCCCACTATTATTCTTAGTTACATAATTCATTTAATTTATGTTCTTTTTTTTTTTTTTTTTTTTGTGGTACTGGGGATTGAACTCAGGGGCACTCGACCACTGACTGGGTCACATCCCCAGCCCTTTTTTGTATTTTATTTAGAGACAGGGTCTCACTGAGTTGCTAAGTGCCTCGCCATTGCTGAGGCTGGCTTTGAACTCGCGATCCTCCTGCCTCAGCCTCCCAAAGTGCTGGGATTACAGGCGTGCGCCACCGTGCCCAGCATGTTCTTTGTTTTTGAAGGGCAAAAATCACACTAGAGACAACCGTGCAGCCAAGAGATTTATTCACCAGCCTTTATGGCTGGTCGGAGGTAGAATTAGTATGGGAGAGAGGAGTCAGGGAGAGGGAAGTGTGCGAATTCTGGAGGGAGAGGGGAGTCAGGGAGAAGGGAGTGTGCAAGCTCTGGATGGAGGGTGGGTGCCTGGTCGTGCTGGCTGTGGTCTCTGGATCTGTTGGCTGGGGCAGGTGCCATCGGGCTGGAGATGGTGGGTCTGGAGCTGTTTGCAGTGGCTGCTTTGTCTCAGCAGGGACTACCGGTTGTGTCTGAGCTCCGGGCAGGCAGGAGGAGTTCTAAGTAGGGATTTCTGGTGGGGGGTGTGCCAGAGTGACCTTTAACGCTATTGGCTCTTTTCCCAGGGAACATAGCGACCTTTAAGCTGATTGGCTCCTGCCTGGGGAACAGAGCGACCTTTAAGCTGATTGGCTCCTGCCTGGGGAAAGTGAAACCAGGTTGCTTTTTATGGAAATTTCCATGGGGGATGGTGCCCCATTTGCCCAAGCCTATCTATCAGGGTTTTTTATGAGAATTTAAATTACCATAATTACTGTTTGGTATCACATGCTAAAGAGCACCTTCCATATTTCTTTCAAGACCAGATTGCTACTTAGGAGTTATTTCAATTTTCATTTATCCAGTAATGTTCTTATTTTGCCTTCTTATTTGAACAGACTTGGATGAAAAAGCCATAGACTCCCACTCTTTTTATCTACTGTTTAGTAGTTTTTCTTGCATAAATGCTTCTCAGTGGGCTGTTTGCCTCTGTTCAATTAACAAAATTTATTCATGCTTATTTCAAATAACTCTGTGCAGTTCTAGCACTGTTGAGTGGGGAACTTGTTCTGTGGCTTACCTTGCCATTCCAGAGGCCCTGCCCACAGAGAGATGCTTTATAGACCATATGTTCTCAAAAGAATCCAGGAGTAGTCCTTTGGTGTCTTGTTTTATTGTTCATTACTATGTCTGAATCATAAATGAAATCAAGAAGCAAGCCAGACACATGATCCCACTCACCTGTGGATGCTAAAGAAGCCCAGCTCATCAAAGCTAAGGGCAGAACGGAGGTGAGCGGGGCCAGCCCTGGGCCTGGGCACAGGTGGATCTACAGGAGAAGGAGTTCCCCTGAGCTGCAATACAGCAGGTAGACTACAGATAGCAATAAAGTGCTGCACATGATAAAAGGTACAAGATGTTAAGTTCTTATCATAAGGAAATGATAAAGGAGGAGATTGATCTGTTTAGCTCCATTTAAACATTACACAATGTTTAAATTACATTACCTGTAAAAAGGTATCAAAACATCATATTGATATGTACAGTTTAATATTTGACATGCCTGTTAAAACATATTTAATTAAACATTTTAAAAAAAGATTTTCATTTTCATTTTTAATATAAAACTGTAGTTTTGATCTACACAAAATTTATAGATAATTTAACATAACCAAATCACATTTTAATTTTTTTGTGTGTACACACCATGTATAATATAATCTAAAGTATGAATTGACTTTGGAGTTATTATTTGAAGGCTGTAGTTATTTATGCAGAGCATCATTTCACCTTTTTTCTTCTCTTCTTCTTCTTTTTTTTTTTTTTTTTTGGTACTGGGGATCGAACTCTGGGGCACTTGACCACTTGATCCCCAGCCCTTTTGTGTATTTTATTTGGAGACAGGGTCTCACTGAGTTGCTAAGTGCCTCGCCATTGCTGAGGCTGGCTTTGAACTCCTGATCCTCCTGCCTCAGCCTCCCGAGTGCTGGGATTACAGGCATGCACCACCACGCCCCACTATTCACCTTCTTTTCTAACTATTTTTTAAAAACAATGTTAGACAAATAGGCAACATGTTAACAGTTGTTAAAATTTGATGAAAGTACAGGGTATTTATTTTATATATATATTTTTCACTTTACCATCATGTGTTTGAAATATTTACAATTAATTATATAATTAAATTCATCATAGATGAAATATTTTAAATTCAAATAACATATTTGTTATTTAAGGATGAAAATACTTGCCAGGTGCGGTGGCACACGCCTGTAATCCCATTGGCCTGGGAGGCTAAGACAGGAGGATCACAAATTCAAAGCCAGCCTCAGCAATGGTGAAGCACTAAGCAAATCAGTGAGACTCTCTCTCTGAATAAAATACAAAATAAGACTGGGGATGTGGCTCAGTGGTTGAGTGCCCCTGAGTTCAATACCCAGCACCATAAATAAATAAATAAATAAATAAATAAATAAATAAATAAATATTTTACTTTCTAGAAATGTAAGATTATAAACCATTCACCCACATATCCTTCCAAGGACTCAAAAGATTTTAACCTAAATTTCAATCTTTAAAGTTTCCCACCTGCACACATGCACACATTCCTTTGAAAACATAGTCAATGGCTCATACCCCTTTCTTGCATTTCAATGAGGATGATATATACTCTTGAAATATTTGGAGCATGATTTAGGTCTGACATTTCAGGATACCTATCAAAAATAACTTCAAAAGGGTAAAAAAAAATGGGTTTACTCACCTAGAATGTAGGAAATTCATCACAAATAATTATTGATGTTTTTGTTTCACTCATATGTTAATGTAATACAACACTCAGTTTTTCAGATATGTCATTCACTTAAATTATAATTTTTTCAACTTTTTTACCCTCGGTCTAATATTTCTATATCTAGGAACCAAAATTCTTACCATCCAACCCACATTGGTGACAGTAGACATAAATTGTATTATCTTTCAGGGTACTAGCTTAGAGCAGCTGGAAGTGAATGAATTTTAAAGTTAGATAGAACTATATCAAGCTAGATATATCAGAGTTGATAAACTAAATCTGATACAATTCTGTGGGATCATAACAGATGAGAAAGTAGAGGGTAGAGGTCACAGATTCAGCCAGGTTTGAATGGGTGAACATACAATAAAATCCTGACTTTACTTAGTTCTTTTATTGTGTGTGTTGGTCGCTCTGCAGAGAATCTTACCTATTACTACTTGGGAGTAGCTCACTCAATGCTCTCATGTACCTTGCCAGCTTCTTCTGTTCTTGTATGTTTATTTTTTCTATCTTGACATAAATAAGTCTCTGAAGTAAGAAATAACATTTTCAAAATATAAGTCAAAGTTTGCCATCTACAGAGCACTTATTAATACACTGTTGTCAGCAGGTAATGTATTGAAATCCATGCCTTAGTCACTGTTTTATAGTCAGCTTTGCACCACTGTGACCAAAATGCCCAACAAGAAGTTCATCTGGGGCTTAAGGTTTCAGAGGTTCAGTCCATGGTGGGCTGGCTCCACCCAAGGTAAGGCAGTACATCCTATGGGAAGGGCCCAGCAGAGCAAATCTGCTCAGTTATGATGGGGTCTGGAAGCAGAGGGAGAGAGGGAGGGGCCCCAGGTAGAGCAAGCCAAGCCCTCCAAGGCCTCCCCCCAGTGACCCACCTCCTCCAGCCATGCCTCACCTGACAACAGTTACCACCCTGTCAGTCCATTCAAAGTAGATGGATTGACTAGGTTATAGCTTTCCTAATCTAATCATCCACCTCTGAATATTCATGCAGAAACACAGGAGCTTTGGGGGAACACCTCATATCTAAGCCACAGTAGTCACTCTGAAGTACTGTGGAAGCAAATCCAATAAAAGTTTCTCTTTTCTCTAAAGAATGTGACAATAGAGAGAAAAGGTAGAGAGAGAGACAGAGAAAAAGAGAGAGAGAGAGAGAGAGAGAGAGAGTTATGTGTGTGTGCATTTTCTAAAAAAGAGTCTCTCAAACATCACAATAATTCTTGGATAAATTTTAGTGACAATCACTACAGTTGTGACATGGGCTGTGACAGATTGTCTGCAAAGATAGATAGAATGATAGATGCCAACAATTCCTCCCACTCCTTTAACTCTTCTCCTCAAAAGTTGAATCTAGCACTTTGGTCTAGTTTTGTGAAATGTCCACTAATAGAATGAGGCACAGGTTACTTAGTGTGATTTCCAGGCCCAGCCTGGCAATAACCAGGAAATTTCCACTTTCATTCTTTGAAGACCTGAGTCACCAAAGAGTTCTGATTACTTGGCTAGAGAGAGTTCCCCCCACTCTGTCATCAACTCTCCTCAGCTGAGTGACAACCAAGGACCAACCAAGAATGGAAAGACACCTTGGATTCCTTAGCTCCAACCACCTGGCCTGCACCACGTGCACCAGGACTACTCCCTTCTGAGTGTGGTTCATTATGTCATTATGAGTCAGTAAAGAGTTACTACTTTGCACATCTAAATTTCATGGTGCTTGCTCATACTGCAATAAGTTTCTGAAACACAGGAACTCAGAGAGGAGGGGATTAATTCTGGGAGGAGTGAGTGTAGAGAAAAGAAGGCAGCATTAAGGGTCCAAAAAGTGAAGAAAATAAAATCAGTGAAGCAGTAACTAAAATGGCAGGAAGGTAAAAAATTCAGTGAGTTACTGTTTTGCATGATTAATGATAATTTCATTTGCTGAGAGGTACAAGATTTGTATATAAAATTTAGTCATTGATGATTGACTTTTTATAGAAAGCCTTATTAAAATTTAATTCATATAAGATAAAAATTCATTAATTTAAAATAGATGATTTCATTTGTTTTACATATTTACAGAGCTGTGTAACAATACCATAATCTAAGTTTTAATCACTTTGACCACCCCATAAACAGGCTTGAGACCACTGGAGTCATTTCCCAATCACACACTCCACATCAATGATCTACTTTCTGCCCCCATAGATTTGCCTCCTGTGCACATGTCAAACAGATGGAACCATTCCGTGTAGGCTTTCCTGGGGGAGGTTCCTGCGCTTAGCTAATGCTGTCAAAGCTTCCTGTGCTGTGGCGTGTACCGGTGCTTCCCTCTCAGTGCTGAATAGTATTCTAATATCTAGATAGAGTGGCATTTGGTCAGTCCTTTTTCCGGGCTCTGGGTGGATTTCACTTTTGGTTATAATGTTTAATGCTGATAGGAACGTTTATGCATCTAGCTGTGTGTGCATATGCTTCTCTGGTTACATATCTAAAGAATGGAATTGTTGGGTCATTGGTAATTGGCTGTGTGAAGGTCCATGGAACTGCTACGCTACTTTACACCACCACAGCAACAACACCACAAAAAACAAGGTTCCTATTTTTCAACCAAACCTATTATTGTCTATGATCTTTATTGTAGCCAGGCTAGTGGATGTGAATGGTGTCTGACCTGGCCTGTATATGCATGTACCTGATAACTAATGAGGTGGAGCATCCTTCCATGTGTCTCTTGGCCCCATGTTCATACTCTTTGGAATAATGTATATCCAAACTCGCCTATTTGGCAAATTAAGAAGTCTTTGTTCTTGTCTTGAACATGGACACTTCCATGCAAAATACGTGGCATAACTTTGAACTTAAATCAAATTGATCGACAAGATCATTTCTTCAGTTACCATTCTTCTCCTGTGAGTGTAACTGCACCTGTATCACCTGCTCTTTGTTCTCTCAGGTCTTAGATACAATATTGTCAAATTTTATTATCACATCTTAATTAGAACAACGGAATGAAATAACATCCACGAACTCTGAAATTGTTATACACAGATCGAAAGTCAAAAAGAAATTTCATTTTGATACTGGGTTCATAGACACTGGCTCCAAAGATTTAAGGCAAATACTGAGTACAAGAGAAAGCAATAAGATGTAAATATCAAATTTTCCATGACAACTCTCTATCATTCTATCAACTATGTTGTAGCCCAGTTCTTCAGAATAATTAGAATATTGGCATTCTAATTATATCCAATACTTTGAAAATGAATTTTTCAATATTTCTATTTTAAAAACACATATCTTGAACAGGCATATTACTGGCTAATGTACGACAGACACTCTCATTGAGAAAGTCTTGACTGAAGTGGTAAAGAGTTAAAATTTTCAATATAAAATAAGCGCTCTGGATCACCGATATGCCACGGCAATGAATAACACAATAGCATCCCCTCCACAAAAGATCAAATTTGTTAGAATTACTCTGCATGATTAACTTTCTAAAAACTACAAATGGCTGATGTGTATTGAAAGCTTTTATATACCAGGGATTTCAATAGCTAACTCACTGCAATAGTGTGAGGTCAGTGCCATTATTAATATAATCACTTACAGATTAAAATCGTGCTATTAAGTATTGGAGACAGAATTCAAATCCAAGAAGGGTCTCCTAGGAGCCTGTCCTCTCAATGTCCTGCTAATTCCACCCCCTACATGTCACAAGTTTCTTGTAGAATTAGATGGTGGTATCTGTTAATTTCCTTTTTATACTGTTTTGCTCTGGACATCGTATTTTTTTAAGAAGGATGGAAAAAAACAATCTCAACTTGAGGCTGTATCACGTTTTGTGAATCTTTTTTTTTTTCCAATTTTTATTGACCTATTTAATAACACGGCTCCTTTTGTGCATATCAGAAGGAGTGCCACAACCGTTGGCTTGTGTGGGATGAAACCACATAAAGGACACAAAATGAACACAGCACAGGCGTCCTTCCGGGAGCTCACAGCTAAGCCAAGGAAACACACAGGTACATATACGTAACCTCCACAAACAGATGAGAATGGAATGACGGAGTTTTAAATCGAGTTCTGTGAAGACTCAGAAGAGTAAAGATGATCTAGATCACGTTGTGGTGTGATGAAGAAACAAAGCTGACAGAGGAGGGGTGGGTGAGCTGGACCTGGAGCATTCTCATCAGGTCTCTGCACTTGGGATCTGCTGGAGGCCAAGGCTGAGAAACATTGTCCTAGAGAGGGAGGGAGAAGAGACAGAAATGGGGTGGAGGATCCCTAAATTGTAGTAAATCTCACATTTACAAAGCTAAAATATGCTATTATTCACAAGTACCAGAAATATGCCAAAAATTGACAAAACAATACATTCCATCACCAAGACCTAAGTAGCTTCAATTAAATGAAACAGTAAAATTTAATGTGAAAAAAATTCTAAGATTGAATGATTTTTTTTTTTTTTTTTTTTAGTCTGCTTTGTGCTCCACACTTCTCTCTTAAGACTGGTGCCTTTGATGTCCAAACATTTGAACTATTTCTTATTAGTAAAGTGACTTTTTTCCTTGATAACTAGGGCCCAGTTTAGTGGGCATATCACCTGGGATAAGTCAAGGCAGACAGGAGATTATCAGGCCTTCTCATTAAAAACACTGAGCTTAGGAATGAGTGTGGAGGGTTGGATATTAGGCCAGTGTCTCAGAATTTTAGGTACACAAGACCCTGCTGATTGCTGAAATTTATTCTTTGGAAGTATTCTTACTAATAATGGCCAGGTTTGAAACATTTCCCAGGGTTAATAGCCTCTTCCTGGATTCAAAGCTTAACTGACCCTAACACATAGCATTTTGGGAGCAGGTTGGTAGCAGGTAAAAGGTTTTTGTCAAGCACAGAAGCCTCCTCAGCTCTTGTGACATCTTGGCAGGTGGCATTCTGTGTGCGGCAGACCTTGGGAACAGTCTCGGTTGGTTATTGTACTGACAAATTCTTCCATCGGCCCTCCTGCCCTTTTCCTTAAAGCAGGGTTTTGTCTGGATGAGCGTATTGAAAGCTGCTGTTTTGAAATGGCAGGTAAGTCTGCTGATTTCAGACAGAATATTCCACCCCAACACTTGTATAAGTAGGCCAATGGGCAAAGTAATACTCTTGTTAGTGTCAAGGATAATGAGGATGCTCTTGGGCTGTGACAATGCATGGCTCAATCCTCCAGCTTCTGTTGCACGGTCCTGTTTGCAGTGACAGTCTGGGTGAGAGATGGTCAGGGTGGCTTTTGGTTTGCTAAAGACAGGGACATTTGTCCAGGGTGTGGGACGGAATGGTGGCATACTTCTTGCCCTGCCTAGCATTATAAATATTCTGAAAGGAAAAAAAAATATGATAGAAAGGAAAAATTCCAAGTTTCTCATCTGTGATTATATTGATCTCCTTATGTTTATGTATACATACAGTCATGTGCTACATACCTACATTTCTGTCAATGATGGACCGAATAGATGACTGTGGTCCTGATTATAATGAAATTGAAAAATGCCTATTTCCTAGTTAACATTAGAGCCTCTTAAAGTCATTGTGAAAGGCATTGCTCCCCCATCATGGTGATTCAGAGGAAACAAACCCATTGTGCTGCGTGTTGTAGAAAAGTCTAGTGCGCAAAATCACTCACAGCACATTAACACTCGCTAATAAATGACTGTGTTAATGGTTTATGTGTTTTTTTTTTTTTTTTTTTTTTTTTTTTTTTTGGTACCGGGGACTTGAACTCAGGGGCACTTGACCACTGGGCCACATCCCCAGCCCTTTTTTTTTTTTTTTTTTGTATTTTATTAGAGACAGGGTCTCACTGAGTTGCTAAGTGCCTCGCCATTGCTGAGGCTGGCTTTGAACTCGTGATCCTCCTGCCTCAGCCTCCCAAGTGCTAGGATTACAGGCGTGCACCACCATGCCCGGCTTGTGTTTTGTTTTTTATACTATACTTTTTAAAATCACCATCTTAGATTATCCTCCTTTAACTTATAAAAACTAAAAGTTTACTGTAAAACAGGGTACCTTGCTAGCCATCAGCCCGCTCATACACCTCATGCTTATCACATCTCTGGATTATGTCAAAAGACTACATCAGATGATTAATTTGTACAGTCTAAGTTTGGGTGATTACACTCTATCACATTTGCACAGTTAGAGAATTACCCAATGATGTGTTTCTCAGGTTGTATCCCTATGGTTAAGCAGTGCGTGATTACACACACACACACACACACACACACACACACACAGCCATGAAGTTAGGAAACTGGATCCTATAGTTCTGGCTTGAGAAATTCCTAATCTTAGTTAAATCAAATTCCCATTCTAGACGAAGTTTCTATGATTAATTGCAAAGGCTCTATGCTTCTAATGTCTCTTCCAGACCTAACCTTCTAGGGGGTTAAACTTACTACAGTTCATCTTCTAAACAATTCCTTCCTGTGGCTTTCAGTCATTTTTCTGTTATCACTGAAAGTCCTTATTCCTTAAATCTTTATTGAGATTTGTATTTTTCTCCATGAAGAATTAACTATGCCTTGGATTTTCTTTCTACTATAAGAAGCAGAAACTGCTAAAAATATGTGCTGGGGTTTCTAGCTCCCCCGAACCAGGGTTTGCCCTTCTCTGGCCGGCAGAGAAGGCTGGGGGAACACGCCCCAGCGGTGAGGCGGAATCGGGAAGAGGCAGAAGTCGACTGGTGGCCACACTCAGCCCTCACAATGGAAGACAATCAGGCCACACCAGGGAGTGTGGTCAAGGCACAAGCTCGGTTTATTGAGGAAGTTGAACGGCCTTTATAGAAGACATGGGCCAATCAGCAGAAGGATCATAGGGGCACATAGGGAGCATGAGCAAATCACATTGGTGGAGCCATTAGCCTATCCTAGTGGCAGTCTGACCTCTTGACGTATGTCAGGGGAAACCCCTTGAAGAGGCCAAGTTCCCGTATCAGGAAGTGGGAGACAGCCAGAGAGTTTTTATCTGCTGGTGTGTTCTTAACATCCCCAACAATATGAGAGGTGAGTTTTTAGATATGAGATTAGAGGCAAGTTAGACTGTGATCCATGAATGCAGAGTAGAAAACGTGAGCCCCACAACCGCATCACCTGTCTCCCGACTCCACTGCAAAGGTAGGTGAGGCCCACAGAGCCTGGCAGCCTTGGGAAATAGAAGGGGAGAACTGGAGAGAGATCAAGGGCTAGGCGAGGAGGAGAAATGGATGAAGCAATGGAGAGACATAGATTACAAATATTGGTAAATATTTATAAAATTTAATAAATAAGCATATAATATATACTTATATATTAATGCATACTGTAATATTATGATTTATTTATTTTATATTACTATTCATGTATTTGTATTGTTTATTTATTACACATTTATATATTAATGCATATAATGCACATAATAAATAAATTATAACTTACAAATAAAATTTCTATGGACCAACTAAGAGAAAGTTTAAAAGCAGGCTTTGAAACAAGACAATTGGCTAAAACCAATAATAAATTCAAAGTTATTATTAAAATATGATTAAAAAAATCTAATGAAATTCAATACATGACACACAGTATTAGCATCCAATAAAAAATTATCAGGCATGTAAATAAGCAGGAGAATGTGTCCCATATCAAGAACAAATGAAACAAACAGAAAAAATACGCAAAAAACAACACCACCACCAAAACAACAGGAATTGACATTGACATACCAGAGATGGTAAAGTTTCTAGATAAGAACTTTAAAACAGGCATTATAAAGTTACTTCATATGTTTAAGGAAATACAAGAAAACTAAGTACAATATAAAGGTACGGGTAATAAAAGTAAAACAAACAGAACTTTGAGATAAAAAATGAAATTTTGAAGTGAAATATACACTGAATGGGATTAATAAAGATTAAATACTGAGCGGGCGCCGTGGCGCACACCTGTAATCCCAGCACTTGGGAGGCTGAGGCAAGAGGATTGCGAGTTCAAAGCCAACCTCAGCAATGGTGAGGCACTTACCAACTCAGTGAGACCCTGTCTCTAATAAAATACAAAAAAGGGCTGGGGATGTGGCCCAGTGGTCGAGTGCCCCTGAGTTCAATACCCAGTACAAATTAAAAAAAAAAAAAAAAAAAAAAAAAAAAAAAAGATTAAATACTGCAGAAGAAAACAGTGGTGGACAAAAGCAGAAACTTCTGAAGGAAGCAGAGAGTAGGGCCATCGAGCAGGACAAGATGTGTCTTTGGAGTCACAGAATAATGAAGAGGTGACAACCAGGGAGGACAGTGACAGTAAAAACACTGAGAAAATAATGGGGGAGGATTTTCTAAATTTGATGGAAAACATGCACCAACATATTCCAGAAGTTTTGTGAAACACGAGTAGAATAAAGCAAAGAAGCAAAAGCCTTAATGCAAGCCAGAGAATGACAGAATGATTATGTACAGAGAAACAGGATGGGTATCACCACAGCATTCAAGTCAGAAATAATGCCAGCTGGAAGAAAATGGAGAGATTAAAACGGTGAGGGCTATTGATCTAAACAAAAACTGGTTAACAATAACAAAATGCTGGGAAAAGCCAGTGTACAAACTCAATTGAAGAAAATACTAGGGTAGCTATAATTCATATCAATGAAACTATATTTTAGAACAAAGGGTAATAGATTTCATAATGCACAAGGGAAAGTTCACCAAAAGGACCTATTTCCCCTAAGATTGAGAGCAGGATAGAAATGTTCAGTCTCACAATGTCTATCAACATTGTACTGGAGGTTCAAGTCAGCACAATAAAACAATAATGAAACAATTAAATACATACAATTTAAACTGGGAAGCAAGGTCGAAAAGTGAATTTGTTTGCAGATGGCAAAGCCATGCTTCTAGAAGATCAGAAGGTATCTTCTACAAAATAAGTTTACAAACATCAGATGAGTTTTGAGGCATCACAACAACCAATTAGAAATTAAAATTAAAATTAATACTATTTTTGTCATTATCAAAGTTTTTGAAATGGAATTTACGATACCCTAATGAAAAAACAAGCCCGATTCAGAGGTCAACTCTTATATAAAATATTTATAAAATTTAGGCACTGTACAAAGGATAACTACATGAAGTCATTCCAAGTGAACAGAAGCAATGGGGTGGACCAGGGGAGTGGTATGAAGTATTTTGAAGATGACAGACTTAGGCCTGGGATAGGTGCCAGCCATGTACCCTGCCCAGTGGTGGTGAGGGTATGGGTGTACACAAATCACGATCTTTCTGGTGCAGATAATCAGAAACCCAAAGCCAGGGAACCATTAGTAGAATGGGGGGAAATGTTAAAAAAGAGAGAAGCCACAGAAAGATTCCCCAGATTCCGTCTACTGACATTTCTAACAGGTCTCTGAATCAGGTGTTTGCAGAATAGGCTTAAAGCAGCTTTGCAAAAGAACACATATCTCACCTACAGTGAAAACTGCTGCCTAAGGCTTGAGTATGACATTTTAAATCCAGCAAGAATATTACCTGTTAAAAAAAGGAAACAATGTTCCTCAGAGAAAAAAATAACAGGATCCAAAATACCTGTGTCATAAATTGTCAAGCATATGATCCAAAATTATCCAACATGCAAAGTGTACAAAAAATGAAACTGATTCTCAAGAGGAAATAAAATCAACTGAGTCTGACCCTGAGTTGAACCCAGTGTGCAAATACCAGAAAAAAATTTTAGAATGGCTCTGAAAATTATTCTTTTTTAAAAACATTTTAAAATTTGTTTTAATTTGTTACAGGTGACAATAGAATGCACTTTGATACATCATTTATAGTGGAGTATAATTTCTCATTCTTCTGGTTTTACATGATGTAGCATTCCACCAGTGGTATAGTTATATATGTACATAGCATAACAATATCTGATTCATTCTACTGTCCTTCCCACCCTCATACCCCTTCCCTTCCCTTCTCTTTCCTCTACCTAATCTAAAGTAACTCTATTCTTCCCTAGCTTCCCTACCATTGTGAATTAGCATCTGCATATCATATCATTTGGCTATTTTTTCTTTTTGGTGGGGGTACTGGGGATTGAACTCAGGGGCACTCCACCATTGAGCCACATCCCCAGCCCTTTTTCATATTTTATTTAGAGACAGGGTCTCACTGAGTTGCTTAGTGCCTGGCCACTGCCAAGGCTGGCTTTGAACTCAGATCCTCCTGCCTCAGCTTCTGGAGTTGCTGGGATTACAAATGTGTGCCACTGGCTGTTAGTTTTTTGAGATGGGCTTATTTCGCTTAGTATAATATTCTACAACTCCATTTACTGGCAGATGCCATAGTTTTATCCTTTTTTAAGTCTGATTAATATTCCATTATATAAATAAATAAATATATATATACACATATATATATATATACTTTTTATCCACTTTATAATATATATCCATTTTATTATTTATATTCATATAAAGTATATATAAAAAAGTATATATATAGTATATATATATTATATATATAGTTTTATATATATATATATATATATATATATATATATATATATATATATATATACTTTTTATCCATTCATCTGTTGAAGAGCACCTAAGGTCCATAGTTTAGCTATTATGAGCTGCTATAAACATTCTTAAAATTATTCTTAATGAGGGAATACAAAATTGTTTTTATTGAAATGAAATCAAAAAGTCAATAGAGAAGAAAAAGTGACAAAATAGAAATTCTACAGTTTGAAAGTAAAATATACTAACTTCAAAAGATAGTATGAAATTTTCACCTGATTGGATGTTTATAGAGTAGAATAAATGAACTTGAATATAAATCATTAAGAGATTATCCAAGACAAAGATAAACAAACAAACAAAAAAAGACTGAAAAACTAAAGAATACAGCCTCACCCGCCTACTATATGATATCAAATGTACTATTAATAAGCATATAATTGAAATTCCAGAAGTAGCTATTAAGGAAGAAGCATCCTTCAGGGAAGAGAAAAATACATATTCTTGCACAAAATAAAAGTAAAAGAACACATTGTTAGTGGTCATGCATTATCAAAGATGACAAAGAGATTCTTTAGCTTTAAGTGTTAGCATGACAGGCAAAAATCTCAGTCCCATGGCAAAGAACAAAAGTCAGTAAAAATAGTAAATACATGTAAAAATGTAAATGAATATTTTGTCCAACTATTTTTCTCCTTTTTTTCATAAAGCATATAGCCATTAAAAGCAAAAAAAAAAAAATTAGATGGTATTTTATTGAAGGGTTTACAATATATACAGATATAAATGCATTACTACATGGAGAATAATAAAGACCTATATCAAGGGGTATATTAATTTTTGAGATATTGAAAAAAGATAATGTATATTGTGATCTTTAGGGTAATTACTAAGAATATGGCTATGAAATCTAATTGGTATGACTTCCAGGAGGAGAAGTTTATTTTAACATTTGGTAGAACAATTAATGTAATTCATCATATATAGAGAATTAGTGAGAAGATGTGTATGATCATCTCCATACATGTAGAAAATGTTTGCCCACCCAAGCTTAAACAAAGAGAAGAAAATAAATGAAAACTTAGCAGAAAAAATAATAGATATTCTTCATCTTGAAAAGGTTCACTTCAATTATCAACATATAAACACTTTTTTGGGGGGGGAGAAATTGAGTGTCTTCTTGAGAGTGGAAAACCACAATGTCTACTATCAGTACTTACACACTCATTACATTAAAAGGTCTAACTTTTCCATGAAACAAGAAAAACTAGTACAATGCACACACATTTGAAATAAATAAGGCCATCTTTGTTTGCAAAAGATATGGCTGTTGGGCTGGGATTGTGGCTCAGTGATAGAGTGCTTGCCTCACATGTGGAGTTTGATCCTCAGCCCCACAAAAAAAATAAAATAAAGGTATTGTGTCCATTTACAACTAAAAAAAAAAAAAATTAAAGAAAGATATGGCTGTCTATATAGATCAATAAGAGAAATCTACAAATATTTACTCATTGCACATTGAAAACAAATGTAAAAACAATTGAAATCTTATATCTACAATAAACACCTACAAATTTAAATTTAAAAACTCAATTTAAATTATCTTCCAAAATCTTATGAATATTTCAAAATAGATTTGTAACCATTTTACAATGTACACACATATTAAAACATCTCATTTTATACCTCAAATGTATGAAATTTTGATTTGTCAACTGAGAAAATATATGTACAAGGCCTAGCTATTTGAAAGTTGAAAATGCTACAAAGGAAACATTTTAAGAGACCTAAATAATTTGAGGGTTATATTATGTTATTGAATGACCAGTCTTAATAATGATGATTTAACTTTTTTTTTTTCAAGCTAACTTAGATTTTGATACAATCCCAGGATTCCTTAAGTAAACTAATAAGCTGATTTAAAATTAAATGGAAGAATGAGACAGACATCATCATTCTATATACATGTATGATTACACTACTGGAGTGACTGCACCTTGTACAGCCAGAGGCCTGAGGAGTTGTGCTCCATGTGTGTATGATGCATCAAAATGCATCCTCCTGTCAAATTAATTAATTAAAAAATTAAATGGAATGGAAAAATATCTAGAAGAGTCACAACAATCTTTAAAAAATGAGAAATAGTTTTAAGGATGCATATCACTGACTTTAAAATACACTCTTAAAATTATAATTCAAAGGCTTAACTGTAAGTTCTGAAGCTATACAGTTTTCTAGAAGAAAGTCTTTGCATATTGTGTTCAGCAATGTTTCAGGAGGTAGGACACACAAAAAAGCAAAAAACTATAAAAGAAACAATTAGAATTATTGACTTCATCAAAACAGTTTTAAATTATCTTCAAATATTCATACTAAAAAAGGCAAAATGTAGAGTAGGGTAAAATATTTAGCTTATATTCAGACTACTTAATGGACTTTTACAACTCTATATCAAAGAAAACATTAAATAATGCAAAACAGAAAGTAGAAAAATATTTGAACATAAATTTTAACAAATAAGGAACATAAATGAATATATACACATAAGATATATGTTCAATAACTTTGGTAATTAAATACAAATTAAATTCAAATGGCAAATCTGTGTGTACCCTCACAAATCACCAAAATTATAAAGACTACCAATATCACATATTAGAAATCATATATAGCTACTGGAATTGTCATTCAAACATTGCACCATCCCTTTGTAAAAAAGTTACACTATTTTTGAAATTTAGCATATTATCACTATATGTCCCAGAAATATAACTCATGTGTATATACCCGGAGGTCCTGAAGATGTACATTCTTAACATAGATATGTACTTGAATTTGCATAGGAACATTTTTGCCAAAAATCCCAAAACTTGAAGAAACTGAATGTCTCTTGAGTGATGAATGTAAAAACAAACTGTGACATTACTTTCTTTCTTTTTTTTAAATAATTTTTTAGTTGTAGGTGGACACAATAATTTTATTTTATTTATGTAGTGCTGAGGATTGAACCTAGGGCCTCACACATGAAAGACAAATGCTCTACCCCTGAGCCCCAGCCCCAGCCCCACAAACTATGATATTTCTAACTATGTAAATACAACTCAGCAACAGAAATGAACTAAACAGAAGTGTTCAGTAAATGTATCTTAGGTAGGGATGTTTGAATCAAATCCTGAAAACTCATTAGAGGGTGAGTTGACAAATGTCTAGAAATACTGTTCCACAATACAGTGACTGAGGCAGGAAAAGAAATAGGATGGAGTAAGAAGGAAAAGTAGGAGTGAGAATTAGACTATGAGGTTTATGTCTTGTTTTGGAGGTAAGGAAAGTAGTGTGTTCTTATATATTGGTTACAGACTATAAGTAAAAAGTCCAATGGATTAAAAACTTAAAATTGGGCTTAGCACAGAAAAGGAAGTTGGTGTCACCGGGAAGGCTTAGTAATGAGGACACTCTGGGTAGAGTGAATCAAGATAGGTTAACTGTGACAGATCTTTCCTTCTAATTTAGACATGTTAACTGTGACAGATCTTTCAAACAAAGAGGCAGTGTGAGAAATCAACTAGAGAAAAAGCAAAGTCAAGGCTTCAGACATAATTTGAGTGTCATAAGCACAAAGACGGAATTTTAAAGTCTTGATGAACTGACCTAGACAGAATAATCGGAAAGAAATGGAGAAAAGAGTGGAAAGAAAAGTTAAAAAAAAAAAAAAAAAAAAAAAAAAAGAAAAGAAACTGTATTACTCTTCTTCATTCTGGGCACTCCAGACTACCTAGAGGAAAGACTGGATGGAATCGCTTAAAAAGCTAGTACAGACTCAGAGTGCTCCAAGGCAGAGGCCAGAGGCAAAGCTGAGGCAGCTTCAAAGGCCTCTTCTTCCCCCAGATGATTGCAATCATGCCAGAAAGATTTCAGACATGCATCTCAGATTAATAGGTATGAGAACTTTCGAAGGTGTGGGAAAGGGGAAAGGAGACATTCTCACAGGAGAGAGTAGGTGCTCTCTGAGAGGAGAGGGACAGCATACCCCTCCTGCCCTCCGGTTTTATCAGGGGTCCCTGCTAAGTTTCCAGAGTCCCACCCAAGTCCACCTTCTGACTTGACTGACAGCATGGGAATTACATGGACTGCCTCTAAGAGAGCACCCTGTGATGCTCAAGAAGTGGAAATTTTAAGAAAATTGGTTCACCTTATTTTTGCCTCAATCTCCTGTGCCCTTAATCAGCGTGTTATCCTTGGAATTGTCCTTAGCAAGCTTTCTTTGCAAGGGTCCTGATGTTTGGGCAGCCAGGGACATAAGGAGGTTGTGATAGTTTGGGTGATTGGGAGGGTCTAGGCCACCTGGTAGGGGGTGACATGATTTTGAAGCAATAGCTTTTCCTAGAGGGATTTAATCGTGGCTGCGGAGGTTCTGCCTTGCCAGGCCCTCTAATCCAGGTACTAACTAGCCTGTCAGATAAGTTTCCCTGTAATTGACCTTCTGTTGTCTTTTCCCTGCTCAACCATTCATGACCAACCAGCTAATACCTAATAAAACAACGATGTTAGCACACAAGCCTAGAAAAGGAAAGGAAAAAGAAATCAAGGAGGAGTTGTGAATACAAGGACTTCTAATGAGGACTGGAAAGCTACCACTAGGTCTGGCAAACTGGAAGAAGGCATTATTAAGTGACTCCATAGGCAAACATTTCTGTGCAAGAAAGAAACCTGATCGCAGGAATTGAAAGAATGGGAGAAGGGGCAGGAGATACTAGCTGTAGACAATGCCGCCTTAAAAATTGAAAAGATGTGGAGTTCAGGAGGAATCACTCTTCCTCTGTGACAAGAGGGACACATCTGGCGGTCTGTTTCCTCTCATCCACAGCACATCCCACTGAACCTACTGCTGACTTGTTCTGCTCAGAGAAGCCAGTCCCCTGCTGTAGATACTCAGTGGGATCTCATAAGACTCCCAGGTCTGGCCTGATGGCCTTCCAAGTACAATGCTTTGAGCTCATGGAGGAGGACCTAAGATGCCACCAAAGGCCTAGCACCTCAGCACCAGTTATGTTGGCAATGACCTTCCATGTTAGTGTGCTGCCACATGAACCTTATAGTTTAAAAATCATTTCAGGTTATGATGTAATGCATAGAGAAGTTTTATATTTCCATAAACTTAATACTGCAGAGAAGCAGTTGTGCTAAATAGGTTCAATGGAACCAAAAGTCAATTTCTAGAGCATCATATTGAGTCCTCATTGTTTGCAGACTCTGTGTTCTAGATAAACACTACAAAGTCTCTTGACATGACCACTGCTCTGACATGCAGCAGCCCAAACCAAAATACTGGAGCTGTCCCAACGTTCCTTTCTCTCTCCATCCAACTTCTTCTTCTTTTTTCTTTTTTTGTACTGAGGATTGAACTCAGGGTCACTCAACCACTGAGCCACATCCCCAGCCCTATTTTGTATTTTATTTAGAGACAGGGTCTCAGTGAATTGCTTAGCAGCTTGCTTTTTATAAGGCTGGCTTTGAACTTGCAATCCCTCTGCCTTAGCCTCCCGAGCCACTGGGATTACAGATGTGAATCACCATGCCAGGCCTCCATCCAACTTTTTGATTCTGCCGATCTACTGACAGCCACTGTAAAGGTGTGCACTGTGCAACTTGCTGGCAAGCATCTCCTTGCTACATCCAATCAATCTTACCCACATCCCTGTAGGTGGAGCATCAGGGACAGCTGTGATGTCCTATATCAAGAAGAACCCAGAGGAAGGCTTGTGAGACATACTATCCAAACATCCCCTTCCTCTCGGAGCTGTAGATCCTAGGACCAGGGAGGTGATGCATCCGGTAGTGTCTAGAGTTCTACTATGTGATCTTATTACACTGTCCTAAAACCCAAGGTAGAAATGGGAACATTCTCTTATAAAGAGGAGAGAACTGGCTTCTTAGATTCTCTAAGATTGAAGTTAAGAAGTTTCTAGGTGGCAGCAAAAAAAAAAAATAAATAAATCCCATTTCTGGTTATACACTGCTTATTTCCCACTATTGCCTTACTGCTCTTCAGAAAAATATCACCTGAATATTTACATAGATATCTTACTAAGTTGTTCTTTTTGTCTGGGCCTTGGCTTCTGCTATTGTTTCTCTCACTTGTACACATCCCTCAGGACTCAATTCAGGCATACCTCCTTTCTAAGACCTTTTCTGACATCCACCCCTGGGCTAAAACCTGTCTGCATTCCCATAACAGCTTATCCTATTTTTACCACCAAGTGCTGTGTTTATAACCTGTCTCTTTCTTCCATACAGCATAATGGCACATGTTTATGAATGAGTGGATACATCTTTAAAACCTCAGAATGGAACACACATGCTGATTTTGGGGTCTCTGCGTATTTAGACAAAGATGTATCATGCTAAGTGGTCTTAGAAAGCTGTTTTTCCTCTATCCCTGAACCAGCATAGCAGCTGCTCTCTAACATGGGTCTTCTTTTGGTCTGTGCCCATCCAGCAGGAGTGGAACTCCTCCTTTGCCTTCCCCCTGCAGTCTGTCCTTTGTACAGGTCATTTCTGCCTGTTTGGTCCCATTCCTACCTCTCTGATAGCAACTGAGAAATTTTCTGGTTTCTCAAAATGAATGCTGTCAATTTGTTCAGATGCCATTTATTTGCTTCTTTTCTCAAGACCTCTGCTCCTTATTAAGGACTCTTTTCCTCTGGTATGTGAAGTTCCCTGGCTCCTTAATATCTGCCACTTTGCCCTTTTAAAGAAACATCTTGGCCCTGCCTTTTGCTCTAAGTATCAGCTCATCTTTTAACCTTCTTTCTCCGGGTCTTAAAAAAACTCTCTGAGTGCCTCTCTTTCTCAACGGGAGCTATAATTGATTGCAGCTTTGTCTGGCTTTGAGGGAGCTGGGCCATTCCAGGCTAGAAAACAATTGCCTTGAGGTTGAGAACCAGTCACCATTCTCAATTTTCCCCCGGAGAAAAAAGGGAGCTTTTGCAGTTAAAGTTACAATCTGAGTTCCTCTCTTAGCAACCACATGCACCTGTCCTAAATGTTTTAGAGATGGCTTTTTATCCAATTGTTAATATTTGGAATCTTCCCCTTTACACTTGAAATGTAGTCATGCAGGTCTTTTGCTGATTCTACCTATCCAGACGTCATAATGAAGCCAATTTCTTGGATTCAATAACAAGTAGAGTAAAGGATTAAAGTGAATATAAACAGGAAGACTTCTGGGGGAAGAGCATGCTACATTCTCCAACGTGTAGGCTCATGCAGGTTGAATGAGGCTGTCTATAACTGATGCTGTCTTTAATGGTTGTTCGTGCTTATGAGAGACAGGGAAGTGGGTCAGGAGTAGGTAGCTTCAAGTGACAGTGTGTATCAAGCTTGGCAAACAGGTGGTTACAGAGTACTAACTCCAAGAAAAACAACATAAAAACTACAATGAGATGATCTATTTGATATAAAGGCTGAGGGATTCATTAGGGATCTGGTGTCTGTGCTTGCTGGTTGTTGAAAAGGATTGCCTACCTGAATTGTCCACACCCTTCTGCTAATCTCTTCTTTCTTTATTTCATTCTCTCCTTCCCTGCTCCCCTTTCTTTCCTTCCTTCTCTCCTTCCTTCCTTCCTTCTCTCTTTCTTTTATTTTCTTTATTCTTTTGAAATTACCAGAGATTCTGTCACAGAGGATGAGGGCCAAGTTTTCAGATTTATTTCAAACCTCATTTTGACACTATGGTTTTGGGGCTATATATATGTAAAAGATTTCAAGTCCCTACTGTCCCTCCTGAGATCAAGGATCAGTATGTCCAACCATCTACTTGAAGTTGTTCTGACCTTCATGTTATGGTCTGATTTGAAATTTAAGTCAGGCTGACTCCATTCTGCTCAGACATCTCACCCTGCAAGGGGAGTTGGCCCCCCTTCCTGTAAGAACCCACTCACATAGAAACTGACACCCCCACCCACTTGCCCCCTGACCACAATGTCATTCAACTACGGAGCTTGTGCTAGCTTACTTCCTGAGTAGGTACAAGAGGTGCAAATTTCTGAGAATGTACTTATGACTCTACTTGCCTCTCCCTCCCCACGTTTCTGTGGTTTTACTGTTTAAATGGTTCCACCTCTGTTCAGGAAACTGTTAGAACACGAGTCCACTGATCCAGGCATCCATGTTTGCCACAGTGTAGAGGAAATCTTTCACAGTAAGAGGAAACAAAAGCTAGTGTACACAGAGAAGCAGAGATAAGAGATGCAGCAGCACTGGAGTGCCTTGCTAGGTCATATCAGTCATGCCCTACCTGTGCAGGGACCCTGAGCCAATATTTTGTGTTTATTTTTTTAATTAAATGATTCATTCTAATTTGTTATATATGCTTGCAGAATGCAATTCATTTCATATTACATATATAGAGCACAATTTTTCAAGTCCCTGGTTTTATAAAAAGTATTTTCACACCATTTGTGTCTTCATACATGTACTTAGGGTAATGATGTCTAACTCATTCTGCTGTTATTCCTATCCCTGTGTCCCCTCCTATCCCCTCCCATTGCTTCCCTCCCCTTTGATCTTTTTAAAGTTCCTTCATTCCTCTCATCCCCCCTCCCTTGCGAATATAAGAGTATTCTTTTTTCTAGCTTGAGTTTTGAAAAATCCCATGGAAGGATTCAAATGATCTGGTCTCTCTGATCATGACCAGCCAATGGCCAGAGGAGGTGGAAGACTATCGTTGGCTTTCTTTGACTCACATATCAAAACAGTTGGAGTCTGTTTGCAAAAGCATTAAAAAAGATTTTGGGGAATTGTGATGATCTAGAAAACCATCATGAACAACCAACTTGTAACCAAAATGAACCAGGAAGTACCTACATGGCACTGTTAAAGGTCCCAACACTTCTAGTATCTGCCAGTGGATACCTCCCAACTAATGAAATGCAGTGCTTCAATGCTCAGTATCTACACTCTATTTAAGACCATTCTGATGGAAAACCAATAATAATGCTAATACCAACTAACTAACTAACTAAATAAATAAATAGTCCCACCTGCATTCAGTTTCTTGGGCTGCAGAGTTGTCTGGTTTCTGCTCCCTTGGCTCTGGCCTGAATAAATCCTTTGTCTTTTCTTCAGAAAGACCTGGAGTTTTATTTTTGGTTTTGGAATAGCACTTTAACATTAAGAAAAGCACGATGCTTTCCTTTCTCATCAACGTGATGGACACGAGAAGAAAAAGAATTTCTGAATGACCCAGAGTTCAACCATTTTGGTATACAGTTTGGCTTTGGTGGGAGAAGTATAAATGAGCCCTGTGGAGAGGCAAGTTCTATTTTTGCTTGAATTTAGCATCGTGTCCTTTCTCTAACACAAGAGAATTTGAAATTAAAGGATGAATATGTTCAGAATTTGCCCCCATATTCAGCCTACAAACATTAGGCCCAAAGGACAGTACTGATTTCTCACAGCTCATCAGACTGTTCTTTTCTTCCTCAACCGCTATTCTATTCATCATTACAGAGAGAGAAAGAGAATTTGAAGTAGTCAAATTGTTATACATTTAGACTTCTGCTCAACTATATTTCTATTAAAAACAACACAAAACTATTTATCTCATTTTAGTTTTTCAAGCACTCAATCACTATTTATCATGGGCAATATGAGCAATCTAGACATTCTTCCCTCCAAAACATGACACTTCTTTGTAGTCTTATCACATTGATTCTAAACAGTAAACTAATCTAGCTCAACTAGCAACCCTTTGTAGGGGGCACTCCTATCAAGTGTTCCCCCCATACCACCCAGCAATGCATTCAATCATGTAATTCCTATTGTCATCGTTATTTTTGGTCCCCTGGACATAATAAACTCCTTTTTAAATTTTTATTTTAGTTGTTCTTCCTTGCACATGTTTATTTGTTTTTTTTTTCAAATTTATTTTTTTATTCTAAGTTGTTAGAAATGACAGCAGAATGTATTACATTTCATATTATACTCGTAGAGCACACTTTTACATATCTCTGGTTGTATGCAAAGTATATTTTACACCATTCATGACTTCATACATGCACTTAGGGTAATGATATCCATCTCATTCTACCATCATTTTTTTCCTTCACCCTTTTGCCCCTCCCATCCCATCCCTCTCCATTTGGCCATTCTAGTGTTCCTCTAATCCTCCTATGCTCCCCATTCCAACCCCACTGTGAATCGGCCTCCTTATATCAGAAAAAACATTTGGCATTTGGCTTTTTGGGATTGGCTAGCTTCACTTAGCATTATATTCTCCAATTTCATCCATTTACCTGTGAATGTCATGATTTTATTCTCTCTTATTACTGAGTAATACTCCCTTGTGTATATATGCCATATTTTCCTTATCCATTCATCTACTGAAGGGCATCTAGGTTGGTTCCACAGTTTTAGCTATTGTGAATTGTGCTACTATAAACATTGATGTGAATGTGTCCCTGTAGTATGCTGTTTTTAAATCCTATGGGTATAGACTGAGGAGTGGGATAGCTGGGTCATAAGGTGGTTCCAGTCCAAGTTTTCCAAGGAATCTTCATACTGCTTACCATATTGGCTGCACCATTTTTCAGTCCCACTAACAATGTATGAGTGTGCCTTTTTCTCTACATCCTCTCCAACATTTATTGTTGTTTGTGTTCTTAATAGCTGCCATTCTGACTGGTGTGAGATGAAATCTTACAGTGGTTTTGATTTGCATTTCTCTAATTGCCAGAGATGTTGAACATTTTTTCAAGTGTTTGTTAACTGATTGTATATCTTCTTCTGAGAAGTGTCTGTTCAGTTCCTTGGCCCAAAATACTTGATTCCCAAGTATTTTATTTTATTTTTTATGCTATTGTAAGCGGAGTAGTTTTCCTCATTTCCCTTTCAGAGGATTTGCTTGGGTTATTTGTTTTTTTGACGTTAAGATTTTTAAGTTCTTTATATATTCTAGAGATTAGTGCTCTACCTGACGTGCATGTGGTAAAGATTTGTTCCCAATTAGAAGGCTGTCTATTCACCTCACTGATTGTTTCTTTTGCTGAGAAGAAGCTTTGTAATTTGAATCTATCTCATTTATTGATTCTTGATATTAATTCTTGTGCTACAGGAGTCTTATTAAGAAACTTGCGACCTAATCCAACTTGTTGGAGATTAGAGCTTACTTTTTCTTCTATTAGGTGTAGTGTCTCTGGTCTAATTCCTAGATCCTTGATCCACATTGAGTTGAATTTTGTGCATGGTGAGAAATAGAGGTTTAATTTTATTTTGTTGCATATGGATTTCCAGTTTTCCCAGCACCATTTGTTGAAGAGGCTATCTTTTGTCCAATGTACGTTTTTGGCGCCTTTGTCTAATATAAGATAAATGAAATTACATGTGTTAGTGTCTGTGTCCTCTATTCTGCACCATTGGTCTACCAGCCTATTTTGGTGCCAATACCATGCTGTTTTTGTTACTATTGCTCTGTAGTATAATTTAAGGTCTGGTATAGTGATGCCACCTGCTTCACTCCTCTTGCTAAGGATTGCTTTAGCTATTCTGGGTCTCTTATTTTTCCAGATGAATTTCATGACTGCTTTTTCTATTTCTATGAGGAATGTCATTGGGATTTTGATTGGCATTGCATTAAATCTGTGTAGTGCTTTTGGTAGTATGGTCATTTTGACAATATTAGTTCTGCCTATCCAAGAATGGGTAAATCTTTCCATCTTCTAATGTCTTCCATAATTTTCTTTCTTTAATGTTCTGTAGTTTTCATTATAGAGGTCTTTCATATTTTTGGTTAGGTTGATTCCCAAGTATTTTATTTTATTTTTTTATGCTATTGTAAGCGGAGTAGTCTTTTTTCTCATTTCCCTTTCAGAGGATTTGTCACTGACATATAGAAATGCCTTAGATTTATGGGTGTTGAGTTTGTATCCTGCTACTTTGCTGAATTCTCATTTCCCTTTTATAAGTTCTAGAAGTTTTCTGGTGGAAATTTTTGGATCTTCTAGGTATAAAATCATACTGTCAGCAAATAATGATAATTTGAGTTCAACTTTACCTATCTGTATCCCTTTAATTTCTTTTGTTTGTCTTATTGCTTCAGCCAGCATTTCAATTACTATGTTAAAATTAAGTGGTGAAAGAGGGCTTCCCTGTCTTGTTCCAGTTTTTAGGGGGGATGCTTTCAATTTTTCTCCATTTAGAATAATGTTGACCTGGGGATTAGCATATATAGCTTTCACGATGTTAAGCTATGTTTTGTTATCCCTAGTTTTTTGAACATGAAGGGGTGCTGTATTTTGTCAAATGCTTTTTCTGCATCTATTGAGATAATCATATGGTTCTTATCTTTGAGTCTATTGATGTGATGAATAATTACATTTATTGATTTCCATATGTTGAACCATCCTTGCATCCCTGGAATGAACCCCACTTGATCGTGGTATATTGTATTTTTGATATGTTTTTGTATCTTTTTGCCAGAATTTTATTGAGAATTTTTGCATCTATGTTCATTAAAGATATGGGTCTCAAGTTTTCTTTTTTTGATGTGTGTTTGCCTGGTTTTGGGATCAGGGTGAGATTGGCCACATAGAATGAGTTTGGAAGTACTCCCTCTTTTTCTGTTTCCTGAAATGAATTGAATAGTATTGGTATAAGTTCTTCTTTAAAGGTCTTGTAGAACTCGGCTGTATATTTATCTGTTCCTGGGCTTTTCTTTGTTGGTAGGCTTCTGATGGCATCTTCTATTTTGTCACTTGAAATTGGTCTGTTCAAATTGTGTATACCATTCTGCTTTAATTTGGGCAGATCATACGACTCTAGGAATTTGCCGATGTCTTCAGTGTTTTGTATTTTGTTGAAGTACAAGTTTACAAAATAATTTCAAATTATTTCCTGTATTTCCGTAGTATTTGTTGTGATATTTCCTTTTTCATGGCATATGTTAGTAATTTGAGTTATCTCTCTCCTTCTCTTTGTTTGCCTTGCTAAGGGTCTGTCAATTTTATTTATTTTTTCAAAGAACCAACTTTTTGTTTTGTCAATTTTTTCAATTCTATCTTTTGTTTCAATTTCATTAATTCCAGCTCTGATTTTAATTATTTCCTGTCTTCTACCACTTTGGGTGTTGGATTGTTCTTCTTTTCCTAGAGCTTTGAGATGTAATTTTAAGTCATTTATTTGTTGATTTTTTCTTCTTTTGAGGTATGAACTCAGTGCAATAAACTTTCCTCTTAGAACTCCATTCTTAGTGTCCCAGAGATTTTGATATGTTGTGTCTGTGTTCTCATTCACTTCTAAGAATTTTTTAATCTCCTTTTTGATGTCATCTGAAACCCACTGTTCATTCAATGGCATATTATTTAGTCTCCAGGTGTTGGAGTAGCTTTTATTCCTATTTTATCATTGATTTCTAATTTCATTGCATTATGGTCTGACAGAATGCAGGGTAGTATCCCTACTTTTTTGTATTTGCTAAGAGTTGTTTTGTGGCCTAGTATATGGTCTATTTTAGAGAAGGATCCATGTGCTGCTGAGAAGAAAGTATATTCGCTTGTTGAAGAATGAAATATTCTATATAGGTCAGTTAAGTCTAAGTTGTTTATTGTATTTTTGAGTTCTCTAGTTTCTTTGTTCAGCTTTTGTTTGGAAGCTCTATCCAGTGGTGAAAGGGGTGTGTTAAAGTCACCCAGAATTATTGTGTTGTGGTCAATTTGACTCTTAATCTTGAGGAGAGTTTGTTTGATGAACATGGATGCTCCATTGTTTGGGGCATATATATTTATAATTGTTAAGTCTTGTTGGTGTATGTTTCCTTTGAGCAATATATAGTGTCCTTCTTTATCCATTTTGATTGACTTCAGCTTGAAGTCAATTTTATTTGATATGAAGATGGAAACCCCTGCTTGTTTCCTCAGTCCATGTGAGTGGTAGGATTTCTCCCAACCTTTCACCCTCAGCCTATGGATGTCTTTTCCTATGAGATGAGTCTCTTGGAGGCAGCATATTGTTGGGTCTTTTTTTTTATCCAATCTGCTAATCTATGTCTTTTGATTGGTGAGTTTAGGCCATTAACATTCAGAGTTATTATTGAGATGTGTTTTGTATTCCCAGCCATTTTTGTTTATTTTTGGTATTTAACTTGACATGGTTTCCCTTCTGATTGTTTTTTCCTTTAGTGTAATACCTCTCTCTGTTGATTTTCATCATTGTTTTTCTTTTCGTCTTCATGGCATATTTTCCCAAGGATGTTCTGATAGTGCTGGCTTTGTACTTGTAAATTCTTTCAACTTTTGTTTTTCATGGAAGGTTTTTATTTCACCCTCAAATATAAAGCTTAATTTTTTTGGGTATAAGATTCCTGGTTGGCATCCTTTTACTTTCAGAGCTTGGAATATGTTGTTCCATGATCTCCTAGCTTTGAGTGTCTGAGTTGAAAAATCTGCTGTGATACGAATTGGTCTCCCCCTATATGTGATCTGACTCCTCTCTTTTGAGGCCTTTAAAATTCTATCCTTGTTCTGTATGCTAGGCATTTTCATTATAACGTGTCTTGATGTAGATCTGTTGTAATTTTGTACATTTGGTGTCCTGTATGCTTCTTGTATTTGGTTTTCCAATTCATTCTTCATGCTTGGGAAATTTTCTGATATTATCTCATTGAAGAGGATGTGCATTCCTTTGTTTTGAAACTCTGTGCCTTCCTCTACCCCAATTACTCTTAGATTTGGTCTTTTGATGCTGTCCTATAGTTCTTGGATGTTCTGTTCATGGTTTCTTACTATCTTCATTGTGTGGTCAACTTTATTTTAAAGATTTTATACTTTGTCTTCATTGTCTGATGTTCTTTCTTCCAGTTGATCTAGTCTGTTGGTGATGCCTTCAATTGTGTTTTTTATTTGGTTAATTGTTTCCTTCATTTTAAGGATTTCTGACTGGTTGTTTTTCAGGGTTTCTATCTCTTTTTTGAAGTAATCTTTTGCTACCTGTATTTGCTCTCTTATATCTTTCTTGTGGTCAATTTTTGTCTGTATTTGTTCATTCAGGTCATTCTTTGATTTACAGATCATTTTTAATTATGAACCTTCTGAACTCCTTCTCTGACATTTCATCAACTTCACTGAGCGTGGGTTCTCTTATTTTAGAATTGTGGCTTGTTTGGGGTACTTTCCTCCTTGTTTTTTCATGTTGTCTATTTGCCTTTCTTTCTTTCAGTGTAGGTCTGAGATATTACAATTTTTTCCCTATAGTCTTATAATATCGTTGCAGGTTGTTTGTGCCTCCCCTTAATGTTGGGCTATCTGAACCTACTGTTGTCCCTCAAAGTATGCTACCTGGGGCTCGGTCCACACAGGTTGGTGTGGGTTGAACTCGTTGAATCTGAGCTCCTGTGGTGGTGTGCTGGGCCTGGCATCTCTCCAATGCGGGATCCTGGGACTGCCCTGGGCCCACCTGGACTCAAGAAGAGTTGGCAGGTCTGTCCTTGCTGGTTCCTGCTCTGTGGTGGAGATCGGCAGCGCACATGTTTATTTTAATTGAATAATAAATGAATATCCTGTAGTCATATATACCGACCACCTACACATTGTATTGACAGACAAAAAGACTTTGGGTCGATTGACTTAAGATACATGTAAATTACACATATACACCTTCATGACTGATATTCTACTTTAATATAGAATTGTCACAATATTTTTTAACTTTTCGTTGATGCATTAAAATTATATATAATATTGGCATTATACCATATTCACATATGCACATAATTTTATCAGTGTCATTCCTCAGTAACTATAACCTCCTCATCAGACCTCAGCTTTCCCAGATTTCTCTGAGTGCTCATTCAAAATGTGTATCTGGTCACGCCACTTCATGCTTAAAATATTACAATAAATTCCCATTTCTTAAAGATGAAGTATGAGGTAGCTTGACCTGTAAGGCTCTTTCTGAACCACATTTTTCATCCATGAATAATCCTTTACATTTTTTTGGTATGTGCAATATCTATTCAAATGTACATGCCCATGGTTTTATCTGTTATGTGTCTTTTTAAAGTTATGCTACTTTTTAAAATATTCATTTCTAGTCTCTTAGTTTTCCTCTTCTATTAGTATCTTCTAGAAGTACAACCTCATTCTGATTTTCTTCTGAATTCTAGCATTTTGCTCTTTTGGTCTATTGTATATTTCCATGATAAATATAGAAACTCACTCCAAACAGAAATATAAAAATAATTCAACATTTGAAGCTTCTCTCTCTCTCTATGAAGATAATTAGAGAAATAGATTTAATAAGGGAACACTATTGATCCTTGGAAAATTAGTCTTTTGCTTAGGACTTGATGTTTCTAAGACTGACTTTGGTGACATGTCCTGAACTCATATCATCTTCTGCCTCACACTGCTCATATTCCCCTAAATGAAGTGCCCTAAGAATGAGGGACATGATTGTAATTTAGGCAAAGAGCTTAGATAAGGGACTCTTTCCTCTGATATTCTTTCATTACGTGGAAAGCTCAGTTACCTTCCACTTCACAAGGTTGGTCCATGTCCTTTCCCCACCTGTGGTGCCCTGTTTCTCTGCCTGTCTGCTTTAGATCTTAGTTTAATTGTTACTGTCTCACAGTGATAGTCCATGATCTCTTTTTTGTTTTAATCTTTATTTTTTGTTAATTATAGATGGACACATGCCTTTATTTTTATTTATTTGTATGTGGTGCTGAGGATTGAATCACTGCCCCATGTGTGCTAGGCAAGTCCTCTACCCCTGAGCTACAGCCCCAGCCCTCCATGATCTCTTAGATGAGTTAATTATATATTTTAATCAAATGATGAAATTCCTAAACCTCCTTGATATCAATTATCATAATAAGTAATTAAACATGTATTTGTTATTGTTATGAGTAATATCTGCTCTTCCCATTCAAATACTATCTTGAGGTAGCAATGAACCACTTTCTGTTTTGCTCATCAATGTATCTCTAGTGCATAATTCAATACCTAAGGAATACAGGATGTTGCATAACCATTAGATGAATGAGTAAATGATTTTACCATTCTGGCCTTATCCTTCTCATCCCACTTTTTTTTTGTTTTAATCAGTCTTAGAGGTTATATACATGGAACAGACTGCATCTTATAAATTATTGCTACAATGGTGCAGCATGCACCAAGTCCTCTTCCTGAGTCTCTAACCCTCTTCCTATGCTGTAGACATTCTCAATGTCTACTGCAGCGCTATTGTCACTTGCTTTAAAGTTGAAGCTTGGAGATTTTACTCATGTTGCTACTTTATGAAACTTCATTTGCTTTCTTTTCTCCCCAAGATTAAATTAAAATAATAAGAAAAATATCGAATTCAATAAATCTATAGAAATAAAAAGAATAGAAGAGCTTGGGATTATTGGAGAATTAAAAAATAAATGCGAGCATATTGATGGTTAAAACAGTAGAAGACTCTGTATCAAAAGTGAGTCAGTTTTGCTCAAAGCACCTAAGACTCTATATAGACTTCTTTTTAATATTATATAAAAGGATATGGATTTAAAAATATATTTAGTTGTAGATGGACTCAATAATTTTATTTTATTTATTTTTATGTGGTGCTGAGGATCAAATCCAGTGCCTCACATGTGCTAGGCAAGTTCTCTACCACTGAGCCACAATCCCAGCCCAGGATATGGTTTGTTAATAAGCAATTTACTCACAGAGGACAAAAGATACAGAGAGGTAAATGAATAAAAGGTGAAAATATGACTAAGTATTGCATATCATTTTACCATCTTCCTTACATATCATCAAATTCATCACTATTTTTATTATTATTAATGAAAATATTTATCTTAATACCTATGGTTTTCTTTCTGTAAAATTATTCTCTACGTTTTATCTTAACACTATTTCCTCTTGTTATTTTACTTGATAATTTTAAACTTATTTTATAAACTAAACACCCATTTATTATATTACATAACCATAATATTTTGACAAAAACTAACATAAATATAAACTCATTTGGTGGGAGAGGAATTAAAGTCTCAAATATATCAAATGACTTAGTCAATATTACAGAACTGATAACAGAGGCAGATATTAAGAAAATTGTTTTTTTTTCTTCAGTGAATTTTTAAACCTCATATTAAAAGACAAAATTGATATTAATGCAGTTGATGAACTTATGCAATAACTTCCATTTAAAATACATCCTCTTCAACCCCATTTCAGTCATTTAAATAGATATTTAAACATAGGCCTAGTGATCTACATTTTATACGCAAAGAAGTGCTCCTTGTTCACATTAAACTGTTAAACACTGTGTGTACAGGCCAGAATGCAATACAGTTTGCATTTTCAACAAGCCTCTATAATGTAGAAAAACAGTGCTCACTTACAAAAATAAGCAGTGGCTGCTAACGCTCAATGAGTGACAGAGAGATGACACATCCCACAGATAGGTTTAGAGAATGGGTCTTAGCTCATGGTCCATATTTGCAGGACAAGCAGTAACATAGGGGACTTGTGCTGAATATTGTGATAATCTAAGGATAAGCTCAGGAGGTACAGGACTAAGACAACTGATAGATAACTGTTGGGGTAGAGGCCTGTGTCATGAAAGCATGTACAGTGGCTTTAAGTAAGGCTGTTGACAGCAGATTATAGTGAAACACACCAGTAATAGTACATAATAGTAATAATAGCAACATGAAGAGGAAGGAGGAGACCTGCCATCATCATTGCTATCACTGCCACTGCAAAAACATCAGTAATACCTGCTGTGTTTTCTCCTTTCATGTGAACACATATACAAGAATCTTACCTGTGTTAGGTTCACTTTATATAACCAACATAGGAGGTACGTGACAAACATTTAACCAAGAAGGAAATTAAGATTCAGATAATATAAATAGCATATGCAAATCTGGCTAATAAGTGTTACAAACCAAACTTGAGTCAACATCTGTCCGAAATCCCATATTCTTCACCATTAACAATTAAATATTGTTGTCTATGTCTGGAAACACAACATCATTTAATTGATGTTGATAATAATATAGAAATAGTACAAAATCTTTGTTTGGGAATAAATGTCTCAAAAATACCCAACAGATAGATCAAAGCTTTAGGAGTACTAGAATCTATGTAAGACTTCTTGCACATAAGATATATTTTGCTTCTTAAGAAATAAACTATTTAGTGTAAAAGGGAGAATACTTCTTTCTGTCTCAGTAGAGATTATATAAAAGTGACGGTAAGACAGCTCCATGTGGCATAAGCTTGAATGGGCAGAGATAGTTTTTTGGCAACAAACCTACAATGTTATTAAGATCAGGGATTTATAAATGCTTTCTATTTCTGGGAAGAGAGTGATGGCAAGCCAATTTGGTTTCAGTGTGTTTTATCAGATGAGGGATCAAAGACATTAAGCATCAGTCAAGAGGCACATCTGCTTTTCAAACTCATACATCTCTGATCTAGTGTCCTGGATGATCCTTCCAGGGATGACACACACAGGTCCACCTCCATTAATCCGTTATCCACTTATCCAAAAGCCTGTGTGTGGAACGGTAAGAAGCTTCCATCTCTATACAAAGAACAATCTAATGGTGAAAAAAAAAGGAAGAAGGAGCTTGGGGAAGATGAGATAAAAAGGACAGTAATGAAGACAAATAATAGATTATTCAAGCTTTTCACTGAAATTGTTAGTTCTGGCCAAAAGTAAGAAATCACATTATGTACCTGCCCTTGGCTTTTCTAATTGGAGCACCTACTTAAATCATCACCTATGTCTAAAGTATTTGCCACCACCATTGCTATTAACCCTGCCCAATCTCCACTATCACATTTATATCCATCATTCAATCTTCTTTCCAAAATGCATATATGAAAATTCTGACACCCCCAAAGATGGTATTCAGTGGTCGAAGGTGCTGAGGTCAGGAGGGCTCCACCCTCAAGAATGGGATTAAAGTCCTTACAAGGGACCTCTGAGACCTTCCCCCCTTTGACCATGGTAGAACACAGTGGAAAGATGACCCTCATGGACCAGGAAGATGGCTCTCATCAGACACTAAATCTGCCATGGCTCATCCTTGGACTTCCCAACCTCCAGAACTGTGTGGCTCAAACTTCTGTTGTTTGCAAACTACTCAGTTTGTGGCATTTTTGTAGCAACCCGAATGAACTAAGACATTTCTCTTCAAGGAACATTTCCTATCATTTCCTAAACCTTTTTTCCCTAAAATGAAATGTGTCCCCCATAGTAGTGATCTAACCCTGCTGTAACAATTTACCAACCGATTAGCTTTATACCACGTAGATGCATTAACATATAGTCCTGCAGGTGAGAAGTCTGACAGCTCTCTTGGCAAAATCCAGGGTAGGCAGCACCATGTTCCTTTGTAGAGGTGAAGGAAGAATCCTTCTTGTCTTGCCTTCTCTGATGCACGCAGGGTGCCAGCATTCTTCCACTTGTACATTCCTTTGAGTCTTCATTTTCCTTCAAATGTCAAGAAAATCACTGTGCAGTTAAGGCCTTACATGATCATACTGGGAATGAGAACCACTGTATAATCCAGTCCAACTTCTGCATCTTAAAATCTATAATCTTAATTACATCTGTAAAGTGCTTCGTGCCAAATAGGGCGGCCTATAAATAGGTTGTAGGGATCAGAGCCTGCACATCTTGGGGACACTATCATCCTCCTCTGCCTTCTGTCTCCACATAGCATTTCATCTGAACTAGTATTTTTGCATCTTAAGTCCCATTTTGTGATTTTTTATATTTGTAGATATGAAAGACAGATGCATAATTCTCCTTTCATGTATGACACTGGAAACTTTACAAGCATAACACATATGCAGTTTGTTTCTCTCTGTCTCCCCAGCATCCCAATCATGTCTGCATAGATCCAACAGAATATCTAATAAATAGTAAGTCTCAATCCACATTTACTAAAAGATTAAATACATGTAAATTCTTTTATAAGTCAAGAAATAGAAATATCCATCTGTCCCTAAGGCTATGTTTTCCAAACAAAAATGTTAAAAGACATGCTTTGACAAATATCAGTGTCTCTGAAGTCATGAGTCTAAACAAACTTTTGCTCCTCTAAGTTGTTCTTGGGCAGAGCAATGAAAAGCTAATTAACACAAGAAAGATACAATCTGAAGAAGAACAGAGAGAACAGAACATATGTCAGAGCCTCAGGAACATATCAGATAATCTAATGCTACATAAATTTTTGTAATATGAGTTTCAGAAAGAGAAAATGAAGGAAAATGTATTCAATAAAATTGTAGCTTAAAATTTCTGAAATGTATGTATAAATAAAAATAATGGCATTATTATTTCAAGTTAGCTATGTAAAAGACCTTGCACAAACATGACATAGTTAACTGTTGAAACCTAAAAATAAAATAAGATACAAAAATACACAAAAAAATCTTTAAAGCTGCAGGATACAAATTAATATATATACAAAATAACAATTTTGAGTGATACATTCTCCTGAGAAAATATGGAGGTTAAAAGAAAGAATTCAAAACAAACAATAAAAACACACAAAAGAAATCAAGAACAAAAATTCTAACTATCCTAATAAAATACACTTCACAAATTGAGTTGAAATAAAGAAAATTTCTGATTAAACATGAATTTAGAGAATTCATACACCTACACTACAAAGAAATGTTGGAGCAAATTCTCAGGATGAAGGAAGATGATGTCACAGGGGGACTTTGATTCTTACAGGTATGGACATGCGCAAAAGATGAAATGTTAAAAATGCATACCATTATTGAATGCAAAGTTTTGACATTGTCTTACTGATGTTGTGCCACACAGATGTTATCCTTATGGAATTTATGGTGTTTATGAGTCAGGGGTGATAAAACTAAGGTTTGCAGTCTGTGACCTATTTTTGTACGAAGTGTAAGCGAAGAATGGATCATCCATTTTAAAGATGGGAGCAGGAGGAGGAGAGCATGAGGTGACAGAGACCTTGCGTGACCTGAAACTCCTGAACTATTCACTCTTTGGCCCCTTACAGAAAAAGTTTACTAACTCCTAGAATGAAGAATGAGATAGCATGAGTCTATATAGTTGAAATATGTTTATAATTTACGAAGAGTGGTACAATTTGTTTTTGATATTCTGTAGAAAATTAGGGATGCATATAGTAGCCTCCAGCACAAACAGAGAATGCTGAGAAGCATATTTAAGAAATCAAAAGAGAAAGTAAATTGGTATTTTAAAAAATGAAAGATCCCCAAAAAGCATAAGGGGGGCAATATGAAATAAAATACAGAGAAAATGAGATAAAATGGTAAACATATTGATAATTAAAATAAACATTAAGAGAATAAATACATCAATGAATATGACAAGATTATCAGAATTTGCTTAAAATTCTTAAATTATTGTTCCCTGATTGAATTAAATTATTGTGCCCTAATCCAGGCACAATACTGTACATCTATAATTCCAGTGTTTTGGGAGACTGAGGCAAGAAGATCCCAAGTTTGAAGCCATCCTCAGCAACCATAGCAAAGCCCTCAACAAATTAGTGAGCCCCCATCTCAAAGCAAAAAACAAAAAGGAAGTTGTAACTACATACTGTTTATAAGAGACATTTTTACATTTTAATTTTTAGGTGGTTAATATTTTAATTCAGAAAATGAATGAACAACTAGGAAATAATTAACAAAGATAAATTTAAAGAATATATTAGCACTCACCTTCATGTAATTAATATTTACTAAGGTCTAAATCAATAATTATGTTGACCAAGTATATTATATGTTCACCAGAATAGAATATGTTCTGGAAAAGCATAAGTTAATAAAATTTGTTTAAACTTTTTTTTTTTGTTTCTTTTGTGGTAATATCACTTAAGTTCTACCTTCTCAACCAAATTTAAGACACAATACAATACTGTTAAACATAGGCACAAGGTGTACAGCAGATCTCTAGAATGTATTTATATTATCTGCCTGAAATGAAATATCCCTCGAAGAGAAATCCCCCATTTTCTGTAACTCTAGCTCTTGGAAACCACAATTTTATTCTGTGTTTTATGAGTGTAACTATTTTAGATACCTCACATAAGTGGAATCATGAAGGATTTGTCCTTCTGTGACCGGTTTATCTCACATAGCATAGTGTCCTGCAGTTTCATTCATGCTGTCACATATGGAAGGATTTCCCTTATTTTTAAGGCTGTGTGTGTGTGTGTGTGTGTGTGTGTGTGTGTGTGTGTGTGTGTGTGTGAGAGAGAGAGAGAGAGAGAGAGAGAGAGAGAGAGAGACTGTTGTCACTATACCCACACCACTCTTTCTTTATCCGTTCAATGTCCACTGACATCTTTTCAGGCTATTTTCATATACTGGCATATACTGGCTATTGTAAACAATGTGGAAATGGACACGGGGAGCACTTATGTCTTGGAGTTCCTGATTTAAAATCTTTGACTATGTACCCAGAAACAAAATGCTATGTTGTATGGTAGTTCTATTTCTAATGTCTGAAGGAACTTTCATTCTGTTTTCTATAGTGACTGCATGATTTTATAATCTCACCAAAATTGTACAAAGGTTCCAGTTTCTCTACATACTAATTTTTTTCATGTACTTTTGAGAAACAACTAAGTTATTTCCCCTATTTAAATCAAGCTATGAGTATTTTTAAAAGTTGTATTCTTTCTTTATTTTGCATATTAGCCTCTTATTAGATGTAACTTTTGTAGATTTTTTTTCTCCCATTCTGCCAGCTGTATTTTCATTTTGTTGTTTCCTTTGATACACAAAAGCTTTTTGTTTTGATATCATCCCCCTTTCTATTCATTGTGATTTTTATGTCAAATTCTAGAAATCACTCACCAGGACCAGTATCATAGAGTTTTTCCCTTACCTTTTTCTGGTTCCATATTTTCAGATGTTTAATTCATTTTGCATTAACTTTCTTCTGTGTAGTATACAATAAAGGTCCAAGGTCATTATTTGCATTTAGAAGTCCCATTTTCTGAGCACCATTTATTGAAGAGGCTATTGTCCATTGTGTACCCTTGGTTCCCTCTTCAAAGATTAATTAATCTGACATGTGTATTATTATTTCTGTTAAATTGGTCTATACATCTGGGTTTATGCACGTACCAAGCTTTTCTAAAAATTATTTTGTAATATATTTTAAATATTAAGCATCATATTTCTGGTTTTTTTCTTCTTGCTCAAGAGTTTGTAATATGACTTGTTATTCTAGGTCCTTTGTGATTATATAAAATTTTAGTATTTATTTTCCTATTTCTTTAAATAATGCCATTAGGATTTCAGTAGGGATTATAATAAATCTGTAGACCATTTTGGGCACTTCAACAAATTTTAAAGTGCTGGATTGTAAATATATATATATATATATATATATATATATATATATATATATATAATCCACAATGATTTTAAATTAGAAAACAGCAAAAGCAACATATCAAAAAGCTTCCCGTATTTGTAAATTAAGAACCAACATCTAAAAAATCCATAGAGTAAAAAATAAAACAATGGTGGAAATGATGGTTTTTCTTCAGTGCTGAAAATCAAATCCAGGGCTCCACATATTAAAGGTAAATTATCTGCCACTGAGCTATACTTCTACCCCTTACAAAAAACTTATCTTGTGCATGACAACTAAAACGTAGCAGATTAAAATTTGTAGGATAATTATAAAACTTATGTTACTAATCTTCTTTCATTGAGGTATAGCGAATATCCCACACCATAAGGACAAGCAATGCAAAGTGTTTATCGTTTTAGTCAGCTTTCTCATCACTGTGACCAAAATACCTGACAAGAATGGCATAGATGGGTCATGGTCTCAGTTCAGAGAAAGCCAACTTTATTGCTCTGAACCCAAGGTGAGGCAGAACATCATGGTGGAAGGGCATGATGGAGGAAAGTATCTCATGACAAGGCAACATGAAGCATAGAGGGCATTCTGCTCACCCCAACAAATTTTATAAACCCCAAAGTCACACCTCTAGTGACCTACCTTTTCCACCCACACCCTACTTTCTCACAGTTACTGCCCATTTAATCTATATTACTGGATCAATCCAGCCATTAAATTAAACCTCTCATAACCCAATTCCTTCACCTGTGGAAATTCTTGATTGTATCACAGATGAGCTTTTGGGGGACTTTTTAGATTTAAACCATATAATTTTACCTGGCCTCCCAAAATGCTTGCCCATCTCACAATGCAAAATACATTTAGTCAATTTCCAAACGTCCTCATAATCTTAGAAGCTCCACCGTTACCCAAAAGTCCAAGACCAAAATCTCACCTCAGACTCAATGCAAACTCATAGATAATTTCCCCTATAAAGATAAAAAACAAGTGACGTATATCCAATATATAGTAGTACGGAGTAAACATTCATATTCAAAAACAAAGAAAGAAAGGGGGGCCGGGAGAAATAAGGGCATATTAAGAAGGGATAGGACCAAAGTAGGACCAAAATCCAGCTGGGCAAACAAGTCATGTAGCTCCACATTCAGCATCTGTGGCACATAGCATCATGATGTTGTCTTTAAAGGGCTGAGTAGCTCTGTCCCTACAGACTTTCTGGTTGCAGTCCAAGTGGCTTCTTTCTTGGCTTGCTTCTGCTTGATTCCTGCCTCATCAGGCACCCAATTACTGGCATTTCCTAATTTTAGGGTCTCGACTGCAGCTTTAGCTTCCTTCTCACATCTTATGCATTGCCCAATCAGGGACTACCTGTAGGGACTATATACTTTGCAGGGCCTCTCAGGCCATCTTTTGAAATTTTGGTGGAAACCTCAATGACCCCAAATTATAGCTTCTTACTTTGCTCCAGAATGAGCACCATGTTGTTGATGCAAAGTCTTCTGTCACCTTGAGCAGCAGTCCATCCTCCTGGGACCATAGCTGTAGCAGCCTCTGAATGCCTAGGTGTCTAAACATGGTGAAACAATTTTCAACCCCACCCCCATGTGGGCAGGGTTTCCCACTGGTCTCTTCTCAAAGGAATTTTTACTTTGATATCTTTGATCCTGGAATGTTGTGGTCTTTCCAATTCCTGGTATGGTCTCAAGTCATCTTCCATATAGTCTCTAGTTAAAGGTCTTAGCCTTTCTTTAGTAGTTGTAATCTCTTTAATGACCACATTTTCTACAGCCACAGATTTAGTCACATAACTGTGGTCAAACTGCAAGTTTTCAAATATTTCTGCTCTTGATTATCACAGTAAACTTGCTTAAAACCGGCCAGTAAGACTCATGCCAATGCCTGAATAGTGTGCTGCCTTGAAATTGCCTCCACCACATTAGTCTATCACTTTTAAACTCAGTCTCACTGAAATTCTTAAGACTTAGACAAAACATTGACAACTTTCCCAGAAGGTAACATGAATGACTTCTAGTCTAATTTTCTTTTTCTTTTTTTTTTTTTTTTTTTTTTTTTTTTTTTTTTGATAATGGGGATTTTACCCAGGGATTCTTAACCAGTGAGCCACATTCCAACCCCTCCTCCCACTTTCTTTTGAGAAAGGGTCTTGTTAAGTTACTTAAGGCCTTGCTAAAGTTAAGTTTCTGAGGCTGACTTTGAACTTCTGATCTTCCCACCTCCACCTCCTGAGTCACTGGGATTACAGGAATCTAGTCAAATTTTTAGTTAAGTCTTCCTTTTCCTCTGAAACTTCATGAGCCCAGTCTTCCTCTCTACAATTTTATTGGCATTCTGGTCCTTTGAGATCCCAAAAGAATTGTCCGTTAAGCTCTGACTACAACATTCTAAAGCTTTGTCAGGCTTTCATCTCTAAACTCTTTAAAGTTCCTCCCTTGACAAACCAGCTCCAAAAGCTTCCAAACTTCATGGTCCTGTTAGTCACATCAACAATTAGGATAAGTTATACTCCATGCATGGGTAATATGTCAAAATACACTCGCCTGATATGTATATCCAAAGAACAAATAAAAAATGGCTGTTAAAAAAAAAACTCCACTCCTTGTATCATTTTCTGTTTTAGTCACGTTTTACATCACTGTGACCAAAAGACCTGACAAGAATAAGCAATAGAATAAAAAATGTATTTTGTCTAACTGTCTCAGAGGCCTCAGTCCATAGATGGCCAATTTCATTGCTCTGGGCCCAGGTGAGCAGAACATAATGGTGGAAGGGCATGGTGGAGGAATGCAGCTCAGGATACAATACAGCAAGGGGAAGCTAAGAGAGCACTCTGCTCAACAGTGGCCCCAAAGTCCCACCGCAGGGACCTATCTCTTCCAGACACACCCTACCTGCATACAGTTAACACCCAGGTAATCCATGTCAGTGTATTAATTCAGTGCTTAGTTTGAAGGTCACATAACCCAATTATTTCATGTCTGAAATTTTTGCATTTTCTTACACATGAGCTTTTTGGGGAAACCTTATATCTCACCCGTAACAGTTATCCTTTCCAAGAATGTAATATGAAAAGAAGGGAGGGGGAAGTCACTTCATAGTTCAGTAACCTGACAGACATGGCCCAATACAGGTGATCAAGTTCAGTATCAAGGGTAGTTGGTCATATTGATAGCATGTAATCCTTGACAAAATGTGATGAAATATAAATTTTACCTCCATCATATTCTCTACTGCCATTAATGTAGTCTAATGATAAATGCATCAGACAGATTACAATTGAGGGCATTATACAGAATACCTGACCAGAATTCCATAAAACTCTTAAGGTTACTAAATATAAGAAAATTCTGAGAGTCACAGCCAATAGTAACCTAAGGATAAATGATGTCTAAATATGATATCCTGGATAATATCCTAGCACCAAATAAAGGGCATTAGGTTAGACACCTGTGAAATATGAATATAGTAAAAATTTTAGCTTCAAATGTTTACATTAGAAAAGAAGAATAAAATGAAAACCAACCCATGAAACTGATAAAAGTAGAAAAATAAATGACCCAGGAGGTTATGTCTTGAAATGTTGAGTAATGTTTATAAAATGCCAGACAAAACAGAAGGAAAATACAAATTAATATCCAGAATGAGGAAAATTATATCATTAGATATCCTACAAATCTTAAATGAACACAAAAACTTATGCTCCAAATTTCAAAATTTTGATGAAATGGATAAATTCCTTAGAAACAAATATGATCAAATTCAGTCAAAATGAAATATACAAGGTCAGTAGTTTTGTATCTATTAAAGAAACTGAATTAATTTCACCCAGCACTCAAAGAAAACTGCATGCCTAGGTGATTTCAGAGGCATATTAAGCCAAAATTTTAGCATCAAAACAATTGTCTAAAAGTTGCATTAACATCATAAGTAACAATGAGAGAAGAAAGGCTTTGCTCCTAGCCTAATATCAGGGGAAAACAGCAGGTCTGCCCTCACCACTATCAATCCATTCAACATGACCTAGAGTTCTTAGTTAGTACAAAGCAGGAAAAGAAATCAATCTAGATTGAAAAGAATTAAAAATATTCATAGACAATATGATTGCCAACATGGGAAGTCTCGATTATCTATAAAATCTCCTATTTTAATTAATACCTGAATTTAGCAAGTTTTCAGGCCAGTATAAAATCATCTTGATAACAAGAAACAGGAACTTTTTAACTCAGAGAGGGTTTGAAAGAGAACTTGAGTCTAAAGAGAATGGATAGAAAGACAAGATTTAATCAGGATTAAAAAAAAAAAAAAAAAAAAGCAGAGGGATCACCTCAGGGTGACTGGATAGTGCCCAATGAGAGAGAAGTCACAACTGCCCCTGAAAAAGAATGGCCCAGCCTTTCATTGAGTGGCTGAAGTGGGGAAAGTTCTGTTATTCTTACAATTTAAGGAGTTTCTTTTGGACAGACTCTTGCCATCACCTCACACTTGGTTTTTATGTTTGATTTAACAATAGAAAGATAGGAAAAGGCACTTTTCATACAATGTTTCCTGGGGAAATGGGAAAATACTTTTAGCAAAAGATAATGAATTAAGGCCTCAGATGGTCCCATCTGCCTCAAATTTGATTTGCAAAGAATAACAAAAAAAAAAAAAAAATTATAAAAAATCTAAATATCTACCTGAACACTTTACATATATATACACATATGTATGTATATGTATATATATGTAACATGTATATACATATATATATGTATATATAACTAAATATAAACATATATAGTTTATAGATAACATATGTTTATATTTAGTTATATATATACACATATATTTGTAACTATATATATGTGTGTGTGTGTATGTGTGTGTGTGTGTGTGTATGTGTGTGTGTGACTAAATATGTGCACTTGTTCATCCTGATAGCAAGTCAGACTGGCATCCATTGTGTAATTCTTAAACATGACCATAACCTTTTGTTTTACCTTGCTTAAACATTTGGAATTCAGCCACCTCTCAGTCATGGGTCTGGTCCTGTTACTGGGCAGCACGAGATTCTGTCCAGGATAGAAAGAGACTAAGCCTTGATGCTCTCTGTTCCAGAAATATTGGAGTCAAATTGGTAGGGAAATGGGTATTATTCAAAGCCAGCTTTGAAGGAAGATGGAAGACCCTTAATTGTTAACAAAGGTAGCAACTCTGAAATCAGTGAAAATGAGAACTCTTAAAAGAGAAGAGGCAGAACAGTGACAAGAGGCAGGGAAGTGACAAGAGGCAGGGAATGCTCATAGCAGATTCGTTAACATTCAGTGAGACAGGCCCCAGTGGGCAATCTCCGCTCTCATCTTCTTTGGCACCTGTGGGTAGGGGTCTGCAGCCCTCCAGCCTCCTTCTCTCTGCAGCATAAATGTGCATCAGTGGGGTTGGAGGCCTCACATTTAGTCGGTTTCAGTCCCTGAAAAAAACTTCTATATCAAGAAGTATACTCTGTTCATGGCTTTCTTAACTTACCTTCCTCCAGAAAAATCTAGGTTCTGTTGGTGGATAACGACTCCAGTATTTCACCTCAGGATTGAATGGGAAGTCTCTGTCACTCTGCAAGGTTACTATTTTCTTTAAAACCGACAAGAGAATGAAGAACACAAAACTGTATAACCTTAGCTTTGGGTAAAGAGTGTTAGAAGCAAAGCCTACTAAGAACCAATTGCTATCTTAATTAATGACACATTAAAAATACTTGAAAGATATAAATGAAGAGGAGTTTTAGTGCTAGAATTGAGAGATTTGCACACATGGATTGTATAAAGGTGGACCTGGACATGTGGTGTGATGGAAATGCGTCCTTCCAAAGGGAGGACAACTAGAGCCAAATACTTCCAGAACTTATCATTTTTTTCAAATTTATTTTTTATTCTAAGTTGTTAGAAATGACAGCAGAATGTATTACATTTCATATTACACTTATAGAACACATTTTTTACATATCTCTGGTTGTATACAAAGTATATTCACACAATTCATGATTTCATACATACACTTAGGGTAATGATATCCATCTCATTCTACCATCATTTTTTTTCCTTCACCCTTTTGCCCCCTTCCTTCCCATCCCTCCCCATTGGCCATTCTAGTGTTCCTCTAATCCTCCTATGCTCCCCATCCCAACCCGACTGTGAATCAGCCTCCTTATATCAAAGAAAACATTTGGCATTTGGCTTTTCGGGATTGGCTAACTTCACTTAGCATTATATTCTCTAACTTCATCCATTTACTTGCAAATGCCATAATTTTATTTTCTCTTATTGCTGAGTAATACTTCATTGTGTGTATATACCACATTTTCTTTATCCATTCATCTACTGAAGGGCATCTGGGTTGGTTCCACAGTTTAGCTATTGTGAATTGTGCTGCTATAAACATTGATGTGGCTGTGTCCCTATAGTATGCTGTTTTTAAGACCTTTGGGTAAAGACCAAGGAGTGGGATAGCTGGGTCATAAGGTGGATCCAATCCAAGTTTTCCAAGGTATCTCCATACTGCTTTCCAAATTGGCCACACCATTTTGCAGTTCCACCAACAATGTAGGAGTGTGCCTTTTTCTCCACATCCTCTCCAACATTTGTTGTTGTTTGTGTTCTTAATAGCTGCCATTCTGGCAGGTGTGAGATGAAATCTTAGAGTGGTTCTCAGAAGAAGATATACAATCAATCAACAAATACATGAAAAACTGTTCAACATCTCTGGCAGAAGTGATCATTTAAAATGCAGCGACAAACAATCATGCTCGTATATTACTAACTTAAGTTTCATTGCTGTCCTGGTAAGGTATTAATGTGTTAGAGGCTGAATCCCAAAGTCATATGCTGATGGTATTTGGCAGTGAACTTTTGGGAGGTGATGTAGTCATGTGAAATTCTGCTTTTATAAATGGATTAACCCATCCATGTACTAGTAGATTAATGAGTTACCAAGGGAGGGGCTTTGTATAAAATCAAACTCTGACAAGTTTACCCTGTCTCACTCACCAGGTGATGTCCTCCACTGTGTCATGGCCCAGGAAGAAAGACATCACTAGATCCTGAGTAGATCCTTGTGTCTTGTTCTTGAACTTCCCGGATTCAAGAATGGTGCTAAATATATTTCTATTCTTTATAAATTACCCAGCCTCATGTATTTTGTTATAACAAGAGAAAACAGAATTACAATGTGCTATCTTCATTGACTCTGTCTCTGTATCCTGTATCATGTTTGTTCTTCTATTCAGTTCTTATTTTATTTGGTCATAGACATCTTTAATTCCTATGTTTTATGTCTATTTTTAAATTTTATTTGTTCTGTTTATATATACATGACATTATATTTTGACATGTTAAACATATGTGGAGTATAACTTAGGATCCCATTATTGTAGCTGTACGTGATGAACACAGGTCTGTAATCATACAAGAACATAGTAAAGTTATGACTGATTCATTCTACTGTCTTTCCTATTCCCATCTCCTCACCCTTCCCTTCATTCCACTTTGTTTAATCCAATGAATTTCTATTCTGCACCACTCCCCATGTGTGTTAACATCCACATATCAGACAGAATTTCACCCTTTGTTTTTGGAGGATTGGCTTTTTTCACTTAGCATGATAGTCTCCAGCAAATGCCATAATTTCATTCTTCTTTATTGCTGAGCAATATTCCATTGTGCATATATGCCACATTTTCTTTATCCATTCATCTGTTGAAAAGCACATACGTTGGTTCCACAGCTTAGCAGTTGTGAATTGAGCTGCTATAAAACATTGATGTGGCTGCATCACTGTAGTATGTTGATTTTAAATCCTTTGGGTATAAACTGAGGAGTGGGATAAGCTGTCAAGTGGTGGTTCTATTCCAAGTTTTTTGAGAAATCTCCATACTGTTTTTCAGAGTGGTTGCACCAATTTGCAGTCTTAAGAGCAATGTGTGAATGTAGCTTTCCCCCCACATCCTTGCAAACATTTATTGTTACTTGTATTGTTGGTAATTGCCATTATGACTGGAGTGAGATGCCATCTCAGTGTAGTTTTAATTTTGCATTTCTCTAAAGGCTAGAGATGTTGAACATCTTTTCATATATTTGTTGACTATTCATCTCTCTTCTTCTGTGAAGTGATTTTCAGTTAGTTTGCCCATTTATTGATTGGGTTATTTGGTTCTTGGTATTACATTTTTTGAGTTCTTTGTATATCCTTGAAATTAATGCTCTATTGGAGGTGCAGGTGGCCAAGATTTTCTCCTGTTCTGTAGGCTTTCTCATTACATTCTTAATTTTTTTTTTTTAAGAACATTTCAGTTTGTAGACTATCCTTAATTCTTTCTATGTCTAACTGTAATTGGATTACAAACTCCCTGGGAAAAGGTCATAATAAAATTTGCATTTACATTTCTGTTTTCTCATAGTGTATACACGTGGTGTTATCAACAAGCATTTATGAAGCATATTTGTGCTTCCTGTTGAGCCCACATTCATAAAAGCCAAGCATCTTCTCAGATATCTTTTAGTTTTTTTTTTTTTTTCTTTCTAAGGATAAATTCTATTCTAAATGTGTTTTCTTAGCTCTTAATGCAGCCACAAAATTTTGCTCCTCTTTTTGGTCTTAAACTTCACTTCAATAGATACACTTCTAAGAAGTCCCATCTTTTAGTGAGCATGTCTCATGTTTGCTTGTCCTCATGTTGCAGAGCAAGGCCATCTGCAGAGCTGAAGCAACTGTGGATGTTCTCTCTCACTGGTTCTTGTGAACATGCCAGAGAGATTTCAGATGGTGTCACATATCATTACAGCTTATTGGGAGAGAGAGGAAAAAATGGTAAAGGGGCATTCTTAAGGAAGTGAGTGGGTCCTCTCAAGAAAGGGGTGGCCTGCCTTCTTACTCTTCAGTTTTATTGGGGGGGTCCCAAAGAAGTTTCTGGAGAGTCCCAACCAGGGACACTTCCTGATGTTTGACTGATAGCAGGATTGCATGAGACTCTCATGTCCCCACTTTACCTGGTTTTACCCCATAGAGAGGAAATTTTACTATTATAATCACATACTGAAGATCCAAGGCAACTCTGGGTCACTTTGGTCCACACTGACCCATTCTAATTGGAACTTGTTCTTACAGACTTTATGACTAGGGGGCTCAGCTTCTAATTACCCTATCTCCTTGAATTCAGGTATCTGCTCTGTGTAAAGTTCATAAAAGCATGGCCCCCCTCTGACTTCAGGGTAACTTGTATTCTTTTTATCAGCAGGGAGGAGGCTTTCAGACCTGTGTTTCTCCTGCAGATAACAGGTTTTTTGCTGAGGAATTTAGTTATCCTATTGACCTGAGCCAGGCAGGGCTTCAGTTAAATTACTTTTTAAAAGAAAGCATGTGGAGGTCAGCACAGTTGGTCCAGTGTATTGAATTAGCTCCTTAGCCCCATGTTCCCATGGTTCATGTTTATTTCCTGCCAGTTGTGAATATTTTTCTGACATAATAATGAAATAATTGCTATCAGTTTTAGCAAGGTTTTATAAATTTCAGGAGATTTCTCATATTCATATAGTGAAAGAATTGAAGACTAGTCTATCCTTATCATATTGATAAAAAATATAGTTGCAACATCAATGTTAATTATAAAAATCAAGTGATTCTTTCAATTCCCCTCCTGCATACTCTTTATATATATAGAACTACATATACATAACTTTATATATATATAACTTTTTATATATATGTGTATATATACATATAGTATATGTATGTATATATATACATATATATGTGTGTGTATATATATATATATATATATATATATATATGTATATGACTAGTTTATCACCTTCTTTTTGCTCATTATTAAAATTTCAGGACAAATAGGCATGTTTATTTTCAACTTCCCAATGGATGTTTATTTTTGAAGGAAAGAACTGTGATTAGAATTTATTTCAGAATTTATAAAAATAATTATACATAGAAACACTTGCTTACATTTCACCTTCATTTTACTTTGGATAATTTTGGTTTGACTCCATGAAGAATATCACCTCCTGCACCTTGAATTTTTTAATTTTGATTTTTTTGTAGTAATTTGGGGAGAGATTTAATATCATGAAAGATTTTAGAAAGTGGTATATGGTTTTCCTTTCCATATTTATTTCTTGGGATAATACTGTATAACTATGATATTTGTATGAATGTTACATTTATTAGCTATCATTGTATAATAAATTATTCTAAAATTTTGTGACATAAAATGTGATTAATATATAATTATTTATCCTATTATCTGTGGGTAAGAATTTGGGGAAGACTTGGCTGGGTGTTTCTGCCTTGGGATCTCTCATGAAGTACAACCAGATATCATCTGGGGTTGCAGGCATCTGAAGGTTTGACTGGGGAACTGAAGAACCCACTTCTAAAGTGGCTGCTAAACACCTTCCTGCCTTTGGCAGATTATATCATTTTCTCATTATTATATACCTTTATGTTGCTGCTTGGTGGTCTTCATGGCAAATGACCAGCTTTTCAAGAATTAGACCACCTAAGATAAACTGTAAATGAAATGGTACATGAAAAGTCACACTACGTTACTTCCCCATTACTCAATGGTAACACAGGCAGACATGATTCAATAGGGAGAGATCACACAAGACCATTAAAACTAGAGATCAAGATCACTGGGGTCTATCTTGGTGGCTCGGTATCACAAAAGACTTTTCCAATTTCTTGCTCATCTTCAATGGAATTCTCTTCCACTTCCTCTCAGTTACCCATTCCCAGGTTGCCCTCCAAAACCCTAATAAAACTTAAACTACAAAAGTATCAGTTCATTCACTTGGTTGTCTAATCCAACCAGATGTCCTTAAATTTCACTGCTTCAACTGTTCGTATTGAAGAAGTTACATATGCATTTTTATGTGCCTCTTCATCTGGCTGCCCATTTGTACCTTTTATAATAAAATGATTGTCAATATTAAAAAAAAAAGAAAAAGTTACATATGATCAATTGCCAGTCTTACTTATTTTAAATCCTTCTTCTCATTCAACTTAATTTGATTTTTAGGGTCTATGATGTTAATATCACTTTTTTTTTTTTTTTTTTTTTTTTTTTGGTGCTGGGGATTGAACCCAAGGCCTTCTGCATACAAGGCAAGCACTCTACCAACTAAGCTATATCCCCAACCCTCATATCACTTTTGTTATTAGTATTACTGGCATCCAAATCTTACATCAACACATAGTAGTATGTTTTTCCCACTCATCCATGTGAACTTGACAATACTGGGAAAACTCACATAGCAGAGCCTGTTAGTATCATCATTAAAGATTGTTAGCCTCTGACAGGGCCTTGTTTTTAGCGAAAAGTATATCACTTTACTCAGACAACTTAATCCCTAGATGGGATACTTTCTTCTCTATTCAAAGTGTGACCTGCACATTTCCTATTTTACAAGGATTGGGTAGTATATCCTTCTTAACTAAGGAAATATCAGTATGGGAAATTTCTTGACTTCCACTCACCAAACACATAAAACAAGTTGTAGCACACTCAGCCTCATTCTTTCCATGATATTTTAGTAATTCTCAAACTTTATCATGCTTCAACATCACCTAGAGGACACGTTAAGTCACTGAGTGCTATTACCACCCTCGGGATTCCTAACTTCTAAAACATTCCCAAGTACTGCTGGCATTGCTAATCTGAAAATCAATCTAGGTGACCGAGAAGATATTTCTCATTGTCTAACACAAATGCACTCACTGTGTCCTGAGATTCAACCCTTTTCCATTATTAGGATTATCAGCCTTTATATGAAATAATCTATTCTTTCCAACCCCATAGGTGTATGTATTTTTACCAGAGTCTGAAAAATTTTTTCAACAAATAATTACCCTCATAACTCTCCCCTTGACAAGTAATGTTCCTGGAACAGTTTTCCACGTTACAGTCTATATTTATTCGCTTCCCTCTAACCCCTCAACTCATTCCAATGTGGCTGTTTCCTTGAGCCACTCAACTGAGACACATGTTGATAAATTCATCAAATACCTCTAGTTTACTAAATGCAACCGACATCTTTTTCTTTTTTCATGTTAATTTTTCTGTTAACTTCTTACTTGAAACTCTCTCAGTTCCTATCATGCCCTGAACTCCTGGTGTGATGCGGGTGAACATGTCTCTGCTGTAACCATTCCTCCTGATTCTCCTTTCCTAAGTTCTCCTGCATTCAGCCATTAAATTTCATAGTCCATTAATGCTTGTCACCAAACCTTAAATCTTTCTATCACCTCTTTACATACAATTTCATGCTTTCCCAACTTTTAATGACCACTTGTTTTGATGGCCAAATACACATCCACATTTGAGAGCTCCTGTTTGGCATTCCTTATGTGCACAGCTGGCTCTCTAATCTCTCACTAGACTCCTACCTATCTGCCCTCTCTCTGCACATCGTATTTGAACCCTTCCACTGCCCCTTATCTCAGAGCATGGCTTCACCACATGGCCAGTGCAGCAAGGCACAATCCTCATTGCCATCTTTGATATTCTGCTCCCGGTCACCTCACTCTTCCTCACGCCTGTATTCAATGTGTCCTGTTGTTCTATAACTTGGTAGTAAATTTTCTATTCTTGAATTATTTTTTCTGCTTGCCTTGATTAAAATTTACTAGGATTTAGGAATTCTAGGATTGCTTATATTTTTCAATTCTGGAATATAGTTTTCTTCTACTTATTTACAGTTTCAATCCACATGTTCCCTCTGGATCCTGCTTACATATATAGTGGAGTCTCTCATTTAATTGTCCTTGTTTTTGAATTTTTAAATATTTATAATTTCTGGGTATTTTTGTGTCTTGATGCCATATTCTGAGCAATTTGGTTGTTTTCTGGCATACTAATTTGATTTTCCATACATGTCTAATTTGCTACTTTCACAGATATAGTGAGTATATTATTTGCATTATTATTACAGTTTTAAGCTTTCATTCAATATTTTCATTTTTTTTCCTTAAACATGCCCGAAAATTGTTGATAGTTTCCTTTCCAATGACTGTCTTTTCAATTGCTTCTGTGATTTATTTAAATATATATTGAAAGAGTTGACATTTTTGTATCTGAATTTTTGAAATGTAAAGTCTTTGGGGATTTATGTTGTATTTATTCATTCATTTATTTATTTATTTATTGTCACTCATGGGAAAAGCAAGTCCTGCTTTGATAGTCTACCTGTCTTAAAAAAAAAAAAAAACTATTAAATATAGGCTTATATTTAGTTGAACTCTGTTTTTAGTCATGATATTAACATGTTTGCCTCAGGACAGGAATTGTGTACTTGATTAAAGAGTTATAATGACATCACTAGTCTGTGACTACTTTTAGCATAATTTTCAACTTCTGTGTGCATGTAGAAAGCACACTGATAATATGAATTTAATTAAAAACCCAATGTGGGTTTGTGTTTAAGAAATCTCAGGTGAGACTCTTCTCCTTTATCTTGATGGACTGTCAAGACAGGTGCTCTCTCCTCTGTTTATGTGAGGGCTGTAGAGATTTTTTTCCTCATTGTTGCATTCCAAATGCCTAAAATAGGTACCTACTCAGAGTTTAATAAATACTTGGAGAATAAATTTTTTAATTTAATAGTTACAATTGATGGAGAGAAACCATGTCCTTGGTTGTCTGCTGAGAAAGGTTGTGAACTAAAGGACACAGAAGCTTTAGGAAGCATCTCAGAATAGCAGATTCTTTTTAACCATTTGAAATGTGACCATTACTGCTTAGAGGTAAAAAATAATGAATAAGACTGCAGTTCAATTTTAAAAAAATAATATATCTGTCCCAATCTCCTTGAGGTGAAAACATGGATCAATAGTAGAATAACTACTAATGAAATATGTCACATTGTGAAGGTAAAAGACAAACATGTACAGTATTATATTTATTGTAATAAATGCTAAAGCTGATGTGCAAATTTATTCATCTCTGACTCAAACCTATACTCTTAAAGTATGTTCTACACTGAAAATTGGTAGAAGGGGAAGAAATTCTGCAGAATCCCAGGATATAAAATGAAAATTTATTTACAAAGAAGGTATGTATTAGCAAAAATTATCAAAAATAAATCCATCAATTTTTTCATATATTAAAAAACTTGTTTGAACTACTAATGATAAAAATGTCATCATAACCACATACACAAATAAAAGAAACTCAGTTTTTGTGCTTGCTTCAGCAGCACACATAATAAAATTGAGATGATAAAGAGAGGATTAGCATGGCTGCTGAGCAAGAATGACACAAATTCATGAAGTGTTTCATATTTTTGAGGTACTGGAAGCCTTCAGGGACACTATAAGTCTATAGGGTAGAAACTGCACTGCCTCAGATCCACACTGCTCGATGAGTAGACATAAAAACAACTTGAAAAAACAAGGGAACAAATCACCACAAACAAACCAAGATGCTCCAATAATAGAATCCATTGACAAAGGACAGTAGAAGAAAAGACAGAGAAGGAGTTTAGAATGGACACAGTAAAACTGGTCTGTGAAGTAAAGGACATGTAAGGAATGAAATCAGAGATAACATTCAGGAGGTGAAAGATCACCTCAATAAAGTGATAGAAATTCTGAAAAAGAATCTAGAAGAAATTATTGAAATGAAGGAAGCTTAAGCCAAATTAAAAATTCATTGGAAAGCATCACCAACAGACTAGATCACTTGGAAGAAAGAACATCAGGCAATGAAGACAAAATATATAATCTTGTTGACCACGCAGGGGAGATGGTAAGAAACCATGAACAGAACTTCCAAGGGTTACGGGATAACATGTAAAGACCAAAGAGTGAAAGTGACTCTTCAGGTTGTGCAGGCGAGAAAACAAGTTCCAAAGGTTAAGTTGCCCCTGATATTGCAATTAGTTCACTATTAATATTAATGCTGTACTAATACTCTATGCCAGCCACTGTGTTTAGTCTTTTCACAGCCCCATGGAGGGCTATCCTCATTGCAAAGACATCCTAACAGGAACTTAAAGATGTTGAGAAACTTGCCGGGGGTAAGCAAAGCTAAAACGTAGTAAGCTGTTTTCCTAATTCCATCATTTTTCTTCAAATCCATGCTGCTTCATGTGGTGTGGATGATTAGTCTCAGATAAGTGAGGATTTGCATATATAATTCATGATTTTTTCAATTTGCTGCTGCTACACTGTACAGTCTTATTTGGAGGAAAAGATATAGCAGGTAGCAGAAGAGAGAATCATAAAATAAATAAGTGAATAAGCTGGAGTTGGATATCAGAGGAATTATAAATTGGGTGTCACCATGTCACCAACATTAATTCTAAATGCTTTCGTTCTTCCTAATCCTGTTACACATGGAGTTTGTCACTGTGAATGCAAGTGTCGAGATGCTGGTCTAGACTATGATATCCAAGAGGTCAAAACCTTGACTATGTTCCTGCATTTACCAAGAAGTTTAGTAAAAGTCTTTAATTTTATTCCATAATGGCATATAAACCCATATCCATTGGCTAAAGACAGGATTATTTTTAATAAAAAAATTCTATCGAGGTAGACAAGTTTTCAATTCTCATTTTTGTGTGCATTTGGTCAAAATATTTAATTTCATCAAGCCTCTGCTTTGTTATTAAGAATGTCATATAATTAAAGATCTTAGAATAAATCCATTATTATTATAGTCTACATAATTAAAGCACACAGAAAACAAAAACAGAGAAATTAAAATGCTCAACTTATGATGCATTCCTGTCCTGATAAGCCCATTATAAGTTGAAAATGCATGTAACATATCTCACCTACCCAATGTCACAGCTTGGTGACACAGCACTCTGGAGAGTATTGGTTGTTTACCTTTGTGATTGTGTGTCTCACTGGGACCTAAAGCTTGCTGCTGGTGTCCAGCATCACAAGAGAATATTGTACTACATATTGGTAGTCTTATAAAAACTCACAATCGAAAAATTCAATGTATGGTTTCTACTGAATGCATATTTATTTTACACATTGAATCATCAACATATTTTAAGTAAAAAAAATTATAAATCATAGTTGGGGGCTAACTCTAGAACATTCCAAAAGAAAGTTTCCTAAACCCTTACCACAAATTATGAGTTACACCTGTATTCCTGTGAAGATTTCCTCAAGATAATTAAGCATGTTGAGAAACAGCAAGCATTTCTCAGACCTCCAGTAGAAATGGGTACTGTCCATAGTAACTAACTCCACCAGGAAATGTTGGTCCAGTTGAAAGGTGAAAAATGCAAACACTTGTGTAAACATAAGTCTTTCCCAAAATTGTCCTCAGTTTTCTGGAAAAACTACCCTTCCCCTAGCGGTCAGACTGACCCAAAACTTATTCTTGTTCCTTATCTTGTCTAGCTTGCAAAACCGGGTGGCTGATCACCCTTCCCCTAGTGGTCAGGCTAACCCAAAACTCAAAAATAATGCTTTGTATGTAACTTTATATGTTAACCAATCAAAAGAGCGCTGTGAAGCCCCCCCCCCCCCTTTAACTTGTATGTATTTCATTATAAAAACCCTGCTAAATCTGGGCTCGGGGCCTCTTAGCGTCACCGGTTACGGAGTGCGCGGAGGACCAAGCTCGAGCTTGCTAATAAATGACTCTCTGTTATTTACATTGACCAAGGACTCTGGTGGTCTTCTTGGGGGTCCCACGCGCGGGGCACAACACCAGTAATATTGTGACCAGAGCAGTGATTTCTAAGAAACTCTGGTCGGTGTGCCTACAGTAGTTGATTCCTCCTTCCCTCATCAAATGCCTCTGGCATCCATTCTGGTATGCACACCCCAGTTCTCTACAGGTGAGAGTTGGGAACATTTTATAACACTTTTGTATGCATAGAAACTCTTCTCAGCAGGTGGATTTCTACTCCTTGGGATGTGAACCTTCCAGGATTTGAATCTCAAAATAGATTCTAAAAAAAATGAAAGGTGTGGAGCTGGCTCTTGAGATGATTTGATTTGCTTGTGCAAAGGCTGATACCTCTGAAAAGATTATTGTGAAGACCTTTGGTCCAGGAGAATCAAATTTTCTTAGCTTGGAAGAAAAGAGGCTTACCAAGCTGCCATGGTTTTTGGGGGATTTATGATCTCAATATCAATTCTTAGAGTTTGATTCATTCAAACTTAACATAAGAAACTCGGGGAAGTCACGAGTTCAATTTGTTTTGTAATTCAGACATTTGTTGGATAAAACAGTGAATTTGGTTTCCTGAATATTTGCCTTACAGTATGTAGCAGAGCTGTCATAGAAAGTGTCTGTTATATCAGGCTAGAGCTGAGATGTTAAAGACCTGAGCTTGTCATTTTGTTCACTAAGATCTTCAGCACATTTGGAAGAAGACTGCTACCCCACAAACATGTACACTTTATTTCTATCATAGCTTTCCACTGTCAAAGCTGCAGGGTATCTTCAAACTTTACATGCTATAGGCATTTCAACTTCTGGCAACTGCACTTCATATTTTAAGATTTTACTCTTGGTTACATCTGAGTGGAAGGCTCTTAAGTGGTCCTTACTTATTGTAGTTCTATAGTAGGAAAAACAAAAAAGGTCTTTCCTTTTCAGAAATTTTTTTTAGAGACTATTTTTCTTTTATTTAATACCTATCCCTATATTTTCTTTTTTTAAAATATTTTTATTTATTTTTTTTTTTCTTTTTTTATTTATAATAGTAGTATGTATTACAATTCATAATGCACATATACAGCATCTTTTGACATACAACTGTTTGTATATAAAGTATATAAGTACCATTCAGGTCTTTGTTGAGAATTTTCAAATACTCAACAAAGTATGAATTTAATCTTACTCCTAACTAGCAAGAATAACCACAGAGCTATTTCCCATTCGAAGTTTATCCCATCTGATAAATAGCATCTACACTCAATAGAAAGTAAGTGGCACAACCTATTCAAATGATTATGTTTATTTTCTTTGTTATTATACTCCAAGATATTCTCTATCAGGAAAAGGACTTTATCTGTCTTGTTTACTACCATCTTTTTAAAATTGTGAAATGAGTTGATAAGTCTACATTATTTATCTAACAAAACAGAACCAATATTCTGCTGTTCCTCAAACCATATCCTTGACCTTAGGCAAGTTACATCATTTTCCTCTTTTGAGCCCCTCATCTGTGAAATGGGAATTTGAACACAGGAAACATGGTAGACAAAATGTATAAGAACATTGTGTGTGACTATGAAGAAGCGTATGTGTTGCTCATTTCATCTTCGCTCACCTGGTTTGTTCAGTCTAAGCCTTGAGGCCTGAAGCTGGCTTTTGGGTCATTTTACAGCTATCCCAATCTGGTCTATTCCTCCTGGCCCAGTTCCGTACCTTCATTTGTTTGTCACCTGTTATTTCCAGCTATTTTCAGGCTGCCATCTGCTCTACTTTGATCTCTTTCAAAGTTTCAAGTAAGCTCAGAGTCATGGGTACTTCACTCTGCATTTTGCATTTATTAACTACGTACTCTGAGCCAGAACTATTTTAAAATGGATATATATGTTCCTATGACAAGATGTTTTTGTGGATAAGTGGAAGAGCTAGAGTTTGAACCCATGCAGTCTGTTTTCTTCCTATTCTATTAACTACTGTATTCTGTCCTTTCTCTACACTAATCTAGGCTTTGCTCTCCTTGATTTGGACTTCATGCATTCTGGATCATTTGTCTTTATACAGAGACTATTCTCATCACATAACCTTAATTTAAATGACTACATTTTTTGTCCTTTTCCCTTCTTCTGACCTTGATTTTCTCTAGCATGCTGTTCCCCTAAGTCCCCATCTGCTCCACAAATTTAAATTATAGACAAGAGGCACATTTTCCAGTAAATACCACATCCAGACTACCACTTGTCCTTTTTGGCAAGGGAAGGAGTCTCAGGTTCATTTTCAGGTCATCCCAGGACATCTTTAAATTATCCCAGGAGGGTCTTTGGTTTCCTCTGGCCTGGTCTAATGCCTTGGCTTTCTGATACACTCAGCTATTAACATATCCATAGTAGACCTATTTTTCTGTATAATTGGATTCAAGGAGACAGATTCTTGCTAAATCAGATTCATAATTTGCTTAAACAGGTGACCATTATGACTTCCCAATGAGAAAATAGTTGCCATTCTCAAAAGAACCTTACACTGCAGTAAAACTATACAGGATGCCAAGTCATAGCCACGTGATTATTAGATGACTCCAAAAGGAAATCAAGAAAAATCAAATGAAGGAGACTAATAGGTTGTTACAGGCCAGGAAAACAATCTGTAGCATTCACATCTACCTCTCAAACCAAAGGCCATAGAAAAAAATTCAAGAACCCTAACTCTAAACCACCTACATATAATGATCATACATTATATGAATATATATATTAATATATGAATATACATTTATATATGTTGCCGCCTGCAGCTATCACCGCCTGCAGCAACAATACCACAGGAAAGAATTCGGAAGCAGACTGGAAAATGAATAGTCTCTTTATTATTGCTTCTTCTAACTTCTCTCTCTGGCTCCAACAACCTCTCCAACTCCAACCATCTCCTCTAGCCAACCTTACCCGGTTAAATACTTTTTGCCTTAACAAGTATACACGTGTCAACAGGTCAAACTTACAGGTGCATCACATAGTGTTCACGGGCATAGAAAAATTCTTAGATACATGTATGAATATCAGGTGAAAATACTGAAACACCTCTTATGGCTCTCAGCTAGCCACCATTTTAGCTATCTCCTTATTAGGGCTCTTACATATATATTAAATATATTAATGTATTTATGCAGGTTTTAACCCCAGAAATGGTACTGGATTTTTCTCCTAAAATGCCTTCATTACCCACCATTTTACTACACTCCTAGAAAATATTTTGATGAAGATTGCTATAATGTTCAGTTTTTTAAATCACAAAGTAATGTCATAAGATAGCCACAGACAATTGTGTTAATGTAAATAACAAAAACTGTTCTGTAAAAAACTTGTAAGTCTTTGTCCATAGTCATTGATTCTAAGGAAGGAGACAGTTGGGCAAGTTATTTTTATTTTTTATTTGTTCTTTTTATATACACATGACAGTAGAGTATATTTTGACATATTATACATACATGGAGTATAACTTCCCATTCTGTGGTTGCACATGATGTGGAGTTTCACTGGTCGTGTATTCATATATGAACATAAGAAAGTTATGTCTGATTCATTCTATTGTCTTTCTTTCCTACCATGACTATATTTGATTACCTAAACTATTCAAATTCATAATATAATTTGTAAAGTTTTCCTGGTAAAATCAACAGCAACCATAACAACAAAAAGTGATGGCTGTTTGCCTATGACAGTGCTGGTTCCTAACACTACTGCTTTTTATATTTTTGGTGAAGACCTTCCTTTGATCAATGTGTTATTCATATAGTTTCCTTGAAAACTGATTAGGATATGCATAACATTTTTCTTCCTTGCGTTGACTTCGTGATTGAGAATGTGTGTCCCAATGGGGGCTTCTGCAGCTCACACACTGTGATTGGTCTAGATGTTGTCCATCAACACACCAACGCTCAGAGTTACAGGAGTGCCTCATTGACACTTGTCAGTGTCACTTAGATAGTACACCTACATATTTAACTTGTAATTGGGTAATTGCCATCTTTGAGTGTCTGAAAAGATGCATTCCAAAATGACAGAATCTCTACAGCTTTGCTTCTGCCTGGTTAGGAAAATCTGATTGTTCTTTGCATTGGCCCCAATTTGATGAGGGTTTTCTGGCTTATCACAATTTATAGAGTTTAGTCTCTCATTAGAGAAAAGGAAAATTCAACTAGATAACTGCAAATTTTAGTTTCAAGGTGGCTTGTATGATTCCTCTCGGTATCCTTATGTCTCTGTTAGGATACCAGATTCAATATGTTAAATATATTCATTGATACTTGAAATAACCATGCCTGTTAGCAAAGCAGGGTAAGTGTAGAGAACCTATTAAACACACAAGGAAACCAACCCTAGAGTAAACTATTTTACAATGTTGGCAGTGTTTTCAAGAAATGTGGAGAGAATGTGAATTGTCTGACCCCAAGGCCCTGTCCTCACCATCCTGTTCAGTTTCTTTCTCTAATGATCCTGTAGTCTACTTCAGAGGCGCAGGGGACTGAAGAACTCACCCCGTCTACTTGCCCAGATCAGTAATCTGATATTTCACTGTGGTAATTGCTTTGAAAGAACACAATCCGAATGCTCTGAGCAAAATAAAAGTAGGAAGAAAACTTTTAAAATGAAGTAAATAAAAAGTATTTAAAAACCACACAAAAGTCTGAAAGAATCTCCCCACCCCTCTTTCCTGCAGCTTCAATGAGCAGAGTTTCCACTGCCCATCGTCAACTGCAGTCTGAAAATATTAAAGGAAAATTTCCAGGAATAAGCAATTTGTATGTTCTAAATTGTGTCTTTCTGAGTAGCCTGATGGCATTTCATCTGTCACTCTCCCCTCCTGGAGCTTGCCCGGTCCCTTTGTCCAGCGTTTCCATGCTGTGTGTGCTACCTGCCCATTAGTCATTTGGTGGATGTCTCAGTTGTCAGATTGACAGTTGCAGTATGAGCATTGATATAGCTGATTAGTAGTTATTATTGTTAATATCTCATGGTGCCTAACTGATAAATTAAACTTTACCATAGGGTCTATGTATAGGAAAAAGACAGTATGCATGGGGTTTGGTGCCATTTTCAGTTTCAGGTGTCTGTTGAGGATCATTGACCCTCAGGTAGAGAAGGGATGGCTGTATCTATTTCTGATAAAAAGAAATTCAAGCCGGGCGCGGTGGCACACGCCTGTAATCCCAGCACTTTGGGAGGCTGAGACAGGAGGATCACGAGTTCAAAGCCAGCCTCAGCAATGGCTAGGCACTTAGCAATTCAGTGAGACCCTGTCTCTAAATAAAATACAAAAAAGGTTTGGTGATGTGGCCCCAGTGGTCGAGTGCCCCTGAGTTCAATCCCCGGTACCAAAAAAACAAAAACAAACAAACAAAAAAAAAATTCAATACATCTCAAAAATAATTTTTTTTTTTTTTTACCTGAGAGAAAAGTGTTATTCATTGACAAGGTGAGATCAATTGGTACCAGTGAGAACAGGAGGGTCAGAGAACAAATTGATTTACAGTCTTCAAGGCATATAGTTCAATAATCCATAAAAACATAAGACAGCACTATTCAGTTGTTGATATAAAAATAGTTCAATTGTTTCTAATGTGAAAACTTGCAGATAGTTAAAATTACAATTTTCTAGGTCTGAGACTTGTAAATGTTATATTTGAAAAAGAATTGACTCAAAGTAAGTCACACACTGATTCATGCACCTATATTGACTATAAAAGCATTCCAAACCTTATAGCTATATTTGACAGGAAATGTGAAGGTCATATTTTATGTTCCCAACCATAAACTGCCTATGCACAAACACATTTTTTAAAAAGTGATAATAATACTACATAACGTTTTCACTATATTTTGTTTTCACTATATTTTGTATTTTGTTTGTTCACTATACATATATATATATATATATATATATTTTTTTTTACTATATTTTGTTTACCCTCCAACATTTTGTTCTTACAGGAAACATAGTAGTGGGCAAGGAAAATTAATATATTTGTGTTACACAGAAAAGAAAGTTTCTATGTCATTTTGTACTATGAATTAACCATGGGCATTCCCAGTCTTACAGATGGCCTGCTTAATTCCTAATTATAATTCCAGATCCTAATCACAAATAGTTCTTTTGTTATACCCTCCTTAGAGTTCCCAGAAAGTTTATTAAATTTGAACTCATCATCTATTATTATGTCGGTGCATTCAACCTATTAACCCATCACAAGGCAACTATGTTAATAGTTTTCTCTGTTCATTGATATCACCTTGATTTGGAAAGTAATTAAGTTATCTGGTGCAAATATGTCAAATATAAAATTTTCAAAATTCAAAAATTTTAAGTAGCACATAAAACAGAAAGAAGGAGTAACTGAGAAGAATTCTCTCTCTCTCTTTCACACACACACACACACACACACACACACAAACAAATTTCATACTTTAGGCCTGATAAGGGGTTCAAGTCCAAGGCCTAGAATTAAACCCCTCTCCCTCCCACAAGTGAGAGACTTCTCTCTCCATGCTGCTTGGAGTTGGGGATGGGATGGCATGGGCAAATCTTCCCTTCCACCTTCTTCAAGGCATCAATTTTCATTATTGTATTCAAACCAGGCTTTTCCCCTGGCTTCCTTATCTGTGGTGAAGGTGGTCTGGAACATGATAGTTGTTGAAACTGGTGTATTTGTGGGGAGAGGCTCCTTGGAGGCTCTTACCCAGCTACCCTCCTGCTCTGCTGATTTTCTCTTCTTTGATCCATCATTTCATTAAGGAGGGTTCTTTAAATATCACCCACTGTGTTTATGTAATTATGTAATTAACTTTATCAAGTGCACTTACATCTCTTTTGCAGAGCTCAGCCTCATGGCCACATTTTTCTGCAAGACAGCCTGCAGAATGTAGTTTAACCATTGGTGGCTAAGTGCCCAGCTAAACTTGTGACTGTGGAAGGAAAAAGGGGATGAAGGTTGTGGATGGCCTCCTGGGCCATGCATTTCCACTCTGATTAAGAAGTCCTGTTTTTCATTCATTTTTGTTTTTCATATTTTTCTCCTTCCTCTGAGTTTTCCTCCCCTTCCATCTCTGTAGCTACCTCATCTCATACCTCATGATCCTGATGCAGAAGCAACTCATCTGAAATGTTATTTAGGTGCAAATGTGAGACTTTCACAGATTTAATCAGAAAACCACAAGGAAGTTAGAATCAATTTCCAGTCACTACTTGACCTGTAACATGGCTCTCATGCTATTAAAAGTACTAAATATATGGAGAGAACTGATATAATTTTTTTCTGGAAGCAACTACCTAAATAAACAAATGCAATAAATTCATATCTCCATTTTTAGCATCTTTGACTAAGCAATGCAATGTTCTCTTTATATGTTTAATGTAAGCTAAATATCTCAGTAAATGAATACTAATCTATATTTTCATGTATGCATTTAATTATCTTCTGCAATAAAAATAGCACTGCAAATGTCCAATCCTGTTAGTAAGTTATACACATAATTTTAGGTCCTTATATAATTTTACCTGTTGGCTATAATTTGCTTATTGTGTTTCTAAAAATATTGTCCTTCTAAAAATATTTCCCTTTAGCAAATTATGTATTGTAGAGTGTGTTTTGTTCAACAAGTATTTCAAGATAATTCTCCAGGGAAAGAGTCTTCTTCAACAGATGGTTCTGAGGTGATTAGATACGCACGCACAAAAGAATGAAGCTGAAATCCCTTCCTCATCCTATACCCAAATTACATAGTAGATAGGGAGTTAGATCCAGAACCTATGAAGAAATCCTAAACTCCATAATAAAAAGACAAAACCAGAAAGACTAACCTAAAAATGGGCAAAGTAGCAGAATCACCACTTGTCTGAAATAAGGGATAGGAGAGGCCTTTAAGGAAATGAGCACATGCTCATGATCGGTGCTAGGCACAATCACCCAGGTCACAGTTCCCTCACCCGAGGACTGCTTTTCTGGAAACAATGAGGAATGGTAAGTGTTGGTGAGGATGTGGAGGCATTGGAACATCACTGGGTTTTAGAGGAAAACCGGAATGGTGAGGCTGCTTCAAAAATGGCATGGCGGCTCCTCAAAAGTTTCAGCAGCTTGATCTTTTGCCAAAACATTGTTAATATATTTTCTCAACTTTATTCAGTCTGGAAGTTCCTCAAAACTATGGAGCTAGGCATGGAGTTGAAGACATCCAGGACTCAGCATTGCATTGCACAAAAAGTGGCAACTCGGGGGGATTGAGGCCCTTAAGAGTATGAGGGACAGGATGAAAACGTTTAGGGATACAGTACGCTGCAGCATCAAGTCTTTAAATTTAAAATCAGTAGAATTAGGTTTGAGTCATTGATCTTCTGAAAGTTGGTCCTTAAAAAGTGTTGATATATGTCCTTAACTGGGTTAAACTTTTTTTTTTTTTTAAATTAAATCCATCAGTAAAATAATCTATCTCCAAGGTTCTAGGATTTCATTGATAGAGAGCCTTTTGATATATTTGTAAGAAAAAAATTCATTTTCATGTGTTAACTGTCCACTTATATTTCTCTCTCACTGAAGATAACTTATTGGTATCCTACATAAATATGATCCTCCTTGGGGATTATCTCTCTCTCACACACACACACACACACACACACACACACACACACAAAACCTGGTATGAATGCTTCTTACTTAAAGGCAATTTGATGTATTGCAAAGCTATGTAGTCAATGCTGATTTACCCACCCATTCCATTGTAATAGATTATGGGAATAAAGCAACTCAGCAAATTCAAATTGAAAGTTTGCAAGGCACACACAGAGGGAGTGGTATACACATCTACAGAGATCAGAGGTGATTTCCAAGAATGATTTGCATGTGAGCTAGGATGTGACAGGTGAATGGGAGCCTTTATCTCGCCAAATGAAAGTTGAAGAAGGTGAGAGATATAGGCTATTCTATTTACAACGGAGTCAGATACTCATTTCCAAAGGCACGTATCATCATAAAATGTCAAGGGGGTTCCCAGTGAATATTCCCGTGTGCAATGGTTTCATATGAAGTTGTTCCACGAGGGCTTGTTTCATGTCTCCTCCTCCATAAACCTCTGGTAACCACAGGTGCCCTAGGTCAGAGCATGACGGGGAGAGAGAGACAGGGAGGTGTTCCATGCTCTCTCTTCCTTTGTGTTATATCTGACAGATAGGTCATATATCTTTCTGAAAGACTGGTGTTTGGTAAGTGCTTGTTATCAGACACTCAATAAAATAGAACCATGTGGTTAAATTTCTGACAGTATTTGACAATCCCTTCCCATAGTTCTAAATGGTCAAACCACATAAGAAAGCCTATTTACAATGCTGATAATAATGATATTAAAATTGGCATAATAAAGACTAATTTTTACATCATGCTATGTGTTAAGTTTCAAGTCTATTTACATGTTATTGATTTATTTAAACTTCACAAAACTCTTACAAGCTATTAAGAGTTTAGAAGAGTTACAGCACTACTTCCATTTCATGTGCAAAACTACTGAGACATGATAATGATTCCAAAATTGCATATCTAAACTGCAGTAGATCCACAGCGTCCAGCCAGAGCACTCTGGGTCTATAGCTTGAACATAGCCCCTCTTACCACACTGCTCTTGATAGAGTGTAGAGGCATTAGCCAGGATAGTACACCATGGGTAGAGAGGGGTCAGATCATAATGAGTTTTTATATTCCACTGATCTGCTTTCTCATTGCCTTGTGATAGAAAAATCACTGAAGGGTTTACACAGGGCAATTTAATGATACATTCTGCATTAATTAAGATTTACAATGTTAGGGATGACCACATGGATATTGTCGCATTAAACTTTACATTTCATTTAATATTAATTTTAATTTTCAAGCAGAGAAATAATGGTCTGGAATAAGTCCAGAGTGTGGACAGAACAGGGAAAGAGTAGATTCCAGTCTGCAACAGCACTCCAAACAAGAAATGAATGGAAAAAAATTTCTAAGTTGGAAAAGGTGTAGGTAGTGTACATGACAAGAGTGAATCAGAAAATTGTGAAAAACTGAAAGGCTACTAAGGGTTAAGAAACTTGCTCAAGATCATATACCAAAGTGTGCTGGTCAGCCAGTTCTCTGAAGGGGAGAGGGTCGGGCAACCATAATCTATTCTTCACTGTAGTAGAAATGCATCCACCATGGCTGGTTTCAAGATGTCAACCTGATGTAGGAAGCACTTGCTCTAGTCTTCTTGGAAAGAACTGAGAGTACTGAGTGAATGCTACAAAAAAGTCAGCTCTGGCAACAGCCATGGTGGCAGATGCTGCACATTCAGCTTTATAGGACATTGCTTGGTGCAGGCATGGGTTTGTATAAGTACTGTCACATTCAGGAGCCTTGTGCATGACACAGTTCTCATCCTCTCTAAGATCCAATACCCTCCTCTTTAAACTGAAACTGACATCTCCTTCAGAGAGTAGTTTTTAAAATTAACATTAAATGATAAAATACTAGCTGCAGGGTCCTGTGGTGGGTAATTGGTGACTACTTAGTGAATGAAGTACTCTCACTCTTCACACAACAGGAAAGGGTAAAGGCACAGGCAGCACCTTTAGCCAGGAGTGCAAGCAGGCCAATACAGACAAGGAACATTGAGCTACAGTGTTGGGAATTAAATTGTGGGTGACCACTTGCTAGTTTTGCCACTATGAACAGTTTATTAACCTCACAATGCCTCAAATTACTCATCTCCTAAATAGAGTTAATAATAGTCCTTACCCCATCAAGTCAAGGAAAGGTGAAATAAATTAAATTATAGAATGTGCTTAGGACAGACCTGGCACTAAATTGTGATTTCCTAAGTGTTCACTATATTAATTTTTATTGAAACCAACAAGTATTTAGTATACTTCCTATAACCTTTTCAAAGCAGGGATTCAGCCTTCAATGTGAATTAAAATCACAAATGCCACTTTCACGGGTGAGGGGTTGAGCCAAAGAATGGAACATGTTGAAGACAAATAATATCAATGACAATAATAATAGTTTTACACTTTAGCAGAATCTGAAGACAGAGATTTGAACAAAAGGCTAAATACAATGTGAAATTCCTGAAGCAAAATGCCTTTCAAGAAACAATTCCAGAGCTCTTGGACCTCAAGGAGAGATCAGAGGCATAGAAAGAATCAAATTGTGGACAGTAAAAAATTATTTGGAATCATGAAAAAGTATCCTTGGAGAAGGCTACATCCAAGCTGTGTGCCTCTTCTACTGCTCAAAAAAACAGGGTGAGTGCAGGATCCCATAGTACCCAGACAACAAAAATGCAGGACTCTTGCTAAAGAAAGAAGGAAATAAAAATTTTTTTTTTTTTTTTGCTTTTCTCTTTCTTTTTAGTCTTCTCAATGGAAGCAGCATAGGGGTTTTTGTTTGCTCTCTGGTGCTGTTCTCTTTGGGCACAAGGCTATCACTGAATGAATGTAAGCCCTCCCTGGTCCATTGCAGGCCCTTGTTGAGATTGGAGAATTTATGCCAGGGAGGCAGAAAGATGGCATTGATACAGAACCTTCATAAATATAGCCTCCAGGATGTCAGCACATACTTCATGGCTCCATGGACTTCCATTCCAAAACAGAAAGATCAAAGTAGGAAGCATTCCAAGATGGCAGCCATGGTGCCTTAAGCCCTGTGAATGGAGCTTCCTCTGAGCAGGAGACCCTGGCCAAGTGCACTGGCCATAGCCCATGGAGCCAACACCAGAAGTAGAAGTGTGTGAGTTTGTGGGCATGGGAGAGAAAATCTACCTCCTCCTAGTTTGTGCAGATGTACGTGTCTGTGTGTAGGGGGCTCTCTTGGGATGACTCAGAATTTAAACATGTCCCTTTATTTGAGAGAAACAAAATTAGCTCTGAATCATGACGGAAATTTGCTAAAGTAGAGCGTGGGAATAGGATGGAAGGATGAGCCAGAACATGAAGTTCAAAAGATACATGCATGGGTCACAGGCACCACAAAAGAACCTTGAGGAAGTGAAAACAGTGCAGGGTCTCTTGTCTCAGAAGGGCAGAAAGAGGGGGAAATATGCCCCAGGGTACAAAAAGGATTTTCACACAGGCATCTGAAAACCAGGTAAGTTGGAAATGCTCTGGGGATGGACATTTCAATATTAGGTACAAGCATTTGCAAGGGAAATTATCAATTTCCATGATCTGCTGGCACCAGCAAGCCCAAAGCCAGCCTACACAGGCACCTAAAATAGCAATGCAGGTCTTGTATCTTCTGAGCACAATCTTGGCTCTGCCACGTTGTTCAAAAAGCAAGAAAAAGCTGAATGATTTGAACAAACTATGGAATCTGTGATCCTTGTCCCTCTTGTGCCTCAGTTTCCCCTTATAAAAGTGGGAGCAATAAAATTCCATTGATTAGGGGCTGGGGTTGTAGCTCAGTGGTAGAGCACTTGCCTAGCATGTGTGAGGCACTGGGTTCAATATTCAGCACCTCATAAATAAAATAAAGGTATTGTGTCTGCCTACAACTAAAAAATAAATAAATAATAAAATTTTAAAAAATTCCAGTGATGAACACACAGCAAGCAATCAATGATTTTAATATTACAATGTTAGTTCATTTAAGAACTTTTAAAAAATGGTCCTTTTTATGCTCCAAACTTCTACCTACCCTATTTCTGAAAGGCTTTAAAGTAGTCCTAACAGGGGTTACATCTCAGTATGTATAAAGACCCTAGTTTGTTAGAGAAGTTCAATTTATATATTTTCTCTCCATCTTTTCTTTTTCCAAATCTGGAAGATGTATATTCGTAGGTAGAGAAAAGGAACACCTTGTTTAAAAATATATATTTATTTATTTATTTTAGTTGTACACAATGCCTTTATTTTTTATTTTTTTATAATTTTTAATATGTACAACTCATAGTACATATATTTAGTATCTTTTTACATACAACTGTTTGCATACAAAGTATATTCGTACAATTCAGGTCTTCAATCATGCATTAAGGAAAATAGTATCCGTCTCATTCAACCACCTTTCTTTTTTTCTTTTCTCCCCCTCCCTCCCCTTTAGCTCCCTCCCTTCCCCTCCCTTCCCTTGACCATTCTAGTGATCCTCTAATCCTCCTATGTACCCCCATCCAACAATACTTTGAAATAGCCTCCTTATATCAGAGAAAACATTTGGTACTTGGATTTTTGAGACTGACTAACTTCACTTAGCATTATGTCTTCCAACTTCATCCATTTACCTGCAAATGCCATTAATTTATAAATGAGTGGATTAAGAAAATGTGGTATATACGCACAATGGAATTTTACTCAGCAATGCCTTTATTTTTATGTGGTGCTGAGGATCGAACCTGGGCCGCGCACGTGCTAGGTAAGCGCTATACCACTGACCCACAACCCCAGCCCGAGAAAAGGAATACTTGAACCTCACCTCCCTCTCCTGTGCTGGACTCTTAGTCAAGACATGAATGAGAGCATGGACTGCAGAGTAAATTTCACTCTGAACCAATTTCAGAATATTTACAGGTATCTTTAAATTCTTAGCTGTGTATGTGTACGTACATATGTGTGCATGTGTATCTATGTGAGAGAGGTTTAGTGATTTATAATTTACAGTCAGAAAAATTCATTGTTTTAGGTATAAAGTCCTAAAAATTTTGTCAAATACATACATTTTTATACAGCATGCCAAATTGAGATAAAAAGTATTTTCATCTTAGTAAAATTACCTTTCCTCCACTTTATGATAACCACCTCTCTCCAACTCCTGACCACTGGCAACTATTGATATGGCTTCTGTCTTCTTGTTTCTATTTTCTCAAAAAGTAGTGTATATGGACTGTCTTAGTCCATTCAGGCTGCTCGAATGAAACACCTTAAACCAGGTAGTTCATGAACAACACAATATTAATCACAGTTTTAGGAGACAGGAAGTCTAAAAGATAGAGATTTCTTTCTTCCTTTCTTCCTTCTTCTTTCCTTCCTTCCTTCCTTCCTTCCTTTCTTTCTTTCTTTCATTCTTTCTTTCTTTCTAAAGATGGAGATTTCTTGATGGAGATTTCTTGCTGGGACCTCTTTTGGTAGAAGGGGATGGCAAGCTCTTTGGATTCTCCTTTACAAAGGCACTAATCCCATTCATGTGGGCAGAGCCCTCATGACCTAACCCCTCTCCAAGGCCAACCATCTAATGCTATCATATCGGAAATTATGTTTCAACATAGAAATTTTGTTGAGATAGAAACATTCAGATCATAGGAAGGGCCATTATTGTAAGTAGACTCTCTGCATCTGTCTTTAACTTTGTGCAGTGCTTTTGTGATGCATTCATGATGTTGCCTATGTAAGCAAATTGTTCCTTCTTCCTATTACTGAGAGATATGCCACTGGATACTTTATCTTTGAATTGGCTTTTTGACAATGTATGCCCAAGACTCCCTATTATCTAATATTTTGAAAAAAAAAAAAAAAACAACTTCCTGGTATCTACTTACCTTTCTGTAGAGCAGGGTAAGATGCATGCTACTGAAAGCACAAGGGAAAAAGAAGGCATTTGTGTTATTATATTCTATGATATTTTATGATTACATGACTTGATATTCTATGACTGTGCCATTGTGCGTAGCCTTGGTTGGTAGTCTATTGCTTCCCACATTATCCCCTAAGCTGTATTTCATGGAAGTTACAAATTATGCAAGGAAAATCAGAGGCTGACAACCTTGTTGATGAAGAAGAAAACAAAAGCTAAAAGAGGAGAAGACATTCAGGAAACTACAGTTAGTAATTATAACAGCAGCGATTATGATAGCTTCCATTTATCAAGGGTCTATTGCATGGTACATATTATTCAAAGTGTTTTCCCTTCCCATAACATTTGATTCTTATAAAAATTCTGTTATAAGACTTGTCTAATATATTCTTATTTTACCTACAAGATATCGAAGATATGAGAGGTTACGGTTACATAGTTTGTTTAGTCTGAATTTAAAACAAAATTTGTTTAGCTCAGAGTATTAACCCAAAGACCTCTTCCATTCTGCTGTAGGTCTGTGAAGCAGAAAGATGGGACTGAACTCCCATGCCATTGATGTCTCCATAGCATCCTTTTGGTTTCTAGGATAACTCGGAAGACAGAGCCCATGTTGCAGAAGAAAGCAAAGGGAGGAGCCTGTAGTCACAAATGTACACATGCACACACACTCTGACATAAATAATACTTGTGCATGTGAATGCGTATACATATACATGACTACATGTGTCTATGATCATGTTCATGATCATAATGCCATTTATGTATTTTACTTCATCTTAGATTATTTTCAAAGAAGTGAGTAAAAATTCTTAGTTTGTACTTGAATACATAAAAAAAGTATAAAAATTTCTCATATTTGGAAGGAACTTATAAGATAATGTAGATGGGTCTGTCTCCCACCTTCCCTCTACAGCCTATTTCAGTATTGATTCTAATAATGAAAAAATTGGTTTTAAAGCTGCCATAGCAGATAATTGATCAGTGTTCACCACTTGTGATGTGGATATTAATTAAGGACTTGCCTTTGTACCTTGTGAGATGCTAAAAACTTCAACTGGTGGAGGGAGTTTTTAATATTTCTCACATAAGACACCCATTATTCTCATAAGGAGGAAACTTTACTTCATGAAGGAATGTAACATCTTTAAATAGCTGTTGCTGGTTTGTGGTCTGCAACAGTTGATCATGTTTTTATGTATTAGGTTACTCCAACTTAACCCCTCTTTCCAAATATTTCTGCACCCTATAAATCATACAGATGGAAGGAGGCATATTCTTTTATTAAACATTCTTTGTGAATCCCATTGCTACTGTTCTTGAGGGTAAGTCATAAAGTATAAGCAATATACTCAATGGAATTTATCTGTCCTTACTATATTAGTTTATCTGCCACCAGGAAACATGCACATTTAAGAACAAAAATAAAAGAAATCTACTGATAGCAAGGGTTCTTATTTTTCTTCTACTGAGACTTTAGGATAGTTTAAATTATGCAGCAAATCGGCTTGTTTACCCCTGTGACAAACACTCCCAGAGAATGAAAGTCCCTCGTTTTCCAAGTGCAATTCTTTGAGCATGTTTACCATGTTAGAAGTTTCCTAAACTACAGATGTGTAAAAAATGCATTTTGCTTTCAGTAGAGTTAAGTCATCTATTATTTAAAACGTGAGGCAAGATTTTGCAAAAGCATCTCCCAGAGAAACAGTACAAGGGCACTAAAGAGAAAACTTGCATTTGAATATATTTTGTGTCTTTGAAGAGAAAAAACTTTACTCATCTGCCTGTATATAAGGGGACTGAGATCTGATTTGTGGAGGACAAAATATTCTAACCAGAGTTTGAATCCCTGCACCAGTACTTACTTGTGTTTCCAGCTTGAGGACCATCTCAAGGTAGTCTGTTTATCTCTGTAGTAAGTATAATGACTCTTCTTTGTATTCTTTAGGGAAGTTTTTGGCTTTACTTTTTTTTAAATATTTATTTATTTGCTTTAGTTGTACACAATGTTTTTTTTTTTTTTTTTTTTTGTACGTGGTGTTGAGGATCGAACCCAGGCTGCGCACGTGCTAGGCGAACGCTCTACCGCTGAGCCACAACCCCAGCCCTACATTTTTTAAAATTTGAGAATTATCTGAAATTTCGAAATACTCTGTATGAAAATATTGTTATTATAGAGTGAGAATTTGCGATTCCTATTCTTTTACTGGTTTTACATAACATTTAAACAAGAAACATAAACATTTTTTCCTGTTCAGGGTGATTTCTTAACTTTGCCTGAACAAAGTAACTATGGTAACAAAAGTGGTACTTACTCGTGCTCAGCCCTGGTAGCTTCAGTCTTTGAAAGCATCCGACTAAGAGGCTTGCTTTCCTCCTCTGCCAAAGCCATGGGTTGGGTTATTGGCCCTCTCAGGTCACTTCCATCTGTGCTGAAGGGTCTTTGACCCAAAGTTATGGACAATGCCACCACCCCTTCAAATTTCTCTGCATTCAGCAGTGGAAATTTTCCACAATCATCTCCTCCACTTTAAAAAAAAAAAAAAAAAAAAAAAAAAAGAAAAAAAAGTGGGAGACATGGGGAGGAATTTGAACAGTAGCTGGTATTAATAGTTGAGGAATTCTGCCAGGTGCTTTATTCAGATTTCCTCATCCAATCCAACAATTGGGAGACAGAGTTCAATTTCCTTAGAGAAAACGAAACTGAAATTCAAGTTGCTGCAGAGAGTTATTCAAGGTCACACAGAGAGGAAGGGGTAGAGAGTGGAGGATAACTAAGGTCTATGATTCCATTTGGCATTTACCCCTTTGGTTTGGTTCTCCCTGGCTCCTTGGCTAATCTCTACTGTAGATTTACATTCTTTTGTAAATTAACCACAACTTGGAGATAATCATTTACTTTTTCTACTTAAATACTTCATATAAGCCTTGTTTCTAATTATTCTAACAATCATTCAAGACACATATTATGTCCTATTTTTCCAGGCCCACTGAAGTATAATTGGGAATAAAATAATATAACTTAAGGTATATGATGTGATGCTTTGATAGAGGCATGCATCTATCAATCAAGCTAACTATCACCTCAGCTTTTTTTGTGTGTGTGAGAATACTTGAGAGTTACTCTTCTAGTAAATTCCACGTATGCAACATGGTTTTTATTCTAGTCACCATGCTGCACATCAGGTACTCAGAACTTATCCATCTTCTGTCTGACATCTTGTGTTGTTTCACCAACAGCTCCTGTTTCCCCACCCTATGAACTCTAGTAACCACATTTCCATCTGTTTGTTTTTATGAGTTTGAATTTTTATATTGCACACATAAATAAGACCATGCATGGTTGATTTTTAATTAATTAAATTATTTTAATTGGGCATATATGACAGCAGAATGCATTTTGATTCATTGTACACAATTGCAGCACAATTTTACATTTCTATGGTTGTACATGATGTAGCATCACACAATATATGCAGACTTGCATGTACCTAGGGTAATGATGTCCATCTCATTCTACCATCTTTCCTGCCCTCATGAACCCACCCATTCACCCTCCCCTTTGCCCAATCACAGTTCCTCCATTTTTCCCATGCCTCCCCCCTCCCCATTATGGATCACCATTCACTTATCAGAGAGAACATTTGGCCCTTGTTTTTGGGGGACTGGCTTACTTCACTTAGCATGATATTCTCCAACTCCATCCATTTACCTGCAAATGCCATAATTTGTGTTACTTGGCCTATCCCACTAAGGTGTCATCCATGTGGTCACAAGTGGCAGGGTTTCCTTCTTGTTTCAGACTAAGTAATATTCCATTGTGTTACATGTATTCACTCTATAAAGAATGAATATTCATTTGCCTGTTAATGGGAATTCAGGATATCTTGTAATAGTGCTGCAATTAACACATTCATGTTTTCATGTTTATATCTCAGTGACTTTCTTTAGAATATATACCCAGAAGTGTGATCACCAAATCACAAGATCACTCTTAAGTTCTATTTATAGGTTTTTGGAGAATTTGACACTATTATTGATAGTGTCTGTACCACTAACAATATATAAGGATTTCCTTTTTCTACCTCCTCACCAATACTTGTCCTTTGGCTTTGGATGATACCATTCTAACAGCTGTGCAGTGGCATGTGTTGTGGTTCTAAGTTGCATATCCTGGATGCTTAGAGATGGTCAGACGATGGTCATTTGTCCAGAAAACCATCTTTTTTTGGAAAGCTCTCTACTCAGGTTCTTTGCCCATTCTTTAAATTGGATTACTAAATCATTTGCTTTTGATATGCATGGATTCATCATATATTTGAATATTACCCCTTATTTGGTATATACTTTGCAAATATTCTCTGTGACCCATGGGTCACCCCTATACTTTCTTTGTTGTTACATTAGCTGTTCACCAGTTGGGGATAGCAGCTTGTTTGTTTACTTTTGCTTTTGCTTTCTGTGGTGTTGGTGTCTTATACAAAGATGGCACTGAGACCAATGTCATAGAACTCTTCTCTGAGCTTTCTTCTAGAAGCATTGCTGTTTCAGTGCATACATATGAGTCATTAATCCATCTTGAGAGTAGTTGTACATATTGTAAAAGGATCCACTTTCAATTTTTGCTTGAAGACCTCTAGATTTCCAATACCACTGTTTGGAGATGCTGTCTTTCCCAATTGTCTTCTAGGTGTTCTTGTTAAAAAAAAATTCTGCCACCTATGCTTTGGTTTGTGTGTGAGCTTTCCATCCTGTTCCAATGTTCTGTGTGTCTGCTTTTCATGCCAGCACAATCCTGATGTTGACACTGAGTGTTGTAATAGGATTTGAAACCAAGGAGAGTGGTGTCTCCAAATGTGCTCTTTTTTCTACTAATAGCTTTGCCTGTTGGGTTCCAAAAGAATTTGGGAATTGTTTTTTCCTCTGTGAAAAAGTGTAATTGGAATTTTTAGAGGGAATGGATTTTAAGAGATTTCAATGGAATCGCTTGATCACTTAAAAGCATTTTGACATTTTTTATTTTTTGAGTTAATGAAAATGGGATTTCTTTTATTCCTGTCTTTTTAAATTTCTTTCATTAATGATATGCAGTGTTTGGCATATAGATATTTCACCTCTTTGGTTAAATTTGTTATTAAGTACTTTAATTTTTGGAAGCTTTTATCAGTGGGAAGCTTCTGTTTCAGTGCATACATCTAACTCATTAATCCATCTTGAGTACAGTTGTACATATTGTACAACTTTTGGAAGCTTTTCTGTTTGTTTTTGGTTTTGTTGCTAGGGATTGAACCAAGTGGCACTTAATCACTGAACTACATCCCAAGCCATTTTATTTATTTTTTTTTTTTTCAATTTTGAGTCAGGGCCTTGCTAAGTTGCTGAGGCTGGCTTTGAACTTGTGATCTCCCAGCCTCAGCCTCCTGAGTTGCTGGGATTTCAGGTATGTGCTCCATGCCAAGTGGGATTGTTTTCTTTATTTCTTTTTACAAAGTGTTTGTTGTTAGTGTATGCTACTGTATTTTCTGTTGATTTGAAATCCTGCAAATGTACTGAATGGGTTTACTTCTACCAGTTTGCAATGGAATTTTTAAATGTTTAAATCTATAAGATTATGTCATCAGGGCTGGAATTTTGGCTCAATGATAGAGTGCTTGCCTAGCATGTGCAAGGCACTGGGTTCGATTCTCAGCACCACATACAAATAAATAAAATTTAGGTCCATCAACAACTAAAAAACATTTACAAAAAGATTATGTCATAAATACAGACAAGTTCAACTTTTCTGATTTCAGTGAGTTTTATTGCTTGTCTTGCATAGTTGATGAAGTAGGACTTCTGGTAAGATATTATACAAAAGTGGTGGAAGTGGAATTCCTGTCTTCTCTCTGAACTGGGTGGAAAGACTTTCAGGTTTTCACCATTAGCATGATGGTAAGTGTGGGTGGAACCAAAATGACCATTGCTATGTGGCAGCGTAGTTCTTCAATATCTAATGTTTGAATTATTATGATTAAAGTGTGTTTAATTTTGTTGAATGTTTTTCAGTGTTTTTAGAGATCATCCTATAATTTTTATCCCTCAATCTAGCTAAGGTGTCATATTACTCATTGATTTGCATATATTGGACCATTCTTTCATCCCAGGGATAAATCACACTTGATTCACTTTTAATTCACTGATTAATGCAGTTTGCTGGCATTTTCTTGAGTATCTAAGTCTGTCCATCAAGGACTGCGATCATGTTTTCTTGTAGCATCTTGTGTGGTTTTGTCATCAGGGTAATACTAACTATGTGTGATAGGTTTGGAAGCGGTCCCTCCTTCCTCTCCACTCACTCTGGAAGTGTTTGAGAAGGACTGATAGTAGTTCTTTAAATGTTTGGTGGAGTTTACCAGGGAAGGCATCAGGTCCTAGGATTTTCTTTGAAGGCAGATTTTGATTACCAATTTACTCTCTTTATCCATGACTAGTCTATCCAGATCTTGTATTTCTTCATGTTTCAGGATAGTAAGTTACATGTTTCTAGGAGCTGATCCATTTTTTTCAGGTTAACCAGTTTGTGGGCATATAATTAAGAGTGGTAATCACTTCTGATCCTTTTTTGATTTTAGCTCCATTGGTTATAATGTTTGTTTTTTCATGTCGGATTTGGGTGTTTCTGTTCTTCAGTCAAGTTAAAATTTTGCCAAGTTTGTATACCTTTGCTACTACAACTCTGACTTTCATACTTTTTCTCTGTTTTCTTTTTGTCTCTATTTCACTTATTTCTGCTCTATTTTATTTATTTTCTGATTGTTGTTATGTCCTTTCTTCACCCAACTTTGGACTTAAGATTATTCTTTTTTCTAGTCTCCTGAGGAATAAAGCCAGATTGTTCTCCTATTTATTAAAGAGACCCTCCACTCTCCAAGTGTATTTCCAGCACCTTTGTCAAAGATCGGTTGGTTGTAGATGTTAGGGTTACTTCTGGGCTCTTTATTCTGCTCCATCATGCTGTTTTTATCCTAATCAACATTCCTTGATCACTACAGCTTTCAAGCATCTTGAAGTCATCCTGAGTAATTCTTCCTGCTCTGTTCTTTTTGCTCATATTTTTGCGTTGTTCTGTTTTTTGGTTTTCCTTTTGTTTTCCCCATCTTGCTCCCGATCTTAGAAAATTTTTAGCTCTTCCCTATTCATTATGATGTTAGCTGTTGTTATCTTGTATATATCCTTTATAATGCTGAGGTATATTCATTTTAAATCTAATTAGTTCAGTGTTTTCATGTAGAGCAATGCTAAATTTTTATCACATGACTTTTATGTCTCCACTGAGATAATCATGTGTTTCTTCCCTTTATTAGGTTGATGGGATATATTACCATTATTGATCTGCAGTGTCAAACCATCCTTGCCTCCCTGGAATGAATCATATTGGATCATGGTGAATAGATGTTTTTTTTTTTTTGTTTGTTTGTTTGATTTTATTTTTGTTTCTAATGTGCAGTTTGATGTGGAAAGATTTGCAATTTTACTTTCCCACACCTACACATTTCTTTGGGGCAACATAATTTACATGTTTTGAAGTTATAAATAGTTTATTTTCCTTCATGCAGCTTATGAAGTGCTGTTTTATTTACTTATTCATTTATTTTGTAATTGCTCCTTTTTGGTTATGCATGACAGTAGAGTCCATTATGATAAAATTAGACATGCATGGAATATATCTTATTCTAATTAGGGTCCCAGTTTTGTGGATGTACATGATGGTGGTATTCACTGTGATGTATTCATATTCACATTTAAAAAAAATATTTTCTGCTCCTTCATAAATGGTTGGAGTTGTAGGTAATTTTAATATTTGTGTCTTTAAACCTTTATACTATGGATATAAGTAATTGACATGTCACCATTATGGTATAATATTTTGAATTTGAATCTATACTGCTTTTTAATTTTACATGTTCATTTGTTTCCATGTTACTAATTACTATTGATTTGTTCATCTTGAAGGACTTCATTTTCTATTTCTTGTAGGACAAGAATATGGTAATAGAACTCCATCCCGTGATTGGTAATCTATGTTTCTTTAGGGAAATCTTTCTCTATCATTTTTGAAGAACATCTTTTGCAGTTAAACACTTGGATGGCAGAGAATTTGTGTTTTTTTTTTTTTTTTCTATTTTGTTTTGCATTCAGATTTTTAATGTATCATTCTAATCCTGGCCTTTTTTTTTTTTTTAATTAACTTAAATCTGCTGATGACCTTATGATTTTTCTCTCCTATTTCCCAGGCCTTCTTTCTCTTGGTGAATTTATCTCTCTCTGTGTGTTTATATTTGACAGTTCATTTGTAATATATTTTTGTGACATGTATCTTGAGTCAAAACTGTTGGGAGACACTTTAACATGCTTGGATGTCTACATCTCCCAGCTTTACAACGTTTTTAGGCACTATCTAAATAACCTTATTGTCCCTCTTTCTCTCCTGTATTTCAAATTTAGACAATGCTGATGTTTGTTCTCTTGATGGCATATCATAAATCTCAGGTGTTCTTCATTCCTTTTATTTTTATTTTTTTTCATTTCTCTAACTGAATATTTTCACAGGACCCTTTCATAACTAATCAATTATTTCCTGTACCGATCAGTTCTGCTGTTGTTTCCTATTGCATTTTTTCATTTTGTTTACATTATTCTCTTTTTGGCACTTTTTTATGATGTCTGTCTCTATATTTAGCTTTCTGTTTTGTTTATTTTACTTAGTGATTGGTAGATCTACATTTCTTTGGGCTCAGTTACTTCACTATTATAGCATTCTTTTGATGTTGTCATGTTTATGAATTGTTTTTCATGTTCCTTGACAGCTTCAATGGGCTGCCTTCACAACTGAGGAGTGTGGGGTTGCTTCTACCATCTCTGATTACCTCAGGATTCTGGGTAGGGAAGAAATAAGTGGAACTTATGCATTATCCCATGTGGATAGGGGGGCTGGTGCTCACTTACAAGGCTGTTGCTACCCATGGTAGAAATAATAGTCTTCGGGTTCTTTCTCAGGACTGAGCTGGGTCATCTTGGTAGAGACATCATATGGATGAGGTGAGACTGTTTTTCTTAACGTCTTCTAAGGACATATTCTCAGATTTTTATTTTTTTTATTCCAGTGGTGAGCTTGAAGTCCTCTGATAGACTCCCAACTCCTACAAAGGCACTCTTGTCCACAAGAGATTGTAAAAAATTGCTCTTTTGTGGAAGGATGATAGTTGAAAGCTCCTATTCTGCAATTTTTTCCTGATGTTTTATACATAATTTTGATATGAAAAAAAAAAAACTAAAATTCTGATAGATTAGGTAATTTTTCCCAAAGCACAGAATAGGTAAGTGATGAGTCATAATTTCAACACTCTTTCATCTCACATGAAAGCCCACGTTTCTCTGCTGGGCATGCTGTCAGTCTTAGATCTGCTTGCCCTCCCCCAAGCCAGTTGTCCTGAATCCACCTCAAGGCTTCTTAGCAATGATTTGGAATATTGCTGAAGAGTCTTTGCTGCGGATTGTACACCTGGCTCCACATTTCTCAATACTTATTATCAGGAAAATGAAAGATTGTAATATAGTTTCAGGCTGTTTTGAAATGAGTTTAATGTATGTGCACCATTAGTACACTGTCTGGAATATATATATATATATATATATATATATATATATATATATATATATATAAAATTCAATAAAGGACAGTTGTTGTTATTGTCACTAGTTTTTCTTGGAACACAAGTAGCAATCAATGGTTGTTGCATATATGCATTTGGAGATGGGATTCTTTTCCCTTTAACTGTTAATTTTAATTAAGAGCAAGTTAATTTCTATTATAACTGTTTTTAAATTTTTTAAATGATTTCCTCATTTAAACTTGGATCATGTTTCCAATTTGAACCATTATTTTCACTGTTACCTTTAAATGTTGACTATATTTTGTAAATAAATATATGCCTTCATACAACTTTCTTAATCATAAAACATTTATTTTGCCCGAAAACATCATTGAGTATTACTATTTTCTATAGTCAATATTTAATACATGTGCATCCTTCTTAAAGATGAAATTAATTTATTAAAATATTTATGATATCTGTCTCCTATTCTGTGGGAACTCCATTAGAGTCAGGGGAGTTTAAGTTGTCTATTTCTACAAGGCTCATGTTGACCAATATAACAACATTATTAAATCACAACCATTCTGTGCCCCAGTTTGTTCAAATTCCAAAGTACAGCTGTAAACATTACTGCTTCTGTATCCACATAGAGGTTTCCTCTTTAAAATAAAGATGCACTGGCTTGTTAACACATTTTAACCTTTCTGAACTCAGGATGCATCTTTCTAAAATCATGGGCTTATAGTTCCTGTCAATCAGAGGTTAGCAGTAATACAGATGTTATGGTCTGAGCATGCACAGTCATCAAATATAGCATCAGAACTTAAGAAAAACTTGCAGAAGCAAAGGGGGAAATATTTTTTTAATATTTATTTATTTGCTTTAGTTGTACACAATGCAATGCATTTATGTTTACATGGTGCTGAGGATCGAACCCGGGTCATGCACGTGCTAGGCGAGCTCACTACCACTGAGCCACAACCCCAGCCCCAAAGGGGAAAATATTTTTAATACCCACTTTCAAATTGAATATAAAAGATGGGAGGAAGGAAGTGACAAATCAGACTGTTGGGCAACGTTCCAAAGGTAGAAGTAAACATTGCAAATTTGTCTGACTAGCTTTTAGTTCTTTATGAATTATTTTAAGATTCTCAGCAACACCAATACTTCTTTTGAGTACAGAGAATTACATTACCTGGACAAAATATAAGACTAACAAATATGAGTTGAAAAGTGTTCAAAAGAAGTAAACTTCAAATGTGTTGAAATTTAAAGAGTAACTTAAAGAATCTATTCTTTTTTTACTGTTTCAAAAAGTTACATCATTAATAATTGAGAAAGCATTCCATATAATAGGGGAAATGTGTCAGTTACATTGGCAGTAGTTTTTACTTTTTTAGCAGCACAAAGTAAAAAGGTGCATTTTATTACCCGTTATGTCTTAGATTCACTGAAATGTACTATTCAACTATCTACAATTCCATAAGAACCTGAGCTCCTCCAAGTTTAGTCCCATGTGTTACACACCCTTGCATTTTCCCTGCCAAGCACATTTGGCAGAGGGAGAAAAAATATTAAATAAACACATGAATAAACACATTAAATATTCATTTTAGTGTGCATACACTGTCCCTCTCAATTGTGGCACAGGCCTTTGATTCATTTTTTGATTTATGTATTGGAAACTTATTGGTTCCTAATATGTCAGGGATTTAAAGTGTAGGAAAAAATATACAGTTCTTGCTTACAAAAAGTTCATGGTCTAATAAATTAATGGTAACTTAAATTGAAAGATATATCAGTCTGTGCTGAATGCTGTAATAGAAGTGTGTTTGAGATTCAGTGGAAACAAACAAACAAACAAACAAAAAAATGGTGCAGTACATTTACCATGTTGTGTGGCACAACTCCCTAAAAGAAGAGGGACTTTAATAAAGACTTGAATGTGCTTTCAAGATGAATGAAGTAGTGTAGATCCTCTAGGTGAAGGGAAACGTATTCATACAACCAATGAAGCAAGAATGGCCAAGAATCCAGGGTGGCAAAAAATCAAGTCCTATGTATGCATAAGAAACTAGAAGTCATTGGAAATGTTCAGAGGAAAACACAGAGCTAGGTTTTGGAGGTTTGTTTGCCATAAGAAATATGGTGGATTTCTGATTCATACAAAATATCCAACAAATGATTCAAAGAAAAAGTTTGTACTAGGTTGATGTCTAATTAAGCGTGGAAAGGCAATTTGGGCTAATTCAGGATATGAGTGAACAGTGCACAGGGAACTTGACAGACAGTCTCCCCAGAAACTATGTGGCTGCTTGAGGAAATAGACTGAGCAGATGAAAAGGGGAAAAGCACCAGTACTAAATGATGAGCTGTCCATTTCCCAAGAGACCCTCTCAATTTATGTGCTTATCTATTTGTTATTTTCTGTAATTTAGCATCATTGTTCATCTCCAAGACATGAGAGTTTGACCCTGGAGAGAACAAGTAATTTGCTTTTGAGTTTGAATAGAAGATGAAGGAAAGGGGTTCATGGTGTTGACATATATATGCTGATAAACATGTGGGTAAATGTGGGAAGTTTATTACCAGATGTGACCCTTGAAAGTGTCATACTGGCAATGTCAGAGAAAATCACCCTGCATGAACCAGGAGTCAGGCAATCAGGCTGGGTTATTTAGATTCCAGAAGAAGTCAGAGATCTTTTTACATCCATTTTAATTCATTTTCTCAAAGCTATTTCTTTGGTATTCACAATGAAGCCTGTTACTACCTGTTGCTCTCTCCATTGAAAAACAAGCCCTTTGAACTATGCCTCTGCAGTGAATCATTCTGTATTTCCTCTCACTGTTTTCCATATAGACAGTAATATTATGACAATAGCTTTTGAATTTAAGGGGTCTGTTCCACTCTTCTTATAGTTTTACCTTTTCAAACTCTCTAACTACAAATACTAAAAATACTCAGATATGGTGCAAGGTATTATTTCTGATGTGTTTATTTTTTCTGGCCCTTATGCAACAGACAATGCATGCGTGTGTAAAGGGGCACTTTACCAGTGAGGTACGTTCCCAGTTAATTTGTAAAATTTCATTTTGAGATAGGTTCTTACTAAAGTTGCCAAGGTGGCCTCAAACTTACGATTCTCCTGCCTTAGTCTCCTCAGTCACTGTGATTACAGGTGTGCTCCACCACACCCAGCTTTGAAAACATTTTTTTTAAAGCTACTTTACATCTAGGTTCTGATTTAAGCATAACTTGAGGTCCATGTTATGATTTCAGTGGTCTTTGGTGTGGCACATGACAGGCTGACGTTTCCTTTCTTCTTGTCATTTTACTTGTTTTGTTTTCTGGTCACACAGGGAAACTACATTTCTGGAGTTCTCTAGCAGGTGTGATTCCCTCAACCTGATGCAAGGGTTGGCCTGCTGTATCTCCCTTCCGTCCCTGATGTAGATAAGCTCAGTGATCTTAGACTTCCTGAAGGAGATGGACAGGTGCTTCCATGTTTCATGGGGAACAGAGCAAGATACTCCCCTCTGCTGACGGGGAGCATCTACCTTGGACTGTTATGTGCGAGAGTCACAACGTATCAGCTTAAGCCACCAAAATGATGAGCTCCTCTTGTCAGCTCATCAACTCTAACGAAAGCTGTCCTTAATAACGGCTGAAAAGCACGTGAAGAGATCATGGTGGGCATTAAGAGGCCAGGTGACCCAAAAGAACACCAAAAACCTTCCCAGGGAGGTCAGTCATCAGGAGGTGTGAGAAGGTGAACGCTTGTGTCCACAGACTACAGAAAGTCAGGTGCTCTGCCCTGCTGTGTGGACAGCTGTCTACGAGGAGCTGCACGCATGCTTCCAGAGCTTCTGCAGAACAGTTACTAAAACAAATCCCAGCTTGAACTAGGGGAAGGAATGTTGGAAAGTAATTTAAGAAATTGAGTGCCCAGTTCACCTAGCTGGGGCTTAGAATGGCATACATTTCCAATGATACGCTGGAGTAAAACCCGAAGTTAGGATGGAAACCAGCTAGCCACACAGGCCAGAGTGAGGGAGGGAGGGAGGGAGGGAGAAGTTTGGGGCACATAGAGGCCCCCAGACTTCTGCTTGCTTCATGCACACTGGCCTTGGGAGAGTGGCAGGAAGCCTTTCCAGACCTTGCCCATGGCATCCTGATGATTGAGTCCTCACTGGCCACAGAATGGGAAGAGCAGAGCCCAGAAGCCCTGGATTTAAAAACCTTTAGCTGAGTCAGGCAAGACAGACAGGGAGTGGCATTGTCAAAATGCACACCTGGAATTTAATCTTAAATTGTGAAACATCCACAAGCTTGGTATTCATTGACCTTATTTTAATTGTGAGATATCATTAAGTCAATCCTATTAAGATGGCCTCCAATTATTGGATATATTTGAAAATAATCAAAGCCAGGCAAATAGTAAAGTCATAAAATGGAATGTTCTATTAATAAAAAAAAGAAGGCAATTGTTTTTATAACACTAGCAGCAATTAGAGCATTAGGAAAGAAGTGATAAATTAAAAGTCAGAACCAAATTAAAGGTTTAGAAATGCAATTATAAGGAATACTAAATGAAGCAGAGATGAAACAGACCATCTATAAAACTAGTTTTCTATTTGCCAGAAATGAAGGAGTAGCCAAAATTCACAAGGTAAGCCTAAAGTTACAAAGCTCATCTAGAGGGTGAGAGGAACTAGAGGACACCCTTCTGAACACTTATGAGTTTTCTTTCTAACATGGTTGCAATGAGTACTGTTAACCTGGGGTGTTGAGAGTTTCTTGGGGGCAGGAGTATGCAGGGTGCCAGAGCTTCTAGCATACAAGTTCCTGTGCATCAGTCACTGATTTGAATTTACGCTCAGCATTGAGGAAAATGTGTTGACACAGAATCTGAATTTGGGGACTGGATGTGGAAATGTTTGAATATTTGTTGTTATTAAAACCTTGAATAATCTTGATTCTGGGGAAAATAGGATTTATAGGAGAAAGAGAGTTATGAATGAACCACACAAACCAACACATTTTTATGGGAAACATGTCATGATGCAGTAGCAACTTCAGTATAATTTAAAATCATTTTTAAAAGTAGAATTTCTACAAAATAATTGCACAAACACATGGGGTTTTACCACTAAAATCAGTTAATACCTTCAATGTCAGGGGAGTACAAGCAAGTTTGAAGCTACTCAATTATAGAGACAAGGACAAGAGGCACAGAGATAAAGGAGAATCATACAAAAAGCACCGTGAGACGGAGAAAGGCATGTTGACAAAGTTGACAAAAACAAAAAGAAAAAATAAAAAGGTGAGGTGAATGAGCATCCTGCACAATGATCCATCCTCCATGCCCGTGTTCATCTGTCTTTGTGAACTTTGCATTCAAATTCACTTACTTGAATGGCATCAAAGTAGCCATGTAATGGAAGGGAATTATAAATGAACCAACTTGACTAGGACATTATAGTGGCATTAACTCCCTACAGACAAATTAAATGAGTCAATCTAAATCATAGAAACATGTATTAGAGCCAGAAAGACTTTACTAAAGTCCATTACTAAATGCTTTACTATTGCAAGTGTTCAACTTTTTACATTTTTAGACAGCACCTCCAGTGCATATATGCATGAAAATATAAATTATAATTTTCAAAATTTTCACTACATTGAAAACCACTACATCATACAATTAGGCATAAGGGTAGCCTACTGTGTTAGTAACAGCCATGAAATCTGAAAAACCAAGGTATATTTGACTCTTGGAGACATAAAATGAAGTAGAGGATGTAGCAGGAACAGATGGGGACCAGTGTAGGTCCATATGTAGTTGGTATAGGTACATTCTTACAGGTAACACAAAGCCTTTGGGAACATCTTCAGTATGGAATGATGTGATTGTCTTGGGGCTTTAAGAAGCTAGATCACACAGTAGAATACTTTTAGGCAACAGTACATTTTAGCAACTTTAGCCATTGTTCAGACATGAAGTTTTAATGAGTGTGAAATAGAACAGTCTCAGTAGAGATGGAAATTTAGTAACAGACAAGATAATGTAGAAATTAGAAATTATAATTTAGGTTGTAGTCCTTTAGGGTTTTCTGGTAAACTCACTATGACACAAAAATTCTGTGTGTGTGTGTGTGTGTGTGTGTGTGTGTGTGTGTTTCTAATAGAAATATGGCTAGAGAAAGTAACAATAACAACAAAACTCAGACCAACTATACTAACATAGTTAAACAACTACAATATGAAACTCTTAGAAGTGGTCTGGATGCAAAATGCTAAATTGAGATTTCCTCCATTATTAAGTCTGCAATTCTATAATATAGATTAAAGATATGCAAAAAGCTTGAGTTTCTGCAGAGTATTTTGTGCAGTTAGCATCCATTGATGATCTACTGGATAGATCTGTTAGCCCAACCTAAGCTGCAAAATGATAGTACCCTATCATTCCTTCTTGGCTTATCTGCTATAATACTTCTGTAAACAAGAAATATCCTATGTTACACTATATGCTTACTCTGCATACTATTTATGTAACAAAGACATTATGTATATATATATATATATATATATATATATATATATATATATATATATATATTTCTGTCTCTTTATTTCTTTTAAGAATGATCAGATCTTTAGCATGTTAAAAATGGTGACCATCTTAAATATAAAGTCTTATAAATTCATCTATTTTGAATGTTCCATAATCTATTTAATTTTATTTTGAATATTTGGGTCAACAAAAAGCTTCTTTGAAATGACTCCTAAGTCCCTTAATATGACTTCACTCTTCTTGGACAGCTCTTCTGCCCTCTGCAAAGATGAGATGCTTTGGGCTTAGCTTATGTTCATTCTGTGCCACGTGGGAGCCCTGATTTCTTGCAGAGGAGAATAACATTTATTTTTTAGGTATTTTTCTCATTATGGCTTAACAGAGCGAAAGAATGAGGGAAAGAGAAGGAAGCAGATGTAGGGATTAATAATTTCTCTCTCCCTCTCCAAATAGCTGCTTTCTTCTTTGGAAACAATTTCACTGTTACATAAAAAAAATAAATGTACATAGCATGGAATATCATGTGATGTTGCAATACACATGAGCATTTTTTTGTGTCTTTATTGCATCTTTGTTTTTCTGTTAGAGTTTTATAGTTAGTAGTTGGGTTCATTCCAACAAACTCATACATGCATGAAATTTCAGTTCATGATACTCCAGTTTCCCTCCCCCTTTTCCTTCCCATCCTCTCTCCCCTTTCCCATTCTCCTTCCTCTGTTCTACTAGCCTTCCTTTTGCTCATCTATTAATTTATGTTTGGTTCTTCATGTTATCCTATCCTTCACTGCCCCTGCCCACTTTTTTATTTAACTCTAGCTTCCACACATGAAAGGAAATACTCCACTTTGAATTTCTGAATTTGGCTAATTTAACTAAGCATGATATTTTTAATTTCCATCCATTTATCAGCAAATCCCATAGTTTCATTCTTTTTTTTTAATGGCTGAATAGATCTCGATTGTGTGTGTGTGTGTGTGTGTGTGTGTGTGTGTGTGTATACCACAATTTCTTAAACCATTTATCTATTGACAAGCATATGTGTTGATTCCATAATTTAGCTATTGTGAATTGTATTGCTATACACATTGATGTGACTATGTTGCTGTAGTATGCTGATTTTAGATTTTTTGGGAAAATACCAAGGAGTGAGATAGCTAGGTATTATGGTGGTTCCATCCCTAGGTTTTTGAAGAATTTCTATTCTGGTTTCCAGAATGGTTGTACTCATCTGCCATCTCACCAACAATGTACAATTGCACCTTTTCCCCCCACAACTTCACCAGCATTTATTGTTGTTCATATTCTTGATCATTTCTATTCTGACACGTGAGATGATGTATTAATGGTTTTGATTTTAATTTCCCTGATTGCTAGAGATGGTGAACATTTTTTTTCATATATTTTCATTCTGATGCAAAATTGGTTCAACATTTGCAAATCAATAGATGTAATTCATCACTAAAAGAGGATTGAGAGCAAAATCACAGATCATGTCAATAGATGTAGAAAACGCCTTTGATAAAATCCTATACCTACTCATGTCAAAAATGCTGGAGAAACTAGGGATTGAAGGAATTTACCTCAACATCCTGAAGGCCGTTTATGACAATACCAAGCCAATATCATACTAAATGGAGATAAACTAAAAACATTTTCTGTAAAATCGGGAACAAGACAAAGCTGCCCACTCTCATCACTCCTATTCTATATAGCCCTCAAAACATTAGCCAGAGTGTTCAATCAAAAACAGGAAATCAAAGGAATACAATAATGAAAAGAATTCAAACTATCTCTGTTTGTTAATAATATGATACTATGTCTAGAGAACCCAACAAGTTACAGCATAAGTATTCTAGAGGTTTACATGAGTTTAGTTAAGTAACAAGATAGGAGAACAACACCCATAAATAGAAAGCTTTCCTATACTCCAACAGTGTTTCAGCTGAGGAAGAAATCAGGAAAACCATCTCTTTCACAATAACCTAAAAAAAAAAATGAAATACTTGGGAATTAACCTAACAAAGGAAGTAAAACAGCTCTACAATAAATATTATAGAATACTGGAAATATAAATTAAAGAAGACCTAAGAAGATGGAAAGATATCCCATGTTTTTGGATAGGCAGAATCAATATTGTCAAAATGGACATTCTACCAAAAGCAAAATACAGATTCACTGAATTCCCCCTCAAAATACCAATGACATTCTTTACAGAATTAGACAAAAACAATTTTTAAATTTATTTAGAAGAATAAGAAACCCAGAATAGCCAAAAACAATACTAAGCAAGAAAAGTGAAACAGGAGGCATCCCTATACCTTATCTGAAATAATACTACAAATCTGTAGTAACAAAAACAGCATGGCATCATGGTGACCAATGGAACAGAACAGAATAGACTAATCCACATACCTGTAGCCATCTGCTATTTGACAAAGGTGCCAAAATATATCTTGGAGAAAAGATAGTCTTTTTAACAAAACTAGGAAAACTGGATTGCTATGTGCAGTATAAATGAAATTAGACCCTTCTCTCTCACCCCAAACAAAACTCAAATAGAAATGGATCAAAACTGAGCAATTAGACCAGAAACATTACAACTGCTAGAAAAAAACATAGAGAGGGTCAACGCTCCATTATTTAGGTGCTGGCACCAACTTCCTTAATAAGATTCCTAATGCTCAAGAAATAAAGTCCCAAATCAATAAGTGTGATACCATCAAACTAAAACCTTCTGCATGGCAAAAACAAAACAAAACAATTAAGTGTGTGAAGAGAAAGCCTACAGAATTGGATATAATCTTGGCCAGCTACTCCTCTAATAGGGGATTGATAAACAGAATATAAAAAGAACTAAAAAAAAAAAAAAACTTAACCCCAATAAAACAAATAACACAATCAATAAATGGTCAAAAGAAATAAACAGAAACAGCTCAAAAGCAAAAACACATAGGACCAACAAATATATGGAAAAATGTTCAATATATGGACATTGTGTAATGTTCAAATCAAGGTAAACATACCTGCCTTCTCAAACATTTGAATTTCTTTATCAAGAAAACATTCAAAATCCTTTCTTCTAATGAAGAACATTATCATTACCTGAAGTCACCCAACTGAGCAAGGAAGTACTAGAATTACACTTAGTGTCCTTCTAAGTGTAATTCAAACCATCATCAGCTTATACTCCATCTTCCCTGCCCTCATGCCCCCAGCTCTCCTCTCTACTTCCTTGAGATCTGCACTTTAATGTCCACCTGAGCAAGATCACATGGTTCTTGTCTTGCTATCCCTGGCTTGTTTCCCTTTAACCTACAGATTTCCAACTATACCTTTGCAACCGATAGAATTCCTTCCTATTTTTGGCTAAAGAATGCTCCATTGTGAACAAACACAGCATTTTCTTTATACATTGATCAGTACGTGGACGCTTAAGTTGTTTTTAATGTCGTCGTTATTGTGAATACTGGTGTAGTAAATGCAGGAGACCAGATGGCTCCTCAACATACTAAAGAAATGGTATTTTACAGCCTTTAATTTAGTTACTGGCAGGCTGATTCGTATTTAAAAATAAATAAATAAATACCTCATTTGGAATTGGTTTTCTGGCCCTGTCATTCAAGATTTCCTGACTAATACAAGTATATTTTTTAAATCTTTTGTTTGATCAAGATGCTAGAGCAGTTAGTAAGGCAGCATTTCTTGGGTAGAAAGGCACATTGAGTTATGAAAGTAATTTTTATTATTCTGAGTCAAACACTCACTTAAATACCAAAAAATGATGAATTGTAATTACTACTCGCATCTTTTTCCCTGGGAAATTGGACCCAAATTTTGTTTAAGATAGCAATTCAATACAAAATGTAAAGTTATTATTTAAAAGAACATATTATTGTTGGCACATTCAACATGTTGCTGGTGAATTATCTGTGTTACAAAGTCCCTAAGTAAAAAGTATATTCTTGGTGAGTAAAGATGTCATGGAATGGGTGTGTAGTTATTCTTTTCGAAATTTTCATTAATGTTAAAATAGATAATAATAAAATACTGATACACTCATACTTCAAAATTCACCAAACTAAGAAATCATCAAGTACTTTTTAAGCCCCTACTAATTGTACAAATGTAACGCAGGTAGATTTTCATGAAATTATATTTTTGTTTTGAAACCAAATTATAAATGTGGACATGTGAGCAAGTAATTATGCTCCCTTGTTATGGAGAGGAATAATTTATCATGGAACTGATTACTCCTCCAGGCATTCTCAGAGTAATTTCCAGGTAATAAAAATAGTGCAAGAATATGTCAAAGTGAAATTAGCCTCAAATAAAGGCTTCCCAAGAAAAGTAATTGGAGATCTTTTCTAACTCGAGTGTGTCGCAAGAAGTTATTAGCATACAAATAATAGACAATAACTGGTTGTATGCTTCTAAAGTATATATATATATATATATATATTTTTCTGGCCTGGCTTGGTGGCTAGGCATGTTTTATGCTTGGGGCGTGAACAGAATAAGTTTACAATCAAGCTCATGGATTGTTACATGAAGACACTGCAGATATTAATGTGAAGCTTTAAGATAAGGAAGAAAAAAATCAGAGTGCTTAAAATTCAATTATCATGAACTCAGAATCTCAATTTCTACCCCCTCTCTAAAATGGCATATGATTTTTAACATCACCAAATTTGCATGTGATTCAGCACTAACAGAGAAAGCCCACACAAGAGTGTCAGACCATTAATAATTCAGACTGCACTTTTTATCATGTAGATATAGTTTTATTTTTGCGATCCCTAAACATATATTGAGGGAGGTTGACTGTATTCTAGTTTAGCTATTTAGGAACCTGGCAGTGTTCTCACAATGACTTTCAGATTAAAATTCTCTAGCTCTGCTTTTCAAAAGACAAGATTCTTCCTGTTAACTAAATTCACTGTAACATTTCTTTAAAATAGAATTGAGATGAGTTCATTTCACCTCCTCCTCCATTACCCGTTGTAAAGAGTGCACAATCAGAACAAATCAGGGCATTTTAGAAGAGTGGGCAGAGAATAGCTCAGCTTCTGCTTCGGCAGGTGCACTCACTTAATAGTCCTAGCAAGTCATAGTTTATTGTTAACATAAAGCAGGCAAGGGACCAGGAAGCCCTACCAGACTCATAGATGCAAAATGTGAGATTGGAACTCTTGCATTTGATTTCCAATTCTGCTTCTTACTATATAGTATTTCTGGGAGAGTTTCTTAACCTCTTTGGGCCTGTTGCCTCATCCGTGGAATATGCATAGAAATATCACCCACTTAAAATAACGGTGATTTTTTAAACATTGGGTTGAACCCTATGCCTAGCAATGTGTATTATACAAGTATACCTTGAAATTTTCTTTCTATATCTTCTTTAGGATTCAGATGAATCATTTATCACCTTCAAAAATGAATCTATGACCAATACAAGTAATAGTAGTCACTGCCTCTTGATTAATCATTCTGTACCAGATTGTTGTAAGGACTTTTCATGGATCAATTTACGTCGTCATCACCAATCCTCTCTGCAGAAGGCTCTAATACTACTTTCATTACAGATACTAAGGTGAGACAGTGGGCATACACTTGAAATGTTTAAGATTCCACAGTAATAAATAGCAGACTGGAGTCCTGTCCCTAGCTGCAGATTGCCACCTCCTTGAGAGGACAGGTCCCCTCCATGGCCAACTACCGGTAGCTGCACAGAGAAAGCACATCTGTGTTTTTACAGAATTAATTCTGCACGTGTAATTTGATAAGAGTTAGATAGCAAAACCCAGTAGGTTGCCTCATGAATGAGGAGGGAGCTATGGTACTTACTGCAGGCAATAGCAGAAAACAGTACTGAGAAGGTCACCTCTGAAACCCCTCTCAGAGCCTTTAGCCTTTTATGTCTGTGTCCTCATTATAGGAAACCTTTCGTGGGCTAAGGATATTATCTCATTCAGTTTATTTTTGCACGTTTCATGCAGAGCATGGCACCTGATGCAAAAAAAAAAAAAACACTTCAGAGAATGTTCATGGAATTGACCTCAATTTTGAAATACCGCTGTACTTTTGACAAAAGTGGGAACAGCTTATTATTCTCTGAGTTTACTCAGGTGTTCAAATATGTATAGATCTTGAGAGGCTGACCTTAAATTTCTTATGAAATCATAAGAGTACAGGAAGAGTCAAGGTGATTGTGAAAAGAACAAAGACAGTGGACTTGCCTTCTGTGGATTACATATTAAAATGCTAATAATTCAACATGGTACGGGTTTGGCCAAGAGGTCATTTCAATAAGTTTTGAGAATTGGACTCATGTATATATAAAATGGCTACATAGTATGCATGTAATCAGTAATAAAATGTATAATAAGTAATGCTTCGCCTCAGTATCAAAAGAGTAATAGAATAATTTTGGTTAGGTGGGGTATCCTTTTGCATGCAGAGGCAAATCAAGTGAGACTAGAACCCAAAAAGTTCTAGGTAGATTTAAAAAGGAATCTGTAAAACCAAAAGCAAACAAATAAATGAAAACCTAAACAGAAATAGTATGTCTGTGACTTCTGAGTTGTCAAAATATCACGGGCCAATTTCTAAATCCTTTATATACTGCTATTGTCATGGCTTCATAGCACATGGTACACTGTGCTGAACACCAAACCAATCTACTTAAGTTGTGATAAACTGTGCAGTTCTCTGAGCAAGGTAGGTCAGAAAACATTGCTGTTTTTTTGAAAATCGTCTTTATAAAGTAGTTAATTCAATTTTTTTAATTTGTAAATGTTTCTTCTGTCTAGACTTCAGACAAGTAGATTTGTGGCTTTTATAGGACTGATTTCAAAAGCTTAAGTATTCTTCTTTCCTTTTGCTTTGACCTGGATAATGGGGCCATGTACTATGTAATATTAGCACAAATTAAGAGCAATGTTGGAGGCTTCACAATACCTGGTCTCAAATTATACTGAGTAGTTATAGTAACAAAAACACCATGACAGTGGCAGCAAAACAGACATGAAGAACAAAGGAATAGAATAGATGACATGGAGACAAATTCACATACACACAGTCAGTCTTTCAACACTTGACATACACTGGAGAAATGACAGCCTTTTTAACAAATGGTGCTCAGAAAACTGGATGTTCATATGTATAAGAATGAAACCTAGAGCCTCATCTCTCACCCTGCTTAATGTCAACCTTGCATGGATATAAGACATAGGAATTAGACCAGAAATTCTGACACTGCTGGAAGAAAATACAAACTCAACATTCCAATGTATTGACACAGGCACTGGCTTCTTTAACAAAATCTCTGAAGTGCAGGAAATAAAACCAAGAATTAATAAGTGGGATGACCTCAAATTAAAAAAAAAAAAAAAAAAAAAAAAAAAAAAAACTTCTGCTCAGCAAAGAAAACAATTAAGAACATGAAGTCTATAAAATGGAAGAATATCTCTTCTACCTGCAATTCAGACAGGAAATTAATATCCAGAATATAATACTCAAAATATAATATATATTTTGAGTTATTAATATCCAGAATATAATAACTCAAAAAAAACTTAATACCAATAAAACAAATAACTCAGTTAATAAATGGACAACAAAAACTCAACGCTTCTCAAAGAAGAGATACAAATGGCAAACAAATATATGAAAAAAAATGTTCAATATTTATAGCAATCAGAGAAATGCAAATCAAAACTACATTGAACCAGATGTGGTGACACAGGCCTGTAATTACAGCAACCCGGGAGACTGAGGCAGGAGGATTACAAGTTCAAGACCAGCCTTAGCAACTAAGCAAGGCCCTAGGGACTTAGTGAGATGCTGTCTCAAAATAAAACAAGAAAAAATAGACTAGTGATGTGGAGTAGTGTTTAAATAACCCTGGGTTCAATCCTTGCTGGAAAAAAAAAAAAAAAGAAAAAAAAAAAAAAAGCTGCCCTGCAAATACTACACAATATCTGAGGTTGGGTCATATGAGGGTGTCTGAGGGTGTCACATCTCCACATTGTTTTGTTGGAGCACTCACCCTTGTTCCTCAGCTGTAAGAAGCCAAGTAGTGTAAGGACAGAACCCATATGGATGCTCCAGCCAAGCTCTTCAGCTGAAGCCCACATCCGTCTCCAGACTTGTAAGAGTGATGCTTTGGATGACGCCAACCTCAGGCAGAGCGTCACCCCTGCCTACACAGGGGAGGCCAGACATTGCAGCGTGAGCACAATAGAGGAAGACTGTCACATGGACAGTAACTTGTCATTCATTGGGGTGCATAACATGAGATGTGTGATACACAGTGTTTTTTTCAGCAACTGTAGTCTTCCTAATAATCTTGTAGATTTCACTTATTTACAACCATTTAGTGATTTGAAGTCCTGTGTCAGGGTCCTAAGTACACAGAGGAGCCCAGCATTTGGACCCAGGTCCTTCTGACTCAGGGCCAATGCTCTTTGCATTTTATTAAGTGATCCCTTCTGTTTCTCCCTGGGTGCAGCCCTATCGTGACTGGTCTCCAGGAGTGGGTATTCAATCTGATCCTGAGTCCAGAATCCTTACAAGTTGCCTTTCATTTCTTTTGGCAGTTTTTTTTTTTTTTTTTTTTTCCATCATGGGGTCTCAGTTTTTTTTTTTTCCTACTATAAAATATTCATAATACTACCCATTTTACCTATATTCTCAAAACTCTCACACATGTATGAAAGGACTTTGCTCATTTTGAATTAGATTATGAAAATATGAGGATTACTAATTATCAATAACAAGTATTGAGTGGTGTCTACAAATAGAAATTTAATGAAATTGGTGATCAGTTTGACAAACTTCTCCCATTATCCCTATTTCTACCAGATTTCCACTTCAAACTACCACATGGATTTGTAGAGTTCAGACTCAACAGAAAGGTAAAGTTCAGAGGATTTATAAGGCTACATATTTTAAATTCTAGACCTGAATTAAATTCAATTAAATTACCTCTTTCTTGCTATAGTTTTTGTGATTTTATGTTATGACTTCAATACGAATTTCATGATAAGTATCCAAATTAAGGTAGACAATCTGGAAAAAGTTCACTAAAATCTACAAAAGTGCTGAACTGAATTATGAAATGGCTTTGCTTGATGAAAGATTGCCCAAGTAAACAAACAGAGGTCCTATTCCCAGGAAAGTCACTTTGTCTCTATGGAATAATATAACAATTTGTTCAGTGTTTCATCTGCATGGATAAAGTAAATTATAATTTAAAAAAATTATTACATAATTTCCTCTCTACCAGATAGCTAGCCAGACTTTCAAGACTAGTGAGTCTCGGTCTCAAATTAAACAGAACTCTTAAGAGATAAAGAGAGCCAGACCCTGTGACTCATGCATGTAATCCATGTTTCAGAAAGCTGAGGCAGGAAAGTCTTGAGTACTAGGCCAGCCTCAGCAACCTAGCAAGTCCCTGTCTCAAAATATATGTACATATATAATACATATTATGATATATGTTTATAATTTTTTTTTAGTTTTGAGGATTCAAGATTTTGTTTTGGGAACAAATAATTTATTTGAGAATATACAGAACACAATTTTCAATGTTATCTGGAGTGATTTGGAAGACACCTTGTGCTGTTAAACATTGCGGGATTGGCTGTGTTCTTATCTACACATATTCATGACCCTTGTTTGATGAGCTCGCATTGGCAGAACCACTGAGCTGGATAACATCAAGGTAAGCATGGAAAAGGAGAGAATCATTATCTAAGTGTTAGAAGTAGCTTTGGAGAAAATGTAGTTGAAGTAATACTGCTATATGTTGAGATTTTTCTGGCAGCAATATTAAATAAATATTTACAAGAATCCCACGAGCCTTAGCCTGATATTACTCTCAAGAATTTTCAAAGTTTCAGTTTCAAGGTTCTTGTAAAATAATTTAAGAGCCTGCAGTCTATATCTCAGCCACATAGTGTAATCCATTGCTTCTTTTAATCTGTTCTGAGTAAGGTATTAGGATATTGGGAAGGAAGAACAGTACTCCTGTTAATTTATGGTTTATATCTCTTGAAAAGGTGGCAACCTGGAATAAATATACAAATATTATCAACAAAATATAAACTATTTGTAACATTTGTAAAATGCTCCCTTATTTTTTTATAGCTATCATTAGCAAATCTTATAAGCACAAGTTATTCTCATTGTACAGTTGAGAATGATTAATAAAATAGCTCAAGGTCACTAAAATGAGCACAGATTTCAAATTCAGCTTTTCAATTCCCTTATTTTGTATGATTTACATGTTGGAGAAATAAAAGGCCAATGGGACAAATATGCAAAAATGCCAATTATGCTAGCTTATGTTTACAATGGAGAGGTGATAAAATTACCTTTCTGCTAAACTGAAAACTAATGCATGTGAAGACAACCTACATTTTAAACCCACCAACTATTAGGATTCCAAAAAGAGAAATGAGAGTCTTTACATAGATTGTGTGCTCATAAAGGCTGATTTTGTTCTATTAATGAGGTTTCCTAGGTTAGGCTAATCATATTTATGTATTACAATTTTCAAAGTTCTCATTTGCCCACAAGTAATTTAATGCATCTGGCCTGAATGGCTTCAAGCTCTGCCAAAATCCATTTTTGAATTTGCATTATCATCTAGAATATAATGTTACATAGAGCTTATCCAAATGTTGAATTTTTCTTTCTAATCTTCCTGTTGAATGCCAAGCAGATGGTCTGATTTAGGTATCAATAAAGGCCTTAAAATGTGAGTTAATAATACCCTAAAGTATTGCAGCCTTAAAGCACAGAACATAGTAAAAAGAAGAAGAAGGAGGAGGAGGAGGAGGAAGAGGAGAGGAAGAAGAAGAAGAACTACTACAGTATTATTGAACCAAAGGAGATAGAGAAAGACAGAAAAATTTGAAAGCGCATTCTTATGATTTCAGATTTTCCTCTGAAGCCAATTTTTATCCTAATTTTGCAGTGTCCCACTTATAAATTTAAAATTCAACTAAGAAAAGTCTCGCTTTGAAAGTTTGATCATGAAACTGACTTATATACCTGCTCTTAGCTTTGAGGCAATCTTCTAAGCAAACAGGTAGTGTCCAGATAGAGTCTCGTGGTTAAGGAGAAAGAGATCAAAATTAATGGAAACTAAAAGGGTGAGGATTTGTAAAACACAGATCTGGAGAGCAGAAAATTTTTCTGAAAAAGAATAACAGAAATCTACAAAAATTCTAAAAAAAAAAAAAAAAATCAAGTTTCCTCTTGAGTGTTTGATGAAAATTCACCATGTTTGTTAAAGTGCAACCATTAAAAGGGAAAATACAATATGTAAGAAGTTTATATGTAAGAAGTTTAAATAAAATCTACACATGCAAAAAATGCATTATTAAATGGAAACCTTACAACATGAGATGAATAAGATATCAGTCATCAAAGAAGAAATGATTAGTGAACTTGAAGACAAAGCAAAATAATTTAATCAATTGAAATACAATAGGAAAAGGATGGATGAAAAATGAACAGAGCTAGGTGACCTGCAAGATGTTATCAAACACTTTAATATATGAGCAATTTTGAGCTGCAAAAGAAGAATGTGCAAAAGAATATATTTCAAAGAATTTTGGCCACTGTTATGGTTTGTATATGAGGTGTGTTCCAGAGGCTCTTGTGTTAATGCAGGAGGTGAAATGATTATATTATAAGAGCTGGAACACATCAGTAGATTAATCCATTTGATGCATTAATGATTTGAAAGGAGTATTGTACTGGGTAGTCGCTGTAGGCAGGTGACAATGTAGCTGGAGGAAACAGGTCTCTGTGTGCATGCCCTTGGGTCTCCCAAAGCTCTTACGCTCTGCTTTCCCCCAGCTGCCAGGAGCTGAGCATCTCTGTTCTGCTGGGCCTTTCCACCATGATGTTCTGCCTCACCTCAGGACTAGAGCAATGGAGTTGGCCAACCATGGGCTGAACCTCTGAAAATGTGAGCCTCTGAAAATGTGAGCCAAAATAAACTCTTTCTCCTCAAACTTGTTCTTGTTGGGTATTTTGGTCACAACTATATTATACTTAATTGTTTTAAATGATAAAACTATAAATGCACACATACACAATATAAATAAAGCGAATGTAGATTAAACTCCAAAAATAATCACAAAATAACACATAAATCATATTATCAACATTAAAAAGAAAAAGAGATGAAGAGGAATAGCTTAAAAACAGCCTGAGGGGAAGAAAGACATGATTTATACAGAAGATCAAAAATGAACATTTCTACAACAATGTTTTTTTGTCAGACATTCTGCATGCCAGAAGACAAAAGCATGCTGGGACAGGACTGGAGAAACCTGCCAAACTAGAATTTCATACCTAGTGAAACAGATGTCAAAATGAAGAAAAACTATTTTTTTTTTCCAGACACAAGAATTCATTGTTAACAGACCTGCGGAATAAGAGAAACTGAAAACTGAGATTATCAATATCAGTTAAGAAAAGGAAGTGTCACGAGAAAATCTACAGAGAACAAGTATAAGAAATGTTTAACGACAAATTTGTGAAATATCGTCAAAAAACTATATTACTTTTGTAGGCAGAGTTTGCATGAAGCATGCGGGAGCTGGAGCGTGAAGAGAGCCGGATCCCAAGATCAATCAGCTGTATCTGGATAACTGGTTCCCCTTTGCCACTAAAAACCTGGCACCAAATAACAAGCAACAACATTCTATTTCAGCAGAAGAAGTAAAAGAAATTCTACCACTGGCAAGGGTGGGGGGACCAGAGAATGAAGAGAAATCTTCGTTAGGACTCAGGGGAACAAGATGAGCTAAAAAGTGAGAAGGACATAAAAGCACAGACAGTCCCTCTACCACTCCAACCTCAACTTTAATACAATGACAACATGCTGTCATTTAGGAATTATACAGATCGTAAGTCTTTGGTGTCATAAAAGAAGAAACTCAACTTGCTATTGCTGTGACTGAAAATAAAAGAAGGGGACACTAGCCAAGGAATGCAGGTGGCTTCTGAAGTCTGGGAACAGCTCTGAGTTGGCAGATAGCAAGTGAACAGGGGCTTCAATCCTACACCATGGGGAACTGAATTCTGCCAACCACCTGTGAGGTAGTGCAGTGGATGCTCTTTGGAGCCCTGCAGTGTCTTGATTTTACCTGGATGAGAGCAGTGCTGGACTTCTCATCTACAGAAGACAATCGGGTTTGGTTTTGCTAAAGCAAATATATATATATATATATATATATATATATATATATGTGTGTATATATATATATATATATATTTATTTTTTTTTTTTTTCCTTAAAGTCACAAATTTCACGGCAGTGCTTTAGGACAGCAAAAGTAAACTAACACAACACCTAACAATAGCTCTTCGGGAAACATGAAAATGACAACTAAGCTGAAAGGAGACAGACAAGTCCACAAATGTAGTTAGAGATATCCACATTCTCTTCTAGGAAACAACAGAGAGCCTGAACAATCAGGAAGAATGTGGGTGGTCTGAGCAGCGCTATCCACCAGCTTGAGGTGACAATTGTGCAGTACCCAGCTCAAGCCAGAGCAGACACCACATCCTCTGAAAATGAGGACGTAATGCCAAAATTGGCTGTGTTCAATACCTTAATGCACATAAAAATATTGAAACAGGACAAACTATACTCTTTGACTACAATGAAATGAAATCAGAACTTAATGACTTCAGCCTTTCAGGGAAATCCTCAGCTATTGGGAACAAAAGCCACACATTTTTAAATGATCCAAACATCAGAGAAGAAATCATAACTTAGAAATGTTTTGAATTAAGTGAAAGTGAAATTGCCACACGTCAAAACTTTTGGAGCACAGCTAATGCTGGTTATGTGTGTTGTATGCATGCGTGTGTGTGTGTGTGTATGTTGTGTGTGTGTAAGTATGTGTATGTGTTTGTATGTATGTGTTGTGTGTTTGTGTGTGTGTTGGTAAACAAATCAAACCAAAGAAGTTTCCATTCATTACTACAAGCCAGGGATCAAAAAACGTTTCTTCTATCAAGGACAAGACAGCAAACGTTTTAGATTTTGTGATACATACAGTTGCTGTAGTAATTTTTCATTCTGCAGTGTCCAATGATTCCAACTAAATAGTGCAAAAAATGTCCTGGTCAATAAATAAATGAACTAACATGGCTACATTTCAATAAAACTATAGTATAATCACAGAAAATTGAACTTCATATAATTTTCATGTCGTGAAAGATCCCTTTTGAAATTTAAATTGTAATTGACATGTCATATTTGTACTTATTAATAAGTTACAGTATTTTAATCTGATACATATTCACAATGTATAATGATCAAATGGGATAATTAGCATTTCCATCTCCTCAAATTTCTATGTGTTAGAAATCGTCAAACTTTATTTTTATTTAACATTTTCCCCTGACCTTTGAAAATACAGGACCATTTTTAGCCTGCATGCCATACACAAATCAGCAGTAGACTGAATCTGTCCTGTGATACAGCTTGTACAACTTGCTTTAAATATTCACCTTAAGAAAGTAGAGCAAACTAAACCAAATCATGCGTTGAAATAATAGAGTAAAGCTCAACACAATTTATCTTAAAAAAAAAAAAAAATCAACAAAATAAACAGACCTGCACACTATTTTTTGAGGGAGAAAAAAAAAAAAAAACAGTAAAACTGACAAATATTCATCAGAGTAGTCAAGGAAAAAAAGGCAGATAGGAATACCAGTACCATGAATGAAAAAAAGAATATTATCACAGATCCTATGCACATTAAGATGATAATATGGGGTCATAAATAATTTTGTGCAATAAATTTTATAATATAGATAAAATGGGCAAGTTACTTGAAAGGCAGATACTTAAGACTCATTTTGATAAAGTTAGCAACAAAAACAGCTTCATGCTCTTATGGCTTCACTGGTAAGTTCTACCATATATTCAGGATATAAATTAAATATAATTACTCCCTGAGGCATTGAGGGAATGGGTCCCATTTTATCATCTCATCAATACCTTTAAATCCAAATTAATAACTATGATTCCTAAACCCATTCTGTGATCCCATAATTATTCTTACTTTAAAACTCACATAAGTAACCCATTAAACTGCTTCCTCAATTACATAAGATATTACAGGAAATTTAAAGTCTACAGTGTCTTTTGGGAACAGAGCTGCAAATACTATTAATTAAATATTTTTTAATCAAATACATTTGAATAATAGATCAGGATCAAGAAAGTTTTATTCTAGAAATGTAAATTGGTTTAACAGTTGAAAATTGATCCATGTCATTTACCATGTTTAATATCATACGTAATCATCCCAGGAATTGCAATGAAAGAATTGGACAGAAAGAAATCTTATCTCAAAATAAAATATCTCAATACATTAGGAATTGTTACTTTTAAAAGTGGAAGACTAGGACTGAGGCTGTAGCTCAGTGGGAGGCACTTGCCTAGCATGTGTGAGGCACTGGGTTTGATACTTAGCACTGTATAAAAATAAACAAATAAAGCAAAAATATTTTAAAAAGTGGAAGACTAAATTCTGTTCAATTAAGATCTGTAAAAAGCCCAGATTTTGATCTCCATGCTCCTAGCCAGCATTGTACATGCAGTCAGTACAGAAAGGAAAGGAAAAGAACTAACATGCAATGGACACATGGTAGAAAGGCATGGAACTCTTGCTGTTTCCAGACAGCTGATTGTACAGAAATTCCCAGAGAATCTCCAAAACAAACCACTCAAACCAAAGGCAGATTCAGCAAGTTTCCAAAGCATGGGGTCAATTAAAACTCAATGGCATTTCTTTAGGCATACAATGAGAAACTTGAAAATGAAATTTAAAGAAATTCATCACTATATACAAAGAAATTAAAATACGATATCCTTATGAATAAATCAAATAAAAATGTAAAATTTTATATGAGTGAACACTATCATTTTTTGAGAGAAATCAAAGTGTATCTAAACAGATGGAAAGGTTCACCATATTCAGGGGTCAAAAGCCTCAAAACTGTTAAGATAACAATCAATTTCAATTTGATCTCTAGGTTCAGTGTAGCCCTAAATTTCAACAGGATTTGTCTTTTAGGAATTGAAGTCTCATGTCAATCAACCACCACCTGCACTGCTACAGCCATTACTGCTGCCTCTGATTCAGCTGCTGCCAGCCTAAGATCACCTGGCGGCCTTCTTTCTGGGTGCTGCTGCTACAAAAGAAACCGTTGCCCTGGATACAACTGAAGCCCACACTGTGGCTGACCCCCAAAGATTGCCTGATGACACTGCCCTCACAGCTGAAGTTGCAGCCGCTGCTATTGCTGACCCACTACCACTGCTACCACAGCCTAGAGGACTGCTTCGGGTGAGACTCCAGGTTGGTTGCACATGGCTGCACCCATTTTGGGACACAAGCCAGGGTCTAGGGCCTTGGTGCTAGCAGGTTTACCATCACAAGAGCCTCTGGGGACTCCATCTGGGGCTGCAGGTCCTGTGTGGGGGTGCCTACAGGTTCAGAGGAACCTGGGGCCTTCCTACTGAGAGTGCTGCTGGCCCTTGTCTTGCTGCTGCATCTTGGGCTTGCTCTTTGGCATGAGGGTATCCCTGGTGGTCTCTCTGCAAGTAGAAGCATTATTGAGATCTTGAGACTGCAGCATGGCCAAGACTGAGGTATTTGAAGCCCAGATCAGTGGGATTGAGACTAGGTTTGTGAGGGCTGATCTGGGTTTGGTGATCCTGAGAGAGGACAGAGACAGTGCTGAGAAACTTTTGATCACTGACAGAGACAGTTGGATTTTCCAGAAAGAAAACCTTCAGGGACACTATAGTTCTACAGGGTAGAATTTATGTTGCCTTAGATCCATACTTTTAGATGGGAATACACACTAACAACATGAAAAAACAGGGGAATAAAGTCGACCAAACACACCAAGATGCTTCAACAATAGAAGCTACTAATAATACAGTGGAAGAAATGTCCAAGGAGAAAATAATGCTAAGTGAAGTTAGACAATCCCCAAAAACCAAAGGTCAAATAATGATCTCTTGATAGGAAGATACTAACTTGTAAAGGCAAGAGAGAGGGGATAAGAGGAATGAAAGAGCTTTAAATAAGAACAAAGAGGGGGGAGGGAGGAGAGGGGACAAGGGGATAGGAATAATGCCAGACTGAGTTATCCATGATTACCCTAAATACATGTATGAAGACACAATTTTTGTAAAAATACTTTATATAAAACCAGCAACATGAAAAAATTGTGTTCTTTATATGTAATATGAAATTAAATGTACTCTCCAAGCATGTATAACAAATTAAAATAATAAAAAAATTAAAAATATTCAAATTCCAGAAAAATGAAAAAATAAATTAAAATAAAATTTAGAAAAAAAATTTCTATTATAAATAAAAATAATAAAAACGATTATTTTTCTTTCTTTAAAAAAAAGGGGTTCAGTTTATTCTATTTTATTTTATTGATTCACTCATCTCTACTATATTTGGATTAGGATGTTTTTTATGCATCAGTATGTGGAGGACAGTGATGTATGAATGGTGTTTTGCATTTTTCTTGGATTTTTATGTCATTAATTTTTTCTCATTGTTTGTATTCTTCCTCTCTCTTATCTATTTTCTCAGATTTTCTTTCCAACATTTCTCCAAGCAACAGCCAATCTCTGCCAGCTCCTCTTCCACTCTTCCTGTGAATTTTTACTTCTAGCTTTTCTCTTTCTCCCTTGCAAACATTGCATACTACATTACCCTGTTCTCTCATCCACCATTTAAAATTGTAAATCGTTTTAACAAATATTCTGTTTGTACTATATTTAGATATTGAACTCATCATTTTGGGTTAATACAAGAAACCAGTAGATGCCTTAGTGGGAGATATTAGGTTAAAGACTATATATTGTGTACATTGGGTACTGTTGATATTTGTCTCACCAGTAAAGGTAAAGTGCTGGAAACCTTCAGGGACACTGTAGTTCTACAGGGTAGAATTTATCCTGCCTTAGATCCATACTTTTAGCTGGGAAAACACACTAACAACATAAAAAAAGGGGGAATAAAGTGGCTCAGACACACCAAGATGCTTCAACAACAGAAGCTACTGATAACACAGTGGAAGAAATGTCCAAGAAGGAGTTCAGATTGCACACAGTTAAATTGATATGTGAAGTAAAAGATAGTATAAGGAGTGAAATCAAAGAAAAAAAATATAGGAAATGAAAGCCAACTTCAATAAAGATGGAGATCGTTTAAAAAAAAAAAAAAACAGAAATACTTGAATGAAGGAATCAGTAAACTAAATTATAAATTCAATTGAAAGCATCACCAACAGACTAGACCACTTGGAAGACAGAACCTCAGACAATGAAGACAAACTATATAATCCTGAAAGTAGAGCCGAACTTGTGAAGAAGATGATAAAAGAACATCCAAGAATTATGGGATAACATGAAAAGACCAAATTTAAGAATTATTGAAATAGATGTAGAAGCAGAGATACAAACCAAAGGAATGCACAGTCTTTTCCATGATATAATAGCAGAAAATTTCCCAAACCTAAAGAATGGAATAGAAAATAAAAGTGCAAGAAGCTTACAGGACCCCAAGTGTACAAAATTATAGCAAACCCACACCAAGACACATTATAATGAGAATGACCAACACACAAAATAAAGATAAAATTTTAAAGGCTATGAGAGAAAAAAAAATCAAATAATGTATAGGGGAAAAACAATTTGGATCTCAACTGATTTCTCGACCCAAACCCTCAAAGGTAGGAGGTCCTGGAATAATTATTTCAAGCTCTGAACGAAAATGGATGCCAACCAAGAATTTTATATTCAGCAAAATTAAGTTTCAGATTTGAAGATGAAATTAGAACATTCAATTTTAAACAAAAGCTTAAATAATTCAAAACTAAAAAGAGACAAAGAAGAGAAGTATATATAAGCAGGACATAACAATTATAAATATCTATGCCCCAAACAATGGAGCATTTATGTACATCAAACAAACCTTCTCAATTTCAAGAGTCAAATAAACCACAATATAATAATGCTGGGTGACTTTAATACACCTCTCTCACTACTGGACAGATCTTCCAAACAAAAACTAAATAAGGAAGCTATAGAACTAAATAATACAATCAATAATTTAGGCTTAACAGACATATATAGAATATTACATCCATGAACAAATATACTTTCTTCTCAGCAGCTCATGGATCCTTCTTTAAAGTAGACCATATCTTATGCCAGAAAACAACTCTTAGTAAATACAAACAAACAAACAAACAAAAAACAGAGATAATATCCTTCATTCTATCAGACCACAATGGAATAAAATTATAAATAAATGATAAAATAAAAAAAATAGAATCTACTGTCACAAATGGAAACTAAATAATACACAACTGAATGATGAATGGATAGTAGAAGAAATCAAGCATGAAATAAAAAATTCTTAGAGGTAAACGAGAAGACTTATACAACATATCGAAATGTCTGGGACACTCTGAAGGCAGTATTAAGAGGAAAGTTTATTGCATTGAGTGCATTTATTAGAAGACTAAAAAGTCAAAAATAAATGACCTAATGCTACATCACAAAGCTCTAGAAAAAGAAGAACAAATCAACACCAAAAGCAGTAGAAGACAGGAAATAATTAAAATCTGAACTGAAATAAATGAAATTGAAACAAACAACAAAAAAAATTGAAAAAATTAACAAAACAAGAAGTTTGTTCTTTGAAAAAATAAATAAAATATTTAACCCCTGGCCATGCTAACAAAGAGAAAACTCAAATTAATAAAGTACAAGATGAAGAAGGAAATATCACAAGGGACACATCTGAAATACAGAAGATAATTAGAAACTATTTTTAAAATTTGTACTCTAGTAAGTTAGAAAATATCAAAGACATCAACAAATTTCTAGAGACATATAACCTACCCAAACTGAATAAGGAGGTCATACATGATTTAAACAGATCAATTTCAAGTAATGAAATAGAAAATGCAGTCAAAAGCCTACCAACCAAGAAAAACCCAGGACCAGATGGATTCTCAGCTGAGTTCTACAAGATTTTCAAAGAAGAATTAACACCAATACTATTCAAAGTATTCCATGAAATATAAAAGAAGGGAATCCTTCCAAACTCATTTTATGATGCTAATATCACCCTGATGCCAAAACCAGACAAATACACATCAAGGAAAGTAAAATCCAGACCAATATCCCTGATGAGCATAGATGCAAAAATCCTCAATAAAATTCTGGCAAATCACGTACAAAAACATATTAAAAAGATAGTGCACCATGATCAAGTGACTTAGGCACTAGAACAAAGACCCTGTGCCTAATAGAAGAAAAAAATAGGCCCAATCTGCACCATGTTGGCCTAGGATCTGACTTCCTTAACAAGACTCCTAAAGAACAAGAAGTAAAACCAAGAATCAATAAATGGGACAGATTCAAATTAAAAAGTGTTTTCTCAGCAAAGGAAACAATTAAAAACATGAAGAGAGAGCCTACAGATTGGGAGAAAATCTTTACTACATGCACCTCTGATAAAGCGTTAATCTCTAGGATATATGAAGAACTCAAAAAACAGTAACAAAAATACAAATAACCCAATCAATAAATGGGCTAAGGAACTGAACAGACACTTCAAAAAAGAAGAAATACAATTGATCAACAAATATATGAAAAAGTGTTCAACATCTCTAGCAATTAGAGAAATGCAAATACAAACTAAGATTTCATCTCACTCCTCTCAGAATGACAATCATCAAGAATACAGGCAACAATAAATGTTGGCAAGGAAATGGGGAAAAATGTACACTCATACATTGCTGGTGGGATTGCAAATTGGTGCAGCCAGTATGGAAAGCAGTATCATGATTCCTCAAAAAATTAGGAATGGAACTACCATTTGACCCAGCTATCCTACTCCTTGATTTATACCCAAAGAACTTAAAATTAGCATAGCATATTGACGCAGCCACATCAATGTTTATAGCAGCTCAATTCACAATAGCTAGACTATGGAACCAACTTAGGTGTCTCTCAGTAGATAAATGGATTAAGAAAATGTGGTATATATACTCAGTGGAATATTACTCAGCTGTAAAAAAGAGTTAAATTAGGGCATTTGCCAATAAATGATTGGAGTTTTAGGCCTCTAAAACTTTCCTATTCTGTTTGCCATCTTCACTGGGAGGGGTTAGAGATCTACAGAAAGCAGAAGACAGGGACACCTGTCCTTTCTCTCTTCCCTGCCCTACTTTCTTTATCTCAGGTGCTTCTCCCAGGTGGCTGCATCTCACCTGTGTACAGCCTGCTCCAGCAAGCTCACAGGGAGGGCCAGGTCTTGAATAAAGAACAGAGGGGAAATATTGGTCAGTTAGGAAATTAAGATACAGAAGAGAACATTTACTCACTTAAAATGAAGTAAACACAATCAGGCTTTTAATTACAGTTTTATTCTTTTACATATGATTTTTTGCATTTTGCATATTATTTATTTTTGTATGCTAATTTTAAACGAGATTTTCATGCCAGAGACCTTAAGAGAAATATATAAATATAATCAAAACTTTAATATTATTCCCAATCTAAATTGAATTGCCTTTACCAGTATATTTTATTAAAATTATTTTTATACAGAAAGTTATTGCTACTCTGGTTAATATCCAAGAGAATATTGTTTAAATACCAGGCTTGTAATTTTCTGTAATTTCATAAAAAATTTTAATGTAATCAGTAATGTTGTATGCCAATAGCAAATTATCTGAAATAGAAATCAAGAAGGCAATCCCATTCACAATAGCTTTTCCTGTTATTTTTAATATCTGAAGAGTATTATGATGAAGATTCATATTGTTAAAATGCTTAGTTGTCACTTTTTCTTCTGCAAGTAGCAAGTCCCGTTAAAAAATGTTCTTGTATCAAATAGTGTTTTGTCTTTCTGGAAAAATAAATTGCCAGAGCAGCTCCTCTAAATATAGTAATTTGAATTTGACAAAACATTACACCCTGCACATTTAAATTACTTTAAAATGCAAGGACATACTGGCAACTTTGCTGAAATGTAAGATGCAATATAACCCTAAAAATAAACAAAAACAAAACAACAAAACAAATGAACCTCTATGTCAAATGGGCTAGAATGTAATATAACATTTGATCCCAGTTTTCCCAGTCAGTAGGTGGAGACTTTGGGTAATTCCTGAACGTCTTCTTCCCTCATTATCTCACCTGTTCTTTGTGCTCATCGCCCATGCTCCCCTCAGCATTGTGTAATTATTGATTGGCACAGTGCTGCTTGGCTCCCACAAGGGCTTGGAACCAGGCAGTGTTAACACTCTTCTCTACCTGAAACCCTTAAACGCTATTGAACAACCCAGTTTCTTTGCACGTGAAACAACTGTGATTATTACATCTGCAAGTATATTTAGAAATTTTAATGAATTCAGGGAAGGACACATTTGGTTTCTGGAGGTCCTATCAGGCTGTCACGTAATAAGGTTCATGACAGAGACATGCAGTAAAAGTGTCCCATCTCTCTCAAAATTTCTTGACCTTGATGAGCCCATTTCCTTGTAAGAAAGGTAAGAAAAATGCCTTGTATTCCACTTGCCATATTCTCATTAATAACATAAGAGACGTAGAATGTCAGCGCTGAAAATAGTCTCAGAATGTTATTTTGAACAAAGACACTATTCCATAAAAAATGAAAATGAGACAGAGTAGGAATAAAAGTGCTTAATTAATCAGTGGCTTAGTTAAAGTATTCACTTTTTCTAGATATATTTATTGAACACAGGCAATTTGCTATCCATGGCGTTAATTTGTTCCAAATAAAGATGAGTAAGGCAGATACCAAGTGCTATAGTACAGGGGAAAACTGGTAAACTTTGTTCTGAGAAGTGTTTGGAAAGGAAAAGATTCTTGAATTTGACCTTGAAGAATCGAAAAAAGTTTGCCAAATGCAGAAAAATACCTTAGACACATGAAGAAGACAGAGAAGCATGAAAGTAGGTTGAACATTTTGAGAATGGCAAATTCTTTGGATGATAAACCAAGGTATTTGAAATATCCTTAATCCACTAGGGCACAATAGAGAAGATTTGAGCAAGGAAATGCTACAGAAATAGCTATGCAAAGAACATGCTGGTAGCCGAATAGAAGATATATTTAAAGAGACTCTTTGGAAGCAACTCTGAGGGTATGAGGCAGAGATTAAGCACATTTTAACTTTTAACAAATGAATAAAGATATTGATGTATCCTCAAAGTAAAGATGAGCAAGGCAGGAACATGCTCACTGAACTGGAAAATATTTTGGCTAAGTCCTTTCTAAGCATCTGAATCAGAATAGATTTAAATTATGTATCTTTCCCTATAATTCTCTATCATGTTTTATTCTCTGGTCCAATAAAGACTAGTTATTTTTTGGGCACCTTTTCATTAGCAAGATTTTGGCTAGATGTTTGAAAATATGGCATCACCTTGTGGGTTAGTCAAGAAGTGGTCTTTGGATAAGGACTGAACTTCTCCTATTGTTCAGATGCTCTGGAAACATTGGGATCTGGGAGTGTGGTGCTAAACATCCTGAAGGCAATGAGCTGGAGCAGGAACTTGAGAACCGAAGAGAATCTGGTCACAGAGACTCTTCTCCCAATGGTCCACGTTATGAGTTTTTATGTCTGAGTTCATAGAGAAGATAATACCTTCCTTAAGATACCTACACCTCAGAGATTGTGCATGGTTTAAAATCAACTCTGCTCATTGACAAAGTGTCTTAAACCATCTGCTGGTGCAGATGTTATTTTTAGCTATTTCTAATATGACAAGCAGAAAGGAAAGGACATTTAGGGGGAAACAAATGGTGGTGGGACATTTATGTTCAAGTCTCTTATTCCTGGTTCCTTCTTTCCTCTCTTCCTTTCCTCATGTTCCTCTTGTCCTCTCTCCTTGCCTTCACTCTGCTTCTTTTCTTCTTCCCCTCTACATTCTGTTTTCTTCTATGCCAGATGTGAAGTCAAGAGTCTGCCAGCTTCTAGAAGACCACAGAATCTTCACTGGAGAAGAAAGTCAGTTGGACACTTACACACGCTAAAGGGAAGTGTGGGAGGAGCCATCTTTCCTAGGGAAGAGAGGGAAAGGTACCAAACACTACTCCCCAAGGACAGCCATGTTTTCTTCATCTGCCCCACTGCCTAGCAGGCATTTGTGACTCTGTGTGGTTTTTTTTTTTTTTTTTTTTTTTGCATTTTGATAATGGGAAGACATACAGAAGGCAGAGACACACACAGACAGAGAGGGACAGGTGTGTGTGTGTGAGGGATATATATACATACATATATATATATATATATATATATAGAGAGAGAGAGAGAGAGAGAGAGAGAGAGAGAGAGAGAGAGAGAGAGAGAAAGAGAGGGAGAAAGAGCCAGCTCAGTCAATGGATTCCACAAAACTGATGGGGATTTCCTACAGAGTTGCAAAAGCCACTGGTGCTCCAACACTGTCTCCCTACCTACTGGCCCTCTAGTCCAAACTCCCCAGGTGTAACAACCTTGTTACAGAAAAGGTTATAATAACCTCACATCCAACTATATAAGTCATGATAAGAGCATTAGATTTAATGTGTCCTGACCCATTCATTGACAGGGTCTTTGGACACGGGTCACAGTGCTAAAGGATGTCATCTGCCACCCTCCCTGCCACTCCACTTCCCTGTGAGCTCACTCTCCAGCAGGGGTAGTGGCTCACACAGCCCTCCTTATCTGAACATCCAGTTTTCCTACAAGCTTGCAATACAATTTTCAAAATATATTTTCTGTTTATATCTCATGTATAAACAGGGCCTCTGGTTGTTAACTGAGTCTTACAAAGAATATTTTTAGCAAAAAATTATTTTAAAATGTGCTATTGGTACACACTCATCACACATCTCTGCACCATCTGCTTCAAACACTGGCAACCACAGAATCTTGAATGAAGGCAGGTTCTGAGCATGGTAACACTCCTAAAATTAGCAGGAAGGAAGATGCACAGCAGCCATAAAGAATTTTCTCTTCATGTGACAATGCAAATTTTTCAAAACTGCCCATTTTCTTTCTGATGCAAAACAAGCATCTTGTTTCTTTATTATCCATACTCCATTGTAAATCATTTATCTGTTCTTCAAAGATGCAGAAGGGTTGAAATGCTTTGTTTTGGAGAAGGAGACTTATTCATATTATCCTATTGTGTGTGGAAGAGGTTGGGATCTTATTTCCAGTACCAACAGTAAGAACATACAGCTTTAATATCTCAAGGATCATTTTACCAACTCTAATCTCCAAAGTCTTTATTATTTTCAAAGGCTTTTTTTCCCCAAGAATAATGTCATTCCAATTATAGCCTTGGAGAGAAGGAAATGATCTTGAAGATTATGATATTGAGTCTCATAAAGCCTGAATAATTGTTCAAGGTCACATCATTAGTGTCTGAAACCAATGTGTCTCGGTGCACAGATGGTTTGGTCCACACCACACCAGCACTTCTAAAGGTCTCTTAAATACCTTAAGTGTAATTCTTGGAAGTCTTAAGCACCTAAATGCTCCATCTGTATCATATCATTCCTATTAAAGATAGAAGATTATCTCAGAGGTCACTGGGTCCAGATCTTTGCACGCCACCTAGTCTCAGAGGATGTGTTGACTGATCTGACTTAAGTTCCTCATACTTGTTAGCATTTGGATGAGCCATTAATAAGTGTATACAGAAGATATATAAATGAAAATAGAACCAAGGCAAAAAAAATAATCTTGCATGTCTGTATCATTGTCACTAAGACAATTGTCCATCAACAGTATGTGAGCCTGCTGATCATCCATTTCCGGGATGGGAGGACCTGTATTTTCAGTACCTTTTCCTTCACTTGATGATTTTATGTAACTAGACTCACGTTTTTCTTAATCCAGGATTGATTCTGGAAGGTCTCAATCCCGGGCTTGCAGGTTAATTTTTAGCAATATATTTAAGTTCTCTAAATGAGTTAGCAGTTCTTTGGAGAAAAGGTTACAGTCTCCATGAGCAAATAAATAATGAGTGGGACTTGAAGCTTGCAGGGATTTTCTCACCTAATGAAATTGTTTTCTATTCTGTGATGTTTATACTATGCCATCTAGAAAACCCCAGATGACAATCTTAAGAGAAAACATAATTAATAATAGGGCACAAGTTGACCCCAGTTCAAGTTCAGCTGGGATTGTGTTATTTCAAATAAATTGAAACAACTCCTCAAACCCTTACATAAAAATGCTTCAGTTACCTTCCCCTTCTGCATTTACAACTATAATGTCTAAACACAGACTCATACTGAGTTAACAGTCAATGATTTTTTTTGTGAAGTTTTCTGCTGTTAACATATTTTTAAATATATGTGTTTATTCTTTTAGCATACATTGTAGACAGTGCATCATATCCTGTTCTAGTCTGAGAAACCAAGTAATAAAGAAACCCTGGCCTTTCTAGCACTCATGTGTTATTAAAATAAATTAATACTTAAACTCATCATCTCCGTGTAATTTGGCAAATACTATAACTAAATATCCACATGTATTTAAATGGAAAACTGAGAGGATTAGAAATCTGGGACTCAGTGAAGTCTTCTTAATAAAAGAAGGCCATCAAAATGAAGACTCAGCAAATAAAGAAGTTTATTTCACTGAGCTGTGGCAAGATGGTGGCCCTAGAACTATATTTCAGGCCAAGGCCGTTCAAGGTGTGGAGATAAGTTAGTGCAGAATGAAAACAGGCGAGAGAGGAAGCTGAAGCGAAAGGTACTATCAGCCCTTGAGAAGCCAGCTATGACAAGCTAACCTGTGTGTGTTCACGAATGTGTGTGACATGGTCTGATGTGTGGAAGTGTGGGTATGTCTTTAATTTGTACAGGTGAGTGCAAAACCAAACTTCTATTTAGAAACACAAATATTGACTTCTTTACAGACTATCTGTGAAGTTACAGTACTGGAAGCAAAAAGGCCAGTTTGGAAACTATTTTAAGAACCTAGGAGACAACTGGAAAGAGATGGATCAGTTAACTTGACCTTCAGTCTTCTTAGTTCTTAGTTTTTTCCTGTGTTCATGAATGTTCTGTGAGGGTAATGGATCACAGGGTCAGAAGGAGGTAGGAAAAGAAGATTGCGGGAAGAGGTTTAGGTTTGTGACCTTGAATTATCTACTAACAATTTTCAGTCATTATGTTACTCAGCTTTTTGTTGCTGTGACTAAAAGAACAGGCAATAATAATTTAGGAAGGAAAAGTTTTTATTTTGGCTAACGGTTTCAGAGGTACAGTCCATGGTTGGCTGGTTCCATTGCTCTTAGCCAAAGATGAAGTGGATTACCAGGGCAGAAGGGCATGGTGTCACTCATGGTGGCCAGGATGCTGAGAGAGAGAAAGGGAAGGGTCTGTAGGGATGATGAGCCCTTCTGTGGTATACTCCCTGAAACCCACTCCCTCCAGTCGTGTCCCTCTTGTATACAGTTACCGCCAAGTGAGTTCATTCAAATTAGATGGGCTAAGTAGGTTACAGCTCTCATAATCTAATCATTTTACCTCTGAACATGTCTGCATTCACACAAGGGCTTTTGGAGGACAAATGATATCCAAACCATAACATTAGTCTTATGTGAAAGGTTAATAACTAACCCATGAGTTTCTGCGAACATTGAATTAGGTAAAGTGATGCATTTTAAGATTTGCTGTGTGCCAGGAAACGTGGACCTTCTCCTGGCCCAGACTCTAGCCAGACTCCTCTGAGCCTCCTTCTCAACTTGGCCTTAACCTTGGTCTATCAAAGTTACAAATTTTCAGCACAAATGGTGGTGTCCACCACCCTCCCACCATATTAAAAGACTGAAGCAAACACAGAATACCTAATAGCTCAAGGCTGCATTTTCGAATGATCCTAATTCCTATTAAGGAGGAATATGGGAAAGTCCAAGATTGCTGAAATCATGCACTGTTTCCAGCCCACCACCTCACCTTAGACCCCTGACTATTCTTTTTAAGATAATTTACAAAGAAGGATTTATGATTGTGAATCCTTTCTCTCTCCTTGAGAGGCATCTCTATTTCAGGAGGAGGTCCTTAGAACTGAAAGCCTTTGAAATGTAATCATCAGCAAGGGTAGAGCCTCTGTCTCCCAGCTCTATGGAAGGATAGGATCCTAACTTCCATAGTAGACAGCTAGTAGATGCAGCTGGTCTGATCTTATTTTAAATAGCCAACCTTTGCAAGTGTTCCACTTCCCTGACACTACTAAATCCCCATTTCCTTCACTGAATGGTTCCTCATTCTCCACTTAAAATGCCCAGCAAATCAAACGTTTCTTGAATTCCTGTTGGACCATCTTCGTTAATGGAACAGCATGTCAGTGAATAAAATCTGCCAAGCTTTGTTTATCTTTGACACAGGCAAGAAGCAAGGTTTCCATGCCTTTTCACCTCCTAACCATACCCTGAAAAATAGGTTCTCAGGTAACTAAAGAATGTGGAGAATTGTTTTAAGCACTGAAGAACTAAACTATTTTAAGGCTCAATTCACTTTGTTTTGGCAACTGGAAGATTTTGCTTCTGTGAATTCCTAGTTCAAGGCAGTGGTTTTTCGGGTGCACAAAAAGCCAACCAATATAGATATGCGCCTATGTGACTAATAATCTAGATTCCGTGACAGAAAGCCTCAGGTTTGTGCAGATAAGCTCTTGGGAACTGAGGCTCAATTTAACCCTTTGATACATAATTCAAATTCTTTCATTTCTAACCTAATCTTTTGTCTGTAAAATGAATTGCTATCAAATACATCTTTAGACTTCACACCAGGAAGAGGGTAATTAAAGTACAGTCCTTTCTTCTTCTAATTGCTACTGTCTCCATCTGCAGGTGCTTACCTTCTCCTGCTAATGTTAATCAAATAGAGATTGGTGCCCATCATCAGGCAATTAGGGGCTGGGTGAGTGACATTTAGGTTTGGGTTGATCTCCTGCTCAACATTTCTTATAGCTCAACTCACTGTGTTGACCATGCGATAGAAAACATTTCAGTTTCACCCCATTATTTTGCTTATTCCTCTACAGTTTTGTGACTTAAACGTGCCTCTAAAATCACCTTTAAATTTTGCAAGCTGAAATTTTCATTGTGTCTGCATTCTTCTCTGCTCCCTGATTATATCTGTAATTTATGTGAATAATTATTGGATGTGTCAGTCAATTTTTGGCTGCTATAACAAACTACCCGAAGCTGGGTATTTATGAAGAAAAGAGATTTGTTTCACTCACAGCTTGTAGGCTTAATGTTCAAGATTGGGCACTACCATTTGTGCAGACTGAAGTCCCAGCATGGTGGAGAAGCAGAAGGAGAGAGAAACGCATGTAGATAGGATGGCCTTTCTGGAAAGGACTAACCAGGGTCCATGAGAGCTACAGTAATCCCATCTGAGGAGTCCCCCAGTCACTCAGCCACCTCCAGCTCCACCCCTCTATGGCTCCACCACATCCCAACACTGCAACACTGAAGACAAGCTTCCAGCCCACAGATCCTTTGGGGAACACATGAGCCATATCCAAGTCACACCACTCAGTTTTCATGAATTTAAAATGTCCATGGGTTGGGATTTGGCCTATTTCTGTATCCCCTTCTTTCAGCTCCTGCTGCCACGGTTTGCTGCCTAAGTCAGTCACTTCGGCACCGCTTAGATCAATGCCAAATCCACGGTGTCCTCAGAAGGCTGTCTAGTCAATCATTTTCTAGCAGGGCTAATCCCAGTGACCCCATCATTGATGACGACGAGTCTGAGTCACAATAGCCATGAAGCCAGTGGGGTGTGGGAGGAGCACCAGCTCTACTCATGGACCCTCTGGAGTGCAGTACGTGCTCTGCAGCCAACCAGTGTGGGAGCTTGGCTGAGTTTCCTGTCATCCAGGCTCCCACTCCCACATCCATCAGTGAGGATGACAAGCCCTGCAGAGCCCAACCAGGTAGTGCTTGGCTGAGTTGGTATCTTGAACACAGTGAAAATCCCATTCTCAGCCTTGGGCTGCACTTTTGAGGATCTCTAAGTTTAGCACACGCATGGCACAAGATAGCCACTTTAATTAAAGTCCATTATTAGCAGTGGTGACTTTAACATTATGTTGGCATTTTAGTGCTCCAAGCGAGATGTTAATGAGCATTTGTGAATTTTGGTGAAGGATGATTTTCAGCATTCAACAAATACACATTATGAATTGAATTTTAAAGCTGTGCAGCCAGTGAATTTCATCACCCTGCCTTGCTCATGAGAATACCATAACCAAGATGTCACATATCGTGCAATGGTGGCTGCAGCTAGACATCAAGCCCACACAGTTCAAGTATACTTAGTTGAGAAAACTCAGTTGCTTTCTTGCCCTTTTTTGCTATGGTCTGCTTTTCCCCTGGGAAGTATTTTGAATATCTTATGTGTGGATATTTTAGTATTGTAAAGATAATTTGAATCTCCAGTTTAAATCCCAGTGCACCCTCCTCTGACCCCAAAATAAAAGAAACCAGATGACTTCATTTTTTAGGGGAATCCACTTTTCCAAAGTCAGGACCTGGGGAGGTTCTTCCTTCTCTCTAGCTGGGAAAAGGTTTTTCCTTGCCTGGTATTGCTGGGACCTCTGAGGTCTTCAACTCACCTACCTGCCCCCAGATATAACTGAATACCATTATCGATTTTTTAAGTAAATCATTATAGTTATAATTATTATAGCAAACAAAAAATGAAAATTTCATTACAGTATGTTTCAGATTTTTTTTTCAACACTCAGAGCAAGAAAAAAACTGGAAATAATTAGTATAGTCATGAATGCTACATAATTACAAGTGCTTATGAAAAAGTCTGAATGAACTATTGGCAGGTATTATTAATTAATTAAAAAATATATTGCTTTTATTTTCCTTATTCCTGCTTGCATTCTCAATTATCCTGACTGCATGGTCAGTGATAATTCTTGCAGAACTATCCTGCAGCTGCTTGATAGGGGTCCTAATAACCTTTTTCATTTCTCACCCCTTCTTCCATCTGTGCAGTCCCAGGAAGCCCACCTACCTGGATGTCTGCAGTTGAACCTACCTGAGCTAAGAGACCCACTTACCATCTTTGGAAAAGTGGAACTCATGATTTAGCTCACAATCTACCACATGTCTTGGACTACAATAGTATACTGTCTTCTAACTTGACCTCTTTTCCTATTTTTCCCTGGCCTACTCCCATTTTTTTTTATTTCCTCACCTTCCTTCCCAACCTCTTTGCCTTCACTGTTCTTCTCAGTTACCCCAGGCCATCTTCTCTAGCTCTGGATAGTTTCTGTTTCTAAGTTCAGGAAATTGCATATCATATAAAGGTATCAAACAAAAATTTTAACAAGACTATGAACTAACATCACTGGGGAGATTTTTTGCAAAGAAGAAATTAGCTAATGCCATCTGCTTATACCCTTATGGCTATTACCCTGACTCCCCAAGAAACCACACCACGGCACCTGCCATCTTCCTACGTTACAATTTTGTTGAAGTTTTAATCTTAGGGACCTAGGAACTAGAAAGTGAATCCCCAAATCTTTTTTTGCTGTTTCTCCCAGTAGAGTCATGGGCCAAGAGGAAACCTGATGGCCTGCCAGATGTCTTTCCATTCTGGAGGTGAAAATGTACATTGAAACATTCCCCTGGCCTCACTATAATTTCTCCTGGTAGAATGTCATTATCTTTTTCTTTCTAAGACTTTGCCTACTACCTGCCACTGAGATAGCCACCCTTCATTAATTCGCTAGTGACTCTCCACGCCAGCCCAACAGTGGGCTGCTGTTAAAACAGAACGTTTCTGTATTGTGCATAAAAAGGAAATATTAACTCAGTCCATAAGATAAATCAGGTGCTGATTTATTTTCATCCTGTTAACCCTTTCCCAGAAAAGGAACCCCCAAATGACAGCTGACTGCCCCAGACGATTTTACAATATCTTTCGCAGCAAAAATCTTTGGTCTGAGTATTTTCCAAGAGGAATTTAAGTTTAATGTCATCACAGGAGAATTAATCTCTTATTTCTATATTGCTTTCATTTTTTTAAAGGTCAGTGGTTTTCTCTATGAATACCTTAGAAAAATTATCCACGTTTCATGAACAAAATGAGAAAAGGAACTTATACTAAATCTTAATTTAGTAACAGTTTCAATTGAGTTTTCAGTGAGTGATTTTATGAGATTTTACTCATTAACTGCAAGTGGAAGAAGGTGGGAATCACAGGTATGGATCTATATAGTATCTAATATGAAGATAAAAACAAATTATGCATTTCAAACACTTAATATTATGGAAAAATAACATTACTTCAAAGGGCACATTTGTTTGTTTTATAAAAAGAAAAGTGTATGAAATCTTCAGTCATATTATGGTAAAGTTTTGCATCTGGTATGTAGGTTTAGGTGGCATTTGGCTTACCTACATCTCACTTATTTTTTATATTTTTAGTCACTTCATCATTTGGTGTTATAGAGGATACATGAAATTCACAAAAGAATAACCGATTTCAAATTTTATTTTATGGCTTTACTTTTTAAGAGAATATTTTAGTTATTTCACCTGCATATCATATTTATTGAAACAATAAAGTAATACAAGCAAGAAAATATTCTTAAAAATGAGAAACTAAATTTAAAAGGTAAATGTACACTAAGGATAATGATGTACACATTACCCTGACCCAAGTACTTTAAAATGATTAGGATTTACAGTAACAAAGGCTTACACTGCAATGCATTTAACATGATGTAGCATGTAAATACTATTTCAACAGAAAATGAAGGTAATTACCATTTATTTTAAATAAGATAAATATATTCGCCATATAATGTTCCCCAGCCTTGACTATAACAAGATCCATGAACTAAATTATCAAAATACAAACATTGACCTCTCAAGAGCATAGGAGCAATTCAATACTACAGGCAATTGTGTTTTTAAGATTGCATTGCACAGTTCCTAAGGGCACCACAGTTCACTAAATCCAAACTTCAAAACTCTCATTTCAATTATGCCAAACATAATAGTAGACAGTAAGTTGTGGATATTCCATTTGCAGCAAAATATAAATATACAAGCATGATGATGTACTATAAACATGATGTAGAACAAATTAGGTACATTATATAGGCAGCAAAGATTTTAACTTCTAATTTGGAGCATGATTTAAAGAAGCGTTTATATATGGTAATCCAAAGAAGAAGAATAAAAAGTGGTTTTACGAAAAGGAATAGAAGTGATCTCCTTAACAAAGGTCTAACGTGACTCTCCTCCTCTTTGGCTTGGTGATCAACATCCATATCTCTTTTTTTAATTATTTATATATGACAGGAGATTGCATTTATGTACGTTGATATATATCATACATAGACGGGGTATAATTTCTCATTTTTCTAATTGTACATGGTGTAGAATCACATTGGTCGTGCAATTATATACATAACACCCATGCCTGCCTCATGTCAGGAAGGAGCTGCTCTGTGACCAGGCCAGTGTTAGGCATTCTCATTTAATTTCCCATCTCAGTGAGCACAATTTTCAAGAAAAGGAAGTTAAGACTTTGGGAAGGATTTCCAACTTTTTATTACCAACAAATCCCTTTATTATTATTTCCTCCCTCTCTGCTTCTTCAACATATACCACACTTTGTAAGGCTTTCTACTCAACCAACATCCTTGAAAAATAATAGCAGGCTATTATGAAATTAGTCTGGCCTGTAGAATATGTTAGAGTTGAACTTAAACTCTAATTTGACCTTGAGAAGATTTAGAGACTTTAAGCAAGTTAATTAACCCAGAGGATCCTCAGCTCCATCCACTGCTATTTTCCAAGTTTGCTATGAAAAATATGTATAAGAGGGATAATGGTGGTCTTAGGATTTGATACAGGGTGGATGTGATTGTTAGCCGCAGAATTTTATTATTTGGTTTTCTTCTTTTAAATTCATATTCTTATACAAAACTGAAAGTCTAGTAAGTCTATTTCTAGTGTTAAAAAGTAATACTTTTATTACAGAATCAGCAAATAAATTACACACATTATTTACTTCTTTGTGCCTTGCCTTTGAACACTTTCCTATTTCACCAATTCACAAAGCATTTCTGCAAATGTCTCAGATTCAATTGCTTGTTAGTGGGATTTCACAATGCCTGTCACTCTATAATGTTTACTCCCTGGACAACTCCAGTGTAAGTGTTGAGGAAGCTCACGGTTCCTTCCTTGCTAACTTCACATCACTTTGTGGAATCCTAGTAGGGGACTGATGACAATTTCCAGCTGGAGTCTGAGGAACCTTTAGATGTGTTATTTACAATCTCTCGCCCTGGTTCCTAAACTCTGTATAGTCCACAGAACGGAAGTGTTAGAAGAATTCTGAATCCCTCCACTCTTAGTATATTTGCTTTCCAGTAAAATAAAGGGAAAAAGTGATTATTTTCCAGATGAACACTAAGAGACTCAAAAGGGGGGGGGGGGGGAGAGAGAAAGACTCATTTTAAGAGAGCATGTGTTAAATAATGCTTCCAGTTCCCAAAAGACCTTGGCATTTGTTTTATAAGCATGCCTGCTTCACTCATAGGTATTAGAAATGCAAAGATAATACCTATAAAATGTCTCAAAATTTGTTGAATTCTGCATAAATTCTATGAAATTATCTTGTTATGATAATAAAATTGTACCATTGGCCATTGTGATTAATATTCTTGCCTACATAGTATTGAAGTATTTGTGATTTTATACCATTACCTGTTATAACATTTTAGATAAATAGTAACTATTTTTAATTCTAATTATTATGTATTTTAAATTCTAATTATTATGTATAATACTTATTGTAAACACGAGATTTTATTTAATGCATTCAAAAACACATACTTAAGTAAAATTCAATAAAACATGTAAGAATTGTATTCTGAAAACCATAAAACATTAATGTAGAAAATCAAAGATGACTTAAATAAATGAAGAAACATATGATGTTCATGGACTGGGAGATTCACACAATAAAGACATCAATCATCTCTAGATTGGTCTCTCTCTCTCTCTCTCTCTCTCTCTCTCTCTCTCTATATATATATATATATATATATAATGCAAAATGATCATGACATTTCTTTAGATATGACTGGTTGATTCTAAAATGTGTACATGCCATAGGCTAAAATATGGTCCCCAGGATATATGCACATTCTAATCCCTGAAGATTATGAATTTTATTTTATCTTATCTTATATAGAAAAAGATGGGAGTGGTCTTGTAGATTTAAATAAATTAAGGATCTTGAGATGAAGAGTATGTCCTGTATTTCTCAGGTGGTCCCTTGATGCATCACAAGTGTCCTCAGTTTTGACACAGATTCACAGAGGATGAGGTGATGAGAGAGATGTGAGAGTGATCTGGCCTTTCAGGAGGGAGGGATGCAGTCATAAGCCAAAAAAAAAAATGCCTGCAGCTCCTAGCAATAGGAAGAGGAAAGGTCTAGACCCTCCCCTGGAGCCCTCTCTGGAGGGAGTGAACCACACCCGCATCTTGGTTTTGACCAGTGATATTCTTCCAGACTCCTAGTCTCTACTACTGGGAAGGTAAACTTCTGTTGTTGTAAGACCTAAAATTTGAGGTACATTGTAAAGAAATCCCCAGAAAATAATAGAATAAGAAAAAAATAAATGAAAAAAGATAGCATAATTTGAATAAAAAGAAAGAAAAAAGTATGTGTAATAACTTTTCTTCCTCAAAGATATATTAAAATAAGAAAAGCAATATATTGTGAAAAATATTTTTAAAATTGATATATAGCCAAGCACTTGTATTTAGAATTCATGAATAATTTTCACAACTGAGTAATGAGAAGATATTCCTGTCAGAATGGGAAAAATATATAAATTGTTTAACAAAGAATAACATTGACTTTGTGTAAGCACAGAAATAGATGTTGTAAATCATTGTCAGGAAAAGACAAACTTAAATGTGAAGATATGCTGGGTCACAAGTATAAAATATCTAGAATACTGACAATATTAAATGCTGACAAAGACACAGAGCAACTGGCACTTTCTTACCTTGGTATGTAGATACCAAGCTAGATGAACACTTTTGAAAGCTATTTCATGGTTTCTAATGCATATAGTTCCATTTATTTAAAAAAATCAAAGTATATGTCCATAAAAGACTTCTACCTGAATATTGTCAGCGGGTTTATATCTAGTCATGCAAGTATACACACATAAAAAATGGAAAAAAAAAGAATGACGACTAATATGGAAACGACTCTCCTGTTGATGGTAGTTTGAATTAAGCAATAATGCATTGCTTGCATGTTTCCTCACAGTGGAAAGAGACAAATTCCTGACACATATACAACATAGATTTTCAACACCTGTACACTAAGTAAAAGAAGCTATAAGCAAAGGCAATGAACTGATAAGCTCTATGGTTCACCATAGGTGAAATTCTGGAAAAGGGATGACTATTGGGCATACATCAGTTTAGCTATGCCCTGGAGTTGAGGGTCAAGGTGTAGCTTACTCTGTGGTAATCCTGGAAAGTTTTGAGGTGGTGATGAAAATGCCCCCTTTTTTTTTTCTTTATTGTGTTGGTGTTTTCTTGACTTAATACATTTGTCACAATTCATAGAACTACACCTTCTTTTGTATGTAAATCTTATAAACTTGAGAAAAATACCTTGAAGTTCAAACACATATTTCCATAATGTTGCAAATATTGGGTTTTAAAGGATGTGTATATATGTTTGTACATGTGTGTGTTTAATGGGTATCTGACTGACAGTAATTCATTCTCTATTTACAAACATAAACAAGGTAGAGAAAGAGTGCTCATTTTAGGCAATATGCTAATCTGATATTTGGCAGCAGTACTACATAAAACTGGCATGCTCTTGCCTGGGCATTTCACATTGTGAATATTTAATACCTTTGCTGTTAGATTCTCTTAGTGTATAATTTATTTCATTGCATACCCTGAATTTTTCCTTTGAGAAAATTAACCCTCCAAAAATTCTATCTTGCCTCCCGTTATAGTTACAAAACCAATAGGATTTACTAATGTCTGGTAATTTAGGCAATGTCACAGAGCTTGAATTGTGTTTTACACAGAATCAAACAAAAGTATTTGCTATCCTGTGATACCATGTTAGTACTCCCCCATTAATAGTTTATTATTTGATGATGAAGTTAGAGGTCAGATTTAGGATGACTGAGACTTTAAGAAATTTAATTTCTCAAGGTTATATTAATTCTTGTAAGCCTTGATTCCAGATTATAAAAAATTTGTTGTGGTGTTGTTTTTCACTATATAATAATGCTGTCTAGTGTAGAATAATTATAAATTATACTAACTCTCAAAGATACTATCAATATACCATTCTCCGAAATTTCATTTACTAATGTGTTGGAATCTATTCTTTCATATTTTTATATATGACTGTGTTTACAATTTTTAGAAAATAAGAACTTATTCAAAACTGGTTTTTTTTTTTACAATTTTTATTGAAAATTATCTTGTCTGTATTCCCATATGAGTATATATAGATATTTGATAGTTAATATTGCTAAAATATTGTGATGGTATATTATTGTATGAATGTTCATAAATAAATATATAATTTAATAAATATTTTCAGATGATACACGACTTTTTCCTTAAGATCAGGAACAAGTCAATGAATAATTAGAATTTAAAATATTTTTAAAAATTTGTAATAGGACAAAATGAAATTAAAAATTTTTAATCTATCTATGGAAAACTGATAGAAATACTCAAAGAGCTAACTAAATGGAAAATGCTTTGGTTTTAATCCATATGACTACTCCAAACCTGTATTGCTTTTTTTTTTTTTTTTTTAATTTATTTTTTTGGTCAAGGTCAACTAAAATCTTCATTCTAGAGAATTTAGTGGACTGTTCTGCCTGCATGGCATTGGGTTTGATACCTGTCTGAGTTGACAATGTCTGCCTTGAACACCACATCTCTATTTCAATTTCAAACTTAGGAATAATTTTATTTTGTTACACCCAATACATCCTATACATACTGAATATAGTTGAGCCTGAACTTTGTTCTTTCCCTAGATGATGTCTGTTCCTATAACTTTAATTATCATTCTAGACACCCTCATACATAGCCCACAAATTCAGATTTCAGCCCTAAAGTGCAGAACATCTTTATTTAGTTGATCTATTTGAAAGTCTCACCTGTATTTCAAGTTTCACTTTGAAAAATCTTACATTTTTCTCTGCTTTAACCCTCAGTCTTATTATTCCCAAGATTTTGTCTTGGATTCTGCTTTCATTTACCTTTCACATTCAAGTTATATTCAAGTGTCCAGAATTTAGCCACAGAAATCTCACATCGGTTCACTCCTCAATCTGCGTTCTCACCAAGCTACCTCAAACCACTTCATTTCCTGTGAACCACTGCTCTAACCTCTTATTTGTTCTCTTTAATTATCTAAAGAGAAGTCAAAATTATCTCTTTTATCACAAATCAGATTATGTTAATCTCCTGTGTAAACCCCTTCATTGACCTCCTGTTCATTCAAATAAAACCCAAATTTGCAAGAATCTACACTGATTAATTTTGTATCACCATGTTTCCTTTTTATTTTCTTGCTCCCTCATTATTTCATTTATGTTTCCCTCCAAAATATTCACTACGTGCTAGAACCACTTACTGTGTCTAGAATGCATCAGTAAAACCAACAGATGATAATCCTTCTCTATACGGAGCTCTTATAATAGATAAATGATAGGAACACTGGTAACAACAAAACACAGTATGTAGGTGACATGTCCTTGCTTTCCCTGAGAGTGTCAACCACCCCCCAAGATCAAACAATACTAATTGTTAATGGAAAAATTAAAGTTGTTCCATCACATTAAAAACTGTGTAAATCCTAAATATATAGAGAAATAAAAATAGAAAAAATATATTTACCTATTCTTTTTAAAAATATTAGAAACTTTTGAATAATATTTTATGTAAAAAAAAAAAAAAGTATCAAAGTAGTTTGAATGGGTTATTTTGTTCATTTTGTGCAGTTTACCAAACAGAGCAACCATGTGATTTATGCCTAGGAAATTCTCACACTCCTTCTTAATTTGGATCCATTTCCATGATGTTATCCTGGTGTGTGTTATAAGTATTTCTAGAATTCCTTTAATGTTCAGGAGTTTTTGTCTGAGCATCACGTCCTCTGGGACATCTTTATCTTTCTTTCATATCTACTGTTCTCATGCATGTCAGCAAGCTTGCCTTCACTGAATTCCTCTGGCTGCATAGAGTCCTTCAACAATTTGGTGTCATTATTTCCTTGTTCAGTCACCCCTTTTAATATTGTTTTATTTTATTCAGTGTCATTGATTATAATGAACATCCTTCATTTGTATAGTGATTAATGCACTGAAGAAGTGGCCATTGAGTTTCTACTTCATGTGATTATTCCTAGTAAGTATACAATAATTAGACTGACATTTGAACCATGTTTGGGGCCTGGTGCGATCTAACTAAATTGTAGTAACCAAAATCCATCATATCAGAACCATGCAAAGCAGAGACTACCTGTTTATGATGTCATGTGCCTGTGAGTGCTAGGGAGAAAGCAGAGCATGGTGAGAAGAATGGGAGTAGGAAACACTATTTTGTTAGGTCAAGGAATTCCTTTGCTAGATGGTGACATTTGTGTGATGGGCCCTCATCCTGGAAAAAAAGCATGCAATGAATCCAGTCTTCCTCTTTCCCCTCTTTCCCCTCTTCTCCCTTAGCTTTCTCAAATTTTTCCTGCAGACAAGTTTTCAGGCTTGTTCTCCCTGAAAGGATTCTACTCCTCTACTGGACTCTGCACCTCTGGTTTTCAGGGCAGCTATGGCTTGAACAGAGACTACAATTGAGGTCTATTTAACCTGAGTCCTAGGAGTTGCCATACACTCTATCACTCTGTGTGCTTCCCTCATCAGTCTACCCAAGTCTATAATTATGCTGTTCATTTGTTTAGTGGTTTATATTTATGTCTCCCTTTAGAATGTAATTTACCAGAGCACAAAGATCTGCTCTGCCTTGTTCATTAGGATATGCCTATTTCCCCTAAAATTTTCCCAAGTTCATGAATAAAGTTACTTTTGGTGACACTGTAGTATTAGGAAGAAGTTACACATAGCTTTATATTTAGCTCTATATATACATAGAGAAAAGGATCTACAAAGGATCTGTTATTTAGGAAATGCTGAGTACTAGTTGATTGATTAAATATAATTTTCACCTTCCCTGAAAGTTCCCTTTTCTGAAATGCATATCCAAAATTAATTATTTAAAGTATTTATTAAATGCTAATAATTTGTTTGAAGTTATTTTAAAAATGAAAATTTCTCATCGGTCATTTTCATACTGTTTAATATTACTCATTTTGCATAATTTGATTTGCCCTGTAATTATTGGTATGGGTCTTTATTTTCTTATCATTCGGGGTCTTCTGTTACAACCTATTTTTATATAAACATTTTATTTAACATTTTTTTCTTTACTCTCAACATTTCAAAGTTATCCCTTCCTCTAGCTTCCTAAAAAAAAAAAATTAAATGGTTTTCTAAAGTCATCATTTATTTGCACTCCTTATACTGGAGTGCAAAGTTCTACCAACAAATATACTACTTCCAAGAAATAAAGTGAAATATTTATAAGATGTAATGAGAAAGTAGACTTTATTTGTATGTATTTATATAAATATGTATGTTTGAAAAAAAACATGTGTGTGTGTTTCTCTACTCATGTAAATAATGCTATTAGAGCAGAACTATTGTGTATTTTTACAATTTAAAAAATAATAAATGGGGTAAGGATAATTCATTATAACAAAAAATTCTTCTGAAAATCTGATTAATATTTTATTTTTTATTTTATTATGTGTACATGTGATTATAAGATTATTTTGACATAATTTGATAGAAATTTAAATCAAGGAGAAACTCCTTCCCATTTTATCTAAACACAACTTTTTTTTTTTTTTTTTTTTTTTTTTTTGTGGTACCAGGGATTGAACTCAGGGGCACTCAACCACTGGGTCACATCCCCAGCCCTTTTTTGTATTTTATTTAGAGACAGGGTCTCACTGAGTTGCTAAGTGCCTTGCCATTGCTGAGGCTGGCTTTGAACTCGCGATCCTCCTGCCTCAGCCTCCCAAAGTGCTGGGATTACAGGCATGCGCCACCACTCCGGGCTTAAACACAACTTTTAAAAATGGGTAAACCTTTATCACTGTGTGAGAAAGTGGCTTACCCAAGGCTATGCCATGGATAGTAAAAAATCAATAATAACATGACACTGTTATGGTCTGAGCTTAATCAATATAGATTATAGATTATGAAATATTAATAAATAGGATAAAGGATTATGTGATAAGTTTTATAAAATAAATAATGTTAAGCTACTCTAGTTATAAGTTAGAAGAAGTAAGAGTAAGACTGTATAATCATGTAACTGTAAGACATAGGATTTTCGTTGTAAGAAATAATATACAGAACAGTGTAAGTTGATAATTATAAGCCCATAAGTTAATATAGTTTACAGATAAGTGTAGGTTAATGGAACAATAGTTAAGTGCAAAGTATAGCTATAGGCAAGTATAAGTAAATATAGCCATAGTGACTGCATTTTTATGACTCTTGTGTTTTAAAAGCTCTTTCTAAGATGTTAAAAAAATTGTCTTTCTGTACTTCCTACTCCCACAGATGTCCTCGAACCTAGGATGTAGACCCACAAATGTGCTGGAACCCAGAATGTCCTTGTCTGTTTTGCTCTACTAACTGCTTTCTCAGCCCCTGTATCCTGCTTGCAACTTACAGATTCCATAGGATGTGGTTTTTCCTTTTAAATATTCTGGCCTATTTGCAGATGGTTGCTGTTCTCCCAGAGGGTCAGTTGGACCCTGTGAGGAACAGTCTCTGGCCAGATAATAAAAACTCTCTAATTTGTTTCAAATTCAGAATGTTTTCTGAGTGGTCGCCCCATAACAACACTACAACTACTTCCACAAACTGAAGAGACACACACTCATGGAAATATGAAAACTGTGAGGCAATGTGTAAGGTTCAACCATTGCTTTAAGAAAGATGTAAACAATGCAAATAGTAACAGAAATAGCACAAAACTCCAGCAGTAAATATCATTTATTAAATGCTTTTGAGATGACAAACAGTATTTTAGCTATTTTATATGGTATAATATGTAATTCATTCAACAAAACTGAGATTTATTGTACTATCATATCCATTTAGGTAGGTGAAAAATTACAGAGTTAAGAAATTACTTCTGATTATATGAAAAGTAATATTTAAGTTCATTAGGGTGATTCCAGGAGGATTAAGATCTTGTAGATAATATTTTATTAAATATTTTTTTCTGTAAAAGTAACGTACATAAATCATCAATTCACACAAAGGCAGCAAAATTACATCACACCACAACTGAAGTGGAAATTTGTCAGCACTGCGAGGCTGTCCTTGGCCCCACCCAAACTTCTTTTTTCTCTCAGAAGGTAACCCTAATCCCTGTGGTCTAACACTGTAGTGTGGTGTGGTTTTGATTTTCAATTTTGAATTGTGTTCCATGCTATTTTTTCCTTGATGACTTTTTTCTTTCTTGGTGACTTTGTCCATGTTGTGTATGTTAGCAGTTTGTTACTTTCCATTGCTGCGTCCTGTTCCACCATGTGCAATGGTCATAGTTTATTCATTCATTTCACTCACTACTAATGGATTGCTGTGTTGGAACCACTGTCATTAATAGTGTTACAAATGTTCTGGTACGTGTCTTTGGAATACATGTACATATATCATGGGAAGCACGTGTCTAGGAGTGGGATTGAAGGATGAATCGTTAAAATGACACATGACGCCAAATAAAGGGGCACAGATTTATATTCTCAATAGTAATACACTAATATACCTCAATGAGACTAACCTGGCAGCTGGATCTGCCTATATTCCAAATTTCTCTCTTACTTGTTCACAGGAGGCAGGGCAGGGGGGAGAATTTTCTGTAGTTTTTCAATTATCTTTCCCAGCCCCTCATACATAGTGAAAGGTTCATGTAGCTCAGCTTCCCTCATGACTGATAAAACCTGAAATTGTTTTTTTATATGCAATGTCAAACTTTATTTTGTATATCTAACTGATACAGCACATTTCCTGAGAAGACAATCCTTTCACGGTTGCTTGTACTGCTACCTTGTTTAAACTATGTAAGTATGTTCCTATACTCACTGTTTTCCCCCAACGTTCTACTTACTTGTATTAGCACCAAAAACTGAATTTTTTTTCCTACTACTAATAAAGCTTGCAATGTAAGTCCTTGAATTTATTCTTCTGTGAAGTTGCTTGGTTCTTCTGGGCTCCATGTATTTTCATATGCATTTAAGAATTCTTTTTTTTTTTTCAATTTCTCATGCATCACATACTTGATCAAGTGTACTTAATCTATATAATGCCTTTACTAAATAATAATCATATGATATCCCACCAGTATTTGGATATGCTTCTGTTTTCACAATTGTGTTCTGTAGTTTGCAGTCCATATATTTTGCACATCTTTTGTTAGGTGAATTATAATTATTTCTTTTTATATTACTTAGGGTGATTTTAATTATGGCCCCAACATTCCTGAAAGTCCTCTCAGTGATACAGGGGCTATGTGTCCTTTCCATTAAATTTGCATGTACTTATGACTCACGTGGAGCAAAACAAATAAAATGTGAAAAAAACACTGAGTAACTTTGCGGCCTAGGTCATAAAGTGATTCAGCATCCACCTTCTTTATTGGCAACTCATTTTTAAAACACAGAATCACCATGTAAGCAAGAGTAAGTCCTGGTCATATGAAGCTGCTGTGTGTGGGCACTCCAGTCCACATGCCCAGCTGAAACCCCAGTAACAAGCCAGTACCATGTGAGCAATGGCATCGACTGCCACAGTGTCTAACTTGGAGGTTTTTTTTTTTTTTTTTTAGGTTTCTCTGAAAACAAGCATAAAAGGGAAATCCTTCAAGGTATGTATAGTTCAAGTTCTTTACCCACTAGGTCCATGAGCACATTACTGATAAGTTTAAGGGCAATCTGTCATGCAGCATTGGTAACCAGAACATCATTATAAACACCATTTCAAAATTTCCCTTTCTTTTTATATTACTTAGGGTGATTTTATTTTGTATATCTAACTGATACAGCACATTTCCTGAGACTATACTATTGTATAAAAGCAAAATTGATTTTTTATTGATTCTGGACCTATACTTCTAGCTAAATTAACTTATTAGCATCATCACATTATTTACACAATTTAGGGATTTTTCTTTGTACACATTTATGTTGTTTGTGAAAAATAAGCTTTTTATTTACCCTCTTCCATATCTATAAATGTTATTTAATTTTGCCTTAATACACTATAGTCATTTTGCCTTCCACTATAGAAATGAATGCAAGTGGCAGCAGTAGGCATTCATATGACAAGAAATTGAATTTTGTAAAAAAAAAAAAAAAAAAAAAAAAATTCTACATTTTTGAGATAGCTGTATGTCTTTCCTCAATTATTGCAATGTAATAAGTTACATTAACTTTAAAAATATCTATTTTACATAATAAATCCAAGTTGTTAATCATCTATTTTTTTAAATATAGCTGGATTCGATTTGGTAATATTTATTTAAAATTTCTATAACTGTGTTCTTGGCAAAGAAGGCCACATTTTTAAACTTTCTCTTCAGTTGGATATTTATATTATATTCATATTTTTATAAGATGCAGGAAAGGCATTCCTTGAATGAGAGCTGTCACGGTAAGTACTATGGTATCTTTATGTATTATCAACTGTTGTGCACTGGAGGGTTTTTCTTCACATCAGAACATTTTAGCCACCACTAAAGTGGTGATTTCTTGTGCATTGACCTTGTCATATTTCTTACTTGGGTAGAAAGTACACCAGAAGAATATGTTGTCTGTCCGTTTTCTGTTGATTGTCTATCTGAAAATCTATTATCTTTGTGCCTATATTTGAAGGCCAAAGTAAAGTGTTTATGTGTAATTGCAGATTCTCAAGCCTGTGCAGCATCACCCATCTCTCACACTGTATGTTTAAAGTGTTTCCTTTCAGCTTTCATCAAGCACAGCTGAACACTCATTTGTTTACAAGGGGAAAAATGGAATAAGGCCAATAGCTAAAACTGAGCATCTGATCTAAAACAGAGACTTTCAATGGTTTCTCTGCAAGGTACCTGTCACTTTGGTTAGTTTGTTTGTTCCAACATAAATGTCAGTATTTAAACATTTGAGTGCTTCATGATTTTTAAATGGTTATGTTCAAAATGATCAGAAGGAAGGGATCCATATATAACACAGTGGTTCATAATGCATGGGAAGTACCATCACACTTTCTCTTGTTCTGATAAACAGTTAATATGGGTCATGTGAAATGAAGAGTTCCATGTACAGTGAGTTTTGTGGATACAAGAAAGAAGAACAAGGCTTTAAAATTCAGATTCAGAAAGTAAGTATATTCCTAAAATTCTGGACCTAGGAATATGCTATTCCAAATATTTATGCAACAAGAAAACTTTAAATATGCAAAATTTCCTAAATAATATACCATAGAAAAAATTGAAAACAAAATGTATAAGGGAAACAGTAGTAAAATAAATTTTCAAGATAAATGTTTTAAGTAAAAGTGGTCATGAGTATTGAATGGAAATGAATGTTTTATATTTGCTCAAATATAGGAGTAATTTAGGATAAAAATATAAAACTTGTCTAATATGGTCCTATATTTGTAAACACATCTGTCTGTTTATCTATATATTTAGAGAGAAACTTTAAAATTGATATCAACAGACTGATAGAATTGTTTATGCCAAGGTTTAATGTTTAGGGAAATTTTTATTTTGCCTTTAATTCTTAACTTTTAAAACTGCCTATTTTTTAAAGACATGAATATATATATATAAATTTAAAAAATAAAGTAGTTATCACATCATTAGTCAAAGTTTTAAAATCCTCTCTGTTCAAGTTATGTCTTCTTGGTGAATTCTTCCCTTCTTCTAACCACAAACCTGAGCTCTCTGTCTCTTTCCCAAAGCTCCTTAGGTGCATTTATTACCCACCATGGCAATAGTTTGTACTTGATTTCTGTATGCTATCCCCCCTATTCATGATGAGATCCTTAATAAATAAATGAGATGACATTTTGGTCATCTCACTGAAGCTTTAGGGATTTTCACAGTGTTCCATATTTTAATATTTGTAGATGATGTCCACTTAACAGGTGGAGAATATCAGTCTTTGACTAGGGAATAGACTATAATCACCTCCCTCAGTGCCCAGGCCCTACCCAGGCTGATTAAACTCATTGCGGAAAGAAAGCATCAGCATTCTCAAAGTGAGTCCAATGTGAAGTCAAGGTTGAGAACTGCAGAGGAAGACAGAATCTCTACTAAGATATATGATACCATATTTTATCTAGATTTGCTTTCTCTTCAAGAAGCCTCTATTGAAATTTTGTTAAAATGATAAACTTTCCTCTGTAAATCACCTTCTTTTCCTTGTTCCTGTACTTAATACAAACTAGACACAAATAATCTTTTTTGATAAAAAATTTTATGTATGATTTATGTTCACAGGAAAAAATAAGATAGACTTTCAGTAGAAGGACAAAGGACATAATTTTTTAAAAAGTATGATCATATTTAAAAAGATCATTTGAATCTTGGCCTAGGACAGATCTCTGTTAATGCCTAAGGCATATGAGGAATCAAGAAACAAATTCATGCTAACTAAAATTTACACAAGTTTAAGTAAATGACTTACTGCCATTTCAAAAACTTACCTTCAGGATATTCAGAAGCAATGGAAGTGAAAACAATCACAGCAGGCATGGAAGAAAAAGCAACCCTAAATAAAATATTGCATCAAATATCAGCTAAAGCCTTTGAATATATTTTAGTTCAGTTCTCACAAAGCCTTTCGAAGTAGATATTATATTCTCATTTTCACAGAAAATCAAACTGAGGTTCAAAGAGTTTAAGTAATTTTCTAGAATCACACAACTCGCAGTTGGCAAAGGAAGGGTTTGAACACTTGCCTGCCTGTGTCTAGAACTCCTATAGTGTCCTCCCTTCCTACTTCAGTTACTGATGATGCTGAATGATAACAAAAATCCATGCATTATTCATTTATTTTGATAAATCACTTAAATAGGAAAAGACATTCTTCTCTCCTATCTGTGAGCTTCTCTCCTATTCTGATTAGAATGTTGAACTTCATTCTAATCAGAGGGTTTTGGAGGTAAGAATGAAACCTTTTCAAGTAGGTTAGGAAGAAGAATGAAATATTTTAAAAGTGTTTTTGACTTTCAAATGAATTTTCTTTTCAGTAAGGTCATAGAGCTTACTGAGCTGAACGCGGCTGAAATAGTAAAAAGTTCCACAAGTGTCATGAGAAAAACAGCCCCTCCTGCCCCCTCTCACTCTTTCCCAATTCCCATGCCCCCAGGAGGAGAGGAACATTTGGATGCATATCATGACCCCTAGAGGGGTTTGGTTCCTGAGTCTGGACAGGTAAGGTTTTTGAGAAGCCCATGGGTGCTTTCCCAAGTCCCAGGTCCAGGTGAAACCTGCTTATTAGATTCACTTGCACCTGGCTGTGCAGGAAGGGCCTTACCAGATTTTCAGGGTCACCTAAGGTGGTCCAGGCTCATGTTGTTCCTTGAAAAGGTCAAAAGGAGCCTTCCATGGGTGACAAAATTGGGATCTTACCCTGTTAGGATTCAGAACAGCATTTATTTCATTTTTTATTCTCCATGAAACAGGGTTCTCTCTCTTCTGACCCACAGTAAGATGATGTTGACACTATTTAACTCTTAAAAAATTATTTCTGTAAGCTTCATTAGTTTACCAATCTCTCTTCATCTAGATTGAATAATACCTTAAAATGAGGCAGGGAGTGAGTCTAATTTATTTTTGGTATTATCAGAATGTGATGCTCAGAAGAACTCAATAAATTTTACATTTATTGGAAATTTTTGACTTGAAATTAATTTATTTAACTTGCAGTAAGCCCTGGAGCTGTTTCATTTATTAATGAATTATGTGTGTGTGAATTTCTTAATAAGAAAAAAATATACTAAGGCCATGCTTAATGAGCAATATAATAAAATTAGTTTTATTCCATTTTTGTTCTTTGCCTGTTTTCAAAAAGTAACAATTATTGGTAAAGTAATCACTCACTAGAGCAGTTCACAAATCAGAAAGATTTTTATAGACATTCTTCTTTTAAAATTGTTTTAATTTGATAACATGTGAAAACACTCTTCAGTATAAAGTATTTTTTGTCATTCATACTACAAATAAAAGATTCACTAAAATACACAATAAAGTAATATAAATATAAGGTAGAACCACATGATTGTCAGAGGGGTACATTTTAATTTAAACAGCTTATATAACAAAGCAGAAAATCTAACTAAAAAAAGGAATTATTAATGCTCATTTAATATGAATACTTTCAGATATTTAAGCCTTAGTGAATTTGCCTTGAGAACTGTAGGGAAGTTAAAGGGGCTGAGGTTTGTAGCTATCCCTAGACCCGGGATGGGCCTTCTCTGTCCAGCAAAGAAGGCTGGGAAAGCATACCTCAGTGATAAAGCGAGACTGGGAAAGGTAAAAAGGTCCCTGGCATTCCCTTCCCCATCTTCAGAAGACCCAGGAAAATACCAGGGAGGCCGGTCAGGTAAATGCTGGAACTCAAGTTTATTGAGGAAGGTGGACAGTGTTTATAGGGGACAAGGGCCAATAAACAAAAGGAACAAGGGACACATAGGAAGCATGAGCAAATAGCATTGGCGGAGCCCCCTACCCTATTCTTAGGGCAGTTTCGGTTCCCATGGTACATCAGAGGAACACCTGCTGCTTAGGTCAGGTCCGTAACAGGGTGTGGAAAGCAGCCCAAGGGTTCCTTTTCAGCCGATGTGCTCTTAAGTCCCCAACAGAGAACCATCTATTCAAGTGGCTTGAGACCTGATAAATCTTGGGCTCACCTTATCTTAGGTGTAAATTGTGATGCTTCATGATGGATCCTGTGATGACCTTGGGGGTGAGATTTTGCCTGGAAGCTGTTTCAGGTTCCAAGAGCAGTGACAGACTGCTAGATGACATGGGAGTGATGAGGCCCCCTTTGCACACCTCCTTAGGGGGGGCACTAGCTCCAGGACAGTTTTACCTCCCAGACTTGTACACTGGTGGAAACCTGGTTTGCTTCTTTCTTTGTTAACTATCTGTAGTCTCCATTTCTATTTTTAGTCTGCTTGTTGGTTTGGGCAATGGATGAGCAGTGGTTAGCTTGTCAGACCCTCTAGGGATGAGACTGGACTTCACCCACCTTTGTGATTCTCACCAAATTAACAACGGTAAACCCTTGTAGGGATAAGTGTCTGTGAAATCAAACTTCTTATTATACAATATGTAAGTGCAGCTTGGGGTGCTGTGCTTGATTGTCCCAAGACAATCTGCAGAGATAGTTCAGAAACTGTAGATCCAAGCCAGTGCTTCCAACCTGTCCCAGATGGCTGGAGTGCAATCCTTGTGTCCACATGCTTTGTGCACCTACCACATGTGACACAGCATACAAGGAAGTTGTGTTTCCAATCATTGTGCTTCTTTTTTACTGCCAGATGATAAATAGTCGGAATGAAATGTCAAAGTTTTCATCTTAAATTGTCATCATAAATTGCTTTCCTTCTAACTAAATTTCCTACATTATCATAAAAGTGGCTGAAATAAAATTGTGCCCCTCTGATGATCATACAGCACTACTTTCTTATGTAGCTCAGGAAATAAACCAGATCTAGTATAAATTTAAAGTGAAGGTGAGAGGAAGAAAAGAAGCGATTAAGAGAAATCTTGAGTTGGGTGACTATGGCTTGCTAAGTGATTTACATGAATCATAAAATTTCTCTAATTTAGGTATTGTTGTCTTCTTTTCCAGTGATAGATATCAATGAACAGAAAAAAAATATGCAATTTACTCAAGATCAGATACCGAAATACCCAATATGTTAATAAACTTGCATTTTAATAGGTATCTGTTTACTTCAAATTTTGCCTCTTTCCATGTATGACACTGTTCTAATTAACTCTTGCCTTGTTGTGGCCTAAATGCCTGATGAGAACAACTTAGAGAAGACAAAAATTATTTAGAGATCACTGTTTCAGATGTTTCAGTCCACAGAAGGACAATTTCATTGTTCTGAGCCCAAGATGAGCCAGCACATCATGTGGGAAGGGCTCCAAGGAAGGAAGATGCTACCCTCCTTGCAGAAAGGAAACAGAGGCAGTGAGGGAAGGGGCCAGCAGGGAAGATACACAGTTCCATGTCACGCCCACAGTGACCCAGCTCCTCCAGCCTCCTTCCACCTCCCTCTTATTACCACCCAGTCCATCCATTCAAACAAGGATGGAGGGATTAGGTTATGGCTCTCAATCTAATCATTTCATATTTGAATATTCCCACATTAACAGGAGCTTTAGGGGGATGCCTCACATCCAAACCAAAACAGGCACTTATTCTGTGTTTGTTGTTGATTGGAAACACACACAAAATCAGTTACAAGTATTGAGCATAGATGCAATTGTGATCAAACTAGATATGGAAGACAGAACTGATTTTAGAAGGTGATTTCTGTAATTGCATGCTTTTTTTTTTTCTTTTTCTAAATACAATCTTGTTTAGATCATGCATACAGTAAAGTTATTTTTTTTTCAACTGAAAATCAATTTTCCTCTTAAAAAATGAGTCTTTTCTGGGAGAGAAAGCACAAGACTATTTCCCAGAAATTCAACATTCTAATAGTGTATAAACTTGTGATATTTGAAATCCTGGGAAAGCAACTACTTTTTTAAATAAGTGAAATGATTACTGTTCCACTACTTCATTGGATTGTTGGGAGAGACTGAAGAGGTAAGGCACAGGAGAGCATTGTAAGGAATCTAAAATGTTGAATGCACGCAACAGATGATGTTTAAAACTACTTAATGAACCATTAGGCCAAATATCCCCTCAAAGAAAGGGCAAGGAGTATCTTATTTTTTTTTATTTTTATTTTTATTTTTATTTATTTATTTATTTATTTATTTTTTTGGTACCGGGGATTGAACTCAGTGACACTCGACCACTGGGTCACATCCCCATCCCTTTTTTTGTATTTTATTAGAGACAGGGTCTCACTGAGTTGCTAAGTGCCTCGCCATTGCTGAGGCTGGCTTTGAACTCACGATCCTCCTGCCTCAGCCTCCCAAAGTGCTGGGATTACAGGCGTGCACCACCGCGCCCGGCTTTTATTTTTATTTTGAGAGATGTTCAACACAGAGAAACTAATCAGTGTGGTGCTGAATGAATTCTGAGGCAATGTTTATAAAAGCTACTGTGTAAGGAATACTACATCCGAATCTTATTTAATGATCCCACCCACCACTACCTATGAGACAGTTGATATCCATTCATTAAAAAAATGCATGGAGAGAGTGGCTGAAATTGTCCATTATCAAAATCAATGTTTAAGCACAGACCAAAAATAGAGTAATTGGTTTATAAAAGAGGGAGGGAAGAAGAGACATTTTTTGTATGCAACAAGACATGACAATAAAGAATATCAATGCTCCAGCTGACTGTATGGGACCTGCCAAGTTGTCTTCTTGCATCTGGTCTCCTGGCTGCAGCAAGAGAATCCAGGTGCAGAGCAGTCTTTGGCAGAATCACAGATTAAGTTCTGAGACTTGCAGAAGCCAAAATGACAGACAAGACCCTAAGTGAAGATTAGGAAATGTCACTTTAGATAGCTTTGGAATTGTATTAAAACTTGGAAAGTATTTCAACCACTAAAGGGAAGGAATTTGGAGGTAAGGTTCCTCTAAATTCCTTTCAATTATTTCTGTTTATCAAGTTACATAATATGGTCTATTCACTGAGTCCTTTATTGTGCTAAACTACATGGAAACAGAGATGAGGAGACACGTGCAGGGTCTTTTATCTGTTTATATTTTGATTGATTTATACCATAAATCACAACTAATGCAGTATGGTTAGGTACTCTGGGAGCTTAGGAGAAATGCTCATTGTAGAGTTAGGTTTGGAAATTAGCATCTAAACCTGATATTTACAGACATAAGACAGGATGAGATCATCCCAGGAGAGCATGTCACTTAACTCAAGGACATCTATAATTTTATGATTAATAGTCAAATAACTTTCATTTGTAACTTATGGTTTATGGAAGTTTTAATGTGAAAATAGATGGTACTAATTTAAAAGAGCTGAGGTCATGATAAAAATTTAAATTCCTCATATAAAAATAACTTTTCACACTTCTTAATATGTTTCCCTCAGGCAATCTTAAGTGTTCAAAAACTTATGCTCAAAGCTATTGTTCATTATGGCTTAAGGTGATGTTCAAAAAAGTTATAGAAATCATGTAACTGGCCACCCATATAGTAACAAGTATTAAATAAACCAAGAAGCTTTGGATTCTTATGCATGCATATAAAAAGATGCCTATGAATAATATGTGTGCAAAAATTGGAGGAAGATATAATAAAATGTTATCTTTCAGAGTGGATTTAGTCAGAGTGGAGGGGATTTGAAGAGAAGCAATTTGCGTATTATTTTTTGCTAAAATCTTTGTTGATATATGAAGGAGCCCTAATTAGGAAGGGCTGTTGCATCTAGCTGGAAGCCATAAGTTCCACCTGATATGTATGTGACGCACCTGTAAGCACCCGCAAAGCTGAAGGTATATAACCGGGTGAAAGCGGTCCGAGTTAGGAGAACGAAGGAGAATTCATTCAGTCAGTCGTGCAGTCACTCGGTCGGTCAGAAGAAGAGTTCGGGTCGGAGAATCAGAGCGGCCAGAACGTAGGCAGAGCAGTTACAGAAGAGAAACCAGATAGAAGAAGTAATGGCTGGTCAGAGTTAGGCCGAGGCTCCCGAAGAAGAAAGAAGAAGCTCTAAAAAATAATCTTTCTCTAAGCTAAGCTCTATCTTTCTTTCTCTCTCTCTAAGCTAAGAAGACAAGAAGACAAGAAGAAGCTAAGCTCTATCTTTCTTTCTCTCTAAGCTAAGAAGACAAGAAGAAAAGCTCTCTTTAATCTTTCTCTCTAAAAATCTTTCTTTCCCTCTCTAAGCTCTAAGAAAGTAGAAGTAAAAGTAGTAATAGCTTTACTCTACCTCCGAGAGTTTTCCTCCCGCGGCGGTTTGTGGCTGGCCATGACAGGCAGCTTACAGATATATAACTCAAACACCATGAAATTCACCATTAAGGTTGAGCATTCATTGGTTTAAAATATTTTCATCACTCCAGAATACTTCATACCCTATAGTGGTCATCTCCATTCTTTCATTTCAAGCCCCCCCCCCCCCCAGAAGTCACTCATTTTTGGTGTCTATGGATTTTTCTATTCTGAAAATTTTATATAAATAGAATGATGTAGTATGTGGCCTTTTATGACTACCTCCTTTCACTTAATGTTTTCATGTATGCTATAAGTATATCAGCCCTTCATTCTTGCTTGGAGAGTAATATTTTATTGTATTAATATGAATGTTTTTTCATTCATTGGTTGATAGAAGTTTGGGCTGTTGCTACCTTTTGGCTATTATGAATATTTCCACAATAAATATTTGTGTAATTTTTTTTTCCAAAAACATAAGACTTATTTTCTCTTGCAACTACACTTAAGAATGGAATTGCTATATCATGGTAATTCTGTTTCTTATACTGAAAAACTGCCAGACTGTTTCTCAAAGTGACTGAACCATTTTACATTTAGTCCAGCAGAGTGTATGAGGGATCCAATTTTCAACATCCTTGCCAAAACTTGTTATTGTCTGTCTTTTTTATTACAGCCAACCTAGTGTGCTGGAAGTGGTAATTTACAGTGTTTTTTTTTTATTTGCATTTTAATAGCCACTTTGGTTAAACACATTCTTGTGTGTATATTTGCCATCTGTATATGTTCCTTGAAGAAATATCTCTCCACATCCCTTGCTCTGCTACTTCTTTTCTTATTGTCAAGTATTCTTTATGTATTCTTAGACAAATTTGCTAGCAAATTATTTGAAAATATTTTATCCCATTCTGTGGGTTGATTCTCCTCATGGTGACAGTTACATGACTCTTTCCTTTTTTTTTTTTTTTTTTTTGTGGTACCGGGGATTGAACTCAGGGGCACTTGACCACTGGGTCACATCCCCAGCCCTTTTTTGTATTTTATTTAGAGACAGGGTCTCACTGAGTTGCTAAGTGCCTCGCCATTGCTGAGGCTGGCTTTGAACTCGCGATCCTCCTGCCTCAGCCTCCCAAAGTGCTGGGATTACAGGCGTGCGCCACCGCGCCCGGCGACTCTTTCCTTTTGAATAGTATTGAAATCATTGTTGAAAATGGATTGACCAAAAATATAGATTTTTTAACCAAACTCTCAATTATTTTCTGCATGTTGATCCTCAGGCTAATACCTTATTTTCTTCGTTGCCATAGCACCATAGTAAGCTTTAAAAGTGGAAGGTATGCCTTCTCCAAAGCTATTTCTCTTTTTCAAGATCACTTTGCCTCTTCTGGTTTCTTCACATTTCCACATGAATTTTAGAGACAGATTCAACATTTCTATAAAATCTCAGTTGGAAGTTTGATAAGGATTGTATTGAATTTATAAGTCAACTTGGGCAGTATTGCCATCTTAACAATGTTTTATTTTAACTGAATCACAAACATGGGATGTATTTCTACTTATTTAGTCTTCTTTAGTTTCTTTCAATTGATGTTTACAGTTTTCAGCATGCAAGTTTTTAACTTACATTGCTGAGTTATTCTCAAATATTCAATTTTTTAAAATTTGATTTTATTAAAAATTTAATTATGTTATTAAATTTCTATTCAAGTTGTTCAATGATAATGTATAGGAATGCAATTGATTTTTGTATATGGATTTTGTATCCTGAAACCTTGCAGAATTAACTTATTCTATTATGACTAGTAGTATTACTTCTAACAGTAATTTTGTGGAATCACTAGAATTTTCTGCATATAAAATAATGTCATCTGCAGAAAGGAACAGATTTAATTTCTTCATTCCAATATGGATGTCTTAATTTCTTTTGGCTTAGTTGTTACCTTAGTTGTCATATGATGATTCGATAATATATCCTAAAATTTCTTGAGTCAACACACAACCCAGGGCTTGTCTTTCTGGTGGAATGTGCCTTCAGTCCTTCAATGCTTAAGCAGTATGCAACTCCACGATAGGCTTTCCTTCTTGTAAATCAAGGTTATACTATGCTAAGACTTCTTTCCTTACCTGCTCACAACCATGCCCTTGTGACTTCATGCCTAATCTTCTCCAGTCCAAGATTTTGTTATCACTATACAAACCTCTCTATGAATACCTCATTCCACAGGTTTTATTTTAAGACTTTTGGTCAGTCTTTTGGCTTTCCCAACAGGTAGTTACCCCCCACCTGCTCCCAGGTAGCAGAAATGTTAAGCAATTGCCATTGATTGTTTTCAGCCATGCCCTGGAGGTAATAATGGTTGTACAAATAATTCTTATGGAGAGTAGCAGCTCCCTGCTGCTGCACGCAGGGCCCAACCTGAGGAAAAGCCCCCTCCACTCCCGGGGGAATTGTGACCTGCCCAGCTGCTACCAGAACAAGAGGTAGGCACCCGCCCAGAAGAAGCCACCCAGCCGCCAGTTCGCCTGGCCTCCAGGGCCCATAGTAGCAGCTTCCTGCTGCTGCACACAGGGCCTGACCAAAGGAAAAGTCCCCTCCACTCCCGGAGAAGTGCGGCCTGCCCAGCTGCGACCTGAACAAGAGGTCTGTGGAACTGCTGTTGAGCCTGAGGTGAACTCCGCCATGTTTGAGGAAAGCCCTGGCTGACCGGGACAAAGAAACAAAGAAGAAAGGAAAAGCAGCTGCAGACACCCAGGGATCCACCAGCGCTCTGAGAACAGCACACACCTGGGTGAGACTCTGGCAACCAACAGGGGAGGGTGTGTCTGAGGCTAGCTCAGCAGCCCCAAGAAGGTACAATTGTGGGTGGGCTTGGGGAAAGGGAGCCTTCTGGAGGGTCCCTTTCCTGGTGCCATTCAGCTGCTGACACACAATCCCCCTGAGCCACTCCTCTGCTGTGCCATTCTGCCACTGGCCAAAGGTGCAGCCTTGACTCCACTAACAGGATCACTGACTGGACGAGATCTGAGATCTGGGACAATTGGCTTAAACTGGAAGGGAAAAAAAGAAGGGCTTCCCAGGGTCTATTTTGTTTGAGACTTGTTCCTGGGATCAATTTTTGTTTGTTTGTTTTGTTGTTTTGTTGTTTTTTGGTATTTTTGTTTGTTTGTTTTTGTTTTTGTTTTGATTGACAGTGTGTTTGTTTGTTTGCTTCTGCTCCTCTTTTCTTTCTTTCTTTTCTTCCTTTCAAATTGTATCTTTTCTTCTTCCTTCATCTTCCCTATTTACACCCTGCCATTGCATATTCAACAGAGGCAAAAACAAGATATATGCAGAAATTGGGACTTCTAGAACGGGTGCAATTGAAATATATAGCAAAGTGATGTTATATATAGTTTATTCTCTATTTTCTTTACTCATTCTCTCTCTCCTCTCTTTTATACTAATTTCTACTCCTTTGTCTTTTTTTCTTTTCCATCTTTCTTTATTTCTTCTCTCAACTGCTTCATAAGCTAGGTTTATATATAAATTGGTCTTTCCACCTAATCATTCACTCCATTCTCTTTCCTCTCTCGTCTACTGATACTAAACCACTTCCATAGAACTCTCTTTTCATACTTTCTAAGAAAGAACAATTCAATACACTCACTTCCTTCTTCCTAAACATATCACCTCTGTGTCCAATACTTGAAACTATAAAACCCCATCAGAAGCATACAGAGTAAATTGGAAACAATATCTGGGTTAACTAAATCTGTACATTGTGATCAAACTGGGATTTTCTGAATAGAAAGTGTTAGATTTTAAAGTGTAAAGGAATTATAAGGGGATCTGATAGCATTGTACTACAGGAGCAACATAAGGCTTTAAGGTAAAATCAAAATAGTCAAGGTCCCACAGTGCAGTAAGAAAAGACACACAAGCAATATGAAGAAACAAGGTAAGAGAGTGACTCAAACAAATCAATATACCTCCTCAGTAGATTCCATGGCAAGCACAGTTGGTGAAATGCCAGAGATGGAATTTAGAAATTACATATTCCAAATGTTTGCGGAATTTAAGAATGAATTAAAAAATGAGATGAGGGAGCAAATACAGGTGGTAAAAGATCATTTTGACAAAGAACTCCATAAACAAATACAGGAAGTAAAAGATTATTTCAATAGGGAGATAGAGGCTCTAAAGAGAAAGCAAACAGAAATTCTGGAAATGAAAGAAGCAATAAACCAAAATAAAAGCTCAATTGAAAGCATCACCAACAGAGTAGATCACTTGGAAGAAAGAACCTCAGACAATGAAGACAAAATATATACCCTAGAGAAAAATCTAGATTACACATCAAAAATGGTAAGAAACCAAGAGCAGAATATTCAAGAATTATGGGACAACATAAAATGACAAAACTTAAGAGTGATTGGGGTAGAGGAGGGGGCAGAGTTTCAAGCCAAAGGAATGTGTAATTTATTTAATGATATAATTAAAGAAAATTTTCCAAACTTGAGGAATGAATGGGAAAAACAAGTTCAAGAGGCTTACCAAACACCAAACATATAAAATCACAACAGATCCACACCAAGGCACATTATAATGAAAATGCCTAATATACTGAGCAAGGAGAGAATATTAAAAGCCACAAGAGAAAAGAGGAAGATTACATATAGGGGAAAATCAATCAGACTATGTTCAGATTTTTCAACCAAGACCTTAAAAGCAAGAAGATCCTGGAATAGCATATTTCAAGCTCTGAAAGAAAAGGGATGTCAATCAAGAATCTTATATCCAGCAGAATTGAGCTTTAGATTCAAAGATGAAATAAAAACCTTCCACGACAAGCAAAAGTTAAAAGAAATTTTTCATGAAGAAAAAGAGAAAAATAAAAACAAAGGGAGATATTAAACTAAGGGAAATACCAACCAGAAGAGAAACCAAATCAAGCTAAAGACCATAATACAAATAAAAATGGATGGGAATAAAAATCACATGTCAATAATAACCCTGAATATTAATGGCCTAAACTCGCCATTCAAAAGACACAGATTATCAGAATGGATTAAAAGAAATGACCCAACAATTTGCTGTCTCCAAGAAACACACCTCTTAGAAAAAGACATCAATATACTGAAAGTGAAAGACTGGGAAAAGTCTTATCACTCACATGGCCTGTGGAAGCAAGCAGGGGTTTCCATTCTCATATCAAATAACGTAGACTTCAAGTCAAAGTTAACCAAAAGGGACAAAGATGGATATTTCTTACTACTTAAGGGAACTATTCATCAACAGGATATAACAATCATAAATATATATTCCCCAAATAATGGAGCACCTACATTCATCAAACAAACTCTTCTCAAGTTAAAGAGTAAAATAGACCACAACACAGTTATTCTAGGGGACTTCAACACCTCTCTCACCAATGGATAGATCATCCAAACAAAAGCTAAACAAAGAAACTATAGGCCTCCTTAAAACAATTAATAACTTTGACCTAACGGGCATATATAGAATATTTCATCCCTCAGAAAGCAAATACACTTTCTTCTCAACAGCACGTGGCTCCTTCTCCAAAACAGACCATATATTATGTCACAAGGCAACTCTAAGCAAATATAAAAAAATAGACATACTACCCTGTATTCTATCAGATAAAGGGATGAAATTGGAAATCAATGAAAAAACAAGGAATAAGAAAAACTACTCCAACAACTGGAAGCTAAACAACATGCTATGAATGAACAAGGGGTTGAAGAAGACATCAAAGAGGAGATTAAAAAATTCCTAGAGGTAAATGAGAATATATATACATCGTATAGAAATCTCTGGGACACTATGAAGGCAGTAATAATAGGAAAATTCATTGCACTGAGTTCATTCCTTAAAAGGAAAAAAAAAAAAAAAAAAAAAAAAACAAATAAATGACTTAACATCACACCACAAAGCACAAGAAAAAGAAGAACAGATCAACAGCAAGAGGAGTAGAAGACAGGAAATAATTAAAATCAGAGCTGAAATTAATGAAATTGAGACAAAAGAAACAATTCAAAGAATTGACAAAACCAAAAGTTGGTTCTTTGAAAAAATAAACAAAATTGACAGACCCTTATCGATGCAACCGAAAAGAAGAGAAAAAAACTCAAATTACTAACATTCGTGATGAAAAAGGGAATATCACAACAAACACCTCAAATATACAGAAAATAATTAGAAATTACTTTGAAAACTTATACTCTAATAAAATAGAAAATACTGAAAGCATTGACAGATTCCTAGAGTCGTATGATTTGCCTAAACTGGATCTGGAGGCTATACACAATTTAAACAGATCGAGTACAAGTGAAGAAATAGAAGATCTCATCAAAAAGCTACCAACAAGGAAAAGTCCAGGATGTGATGGGTTTACAGCCGAGTTCTACCAGACTTTCAAAGAAGAACTAATACAAATGCTCTTCAACTTATTTCAAAAAATAGAAAAAGAGGGAGATCTTCCAGACTCTTTCTATGAGGCCAATATTACATTAATTCCAAAGCCAGGCAAAGACACATCCAAAAAAGAAAACTTCAGGCCGATATCTTTAATGAACATAAATGCAAAAATCCTCAACAAAATTCTGGCAAATTGGATACAAAAACATATCAAAAAGATAGTGCACCATGATCAAGTGGGGTTTATTCCAGGAATGCAAGGCTGGTTCAACATTCGGAAATCAATAAACATAATACATCACATCAATAGACTTAAAGATAAAAATCATTATGATCATCTCAATAGACGCAGAAAAAGCATTTGACAAAATACAACACTCCTTTATGTTCAAAATACTGGAACAACTAGGAATATCAGGAACATACCTCAACATTATAAAAGCTATTTATGCAAGGCCCAGAGCTAACATTATCTTAAATGGAGAAAAATTGAAAGCATTCCCTCTAAAAACTGGAACAAGACAGGGATGCCCCTCTATCATCCTTGCTATTTAACATAGTACTGGAAATTCTGGCCAGAGCAATTAGATAGACAAAGAAATTAAAGGGATCCAGATAGGAAAAGAAGAGCTCAAATTAGCACTATTTGCTGATGACATGATAATATACCTAGAAGACCCAAAAAACTACCAGAAAACTTTTAGAACTAGTAAATGAATTCTGCAAAGTTGCAAGATACAAAATCAATACCCATAAGTCAAAGGCATTTTTGTACATCAGTGACAAAGCCTCTGAGAGGGAAATGATGAAAACTACCACATTTACAATAGCATCAAAAAATAAAATAAAATACCTGGGAATCAACTTAACGAAAGAGGTGAAAGACCTCTATAAGGAAAAATATAGAACACTAAAGAAAGAAATCATAGAAGAAAGAAGATGGAAAGACCTACCTTGCTCTTGGATAGGTAGAATCAATATTGTCAAAATGTCCATACTACCAAAAGCATTATACAGATTTAATGCAATTCCAATCAAAATCCCAATGTCATTCTTCAAAGAAATAGAAAAATCAGTCATGAAATTCATCTGGAAAAATAAGAGACCGAGAATAGCCAAAGCAATCCTGAGCAAGAAAAGTGAAGCAGAGGGCATCACCATACCAGACTTTAAATTATACTGTAGAGCAATAGCAACAAAAACAGCATGGTATTGGCACCAAAACAGACTGGTGAACCAATGGTACAGAATTGAGGATACAGAGACTAATACATATAATTACAGCTATCTTATATTAGACAAAGGCGCCAAAAACCTACATTGGAGAAAAGATAACCTCTTCAACAAATGGTGCTGGGAAAACTGGAAATCCATATGCAACAAAATGAAATTAAACCCTTATCTCTCACCATGTACAAAACTCAATTCGAAGTGGATCAAGGACCTAGGAATTAGACCAGAGACAATACGCCTAATATAAGAAAAAGCTCCAATTTCCAACATGTCGGATTAGGCCTCAAGTTCCTTAATAAGAATTCTGTAGCGCAAGAATCATTACCAAGAATTAATGAATGGGATAGATTCAAACTAAAAAGCTTCTTCTCAGCAAAAGAAACAATCAGTGAGGTGAATAAAGAGCCAACTAATTGGGAACAAATATTTAATACATGCACATCAGATAGAGCACTAATTTCTAGAATATATAAAGAACTCAGAATACTTAACACCAAAAAAAAAAAAAAAAAACCCAATCAATAAATAGGCTAAGGAATTGAAAAGACACTTCTCAGAAGAAGATACACAATTAATCAACAAATACATGAAAAAAGGCTCAACATCGTTTCAATTAGAGAAATGCAAATCAAAACTACTCTAAGATTTCATTTCACTCCAGTCAGAATGGAAGCTATCAAGAACACAAGCAACAATAAATGTTGGAGAGGATGTGGGGAAAAAAGCACACTCATATATTGCTGGTGGGACTGCAAAATGGTGCAACCGCTATGGAAAGCAGTATGGAGATTTCTTGGAAAACTGGGAATGGAACATGCTATGACCCAGCTATCCCACTCCTGGGTCTATTCCCAAAGGACTTAAAAACAGCATATTACAGTGACACAGCCACTTCAATGTTTATAGTAGCACAGTTCACAATAGGTAGGTGGTGGAACCAACCTAGATGTCCCTCAGTAGATGAGTGGATAAATAAAATGTGGTATATATACAAAATGGAATTTTACTCAGCAATAAAAGAGAATAAAATAATGGCATTTGCAGGTAAATGGATGAAGTTGGAGAATATAATGCTAAGTGAAATTAGTCAATCTCAAAAATCCAAATACCGAAGAATGTTTTCTCTGATATAAGGAGGCTAGTTCACAGTGTTGTTGGATGGGGGTACATAGGAGGATTAGAGGAACACTAGAATGGTAAAAAGAAAGGGAGGGAGCAAGGGGGGAGGGAGGGGGGAATAAAAAAGAAAAAAAAAATGGTGATTGAATGAGATGGATATCATTACCCCAAATGCATGATTGAAGACCTGAATGGTACTTATATACTTTGTATACAAACAGTTGTATGTAAAATGATTCTATATATGTGCATTATGAATTGTAATACATACTACTATTATAAATTAAAAAAATACAAATAATTCTTATGAATGACATTCTTTCTGGGAGATTCCAAGTAGGCTTAATAGTGACAATCCATCAGTGAGGTAACCTTTATGAGTTTCCTTATCCCTCCATTTGCTTTTGGTTTGCTGTTTTTGCAACTGCTATAATTTTAAGTGTACTGGCATCCAAAGCTTCCCAAGAGGTGAGAAGAGGCTGGCATTAGGGCAAGTTCAAACCCTAGAATGTGCACTATTCTTACCAAGGTTCAGCCACTTTTCTTAACTAAAATCTCAACAGACTGAAGTAATCCTTTGCTAATTTGCAGAGTTCTGAAGGTTAATTTTGATGATCTTTGCTAGTGTCTTCATTGCTTTTATGGGATAGTCAATTGTGCTTACTGCTCCATTCTAAAAGTGCTTCTGGTCCATATCATTTTCGAGATAAGCATGCATCACTACCTTAATTAACTTCCTTTTTAAATGGTTAAGTGTATTAGAGAGTACAATTATAGACATAAAATAGTGTTAGCAGAAAGTGTGCATGTTTGAAAACAGGCAAACAGAAAAAGGACTCTACCTTGAAGTGTAGAAGTTGAGTGCTGAGGATAAAACCCAGGGCCTCACGCATGCCTCCTCAAAATGAAGGAAACAATAAACTAAATTAAAAATTCAATAGCAAGCATCACCAACAGACTAGACCACTTGGAAAGCAGAACCTCAAGCAATGAAGACAAGATATTTAAAAAAGGGCTGAGGATGTGGCTGAAAGTAAAAGTGCCCCTAGGATCAATTCTCATTACCAATAATTAATAAATAAATAAAAATTTTAGCCGGGCATGGTGGTGCATGACTGTAAATGTTAAATCATAAGGTGTATAAATGTATGATTGATAAACCATAGGAACAATAATAAGAGGCATTTATTTATTATCACAAGACAAACACTTTTGAATTCATTTTGACTACTACTCCAAAATGTTTTGTTGGAAACTACAGAAGGTGACCACAGACTCTTGGAAGCTGTTCCTGTGGAGAGTTTTAGCTGCCTACCTTGTGCTTGTCTGTGTGACTTACTTTTGCCAATGAAATTCGGCACCCTTGATAAAAGCAGATTGTTAAGAAGTGCTTGCCCTTTAGAGCTAGCCCTCTGCCACCTCTGGAAACCTTTCCACCATCCTGCATGTGATCCTCAGATAAGTTCCAAGATGATGAAAGGGCATGAGAAGGGAGACACCCCAGCTGAGGTCAGACAGATGATCAGACAATTCCAGGTCATCCAACCCAAACCAACCATCTCACCTGGATCAAACACCCAACTGAAAGCCAATTAAGTATGTTTTTGTTTAATCCCTAACTTAATTAGTGATTGGTTCTGCAGCAGTATTGATAAAAGCCCTGGCTACATGCTAGGGAATGTTCTCGTTCATCAAATGAAATAGCTGACTTCCACATCATTGACGTCAATTGCTCATGGCTACTCAGTTGAAAAGCAGAAACATTGAGACTCAAAATCATTTCTGCTTTAATTATAAGTTTTTCCTTCTTTTATATAATTACAATTTTTTATTCTAATTTGTTATATATGACAGCAGAATGCATTACAATTCATATTATACATATAGAGCACAATTTTTCATATCTCTGGTGGTTCACAAAGTAGAGTCACACCATTCCTGTCTTCATACATGTACTTAGGGTAATGATGTCCATCTCATTCCACCAACTTTCCTACCCCGGTGTCCCCCTCCCTTTCCCTCTCTTCCCCTTTGCTCTATCTAGAGTTTGTCTAATCCTCCCACCAACCCCATTATGAATCAGCATCCTTATATAAGAGGAAACATTCAGCATTTGATTTTTGGGATTGTCCAATTTCACTTATTAATTAGAAGTTTTTCTCTGTCTCTTGCACATCATTGACTGTGCCGAGGTCCAATCCTCTAGTGGTCCAGGGAGACCTTGTCCTGGGTGAGGTCTTCAGCTATGAAATCCCACCTGGAGCCCTCACTTTCTATTTGAAGACCTGCAGTACAAAGATGAGAAAGATGGAAAATTACTGTAAATTAAAAATACACAACAGTCTCAGTGCCATAATGCACCAGGCACAATGTGCTATTGCTAAAATCTAGTGAAATTCAATAAATAATTTTAAATCCTGCTAGAAACTGTTATTTAGTCTAAAATACATCTTAATGTACAAAATTGATCTTGGAATGATGCCTTGCTACACAGGATGGAAAAAAAAATGGACTCCAACAGATTTTTAAAAGCAGAGTAAAAACAACATGCTCTCGTGTTTTTAAATATTGATGTGTGCAGCCAGGGCCTGAATTCCCCTTCTTTCTTACTGGGTGCTAAGTGAAGATCAGACTTGAAACTGATCGAGACTTCTTGTTCTTGCTGATAAGTTTCCAATACCAAGTTTATTAATTCACAAGTCCATATCACATCAGATATGAAAACCTGGGCTCACCTTAAGTCAGTGGTAGAGGGCTTGCCTAACATGCATTAGGGCCTGGGTTCCATCCCAACCTAAAAACAACAACAACAACAACAAAAACCAAAACAGAGATAAAACATTCGCATGATATGATTACAGGTAAGAATACTATCAGCCTCTGAACAGTCTACCACTACTAAATCTGTTTTCTTGAAATGTCATTTAAATTTCTGAATTTGGCTTTATACTTGAGTCCAAAAAGATCAAGTACAGATATTTGTAATGGCTTTACTAAAAATGTAATCCTTTCATATCATGAGTGTATCATAAAATTTGTTGCCTCAAAATACTTCCTGGCTCAGTCTGGGCTCCATGATGGAGCCCCTGCCTAGTATGTGTGAGGCCCTGGATTCAATGCCCAGGACCACACTCAAAAAAATTATTTAGTTTTTTTCCGAGATTTTTCAAGATAATGGATTAGTGGATGGTCTAGGCTTGTCTTCTGTAATTTTATATTTTAACATAGATATGTTTCCTTGCTTCCTTCCTATTAGTCATGTCCTTGTGTGGCAGAGACATTTCTATGAGATGCAAACTCTTCCACACCGAAAGGGAACCTTGTCAACATGTGGCTTAAAACATGATGTAGTCCTACAAAGCACAGACATGCTTTCAAATATTGCTACTAATAGTGCATATGCATAAGTTGTTATAGCAACATCACAGCATCCTTATGCCTTAACTCTTTCTTAATCAGAGCAATTTGCAAAGTCCCACATCCAGAAATATTTCTAACATCTGCACATTTCTAGGAGGGAGTCTAAATCTTAACAGATTCACAGCTCACAGAAGAGAAAGTAAATCTTTTTCTTCTTGTGTCCCAAGCTGAGCACCAGCCTCTTTATAGAGAGAGTGACAATTGAAACCTTTTTGCTCAGAAAAATTCTGTCATGTCTCAGGGGACCTGTGCCAGCCTCACAAATGGAAAGGTAATTTCAACATGTGACAGTACATTTGCCACATTTGGTCTTCTTTAATCTAAGATTTGACCACATGCTCAACACCAAACTCAGTTCACATTAAGCTGCATAAGCAGAACACATTTCCTTTTGCAGTCTGTCCTTCAGTATGAGTACAGAAAGATCCTCCTGGCAAAATCTGATAGTCTGAGAACAACCGTTTGAGCAACACACACACCATAGAAATACAAAGTCCTCCAATGCAATCAATGTAGTTTTAATTTTAAAAGGCTGCTTTGGGCTTTTAATCTCTTTGTGTCTCCATGTCATATGAGGGAAGTACGTGTAGAATTAGCGCCACATTGTGTGGAATCAAATATCGACTTTGCTTTATTCATTGTGTGAACTTGGATGTGCCTTAAAATGTAACTTTTAGGGTGGTGTAGGCCACTACATAAATAATTAATGCAAAGCATGAGGTATCAGTGCCTAGCAAGAATAATTATTAGCTTTTACATAAATTGGACAAAAATAATGACACATTCATATTTTAAGTTAATGATCATCTATGCAAAACACAGCAGAGTGTAAAAACAGAAATTAATTTATGCATGTACATTCAACATCAACTATGAGATAGTTTCTCTTATTATGTTTCTGGAGATTTGCAATTGACTATGAGAATACAGTCGTGCTTTCATTTCCTTTCCTTTTTGTATTTTCCAAGATGAATTAGAGACAAAAATACTTTTTTTAAAATTGTGCTTCTTTATTCGGCAACTGAGTGATATAGATTCTGGTTTGTCTTGGGCTTTAATCATAAGCGATTACTTTCCCAACAAATATGTTCTTACTATTGTTGGCTGCAAATCCTGGGACAGCTGTGGCCAACTTACTTGTCAACACAATTTTAAGCTAAGTTTATATTTCAAATGTGTAATTGCTTATGATGTTAGAAGGTGCCAAGAGAACACTATTGATTTCCAGACTGCAGATTGGAGGTGATAAATTATGTGTCTGAAAAAAAATCATCTGACTCTAAATTATGTAAATGTAGTAGGGAAACTGTTACAGAAAATACGATTTTAAAAAAATATCCTCATATTCATCTTCTTCAATGAATTTTCAACAAAATATTCTAAATTATTTTTTTAAGTCTATGAATATATTGTGCTGATATACCCAGATCTTTAACTTCAAGATTTTCATGCTCACTGTGTGACCCATATTCTTCTTTTTAATTAATTAAAAAATTGTATGACATATATTAGTCAAAAGATGATGGAAATAGGAATCTCTATCTCAGTGACTATGGTTGCATCTTACCTAATGCTGTAAGGTGACTATTATCACAAACATGAATTTTAAAATAACTTTATAAATAAATCATATTTTTAAATACTTGAAGTGGAATTCAAAATTTATAGTGTGATAAAGTAAGTCTATTGGGACTTTACAGAAAAATAAAAGATCTGACTGAAATGTATGGCTGTTTTCTTGGTTTGTAAATTACATATCATAACTCACATCTGGTAATTACTTACTGACCACTTAATATAAGCATAGGAACTAAATCAGCACTTAATGAGCTAAACTTTTATTTCTTTGTACATTACTTTGGCAATCCTTTCAATAAGTCTGTGGTTATATTGCAGTATTACCTCCATATTACAAATTAAGAAATAGTGCCTCAAAATATAGTAGTGTTCTCAAGATTACATACAAACACATTTGTATTCTGGGCAAAATATCTTACAAAATAATTTGAAAGTTTCTACTAAAAATTCCTAGAAACACTAGAAAATTCCTCTTAGAATAGGGCAGAGGAAATTCTAGGACCAGACACAAAATGACAGGTGTAATCCTTGAATAGATACATGGTTTTCCTAGAAGGAGAGATTGTATTCAAGTCTGAATAATCTAGGACTTAAAATTCTCATGTCAAATTGATACAGTGATCAACATTTTACTCTCTTATGTTCTGTTAATTACATTGAGACTTACTTCTACATGCAAAACCCTCCAAGTGCTACCTCTTCAAAAACTGGTGGCTTTTAAAAAAATTGCATTATGGTTGCCAGGAAATAGCAATAAAGTGAAAACTAATTTGTGGCAAAACACACAAACACTTGTCTTACATATGCAAAGGCATTGTCATTATAATCATTGTTCAAAAACTTTATAAGATAATAAACTAATGATCTTTATTCAGGCATTAACACATACTAAATTAAAATGGTGTACTAAAGTTCATTGCTTATTTAGTATATTTCCACATAAAAACAGAAAGCCAAACAGAAAGAGAGAGGAGGGGAGGGAGGGAGCGAGGGAGGAAGAAAGGGAGAAAGGAATCCACTTCATTTACAAAATCTTTTTCCTTGAACTTCTAAACTCTTTCCATCCTGACTACCGAGGATCTTGTTTCTTGCTTCACTAAGAGAAATAGAACTACAGAAGGAGAAATGTCAATAGACCCCTGTTTCCCAAACTTCAGTGCCCTCTCTCCTCTTCACCTGGTTGTTATCCATGTACACTAATATTCTCGCAAAAATACTGAAGAATCATGTGAGTAGATGTCCAAGGTCAAGCCCTCCAGCTACGAATCCCATTTCAAGTGATCTTTTGATTCTTTTGTACTACCAAGAATGTCTACTATCACTGTTTTCTACTATCACTCTAATTATTCTTTCTCTGTTTCTTGCATCACTAATCTCCTGCTTGTTAAAATACTCCCCATGGTACACAACATTATATACCACTATGATCACAAAGAAAAACATCTTGTTCCTCTTCATTATCCAGTCATTACCCCATTTCTCCATTCATCTTTTCAGAATAATGCATTCAGTTTTTTTTTATTATTAAGACCAAAAATTTTGTATGTCATCAATCTCTTCCATCTAGCAAATACTTATCTTTTCATGAAATTAATGAATGCCTAATTGTTAAATCAAATGGACAAATTCAAAAATGAACTTGAAGACATGTTAACACATTTATCCCTTTTGAAATATTTTTCATTGATATTGTAGTTATTTATATCTGTGAAATAACCTGTCCAAAATTCAGTGACTTAAAACAACTAAAACACACTTTTAAAAGATATTATGGTTTTGCTGGGGAGTTCTTCTGGTGGTCACTGAGGCCACCCATAAATCTGGATTGATATGTAAAGTAGCTGTCCTGTGAACACCACTGGGACCACAGGTAGGTGCCTAGACTGGGGCTTCTCCATGTTCCTCTCCACATAACTAGCTTGGGCCTCAGAAAATCAGACATTCTAAATTCTGCCAAATTCAATAAGTCAAACCAAGTCACAAACCAAATTTAAAAAGTCAGATATCTTCTGGCCTCTTTGGCCTTTTAGTTTTGTAGTACCACAGAACTGAAGGCTTGGAAATCATATTTTCCCCTTCTATACACACTATTTGGAAAGCTCATTTTATTCTCGTGACTTTAATACATTTTATGCTGCTAACTTTCAAATTTATATCTCCAGACAAGGTGAATTTATAAACCTAGGTATTTATCTGGCATCTTACTTGGGTTTTTAATAGGCGCATAAAACAAACAGATTACAACATAACCAATCAAAATCTGTGGAATGCAGCTAAGACAATGATTAGCAGCAAACTCTTAAACTTGAATATATGAATTTTTAAAAAAATCTCAATTGCTTAAGTACTTATCTGAAACTTCAGAAAAGAACAATAAATTAAACCCTAATAATATGGAACAAAAGAATTACTAAAATGATATTGAAATCAAGATGTAAAACCAATATTACAATGAGAAATCCAAAAAATGAGAAATCAACTGTTAATTATTTGAAAAGTTAATGAAATGTTAAACCTCAAATAACTGACTGGTTTAAAAGAAGAGAAAAAGAGAGAGAGGAAGAAAAAGCAAAGCAAAGCAAAATTTCCCCTAATGGAAGAGGAAAAGTGACATCACTATAGATCATACAAACATCAGAAAGTTAAGGAGGTCTTGCAGAAAGGATAACAAATGTGTTTAACAAGTTATGTGTGTTTAACAAGGTCTCAGAAAACAATACCAATATAGGAAGGCCAGTTGTTCTCTTTAAATGGCAAAAATAACAGTAGAGATTTGAAAAAAAAAAAAAAAAAAAACAATTCACAATAGCACAAGAAAATATTAAGTACCTTGGCATAAAGCACATCAAGTATACATAGAAGTTTGATGTAGAAATCTACATAAGTTGAAGACCTAAATAAATATACATGTGCATGAAACCAAAACATTGCTAAAATGTCAATTTTTTCCATTCATTCTTTGGATGGTGCAATATCAGCCAACATTCCTGAAAGCTTTTTCATAGATATAGATGGTTTGATTCTAAAATTTACATGGAAAAACAAAGGTCATGGAATAATAAAAATGATTCTGAGGAGTAAGATTAAAAAGAGAGAACTGATATCTGATTTCATGACCTATAAAGCTGACACAAAACAGCATGATATTGGTGAAATGATGGACATGCAGAACAATAAGTAATGATCAAGAACCCAGAAACAAACACCAAAAATATAGACGAGTGAATTTTGATGAATGTCCAAAAGCAATTGAATGAAGAGTGTTTTCAACAGAGACCTGTGTACAATCAGATGTAAAATTCAAAAGAAACTCTGCAAACACCCCACATCCTTGAATGAAAAGAAAATGAACAAAAATTGTTCTTCAAATTAATTTAAATAATATTAACTATATAACATCATTAAAAAAGCATAAGAGAAATACTGTGCGACTTTCAATTTCTTAGTCTTTGCCACAACACCAAAATCATGGTTCATGAAAGAAAAAGAATGATAAATTGAACTTTATCAAAATGAAAGTATTTAGAAATAAAGTAAATTAAGGTCATGCAAATCTACAAGATATTCTAGAGACTTAAATAAATGAAAGGACCTATCATGCTCAGGATGGAAAGAATTTTTCATTTGCTGTGAGTGTGTGTCTATTAGGTCAAATTGGTGATGTTTAACGATTATTGTACAGGGCTTTTTTGATTCATTGTCCATCAGATACCACAAGGTGTTACTCTCCCACAAAGATAGTGGATTTGTGTATTTATTATTTAATTTTGTCAGTTTTTAACATGTTTGATTATTGGTACCCACAAATTTAGAATTGTTATTAATTGCTGTTCTGTTGAGCCTTTTTATCATTAAAAATCTTTAGAAAAATTAAAATCTAATACTTAGAGAAAGTTACTCATGAATGAATGAAGACACAAATCACAGACTGATCTCTTAAAGATCTCACATCCAGAATGAAGAACTTTTAAATACAACAAGATGAAAACACCCAAATTAAACACACACACACACACACACACAATTAGTTACCACTACACACTTGTTAGAAGGTCTAATTTGAAAAAGTAAGGGTATGATACAAACTAACTAATAAGAATACAGAGTAACAATAACTTTCATTCATTGCAAATGGGAATGAAAATTAATGTAGTTACTTTGGAAGAAATTTTAAATTTCTTATGAAGTTAAACATACACTCAGCATACAATTCAAGATCAACCCTTCTTATATACTTAGTTCCCCTAAATTATCTGAAAGCATATGTCCATGCAAAAACCATGCATGCACAATTTTATAGCATCTTTATTCATGATCAACAAAAAATTGAAAGCAAATTTTATTTCCTTCAACGAGTGAATAGACAAATTATAAACACCTATGTAATGCAGTGGTGGAAAGGATTGATCTTTTGATTCATGCAGCATGAATAGCTGAAATGGATTTTGATAAGTATATGAAGCTTGAATCCCAAGGATATATATTACATTATTCAATTCATACAACTTTCTGGAAACAGCATAAGTGTAGTAATAAAAACTAATCAGGGGTTAGAGAAGATGCAACAGTTGACACACACTGGAATTTTTAGCACAATGGAAAGCATCTGCATGATACTGGTACTGGTGTAAGAAAGATGGCTCTATGAATTTAGAAAGCCCATAGAACTATATATTGCAAAGAGTTAATATTAATATATGAAAATACAAAAAAGTCAACAGGCATGTTGAGAGATCACAGGATGGAATGGGGACATTGGCCAATAAATCTACTCCAAGTAAAAATGCTTCACATAAAAAGAAGTTCAGCTAAACAATTTTGGACCCTAGTGCCCTAATTGGAAACTCTAATGTTAAATAAAAAAGGACTGATAAACCCTGTAGTCTAGTTAATAAATGTGTTTATCACATGCTATAACCAATGGTGAATGCCAGAGAGATATTGGACCTAAGTCAGAGATGTTGTTGTTTGTTTTAGTCAGCGTTTTTTGCTGCTGTGATTAAAGGACCCAACCAGAACAACTGTAAAGGAGCAAAGGTTTATTAGAAGGCTCATGATTTTAGAGGTCTTAGTTCACAGCAGGCTGGCTCCATTCCTCTGGGCTTGAGGTGAGGCAGAACATCATGGCAGAAGAGTGTGGCAGAGGGAAATAGCTCACATGATTAGGAAGCAGAAAGAAAAGAGTCTTCACTTGCCAGATACAATTATATACCCCAAAGCCACACCCCATTTCCACCTAATCCAGCCACGCCCTACCACTTCAGTTACCACTCAACTAATCCCTATCAGGGGATTAATTTGCTGGTTGGATTATGACTCTTGGATAATTTCTCCTCTGAACTTTCTTGCATTGTCTTACACCTGAGCTTTTGGGGGGACACAACATCTAAATCACAACATTGTTGTATACTCATTTTTAGCTTTCTCTGAACACTTTCAGATAGGAAATAATTTCAGCTATTTGAATATGCTTGCTTTCTGCACTTCCTGTCTGCTGAGGGTCTTGAAAGAATGGTATTCCAGTAACAGGGAGCAGCACAGAACCATCATGTTTGTTTCTAAATATTCTCCCATGAAAGACATTGAGACTCCTTGGAAAAAAATCTGAATCTAGGGCTCAGGTTGGAAAAGAAAATGGACATTTTATAGTGCCAGAAACAAGTAGTAATAAAAAAAATAGAGTGGAATGAAGATGTGTCAAGTGGATGCAGGAGGCAATCTGACATAGTCCTAAAGTGCCAAACCTGGAACAATTTGAGCAACAAATAAATAGTGTTAGATTTTAACCCAGAGAGCAATTAAATATGCATGAATCCATATTGATTTGAATTAATTGATCAATAAATGTTAAATGGAACAAATCTTGTGCATGAATCTCAAATAGTATATAAGTATATGTATATATATATATGTGTGTGTATATATATATGTGTGTGTGTATATATAGTGTGTATATATAGTTGTATCCCTTTCAGATAATGTATATTAATCTCTCTTTAAGTATGGGCTAGATTTAGGAACACACTTTCAAAAACAAAATATAGAAAGGGAAATATGGCAAATTTACAGTGAGAAACCTGGAAAGACATATATATATATATATATATATATATATATATATATATATATAGTAATGTAGTAAATATTATTGAAACACTTTACTTGTAAGTCATTGTGTGAAAATACATAGCAAAACTGGAAACAGAATAAAATACATAGACTTTGCTGTCTTGTTAATAATGAGGCATATGGGACACAGGCCTTTGGGTACTCTCATTCCTAGAACCCTACAAAATGGCAGTGAAGAATTTGAATGGGTAAACTAAGGAGAGGGAAAAGAAAGCAGAGTAGACAGGTGAAAAACAAGTTGGCAGTTGACTTAGGAACCTGGACGATGGAACACGGGAAAGATGAGGAAATTCTAACCAAGTCCCTCAGCTTTGTTGTGGCCTTGGCTGCCTGTGGAAGTGAGGGTGAGGATGGGCTAAGCAGTCAAGGTCGATTGAGAGCCCCTTAAGAAGCAGGAAGACCCCCAGAGTGCTTCCTTGTGTCTTCCAGAGGCATTTACTTCCCCAGTGTTATAGTGTGAATTTCCCTCCAAAACCCAGGTAGAAATTGAATTGTCATCATAGCAGTATTTAAAGATGAGATGTTAAGGGGTAGGTAGGTGATTGATGAGAGTGTATCCAAGCAATAAAACAAAGTTAAATTTTTATCTTTTACATTAGAAAGTCGGCAGATAAAAGAAACCTGAAAAATCAATAAGTGGTTATGTAAGTATATTATTTATTAACAGAATTAGCTAATAGAGTTGAAAGTATTTACTTCTGTAGAGAATTAAATGGTTAGGATAAGACCTAAAATTTTTTCATAACTAGTTTTGCAGAACTAATGGACTCTTTAAATTCAATCATGTATTACTTTGATAAAAGTTAAACTAATTTAAAAAATTAATATTGGTATGAGTGTATGCACAAATCTGCATGCTTTCTAATACTTCTGTGCCTGTCTTTGTATGTTGTTTTTCTCTACTTGCAACATCCAATTTCTCTGACGTTTTCCCTGGCATTTTTTTTATCAGTAAAATTGAATTAATTCACATGTGGTCTCGGCCACATCGCTGGCTACTCATGCAGATTTGATCACTCTTTCATTCATTCCTCTCCACTGCACTTCAAGCCTTCCTCCAGGTAAGCTGCACTGAAACATCGATTACATGTTTTCCTTCATCTCTAGGACCCATGCTCGTATAAGAACTGCTTCTTAATTATCTCTGCATTTCACCACCTAGCACAGCAGGTACCTTGTTCTGCAACTGTACGACATCAATGAATCTTATGGGTTGAAAGCCTCAAAGAGGGAGAATGCCCCTTGAAATGTTCACCCATTCTATTTCCTGGTTGGCTCCTTACAATGGGGTTCTAGTCTGTTTGTGCTGCTGTAACAAGAGACCACAGATTGGGTGGTGTAAACAACGGACATTTTTTTCACAGATCCATGAAAAAATCCCAAGATCAAGGTACTAATGGATCAGCTCCTAGATGGGGCCTGCTTTCTGACTCAGATGGCCAGCCGCCTTCTCTCTGAGCATCCACATGACCTTTCCACTCTGTTAGTGCATGGAGAGAGACCTCTGACTCCTCCTTGTCTTTAAAGATCACTAATTAATTCTAGACTCATGACTGAATCAAACCTAATGGCCCCTGAAAGACTCCCACCTCCAAATTCCATGACATGAAGGCAATGGTTCCAACATATGGATTTTTTTTGTTTGTTTGTTTGTCTTTTTGAGGTAAGGAGGCATCCAACACAGAACAATGGGAAAGGTCAACTCCTGAATTAAGAGTCCACCTGATGCCAGGCGCAGTGGTGCACGCCTGTAATCCCAGCACTTTGGGAGGCTGAGGCAGGAGGATCTCGAGTTCAAAGCCAGCCTCAGCAATGGCGAAGCTCTTAGCAACTTAGTGAGACCCTGTCTCTAAATAAAAAAATACAAAAAAGGGCTGGGGATGTGGCCCAGTGGTCGAGTGCCCCTGAGTTCAATCCCTGGTACCAAAAAAAAAAAAAAAAAAAAAAGAGTCCACCTGATGCAAATTATTGGAAATGTTTTGCCTACTCACATGCCAGCACCTACCACGAAGCATAGAATTTCTGAACACTGTTTCATTTTCTTGAGCAATGAAACTATTCTTACCACCACCTGTCTCCACACAGAGGTACACATACCACACACACACACACACACACACCACATGCATGGTTATCATGACAATAAATGCTACCATGTTAGTAAGTCATGACTTAGAGTTTAAAACTCCATGGTCATAGCACAATACCGTTATAGCTGAATGGTTTGTAGATGGAAATATAACTAATTCCAGTCCAATAAATATTGATCCTTTGGAATTTAGGAACTGAAATTAAGGAGAAAAAATAGGTTTTTCTTCAAGTGTCTAAAGCTATATATGCAAAATTTGGGAGGTTCAATCCCTCGTGTTTCATACTGGATGAGCAAAAATTGTAGAGAAAGTCTATCTTCAGATAGAAAGAACAAAGAACAGGCAAAGAACAGAGGAATTTGGAGACCCGAGGGCACTGAGCTTCAGTCTCCATTTATTCCTGGGGCTGTGTTCTCAACCTTGGGATGCTTTGCACAAATTGCTGTGATCCTTTCTTCCTTTTTTTCTTTAAGATATTTGGAATTTGATTCATGGTGTCTATAACCAAAACACTACTAACAAACACAAAAGTACCAAAGATATCGTTACATTATAGCAGCTGGCAAAAGCACCACCAAATGTATTAGGTTATAGATAAGAGATTTAGGAGCTGACTTGTTAAAATAATGAATTATTTGTTGAGTCTGAGAAGTATTTGTGTGCTATTCTCTGCTCTTTTAATTCCATTTCCTGAAATGTCATCAGAATACATTGAACATATATTAACTTAGTGTCTAAGATCGACAAGAAGCAATTATGGAGGGATCTGCGCTTCAACTTGGACTGAGTGGCAGAAGGAAGATTTGGAGGAACGCCAAGAGGGCCATGGCAGTGGTGGTAAATAGCAGAAAAGAATTAGAACCACTCTGGATCAATAATTATGTCAAAACGAAACCTGTTTCCATGTCTAACTAAAAAGAACCGATAAAAACATCACAGCTGATTCACCAGCAGCCCAGCACAATGTGGTGGCCCCAAGGACAGCTAGGGCAGTGGGTACGAGGCAGCTGGGTATTCTGCAGACTGTTCAGAACAATCTGAGGAGACCTGTGACATAAACATGTTTTTGACACTCTAGTCACCAGGACTTGCATCTATAAAATGTGATTATTTCAGTCTCGATGTGGGTGAGGACTCGTTTACATCAACCTTGTGAGAAACAGAAAAAATACGGATGCATTGTAGACACCGAGGGAACAGTAGTAGTGGTAACTCATCGTCACCACCAGGGATGATGTGCATGTGACATAATAAGGACATCTGTTTCAAAAACTGAGAAAAGTCAGGAAACTCATATTAGTTTTTTTTTTTTTTTTTTTTTTTTTTTTTTTTTTTATGGTTATGTACCAAATTTTCACAAACTTATTGGCGTAAAGCAATGCTAATAGAGTGCCTCACAGTTTCGGTGGGTCAGGGATCCAGGTAGGTTTGGCCCTATCGTGGCTCAGATCTCACAGAGCTGAGGAAGCAAGAAGGATGAAGCCTGTGCGCGGGAGGATGAAGACAAAACTGCAACTGAAGTATAAGCAAATCTCTCAGGGATCTTTCTTTGCCACTGTGTGTGTGTGTGTGTGTGTGTGTGTGTGCAGTGCAACTTAACTTCAGCTGTTGGGGAATGTGGGTAATGGAGATTCATTTAATTAGTTTTCCTTTCTTCCAAAGATATTCTTTTCTAATGTAATAACCATATTGTGCTACATTGCCTAACAATTAATTGAATAAATAAAGGCAAGTTTTTGCAGTGCTCTGTGGCCAGTTTTTTTGTACAGCAGAGAGAAATATTACTACTACCTTGGGTTATTGTGAAAAGTAAATGTATTAATATGTATAATGCATGTAGAATGGTGTCTGAGACATAAAAGGAGCTTGTTTATAAACTGGTAACGGTTGTAACTTTTATTGATTATTATTATATTTGTATCCCCTAAACATTTCAGTATCTTCAGGAAATTGGTTGTCAATAAAGGACAGTGAATTAACAAATATATGGCTGTTTGAATAAATTTTTGTCTCTAGATTCAGTTTGCAAAAAGTAAAAGAAAACACACACACACACACACACACACAATTGATGTGCAAGTCTGTGGCAACTGTAGAACTCTGAAAATTTACTACAAATCATTAAGTTGTAGATGGCTGTTTGTCCAGGTTCCAGACAAGCAATTCTGGTGGAAGGTAAGAGACATCTATTTGCCTTACATGTAACATACAATCATATAATTTAGTAATTGTTTAAAATCTTAAGTGATCTTTCTTTTACTTATATATTTTTGGTTACGTGAGTGGAATCACTATAGAAGTACTGTTTGATAATTCTTACAGATTAAACATATCTATATTTTAATAAGTGGGTTCTATAAATTTGTATCAATACATTATTTGAAGATATAATATCACTTTCCCAAGCAGAATGCATTCATGATTTTAAAATAAACTTTAATGGAAAATGTTAGTTTTACGTCAACTGGAGTGAGGAGTTTCTGCCGGCTTCTGTGCCCTCAGTGTTGGCAAAGGCCTTTGTGGAAGGCTGCAGATATCGAGGCTCTCTTTGCAGATCATTTTTATGCAACACTTCATTGGCGATCTCTAACCTGTGTATCAAATAAAGGTTTGTTTAGAGCTCACCTGATTTATGCAAGAATGATAATGGTTGTACCTAAACCATTGAATCACAAATTCTGTTTTTGAAAGGCATATTATTGGACCATTCTATATTAATGCCATTCTCTGAATGAAATTGAAACAATATCAAATTCTTAAAATAGTTTATACAACATGTACTTTTTTGACAACATTTTTTTTTTTTTTTGGTTACTGCAGGCATTCCTAAAGTATAATTTCCATTCCCTTTTTCTATGAAAATGTCAAACTCCAATAATATAGTCCTGAATAATTAATCATATCTCTCTCACACAGACACACATACACACACACACATATATATATATATTCAAAATTAGGGAATGTTGCCTAGTATGAAGCAATAAAATCCACAGTAGAAGTCCAGCTTTGATATTAGAGAAGCCCACCACTGATCAGCCCTATGAGGTTGGATAAGTTGTTAAACATTTTTGGTCTTTTTGTACTACCCTACTTTTAGAGACAATAAAACCTAACCCATAAAATCATGATAAAGATTAATTGAGATACACAGTATGAAGAACTTCATACAGAATCAGATACAAGACAAGTGCCCAGTTAAGGTTAGCATAGCCTTTCTCTTCACCTCATTGATTGTTTCTTTTGCTGAGAAGAAGCTTTTTAGTTTGAGTCCATCCCATGTATTAATTCTTGATTTTATTTCTTGTGCTTTAGCATTTTTTGTTAAGGAAATAGGGGCCTAATCCAACGTGAAGAAGATTTGGGCCTACTTTTTCTTTTATTAGGTGCAGGGTCTCTGGTCTAATTCCTCGGTCCTTGATCCATATTGAGTTGAATTTTGTGCATGGTGAGAGATAAGGGTTTAGTTTCATTTTGCTGCACGTGGATTTCCAGTTCTCCCAGCACCATTTGTTGAAGAGGCTATCTTTTCTCCAATGTGTGTTTTTGGTGCCTTTATCTAGTATGAGATAACATATTTACATGGGTTTGTCTCTGTGTCTTCTATTCTGTACCTTTGGTCTACAAGTCTATTTTGGTGCCAATACGATGCTGCTTTTGTTACTATAGCTTTGTAGTATAGTTTAAGATCCGGTATTGTGATGCCTCCTGCTTCACTCTTCTTGCTGAGGATTACTTTGGCTATTCTGGGTCTCTTATTTTTTCAATTAAATTTCATGATTGCTTTTTCTATTTCTATAAAGAATAACAATGGGATTTTAATTAGAATTGCATTGAATATAATCTCCAGGATATATAAAGAACTCAAAAAACTTAACACCCCCCCCAAAAAAAAGAACAAAAAAAAACTATCAATCAATAAATGGGCTAAGGGGCAGAACAGACATTTCTCAGAAGAAGATATACATTTGATCAATAAATATTATGAAAAAATGTTCAACATCTTTAGCAATTAGAGAAATGAAAATCAAAATTACTCTGAGATTTCATCTCACACCAATCACAATGGCAGTTGTCAAGAATACAAATAACAATAAGTGTTGGCAAGGATGTGGGGGAAAAGGCACACTCATACATTGGTGGTGGAACTGCAAATTGGTACAATGAATCTGGAAAGCAGTATGGAGATTCCTTAGAAAACATGGAATGGAACCACCATTTGCCCCAGCTATACCACTTCTTGGTCTATACCCAAATAACTTAAAATCAGCATACTATATAAACACGGCCGCATCAATGTTTAGAGCAGCTCAATTCACAATAGCTAAACTGTGGAAACAACCTAGATGGCCTTCAATAGATGAATGGATAAAGAAACTATGGTATATATACACAATGGAGTATTACTCAGCATTAAAAGAGAATAAAATTATGACATATGCAGTTAAATGCAAGCTAAGTAAGCCAATCCCAAAAAACCAAAGTGGATGCTGATCCATAATGGGGGGGTTGCGACATGGGAAAAATGGAGGAACTTTGATTGGACAGTGTACAGTGGGGGCAGGAAACATGGTGGAATGAGATGGACGTCGTTACCCTAGGTACATGTATAATTGCACCTATGGTGCGACGCTACATCGTGTACAACCAGAGAAATGAAAAGTTGTGCTGCAATTGTGTATAATGAATCAAAATGCATTCTGCTGTCATATATACCAAATTAAGATAAGTAAATTTTAAAAAGATTGACATAGATAACGATGACAAGTGTTAAGAAATGAATAAAGCACAGAATCTGTTTCCAACCCAGAAATGTGAGAAAAACTTTCTTTAAATTATTACAGGATCTATTATCCTTGTCTGTGTCATTACATCAAATAATTTAAATCTCAAAAGAAGTTATCTGAATATGTGAGACCATTCCAAATATTGAAGCAATGTAGAAAACCAATCCTAGACTCATTACTGAATTTACACATTATGTATCTCACCAGATGGTATCTTTCAATGTTTTATTTGAATGTTTTCATGTAAGAAGATAAAAAGATCTGAATGGCCACATAAGTGGTCTGGTAAATGATGTGTTGTACCTATGTTTTTGTCATAATATGGCAAAGGAATAAGGGACTATGGGGACTTTGTTATAGTTCGGTTGTGGTTTATCTCTCAAGGGTTCCTGGGTTGGAAACCTGGTCTTCACAGGAGCAGTGTTGGGATGATAGCCTGAGGTCTTTAGGTAATTGGGATCTCTGCCTTTGGAAGGAAATGCTGGTTTTTTTCGAGTTGGTTCTCACAAGAGTGAGTTGTTTTCAGAGTGAGCCCAACCTCTGGATCACTCTCTGGCTTCCTGCTTTGCAATGGGATTTCTTTTGCCCACATGCACTCCACCTTTGTAACACTGTCTGCCAGGAGGACTTCAATCAGACACTAACCAATGGGCAACCTGATCTCGGATATTCAGCTCCAAATCTATGAGCTAAATAAATCTCTTTTCTTTCTAGGTGGTATATAACAAAGTATTCAGATATTTTGTTGATACTGAAGTAGAATATCAATAGCAAAGAGAAATCATCAAATACAGAAGTCTCTAGCCATCAAATATACTTATGTTTTTGTACTTGACAAAAATATTTGTACTTGACAAAATATTCAGATATTTTGTTATAGAGGTAAAAAATAGACTAATACAAGAATGGTCAAGTAAAATGACATGCTATCAACATGGTCTTATGTTCATTCCAAACAACTCACATATCAGTGTTATTGAAACATTTTAAAACAATTGGATTAATGTTTTCTTGGATTTGAAAATTAATTTTAGCATGACTTTTATGACTACAATAAGTAATTTTAAGAAAAGTAACAATTTCCAAGATAGTTGTAAAGTTATGTGCACAGATATTCTTAAGCACTAGTAATTAATTAATTCAGCTGTATGGGGAGATATTTAAGATTTTTAAATTTTTTATTTTTATTTTATTTTTATGCAGTACTAAGGATCAAACCCAATGACTCACATATGCTAGGCAAGTGCTCTGCCACTGAGCTACAGCCCCAGCCCAATTTTTGACTTTTTATAAGATTATCTACTATAGCTTTTCTATGTACCTATAAGGTGATCAAATAAAAATAGGATTATATTCACACACTTCTTTAGTCTTTTAGATTTCTTTCTTTCTGTCTTGATTTTTGTTACTCTTCTCTGTTGTTTTAAGGAACATTGCCTCCATGAGGGAGAAGGAAAGGAAATTTAAGTCAAGTACAAAAACATAAGTATATTTGATGGCTACAGACTTCTGTATTTGATGATCTCTCTTTGCTATTGATATTCTACTTCAGTATCATAAGGCCACAAAATCATATATCTAAAGAAAATTGATTTATGTTTTGTTTCATCTACTCATTCATTCTGCAAACACTTATTAAGTGTTCCTTTTATGTGTCAGGCACCATGAAGGTTGCTAGAGATAGAAGAATATAAAATAGGAACTTACAGCACAGTAGGGGAGACTAACATGAAAGAAATCATCACATAAATAAGTGTCTAATTAAAATTGTATCAGTTTAAAATAGGGTTCATGCTAGGATTCTTTGAGTAAGTGGAACTTAGATCAGTCATGACGATTAGGTATAGTCACCAATCAGAAAAGTGAAGAAAGAGGACTCTAGCCAAGAGAAACTCATGTGATGACATTGAGGGTAAAAATTCCTGACAAGTTCAGTGTTGGGAAAGACACCAACATGGCAGGAAGACAGAGCGTGCTAACTGGAGAAAGCCAAAGGTGGACCCTTGGTGTTTCTCTAGATTGCACAGTCCTTAAAGCAAAACCAAAAGCTTGAGTTATACACTAAGATCAATAGTAAGCCATTTAGGGATGTATTTGTTTCACATAGCAGAGAGTACTAGATAGGAGAAGCTACTCAATAAGGCATAAACTGATCCAGGGCTTTTAAATTCCTTTTCCACCATCTTTTTAAAAAATATTTATTTATTTGCTTTTAGTTGTACACAATGCGTTTTTACATGGTGCTGAGGATCGAACCCGGGTCGCGAACGTGCTAGGCGAGCACTCTACCTCTGAGCCACAACCCCAGCCCGTTTTCCACCATCTTGAGCTAATGAACTTCCTTTCCATATCTCATCCCTGATAATCAGTGTTCCACTCCAGTACTCTTACTTTTTTTATCCAGAGGGGCAGAATGGTGGAAGTAGCCCTATGGCTCCCTCTTCAACTCAAGAGACCCTTCCCAAAAATTCCACCATCATCTCATCAATCAAAAAAAGTGTCTGTTTCCAAGCTTTATGGTGGAACAGGGCAAGGAACATGGAATGTGAGAGGCTTTGTGTAGCCAGTCACATTATCTGTCACTGTCATTCCTTTGCACAGCATCCCTTCTTCTCAAGATGACGCTCCACGTGAGATGTGCTCACCTCCTCTGTGGCCCCAGAGTTCCATCTCAGGATTCCATTCCATTTCAAACCCTGGGTGTTTGCATTATGGATGGTTTTTTGTGCCATGTTTAGACCCTGATTTAAAAGAATACCTTGCTCTTCCGAGTCCAATGAACAGATCAGGTAGTAAAGATCAGATAGGCTGAGTTGTCCTTGGTACAGTTACTGCAGAGGGATTGAGAGGATGATCTCTGGAAAAAGTGTTCTTACAAGGTAGTATTCTCTCTGGACCAATGATTCATCAGCACCCACGGAGGACACGGCTATATCAATCTTCCGAGAGCAGAAATGGTTTTAGAAACTAGTTTCCATATCTTTCTTTTCATACTTCCTCCTCCTCCTCCCTATGTAGACAGCTCAAATGACATTCAGTTACTCGCCCTCCATATGTCTATGATTTAATTATAATTCACACTGTCAGGGAGGGATGCTAAATCACAGAGGTCTGTCAAAGCAGGCTGGCACAGCATGGGAATTTTCCATGCTCATTTCTTCTCTGAATTCAAATTTATATTAATGGCCATCATTTCTCAGGAAGCTTCCCTAAGAAGCACTGTCCACCAAGAATGAGCGAGAAATCAACCATGTCTTGCCTCAAGCAGAGAACGGCTTCTGGTAAATTGCCAGAGAGCAGGCTTAAGATGCTTAATCAAAGCCTCATATGATAAGATTGTTGCCATTTTATAAGCTGACTACATGTGCCTCATCCAGCTTATTGTTTGTGGACAAGAGGTATTTACTACCTTGCCACAAAGGTAGCAATCAGAAATAGAACAAATTTGCCTGACACAAACTAGATATGAATTGAAAGAAGACTCACCAAGAATAGACATTTGAAGGGCCATATTTTCCCATGATCTATTTCATATTATTCCTTGAAAAGAATAATATGGAATGGATCATGAGAAAAAGCACTTGTGTGACTAAAATATCACGTCGAGCTTGTTTAGCTTAAACAATGAAACCTTGGTAAGCTAGCAAACCCCAAGAGATTTCCATGTATGTGATTTCCCTCACTTTAAAAATATCATCCTTACTGGATGCTGCTGCACACACCTGTAACTCCAGCAGCTTGGGAGGTTGAGACAGGAAGATCAAGAGTTCAAAGCCAGCCTCAGCAATTTAGCAAGACCCTATCTCAAAATTAAAAAAAAAAAAAAAATGGCTGAGGATATGATTCAGTGGTTAAGCATCCCTGGGTTCAATCCCTGGTACCAAAAATAAATACATAAAAATAAAAATACCATCTTTGATTATGAAAGGGTGTATATTAAGTCCACATATTAAGGTATTCTAAACTTCACAGGATTTTATGAGTAGAATAAAGAGATTAGTTAGCAAAAAAATCATACCATGTTATGGGGATGATATACAAATACCTATTTTTTATCCACCCTTGCTCAAATCAGTGCATAGAGCATAGTGATCCACTGAAAGCCATGAGATTCTTGGGTCAGTGTGGCCATGAGAACATCCTTAATTGTCTTCAGGTCTGAGTTGTCTTTCCTCCATGTTCTACTGACCCTGTTATGTATTCTACTTGGTTTCTGCCATGCAAAGCCAATCCTGAGGTTGCTTAATGTTGCCTGAACCTAAATGTCTTCTGCACTCAAGAATATTCTCCAATTTCACCTGACACTGCTCTACTAACAAGGGATTATTTGCCAGCTGTAGTTTATCATTCCACAGTTTCTACTGAGTGCTGCACTTGCTCTCTCTGCGTCTCTCAATCCTGTTCTCTCCATCCTGTTCTCTCCATCTCTCTCTCTTCTTCCACCAACTCCCTGAACAGCTAGCTATTTCTGTGCACTGAGTTTTCTGCTGTGCTGTGATGAAGGGAGGAAATTTAAATTCCTTTAGTGGGAGGAACAGTCACTTCTAATTGGGATCAAATTTGACAGCAGTTTTCCCATTAAACAGACACGTACATATTATGAATCTTTTTTGTGAAAACTCATTAAACATCCACATTCAAGATTTTGGAAATTTTTCTGAACTGTTTTATTTTTATTTTTAGTTACTTAATAATATGTCTTCTTGCATCAAGACAAAGACACACACATATTACTTATATGCACAGGCACTAGAGCATGGATCATGCCACCCTCCTAGAATCTGATGTAGCATTTGTCACTAAAGTTTATTAACATGAATCAAGAAAATATATCAAATTTGATTGGCATACATATGAAAGGATGTGCATTTGATTTGATTTTCTTTATCTCATATGAGATGCATTTTGTGAAGAGAAGCTTAAATAGTCCAAATAATTTGATGCATGTCTTAGGTTAAATTAAGTTTCTCAAATTAATAGCAACAATAACAACAAAACTACATACACATACACATCTAAGTACATATATATATATATATATATATATATATATATATATATATATATATATATAATTTCCATTCTTAAAGTTTAGCATTTAAAACCAGAAATTGCTACTTATTTTCCAAACAGCAAATAACTATTAACCCAAATCCAGAAGTTTATTGAACTGTTTTCAGGAGAAAAAAACCACAAAGCACAGGGACTTGTGTGCTTTACTGAATGACGTCTTTGAAATTTATTTTTTCAATGGTGCACAGCCATTGAAAACTTTAAAGAAGGGATTTCCATTGTATTATTACACTTTGAAATCATCTTTCTGGCAGCACAATAGAAGGTATAGTTGATGTGGTTGAACCTGGGATAGGGAGATAGGTATAGAGATTATTGTGAGGTTTCAAAAAAAGTATCATGGCACAGTGATAGTTTGACAATTCAAGATTATTTCAGAATATGAACTAGACAACTTTGTGGACTTTCTAGAGTGCAGTCGGAGGAGTAGAAATGGGAGGATGACTTCTGAGTTTGGTGCTTGGTGATGGCTGTGATTATGGAGGAGGAAAGGACATTTGGGGAATGAAATGAAAGAGAAATTTAACAATGCCATATGCAACTGCTCTGCAATTACCTACCTCCCCAGAGGTGGTAGCAGAGGCTCCAGGATGTGAAAGATAGCACGATACTGGTGGATAATTTTCTCTTACGCTATGTTATACTAGTGCAAAAACAGATAGCAAAGATTTAAAGTTCTAGAGTGTTCATGTGTCTTCTGGTGAAAAAATAAATAGCCTTCATATGAGTCAATTCTTATTTAAAAGACACATGCTTTTTTTAGAATTTAGTTTCTTTGTTTAGAAAATGTCAGTAAATAATAGCAATCTCTTGATCTTGGTATATAGATCAAATTAAAAAAAAATTGAAATTGTCCAACCCAGTGCTGTGCACATACGTTAATTAATATTAATTTGAAAAAACAAACAAAGGGATGGATTTATAGTAAGGGATATATGTTTTTGTCTTTCATGAGTTTTAGTACAGCTGGAAATAATTCAAAGAGCTTCCATTTATTAGGTGACTCGAGTGGGCCAATAATTCTAATTCATTAAACCTCACAATGGCCCTATGGAGGTAAATTTTATCCTTTCCATTTTAGTGACTCTTCAGGATATGAATACATAAAATGACAGCATCTATGAAAAGCTCAGGTCTGTCTGAACTTAGACCAAACCAGGAAGTGATGTCTTGTCTCAAAAATAAGTTTATGCTGTATACATCCTGAATATCAGTATACCCAGGAAACAGCAGTCCTGGGTATGAGACCCTGGAAGCTGTAAAAAGCCTTATTGCCAAAGGCCCTATGTCACTAATTTGATTTTGCTTCTTAAATCACTGATTATAAACTACTTGTGAAAACAAACAAAAATAGCAAAACTTATTTTCTTTCAATGGAAGACTATTCGTTCCTTTACTTTTGGCGTAGGGGATTGAACCCAAGGCTTGTGTGTGCCTAGCATGTGCCCTATTACAGAATTACCTGCTCAGTTTACATTTTCCAGGATATATTTTAAGACAGGATGCTTCTTTTCCTCTCCCTTTCCAGATTTCCCATCCTTCTTTCATCCCTGGTAGCGCTGTCATTTGACACTATTTCTCCTATGTGCTGCCATGCTTAATCTGTCTTCCCATTCTCTGCTTCCACCCTGTGATAACTTTAGATACCATTCAGAAGCCATTGAAAAGACACAAGAGAGAGAATCCAAAGCACTCCAGGATGTGTCCAGTGGTGCCTTTTTATGCAGATAAAACTGAAAGACGGAAGAGAATTCACAGAACATTCACAAGCATGAGAAAGATAAGAAACATCTGCTTTTAGGTCAAAATGTTTAAAGGTGACAACACTCTCAGTGTCAGTAGCAGAGGACTGAAGGATGCTGACTGCTGTACTGCCTGTCCCATTTTCTGGGTGTGATGTTCTGGATTATCTATCTAGTCTGGTGTTATCTTCCCCATTCGTAAAATAAAACATCACAAACAAGAAGAAAAGATTTTAAGTACTAACTCTTAAGATGATGGTGACTATTACATGAGACGACATACGTAAATCCCTTAACACAGACATTAAAACTCTTTTCATTGAAAATTAATTCCCCTTTTTAAATTAGAGCAAATCGTTTTTGATAAGTGTTGAGCTAAATGAATGAAGACTTTTTTGTTTCCAAAGGGTAATTAAAATACATGGTCATGGTGACAGCATTTAAATCATACTACTCTCTCCTAGGCTGTTATCACAGGGTAATATAAGTGGTTGAAAAATGGCAGGTATACTTCAGTCAATCATTGGATTCCTATTCAAAAAAGTTTGTCTATTTGAATTCAGTTGCTGTGGGTTTAGTGTTTCTTAACCCTTTATAGAAAATTGTTAGTCAGTAAAAAAAAAAAAATGATCTGTCCCCCGTCTTAGAAGCAAATCCTCCAAGCCCAAATAACTCATTTCAATCAGGAAACAATTATCCAGCTAAAAATGCTTAAATCTCCAGCAGTTCCACTAAGGCCCAGATCCCAATGCCTTACAATGATGGAAAAGTCTGCTGCATTGTGGCCTTTGCTTATCTTCCCAACACCATAAATGCAGACTGCCCTTCTCAGCACTGTGTGCAGACTCCCGTTGTACTGGTCCCACGAATGTGCTCTACCCTCCAAAATGACTGTCTCTCTCTCTCTCTCTCTCTCTCTCTCTCTCTCTCTCTCTCTTTTCTTTCCTCTCTTTGAGAGGTCCCATTTCAGGCCAGAATCTGATTTGGAATCTTTTGATCCCAACCATAGGCAATTACAGGGCTTGGCCTGGTGGGTACCAGAGGGAAGGGGCATTCTCATCCCGGATTTGGGGTGCTGCAGTCTCTGAGGGAGTTTCACACAAGGACTTCCTTCTCTCTGAGCTGGCTCTTGCCCAGCCCTGCATGCTCAGTCCAGGGGCCTTCACTGGCTGAAGGAAGGCTCAGCTGAGGTATTTCAGATACTCCCTATGAGGGATCATTGACTAGAACAGTCTTCTCTCCAACTCAGCATTTTCTAGTAAAATTGTTCCTCTGCCTTCTCCACATCCTGTTTTCCAGCCTCACGGGTACAAAGTCCTTAGGAATGTGATGCCCTTCTTGCCTGCATCTGATTGACCCTCCCCTGATGCACTTGTGCTGGGAAAATGGAGCCCTGGAGGGAGCCAGCAGGCTGCCTGTAACTCATTCTCTGTCAGAATGTGAATGAAGTCTTGGCTCTTGCTTTCCTTCTACCTCATTGTCCTTCACTGATGGCCTTGACACCTGGCTGCTCTGATGCTCCTTTTGGGTAGAGAAAAGTCCTCTGCATGCTGCAAGGCAGAGCAAAGTGTTCTTAAAGTCTTCTTGTGTCTAACTCATGGGGAGTTGAGTAGCTCCTACTTTATAAATGGACTTTTGACCTACGTAAACCTAAACACATAGATTATTCCCATTTCTTATGTGGCTTTTAAGTTGCATGCTGGTTTTTCCCCCTAAAGGCCACAACACTTTGAGGAAACAGACACAATCAGTTTTCCCCGTATAAAATACAGCAACATGTGACACATGCCAGACACATTGGGCAATGAGTCCGTCCTACCAAAATCTAGAGAATGTTGCAATATTCAGCTTCTTATGATGATGCATAAGGCTTTTTTTGCTTTATATGATCTTAAAGTGATGCTTAGGATATAAAGCAACCTGATGTAATGCCTGATGTCTTCCATTACCAGTAAATTAGGAGTTTAAAAGAAAATAATTTCCCAAATTTCTAAAGCTTACATCACAAGTGCGATTTCTTTTTATTAGTTTTAAACCTTCAATCCATGGATATCATTAATTTTGTCTTATTTCATTTAAATTTTTAAAAATAACTCACTGCAATGTGTTCAGATAATCATCAGTTTATATTTGCAGTTATTTTATGACATAATTAAGGAAAGAAATGTATCTTTACTGTGTAAAATATCTACAATTATGAACTGTTCTTAAATATTCCAATTGCTACTGCGGTCATAAAGGGTTGGTTATTAAAATTTAATTACAATATTTAGGCTATGGAATTAATTTATTCATAAAAGTTATACATGAATATTATTTTAAAAGCATGAAAATATCATTACACATAACCTTTTGCAAAAGTAAAATCACTTCAATAACAGTGTGATACTAAGTGATCAATTCCATTTTAAAAAAATCTAATAAGGTATGCAAAATATTGGCTTTAAATACTTGATGTGACTGGGTATTCAGTAAAATTCTTATCTGACTGTTGGATTCTTTCTAAGAATTCTTCTATGTTTAAGATGTAGAGAATTGAGTAAAAATTCCATCCTGAAAAATATAATAGTGGAGGGAAAACTCGTGGTATGTAGTAAATTCTCACTGTTGTTACAAAAATTGGTAACCCAAGGACTTCTCGATTGAATATCTGAGGGATCTCCATACACCTCTGCTTCCTGGAAGGAGTTTTCATAAACCATTCCCTTGGATTTATTGTCAATAAAAGAGCTCGGGTGAGAGGAAAAAAAACATAACAAGAAGGAAAGGACCTTTGTCCTGCACTACTCCATTGGCCTAGAGGAAAAATAAGCTCTCCTTTTAGTCAGGAGCAGGGTGAACCAATGGCAAGGGAATATATTGCAGAGCTCTCCACCAAATATCCTGTCTTAAAGAACATCTTGAATAGTGATGCATTTACTAATTCTTCTAACAACTGCATTGTTCGTATATTTTATCTGTCAATTCATTTTGTTTTGGCCATTTGAATTCTTTCTCTGGTTTGTTTTGCATTGCCTTGTCTTTCTTAGAATTCATTGATTAAAGTTGATTTAATTTTTTTCCCTTTAGAAACATAATAATTTGGGGCTGGGGTTCTGGCTCAGTGGTAGAGTGCTGGCCTAGCACATGCACGGGAAGGGTTCAATCCTTAGCACCACGTAAAAATAAAGGCATTGTGTACAACTAAAACAAATACATAAATATTTTTTTAAAAAGACTTAAAATAATAAACATAATACTTTGATTACATATTATATTCTACTATAATATAAAGTAAATGCATGGACTTAGGTACTTTTGAGTGGAGGTAATATGTACTGATACTGCATTACATCCATTAAAACACAGGTAAGCAAAAAGTTAAAGGTAAAAAAGAAGAAATACATTGTTATTCATTAAAATATTGAATGGCTAATGGTATAAAGAAGTCTGAAATTGGAGAGTTGGAAGAACTTTCCTGTGGGGAGCTGAAGTGGCCATTTCCTTTCTTTGGAATCTTCTCTATGTCTAGTACAGGTGGAATGCCTAGGACGCCTCTTGTTGGCAAAAATGTTCTAATAGGAAAATATGAAAAATGATGAGATTTAGAGTATGGCCCACGGAACTGAACCCAAAGAAGGCAGAATCCAGTTGTTTTCCCTTCTGTAGTTTGCCAAACATTAGGGTCATAAATTAATGTGGGAGTCTGGAAAGACGGAATGAAATCTGCTGCAGTTTTTTCAAACAAAGAAAGCTCCCCAAACAAATAATAGATATTCCCCTCATAGCATATGCCAAATTGTTAACCAGAATAGGATAACAGGTTAAAAAAGCTAAGCTTAAAATATCTGCACAGACAAACTTCAGGGCTCATGAGAAACAAGAAGGGAGAGAGAAACATGATTCAGGGGGATCACTATTAGAAATGAAAAGCCAAAACAAAAAAGAGAAGTATCCTAGTTCCATAGTACAATAAATGATGTATTTTTGTTTTCACAGGTTCCCATTAAAGTTGAAATTTTTCCAGCCATTTTTTATTTGAGAAATATTCTCTGCCCAACTTACATTTGGAGGATTCCAAATATATATAGTATGAAGCAAACTATTTTTCTATGTCACTATGTCTCTGTTTTATTTTAATCTTGTATCTTTCTGTGCTTGATTCTTCAGTAACTGTGTTGTTATACATTAAAGTTCATTGTTTGGCTGTTGCTATATTTTTTTAAATTAGTTCCTAATTTTATTCAAGGGAATTTTTATTTCAGTTACTATATTTTTCAACATAAAACATTCTGTTTGATTATATTGTATATCTTCCACTGATTCACCTACATATACTTACATTAGCATATTTATTATGATAATGTGGTATACAAATTGAGCAAAGTAGTAGGTTACAAAATCAACATAATAAAATCAGTAACTTTCTTATACTCCTATGATATGTATGCTGAAAAAGAAATCAGGAATACAATCCCATTCACAACAAGCTAAAAAAAAAATGCTTGGGAATAATCTAACCAATGAAGTGAAAGTCCTCTACAGTGAAAACTATACAGCACAGAAGAAAGAAATGAAGAACTTAGAAGATGGAAACATTTCACATGTTCATGGATAGCCACAATGAATATTTTCAAAATGACCATGCCACCAGAAGCAATATACAGAATTGATGCAATTCACCAAAATGCCAAGGACAGTTCTTCACAGAACTAGAAATAAAACAGTACTAAAACACGTATAGTAGAATAAAAGACCCAGACTAAGCAAAGCAATACTGAGTAGAAGAGCAAGATTGCAGGCAACTCATTATCTGATCTTAAATCTATTACACAGCTGTAGTAACAGAGATGGCATAGTGTTGACATCAAAGCATCATGAAGACAAATCCATACAGATAGTTTGACTAACATGCCAAAAAACATACATTGGAGAAAAGACAGTCTTATTAGCAAATGGTGCTGGGAAAACTAAAATTTCATATGTAGAAGAATGAAATTAGATTCCTATCTTTTCATCATGCACAAAAATCAACTCAAAGTGGATCAAAGACCTAGGAATTAGATTATTAAAAAAAAAAAACTTTGCAATTACTTGAATAAAAGAAGGTCAACACACTCCAAAATATTGATGCAGGCACTGACTTTCTTAACAGGTTCCCTAAAGACCAAGAAATAAAACCAATAATCAATAAATGGGAAGGAATCAAATTAAAAATTTTCTGCACAATGAAGGGAACAATTAAGAGCTTGAAGAAGGGGTCTAAAGAAAAAAAATCTTTGCCAGTTACTCCTCTGACAAGGAATTAATATCCAGAATACATAAAAAACTCAAAAACTTTACATAAACACCCAAAATACCAAATAACCCAATCAATAGACATTTCTCAAAAGAAGACACACAAATGACCAACAAATATATGAAAAAGTGATCAACATCCTTAGCCACCAGGAAAACACAAATCAAAAGTATACTCACTCTCACTACATTTAGGATGGCGATCATTAAGACTACAAAAAGTAGCTGACAAGGATGTGGGGGAAATGTCTACTCAAACATTGTTGGTGGGACTGCAGTATGCAGATTCCTCAAAAGATTAGTCATGGGACTGTCATGTGACCCAGCTATCTCACTCCTTGGTATTTATCTAAAATAACTAAAATCAGCATATTATAGGGCTACACGGCATATGAACATTCATAGCAGCACAATTCACAATATCCAAAAAGTGGAACCAGCCCAAATGTTTGTCAACAGACAAATAAATGAAGAAAATACACCAAGAGAGTTTTATTCAGCTTTCAAGAAAAGTGGAATTATAGCATTTGCTGCTAAGTGGATGAAAATAGAGAATATCACGCTGAAATGAAATAAGCTAGACTCAGAAATTCTAAGGTTGCATGTCTTTCTCATATGTGGAAGCTAGAGCAAAATAAGGGGTGGTGGTGGGGATCCCAGGAGAATAGAAGAGAGGAAGTGGATGGAGAAGAGAGAGGAAGGGGATTGAGTGGGAGAGAGGAGAGAGACAGAATCAGGAAGGACAGTGGCATAAAATTAACAAAATTGTGCTAAGTACATATATGAATACATTAGCAAATTCCATCTTTATATTTATGTATAAAAACACAGTTTAAAACATCAGTAAACGAAAATGAGAGAAGACAAGTTAAGCAGAGGAACAGGGGGAGGAATAAAGAAAAGGAAAGAGGAAGCAATGAGGATTCACATGGAGCAAAAGATATTCCATTCATGCATATATATGTAAAAAATTTATTATGTGTAACTATCCTGTAGTAATAAAAAAACATTTAAAGATATTATTGAATGTGTCTTTGACAGTTGTTTTTAAATCCTTACCTGTTAATTCCATCATCTCTTTCAATTATTATTTTTATTTTATTTATTTGCAATGCTGGGGACTGAATATGGGGCCTTGCATGTCCTTGGCAAGCACTGTACCACTGAACCACATCCCTGGTCCATTGATTATGTTTTTATTTTTTCCCCCTGAAATTTTATGCCTCTTTTTGGATTATTGCTTTTGCTTGTCCATATTTCTACTATTTTTGGTTGAATGCTTGACATTATGATTTTTAGTTGTTCAGTGGTAAAGATGGTTTTCACCCTTTGAATATAACCATACTTTGGCCAGTGCTTAATTACTTGTAGGTAGCTTGGATATGACTATTTTAATGCTATTTAAAACTTTATTCTCAGGCTAGTTTAGCCATACAGCTAAAACCTGGCTACTGAACCTGGTCTCCTGAATGTCTTGTGGATTTAACAAGATCTCTCTACTCTTGCTCTTCAGAGCACAGATCCTTTCATCAGTGTGAAAGTTCTGGGAATGTTTCAGCTTAGAACTCTCCAGAAGCTCCTTGTCTGGCCTTGCGCAGTTCCCACTTTTTTGTAACTAATTAGTTTAGTATTAAAAAAAATTAAGGAAACCAAATAATATTTCTAGGGATCTTTTCCTTCTTTTCTTGCATTTTACTTCACAAAGTCAAGTCACCTCCTCTTCCCATTTTTTTTTTTTTACCTTTTTCTTCTATCTCAATGAGATGAATCTATTCAGCTCATGCTCCTGTTTACAAAAGTTGAATTCCAGAAGTGCTCCAAGGCAGGTGGCTGGATTAATCATGGGGCTTAGCACCTTTAATTTTCTGCTTTCTTGGATCTGAAAACTGCTGTTTCACATATTGTACCCAGTTTTATATTTGTTTACAAAGCAAATTCAAGCTTAATGCAAGATAGTATTCTTGGCAAGACATAGAATTCTTATTACATCAGATTAGTACATATTTGTAATTTGGTTACTCTGTATAATAATTTTTCTTAAAAAAACCACTTTTAGGAAAATATGTTAGAGAAAGATCATGTGCAAAATATTAACAGGAGACTATGTCAGCTCTCTTGAAAAAGAGTAATAGGCTATAAATGGTCTTATAAATGTTCTTGAAAAGTAAGCTTACAATTCTACATCCTGGCTTGATGAAATTCAGGCAGATAGTATGAGAAGAGAATAAAAAAAATTGACGTACTTTCAAAATAAATTTGAGGGAAGGGTTATTAAATTTGAGCTGGGTGAAGCCCTTAGGATTCTTTCAATTGCAAGTGTCAGAAAATCAAGCTCAAAATGACTTAAAGAGTAAGTGGATTTATTACATTATTGTAAATGGAAAGTCTGGAGGAAGGGCTTTCTTCAGGCATGGTTTAATAAGGGCATTAGCTTCAATTTGATGGCATTCCATGTCCTGTTTCATTGGCTGGAGTTTTCCACATGCTTGGCTTCCTTAGCAGTTACAGCACAGCTTCTGTGGGCAACTAGAGGAATACACTTTCTTGTTTATCTCCAAATACAGAACCTGGCACAAATTCATATAACCTGAACCTGCAGCTACAAACATGGAAATCTCATGTGTACATGAGCTGGGAACCAGGCCTTTGTCTATTTTCTAAACTCAACACCTGGTTAAAGGATAAGATTTTAACATCAGGTTAAACATCCCTAATCTGGCCTAATCTGAATGTCTGAAATCTGAAATACTCCAAAATCTGAAAACATCTGAAATCAAAAACACTCTGCTTCCAAGCATTTTGGATAAAAGCTACTCAATCTGTCTACCTTAGCAAAATCACACTATTTTTCAAAACCACAAAACTATACCATAAGATGCAAAAAAAAAAAAAAAAAAAAAAAAAAAAACCCTAGGTAACAACATTAGGAATGGAAGGTGCGGGGAACTACTAATATTCTTCTTTTGGGGGGGCATAAGCATTCAATCAGGATAAATTTTAAGTTTTTTCTCTGATATTTTGCCAGTGATTACAGTTTAGTGGTTATATATTTACATTAATTTGTTAGAATTTATAAGAATAAACAATCATAAAAATTGTTCATTTTTATAACTACATATAACTATATGACTTTACTATAAATGTGAGTGAAAGTCAACAAATTTTATCTCAGTTAATTCTGAGCTTCTATGCACATGGAAAAATAGACATTTTCTTGTCCATGGCCACAATTTTAATTACAGTAAAATAAAACAGAAAGTGTCATTTTTTTAGTATAAGTGCTAAAGCATAGTAATTTGATTTCCCTGAGGATGTCCAAGAGTACACTAGCCCTGCCTTGCTTTCTAGTACCTGGAGAACAGCTCTGTTAATTTTTTTTTCCCTTATCTGCTTTATTAGTTTAAATATAAACTCAATTGAAAATGAAATGGAAAAGAAATATGGGAATTGGAGAAGAGCATATGAGAAGTAAGCTCAGAATGTGATATTATTTGTCCTCCATGACCTTCTTCCAAGTTGCTGCAGAGAAATTGAGCTCGGGCACAGAGAGAGACTGAGTAATCCTTCACTGTTCACACAAACCAGGAAGCCTTAAAGGCCAGGCATTAAGCCAAATAGGATACCAGAGAAGGCATTCCCTGTCCTACTTTGTTGCTTTGATTGCTACCTTCGAGGATTTTCAATGGGTACATTCAAAGTCAGTCCAGTTAATGACCTAATGGAGGATGTCCAGATGTTTATCTTCTGGATCTACTTGTAATTTTAGCATAGGTCTCCTGGTAAGTACAGTAGACATTTATTACTTGTATCCCCTTTCAAATATTCAAAAAGCGTGGATGAATTTCTGTCTCTGGTTGAGAAATAAATTTAGATCTACTTTTCCTGTGGACAGATTTATCTTGTGTGTAATAAACAAAATTGTGTTTGAATTGTTCTATCTAGGAATTGATGTTTCCGTACCACTTCCTTTTAATGGATCCCAGAATTCAATTGCCTTCTTTATTCCACAATTAGAAAACATCAAAATGCCAGCATCCACAAAGACTAGTGAGAGCTTGGATTATGAACAAAAAAAGCAATAATAAATGACTGATACATATTTTTTTCTGAAAATATATTTATACAAGCTGTATGGCTCAAAAAGTGAAGGTAAATTAAGAAGCAAAGGAAAAGATGAAGTTTGCTACAGAGGTAGGGAATTCAGAAAACAAAGACAGGGAATAACATATATCCTCCCTCCTTCCTCCAACTGTTCCTTATGCTGGAACAAAGAACACCAGGATTCTCTGCCTCTTGTGTTTAATCGTCAAAAGTCACACACAGAAATTGTTTTCTTAATTCAGGCTTTTGTCTTCCTTTCTGTTGTGACAACATTACTTAAATCTATAAAATCTGTCCTTTTTACTTCTTTTAAAAATTTGACTTTCCTAAAGTGACATTTCATTATTTCTGGATTGAAATTGTGGCATTTCTAAAGAAATTATGATGTTAAAACACTTACTTTTTCTTTACTTACAAATACCTCCTTTAGAAATGTACAGGTGTGTTGCTGCCTGAAGCGCTTGGAGCAACGGAGCCGCGGGAAAAACTTCAGAAGCAAACTGGAGACAAACAGCTTTTTATTCTGATAACTTTTCTCTCTGGTTCTAATAACGACTAACACACGCCAAAAACACACCCTAAAATGGCGCTGACCCGATCAGCAATCTCGGCCAAGTCACTCGAGATCCCGCAACAAATCCCGTGAGACTACGGGTGGCGACAATGGCCAAATCTCCACGGCTCATAGTCAAATGCAATTAAAGTCAATCCCCAAACAGGGCTCCTGCATTTCCCCCTTTTTGTTTTAAAAGAGGTAATGCTCTAGGACATCTATGTGCAACCAACATTCTTACCCGTCATCGGATAATCAAGGCTGTGCCCTTGACTCCTGTCTTAGGTTGATATGTCGGCCACATGAGACTGTCCCGTGCGACTGTGCCTGTCTTAGGTTGTCCCCCTCTGGGGATCTTACCCGTCATTGGCTAACCAGCCATCCAATGGAGCCCTTTAGGATCGACTATATATGATGACTAACAGCCGTCCAAATTGTGAGGAGATGTTGCGGCTTTAAGGCAACAAGCCTTTTGGTGATGAGCCAAATTGCATAGCATATCAAATTGTTTAAACGAATCAGCTGCCCTAAATTCCATCAAGTAACACACTGAATTCTCTAGACAAATACCCGCAAGGCATTGTCCCGTAAAGTCCCAAACAATGAAAGATCAAAATGTCCATTTGTTATAACATGTTGATGTAGGAGGCCCCATGCATGTAGAGCAGAGGCCACACTGTTGGTGAGGTTGTTTGATGTTTGAGCAGCAGACGTCTTTTTTATGTTTAGACAATGCCACCGGCAAATCTTCAGGGCCCGCTACCTAGAAACTCAAGCATCAATTATTAAAGGAAAGGCAGTGCTATTGCAGCACTGAGTCAAGAGGCGAGTTGTCAAACTACAAAATAGAATAATTAGATTAGAAAATTAAAGTTGATTTTTGTTCACATACATCACTGGTTGAGCTTTTACAAACATAAGTTGGAAAAATGTCATATTTAGAACAAAACAAAGAAAGACTGAGGGTAATTACTGCATTAAAGATAGATTAAAGAAAAGGTAAAGGCACTTGAGAGAAATAATTTGTTAGCTGGAACCCTTGAGTCTCTGTATACAGAGCAATTTTTTACCTGTTGAGATAATTGAAATTAATGAGCTATTAAACAAATGAAGTTAATAACAAATAAACAATCTTAAGTCAAAACACCAAAATATCAGGTTATATAGCACTAGTCATATTTGTTTGCTAAAGAGAAGTCCCAGGGACACCTATAAATCAAAATTGAAAGTACCTTCATTTATAAAATTATTTACCTAAATTGAATACTCTTAACCTAAAATGAATTAAAGTTATTTGGATCCATATATTTATATTTTTTTTCTTTTTCATAAGCGCTTTGTTCTTTGTGACGTCACACTGAACAGACGAACAAACATACAAACATATATTTGTGACGTCACATTAACATGAAATGTAGACAAATGTACAGACATAAAGACATGTATAAAAAGAAAAGAAAAAAAAAAATACAATTGTGTGCACACTAAAGAGAGATCTCCTCATCCCGGCCGGGAGGAATGACACTTAAGTTGTGAAATATTTTGAAGGACTCTTTTGAGGGAATCATTCTATACCTTCATCTTGGTCCTCTTGATTTTGTACCTTTTTTATTAATCTTGATTCTTCAATAACTTCATCTTGATCATTTTGATGTGGTACCTGTTTTATTAATCTAGATGGTATCCATATTGGAGAGGATTCGTCTTTTGGAAAAACACAAACAGATCCTCTTCCCCAAATTAATACTGGATCTGGACCCTTCCATGTACCTGAAAGAACATCCTTCCAGTAAACCAAAGGTTTATGTTGTTGGTGTGGATTCCAATGTCTGTCTCCAGCAGAATAACCATTAGAGTCTAAAGTTAAAAAATTTAAGGTAAAATATTCGAACCCATCTTTAGAGACCTTTCAGTTCTTACCTGTCCGCTCCGAAGTTCCCCGTACGGGCCACCACCTGTTGCTGCCTGAAGCGCTTGGAGCAACGGAGCCGCGGGAAAAACTTCAGAAGCAAACTGGAGACAAACAGCTTTTTATTCTGATAACTTTTCTCTCTGGTTCTAATAACGACTAACACACGCCAAAAACACACCCTAAAATGGCGCTGACCCGATCAGCAATCTCGGCCAAGTCACTCGAGATCCCGCAACAAATCCCGTGAGACTACGGGTGGCGACAATGGCCAAATCTCCACGGCTCATAGTCAAATGCAATTAAAGTCAATCCCCAAACAGGGCTCCTGCACAGGTGCATATGTGTGTGTGTGTGTGTGTGTGTGTGTGTGTGTGTGTGTAATATTTCTCTATATTTCTCCACAGATAATGTAGTGCCTGAGGCTGTTCTGCTTTCCAGTTACTAAGAGGAAACACTTAAGGTTTCTCTGACTATCAAGGTCACCTAATCATCCTTAGCTATCAAAGGACTTATAAATGTCACTGCACTTGCTCACAAATTTCCAGCTGCTAAGACAACTATGAAGATGTTGCCTCAGTATGAAGATTCTCTTTTCTCTGACCTCTAGTATGTTAAGTGTTTGAAGTCCATCAGAGAATGGATAACTGCAAGTTCCCCAAGGAAGTTGTGTAATCAAACCCATTCAATCTGTTTAAATCTCTGTTAGTCAAACCACATGCTGTGCTACTTTTAACATATACTTCTTCTAAAGTGTTTCATTTTCCTTTAAACTTTGTTGAGTCCTTGCCATCTTGAGCAGGAAATCACAGTTTCCACTTATAATTAAATAACACCACTCAGTTCTGTTTTCCTCAGTAAATATACATAAAATTCAGCATTTTCTATATACTACATTTGACCAAAACTATGTGGCCAGTCAGGTATACTGAGGCATCTTAGGTTAATTAGATTGCTGTTGTCATAAGAGATAGGAAGCACATTGTTGTGAGCGGTTGGGAACGTGAAGCAAAGAACAGTTCTGTAAACTGGGCCCACTGTGCTGACTTGCTTTCTTTTCTTTTTTTTCTTTTTCTTTCTTTTTTTTTTTTTTTTAAAAAGCAAATTACATGCAGCCCTGCCTGGCTTAAGTCACTAGGATATGTTGTCCACATGAGAAATGCAAGTTCAAAATGCCAATAAGAAGAAAACAGTTACCCTGAAAGGGAAAGGGGGCTGGCTTTTGTGACACTTATGTAAACCAGATCCCGGAAATCAAGGAAGATAATTCCCCCTAACCATAAAATGTATAAGAACAGGTTCCAATTAGAACCAGTGAGTTTGGACCACAGTATCCTAGCATTGTCTTAAGCACTAGGGACTTGAAAGTCTGATGTCATCCTGCTCTCAGCCAAAAGTCAAGAGGTAAGCCTGGGGAGACTCTCTGAAAACTTCCCTGTGATCTCCCTAATAAAACTGGAGGGAGGGAGGGGTGTGCCATCCTTCTCCTCCCTGAGAAGGCCATTTTCTCCCTTGACAGTGTCCCTCTTTCCCTTTTCCTATCCCTTCTAATAAACTCAGGGCTGCTATTCTAAGTGACAAGTCTGAAATCCTTCTGGTGTGATCACAATAACCCATGAGAAAGGATTGCTATGGCTGCCTCATTTCTGCTGCAGGCCTCTGACCTTGTAACAATAAGGACAAAATGAGGCTCAGGAACAACGCAAGACAAACCAGCTCGTCTGGATATGCAGTGTCCAAGCTTACAACCATGTGTCTGTAATGGTCTGTATATAAGGATCAGCTGTATGCTGCCGTATCAGGTGTCAGGTGTACACCTTAGTCATGTCAAAAGGAAAGAGAATCAGGGGAGAGAGCTTTGGATTGTTTATGAAGAGAAATGATTGGGGTGTTTCATTATGTACATCTTTACAATTGATCTTTGTCAGAGTGTCTAGGGAACCTAGGCTAGCATTGTACAATGAATTGAAAAAAGTGATTCTGATGATAGAGCAGTATGTCATTGGCATGGACATCATAGTTATGGTGACTTTATAAAGTATCTTCCAACTGAGAGCATATACAGTAGGGAAATAAGACAATGTTAATCAGTAATATTTAGCATGATGGCATAAAGCAGAACTTTTCTGATCAAATGAAACACAACAACCTTCCAAATACATGGGATTAACAGAGGTGATAAAATAAAAGTCTAATCTATGACAGACATCATCAAAGCACACCTTCCCTAACACTACACACTTTGAAGGTAATGATTTAGACATAGATAAATTCATACAGCAGGTAGGGCAAAGGGAGCTAGAAATTAGACTGAATGGCACAACTAACTAACCTGAGGGTTATGAGGCCTCATTACAGAAGGAGAGAACAGAGGGGGTTTGTTTATAAGCAATTACTTCTTTTGGTATGTTTTACTTTTTATTCATGTTTGAATTAGTACAGTCTAGGTCCTGTTTGATCTAAAGTGTGTTTTACTTTACAAAGATGTATTGTCTCAATTATCCAGAATAGCCATCAGGGGAAAGGGAATAAAGAGCATGTTAAACTTGAGGAAAGACGGACAGGTGGCTCCCTTGGTTACTGGGGGTAGGGAGTAGAAATCATCTCTTCATGGTTGGTTAAGAAGTCAACTCTATTATTATCTCGCTCCTCTCACCTCACCTCGTGGGTGGAAGCTCTGGAGGTACTAGTGGTGCTTTTTGTGTCACTGGAGGGAAGTGATGTCATTGTTGGGGTAACGGAGCCACCAGCCCTCACATTCAGCCTGGGCACAAGGAAATCTAGAAGAGACACCGTAAATCCCTGCTGCTGCGGCATGGCTTCTCCACTCTGCCTTCATGACCAGGACTCTCTTGCTCCAGCTGTCCCACCACAGGAACTTCCCAAAAGGTCTGTCATTGCTTTCATAGATAACATCAGTAGTTTTCTGAGCTCTGAGATTCACTGAATCTGTTCTCCAAAATCCTCATATTTGTGTTTCCAGGAAAGCTAGACCATTTGCTAATGATTTGAATCCAAACTTAATCACATCATTATATTTACGGACCCAGCTTGAACCAAATTTCTAATTGCCCCATCTGTTACACGACCTAAGTCTTGTGAGGTGTTATTTTCCCTTACCTGGGTGTGCTGTGCTCTCACTCCTACTTAGCAACAGATTGTGTTGGTAATTTTTGATGCATCCATTTCTGACAGTTTTCAGGCTAGTTTTTAAAATAATTTTTTCCCATAATATCCATTTTCACCTGTATTTCTTACAAATTATTTCACATGAAGACACCTAGAAAATTTTTCTTTTTTAAAATACCTTTACAAACTATGTAGATCATCTCCACCTTTTCTTTTTCTAAAGAGGGAAGAGAAAAACTTTTGAAAATTAATCAATTTTCTACATATTGCAAAAGAGATGTTACTTTCTGAAAAGTTAGTTTCTGAAATTCTACTTCCAATAATTCTAACGTTCTATCTAATCTCAGCTCTACCAGAAACAAATACCATTGACTCTAGGGAAGAATTATAGAAAGCATGCAGAGTCAGAAAGGAAAGAAACATTTGGAAGAAAATAAAGGTCCTGAATCAATTTCTAGGCATGATGATTTTAGTGTGCTAACAGGCCATATATAACACCACATGGAATAGAAAGAATTTGAAAGAACAAACCCAGTCCTTCTGCTCTGAAGGAACAGAACACAGTTTCAGAGAACTACAGTTCTGGAAAATGAGATGGAAATCTAGTGAAGAAGAAAGTCAGAGATGAGGGCTCCAGACTCTGTACAGCTCTGCCAACATCTCTGCTGACCACTGAACCATATATACGTGCTGCAGATAACAAACAGATTTTACTGCAATTCAAATTGCTCCCTGTGAGGCTGAGTCAATTCAAGTTAATTGCCTACTAAAACAAACAACAAATGTCAATATTCTTCAGAGGAACATAGCATAATCTGAATTACATAACAAAGCATTCGCAATCAACTGAATAAAATTCAAAATCATCCAAATTCAAAACAAGAAAAAAGTAAAACATGAACCTTCTCAAGAGAAAGTAAATGGAAGATTAGTGAAGTTAGGAATATGAAGCTTAAATGATCTTTAGAATCCAGCAAGCTGCAGGAATGAGAAGATCAAGAAAGCCATCCAACACCAAAACGGGCGTATTCTCCACTAGCCATTTCAAATGCAACCAAGAAGGAAAGACCTCACAAAGATACAGGATTGTGGGTTTGATCTCGTGGCTCGCTAGGAATTCTCAGTTCTCATGCTTAAAGTAGTCTATTTTTATTGAGGGAACAGAGGGAGCTAAATAGGTTATAACCTGAAAGGTCGACTGGGGTTTGCCAAATATTCCCATTTTTCTGTGTTCTGGAGAAATGATGTAGTTTCACCGTGTGGAACATTTTATGGTTGGGTGGGGACGACATATGTTGAATTTGTAAATGAGTAGCAGGTAAATCAATAATATGTTACTTATGAAATTTAGTATTTAAACTCATCAATGGTTGGTCTGATCATTTAAAGGCAATGTAAGATAGCTCTAGCATAGCAATCAAAAGTATTCAGAATAGTGGTTGCTGCTTTACCAGGTGCCGAAATGAATACAACAGGGCAAAAATCCATTCACAACCTATTATAGATAAGAATTTATAGTAAGCAATGAATTTTTTCATTAAAACATGAAGTTCTTACCAACGTATCAGGCATTAAGTTTCTCAGGCTGCTGGTAATCTTACAGAAACATAGGAGAAGCTGATGAGTAAGTACACTCAGATGACAACTGTGTTTTCCCTTTGGCTCTTCTGCAGCACCCAGGATGACTCTGTTGCTTGAATCTCCTCGTCTTCGATGGTTTTCGTTGAGATTTGAACATCTTGGTTCTTTACTCAGTATCATCTGCTGCTGATAACCCCATCTATGCCATGACCAGTGGTAAGACACATTTTCATGTAAGCCTTATTCTAAATTCAAAGATTCTTCTATTTCAAAGGAGCTCAATATCTTTATTTAGGACAAGCATTCTTTATCTGTGACCAAGCATAATAAGAAAAATTCATGCACCAGAGAATTAGAGATTAAGAAATAAATATCAAGAATAGACAAATGCCCATTAACATTATCATCTGTAGCAGTGTCAACCTTCAGTCATCATCCTCCTCTGTAATCTTATGGTATGTATGGAGAAACTGAAATGACTTACTAACAATAATCAGAACGATTGGGCCTCCTTAATGTTATTACCTTAAACATCTTACCCAGCATTGTGATAATTCTATCCTAAATTTTCCATGTTTACTTTCTTTGTAGATCTTACCTTGAAAGCAAGGCACCAGTCTTATCTACTCAAAAGTACCTCCCAACATATTTATGCATTTCTATTTTTACCCTTGCCCATCTTTCTTTGAGTTTGACCCAAATGAATCAAAACTGAAAATTATAATTTTTTTAGAGACTCAACATGTTAAAATTCTATGCAAGATTCCTCTGCATCTCACTCCTCTAGCACATTCCTGGTCGTGAAATTCTTCTCTTTTTGGTGAGAAAATGATATTCAGTGTTATCTTATATTCTTCCCAACATTATGGTTGGAGGATCACATAGTCTGAGGCCTTCAAACTTCCATCTAACATGTGATGCTGTGCTTTTTGTACTAAAAATAAAATTTCAGTTATGCAAGTTGAATAAGTCCTAGAGATGGAGAACAACATTGTGCACATAGATAACAATATGGCACTGAACACTTGAAGATCTAAGAGGAGGGTGTATCTCATGGTAAGTGTTCTTGTCACAATAGCAATATTATTATACAGCTAAAAGAAGATAGATCTTTAAGTTGTTCTTGCCATGATGGATTTTAATGCACCAAATAAAATAACATTTTAAAATCATTCTATGAAGGATTTAAAATCAATATGCATTAACACCTGAAACAGAGAAATAAAGTCTTTATCAGACTGGATCATATCTTTCCCTGGGACAATGAATGCACTAGTTTGATGATTGAGAGACCATGAAAAATAGGAAGAAAAATGTGAAAAAGTTAAACTTTAACATCTCTTGATAACATTTTGCAACACTAATAATAGTGACATGATTGGTTTTTTTTTGCTAGAATAAATATTTGATGTTATAAATCAACATGCTACTTCTGTTACTGTCATTATTAGCTTCATTCATCTCAGCAACACTGTAAAGCATTTTTGACCACTCATGGACTCCCTGCCCCATATTCCATTTTCCTTCTCTGAGAGAAAGTGCTACAGCTTCAGTGTTTTTTTTTTAAATTTATTTTCACTTTTCTTTAATTTTTGGAATGATGGCTGACACACCATTTGGCAGTAACCAACAGTGTATTTCACTTCTGCTTTACTTCCTCACCTCTATATATAATTATTATTTTTTGTAATTATTATACATATTTTATATATGGCTACATTTATGTATGTTAAATCTCAGATTGGACTTTCTATTACTTATGAAGCCTTTGATTTTACATCATAGAATGCAAAGTTGGTGTCATGTATGCTGATAGCCCAGAAAGTGCCCAGATCCCTAAAGTGACATAACAATAAGCTCAAAATATTTGTCATGAGAATTTTCCAATCAACTCCTGTGAAAGCATTTAGACTATATAGTATACTGATAGCAAACTACATCCAAGAAGACTCCTTTTTACTTCCTGCCTTGCAGTAAAATATGCATGGTTTTTAAAACATATAAAAATGTCAACCATTTGACAACTTAACAATCCTTATATTATGGGTTTCCAAGTTTCTGAATTCCCTTCAGCCAGGCTTAATAGACAATGTTGTATTTCCATATATAACTTTAGTTGCAAATAGTGACAGCTGTATAAATTAATAAAAAAAAAAAAACCCTGCTTCTGTTGGCATATCTATTATAAGCTTGCACTCTTGATGATAACTCAACCAAATTTTTCTCTCCTAATTGGAAACATGATGACATGAAAATTTCCCTCCAATAACAATTTGCATTGTTTAAGATTATAGGCAGAAGCAAGAAAAACAGAATGGAATGCCAATGTTTCAGAGGCTTTTTGTTTGATAAGAATGAATTCTGTGTACTTCCGTGTACATTAAAATAATAGCCCAGTGGTTATTTACATGCATTTGCAAAACGGTCACAAAAAGATTCAAACACAGGAAATTACCTGAGAGTTAAAAACAATACTGGACATTGACAATTACTAACAAGAAGCCTTTGTCTGTCCACCTTTGGTTTGTAACACTAATCCAACCACAATCAAAAACTCAGAGCTATTATGGAAAGAGGTACAAGTTGTTGAAAGGAGGCTGTATATTTTTGGTAATAAACTGAACACTGTTTTAAGGAAGGGATTATCTAGTTGTTTCCTTTGAGATGGGTACTCCAGTACTTCCTATCTATGAATGATCCCCTTTGATCAGTTTCCTAACAAGAACTCTCCCCTTGCTCCCAGCAGGGCATCAACATGCGCAGTGTCACCGATGTGTACATGAACAGAGAAGTTACCTGCATGTGGAATATTCAGAGTTCACTATGGAACTTACATTCTCATAAGCACAAAACGAATTCCTCCTAATCCCTTCTTTACATCAGTGTTCCAAAATTCCAAGTGTGGGCAAGGGAGGTTGAATGGTTCTGAAGGGGATTATGGAAAGATAAGAACAAGAATTTCTGTCTTTGATTGAGGGAGAAAAGGTCTGCTTCTGTTAAAGTTCACAAAGCAGAAAACTCTCCATATTTCAGGGATTCACAGACTCATTAGATCTGCTATGGCCTGGGTAGGGTTAGAGTATGTGTCCCCCAGAGGTCCCTGTACTGGAAGTGTTGTCCCCAGTGTGGTGGCATGTGGAGGCGGTGGACCATTTCACAGGTGGGATCCAGTGTGAGGTGCTAAGGTCATCAGGAGCACTGTCCTCAGAAGAGATTAACGTCATTCACAGAGAGTGAGTTCTCCTGAGAAGACTTGTTGTAAGGAGCAAGACTGACCCCTGAATCTCCATGGCTTCTTGTCTCAGCATTTGCTCACTCTGGCAGAGCTACCACCATTGAAGGAGGACAGATGAGGCAGGACACCTAGGAATAGCAGGAAGCAGGTTTATTGGCTGCAGCCAGTTTCAAAGGGGGGAGGGGATTGCCTCCATCAAATCACCCCTCTGAACCCTGAGCTCAGAAAGTTTTAGAACTTTATACCCGGTGTGTAAGGGGAGTGGCTCAGAGGCTCACAGTCTATAGAAGTTCACATAAAAGCAGCTTTTTAAACTGTTGTGGGCACCCAATTCAGGTCAAGGACACTCTGTGAAAATCAGTGTCTGGGAAAGGGAGAATACCCCTCCCCTTTCTTCCCATCTGCTGGCTAGCAGGACCTGTCTATAGTCCATTGAGATGCAAATGCCTCTGTGAAGGCTCCAGACCCAGGCTTATCACACTCTGTCTCTGCAAACACACCCTCCACCTGAAAACTCTGCTGTAAAAATTCTGGCGATAATCCAAGAACGATTATGCTAAACAGAATTTTCCAGGGTTTCTAGAGAAGCTTAGTTATGGCAGGGGTCTTCTGGGTGGCGGTCTCTGGCCTGCTTCGCCATGTCATGACATCCACAATGAGTCTCTCACCAGAGCTGAACAGAAGTCAGCATCATTTCTTGAACTTCCAGACCCATGGGCTAAATTCACTTCTTTCCCCTAGGAAGCGTCTGATCTCAGATATTTGGATAGAGCAACAGAAAACAGAGCTAATAAAACAAGACCCCTTCTCCAAAATGGCAAATATCAAGTACAGATATTAAGAAAATGAACTCTGATTTTAGTAAATTCCCCAAAGCACCCGGCTTATGTGTCCAAGAAAATAATACGTATTCTCTGAACATCTGTTTCTTCAACTAGGAAAATGGTAGGGGGTGGGCAGTAATCTGCCCTAATTTAAAATATAATTGCTGAGATCAAGAGAATATGTTTAAAATATACAACAAGTATCCAACCCACAGTGCATAATTAGTAAATATTAGTGCTAATTATGATACATGAGGTTGTACTTTCCTTCTAAGGACAGATATTGGATATTGTGATAAATGACAATAGAATATTTAATGGCCTAAGTATTGAAATAAATGCCAATCATTTGGGAAAGTACTTTCTTAGACTACCTACCTAGGACAAGAAACATTTTCAAATAAAACAAAGATGATATTCTATGCAAGGACATGGGAAAGTGTCTCCTAGTTAAGAATAAATTTATCTCATATTTAAAGCACAAGTTGTGGTCTTTTTCTGAAAATGAATCCAAATCTTCTGGCCTTGGACAGCATGTGAATCGGCTTATGTGGTAAATAATTGGAAGTCCAAGGGATTATGAAAATATAATGTCTTCACACTATGTGTATAGAAATATATTTTAAATCTAAATCTTGAGTTTGATATTTGATTTAATGATTTTTTCATTCCATAATGTTTATATCCGTTGGAAATTATAAAAATATATGTCATCCAAATTTGATGCTTAGGAAATACATTTTATTATGTGTAGAGAGAGGTGACAGGGAATTGGACATCAGCTGCTGAGGTTGGGGGTCTCTGATGACCTCATGGCTGTGGCATGCCTGCTGCCTGGGAATATTTCCCAGCAAGGACATAGGATGCTTAGCTGCTATGGTAACGCCCTGCTTGAGGAGGCTCTGTGCAAGAGTCTTATCAGCTTCTACCTTGATCTAAGGCACATAGCTCTCAGGGAGAGAGGGATTCTCATGCTAGACCACCACAGTGTTTCACCAGCTCTGGTATTCCTGACCCTGCCCACTTAACAGTAACTTTAAACAATGAACCTCCTTGAGCACTACACAAAGCTCCTAACATTGTACATTGCAACTGTGGAAAAGCTGCAAAAATGTTTCTAGTTCTGTTATTTTCCTGAGTACAAAGAATAATGCTTTCATAGCCTTTAACCTGATAATTAGACATATATAAATAAAGATTGCTGGAGTAACCCTTCAGATCTGCCTTTCTATAGAGAGCAGCACTCTACCGGATCCCAGCTTTATCTTCACAATCTGCGTGTGTTAGTCTTTGTTTTCCATCACCCCTTGCCAGAATTGTGAGTTTGGCAGTGATGGTCACAGCAATTATGCAATTAAATTATAATTTAAAGTATCACTGTTTTAAAGAACTGTGGCAAAATTTCAGCAGACTCTAACTATAAAACTGATGAACAATGCTCAGCCTGTATCTAGCATGAGCTTCTCAATAGAGATTGCCAGCTATCCTTACCTTGAAAGCCAAGAAACTTGTCTGTCCTCTTTTCAAATATTTTGGATGTAAACATTTTTGAGGACAAAATTCAGTATGATTTTTCTCACTGGTGTTAGTCTACATACATCATTGAATTGTATTTCCATAAGATATGTAATCTTAGTAAAAGTTTACATTCACTCTGTATAAGTTTGCATTTTATTTCTTTAATTATCGGCACTTCAATGCACAAAATAGTATGTCAACATTTATTAAACTTTAATCAGAAAAATTTGCTTTAAACTGAAAAAAGCAAACTTTTTCAACATGTTCTAATACTTTATAAAATTTGTGATTTCCTAATGGTTGTCACTTAAGTTACTATATTCAATCTATTTTCAGTAGGGGAACAATAATGTCATCCAATTATTAATACCTAAGTCCAAAAATTTGTTTTGTTTCGCTGTTTTCAGAATTTCTTTGCACTTTCCACATTGGTTTTTGTCCCTCCCACCACATACATTATAAGTGCATCTGTAGCTATATCTATGCAGCTATGACATACTATTTATATGCCCAAACATTTAAACACACCAGCATGCCATATGCTCAACACCATCACTATCACTATTGGACAGGGCTTGTAAATTTTGTATTACATATAGCTTTGTCCCTTAAACAATGTACTTTTGTGCTGCTACTCTTCATGTCTTAGTTACATACAATGCATTTCAGCTTGATTATTTTGTATTCAATTTTCTTAACTTCTCATGTTCTCAGTTTGAATATCTGTAAAAATGCAGTCATTAAAATGTGTGCCACATGTGCTTGTGAAAAATAAGGTAAATATTCTACATCACTTACTTTGCCCCTTACTTGGCTCTTGCTTGACAAACAGTATGTGCTCAATAAATGCTACTTACTCAATTCCTATCTTCTGAGTGTCATAAATTTGATGATAGCAAATTCTTCATTCTCTCTCCAATAACCATGCCAATTCTTTATTATATCTTAAACATGAATAGAACAGTCCCTGCCATTGCATCTGTTAGGGTGATGATTATCATATTTCTGGATTGCATCTATCATAGATTTAAAATGGAGCTATCCCATATTTTCCATATTCATAATTTCTGCAATTAATGTATTTTCCACATTCACATATTCAAAATCCTCCATATTCTTGTCATTCAAAAAGAGAACCAAGGAATAAAGAACATTACATTCTATCTCATCGAATGTAAGCAGCATATGCTCTAGGTATATATAAGATTTTTCATGTTTACACATTTATGAAATCAGACTGTCACTTGTATAAATACAATGATGAATTCAACGCACAACAGATGATAAAGGTTCTGTCACAGAGTAAGAGTTTCACACATTCATTGCAAAAAAATTAACAAATCAGTAATAGACAGTCTTGCTGCTGATAGCCTGTCATGGTCAAGATAAGTTCAGTTTCATCCAGAAAAATTGTATCACAACATAGAAGAGCAGCCTCCAGAGGGAGAAGGCAGACAAACACACCATATTTGTCTTTCATTCATTTATTTCTCTCTCTTTTTTTTCCTTTTTTTTTTTTTTTTAGATTTTTACAAAATTAAATTCAAAACTCTATTTAGTAAGCCTCAAAATTGAAAGCAAAAAGAAAACATAAAAGAAAATAGCACCTGAAATCTTAGTAAATTAATTAGATTGCTTTTTCAATGTGGATATAGTAGGCACTAGAAGAGAAATCAATAGCTTTCTCCGTGAAATAACTGAAAATTATCTGAAAACAACCTGACGATCAATTAAGAGCTTTTATTGTTTAAGACTCCTATTAAGATAGTATTAGATACACAGCTAAATAATTGAATTCTGGCATAACAGTATCAAGAGCTCTGTACATCCACTCCTCCATGAAACTGGTGAAATGTTTAAAGAAAAAAAAATGAAAACCTGCCTCATGTAAAGCCTCCTAAAATGGTTCTACATAACAAAACAAAGGAAGCAAACATATGCAAGAAAATGTGCAAGAATGCAGTAGGAATATCAGAGTGTGAGGTATTGGAGTGAAGATGCTACCTCCCTCCCTCCCTCCCTCCCTCCCCCAACTCATATGCTTTTTATTTCTTCATAGTTGTTTGCACTTTGAATAACATTAAAGAAATAGAATCATAACCGGGTACACATTTTTGAGACTGGCCTCTTTTACTCAATAAATGAATTCTGCTAAACTGCCACAGAAAGATCAGTAGTTATTTCCTTTTCATTGCTACCTAGTTATTCCATTATAAACCATACCAGATTTTGTTTCTCTCTTCACAGGGAGACTCAGATTGTTTATGGTTTTTGATACGTAGAGTAAGCTCATATTAACAGTTGTGTGCACATCTTTATGTTTACATATATTTCATTTTGCTTAGGCGAATTCCTAAGAGTGAAATAACTGAAACACAGGTTAGTATAAGTATATGTTCTACCTTAAAAGAAATTTTCAAAGTTTTCCAAATGACTATATCACTTAAAACTGCAAATTTAAGAGTGTTTTAAAATGTTTATAGCAATTTGACTTTCTCATGATAACCATGATGGTATCAGTTATTTTCATCATGTTTCATAAAGCAATTGGTCTGCAAAACTTGTGAAGTAAAAAACAAAAAGCTGTTTTTTTACCAGAGACTGGTTTAAAAACAGGCTATGTATCCAGCATATTTTACACTGGGGAAACTTGTCTTTTTTGCTCTGAACAATTCTTATCCTCAAATATTCACCTTTATTATCTCTCACTGTTAATATGATGTCATTTTATTTCCATTCTTTATAATTGATTCATGATCTCCCATTGAATGAACATTAATACCACTCCTCTATTGAACAAATATCTATATTTGTCCAATTTTCTTTTTGTTTTAGAAAATACAATAAAACCTTGTCATATATATCTGTATACATTTGTGTGAGTCACATGTGGAATAGATTTATGGAAGTATAATTACCAGTTCAATATATGTGCATTATTTAAAAGTCATAAAATGGCCAATTTCCTTCAAAAAATGCTTATTCTTCCTGTTCTGGCTATAATAAACTAGTTTGAAGCAGGGCACACTTCCCACTAGAAAGAACTGGAAAACTAAATACAATATTTTAAATCTGTCTGAGGGCATTGCAGGTGAATCAAGGAAGCTGGAGAACTGGGCAGTCATTTCTCTCTGGGTGGTCTGTGCATCCTATAGTTGATTTTCTTCTTGAAGCATCATCTCATTCATGATAAAAAGAAGTAAACTATGCATTTTATTGTTATTATTTCTTATTATTAAATTTATGTTTTTGATTCAAAATAAGGAGCAATGCATTCTAATTGCCTATTAAAGAATGAGCTCTCCATATGATCATCTCAATAGACGTAGAAAAAGCATTTGACAAAATACAACACCCCTTTATGTTCAAAGCTCTAGAAAAATTAGGAATAACAGGAACACATCTCAACATTAATCCAGACTCTGACACTCACCGCTTCTTGGAGAATTGGTCAACTTCCTCCATCCTTGGATCCTCACCTTTCTTGTAAAATGAAGATAATATCTAACCCAAAAAACTGTTAGGAGAAAACATGAGATATAAAGTTTTTAAAGTTCTTAGTGAAAGAAAAGGCCCACTTGGAGAATGTGAATTTCCTTCCTCAACAAACCTCTCATTCCTTTTGCCAACCTTCCCTTTCTCTAGGACAGAGAGCTGGTTATCATTGCTGCATTATTTTGGCTGCTTAGGAGGAAGACATGTTAAAGGCCTTCCAGGTTTTGTTGCTTTCTCTATGAGGAGCCTGGTTACTCATTCTTAGTGGGAAGTCTGTTTTATGGATCAATAATGGATTCTGTTCCCCTGGAGTTTAGTCAATCACCATGGTCTAAGGCAGTTTGTGCCTTGATGCTAGCGGTTCAATTCAGGGCTTTCATGCTAGTTAGTTTACCTGTTTCTTACTTGTGTTATCTGAAATTGAGGAGTTGGGGAGTGTACATGGATCTAGAAGGCTTACAAAAACATGAATGCTCCTGTGTGCAACTGGTAATACACAACAGACATTTCTCCAACCTACACAATTGTAAGGACACCAGGGAGCTACACTCCTAACTCATACCCACCAGGAAACCACACTGCTCACCTGTCTTGCAAATCCATAGCATCTACCACAAGCTGAGGAAAGTCAGTTGTCTCCTGACTGATGTCTGAAGGAATCTGAGAGGCCACAGTCAGTGCCTCTAGCCCATCCCCAGGCAGCTGTCTTTGATTTCCTGGCTCCACTTCAAAACAACCCAAGTGTCTACCTTTGTGCAGAGCCTCACTGAAGAGCTCCAGGATCACCTGCTTCTTGGCAAAGATGACAAAATGAGCTCAAGGTATGAAATTATTTGGGGCCATTTTTTAGTCACTGCATTTTTGAACCTGTCTCCTTCTTAAATTGATCCCTTTTGATATAAATTCTCCCACACTCAGCTCTGCACTGACATTTGAGCCTCTCCTATTCCTTCTAACACCAATTTCCATCTGTCTTCTTCCAAAGAATCACAACACATACTACTCTGTACTGTCAGGTCTCAGGCAAAATCTCCATGTTCTATTATCAAATTTAATATCAAAGTTTCTTTTTCCTTTGAAAATATGGAACATACACAGGTATGCAAAATAACCAGACTTCAATCTGTCTGTGTTGAATTAGTTATTATGTCTGATCTGCTCTTCAGAGAAAAAAAGGTTAACGGGTAGAAATATCACTTTCGGATCCTTAGGCTTTCTTATTTTACACTGAAGTAGTTGTATGTTGTCACTTTCTGTGGTTTCTAGCAAATCTGCAATTAAAGGATGCTGTTTGTTTTGTTTTGAAGTGAAGTGAAAACTGAGAAAGAAGCTCATGAATCACTAAGTCCTGTAGTACAGGGTTAAATGTAGCTGAAGGAAACATTTTCTAATACATACTCTTTAGAGCCCTCAGAAATAGTCTCACAAGCCGGGCGTGGTGGCGCACGCCTGTAATCCCAGCACTTTGGGAGGCTGAGGCAGGAGAATCGCGAGTTCAAAGCCAGCCTCAGCAATGGCGAGGCACTTAGCAACTCAGTGAGACTCTGTCTCTAAATAAAATACAAAAAAAGGTCTGGGGATGTGGCCCAGTGGTCGAGTGGCCCTGAGTTCAATCCCTGGTACCAAAAAAAAAAAAAAAAAAAAAGAAAAGAAAAGAAATAGTCTCACAAACAAAGCCTGGAACTGGCATATTGAAACCGCTAAAAATATCCCAAGCCAAAATGTACAACAACATCACGATGTGAAGGTCGCTGCATAGAAGAGAATTTAGGTTTTCATCATCATGAGACATCACACTGGCTTACTGTGAGAAGGCAGTGTGGACACTTGGCATGAGAAGACCCCACAGACAGCCTCCCATCCACAGCTCCACTCTCTAGGCATCTGACAAGCACCGAGAGTCTTTCATTCCCCACCACCTGGTTTGGCATTTGAGCAGCTACAACATAGACCTGTCTGTGCAGATAACATGAAGGGGCATTGAAAGCCTGCCAAACAGTGCCTGGCACAGAGAAAAGGCTGGGTGCAAATGTTAGCATTTAACAAGAAAGTGATATTAAAATTTTATATCTGATAAGAGCATTTTTCAATTTACCAATATGGGTCAGTTAGTTTGATTTCCACTGTTAAGCATTTTAAGTTTTTTTTTTTTCAAAATAGCATAACTTATGAGTCATGAAAATGGAAATGAGAAGAAGCAGTGGAGATAATACACTGAAGCGTTATTTTGCACATCTCAATGTCACAGAATGTCACATGTCTATCCTGTGTCTACCAGCATACCTTGCCACCCAAGAGTCTGCACTTAACAGATGTGTACTGTAATGTGCATGGCACCTAACCTAAAATCCCATGGAAAAGGCTTATCTCTATGGACTTTTTTCTTCAGAAATAACTATGGAACTTTACTGTGTAGAAAATGTTCTGTGAGGCTTGTGCTTTAGGCAAATCCCATCCAACCTTTTGACAGTATCTGTGCTCCTGAAGCTTCTTTCAAGATGCATGTCTTGGTTGGCAGTGCCAAAGGAGCCAGGATAGCTGCTGACAGGCCTATAGTCACACATTTTATTTTATCACACTCCTGAAATTCATATTCATTTTTATCAGAGGATATTTAGCTCAGTAACATAGTTTCATATATGGACTCATGGGTGAGTTTGAGCTATTGATGGCAGTGACTTCTTAAATTTGAGACTTATATTAACATCAAGTAAATTTGTATTAAGCCAAGATATACAGCAACTGTCCTCCTTAATGTTTTACACTCTAAGCATCTTGAGTACTCCATGTTATTTTAGCGATTTGACACATTAAGAATGAACTTTTCTATTGGACTGGATTATAACAGACATAATAAGTATGCTGTATCTCTATGTATTTATTTAAATACTATATATGTCCTGTCTCTCTACTATATATGAATGATCTTGACTTACGTATGATTTCTCAATTTCAAGATGGTATAAAAGCAATATACATTCAGGAGAAACTGTACTTCAAATTGTAAATTTTCCCAGGCTAGCTATACACAGTGTGATAATCTCTTGAGAGGCTGGGCAAAGTCAGCCAGCCAAAATCATGAAAGAAGCACCAATGGCCAATGGATAGTGTGCACTGTACTGTGTAGCTACCCTTTTTTTTTATATAAATATTCAATAAATTGTAAGAGGTATGCAGCACTTTATTGCCTTTGTTAGATGAGTTTACAAAGCCCTAGGCTAATGTAGTGATCTGAACACATGTACAGTAGCTATGCTGAGATACGAGGCTTGCAGCTTAGATTTATCAATGCATTTTCAATTTACAGTATTTTCAACTTTGGATGGTTTATTGGGATTAAAAAAACATTTTAAGTCAAGGAACATCTGTATAATGAAACACATGTTAGAAAGTTGCATAAACAGTAAGTGTGTAGCTTGATGGATTTTCAAAAAAGCAATGTATCTTCTTTAAAAAGGTCCAGATCAAGAGACAGGACAGTACCAGTAGCAAGCAAGCCACCAGTCTCTCCTTCAGTGACTTTCCTCCAAAGGTAGCTACCATCCTCACTTTTAACCTCGTGGATTTACTGTAGCTTTTCAAAGTAGAATTTTTGGCTTCATTTCACAGTGCTTTATAATGTACATACAACATACCGGGCTGAGGGGCTGCATACTGGTGACCTCTCCACGCGCCACCATCGTCTTTCCAATTCCTTGAGACCATAACAGTTCTGCCTGCTTCTTGATCTGCCAGCAGTGCCTCTGTGCTGGGACAAAGCACTAACACATCATTTCCACCTCTCCACCCAGAACTAGCAAACGCCTTCTAAGAATTGCTACCAACGAGCCAGGGGCAGTGGTGCACCTGTGATCCCAAGAGGCTGAGACAGAAGGATTGCGAGTTTGAGGCCAGCCTCAAGAACTTAGTAAGAACTTGTCTCAAAATAAGAACACTTTTAAAAAGTGATGGAGGGTGTAGCTCAGTGGTAAAGCACACCTGGGTTCAGTTTTGTTTTGTTTTGTTTTCCAAAAAAGAAAAAAAAAAAAAGTCTCCAAGGAAAGCCAGGTCTTTTCCCTTCTTGCCTTTACCGGCATCATTCCCCTTTGGCCACTCCTTCTGTAAGCTCTCTGATACCATCAGCCGTGGATGAATTGTGTTCCACTCAGTTTTTTTTTTTCTAATTGTTTTTGATGGCAGCATAGTTACTTTACAACCTAATCTATCTTGCCAAAAAAAAAAAAAATATTCTATGTAATACAGGTAATATGATTTTGAGTCCTGTTTTCTCTTTCACAGCATAAATACTTACTTATGGTTGAGATCAGAACCTACAGTTGCATTGATGGTAGAACTAAGGAGAAAGTAATTATTTCTGTCTTGTTTGAGAGAACCAACTGAGGGACTAAGATGGATGAGAAAGACTGTCGTAAAATCTTAGTTATGCTTGGCTCTTGATTAGAGATGAAGTGAAATTGCTGTTTTCCTTTTTTCCATAGCAAACCACACATGGATCTATCACAGTGTGTTTGTGAATGTTTCAGCATGGATCCTGCTCTCTGGGGTTGAGTCAACAGTCCTTGAAGTTCAGGTGCAGCAATCAGCTATAATTTTAGGCCAGGCACCTGTGTCAGGGCTTTAGTAGACTGTTTCAGTTTTAGCACTCAAGAATTCACAGATGTTAAGTAGACTCATGTTCTAGTAAGTTATTATCAGAACCTGCTAGTTATCATAGTGAGGCATAGAGACCAATCTGTGTGTCTGGACTAGAAAAGAACATGCCCGATGTTATAGACATTTTGCCGCTCACTGTTAGCTGCCTGACTTACAGCCACAAACCGCTGCAGGAGAAAAACTTGGAGGCAGAATGAAGATTCTTCTACTTTTACTTCTACTTTCTTAGTGAGAACTTAGAGAGAGAAAGAAAGATATTTCTTTAGCTTAGAAAGAGCTTTCTTCTTCAGCTTAGAGAGAGCTTAGAGAGAGAAAGATTCTTCTTTCTTCTTTCTAGAGAGAGCTTAGCTCAGAGAAGGCTTCTTCTTTCTAGAGAGAGCTAGCTTAGAGAGAGCTTAGCTTAGAGAAGGCTTCTTCTTTCTTCTTTCTTCAGCTTAGAGAGAGAGAGAGAGAGAGAGCTTGAGAGAGAGAGAGAGAGAGAGAGATTAAAGAGATTCTTTCTTCTTTCTTCTTTCTTCTTCGGCAGCCTCGGCCTGACTCTGACCTGCAATTACTTCTTCTATCTGGTTTCTCTTCTGTCCGAACTCTTAACCGCTCTGACTCTTATTTCTTCTTCTGACTACGTTCTGGCCACTCTGACTCTTTTCTTCTCCGACCCGAACTCTTCTTCCGACCGACTGAGTGACTGCACGACTGACTGAATGAATTTCTTCCTTCTAACTCTGACTGCTTTCACCCGGTTATATACCTTTAGCTTTGCGGGTGCCTCACGTGCATTTACAGGTGCGTCATGTACATGCTTATTATCAGGTGGAACTTATGGCTTCCAGCTAACTGTACTAGCCATCTCCCTAATTGGGGCTCCTTCAGCTCACCTCCAATTACACCCCTTCTGCTTGCTTTATGACAATTGCTCCGGGGTCTTTAAGTAGTTATCATTGTAAGCTGGAAGCAGGGAAGGGTTTGCTTCCTGATTCAGTCATGGTCATCAAGTAGGCTTCTGGGGTACACAGAGCTCCCCCCAGGCTCTTGCTCCCACGGCCCATTGGACCTCTCCAAGCCTGGCTCCTGCAGTGTGGGTGGCTTCCCCAGCATTTGTTCCTGCAAAACACACACTTCCTCTGTGTCCAGGGCCTGCAGCCTGGGCAGATACAAGGAGCAGACTCCTGGGGGATGTGCAGTGTCTGCAGTGCCCAGAGCATGTGCTACACAGCAGCCAATAGCACCTAGTGGCCAAAGCCATCCCCAGAAACTCAGAGGACCAGTGATCCTGGCTTGCCAAAGGACTGGGTGGGTCTATGGGATGTAGAACTTTCTGCTTTAAAATTTGAACATTCTTGGCCATGTCAAGAGGAGTTTGTCATTCTTTGGGCAACTATCCTGCACTAGGTGGTTTAGTAGCATCTACATCAGACACTACCTCCTCCAGGAAACTCTCCCCAGAACCCGAGCACACAGGCTCAAGTTTGCCAGCAAGGTGCCTTGGTCACTTGTGTGTCCACGGCAGACCTCAGCTGTGACCTCAGATGTCAGGGTGGTAGCAGGGCTCTTCCTTAGGCATTCCTTCTTAGCCCAAGGAGGCTGGCTGCTTCTATCTAACTGCTTGTCCCAGGTTGTTTAGAGTTCTTTTTACGTCTTCAGTAGCCAATGCATTATTACTCCAATTTCCTGTTATACTTAAAAATTCTTCATATGAATCTTCCCTCTTCACACTTCTATGTAGCTTTTCTTTGTTGTTTGTATCCTGATATGGAGTTATATTCATTTCCCCCCAGCTTTATTAAAGTATATTTGACAAACAAAAATTGTATATACTTCAAAATGTGCTATTTTGATATATATACATACATTACATGATGATTATGAAAATTTAATCAAGCTGAGTAACTTATTATGTTGATATTTATCACATGTTCAATTACACCTCTCTCACAGTATTGGACAACATTAAAGTGTTTCATTTTAGAACCCTTTTCATCAGATAATTTTTAACTGCACAGAGAATAAAAAAGTTCAAGAACTGGACACTAATTGTTTCCATCTTGGTGCATTCCAGAAGCAACCATGGTGATGAAATTTTGTTTAGAATCTTAAATAATAAATGGTCCAGCCTCCACGTAGCTGGGGATGAGGGCTTTCAGAATCTACACTTGTGGAGTTGACACTTTGGGGTATACATGGAGCATGATGTTCCTAGCTGTTATTTCTGTGGTCTTCATGGTGTGGTCTAGATCCACCGGGGCTGACGTGGGACTCCACAGTGTCAAAGCTTAAGGGTTCAGTTTAGAGCGTGGAGCGTCATGAGCCTGAGGGTTGATATCAGGTCATGGGCTGCTGTCAGGTGGGAGCATCCTCCCCCAGGTGAAGCCACAGGATCAGAAGCCTGTTTGGGGGGGGGGGCATCAAGCTGACAGGGGGGTTTTAATGTCCCTCCTGAATTACGCTACATGGAGGATCCGTAGCTACTTAGACATTCAAGGTGGACCACTTGATTCTTAACGGGGCAGTTAAGTAACGCCTCCTCAGCGTTACTGACGGGCACTGTGCCAGGGTTTAAGAGACCAGAAGTCTACTGCTCATTTGGGATCTTCTCTTCTCCTACAACCAACCACGTTCATGTTCCATTGTCTTGTTCTCTTTACTTTGGCTCCTTTCAAACACCTCTCTCTCTCTCTCTCTCTCTCTCTCTCTCTCTCTCTCTCTCTCTCTTTCTCTCAGTAGTCCTGTGTTGCCTGAGTCTTCAAAGCCACTGCTTCAAAAGCTTGGACCAGTTTTTTTTTTTTTTTTTTTTTTTTTTTTTTTTTTTTTTTTTTTTATCAGAAAGGAAGATCAGTGGTCCATTCTTCAACCTTGTCTTGAATTTCTTTTTAATAATTCAAAAATTTTTACTATTGTTATATTCTTGTGGAGACTGAACTATGCATGCAATTTTAAATAGCTTTTAAAACTACAGCATTGAGTTACTGTGTTTAGCTGCACTCCCACAGAAGTGGAGAAAAGCAGCATATTTCACATGGTTAGTGGTCCTTGTAGAACTCACTTGTCAGGTTCCTTAGTCAACTTTGTTCCAAAATGGTTTTAAAATGACTGTACTTGAAGCTGATGCTTTGAGGTCCAATGTGAGAGAGGCTTGTCTCCCCTCCAGGGAGATGTAGAACTTCAGTGGTCCTTGAGACTCATGGAACTCAGCCAGGTGTTTTCAGAAGTTTCTCCTTAGGTAGGATTCAGACCTTCTTGTTATATCTTTTAAATAAAGGGAAAATTTAAAAAGAGAGGTGACCTGTTTTTTTTTTTTTTTTTTTTTCCTATGTCCTTTATCTTTCAAGATTATGTAGACAGTGCAGTGTTGATACCAAAGCTGTTGTGGTGACAGTTTTGAGATAAGACTGATGAGGTAGAAAACAGAGAACTCTTGGGTAATTTTCAAGATTTAACAAAAGTTTTGCTTTATGTTTTAGGTATGGAGGGCACATTGGTGCCATCTGAGAGGAGGAATTAGAATCTTTGACTGATTTTTTTTTTTTAATTTTACCAAAACTCTCTTTAAGTTTACCTCTTTCCTAACTTCCAGTGAAATTTTTCAAGTTACTTTTGTCCTGAAAAAAGGAATGACTTGTATCAGAAGTCTTATCAAACCAAAGTCTGAAAAGAAAGACAATTGGTAAAAATAATTCTGCTACACTATTTAGCAGTTGCTCCCCAATGGTAAAAGTCTGTGTCTTTAGAAATACCTAAACGGTACAGGCTACGTATCACAAGTGAATGTTTTCCTTTAGGCAATGAAGCTTCCCAGTTGCATAGCTGTAGTATCCTGTCTGGTTTATGTTTCTCAAATGCACTGTACCATTTGCAGCAGAGTTGCAAGCAGCAAGCAAGCTTTCAGGGAAGAACAGTGATGAACAAGTTTTGAGAATGCCAAGTCATATGCTTTTTATTTCACTATTGAAAAATAAAGGGATAGAAGGTAATTGTTAGGGAATGTGTACTAGGAAATGCATTATCAAGGCCTGGGTGAGCTCAGTTTAAAATCATACTTTCTAAGAGACAGCACATTTTAAAGAAAAAAAATTACTATTTATGTAAACAGTGTTGAACACAGCACAAATCATTTGGCTTTCTTTTCAGCTTATGAAATATGACTGAACGCTTAGTCTAGTTGGTGTATGGATGTGTTCGCTATGTCCATATGTTTGGGGAACATTTTGTATTCATTTAATCATATATTACTCCATGCAGAATTCTGTCTTGGAAGATTGCATAGTGCATATGAAATAATGTTAGTGCTGCTCCCACAGGGGAGGGAGAAATTGGGAAAAAAAAAAAAAAAACTGCAGGAAAATATGACATTCAAATTTATAATGTTTATGATATTCTTTGAGATGGAAAATCTTACCCGTTTTTTTTGTTTTTACTTATATGAGTCTCATTAGAAGCAAAGAGAACAACTGAAAGGACTCACCATCAGATGATTTGGAATTGGATTTCTACTCAGTAACCAAGGCAAGAAATTTAATCAAATTTTATATGATCATTTATCTACAAATAATAATCATAATACTTAGCCATAGCTCTCTTAACAGAATAAAAAAGGTAATAGGATAACAATTGCCTACCATATTATCTGTCTTATGCCAAGTTTTAAAATACATTAGTTGAATCAAATACAATTTGAATTATGTCTTATATGAGAAGGTCCAAAAATTTAATCTTACGCACTTATATTCTTTTATTTTGTTGACAATGATTTTGGAATTCTGGACTATATTGGTCTACAGTGACAATCAGAGTGAATACTGGGAATAAGAGTGATTTGAGGGGGGATCCAAGATGGCAGATTAGAGGAAGCCGCTCTTCAGGGCTGCTCCGGGGAAAGAATCCAACAAAGCAGATAAATAGCTTTCCAGTATATATGTAGACTGAAAATGCTCAACTCCTAGATGGTTTGAATAGTGCGACCGGGGAGTGAGCAAGACAAGCTGTCTGTAGCGTCTAGTGCCGCGTGGCTTCCGCAGCACCTCCCGGATCACAGGTGGTGCGGAACAAAGCCAGAGCTGGGAGACCGCAGGAGGAACCCGCGACTGGGAGGACCATCAACAGCCAGCGAGTCCAGCCTGACGACCCCCTGTGACCCTTCCACTGAGGAAGAGCACACGGAGAGTAGACACCATCTGGACAGATCGATTTTCAGGACCAGGCACGCAAAGCCCCATCCCCAGCATCACTCCTCGCTAACCAGGTACGCAGACTTGACTCCACCCACAAATTCTCTGCAACAGCCAGGACAGATCTGCCAGACAGCTAATTTAACAAGCTGAGAGAGGAAGAGAAAAGGCTGCCAAATTGAGACTTGTGGGTTTGACTTTGTGTTTTTGTTTTTGTTTTGTTATGTTTTTGTTTTGTATTGTTTCATTTTTTGTTCTTTGTTTTCTTCTTTCTTCTTTCTTTTTTCTTTTTTCTTCTTTCTCATTTTTATTCCCTCTTGTCTCTCTTTTTTCCTTCCTTCATCTTTCTTATTTACACCCTGCCCCTACATTTACAACAGAGATGAAAACAAGTTGAATACAAGAACTAGAATTTTAGAACTGGGGCAACTGAATAGTACATCAAAAGGGTGTTTTACATAGTCTCCTCTCTCTATATATATATATATTTTTTGACTCACCCTGTCTTCTCTCTTTCACTAATTCTTACTACCCGGACATTTTCTAATTTCTCTCAACATTTGCAAAAGCTTAGCTGAAATATACATCAGTCTTCACACTAAGTTGTTCACTCCAATTCCTTTCCTCTCTCTTCTGCTATTAAACTACTTCCATAGATTTCTATTTTTACACTTCCTAAGGGGGAGGGGAGCAATATCTTTCCCTCCCTCCTCCTAAGCATATCACCTTTGTTCCCAATATCTGAAATTATAAACCCTATTACAATCACTCGGAGTATATTGGAGACAACATCTAAATTCTCTAACTCTGTACATTGTGACCAAAGTGTGATTAACTGAATATAAAATGTCTGGTTTTAAGGTGTAAAGCATATATAAGGGGAGCCGATAGCATTGTACAACAGGAGCATCATTAGGCCTTAAGGTAAAAACAAAATGTCAGGGTTCCACAGTGCTAAAAGAAAAGACACATAAGCAATATGAAAAAACAATGGAAGAAAATGTCCCAAACAAATTAACATACCGCCTTAGCAGATTCCTTGGCAAGCACAGTAGATCTAATGTCAGAACAGGAATTCAGGAAATACATAATCCAAATGATTATGGAGCACAAGGATGAATTCAAGAAAGAGGTGAGAGAGCAAATACAGATAGTAAAAGATCACTTTGACAAAGAACTTCATAAACAAATACAAGAAGCAAAAGACTACTTCAATATAGAGATAGAGGTTCTAAAGAGAAACCAAACAGAAATTCTGGAAATGAAAGAATCAATGAACCAAATTAAATGGTATATTGAAAACATCACCAATAGATTAGACCACCTGGAAGAAAGGACCTCAATGAATACAAAATATACAATCTGGAAAAAATGTAGAAAACACAGCAAAAATGGTAAAAAATCAAGAACAGAATATTCAAGAAATATGGGACAACATAAAAAGACCAAATTTAAGAGTGATTGGGGTAGAAGAAGGTGCAGAGTTTCAAGCCAAAGGAATGAGTAATTTATTCAATGAAATAAGAGCAGAAAATTTTCCAAACTTGAGGAATGAATGGGAAAACCAAGTTCAAAAGGCTTACCGAACACCAAAAATACAAAATCAAAACAGATCCACACCAAGGCACATCATAATGAAAATGCCTAATATTCTGAACAAGGAGAGAATATTAAAAGCCACAAGAGAAAGGAAGCAGATTACATATAGGGGGAAACCAATTAGGCTATGTTCAGTTTTTTCAATCCAGACCTTAAAAGCTAGAAGATCCTCGAATAGCATATTTCAAGCTCTGAAAGAAAAGGAATGTCAACCAAGAATCTTATACCCAGCAAAATTAAGCTTTAGATTCAAAGATGAAAAAAAGACATCAATAGACTGAAGGTGAAAGGCTGGGAAAAATCTTACCACTCACATGGGCCACGGAAGCAAGCAGGGGTTTCCATTCTCATATCAAATAAGGTAGACTTCAAGCCAAAGTGAATCAAAAGGGACAAAGATGGATATTTCTTACTGATTAAAGGAAACATTCATCAACAATATATAAAAATTATAAATCTATATGCCCCAAATACTGAAGCACCTACATTCATCAAATAAACCCTTCTCAAGTTCAAGAGTAAAATAGATCGCAACACAGTTATCCTAGGGGACTTCAACACACCTCTCTCACCACTGGATAGATCATCGAAACAAAAGCTAAATAAAGAAACTTTAGGCCTCATTAAAAAAAATTAATAAATTAGACCGAACGGACATATATAGAATATTTCATCCCTCAGAAAGCAAATACACTTTCTTCTCAGCAGCAAATGGCTCCTTCTCCAAAATAGACCATATATTATGCCACAAGGCAATTCTCAGCAAAATATAAAAAAGCAGAGATACTACCCTGCATTCTATCAGACCATAATGGGATAAAATTGGAAATCAATGATAAAACAAGAAATTAAAAAAAAAAAAAAACTACTCCAACATCTGGAAGCTAAACAACATGCTACTGAATGAACAAGGGGTTGAAGAAGACATCAAGGAGGAGATTAAAAAATTCCGAGAGGTAAATGAGAACACAAATACATTGTATAGAAATCTCTGGGACACTATGAAGGCAGTAGTAAGAGGAAAATTCATTGCACTGAGTTTATTCCTTAAAAGGAAAAACAACAACAACAAATAAATGACTTAAAATAACACCTTAAAGCACTAGAGAAAGAAGAACAGATCAACACTAAGAGCAGTAGAACACAGGAAATAATTAAAATCAGAGCTGAAATTAATGAAATTGAGACAAAAGAAACAATTCAAAGAATTGACAAAACTAAAAGTTAGTTCTTTAAAAAAATAAATATAATTAATAGACCCTTAGCAATGCTAACGAAAAGAAGGAGAGAAAAAACTCAAATCACTAACATCTGTGATGAAAAAGGAAATATCACAACAAAAAACACAGATATACAGAAGATAATTAGAAATTACTTTGAAAACTTGTATTCTAATAAAATAGAAAATATTGAAGACATTAACAGATTTCTAGAGTCATATGAATTGCCCAAACTGGAACTGGAGGATATATACAATTTAAATAGATCAATTTCAAGTGAGAAAATAGAAGACACCATCAAAAAACTACCAAAAAAGCTAAAAAAAGCCCAGGACCTGATGGGTTTACAGCCGAGTTCTACAAGACCTTCAAAGAAGAACCAATATCATTGCTCTTCAACTTATTTCAAGAAATAGAAAAAGAGGGAGCTCTCCCAGACTCTTTCTATGAGGCCAATATTACATTAATTCCAAAGTCAGGCATAGACGCAGCCAGAAAGAAAAGCTTTAGGCCAATATCTTTAATGAACATAAATGCAAAAATTCTCAACAAAATTCTGGCAAATTGAATACAAAAACATATCAAAAAGATAGTGCACCACAAATAAGTGGGGTTTATCCCAGGGATGCAAGTTTGGTTCAACATACAGAAATCAATAAACATAATACATCACATTAATAGACTTAAAGATAAAAAACATATGATCATCTCAAGAGATGCAGAAAAAACATTTGACAAAATATAACACCCCTTTATGTTCAAAACACTAGAAAAACTAGAAATAACAGGAACATATCTCATCATTATAAAAGCTATTTATGCAAAGCCCCAGGCTAACTTTAGCTTAAATGGAGAAAAATTGAAAGCATTCCCTCTAAAATCTGGAACAAGACAGGGGTGCCCCCTTTCACCGCTGTTATTTAACATAGTACTTGAAATGCCCCTTTTCACCACTGTTATTTAATATAGTACTTGAAACTCTGGCCAGAGCAATTAGACAGATGAAAGAAATTAAAGGGATCCAGATAGGAAAAGAAGAGCTCAAATTAGCACTATTTGGCAATGACATGACAATATACCTAGAAGACCCAAAAAACTCTACCAGAAAACTTTTACAACTAGTAAATGAATTCGGCAAAGTAGCAGGATACAAAATCAATACCCATAAGTCAAAGGCATTTTTGTACATCAGTGACAAATCCTCTGAAAGGGAAATGATGAAAACTACCCCATTTAAAATAGCATAAAAAAAAAAATACCTGGGAATCAACTTAACAAAAGAGGTGAAAGACCTATATAAAGAAAACTATAGAACACTAAAGAAAGAAATTATAGAAGACCTCAGAAGATGGAAAGACCTACCTTGTTCTTGGATAGGCAGAATTAATATTGTCAAAATGTCCATACTACCAAAAGCATTATACAGAATTAATGCAATTCCAATCAAAATCCCAATGATATTCCTCAAAGAAATAGAAAAAGCAGTAATGAAATTCATCTGGAAAAATAAGAGACCCAGGGCTGGGGTTGTGGCTCAGCGGCAGAGCGCTTGCCTTGCACGTGCGCAGCCCGGGTTCGATCCTCAGCACCATGTAAACATAAATGCATTGCATTGTGTAGAACTAAAGTAAATAAATAAATATTAAAAAAAATAAGAGACCCAGAATAGCCAAAGCAATCCTGAGCAAGAAAAGTGAAGCAGGTGGCATCACCATACCAGACTTTAAATTATACTGTAGAGCAATAGTAACAAAAACACCATGGTATTGGCACCAAAACAGATGTGTAGACCAATGGTACAGAATTGAGGGCACAGAGACTAATACATATAATTTCAGCTATCTTATATTAGACAAAGGTGCCATAAATGTACAGTGGAGAAAGGAAAGCCTCTTCAACAAATGGTGCTGGGAAAACTGGAAATCCATATGCAACAAAATGAAATTAAACCCTTATCTCTCACCATGCACAAAATTCAATTCAAAGTGGATCAAGGACTTAGGAATTAGACCAGACACAATATGCCTAATAGAAGAAAAAGTAAGCTCCAATTTCCAACATGTCGGATTAGGCCCCAAGTTCCTTAATAAGAATCCTGTAGCGCAAGAATTAGTATCAAGAATTAATGAATGGGATAGATTAAAACTAAAAAGCTTCTTCTCAGCAAAAGAAACAATCAATGAGGTGAATAGAGAGCCAACTAACTGGCAACAAATATTTAATACATGCACATCAGACAGAGCACAAATTTCTAGAATATATAAAAAACTCAAAAAACTCAACACCAAAAAAACAAACAACCCAATCAATAAATGGGCCAAGGAACTGAACAGACACTTCTCAGAAGATATACAATCAATCAACAAATACATGAAAAAATGCTCAACATCACTGGCAATTAGAGAGATGCAAATCAAAACTACCTTAAGATTTCATTTCACTCCAGTCAGAATGGCAGCTATTAAGAACACAAACAACAATAAATGTTGAAAAGGATGTGGGGGAAAAGGCACACTTATACATTGCTGGTGGGACTGCAAAATGGTGCAACCCTTATGGAAAGCAGTATGGAGATTTCTTGGAAAACTGGGAATGGAACCACCCTATGACCCAGCCATCCCACTCTTGGGTCTATTCCCAAAGGACTTAAAAACAGCATATTACAGTGACACAACCATCTCAATGTTTATAGCAGCACAATTCACAATAGCTAGGTTGTGGAACCAACCTAGATGTCCCTCAGTAGATGAGTGGATTAAGAAAATGTGGTATATACACACAATGGAATTTTACTCAGCAATAAAATAAAATAAAATAATGGCATTCACAGGTAAATGGATGAAGTTGGAGAATATAATGCTAAGTGAAGTTAGTCAATCTCAAAAACCCAAATAACAAATGTTTTCTCTGATATAAGGAGGCAGATTCACAGTGGGTGTTGGTTGTCGGGTACATAGGAAGATTAGAGGAACACTAGAATGGTCAAAGGGGAGGGAGGAAAAGGGAGGGAGCAAGGGGCTATGGATGGGGGAAAAAAAGAAAAGGTGGTATAATAAGATGGATATCATTATCCTAAAATGCATGATTGAAGACTTGAATAGTATGAATATACTTTGTATACAAACAGTGTTATGTAAAAAGAGGCTCTATATGTGTATTATGAATTGCAATGCATTTTGCTATTACAAATACAACAACTTTGAATAAAAATGAAAAAAAAAGAATGATTTAAAAAAACCCCTACATATACACATAGTACATATCAAATTACATTGCAATCTCCACACTTAAGATTGCTAAAATAATGAGAAAATCACAACGATATGCAATAACATAAAAATTGAAATAATATGATACTACTATTAACAATACAAGAACTCAGGGAGAAAACACACGAATGCTAACATTTTCATTGGCAGTTTTTCTGGGTGAAAATATAGGTTAGTTCTTTGGCAAATAATAATAATCATGTTTTACATTCTTATAGATTCCCATATCTCAAGAGCTTCATGCACTGTGCCATAGAAGATCAAGGGATGACATTTGAGGTGAGATTTTTGAAGGAAGAATGGTTTTTCAATTCAAAAACAGAAGATCTGTCAAAGGTCATGAAACATGATTAGCAATGATAGGCAAAATCAGTGAGAACTAATGACATTTTGGGAAAATTTTAATCCAGCTTCACAGTACTACATTCATACAAAAATATTTATTGAATTCTTCTAGAAACTATGCACCCTAGTAGGTATAAACAATATGTATTTTATAGTTATGGAGTTAGTGTTCTGAATGTGTCAATTAATATACATATTTTAATAATTTATTGTCCAGAAATTCTGTGAATTTTTTGCTTTATAAGTTAAATTTTATTTTTAACTGACAAATAATAATTATACAATTTATGGGCACAATGTGATGTTGCAACACATATATCGTTTTTGGAATTATTAAATCAGGTCCACTGGCATACCCACCACCTTAAACGCTGATCATTTCTTTGCCCTGCAAACATTTAAATTTTTCACTCAGCTATCTTGAAGGCAACATTGTTGCTAATTGTCCATATTCCACTGTGCAATAGACACCAGGACATTTCTCCTAGCTTACTACAACCCTGCACCTACACACTTATCAACATGTCCCCTCTCCTCAGTCTCTGGGATCCACCATTCTGCTCTCTACTTCTGTGAATTCAAAAGGTTTATATTTTACATTTAAGTGAGACTATATGTTATTGGTAACTCTGGGCTCACCTAATTTTACCTGGAATAATGTCTTCTTAATGCATAAAATATTGCACATGATAAAATTGGTTGTTTTTCAAGGCTGTCTAGTAGTCCACTATGTATGTATAACCCATGTCTTAAAATCCATTCATTCTTTGATGAACTCTTCCATTTCTTGGGTATCATGAATAATGTTGACTTAAACATGGGAATGACAATATCTCCTTGGCATCCTGATTTCAATTCCTTTTGTGTAAACCAGGGGCAAGATTGCTCGATCACATGATAAATCTAATTTTAGTGTTTTGAGGAATCTCTATACTGTTTTCTAATTTTTAAATATATGACCAGAAAGTCTTTTTCACCTTGTCTTCTGCTTTTAAAGCCTTGGGAACATCTTTGTAACTAATCACCTACATTCAAATTTATGTTAGTTTCAGTTTTCTGACTTACATGACAATAAACTAGTAACAACAGAACTTTCTGTGTGCGTTCAGAGTAGAAGAAAACTGAAAGGGTATCATCAGGGCAGAGAGAATTTTAAGCTGAATATTCATTTTTATGATTATAAGTGTATTATCTTCTTAGAGTCAACTGAAATTTTGAATACAATAAACATAATTTACATTATGCATACTTAGAAGAGTTTTTGTTAAAATGCAAAGAAAAAGAAAAATGGATGTGTCACAAGTTTTGAGACCAGGCTCAGCAATTTAGGCATGACCTACCTCAAAGCAATCAATTAAAAGGGCTGGGGATAAAGCTGAGTGGTAGAGTACCACTAGGATCAACCCCCAGGACCATAAAAAACAAACAAAAGGATGTAAGAAAGAATAGATGTGATAATGTGAATTGCTTTTAAAGTTCGTCATCTGATAAGGTGGCAAACTTTGTTTTCAATAAATAAAGGAAGATGGGAGAAAAAATTTAACATAAAAATGTATTTCTAGTAATAATACATGTAATAATTATGCAGGTTATTGAAATTAATAAATGTAACCATGCTGGTCAATTTGTAGTTGAATATTAATTACATAATCAAATGTAGTTCTGTGATATTTTTGTGTGGTTCACTATTTAATCTGTGATTGTTCTAAGAATATGCATCATGGTAAAATAAAAATGAAATATTTGGCTTTCAAATTATGAAATATGTTATATAGGGCTTAAAGTATATCATGTCTCCGTATCGAGCATTTCAACAAATTGAAAATAAAGAAATAAAGAACATTAACTGGTAAGTCTAAGCGACAAGCTTACAGACATGTAAAACACTGACCTATGAAACATACAGGTGTTTAACACAGTATGAAATAAAAATACATTAAAGCATTCACCTCAATTATCACAGAGGTTTTCATTGCAATACTCAAGTTATTTTAAAACACACACACACATATAAGGACTCAATTCTTCCAGTGATGAAAAAATTTACAGTGATTTAGCTTGAGACTTTGATAATGTAAAGCAATAAAACCTAAAAGTTTTATTGGAGTTAAAAAAAAATACTGTACTCCTCTGAGTATTTTCTCACTCAGATTTGGCTACCTGTGTGGAAATTTCAACAAATCATATGAGCTGCTATTTATTACTAATTTGTATATGCCAAACACTATTCCAAGGTATCAAATTTCAGAATGTTCACAGCTCAATCTTGACAAATATTGCCACTCTCTCCATCTTTTAGAGGATAACACTGAGGAACAGAGAATGTAGGCAATCTCTTCAAAGTCATTTTTTTGGATACAGGCAGAATGCTGTGGCTTGCTACACTGTATTGGCAGGTAACAAAATATTACACCAATGCACGCACCTGTTAACAATGTGAAACAATGTGAGAATATTCCAATGTCTAAATAAGATAAAAACTTCAGGCTATCATATTGCACTGTAACTGTGTGCAATAACTAAAGCATACATTTAATATACATTTACATTAGTTGTATTAATTTTACTACCAGTAATGACTTACAAAATTAAAAATAATCACTTTCAAAAAATACCTTAGGGCTGGTGATATAGCTCAGTTGGTAGAGTGGTTGCCTTGCATGCACAAGGCCCTGGGTTCAATCCCCAACACACACACACACACACACACACACACACACACACACTACTTTAAATGAAGCCAGTTGCCAAAGCAAAATTCTACATTTATTATGTATAACAACAGTAACCATAACAGAATTATTTCTATTTAGTATACATGATTAAGGAATTTATAAAGGACTTCATTTTGATCATTGATAATTGACATTAGAATTTTATTCCAGTCATCTTGTATTGTAAAATGCCATCTTGAATAAAATTTGTTTCAATTAGCCATTTAGTAAAACGTATGCTATTCATTTTTTATTTAATTCAATTTTTCACTATTGGTATTTCATTACTTTAAAAGCTTTGTTTAAAAATCCATAAATCACAGGTTATGAATTCATGACCTGAGTGCAGAGTCTAGCCAGTAGATATGTAGGATTGTTCTGCATAATCTTTTATTCTTGCTTGGGTTTGGTTAATACTTTAAAATATATGTTCAATAAAAATCCAACTGTCTTTACACTTATGAGAAAATCAGATTAAAAGATCTAAAAATGGTGCAGCAGAATTTTAGACAAGGACTCAGTAGTGTTATTTCCTTAGAAAGTAACCTCTCCAGTCCTATGTAATTCTTACCATTCCTCCTTTCATAAGCATAAATGAGACATATTCCTACTTAGAGATGTCAATCAATTTTTATTTTTAACAGTGCTTAAGTAAAATATGACACAAATGGAGATTTATGCACATATCAGAAGTGCAAGTTCAGTGATTCCTCATGAGGAGAGTCTTATGGATACACCACTACCCAGACCAAGAGCTGGTCACCACCACCTCTTTCCCCAAATAACCACCATCCTGACCTTTATACCATGGGTTCATTCATTTTGTCTTTTAACTCCCTATGATTTTACCCAGACAGAACTTTAATCAATGCTTTTCTCCTATAATTCACTTGTCTCATTCAATTGGATGAAAGTGAGATTATGTTTTCTGTAAGATGTGATAAATAATTACATAAAATTACGTAAATTTTATATATGTATCTGTCTTACTGTTGGTAGATGTTTGCAGTGTTTCTAGTTCAGGATTATGAATAGAACTTCTATAAACATTATTCTACTTGTCTTTTTGTGAACATGTATGTCCACTTGTGTTATTTTTATGGGTTAAATTTCTGGGTGATTGGATAGGTGAGTGTACCTTATTTTCAGCTTCAGGTGAGACTGGCTGGTAGTTCCCAAGCGGTTCAGTTTACATGCATCCAGGATGAAATTTCCAGTTGCTCCATATCCTTACAAGTGCTTGGTGTCATTGATGTTTGCATCTGTAATATTCTGTTGTGTATTCGGTGGTATCATGTGAATTTGCATTTCCCTAACATTCAATAAAGTACAGAACTTTTCATAAATTTAATAATTTTTTGGTATTGGTTACTTTGTTTAGTGACTATTTAATTTTCTGATCATTTTCAGCTCATTTCCTATTTGGTTCTCTATAGGATTTATGTATATACTTGCTATGTATGTAAATTATGTGTATTTATGTGTAAATTATTTGTATCTCTATATATTTGACTGTCTCATGTATATTTTGCAAGCATCATTCCTCAAGCCTTACTTCTTTTTCACAAACTCAATGTCCTTGTTCTTATGGACAAAGGCCTACAACTTTAATATATTCCAATTACTCTTTTCCTTCATTCTCAGTACTTTCCATGTGTCATACAGAACAATCTACCTACCCCTAGCCCCCCTCTTGTATTTTAAAATGTTTAATTCTTCTTTAAATTAATTCAGTAATCCTGGATTTGATTTAGTACAATATGTGATATAAAAATCAAGATTATCCTTCATTTTTCCTAACAAATATCTGTTTGTACATTTTACATTTTAGTATGGAATATGTTATTTGGCTTACTTCTCATCAGAATCCCTTAGGATACAGATGTTTTGGCTTCTATATTTGATACCTGAGGGCTCTATTCATAATTACAGCTTAGTGAGACACAGAGGCAAAGATAAATGGCTACTAAGTGAGAATGTTGGGTCCTCATTGTGGCTGTCTTCTTCGTAAGTTTGATAGTTACAAATGCTCAGAGAGAAGACATGTAATGATCATTTCAGATTATTTATCTTTAGCTGACAATAAGACTAAACCATATTTTCATCATTGATTTATTTTTCCATTTGACATGCTGCTCTGTACACAGTAGTAATAAATCAATAATTATTAAAAATTGGATTTAAATGACATCTCATTTGAATCAGAAACTAAAATCTCATTTTATCTACTGTAATTGAAATGTCCTCCAGCTTAAACTAATTGTAGACATCCTCGGTAACATGACCTGTTGAAAAGGTGGTATCTGATAATAATAACATGCATATTAAATTACTGGAGCACTTTCCTCCTTACTTTTAGTGGTGAAAGTATGGAAAATTTTGGGTCTTACATATAAGAAGACAAACTGTAAATACCAATGAATGTTGTTAAATGTCATTAGAGATAAATATAGTAAGAATATTTCTTCTAGACTCAAATTATTAATAACAATATTAATTAATAATAATTATTATAAATGGTAATAGAAATGATAAAACATTAATTTTCACCAAAAATTGACAAACTCCATTACCACCTAATACATAGTTACTTATTTATTTATTTATTTAGTTAGTTAGTTATTTTTGTCTTCTCCCCCTAACTAGCAAGAATCATAGAAAGGGTTATTTTTTTCTTTCATACCACTGCTATAGGACATAAGTATAGAAAATTAACTACTACATAGTGACATTCAGTAAATAATTTTTTAGGTGGATAAATGTAGGTAACAGGACATATTTACAGTGATATTGTCAGAGAGAGATTTGGAAAGACACTATTAGTCTCCCATAGAAAAAAAACTTTAATGATGTTTATTCCCCCACCACTATAAGTGGGTCTCAGAAGTAAGTTAGTAAACATGAGTTAATTTGCCACCTATACTATAATAACATTGAGAGATGACCAAAAAGCACGTTTCTCAGATTTGGGGAGATGGGACACCACAGTATGTTTCATACCATACCACCTCAGAAGATGGGGTTTCCATGATTGCTGTTGGTGATCAGCAAACATCAGAGACTCAAACATGTTGCCTTGGAAATATCTCAGCTAACAAAGATGGAATTCACAGGTGAATCACCTTCCAGGGACATCTTGTACACCACACCTAATAAAAATCACATTACTGCATGAAGTGACAATTAGGTATTCTTGGTACTTATACTTGGCACAAAAATTGAGAGAATAGACACTGGAGCCATTTTCTTTATTTTAGCTATAAAATTCAAATAAATAGTCCTTTTTACAAGTATATTTTAAGTGTGAGTTCCAATAAGATAGGGAACCAAATGAAGAGTCCAGTGAAGTGGGGCCCTTTGGGTTTAATGTTCAAAGTGAAGATATGCCTTAAAAAAAGAACACCTTCTCCATAGAAGGAAGTACTAAAAACACCCCTTACTTCCATTTGTCTTGATACAACATGAGGAAACATGTTATCTTGTGCAATTTCTAAATCATCAGCTGATTTTCACGTGTTTGAGACCATAATCTGCATGGTCTTCTCTTCAAGAATGTTGTTACAAATACATTTTTGAAGGACTTAAACCCAGATTAGAGTACAAGAGTAAGGAAATTTCAAGGATTATGAAGTGTAAATGTGTGAACAGCATAAAAATGCCTCTATAAATGAGATACAGATCCACATATATTACAGATATTAGAATTAATAAAGAATGCAAATTTACTAGGTTGTTAATAGTTAATGACATAAAATAGGCATTTAAATATAATCAAGAAATAAGAGACCACTAAGATGAAATAGAATGATAAAAAAAAAAAACTTAAATATCAATTTATATTTTAAAGAATGAAAATATAGATGTATATGTATGGATACATGCAGTTATTCAAAGTTACAATCTGATGAAATTAATCAGAATAGAAAACAGAGATTAAAGACATGAACAATAACAATTAAAAAACACAACTAATAGAGTGAGTGTACATATATTTATTTAGAATAATTATATCTCATGGTGGAGAGAAATTGGAGTGGAAAATACTTAGAGAAATATTGATACAGTATTGTGATCCATTTTCTGTTGCTATCACAAAATACCTGAGGTCAGATTCACAGTTTTGAAGGCAGGGAAGTTCAAGATCAGACAGCTGCAAGTGATAAGAGACTTAATTTGCATCATAACATGGGGGTGCTGTCAACTGGTGGGAGCATGCACCAGAGTGGTGAGTTGTCACATGTGGAAAGGCACCTGTGTGAGATACAGACCTAGGAGAGTTGTCAGGCTCATTGAATCACCCCCTCTCATGTTAATGAACCCAGTCAAGATGAGTGAGAAATTGTACCCACAGGAAAAGCTTCAATCCTGCCAAAAGACCCCAGCTCCTCTCCAAGGCACCACCACCCACACTGCCACATTGGGGACCACGCTTCCAGCATATGAGGTGTTGGTGGACAAGCAATATCCAAACCAGAACAGTAGAATTTTCTAGAATTAACAAACAGCAGATACATTTAGATTCCTAAGTCCCAAAAAGTCTCTAGCCATTAGTAAACAAACAAGTACTTCTGATTGCTTAATAGTGATGAATGCAAAATACAGAGTCAAATAGAAAATTTGAAAAGTAGAGATAAGGATCAAAGCTTAGACTGATAATACTGGCCTCGCTAGCAAGAGTATAATCCAGATTACTCTGCAATGTATTCAAAAGGCTAATTAAAACAAAACAAAACAAAACAAAAAAGTAGCATCCTAAAATCACAGAATATATGAGAATAAAACCAATCTATGTCAAAAAACTTGAGAGATTGCTTTATCAACACATGCGTATTAAAATAACTCCTAAAGAATGTAAATCAGAAAGGAGATAAAAGGTCCCAAAAGCAAATAGTAATAATAAGAAGAATATTTAATTTGTAAGAACAATAGATCCCAAATAAGAAATTAGTAATTGAAATTAAAAATGTTTATGCTCCATTAAAATTCAGGGGATGAATAATATTGATTCATTTAACAATTATTTTTTAAATTTTTAGTTAATTTATTATGTGAATGCATGCCTAGTTAAAATTTCTAGAGAAATTGCTAATATATTCCAGTTTACAATTTTCTAACTCATAGTGATGAAAAATAGAATAAATAACCAGAAATGATTAACAAAAAACAAAAAGCAAGAGCTAACCAAGCATAAACCAATCACAAAATTATTCTGAGTTGAGCATGCTTATTTCAGTGAAGGGTAATATTAAATCCACGTGCTGAGCTTATTGAATTTTGGAAATCATTAAAAATAGTCCTAGTGCTGAAAATTATTTCTAGGAGTGCTGAAAATTATTTGTCTGAAAATTTACACTATACTTAAAATTTTCTCTTTAGTAATTATGCAGGTACACAGTTATCACCTCTAGTCTGCTCAAGGCAGTCTGTCTCTTTTTGTATCTTCTAAGCATTTATTTCAGAGCAGAAAATAAGGCATTCTTTCAGATTTCCTTTTCCATAAAATCCTGACTGAAATTCACATGTATTTCATACAGTTCATTAGTTCACAGATTTTTAGTTCAAAACTCTATACGATTTTTTTTTTTTTTTTAACTTTGTAAACATGTTCTGGTGTTGGGGATTGAACCAGGGGCCTTTCTCATGCTGAGCCTACACTCCACTGCTGAGCTACATCCCCAAGCCTCAATTCACATTTTTAACCCAGTTTTTCTATCTTGCTTTCCCTTTTCTACCCATCCTTTCTTTTGGGGCATGAGACACCTTGCTATAGCTTACCTTCCATCCGCATTAATGCGAGGTCAAGTTAAGCTCAGGAGATGGCATTTAGCGCCTGGATTCTGTAGTACAATCTAACAGGAATCCATCACCTAAAGCCTTAGAGAGTGGCAGAATTTATCATCACTCTTTCTCAAACTCCAGCTTTATTTATTTTGTGAACCGTCTAAAGAAAATAGCAGAGCAAATGGGCAACTCGGTGAAGAGTCCCTTTTCAATTATGTAGGAAACAATTTGTTAGTGTCAGAATATGGAAGTGGAGCAAGCGCAGCCTGTTCTAAACAATCATTTTTTTTTTTTTTTTAAATTAGATGACATGAGAAATTACCACGGTTGCCAGTTTAAAGAAATTCTGCTTCCCATACACCCAGGGAGGCTGCACGGGTGTCAGCCAGGGATCCAGGTCCCCGTCAACAGTAGAGTCGTGAGAAAACACGGTGTACCAGGAGCCACGCACATTGCACTAATAGGTGCTGTGCATAAGTCTATCGCCTGATCTTCATTTTGAAGAGGTTATATTCACAGCCACGCCTTTTTTTTTTTTTTTTTTTTTTTTGTACACAGTGTACAATTGACTGACTTTCCTCCTCTTGAAAACCAAGAGTTAGATGGAGCAAGATCTCTGAAAAAGCCTTGACGTACAAACACGCACCATGGCAGTAAATCAAGCGGGGAATCTCTTTTCAAGGAAATTGTAGTTTAACTGAGAAGAGGAGATTAAAAACAGGCAGCAATGCCTAGCAAAGCAATTATAAGCAAACTCTGGAAATATTAAAAAAATATCTCAAATTAGTGGGTGAATTATTGCACAGATGAACGCGTTCGGATGTGGCATATTAGTTTTCTGTTGCTGCCATAACTAATCCCCACAAATTTAGGTTCCTAAAACAACATGAGCTTATTATTCACAGTTCTGGAGTTTAAAATTTGGATATAGGGCTCACTGGGTTAAAATCAAGGTGTTGGCCAAGGTTCTTTCTTATTGGAGGCCCTGGGGAGTTATCTGCTTCCAGGGACACTGAGACTGTAGGTGTATCGAGATCTGAGCACTCACTTTTCTTGCTGGCTGTCAACCAGGGATATTCCTTTACTCCTAAGGAGTGAAGGGTCCCTTTGGGTGTTTCCCATAAGCTCCTAGAGGCCTCTCTCTGATCCTTGCACTTGGGCCCTACTTCTCAGAGCCTGCAGCAGCAAGCCAAGTCTGAAACCTGCTTGGAGTGATTCTGATGTCCCCTGTCTCTTGCCTATGTCTTCTGTCTTCTGTGGCATTTTTCTGACCCCATTTTTAAGGGATGTGTGATTAGATTGAATTCACCCTGATAATCTGGGATCATCTTATTTTAAGGTACATAAACATAATTATGTCTACAAAGCCCTTTTGACCTGCAACATGCCATATTCAACATGTTCTAAGGATTGGGTCACAGGCATCATTGGGGGGCTGATGCAGCCATCACAGTGTCCCTATCTCCCACAGAAGTGATGAAGGGACATGTAGCCAAGGGAATAGAAAGTAAACTTCCTGAAGGAACCCAGCATGGGAAGAGGCAGGCTGACCAAGGCAACTCCTGAAGAAAATGGTCATCGGCGTTGTCTGATGATTTGGGCATCCAGTCAGTCAATGCCTCAGTTTGTTCACCAATCTTCCTAGGAAGAGGTATTTCATGAAATAGTGGGCTGAGCAGACCTTGGAATTCATTTTTTTAAACTCTCCTTTTTTTTAATTTAAATAAAACAGTAAATTTTTCTTCAGAAGAATAATGATAGATCCAAGTTCAGACAAAAACTGGTTTACAGAGGAACCACTTAGGTTTCTAATGAAAATATATGTGTGTGTGTATGTTTATAGAAAATATTAAGATACATGAAAATGTGTGTGTGTGTGTGTGTGTGTGTGTGTGTGTGTGTGAGAGAGAGAGAGAGAGAGAGAGAGAGAGAGAAACAGAAACATAGAAAAGTGTATATAACTTTAAGTGACCCACCACTGAGTTTTGTCCATTCTAGTGCATTCCAGAGAGTGGAAGGGTCCCACCATTCTGTCGGTCCAGTCCCTCTTCTGACAGTGAAGGAGCCTGAGTCCTAACAAGTGTTTGCTATTGACACTCTTGATGTGACTGTCCCCTGACTGTTGCTAACTGTCTAATCCAATACTCTGCTACCTTTCACTTGCTTGCCGCATGGTGATTGTGGAGTGTGTTTTTAAAAATTGCTTTAATTTTATCTAATATAAAATGACACATGATTTCATGGTGCATGGAAGGGTCTTTCTGTATTTTATAATCTGTTTCCTTTACAGAAAACCAAATAATTCCTAACTCCTATAATTCAAGATTATTTTATGTTCTTCAATAAGATTCCTGGCTCATCAGATGAGATGTTTGTAGTGAATTTTTGAAATCCAATGTTCCTTTAATTGCCTACTAGTTGTTTTTATTATGCAACCAGAAATTTATATTCTAATATTTGCACATGATTTTCCAAAATTATTCATGAAGTCCTCTTCTGTGCTGAGCTTGTATTGATTCATAACGAACATGTGGGAGTTACAGGCCATAGACTAGAGCAGGGATTTAATTCTTGTTTAGTTATGGGATCAGTGAACTTGCTTTGTTATTTAACTTCACAGAACCTCAACTTCCTCCTCTGTAAAACGAGAACAGACCCATCCAAGTGCACTGAGGTGTGGATTAACCAGTGTCACAGACAAAAGCTCCCAGCACACACGACTTGATCCGTCTTTGTTCTTTCCTGACGTCTCCATTTTCATGTGTGTCTTCTAACAAACTCTGTGGTGAATTAAAAAAAACAACAAAAAAAAAAACAAAAAAAAAATGAATGAGGGACCCAGATTCCAATTCACAAAGACTGTGTTAATAAGCATTCACTAATGAAGCTTTGAAACAATGGTGTAAAGAAAATATTAGGATAAATTTCAGAACCTTGTGATTCCCCTTGTTGTCTCTGTAATTAGATGTGTTCTCAGAATGCAGTTATACATTTTGCAAATGACTTGTGAATGTCAGCTAATCTTGTTTTAATTAGAGCAAATAAGACTGATGTGAGGGAAAGTTTCAAACTTTAATGTTGAATTCCTTTCAAGTGTAAAATGCAGTAAAAAAATTACTTTTTTAAGTGAGAAAGAAGACAGCTAATGAATCATCAATCTCAGGAGAGGAGGGGCAGCTTTCTTTTGAAGCAGAAGAAAAATAAATATTTTTATACTGTAAATAATTTCCCTTTGAGAAAGTCATAAAGTCAAACTCCAAATTTAAAAACATAAAGCACAAATAATGCTTTTTACACTAATTGTAAAGACAGAAATATTTGCATGTTTTATGTTCCAGATCTTGACCAAGATGCCTTAATGTCCCCTGAGCTCATACAGGAGTCTAAGCTCCTCCAGGTATTGAAGCTACAACCTGTTAGGAAGACACGAGCAACCTTCCTCTTCTTTTGAGCAATGACAAGAAGCAAACTCAAATGGCCCCAGACCTAGTTCTTAAAACTCCCCTTTCCCTTGTTTTAGCAGAGCTGAGCTCAGACTCAAGTTCTGGGGCTTCTTTCCTATTCTGGTAGCCTTGCCTAAAGTCTTCCTTACATGTTTAACTTTGTCCAACTTTTATTTGAAAGTTTTCTATATTTAGAAATTGGCATAGGAGATGAATAACATATCCTCCCCTCAAAAGAATAATCATTCCTATAGAAATGCATATGCCTGGTGCAGGCAGTATTGTAAATGGGAACCCACACTGGACACTGATCACCAGATTCTGACTCATAATTTGATGGTGTCATGTGAGCCTTCCAGTTAGCCTTAGGAATCTCAGGGACCTTAGAATCAGTATTTCCTGGTGCTGAGAAATGTATTGAGAATTTCTGAAACTCATCTTAAAATGCAATTAAACATAACCCATATAAACTAAACGGTAATTATTTGTTGAGTGAAGCATATGACCTCTCCGATCTTTCTTTCAGCTGCTGTCCTGTTCCATTCCAGTCCAGAGTGAGAGCCCACATCCATTATGTTCAAAGTCCATCACTCTCAGTGGAGGGTCGTAGTTGTGAATTAAGCAACTTCCCAAGGGACTACTGTGAAGCATAATGTTCCATCAAATGATTTCTGGAATACATCTGCCAATGTGCAGGTCCTCCTTCAGTGTCCAGGCCAGGCTGTGAAGGGAGCCCCTCTCCTGTGTCCTGAGGATGTGTTAGGTATTATGTCTGCCTTCTAGGGGTGTGTGCACTCCCTCTGTGAGGCCTATCACTCTTGAGATGATACAAGGCTTGTAAACTCCCTTTGGTTAGAAGTCTCATCTCATTCCCTGCTCAGTGTGGACTAGGGAAATAAATAGCACATCCTCTTGCATGGAATTGTCATGACTCTTTCTGAGCAGCAAGCTGAAGCATCCCCTCTGGATGGAGTAATTTGAGAGCAGTGCATGTGTGTTCATGACTACTTTGGCCCAAGCCCAACCCATGTCTGCAGCAACACACTCCACTGACAAAACAAGACAGTGAGGCAAATTACATCACCCACATTCACAGATGAACTGTCCTTGAGAAACTAGGTTGGTGCAAACAAGGAAATGATTTCAAGGCCATGAGCAACTTGTGCTAATGGAGATGTTTGCAAGATAGAGTGGCAACAGATTTCCTTGGTCTGGTCGTGCCAAGTTGGGAAGCAGGGAAGCCTCCTAGGAGAGAGAGAATTTATCTTGTAACCTGAAGGATGGCTGCATACTTCAGAAGCCAACACACAAAACAGACATCTCATTCAGAAGAGGCACTTGTGGCAAATGGAGATTTAGTACATTACATATTGCAGAGTCTACAGATAATTTTATGTATGAACCATAAAGTGCATTGGGCAATGGTCAGGGGACAAAGACCAGAGGACCAGAGGACCTGCCTTTTGGAGGGGATCCTGAGCAGGCAGTGACTTCTGCAGCATGTCCTCTGGCCTCTGGGAGAAAGACAAGAATGGATAATAGTCTTCTCATGGCTAGATTTTTGTCTTTAAAATTCATAGGATGGGAAAAACAAATGTAAGATGGAAAATCAGAAACACAAAGACATTAGAATGAGAATGGCAAAAGGGAATTACCACAAACCCACAAGAACGTCCTCAGTCTGACAGTTGTTGGCCACACGCATGCATATTGTCTAATACTAATGATCCCAATGTCAGAGTGACTCCCAAACATTTTCTGATTTCTTCCTAAGCCAATGGTGTTCAGGTTGATGTTTTCTTCTTGGGAACTGCCCATTTACCCAAGAGTTATTAAGAACTGGAATCGAGTAATCAAAATTAACAGGAAATCAGGGGGGCCCAGTGGGAATGGAGAGAGATGTGGAACCTTTTCCTTTCAGTGTGGCATGACTCCTGTCAATCATGGAAGCCACTTAAGGACTTCATCATACCAGACTCTGTAGAATTAAATAATACTTGCCAGGTTTCAATGCTTCGGAGGCTTGAGTGAGTCACGTTTGGTCTCTGGGCTTTCAGTGTCCTAACCTTTAAAGTGAAAACAGTAATCTCCTCCTGCAAGGCGACTGTGGAAGATAAGAAATAATTTACCAGAAGCCCAGCACTTACTGGGTAATATCCATCCTAAAATATCCTCATCATTCTTCTTGGTCTGATCTTTGATATCCTATGTTAAACCTCTGTCCTTCTTGAAACGCATTTGCCCCCTAGTTTTTGGACTCTTTGCTACTTTGCATCCAGCCTGGCATTTCATCCCTCAGAATTGATCCTCTTGCTGAAGGCATCTGCTATGTGATGTCTAATTAGCTAACTTCTTATACTTAAACTCTTTTTTATAATATTTATTTATTTACTTTAGTTGTACACAATGCAATGCATTTATGTTTACGTCGTGCTGAGGATCGAACCCGGGCAGCTCACGTGCGAGGCGAGCGCTCTGCCGCTGACCCACAACCCCAGCCCCCTTATACTTAAACTCTTGCAGGAGGTGTTGCCTCCCCTAGGAAACCTTCAGTCACCGGAAAGAGGTGAGTTGAAATTCCACACCTGGGTTTTTGTGTTCCGATGATAGAAAATTTAAAGTCAGACACCAAAAGCCACGCAAGAGAACTTAATTATAAGTGAAAGTGAGGTGAAAGCAAAGTAAGGCTAATGCAGGGAGTGTGCTCAAGAGAGAGAGGGCTGTCTCTAAGCAGAGAAGGACAAAGGAGCCAATGCTGTCTCCAAATTTATAACTGATGTTTACCAGGAGAATTGACATCCTCCTTCAGTAACTTCACCATTCAGGTGTTCAGTTCCTCCTTCACATAGAGTGGTGGAGTTTTTTGACCTTAGTTGGTCCTCTCCAGAACTGTCATGGTGGCCATCCTATTTTGGGGGGCTTCATCTACAAGTCAATCTGATGTTAAGGTAGGCATTGGGGTCAATTGCTGGTCAAAAGTTACCTTAGTGCACCTGTGCTACTGAAGGAATCTTCTTTTCCAGACAAGTGGAGCCCCCTAAGGCCATACTTCCTAGCTTTTTCATCCCAACCTCAGTGGACATTGTTGTCAAGAGTTAGTCCCATTAATTCTTTGCTTTTGACATATATTCCCATTAGCAGGTTTGCTTCTGTTTATTTTCTACACATTAACTACCTCTCTGGGCTTTCTCAGCCACTCTGGGCTAATTTCTCAGCCACTCTGAAAGTCATTGTTTAAACTGAAGACCCTTATGTAATCTAAAGAATGCATGTAGGACCTGAAGGTATATAACCGGGTTGCCGAGCATGTCACACTGCTCATTGCTTGCTACTGCCTAGTTACACCCAAGGAAGACAGAAGACAGAAGAAAGAAGAAGGAAGAAAGATATCACCAGCAGCCCCAGGAAAAGCTCTTTAATCCCCAAATCTGCTTTCCCTCTCACTGTGCGAGAGCTGTGACCCCTGACTGCTCTCTCACTCTGTGAGAGCACTCTGAGCAGTCAGCTTTAGAGCTCCGTATGTGCTTTTGTTCCCTAGAAGTTTCTGAAGAACAGGACATGTATTGGACAATGAGTATTTACACTAGTATAAACATGACACAGAAATGAAATGGCAAAATTAAATATCCAGGTGCCACTGGAGGAAAACGATATCTTCCCCAGAAATATTTTTTATATTGACTTAATTCTGCTAGCTTTGTACAAACACTTCCAGTGAACTCTCCTTCTTGGTATCCATTTCCTTGTTCATAAAAATATGGACATTTCTGGTTACCGGGTAATGCTCCCTGAATCTATTCTTTTTCCCCCCAAAACAATCCAATACTAAAATGATAAATACTTTCTAAAGAAAAAAAAAAATCTGGCATTTTAATAGAGTCGGGAAACAGTTGTACACTTACTGAAATCCACATCCTGCTTGGACCACAGCCACGTGTGCCCGAGCCTCTGACAGGGACGATTTTACAGAGCATCTCTCTTTAACGTTGCCCACCAGTTGTCTACCTTACCCGTGTCCCCATGTGAATCGGTGCTTTCAGGGAGGCAGCAATTTGACTGTTTTCCTTCACATTCTCCTACTCAGAGAAGTCTTTTATATTCTTTGAGGTCAAGAAAGCATTTTACATTCACACAGGAAAAGAGCTATTAAAATGCAGCATGCTTTCTTCTTTCAAAGTAGAAGAAACATTTGCCTTTTAAAAAGTCCCTTTATATGGGACCCATGCATCTAAATCACATATAAATGTCTGCCTTGTGTGTTTTATATCAATCACTAATAGCAACATATTTGATGATGCTTGTAACAGTATTACCTCAGATCCACAGCCATCAAAAATGATTCTATTATTTACACGAACCATTCAAATTTGGTGTGTTCCATGCACATTTGATATCCATATAGGCATCAACTCTTTTGATTTTTGATCATAGTGAAATAATTTTGTGTATTTTGTTTTATCAATTTCAAAAAAGATTCCATTTTTTTTTCAGAGGTTTCCTCTATTTATATTTTAACCAATTGCATTAGCATAGTTTCTTAAGCATTTTTCTTTTGTGATCTGGTATACAAAGCAAGGTCTTTGAAACAACACAGATGTGGATTAGCATTCAAGCTCTGCCACCAGCATGTAGCGTTTCCTTGGACACATTATTAACAACACTAAGCCATGGTTTTCCTAGTGAGAAAATGGAAAAACATTCATAAATCTTAGGGTGTTTATGACAATTAAATGTGCTAACATATGTGACAGTCTAGCGTGTCTCCTCACACACACTGAGAACTTGAGAAATAAATTATTTTCTCTACTTCTTTTAGAAAGCTCAGCTCATTCCTTTTCTTCGTTGGTTTGAATAATGTTACAGATAATGCCATAAATAAAAGGTTATACCCCATTCTCATACACATATGTGGAATTTATATGCACCTTTCCTAATTACACATGCATGAATGGATACAGATATTTAGGGTAAGAATTCTGAGGCATCCCTCTACGCCCCAAGTGAGTGGTTCTGAACTAATGCAGTTTTATCTACCTGAGTACTTCTGACCCTGACCGTGTCTGCAGATGTTTTTGGATGTCACAGCAAGAGGATGGGTTGAAACTGACATCTAGAGGGTAGACTCCATGGAGTATGACAGAGATCCTATGGTGCACAGAGCATTCACCTATAACAAAGAATTATCTCCCTCAAAATGCCAGCAGTGCTGAGGTGGAGAATCCTGCCCTTCGTCTATCCTGGCACCTGCCGTATTATATATACATGGTCAATAAATATTTGCTGACTATGTGAGTAAGCCTCACATCTTTGCTGAAAGTTAAAAGCCAAGTGCATGAATTCAAAATGTCTACTATGCTCATTTTCATAGTGAAAGGAAAGAGCAAGGGATACTGAAAATTATTAATATGTCAGGGGATTTAGTCAAAGCACATATTTATTTATTTGAAAATAGTTTCTCCAAATAGTTTGGCCTCATGAAGTCACTTTTCTTTTTTAAGCTCCAAAATAGATTAGCACCTACTTTCACTCACTTTATCAAAAGCTATAAAGCAGTTAAAATTAATAGAAGAGAACGACCTCCATTATAAACGTTGCCTAGTACCTGTCAGATCAATGAGCATTTAGATGGCCTGAACAAAATAACACTCCCAGATCAAAAGCCCACTAAAGGCTGCAGTCGACTTCGGATTAAGTTAATTGCAACCCAGGAGGAATGACGTTAGCCAATATTGTTCTGCACAATCTAATTAAAGAAAGCCAGGTAAAATCAGAAGCCTTTGGGGAGCTTTATCAGGTTTCACCAGTTCACAAGCTGAACATGCTTGATGAAGCAGAATATGTTTACAAAGAGCAGCTGCACAGTTGGAAGATCCAGGAAGAATGAAATGAAGGACACATCTATCTTAGTGGAGTCCCAGTTCCACCAACATTTTCCTCAATGAAACTGTGTATTTCTCTGTGCTTTATTTTCTATACCTATAAACAAAGACTATTGAAAAGTTGTTGCCATTTGGGGTTGAACTGCCACATAAACCTGAATTGATACATAACATTAGGATAAAATCATTAAGATTTCAAGATAAAAACATTAAAGATAAAATCATTACTCTTTACCTGAAGTACTCATATAGGAAAAACAATACTCTCTTTTCACCAGTTCAAAACAAACATTTATTGGTCCAAGGACTGTATGTCAGCTGGTCAAGATTCAGATAAAATCCTTGTCTTCATGAAGCTTCCATTCAGTGCAGAGAAGGAAAGTAGAAAAGCAGTAAGAAGTATTGCTTGAGGCTGTTCCAGGGGCAAGGAGGAGGATAAAACAGGTTAGAAAAGAGGTGGCTGGAACAAATGACCTTCACTCAAAAAGTCCCTCAGTGGCGGTGAGGACTACATTAACTTGTGTACATAGAAGGTTCCTGACTTTCACTGGTATGACCCCTGATTTTTTGACCCTACTCTGGTGTGAGCGTACACCTATACAACCACTCTGCAATTGTTTAGACATGAGATGTTCTCCAAAAGCTCATGAATAAGAGAAGGCAAGATACTTCAGAGGTCAAACAATTAGTTCATGAGAAATATAACCTGATCAGTGCCTTAATCCACTTGAATAGATTAAGAGGGTGGTAAGTGTGGGCAGGTAGGGTGTGGCTGGAGGAAGTGGGTCACTGGGGCTGTGCCTTTGGGGTTGATGCTTTGTCCTTGCTGAACAGAGCCCTCTCTCTGCTTCCTTGTGGCCATGTGCTGAGCTACTTTCCTCTGCCACACTCCTCTGCCCCATCCCAGGCCCACAGCAGTGAAGTTGACTGTCTTTGGACTGAGACTTCTGAAACCATGAGCTCCAAATAAGCTTTTCCTCCTCTATGTTGCTCTTGCTGGGTCTTTTGGTCACGGTGATGAAGAAGGTGACTGAAACACACTCTATTTTTCACTGTTAAAAAACAGGATTCAATAAATTCCATGAGATACTCAACACTTATTATCAAAGAAAGGACTTTGTGTTTGATGATTTTGTGCAACTCTAGGTTAATGTAGGTGTTCTGAGCACATTTAAGGTAACTGAGCTAGGTAATAATATTCAGTAGGTTACATTTTCTTTTCTTTACTTACAGTATTTTCAGTTTGCAATGGGTATATTGGGACATAGCCCCATTGTAAATTAAGGAGTGTCTATGATACTATGGTTAGAAAGCTCATGTCTTTAAAACTCATATAATTATCATTATAATGGTATGGGATGGTGGGCCTTTAGGAGGTGGTTAGCTCATGTGCCCCCATGAATGGACTAATACTGTTATCTTGGGAATAGTTTCCTTATTAAAAGAACTGGTGCCCCTCTTGCTCCCTCTCACTCACTTTGTTTGCCTTTCCACCATATTAAGATGCATCAGTGGGGACTTTTCCAGATGCCCACATGTAAATACTGGACCTCCCAGCCCCCTGGGAACTTTGTTCATTATGAATTACCCAGACTTCAGTATGCTCTTATAGAGAGCCAAATAGACTAACACCCATATCTTCTATGGTGCCTGACACTTAAGAGGGCGTTAGTAGAGATAATTAATAGTTAATGTTTGATTTAATATTTTAAGTGGTTAGGAGACTTGCTTTTAATGTTAGAAGATGAGACTAACCATTTGCAATAATGAAATCCACAGAATTCGGAGGTGGTAGTGACCTTTACAGGAACCCCCCACACTCTTCCCTATTTTCATAAGCTGGAGAATAATGTGGGAAGAGTTAGAACTAGGGAACAATTCTGAGTTTGAATATAGCTTATCCCTGGCTGTGGGTCACGGCTAGCTTACACAGACTGAGTTTCTCCTTCCCTTTTCATTGTTATGATTGGCAAGTTCTGAGTAACCATCAGTTTTCTTTTCTTTCTCCTCACTTCTGCATTAAGGATCGACTCAAGAGAAGGAAGGTACTTGACTGGGGAGATAAGCTATGAGTTAAATCCATTACTTGGGGAGTACTTATTTACTCCCCATTTTATACTCTTTGGAGAATTTTGGTTTACCCTTCCTGTGATCTGATGAATTTAATTAGTAATGTATAAATGGGCATAAGAAGAAGAAAATATTAACTGGGACAGAAATGATGAGAAGACTCTTCATGGAGATTTGTGCATTTCTGGGCACTGGGTGGTCCTCAAAGTGTGCTCTTGGGACCAGCATCAAAATAATTTCTTGGGACTTGTCAGAATGTTAGAAATACAAATTTTAGGTCCCTGATCTAAATCTACTTACTTAATGTTTCAGAGGAGGCTCCAGAGATCTGCACTTAACAAACTTTCTAGGCGATTTGGATATTCATTAAAAGTTGAGAACCACTGTCTGTCTGAACAAATGGTTAGATAGAGAGAGAATTTCCACTGAAAAATGCTAAAAATTTGTTTGCCATAAGAATAGACAGATGATGGATAGAAAGATCCTAGCTAAATCAATGACTAGATGATAGCTATACATGTAGATTGAGATTTTATCCATTCTACTTATATCACAAATCATGTCTGCATTCTACATTAACTGAGCTCATTATTTTTCTTCCTTCTCACTGTTTTTAAAATCACTTTAATAATAGTTTATAAAGAAGAGGTAGTAATGTTCATACCATCTTTCATCACTTTCTATTTACATAGCTTGAGGAAAAAACAAACAAATATACAGTTCTTATCTGAGAGTAAGTTAATAGATGTTTGGGAAAGGCCTTCACACTGCTAAGAGTTGTTAAAGGTTGATGAGAGATGCTGTTTCAGATCTGAGGCTTCCCCAGTGAGTGGTAGCACCACTATTTTGGCTTAGTGTCATTGATTTCCACTCTTCTAGATTTTATGTAAACTGAAAAATACTGTTCAAATATTAATTATTGACTTGCCTGTAAAAGAATCTTGTATGCACTCAGATAATTCCATGCAGATTATCTGGTCTCATTTGCATCACAATTTTATGCTATATTTGCACATGAAACATATACTATTTGGGCAGAATTGGTGGAATAGCATCATGGAGACTCAACATCACAGGTCAATGCCTCAAGTGGAAGGGTGTGAAGTCTTCTCCCATTTTCTGAATCTGGTGAGTGGATGTTATCACTAGGGATTTATGGGTTTTACATGGACTCTTGGAATCTTTACTTTTAGGCTAGAATCGTCATGCCATTTTAGGTGGAAGAAATTGAGGCTTGAATTTAGACAAAGCAGAGCCTCATAAAACCTAAACAACTGTGATGAAATTTGATCCTTTCATCAACTTTGTAGTGGGCATCTGCTGTGCCATACAACACTCTGCAGAAACAGGAACATACACGATGAAGCCCTTCCTCACTACCCAGCCAGTTTCAGCTCCAGTGTGACTTTTAAGAAGTCAAGCTTAATAAACCATGATGTGGGCCACTTTTCTCACCTACAAAACAAAGCAAATAATATTGCATAACGTATAGAGTTGGAGTAAAGAGAAACACCTATTTAAATATGAGATTAGTAAAATAACAGGTGATTTTCCATAAGCTTTTTGTAGTTTTCCAATGAATGTGTATTACTTGAGAATTGTTCAGTGAACTTATTTCCTAGAGAGAGCCATTCCCTACCAGTGTTCTGGAAAATGTATTCAATATCTACCCTTCTAAAAGGTTCCTATTTTATCTCTTCTCTGAAGCTGTACATTGCTACTCTATATCAGATTCGACAGTGGTAAGAATGAAACAGTTGGAAATGAGTAAAAGGATCATTTCTGGAGTCTTATAATAATTAAAATATCAGAGAAAGAAGTACATGGAAGGAAAAGGAACTTCTCTATCAAACATTAAACCTGAGTCCTTTGGAAGTTTTCTTTGGCAGGTTTTTACAGAATACTGATTCAGGATTTTGTATACAGCTGCAGTGTCAATCCCAGTAGAAATATGCTCAAACTACCAACATCTATTCATATGCAAATCCCACCCTTTCTTCAAACTACACATAAAAGCCCATTAAGCCTCCCCTGGTTCTTTCAAGCTAGAAATTCTATATAACTTCTCTGAACTCAATGAGTTCTTTATGTGTGTGTCTCCTAGGAACACATGCCTAAGAAAATGTTGGCAAGGAGGAGAGTTATTATTGTACCATTAAAAAAACAGTGTAGGGGGAAAATAAAGAAAATTATCTATATTTTCCTAAGACATTCACTATTAGTGTTTTGCTTTTTTTTTTTTTTCCTGTTAACTATATTTTTTTCAAAGTTTAACTGGTGTATACATTTTTCTTATATATAATTCAAATCAATTTGTCAAAACATAAAATCAAGCCGGAAACATGATCACAAGTAACAAGTTAAATGTGACATGACAATTGGTAATTTTCTTTTCTTTTATTAGTCATTATGTGCTGTAAAGACTGGCAACTAGATGAAGCCATACATTGTTATCTCCTTCATAGTAGATATTTGACAAATATTTTTGTAGTGAATAGCATTCACTTTATTGAATTTTGGAATCCTTGAAATACATTTTGTCATTTAACAATGTTAGTCCCCTAGGAGAGAATAGACTTTTCCTTTATTTCATGGGTAACTTACCTTTGGGGTGTGAGAAGTTATCAGACCTGACCATCCATCCTGAGCCTTTTGTCTTTGGGCTGGCATTTCTTCCTGCATGGCCAAATGCCTTAGATTAAAAGGAGAAGATTCTAGAGGGATCTTTAAACTTGGATTTGCACTCTTTACAGGATGGGTGAGCAGCTCTTCCCAGGAACACTCAAGCTATGAATACCCTGAGTGATTTGAGGTATTTCTAATGAATTGTTCTTCAATTTTTCTGAGGACACAGAGTGCCAGACGCATTATTTTGATGAATAGGCCCCAAATCTTTGAAAAATGAAGCTGTAATGGCAAATATCAAATCCTTTAAACAAAATCAAACTCAGAAGTTCAATTTAAACCATGGCAAGATTCCAGGCACATTAAAGGAAAATTAAGTCAGTTTTAGGAAGCAGGGCATTTATATATTACCTTCATTTTTAAACACCTATTATAATCTCTACCTTTTTATTTCTCTAACCCAGAGAAAAGTAATGATCTCTGTAGTAGCAACCTCCTGTCTGACCATAGACATTATAATTGAAATAAGTGGAGATAAAAGAAGTTTATTTTTTTTTAGATTCTTCAATGATAATTAAGTGTATCATTGTGATGAATCAATTAGATTTTTATACCATTGTATTTTTACAATGAAAATTTTCATTTTTATTAATTTAATTTGTACAATTCCATTCCAAAAAGAAATTTAGAGAATAATTATGTCTACTATTTTTAAGCACCTAATATGTGAAAGGCATTGCTCTATGCTTCTTAGTAGATTTTATCACTGGTCCTTGGTAGTATTAGTATTAGTATTAGTATTTGCTCTGTAGTAAAAATATAATCTCTGAAATGATAAGAAATCTTGGCATATCCACATTCCTATTATCCAATGAATTAAAGTTTTTGAGTTCAAAATATTTATTTCTTGCATATTACCCAGCTATCACAAAATTCCATAGGCCATTGTGCTTAAAGGTTGTTATGGTTTAGATGTGAGGTGTCCCCCAAAATTCATGTGTGAAACAATGAAAGAAGGTTTAGAGGAGAAATAATTTGGTTGTGAGAATCTCCATCCAATCAGTCAATTAATATCTTGATAGGGATTAACTGAGTGGTAACTAAAGTGGTAGGGTGTGGCTGGATGAGGTGGGAAATGGGGTGGTGGTTTGGGGGTATATATTTGTGCCTGGCAAGTGGAGAGTTCTTGATCATCATATGAACCACTTCCCTCTGCCACACTCTTCTGCCATGATGTTCTGCCGCACCTCAAGCCCCCAAGCCGGCCTTCAATGAACTAAGACCTCTGAAACCATGAGCCCTCAAATAAATTTTTCTCTTCTGCAATTGTTCTGGTTCAGTCTTCATCACAGTGGTGAAATAGCTGACTAAACCAAAGATGAATAAAAAATATTGTAGCATGCCTAATAGATGTGTATCCTGTATTTATCTGTTAAATAAGGCACTACAGACCTTTTGGTATTGCAGAATTCATGCAATTATTAATAATTCCATGTCCTGTATTTATCTGTTAAATAAGGCACTACAGACCTTTTGGTATTGCAGAATTCATGCAATTATTAATAATTCCATGTAGGTAGAAAATTTTAACACAAATTTGATATGAACCAGTAACAATTCTTTTGAAGGGTTTGCATAAAAGAATTTGAAATGGCAGAAGATAGGGAACAATGGCAGCTCATCCTAAGACTTCTTGAAAACGCATCCAAGAAACACTCAGGGAAGTCTGGAAAAATGCAAGCAGAAAATTATTTTAAAATCTAATAGTTTTACCTAACTAACAGACTAATTATATATATGTACATTTTAAACTATAGTATACAATGTGTCTATTTTAATTTAAAGTTAATGTCTTTTGTCCCCCACTATCAAGAAAAATTAGTAAATTCCCTTGAGCTTTCTATATATATCAAGTAATCATGTGCTCCAGTTCATGCTCCAATTTGCAAAAAAAATTAAATGATCTATCATGTATTTAATGTTTATTTCTGCCAAACGATTATGCTAAGTACCTTCTATACATAATTTCATTTAATTCTTGCCAAAATCATTGAGATATAATCCTTTGAGATCTATTTATATAAAATATCCTATTGCTTATTATTTCATAGCATCATCAATTTCCCTTAGACTGCATTGTTTGATAGCACAGCAATTTAAAAAGCTCAAGGTCATAGACTGCATGTTCTTGATATTTTGTTTTCCCAAAGTTTAGAAGTAATGACAGAGGAAGGAATGAGGGAGAAGAGTTATAGGCAGTGGGTGGGAGCCCAAAAATTTTGCAGGATGAAATGTCCATAGATAAATCCATAAATATTACATTTTTCAGCTTAAATCACTGTATAACTATTATCTTTTTCTGATTAAATTACTGGAAAACTTTTTTGTGTTGAAATTTTATGAAGTTAATCTTATCATTTAATAGTTAACTCAAAGTAGTAAACTGAATTTATATATGGGATTAACAGGAAATTTTTTGCAGAGCAGAAATGCATGGGAATATTCTACATATGACCAACTTACTAGTCTAGAAAAATATGTTTTTCTATTTAGGCCACATGATATTCACTATTCACCCTTTAAGGGTGCAACTCTTAAATACACAGATTCTATTGGATTCATATAGAAATAAAATCTGGGAAGAGCTTACCCCGCTGTTCACCAATGGATGCACACAGCAGACCCACGAGTAAGAAAGATCAGCCTCAAACATCTCCACCTTACCCGTGTGAATGCTGTAGCCTTGACAGCTTAAGGACTAGGTTTAAGGTAAATAATAATAAAAAAATAATAAAAAGACAGTGAATGTGCTTAAATAATTTTGCCTTCAATGATTCTAGTTCTCTAAAGAACTCAGAATTCTTAGCTAGAAAAGTAAAACAGCAGATTTGCTAATTTTGCAAGAGGGGACAGATAAGGCAATCTGCTACACACATCCAGTCATATTTGAGAGACAAGAACACAGATGGGTCAGAGATTCTATTCCAGTGCTACACTAAACATTATCCTGAGGCTAATGGAGATGGATGCTTGGTGAACCTGTTGGTCTACTCCTGTGCCTCATTTCAGGGCATTTGATTATAAATACAGAGCACTTAAAGGGGCAGATGATTTTTGTTCATAGGTATTCAAAATAACACCGCCTGCTACAGCCAGCTTCCCAGTAACTTTTTCAAATCTATTTTTAAATGATTTTATATTTTCATCTATTCTTCAGCTGAGCAAGATCAAGTTTCCAGGTATTGTGTGAAGTGCTTGTCTTAGAGGACAACAAGACAGAGTTGTTTATTTATTTTTCTTCAACAAACAAATGTGCTTAAGGACAGATATTTAAAATGATAAACAAATAAATGGAAAAAACAGGTTTCTCTGTCAGTCAGTGAACAATCTAGACCTTTCTGAAGAGTAAGGTGACATGGGTGTGAGTCCAAGAGTGATGGCGTAGTCTGTACAACTGGGGGCCTCTAGACAAATACCCTGAGGTGAGAGATGGCCTTAAATAGAGTTCCTGGAACTGAAGCACAGGCAGAGAAGAAATAGAGTAAAAACAAGGTTTGAAAAGGAAGGGGGAAGCTATCAATTGTGAGAACTCTGTCACCATTGAATTCCTAGGCCTCCCATAACAAAGCACCACAGACTGGGCAACTTCAACTACAGACAGTGGTTTTCTCTCAGCTGTGGAAACTAGAACCAGAACCCTGGGTCTGCAGAGTTGGCTGCTTCTGAGTGCTCCACAGCTTGTCATAACCAATGCCATGGCTGGCAATGCTTAGTCTGCCTGGGCTTGTGTGTGAGCCTCTCTGCCTCTGAGCAGCAGGTATTCGCCTTTCTCCACATGGCCATCTTTTCACAAGGAGACCATATTGGATTAGGGGCTCCCCCTCGTCCATAACCATTTTAATCTGCAATTAGCCTGTTTCTAAATATGTCGCCTTCTGAGGTACTGAAGATTAAGATTTCAATAAATCTCCCTTTGGGGGATATGATTCAACCTGTAAGAATCAGATTAAGAGGTTCTTATTTATCATAGGATCAAAAAGAAATCACTGAAAAAGTTAATTCGTCCTTCTGGCAGTTGTTTGAAGAAACTAAGAAGACAAGAGAAGAAACAGCAAGCAAATTAGCAAGCTCTTGCAAACACACCAGGATGGTGAGAGATAACAGTGGCTTAAACTGAGACAACACTACTAATGATAAAAATAGATACATCTGGCAAGAACGTTGTAAGAGGAGAAATAGATTTGAGGATAGCAGCAAATCAATAAATCATTATGGACTTGTTAAGCTTGGCATATCAGTGAGACAACAAGGGAAAATGAAAGTAAGAAGTTGGCCACATAGGAGTATTATCAAAAGGGAGGTTAAAGATACAACTTCGGGAGTCATAAGCACAGCAATGATTATGAAATGAGTGTGACTGTCTTAGAAGAAGAACAGAAAAGGGGGAAATTTAAAAAGTGTCTTGAATGTTATGGTGTGGATATGAGGTGTCCCTCAAAAGCTTATGTGTAAGAAAATGGAAAAAAAAATTAGAGGTGAATGGCTTGGGTCATGAGGTCCTTAACCTAATCAGTGCATTAATCCATAGATAAGGATTAACTGGGTGATAGCTGTAGGCAGGTTGGGTGTAGCTGGAGGGGGTAGCCAATTGGGTGCATGACTTTGAGGTCTATATTAAGTCCCTGGCGAGCAGAGTTCTCTCTGCTTCCTGGTGGCCCTGTCCCCAGCTGTTTTCTTCTGTCATGCCATTCTGCTATGATATTTCCAGTAAGGAGAGTTGAAAATGGCTCAGTGCTACTGAGGTCAACATAAAATGAGAACCCAAATGGCAGAATGCAATAATATGGACTCCATCTATGATCTCAGAAGAAATAAATTCTTGTGATCTCATAAGAAATGCCACATTTCTTAGTATAATTTCAAGTATAAGAGTCAGTGTAAAGATATATATATATATATATATATATATATATATATATATATGAAAAGTTTTTTGGTGTAGATCAACAACCTAGACTGATTTTGATCTTGACACATAAAAATATAAAAATTGAAAATTAAAAAAGTGAAAAGTATTATAGGCCTGAATCCACACCAATCTCTTCTTAAAAGATTCCTTTCAATGCTGTTAAATTGAGTTCTGCAAGTCTTAACAAACATATTTTTGCAGGAATAATTGAGGACAATTACTTTTTTTACAGGTTTGAATAGAATCTACCTGTAATTTCCCAATTTTCGGGAATCATCAAGTAATATTAGAATAGGTCCACCTTTAATTTTTAAAAAAGCACTATTTATGTATCATAACATTCAGATGGCACACACATTACATTTTTCTTCTTATAATTTCCCACTATATATCTCTCTTGGTGAAGGGTTTACAAAGCAATAGGAAAGGTTGTTTGTAGAATAGTCAATAACATGACTATAGCTGGCAATAGAGAGGATAAGCCATCCATAATTGCTCATATTCATTTTCTGAAACAGACTAGAGGCCTCCAAACAGAACAGACAAACAAAAACCCCTCTCCTGGTACATTGAACTTTTATGTAGTTCGCTCTAAGCTGAGAGTCTGCTCTCATACTATTAGGGACATTAAAGTCTGAAGACAAAGGAAATTTGCTTCAGCTTTTGCGTACACCCACGGAGTCCTAATTCCTTCCACACTTCAATTTATTGGATTCACCAGGCAGTACAATATTTTCTCTCCTTCCAAAGATGTGTCTACCTGCTGTTAAGAACTGGACAAGATTTACTGACCTGGCTGCCTACTGGTGTGGCTTCGTTAAGTGCTGAATATAAATCTTTAAATCACACTACTTAGAACGACTTCACTTTTTCTTAGTATTTCATCCATGAATAAGAAGAAAAGATAATTGAGACTACATTATTGACTTTTGTAACACTACTGTTTATTTTTTCTTTTTAATTTTATTTTCAGCACTTTTGGAGAACATCTAAAATTTTTTTCCTATTAGACTATAATAGTACTTTCTAGACAAATAACCTTAGAAGGAAGAAATAATCTACTTTGCAGTGTAGACAGAAATGCTGCAGTGGAGAGTATAAAGAGAGACGAAGAGCAAGACAGGGCATCTGACAAATCTGGTGAATAGACAGAGCTTAAATTACTGCTATTTGTTCACCTAACTTCATTGCTTGAGTTACTGTGTGAAATGAGTCATCAAGAGTTTGGCATTGCTAAGGCTTCTGATAAGTCGCTGGGATAACTGGTCAATGTTAACACTGACTCTGGAAAGAAGCTTACCTATTTCCACCTTAAACATGCCCCTCTACTTGTCCATTCCATCTCTTTTACTCCTTAAGCACAACTTCTCTTTTTCTCTGTCATTTCCATTTCTTAGATCCACCTGGTATATTATGATAATTAAGTTTTGAAAGACCACATGCTGCTTTTTGCTCAACCAGGAAATAAATATTGTTGAGTTTTAGTGTTAGTTTTTCAGATTCCAAGATTTCAAGTATAAAAAATTCAAAATATTAATATTATCTTTTAATAGTGGAGTGCTACTAGATTCTGAAATAGAAACCCTGGGGATACATGAATTTTGGGTAAGGTTTGGAAGTTGAATCCTGTCCAAGCTTTATGTTTAAGGAGCTGATGACTAATTTTACCAGAATGTTTTTTTTTTTTTTAATCTACTCATAAATATAAACACTAAGAGCTTTAAGAACTCTTTCAGGGACAGGTGTAAGATTTAAAAGAAATAATGAGGGTTAAATTGCCTAGAAATCTGTAGGTAGTTCATTATATGAGCACTTCCTCTTCTTTATTGAAGATTCTCTGATAGCTCTATCTAATTTTTTTTTTTTTTTTTTGTACCAGGGATTGAACTCAGGGGTACTAGAAAACTGGGCCACATCCCCAGCCTTTTTTTGTGTTTTTATTAGAGACAGGGTCTCACTGAGTTGCTAAGTGCCTCGCCATTGCTGAGGCTGGCTTTGAACTCGCGATTCTCCTGCCTCAGCCTCCCAAAGTGCTGGGATTACAGGCATGCGCCACTGCGCCCGGCTCTATCTAATGTTTTCATGGAAGATAATCCCTTCCCGAATGGGAGAGAACTGCCATGCATAGTGATTGTGCCGTGGACTGTACGCATTCCCACCAACAATGATGGAGAGCTTCTTTCTCTGCACATGCTCACCAGCGTTTAGTGATGCGGGTGTTTGCGAGGCACTTTTTCATATGCTTGTTTACTGTCTGAACACCTTCCTCAGCAGTGTCAGTTCAGACCCTTTGTCTACTTTTAATCAAGTAGTTCATTTTCTTATTGCTGAACTTTACACTTTTCTGTGTGTTTTGGATAATACTCCTGCATCAGATATGTCCTTCCAAATATTTTTGCCCAATCTGTGCCTTGTTTTGTCATCTCTAGACAGCGTCTTTCATGGAACAGAACTATTTAATCTTAAAGAAGTATAGGTCACTAATTATTTCTTTCAAAGATCATATCTTTGACACTGTATCTAAAACATGATTGTCAACTTCACAGTTATCTAAATATATTTCCTTCTGTAATATAGGAGTTTTGCACTGTTCTATGTAAGTGTATAGTCTCTTTTGAGTTATTTTTGTGAAGTGTTCAGGATTTGTACCCAGTTTTTTTTTTTTTCCACATGAACAGAAGTGTCATCTGTAAACAACTTTTATTGCTTCCTTGTCAATCTTTATTAATCTCTTTTCTCTATTCTTATTAAGCATTTATACATAAAATTTATTTATTATTCCCTTTTATGACCTCATGACATTATCTAGTACTTCCAGTAAAATACTAAAAAGCACTGATGAGAGGGGACATTTGTACCATGTCCCTAGCATAGCAGGAAACCTAGATTTTAATCTTTATAAATTTTGTTTATTCTAATTTGTTATAGATGACATCAGAATGCAATTCAATTCATATTACACAAACAGGCACATTTTTTGTCATGTCTCATGTTAAATACATAGTAGAGTAACACCACTTGTGTTTTCATACATGTACTTAGGGTAACCATGTCCATCTCATTCCACTGTCTTTCCTACCCCCACACCCCCTTCCTTGTCCTCCCTCCCCTTTGCCCTATCTAGAGTTCCTCCATTCCTCCCATGCTCATGCCCCATCCCCATTATGAATCAGCATCCTTATATCAGAGAAGACATTCAGCATTTGTTTTTTTGGGATTGACTTACTTCACTTATCATTATATTCTCCAACTGCATCTATTTACCTGCAAGTGCCATGATTTTATTCTCTTTTAATGCTGAGTAATATTCCATTATGTATATATGCCACATTTTCTTTATCCATTCATCTACTGAAGGGTATCTAGGTTGGATCCACATTTTTACCATTAAATATGATACCATTTGTTGGTTCATTGTAGATGTTCTTATCCAGTTGAGGAAGTTACCTTCTATTTCTAGCTTGCTCAGGAAACTTGCTCAGGAAAAACTTTTTTTTTTTTTTTTAACCTCAAACTTCTCACACCATATCTGATGATCTCATAGTCTGTTTAAAAGTAGGGCAACTAACACCCTGAGTCTCAATAAAAATGGAAATATTTCAATTTTTATGTTCCGTTTCCCAGGTATACAGGAGTTGTTTCCGACTGAACACACTGAGTTTTCTTCGGTGTCTTCAGTGTGGTCATTACCAGTGTCATCACTATCACCACTGCAGTCCTGGTTTGCTACACACTTTATGAATAATTATAAAATACCTCCTGACTCTTGGTTTGATATTTGACTGCATTTTCTCTTTACTGTGTTTGCTTCTAAATTTTATGGGATCAAAAGTTTGAGAATTTTATTTCTCTGAATTCTTGATAGCAAATCATAATAAAGAAAGAACAGAGCTTTTATTTGAGCTTTTGGAATTAGAAAAATAGCTTTTGTTATTATTATTTTAACATAATTTTCTTTTATTTTTTAAATCCAATTTTTAGTTCATACAATTTGAGTATCTTAAACATCTTGACTATTTTGAACATGATGCATAACATATTGTAAGTATATATATATATATATATATATATATATATTTAACATATACATGTAAAGGAAAACTACATAATGTTTTAGGTTTTCTTTTTTTTAAAGAAGAACTAAACAATATTTTTCCACTGATAAAAATTCTAATGTAATAGTGATGATCAGTGATTCTTTTGGATTTATATTCCCAATTACATATTTTAGAATTGGTCATCTGTTGATCATTTTTTATGAGATATCAACCAACATGGCCATCTCTTTCTCCAGTGTATTCTTTAGATGACAGAAGCCTTTCTTATTCACTGTGGCCAAGTGTTGTAAAAATGTCAAAAGTCATCCCCTTCTCTGTTTCTATGCCCTTTTGCAATGTGACTATAGCTTTTCCCATTCAGTAGTAATCATTATTCCTCACCCTTAGAATCTGGGATAAGATTATTAAAAGTTTTGATTAATGGAATGTGATAAAATGAGGTTGTGCCACCACATAGCCCATGCCTCTGGAGTGCATGTTCATTCTGTTCTCTATGTCAGGAAACTTGCCTAGCTATTCAAGGAATATTCTTAGGCCAGGCTACTACACAGTAGGAGAACCCAATATTGCATTTTTCCCAGCCAGAGAGCTAAAATGTTCGGGAATGCAAAGAAGACCTCCCAAAGCACCTATCTGTCCTGCAGGAGAGAACACGGCCTAAAGCAGGTGACCTGCGCAGCAGAACCCACTCAGCTGCCAACGTGCACAATCATTAGGTACTCAGGTGGCTGTTATTTTAAACCAATAAGTTGTGGAATATTTGTTTAGATGGTGAAATGCTAATCTTGATATTCTAGGGCTCACCACATTGCTATATGTATGGTTAGATTTCAGTACATGTTGAGATATTAGTAAATTCTTTTTAAGTAAGCCTCAGAGAAAATATTTTTAAATTCCTAAAGTTTTTCTTTTTTTTTTTTTTTTTTTTTTTTGTTCTCAAAAACTAAACACATAATGTATTAGTTATCTAATGTAACATAGTTACGCTGCATAATCAATGACCACGAAAGCTGTGTAGCATACAATAACATCAATACTGATTCATTCGTCTATTAATTATCATTTAGTTTGTGGGCTTGCAAGGCTCACTTCATCTGGGCCAACCTCCTCTTGGCTTGTTCCTACACCCATAGTCAGCTGTATTTGGCTAGGAGACCCTTGAATGGATGTGTTCTCAGGCCTGGAAACTTGCTGTCAGTTGGCTGACTTAGGATAGGTTGACTAATATTACTAGGTTACCATAGCTCTTATTCTCTAAGAGGCTAATCTAGAGAATTCTCACAGCAATGGAAGAGACACGAGTGTGCCCGTGGAGATGCCTGAGTGCTTCTCAAGCCTAGACTGGTGTCATGTCTGTTCGCATTGGTATTGGTTAAATCAGCCAGGGAGTCCAAGGTTAAATTTGGATAGCATGAGAAGGCACATGGTATAGGAAAACCTGGGGGCATGTGACAACAAATTTATCCAATTTAAAATAAGGGAAAACTAACACTGTTTTTTAACTTTTTAAATTGGTGCTTTTTGCTAAGTACATTACTGCATATGCTATTCTGTTTAATTATAGAAATATTATGTACTAATTTTAATTTCCCAATTATAAAATGAGTCAGGAGAGTACAATAATGGTCACTTCATACTGCTCGTGATTGGTGGTCCAAGCATTTGAAGCTAGAAAATTTGACTTCAAAATCTTCTGCCTGAGCCACTATTGAATATCATTTCATTTTTTTTCTTGATGTTTAATGTTAATACAGTCATCCTACAGCATTTATTCTGAGTGGATTCCTTTATTGAATGATCATTGATTTCAAAGGCATCTAATTTGGGACCCTATTTTTACTATAGGAAGATTGTCCTTGAAGAGCTCATGACATGACCTAGAAGAAAACCACACATATCTCCAATCATAATAAAATTGACTTGTGCTATGATAGAGGTCTGTATCAGTGAAAAAATATGAAAAAATAATGTCCAAATCTCTTTTAGAAGAAAAATAGTTGTTACAGCCAAGGTGACATTTGAGATAGGTCTAAAGCATGAGAAAAGAAAACAAGTGTCCAGACAGAAAGAAGTTTGTGAAAAATAATGAAGAGCCACAAGATAAGGGAGATTTGGGAATTTATGAGTTGGTCATATAGTCACTTTAGGAGTTCAAATGAATGTAAGAACGAATGATGATGCTGGGAAATAAGCAAGTGTGAAATCACAATGGGAAATATACTCCACGATGTTCAGAGTGAGATGTTCTCCATCATTAGTAGGTAGCTACTCAAATGCTTCCTGCAGAAATATCAGCCAAGAGGCACCTGATTCCAAAGCAGATGCTCTTGAGTCAGTGACAAGATTCATCTACTTTATTTGCTCTGAAGTGTGTGTGTGTGTGTATGTATGTATATACATAAATCATGCTTTGGAAATTCCAAGGGGTTTTTAGTACAAATTCTTTGGAATTATCTTTTTTCACATCCCACCCGTAATCCACACAGATAAGATATGGAGAAACTTAAGGGGACCCTGCAGAAGTTTACAAGATCCTGTGTGGAGCTTGAAGGGAAAAGGTGGATCAATGATTAAGTCACTCTTAAAGAATCCAAAGGGGCGGGTGGGGAAGGGGAACACCAAAACAACTGTGAGCAGAGTAGAAGATGTGGTTTGGGAAATAATTTATGCTTCAGTATTGATTGGGAAAAGTTTAAAGCTGAGGATCAAAGTTGACTACTCAGGAAATGTGCCAACTTGGACATATCTTAAGTCCTGTATAAGACAACTATATATAGAGGCTAATTCATCTCAGAAGAAGATGTGCACTTTCCAATGCACAGGACAAAGGAAAGTAGTTACTGCTGAAAAATCTGCCAAACAAAGGGCTCACTGACAGCATTAAAAGAGGTACCAATAAGTGATTGCAAATAATGGGTATGCTCTTAAAAATCATTGAGGAGAAGATTTGTCATACATCTCTTCTAAAACAATAAAATCAGTACCATAGCCACTACTGTGTGTTTTACTTTTCCTCTTTGCCTTCCCTCCAACTTTTTGAGACCTACAGATTCTATAAATTATGTTTCATTAGGGAAGAAATAGAAGTATGAAAAGAAGAAGCCACATATCTGCCATGCTTTCTCAGACTGTGGGTTTTCTTCTTGGAGCAGATCTGAACTGAACGAACTAATGATAAAGGAGAAAAATATCAATTTTAAATAAATTAGTTTTTTTTTTTTTTTTTTTTTTTTTTTTTTTTGTGGTACCGGGGATTGAACTCAGGGGCTCTCGACCACTGGGTCACATCCCAAGACCTTTTTTTGTATTTTATTTAGAGACAGGGTCTCACTGAGTTGCTAAGTGCCTCGCCGTTCCTGAGGCTGGCTTATGAACTCACGATCCTCCTGCCTCAGCCTCCCAAAGTGCTGGGATTACAGGCGTGCACCACCGCACCCGGCTGGTTTTTTAATATTACATGGAATCTGACATTTGGTGTATGAATCTAGAACTTTTTGGAGTATTTTAAAGCCACAATAGGACTTACATTAGTTATGATGTCTCAAAACTATTGGAACGACCTGAATTGGTAGAAAGAGGAAGGATTCAATTTACCCATATCTAAAATGATGGTATTGGTAACAGATTGATTACACCTGGGATTAGATATAACCAGGGATTGCACTGGGTTTTCAGTTCTTGGGTTGATGCAGGAAAGGATTTCAAACCAGACAAAACACTTAGTAAAACTGCAGCAAGGTTTATTAGAAGAGAAAGAAAAATGGAGAAAATATTCTCTCAAGGGAGAAAGTGGGCTCTCAGAGAGGAGAGCAAGAACTCAGCTCTTTGTTAGCTCAGCTTTATGGTTGTGGGAGAGGATGTTCCTTGAAAATCTTGCCCAACCATTGCCTCTTAACAGTAGTTTTGCCTCAGATTCTTAAGTCCCTACTGCACATGTTTCTATCTAAAGTAAATTGTTTTTCTTTTTTGGTATGCATAAAAATCACAAAGTCCCTCTTTCATCTTGGTCTAGCTGTATCAGGGTAATTTGTGCTTTTATATATCAGGGGAGATATTGAACATGCATTCCTCAACCTTGAGAGTGAAGAATAACCCTGAGTAATAAGCTTGTTAGTCAAGGGTTGTTACCTACTGGGTAAGAATGGCCTTGTCTGAGCTGCTTCAGAGAAAGACATGTTCAGAATTTGTAGGCAGGCTCAATTGATAAAATTAACGCTTTCACCTTCATGTTCCCACGATGTCTAGCTGGTACCCAGTGATATTAAGGCCAGGGATGTAGCTCAGTAGAAGAATGCTTGCCTGGCATGTGTGAAGCTCTGTGTTCAATCCTCGTCTTATTTGTCTATTTAAAAACCGATAATAAGAAAAACAGGATGTTATTGGCATAAAAAAAGAAATGAAAAACAAAGGAATATACTAGAAAACATAGGTAAATAGATATGGTCATGTGATATTTGACAAAGGTGCCAAAAGCATCTGTGGGAGAAAAGACAGCCTTTTTAACAAATAATGCTAGGAAATTGGATTTCCATATGTAGAAGAATGAAACTCAACCCTGACTTCACACCCTGCAGAAAAATTAGTTCCAAGTAGAACAAAGCTCTAGTAATTAGACCAGAAACTGTGAAACTACTAGAAGAAAACAGGGGCAACACTCAGAACACATTAGTACAGGCATTGATTTCCTTACTAAGACTCCTAAAGCTCAACAAATAAAATAATTTGTATTGAATTGGATTAAAAAGCTTCACGCATTGCAAAAGAAATGGGAGCATGAAGAGGGACCCGATAGAATGGAAGAAAAATTTTACCAGCTATTCTTCCAAGAGGTTATTAATAAACAGAATATATAAAGAACTCAGAAACATTTAATACCAAAACCTACAAACTCAATAAATGGTCAAAAGTCTAAAGAGATGCCTCTCAAAAGAAGAAATAAAAATAGCCAACAAATATATGGGAAAAAATGTTCAACATCTCTAGTAATCAAGGAGATACAAATCAAAACTACACTGAGATTTCAACTCACCCCAGTTAGAATGGCAGTCATCAAGAATACAAATAATGATAATTGATGGTGCAGATGGGGAAAAAATGTACACTTACACATTTGTGATGGGACTGCAAATCAGTACAACTGCTTTGGAAAACAGTATGGAGATTCCTTAAAAGACTGAGAATGGAACCACCATATGACTTGGCTCTCCCATTCCTTGTTGTTTATTCAAAAGGACTAAACTCACATACTATAGTGATCCATGAATATCAATGTTTATGGCAACATGATCTACACAAGCCAAATCATGGAACCAACCTAAGTGCCCATTGATAGATGAATGGGTAAATAAAATGTTGTATATATACACAATGGAGTTCTACTCAGGCATAAAGAAGAAGGAAATCGTGTTGTTTGCTGATAATTGGATGGAAAAGGAGAATATCATGCTAAATAAAATAATCCGGACTCAGAATGTCAAATGTTGAATGTTCTCTTGTATATGGGATGTAAAGAGAAAAATGAAATAAAAATAGGGGATCTCATGAAAGTGGTAAGATTAGTACATTAGAAGGGGAGGACAGAAGGGGTGGGTGGATGGATGGAAAAGTGGTAAATGAAGTTGGATAAATTATACTAGGTACATATATGAAAATACTACAATATCTATAAGGCAACATTCAATGAATGAATAAGTAATAGAAGGCAAATGGAGTAGATAAAGCAGGTCAGAGGGAGAGAGAAAGGGAAGGAAGAGGGTAATACTGGCAATTGAAATGGAGAAACTATATTATATGCTTTGTGACTATGTCAAACGAAACCTCACTGTTATATAAAACTATAATGCACAAACTTGAATTAAAATAAAGGGAAACAAATAAAGAGACCATATAGGTGATGTGAAGTTGCTGCAATGTAGTACGTTTTAATTGTTATTTGTTGATACAGTAGCAGAAGGATAATGAAAATGAGTTTTGTCAATTAAAAAATAAATCTTGAAAAACAAGATGATATAGACTCACTTTTCACTGCTTCTTCTTTCTAAATACAACTAAATTGCTGGAAAAAAATAAAAGGATAATCACTGAACAACTCGTAGAGTCAGAAAATGAAAGGCAGACTGATTAGAAAAGTTACGATGTAGGGAAAGATGTGACTGAGTTACCTGCATTTTTCTTATCTCCTACATACGCTAAGCTACATATGAGAGAGTCCTATAACCTGGAGCCACCAACAGACATGAATTATAACATCAAAAATCCAAAAGAACAACAACAACAACAAAAATTCCAGTTTTCTCTGATCAAAGACCATTGGCAGAAGGCACACAGGCCTGGGGTTTCCTGACCCACCCCACTACCCCTATAGAAGACCCAGCAACCAGTTGCTCCTCTCCATTAGTTATACTTTCAGAGTTGATGTGAGACTTGGATAGCTGGGAAGCAAGAGTGAGAAAATGTTTATTGCCCTGAGGTATGACTTTTGCTACCCCAAATCTAGCAACGCCAGTTGTCCCTGAAAGACATCTTCTGCGCCCATGGATGGATATGTGGCAGGCAGAGTGCCCTCTACATCACCAGAACAGCACTTCAGCGACCATGGAAAAGCAACCATCACTGGAACCACAACTGCAAAGTGTATACCAGATCTACATGCCTAAATCCCCAAAAGGTTCAAGTGCCACTAAAATAGGAGATATTAAACAAGACCCATCTCATATAATATTCCCAGGGTTTAGAACACAATTAAAAACACACACACACACACACACACACACACACAAAAAAAAAAAAAAAAAAACTTCATCATACCAACCAGGAAAATCACATGAATAAGAAAAGAAAGTCAAATGATGCCAATGTTAAAATGAAGAATAATCTGAGAAGAATTTCAAAACTGCTATCATAAAAATACTTCAAAAGTAACAAATACTGTTGTATGTCAATATTACAAATACCATTGAAAGATTTTTTTTTTTTCAAATAGACAATCTCTGCAAAGAAGTAAAATCTTAAAAAGGACAAAATAGAGGTCATATAATTGAAAGTTATAACAAACTTAATTTGAAAAATCTTTATTGAATTATTTAATTGGAAGATTGAAGATAAGATAGAATTAGTACATTTGAGGACAGAAGAGTAGAATTTACTCAATGTGAATGACAGCATGAGTATAAAATAATAATAAATTACAGTGTTCAAAAGACTTATGGGATAGCAAAAGATGTTACATTCATGTGAATCCTATATGAAAGAGTTGTACCATGCATATAACAATATATTTGAAGAAATAGTGACCAAAAGACTCTCAAATGTAGTAAAATTCATGAAAGTTTTTAAAAGATGAGAGATTCTGGGGTGGGAGCTCAGTGGTTGAACACTTCCTAGTATGTGTGAAGCATTGGACTTGATTCTCAGCACTGCATATAAATAAATAAAACAAAGCTTCATCAACAATTCAAAAATTATTTTAAAAAAGAGGTGAGACGCAAACCAGATAAATCAAAAGAAATATATAATAAGACACCAAATTTAATTATCAACGTATTAGAACAAAAAGACAAAAAAAAAAAAAAAAAAGTCATAAAGGCAACAAGAGAAACATACCCCATTACCTATAGGTGAATATGAACTCAAAAGGCAGTGGATTTCTCCTTTGAAACGTAGTGGCAACAAGAACGTAATGAGTTTTCAAATGCTTAAAGAAAATCCTTGTCAACTGCAAATTCTATACCTGCTGAAGCTGTATTTCAAGAATGAGTAAAAATAGAGTAATTCTCCACTAAAGAAAACTAAAAGAGATGTCACTAGTGGAACAGCCCCCAAAGCCTGGCTAAGGGAAGTATATCAAGCACAGAGCAAAACTTAGGGGTTTTAAACCTCAAAAAGAGAAAAAGAATGGGGGGGAAGTATTGGTAAAAAGAATGAGTTTCCTAAATCATATTAGATCTTTGAAGTAAAAAATATACCACCATATAATATGGTTCTACCTATACATAGAAAAAAAAAAAAATATTTGCTGGGCATGGTGGCACACGCCTACAATCCCAGCACTTGGGAGGCTGAGGCAGGAGGATCCCGAATTCAAAGCCAGCCTCAGCAATGGCGAGGCACTTAGCAACTCAGTGAGACCCTGTCTCTAAATAAAATACAAAAAGAGCTGGGGATGTGGCCCAGTGGTGGAGTGCCCCTGAGTTCAATCCCCAGTACCAAAATAAATAAATAAACAAATATTTAAGACCATAGTTAAGGGATCTAAAGGAAAGCAAATTCTCACTCTGTCCCTGTGTATAGCTGTGAAATTCCAAAAGATATTGAAGTAACTCAAAGGAAGGCAAGAAAATTAAAACACAGAAATGAGAAACAGGGGACACAAAATAAATCATAAAATGTAAGACTTAAGTCATCTCAATATTTAATAGTTGTTTTAAATGTAAAAAAAAAAATAAGTACACATATTATAAGATGAATTAGCAGAGTTCACAATGATGAAACATATAACCCACATCTCAAACCAGAACATTATAGAATGGCAAATGAACAATCAATCAATCAAGAAAAGCAGTCAAATACTAAATGCAAATGCATGAAACAACTGTTTCAAAATATATGAAAAAAGAACTGGTAGAAGTGAAAAGAGAAATAGATCTACAGTTGAAATTAGAGATGTCAGTCTCCTCTTAGCAATCAATAGAAAAACTAGATAGAAAATCATCAAGATTATGGGAGAACTGAACAGTACATGAACCAATATAATATAATTGAACTTACAAAACTTTAAACCCATTACAGATTACTCGGTCCATATTTACCAAGATAGACACATTCTGGATTATAAAACAAATTTCAATGATTTTTAAACACATTGAATATATTTTCTGTTTATAGAAAATAATAAGTAACAGCGATGAAACATAAATCTCTGAACACTCAAAAATTTAACAACACATATCTAAATAATGCATGGGTCAATGAAGAAATTTCTAAGAAATAATGTTAAATACCCTGAAATGAATACAAGTGAGTACACAATATATCAAGAATTGTCTAACATCTAAAGCAGGACTGAGAGGGAGATCACCTGGTGCTTTCATTAGAAAAGAAAAAAGATCTCGAGTCTAGAATATAAGTTCCTGAGTTATGATTCTAGTAAGAGAAGAGTAAATAGAAACCAATAAAGCAATATAGAAAACAGTAAAACTAAGAGCAGATGTCAGAAAGTAGAAAAGAAACAATCAGAAAAGGGATAAACCTCTCACAATATTCACAATGTAAAAGAGAGAATATACACATCACTAAACCAGAATACATTGTATCACTCCATATATTCAACCATTAAAAGAATAATAAGGTGATACTATGAACAACTTGATACTTAAAACTTACATGACATGATCAATTAACTATTCAAAAAACAAACTACCAAAACTCAGAAATTAAATAGCTAATTTAAAAATTCTTAAAACCATTAAAGAAATTGAATCTGTTGTTAAAATGTCTCTGGAAAGGAAATCACCAATAACAAATGTCTTCCTCTTAGAATTTTCTCAGACTTTTGAAGAATTAATAATCATTTTACCCAATATCTTCAGAAAATAGATTTTAAAGGATTTTATGAGGCCAGTTTTACATTGATCTCAAAGTCAGACAGAATACAAAAAGGAAGAAAGAAAACATAAATACAAAAAGAAAAGAAATCTTACAAGTCCATATTTTCTAGAGGCACAGTTCTCAATAAAATGTCAACAAATATAATGCAGCCATGTGTGAAAATGATTATATTTAATCATGTGATATTTATTCTAGATTTACAAGCCTTGGTGCATCATTCAAAAGACAATGTAATCAACCATATTAATAAGCTAAAAAAGAACATCCAATTTACATAGAAGAAAACCTCATTCATTGTAAAAACTCTCAGCACACTGAAAATAGAAATGAACTTCAGGAAATTGCTAAAGAGAATCAAATACTGCCCCTAACATACTGAACAGTGAAATACTAAGACACTAAGATGAGACTTTCCACTCCCACACTCTTATTAGCTATAGTACTAGAAAAGCTATTCATCATATTGAGGAGAGAATAGTAAAGGCATATATAGATTGGAAATGATTAACTAAATCTGTCATTATATAAAGATGATATCACTGTAGAAATACATTATCAAAGAATCTACAAAAATATCTACTAAAATAAGTTCTAGAAGGTTATACGATATAGATAAATATTAATTATACTTTTACACATTATCAATAAATATGCAAACAAAATTAAAAATTACTTGTAAGGAAATAAAAATACTAGAGAATATACTTGGTGATCCATCTTGCACAGAATCGATATTCTGAAAAGTTGTCAAGTTTAGAGGGAGTTTAGCGGGACCACATTCATGAGCTGTAAACTCAACATAATGAAGTGTCGCCGCCTGAAGCGATTGCCGCTTGGAGCAATGACACCGCGGGAATAATTTCAGAGGCTGGACTGGAAACAAACAGGCTCTTTATTCTGCTAGCTTCTCTCTCCGGCTCCAACAACAACTCCCACACGCTATCCACGCTCTGCCAACCACAAAAAATGGCTCCGACCCCATTGGCAAAGTCCCGGGCCAAGTCCCACGAGAGCATGCAAATGGCGCCCACCGGATCCACAATGTCCCGGGCCAAGTCTCACAAGACCATGGAAAGTGGTAATGCTTATGGCTCACAGCTAACTGCAATCTTAGCTATCTCCTTAATTAGGGCTCCTGCAATGAAGCTTAGTCCCCATCAGATGACACTGTTGTGGGGTGGTGGGGCTTAAGAGAAGGAGATTAGGTTACAATGTCTATGTCTTTCAAGGGAACACTTGGCTGGCTTCTTCTGTTTGCTTCCCATCTGCTATGAGATGGGTAGTGTTGCTCTTCAATGCATCCTTTGCTATGATGTTCTGTTTTGCCTCAGGCCTAAAAGAAGCAGAACCAACCAACCATAGACTGACATCTACAAAACTGTGAGCCATAATGAATCCTTCCTTTGCTTACATTGATTATCTTAGGTATTTTGTCACAGCAAGTGAAAGCTGACTAATGTAGACATGGACAAATGGAATGGAAAGGAAAACCCTGATATAAATCCACAAGTATATCCAACTGAATTTTTTTTTGTATAAAAGAACAAAAGCAATTCAGTGGATAAAGGATAATCTTTTCAATTAGACATCAAAGTTAAAAAAAAAAAGAAAAGAAAATTATCTTAGTTTTAAATCTCAAAACTTATACAAAATTTAATTAAAAGCAGACCACAAATTTAAATGTAAACATAAAATATAAAACCTTTAGGAAAACAACCAAACAAAGGATAAAATATTTGGGACCTTGCATTAGGTAAAGGTTTCTTAGACTTGACAGCAAAAGTCCGTATAGAGAAACAATTGATAAAACAAATTTATAAGAATTAAATGTGTTTATAATGTGAAAGACTTAAAAGTATGAAAAAACAAGCTTTACAATGGAATAAAATATGTGCAAACTACATATCTGTCAAAACCTGTATATTAAGAATATATAAAACACCCTTAAATTCAATAATCATAAAATTCTATCAAATCAAACTAATAAATGGTAAAAGATTAAGTCAACAGCTTACGGAAAGGTTGTTCAGATGGCAAATTAGCCCATGAAAAGAACAAAAGCCCATTAACTATTAGTGAAATGCAAATTTAAACCATGATGAGCTATCATTACACACCTATTAGAATGAATAAAAGAAGCATAAGACATTCTCTCCTTCTGGAGGTGACCCACATTCTCCCTTGAGTGTGATTTTTCTTTCTTAGCCCAAGAAGACAACTGTCCCTTCACATAGTCAGTATTCTCCCTTGTATGTGTGCTTGCCTTCCTAAATATATGTCTGTTGTCTAAGAAAAAATAAAAATATAATTATCACACTCAAAATTAGCAAGGACGTGGAGAAATTGAAAAAGACACAAATAAATGGAAAAAAATGCCTTATTTTCATGGATTGAAAAGAACAAATATTGTTGAAATGTCCACACTACCCAAAGAGATCAACAAATTCAATGTAATCTGTGTCAAAATATCAATGCTATTCATCACATAAACAAAACATAATAAAAACAAAAAGCAAGGGCTGAGGATGTGGCTTAGTGGTATAGAAGATGTCTGGCATGTGTTAATTCCCGGTAACATTAAGAAAAGAAAAAAAGAATAAGGAAAATAATCTTAAAATTTGTAGGGGAAAAAAAGGACCCCAGATAGCCAAGGCAAACTGGAGCGACAAGAGCAAAGCCAGAGGAATCACACTACTCTGACTTCAAAATACATTGCAAAGTTATGGTGACCAAAACAGAATGGGACTGGCATAAGAATAGACACCTAAGTCAATGAAGAAGAATAGAGAGCACAGAATGAAATGTGTTGCTTACATGGAGACCTCGATCTTAACTTTCAGAGAAAAATAATTACGCTCTCTCTTGTCATTTAACTCAGCTACTTAATTTTGAGAAAGTTGGACTCAAATAATTTTTTCCCACCTGGAGGCTTAACTGTCATTTGCTGTAAGCTTATGAATGGAAATTTTCCTTCTCAATTTCTTATTTTAGGTTCATCTCACACCATTTTCTTCATGTTTTAGAGAAATTCTTATTTGTTTCTAGAGGGAGAGGAATGTATGTTCAACCTTATTTTCAATAAGTTTCTGTCTCTCTAGTTTAAATATTCTAAAATGCATGAAAAAAGTTTATATCTTCCAAGAGTATTATGGTTACTGAAAGTAACCATGTTGTAATATAATGCATTCACCATGCTTTACTGAACTTGAAAATATTATATTGTTAAATGACAAAAATGATGAAAGGACTTGTAAGGAGCCCATGCGGAAAATCATCTTTCCTGATCAAATAAACATGAAGCAAATCTCACAATCTAAGTAAACACCTCCCCATGGCTGAGTAGGCCTAGCTCCAGACCCAGCATGCTACAGCAAATTAATTTTATTGACTAGGTGGGTGAATGTGCCAAATGAGAGTCACTCTGTGTGGATCTGTGATTGTTTTCTAGGCAGAACACACATAGGATTTTTAATTTTCTCCTTCTGCTCACATCAGGAAAAAAAAAAAAATCCTATCCCAAACCAAGTTAGATAAAGCATCTGATATACAACTATGGTGATAGTATAAAAAAGATGAGGGGAAAAAAAAAAGTAAAGTCAAAAACATTATAAGGTCTGAGTCATAGGTTAGTGGTAGAGTTCTTACCTAATATGCATCAAGCCCTAAACTTCAACATCACACATTTTTACATTTTAAGATATGAGATTCCAAAATCCAGGGCCTTAAATGCAACTTGAACTTCTATAACATAAAAATAACTAAAGGAAACAATAACCTGAGATATGGGGAAAAGGCAGGTCTTAATATCTCAATGAATATCCCATGGTTCACACTGAGGGCTTTTAAAATCTTAACTCATTCTTCTGCGTAATTTTACTTCTCATGATTTTGACTTTTATAATTGGATGATATCCAAGTAAATACTTGTGCTATGCTTTCCCATTTACACGAGGTGACTTTACGTCTGTTTTGTTGCCTTGTCTTAATCCAAGGTAGGCCCTCCACTGCACTCCTCCCCACGCCACCGCCGCAGTAGGTGGTTAGACTAAGAATCATCAAGGGACATGTTACCTCCCTCAGCAGATACAGGATGGAGCGGAGGGTCTAATTCCTGTCTGCTTGAAATCATGGCCACGCTGCCCCATGGGCGCCCTGCTCCCAGCCATTGGAGGATCTCAGAGCACACAGAGGGAAATGGTCCCTCTCTATACATTGTCCTAAAAGCCCCTGGATGGACGTTCCATCTTTTCTAATTAATCTAGAAGATCTATGAAAAAAGTTAAATATAAAAGTAACGTTGGAGGCCTGGGGAGTGGAGTATTTGCCTACCACACTCAAGGCCCAGGGTTTAATCTGTAGTACTGTAAAAAGCAAAGGGGGCGGGAAGGCAGGGAGGGAGAGTGAGGGACAGGGAGAGAGACAGAAAGAGGAATTTAAATAAGTGTGTCAAAATATAGGCAAGCCATTCACTGCTGCTTCTCCCCTATAAGTACTTTCCTTAATAGTGGTGTTATGGCAGTCTAAAAAGATGTCAAGAAATAAGGAGGCTTAATAAAGAGTGAGTCTGGGATTACTGTCATTGATTTTTACAAGATATAAGTATCACAGCATTTGAAGGAAAGGGAGAAGCTTAAGATTCATCCAGTGTAACTTGCTTCTCAGTAAATAATGTCCCTTAATAAAAATACTAAATTCCTATGAATTGCATGGTATGGAGCTTTCACATTATTTATTTTAATTTATTCTAAAAAAAAAAGAAAAGAAAAAAATTCTTCTTGCATCTATCATTGTCCAGACTTACAAAAGAACCCTAAACTCTGAAGGTTAAGCAACTTAACCACTGGTTATCAGCTAGTAGCTAGGAATTGTAAGAATTAGATTCAGATTTATCCATCTTTAAGCCAAAAACTGGAAGGAAAAAGAAAAACACATTAAAAGACTTTGCTTGCCCCTTGGGCACATACTCAGAATTTTAACTCCAGAAGGTAAGGCCCAGAAGGCACAGGCCCAGGGTGTGGGGCTGTCTCCTCATTTTTCCGGTGAAGTAGACAGAGAATCAAGGGGTCTAGGCTGAAGGAACAGGGCTGCCACTCTAGTCTTCCTGGAAGGACAACATATCCAGCCACAGGTATTATTTCAAGTTTTAAAAGGTAGTGAAGTTTGCCCTCTGGGTTTTGTCCTTTTTTCCTTCTGGGCTGCTCCCTTTTTGAATGGGGATGCTGTGTCTCTCCCACGCCTGTCTTGCTATCGAAAGCAGAAAACCCACACTGCTTTGCAGGTACATGGCTGAAGGAAAATTTAGACTGCATACATTGTACCATCAGTCTCTCTCACTCGATCTAGATGATATTGTGATGAGACTTTTGGCTTACACCTAATGCAGGGGTAGATTACAACCTTGGGGAGGTTGGAATGAAGTAAATGTGTTTTTCACATGAGAAAGACATGCATTTTAGAGGACCAGAGGGCAGAGTATTTTGGGCTATTTTAGGTTCTCCCCCACAATTTATAAGTTGAAGTTTTTAACCCCTAGTAACTAAAAACTTACTGCATTTGAAGACAAGGTATTTACAGAGGCAGTTAGTTTAAAATATATTACTATATGTGGGCCCTAGCCCAGTGCTAGCTCCTTCCTTTTAGGAAGATGAAATTTACATACACAAACAAACAAAGGGAAGCTAATGTGAAGACACTTGGATGCAGGAGCCCTGTTTGGGGAGATGGCTTGAATTGCGGTTGACTATGAGCCGTGGAGATTTGGGCATTGTCGCCTTCCGTAGTCTCACGGGACTTGTCCCGGGATCTCGAGTGACTTGGCCGAAATTGCTGATCGGGTCAACGCCATTTTTGGTGGTGTGTGTGGCGTATGTTAGTCGTTGTTAGAACCAGAGAGAAAAGTTATCAGAATAAAAAGCTGTTTGTCTCCAGTTTGCCTCTGAACTTCTTCCCGCGGCTCCGTTGCTCCAAGCGCTTCAGGCGGCAACACTTGGGGAAGAGGGTCAACTCTACAAGCCATGGAGAGGGTTTTGGAACAGCTCTGTCACTCAGAGTCCTCAGGGAGGGGCCAACTATGCCAACAGCTTGATGGTGGACTCCAGCCTTCAGAAGTGAGAAACAATTTGCATTGCTTAAACCAGCAATATGACACTTTGTTACAGAAGCCTTGATAAATGAATACATCACCCAAAATGATAACTTTCCCTGTACCTGATTTCAAACAAGGCTTATGAGGTCAAAACACTCTCAACACACATGAGTATCTGGCCATTTCTAAGAGCATGCAGTTGTGTTACTCTTTTTTTTTTTTTTTTATTTTTTTTTAAGCCAATAAAATGTCAAAGTGACTTCTCTTATGTGTCTTCTTTTTCTTTCTTTTCTTATGATGTCTCTGCATATTTAATGGAAGCTATTATAAATGCATCCATAATATGGATGATGAGAAAAACAAAAACAAAAATCTCTTTCTGCTATTCAAGCTGGTGAATTAGAATAATAGGATTTTAGAGTTAGCAAATGTTGGAGGACTTTATTCCAACCTGATGTGGCACAATGTTCTTGGTTCAATCCATTACTTTGGTAGCAAGAGAATGTTAATTTCTGCTATTCTAAAAATAAAATACTATTTATGACCTGCTACCATTTTCATAATTAAAGACCCTTTTCTGACATTTCCTTTGCAGATGCTGCTTATTCATCAATCAGACAGAAATACATCTTCAAAGAAAATGTATTGACATAAACAGAATAGTCTCATGAAGTTGTTCTTTCAGGTAAGGGAGGAGATAGCCACAAAAGTGCTCTTAATTTAAGAACTGTATGAACACACCAAACCATTTTTTTTAATAACTGAACCACGTTAATGAAAAAAATAGAATTTGAAAATTTGCAGAATTTGGTTATCTTAAGCACAATAATTTATGTTAAACCCAATTGAAAAAGAGTGGATTTAATTAAAAAAATAAAACTTCACCAAGGAGGCAATGAACATTTTCAGAATGGACAAGGTAAGAGAAAAGTTTCTGCAGAGAATAATCTACTTTTGATGTGGAAAAAGTCTCCTCCTTGGTGCCGCATGTTCCAGTCTCACTTCTTGAGGTGCAACTTCATAGAATGTTAAAGCATGCTCTCTCTGCACCCAGTAACTCAGGTGATGGCAGCCCTCTGACTGCCACGGGTAGTGGCCCTGTTTCTGCGTTGTTGAATATTACATTGTTCAAAAATTTGAGATTCACAAAACTTGTATCATGGAGTATCACTAACTTGTATATCAGGAAATATCCCTGTAATTTATGAAGCTTACCACACTCTAAACTTACATCTGACCTTATATTCTATGCCCATAATCACCACTTTCATACAACTGCTTCTTGATATTATTCCTAAAATATTAAAAAGAATTAGTTTTTCATTTCAAATTCTACCCCCTCCCCCAGGTTAGGGCATTGTTATCTACTCCTTGAATTACTGTGATATTGAAATTCTGTTTCTTGCTTGGTTTCCTTCCTTCTATTTTCCATGTTGAATACAGATTGGTCTTTTGCAAATAAAAAATCCACTTTATGAAGATTATTTTTTTGCTTCAAGTCCTTTAACTTGCTTCCATCAATATGATGCCCCCATGTGCTTAGGAATCAACAGTCTTTTATTAGTTGCCCACATTTTTTCTTTGGTGCACATGGTCTCCTGTGGGTAAACTCAAGCCCTTAGACTTGTAGACCTATGAAAACATTGTTTCCTCTCATCCCAATACTGATTCCTTCTCCAGAGCATTTCTGTCCTTCCTTCATCAGCAGCTGAATCTGAATAACTAATACACATTTTTTGGAAATCACATTTAAAGTGTTATATTAAACAAAGAGTTCCCTGATTTCCTAATGCTGAATTCAGTGTTCCTGTGATATGCTTTGCTAAGTATCTTCTTGTAACTTAAACCACAGTATTTGTCACATGTATTGCTGATTTCTGTTTACTTCTCTAAGCTCTTTGTCAGAAGGAAACATTATTTTGTCTAATAGAACCTTTGGTGTACAGTATATACCCAAAATATATTTGTTAAGAAGTGATAAAATAAATGCCTTCTATTTAGTCTGAAATGCTTCTAGTTCCCTTGACCCTAATCTGGTCCTAAGGTGAAAATTTTCCATGCTCATGGTCCTCATATTTATGAAAAACCTTCCTCTACCTTTTAAAATTATTTTGCAGTACATAGAACAAGTTTGAATGCCTAAAAAGAGATGGCATCAGAATTCAGGTATCTTAAGTCACATAGTATTTATGCATTCATTCATTCAATAATCAAATATCACTGAACATTTAATATGTACACATCTAAAATTAGAAGTGGATGTACAAGACAAGGCAGATAAATAGGCTCAGTTAGATATCAAAACATATACTGATTTCAGTCTAGATGTTAATATAAATTATTTCATGTATTAATATTGAAAAATAATTGGAATATTTGATTGAATTATATAAAATTGCTGTTGGTTGATCAAATTTTAGCAAAAATGACAATTGCAACAGTTTTAATTAAATATTTTGCCCATAAGTAGCACTTGCTTATTTACATATGTTCCTCTGTAGACAAATTTCAGCATATTTATTATTAGTGTATGGAGAAGTTAAGAGTCATAATTTCCCTCCAGATTATTATCATATAAATTCAAATTAATGAGCATTTATTTAGTACATAAAATGTGGTTGTCACAAAGGTAAAATAGATAAAGTACTGTTATGTATAAGTAGTATCGATGTAAAGTATATAAATGGTATACATGTATTAATAGTATGAAATCTTCAAACATATACATAGTCCCAGCTACTCTAAGGTGGAGCCAGGGGTTTGATTGAGCCCTGGACACATGGTAAGATCCCACCTCAATGACAAAAAAACTTAAGATTTTTTTTTTTTTACTTAAAATAATAAAAATATATGTACTTAAGTGTGAGAAGAGATATAGGATGCAAAAGCTTTCTATCCCACTGTCCAGATTAATGGTAAACAGGTTTGTTATGACTGCTGAATAAGCATTTCTATTTACAAACTTAAAAAATAAAAAACACTCTTTGTCCCATCCACCTTGCAAAACCCATTTTAAATGTTATTTTTCACTTAGAAGTCTCCCTATATTCTTTGAGAATTCTAACTTCCATAGCAAACACTCTTTCTATTTGCTTCATCCATACTGGAAAAGGTTGTATTTGAATGAGTATTTGCATTTCAAGAGATCTAAAGAAATTGTGTGGGTTGGGCATGGTGGTCCACTTTGTAATCCTAGCAGCTAGGGAGGCTGAGGAAGGAAGATTGCAGGTTTAAAACCAGCCTCAACAACTTCGCAAGGCCTTGAGCAACCTAGCGAGAGGCCCTGTCTCAAACTAAAAAATAATTAAAAACTGGGGGTTAGGGGGTTAGGGATGTGACTCAGTGGTTAATTACCTCTAGGTTCAATCCCTGGTACCAGAAAAGCAAGGAAGGAAAGAAGAAAGGAAGGAAGGAAAGAGTGGGGCAAGGCACATAGTTTATAAATTTGCTATGTTTTGAAAGGGTAGGAAATTGAATATAGCAAGGGTACTGATTGTATTTAATTAGGAGAAAGGATCAAATTTTGCAATGGATAGCTAGGAGAGATAGGGAGGTAAGGCTTTGTGATGGAAGGTGGAGACATTTTGGTATTGTTCTAATCTGCAGGTTAAAATTATTTTAAGAGTTCCACTGGGAAAAATCTGCCCTCATTTCTATGAAGACACATTGAACAGGGCAAGTTTATAGTCTGAAACTGGGGAAGAGAAGGTGTAGACAGGAATTTAGACTTGCCTCTCTGGGTTGACAGGATAAATGTGGCTGGATAAGATAGGGATTGCATAAAATGAATCCTGTAAAGACCATATTGCAAACTTTGTATCTCAGAAAGGGAACAAAAAGGAATGGTCATTGGATTCTAGTTATTAATTTCTCAAGTTATTTGTCATACTTCTGGGAGCTGTGAGGTTCCTCGGGTAACACCTGATTTCATCAGTCAAAGGAACCCATTTCACACCCATTTCCAGGATGTGTTAAAAATTGAGGTATTTTGAAAGCATGGGATAAAAAGGAAATTTTATAAAAGCCAGCATTTACCATAATAGGGGTATTTGAGACATTTTTATCCCTTAAATATAAACTTCCTTTAACTTTCCCCAGTTTATGAGTAGCTTTTTTTTTACCTAAGAGCAAAAGTAGTGAGTTTGCTGAAAAGGTGTGGGGACACTATGTCTTGAAGCACATACAAAAGCTCCCACTTAATTGTCTATTGTGTCCTGGGGAATAGAAAGCTGCTAAAACCTCTTAAGTACGTCTATTAATAGCAGGTGGAAAACATTAGACTTTTCCCACATCAGGGAATAAAGGCATCTGTAGTAAGGGCTTTAAAACATGAATCACAAAAATGACCCTTGATTTAACTCTGCAGTAGAGTTTGGATTCTAAGTCTCTTCCCTGGAATCCTTCTACTTATTTATTTAATGTTTGTTTATTACCGTTTTTTCAATTTTTTATTTTTATGCCAGAAAAACACTATGTAAATTTGAAATAATTTAGTTTTATTTGCTTAAGTAAACCTTCTTAGCCTTAGTTCTGACTTCTAGCATGAAGACATAAGTAGGTTGACAAATGCTCTATCCCAAAAGCTACAGTAGAGGTCTCGACCAACACAATCATTTCAGTGCTCTGAAAATCTTCAAATACAGGCATTAAAAAGAGAAGAACTTGCTAATGAGAAACTACTGAACTTTGGGTAAGAAGAGTGGGAATTGCAGAAGCCCTGTTTGGGGAGATGGCTTGAAATTGCGGTTGACTATGAGCCATGGAGATTTGGGCATTGTCGCCTTCCGTAGTCTCACGGGACTTGTCCCAGGATCTCGAGTGACTTGGCCGAAATTGCTGATCGGGTCAGCGCCATTTTGGTGGTATGTGTGGTGCGTGTTAGTCATTGTTAGAGCCAGAGAGAAAAGTTATCAGAATAAAAAGCTGTTTGTTTCCAGTTAGCCTCTGAACTTCTTCCCGCGGCTCCGTTGCTCCAAGTGCTTCAGGTGGCAACAGGTGGCGGCCCGTACGGGGACTTCGGAGCGGACAGGTAAGAACTGAAAGATCTCTAAAGATGGGTTCGAATATAACTGAATCCCAAGTGATAGAGGCTACGCAAAGACTCCTTGATATACCTGACTCTGTTCTCAGTGAGGAGTATATAGAAAAAAGTGAAAGTGATCAAAAAAGCGTAGCTTCCACTGGGCCAACTAAGACCAGTAAAGAGAGTATTAGAAGAGACCCAAAAATGACAAAAATCCAAGCTATTAAAGCTATTCGGGAGTTATTGGTGATAGCTGAAGGATACTTGCTCTTAATGGAAACTGGGCCTCAGGATATTGCTGTCAGTGAAATTAGCAGTGGTGAGGAATCTAGTAAAAGTGATCCTGAGAAAATGAGGAAAAAGAAACTAAAAAAGACCAAGAAAAAGGACCGTCAGGTAGAGGAACCACTTGCGTCCTCTACTCCCCCATGGGTGGAATCCATTACAGAAAATATGAAGGGTATTACTAGGCATTTGCATACCCTAGAAACAGAAATAAAAAGTCTTTCTGATCGCTTATGCGCTCTCGAGGACAACTCACAGATACATTGGGAACTGCCAGCATTTGAAAAGAAAAATGGACAGAGGGTCCATCAGTCAGTAGATTTCAAAACAATAAAAAATCTCAAAGAGGCAGTAATGACTTATGGGCCCCAAGCTCCTTTCACGTTGAGTATGCTGGAGTCCCTTAACACCTTTAGCTTAACCCCCTCAGACTGGAAAAGTCTATGTAAAGCAACATTAAGCGGGGGGCAATTCTTGGTTTGGCGATCGCAATTCCAAGAACTTTGTATAGAAACGGCTAAAAGAAACGCGGCTGTAGGGTTTGAAAACTATGATATAGACATGCTCACAGGAGAAGGGCAATTCGCAGACTTACAGGCTCAAACAGATTATGACCCAAATGTATATGCTCAGATAAACACAGCTGCCTTAGAGGCATGGAAAACTGTACAAGGACCTGGGGATCTACAAGGTAGCTTGTCAAAAGTGATTCAAGGACCTAATGAGCCGTATGCTGACTTTGCTGATCGACTTTTGAGAACTGCAGGTAGTGTGTTTGCAGATGTTGACCAAGCTATGCCATTAGTTGTTCAATTAGCTTATGAAAATGCAAATAAATGGTGCCACGCAGCCATCAGGCCATGGAGAACTAAAAAGGATCTTTCCGTATATATACAACTATGTAAAGATATAAAAGACGCCTTTGTCACAGGAAATGTGATTGCAGCCTCAATGAGAGGTGCTTCCCCTCGAAATTTCACAAAGGCTAAACGTAGACATTATAATCAATCAGGATATTCCAGGCAAAATTATCATAATCAATCAGGCTATTCTAGGCAAAATCCCAAAAGAGAAATAAGACCAAGCTCATACCGTGCCCCAGGCCGCTGCCACAGGTGTAAAAAGGGAAATCATTGGGCCAATAAATGCCATTCAAAATTTGACATCCATGGAAATTTTTTGTTCAGGAATTCAAAAAACGGGGCACGGGGCCCAATACCCCGGGGCCCACAAATGTACGGGGCATTGCAGAAGGAGTATCCTCAAGCATCCACTCAGATGCTTCCCCGACACAATCCCTACTACCCATCCACTCCCTCGCCAGAGGAACAAGAGGAAATGCGGGATTGGACCTCTGTTCCACCACCCGAATAGTGTTAACACCTGAAATGGGGGTTCAACTGATTCCCACAGGAGTCAGGGGACCTCTTCCCTCAGGAACTGTAGGACTTATTATCGGGCGTAGTCCTAAAAGCTTATTAGGTTTGCAAGTGACCCCAGGTGTAATAAACTCAGACTACAAAGGGGAAATAAAAATAATGCTTAGCTCACCCCAAAGTGTAAGTTCTGCTAATCAAGGAGATAGAATTGCTCAGTTGCTTCTCCTTCCCAATTTACATAATTCATTTAAAATGGGTATGCCTCAAGAAGGGAACAATAGAGGATTTTGTTCCACTGACTCAAGACCCATGGCTTGCTGGGTTCGAGACTGTTCAAGGAGGCCTATGTGTAAAATAAAAATCCAAGGAATAGAAATGGAGGGATTAATAGATACTGGAGCTGACTCTTCCATTATTAATTTACGCCAATGGCCAAAGCACTGGCCTCTGCAAAAAGCTTCAACCAGTTTAAGAGGCTTGGGATATAATAACCTCCCAGATAAAAGTGCGGTAATTTTAAAATGGGAGGATGATGAAGGCCATAAAGGAACATTTCAGCCTTATGTTTTACCTAATCTACCAGTTACTTTATGGGGAAGAGATATTTTGCAACAAAATGGGAGTACACCTTGCAACCAAGCCTGCAGATGTTAAATGTGAAAACCTACAGGGTAATCTTAACCCTAAAAGAACTCATTATCAAAAAGTACAGAATAATCTTAACCCTAAAAGTAATCATTATCATAAAGGAAAAAGATATTTTTTTTCGGGGCCACTGAGAAAATAATTTTGAAAATACCATGGCTTTCTGATAAGCCAGTGTGGGTCCCTCAGTGGCCCCTATCTAAAGAGAAATTACAAGCGGCCCACCTACTAGTTCAGGAACAATTAGAAGCAGGTCATATAGAACCTTCTACCTCTCCCTGGAATTCCCCCATATTTGTGATCAAGAAAAAGTCAGGAAAATGGCGATTGTTACATGATCTTAGACAAATTAATAAAACCATGCAAGTTATGGGCCCTACTCAATCTGGACTTCCTAGTCCCGTAGCTATTCCAAAAAATTTCCATCTTATTACTCTTCATATAAAGGATTGCTTCTTTTCTATTCCCCTACATCCTCTGGATGCCCCCAGGTTTGCTTTTTCACTTCCTTCTATTAACAATAATGGCCCTGATCAGAGATATCAATGGAAGGTTTTACCACAGGGAATGGCTAATAGCCCCACCATATGCCAAATATATGTGGACAAGGCCATCCAACCCATTAAAAATAAATATCCAAACCTCATGTGTCTACATTACATGGATGATATTTTATTGGCCCACCCTAATCAAAAATCTTATTTAATATATTCAGTGACGTGGTAGAAAATTTAAAAAAATATGGATTATATATAGCAGAAGAAAAAGTTCAAACCAGATCTCCCATATTATATTTAGGATTTAAAATCATGGATACTTTTGTTAGACCCCCAAAAATTCTAATAAATAAAGAACATTTGACCACCCTCAATGATTTCCAAAAACTACTGGGAGACATTAATTGGCTTCGCCCTACACTAAATCTCACTACTGGCCAACTAAAACCTTTATTTGACATCCTTCGCAGAGACCCTGATCCATCTTCACCACGAACATTGACTCCTGATGCTAGGAAAGCTTTAAAGTTAGTAGAAAAAGCCATCAAAGGAGCTCATTGTGATAGATTTGATTTAACTCAACCGCTGATGTTGATTATTATTTCTTCACAATATACACCCACAGGAGTATTTTGGCAACAAGGGCCTTTATTATGGATACATTTGCCCGTCTTTCCTAAAAGTATAATTGAATCTTATACCTCCATGGTGGCTAAACTTATTCTTCAAGGAACTTAAGACTTCTACTAAAATATTTGGCATTCACCCTGCTACTATTATTACTCCCTATTCATCATCACAGATTGAATATTTATGCTTCAGTGATAATGATTGGGCTATGGCTAAATGCTCTACTTCTGAAAATTTTGATAATCATCTTCCTAAGTCCCCTATATTATCTTTTTGTATTAATCATCCTATTATATTTCCACAGGTAATAAAAAATCAACCTATTCCTAAGGCATTTAATGTATTTACAGATGGGTCCTCAAATGGTACTGCTACAGTAGTCACTAAAAAAGAAAATATGACTTACATAACTGCACACAAATCAGCTCAACTAGTGGAATTGGAAGCTGTGGTAAGAGCTCTGGAAAATTTTAGGGACCAGCCTGTAAACATTTTTTCTGATAGCCACTATATTGTACAAGCCGTCCCAAAATTAGAGTTAGCAGGACCAATAGCACCTCATACTCCAGCCTTTAAATTGTTTTATCAAATACAAAAACTTTTGTGGGCAAGAAAAGAACCTCTATTCGTAGGCCATATTAGAGCACATACTAATTTGCCTGGTCCCATCCATGAAGGTAATCAAAAGGCTGATGAACTTACAAAAACAATATTTATAATTTCAGTGCTACAACAAGCTACTTTATTTCACTCCCAGTTTCATGTCAACAGCACCACCTTGCAACGTAGGTTTAAAATCACAAAGGAGCAAGCCAGAACAATTGTAAAAGATTGTAAATCTTGTATGACACATTTGCCCAATCCTCATTTCGGCGTTAACCCTAGAGGATTAATGCCCAATCATTTGTGGCAGATGGATGTTACCCATGAGCCAAGTTTTGGAAAATTGCAATTTATTCATGTTACCATAGATACATGCTCAGGCATGATTTTTGCTTCCTTACATTCTGGAGAAAAAGTTAAAGATGTTACATCTCATTGTTTGCAAGCTTTTGCTGCATTGGGCATCCCCAAAATGCTTAAAACAGATAATGGCCCCGCATATACGTCCTCATCTTTCAAACAGTTTTGCGCAAAATTCAATATATCCCATAAAACAGGCATCCCATACAATCCTCAGGGTCAGGGCATTATTGAAAGAGCAAACCGAACACTGAAAATTATGTTATTAAAACAAAAAGAAGGAAATTGGAAAAGTCCTAAGGACAGATTGGCAGTTGCCCTGTTTACCTTAAATTTTTTAACTTTAGACTCTAATGGTTATTCTGCTGGAGACAGACATTGGAATCCACACCAACAACATAAACCTTTGGTTTACTGGAAGGATGTTCTTTCAGGTACATGGAAAGGTCCAGATCCAGTATTAATTTCGGGAAGAGGATCTGTTTGTGTTTTTCCAAAACACGAATCCTCTCCAATATGGATACCATCTAGATTAATAAAACAGGTACTACATCAAAATGATCAAGATGAAGTTATTGAAGAATCAAGATTAATAAAAAAGGTACAAAATCAAGAGGACCAAGATGAAGGTATAGAATGATTCCCTCAAAAGAGTCCTTCAAAATATTTCACAACTTAATTGTCATTCCTCCCGGCCGGGACGAGGAGATCTCTCTTTAGTGTGCACACAATTGTATTTTTTTTTCTTTTTATACATGTCTTTATGTCTGTATATTTGTCTACATTTCATGTTAATGTGACGTCACAAATATATGTTTGTATGTTTGTGCATCTGTCCAGTGTGACGTCACAAATAACAAGCGCTTATGAAAAAAAAAATATATATATATATATATACATATAGATCCAAATAACTTTAATTCATTCTAGGTTAAGAGTATTCAATTAAGAGTAAATAATTTTATAAATGAAGGTATTTTCAATTTTGATTTATAGGTGTCCCTGGGACTTTTCTTTAGCAAACAATATGACTAGTGCTATATAACCTGATATTTTGGTGTTTTGACATAAGATTGTTTATTTGTTATTAACTTCATTTGTTTAATAGCTCATTAATTTCAATTATCTCAACAGGTAAAAGATTGCTCTGTATACAGAGACTCAAGGGTTCCAGCTAACAAATTATTTCTCTAAAGTGCCTTTACCTTTTATTTAATCTATCTTTAATGCAGTAATTACCCTCAGTCTTTCTTTGTTTTGTTCTAAATATGATATTTTTCCAACTTATGTTTGTAGAAGCTCAACCAGCGATGTGTGTGAACAAAAATCAACTTTAATTTTCTAATCTAATTATTCTATTTTGTAGTTTGACAACTCGCCTCTTGACTCAGTGCTGCAATAGCACTGCCTTTCCTTTAATAATTGATGCCTGAGTTTCTAGGTAGCGGGCCCTGAAGATTTGCCGGTGGCATTGTCTAAACATAAAAAAGACGTCTGCTGCTACAGCTGCAGGGATCGCGGCCACTGCAAGCATCCCTGCTGCTCAAGCATCAAACAACCTCACCAACAGTGTGGCCTCTGCTCTACATGCATGGGGCCTCCTACATCAACATGTTATAACAAATGGACATTTTGATCTGTCATTGTTTGGGACTTTACAGGACAATGCCTTGCGGGTATTTGTCTAGAGAATTCAGTGTGTTACTTGATGGAACTTAGGGCAGCTGATTTGTTTAAACAATTTGATATGCTATGCAATTTGGCTCATCACCAAAAGGCTTGTCGCCTTAAAGCCGCAACATCTCCTCACAATTGGACGGCTGTTAGTCATCATACACAGTCGATCCTAAAGGGCTCCATTGGATGGCTGGTTAGCCAATGACGGGTAAGATCCCCAGAGGGGGACAACCTAAGACAGGCACAGTCGCAAGGGACAGTCTCATGTGGCCGACATATCAACCTAAGACAGGAGTCAAGGGCACAGCCTTGATTATCCGATGACGGGTAAGAATGTTGGTTGCACATAGACGTCCTAGAGCATTACCTCTTTTAAAACAAAAAGGGGGAAATGCAGGAGCCCTGTTTGGGGAGATGGCTTGAAATTGCGGTTGACTATGAGCCATGGAGATTTGGGCATTGTCGCCTTCCGTAGTCTCACGGGACTTGTCCCAGGATCTCGAGTGACTTGGCCGAAATTGCTGATCGGGTCAGCGCCATTTTGGTGGTATGTGTGGTGCGTGTTAGTCGTTGTTAGAGCCAGAGAGAAAAGTTATCAGAATAAAAAGCTGTTTGTTTCCAGTTAGCCTCTGAACTTCTTCCCGCGGCTCCGTTGCTTCAAGCGGCAACAGGGAATCTGTGAAGTCTTCACTCGGGGTGGACCGCATCTCTTCTACCCTATTCTGGAGGTTGTAACTGAAAGCCAACATCTCCATTGCTGAAAGTGACTGAGTTCATTTGGAGGAGAGGATGGAAAACAGTTTTTAAATCCAGTGTGTATTCCACAGAGCCATATCATTTGACTTGGTCATTTAAGTGATCATTATATGCATATGATTAGTGGATTCCTTAGTCCTGTATTAATTGGTCATCAATTCTTTTTAAACTACACAAATTAAATATTGATATACCTTGACACTTCTTTTCTTTTTTTTTTCCTTTTCTTTTATTCTAAGTTGTTATATATAACAGCAGAATGCATTACAATTCATATTACACTTATAGAGCACATATTTACATATCTTTGTATACAAAGTATATTCAAATCATTTGTGTCTTCATACATGCACTTAGGGTAATGATATCCATCTCATTCTACCATTTTTTTTTACCCTTTTGCCCTCTCCCTTCCCCTCCCTCCCCATTGGTCATTCTAGTGTTCCTCTAATCCTCGTATGCTCCCTGTCCCAACCCCACTGTGAATCAGCCTCCTTATATCAGAGAAAACATTTAGCATTTGGATTTTGGAGATTGGCTTTTGCCTCTGTGTCAGAGCTCTGTTCAGATGACACTCAGTGGTAGAGTCCTTGCCTAGCATGCACAAGGCCTTGGGTTAACACACATGCACAACAACAACACAACAACAACAAAACCCCACACAAACACTTTCCTTTACTCCTGCTGCTTTCCCTGTGAACAGATTTGTTTTAATTCATTCTGTCCAAGGCCTCTGGAGTACCATTTAAAAATAGCAGGAATAATTTCTGCTCATCCATTCACTTTGTGTAAATTCATTGAGCTATGAACATTCCCCTGTACACATGTTCCTCTGTATGCACTGTGATTAAAGCATTGCATAAGTGAATACCTGTCCTTCCATACTTGGCACCCTGGAGTGCTATGTGATACCTTTCCCACCCAACACACTTTGATACACTTTTGATCCTGCCCACCCCAGTAATGACCAAAACAATGATTGAAATTCAGTCTTTGCTACAATGATCCCAATAAAATATGCTTCTTCTTCTATTCATGTATCATTCAATATGTATTATTATTTTGTCATTGATATACTTAACATTCAAGATTCATCTTAAACTGTTTTAAGGAGTTCTTCAGAAGTTGACTACCCACTCTGAGGCAATAATTTCTTCCCCTCAATTTTCAAAAAAATACATATATGCATCCACACATACCAAATGTTATACTACATACTTTCAGCATGGAGTCAGCACCTATTTTGCATGTAGGATGATTCCTTGTTTGCAAAATTCTTTACCTGTCTGATCCTCACTTTCAGGTCTAAGCTCCCTGGCTATCTTTCTGTGGAGCTTGGGAATGAATTCTCATTTGTGTACAATTATTTTGCAACTTCAGAACACAGCATAAGGGTGAACGTGTTAGCTCAATACATTTTGCTTAATGATTGAACTTAAAATTATAAGACTGTAAGTAAATTTCCTAGATAAATGCTCAAATAAAGATGGTGAAATGGTTTCAACCAGACACAGAAATGAATATAAATGCAGTTCATTGATGTCTTCATATTATAAATTATACCATCTCCCTGCATTTCTTCTCATTTCACAGTAGCCATGTTTCTGTATTTTTTATTTGTGTTTTTCCTCCATCATAGACAGTTCCTTAAACTTCTACAAGTATATATAAAATTCCCGGCTCATAATATTTTTGGATTATGCAAGGTTTATTTAAACTCAGTATGTAACAATTCTTAAGTTATAATATTCTATTCCAAATGTATTAATACCCAAGTTTTCCATGTGTGTATGGATGACTGATAGTACCATTTATTCAATTACATGAGCTATGAACCATGAAATGGTCTTCATGAACTCAAATTCGAAACATTATAATCCACTTATGTATACTGAAAACACAATAAACTTGTAACTGAAATAGGCAGATTCCATGCTCAGTTCTTATATTAGTATCTGACATTTTAAAATAATGATGAAATACCAAAATTTACACAAAACATCTTGACAGAAAATAATCATATCATCCCAAGTTTATTTGAACTTCTGATCATATGTGTGTTCAGTTTATATTTGGAACTTGCTCATTATTAATCTACTAATTGATATGACCTTTGCTTTATTATCCAAAGTAAATTTACAAATGGCTGCCTTTCATGATAATATATTTCACTCTTTGAAAACAAATTAAGTCAATACCGTGTTGTTATATAAATCATAGCAGGCTTTAATAAGAAACCAATATGAAATGTAGTCATTTGTACCCAAATATTACTCACAATTGTGAAAAAGTGGAAGCTACATGAATATTCAATAATAGGAAAAATTATTCAGTAAATTAGAGTGAAATTATAGTTCAGGTGATTTATTGTGACCTTTGCATGGGCAGGAGATAATTAGGAACTAAATTCAAATAGTACAAATTAGAACAGAAAACAGGTGTAAGAGATTAATAAGGTGGCAATCTCTGTCTTAGTAGGTAAATATTTGAACAGGGAGAAAGGGATATTTGAAGGAAGAAGCAAGATGATCCTTGAACTTCTAAACCAACGATAGCATGGGTGGCATGAATTGTAGGGGACACACACACACACACATACACAAAGGGAGAGATTAAGACACTTCATATATATAGATTAAGACACTTCATATATAAAATATATATATATATATATATATATTTTAGTTGTAGTTGGACACAATACCTTTATTTTATTTATTTATTTTTATGTGGTGCTGAGGATTGAACCCAGGGCCTCACAGGTGCTAGGCAAGAGCTCTACCACTGAGCCACAACCCCAGCTCCTGATTAAGACTTTTTGAAGGCAGCATTGATAACATAAGAACTGAAAATTCTGGATATTAAAGATGTGTCAGCTATCCAGAAGACAGGATGTGGTAGGTCGCTGTAACTAGTTTAGTTCCCAACTCAGAGACCTTAAAGCAAACCATCTTTATACAGGCTCAGAGTCATAATGACTTATAAGATTTCATTAATATCTCAACAAGAATCAAAAAGATCTATTTGAAGACTAGGGAGACAGGGGAATTTTAATTAAAGTAGCATCAGTGTCTGAAATCTTTTATTTTCTTGATGTCTGTCCCACACCTTTGGGTGTTCAGGGCCTAGGACATATGGATACATTTCATCATGTAGGGAAAATGTCTTCACAAGTGTGTTTTACTGTTCAACATTAGGTCCAAATTGACCTGCTACAAGAGATTCTTAGATTGTGCTCCTCAGAAACTCAAAAACTACCAAATGGGCAAGAAAGAACAAGAACAGAGCATCTTAATTTGGGTGGCTTTTTTTCATACCAGCAGAAGAATTTTGTCCCAATTTATTTTGCTCATTGTGAACTTGCATGTGTTTTTTCTTCTACCCATAAAGAACTGATCTACTAAAATAAGTCTGAAAGTTCCCCATTTATTCAATTTCTCTCCTTTTTCAGATGAGAAATGGAATGTGAATAGAGAAGGCAGATTGTTTAGCATTATACTTAAAGTAAGAGACAAAAATAGAACCAATATCTCCAATTTACAAACAATGGTCCTTCACACTTACCCCTTAAATAGTTTTTGCTGTCACATTTAATTGTGTTCTAGTCAATGGGTTAAGTGGTAGGCAAGAGCTCTACCACTAAGCCACAACCCCAGCTCCTGATTAAGACTTTTTGAAGGCAGCATTGTTAACATAAGAACTGAAAATTCTGGATATTAAAGATGTGTCATCTATCCAGAAGACAGGATGTGGTAAGAAGACATAGATTGAGATGAATAATGTTTTTAAAACTCAGGATGTTTATTTGACTAAATAACTCAGAATATTAAGTTCAGATATTGTTTAATTTAAACAGTCTCAAAAATTTTCAGTCCAGAAATTATTTCACACAATTCATCATTTTCTTATCTAACAATCTAACATGATAGATTTTGAGCAATTTATCATTTATGAAGGATATGAGCATAAGAATTACTTATACTAAGAAAGTGTAGGAAGTATAAACAAACCATTCAGTTGAGGAATTACATTGCTCAGTTGATTAAAAACTTACTCTATGCTTGAAATAGGTTAACTTTCTCTGTTTCAATGTGCTATGTGAATTACACAATGAAACAAAAAGAAGGGAGAGAGAATAAGCAAGAGAAGAGTCCTTCACTAAACTAGAATAATTGGAAGTAAAGCTAGGACTACTCAGTGAGTTCCGGCAGACTGAATATTACTAATATTAATCACACTTCAGAGAGCAGGGTTGGTCCTAGTGTTCGTCAGACAAGACTAAAATAGCCAAAGGAGCCTGTTGCATTTTAATCATGAACTTCCCCAGACAAATAAGTACCCATACACTTCCATTTGCCAGCCTTGATTGGCCCCATTAGAAACACTTTTCAGTAGAAGATTTAGAACCAGGTTTAAATGATGAATTAAAATAGCCCAGGAAATGGAAAGAGATTGTGCAACCAAACATAAAGATAAATTTTCTCATTATGTGCTGCCCAATATATATGTGCATGAATTCGCTTAAGAGTCTGAATGGATTATAATTTAACATCTATGAACACTTATAAATGCTGTTAGACTATAATGACACATTTCACTCTGAATTATAGCCAATTTATGTATCTGAAATTAAAGAAGCTCAGCTTAAAAAGAAATAGTCTCTTGAGTGTTGCAGAGTACATAATAGCTTTTTCAAGGAAATAAAATAAAACAAAGCAAACACAGTCACTATAGAAAACTACAATCAAGACTCTTATGTGACGGGCAGAAATTTTATTCCACTGGCTGTTGATAATTGGAAACCTGGGAATATAACCCTTTCTGCTACAGAAAATAAAATTAACCAACTTGATTTCCAGAAAAGACATGGCTGTAATTCTCATATTAATGGTTTAACCATGTTTCTTATTTGGTTTTGTTTTGTCTCAGAAAAGATAACTCTCAGGTCACCAGATGGTGTACAATTATAATAAATTATTTCTTAGCTTTTATTTGAATTCTTTTCAGTAAATATTATGGAGCATATTTTTGAATACTTCGCAAGCCCAGGAGATTCAAAGATGAGTTTGGATTGGACTTTCACCTTATTGATATAAAATCTAAGGAGAGGAAGAAATGTTTAATCAGAAAATTTCAAGAATATGGTAAATACTGCAATAAATATATGCCTAAGGAAGAGACACTGGGAAGAGGTGGCTTCACCATATTAAAGGCCTTCCAACACAAATTTTAGAGAATATACTCAGTGATTTAGGAAATAACTAAGCCTGTCCATGTTGGGGGGGGTATTGAGGCAAGTAGAACATTTCAGACAACAGGAACTGGTCAAATAGAGAGAAAAGAGCATGAACACTTTAGCATTCATAGAGATGCAAAATGTTCTGATTTATTGGAGAATGAATTTTAAGATTCAGAGCATTGAGGTATAAAACCAGATAGAAAGGGAAATCCAGACTGTGAAGATTCACATGACATGTTCAAAGCTTGGGCTTTGTCTTGAAGCAAATGGGAAATTAAGGCCTGGAGGTATTTCCTAATATCTTGCAACAAGGTAGATCATAAAGGAGGACACAATTTGGGGGCAAAGATTGACAGAAAAAAAATGAGTTCTGTCAAGCAATATGCCTATCAAAAATCTATTAATTATATAAATTTACACATGCCCCAAATAAAATTTCGTCAGAATGGTTTTAGGGGTCATATGATCTTCCATTTGTGACATAATGAGAAATTTCTCCTCTGTGGTTCCCATTCACATAGAATGGCATTTTGATTCTACTAGACATTCTTGAACAGATCATCAATGACAGCTGAGATTTACCATGGATAGATGCGGGTTTAGGAGTTCTGTGATCCACATAGCCTGCAAGCACACATGAGAAGCCCTTACTGTAAAATTTATGGCAGGCTCATATATCTGCAGGTATTGGTCTTGCTCAGTCTCTTGATACCTGGCCTGTGCTTAGCTTCACATGTCCTGAGCATTGGTCTTTTTTTTTTTTTTTTTTTTTTCATTCATTTAACTGTCCATTAATTTCTTTAATCTTAAGTTGAACTAATTGAGAAGTCTCTTCACACTAGAAATTTTCTTGGTACGGAGAATGTATAATTGTAAACTCAAAACTGCTTTCAAATATCCAATAATCCCTTAATAAAATCCTGGCCTTCTTTGTTATTGTTGGTATTCAGGGCAGAAAACAAGCTTGAAAATTTTTCAAGTATACACTAGGCTTGGTCCTGAGTAAGCAAATCATTAAGTATGTAATCTTTTATTATTTATTTTAGCGATCTCTCTCTCTTTTTTTTCCTCTTTCATTGACATTATCTTTCAATCTCCCTAGCCCTGTACAAATGAATCAAGTATCATGGTATCTTTCTTTCCTTGTATCTAGGTTTTAGCCATGGGCTAGTTAAAAACACACATAAAACAGTACACTGGGATCTCACATATCATTCACGCTATTCAGACAAGGAGACTGAAAACCATACACTGAAGCAAAAGATAGAAAAAAATCCCTGTTCTATTTCCAGGATATTATATAATACTTTCACATAAAATATAAACCTATATATTCACAACCTTATGAGTCATGGATTATCATCCAAGCTAGTAGATAAAAATAATGAGTTTTAAAGTTTGTCTAAGATTACCCATATGAAATAATGTTCACCATGAGTCTTTGTCTTGAAAGTTTGCCTCTGATATACACAATTCCAGTTGCTCAGTCAAGTTTTTCCAGTTTCTTTGACTTATACACAAATTCCTGATTCCTTATTTTTCATGTCAATATTAACTCTAAAATTAGAGATAATGGAACTTGACATGACATCCTCCTAATTATGTTCAACAGTTACCAGGTATCCTACAAGTGTGAAGCATTTGTGCTTAATAGATCCTCTGTAAAAACAGTCTTATTGCAGTCAGAAAACATAAAGTTTTAGATAGCAAGTAACAGTTAAAATGCAAACTCACCCCTTCATTTAACACACATATATAGAGCATTACTATGTGCCAAATACTATGCAATATAAACACTGTGGATGATGTGAGACAAATGCATTAGTAATTACATATCTGGTAAGCATTACCTTCAATCTCCAATTAACTGCTCTTTTTAGAATGCCATAATAATATATATATTATTGTCTTATTATATATATGTATATACATATACATATATATATATATAAACTGATAAAGAATTTTGTCTTATGTCAAAAATATTTGTAAGTGAAGGAAATTAGATTGATTAGAGATATTTTGATGAATTTGAGGAAAATTATTCTCAAAAAAAAAGTAAAACTTCAGATTCTGGGATGATGATAGAGTAGGAATCACCAGAGATGTGTCTCTCTGTCTTGAAAGAAAAATTGCACTGTGAGACTATGTCAAATGCTGCAATCCTAAAACTTTGTGTTAATTTAAGGCTTGCAATTTCAAGGGAAATCCTTGGTCTACAAAGTGTGGTTAATATTGTTCAATTTCACCATCTGGGGTTATGGCTCAGTGGTATAATGCTTACCTAGCATGTGTGAGGCACTGGGTTTGATTCTCAGCACAACATATAGATAAATAAACAAATAAATAAATAGAAATCCATTGACAATTTTTTTATAATTATTGGTCAATTTTAGACTGTAGTACAATTTGCAGCTACTCATTTATTATCACCAACACCTTGGCAGAAAGTCACTGTTCATTCTAGGAGCAACTTGCATACAAATGGTAAGAGCTGGGGTAGGCAAAAAGCACCTTGTCCTCCATAAGCTGGTCTCTGATTGCTGCTTCAAATAGACAAAAAGAGAAAGTTGGCCTTTGTCATTGTACCTCTCCTCGTTGTTGCAAACCCTACATCTTGATTAAAGTGACTTTAAACAACCAGTATTGCTTCACTTCTTCCTTCTCTTTTAGAGCTCCAGATATTAAAGAGTACAGCATTATAAAACAACAGCATTTATGGGAAAATTAGAAAGTGGTCATTCATAAGTTTATATGTCAGTCTGAACTTTGGCATACAGTCAGAATGCAATAAAAAATGAATAAAAAAAGAGAGAGAAGCAAAGACATAATTTTAAAAAAAAAAAACTTTTAAAAAACCCTCTAAGATGCTGGGGAAGGGGGAAATCTGATATTCACCCCATTATTAGATTAAAATATCTGGTTTTCAACAAAAATGTAAAAGACTTATAAACAAGCAGGAAAGCATGGCCTATCAAGTTGATTATACTTTGAGAGAATTCATTGAGCTTCTTGCATGACACAATAATATGTTGGTCTACTTGTTAGCTTCCAATAAGTCTCTTAAGCTGTTCTCATTTTTCATTAATCTTTCTCCTTTCTGTTCTTCAGATTTACACATTTCTGTTGACCTATCTTAAAGTACTATGAAAATATGATTTTTTTTTAAATCAGAAAGCATTAAAAATGTCCCAAAGAAACATCTAAGCAATAAAGTGGAAGACTAACCAAGATTTGGACATTAGAATGTTTACTGTTATTCTTTGAGAAACTAACAACTGCAAAATGAAAATGTCAGCATGTTTTTCCAGCAAGCTGCCATTCCGGGAATGTCTGCACAGAGTATGAGAGAGCAACCTCCCCAGTTTCAGCAACCACTAGGTTTATATTTTTTCCTGTTTTTTACTGTTTTGGTAATATGAATTGAAAGAAGAAATATTAATACCACATAGGGAGAACCCCAACCAAAGAAATCTGAAATATATAGTAAATGCTTTTTTTTCCCCCTTTTTTTGTTCATTTTGGATGCTGGTGCTAACCTTCCAAGTGTCATGATTTAGAAAGAAATTTTATGCCCTTCTTATTTATTTCTAGGATGAGGGGAGGATAGCATTTTTGCTTTCTTATGTGACTCTCTTTGAAAATGTGCAGTATGAATTACTAAAAAATAAAATTTTTACCCTTCAAAGGAAAAAAAAAAGAAAGCATTAAAAATGTCAAGGGAAGTAGATACAGACTTTATCTGTTGCCCTTATTATCTCTCTCATAATGTCTCATCTCATGTTTTCTCCTCAACATCCTTCCTGTTAAAGAGGAATTAAAATGTTACATTATTGGCAATATTTTTACTACTCATCTCCGTATTGTACAATACCAGTTACAAATGCAAATATAAGTCAAGAACAGTCAATACTGCACATTATGTGCTTTATAGTGCACAAGTGCATGTGTGTCGTTCTTATTAGCGCAGTGGAAAGAGTGCCCAAAGCTAATTCAGGTTTTACTTAACCTCTTACTATGCACATCTTCTACCAACCTGCCCTCCCTCTGGATTACTAATGAGTTCAGAAGGCCTGAAGGAGAACTCTTTGTCTATCTTCACTGTCCTATTACTCCCTTCCTCTAATGTTTCAGTTTTCAGTATATGGGGTTGACTAATAAGTCCAGGAGCACAAGGACAAAAGGACATGGTAGATTTTGGGTTATTTGTCCTTCTTAGATAACCTCAGCCTTTCTTTGGGAAAGTACGAACCCTCAGCAGCATCCTGCTTATAGGTTTCCCTTGTACTGGCTTTGAGTGCCACTCAACTCTCACATGACAGGGTCCCTAGGAATTCTGTGTTCACAGGCAGTAATAACTCTATGCAGATGAGGCAGCCAGGGAGTGTGGGATTCACTCTAGTTTATGTGTTTCATTTGCTCTTTCTCACATTCCATGTTCTATTCAATTTAGTGGTTAAAAAAAAAAAAGTTCAAAATGAAAATAATAATAATAATTTCAAGTAGGTGATAGCAGAACATGAAACCAAGCTGATCAAAGTCTCTGTTCATTTTTTTTTTAATAGTGTGATATCGGTATGTGCTCTATATTAGTGTATTACAAAGTCTCTTAGGTGGGAATAGAATGATGTCTGTTATGCACATTCTTTTCTGTGAACTTGGGTCTATTCAATTGCGGTACCATTAGAATAGAACATGAAAAACACTAAATTGGAATTCTTGGAGCATTCTGAAAACATTCTGGAGACATCTAAATCAATTTGGATGGCAGAAAATATTTTTTGAAACAAGAAATATGTAAATGCTAATTGAGGCTTGAATAGGGGGCTTAAGAGCACAGTGAGGGCAAGAGAACATCATGGGCCATCTCCCTTTACTTTTCTTTCTTAAACAATCAGTGCATGTTTTTCATTAAAGGGAGAATATTCAGGCTACTTAAGACTTCTCTGTGCTTGTTCATTTAATAACAAGGATCTCATAAAACCCAAGAGAAAGGCAGATACGGTTTGAATTGAATTATGGAGTAAGAATGGGCAAACATCTTAGCTGCAATTTCAAAGGAAAGCACAGTTTTCAAGGGCTCTACTTGGAGCTGCTGAGCTTCATCCAGAAATAACCTTGCTTATGTACCAGGTGCAAAACTAAAGCCAATTTTGTTCTCTTCTGTATAAGTTTTTCAAAAGGAAATAGACCTTAGAATCACTCAATTATTTTATTTTAGATTATATTGACCATGTATGCTTATTTTGCATCATAGAAAAGTGTGAATTTATTAAATGCTTTAGCTCTCTTAGTTTTCAAAAGCATTGCTATTAATTAAATGACATAATTTTAAAGGAAATAAACATAAACATGAGTTATTTATCTTTACATATATATGGCTTAGACTCTAAAAATAAAGAAATAAACAATGAGATGATGTCACATCTTTATTAAATAAGACCTTATATGGAGAGCAGTGACAGAGAATGGGATAGCAGTGTTTGAGATTGAGGTCTCTGATGACCTCATGACTGTGGCATGCTTGGTTCCTGGGAATGTTTCTGTGTAAAGGTGCAGGATGCCTAGCTGCTGTGATAATGCCCTCTATGGGGAGGCTGTGCTAGAGTCTTATCAGCCTCAACCTTCATCTCAGGCACAAAGATCCTGAGAATAAAGAAACTCACCTGCTAGACAACTGCAACGTTTCACCAGCTTCACTACTACTGAAGCTGCAGGCTTAACAGTAACTTTAAACAATGGACTTTCTTGAGCGTTACACAAAGCTCCTAACATTGCACATTGCATAACTGTGGATTGCAACTGTGAAAAACCTACATAGATGCCTCTAGTTCTGTAACATTCTGAGTACAAAGAATAATTCTTGCATAGTCTTTCACCTGATGATGAGACATATATAAATAAAGATGGCTGCCATAACTCTTTAGACCTGCTTCTCCTTCAGAGAGCAGCGCTCCACCTGACCCCAACTTTATCTTCAAAAACATCTATACATGTGTGAGTCTTTATTTTTCTTAACCCCCTTCACCCCTAACCAGAACCTGCTAGTTTGGCCATGCTGATCGTAGCATCCTTAATTCACAAGTAATACCTCTCCTAGTTGTTTCTAGCATAAATATTGCTAGAACTGGGAAATAAAAACTCCAAACATTCAGGTGAAACTAATTAAGTTGGAAGTCTGATGCTTCAGTCTTGCCATCCTGGTCCTTCACACACCCAAAACAATGTACTTCATGCAAATCTCAATCCTAGTAATGTATATGAGAACCTTGGAGTTCAAAGCTTAAGAAGTGAGGGGAATAGGTATCATAGTAGGTGCACTACAGCTTTAAAAAAAAAATGGACCTGGGCATTAATCGTTTTTTTTTTTTTTTTTTTTCTTTTAGAAATGCAAAATTGTGTACAACAACAGGAATGAAAAGGGACAACAGACAAACAGAATTAAAGTGCTTGGGTCTGGGGTGATTGATTAAGTGCCTTCACAGAGGAATATCAATGTCAGCATGTAGGAAATTGTGGAAAACTGAGGTGTGAGAAGAGGAAGGACTCTGAGACCATGCATCCTTTGAGGTAGTGGCTGTGTAGACTAGATGTCATCATGGGGAGGTCAAATTGACTCATCTCCTTGGGTCTGAAGCCCGTGTAGTGAAATGTGACCAAACGAAAGTGGAGAATCCTTCAGTGCATTTGCCAGTTGACCAGGAACAGGGTCTGCTCCTCACACACTCTCTTTTCTGTTCTCCTTACATATTTCTCTCTGCACTGCATTCTCCCTTTGAATTCATTGTCCCCAGTCCTTGAGATGTTCAAGGACCATCAGTTCTAGATCAAATAAAATTTCCTTCCCTGTGTATGATCATCTACAACCCTGACTCTAAAGCTACCTTCATACGTTTAAATAGAGGCGATTTAATTGTCACCTTCACTCTTCAATGTTTCCTCTGCTTCCAAAATATTTACTAAATACTTTAAATTTGCAGCGTCTATTTAAAAACTTGAAGATAGAAGAGATGAAACAACTATGGATCCTTATTTTAAAGATGTAGCATATATCTAACAAGTATGTGTACTTCAAAGTAAAATTAATACATGCTGTAAGCCTGGTATGAAAGTGTTATAATGAGAATGTGGAAAGATTTCTCAGTAAAGATCGTGTTCAAATTGGATTTAAGAATGTGTATAATTTGAATATATAGAGCTGTGGGAGGTTATTTCAGGATGTGGAAAAATGTGAGCAAAGAAAGAGCATTAAATATGGGTTTTTGGAGAAATAAAGAACAGTTTGCATTGGGAGAAATGTGACATGCTGAAAATTTTTATGGAAATTTTTCTTCTTTTTAGAAAGTTTTGATTCTCAGAAGAGTGGGGTATTACAATGTGGTACCTAATGTCTTGGATTGAATGATGATGAAAGAAATTATGGGGCTAATAAAATTTGAGAAAGAATACTTGAACATCACTTTTTCATCACTGTCCTTTAAGAAAAAAAGCTTAAAGATTATCTGTATACAAAGAAAATTCACACATTTTAAGTGTAACAGCTGAACGAATTAATAAACTGTGAAACTGTGTGATATCATTGAGAAATCTCCGCAATCAAATTATAGGAGTTTTATCACCCTTAATATTTGCTTCTTTGTAATCAATCTCATCTCATGCCTGCTCCAGAAAACCACTTTCCAGAATTCTTCTAGATATTTCAATAAATAATGTTATAAAATGTGTTTTATGTTTAATATATTTAAACTTGCTAAAGTTTTTGAGATTCAATCACTTAGTATTATTTACTAAAATCATGTTTTCTGATTTGCTGAGTGGTCTTTGATAGTAGGCATACACTACAATTTGTTCATGCATTCACCAGTTAATATACATTGGCCTCTTCCTGGTTTTACTGTTTTACAAACAGAGCTTCCATCTACCAATATTCAGTTGCACAGCTTTTTATAGACACAGGTTTCCTTTCTCTTAAGAAAGTAGAATCACTGAGTCAGAGTGCTGACAAGATAATGTTCACTATTTTGCAGAGTGGCTGGCTGTTGCAGCTTATATGACAGTTAATTCAGGAAACTGGAGAGGGATAATGGGGAATAGAAAAAACAAACAGACACCCAAGGAGAGAAAAAGCTTGGACCTGGTGGGCACCACACTCCAATAGAAAGCAAGACAACTAGTCAGCTCAGCATGTTTATTATATAGGTTTCAACATCAAAGGGATTAATTGTGAGAAAGTTACTTTAAAACAGAAATGAGGTCAAAAGTATGAGCAGCTCAATTACAGGCATCAGCTTGTGCCTACAATTCTCCACCCCTTGGCAGCTAGCATTTGTAGCTTAGGTCATGAACTGATAAACTCTATGGGTACCATGGAATTTCCCTTTGAACAGGGCATCACCATACAACTGGGCGGTTTCCTTGGTGCCTTTGCACAGAGAAATTCCTAAGAAAGGTGTTACTTCTGTCTCTGGGCAGTTCAAAGACCATCATTCATTCACCACTCCCAGCTGCTGGCCCGGTCTGCTGGCTCACCGGTGAGATGAATGAGTGGCTTACTTAGCTTTGCACACCAGTCAATTATTTCCTATCTCAAAATACAAGGGTGAGCAGAATTGAGTAGTGGGGGCAGCTACCCTTGCACTGCCACTTATCTTAGAGGAAAAGCACAATTTTTCATCATTAGATATTTCATACACATGTGTTTTACCAGGTTGAGGAAATTCCTTCTATTTCTATTTTCTTGAGAGCTTTCAAAATAAATGCATATTGCTTTTTGTCCTGCAACTACTGAGACAATTCTATGGCTTCTCTTCTTTACAATATTCATATGGTGAATTTGCAGTGACTGAATTTTTAATGTTAAATTAAGCTTATTTATCTAGAATAGACCCAACTGGGTCATGGCATGTTATTCTTTTTCATACATTGTCTCTCTTCAGTTGTTCTCTCAGTAAGTTTTTGTGAAACTGGTACAGTTTGTGCCTTATAGTCTGCTAAAATTTCATCATTGCAGACCTTGTGTTGTAGTTTTCATTATGGAATTTTAAATATAACAATTCACTTACTTTTCTAAATTCAGGACTATTAAAATAATGTTATTTTTTTGGAATAAGGTTTGGTAGTTTGTGTCCTTGAAGAAACTTACCAATCTTGTCTAAGATGTCCAAAGCGTCCACCTAGAGCTCATGGTACCTTAATTTCTTTTCCATATCTGTGGAATCCATAGAAATCTCCACTCTTTTATTCCTAGTACTAGTACTTTGTATTTTCTCAGCATTGCTAGAGGGTTATTATTGTTTTAATCTTTCCAAAGAAAGAGCTTTACTTTTCATTAATTTATACTTTTCAATTTATAGTTACTAATTTTGGTACTTGCCTTTAGAATTACCCTCTTTTTTATTCATTAGGGCTCATTTTGTGCTTCTTTTACCAGACTCTTAAAGTGAAAACTCAGATCATTCACTTGAGACTATTCTTAATTTCATATGTAAAATATTTAATGGAATAATTTTTCTTGGAAGAGAAGTTTTAACTGCATACAAAAATTCTGATAAAATTGGTTTTTTTTTTATTTAATTCAATAATTAAGTATTTTATTTTTCATTTCTCTTGTGACTTCTTCTTTGGACCATGAACATTTGAAAGTGCATAATTTAACTTGCAAATGTTTTTTTTTTTTTCCTGGATACTAATAATTTGTGTATTTCTTTCTTAATTACATCTATATATTTATCAAGTTTTATAAATCTCAACTTTTTGTTTCATTGATTTTTCTTTTATTTTTGTTTCTATTTTATTGACCTACAATATTTTTACTTTTTCTCTCTTATTTTGCTTTCAATTTAACAATACTTCTAGTCTCTTAAGGTTAAAAAAAAAAGCATTAATACAGAATCTCCTTTTCATATATATATATAGTCATTTGTTGATAAGAGTTTAGTCTAGATGATGTTTTAGATGTTCTTCACATTGTAATTAAAAATATTTTCTAATTTCCCTTGTGATATCTTCTTTGACTTAATCACTTTATTTAAAAGTCCGTTAGTAGGCCAGGCGCAGTGGTGCATGCCTATAATCCTAGTAGCTTGGGAGGCTGAGACAGAAGAATTGCGAGTTCAATGCCAGCCTTAGCAAAGGCAAGGCACTAAGCAACTCAGTGAGACCCTGTCTCTAAATAAAATACAAAACAGGGCTGGGGATGTGGCTTTGTGGCTGAGTGCCCCTGAGTTGAGTCCTCAATACCCGCCCCCCTCCAAAAAATGTGCATTAATTGGTTTTCAAACATTTGGAGATTTTCCAGCTATACATTACCTTTTTGTTGTTGTTGTTGTTGTTTTGGTACCAGGGATTGAACTCAGGGACACTTGACCACTGGGACACATCCCCAACCCTTTTTTTGTATTTTATTACAGACAGGGTCTCACTGAGTTGCTAAGTACCTCACCATTGTGAGGCTGGCTTTGAACGCGTGATCCTCCTGCCTCAGCCTCCCAAGTGCTGGGATTACAGGTGTGCGCTATCTCACCTGGCTTTTTACCTTTTGATTTCTAATACACTGTGATGGTGTTCAGAAAATGTATGGTTTAAATATTTTAAATGTACTCATATTTGTTTTATGCACAGAATATGATTGATCTCAGTTAATGTTCCACACACACTTGAAAATAGCATGAATTATGCTGTTCATTAATGGTATATTGTACAAGTGTCAATTTGTTGAAGTTGGAAATTTATATATCTTGTCTTGTGAAATGTTTCTTCAATGTATTTTTTTTAGATTAACTGGAGATTTTTGGTGGTATGATTGGTTGTATATGTAAAAACATCTCTTTTCACCAGCATAAACTCTACATGGTCATTGTGTGTAAACATTTGTGTATATTGTGTGGATTGATTTTCCAGTTTGTTTTCAAGGGTTTTTGCTTTGTAGTTCTTAAGTAGTATAGGTTTGCTGTTTCTCTTACGACTTTTTCTTGTGTAAAATTTGTAGTAATAATAGTTGCAAAAAATTAACTAGGAAGTATTTTCTCCTCCACTATTTTACAAAAAAAGCTTGCACAGACTTTGTTTTATTCCTTTCTTAAATGTTGACAGTAAACACCAGGGAATCTATTTGAGATTGGACTTTCCTTTCTAGAAATATTGTAAATTATGAATTCATATTTATTTATTTATTTTTTTGTGTGTGTGGTACCAGGGATTGAACTCAGGGGCACTCGACCACTGGGCCACATCCCCAGCCCTTTTTTGTATTTTTTTATTAGAGACAGGGTCTCACTGAGTTGCTAAGTGCCTCGCCATTGCTGAGGCTGGCTTTGAACTCGTGATCCTCCTGCCTCAGCCTCCCAAAGTGCTGGGATTACAGGCGTGCGCCACCGCGCCCGGCTCATATTTATTTAAAATAAATACATGATGTGCATGCTTTCTATTTCTTCCACATAAGTTTTGGTAAATTGTTTCTTTCAATAAATTATCAGTTTCATCTAAGTTGCTAAATTACTTTACATAAGCTTGTGCATATATTTCCATATTTTACCTTCAATGGTGTCCTCCTTTATTCCTGATAGTAATAATTTGGGTCTTAGGTTTTTATTATCATGTTATTTTCTGGAGTCTTACCAAATTTCATGATATTTTCCAATGTGTCTTTACACTTACTGTTCTCATGGCTTTTTCTATCAGGTTACTTTCAACTTTGTCATCTCAACATTGAAATGAAATTTTTGTAAACAGTGATATTGTGAATTCTAACAAACTCTGTACATTGAAGAGATTTTTATCCCACTATCATAAAATGTAATTATTTATCTAGTTTGGCTTGGCTATAGCATTTTTAAAAAGCTTGTCTCACTGGGTTTTATGTACTTTGGACTCATCTTCCCAGCATTCCGGACCTTCTTACCTTTTCGTCATGACTATTGTCATCTTTATTGTAGCCTTGTAGCCGATGGATGGTGGTGATGATGATGATGATGGGCGTGAAGATGATGTGACAGAACATGCATTGCCTAGTGTGCCTTGTGGGCAGCTGACCTGCCCTTTTATATCAACCTTTCATCTTTAGATCCCCTGCTTTGAGTCTGTCCTGTGTGCTGCTCAAGAACTCTCCAGGGTGCTGAACAACTGAGCTTGGGAATCTCTTCTCTGGTTCTTTCCTTCCATGATTCTCTCACTTATTTAGTGATCACATTTTCCCTGCTTCATGCTTCTGCTTCCTTGGGCCAGGATACTTCAGGGTTTTCCACTTGTGACAGAGGCGCTATGCCACAAACCACACAGGAAGCTTTCTGGCCAGAATAAACCAGCAGAGCCAGGAATTTACCTGGGAAACTCCTTGTCTCACTTCTTCCCAGTAAAGTGGTTGTGTTCTCCACTAGGAAGTCTACACTTCTGTTTGTCCTCATAGACCTTCAGTACTTAGAGTTTATATTATATCATATGTTATTTTGATTTTCTGACAATGTTTTAGGACAGATGTTTAGGATCATCTTATTCTGCCATATCTCATAGTTGTCTCAGACTACTTTGTGCTACAGAGTTGAAGCTTCAGAAATATTGAGATCAGATTCTTTCTCTTCTTATTTTTTTTCCAGTATTAGGAACTGAACCCACGGCCTCACAAGTGCCAAGTACGCTACCACTGACCTACATCCCCATGTGACCCTTCTCTCCCCCGACTCATGCAGGGATGGGGATTGAACCAAGGTTCTTGCGTATAATAGGCAAGTGCCCTACCACTGAGCTCAATACCCACATCCTATCTCTTAAAGCCCCTGTCATTTGTTTTGAGGTGGGGACACATCTCCTATGTGGTTAGGAAGAAGTTACAGCCAAATGATTTTGAGCAGTCCCTTTGTGGTAGCAGAATATTGAAAAGAGCTTTCCAAAGATGCCCTAACCACATCCCTGGATTTTATGCATATGATAAGTTATCGCAGCTGCGAATAGCTTACATTCAATAGCAGAGGGAAGTATGGAAGGAGACAGGGAAAAGGAAGGAGAGGGAGGGCTTCCACTGGTGGCAGACAGCACTGACCTTCTTTGACGTGGGAGCCCAGAGGGAAGCTGCTGCACCCAGGACATGCCCTTGTGTCTTCACGAGCTCTGATTTTACCCTTTAGTGAGTGTCCTGTCTTTCATGGCATCTCAGGTTCTCTCTGCATCTGTTCCCACCTTTGTGTTTTACTTGTGTGTGGCAGTTGATTTCTCATTTTTGTTCTCTCACAACTCTGTTTTTTGTTTGTTTGTTTGGGGTACAGAGGATTGAACCCAGGAACACTTGACCACTGAGCTACATCCCCAGCCCTTGTTATTTTGAGACAGGGTCTTGCTAATTTGCCCAGGCTGGCCTGGAACCTGTGGTCCTCCTGCCTTACCCTCCTGAGTTTCTGGGCTTACAGTTCTACACACTTGTGCTCATCCCATCTCATAACTCTTTCATGCCAAATCTTTGACTTAACAGTGATCCCTTTTACCCAGAGTTTGCTTCATTAATTCCTAAAAACATGTTATGACCCTTTACCCCCACTTACGAATGACATTTTTTCCAAGTTTGCCCCTCCCTCCCCCCCCTGTTTTTTTGGTGGTGATGCTAGGGATTGAACCCAGTGCCTTGTACATGCTAGGCAAGCACTCTATCAACTGAGCTATATCTCCAGCCTTAGATTGTTCCATTTTTTTTTTTATTCAAGAGCAATAATATTCCCATTTACCCTTTAAGCATCAGCCCGTAAATCATAGATCACAATGTGGCTGTCTCTGGTGCTGACCAATTAACTCTGAACAGAATTTGCCTGTTCCAGGTGACACAGTCATGCCCAGTGGCTCCTCAGGAGCTCAGGAATCACACCCATCTCTGTTAACACGTTTAAGGAAATCCCAAGAATCCACCTTGAACTCTCTAATAGCACCCTTTCTGACTATGACCACCAAAGCCACACAGCTTAGAAGAGTTGAAAATCAAAAAAGAGTTGAAAATCAAACTTGCCTACAAATAAAAGAATGGGGGAAAAAGAAAAGGAAAAAAATCAGTTTACAAGTGGTTTTATGAGAGTATATTTGCAATTCTAGGAATTTCTTTCTCAGGAGGAGGATGTTGGAAGAAACTTTACTCTTTGTTTTGGCAGCAGTTTTCTCAGAAAAATAGATTACTAAATTGGGTTTACCAAACAACTATATACTTTAGAATACCTTTGTTTAAAAAGTGCCCCACTGTGTGTTCTATCCCTGCCCTGTTAAATCACACACACTGTCCCTGTCCACCTGCCCTCCCACCGAAAGTCCTCCCTGAAGCCAGTGCTCCATGAGCACTCCTCCTTCATCTCTGCCTCCCAGGAGAGTGGTTAAGCTTTGTTGATGGGGTGGTCTGTTGCTGTGTAAGTGAGAACCTCTATTTCTCTGGTCAGTGGTATGTGTTTCTTCCTCCCAAGGTACAGCAGTCATTTCATTTAGATCTTCATGACCACACTGTGAAGAGAATGAGACTAGAAAGGTGGCCTGACTTCAAGCCTTCTGATTTTCATCCAGAAGACTTTCTGCTATATAAGTCTGCTTCTTAAACAATATTGCATTTCATGTTAAGAATCAAGAATTCTGGTAACCCCAAGGCCTGAAACTAGCTATTATCCATCCTAATGCATCAGGTACATGCTTTATAATTTAATCGTATTTAACCTTTCTTTAACCTTTCTAAAATTACCAGAATGGTGTCATATTCCTGCTCAACATTCTCTGTGCCTGAGTTCCCTATAGGATAAATTGCATATCCTTTTCTCGACATTAAGAACTCTTTTTCATATGACTGAACTCTACCCTTTTGGCTTCACCCTACTTTCTCTTTCCCATGAAACTTTTGTTAATCTTAACACTGCTTCTCTTTACTCATCTCTCAGTGCCAGGCCCTTTTTGTTTTCTATGCTTTTGTTCTTTCTCATTAAACACACCAATAAAAATAATTTCTTAGGTCTTATCTCTTGCATAAATCTTAGGTCTTATAAGTATATAAAAATAATTTCTTAGGTCTTATCTCTTGCATAAATCTATTGCACTCTCTGAATATAAGTATAGTTCTTTAAAAGATTATCTGATAAATTATATTTATTCAATGAATTAATTATCAACTGAAAATTAGTTTGGTCTAGAAATTTCTCCCCCAATGCCAATTGAAGAGGGTGTGGAAAAGGTCGGGAGAGGTGTCACGCTGTCTCTGTTTGCCTTCATGTGTCATTTCCAGGAATTCACAAAGGTTATCTCTTCACATCATTCTGGTGCTTAGCACAATGGTGAAATCAGACTTCTGGTATAATTAAACAGCAAGTTCTGATGGAGTGAATCATTTTGAGGAAAATATAAAGAAGGTGTTAGAAAACAGAGAGTCTTGCATGGAAAGGAAACCATTCTATCTACTCTTATTTTGGTCATTCACCATATTAACTGTGGCCACGTGGCTTTAAAGTCTCTTAATTCTTCACCATAATTAAATGGCACAGCAAACAACGGGATGTCAGGAAGCACAGAGAAGATGTGCTGTGAGTAGTGTTGTACACACTAACATGCTGGCAAATCTATTGAACAGAATGAGACTCCCATATCCCTTCCCAGGATGCCTTACCTGTTTCGTTTTATGTAGTTTTTAATTTTTTCAGGTGCAATACATGCAAATGTGCTATATTGATTTTGCATTTTCCAGGTTGCAACTCTGTAAACATCAGCTTTTGCAGCTGAGTAACTAATAGTGAAGGAGAACTCAGAATTGTTTGCTGATAGAAGGAAAACAAAACCTAGAGTGGAAGGGGAAGTAGGAGGACAGATCCACCCCACAGAAATGAGGTCAGCATGTTTCCAAAGGTTGATCATCGCTGTGGCATTTTTCTTTGTAAAAATGAAGGAATAGGATTGGGAAAACAAAAGAAATGAAAGTGGGCAGATTTGGTGGGTATCAATTTGATTTTACTTTGTTTAACTCTTCTTTATGTTCTTTTAGTTTTGTGCTGTGATCTTGTGGACTGCATTGCTTTCTCCTAGGGATGAGGAACCACTGAGATAAAGTAAAGGAATGTGCTTAAATAGGAAAGTAAGATCATTTTTCTTGTTTAGTACAAGTGATTTTTGTGGCATTACTTAATAGAATACACATTTTTCATACAATCCCTAAATATATATCAAGATACATGAAACCCCAAGTCATAAAAATCTCAACAAATTTAACACAAATGAAATCAGAGCATCCTCTGAGCACAACAGGATCCAACTAGAAATCTGTAAGTATAAAGACAGAAGAAAAAAAAAAAAAAAAAAAAAAAAAGACAAGGACTGGATATCCCGCTTCTAAGCCCTGGGTCCCTGAAGAAGAATCAGGTACGTTATAAACTGTGTTCCCTTAAAAATCATATGTTGAAGTTTAATATCCACCATGGTGGTATTTATATGTGAGATCTTTGGGGAGCAATTAGGTCATGGGTCCCTCATAATGGGAATAGAGCCATTATAAGAAGGGGCCAGGAAGTTAACTCAGTCTCTTTTTACCAGTTGAGGACATGTAAGTAAAAGCCTCCAGTCTACAAAGCTAGAGGACAGTCTTCTCCAGAAGCTCAGCATGTGGAGCCCTGATCTTGGGCTTTCAGCCTCCAGACCTGTAAGCAATACATGTTGTTGAAGCTACTCAATCTAAGGTATGGTTATAGCAGACCAAAGGAAGACAAGAAATTTTTAAAAGATGCATTGATCTTAATGGAAATACAACATAAAATGTACCAAAAGTTGTGAGCATAGGAGGATTAGAGGAACACTAGAATGGCCAATGGGGAGGGAGGGGAAAGGAGAGGGAAAAAGGGTGAAGATAAAAAACAAAAAGATGGTATAATGAGGTGGATATCATTACCCTAAGTGCATGTATGAAGACACGAATGGTGTGAATATACTTTGCATACAATCAGAGATATGTAAAAATGTGCTCTATAAGTGTAATATGAAATGCAATGCGTTCTGCTGTCATTTATAACAACTTAGAATAAAAAATAAGGAAAAAAAGTTGTGGGACAGGGCTGAAACAGTGCTCCCTGAGACATGTGCAGAGCCATACCTGCAAGAGGGGATCTTCGTGTGATGGAACATGCTGTGTCTGGGTGGCAGGGATACCATGATCTGGACATGTGATCAGACACCCAGCTCTGTATCCACACATCATCCAAAGTCTACATTCCTATTCTTGATATGTACCATAATTTCTTAAAAAATAATCACTGGGAGAAGTTTGGTGAAGGATACACACTCCTCTTACTATTCTTTTAAAGAATTCTAGCAATTCTTGTCATTTTTTTGTTGTTGTTGTTCCACACTGTTTAAATACATGAAATATTTGGTGTTTCCTCCATTAAATTTTAATTACATGGAGAAGAATTAGCATATTTAGAATAACGTTAAAGTATTTAATGGAGTAGATCAAAATAAAACATTTGAAGATGACTCATGAGTTTTTCTGTTTTAACTTTTTCTGGCTTCCCTCATGTACTATACTTATAAAAGTGCCTAGGTAAAAGAAATGACTGTTAAGGTCCTCTTCAAAGCAGGCCCAGTGAAACTGCAAACCACATCTGAAAATCATCCACTCAACTGGATCTCTGATATTTCCACCTTCCAGGCACAATTCCAGACTTGCCTCCCTAGTGTTGCCACATAGCAATTGCAGTATCTTTATGTTAACTCAGACTAGTGTTTAAACCCTCATGCTGGCCATATTGGTATTAAGATTTTAGCTAGAATGTCACCATCCCCGAGAGGCCCCTCCAGCAGCTCACTCAAAGCTGCAATGCCACTCCCTTTCTACCTTTCTACCACATGGTCCTGTTTTAATTCCTAGTCCAACATTTATTATCACTGGGAGTTTTCTATCACATGTTTACTTAGTTATTATTTCTTCTCTGTAGTGTGTAAACTCCCTAAAAACCCGTTTTTCTTTAGTGCTCAGCAGTGGATCATCACTAAGGATGAAATCACTTATAAAGGGCTTGCCATTTTTCATTCACTATTCTAAGAGAGGTACATATACGTATGTACCTAAGGTGACATTATGTCTACATAAATACCAGTTTACATTGGCTAATTCAGTACTCATTTGCATAAATACTTGTTATTATTGTCATCATTATTTTGTGTTTGAGGAACTGTACAAAGAAGTTAATTAAATTCCTTAAGACTGCACAGATTAGAAAATTGCACAGAAATAATTGAACCCATGCAGTCTAACCCCAGAATCTCCACCCTTAGTCATGAAGGGAGGGAGCTGACAACCGTATCTAGAATAGAGTTGGCCTTTAATGAACATCTCCTGATCAGTGAAAGTATTAAATGGCTCTATGAAAGAGCTGGCTAAGTTTTGACTGAACATAATTATAGAATTTGCTTTACTAAGCTAAACGTTTTATATTCCAGAATAATTTTACTTGTGAACTATTTGGGGGGCAATAATCTACAAATTAGGACTTTATTATTTACTAACAGATGCTAATAGATGTGTTTAAATCATTCTTCTGGGAAATGTTTGAAATTATATTCTTGGCATAAGGAAAATAAATATTGCTAGTCAGAGCACACATTAACTCTCACATCAGTGGGGTTTAGTAAAGCATATCAATATTCATTTATTTTAAATATCGTAAAACCCACTATACAAGCTATATGCAAATATGTACTTAATGTTTTTATAAAGCAGATGAAAAATGTGTATTGCAATCCACAGCTTTATTACTTAGTATATTTGGTGTTCTTTAAAAGGCACATTTAATACCATGCATGACTTTCAGGGAAATCCAAAGAGCAGGCCAATCCTTAGCTCTGGGAAGTCAGGAGTGTGGGCTGGCTCCCTGGGGACTGCTATGGCCAGAACAGCTTGATGATCAGTGGTCTCGACTTTTTTCCACATCTTGGGTACAGCTCATTTAGATAGTATTCAGAATATTTAACGGCCTCGTAAGGCAGGTAATTCCTTGCTATAGGCTGAATGTTATTGTATCCTCAAACTTCACTCTTTGAAACCAACACCCCTGAAATGGTGCTATGAGACAGAAGGGCTTTGGGGAGGTAATTAGGTTAAGATGTGGTCTCAAAGTTGGAATCCTAGGAAGGGATTAGAGCAGAGCTGGCCCTGCCTCCTCTTTGTCTGATGTGAAGGTATAGCTAGACGGTAGCCACCCACGTGTAACTAGAAGAGGCCCTTCACCAAGAACCACACCTGCAGGTACCTTCATCATGAACTCCCCAGCCTCTAGGACTTTGAGAAATAAATATCCATTAGTTAAACTACCAGATTGATGATATTTTGTTGTAGAAGCCTAAAATTAGTCACTCTTGTTTAACCATGTCTTATTAGTGACAAAGAAAAATAGAGGTAATCTTGTTGTTTTAATCAACTCAGTCCCTTTGTATTTTAGATTTACAGAGTGGACCCTGAGCTTCATTTAGGAATATGAGCTTGAGAAAGGTATATTATTCTTCATTTTAAGCAAGAAAAACACGTTATTGCTAGAATAGGAGTGGCGTTGGATGAGAGAAGAGATGAGAACGGAGGGCAGATGGGGAAATCACTGGAGGACTGAGGCTCCATCACAGGGACCTCAGTGAAGAATCCTTGGGACCGATTTGGGAATAGGCATTTTATTACCTTATAGCCTCTTAGTATGCAATGCTACTGCTGGCACATATATGACGATCCTGTGGGTGGGGGATTTTGTTAGCTTTATTTGCATTATTCCCTGTAATTTATAAAAAGCTACTCTAATTATACTAATAGTTGTGAAGAATTTAGAATGCAGGGAAGCAAGATCCCCCCGCCTCCATTAAACCCCAAATTTAATGCCAGATACAAAGATGGGAATGAAGCTACGTGGGAACTTGTGCATATGTTCAATAAGTTATACATGGATAAATTAGGTTTGAATAGGTGGGGCGATGTCAATGATATTTGTAATAATTGCTATGTTTATTATACACTTTCTATAAATCAGGTCCCGCGCACAAAGCTTAGTGTGGATCATCTCCTTAAGCCTCCCTGTCAACTCCATTATGTTATTCTCATTTACTAATATTAAGTGGATCTCAGTGAGGTCATGCAATCTGCACATTTATATACCCAGTAACTGGTTGTATGGGGTGGGGGAGGACCAAGAGTAGTTTTTTACTGCTAACATGGGAACTGATACTCAAATTATTTGACATGTCAAATGTGAGGTAAGTTCAGCTTACTTTTACTTCACAGTCTATGTTCTGGATGCTAGTGAGTATGAACTCTAAATATTTAATGTCTCTGAAAGTTTGTACATATTATTGCTGCCTTGAATACATCCTGCCATTTTCCTTTGGCTTCCAAGTTTCTGGATGTGATTGAAAATAGAGTTCACATAAAAATAATTAAAAAGAAAACTAGTTTAAACTGGATTTTTTGGTAATCTTTACCTACAAAATGAATTTCTCTTTTCTCTATATCTTTAATTTCTCTTTTCTCTATATCTTTGTTTGTTATTGGGGATACTTTCATTTATTGGACCTAACTATGATTGACAGTGATTCTTTTATGTGACTATGCCCAATTTTAAGCCAGAAATTTCTTAAAAACTAAAGACTTGAAATATATATATATAACATTAATTAAATATTTGTAATGTTAACATTCAAATAGAAGGGGAAGGTGACTCTCATATTCTACTCTTGTCTTTTGAGTTCATTATGACCAGGATAAAAACTATCAGCATAAAGGAGAAATAAGCCCTGTGGGAACTTCAAGTTCTGTGAAGGGTAATGACTTTAGGACTAATGAAAAACTCTGAAGCAGAAATAGCATCATTATATTGTAAAACTCACACTTTCATTTTTGGAAATGTTGATACTGTATACATTTTTCCAAGATACCAGCTATCAGGATTGCAAAGATCGTTGTTCAAAATTCAGACAACAAAGTTAAGAGAAATACCTGTGAGTACATAGGAAAAACATAATAATATTCCTTGAGATGATATTTCCTCTCTGGTTAAGGTGGAAAACTCTCAAGACCCCACAAAGTGGGTGTCTATAAGAAGCCTACCCGGTACCTGGGTGTGACTAAAGTTGATATAAACATTTAGCACATTTATTTTGGTTTTCTTCTTTACATGTCAACATTAGTAGTAACATTTAATATCTTGTATGTTGTTGTTTTTCCAGCACCTACAACAGTGGGTGGCAGAGTAGATGTTCATTAAATGATTATTTAACAAAGAGTTGGAAATCATATATGTGTTAAATATGGAATGATTATTGGATGATTTTAAATATACTATATATCATATTATATAATACAAAATTTTATTGTAATACATGTGATATTATATGTATGTATGAAAATGCATACACTAAATAGAAGCTTACAGCATTGACAGTAGCCTTTTGAATTTTATGCAACTGTAACCTAGAACCATATCTTATATTTGGTAAATATGAATTAAACACAATGAATCACCAGTAGGTACACTACTCAGAACATTCATCAATTTGTTACTTGGTTCATTATAAATCTAGTGGCAATTGTAGGTTTGTATACACTAACCCAAATGAATTAATTCACTGGAAATTAGGTACAATAAAAATACTAAAGTCACTTGAAACTGTTTAAAATTAGCTATAATATATGATATGTGTTCAGTAATTTGGAGAATTCTGCTGTAGTTCTATGGGATTTTTTTACAATTTTTTCCAAATATATTTTCATACTATTATAAAACAAAACCTCTATACTTAATTCAAAATAAATTGTCTTTTGTATAAACTTTTCATTAATTATTTATAATTAAATAAGAATGATAAGATTTGTATCAAAATTTGTTATTACAAACTTACTGTATTATTTTCAAATTCCAAAACTAGGTTAGGTTTTTATTTACAAAACTGATGATATTAATTTCCTGCTTTATTCTTCTTTGTTCAAGAGCATATAAAGATTTAATAAGATTGATTTAATGAATTTATTGATAATAAACACAGGTTGTTTCAGTTTATAAATAATGGGATAAAAAATAAATAAAAAATAAACACATTGCTAAATACATTGAGAGATGCCCCAAATTGAGGAGGTAAAACATTCACCAATTCAGGCCAATGATTAAGAACAACTTTGCAAATTACATAATCATGACTTGGTGTTTTGTCCAATAATTACTATGCAAAGATAAAAATACAATAACATAAATGCAAAAATTGAATTTTCCCATGAGGGTTGAAGGTCTTGATAAGACTCCAACGTGTTTAGCATTCATAGAAGGGGTTAAGAGTGAGATGGTCTATGTACAAATGAACAACAGCCAGGTCATTACATAATGGAATTCGGACCCAGGCCTCTGCAGCATCCAGTGCAGAAGACCAAACCCAGCTGCAGTAACTGCCCTAGAAAGACCAGTACTTAGTTGATGATTGTCTTTTTGTTTTCAACCCTGGTTTTTAAGATAGAACTAAACATCTTAGTTTTGGGGGAAGAAAGGGGGAAGAAAAATATATTTCCCAATCCAGTTGTTTATGAAGTCCTGCTGATCATCTCCAGTTGTCCTGTGAGAAAACTTCCAATCAAAGCACAGTCCCAAGTGTCCCCTTCTATTGTTATTGTGTTTTCCCATACCTGGTCCAGTAGAATGCTGGTGATTGTGGTGTCTGACTCCCTTGCCATAGCAGCTCTGAATAAATAGTCTCTCTCTATCTTCACAAAACCAGTAAGAGTAGAGATATGAATCAACTAGATCCTAAAACAAAATTGTGGGTTTAAATAGCATTCAAAGAACGTTTTTTTTTTTTTTTTCTTTTTGCAAAGTTACAAGACTTTTGTATTTTATTATAAGGGAATTAGATATTTCCTCTGCATAACCAAAGAACATTCCATATATGTCAACTGAAATCACAAAAGAAAAGTCATGCCTGGCACAGTGGCACACGCCTGTGATTCCAGCACTTTGGGAGGCTGAGACAGGAGAATCGCGAGTTCAAAGCCAGCCTCAGCAATGGCGAGGCACTTAGCAACTCAGTGAGACCCTGTCTTTAAATAAAATACAAAAAAGGGCTGGGGATGTGGCCTAGTGGTCGAGTGCCCCTGAGTTCAATCTCCGGTGCTACAATAAATAAATAAATAAAGAAAGAAAGAAAGAAAGAAAGAAAAGAAAAAAGAAAAGTCTTTTAGGTTCCCATTATGTGGATGTCAATAAACAATGCTTTTCATTAAAAATAAAAATCTGATTGTGTTGACACTCAACTCAAAATCCTCACACAGCCTTAGAAAAAATCCTTAAAATATTAATTTTGGCTCTTTTTGGATGGTGATGTATATATTCACATATGGGGGAAATAAAAAGAATTATGATATTATTTACTTGTAGCATAAAGTAAGAATCCATTTCTTCTCAGATCTTTCTCTAGCCTCATCTCCTACAACTTCCTTTTTCATTGAGGATTGCATTGTCTATTCATTTCATTTTGAAATATTCAAAACTTTGGGGCACATCAGATAATTCTGAATTCCAACTATTAAATTAAGTTTTTTTAATTAAATATGTAAGTCCAGAAGGTCTAACAAGCTCAGTGTCAAGTTCCAAAGACAATATCCCTTCTGTGGAATTTACATCTTGATGGAAGTTTTTCTTATTTGGCTACCTGAAAAGTCCCTGTTTATTTACGATCCAGTTCTTCCTAGTGAAGCTTTCCTCAATCATCCAGATAAAATTAATTGTTCCCTGTTCTGAGTTTCCAGAGCAATTTCTATACATCTCTTATATTGCCATCACTTTTTATTATGCATTACCTTATAATTGTTCATGATGAATTTTGCTAATACCTATTAAGCCTTTCAGGGAACAATACATCATGCTGTACCTTACACTCATTATCTCTTACCAATTTCTATTCCTAATCTATGGCATTGATATTGTTAGTTTCTCCATTCACACAAGAGCCAATCAGGGATTACCAAGGTTTTTCAATTTGTTCCTAAGAGGAGTGACAGTGCAGACAGCTTCCAACTCAGGAGGGTCTGGGCTAGTTAACCTTCTAGTGATCTCTCTCTAAACCTGACACTGCTAGATGATGAATCTCCCAAGAAAATATGTGATCACTCATTTTGTATCCTTCCCTTCTTCATTCCCCGCCCCCTTGGTAGAACATATTGTACACTTTGGGTACTTATTTTTTTAAATATTTTAATTTGTTTTAATTAGTTATACATGAAAGAATAATGCATTTATGCACTGTGATATATCATATGTAGATGAGATATAATTTCTCATTTTTCAAAGTGTACATGTTGCAGAATCATATTAGTCATGTAGTCATATATATATATATATATATATATATATACAGTAATAATTTCTGTTTCATTCCACTATCTTTCCCATCCCCACATTCTCTCCCTACCCTCCTTTCACTTCCCTCTACCTAAACTAAGGTAACACTGTTTTTCCCTAGTGCCCCTGCCTTATTGTGAATTAGGATATGCATATTAGAGAAAACATTTGGCCTTTAGTTTTGTGGGATGGCTTATTTCACTTAGCACGATATTCTCCAACTTCAGCCATTTACAGGCAAATGCCATAATTTCACTCTTCTTTAAAGCTGAGTAATATTCCATTGAGTATATATACCACATTTTTTTTTATCCATGCATCTATTGAGGGACACTTAGGTTGGTTCCATAGTCTAGCTGAATTGAGCTGCTATAAACATTGATGTGGCTGCATCACTATAGTATGTTGATTTTAAGTCCTTTGGGTATAAACCAAGGAGTGGGATAGCTGGGTCAAATGGTGGTTCCATTCCCAGTTTTCCAAGGAATCTCCATACTGCTTAAGTAGTTTTGATTTGCATTCCTCTAATTCTTAGAAATGTTGAATACTTTTTCATATATTTGTTGATCAATTGTATTTCTTCTTCTGTGAAGTGTCTGTTCAGTTCCTTAGCCCATTTATTGATTGGGTTATTTGTTTTTATGGTGTTAAGTTTTTTGAGTTCTTTATATATCCTAGAGATTAATGCTTTATCAGAGGTACATGTGGTAAAGATTTTCTCCTAATCTGTAGGCTCGCTACTCACGTTATTGTTTCCTTTGCTGAGAAGAAGCTTAGATATTTACTGAACACATATTATTTTAACATACATTGTATTTTCAAAAATAACTATGAACCCTTAATTCATGTCTTGCACACTAAGAATATTTTTACATTTCAATGGGTGAAAAATACAAAAGGCTAAAATAGTCCATGATGTTTGAAACATATGCAAGATTCAAATTTCATAAATAGTTCTATTGGAATAAAGCCTCACCTGTTCTATTACATATCATCTTTGGAGCAATGCAAGAGGTTAGTAATTCCAACCCTGACCATAAAGCCTAGAATATTCACTGTCTGACTCTTTATAGAAAACATGTGCTCCCTGAACTTGCTCATGACTGGTGCTCTTAGCTGCTCATGTCCTGGTTCCCGAAAAGTCAGCTCATCCTTCATGTCACCAGGCGAGCTGTTCACGCCCATGCTTTGATCTGACATTAGTTGATTGCTTCAAAGCAATAACGCTTCTATGTTCTAATAAGGGTATTGTAAAACTTTTGCTTAATTCGCAATTTGTTAATTGACCTGCTTCAGGATTCATGATTCAGCATCACATTTCCTAAGAGAGGCTGGGAAGGGATTCCTGGAAGGAAACCCCATTCCCAGGGGTAGCAGTGGTTCTGTGGGGCCCTACCTAGACGGAGCCTCAGCCTTCCATTTTGGAATGAAAATATGGCGAACATGAGAATATCATGCTAAGCGAAATAAGCCAATCCCACAAAACCAAAGGCCAAACGTTTTCTCTAATATGCACATCCTGATTCACAATAAGGCAGGGGCACTAGGGAAAAACAGTGTTGCCTTAGTTTAGGTAGAGGAAAGTGAAGGGAGGGTAGGGAGGGAATGTGGGGATGGGAAAGATAGTGGAATGAAACAGACATTATTACTGTATGTACATGTGTGACTACATGACTAATATGATTCTGCTGAGGTTTCATACCTGGGCAGCCTCAGATTTCTTGGGTATCCTTTACATCAAATCATTATCATAAATGTTCTCTCCTTTTATTAAACAATCAAAAACAAAAATAAATATGCACCATTCTATTTAGGTAGTGAGCAAGCTGGAAACACATCAGAAATGCACTGATGGTAATTTCTTCCCAAGAGGAGGGGCAGTTTTATATCTTCATCAAAGCAGTACAAGAAAAAAAAAAAAAATCTTTCAGTAGTTACAAAAGCAATTTACAAAATTAAGCCCAGTTATTTAGGCAGCTTCCAAATATTTTGAAATGTTAATTGCAATATTAAAGACTATAAAGCTATTAAGCACACTCTTTTTCTACATCCCTGTCCCTCTCTCGCAATGAACCCCTCCAGCTGGAGAACAGAGATTGCAGCTAGTCCAGTCGTTGAAGGTTACTGATGTCTGTTTCTCCAGGTAGGGTACATGTTAATTGCCAAAACATTTTTTCTGAAAATGATAATAATCAAGTCATTTATTACCATAATGAAAATATATAGCTATAATAAAAGTATATGTTCATACTCGTGAAAAGGTACATGCTAGCGGCACTATGTCAATGTTAAAGAGATGAAATTTGTTAAAGACCAAAATTTTTACATGAACGGGGATGTGGTTCTGTGGAAGAAAAGTAAGGTCAATCTTTTAAAGACAAATACTGTGACTGAGTTTCTCCGTAATAGTAGCAATTCAGTGGAAAAAGGATAGTCAAATGATGTTCAAAATTAGACACATTTTAAAACATTGAAATTTTGCTTATACCTTATATCATATAAAAAATTAACTTATGCAGATGGCACATGTCTGTAATCCCAACAGCTAAAGAGGCTGAGGCAGGAGGATTGTGAGTTCAAAATCAGCCTCAGCAAAAGCGAGGTTCTAAACAATTCAGTGAGACCCTGTCTGTAAATAAAATACAAAATAGTTACAGGGATGTGGCTCAGTGGTTGAGTGCCCCTGAATTTAATTCCTGCTATCCCTATAAAAAATTATCTTATAATGAAACATATATAGATAGATAGATAGATAGATGCAAAACTTAAAGCTATAAAATTTTAAGAACAAATAATAGAGGAAAATTTTATGACCTGTGCTAGGTTAAGATTTTTTAAATATAATAGCAAAACTAAAATTTATTTAAATTTTGTTAATTTAGATATTATCAATTTTTTTTTTGTTTGTTTAAAAAGACTCTTAAGAAAATGAGAAACAGGCCAGAGATTAGGATAAAATATTTTTCTACTTAGCATGTAATAAACAACTAGAAAATAAATAAGCCACTTTAAATAATGGATAAAATATTTGAATTTAATTCACCAATGAAGAGAGATGGATGATAAATAAGCAATAAACAAAATTCTCAACTCCATTTGTCATTAGGGAAATGCAAATTGAAAGCACAATGAGATTCATCTGCACATCTTTTAGAGTGGCTAAAATTAAAAGGACTGGCAGTGTCCAGTGTTGATAAGCACAAAGAGAGAAGGGAAATCTCATATATCCCTGGAAGGAATATGAAATGGCATATCCACTTTGGAAAATAGTTTGGAGGTTCCCTTACAGGTAACGTGGGTGCCTACATATGTTCCAGTCATCCCACTCCCAGGTATTTATCCAAAATAAAGGAAAGCCTGTGAGTATACAAAGACCCATACCCAGATGTCCATAGCAGTTTTGTTTGCAAGAATCTCAAACTGCAATGTCCATCAAGTGACGTTGGTAAGTATAATCACAGATCTAGAGACTGAAATGTACTTGGTAGTAAAATAACCACCAATACATTCCATTCTATAATACAGATGACTCTGAAAATGACTATGTTGTGTGAAAGTCATTAAAGAAAAAAATATACATTGTTCTGCATGTCATATCAACCCACCCCAAAGGCAATACAGAATCTTGTTTAAGATAACTATATTTGAGAAACTTTTCAGCTATCCCATCTCCTAATAAATTAGTATTTCATCCAATTCCATCCAGCAGTGAATGGGATGAGACTTCTATTATCTTGCCTAATGTCTTAGTTTCCACAAATGGAAAACAGTGAGAAGTGCTTAAAAGAAAAGAGTCCTCCAGGGCACCCCACTTGTAGTAACATTTTTTGCCCCCTGAAACTGTAAATTTGCATTTATATAATTTTTCATTTTAACTTATTCTACATTCTCACTTTGAAATGTCATGTAGATTCTGCAAGAATCTCATCAAATAGGTCAAACAATATGAGCCCACTCATTCACTGCTAGCGTCCACTTCTAGTTCTCAATTTTAGGGAACGGGAGTTACCCCAACCCAAATATTGAGAAATTTGTCCACAAAATTACCAATTGCATTGTTCTCCCTGACAATTATAACTTACTTTTAAAAACATCTCTTGGACATTATTGAAAGTGGTATGTGTTATTTGTAATGGCTACTTTGTAGTCTCATTTTTATTTTGAGAATTGAGTTGTTACCCCATTCAAACCCCATTATTTATATTATTTCTGAGAAGTTAAATTGTGCCTCTGCAAGATATTACGGGAAGAAATTCATGAATCACATGTGGATTACAGTTAGAGACCAGAAGATTCTCAGACGTCTGTGAATACTATCTCAAAATTTGTGGAATTAGTCTCATGGGAAGATCCTATGAATAATGTGTTCTTATACCCCACATTTTAAAATATTAAATGCTATTGCAAATTCACAGGCTAACTCTAACCATTTTCTTTGATTATAACAAAACTCTCTCATGAAAGAAAATAGTGATTTCAATGTTTATTTTTATTACATCAGTAGAAGAATACCAGACAAAAATTGCAAGTGAATGAGGATTAAGAAAATTATTCTGGTGTGTCTCATTGAACTACCTTAGGTAGAAGCTGCCGTATCTGTGGCCATCTAGTGGGGAAAATCATTTGAGTCCTGGAATTGCAGATTTCTGAAAGCTTTCTAAATAGTCTTGGTTTGAGGTCATGTGTGGGATTAAAATTCTACTTCCATTATTGTATCAGCTCGGTTCGTTTCAGGCACTTTCTTCACTTATTTCTTCATGTTATCTGTGTGTCTTCCTAAAATAAATAAATAAAATTCTACTTCTCTATAGGTTGGTGGTATATCTGCAGTATGTCTTTAATTTTGACTACTACTGCTGTGATCTAAATAATGTAAAATATTTCTTTCATGCAAGGGTGACAATTTCTGCATTACTGTCTCTTCTGGTAGATCTAGTTAATGTTGGAAATGATACGAAGTTTGGAGGTATTTTGTAACTGCTGGACTTACTCATGAGCACTACAGGCAAATCCTTGACAGTACTTATCTACATCTTATGCAACATAATGGAACTAGTTAGTGGTGGAGTTTTTCTTGATATTACAAATTGCTTATGATGTTCTCATATAATTTCTTTGGGAGAAAGTTGGTTTGCCCCCTGAGATTGTTCCATGGCCAATACTGCTAGTGGCAGAATTTTGGCAAAGGCTGAGGAAGGAATTCTTATATTTTTGAACAGTTTTAACTTCAGCACTGTATTTACTCTTCTAATCTTCCTAATATCTGTGAGTGATATAATGAGGGAAGTGAAATTCCTACTTTAAGGGAAGAAACTTGATTAACTCTTTCAATATTGGGAAGCAGACTGTAGTTGTAATTTTAGCATTTCTCTGCTGTAGTACTCTAACAACAAAAATCCTCTATCCAACCAGAGACTTTACAAGCAAGAACTAATATGTATTTATAGTCTAAATATGTGGGCAGCTGCATGAAGTTCATTTGTAAATGTTCAATAAGACTTTAAGGAGGTAATCCTGACTATTTCTCACCTTTACATGGTCTCAGGTTTTACTGGCTACACATGAGACATGTAGAAACTATATTTCTCATCATATAAAGAGCAATAAAGGAGTAATTTGAACAGGGCCCATTGGATTTTTGTGGTGCTTCTAGGTAGACATGGTAAAATCACTAGAATCTATCATTATGGAAAGAGCATTCCTCTGAGAGCTTATTTTTTTCAAGAGGTGTATCTAATTGCTTTGAGTCAATCCTAATCTTTCTAAATTTATTAATATCAAATATACCAGGTGGGAAAAAGTATTCGATTACCAAATAAGTCAGAAAAAAAGCATTTCCTTAACTTGTACAATGTTCTCTAATATGAGGTACTAATATATTAATAACTATCATTGGCATAATAAATAGTCTTTAAGATATCACATATTTACTTACCATTTTCAGCTGGCTTATTGAAGTTATAAAATCCCCCAAACCACACAAAGTCCCTGAAGAACACCTACTATTTGTAAAAGTACTCACTTTAAAATTTTTTCCAGGGTCAGATTCAAATCAGAGGTATTCAGTTTAGCTAATTGAACAGATTAAGCTTCGAGAGCAGAGCCTGGATGAATGCAAGTTCATTGGCAACAGCATATCTCACGCAAGGAATGTCTTTGCCATCTTTCAGATAAGTGTCATGTGAAAAAAAATAGTAATTCAGGATTGAATAAAAAGGATCCGTAAAATCAGACTTGAATATACTTAATTCCTGAGTTCCTGCCAGTCGTGTGGTTTCCTTTCATGTAGAAGGAGTGAAATTGCAGGATCATGATTTGAATGAAGTTTAATCGTGGCACACAAAGCAGAACCTGGAAGGTTTTCATGTGGTGGGTCAGGAATTAGCGAGAGTTCTTGGCAAATGAAACCCACAGAGGTAGCAGACAGCAGCCTGGCGGTGGCTGCTACTTCACAGAAGCAGAGAGGCAATGCCTTTAACTCAAAAGCATAGTCATGGCAGTAGGACTGGTATGAGTCACTTTATTGGGTTAAAATTCCTAATTCACAGCCTGTTCTTTCATAAAAGAGCATAGTAGGAATACCCAAAGTATGGCTAGTGCTGCAAACAGGGCTTTAACCAGGAGAAGGCTTTTAATCTAGAGAAGATGAGTCTCTCTCTCTCTCTCTCTCTCTCTCTCTCTCTCTCTCTCTCTTTTTCCTTGTGGTGCTGGGGATTGAACCCAGGGCCTTGTGCATGCAAGACGAGCACTCTACTACCAACTGAGCTATATCCCCAGCCTGATGAGTCTCCTTTTGTATCTTGTGGGATAGACTAGGATTAATAAATTAAGTGAGGGCTGGAATACTTAAAAAAAAAAAATAAAAAAGTTATTCCCTGCAAAAAATCAGTCAATCCTCAAAACCCCTTTTTGTCCTCTTTACTTTGAAGTTCGATTGAACAAGCTTTATTCCAAGAGAGGAAAGAACAGTCCTCTCTGCTCAGATGCTGTGGATCTTTCCAGACCTGCAACCTTTCTCTAGATGCTCTGTGTCCCTCTGGAGCTCATCTTCTTGGGAGATGCTGGGAGTTGAAGATGAGAGGATTTTTACAAATACCTGAGGCATAACCAATCAGGTATAGTGCCAAATGCCCAAACAAGAAGGAAATAAATTCTGATTGCCTAAGCATCTTGTATCTAAAGAAAACTCTAAATAAATCTGCCATTGTAAAGTGCTTATTTGTCAGATAGGACTCCCAGGAAACTGGGGTCACAGCTCCATTGATTGCACTGAGGCTTTACAGATAAGCTGCCTTTCCTATTAGGGCTCCTTAACTGTCAGTGTGGGAGTCATGCCAAGACTTATGCTCCAAGTTCTTGTTTTAATAAAAACTCGGTAATAGGTCATCCCACTGAGCTTGCTTTAGGTCTCCAAATACATTGAAGTTTAATTCAGGCAGGATTCATACGGAATAATTTTAATGTTTGTAAACTCATCTCCATGCGTTCTGCCTAGTTAAATAGAGTCAATCTTTGGCCCAAAGAGTAGCTGGGAATTGATTCAGTGAGGCCATTGGGCACACAGATACTAAAGTATCCATGATTGCTATAATTTATATAATCTATTTTGTAAAGTTTATTCTTTTGGGATATCTAGGCATCTACCAGCTTAAGAGAATATAATTTGACAGTTGACCTAATAAATTAGAGTAGAATTACAAACGAGGAAGCTCTGTTCTTTTTCTGATGATCTGCTTGAATTTGTAGAAGTCGTGAGATTGGTAGGACAGTAGGTATACTGAGGATGTCCACTGCCTCTGCTATGTACTTCAGAGAGCTTGCTGCCGCAAATGGATACATTTAAACACAGAAGCTACTGTATCTGTTAAGAATGTGCCCACACTTTTAGAAGGAAAATATTAACTTCCTTTCAGATCTCTGAGTATACAAATTTCATCCTCATGAGTAAAACATTGTTGAATTCTGAATTAGCTCATTAGACTTCTTTTTTAGCTTCCGAAGTTCGGTAATTTTCTTTTGTGATGTTCTTACTTTCCTCTCAACTTCTCCTGTGTAATCTGACTCCTCCTGGTCATAATTATACTGACTGACTATGCCAAACTTTTTCCTAAAAAAAATTTCAGAACTTCTTTCTGAAATACTTCCACTGGTTCAGAATTCTTTGCTTGCCTTTTGAATCATGGTCTAACCCACTCTCAGAAGGCAGACTTCCTAATTGTCTGGTGCTCTACAAACTTTCTTCTGACTTGTGATCTGATCATCTTCCTTATGGTTTCATCTTCTCTTTGGATTCAATTTTGAATTTCAGAACAAGTATATTTATAAGTGTGTAGAATCTAATAGAACTGGACTTTAGTGGTAGAATACACTCTCACTTCAAGAAAATTAGCCGCTGGACCAGGGAGAAGATCAAATTTTGCTGAAATATAGAGCTTCACTTATAACCACTTTTCAAAAACAATGGCATTAACTTTCTCTGAAGAAGGAGAGTAAGTTCTTAATCATCCTGAGATGTTCTCCTCTTACTGTGAGTTCAACAGAGGGCTCTCAGAGTAGAAGGAGGAAGATAATGAAGTTGGGAGAAAATGCCAAAGCCTCAATCTTCTGAAGAGTCAGAATGTTGTGTTTCTGCAAGAGGCTGACCACCCATGATGTAACCCTGGCTGATTCACTCTAGTAAGCATTGTGAGCAGGTAATCCTGGTGAGACTTCTATAATTTTAGGGAAGAAATAAACATCAAAAGAAGTACCATGAAGAAGAGCCTGATACACTGCAGAGTTTTCTGTTGGTTCTCAGAAATAAGGTGAACAAAAATGAAATTGAACTTTAAAAGACAAAGGACCACTGCTCCATGTTAGGGGATAATCTAATTGGCTACCAATATCCAGATTTGTTGGTTGTGTGAGCACTGAGCCACTTTAGAATGTTCTGTCCATTCTGGGATTGAACATGCCTCAGCAAGGTATCTGAATTCCCTACCTTGAGATGATGGTATTCAGCTGCCCCTGGACTGCAGATTTATAACTGCAGTCAAGTCTTTGTCAGTGTGAACGGTCCAGGTTTTCAATTAAGGCTGCAAAGATGTCATTGGGTGGGACAGTCAATTTGAGCTGCTTGTTAAGACACTTTATTATTCAAGTAATACAAAATCTGGACTCCTTATTGTAAACAACAAGGTTCTATAATATAATTAGAAGCCTCACAGTATGACTGGTTCTGGGGACAGTGTGAGCAGTAGCTCAACAATATTATTAAGCACTATCCTCTATTCTGTGTGTTTTCTAGTAGTGGTCTCCCACAGGGCTTAGAGAACAGGCTCTGCCATACTACCTTGTAGTTTCAAGTTTTCTTACTTACTAGTATGTGATTTAGAGCATAAAGTCTGTGTGTATGTGGTATCTAATATATAAAACTGGATTATATATGGCTATGCATTTTTTTTTTTTTTTTTTTTTTTTTTTTTTGGTATTCTGCAAAGATTTTGGATGAATAAGACCATGGACACTATAACAAAAGGAGATAGTGAAATAAGTATATTCATAAGATAAAATGGTTCAGAATAAATAAATAAATAAAACACTTCATAGTAGGCTCATATGTGTAGATCATAGAAAATTATTTATATGTCAAAATATTCAGATAATGAGCTAATCTATTTTGTTATATTCCTAAAATATTTTACCCACTTCTTTTAAAATTGTATATGTTCTGAATTGACTTAGTGTATCTATCATTTTGTTGAAAAGAATAAAATTATATTTCATTTTATTAAAATTATTTTTGAAATATATTCAATATAACTTACATGCAAAGCTATAATTTCAAACTTTAAAAACATAAATTATCGCTATCATGATGTATGATGCTTAAAGTTCTTTTTTTTTAAATTCTAATCTAGTGTGTATGAAAAGATAAAGGAATAATCACTTTTGTATTACAAATCTTCCTCTACAGATTGTTATCCAATTTAAAACAGCAGCAGGTAAGTTATACTGATACATTTGAAGCATGGAGAGTGAATGTTTGGGATTTATCATACATCTTGAATCAATGACTATTTAGCCTACTAGAATCACTCAAATGGGAGAATGAATTGATTATTAAAATCATTTTTTCCAATAAAATAAATAGTAGATTAAATGTTAATTAGTGTCACGGGGTTACAGATACAAATAAATTGTCGATTTCTGAGAAAAGATGAGTCTACAGGAGAGTAGTGGTGATATGGTGATATGGCAGGCATGAGACAGTGCAGTGCAGGGGTCTAAGCCCTGATCCTGGGGCAGCTGTCTTCACACATACCTCATGTGTATGTCATGCTTGAAGGATGAAGTGATCATTAATTACATCTCCTGCAAGAACTCATATTACCCCTGAAAAAGGGTCTGCACCACATCCATGTTTCAAGTGAGAGGAGAAAGACCTTCTTACCTTCATACCAAGTGTTCAATTCTCCAAAGTAAAGCTCAGTGGGAGAATTTTGTGTAGTTTCCATGAAGGATGTATAGGTGCCATTACCAATAACTCTACCATACCATTGATATGGGAGAACCAGCAAGGGGTGTCTAAAAATCTGAGGCAAATAAATTATTGTAGAAATTATTCTGGCAATGTCTTAAGACTCTGGCTGTGGTGCCATCTAGTCTGTTGCCTGTTTTTGTGCAGCTTTAGATGAATAATCTTTTCTACATTTTGATATAGTTGAAAAAAAATTGAGACAATATTATTTTATGACATGTGAAAATCAGGCAAACTTCAAATTTCAATGTGCATCAGTAAAATTTTATTGTAACACAGCCATAGTCATTGTTTTATACATCATCTGTGGCTGCTTACACACTACAAGAACAGAGTTGAGTAGTTGTGACAGAAATCAAATAATCACAAAGCCTACAATATTTACTCTGGTTCTTTGCGTGAAGACTGCCAACCTTGTATTAAAGTAACCTGGAACCCTAACTCTTATGTATTGTATTTTTCAGTTTGATACAGCTGATACTTTGGAATACAATCTGTATATTAAAAAAGAAGAAAAATATGTACACAACAATAAAAAAAAATGGAAAAGAGAAGGGTGATAGATCATCTTGGTTGTCAATTAGATGTGTTGAGTGAGAGCTCCCTAGAAAATTGGTAATGCCCTCTTCTGGGTATATCTTTAAAGGTATTTGCAGAAATATTTGGCATACGAGTGAGGGAAGTGAGACGGAAGACTCATCCTGAATATGGATGACACCGTCCACTAGGCTGTGATCAGGGATGGGACAGGAGTGCAAGGAGCAACTTCCTTATACATGAGCAGAGATTCTTCTTGAGTAAGTGCTGCTGCTGATGATGTTGGAGTCTGTGGACTTCCAACTCCAGATTCTTCAAACTTTGAGTGTTATAACGCACCAGGAACTTTTCCAGGAGCTTCCAAGCTTTCAGCCTCAGGGTGGGGCTATATCATTGGTCCCTCTTCTTCTGATTGTGTAAGCCAAGCTAATGAACCCCCCCTCATAATTATAAACATATTATATTATTTCTTTTCCTTCAGAGAACCTTGAGTAATCACAAAAATGTAGATTCCTCCAGAAATTTGTTGAATTGCATAGCATATGGTATTTGAAATCAGGTTAATGTCAGCACCATCCAAACGTGTGTCTTTATGTGTGTGTGTATACATATATATATATGTATGTATGTAATTCTACTTCTCACTATAAGTAAAATGTTGGCCTGAATCCAACAAATACATCCTGAATAATTCTATTTAGCAAAACTAAAAAAAAAAAAAGATTATACATTGTTTCAAAATTTAATTTTAATTTAATTTGATGAAATCCTCCTTTTTTCTTTGACTCTGTTATTCCTTAGTGCAGTATCAAAATGTCTTTTCATTTTATAGATTCCATAATAATAGGTAGTATTTGGCTTGTGGCTTATATTTGGAAATTTCCAAAACACAAAAACATGTGTGTTGTACACACACAGAATTATATATATGTGTAAATAAAGACATAAAAACATGTACATGAGCATCTATGTGTCAAGTATTTTTTTTAAATTCTCTGAGTAAGTTACCTAGCTGATGCATCCATTTATAGAATAAGTCTATGCTTCACATATATGAATCTTCAGATGAGGGCCGTATTATATATAGTTTTTGAGAAAAAAATTTACCTTAATATGACGTTAAGGACAATTTAAATGCCTAAGACAATATTGCATATTCATTGGTACAATGATGATTTCACTGTCACATATGGAAAAATATTGACTTTATGTCATATGTTTAGAATCATTTATTTTTTCCTATGGAAAAATCTGCCCACAGTTTAGAATTTGTTGTGATTCATAGCTTCTGCGTATACCAAAGTATTTTGAAAGCACTCTTCTCTAACACAAACACCAGTGAATTGATTTGCCATATTACATGTCAAAACAAATGGCCAACTTCTCTAAGAAAATAGAGCAATTCCCTTCATGACCTCCTCTAAACATTTTATCTTCATGGGCAATTCAAAGAACGTGACTTAGGAATTATGTCTATTCTTTTCTGACAGTATGTGCCCAATTACTTAAATATCTAACTTGTATCTATTGATCTCTATTGAATTTTCTTTGTCCTCCAAACCTTTGAGGAATTCTCTAAGATTATACAACTGTATTTTCCTGAAAGGTAAAAGAAGGAAACCCAGGGGAGCTGAGTGCATACAAAAGTGATTATGACATCTCCATTATTTATACCTGTATAGACCCTGAATTGGTTTATTTCATGTTCACAATTTTGTGTCTTGTAGACCTCTCAGTGAAGTTAATCTTAGTTCTGGACATTACAGGTGCATAAAATAATGTGAATAATACATGTCCAACAAAAACTCAAATCACTAAAGAGTATAAGTTTTTAAATAGGTAAAAGTAAAAAGAACTTATTGACCAGCCTTAGATAGTATCTACAGAGATGGGTAAAATATAGTTCTATAACTAAATCAAAGTTCAATTAAGACTCTTCAAAAAATAATGGATAATGTGAAAAATACTAAACATTAATAGGAGAAAATAATCTTATTTTATGAAATATATAACCAGGAAAATTTCATAAACATTGTTTTTGGTATTTATTTTTTTTAAAGTTGTATTTGTAACAGCAGTATGCATTATAATTCATAGTACACATATAGAGCATCTTTTTACATAACACTGTATACAAACTATATCCGTACTATTCAAGTCTTCAATCATGCATTTAGGATAATGATATCCATCTTATTCTACCACCTTCTTTTTTTTTAAGATTCAACTTCACAATGATGCAAGACAAAACTCAAATATAGAAAGAGATTTTACTAAATTGCTTAAGAAAGGACGGGTTGATTTATAACTGAACATTGTTTCAATAGTTTAAATTCATATTAGAAAATATTCTTTTTTTCTTGAATGAAGTTATTAGTTTAATGAAACTTTACTGGAGGAAATGTGACCCGAAGAAATGCAGATTTCAAATTGAGAATTACTTAACATGATGAATTGATGAGATATGGTTGCCAACAAAAAAATTTTCACTTGCATATGACATTTCAACTTTACCATGTGAACAAAAATAAGGTGTCAAAGAAGAGGAATACACACAGTAGAGATCAGAATGGAGCAAGCTCTCTACGGCAGGAAATAGTCAGCAGTGGTGTCAATATATCACAAATTTCAGATTTTGAAATTTCCATTGCATGTGGTACTTCATTATCTGGGTGAGAGGTATTTCAGAGAGAAGGTTTAAGTCTTTTATATGGTCTTCCTTCACAATTCTTCATTGAGTTATATTCTCTAAATCTAGAAAATGTGCATTCAATCTTATGTTCCAAATGTACTTTTTGGTTGTCGGGAGTGACAAATGAATTATGGGTGTTTGAACTGCCCAGAGACAGAGGTGATGCCTCTCTTGGGAATTTTTCATTGCAAAGATGATGAGAAAACTGCCCAGTTGTGTGGTGATGCCCTGTTCAAATGGGAATTCCTTGGTAGCCAAGGAATTTTGTTAGTTCATAACCTTGGGTCTAAATGCCTGCTGCCCAGAGGTAGAAAATTATAGGCACAAGCTGATAAGCTTTAATTGGGCTGCTTTGACCCTCAAAGTCAGCTCTGTTTTTGAAGAAGTTTTCTCACAATAAATCCTTCTGATGTTTAATCCTATACAACAGATGTGCCAAGTTTGGTCTTGGTCATTCTTCTTCCACCAGAGGCAGGCTGAACCACTGTGCCCCAGCCTTTTCTCTACTTTTGTGTCTGTTTGTGTTTTCATAATCCCCTCGTTGTCCAGTTCATGAAGCCCTAAATAAACTGTTGCACGGAGCATGACATCTCGTGCTTTATTTTAAACCAAGGAAAGTAAGTTATGTCTTTGAAGGGTGACTTACAGATGCTTAAAATTTTTTTAGCAGATATGAAACTTTTAGAAAAAAGAAATTATGATAAAACTTGGATTTAAATTCTAGAAAATAGCTGTGTGTGGTGGCATGGGCCTGTAGTCCCAGCAGTGGAGGCGGAGATGGGAGGACCCTTGGAACACAGGAGTTTGAGACCACCCTGGGAAGCATAGCATGATCCCATCTCAAATAAACAAACAAAAAATTTCAAGAAACAAATAAACCCCTGTCATAATGTTAATGTCTTTGCAAGCGGGTGACTCAATTATCTGAAACTCAATTAAAGTTTTGTGGTTCAGGTACCTCCTCAGCTATTGCTCCGAAGAAAGCCTGACCATACAAAAGTAGAGAATGAAAATGGTGGAGTGGAGGAGAATGACTCCAAATCTTTGCTTTACTGAAATGGAGGAGTCATAGATTTATTTATTTTATTTATTTTTTATTTATAATATTAGTATGTATTACAATTCATAATGCACATATATAGCATCTTTTTACATACAACTGTTTGTATACAAAGTATATTCGTATCATTCAGGTTTTCAATCATGCATTTAAGATAATGATATTCATCTCATTCAACCACATTTTCTTTTCTTTTTTTTTCTCTCTCTCTTTTTTTTTTTTTTTTTTTTTGGTTCCAGGGATTGAACTCAGGGGCACTCGACCACTGGACCATACCCCCAGCCCTTTTTGTATTTTTTTAGAGACAGGGTCTCACTGAGTTGCTAAGTACCTCGCCATTGCTGAGGCTGGCTTTGAACTTGCGATCCTCCTGCCTCAGCCTCCCAAGTGCTGGGATTACAGGCATGCGCTACCGCGCCTGGCTCAACCACCTTTTCTATTCTTTATTTTATTTATTTATTATACTCATGAGAACTCAATGCAAAGAAATGGCCTGAAGAGTTGACCATCAGGACAATTTTGACTGCAAAAATTCCTACCTTTAAATTTATGAATGAAATAAAATGGTTGTACAATTTCTCTCCCTAGGTATGTTTTGGAAAACAACTTCTATAGATATTCTTTCCAAAATTGTTGAAGTGTGGGTATACCAAAACTCATTGACTATTGAAAGCTTCAATTCCTGTGGAGTCAGGAACCAGGCACTTACTTGTGAACTGTGCTGATAGCAGTGCTATCATCCTCTGCACCCTGACAGCCACAACTCTTGCCACATCACCACCCTCATAGTAAGGATGACTTATAATCACTTCCTTCAGAAAGCCTTACTAAGTCCGTGACCTCATCTAAGGGACACGAGGCCTGTTAGACTGAAAAAACTGCTCTAGAGATCCACTGCACTCTGACTTCTCCTGATTGTTGATTTCTGACCTACTTTTGCTGTGTTTCAGGAACCCTTTCCCATGCTGTGCCTGGTCAGCTGTTCAACCCGAAAGCTCTGGTTCATTACCAGGCTCACAGAGGTACTTCCTCTCATTCTCCAGTACTTGGAACTTGATTCTGTTCATATATAACGTGTTCTATGTTTCCTATTTTTCTTAGACTTATCCAAGTCTTCTAAAATATTGGGTTTATTTGTCTATTACTTAATATGAGAGTAGGAACCACAGTTTCTAAATGGTTCTGTCTTTAGCAATATATGCTATGTGAAGAACATAGATAATTATTGATTACTAGTTAAGTATGAATGAGTAAATGATGAATGAACACACATAATAAAGAATGAATAAGCACACATAATCACAACCACACTCATATCCACACCACATGCGAACAAGAGTTGTCCAAAGCCATGCTCAGAGCATCCTGTTCCTTTAATAGCCTTATGCCTCTTCCTTTAAGCATGAGTGTCACCTGCAAAAAAAAAATGCTCCTGAAGGGAATGCTGGGTGTCAAATAATAAATGAGAAAGCACATCTCTTAACTCTCACAGCTAGCGGGTATGTTTATTGATGTTATATATGAAGAAAACAACAACTTCTACATAATGCAGGAATTCATTTTCAGTGCAAACATCAAAAAGAAAATTAATCTCATTAAAAGGAGCAAATTATTGTAGTACTTTTGCTAGAAAACTGTATGGCAGAATTCTAAACATATGAAGGCAGAGCACAGAATTACAAGTCAATGAACAGAGCCCTTCAACTGGAAGGAAGTGATAGAAAGCTGCAGGGTAATATGGGCAGAGGCCAATCATGTGACAGCTATGAACTCGTGGCTCATGGAGGCCCTTCAAGAACACACCTAAGGACAAACACTGATGACTACCAATGAACCTGAACACTGTAATAAATGTCCATTTATTTAATGTTCATTTAACATTAAATGAACATTTAATTTAATGAATACAACTTTAATATTAAATAAACATTTAATATTAATTTGAGTCAAAGCTGGAAATTATTAGGCATATCTAAAGAAAAAAAAATATAGCAATAATTCACTAAATCTAAATCAATGTCTCCACAGGCAGAATTGTTAGTGGAGTAGCGAAAATAACTCCAAAATTCACTTTAGGGGAGAATATGAAAATAAAAATAATTTTTGAAGAAAAACAAATGTTAGGATATTCTGTGAATAAAAGAAGTGCAATAAATCACATGCTATTTAAAATCAGTAATAGTAACTCATGAAATGGGCCCATCGAACTCCATAGGATTGACACTTAATTAGATTTAATGTACAAAGAGTGAAATTTGAAGTAAATATTACAACTTTACATCAAGTGATGATGATGGCAGAATAAAGCTGGTTTCTTCTGCTCTATTCTTTGAAACACAAGAGAACCAGGGTAACAAGAACCTCAACAAAGAAAGAGCATTTCAAATACAATGATAATTTTAACTGTGAAGTGATTACAACCTCAAATCACTAAAACTTCTCAAAAGTTGTCGTGTTTCACAAAGGTCCCATCTCATTTCCTCCTTGCTCTGGTGTGGCATAATAATCAATTCAGTTGATTGTCTATAGTCATCAACACTTCCAGCATATCCCAAATAATTTTTCATGTCATCTTTTATCTTTTTATTCCACCATTGCTGAAAGTTTCTTCCAGAGCCCTGTTATGGTTTAGATATGAAGTGTCCCCCAGAAAGCCTATGGGTGAGACAATTGCAAGAAAGTCTAGAGATGAAATGATTGAGTTATAAAAGGTTTAATCTGATCAGTACATCAGTCCTCTGATAGGGATTACTTGGAGGTGAAAGGAAGACAGGGCATGGTCAGAGGATGTTGGTCCCTAGGGGCATGCCTGTGGGGTTTGTATTTTGTTCTTCAGGGGAGGTTTCTCTCTTTCGGATCCCTGGAACCACGTGTGCAGCTGTCCTCTGCTACACCATTCTCCCATGATGCTTTGCCTTGGACCCCGAGGAATGGAGCTGGCTATCTATGGTCTGAGACAAACTGAAATCATAAGCCCCCAAATAAACTTTTTCTCCTCTAAATTTTTCCCCCCCTCAGGTCTTTTAGTCACAATAGTGAAAACGCTGACTAAAATAAGCCCTCAGGCAGAGTCCCAATGGAGAGCATTCGTATCCTTCTAAAACAAGATTGAGAAAGGACACAGAGAAATCATCATCTCGGAACCAAGAAATAGGGCCTTGATCTTGGACTTTCTGGCCTCCAGAACTGAAGAAATAAATATTTGTTGTTTATAAGCCACATGGTTTTGTTGTTTTGTTATAACAGTTTAAATGCACTACGAAAGAAGGCAATCTGCTTTACTAAAAACTTACTCGTGCATAGGCTAATCTCTTCTATCAGATTCTTTCACACTGACATTTAAACTTGTGTTTGATCAAATATCTTGGTATCATGGACTAGCCAAGTTGATATAAAATTAACCACCCTAAGCCCATCATTTGTCAACATGGCCTCATGAAATTAGACCATATTTTGGAAGATATTCAGAGAATGCACATTCTCCTCGGTCCCCTTGTCTCAGGTCAGTAAATTATTGCCTTCTAGCTGGCACTGTAATGGAGTCTTCCAAAGGCCATTCCAACATTTGGTCAAGCTTGCTCAAGCTACAGGACATGGGGTAATATCCTAAATCTGTAAATTTCATCATCATGGACCTTTATCAGTAAATTTAGCATGTGTGTTAATCAGCTTTATATCACTGTGACCAATATACCTGAAAAGAACAAGAGATTTATTTAACTCTTGGTTTCATGAGTTCCATCATCAGATGACTACTTATGTAGATATTAAATTCATTTGAAAATATTCATAGCAACTTCTTCACTTGTATGTGAACTTACTAGCTGGCTACCATGGGTTAGCCAAGGGGACATGCTAATAACCATCATTATAGTCACCCTTTTCTCCCTCTCTGTGTCCCTGCTGTTGGCTATTTCTCATGGTCTCTATCTGGAGTCCAATTTTTGAAAGGAAAATTTCTGCACTCCACGAGAAGTTCACCATTTCCCTTTCCTTTTGGCTGCATGTGGAACAATAAAATGCCTTTGCATAAAACATAGTTAGTACTATTCTGAATTCATGGACCCAGATATTCACTGGACAATACTTCCTTAACCTTTTCAAATATTCTAGCCTGGTCTGTGGGTGTTTCATAAAATTTCGGTCAGTTTCTAACTGGAAAACACAGCTTCTTATAAGTTTCAAAAGTTCTGAAATTCCTTGTGAATAATGATGACTCATTTCACACATAAAAAGAACTCAATTTTTTTCTAAGATTGTAAAAAAAAAAAATGTGTTGATTACCAATCAGTAAATAAACAGATAACCCACGCTGAAAAACTTACGCCTGGGTTCCAAATAATTGTTTCCCTCAAGTGCTGAAACATAAAGTGTTGGAAAAAAATTTCCCACCTAAAGTATCAGAAGTCTTTAGGATTCTCCCGATGTGTCAAATCCAATAAAACAAAGCTGTTGGCATGGAAAAAAAAAAAACATGTCTCTTCTGTTTTAATTTGCTATATGTGTGATAAATGCCTAAAATTTACGCTTTTCTGTCTTAGATACTTTCAAATTTTGATCTGATTATTTCTACATCAAAGACAAAAATAAAATAAAATAAAACAAAGACCTGAAGAGGTAAGGAACTACTTCAGTAACACAGGTATTGTGTGTGCCAGACTTCCGGCTGAGCATTCCTATGCCTCTCTGATCATCTCTCCACCTGTATGCAGCCTGAAATTAAACTTTTTAAAATTTTAATTTTAGTTACTATATTCTCATGTCTTAAATTTATATGGCAAAGAATTTGAAACTGTTCTTGCTCACATTTTTATGCCTTTATTTCTTAAATTCATAATAATTGAAATTCTATATTTGAAACACTGTTATTTGTTGATTTTTAGAATTATTTTTAGGTTTGTCACCTTTCCACTACTATAACAAAAAAAATACCTAAGATTAAAAACATACAAAGTAAAAGTTTTATTTTAACTCACCTTTTTAGAGGTCCCACTCAGTGAATCTGTCCCATTGCTTTGGGCCCTGGTGCCTTCAATAAGCATGTGGATGAGCAAACCCAGGCACATCGAGGCTGGGAACAATGAAAGGGAGGAGGATGGGGCTGGAGTTCCACTATGCCCTAAGGACACAGTCCTAGTAACCTGAGACCTGGCAGGATGCCCCACCTCTTGAAGGCTCTGCCACCTCCCAGGGGTGCCACTCTGAGGACCAGCCCTTTACCAGAGTCTTCTGGAGACACTTGAGAGCCAACAAAAGCATTCCTGTATTGCTTTTCTAAACTAACTGGTCACATTGTCCTGCACATTATTATTTTAATGTGAAAATGAGTATTCCATTTTACCTATAGAAATTCTCCCAATTACTTGACTTCAAATGAAAATGCCTACACCATATTTTTTATTTGCTTCTATTAGACTACTGCAATCACTATATATTCATGAATTCGAAATTTAATCTAAATTTGCTTTTTTAAGCTTTTTGGGTCATCTAGGTATTTTGCATCAGGGCTATTTATTTGCCTCAATACTAAAAAATGGCCACAAATTTCAGATAAAACTGTAATAAGTAGAGGGGACTTAAACTGTCTCCACCTGAGGGTGTATTAACCCACCCTTAAACCGTCTCCACCTGAGGGCCTATTAACCCTGTGCTTTATAAACCCTGCCTATGAGCAAGGGCCATTTTCTACCACCCTGCTTTCCCGTGGGTGGTAGTTGGTGGCCCCCGACCTGAATAAAGGCTTCTTTGGCTGTTACGTGAGTGGCTTGTGAGATTTTTTTTTCTGCAAATTGGGTAAAACAAAACATTAATTTTTGCTTTTAATTTCTGCCTGGGACCAAATTTTTATAAAGGATGCTCTCTTATCAAGGTAATTAAACAATTATTGCTAGTTTTCTATCCAGAGTAATTTTTTTTTCTTTGTATCCCTGTGTTAGGGATGGATTACAGAAATGGGTTTATTATTTGTTTTCTATCAGTATATCAGCATTTTAAGTATTATCAATGGAAGAGTCAGTGTTGTCAACTGGGTGTGGCATGTAGTGTTAGTTCCATCTTTTAGTATAATTTTCAATCAACTATTTTTTTTCTAAATTTCAAAATCTCTACTATATCAGAAATAGATATTTTTTTTATTAAAAATTATTAGCTTATGAATGTGTCTGTACTGAAATTGCATTGCCACAGGCTTATTTAGTTGACTAAGCATCAAAAAACTTGGCTCTTTTGAGTGTGTGTTTGAGTGTGTGTGTGTGTGTTTCCATTAACTATTAATATTTGTATCCATGTTAAAGCAAAGGGGGGCAGAAAAACACCATGTCCCCAAATGCCCCTTCTCTGTTCCCAAAAACCTCACCAATTTAAGGGAACAATAAGAAAGAGCCTTGGCTGAAAAGGCCAGATACATATTATCTTGAAGGACACTGGTTTTCTCTTAAGCACATGGGAACTAGGGTAAATTGGTGTTATCTGTAGAAAACTACTTTCTTGCATATATTCCAAGATTGTTGTTCCTTGAGATGCTGCTCAGATAAGCAAACTAAACAATCTCAGCAAGCTAAAACTGATGATGTCATTGTTTATATATTATATAATACTGATAATGTCTGAACAATATTTCATGTCTGATATTTAAGAGTAACCTATGCAAAGGGAATTTTTTTTTTGGATTCAACTTAATACCTGAGATTACACTGAGTATGGTATACACATACATGTACTGGAAATGATTTAATGTAAATTACTTTTTTGAAATGCAAATTGTAATATTTACTTTTCTTTTCTTTCACTCTTTTTTTTTTTTTTTTTGGTACCAGGAGCTCGATGGCTCCTGGAAGTCACATCCATCCTTGTTTCTGGTGCCCACTTATGCTGATTAGCCTGCCTCAAATCCTCTTCGCCCTCCCGAAGGTTGTAACAGCTGCATTGTGTCTTTCTCTTCTCTTTCTCCCCTATTCTCTTTCAGTCATCTCTGTAAAATTATTTCTGATTCTATCATTTTCGTGCTTCAACATTTTGGAAGGGTCTTTAGGTCAATAGAATAAACTGTCATAGCCTTAGCACATGTGGCATGGCCCTCCCAATGGGACCCTACTCACAATTTCCTGGTTCCTTCCTCACTGTCATTGCTGTCTCTCTTTACCCTCCCACTTCATAATCCCATGTAGCCAACTAGCTAAAGCATTGCCACAGACACCACTCTACTTTTTCCCAAATAGTATATACTGGGCTTGGAATAACCTCCCTACTCCTTTCAAGTTGGTAAAAGGTGGACTATATTTCAATATTTAGATCAATGTCACTTTCTGTCTTACCTCCCCTGCATCAGAGTACCATGTACTTCTAGCACATTCTGAAGGCAAAAGTCCCTCTTCTCTCTGCCTTCAACATTTTCCCTTGTCCCTATCATTTATCATTGTTTAAGGTTGTTAGACATCTATTTCCTCTGATGGAATGTGATGTCTTTACACAAAATAAGTATACCAGTCCCAAAACACAGAATTGAATTTGAAATGGACTTCTATTATTTTCTTAATGGAGATTGAATTTAATTAGACTAATTTAAATTAGTACTAAATTATAATAAATGATATAACATAATTTCATGTATTATAATTTTATCATAATATGTTATGACATAACATAATAAATTGTTCTGTGAATTCTGTGTATCACCTATGGAGTGATTTTAGTCGGGATTTTCTGACTCCTAAGGTTGCAAGTTAGGGAATTGTTTGGAAACAGAAAAAGGGTGGCTTCTAGGCTTAACTCCACTCACCAGCCTTCTTCGGAGTCTATGGGGCAGAGTTAAAAACTAGAAAGAAATTTGTAGTCTTGAATAGAATTGATGGAATTGATCGACCCTCAGATTCCAGAATAACAGACAAACTTCTTTGCAAGGAAAATCTACAGTTTTATCTGGTAACCTGTATTCTTTGTTTCCAATTGGCAGTACAAATTTCTTCCTCAGGCTTAACCTAAAATCTTTTGCTAAAATTCTAACATCCCCTCACTCAACAGAAAAGGCCCCTGCTCATTGTGCCAAGGACTTCTTTTCCTTGAAGATTAGGTCTCTGTTCAACCTTCTGCCTTTGAAGCCACAATGAGCCTCGTTTTTCTCCCTCCCTTCCTTGGGCCAGTTCCTGACTTGTCCATGCTCTGCTTCTTCCTACGTGGCTTCTGGTTCAAACACCCATAACTGCTGTCTTGCTTCTTGTCAGGGTCGCTGCCTTACATTTTTTTTATTCTCAGGTGACACAGAGAGTAATCTCATGCACCAGAGTCTGTATTAAACAGGTTTCCTCAAGGAAGCGACAGGATTTCTTTCTCTGACATAGTGAAACCTACAGATTTTGAGGGTTTTATCAAATCCACACAATGTCTACAGGTGAACCCTCAGTTAATTAAGCAATATGTCATAAACTGGGCTCTTCATGCTGTGAAAACACAGTGGCTTCCAGTGACAGTTTCTTTACAGCTTCTTAAAACTGTGGACCGTCCCTAAATATTTCATTTCTTTTTAGGAAATGCAGAGATGTTACTAAACATAACTCAATTCTTTTAAAAGTTCCAAGTCTGTGGCTTGTCATCAGAACAAATAGACAGGGCTCCAGTGGGCCTTGCATATGAAATCACCGCCAGGATAAGCCTACAGGATGTCAGTTTCTATGCTTCAATGACGAAGCACTTCAATAATAGTTTTCTACAGAGGTATTTTTTACAATCCAATGAGCTAACAAATTCTAACTCACCGAGCTTAAAACAAGATGAAATAAAATAAAACATAAAATGTTCTTGTTCCTCAGAACGGGGCATAGATATCTCTAGTAGCTTTTCTCATTCTTTCTTTCTTTTTTTTTTTTTTTTTTTTTTGTAATTATTGAATTTCAAATGTTTCTTCTCATGTGAATGGGTAAAAATAATTCATAAAACGAATATTCATTAGTTGCTGTCATTAAAAGGCTGTCCAAGTTATTTTTTCCCCTAATGGTCTGAAAAGATTTTATTTAAAGCCCTAAGCAGGATAAATTAATGTTCAGTTTATCCCTTCTGCTGTCTTCTCTTGTTTATTAATTAGCATAATCTTCTAACATTTAGCAAGATAAAGCCTGCTGAACACTGGGGAGATACATTTAGAAAAGGAATATAAAAGCCGGTGTGCATCCTACCTCCTCACCAGCCTTTTCTCTGTATTAGTTCCAGTCAAGGGAGGTTTGCTGGAAACACACCATCACTTTCTGTTTACCTGGGCTGCTTCCTAATTAGCAGCAAGAGAGAGACTGACTGAGGACAGGATGATCAGCCCATCCTTCCTAAATTGTGGCATCTTGGAGTAATGTGGAAAGTGACACATTTGAGGACATGCCAGGGAAAAGTCATTGAACACTTGTATCGTTGTGGTCAGGAATTGAAACTGTGACATGACACCTGCTGTATACCTTCTCAGAGCTGGAACTGGACCCTTTCCATCAGCAAGGTAGCAGACTTCTATGATATGTCAAATGCTGAACATAAAACGTAGCCTCTGTCTGGGTGGAATTGCCTACCGGGGGGGCATCTGGACATTAATTAAGTAACCACACAATACATATTTAATTAAAACCTGTTAGCCTTATGTCAAATAATAGCAGTTAACAACAGCCACAACTCTCATCTGGGAAAGGTTTCCCGGAGATACCACTTACATTAAAATTCTGATAAAATGAAGATATGGGAAAATATTTTCAATTTTGATTGTTAATATGCTTGTTTATTATTACATAATAATTGGATAAACAGTTATTTTAAAATAGTGTTCCAGAATCATAGAAAAACAAATTAAGTTTAAAATATGTTTTTCTATTGAAAATGATTGCTATACAACATAACTTTTCTGGACATTTCATCAAGTTTAGTAACTGCAAAGTAATTCTGTGATGATTATGGGTTTATGGATTTCCAAACCCCTTCTATTACAACGTAAAGGTTTGCAATAAAAATTTTAGAACAAACACAAAAATACTCACATCTTACATATGAATAAAAAAAGTCTCTCTTGATGTACATGTTATAAAACAGAGAAAAAGGCCTCAATGTTGTCCAAGGGGCCAGTTACATGTGACCGATCTGAAACAGGTTAGATTCAACAGCGTATCTGTCATTGCAAGCTGTACTCCAAAGACTTAGGGCTCTCATCCCTAGTGAGAAATAGCTGGGTACTAGTCCTAGACAACAAAATATGAGGCACTGATTCTCAGTTTGTATTGCATTCTTGGTTCAAGGACCTTATCAGTTCACTCAGGAAAGCAACCTGAGCCTTGTCTCAGTTTATTTCATCAACCTCAAATAACACACTTAGCCCATCTTTGGTAGCCCTGTATGGTTTCCAGGGATCTCTCAGCAGCTCCTGCACATTCCCACCTCCTCATCCTTCTTGATTTATTCTGCTTCCGCTTTCCATCACTTCTTTTATTCTTTTTAATTTTTTTTCCACATCATACATTCTTCCTCTTGTTGGAAGTAATCTAATTTATTCTAAAAGCTGAATCCCCCCAGTTGAGACTAGTAAACATAACTTTTTTTTATTTTTCAGAAATAAATTTATTGCTGTATGTGTTCCAATAAATTTTTGATAGATTCTAGAATTTCCATTCATTTCTCCTTTTTGGCACTATATTGCTGTTTTAAAGTTTAAAATTCTGTTCTTTCCTATTAAAGCACTACAGTTACAAACATATTTAATAACACATAGAGTAATAAATCCTCATAAAATCTTGGCTATATGCTTTTTCTATGCTTTAAAAATCCAAATACCTAATAAATTTTGAAAGCAAACATAGAAATTGAAAGAGTTTGGCTCATACAGTTGAAGCAGTGATTATTAGTCAGCAACAAGTGATGTTCATCTGCATTGAGGTTCAAATGTTTGTTGCTACTTTGCATCAAACTAAGAGGAATTTACACTTCAAGAACATTAAGTATTCAGAGAAATGGATTGTGAAATTGAATACATACTAAAGAGTGGCTAAAGATCCACATGAGAATTTAACTGGATATTAATTACCTAATCAAAATAATTTGTAAGGCATTATGTGAATTTCTAGAATATATTTTATTGGGTTTAGAACATGAGAGGATAAATAAGGAATGAAGGAGTGGTATGAAGAAGTGGAATTAGATGGAGAATAAAGTACATAGGTACAGGTGAGATCAGAGATATTGATTTAAATGTACATTGACTAGGAAATAAATTTAGATTCAGACTTTCACGGGTGGAGTGAGGCAACTGCCTAAGGAGCTGATGTAGCCTGGCCAGGTCCCCTCCTAGCCCAGATGCCAACCCACTATGCCTTTCCCTCTTTATCTAAGGAGCTGATCAGAATTTGTTCTCATTCTTATTGTCAGGATCAATGATTCCAGGTGATGAGGTATGCTTGTAGCCCACTGGCTCCGCCCACAACCCCTAGACCATACTATCACTATAATTGTTTTCTTTTAGTGATTTCATTTTCTTTCTTTCTTTTTTTTTGGTGTATCATAATTATACATAATAATTATACATATATAATAATTATACATAATAATGGAATTTGTTGTGGTCTATTTATACATGTACAAACTGTAATTTGGTCTATTTCATTCTCCCAAAACCCTCTTTCCCTCCCTTCCTTTCTCACCTACCCCCCTCTCTTCCTCTAATCCACTAATTGCTCTTCTGTTTTCATGAGGTCTTTTTTCTTTCAGTTTTTTTTCACTCTAGTTTTTGCTTATGAGAGAAAACACATGACCCTTGACTTTCTGAGTCCGGCTTATCTCACTTAGGGTGATGTTATTCAAGTCCTTCCATTTTCTTGCAAATGACAAAATTTTGTTCTTCTGTATGGCTGAGTAGAACTACTTTGTGTGACATACACATTTTCATTTTACATGTTTTATTAATGCATTATAGCTATACATAATAGTGGTTTCATTTTTATGTATTCATTCATGCATGGAATGCAATTTGCTCCATTTCTGTCTCCAGTACTTCCTTTTGTCCTTGTCTTTCTTCCTCCCCCTGTTCTCCTACATCTGTTCACCTTTTTTTTTTTTTTTTTTTTTTTTTTTTTTTTTGTGGTACCGGGGATTGAACTCAGGGGCACTCGACCACTGGGCCACATCCCCAGCCCTTTTTTTGTATTTTATTAGAGACAGAGTCTCACTGAGTTGCTAAGTGCCTCGCCATTGCTAAGGCTGGCTTTGAACTCGTGATCCTCCTGCCTCAGCCTCCCAAAGTGCTGGGATTACAGGCGTGCGCCACCGCGCCCGGCTCACCTTCTTTATATTTATTTGTTGGTTGATTTATTTCTAATTGGTATTTTACAGATATATATAAAGGAGGAATTCACTGACCACTGAAGTCTCTTCTATTTTCATGGGATTATCACCTGCCCCTTTTTATTTCCATATTTCTCTCCAGTTTCTTCATCAGAGAAAACATTAAGCCTTGACTTTCTGAGTCTGTCTTATTTCACTTAGGATAATGTTCTCCAATTCTATCCATTTACCAGCAAATGCCATAATTTCATTCTTATTTATGGCTAAGTAGAACTCCATTGTGTGTGTGTGCGTACCACATTTTCTTTATCCATTTGTCAATTGACAGGCACCTGGGCTGGTTCCATAACTTGACTTTTGTGAATTGTGTGTCCATAAACACTGATAAGCCTATATGCCTATAGTATGCTAATTTCAATTCCTTTAGGTAAATGCCAAGAAGTGGGATAGCTGGGTCATAAGTGGGACTACAAATTAGTACAAACACTTTGGAAAGTGGCGGAGATTCCTTAAAAGACTAGGAGCAGAAACACCAACATTTCAAAGCCCATAGTTCTTTGTCATACAGGGCTGTTCATGCATTTTATTTTATTTTTTAATTTGTTCTAATTAGTTATACATGAGAGTATAATGCATTTTGCACATCATACATAAATGGAGTATAACTTTTCATTTGTCTGGTTGTACATGATGTAGAATTATACTGGTCATGTAATCACATATGTACATAGGGTAATAATGTCCAATTTATTTTGTTATCTTTCCTCCCCCCTTCCCTCCCGTATGACTAATGCAAAGTACCTCTCTTCTTCCCTACCACCCCCACTTATTGTGAATTAGCATTCCTGTAGGAGCCCTGTTTGGGGAGATGGCTTAAATTGCAGTTGACTATGGGCTTTGGACATGTTTGGGCATTGGCGCCTTCCGTAGTCTCACGGGACTTGGCTCGGGATCTTGTGAGACTTGGCCGGAGATCTCGAGGGACTTGAGAGAGATTGCGGAGGAGGTCTGCGCCATTTTGGAGGTTAGAGGAGCGTGTACGGCGTGTCGGGGTGTAGTTAGAGCCAGAGAGAAAAGTTATCAGAATAAAGGGCTGTTTGTTTCCAGTTTGTCTCTAAACTTCTTCCCGGGGCTTCTTTGCTCCAAGCGGCCATCGCTTCAGGCGACTACACATTCCTATGTCAGTGAAAACATTTGGCCTTTGAATTTTTGGCATTGGCTATTTCTCTTGGCATGATATTCTCCAGATTCATCCACTTACCTGCAAATGCCATCATTTCATTCTTCTCTATGGCTGAGTAAAAGGCCATGTGTATATATGCCACATTTTCTTTATCCAATCATCTCTTGAAGGGCATTTGGTTGGTTCCAATGTCCATGCATTTTAGATTGTGCAGTAGACCACTGACCTCTGTCCCTAGATGCCAATAGCACTCCCTGCCCCACTAATCACTCTGATCAATATGTCTCCAGACATTGCTGAACACGATGCAGGGGTGAAACTTGCCTCTGGTGCCAGCCACTAGCTTGCAGTGGTTCTGTGAGGGCAGGGTTCACGCAGGAGCACATGCTGAACTTCGGAGGTTACCTTTGTGTTCCTATCTGGAAACCCTTAAAATTGATCTTCAAGACAAATATGAATCCACACCTTATTTACATCTCGAGTACAATGTTTTTAATAGTTTGAACATTCTATTGTATTTATTTCCTTGTATGTGGGTGGACTGACAAGCAGCACTCTGAATTTAGGGAATGCTCCATTGTTCATCTCTGTTTTCTACTTCATCCATGTGCCTGGAAAATATAAGACCCTCGACAAGCTCTTGGTAGTTTTCAGACTAAAACACTAAATCAAAAAACAATTCCACTAACTTTTTAAATGGGTGCTTAGGAAAAAAAAATAAAATAAAAACATCAGAGTCTTCTGAGCCTTTTAGAATGATGGCTTGTTTTGTGTCATTAATTTTGGAAAACTCAGCCATTATCTCCTCAAATATTTCTTCTGCTCCCTGTTGACTCTCTCTCCTGATATTCCAAGTATGCCTAAGTCACACCTGTTGAAATTTCCCTGGCTGCTGGGTGATCATCGTTTTTTAAGTTCTTTGTTCTTTTTCTTCCTTTTTCCATTTCATCTTGTGAAGTCTGAGTTGCCCAGTATTCAGCTCACTGGTTCTTCCCCATCATGTCACCTACTGTAGCTCATCAAAGCATTGTTTATTACTCTCACATTTTTTTTAAATTTCTAGCATTTCTTTTTGACTTTCTTAGAACTTGTCTCTTCTTACATTACCCATCCACTCTTGCAGAGCCTTTAACACATCCACCATCATTATTTAAAACCCCCAGCATGCTTTTGTATCCACAGATGAGAACTGAACTGAGCTTGGGCTTCAGTGTGGGATTAAATGTTAACCTAGGGGCTGGGGTTGTGGCTCAGTGGTAGAGCGCTCGCCTAGCACGTGTGTGGCCCAGGTTCAACCCTCAGCACCATGTAAACGCATTGTGTACAACTAAAGCAAATAAATAAATTTTTTTTTTAAAAAAAATGTTAACCCAGCAGGGTATAGGGCTGGGCTGTTAAATGTTTTTGTTATTGTAGGTTGTTCTATCCAATAATTTTGATGGTTGGGGTCTTGAACTTCCTCTAACATCCTTGTTCTTCCTGTCTTGATTTCCAGTGTCCCTGAGCTCATCTTCTTAGGAAGAATGCATGTTTCCACAACTCTTTCAGATGTGATCCATCATCATTAAACCAGAGTCCTTTGGCCTCGAGGCAAGTAGTCTGGGCTAGGAAGGACTCTGTGATCTCTACCGTGTCAGTTTTAGCAGAGCTCCTGAGGGCCTTTCACAGGTGCTTCTGGAGTTGTGTGGCTTCTTAGGCTGCCTCTCCTACTCCCTCTTCAGACTGGAATTTTAGAGTGAAATCCCTTTCTCCAGCAGAAATATGAAGTCTCTAGCAAAGTCTCTCTTACGTGAGTAGGGGCTTCACGCTGGGACCTTGGTGAGTCTCCTGGTAGCACATCCCACAGAAGTGTAGAGGTCCTTTATGGCCATTTTTTCTGTGAATTTCTGACTTTGATGGCGAAAAAGTTAGTTCGCACACAGCCTCCACCAATTTAGACATTTCAGTGTTTCTGCTTCTTGCTCCAGTGGATTCTCCTACAGGCAGGCAGATCCAGGCCGGGACTCTGAGTGTGCCTGTGACTCCAGAACGGGGCTGTTTTGCTCTGTTTCCTCAGTTTTCTCATGGGTCCCAGGAAAGTCACTGTCTTTCATTTGTCCAGCTTTTTTCTTGTTGTTGTTAAGTATAAGAATTTTGACTTCCACACATTTTACAGGCCAGGGTTGAAACTGGAAGTTAAGAAAGGTTTTGAAAGCTGTTGTTTTTTTGTTTGTTTGTTTGTTTGTTGTTGTTGTTTAGCCTTTCCTTTGTAATTCCTTTTCTATAGAAAAGAAAAAAATGGAATGTGTTCTATTTCTTCAGTCATCTTTCAAGAAACAATACAAAAGTGTGTCATGAGGGAAATACAAAGTTCACACCTAGAGTTAAATATCAGTCAGTGCTACCTGCTCTATGGCTTCTAACCTCTTTATGTGAAGAACCTGCTACTCCTCTCCCCACTCAAAGTTGAGTAAGTCCAACACCCCCTTTTTTGTTAATTTAGTGTTGAGTAGTAGTTTAGGTTTTCAGTATCAACTCTCTGATAGAATGCTTAAGTGTGTGTGTGTGTGTGTGTGTGTGTGTGTGTCTTTACTAATGAGTTCTTTTGGAAACAAATGGATTATTCCTTTCAACTTCTGATCCAACTGTCTAGCTTACAGTAAGTTGGACACTTCACGTATCTTAGCACAATTAAGTTCAATAATAAATGAACAAATAAATAGATTTTTTTTGTTTGTTTGTTTTTTAGTATCTAATCACACAAAGGCAGTCTTGAGAAAATATGATTTAGTGACCTAAATTCCCACGAACCCATTTGTCTGGTCACACAGAAAATATTGTCCTTTGAAGACTGGCTGGCTTTCTTTCTTTTTTTCTTCCTTTCTTTTCCTATCTTTCTTTCTGTTTGTGATTTTCTTGCTTTTTCCTCCTTCTCACAATTACTTGATCTAGATTCTAATTCTTATGGTCCTACAAGTAATTAGGATACCTTGATAAACCTCTTTAGATGCTTCTGCTGATCCATTAGCAGAGTGGACTGCGAGGGCACCTGGCAATCCAACCAGTGTTTGACAAGGATCCACTGGGAGAATGATGTTTGCAAGGACTCATCATCTTGAGATAATGCCAGATGTATGCCTCTGGGCTCTGGTGCCTTTTCTGCAATATCTTCTTAATAATATAATACTTATACTATTGAAGGAGCCCTAATTAGGAAGGGCTGTTGTAGCTAGCTGGAAGCCATGGGTTCCACCTGATATGTATGTGACGCACCTGTAGGCACCCGCAAACCTGAAGGTATATAACCGGGTGAAAGCGGTCCGAGTTAGGAGAACGAATTCATTCGGTCAGTCGGGCAGCTACTCGGTCGGTCAGAAGAATCAGAGCGGCCAGAACATAGGCAGAGCGGTTACAGAAGAGAAACCAGATAGAAGAAGTAATGACTGGTCAGAGTTAGGCCGAGACTCCCAAGGAAGACAGAAGACAGAAGAAAGAAGGAAGAAAGAAGAGAGAAGAAAGAAGCTCTAATCTTTCTCTAAGCTAAAAATCTTTCTTTCCCTCTCTAAGCTCTCTCTAAGAAAGTAGAAGTAAAAGTAGCAAAAGCTATACTCTGCCTCCGAGAATTTTCCTCCCGTGGCGGCGCCGTGGCTGGCCGTGACAGGCAGCTTACATACTATTTTCTAGTGGTGATTGCTGGGGGTGAGGGGAGTACTACAGCATATTCTGAGACTATTAATAAAATATTAGAAACCATGACCCCTTCTCTACCACAAACAGTAAAATAATCCTCTGCCACCGTGTGATGTGTCTACTTCCTGGGGTGATTGTTATAAACACATATTGTTATGTGAGAACAGTCACAGAGCCACCCGTTTCTCCAGTCATGAGTATGCAAAAAGCACATAGTCTCACTGTTAGTAATCAGAAACAGAATAAAATTATAGTGCTTCCTACTACAGAGACCCTCTCTTGTGTCCCATGGGTTAGTTAGATCCAGAATCAGGAAATGTTATATGGTGAAGGGGTAAAAGCATTCATAGACATAAGTTAAATGTTAGATTCTGGTGCTTGTGATACTGCTTTAGTAAGATTAGCTTTGCTAAACAATATAACAATTATCTACAAAGAAATTTGCCATGGAAACCGATGAAACTATTGCCCTCTTGCAAGCCTGAACTTAAAGATTAACTTAGGCTAATAGAGTTTAGAGTCTAGCTTGTTTACCACAGCTAAGCACTATGTCAAGGACATTTATGATGAAATAGAAACTTAAGATCAACTTTGCTGATTACGTTCATAGCTTAGATATTAAATCAGAACAATAGCAAGGGATGTGGTGGGGATGTTATTGTCTCATACAATCACTTTTTCCAGAAAGCCTGTTCTGTACTAGGAATTCTATGGGGTTTTATGTTAACTACATTCTTGGCATGTTATACTTTAAAAAATGTATAAAGACTGTGTGTGAACTCAATAAACCTGTCAGCATTCTGCACTGGCCTGTGAGTCTGTGTGGTTGCTGTCCATCCAACGCCGACGCTGTTTACCCCGTCACATCCCCTGGACCAGGAAGACCTCCGACCCTGCTGGGGCTGGACGCCGGCAGTGGACAAGGAACTCACATCTCTTCTTGAAAAAGAGGGGCCTCCTTGCAGACAGGCTGCTCCTCTGAGAGTCATCCCAAGTTGTCACTTAAGTACTCGCATTGGTACTCTTGATGAAGTACTTGTAATCATGCAGATGTCAGGGGAGTATAAAATTATGATTCCACCAAGAAGTGCTTGTGTGAGAGAGGGAGTACATTTGCAAGCTGAGGAGAGAGGATAAAGCAATGTTTTCCTTATATAATGTGGTCTCCAAATGCACACAACTTATATCCATCTATGACCATTGAAACAGAACTGGGAGGAAAGCTTATAAAATTATGGCTAACATTATCCAAGAGAATATTTATATTTTAGAAAGTACTATTAAGACTGATCCTTCCAGGAACTTTCTCATACCGAGAAGTCAATCAGGATTAATTCACATTTATGTGTGATTCAAGCTCTGGTTTGACTTAATTGTTTTTTTAACATAGATAATTGGTCTTTGGATATGGACAGGGTTCAAGTTGCTGCAAAAAAAAAAAAACAACTACAAATAATTTCAAAGGATATTCCTGTGTATTTGAGCTTACTTAGTTTTATTATGCAGAAATTCTGAGCTGGTACTTGAAAGATGCCATTTCTATTGTCCAAGTGAAACAAAACAAAGACCAAATCTAATAAGAATCAGAAATCAAGTTCTTGCTCTTAATGAATTATAATCACAAATTAAAATCACCATGGAAGAGTACTCTAAACAGCACTGAACTAAAAATGTTTGTTCTCCACCTGCTTTGTTTTGTGCATCAGGATTCAATATATTTGTCTATATTTGAATAAACAAATAGTATTGCAATTTTAACAGCATAAAATTCAAAAGTCATGAATATTTCCACCAGTAAATTCAGACATTAGCCCTACCACATGCATTCTTACTGCATTTTAATTAGCAAAAAGGGTTGCAATTAAGACCATATATCTTATTAATTCTGTAAAGAAATGAAGTGTTCTTTTTTGATATCTCTCACAAGGAAGATTTGGAAATGTCAGGGACTGAGTTATAGGAAAAAGAACATTTCATGGCTTAGTAATTCAGGCAATACTTGCCAAGCAATAAGAAGGGGAACACGATAATTGAAGTAGGCCGGAAAGAAGAAAGATTGTGGGATAAACAGTATGTATGGAGGCCTCCTCCCCAGGTAATGAGGTGATAGATCTAATCTTTTGTAAAATGCAATATACAAATAGCTCTGTTTTCTAGAAACAGACAATACTTGCAGCTATAAAAGAACAAGTAATCAAGCATTTATTATTCTCTAGCTCAAGCAATAGGCAGAAAATTATAAGAGTGGAAGAAAGTCTTTTATATTAAGGAAATTGTTCAATGCAAGCTTTTTCTAACTGCGAGTCAGTTCTCAATTATATGCACTGATGGAGGTGGATGCAGAATGCAGGCTATTGAAAATGGCAAGTTTAAAAAATTATGTATGATTTGGTGATGAGCAAAGCATATTCTGATGTGAGCCCGAAAAGCAATGGAAAGCCAGCACTTGCTGATCGGGTATCTGGGGAATCCATAACTTGGTTGTGCTGTGCCCTGATTCAAGTTGAAAACAGAAATTTTCAGTTAGTATGTGTGCTATGTTTGTATAAGTTTAGGAATGATGAGTCTAGGTGAGGCGCTCCTTTAGTCTCTCAGATCATTAGTGTTCCCATTAATGAAGTTGTCTCAATATTTATAGCACCTACCTCACCATTATCAGGGCTCAATTAAGTAGGTTGTATGAAAACATCTAGGACCTTGTTAAAATTGTACCACGCGGTATAAGTTGTGTCTTTTTTAACATTCTATCCCCAGTACAAGGCCCACACAGTAGGCACTAAATAAGTAGTTTTTGAAAAATTGAATAAACAAATGAGTAAATTCTCCTTGGCATTATTATAAACTAGAGAATAAATATGTCTCTGGTGACTCCTTAAGTTAGGGGATTTTTAAAATTTTAATAACAATAGAGGCAATAACTTTTGAGGAACCATGTGGAAAGATAGTTAGCATAACTCAGGTACAAATTCTTCAGAGGTTCGCCAGTGATCCACCCTCTAGGGTAGAAGATTGCTAGCACTGTGTCATGGCTGATGTTTTAAATGGGTTCCTGTATAAGTGAATCGTATTAAAAAAGATTCCTACTTAGTAGAACTTAATGATTTAAATAATTCACATTTTCCTTTATAACTCTGAAAATATGATATGTGCATGCGTGGGGGGGATGGGTGTGTGTATGAACACATAATTTATATATACAATGAGTATTATTGGACTCAACCAACCAATGCAAAAGCTGGGACCAAGAAAGTTTTAAAACATGTCCAAGCATGAAACTAGTAAGGAACTTGGTTAAGATTTATATTCTGTATAGAGCTTTATGTCTTGTCTTTTTCCTTAGCAACACACAGAGTTTATTTAAATTGATTACCTTATTTTGAATGTAACCTAAAAGCAAAATGTAAAATATAATGCTTATATATTATATAAATCCTTTTAACTGAGTAATCAACTTTGGTAGGCAGAATTCAATAGGATCCTCTTTTCCATACCTCCATTATTCCCAGAAATATTCACTTTTTTATAGATTTCCATCCTTTCCTTTATGAAATACAATTATGGGTAAGAACAAGATATGGATATTCAAAAAAAAAAAAAAAAAGAAGTTTGTCAACCTTGATAGCCTATGATCCTAAGGATTTTATTATTCTTAGTTATGAAACACCTAAGTTCTAAATATATTTATATTTATATCAGACTTTTAAATCTATACCTAGTTTTAGGAATGTGAAATGTGAGAATACAGCCCATGCTTAATTCATCTTAACCTCATCCTCCAAAATTTTTATAGCAGTCCCTGTATATGAATATTCGATCAATACATTTTTGTTGAATAATTAAATGAGAAAATGTGGAATGATATCTCATAGGTACAGCAGAGGTCAGACTCAGAATAAAATCTTTTTTATTTCACCAACTTTATCCTACTTAATATATTATTGAGCTTTGTATAAAATGTGCAATGCTAGTCAAATGGAAGAATTGAAATAAAATAAAATTAAAGGCCTACAGAATTAGTACAGCATATGATCCAAACTGCATTCATAAATATAGTTTCTCTCTCACCTTGCTTTTTTACATTTCCACAGGTAGAAATTGCTCTGGACTACATGGAAATTTTACCATTGAAGATCAATATGGGTTGCACACAAGGTCTGTAACTGTACTGCTGAAACAGTGTGGAAGAAAGTGAATGGAGTCAGTGGATGAGTGCCTTCCACAAAGAATCAGGGTGGTTACATGAAGAGCAGATGATGAAGATGGTGAGGGTGATGAAGATGACCATTATGTAGATCAGATTAGGGTAGATGCTGTTGGACATAGAAGCAAACCATAATGTCCCCTCTTTCCTTTCCTTGACTTCTAAAGTGGAGCTATTGAATTTCCCAGTGTCAAGGAGGAAAGCCCTGGACTGACATCATCCTGAAATGTTGCAGGTGGGATCAGGTAGAGGGCAAGATGGGCGATGCTTTGATGGACACTTGGCTACCTCTGCAGTCACCACCCAGCCAGGTTTCCATGCACTCACAGCTTTAGCAGCAGAACCTGCATCACTTGACTTTATCTAAGGGGCAAGTGCCTTATACACATGATAACCATAAGCCTCAGGAGAAACCATGGAGGAGGAAACAATAGTATTTCTACTTTATAAAGAAAACTGGTGTTACTTTTCTGGAGTCCGAAAGCCTGTTTTGAAACCATGGCTTCATGAAACAAAGATTACATCCTCCCTGGTGACATGATAGTGACTCTGTCTTGCCAACTCAGCATGTGGTGCTTTCCCACTCCTGTTAATGACTTTTCTATGTTTATTTAAATAGTGTGGTTAAAGTCACAGACACAGAGACCCCTTCATATTTACCAGATCCCCTGGAGGGTTGAGCAGGAATTGGGCATGGAGCTGGTGATCAGCAGAGGGAAGGATTTCAAGGGAGAGAGCATTTTAAAACACTGGCCACCTGGCAAAGCCATGGAAGTGTGGGTCAACCGAGGAGCTGTCTATGGATTATAAAAAATAAATACTATTGGTCCCATAACACCTTAGTAATGATAATATAAACATCTTAACATCTTTAAGGTAGAAATACATAACATTCAACCTCTATGCAACAAGAATAACATAAAACACTTTATATAAAGGCAATAAGCAAAATTAGCCTTACTTCTGTTAAGAATACATTTTCATGCTATTAAAGTCTCTATTAGAGACACTTGAAGGACTGGAAATCCAAAAGGATGATAGTAAGATTGCATGGGTCTGGGGAGAGCAAGGGCAGATTATTTCCTCTTTCTGGATAATGCTCAGAAACTATTCCATATCACTGCTGCACTGTCAACTGATAATTCCCCCTTATTATTCAGGACATCAAACTGAAGTGGATAGAGTTTAGAATAATGAGATGAATGTTCCAAGGTCACATATCAGCTCTGTAACTTTTTAAACTTCTTCAGAAACCAAGCAAAACTTGGTTGTATTGATAAAGAAATAAATCATGGTCAAAGATTAGTTTTTTGCTAAAAAAGTGCAACAAAGAGATGTGTGCCATTGTTTCTCTCAAGCAGTAAAAGAAAGAAACACTCATTAATCAAAAAAATTTAACCTCAGATCTAGAATTTCTATTAAAATTTTGTCTTTTCCTTTTAATCATTTATATAAAAATGAACTGGCAGATTTCTTGCTCAGATACATACAGGAATCTTCTAGGTCTTCTTCAGCCTTATCAGCACATGGTTGGCAAAGAGCAGTTACAGTTTCTATCATTCTCCTGTACTCAGTGGGGATTGTGAAATCTGAATGGTCACAATAATCAAATGAAGCATGGGTGGTGGGGACAGCAAACTGCCCTGTAAGAGTTAGGTATGAAAATCACCTCCTTCTCCAAAATCACGGGAGGGCATGAATGGGTATTGGTGGAATGGTTTTCTTACTCCATCTGCAACAACAATTGCAAGACACATATTACATATTTCAGAAATAATGGCCAGGAATATCCATTAGATGAATAGACCAGTAAGATTAGATGTTTTAGCCAATGATGTTACCCTCTGTGAATAGGAAACAAAAGGTAATTAAACATTATTGAGGAGGTTGGATTAGCTAAATACAATATTCTCCAAAATGTACTGTTTGCCCAATATTGGGGGGGGGTGGCAAGGAACTGAAAATGGCCACCTAGTCGTTGGTAGTGTTGAGTGAGGGAGCCATGTGACGATCAAGAATATGTTTTGAGGAGTGAACCCTAGAATGCTGTTAGTTCACAGGTGTTTCTGCATGAAATGCACACACAGAAGAACTAAGAAGCCATTGCAGTTAAATTCCAACTGGTGGAGAATTGACTCAGGGTAGTTCTACATATTCAAGTTGAAACTGAGGTAGAGTAAGGTTGGGAGACCTTAGTTATCATAAAGGATAAATTATTGGTTTGGCTTACAGTCCCTAGTAGGTTTGATCCAGCACCTAGTCAGGTGTATAGCACACATGGATGGGTTTAAATGGTGTTTAATCAGTGGGCTGATATTCATATTGGTTGGTTGTTTTCTACCTATTTGTTGTCATTCTTACCCATTTCCTGGATGCAAATATAACTATGGAGATGCTGCCTTGTCACCAGATATTATGGGTCTCCTTTTGATTTAAGAAATATGGGTTAAATAAAACTTTCAAATTAGTATTAGATAATTCTTTCTGAGATATTTCTAAAAAGCCAAGGCTATTGAGAAACAATAACTGGAGAAAAGATATTATTAGGTAAATCATTTATAGGTTGATGCTCATAATTTGATAATTGTGAAATACTTCTATATTCACTCCTACTGTACTAAAAATGCAAAATCTAGCTCTTGTAAATGTTAGAGAGTATTAAATTAATACTTAATATATATTGTACTAGATGCTAGAAAAAGAAAATGAAACTCCCAAATTCTCACTTGCATGATATTATAAAGAAGGACAGCATAGGTTACATTAAAAATTTGTTTTTGTGAGATATATTTGAATAATTCTGGGTTACAGTTCTTTGAAGATTTTAAGTCATATGTGTCACTGGGCTTTGACGATAACAGATATTTGTTCACATTCTGACTCCTCTTTAACAGCTGATATAAATTTAAGAAATCTAATTCGATTCTTCGAGTTTGATTTTCCATTCAAAATTAAAGTGAAAATGCTTACTTTATAGGTCTAACTTGAGAATGCATGAGGAAATAGAAGCAAAGTCTGAACCACAGTGGCTGACCTTTAATAGATGCTTTGATAGCATTAGTAATTGTCTCTCCATTCTTGTTCAAGAGGTTGAATAGATGGAAACATTATTATAGTATATGAATAAAAATCTGAATTATGCTCCACATCAAAATTATCTCATATGATAAAGTTTCATAAAATCACAGAAAAAATAATTTTTGTAATAAGGATAAAGATTAAATATACAAACTGAAAATGGAGAACGTTAAATAAAAGCAATTCTATGATATAATTATTAAACACAGAAATGTAGAGAGATACTGCTGAGCAAGGAAGGTTGAATTCAGTTTTGGCTACTGATCTATGAGAAGAATATTAGAACAAATGGACTTAAATTATAAAAATTTGGCATACATTATGGAAATCTGGTCATAGAAGATCCAGTTTGTTGGATACAAACCTGTCTGAGAGGTCCCGTGTCAAGTAACTAGCATGCAGAAGCACAGAAAGAGGACTTCATGTTCACGGGAGGCTACAGGAGTGTGACTCAGAGGAACCAAAAATAGAGCATTAAAAACTGGAGCAAAAATAACCCAATCAGAAATAGCATCCAAACAGCCACTCAGTTCTGGAGTGCAAAACAAGGAAGGAAAGGGAGGGACACTCTTCACTAGAGACATCAGAACAGATCAGAGCAGAGGCCATGGGTTAAGAAAGCTGAAAGTGATGACAGTCCAGGCTAAATATGAGGACCCAGGTCTTCCTCCTCCTTTTCACCTTTAAGATCTCACGATATTAACAAGAGTGAGGTCCTCCACAGGACAAAATTTGAAAAAAAAAATAAAAATAAAAATAAATGAGAAGTTGGTCCTTAGAACTAAAAATGTTTTCCACTCAATTTCTACCTTCAATGAGTAAGCTTGCCTTTTGGTACTATCTAAGGGAGCAGTTGCTAAAATCAATTTGGAAAGTATTATCTGACCCATAACAATTCTGAAAACAAAAGAAGATCCAAAAATGCTTGGTGATAAGGCAATGTCTTATCACCAAGAATGAAAAATACTATAGAAAATTACTGACTTACAGGCACCTCCACCACTGATGCTGTAACACCTCCATCTCAGCCTGGACCCACACTCGCAGGTACACACAGACCTGGGATGGAAATTTAAACAGGACTGGAGGTGAAGGTCAGAGAAAGGGTTTGGTAGGGCAGGGGAATGAAGGTTCTTCATTCAATCTATTCTTAAATCTGCTTCTTTCCCTGTTTTTCAGCACAGTTTTATCTATTTATTTTAAACTGGAGGTCATTTTGCATACACTGAAATTCGTTGTTTTTATTAGACAGTTCTGTGATTTTGACGAGTTTATACGACTATATGACTGTATAGTCACTAGCACAATACGCATAGGGAGCCGGTTCATTATCATTATTATAAATAATATTTATTTATCTTTTGGAAGGTGAGTCTTTCTGACATGGTCTTCCTTGATTTTACTAAATTTGTATGTTAATTCCATTACTTACTTCATGCAGTCCTCAGGGTTTTCTTCCTGGATTACCATCTAATGCAAATAAATACATTATTTTCCTATGTTATAATCTCTTTCAGAGAATTTATTCCTCTCTTTATTTAACTCCATTACACTGGAGAGGCCTCTATAGGAAGTGCAATAGAAATGGTGGAAGCAAATTTCCTTTCCTGGGCTCCTGTTGCAGATGGAGAGCATTCGGTCTTCACATTGAGGTAAGATATTCTTACTCCCTTACTGGCTGGAGGTTCTGTAGTGACACAGTGTGTCACTTCCACAGCAGGTAGAGATGGCTTCCATGGTCCCTCTGGCCCACCCCCACCATCATCCTTGCTGAAGATTTATCCCTTTCATGAATCTAGTCAATGGACTACTTTTTGCTACCTCGATGTATTATTTTTGAATTGGTTTCTGTTGTTATCTTTCCTCGAATCCTTTTCTCAGCTTTACATGGTGGAAGTTTTACATGTAGCGCTTTGAGACCTTCCTTATTGTGTGATGTCCGCATTGAATCTTACAAAGTTCCCATTAAGCTCTGTTCTAGTGGCCTCCCATAAATCTTGTGGTGCTGTTTTTCCTTTTTAGTCAGTTCAAGATAAATACCTATTTCCTAGGTAATTTCCTTTTGAACTGGTGCCTATTTAGAAGTAGATTATTTAATGTGTGAATAATCAGGGAACTTTTCGATATCTCTTTATGGATTTTTAGTTTAATTCCTGGTGATCAGAGAATATACTTTCTACTAATTCAGTGACTATAAATTTGTTGATTTTCTTTTCTCATGAACCAAAATCTTAGTGAATATTTCATACGCTCATGAAAACACTTTAATGATTTCAGAGTAAAAGATCCTACAACTGACTACTAATGCGGGCTCTTAGAATCTGTGATCCTACCTGTACCAAATGCTCTTATTGAGTTATATGCCTCCTTGTTCCATCAAATACTGAGAAGAGAGTGGTGAAGCCTCCAAAAGTAATTGTGAATTGGTCTCTTGGTCCTTTCTGTTTTGTCATGCTTTGCTTCTGAATGTTGAAGTTCCATTGTTTGGTGTGCACACAGTCTGCATTGTATGTTTTATCAACTGTTAAAGCTCCTTTTCATACAATATTGATAATGCTGGAATTCTACCATTGCTAGTAAATTTCTATTTGTCTTTTCTCTTATTCTTAAGCTATCTTACATTTTTCCCTTTCATGGTACTGAAATGTTTTTGTGAATTTATTCTGTGCCTACTCTTAAGTTACATATTTTGATTTTCATGTGTATTTATTTTAGCATTTATGATTTCAACTTACCTGAATAGACCACTGAATGATATAGCACTTCATGTAGAGTTTATGAATTTGACAATATATTTCATTCCCTCCTTGCCCTACCAATGCTATTATTTTTATATAATTTGTACTATTCATGTTAAAACATGCAGCATATTCTCACTCTCTTTGCCTTAAAAAGCCTGTTATCCTTTACCACATTTAAGAACAAGAACAGGTCTTTAGCATGTGTCTACATTGTAATTACATACACATCTCTTTATTTCTTTATGTAAATACAGATTTATATCTACCATCAAATTCCTTATGGTTGAAGCTCTTTCAATATCTGTTATAAACCAGGGCTATTAGTGATGGATTATCTCAGCTTGTATGAAAACAAATCAATTTCAAAAAAATTTATTTCATTTTCTTCTTTGTAAGATATTTTCACTAGGTATAGAATTCTACATTGGCAGACTTTTTAACTTTTTCATTTTTTAGTATTTTAAAAATGTACCACTGAATGCCTTATCTTTCTTTTTCAGTCTGCAATAATTTTTTTTTTTCTCTTCCCTTGAAATTGTCTTCAAAGGTTCTCAGTGTCTGCTTCTGTGCAACTTGACTGTGATGTACCTATTTTTCTTGTGTCTTTTATCAATAATGTTTTTATTTCCCTCAGCTTCTTGAATCTGCATTTGGTGCCCACATCCCCTTCCTTCCCCCTCTCTCCCTCCCTCCCTGCTCTTCCTCCCATGCTTGTTAAAGGTGAAACAGTTCCCATGAATATACTTTATTTGGAGACATTCATTACTCTTTGGAATTCAGTGTCCTTTGTTGCCTGGTAGCTTCAGTTCTTTAGTAAGGTTAAATTATGATTCTGTAGACTACCTGGTTTTTATCACTCCTAGGATGGCAGCAACACTCTTTTGCATTTCTCACCATCCTAAGCACAAGCTGAACTTCCAGTTACTTTTAAGCTTATATTGCAATTGAAGACAAAATAAGGATCTCAGAAATGCAAGGACGCATTTATGTTATTTATTTTGCTTATTATCTGCTTCACCCCACTAGAATAAAATTGCCTTGAAGGCAGAGATTTGTCGCTTTTATTTATTACTATAGTATTTAGAATGCTTAGAAAATAGCCACAAAGTTGCTTCTCAATAAATGTTATTGAGTAAAAGCATATTTAATAATAAGAGTTGTGTAAAGTGTTACATATGTTTTCACATTTGTCCTCATAAAACACTTAAGATAAGTGTTTTATTTTGAAGGGGGAAAATGATTTCAAAGATATTATATAATTTGACCTGCATAACATAGTTTTACTTTGCAAAGCAGCTGGCGAGAACAAAGCTGTGTCAGATAAGTGGAGTTTGAATTCTGCCTTCTCTTATTGCCCTTGGGAGTTTGAACAAATCAGTTATTTTTTTCTTACCTCCAGTAGTCTCTTCTTTAGGGGAGGCTAATTGTTCTTCCTTTAAAATATTATGCTAAATAACTAATGGAATCATTATAAGGAAAAATAATGACAGTCACATGATAGTCACTGAATACCCATTGCTAAGAGTGCTGTTAACTAATATGAGGACTGTTTTTTGTATTACCATTCTTACCTGTGGAGCTTGATTCCAGTATTTCAGATGCTAAACTCCTATGCAGGTGTTAGCTGTCCTCAGGTTTTTGATCATGGAGTGCTGGTGGTGAGCAGCATTTATGCACTAGGAAGTATGGAAGGGTTCTCACAGCCAGTGTCTGCAGATTTTATTATGCACTCAGAAAACTGGTTTTTATCTCTGAAGCAGAAGGCAGGTTTATCTCTCCTCCATGCTAAATGTCCAAAGTTAGTTTGCAAGGGAAATCATTGACAAAAAGGAGTAGATTTTTTTTTTTTTTTTTTTTGAAAATTTTTTTGAATCAGAATGCATACATATGGGGTCTGTGGTTATGGCTCAGCAGTAGAGTGCTTGTCCCATATGTGTTAGGCCCTGGGTTTGATCCTCAGCACCACATAAATAAAATAAAGGTATAAGAAAAAGAATACATGCATATTAAATTTTTATTATTACATGTTTGGTATTTTCCTAAAGATATATGGTTGAAATTTGAAACATTAAATATGAACAACTGTGTGAAAGAAAAGCAATTACAAAAGGGTTTTAGTTTAACACTCAGCAAGTAATTTTGAGGGGAACAATTCAATGTTACTTTGTTCTTAAAATAACTATGTGTGTGTGTGTGTGTGTGTGTGTGTGTGTGTGTGTGTGTGTGTGTGTGTTTAATTACAGATAAAATATAAATAGCATTAAGAAAAGTACCAGGGAAAATACTGATGGATAAAAAGTGGAGAATCAGGAAGGACCAGCTAAGCTGGAATTTGGAACTTGGTCTTCAAGGTGATGGGACCATGGAAAGGATTAAAGGATTAAAACAGGAGGTAGAGTTACAGAATTCAGAGCTGCAAGGGGAGAGTCACAAAGACTTCATTCAAATTCAAATGTTCCACCATTTTATGTTGATTGAGATAAGGAGCTTGTTTTTGCCGAGAGTGGTATGACAGAGCCAGGTGACAGGAACAGAAGGACCATCCTGGAAGGAGCAAGATGACACTGACTTAAGAGGAAATTAACTTTCTGCTATTTTTCCACATTGCTTAGGCAGGGTACCTAACACATTCTAGTGCCCATTTCGGAAAACACGATAAACTTCTCTGTGTCATTTAAAAAATAACAATCTACAAATTACTTTTCTCTGTACAAATTTCAGAGTGATGATTAGAAATTTTGAACAAAAATGTCTTCGTGATAAAAAAGACATTTCTCTTATTAAACCCAAATTCCTCATGGTTTTCTCCGTATCTTCATGAGAAGCAGCCTGAGGCATCATGCGCTAGTATGTTGGGTAACATCTAATTTTCAAAGTCCATTAACCAAAGAAACTGAAAATTAGCGTGTGTGTGTGTGTGTGTGTGTGTGTGTGTGTGTGTGTGTGTTTTGCATTTGTGTTGTTATATATGTAGAGATAAGTGGGGCTATTTTGAAGGCTAAAATGATATCATGGCTGAAAATAATCTCAGATTTTCTGAAGGAAAACTTACTTATTTCATAGTGGAGAAATATAAGCCTTAACTCAAGAAACTTGTTGTCAAAGTTGCATATTTATCATGGTGTTCTGGCTGTCAGTTCACTATGTTTTCAAACATAGCTCAAATCATCTGAGTGAATCTTTTGTAAATTATTAATTCTGTAGAAAAATACTTACTTTCACTTGATAGCTTAAAACATGAAGTAGTGACTTTTTCATGTGTTAGTATAATTTCATGATTTAACTTATTTTGTCATACAATTTGTTTTTAAAATATCACTTTTTTTCTAATTATACAAGCTCTATAAAACAATGAATTGATGTCAAGTAGTTTATATAAAATTCTTAAACTGGGGAGTAAAACAAAAAACAAAACAAAACAAAAACAAAAACAAAAAAACCTGTCTAAATGCTACCACTCAGAAGAAAAGCAAATCTGACACTTAGAACAAGTAACATTCAATGGGACCTGTTTTAGCAAGATTATACATATTCTTTAAGTAATTGAAGATATGTAGTGACCGGGATGCTAAGAAAATGAATGTAGTACTTTATTATAATTGAAGTAGTACTGTAATAAAAAAAAAAAGGCTTTTCTGGAACAATAATTTGATTAGGCAGATGAAAGAGTGTGACATAGCCGTGATGTGCTTTAGAGTGTGCAGGTTCATAACATGGATTATACAGTGTACTTGACTGGCTTCAGGACTATAATGTAGCACCCTTTGTATTACAAAGAGATGCTCCAACTAGGAATTTTTAAAATAGCAGATTGTATATCTAATGACATGGTTAATAGGGAAAGTCTAGTCTTAGCATGGACCTTAATTTTTAAATGATTTCTGGCTCACAAAGACATGAATACTGAATATAAACTTTTTAATAGAGTGACACTATACATGCAAAATATGTAAAGAACCCTCAAATCTCAGGGATATAAAACAATAATCTTTCCCCATGACTGTCAGGAGAAGTGACTGAATTAGGGTCCTTGAGCTGTCCTACCACAGAGGTGATGTCTGTCCTGGAAACTTTCAGTGTGAAGGTGTTGCTTGAAAATTGCCCAGTTGCTTTGGTGGTGTCCTGTTCCAAAGGAGGTTCTGCACCAGCCATAGAGCTATAATTTCTTGACCTTGAGGGGATCGAAAGTTATGGGCACAAGCTGATAATCATAATTGGGCTGCTCATATCTATGACCTTGGTTCTAACTGTTTTGAAGAAACTTTCTCACAATAACCCTATCGATGAGTATACATATCATAAGCATACTGAGCTTATTCTGGGTCACTATCTCCTACCAGGATTTTAGTGAACCACCAATCCCCAGCTTTTTCTCTATTTGTGTGTCTGTTTGTCTTTTGTTCATTCCCTCATTGCTCCATCTGTTTTCCTGAATGAATTAGCAGCCAGGCAGGTCATAGCACATTACCAAAGAAGATACATGTCAAATAATCTCATTAAAAGATGTTCAATATCACTAGCTACTAAGGAAATAAAAATTTTAAACTATAAGAGGATACCATTACATACCTATTATGGTCACTAAAATAAACAAAAAACAAACCTGTTTGGGCGTGGTTTTGGAACAACTGAATTCTCAGACATTGCTGATGAGAATGCAGTATGATGCAGCCACTTTAGATAACAGTGAGGGTGTTTCTGAAATTTATTTTAATATATTCATCATCACCAAAATCTGGAAGCAATACAATGTACTTTAATTTGTGAATAGATAAGTTGTAGTACAGCCATAATACAAATGACTACTCCTTAAGAATAGAGAGGAGTTAGCCTGTATAGATACTTAGCAGCAGGAATGAATCTCTAAGCCATCCTGCTGAGTGAGAGAGCCCTGTCACTAAGGGTTTCCTACTGGATGATAGCATCCATATGACTTTCTGGAAAAACCAAATTGGTGTGCATGGAGCACAAATGAATAGTTTAAAAGTGCAATGTGTGGACTGATTGAACTCCATAAGGCAGCAAAAGGGAAATTTTTCAGGTTATAGAATTTTTATATATTATTTTTAAGGTTGTTTACAAAAATATGTACATATGTTTACAAAAATATGTTAAGCCCATAGAATCATGTTCCAAAATCCATGTACCAAAAATTTGTTTTACTATATACAAATTTAATACTAATAGGAATAAAAAATATTCATAATACACATACATATACAACTAATATAATGACTATTTTAAAATGAGTGATATTTCTAATTGACAGAAAGAATGTATAGAAAGTAGAATCCTTTTATTTTCTGATAAAATTAAATATGGATTAACTCTAACTCTTTGAAACATAGTTTTGTATTTCTTGGACCCAACATATCTATTCCTAGGTTATTCAGTCAAGACAAATGAGTATGTATGTCAACAAAAAGCAAATGCAGTGTTAATAAAATCTTTGCACAATAATCAAAATGAGGAGACAACTAAAACAGTAAGCATGCATTTAGCCTTTAAACAAAAGGCAGTATATCTGCATAGTGTAACACTACACAACTATGCCAATTAACACACTACTGATGACCACAGACATCATGTTGTGGGAAAGAATGTAAACATAACAAAGAACATTTACATAATTCATTGCACATCTCAAAGGTAGGCAACACTGATCTCAGGTAATAGAAATGAGAACAGGAACCATTTCTAGAATGGACTGAGCAGGATGGGGCATGTAGAATGTTGGAATGTTCTATATGTCAATGTGAGTGGTGGGTATGTGGCTAAATTCCATTGAGTTCCATATTTGAAATGTGTGCACTTGACCCTATGTATATTATACCTCAAATTATAAAATATTTTTTAAAAAAATAAAAGGAGAGGAAACATAGGAAAAACAATTCTAAAACAGGAAAGGAAAAAAGAAGAAATAGGGAAAAACACTTTATGCCTTCTATAGAATTCTCTTTATGTCATCTCTAATCTAAAGCTTATTCTGGATTAGATAAAATTGGAAGTCTCCTTCTTGGGAAATGGTCTTGTTCTGGCTTATCTTGGTCTGTTATTTATTCCACACAGATATCTAATTAACCCACAGCCTCAGTACTTAGTCATTTGTTGATGGTTTCACATTAATATATAAATCAGGCTTCCATTTAGACAATTTGATATGCAGCACATCCCCTCAGAGCAACTGGAGTCCTGAACAGGGTTCATGCATCCACCCTGAATATCCGGCATGCTGAAGAGTAATGAGACAGCTGTTTGCAAAGCTCACACATGTACCACCAAAGAGGACACATTTTCATTATAGTCTACAGATTCTCATGTTCTAGATTTGTATGACAGAGCAGTTTTGATTGTCTGGTAATTGTACCACTTGCCAAATAGTATGATTTAGAGAATATCTTACTTGAGTCATGGGAAAGCCTGTGCATTAGTCAGCTTTGCATTACTACAACAAAATGGCCGAGACAGTCTGCTTATGAAGAAAAGGGTTTTATTTTTTTTTAGCTCATAGTATTGTTGGTTCAAGTCTAAGATCAAATCATTCGATTTGTTTAGGCCCCTGCTGTGTTGGAGTGTGTACTTAGAAATTAGAGAAAGAGAGAAGTTGAGGAGACATCAAGGTTCTGCAATCCCCCTGGAGGAAATGCTCCCCATGATGTAGGGACATCCCATAAAGCTCTAACTCTTAAAGGTCTACACTGCCTCCCAACATCCTCCCCTGGGAACAGTCTTTGTATAGGCACCTCTGGGGGACAATCACCCAACCCATAGCAGCCTGCGATTACTGACTTGCTCTTTCCACCAGCTCCTTCTGAGTTCCACAGTGTACAGTAAAGGTGGAGCCAAGAGCAATACAAGCTCTCACTTGTTCTCTGTCAATCAGAGAACTGAGTTGAGATTTGAAACGTGTAGAGAAGAAAAGACCACATTTCTCTTCTACAATCCCTAGGCACATCCGTGACCAGGGACTTATTCGGAATGCTGAACAGCTTCTGGAATAATGGCAGAGAGCCATTACACTTAAGTGACACCTTGGACATAGGCAATGGCCTCTCTGAACTTTGATCCCTTGGGAACTGCTGATTCCTTGAGTACATAGCGGTTATGACTTTAATTTCTGGAAAAAAAATAAAGTTCTTTTAAAACATCACTCTTCCATAGAGTCATAATGAAGAAATTATTTCAGGAGAATTAAATCATCAGACATGTTCTGAGCATGGAATCCCCTTGGAAATGAAACACACCCTAGGTTTAAGTTGGAAGATACCATATGCAATGTAGGAATCTGAAAATATTTTCCAACCTTATGCCAGGCACTTTGCTAGTGTAATGAAATAAGCAATTTTAATGTAACAAATATAATATGGAGAGCCAAAGTCAGAAACCACATACAGGTGAGGGAAGGATTCCTAGAGGAAAGAGCATTGAAGTTGACAAGGTGAACTGGTGTTGGTTTAACACAGTATGAAAATGGAATCGTACAGGGTCCTCTGAATGACAAAGATGTTCTCTGAATGACAAAGATATTCAATCTCTCTTCAAATAATATCTAAAGATCAACTTAGAAAATCCCCAGGGATACAAGAAACAATTTATTATAGTTTACAAATCTACATGTTTTTAAAATATTGCTTTAACAAGAATGATTTTTTATATATATATAAATGATTTTATATATATATACATGATTTTATATATATATATATAAAATATAAATATACATATATATGAATGACTGGGTGAATCACTGGTATATTTATATATATATATATATAAATGATTTTATATGTGTATGTAAATATATATTTTATATAATAAATACAAATATATATTCATATGCATATATATATCATATCATAATCATATATTCATATATATATATATATATATACATATATATATATATGAATGACTCTGGGTGAATCACTGTATATTTGCTTAAGGCCCATTTTATCCATATTGCTTAGGAGCAGACAGGGGAATGATCCCAGCTCTGATCTTGGGCTTTGACTATATTTCCCAATTCATAGTGGCTTTGAAGATTATTGTGCAATTTCTGTTTCCCTGCAGCTGGTGTGAATCAATTGCATTTATCTCTTCAACTTCTGTGAATTAGACAATATTTATCTCTTTCATAGGAGGTTATAGGTACTAAAAACATGTGACATACTACGTCCTGTGATAGTTGTTTTATAAACACTGGCTCACTTTATATTCAAGGTATCAAATTAAATATTTTACCTTTTCTGTGAGGAATAATCAGAAATTCAGAGACACAGCAATCTAGAGAGGGATAACTGAGAGTGTGGATTGAACTCAGATGGTTTGATGCTGAATCCCAAAGTTGTTTGTTTGTTTGTTTGAAGTGTTCATAAAGCATGACCTCTAACAGAAAATACTAGGAGAGATTTTTAATAATGCATATTTAAATAAAAGTAAATTTCTCAGTGACGGGATAAAATTCAATGTGGTAAAAACCTGATAACTCATTCTGGCAAGCTGCTGAGATAATACATCAGATTGAGCTGTGAGATAGAAATTTACATACCCCAGAGACTGTGTACAGTCTCTGCAGCAGAGAGGAACCTCATACACCAACCTGTGCTTGTGGGGTGACTGCAATTGGCAAGTGAGGACTCACACACTGCTTACCTGTGTGGGACTACAGCAGAAGGTGGAAAGGCTCAAAGAAAGCTCTCCCAGTGTTTGGCCCTGAAGGAAGAAGATACTACTCTTGGAAACCAAAACCACTCCATGCTTAGATAATGAAGGAAAGACAGTTGTTCAAAAGAAAAGTCATCTGCTGTAAAAGACATCTCATCTCTAAAGGACAACTGCAAAATCATCAGATTAACTTTGATTTACAGAGAGGAAAATAGAGACCAAAAGATGGTGAACACCATACCCAACACCAAGAGCTCATGGAACCTCCTTTTCTGAGCCCAGAGATTGCACACTAGTGAATGTGGTTTGGGCCTGAATGTAGATGATTCTGCTGCCAGGAACTATTTTCTTTTGCATGCACCATGGCAGGGAGCTGTGCAATGAGCACTTTTTCAGCCCAAGACACAGAAATAGTGAATTTCTCGGGGGGGGGGGGTAATATTAACAATTTTCTTCCTATTTCAACAGCTTGAGCAACATGCTGATCATGATGGAAGTAAATGTGGCCTGAAGAAAGAGAACACAGGTACACTGAAACGCCTTGGGGCTTGAACACAGTGGCGTGCCAGGGCAGTGGGGTAGGTTGCAGATAGGACGAAACAGTTCTCCGGGCTGCATGGGAGACATGTGATTTTACTGGGGAAAGCTTACTTGGGAGAAATCCGTGACGGCTCCAACAGGCGGAAAGATGACTCCTCCATCCCTCAAGGCAGTTTGTCACACAGTGCCTCCTCTCCTGTTTGGTCCATGGTAGCAGCTGGGTGGTAATGCACATCCCTCCCACAGAGCCCTCACTTCCACGCCTGTCCCCACTAAGAGGGGTTTTCTATGTGGGCTGCACAAGCAGTGAGATCAGCGTGAACTTGCTTAGTTAGCTCAATGATCAATATCCCAAGGAGCAACCGTCTCAGTGTATATGCAAGAAAAGAGCTTTCACAGATAATGCTAACTTGCCCTAGTTCCCAGCGTGCGCAGCAGAAAGCCTTCAAGATATTATTCACAGTAACGTAGGCCTGAAGGTTCAGACCCAGGCTTGCTCTGGTGGTTTCATTAAGTGGGGTAAGTTTTGGGCAACAGAAAGGGACATGCAGGGACATGGGGTTTTACTGCCTCCCTTTTCCTTAGGGACTATATACCTTAGAGTCTAAAGAGGAAGGCATTGATGTAAAAATGGAGGCCCTCTTACCTGCTCTTCAGGTTAATGATTAAGCCTTGACACTTTGCAGAGGATATTATAGAAAATCAAAGCATATTGTGGAATTCAATTAAGATCTTTTGATATTTAGAGATTAGAGTTGAAGCAAGTGAATAAACAAATACCAAATTATACTAAACAGGAACTTTGAAGCAAAAATCCACACTGTCCCCTCAGTCTTCAGTGTTAAGTGTGCAGGATTTGTTTCTTTAGTGCTGGAGACTAAAAGAACAGGCCAGAACAAAATTTCAAGAATCTAGCAGAAAACAGAGCAAGAGTAACTTATAAAAGTATATTTTTTGCACACACATAATTACGCAATAATTATTGAGTTTGACAGAAAAGTGATACATAAAAATTTACTTATCTAACTTAAGATCACCAAAAATATACATAAGGACTTGGAAACAATTTTAGGTAAACTGATCATAGACACAATGGATTAGAATGAGTGAAACAGGAAAAGGAAAGAAAGTCAATGCAAGGCATATTATTGATGTCTCATCTGCAGACAACCTGAGACTCCTGAGTGTCCTAGTGGATGCTTCCTGGCATTGTCCACCTCTGTTCATTTTTCATAGACTATGAGTCCAGGATTTCTTTGGGCAACTTAACTTCTTCCTTTTCCAGACCATAGTAACCACTGGAGAAGACCCTGGAAAAGAACACAGAAAGACGGGCCAAGCAATTCTGAGGTGGTAACTGGCAGCAGCATCTGCGCTCTTTACAACTGTTCTGAAAGCTGCGGTTGCCTTGGAGGCCAGCTAAGGAGACGCATCACAGGTACCAGAAGTACCCGCCCTGGCACAGTACTTCCTGTATAATTTGTCATTAGCAATTTTTATTTCAGAAACCTGTCTGTTTTGTTCCTGTATTTAAATGCAGGTGTCCCTCTGGGTTGTAGAAACATTATTGGACCAGGAAAGTCTCATTTGCCTTTTATAATAGGGCAGCAGTGCCAAAGCTTGAAAAAAGTCACCCTCAAACTTCACTCCATCGTCTGACTGTTGAGCACTGTCTGCCTGATTATATTTGTGCTGCGCTTCATGCATGTCCACCGCGCCACCCCAACACTCCCTCTTGTATGCTGATGGAAAACATGAGTTATTCATGAGTCACACGATGCTCATCTGATTATTCTTTCAAATTGCGATTCTGTGCCAAACAATTTCAGTGATCATTTGATTTTACAACAAAAGATTATTCTAGCATTTTATTAATGCAGTTAACAAATAATGATATTAAAAGAGGAATGAATTTTATGGTGATGAGCAAATGAGTTCATTTTTTTTTACATATGCTGTTTGTTTGGTAGGTAACAGGAAACCCAATGTGCAAGAATAAAAATATCTCAAGAGTTGGAGATCTAGATTTAGGAATAATAGATGGTACATGAATTCTCTTATGGAAATGTAAAAAAACACAAAACAGAAGCTGTCTGGGTAGAGAAATGGGGCTCTCGTAGCACAGAATGGAAAAGAAGATATAGAAAAAAAAAAGGCAAGAAAAAAAAAAAGCCAAAACAATGACAACAACAGAATCTGTATATATGTTTTAAGAAGCAGTGAAAGATAGATTTTAATATTATTGAAAATCTGAAATCAACAAGTCATAAATGAACCTATATTTAGGGTTACCCCACCCTGTTTTTTCCCCTTCTTTTACAAGCATCTCTGGTGGCAAAGGCTTATGTACAAGAACTGGAAAGGAGTACAATCTGAGGATACTTTGAGAAGAAACTTTATATCAAAACAACAGTTTTGAGATTATTTGTCCATTATAGTGGTTAGGCTATTAATTTTGTGTAGTTTGCATTTTTTTAATGCAGAATGGATTATATTTCATATTATACTTATAGAGCACATTTTTACATATCTCTGGTTGTATACAAAGTATATTCACACCATTCGTGTCTTCATACATGCACTTAGGGTAATGATATCCATCTCATTCTACCATCTTTTTTTTTTTTTTTTTTTTTTTTTACCAGTTTTCCCCCTCCCTTCCCCCTTCCTCCCCATTGGACTCAGCAATCAAAGAGAATAAAATCATGGCATTCGCAGGTAAATAGATGAAGTTGGAGAATATAATGCTAAGTGAAGTTAGCCAATCCCCAAAATCCAAATGCCAAATGTTTTCTCTGATATAAGGAGACCTATTCACAGTGGGGTTGGGACTGGGAGCATAGAAAGATTAGAGGAACATTAGTTTGCATTTTAAATGCTTTTAACCTGAGCATTTTTCAAGTGAGAAAGTAAAAATGGAGACACAGAAATCCCCTCTGCTAGAGGAAGGCCATCCTGTGTACATAAATTGGTGGGAGAGGAGTTAACCATGCAGAAGTGGCCACAAAAGTTCTCTTTTCCAAAACAATGTGAGTTTGATATGGTGGGAAGCAAACCCCTCTGGAAATCCAGGAGGAGAAAATTGCATGGCTTCATCTGATTATCCTAATCTTTGCAGGTAGCAGATCAATTTATGTGCTGTATTCTCCCTAAATATGACTCTTTTATCCTTCCATAATTTCCATGAGAAAAAGTATGTTATGAAGTGTTCATTCAATATTATAAGTTTTAAACATTTATCCTACATTTAATTGGCAGCTTCTTCCCCCAATCCCCAATTCAAGTACTTTAGAATGGAGAAAATTTGCAAAACATGTCCTTGGGAATGCTCCATCATTTCACTATGCCTTTCTATTATTTAAATCAAAAGGATGAAGGAGTCATTTTTAGTGAGAACACAGCTATTGGTAACATAAGGAACACTTTCTAACTTTGACAGTCAAAATGACTTACAATTGACAATTTTATAAACATTTTTTTTTTTGGGGGGGGATCAGATATGAAAGAATGGATTGCTTTTCAACATGTTTCTGCTTCTTTAGCCTCCTGGTGTTTTTCCCCCCTACATTTTCTCCTTTACATCATTTTCCCAGTTGACACACAGACACGTTTATGATTCCTAATTAGCTCACTAGGACTATAAATTTTTCTAAATAAACTGAGAAAACCCACCTCTTGGTTGGCCCTGCCTGATGACCAAATCCAGGGCAGAATGAATTCACTCAATTAATCCCTCCTGTTATAGTTTGGATATGAGGTATCCTCTGAAGACTAATGTGTGAGACAATGCAGGAAAGTTCACAGGTGCGATTATTAGATTATGACAGCTGTATCCTAATTAGCAGATTAATCCACTTGATGGATTAATAATTTGAATGGAATACTGGGTAGTAAATGAAGGTTGGTAGGGTATTTCTGGAAGAAATAGTCACTGGGCATGTGCCCCTGGGGATTGCATCTTGTCCCTGGCTTCTTCGCTTCTCTGCTTCTCAGCTGCTGTGAGCTAGTAGCGTTTCTCCACAGCAACTTTCTAGCATTATGTTCTTCTTCAGAAGCAATGAGAGTAGATTTTCCTAAACACAGTGGCTAATAGGACAGTATCATCAATTCTCAACAAATTACCTGATTTATTTTTCCCCCCTAGTACTCATTATTTGACATTTGGCTGTACATTTTTTTTTTCTTTGTTAGTGTCTATTTTCTTCACTAACAACTGGACTATTAGCTCTAGTGTTCCTAGGACTTTGGCCATTTGAGACCTTGTTCTATTCTCATTCCAGGAAGAGGTAATAATCAATAAATATACATGACATAAATTCACAAATTCCAGGTTTAAATATTAATAATTCACAAAATAGGAGAGGGCACTAATTTCTAAATGAACAATGGAAATATAAAACCAATATCAACTTGATAAAGCCAGAAAAATAATCAAAATGGAAAAAAGAAAATTCAAAAAGGGACATAAATTCAAATATTACATATGCTAATGACAACATTAGCAGCTGTACATTACATTGAATATTATGTATTTAATGACAACAAAAGCACTCTACCACTGAGCTACAACTCTAGCCCTTCAGGAGTGATCTTGATGAACTGCTGGAAGCTGAGGGAGAAGTTGGCTGAGAGTGAGAGGTTCCCACCTATAGGTCCTAGAGTTTTCCTTGTGGTCCTGGAGATGGGTCGGGAAGAGAAGAAAGGAGATTCTTGAGAAGAAAAAAAAAAAAAAAAAAGAAAGAAAGAAAAAAGAAAAGCCACAGAGTGAGAAAACATTTGCAGAGTACATATCTTTTTTTTTTTAATTATTATTCTAATTTGTTATACATGTTTGCAGAGTACATTTCATTTCATATTACATATAAAGAGCACGATTTTTCAAGTTGCTGGTTTTATATAAAGTATTTTTACAAAAATTGTGTCTTCATACATGTATTTAGGGTAATCATGGATAACTCAGTCTGCCATTATTCCTATTCTCTTGACCCCCATCCCTCCCTCCCCCCTCTTTGTTCTATTTAAAGCTTTCCTTCCTCTCCTTCCCTCTCTCTTGCCTTTATAAGTTAGCATCTTCCTATCAAAGAGATCATTCGACATTGGTTTTCTGGGATTGGCTAACTTCACTTAGCATTATTTTCTCCAACTCCATCCATTCACCTGAAAATTCGATGATTTTATTCTCTTTTAGTGCTGAGTAGTGTTCCATTGTGTATATATACCAAAGTTTCCCTATCCATTCATCTGCTGATGGGCATTGGAGTTGGTCACTAATCTCAAGGATTTATAAAGCTCTTAAAAGCCTTAGTACCATAAATAAATAAATAAATAAATAAATAAATAAATAACCCAATTAATAAATGGATCAAGGAACTAAACAGACACTTCTCAGAAGATGATATACAATCAACAAATATATGAAAAAATGTTCAACATCTCTAGTGATTAGAGAAATGCAAATCAAAATACCTCTAAGATTTTATCTTACTCCAGTCAGAATGGCAGCTATCAAAAAAAACAAACAACAATAAGTGCTGGCGAGGATGTGGGGAAAAAGGCACACTCTTACATTTCTGGTGAAACTGCAAACTGGTGAAGCCAATCTGGAAAGTAGTATGGAGATTCCTAGGAAAACTTGGAATGGAACCACCATTTGACCCAGCTATCCCACTCCTTGGCCTATTCCCAAAGGACTTAAAAACAGCTTACTACAGGGACACAGCCACATCAATGTTTATAGCAGAGCACATATCTTATAAAGAATTCTCATCTAATTTATACCAAGAACACATAAGCCTATAAGACAAACCAAATGAAATATTTGAGCAGACATGTCATCAAAAACCACATACAAATGACAAACATGCAAAATATCTAACATAGTTTTTCCTTAGGAAACTATAACTCAAGACCTTGGTAAGTGTTATGGTTTGGATAAGAAGAGTCCCCCCACAGCTCCTGTGTTAATGCAGGAATGTTCAAACATGACAAGGCTGCGTTCTGAGAGCTGTGACCAAATGGTCTTACATGGTGTGCGCGGAGCAGTTGGCTGAGACTCTTGGCAGGTGGGGCACAGAGGGAAGGTGGATAACTGGGAGTGTCCCCTGGAAGGTTTCATCTTTCCTGTGACCCTTCCCAGCCTCCCTCTGCTTCCTGGCCACCATGAATGCGCCTCCACCACCCCCTTCCTCCATGATGTTCTGCCTCACCTTGGACCCAGAGCAATGGAGTCATAGACCATGGACTGAGAGGCCTCTGAAATGACAAACCATCCCCTCTTTCATTCCTACAAATGTTTTAAAGCCTTTTTACATCTAAATTTCAGCAATATCTGAGATGTCTTTGTCATAACTGTGATGATCTTTGCTCTCAGATTATTTCCAAAGGGTCATTATATGTGACTTAAAGTGGAAGAAAGTAAAACATTTTTACTTACAAAAAACAAGTATATTTTTAACAGTACAACTAAATGTGTTTTTACAAAAATATTGTGTATCAATGATTCATTTAAAGTGAATACAATATTTCAAGACATCCTGCACAAAATAAAATTATTTAGATCATATTTACTTAATAACAAAATTTCTGCATATTTTAAACATGGCCTTTAGGAACTTACAACAACGGAAATTTTCTAAACAAAATTGAAGACATTAAGAAAATAACTTAATGGTACATGATAGCATTATTTCATGTATGTAATATTATAGGTAATTTTTTTTTTTCCTCAAAGGGATTCCCTAGCTGACATCCAGTAACTACCAGCATCTAATGACTACTGATCTTTCTTTATTTTTATTTTTATTTTTATAATTTTTAATATGTACAACTCATAGTGCATATATTTAGTATCTTTTTACATACAACTGTTTGTATACAAAGTATATTCATACAATTCAGGTCTTCAATCATGCATTAAGGGAAATGGTATCTGTCTCATTCAACCACCTGTTTTTTTTTTTTTTTTTCTTTTCTCCCCCTCCCTCCCCTCTTGCTTCCTCCCTTACCCTCCCTTCCCTTGACCATTCTAGTCTTCCTCTAATCCTCCTATGTACCCCCATCCAACAATACTTTGAAATAGCCTCCTTATATAAGAGAGAACATTTGGTACTTGGATTTTTGAGACTGACTAACTTCACTTAGCATTATGTCTTCCAACTTCATCCATTTACCTGCAAATGCCATTAATTTGTTCTCTTTTGTTGCTGAGTAAAATTCCATTGTGTGTATATACCACATTTTCTTAATCCACTCATTTACTGAGGGACATCTAGGTTGGTTCCACAACCTAGCTATTGTGAATTGCACAGCTACAAACATTGAGATATCTGTGTCACTGTAATATGCTGTTTTTAAGTCCTTTGGGAATAGACCCAAGAGTGGGATGGCTGGGTCATAGGATGGTTCCATTCCCAGTTTTCCAAGAAATCTCCATACTGCTTTCCATAACGGTTGCACCATTTTGCAGTCCCACCAGCAATGTATGAGTGTGCCTTTTTCCCCACATCCTCTCCAACATTTATTGTTGCTTGTGTTCTTGATGGCTGCCATTCTGACTGGAGTGAAGTGAAATCTTAGAGTAGTTTTGATTTGCATTTCTCTAATTGCCAGCGATGTTGAACATTTTTTCATGTATTTGTTGATTAATCGTGTATCTTCTTCTGAGAGGTGTCTTCTCAATTCCTTATAGGTAAATTTTTATGCTGAAAACACAATGAAGAAAATTAAATTAAATCAGAAATTCAAGTAATTGGTGTTTACAAAGATGGGGTTAATTAAACACAACTTGGTAAAGATCAAGGGTTTTTAAGCATTAAAATTTGTTGATAAAAGTACAACTTTCTAAACAATATTTTACTTTTTATATCTCAGCAAAAATACTTTCCTTCAGTGGTTCAGAATCCTATCATATTTTCAAATTTATGAAGAGCATCTGATTAACTTATTAGATTCAAATATCAATGTTACCCTTGAGATGTTCTTTTTGTTTGTTTGGATTTCTTATACCTTCTCTTTTTTTTTTTTTTTTTTTTTTTTTTTTGTACTAGGGATTGAACTCAGGGGCACTTGACCACTGGGCCACATCCCCAGCCCTTTTTTGTATTTTATTAGAGACAGAGTCTCACTGAGTTGCTAAGTGCCTCGTCATTGCTGAGGCTAGCTTTGAACTCGTGATCCTCCTGCCTCAGCCTCCCAAGTGCTGGGATTACAGGCATGCGCCACCGCGCCTGACTACCTTGTCTTTTCATCAGTAAACCCAGAGCATGTGAAAGGACTCCTCTAAAACCCTCTTAGATGGTAATTCGTCTTAGAGATAGATCCGTGTGTGTGTGTGTGTGTGTGTGTGTGTGTGTGTGTGTGTGTGATGCTGGTGATCCAACCCAGAGTGTCTGATGCTAGGCAAATGCTTTACCATGATATCCTCAGCCTGGAAAGACATTATTGATGAATTAATACTGCAAGTAATTTTAAAACCCTTCTGCATTTCTAGCTGTGAATATTTAGGGCAAAGCAACAAAATCCCTGTCATTAGAGAACTGATATTACAAAAAAAAAAAAAAAAAAAAAAAAAAAAAAGTCAAGTACTATTTCTGAATGACTATGAACCTTCATTTCATTTCTCAAGATTTATAAATATACCTATTAATTCTATAAGAACAAGAAAACTCTTTCTTACACAATTTTTCAGATTCTCGTTTGAGGAATATGTAAATGCACATGTGGACAGGGCCTAGATTCAAATGTACCTAATTCCTTTTTCTACTATGACAGAATCAAGCCTTTCCTTTCCCTCTCCATCCCTCCACCACTGACTGCTGGGCAGTTCTGCAGTCTGGTTGACTTTCTTAGTGACATTGTGCTGGAGCTTGTTGGTCCCCTTCTGGGCTACCCTTTGTGGCTCCTTCCTCCTAGAAAACACACCTCTGAACTCCCTTATCTTCCTGTTCCTGGCTTCTAGTTCAATTTGAAGACAAATCTTAGTAACCCCTTAAATATTGGTTTGTCCTTAAGTAAAATGAATAGTTTTCACACTTACTTGAGTTTACTTGAATGCTTCAGAACTCCTAAAAAAGATGGTGGTTTCTAAAGAAAAACAAATTAATATGTACTGCAGGTTTCTTTGTTTCACACAAAACCATAGAGGAAAAGGTCCAAGAAGATGTGCACAGAATTGTTAACTCTGGATGGTGAGGTTATAGATATGTTTAAATTTTCTTCCTGTACTTTTCACAAATTATTTTTTTCTCTAATGATTATGTGCCACTTTTGCAATGAGAAAAAAAAAAACTTATGAATAAAAATGTTAATGATATACAAGAATATTTAGTGGCATGGAGAAATGTTCAGGCTACATTTATTGTTAAGTAATGTGTTCAGCCTGCTTGTATTTTTATTACATTTCAGAAACACCTTTATTTTTATAAAGTTATAATTGTAACTACAAGTACAGATTAATTGTAGTATGTACAAAGAAGCATAAATCATTAGCCACCTACAGCTTTAAAAATTTACAATGTGTTAATTAAACATCAGCCTGATCAAATCTTGCAAAAGAAATATTTATATGAATGCACATAAAAATAAAAATAAATTGTTCACAGTGCTTATATCTGGGTGATAGGATTTGTGTGATTTTAAAATAATTATTTGTGTCTTATTTGTTTTCTGAAAGATTATAATTTTCCAAAAAAAAATAAATGAAATGTAGAGGAAGCAAAAAATATAATGGTCTTTGTTTTGAAGGTGGTAATAAAATAGGTTGAAAAATATATACATCAGCAAAGAATGCCTCTAATATGTTATTAATGATTATCACCAGAAAATTTATTGGATTCTGTAAGAACTTAGTTAAAATTAATTGGTGTGAAATATCAATTTATCCTTTAAAAACCAGATCCAAAATTCAGTTTTTTTCTGTTTTGATAATAACTTGAAATTTATTATAATACATGGAATTTAAAACTTTCTGAAAAAAATATCATGGTAATAACATATTTAAGTGATAAGTGCTATGCCTTTCACTTTCGGCATAGACTATATACACATACTCATTATGGACATTTATCTATCTTGAAAATCAGATGCTATCAAACTGCTTTCTGTGAAACCACATTATTTTGAACTGAAACAGTAAAAGTTAGTATGATAGATTTTATTTTTAGGAGAGGTCTTAAATTTGAAAGTAAATTCTGTTATGTATAATTCTATGGCTTTTGCCAATGCACAGTGTTATGTATATATCATTACATTAAATATCTATACACATTATATATTATATAGAATAGTTCCACTGCCCCAAATTCCTCTGCATTGCACCTGTTTGTCCTTACATGTCTCCCTTCATGCTTAGCAACAAGGGACCTTTTTAACTTTCCCTATAGTTTGCCTTTCTCAGAATATCATAGAGCTGAAACTATAGTGTGTAACCATTACTCAGTTAAATAATCCTGAGTAATATTCATAGCCTAATAAGGCTTTTCTATGTCTTTCATGGCTTTGTAGCTTTTTAAATTAGTAGTGAATATTATTCCATTGTATAGATGTGTAAATACAGTGTGTTTACCTACAATCCCATGGAAGGCTATCTTGGTGGTTTCTGCATCGTCATAACCATGAATAAAGTTGCACAAACATTCATGTGTAGATTTTTGTGGAGACATCAGATTTTAAAACGTTACCATATTGAATGTTAAAACAACATTTTAGCTTTGTAAGAAACTGCCAAACTCTCTTCCAGCGTGGCCATACCACTTTACATCCCAGGCATCCATATATGAGTTACTATTGCTCCATGTCCTTGTGAGAAGTTGGGGTCCTCAGTATTGTGGCCCTGGCCTTTCCCATAGTGGATGCTGGTGGCCCCTTGCTATTTTAATTTGCATTCCTCTGATGACACATGATGCTTATTTGCCATCTGCATATTTTCTGTTGTGCAGCATCTGTTCAGACCCTTTGCCAGTGTTTATAATTGGTTTATTTCTTCCTCTTGAATTTTAAAAGTTCTTTGTACCTTTTAGATTCAAGACTTTTCCCGGATAGGTGATTTATAAATCTTTTCTCCCAGTTAGTGGCTGGACTTTTCATTCTCCTAACAGGACCTATCACAGAGGTGTAGTTTCTAATGTTAATAAAATAGCATTTACCTTTTTCTTTCATGAATCTTGCTTTTGATGTTGTATCTATTTTTTTACTGCCAAACTCAAGGCCATCTAGATAGTTCTGAGTTTTCATTTTAGGTATGTGATTCCACTTTGAGTTGATTTTGAAAGGTGTCTAGATTTTTTTTTTTTTTTTTTTGGTACAAGTGGATGTCCAGTTATGAAATCACCATTTGTTAAAGAGACGTACCTTAGTTTTTCTGTCACAGATTAACCGATGATATTTCTGTGCACTGGTTCACGGGATCTCTATTCTGTTCCATGAATCTATTTCTCTACTCTTTGTCCATGAGCCCAGTGTCTCCCTTACTATACCTTCAGCATAAGAATCGGAGTTAGGAAGTCTCAGCTATTCAACTTTGTTCCCCATTAATTTTGTATTGATTATTCTGGCTCTTTTATCTTTCCCCATATACTGTAGAATCATTGGATGGATAAGAATAAAATAGCTTTTGGGGATTTAGATTAAGTAAATTATTATTTGCAATTATTGTCAAAGTACATTTTCAGAAACACATTCTGCAGTTATATATAAATATGTAATGTCTATTTTTGCTTTAGTCAGAAAACTATGTTTCTATATCATGTAAAAACACATGGATGAACTTTTCCTCAAGGCACTACCAGTTCATTAAGAACCAGTGAAAGACATTAGAATCTGCTGTGTTGGTAGCCGTCAAAGGCCCAGGATTCCCCTTTCGCATTAATCATTCAAATAACAAGAAGGGTTAGAAAAATCATCTTTTATTATTTCATTGACCATTGTCATATTCATAGCATTTTCAATAGCCCAAAGATCAGTATTAACAGAAAACCAAGCCAAAGCAAATATAAAGGCAATATTTACTCTGAAAGGTAATTAAAAATTCTAATAACAAATGTTAACAATTTCCTATGGGATCTTTAAGAATAATTGCAGTTTGAATCATAATTTTGAAAATTATTTCTTGAAATACATGCAAGATTTATTACTATTTTTCATTAGTAACCATTGAACTTGTTGCAGGGAATTTAAATTCCAACACTGCATATGTTGAGACTTCAGGGAAAGGTGAACTTTCCAGAACACGGGGTATGCTGTGCAACAGCTGTGGTTCCCTCCTCAGTTGTGACCTTGAAGGAGAAGTTAACAAGGCAAAGCCAGTCTGGACAGAGATTACCATGCAGAAACTCTGCAGAGCCCTACCTCCTTCTTGGTGCCAGGAACCACCCCGCCCAATTCAGCAATAAGGAGGCTTTTACATGAAATTCTTTTTTCTACAGAGGGATGAGTATGATGTTGTTATATACCAGAGAGCTCTGGTATATACCATCCATGAAAGCACAGCATGTCAAAGGATAGCAACAGAGAATACAGGGGGCTATTCAGAGCTTCACCTCTCATGAGCCTCCAATGATCTTGGGAAACCACTTGGTTTCTGTGAGCTTCAATGTCTTCATCAGTAAAATGAGGTTATTGACAGCTCATTTGTAGGATTTTAGAAAAGATTCAGTGAAATCATGTGTAAAATCATCGTGTGAATATTAAGTACTCACTGACACTTCTTGCATTGGAAGTTTATATGAGGAGTTTAATCGCACTCTCTTCTCGACTTGATTTTCTAAATGTGCAAACTTACCTTGTCCATCAAACAAGCGTGTTCAGAGGGCACATTTCTCTTTATGAGAACAGACTTCAGAACACAACCAAACTTTTTTCTTTCCTAAGTCTTTGTTTTCAAGAGGATGGTTTTTCATTTCCTGCCAATGCCATAGGATATTCCCATAAAAATAAAAGTGAGAACTCACCCATGGCCACAATGAAAAAAGGCCTTCAGAAGTTGAAGGCTGAGTAATCATAGAAATATAAGGTACACAAAACTCAAGAAATTCTAAGCTGTGTGTGTAATGCTGTGTGCTTAAACATAACAGGTATAATCCTTTAATTGCTATAAATCAAAGAATAAGAGGAAAATTTTTATTAGCCTATAGCATTGTTTTCATAGAATCCTGCCAAGAAAAATGGAAAAGGGTGAATGCGCCCTGGGGCAGTTTCCACTTTCCTATTAATCCTAATATATAAATTTATTTATTTATTTTAATTTGTTATATATGAGAACAGAATTCATTTCAACTAATAGTACACATATAGAGCACATTTTTTTTTATTTCTCTGGTTGTACGTAGAGTCACACCATTTGTGTCTTCATACATGTACTTAAGGTAATGATGACCATCTCATTCCACCATCTTTTCTACCTTCATGCCCCCTCTCTTCCCCTCCCTCCCCTTTGCCCAATCCAAATTTCCTCCATTCCTCCCAAGCTCCCCCCACACCTCCTTTATGGATCAGCATTTATTTATCAGAAAAAAAAACATTCATTTTTTTTGTTTTTTGGGGATTGGCTTACTTCACTTAGCATGATGTTCTCCAACTCCATCCATTTACCTGCACATGCCATGATTTTATTCTCTTTTAATGGTGAGTAATATTCAGCATTAAGCTGGTATATATAACACAGTTTCTTTATCCATTCATCTATTGAAGGGGATCTAGGTTGGTTCCACACGTTAGCTATTTTGAATTGTGCTGCTAGAAACATAGATGTGGCTGTCACTGTAGTATGCTGTTTTTAAGTCCTTTGGGTTTAAACTGAGGAGTGGGATAGCTGGGTCAAATGGTGGTTTCATTCCCAGTTTTCCAAGGAATCGCCATACTGCTTTCCATAGTGACTGAACCAATATATAGTCCCAGCAGAAATGTGTGAGTGTGCCTTTTTCCCCCACATCCTCGCCAACACTTTTTTTTTTTTTTTTTTTTTTTTTTGGTACCAGGGATTGAACTCAGGGGTACTCAACCACTGGGCCACATCCCCAGCCCTTTTTTGTATTTTTTCTTAGAGACAAGGTCTCACTGAGTTGCTAAGTGCCTCACCATTGCTGAGACTGGCTTTGAATTTGCAATCCTCCTGCCTCAGCCTCTCAAGTACTGGGATTACAGTTGTTTGTATTCTTGATAGCTGCCTTTCTGACTGGAGTGAGATGAAATCTTAAGAGTAGTTTTGATTTGCATTTCTATAATTGCTAGAGATGTTGAACATTTTTTCACATATTTGTTGATTGATTGTGTATCTTCTTCTGAGAAGTATCTGTTCATTTCCCAAGCCCATTTATTTATTGAGTTATTTGTTTTTTTGATGTTAAGTTTTTTGAGTTCTTTATATAAACCTAGAGTTTATCTAAAGATGTGCATGTGGTTAAAATTTGCTCCCATTCTGTAGGCTCTCTCTTTACCTCACTGATTGTTTCTTTTGCTGATAAGAAGCTTTTAGTTTGAATCCATCCCATTTATTGATTCTTGATTTTATTTCTTGCACCATAGGAGTCTTGTTAAGGAAGTCAGGGACCTAATCTGAAATGATGAAGATTTGGGCCTACTTTTTCTTCTATTAGGCCCAGGGTCTCTAATTCCTTGGTCCTTCATATACTTTGAATTATTGTTTTGTGTATGGTGAGAGATAGGGGCTTGATTTCATTTTGCTGCATATGGATTTCCAGTTTTCCCAGCAGCATTTGTCGAAGAGGCTATCTTTTATCCAATAAATGTTTTTGGCACCTTTGTCTAGTATGAGATAACTATATTTATGTGTCCTATTAACCCAAATATTAACAGACCAGATAATTGGATCCATAGGAAGAACTGTTGGCTTGTATTTATAAATTATGTAGAGGGTACAAATACACAGAGAGTTGATAAAGTGATAATGCATTCACTTTATTTTACTTTCCTATCCAGGAGGATTAGTGGTGTGGCCCAATGGTAGGGTGCTTGCTTAACATGCAAGAGACCCTGAGTTTGGTAGTCAGCACTGAAAAACAAACAAGGCACAAAATACAAAACCTTTTGAAGTTTTGATGAATGAAGAAAAACAGTGATTGAGGAATGGACAAAAACAGTGGTGTAATTACTTTGAGAAATACTTTCTCTCTCTGTAAGCCTAGAATAGGAAACTTTGAAAAATCACTAATACAAAAATAAAAAAAAAAGTTTCTTTCTCAACTTTAAAGTCTAGAACAGCTTTCAGAATTTCATTATGGTAAAAATTAAAAATTGTTTTCTCTTGTTTTTGCCTGTTTTTCTTTTCTTCTGTTTTTTTTTTTTTTTTTACTTCTATCTTTCATAGTAATATTCCATTTTCTTAGTCTAATGAAATATGCCCTGCTTTGCCTCACTTTGGGAAGTACCTATGGTGTTATATTTCACAGGGATGGTAGGCAATGGGCTTTGGCAATGCTCAGCTCACAGGGATTTATGCAGTCTCTGTCCAGCCCTTCATGAGGAAATGACAGGGTGCCTGAGATGATTTCTGAAGTTATTTCAATTCTGAGTATTCTGAGATCATTTCTTCTCAATTTTTCTTTCCCTTCTTTATTTCACTGACTTTATTATCTTTAAATATTTTATACTAATGAATCTATATGAATCAAAATAATTACTGATGTCTGATATTACAAACAACCCCAAACCCCAGTGTCTTCACATAATAAGCTTTTCCTGATACATGTCACAATCAGGAGTGTGATGCCCAGAATATGAACCCCAAAGACCACCAAGGAATCCGGAGTGCATGCAAAAACAAAGAGCCTTTATTCAGGCTTAAGCTCAGACTCTCAGACCTCACCAACACAGTGGATTTGTACTGAGAGCCCTGAACTGAGGAAAGACTGAGTCTTTTATAGGGCTAGAAGCAAGGAGAGGGAGGGGGCTCGCCTGATTGGCCAGAGGAGCCCATGTGTGACTAAGGAGATTTTCATTGGTGGAGGCCATCTCCAGAGCTATGGAAGGTGCTGACTGTTCATTGCAGGGCCCTGAGCCCTGCCATTGCCTTATCTTATTGTGCAGGGGCTGGCTTATCATACCCAGGCTTATTCTTGCCTTGTGACAGGATACTTGCAACATTTTGAAGCAGCTGAAACAAAATGGGGTTACAGCAGTTTGGTTTCTATTATCTTTAAGCCAAGCATTTTACAGAAGCAAAAAGAAGCAGTTAAACTGAAAAGAGGCTTGGGGCGGAAAAGGGGGGTTCTACATGGAGCTCTAGGAAATCTTTCAGGGAATTTATCTATGTTTTTTCCTTCTGTATTCTTGATGTCTTCACTAGTTTTCCATTTTCAACTCAGAAAACAGTAAAAATAATAATGTGTGAAAGACCTCATGAGAAATCCTGGGGTCATCTTCATATTGACTGCACATCATTTAGCTCCATGCTGTTGATAGGAATTCAAATCTGTGTCCCCAGGATGATACTCAATGTCTCTCTGTCTATGGTCTATCATCTCTGTCCATCTTATGGGTCTATCTGCCTATTCATGCATTTATCCTAGGGAGGAAAAGAAACTATGTTTGGATACGATAGCCTTTTCTTTATCACAGTCCAGCCCAAATATAGGTCATATTTTTACTCATGTGAATTATACACAGATCACTCCCCTGGAAGATAATGCAACAGTCCTTTTCTTATCCTAACTCTAGTTTCTCCAGATAACTTACATCATCAGAGAGCCCAGGGTCTGCCTCTGACCTCCATGTAGCCATGTACTTGATGCAGGGTAGCAAACACAGCACTCACAGTGCTGGAATAGGAGAGGCTATGTGGACTCTCTTTGTCCAAGGTTGTGTGGAGAAATTTCCTCATTATTATTTGTTTCGCTCTGTGGAATCAACTCTCTTGTACCATATCTGTCTTTCAATGTGGCTTCTGCAACATTCTTCCTGGTTGCAGTTGTGGTGTCGTGGATGAAGCGTGGGTTGAGATGTGTTCGACTCTTGAAGGACCTTGAGCTTATGAAAATTGTTTTCTGTTCAAAGAACATGAGTGACTCAGGATTGTTTATAATTGTCTAATTGTCAAAGGCAATTTAATCTGGGATTAAGTTACTTTGGCAATACAATTCGTACAAAAGCACAGCATTAGCTTTAACTTTCTTTACTCAGCTTTGACAAAGGCATTTCCTAATGTGCTTCCATGGCTCAAGGGTTTTTATATTCCTATTTCCCAAGTTTGGATTAAATAGCTATTATTGTTTCGCTTTAAACTAACGAACCATTTCCTTTCACTATACCTGTAGTTTGGCCAAATTTCTTCTGAGCACATCTCTTTCTTATAGTACTCTGTCAAACACAGCAAATGGTAGCTGAATTTCACAGTATTCATTTTCTATTACTGTTGTAATGAATTATCACAGAGTAGTTTAAAATAGCATATATTTATTGTCTTGTCATCTGTAGGTCAGAAGTATAAACTGCATCTCACTGGACAAAACGTAAGTTCATGGAAGGGTTGCTCTTCTCCCCAGAGGCTCTGAAGAGAATCCATTCCCTTTGTCCCTTGTAGCTTCTAGAGTCTAACTGACATTTACACGTGAACTCTTATCCATCTTTAAAGCCAGTGATATCCAGCGGGATTCTCACTAGAGCAGCACTCTGATTCTCTCTGCCTCTTTCCTCCATTTTTAAGGATCATCCCAGTTACACTGGGTGTATCAAAATAGATCCCTATAATCCAACTATTTCATCTATCAGATCAGGTGATTATTACCCTTCATTCCCTCTGCAGTCTTAATTCTCCTTTGCCACGTAAAGAAACATATGCAAAGAGTCCAAGAATTAGGGCATGGATATCTTTAAGGTGACCATTTTTAAACCTATAATAATATAGGAGCATTTTAATTTCAATTGTTTTCTCCAGGTCTATCAGCCATGAAGTCTCACAATCTGCTTTCAATTCTTCACAGGGAAAGGTTTACTACACATTTTAACATTGGTCATCATGAATTTCCAACTTTATAGACCTGATGTCAATTTTGCCACCATCCACAAACTGACAGATAAGTGCTCTCTCTCTCTTTCAACACACACACACACACACACACACACACACACACACACACACAATATGCATATATATATATATATGAATACATATGTGTATACAAAATTTTGCAATAACTGCAGATTTACAGAAAGTTGCAAAGCAAATAAAGAATATAGAGAGCTTTGGTATATTTTCTGGACTCTATTCCAATTTTGTGCCTTATCTATCTGGCTGGAACTTTTATTCCTGTGTGAAATGGTAGCAATGATAAATGCCCTTGCCTTGCTCTTGATTTTAAGAAGAAGAAATCATTCAATTTTTTTTATGATTCAACATGATATTAACTGAAGATTTTTGTAAATGTTCTTTGTAAAGAATTTTCTCTCTATTGCTAGTTTTCTGAAAGTATTTATAATGAATGACTGTTGAATTTTGTCAGATGAGTTTTATGCATCCAGTGGTATGGTCCTGAGATTAATCTTCTTCCACCTTTTCATATTGTGAATTACATTGATTGATCTCTTAATATTAAACCATCTTGGCATTTTCTTTTAAATTTCACTTGGATGTTGTATATAATTTTTTAATATATTGCTGGATTCTATTTGACAATATTTTGTTAATAATTTTTGCATCCATATTGGTCTGTAGTTTTCATTTTTACAACTATATTTGGCTTGGGTGTCAGGATAATGTTAGCTTCACAAGATGAGTTGGGAAGTGTTATCTCCTATGATGTTAATTTTTCTCTGAATATTTGTAAAAATTCTTCAATGAAAACTTTGGAGCCTGTATTTATGTTCCTGTATTATGTTTCCTTTCTCATCTTTTTTATGTTTGGGATATATCCCTTCATTCATTCCTGATAGTTAAAATTCACATTTTTTTTTTTTTTGTCTTTATCCATCTTTGTAGATTTTTGTCTATTTTGGGGGGCTTTACAAAGAACCACATTTTTGTTCAATATACTATTATTTCTCTCTTTAATTTCATTAATTCTTTATCTCTATATTTCAATTATTCTGTTTGATTGTTATTTTGCTATTTTTAATCTAGGTTATTGAAGGGAATTCAGTTTATTCATTAGGGATTTTTATTCATTTCCAATGTATATTAAATTTCCCACCCTATGAAAATTAATCTGCATTAAACAAAGTTTAATATCTTGAATTACCATTATTATTCTTTTCAATGTATTTAAAATTCACTTGTAAATTTGGTTTTGAACCATGAGTATTGTTTTCAGAAGTATCTGGAAATTTTTCCATTACCTGTTTTTTTTTTTTTTTTTTTTTTTTTTTTTTTTAATTTTATTTCAGGCTTGATTCCTTTATAGACGAAGAATACATTGTGTATGATTTCAATTCTGAAGTTCATTGAGGTGTGTCTTCTGGATCAGGATATTTTCTAATTGGCATGAGTTCTGCAGGCCATTTAAAATAATGCACAGAGTCTTCTGTTGTCTAATGTCAATTGGATCCTGCTGGTTAATCGTGTTTTCAATTGTTGCAGAAATTTTCCTGGTTGTACTATTATTTGTTGAGATAGAAATGTTGAAATATACAAATATAATTGTGGACCTTCTACCTTTGTTCAGTTATGTTAATTTTTGCTTCATATGTTGTATAGCTCTGTTGTACATACACAGTTGGAGGTGCTATTTCTTCTTGGTGGATTGACCTTTTAATCATTAAGTCATGTCCTATGATATCCTAGGATATTAATGTAGTCACTCTGGATCTAATTTTATTATTATTTGCATAATGTTTTATTCCCCATCCTATAATTTTACTGAACCTGCATTAGCTTTGAAGTGTGCTTCTTATAAAACAAAAAACAAACAAAACAAAAAACAAACAAAAATACTGGTGTTAGGTATCTTCTGTTTTGCTGTTTAAAAAGTATCCATTTTACCAATCCTTATGTTTGATTGTGTACTTATACTATTTTCATTTAAATTATTTTTATTATAGAGTTTATCTTTCACTTTATTTTCATTTTCTATTTCTTCTTTTTATTTTATTTATTTATTTATTTTTGTATCACTGTTTTCCCCCCCCACTAGAATTGGTAAAGTCACCAGCAGATATGAAAAAAAATATATAATGTTATAATTAGAATATCTGGTAAATATCTATGTGAGTAGTTTTACACAAAAGCACTACAGATAAATAATAACAGTATCTGCTGGTGACATTTTACAAATTAGAGTGAATTTTTTTTTTCTTGCAATATAGCCATTTTATTTGCACATTTCTGTGTGGTTATCATAGAAGGCAGGGATGGAATGAGAAGACACAACCGCTTATCACCAAACACACTCCCCCTTCTTAGGAGGAAGCAGAGCCCTGGGGCTTCATGGAGTCACAGAAGCACCAAGCTTTGCAAAAACATGTGGCCTGCAGGTGGCTAGATGCTGTGAGCAAGGTAATGATGACCTCTGGCTTCATAAGATCCCATTTATGGATCTGGTCACCCAGGAGCTCATCCCTCACCCTGGCTCTCTCTAGTGAGGTCCCTGGTGCTGAGTTCAATGGTGAGCATTCAGAAAAGGAAGAGAGTACACAGGTGACCTTTTCTTCTGATGCCTACCTTTGCCCATCTAAAAAATGGGTATTAAAGTAGTTCCTAACCCCTGTAAGGATCATGGGGTGGTATTTTAAGAATGTATAGCCCATTGCACAGCACTAAACATTAGCAATTGGAGCTGCCTAAGCTTGCTGTCCAGAGGGAGGCCACACAGTGACCACTGAGAAAGCGCAGGATAGGTGTCCGCGGATCTGCTGTCAGATGGTGGCTTAAATCCCAGCCTCACCACTTATTGGTGACCTTAGCACCACTATGACCTTGGATATTTTATAAAACCTCTCTGAACCTCAGTTTCCTTATCTATAGAGTGAAATTATAATAGTGTCTGTCCAGTTCGGAGCAGTATGCTTAATAAATGTCCTTGCCTGAAGTCACTTTCCATTCTAAGATACTCCTGGGGTTTAAAGAAGCCTACATAACTCCCCAGGTGCCTCCACTTGAGTGAAATTTAGAAAACTTATTTTATTTTGTCATTTTTTTTAATTTGGAAAGCCTTTTAATGTTTTTATTAGGGCATTACAATTATTTGTAATAGTGGCATTAATTTTTACATATTCATAAATACCTATAACATAGTTTGCTTCATTTAAATATCTAGTGCTTCCCATTTCCCTCCTCCTTCCCCCTGATTATTTTGTCATTTTATCATAGTTAATTTATAATTGTTTCAAATATTTTCCTAAATACATTTTAACAATATCACATAGTGTTATGATGTTATCTTCTATTAAAATTTAGAACATTTTATAGGAGAAGAAAATGCATTGACATTTTTTTTCTATTTCCATTCTTTCTTCTAATTTTCCAAAGTTTCTTCTGTTTTCATTTCTTTGTGTTGCAAAGTCACCCATTAGTAATCTTCGACCTTAATTAACACATAATGATTGTGCACAATCACGAGTCCCACTGTGATATGTTGGCACATATATAATGTGTAACAATCAAATCAGGAGCCTTTAACCACTTTGTAGGCTGCCCAAGGCAGCAACCAATCCTTTAGTTTCCCCTCAGCTGATACTGTCATGATTTGCCTTCATTTTGCTGGGTGCAGAATTCTCAGTTAGCAATTCTTTAGTTTCAGGCTTGGCCTCTGGAGTTTCTAATTAGAAGTCAGCTGCCATTCTCTTTATTCCCATTATATGCAAAGTGTCCCTCTCTCTTGCTGCAAGCTTTTTCCAATGTTTTCAGTTTTCAAAAGTCTGATTATGACGAACGAGTCTTACCTGTTGGGGTTGACTCAGCCTGCTGTTTCTGCAGGTTTGTGTCTAGTGCTAAATTGGAAATTTTTAGCCTTTACATCTTCCAGAATATTTTCATCCCCACCCCCACATCTTTTTTTCCTTCCTGCACTTCGGGAATACCAATGCTGAGTCTTTTATCATGGGTTCCCCGTTCCTGGTATGCTGTACATTGTAATCTCAAGGTTATTTTTCTGTAATTCGGTGTGCTGTTCAGTCATTGTATTTGTCACATCTTCCTTTCAACTATCTCATTCTTGTGCTCTCTACTTATCTCTGTTGATTATTTCATTTACTTTATTTCAAGTTCTACAATTTCCATTTAGTGTGTTTTTTTTTTTAATCTTACATTTCTTCTGAGATTTTCTATTTCTTTTGTATGACTTTCTATTTTATCTCCCATATTTTGTATCAAACACATTCATAATTGCTCCTTGAAGATTCTGTGTGGTGCTTGCTGTGACCTCCTAGTCAGGGGCTGGGTGAAGTTTGGTGGAACAAGACCATGGGTTCAATCAGCAGCAGCAAAGCAGTAAATAGAAGCCTTTTCGGCAACTCTGTCATCTGTCTTCTTGCTGTTGGCTGACTTTTCTCATTCAAGTTGATGTTTTCCTGTTTCTTGATATAACTGTTGATCTTTCATATGTATAAACTTTGATGTTTTACATATCATGCTGTGATTCTCATACTCTTATCTAGAACTTCTGTTTTACTTTGTCTTCTCTAATACTGTTCCATGAGGGAGAAGTGGGATACCGACTGCCACGACGGGTTAGAAGATGAGGTTCCTCGCTCACCAGGCACTGATACCCAAGGGTGGAAGTTCACTGTTGCTGCTTAGGTGGGCGTGGGCGTTCCAGCTGTCTGCTAAGCAAGGCCCATGCTCACTTGGATGGGAGAATAAGAGTACCTGTTGCTGTTTTCCACAAGACCTACATTGATAGGGAGGGGCTCTGACCCTATTACCACTGGTCATGATGGACAACCTGACTGTATCAGGCCTGCTCCCACACCTCTCCAGGAGAAGATGCAGGGACATCACATGAACTCCACATAGAAGTCCAGGATCCCATGTGTTTCCTGCTGACACAGTGAAGAAGGGAAACTTTCATTACTATCCAGCAGGATTGAGCCTTCCAACCTCCTCTTTAGCTTCTATGTTGTGTCATAAAACAAGTCTCACTAAATTTCAAAATGTTAAAGTCTTAAAGATCATGGAAGGAGTGAATTTAATATCGAAATGTGAAATGTATTGAAATCTACCTCTTAATGTTGGGTTCTTTAGCTATTTCGAGCTAGAGTAGCTATCCTTGTTATTTTGAATTCAATTATGAACTTCTTACTTTGACCTTTAACAAGCTTCTAGAGATGTATAAAAAACAGGAAAACATTAATAAATTATTAGTCTTGCCTGTATCTGCCAGTGAGAAATGTCATTTTGTTACAATATACTACCCTGTTATCATGCCTTGGATGATTCCAAAGGCTCTTTTATATTCCCAGTGCTTCTGACTTGCTTGTCCCAGGGCTGCTGCCACAAGTGAGCTACTCATTGGCAGCTCTGACATTCTGGTCTGCTGTCTTCTCACAGCAGTGAGGCTGGGACCATTCCTGCTTCAGGTAGTGAGTCTTTGCTTACAAGCTCTTTAGCATCACATCAGCTTTCCTTCTGTTATTTTCATTTGTCCTCGATAGACATTTATTAGTACTCTTTGAATATCAGGAAATAGTCATATACTATACATGGTTCCTCTTGCTTGGAATACCCCAAATAGGTTTCTTTTTAGTCCTCAATAATTCATGTCAAAATGACAGCTTCTAAGAATTTTTTCTTGACACTAGTCCACATATTTCCTAAGTTCTCTTATGTTGAATATTGACTGTTAACCATAAATTTCAACTGTTTATTTATTGTCTTTTATCAATAGACCATTCTAGGGAATATTTAGAATTACAGAATGGTAACGATAGTAAAGCATTCATACATATTTACAAACAAAATAGAAAATTAACATGATACAATAGTTACAATTTTAACAAATTAATATCTATACTCTATTATTAACTCTAGTCCATATTTTACTCAAATATCCTTATTACTTTGTAATACTATTCATTTCTCATGTTTTTCTCTGACTTTTTCTTATCTTTTAATTTACAAACTGCATCTTTATGATTACTATATTCGATCCAGTGTTTAGCTAAGAATTTTCAGTTGTGTGCTCTGGACGTTTGTGGAACCCTGAACATCACACCAATTTGTCTTTATAGATATCATTTTAACTATAATTTTTAAATATTTTATTGCTTAGTGTCTTTTCTTCCTGCGAGATTGTATGCTAAGGCCCTAGAATGCACATACAGATGCATTAAGTGCTACATAACTGATGATGGATCTGACATAATTCAACCTGAATTCAAGTTCTGCTACTTCAGCTTTTTAAAAAATTATTTTTAATTTGGTTGTTCAACCAGATACACTTTTTAATTTTCAAGTATAATATTTTGTGGCTATTGAAGCATTTAAAAATTTTTGAACTTTGCTACTTAAGAGGGATGCTAATAAGTACTGGAACACTGTGCTGCCCTTTGGTATGTTGACAGTGCTTTTCCAGTAGACTTAAATGAATAGAGGCACTGTGGGTTGCAGAGAGTATTGTCCTATGGACCCACAAGAGCATTGAGATCCTGATGCCTGTTAACTCTGTGACCTGGGGAGAGCTCCAGTTTTAAGCTGGGTTTTTCTAAAGAGGGATAATAATTCTTATTCATCATGCAAATATTGGACTACGTGGATTTATTCATGTTAGATAGATAGCCTTGTAAAAGTATCTATTTAAATGGTGATTTTTAAAACTCATGGTTTAATGTTTCACATGTGATCCTTTTAAATTTTATATTAATGAAACATTTCATCTATAAAAGTGATACTGAGAAAATTTAGTGAGATTCCAGATTCCCATTGTCCAGCTTAAGATATAGAACTTTATCATTTTTGTTCTCTGTTAGATAACCACTATCTACCTATAGATATAGTTATTTAAGAAAGAATATAGTTTATATATATTTATGAATATATTTCATGTGTATATATTTGCACATATGTGTGTGTGTATATGTATATATATATATATCCCCCACCAGGATTTTCTCCCTGTGTGTCTATAATTTTTTTCATAGTTCCACTCAATAATAAGTGCCACATGTAATCAGAAATTAATTCCTAGATAGCGCAGATTTAGATTAGTTCTAATTGTTTTTATATTAGACAATAGTGTATGACTTCTACATTCTTATGAGGGTTTCTTTGAGGTATGAAGACACGATTGTTGTAAAAATACTTTATATAAAACCAGCAACTTGAAAAATTGTGCTCTTTATATGTAATATGAAATGAAACGTACTCTGCAAACATGTATAACAAATTAGAATAAAAATAAATAAATTTTAAAAAAAGAACTAGTATTGCTTGGCCAGAGGTCAAGTGCATCCCAAGACTATACTAGAATTGCCATATTCTTCTCTAAGCTTATTGCAATAATTTGTACTCTGAAAAATTCCTATTTTCTGATAACCTACCTAACTAAATATTGTCAAACTATAAAACACCAATATTACAAATACTAAAAAAAAAAAATCTTATTTTGCTTCTAACTTCCATTTATTTGATTAAGACAGAGGCTAAGCACTTTATCATGTTATTTATTGGCCATTTGGAATTCCATTTCTTTAAATAACTAAATTTACCCATTTATCTGATTGTCAAAAATATTCAATGTAGAAAAAATAAGTTAGGAATCAATATTCATTTTGTGTTCAAAAAGAATCTGATGCACAGGGAAATGGAGAATTCTACTATACTATTGATGTACTAGCAATGAAGTGTTTTATTTTGCTTTTTTTTTTTTTTTTTTTTTTGGTACCAGGGATTGAACTCAGGGGCACTCAACCACTGGGCCACATCCCCAGACCCCCCCCCTTTTTTTTTTTGTATTTTATTAGATGCATGGTCTCACTGAGTTGCTAAGTGCCTCGCCATTGCTGAGGCTGGCTTTGAACTCACAATCCTCCTGCCTCAGCCTCCCAAGTGCTGGGATTACAGGCATGCGCCACCACGCCCGGCTTTGCTTATGTATTTCTGATAATCATCTTTTTTCATTGGAATTTGAGGTGTTGATGATTTTCTTATTTAGACAGGCTATGGATGAAATGACCATCATGATTCCAGGTTGCCACGTGACTTACCTGGGTGGGAAACAGAGTGGATGCAGCTTGACTGTCTAGCATTTCCTCTCATTTGGAAACCACTACCTATTATTTATTTATCATCTCTGTTATGGTTTAGATACTTGGTGTCCCCCAAAAGCTCATGTGTGAGACAATGCAGGAACATTCAGAGGTGAAGTGATTGGGTTATGAAAGCCTTTACCAAATCAGTGAATTTATACCCTGATAGGATTAACTGAGTGGTAACTGGAGGCAGGGAGGGTATAGCCGAAGATGGAGGTTCACGGGGGGCATGCTTTTCAGATATATATTTTACATCTGGCAAGTAGAGTCTCTCTCTGCTTCCTGATAATCATATGAGCTTCTTCCCTCTGCCATACTCTCCTGCCATGATGTCCTGCCTCATCTCAAGCCATGAAGAATGGAGCAGACTCTCTGTGGACTAAGACCTCTGAAACCATGAGCCCCAAATAAACTTTTCCTCCTTTATGATTATTCTTTTCAACTCTTTTAGTCACAGCAGTGAAAAAGCTGACTAAAACAATCTCTATGGTTTTTCTTTCCAGAATAACATATATTCTGAATCACATAGCATATAATTTGATCAGACTGGCTTCTTTCACTTAGCAATGTGTATTTGAGATTTATTTGTGTCTGCTCATGGCCTGATAGCACATTCTTATAATGTTAAATAGTATTCCATTGTATAGATGTACCCCCATCTGTCTACTCACTTATTTAAGTGCATCTGGTTTGTTTATAGGTTTGGGATACTATGAATAAATAGGCTTTAAAATTGCAGATCAAGTGTTAGGAATCATTTGTGTATATACGGATATAAGTTTTCAAATTAATTGTTGAAAATCTTATGATAGTGGTTTAGTCAGCCTTTTTGTTTCTGTGACCAAAATATCTGACAAGAACAATTACAGAAATAGAAGATTATTTGGAGGCATGTGGTTTCAGAAATCTCAGTCCGTGGAGAGCCAGCTCCATTCCTTGGGGCCTGGGGTGAAGCAGAACATCATGGCAGAATAGTATGGTGGAGAAAATCAAGTCAGGAATGGCCACGAAGAAGTAGAGAGAGCTCTTCTCACTGGGACAAAATATAATCCCTAAAGGCACACCCCCAATCATCCACCTCCTGCAGCTACACCCTGGTTACTGTCAGATAATCACTATCAGAGGATTAATGCAACCATTGGGTTAAGGTTCTCATAACTTAATCACTTCACCCTTAAACCTTCTTGCATTGTCTCACACATAAGCTTTTGGGATACACCTAATATATAAACCATAATGTTCCACCCCTGGGCCCCAAAAGCTCATGCTTCAATTCACAATGCAAAATGCATTTAGTCCATTTCCAAGAATCCCCATAGTCTTTTTTTTATTTGATTGAAATGATTTTATTTGATTAAAAATTGGCATAATTGTGTTACCATAGCTTCTTTTAACAATAAATTCTTCAAAGTAAAAAAGAATTGGTTATAAATAGTATCTACAAATAGTGAGTTCTTTTTTTTTATTCTATGTTGTTATAAATGACAGCATTATGCATTACATTTCATATTACACATATACAGCACATTTTTACATATCTCTGGTTGTATGCAAAGTATATTCACACCATTCGTGACTTCATACATGCACTTAGGGTAATGATATCCATCTCATTCTAATATCATTTTTTTTTCTTTACCCTTTTGCCCCCTCCCTTCCCCTCCCTCCCCATTAGCCATTCTAGTATTCTTCTAATCCTCCTATGCTCCCCATGCCAACCCGACTGTGAATTGGCCTCCTTAGATCAGAGAAAACATTTGGCATTTGGCTTTTTGGGATTGGCTAAGTTCACTTAGCATTATATTCTCTAACTCCATCCATTTACCTGCAAATGCCATGATTTTATTCTCTCTTATTGCTGAGTAATACTCCATTGTGTGTATATACCACATTTTCTTTATCCATTCATCTACTGAAGGGCATCTAGGTTGGTTCCACATTTTAGCTATTGTGAATTGTGCTGCTATAAACAGTGATGTGGCTGTGTCCCTGTAGTATGCTGTTTTCATGTCTTTTGGGTAAAGACCAAGGAGTGGGATAGCTGGGTCATAAGGTGGTTCCATTCTAAGTTTTCCAAGGTATCTCCATACTGCTTTCCATATTAGCTGCACCATTTTGCAGTTCCCCCAACAATGTATGAGTGTGCCTTTTTTTTCTCCACATCCTCTCCAACATTTATTGTTGTTTGTGTTCTTAATAGCTGCTATTCTGACAGGTGTGAGATGAAATGTTAGAGTGGTTTTGATTTGCGTTTCTCTAATTTCCAGAGAGGTTGAGCATTTTTTCATGTATTTGTTGATTGATTGTATATCTTCTTCCGAGAAGTGTCTGTTCAGTTCCTTGGCCCATTTATTGATTGGGTTATTTGTTTTTTTGGTGTTAAGATTTTTGAGTTCTTTATATATTTTAGAGATTAGTGCTCTATCTGACATGCATGTGGTAAAAATTTGTTCCCAATTAGTAGGCTCTCTGTTCACCTCACTAATTGTTTCTTTTGCTGAGAAGAAGCTTTGTAATTTGAGTCTATCCCATTTATTGATTCATGGTATTAATTCTTGTGCTACAGGATTCTTATTAAGGAACTTGGGGCCTAATCCAACATGTTGGAGATTAGAGCTTACTTTTTTCTTCTATTAGGTTTAGTGTCTCTGGTCTAATTTCTAGATCCTTGATCCACTTTGAGTTAAATTTTGTGCATGGTGAGAGATAGAGGTTTAATTTCATTTTCTTGCATATGGATTTCCAGTTTTCCCAGCACCATTTGTTGAAGAGGCTATCTTTTTTCCAATGTACATTTTTGGCACCTTTGTCTAATATAAGATAACTGAAATTATATGTGTTAGTTTCTGTGTCCTCTATGCTGTACCATTGGTCTATGTTGCTGCCTGAAGCAGAAGCCGCGTGGAGCAACGAACACTGCAGGAAAATTCGGAGGCAGGATGAAAATGAAAAAAGGTCTTTTCGTCTTCTTCTCTCTCCGGCTCCAGCAATCACTCCAAATGCTCTAACTCCAACCACCACCTTCTTCTTCTTCCCACACACTCTAAAGAACCTCACCCAGTTATATACATATAGCTTTAACAAGGACAAGTGCTTACAGCTCGAGCTTACAGGTGTGTCACAGAGTGTTCACGGGCATATAAAGATTCTTTGAATAATGCATTAATATCAGGTGGAAACTAGAACATCTTTTATGGCTCTCAGCTAACCGCAATCTTTAGCTATCTCCTTGATTATAGGCTCCTTCAGGTCTACCGGCCTATTTTGGTGCCAATACCATGCTGTTTTTGTTACTATTGCTCTGTAGTATAATTTAAGATCTGGTATAGTGATGCCACCTGCTTCACTCCTCTTACTAAGGATTGCTTTAGCTATTCTGGGTCTCTTATTTTTCCAGATGAATTTCATGACAGCTTTTTCTATTTCTATGAGGAATGTCATTGGGATTTTGATTGGCATTGCATTAAATCTGTATAGTGCTTTTGGTAATATGGTCATTTTGACAATATTAGTTCTGCCTATCCAAGAACAGGGTAGATCTTTCCATCTTCTAAGGTCTTCAATAATTTCTTTCTTTAGTGTTCTGTAATTTTCATTATAGAAGTCTTTCACATCTTTGGTTAAGTTGATTCCCAAGTATTTTTTTTTTTTTTTAATGCTATTGTAAACGGGGTAGTTTTCCTCATTTCCCTTTCAGAGGATTTGTCACTGATATATAGAAATGCCTTAGATTTATGGGTGTTGATTTTGTATCCTGCTACTTTGCTGAATTCATTTATGAGTTCTAGAAGTTTTCTAGTGGAATTTTTTGGGTCTTCTAGGTATAAAATCATATCATCAGCACATAATGATAATTTGAGTTCTACTTTACCTATCTGTATCCCTTTAATTTCTTTCATCTGTCTTATTGTTCTAGCCAGCATTTCAATTACTATGTTGAATAGAAGTGGTGAAAGAGGGCATCCCTGTCTTGTTCCAGTTTTTAGAGGGAATGCTTGCAATTTTTCTCCATTTAGAATAATGTTGGCGTTGGGATTAGCATATATAGCTTTTACGATGTTGAGATATGTTCCTGTTATCCCTAGTTTTTCTAGTGTTTTGAGCATGAAGGGGTGCTGTATTTTGTCAAATGCTTTTTCTGCATCTATTGAGATAATCATATGGTTCTTATCTTTTAGTCTATTGATGTGATGAATTACATTTATTGATTTCCGTATGTTGAACCATCCTTGCATCCCTGGAATGAACCCCACTTGATCGTGGTGTATTATATTTTTGATATGTTTTTGTATCCGTTTTGCTAGAATTTTATTGAGAATTTTTGCATCTATGTTCATTAAAGATATGGGTCTGAAGTTTTCTTTTTTGGATGTGTCTTTGCCTGATTTGGGGATCAAGGTGTTGTTGGCCTCATAGAATGAGTTTGGAAGTGTTCCCTCTTTTTCTATTTCCTGAAATAAATTGAAGAGTATTGGTATCAGTTCTTCTTTGAAGGTCTTGTAGAACTCAGCTCTGTATCCATCAGGTCCTGGGCTTTTCTTGGTTGGTAGACTTTTGATGGCATCTTCGATTTCGTCACTTGAAATTGGTCTGTTCAAATTATGTATATCATCCTGCTTAAGTTTGGGCACATCAACAACTCTAGAAATTTGTCGATGCCTTCGGTGTTTTGTATTTTGTTGGAGTACAAGTTTTCAAAATAATTTTGAATTATTTCCTGTATTTCCATAGTGTTTGTTGTGATATTTCCTTTTTCATCACATATGTTAGTAATTTGAGTTATCTCTCTCCTTCTCTTTGTTAGCCTGGCTAAGGGTCTGTCAGTTTTATTTATTTTTTCAAAGAACCAATTTTTTGTTTTGTTAATTTTTTCAGTTGTGTCTTTTGTTTCAATTTCATTAATTTCAGCTCTGATTTTAATTATTTCCTGTCTTCTACCACTTTTGGTGTTGGATTGTTCTTCTTCTTCTAGAGCTTTGAGATGTAATTTCAAGTCATTTATTTGTTGACTTTTTCTCCTTTTGAGGAATGAACTCAATGCAATGAACTTTCCTCTTAGAACTGCCTTCATAGTGTCCCAGAGATTTTGATATGTTGTGTCTGTGTTCTCATTCACCTCTAAGAATTTTTTAATCTCCTCTTTGATGTCATCTGCAACCCATTGTTTATTCAGTAGCATATTATTTAGTCTCCAGGTGTTGGAGTAGCTTTTATTTCTTACTTTATCATTGATTTCTAATTTCGTTCCATTATGGTCGGATAGAATGCAGGGTAGTATCTCAACTTTTTTGTATTTGCTCAGAGTTGTTTTGTGGCCTAGTATATATTCTATTTTAGATAAGATTCCATGTGCTGCTGAGAAGAAAGTGTATTCACTTGTTGAAGGATAAAATATCCTATATAAGTCAGTTAAGTCTAAGTTGTTTATTGTATTTTTTGAATTCTATAGTTTCTTTGTTCAGCTTTTGTTTGGAAGATCTATCCAGTGGTGAAAGGGGTGTGTTAAAGTCACCCAGAATTATTGTGTTGTGTTCAATTTGACTCTTAAATTTCAGGAGAGTTTGTTTGATGAAAATGGATGCTCCATTGTTTGGGGCATATATATTTATAATTGTTAAGTCTTGTTGGTGTATATGGTTCCCTTGAGCAGTATATAGTGTCCTTCTTTATCCCTTTTGATTAACTTTAGCTTGAAGTCTACTTTATTTGATATGAGGATGGAAACCCCTGCTTGTTTCCTCTGTCCATGTGAGTGGTAGGATTTCTCCCAAACTTTTACCCTCAGCCTATGGATGTCTTTTCCTATGAGATGAGTCTCTTGGAGGCAGCATATTGTTGGGTCTGTTTTTTTGATCCAATCTGCTAGTCTATGTCTTTTGATTGGTGAGTTTAGGCCATTAACATTCAGAGTTATTATTGAGATGTGTTTTGTATTCCCAGCCATTTTTGTTTATTTTTGGTATTTACCTTGACATGGTTTCTCTTCTGATTGTTTTCTCCTTTAGTGTAATACCTCCCTCTGTTGATTTTCATCATTGTTTTTCTTTTCTTCTTCATGTAATATTTTGCCGAGGATGTTCTGTAGTGCTGGCTTTCTACTTGTAAATTCTTTTAACTTTTGTTTATCATGGAAGGTTTTAATTTCGTCCTTAAATCTAAAGCTTAATTTTGCTGGGTATAAGATTCTTGGTTGGCATCCCTTTTCCTTCAGAGCTTGGAATATGTTGTTCCATGATCTCCTAGCTTTGAGTGTCTGAATTGAAAAGTCTGCCGTGATACGAATTGGTCTCCCCCTATATGTGATCTTATTCCTCTCTCTTGCGGCCTTTACAATTCTATCCTTGTTCTGTATGCTAGGCATTTCCATTATAATGTGTCTTGGTGTAGATATGTTGTAATTTTGTACATTTGGTATCCTATGGGCCTCTTGTATTTAGTTTTCCAATTCATTCTTTGTCCTTGGAAAATTTTCTGATATTATCTCATTGAAGAGGTTGCGCATTCCTTTTGTTTGAAACTCTGTGCCTTCCTCTATCCCAATTATTCTTATATTTGGTCTTTTGATGCTGTCCCATATTTCTTGGATGTTCTGTTCATGGTTTCTTACTATCTTCATTGTGTGGTCAACTTTATTTTCAAGTTTATATACTTTGTCTTCATTGTCTGAAGTTCTTTCTTCCAGTTGATCTAGTCTGTTTGTTATGCCTTCAATGTGTTTTTTTTTTTTTTTTTTTTGGTTAATTGTTTCCTTCATTTCAAGGATTTCTGACTTGTTTTTTTTTTTTTTTTTTTTCCCCAGAGTTTCTATCTCTTTTTTGAAGTAATCTTTTGTTACCTGTATTTGCTCTCTTATATCTTTGTTGTAGTGGTCATTTTTTGCTTGTATTTGCTCATTTAGGTCATTCTTTGATTCACAGATCATTTTAATTATGAACCTTCTGAACTCCTCTCTGACATTTCATCAACTTTGCTGAGCATGGGTTCTGTTATTGTACAATCCTGGTTTGTTTGGGATATTTTCCTCCCCTGTTTTTTCATGATGTCTATTTGCTTTACTTTCTTGCAATATAGATCTGAGTTATTACAGTTTCTTCCTTCTATTCTTATAATACCCTTGCAGGTTGTCTGTGCCTCCTCTTGGCACTGGACTATCAGAACCTGCCACTGACTCTCAAAGTATGCTACCTGGGGCTGGGTTCACACCTGGTTGGTGTGGGCCAAACTGGTTGAATCTGAGTTCCTGTGGTGGTCTGGGGCTAAGCGCACTGGGGTGAAGATCAGTGGGACTGCCCTGGGCCTGCCTGGGCTCAGGCAGAGTTGCTGGGTCTGTCCTTGCTGTCTCCTGCTCTGGGTTGGAGGTCCGTGGGACTGGATGGAGCCTGAGCCTGGTGGCATTCTGATGTAGGACCCCAGGACTGCCCTCGGCCTGCCTGCACTCTAAGCAGAGTTGGCGGGTCTGTCCTTGCTGTCTCCTGCTCTGGGGCGGAGGTCTGCGTGGCTGGCTGGAGCCTGATTGCACACCAGCAGGCATCGGGGGGACTGACCTGGGGCTGGCAGTGCTCATGTGAAGGTCAGCAGGACTGCACTGGGCTCACCTGTGCAGGGGCCCTGTTTGGGGAGATGGCTTAAATTGCAGTTGACTACGGGCTTTGGACATGTTTGGGCATTGGCGCCTTCCGTAGTCTCATGGGACTTGGCCCGGGATCTTGCGAGACTTGGCCGGAGATCTCGAGGGACTTGAGAGAGATTGCGGATGAGGTCTGCGCCATTTTGGAGGTTAGAGGAGCATGGACGGCGTGTCGGGGTGTAGTTAGAGCCAGAGAGAAAAGTTATCAGAATAAAGGGCTGTTTGTTTCCAGTTTGTCTCTAAACTTCTTCCCGCGGCTTCTTTGCTCCAAGCGGCCATCGCTTCAGGCGAATACAGGTGGTGGTCCCCGTACGGGGGCTGGGGTTATGCCTCAGCAGTAGCGCGCTCGCATAGCATGTGTGCAGCCTGGGTTCGATCCTCGGCACCACGTAAAAATAAAAATGCATTGTATACAACTAAAGTAAATAAATAAATATTTAAAAAAATATTACTCCCTATTCATCGTCACAGATTGAATATTTATGCTTCAACGATAATGACTGGGCTATAGCTAGATGCTCTACCTCTGCAAATTTTGATAATCCCCTTCCTAAGTCTCCTATATTATCTTTTTGTATTAATCATCCTATTATATTTCCACAGGTAATAAAAAATCAACCTATTCCTAAGGCAATTAATGTATTTACAGATGGGTCCTCAAATGGTACTGCTGCCATAGTCACTACAAAAGAAAATATGACTTACATAACTGCACACAAATCAGCTCAACTAGTGGAATTGGAAGCTGTGGTAAGAGCTCTGGAAAATTTTAGAGACCAGCCCATAAACATTTTTTCAGATAGCCACTATATTGTACAAGCCGTCCCAAAATTAGAGTTAGCAGGACCAATAGCACCTCATACTCCAGCTCTTAAATTGTTTTATCAAATACAAAAACTTTTGTGGGCAAGAAAAGAACCTCTATTCGTAGGCCATATTAGAGCACATACTAATTTGCCTGGCCCCCTCCATGAAGTTAATCAAAAGGCTGATGAACTTACAAAAACAATATTTATACTTTCAGCGCTACAACAAACTACTTTATTTCATTCCCAGTTTCACGTCAACAGCACCACCTTGCAACGTAGGTTTAAAATCACAAAAGAGCAAGCCAGAGCAATTGTAAAAGATTGTAAATCTTGTATGACACATTTGCCCAATCCTCATTTTGGTGTTAACCCTCGAGGATTAATGCCCAATCATTTGTGGCAGATGGATGTTACTCATGAGCCAAGCTTTGGAAAATTGCGATTTATTCATGTAACCATAGATACATGCTCAGGCATGATTTTTGCTTCCTTACATTCTGGAGAAAAAGTTAAAGATGTCACATCTCATTGTTTACAAGCTTTTGCTGCATTGGGCATCCCCAAAATGCTTAAAACAGATAATGGCCCCGCATATACGTCCTCATCTTTCAAACAGTTTTGCGCAAAATTCAATATATCCCATAAAACACGCATCCCATACAATCCTCAGGGTCAGGGCATTATTGAAAGAGCAAACCGCACACTGAAAATTATGTTATTAAAACAAAAAGAAGGAAATTGGAAAAGTCCTAAGGACAGATTGGCAGTTGCCCTGTTTACCTTAAATTTTTTAACTTTAGACTCTAATAGTTATTCTGCTGGAGACAGACATTGGAATCCACACCAACAACATAAACCCTTGGTTTACTGGAAGGATGTTCTTTCAGGTACATGGAAGGGTCCAGATCCAGTATTAATTTGGGGGAGAGGATCTGTTTGTGTTTTTCCAAAACACGAATCCTCTCCAATATGGATACCATCTAGATTAATAAAGCAGGTACCACATCAAAATGATCAAGATGTAGTTGTTGAGGAATCAAGATTAATAAAAAAGGTACAAAATCAAGAAGACCAAGATGAAGATATAGAATGATTCCCTCAAAAGTGTCCTTCAAAATGTTTCACAACTCAAGAGTAATTCCTCCCGGCTGGGACGAGGAGATCTCTCTTTAGTGTGCACACAATTGTATTTTTTTTTCTTTTTATACATGTCTTTATGTCTGTACATTGTCTACATTTCATGTTAATGTGACGTCACAAATATATGTTTGTATGTTTGTTCGTCTGTCCAGTGTGACGTCACAAAAAACAAAGCGCTTATGAAAAAGAAAAAAAAAATATATATATATGGATCCAAATAACTTTAATTCATTTTAGGTTAAGAGTATTCAATTTAGGTAAATAATTTTATAAATGAAGGTACTTTCAATTTTGATTATAGGTATCCCTGGGACTTCTCTTTAGCAAACAATATGACTAGTGCTATATAACCTAATATTTTGGTGTTTTGACATAAGATTGTTTATTTGTTATTAACTTCATTTGTTTAATAGCTGATTAATTTCAATTATCTCAACAGGTAAAAAATTGCCGTGTATACAGAGACTTGAGGGTTCCGGCTAACAAATTATTTCTCCAAAGTGCCTTTAGCTTTCCTTTAATCTATCTTTAATACAGTAAATACCCTCAGTCTTTCTTTCTTTTGTTCTCAATATGATATTTTGCCAACTTATGTTTGTGTGAGCTCAAACAACAATGTGTGTGAGCGGAAATCAACTTTAATTTTCTAATCTAATAATTCTGTTTTTTTAGTTTGACGACTTGACTCTTCACTCAGTGCTGAAATAATACTGCCTTTCCTTTAATAATTGATGCTTGAGTTTCTAGGTAGCAGGCCCTGAAGATTTGCCGGTGGCATTGTCTAGACATAAAAAAGACGGCTGCTGCTACAGCTGCAGGGAACACGGTCACCACAAGTATCCCTGCTGCTCAAGCATCAAACAACCTCACCAACAGTGTGGCCTCTGCTCTACATACATGGGACCTCCTACATCAACGTGTTATAACAAATGGACATTTTGATCTTTCATTGTTTGGGACTTTACGGGACAATGCCTTGTGGACATTTGTCCAGAGAATTCAGTGTGTTACTTGATGAAACTTAGGGCAGCTAATTTGTTTAAACAATTTGATATGCTATACAATTTGGCTCGTCACCAAAAGGCTTGTCGCCTTAAAGCCTCACCATCTCCTCACAATTGGACGACTGTTAGTCATCATACACAGTCGATCCTAAAGGGCTCCATTGGATGGCTGGTTAGCCAATGACGGGTAAGATCCCCAGAGGGGGACAACCTAAGACAAGCACAGTCGCACGGGACAGTCTCATGTGGCCGACATATCAACCTAAGACAGGAGTCAAGGGCACAGCCTTGATTATCTGATGACGGGTAAGAATGTTGGTTGCACATAGATGTCCTAGAGCATTACCTCTTTTAAAACAAAAGGGGGGAATTGCAGGGGCCCTGTTTGGGGAGATGGCTTAAATTGCGGTTGACTACGGGCTTTGGACATGTTTGGGCATTGGCGCCTTCCGTAGTCTCATGGGACTTGGCCCGGGATCTTGCGAGACTTGGCCGGAGATCTCGAGGGACTTGAGAGAGATTGCGGATGAGGTCTGCGCCATTTTGGAGGTTAGAGGAGCATGGACGGCGTGTCGGGGTGTAGTTAGAGCCAGAGAGAAAAGTTATCAGAATAAAGGGCTGTTTGTTTCCAGTTCGTCTCTAAACTTCTTCCCGCGGCTTCTTTGCTCAAAGCGGCCATCGCTTCAGGCGACTACACACCTTGGCTCAGGCAGAGTTGACAGGTCTGTCCTTTCTGTCTCTGGCTCTGGGGCGGAGGTCGGCTCCCATAGTCTTAAAAGTTCCAGAATTCCCCAGAAGTCCAAGTCCAATCTCCTTTGAGACTCAAGGCAAACTCAGTGTGAGCCCCTGCAAAAATCAATAACAAGTTACAAATATCCAATATATAAAGGCACATTATAAACATTTATATCTGTAGATATAGGGGCATAGAAAGAAGAACAAAAGACCAAAGCCCAGTTGGGCAAAAAAGTCCTGTAGCTCCACCTCTGGCATCTGGGGTACTTGGCATCCCGATATTCTCTCCAAGGGGCTTGAGTAGCTCCACCCCTGTGGCTTTGCTAGTGGCAGCCCACATGGGCTTTGTGTTGGCTTGTCTCTGCTCCGTTCCTGCAGTTTTCTTCAGCAGGCATTCCACATGATAGGCATTTCTGAACCTTAGGGATCTCTCCACAGCAGCTTCAGCTTCCTCAGGACTCCACACATCACCCTCTCAGGGGATGCCTGCAGGAACTTCCAACTCTGTGTCACTTTGCCTGGCCTCCCAGGCCATCCTTTGAAATCTCTGTGGAAGTTTCCACGATCCCCTAACTCCAGCACCCTGCATTCCTTCAGAACCAGCACTACACAGTTGACATCATCTCCAGCAGTAGCCAGGCCTTCAGGGACCATGGCTGCAGCAGCCCTCTGAGAGTTGGGGGAGATGAACACATTAAAAAAACTTCCTAGGCCCCCTCGTGAAAACAGGGTGTCCTGCTGATCTCTGCTCAAAGAAACTTTTACTTTTACACCCTTGAGCCTGAGATGGCTGTGATCTTGCCAATTCCCGGAATGCCCTCGAGCCATCTTTCCTATTGTCTCTGGGCAAAGTCTTTCACATTTGTTGACTAGAGTCCTTGCTCAAGTATTTCCTTAAGATTAGACCTGTGGATGATAAATCCTTGAATATCTCTAGAAAGATATTGATATCTTTGTTGGGTATGACATTTTATAAACAGTCATTTTCTTTTACTTCTATCACCTCTTAACTTCCGATGCTGCAAGTGGAAAAAAGAAGTTAAACTGCGCTAAATTAAAAATGCCATCATTTCCTTTTTTTAAAAAAATTTTTAATTCTAATATGTTACATATGACAGCAGAATGCATTACAATTAATATTACACATATAGAGCACATTTTTTCATATCTCTGGTTGTATACAAAGTAGAGTTAAACCATTCGAGTCTTCATACATGTACATAGGATAATGATGTCAGTCTCATTCCACATCTTTCCTACCCCCATGCTCCCTGCCTTCCCCTCCCTCTCCTTTGCCCTATCTAGAGTTTATCTAATCTCCCCATTCCCTCCTCCAGCAACATATTATGAATCAGCATCCTTAAATCAGAGAAAATGTTCTGCATTTGTTTTATTGTTTCTTTTTTTTTTTTTTTTTTGTTGTTGTTGTTGTTGTTGTTGTTTTTTTTGGGGGGGGCGGTATTGTCTAACTTCTCTCATCATTTCCTTTGGAAGGAAATGTTTCCTTCACCTTGAATTTTGTAAAGTTTTCTCTTCATCCTGAAGGTTTGTACATTTGGCAGCATGACTCCTCGGGGCTGGGGCTGTTGTCATTTCTCCTTCTTCACTGGAGCCCAGGTCTTTGGCTGGACGGCCTCAGTGGTGGCAGTACTGCAGTGGTACAAAGTAGGACCAGTCAGCTCATAGGCAGCATGTCCTCTGGGGATTCAGGGATGGATGCTCTCAGACTTCTCAGCCACCTCAGCAGGAGGATTCAGACCCTTTGACTACACTGGCACCAGGCAAGTGAATCCAACTCACAGGACCAAGGAGGTTCTGGTGTTGTTTCAAACCACTCTTTCTAGGAGACACAGAGATATTCTTGTCTCTTTACCAGAGTCCTTTTGTAATGGCTCTAGTCCCCACCCTGACCACTGCCACACAGCCTTGCCCACTTCATTCCATGGAATTCCCTAACAACCAGAATTCTCCTTCTCACTCCAGAAAATTCTTTCTCAGGACAGCTGGCTGAGCTTGGAGTCAAGCTGAAAGGAGAGAAAGATGCCTATGAGTCTCTATTTCCCTGGAATCTATTTCAGAAATTGTCTCTTTGGTTATTTATTGATTTTTTTTTAAAGTTACGAGGTACTACTCAGACTTTCAGAAACCTGTCTAGGCTACTTGGAAGAAAATTACCTTAGGAAATATAGTCAGAATGACTTATTGTTTATCTTGTTGAAAAAAATATCTAAATGTTTCAAAATGAGCATATATTTCTTGCCAACAAAGCAAAGATATTTTCAATGTTCTCATTTCTTTTTTCAATATTTGACAATATATTATGTTTGGCAGAATAACTTTGATAATGTCAAAGGAGGGTTTTAGCAGTTCCTTATTTTCTGATAATAAATTCTACCTCCCTTTAATATGCAGCTCATTTATCCTTTAAAACAATTGTTTAACCTTCTCAAAATATTTTATACCTTCCTCTAAATTCTTTTTTGCATTTGCATAAAGTCTAATGTACTTCATTATTTGAATAGGAAAGTCTGAGTATTCTTCTCTCCATGAAGGCTAGGACTATAAATATTATAATCCAAATGTAGGTTTTACCTGCTCAGCAATGTTGGCTTGCCTGTAATGTTGATTCAGACGAAGGTACTCAGTTGTGATGTAATACAGCTTCAAATCATTGGTTGTGTTAAGAATCCTTCTAGAGAACACTTCTCAGAGAGTTATTGCCTATAAGGATTAAATTTTAATTCTTTCCCTTCACTAGCATAAAGTTTAGAGTTATGTGCTACAAAATACCATACTATTCTTAGCATAAATGAACATACTATAAACTAGAGCCCATTCCTGTTAAATAGAATACCATTCTCAGTTATACTCAACCTGGAAAACTGCATTTCTTTTTTTTTTTATGTGTTTTATCACATAAAAGATCATAGGGTTGCAAATTCACTCTACTAATTTACAATGAAATTTTACTTATCTTACTGGCTAATTTATCCTCTGAGCTTATTGTAAAATGGAGTTATTGCTCTCATGATCTGTGAAGCACTTCCTGGGATAGGTAAATTTTCAAGGAGGAAATTCTTTACTTGGTATAAGTCTGCATGGAAAGCACTTTAGGAAAGTAATGAGAAATCATTAACTTATTAGAAATGCCCCTACAAGGGAGCCAGGCTGCTGTGTGGGGTAGGTAGCACATTGACCCTGGAAAACTTTCAACAAAAGAAGGCACTCCATCTGTTAAGATCAAGTCACAAGATTTTGCAGCTTTGAGCATGAAATTGGATGAGGCCATTTTTATTATTCATTTCCGTGGGAAGGTGTAATGAGCCTAGAATGAATAAAGACAACTTTCCTATAACACTAAGGAAAGAAGGCATGTCAAAAAATGTATGCTTATGTAATTGTTTTTAATCAAATAGCAGATGCACAGCATATACAGGAGATACTGGGATTCAGGTCAGATGTTTTGAGGTTTCTGAGTTGACACTGTGTTTATCCCAAAGGACACAACACCATCTGTTATCTGTTAATTGTGTTCTCCTTTTATTATTGTTGAACTCATTTGCTTCTTCAAGAGGGTGAATAGGTTGTCACTCTCCCCTCCCAGAAATAAGGAACATAATATGGGAGGATAAAATTGTTATGAAGTAATAGTTACTTTAAGCTGCTAATATGCAGGTTTAAAAACTAATTTTGTTCTTCTTTTATTCTAAATTGGAAATAGATTTATCTGTGTAGCAAATAATTCTACTGTACTCTGAAAACAGTAAAACATTATGTTATTTTCTGCACAAACTCAAATGGTACTTCACTTACATCATATAGTCCAAACACAAAGTTTGCAGATCTTGGCTTTCAGAGTGATCAGAGAGGAAAAACTGCTGAGGAGCAGCGGTTGCCTTATTACACATTCCATTATTACACAAGATCATAATTCACTCAAGAAAGGCCTTGCCTCTTACAAGGCCTGGCTGTCAGGCAAAGAAGCTAGACCATACACAAACTTGCAGCTCTGTGAAGAATGAGACCAAGAGCTCGCATGCACAGCACTTGCAGGCCTGGTACCACAGCTCAGGCAAATCCATTACCAGTGAAACCTGGGTATGGCCAGCTGTGGTATTACAGTCTCACAAATGGTTACTACCATAGCACCTGCTGTAGCCTTCAACTCAGGTCCTGCAGTATCTTACAGGGGCCTGCAGTCTCTGCTGTGTTAGATTGAGTGATGCCTACCTGGCCTTGAGGCCTTGTCAATCAAAAAAGGGCCTTGCCTAAGGAGCAATCGAGCAGTCCAAAGCCCATTGCCCAATAACTTGTCTTGTGTGCTCGCTCAGCTCTGGGCTGACATACTCAGCTGGGTATACTGAAGACTGTTTCCGTTTTTATTAAGTAGGAAAGCACTTTGAGACGTTTCTAGGGTAGAATGCTAAGAGTTAAGATCATTCTAAGTGTCCCAGTGTTGTTGTAGGTCCTATTGGTAATTTGAGACTTTCTTCAAACTTTATTTTTAAACTACATATGACATTTGCTGCAGGTAACAACCAGGGCATCTTTTTAAAATCAGCAGTAGACAGCTTTTGTTTTAGATGAGATCAGTGTTGGAGTTTTATGCCAGTCCTCTAGCAACTTATTTTTATCACCCATGTTATTCTATGTCACCACAGGGTACCCCTTGGATCTGCCCCCAATTCCCCTTGGATCTGCCCCCAATTTCTCCTGAGCACATGATGATGGTTTCTATAAGACTATGGCTAGGGCAGGTGTGGGACATCCAAGTGCTCTAAACTGCCACGTTCACTTGTACTTAACCTTTAAGAATTAATAATATTGAATTTGTTTTCTTTTTATCTGCCTTTATGTTTGCCATTTTTGTTCATGAACTCTACCAAAGATAATACAATACAACTGTCCCTTTGTAGGACTTGTTTCCATTTAGAATTCAGTTTACCAAGTCAACTTGTAATTATTAGCTCTCCAATGGGCTAAAAACAGCTAAAATTTTATAGACTACATAGGGCATTTTCAAAGTCATACAGGAAAAATATTTTCCACTCTTCATATTTTTAAGGAAGTGGTAATATTAGAAGTATGTTTATAAAATTCCCTTAAATACCATAGAAAAATAATTCATATGCTCAAGGAAAATGATAAAAAATATCAGAGTAATGCTATTGTGGATACAAAAATATTTGTTATGTATATATATGTTTTTTAATAAATCACTTTTTCATTTATTTATTCATTCAACCCAAATATTTTCAGATTGCCCAGAACATACTAGCTGTTTTGTTGGCCTTTGGGAATAAATGATATATGATGGCTCATTTACTAAAGGAGACAATCTTATTTTTTGTTCCATTTGTAGGAAAAGACCCTTTAGCAGTTCACTTCAAAGATGGGAAAGGGTCCTTTAAGGACCTTTAATATTGTGATTTCTCATTGATCTCAATAATTCAGTTTTTTAGAAAACTAAGTTTGCATTTTTTCAAAGTGGAATGCAATGTCGCAATTTAACACCTGTAACAAAACCAATCAAATGAAGGGGTTGAGCTCCTGTTTTAACTTCATTGAAGTAAATTAACTCTGTCAGCTCACATGGATACTGTGGTGCAGCTATAGAGATCTGCAGGAAACTGGAATTGTCAGTGTTCCCCCATACAAAAGTGGGGGGAGGTTTTATTAGGGTTTCATAGCTTCAACACAAAAGACTCAATTTATGTCCATGGGCAATAAGACGTAAGACTTTAAGTGACATTTGAGAGGCCTTATGAACAACTACAAACACTTCCTCCCCAATCACCCAACTCTTTTCTTTGACAAAGTTAACAGCCTCTATCTACTGTTATGAATTGGGGCTCAGTGTAACTGGATTCTACTATCAGGTTTCTTCTTTTGGATATCCCCCTTGAAAAAAATCTCTTTGAAAATGACAGTTATCTTAAGATAGATGATATGCAAAACAGATAATCACTGAAGTATATGTACACTGACAGACTCAAAGAGAAGTCCATGTTAGTAAGGACCATGGAAGGAGGAAGGAAGGAAGCCAGAAAGGGCCTTTTGGCAAAGACAGCAATGGAAGGATATTGTGGTGCAGGGATATTGTGGTCAGGGATGCTAGCATGAGCGTCTGTTGACATATTTGCTCAGAGGAGTCTTTGTTCTATGCATTGTGGGAAGATGATCAACATCCTCAACCTTTATCATTAATTGCTAACATCAACCTCCCAGTTGTGATAAACAAAATTCAAAAGTTCCCATAGGCATGGTAAATTAGCCACTCCTTTGTCTTTAAAAATGTAAAAGGTAAGCTATTTTAGATAAAAGATACTACATAATAAACACAATTTTGCTTGTTGTTAGCAAGTTTCACTTTGATGGTTCCCCAATTATTAAATATCTTCTAAGTGACAGTAAACATATAGCCAGCTAAATGAGATATGTAGACAAGACATAAAAACAGGCTGAAGAGCTGTAACAATGGTTTTATGATCATGTCTGCACAAATCCATCTTTCTTGATTGATTCTAAGTGTCACTATTTCAACAGTTATAGTCCAGAGAGGCGATGATGTACATGTAAGTGTGTGTGTGTGTGTGTGTGTGTGTGTGCGCGCATGTGGTTTGTAAATAACCAATCCCAAGAAAGACACATCAGGGCTCTGACACTATTCACTATGACTAAATAATGTGCTCATAGTGTCACTTGATTAGTTTCCTGATGTTTTTTCTCCCCCTGCTTATTAAAATTAATGATTTTTCTGAAACTCCTGAAGCCAGCCATAATGGGAATGATATTGAGCTAAGTTTTAAATCTCCCATGACACGCATCCAATCAAGGCATTCCCTTAGGCTTTCAGAAGAAGTAGTCTTAAAGAATTAAATTAATTCATAATATTTTAAAGTAAAATATCTTCCACTACCTCACAGTCTTTATGGCTACAGCCTGGGAAGTGTTAGCTACTGCAGAGTAAGACCCTTGCAATCCATTGTGCACTGTGTGAAGAGGCCAGAGCTCCTCATCCCCGCACTAAAAGCTAGAATGGAGCTGAACAAACTGAAAATCAATGAATTTTCCCAGACCCATCAGAGAATTCAGGTTACACGGCAAACTCTCACCATGAAATCTGAAGAGAAAGGCAAATACAGAGAATCCTGGCCACGTTCAGAGTAAGTAAAATAGAAACTACTGGAGCCATAAAACAGCAAGAATATTTGAATGGCAATTTAGTATGTATGAACTAGCTTGAGAGTGAGAAAATCTTGAGAGCTGTAGTCTTAGGGAAACACTGAGTTTTTATAGATTTTAATTCCAGGATTTACATACTTATAGGCAAGTGTCTTTGGCAGGGGCAGTGAAAAAATTACCATTTGAAATATGTTCAATGTGTTTGCCTACCAATGATATACTCTGCAGAGAAAAAGACTGCCAGGGATGTCTCCCTCACCTAAGTTTAAGGCAGCTATCCACAATAACCCCCTTTAGCCTTTCTGACACCTAAATTGAGGGAGGGAAAGAAAAACTCTTAGACACTTTTAAAGACATAAGTCTTAAGTGAAGGGCTTCCAGAGGTGGATTTCATCATGAGATTGTTGCATGTCCTCCTCTTCCACTCCTCACCGCTGTTATCAGCAGGGCTGTGATACAACAGCAGACCTCAGCTGGAAGACTGCAAGGCTCAGACCCATTTTGAGAGGGAGTTTTAGGAAAATCTAAAGAAAAAGAAGGTAAATGAAACAAAGACACTGGAATTTGAAACAGGGCACCTATCCCTGCAAAGAACATTAAACATAGCCCAATTCTGGGCCAAATTAACATAAAATCTCACACTACAGGTTTATTTAGCTAAGATCTTATTACCTGATATATCATGAGCAGCTTTCAACCAAAAACATCAGCAGATGTTATGATAAACAGGTAAGAAGAAAACAACTAAGGAAAACCAGACTAAGATATGGAGTATACTGTGGAATTATTAGATAATGATTTTTTAAAGTATGCTGAATACATTAATTAGCTTAATGGAAAAGTATAATAATGAATAGTGTGTCATATAAGCAGAGATGAAACTATAAGAAAGAAAAAAAAGTACTACATGTAAAAAATATTATAAAAAAGGATTGGCTTTATAAGCTTATTAGTAGACATAACTGAAGAAAGAATCACTTAGTCTGAGGAAATACCAATGAAAATTGAAATGTAAATTCCAAAAATGAAATGCAAAGGAGAAAAATTGAAAAATAAAAAAGAACAAGATATACAAGAACTGTGTGATAATTCCAAGAGGTATCGCATATTGTGATGTAAACATCAAAAAGGAAATAAAATTAAAAGTGAGAGAAAAGAATACTTAAAGAAACAATGGAGAACTTAAAAAAATAATACACACCAAACAGCAGAACCTGGAAGCTCAAAGAAAAACAGGAAGCTTGAATTTAAAAAGCAACATCAACAAAAAAATTGAACCAAAAAAAAATTAACAAAAAAAAAAAAAAAAAAAAAAAAGAAAGAAAGAAAGAAAAAAAAAAAAAAAGAAAAAACTACCGTTATCGACCTATATCGAAACTTTGGAAAGTCAAAAACATTCTTTTAAAAAAAAATAGAGGGAAAAAATCAACATGTCTCTCTATAGAGGAAAATGAAGAGATATAACACACTTGTTTCAGAAATCATGCTAGGAAAAACAGTGGATAGAAATAAAGCAACAAAAGCAGAAAAACCATAAAAAAATGTCAAGAAGAAAAACCATGTCAAGTTTTTATCCAGAAAAATTATTCTTTCAAAGTTAAGAAGAAATCATGATTTTCTCAGAAAACAAACTAAAATTGTCAAGGTGATTCATAACCACCTGATTTTTTTCTGCATGAAATGTTCAAAGTTTTTCATCAGGGGAAAGAAATAATAATGACAACAACAACAACAATAATAATAAGCATATCGTAATTGTATCATGAATAAAAGCAATTTTGTCAGAGATAGGAGAGATTGAAAAATGACCTTTGCAAAATGTCACTTGCTTTGCATATGAGATGGTGTAGTAATTTAAAAAATTGATTAGTTGCAACTGTTTATTACAAGTTCTAGGTCCATCTCTGTGTATGTGTGTGTGTGTGTGTGTGTGTGTGTGTGTGTGTAGTATAAGTATACTGTTTATATGGTATATTTTATATATATATGTACATATATATAATATTTCTAACAAGAGCGTTTGACTTTCTGCAGTTAAGTATAGAAGGTAACACTGAGGTTATATTATAATTATCTTTAATTACATTGTATGCAATGCCAAGGAGTTTTTATTTTACCATGTTAAAAAATGAAAAAAACTTGGTGTGTCTAAATAAGATATGTATGATAAAATGTATGTTTCAGTAAGGTAACTGCTGAATTAGTACAGAATGTGAATCTTATTAAAATCCAGTTAAACTTCAAGTTTCAAATGTATTGCAGTGTTATTCAAAAAATCAATTATTTTACTTTCAGTGAAATCTTTTAAGATTTCTTCTCCAAAAGATGTAGCTTGCACCAATAGTTTGTAAAGGCAATGAGAACTGCCTCAACACAGTTGAATATTCATTCAAATTATTATTTATACTTTGCAGATGGAGAGATTGTAAGTAAAAATTATCATAGTAACTGTATATAAAATGGGAAATTTTCTTTCATTATGTTTGTTAAAAGGTTAGATGAAATTTTAATAAACATTAGCATATATTACCAGATAAATTGGATGTGCTCTGTGTGCAGAATTTCAAAATGCTACTTTAGGATTTCTTTTTCTAGGTTATTAAGAACTTCTTAGGGGATAGCAAACTGTTTCTCCATTTTAAATAATAGGAGGTCACAGGGAGCTCTGGAAAATGAGACAAAAAAAAAAAATGACAAGTACAATATTATATCATTAAGGGCTTTTTCTTGAAACATAAATAAACCAGATACTAGTTAAAATTTTTGATAAATGTACATGCAGTTGTACAGAATTAGAGTTGCCTCTTGAATTAGTAGCATAAGGGTTAAATAATTATGTAACTCATTGCTTATCCATGTGTAGAAAGTTGGACTGTGTTCAACATGGAGGAAATATAAGTATAGCAGTCATAATTCCATGCCTTTAATTATTAACAGATTTTAATTACCTATAAAGAGTTACTTGTTTACCCTTTCATGAGATTATTTGCATTATTTTACTTTTGAGATTTGTGCACCTGTTGTTTTAAAACAAACATGGTCTTTTAATTTTATGAACTATAAAAACACTGTATTCATTGCAGAATAAAATAAAATTTCAAAAGTTTCCGCACAAACCACATAAAGAACATATAAAGAGCCTTGAGCAAATTTTGGCACACAACTAGCCAGAATCATTAGAAATATATTATAAAGAATATAAATTCTTTGGCTAAATAAAACAAATGGCACAATATCATAGGTAATACACATTATACAAATATAATACATATAAATATTAATATGCAGTTAGATAAATAAATGAATTTGTAATTTTATGTTAAATAATTATAAAAACCTTGGTTTTGTGAAGGAATAAATTGAGATATTAATGATCCTTGTCAAAGAAAGGAATTATAAGATGACTTCATGTTTTTAAAGTTTTATCTCTTATGTAACTATGTATTTGAAAACCAGTGACAAACCCAGTGTTAACCACATACACATTTATGAGCATACTTTGATACATGTGCACTTATGCACACACATTTGTATAGATGTGTATCTATATAGAATCATAGTATTTTTTTTTTTTCTTTTAGGAAACTTTCCAGACTATTAGTTCCCATGCATTCATTAGTTCCCATACATTCCCATATATTTAATGAGAAATTTCTTAATTTTAACAATAAGTAGAACTTTAGTGCTTATTTTATACCAGGCATAATATCAGAGTTTAAAAAACACAGCTATTTGATTCTGTCATCATTTTTTAAATATCTAAAGATGACAAGATTTTATCCTTATTTTAATAAACTTGATGCCATTTCTCAGAAGAGCAAAAAAGGATAGACTTCTTCAGATTTAAGGTATCGTACTTGGAAATGATTGGCCCATGTAAGGTAGAAGACAGGTGTATTGTATGACAGTGTTCAGGTGCTCAAAGGACACAGTTCAGGAAGGGGAAGAATCACTTATATGAATTTGCTAAATTAAGTTGAATTTCACCTGAAGCAGCCTCTTTATTCCTATACACAATGTGCAACCTAACTAAGGGTAAATTCTTGTAACAAACACCCAAGTCTCTGTCAGTTACATAAGACAACCTTCAGTTGACCAGTCACAGGTTGCCAACTGATTAGACTGTGTTCATAGAAATCAAATTCCTTACTACAACATACCCTGATAACGAAAATAAGCTGAAACCAGTGCAGGCTGCTGCCATATGTCATTTCCTTTTTTTCTGTCTGTGGAGCCCTCTAAATTCCTTCTGGTTTTGAGAGCTGCCCAATTCATGAATCACTCTTTACTCAGATGAACTCTATTCAATTTTATTTGTCTAAAGTTTCACTTTTCACATATTGAAATCGGTAACTAAAACAGGTTTTTTTTTTTTTTTTTTTTTTTTTGTTGAGTGATGGTGATCCCATGGTTAAAACTGTCCTTGGGCTGGCAGAAACCAATAGCAGTGAAGAAAGTGAGCTCACAGCTGCTGCTATCAGATGCAAGGCTGGAGAGGAGACAGAGCAGGGAAGGAGGGAGGGGTCTCTAGGTAGCCCTGTGGTTAAGAAGGCAACTTGCAAGTTCAGAAGTGATGAAGAAACAGATAAAATGACCAGCATTTAAAAACCTGGCAGGGAGCCAGCATTCTCAGGGATGAAGTGGGCTTTCCTTATAGAACAAAACCTAAAAGAAAGTTCTTAAAGTAGGTGGAAGACAGGGGTGACTTTTCCCCCTGGTTATTAAATCCAAGCATTTGGAGGTCATGTTGTGCATCTGGGAAGAGGTGAGATAAGGGCACTGAACACACATGTGCAAAACCTGACAGGGCCTAGAGCGTGGAGCTGATGGGCAGCCTGGGAGCCCAGATGGCATTTTGGTGACACTGTGAACAAAGGTAAAGGGCAGGTGAGATGGGTCTTTGTGGAGACAAGGCATATGGCGATGGTGAGAATGAGAGTGACGGTGGGACAAGGGATGGGTTCCTCATTCTTGATCATTATCCCTCATGGACATAAACTGTGATTGTTAACTGCTCTTTTGTAAGTTATCCAAAAGGAGTATGTCTCATTCCCAGAAAGTAAAAATTCACACTGGTACATGGGATCGGAAATACCAGTCACGTCAAATTCTTAGAGATGATTTTGCCAAAAATGGTGCTAGCTTCCTATGTAATGATGCCCTTAAAGAACAAAGGAGACTCTACAAATTCAAAACACACACACACACACACACACACTCACACTCACACTTTAAAGTACCCTAGAGAATAGTATCACACAACAACCTAAATTAAACTTCCCAGTTTAAAAATATGCAACTTGAGAATGAATGACATAACCAATTTTTTAAAAAATAGCTGACTTTTTAGTGACTTAAAATTAAATAAGAGAATACATTTCTTTATTGGATTGTACCCAATTTTCCACTCTGTTTGGGGCATGTGATATAATTATGTGGTAAGGTGCTTAGGTCTATAATAAAAAGATACCCACGTTTTACATTTTAAAATCAAGTAACAATTAAGCTGTGAATTTCATGCTATTATTACCTCCAGTATAATTGCGAGACAATTTTCTGGCCATAAATAACCCTACAATTACTTAATGCTTTTTTATGGTCTCTAGTCTAACATGGCAACAATTACATTATTACAGAATAATTACATGAATTACTTTATTTGTAATTGCCATAAAAAGGCATTATTTCACCATTTTATTCAAAGCCCAAAGAACAAATACAATATGTGTGATGCTGAGTATTTGTTCCATTATTAGGGAATTAATCCACCAGCTTTCATCATATATTTGAAGAAACACATATCTGAGTCTCTGTGGGTCATTTTGTCAAATGTTCTTTTAATGCTTTAAAACATACTTGGTAAAACAGGAAAAGGAAATTTCTTAATTTGTTCTATTATGCTTTTCTTCTGTGTGGCCCTTTGCAGAAAGGCTCCATAAAATCATTGAATGGCATGAATGCGATTTTCAAAACACAATAATTAGAGACTTTGTGTTACAAAAGCTAGATATAACTATATTTAAAATAATCACTCAGTAAACTAATTTCACTGAATTCCAAGGGTATTTAAATGAAGGTAAAAATTACAATTTGGGAATTAAATTCTGCCTGAACAATGGGTTTAATAGACTTTCAAAATTTTTAGAAATGAATTGTCTCTTTCAAATTGGATATATAAGTGATCAAAGGACCAAGGTTGAATTGGAAAGACTTCCATTTTCACCTTACCTGGATAGACACATCCCTGTTATCAACATTACTGTACCTATGATACATGCATAGCTAGAATCACTTTAAAAAATACTTACTTTTTTAGTTGTAGTTGGACACAGTACCTTTATTTTATTTACTTTTATGCAGTATTGAGGATCGAACTCAGGGCCCCCCATGTGCTAGATGAGCGTTCTACCACTGAGTCACAACCCCAGCCCCCCGCAGGAATCATTTTTGATGTAGCTTTCATTTTCCCATCAGTATGGGAATCTCCGTGCATGTAGTTATGCGGTCAGTGAGAAAACACAATGTGGTTGAGCCCTGTGTGTGTCCGTGTGTCACTCAAGAAGAAGCCCCATCTTTATAGGTTGTTAGACGCACAGCAACTTACTCTTTTGGTATTGACATTACTTATTTTGAGACTTCAGAAAAAGTCCGTACATTCAGGTGCCTAGATTGTTTATTCCCTAATAGCACTGAGAAGTGCATTGCTGTTGTTCTGCAGGCCCAGACGCCTTCTCCCGCACACGCCCACCTACGTCCTGACCATCTTGCTTCCTTTCACTCCTTTCTCAGTGACCTCTTCGTCTTCTCTCTCTTCTTGTGTAGTTGGGGGGTGTGAGTTTTTCCTTGAATGTTTATGACAAATTCATCTCCAAATCTGATTTTCTCAGTAATCGCTAGCTGATCTTGAATTCCCCCAAAGCAATGCCGGGATCTGAAGTTGGACATCTGCAGATGTGGCTTTGTGAAAACAGAAAGGTTCTTTTCTACATTTCCAGAGAGTGACTCTGATGACCTTTGGGTGTTGCATTCCATGATCTCTTTCTTTCTGTTTTGTTTTACTGACTGGGTTTTGACTGAGTCCAGCTGTTGCAGGCAGTTCTGCTGGGTGTACAGTTGCTATGTGGACCCTGCTCCTACTTCTCTGGTTCTGATTCATCATTCTCAAATGCTTGTTGCAAATGTATCTCAGGTGAGGGGTTTGGAAGATTCTATTCTGTGGAAGGGAAGGTGTCTGTGGCTATATCTCACGACAGATAAGAGAATGCAGAGACTGGATGTTGACCGATAACAGAATTTATTTATTTTTCTTTTTATATAAAGACTTTACAGTAGATTAAGGTTTTCTAAAATTGTCTTTCTTTCAAATTAGGAAGATTGTGTTAAAGTTCTCTAGGGAAATAGAGACAATAACATGTGAGCGTGTATATGTGTGTATAGGTAGAGAGAGAAGGAAAGAGACTGATGTTAATATAATGGTTCATACAATTATGGAGCCTGACACCTGACAAGACCAATGCTTGTCGGATGGACCAGCAGGTTCAAGATGAAGGTGAAAGCTACGCACCCAGAAGATAACCAGTGTCATATTCCAAGCGTCCAAAGACTGTTTAAAATTGACTTGTTCAGGAAAGGTCAATCTTTTTTGTTCTATTTGTGTCTTCTACTGACTGAAAGACATCTCCTACATTTGAAAGGTAATCTGCTTTACTCAAAGTCCACTGAATTGTACGTTAATCTCATTTGAAAACATTCTCATGCAAACACCCCGAGTAATGTTTGACCATGTATCTGGAATGATGGTCCAGTTAATTTAATTAAATATACAAACTTACAGCCATAAACATTTAGGTTAAAAAATGTAGACATATTACAGTAGAGTTAAATCTTGTTCATCGAATTTTTAAAATATTTATTTGTTAATTGTAGTTGGACACAATACTTTGATTTTTTTTTTTTTTTTTTTTAATGTTTTACTGGGGATTGAACCCATGGCTGCACTCCAGCTAGGTGAGTGGTCTATACTGAGCCACAATCCCGGCCCCTGTTCATTGATTTTTGTCATACATCTAAAGCACAAATTTTCAAACACTAGTCATTCATGTTGCAAATCACCACATATATGTCTCTAGGACAATGACAACAATGTTGAGAATTTTTTTGTATAAATGGTGAAGAGAATAAGAATATAGGGGTGTCAGGATACTTTGCTGTGACTTGAGTGTACGGTTACTTTGAGAATACCACACTCTCATCTGGCCTTCATATCCTTCACCTATAAAATAAAGCATAGTTGTGAATCACTTCTTAGCCTGCTCCCAGCTCTGACAGCCTCTGACCCTACTGACATTACAGAGACAACTTGGGACAGACATGCACACCAGAGAAAATAATGGGAATGGGGCAACTAATAGAAGATGGTTACAGAGTATCTAATGAGTAGGAGACCAGGGTGTTTAAGTCTGTACATCAAATTGACTGTGTTGATCAAACATTATTCTGGATATTTCTGTAAGGGTAATTTTAAATGAGATTTATGCTTGTATCTGTAAACTTTAAATATAGTAAATTTCCCTTTATAACATGGAGGAGCCTCCTTCAATCAATTGAAGACCTCAATAGAAAAAGAAATAAATAAAATAAAGCCTGATTTCCCTTAATAAAAGAAAATTCTGCTAGAAAACAGCATTTGGATTTCATGTGTAGCACTAGACCTTCCTGAGTCAGGCTGTTAGCCTCTCCCAAGAGACTTTAGACTCACCAAGTCTCAGCAATTACATGAGCCAATAAATTATAATAAGCTTATTTTTACATATAAAACACATTGTGTTGGTTTTGAGATAGCAATCCAGTCTCAGAACTATTGATATCTAGGCAATATGAAAACTATTCACTAAGCGAGGCTAAAGAGTGATAGTGATGTCATGTGAAATAATAATGATATTATTTTGATTTCAATAAGAATGTAAGTCTTAGCAGTAATGTGCCCCAATCAGATCCTGGGGCATTTATCTATAGATCTAGTCTTGTCTTAACCACTCCAAACCCTGACTAAGGAGAAACTCCTGAAGAGCTTCCCCAACTTAAAGTTACATGGGGAAACATCAACATATTTGAATTGAGAGCCATTCTACAAAATAGCTGGCACACATTCTTCAAAAGTATCAAAACCCAGAAAAAAAGAAAAAAAAAAAAGAAAGAAAGAAAAAACAGAAAAAGGAAACAAAGAAACAGAAATAAATGTAACATACAGTCTGGGATTAATTAGAAGTGATGCATAGAGTGTATACTATAGAAAATTGGGTAAAAGATTATCTTTTCTTTATTATTCTACATTCAGTAAGCTAGAGAGATGTATAAGCAGGAAAGTGCAGAGATGAATGAAAATGTGATAAACAAAATAGGTAAAATGTGCTAAAGCAGCTGAAAGTGGAAACTAGAAATCTACTGGGGAGAGAAGTTAAGAGACACTTGTGCTAGGTATTAAGAGGATTAGATTGTGAGAGGATTAGAGACCAGGGTTCAAATTTCACCTCTGTACTTACTACCTGTCACCTTTACAAAAGTCCTTTCATTTCACAAAAGCCCAGTCTGATCATGTATTAATACAAGGCTGAATATTTATTAAAATTATTTTGAAATTTCTCTGAAATAAAGAATATGAAAGTTCCTCACACACTGTAGTTGGTGAATAAATTATACCTTAATCTGTTACTTCAAAAAATCAAAAGAAGCAAGGCTCAGTGGCACATACCTGTAATCCCAGTGGCTTGGGAGGCTGAGGCAGGAGAATTGAGAGTTCAAAGCCAACTTCAGCAACAGCAAGGCACTAAGCAACTCAGTGAGATTCTGTCTCTAAATTAAATACAAAAAAGGGTTGGGGATGTGGCTCAGTGGCTGAGTGCCTCTGAGTTCAATCTCTGAGTGCCTTTGGTACCAAAAAAAAATCAAAAGAAGAAGCTTTTGCAAAATGTGAAGTTTAGAAACTATATTTGGAAAAGTAAGAATCACTGCTGTTCTTCATGTAGGATGCCCTAGGTGTTGCTTTCAATTTTAAAGTACCCACAGCTGGTTCTAGGGCATCCTGGTAATAGTAGCCACCATTTTTAACTACCACTTTGTGCTAAAGGTTTTGCATTAATTTTTTAATTTATGTTAATAATTCCTACATACATCCATCCTGTAGGATAGAGATATTTATCTTTATTTAAAGCATGAAAAACATGTGGTCTTCAAATGGTTGAGCCCTGGCCCTCCCTGAGAAAAATATTCAAAGTTGGGGTTTCATTTTAGGTCTGTGTAACCACAAACACCATGCCAGTTTTAATTCCACTTAACATTCCCTAGTGATTAAATTTAACACATAATTCACAGAGAGGATTATAAAGTTAACCAGAATGAGAAGCAGAAAATAAATACTGACATTTCAGTGAATAGAGAATATTGATTATTAAGGATCTCATTCTCTGCTTTCAGATGAGTTATTATTTATACCCACAGATGTTTCCTCTTTACAAACCACATCAAAGAAACTGGAGATAATATATGCTAATTTCTGTAATGCCTTGGCTAACAATTCCCAAGGATGGCATTTTTAGTGGAATTCAGAATTCATTTTTCTTTTAAGTACATGATTTAAGAAACTGTATTCAAATTAAGATATTGGTGTAATAAGCTCACATGTTTTCCTATAGGTTTTAGGAATTATTTCCTTCTGCTAAAGTTTAAAATATTGTTATAGCTAAATATTTTCTGCTTTTTTAATTGGAAATGGTAACAGTATGCACGTAGCAATTAAAACTTACACCGAAGACAAGGGGATTTATTTTTCTGATTCTTTTATGTCATTGATAAACAATTGAATTCTCAATATAAAATATTTACAGATTTTTAAGCAAATCCTTTCTCTATATTCCACATTAAGCTTCTTTTTCTTCTCTTTTACATTTTGAAAAATGATCATTTTTCTAAATGTCTATGATGTGTCCCACTCATTGCCGTAAGGAAAATATAGTCACATAAAAAGACAAGCATAGCCAGGCGCGGTGGCACACACCTGTAATCCCAGCACTTGGGAGGCTGAGGCAGGAGGATCACCAGTTCAAAGCCAGCCTCAGCAATGGCGAGGCACTTAGCAACTCGGTGAGACCCTCTCTCTAATAAATACAAAAAAGTGCTGGGGATTTGGCCCAGTGGTCGAGTGCCCCTGAGTTCAATCCCTGGTACCAAAAAAAATAAATAAATAAAAGACAAGTACACACTGCTCTGTATTGCTACCCAGAGTTGGGAGTCTCTGCCTCAAAGTCAGGCAGGTAAGAGTTATACATTGGCCTCAAGGGGATTCAAGGTCTTGTATCCTTATCCAATGTGCCTTTGAAAACTCAATTATTTTAGGTCCAAAGATAAAAACCCAAACAAACAATCAAGCACCCCTGGAATCCCTTGCATGTATTTTTCTCTACTGTTCATAGTCTGGGAATTTCTTTTCTTTTCTTGAGAATTTAGTCGTGCAGTGCAGAAAATCTTTTGTATTGTATCTAACATTTAAAATGTAGGGTTCTAGAAGTGGTTTTACAGATTATTTGGTCGGTCATCATATTAAAATAGAGTTCACCTCTCACAATTGATCACTTCTATATGTGTGTGCTTTCTCTCAAAGGTGCCTTTGCATTCCCCAGTGGACTGTAACCTCTAGCCACACTGTGTCTGCTCTGTAGGTAGGCATTTCAACCCTCCACACATTGGATGATATTTCAAAGGGTAGTTCAAGGTGTTTGCATGGAGTCGGTCTACCACAGTGGAAAGAGCATGAACTGAGTGATAAATAAGGTAGTTTTATTTTTTCCTAAATAAACTCACGTTTTGCAGATGTGTTTGGGGTAATTTTTAACTATATCTCCTTTCATTTTCATATATGTTTCAGTTTGAGTCATAAAGCATAAGACTACCGTGTTAATAGATGGCAGTATTTAATATAATTATTTTTGTTGAATTCAATCAACATACCTTTGAGAAAAAGCATGTTTGTAAGGAGCATGGTAGCTTCACTGCTCTGAGCAAGTTTGATGACCTCAAGATTTGCTTACCTGTTGCTTATTTTGCTAGACTGAATGCTTGGTAATTTCATGAGTAAATTCGATCATTAATAATTTTGTAAGAAATTATTGCAGCAAAAATAAATCAATTACATTTTATGTTCTGTAATAAAGCAACATTTTCATATGCACTTTGGGAAATCTGCAAACATATTGTGCATTGTTCTGTTTTGGTAAAACAATTCTTTACAGACCTTCCATCTTTGGTTGCATATTGCTTTAAAGCAGAGAATAAGTTGCTGCAAAACTAGTCGCCCAGCATGGAGGATTTAGACTTTGGGGGCACAAAACAGCCACTGGTAGAAAGTTAGAGCAAAGCCATAATCAGGCCTTCAAAACTAATGTTCATAATTCCAGAAATGAGATATATCAAGGTCAATAAAGAAAAGGCATGTTGTTTCCCTAGCATTAAATGGAAAATAATTCATCCAATACATCATGTTGACACAGAACATCACAGGTCAGAAGTGTGTCTCCTGAAGAGAAGTAGGGGGATTACTGTGTCTCATGCTCAGATGACCTTATGGGGTGATGGCTTTATCTTATTCTTCAGTCAGCACAGAATTATGATCCATTGAATTTGGAACACTGGAATTTCAATTTGTTAGCCATACTAGAAACAGCGATGTGCTGAGGTCAGTGTTGTGTCAAATGAGAACCTAGGCCTTCAAGTGCATGGGAATGGTCTCATATTTTCACTACCATTACTGAGAATTGCAGACTTCATTCTTCAGGCAGAGTGATGTCTTTAAGGGGACTGGCTTTTTTATGTAAATATATAAGAGGCATTTTCTTAGACCTTCTGTCAGAACCTCTTTGAGAGAAGTGTTCTTACCATGATTTCATGATGTGTTCAATTTATTAACTGATCCTGAGAGATAAAAAAAATAAATAAATAAATTTTCTATGTTCATATACCCGGTGTAGCAATGCTGGTTTTCAAATTCATATTAATAGAAATGCTATGTCCATTAATTTTTACCCTTTGTATCTTTTCACAGGCAAGAGAGAAAGACGATCAATAGGCCATCGAGGCAGTTAGGGAGGAAGCGCCTCTGAGGGCACTTGTTCCTGTCTGCTTTGCACTCAGGCTTCACCTACAGGAGTGGCCTGTAGGACCTGTTGACAGGTCTTCCAATATTTACAGATGATGTTGCCTGGGCCAAAGGGGTAAATACTGTGTCCACCATAAGAATGTCCCTCTGAAACCTCTGATAGGTGGGAGCACTCAGATCCATCAGTAGGTCATAACAGAGGTCATTTTTCCACCTGACTCCCCAGCCATAATTGAGCATAGCAGCGATGCAAAAGAAAACTATGTAATTGTTGGGAGATGCATAAATCCTCTGACAGATTACTTGATTTTGGCCTGGATGCTCCAGTGTCCTGCAAATACTTTGTTCTTCAATCAAGAACACTTAGGTTCATTAGGCAAATGGAAATAAAATGTGAAGTTCAGAAAAGGATCCATGCTAGAGATGTAAATGGAGAAGTTATCATACACAGGTGGTATTTAATGGCATGACATTAATGGGGTCACTAGGAATTTTACATAGTAAGTGTACGATAAGAAAAAGAGAGAGATGAGTTTTCAAAACTAAGAACTGAGTGAGGCACTTCACAATTTAGTAATCAGAAAGGTAGAAAAGAACTAGCAATGGAAATTAAAAGAAGTGGTAGAGAAATAGAAGGAAATCAAGAGACAGCGGAGGTCTGAAAGCTTTGAGTGTATTACCAAATTCAACATATTCTGTTCTGAAAGTATGCATATATAAAAAATAATACAGATCAATTCTCGGCTTTGAAAACTGTAAGCGTCTAACTATATGCATCTAATTCACTATCAATGTTTAACTTTGCCTACAAAGTATATTCCCTCCATGTAAACAAAATTTCCAATGACAGTAATGATTTTTCACAAATAGCTTAATATCTCTGAGACTTATTCTCTTCATTTGCATAATAATGATGAAAAGTCACTAGTGACTTTAGAAAGATTGAAGAAAAAATGAAATCTTAGTGCTTGGCTAAGAAAATTTCTTCCAAAAGCAATGCTGAATGTATGTTTTTATGAATCATGTTTTCAGGAATTAAAATGTTGAGTAACTTGATAAGACTATAAAATATGAGATGGCAGATTTGGATTTAGGCCAAATGTCTATAGGTCATTCATTAAACTTACTACACATGTAACATATATATGTATTTATCATATGTGTATTTTATGTACATATGTATGTATGCATATGATAAAGCATGTCATACACTATTCCATGCCATACACTGTAAAATACTTGTTGGGAAATGCATATACTGAGTTTTGATATTAGTTCATTTCCACTAGGATTCAGGGAAGCCTTTGGCCTAAGACTTCTTGGTATTGCTGTGCAGGCTCAGACACTGCATATCATCATTTTCAGACTTAAATGTAGGAGTCTTTAAAATATTGAACAGAGACCCTGCACCTAATAGAAGAAAAAGTAGGCTCAAACCCTCACCAGGTCAGCCTAGGATCTAACTTCCTTAACAAGACCTCTAAAGCTAAAGAAGTAAAATCAAGAATCAATAAATGGGATGGATTCAAACTAAAAAGCTTCTTCTCAGCAAAGGAAACAATCAGTAATGTGAGGAAAGAGCCTACAGATTGGGAGAAAATCTTTATCACACTCACCTGAGATAAAACTTTAATCTCTAGGATATATAAAGAATTCAAAAAACTTAAAACCAAAAAAAAAAACAAATAACCCAATCAATAATTGGGCTAAGGAACTGAACAGACACTTCATAGAAGAAGAAATACAATCAATCAACAAATATATGTGTAAATGTTCAATGCAATATCTCCAGCAATAGAGAAACGTGAATCAAAACTACACTAAGATTTCATCTTGCTCTAGACAGAATGGCAATCATCAAGAATGCAGGCAACAATAAGTGCCGGTGAGGATATGGGAAAAGTTACACTCATACATTGCTGGTGGGACTGCAAATTGGTGCAACCACTATGGAAAGCAGTATGGAGATTTCTCATATAACTCAGAATGGATCCACCGTTTGCCCCAGATATCCCACTGTTTGGTTTATATCCAAGGACTTAAAATCAGCATACTATAGTGATGCAGCCACATCAATATTTATAATAGCTCAATTCACAATAGCTAAACTGTGGAACCAACCTAGGTTCCCCTCAATAGATGAATGGATAAAGAAAATGTGGTGTGTGTGTGTGTGTGTGTGTGTGTGTGTGTGTGTGTGTGTGTGTATTGCAATATTACTCAGCTGTAAAGAGGAATGAAATTATGGTATTTGCCAGTAAATGGATGGAGTTGGAGAATATCATGCTAAGTGAAATAAGCCAATCCCAAAGAACCAAAGGCCGAATGTTATCTCTAATATGTAGATGCTAATTCATAATAAGGGGGAGGGAACTAAGGAAGAATAGCGTTTCCTTAGATTAGGTATAGGGGAGTGAAGGGAGGGGAGAGAAGGGGTTATGAGGATAGGAAAAATAGTAACATGAAACAGACATTATTGCTTTATGTATATATATGACTGCATGATCAATGTGATTCTACAATATGTATAATCAGAAAAAATGAGAAATTATACCCCAATTGTGTATGATATATCAAAGTGCATAAATGCATTCTACTATCATGTGTAACTAATTAAAACAAAAATAAAAAGCTTTGATTAAATACATATTTGATCTTTCATGAAACCATATATATGCTTTTGGATGGGAATAAATAATAAAAGTCTTGCATTTTTTCAATATTGTAAATTTATTTTAGTTCATCATAGTGATACATAACAGTAAGGTTCATGTTGACATAATCATACAATCATGTAATATAGTTTTCTCCATTTCCTTCTCCAGTACTTTCTTCTTCCCTCTCCTCCTTTGCCCTAGTCTTCTTCCTCTACTCTTCTGGTCTTCCTTCTATTTATTTATTGTATTTTAAGTGGTACATTATAGATATACATAAAGGTAGAATTCATGGTGGTATATTTATATATGTACATAGAGCTAAGTAAGAATTAAATGTGAAATTCTAGAGAGCCGTCTTGAAAACTAGTAACAGAAGAAACTTTCTATAAAATTAGAGAAAACTTCATATTCTGTTTGAGATCAAAAATAAAAGAATATGTACAATTTACACTTCGTTTCAACATTTCCTGAAGATCTTATTTAATTCAATATTTCAAATAAAAGAAATGGAACTTGTAAGGAATGAGAGAAAGAAAAACTTGCCATAATATGCAGATAATATGCTCATACACATAGAAAATGCAAACAATTCTGCAAATGACATATGAAATTAATAAACAGATATGGAAAGCATGTTTGTGTGTAAGTATATTATACAAAGATAATATTTATATATTTCACAAGTAAACATCTAGAAAGTGCAATAAAATGCTTAACATTAATGTGTAACAAGACTTAACTCTAAAAATGGTTTAGGACATTCTCTACCATTTCTGAAGGCATATGTATTATGAAGCTATAAACAATATTATATTGGTGCAAAAGGTAATGATAGAACAATGTAACAGAAAAAGAAAAACCAGAAACAAACTCATATATTTGTGTACACTGACCTAATGAATGCTTGGCATGGTAGAAATGCAGGAGGGTTATGATACTTGACTATATATATATATGCACATAACATCATATGTAATATATAAATATAAAACTTGCTTATGAAATTATATATTGAGCATAAATAAATTCACACATATAAATATATTCAAATTTGACTGTTACCTCACACCTTAAAGTAAATTGATATTAGTGGAATATAGAAAACTAAGTTGAAATGGAAAACAGATGGTTTTGTGCTTCTATTTGTAGTTTGCAGCATGAATTTAGAAACTAGATAATGAAATCTTTATAATTGGCAAGGCGCTGCAGTGGTCTCTTCCCACTGTTTTCATTGATCTCGGTGTGTGCTCCTCTTCACCCTCGGGGGCCCCTGCACACTGGCCACTTTGTGCTTCCTAAGTAGCTCCAATAGTTCCTCCCTCCCACCATGGTATTTGCAGGTGATATTGCCTGGACCCAATAATTGTCTTATTCCTTGTATTTGGATTCATCTGTTTTTCTTTTTTCCTAGGAAAAACTTAAATTATATTTCTATGTCAGACCTATTTTAACCTGCTTTTCCCATTGTTCAGTGATCTTAAATGCAACTTTTACTGATGAAGGATTTCTGCTTGGATGTCGGGGGCAGTATTAGAAAAAAATCAAGAGGTAAAGCATGACACTTGGTCAATTTTTACTCATCATAAATTCTTCATCAGAGGTAAAGAAATAGATTTTCAGATTATTTTTTCTTTTTTGTTTTTTTATTCAAAGTTGTATTTATAATAGTAATATGCATTATAATTCATAATAAACATATAGAGCATCTTTTTACAAAACACTGTTTGTATACAATGTATATTCGTACCATTCAAATCTTTAATCATGCATTTAAGATAATGACATCCATCTTATTACACCACCTTTTCTTTTTTCCCCTCCATCCCCCCTTGCTCCCTTCCTTCCCCTCCCTCCCCTTTAACCATTCTAGTGTTCCTCTAATCCTCCTATGTACCCCCACCCAACACCACTGTGAATCAGCCTCCTTATATCAGAGAAAATATTCGGTATTTAGATTTTTGAGATTGACTAACTTCACTTAGCATTATATTCTCCAACTTCATCCATTTACCTGTAAATGCCACTATTTTATTTTCTTTTATTGCTGAGTAAAATTCCATTGTGTATATATGTACCACATTTTGTTTATCCGTTCATCAACTGAGGGACAACTAGGTTGGTTCCACAATCTAGCTATTGTGAATTGTGCTGCTATAAACATTGAAGTGGCTGTGTCACTGTAATATGCTGTTTTTAAGTCCATTGGGAATAGACCCAGGAGTGGGATGGCTGGGTCATAGGGTGGTTCCATTCCCAGTATTCCAAGGAATCTCCATATTGCTTTGCATAATGGTTGCACCATTTTGAAGTCCCACCAGCAATGTATGAGTGTGCCTTTTTCCCCACATCCTCTCTAACATTTATTGTTGTTTGTGTTCTTGATAGCTGCCATTCTGACTGGAGCGAAATGAAATCTTAGAGTAGTTTTGATTTGCATATCTGTACTTGCCAGTGATGTTGAGCATTTTTTCAAGTATTTGTTGACTAATTGTGTATCTTCTTCTGATAAGTGTCTTTTCAATTTCTTAGTCCATTTATTGATTGGGTTATTTGTTTTTTTTGGTGTTAAGTTTTTTGAGTTCTTTATATATTCTAGAAATTAGTGCTCTATCTGGTGTGCATGTATTAAATATTTGTTCACAAACAGTTGGCTCTCTATTCAACTCACTGATTGTTTCTTTTGCTGAGAAGAAACTTTTTTAGTTTGAATCTATCCCATTCATTGATTCTTGATATTAATTCTTGTGCTACAGGATTTTTATTAAGGAAATTGGGGCCTAATTAACATGTTGGAAATTGGAGCTTACTTTTTCTTCTATTAAGTGTATTGTCTCTGGTCTAATTCCTAGGTCCTTTATCCACTTTGAATTGAATTTTGTGTATGGTGAGAGATAAGGGTTTAATTTCATTTTGTTGCATATGGTTTTCCAGTTTTCCCAGCACCATTTGTTGAAGAGGCGATCCTTTCTCTACTGTACATTTTTGGTGACTTTGTCTAATATAAGATAGTTGAAATTATATGTATTAGTCTCTGTGTCCTCAATTCTGTACCATTGGTCTACCAGTCTGTTTTGATGCTAATACCATGCTGTTTTTGTTACTGTTTCTCTATAGTATAATTTAAAGTCTGGTATGGTGATGCCACCTGCTTCATTTTTCTTGCTAAGGATTGCTTTGGTGATTCTGGGTCTCTTATTTTTCAAGATGAATTTCATGACTGCTTTTCTATTTCTTTGAGGAATGTCATTGGGATTTTGATTGGAAGTGCATTAAATCTGTATAATGCTTTTGGTAGTATGGACATTTTGACAATATTAGTTCTACCTATTCAAGAACAAGGTAGGTCTTTCCATCTTCTGAGTTCTTCTATAATTTCTTTTTTTAGTGTTCTATAGTTTTCATTATATAGGTCCTTCACCTCTTTTGTTAAGTTGATTCCCAGATATATATATATATATATATATATATATATATGTATATATATATATATATATATATATATATCTGGGAATTTGTATGACTCTAGAAATCTGTCGATGCATTCAATATTTTCTATTTTATTAGAGTACAAGTTTCAAAGTAACTTCTAAATATATATATATATATATATATATATATATTTGATGCTATTGTAAATGGGGTAGTTTTCATCATTTCTTTTTCAGAGGATTTGTCACTGATGTACAAAAATGCCTTTGACTTATGGGTATTGATTTTGTATCCTTCTACTTTGCCAAATTCATTTACTAGTTGTAAAAGTTTTCTAGTAGAGTTTTTTGTGTTTTCTATGTATATTATCATATCATAAGCAAATAGTGCTAATTTGAGCTCTTCTTCTCCTATCTGGATCCCTTTAATTTCTTTCGTCTGTCGAATTGCTCTAGCCAGAGTTTCAAGTACTATGTTAAATAGCAGTGGTGACAGGGGGCATCCCTGTCTTGTTCCAGTTTTTAGAGAAAATGCTTTCAATTTTTCTCCATTTAAGATAATGTTAGCTTGAGGCTTTGCATAAATAGCTTTTATGATGTTGAGATATGTTCCTGTTATTCCTAGTTTTTCTAGTGTTTTGAACATAAAGGAGTGTTGTATTTTGTCGAATGCTTTTTCTGCATCTATTGAGATGATCATATGGCTTTTATCTTTAAGTCTATTGATATGATGTATTATGTTTATTGATTTCCAAATGTTGATCCAACCTTGCATCCCTGGGATAAACCCTACTTGATCATGGTACACTATGTTTTTAATATGTTTTTGTATTCGATTTGCCAGGATTTTGTTGAGGATTTTTGCATCTAGGTTCATTAAAGTTAATGGCCTGAAGTTTTCTTTTTTGGCTGTGTGTTTGCCTGGCTTTGGAATTAATATAATATTGGCCTCATAGAAAGTGTCTGGAAGAGCTCCCTCTTTTTCTATTTCTTTAAATAAGTTTAAGAGCATTGGTATTAGTTCTTCTTTGAAGGTCTTGTAGAACTCAGCTATGAACCCATCAGGACCTGGACTTTTTCTTGATGGTAGCTTTTTGATGGTGTCTTCTTTTTCCTTGATTGAAATTGATCTGTTTAAATTGTGTATAGCCTCCTGTTCTAGTTTGTGCATTTTGTATGACTCTAGAAATCTGTTGATGCATTCAATATTTTCTATTTTATTAGAGTACAAGTTTCAAAGTAACTTCTAATTATCTTCTGTATATCTGAGGTGTTTGTTGTGATATTTCCTTTTTCATCACGGATGTTAGTAATTTGAGTTTTTTCTCCTTTTTGTTAGCATTGTTAAGGTTCTATAAATTTTATTTATTTTTTCAAAGAACCAAATTTTGGTTTTGTCAATTCTTTGAATTGTTTCTTTAGTCTCAATTTCATTAATTTCAGCTCTTATTTTAATTATTTCCTGTCTTCTACTACTCTTAGTGCTGATTTGTTCCTCTTTTTCTAGTGCTTTGAGGTGTGATGTTAAGTCATTTATTTTTTTTTTTTTTCTTTTAAGAAATGAACTCAGTGCAATGAATTTTCCTCTTACTACTGCCTTCATAGTGTCCCAGAGATTTCTATACAACGTATCTGCATTTTCATTTACCTCTAGGAATTTTTTAATCTCCTCCGTGATGTCTTCTTCAACTCCTTGTTCATTCAGAAGCATGTTGTTTAGCTTCTAGTTGTTAGAATAGATTTTTTGTTTGTTTGTTTCTTGTTTTGTCATTGATTTCCAATTTCATACCATTATGGTTTGATAAAATGTAGGGTAGTATCTCTACTTTTTTATATTTGCTGAGATTTGCCTTATGGCATAATATATGGTCTATTTTGAAGAAGGAGCCATGTACTGCTGAAAAGAAAGTGTATTCACTCCCTGAGGGATGAAATATTCTGTATATGTCCGTTAGGTCTAAGTTATTAATTGTTTTAATAAGACCTACAGTTTCTTTGTTTAGTTTTTGTTTAGATGATCTATCCATTGGTGAGAGAGGTGTGTTGAAGTCCCCTAGAATAATTGTGTTGTGGTCTATTTTACTCTTGAATTTGAGAAGAGTTTGTTTGATGAATGTAGGTGCCCCATTATTTGGGGCATATAGATTTATTATTGTTATATCTTGTTGATGTATGGTTCCCTTAAGTAGCAAGAAATATCCATCTTTGTCCCTTTTGATTAGCTTTGGATTGAAGTCTACCTTATTTGATATGAGGATGGAAACCCCTGCTGGCTTCCGCAGCCCATGTGAGTGATAAGACTTTTCCCAGCCTTTCAATTTCAGTCTACTGATGTCTTTTTCTATGAGGTGGGTTTCTTGTAGACAGGAAATTGTTGGGTCATTTTTTTTTTTTTTTTAATCCAGTCTGACAATCTGTGTCTTTTGAATGGTGAGTTTAGGCCATTAACATTCAGGGTTATTACTGAGATGTGATTCTTATTCACATCCATTTTTATTTCTTTATGGTATTTATCTTGATTTGCTTTCTCCTCTGGTTGTTGTATTTCCTTTAGTTTAATATCTCCCTTTGTTGATTTTTATTGTTATTATTATTTTCTTCTTCGTGGAATATTTTGCCCAGGATGTTCAGAAGTGCTGGCTTTTGAGTTGTGAAATCTTTCAACTTTTGTTTGTCATGGAAGGTTTTTATTTCATCTTCAAATCTAAAGCTCAATTTTGCTGGGTGTAATATTCTTGTTTGACATCCCTTTTCTTGCAGAGCTTGAAATATGCTATTCCAGAATCTTCTAGCTTTTAAAGTCTGGGTTGAAAAATCTGACCATAGTCTGATTGGTTTCCCCCTATATGTAATCTGCTTCCTTTCTCTTGTGGCTTTTAATATACTCTCCTTAGTCAGTATATTAGGCATTTTCATTATAATGTGTCTTGCTGTGGATCTGTTGTGATTTTGTTCGTTTGGTATTTGGTAAGCCTCTTGCACTTGGTTTTCCCATTCGTTCCTCAAGTTTGGAAAATTTTCTGCTATTATTTCATTGAATATCATTACTCATTCCTTTGGCTTGGAATTCTGCACCTTCCTCCACCCCAATCACTCTTAAATTTGGTCTTTTTATGTTGTCCCATATTTCTTGAATGTTCTTTTCTTTTTCTTACAATTTTTGCTTTGTAATCTACATTTTTCTCCAGGATATATATTTTGTCTTTGTTATCTGAGTTCCTTTCTTCCAAGTTATCTAATCTGTTGGTAATGCTTTCAAATGAACATTTAGTTTGGTTTATTGCATCTTTTATATCCAGAATTTCTGTTTGGTTTCTCTTTAAAACCTCTATCTCCTTATTGAAGTAATCTTTTGCTTACTGTATTTGTTTTTGGAGTTCTTTGTCAAAATGATCTTTTACCACTTGTATTTTCTCCCTTATATCCTTTCTGAGTTCATTCTTAAGTTCTATAAACATTTGGAATATGTAATTTCTGAATTCCATTTCTGGCATTTGACCAACTGTGCTTGCCATAGAATCTTATTAGGAGATATGTTGATTTGTTTGAGTCACGTTCTTCCCTTGTTTCTTCATATTTCTTGTGTGATTTTTTCTTCTAGCACTGTGGAACCTCAACTATTTCATTTTTACCTTAAATTCTTATGATGCTCCTGTAGTACAATGCTATCAGATCCCCTTGTAAATACTTTACACTTTAAAACCAAACACTTGCTATTCAGATAATCCCAGTTTGATCACAATGTACAGATTTAGTTAACTCAGATATTGTCTCCAATTTACTCTGTATGTTTGTGATGGGTTTTATAGTTTCAAGTGTTGGACACAGAGGTGATAAGTTTAGGAAGAAGGAAGTGAGGGTGTTGGGTTGTTCTATCTTAGGAAGTGTGGAAAGAGAATTCTATGGAAGTGGTTTAATATCATCAGAAAAGAGAGTAAAGAGAGTGAAAGACTTAGTGGAAAGACTGATTTATATGTACACCAAACTTATGGAACCATTGAGAGAAGAAGAAAAGAAAGATGAAAAAGCAAAAAAGAAAAGAAGAAGAAGGAAGAGGAAAAAATAGAGATGACAAAAAAGTAGGGATTAGTGTAAAAGAGAGGAAAGAGAAAGTGAGAAAAAAAATGAGAGAATAAATTATATATAACACTGCTTTGCTGTATAATTTAGTTGCCCCAGTTCTCGAAATCCCAATTTCTGCGTATAACTTGTTTTTGCCTCTGTTGATAATGCAATGGCAGGGTGTAAATAGGAAAGATGAGGGAAGAAGAAAGGAGAAAAAAGTGACAAGGAAGAAAAGAGGAATAAAAGCGAACAAACAAACCCACAATCAAATAACAACAACAACAACAAAAGCAAACCAAATTGAACCCAGGAACAAATCTCAGGAACAGATCTCAGTCAAACAGTGCCCTGTGAAGTCCTTCTTTTTTCCTCTTCCAATTTGAGCCAGTTGTCCTGGATCATGTCCAGGCAGTTACTGAGAATCTGGGAAGCTTGCAGACCAGGGTATGTTCCCCTACTGTACTGTTGTGGGATTGCCTTTCTGCGGTTGGTGGGCTGAGAAAGTCTGCCTGAGGGGGCCTACCTGGGAAGCTTACCGGCTGGGACTTTTTCCGCTGGGGTGCTGCGCTGGGATGGTGTCTCTGAGGTGGACAGGCTGGGAAAGTCCTCTGTAGGGCCTAGCTGGAAAGCTTGCAGGCCGGGACTTTTTCCACTGGGGTCCTGCACTGGGATCACCTTTCTGCAGATGGCAGGCTGGAAAGTCTCATCAATATATTTTTATTAAAAAATTTGCAACCATGGGCTGGGGATGTTACTCAGTGGTAGAGCGATGGACTGGTATGTTGCAGGCCCTGGATTTTCTCCCTAGGACCAACATAAAAAAAAAAAAAAAAAAAAAAAAGCATTGTAACCACAACCACAAAAAGTAAAAGAAGCAAATCACTCACAATTTCACGCACTGTTTTTCACTATACTTTCACTCTATGATGCCTGCAAGTATATCTCAGCCCAACATTTTATAATTAATTTTAAGTTTGTGCACTACTTCTGCCTTAACATTTGTCTGCTTGTTTCTTTGGGTAAATCTTAAAATTGATTCCATTTACTTGGTGTATTTTTCAAAGAAATATAATTTAACTTACTTTTTTCCCTCCAAATATAAAACCAAACATTATAAAGGTTATTAAATTGAGGGACACACACACACACACACACACACACACACACACACAAACAAACACTCTCTGCTGGTTTCATAAGTTAGACTTTCATGACCACAGTAAATTGGAATTGCCCTAAGTTGTCAAAGGGTCCCATTCTCTTTGCCAGTGAATGATATAGGAAATGCTTCTTTGGTAGTGAAACTCACAGAAGAAACCATCTGTGTTCCTCCCTTCTCTCCCTCCCTTCTTCCCACATCTTGTCTCCCTCCTTTCCCTTCTTTCCTTCCTTCCTTCCCTCCTTACTCTGGATGTTGTGTCTTCACTTGACACCTACACTGACTATAGTCCTCTTTCTACCATGAAATAAGAGACATTGAGGGGAATGTGTGGAAAACTGACAACAGAAAAATAAAAATAAACTATGTATTGAGGATTCCATTGACCCACCCAATCAACCAGTTTTGGACCTGTTCTTTATCTGAAATTGTTGAAATGAGGCACATTAAGTCATTATTTCAATTACAGGCCATTTTGGGGTTGAGTTTTCTTTTATTTGCTGCTGAAAAGCACCCTAATGCCTCCTCACTCCCTCCTAAAAAAGGCACAAAGTCCTTACAGATGACAGATGGAGCATTCCTGGTTCAGTAATAGTTGCCAGTTGCTCTTTCTCGGTGGTTTATATACTTGGCTGAATAGAGTCCCAGCTCAATAGCTGAGAAGGAGAAATTACTTTCCTTGAAGCCAAAAGCCGATATCAAAGATATTATCACCTACTATGGCATTTTTTTGTGGCCTTCATTTTTCTCAGCAGCAAGTCCTGAAAAATCTTTTCCAAAGCAGATGATCATGGTCAAAATGGATTGCAATTCCAATGTCTGAACCATCCATTGATTTGTACAAAAAGTTATAGCAAACTGTTCCCTCTTTCTGGTAATTTAAGGAGGACTAACTTTCCAATAGCTCTGTTATGATGGGTTCAATGCATATTAGATTCAAGGATCCCAGGTAGAAGGAAACGTCCTGGATCAAATGTTTTTATTAAGCCTGGCAAAAAAGACAATATGCCATTGTGTGTGGTAAGATGTTTTAAGATCTTTGCTTCTAGTCTATCTTTTCTACTTCATAGAGAGTTTACCCTTCCCTGACTCAGTACTTGCTTACATACCATGGGCCTTTTTCAATATGTCCTAAGTCCCTTATGCCCTTCCAGAGATTTGTGGTACTCAACTTTTTATACTCAAATACAAATACATTGCAATGAAGTGCTCTAGTCAAAAAAAGAATTTACATAACTGCATCATTCCAAGTGATGTTGTTTATGGGGTGTCTATACTTTTTTGAAATCTCCAAATAGTTCAACATATTTGCCTGTTGCTGAAAAGACTTCCAAAGCATCGAAGTTTCGAAAAGGAATTTTACCTCAATTCTGTACCATAGGAATTCAGTGGTCCATAAGGAAATATATGTCTTTAAGTATTTTTTTTTCTTAAGATGTAGTGTCCTTGCTATGTGTGATGGTGCACCTGTAATCCCAGTGGCTCTGGAGGCTGAGGCAGGAAGATTATAAATTCAAGACCAGACTCAGCAGCTTAGCCAGACCCTAAGCAACATAGGAGACCCTGTCTCAAAAAATAAAAATAAAGAAAGGTCTGGAGATGTGGTTTGGTGGTTAAGAATCTGTGGGTTCAAACCCTGGTACCAAAAAAAAAAAAAAAAAAAAAAAAAAAAAAAAAAGAAAAGAAAAATGAAAAAGAAAGATGTAGAGCCCTTTTAATTTTCCTCTCTCTGCCCCCACCCAAGGTGGAACTTAGCTACTTAGCTACATATTTGCTAATAGGTATTTCTTATTGTTATGAATATTCATTGTTATGTTTCTCAATTTTATGGAATGAAAATGCATTAATTAATTATTAAAATCATGGAAAATAATAGAATCTTAATTTTTTTAAGAAAAGCAATTAAAATCTTAAATTTTTTTAGAAAGGCAATATAAATCATGGAAAATAATGGAATCTTAGGTTTTTAGAAAGATAACAAACTATCAAAATATATTTGGAGAAATTTCTGGCACACTGCCTGATATCCATCTGGTTTGGTAGGATCTCAAGGTTCATTCTTATTGCAGGGTATCCTTCTTTAATAATGCTGAATATTATTCATATGTGTGTCTGTGCACATGTGTGTGTACCTGTGTGTGTCACATTTTTCTTTACATGTCCATCAGCTGATATTTGTGATACTTCATGTGAAGCTATTGTGAATCATGCTACAATGAACATAGGTGTGCCCGTGGCTTTTGGCGATACTATTTTCAGTTTTTTGGATGAATACTCAGAATTCATATTACCAAATTATATAGTGATTCTCTTTCTGAATTTTTGTAGAAACTCCATACTGTTTTCCATACTGGTGGATAATTTTACATTCTTGCCAAAAATGCATAAGAACTGCAAAATTCTCCATGTTTGATCTTTGTGTGTGTGTACATATATATAATATATATATACATATTAGTAATTTACATTCTATTGAGAGTGAAGTGATATTTGATCTGCTTTAGATTTGCATTTTCCTGATGATTAGTGTTATTTTATCAGATGCTTGTTAACAATCAGCATACATCCTTTGCAAAAATGTATATTCAATTTCTTCACCAATTTTTAACCAAAAATTTGTTTTTCTGTTTTGGAGTTATTTATGTTTTCTGGGTATTAATCCTTTATCAAATAAATACATGGTCTGCAAATATTTTCTTCCCTCTTTAGGTTTTCACTTTATTGATTTTTCCCTTTGTTGCAGGAAAGTTCTCCATGTTGGGTCAAGTCTCATTTGTCTGTTTTTATTTTTATTGACTGTGCTTTTGATGCCCTATCAATAATCATGGCCAAATCCAATGTCCCGAAGCTTGTCTCCTATTTCATCCTAAAGGTTCTGTAGTTTTCGGTCTTACATATAGATAGTTAAACTGTTTTGGTTAATGTTTGTATAAGATGTGAGGCTAGAGCCCAACTTTATTCTTTTATAAATTGATTTTGAGTTATCCTAATATCATTTGCTGATAAAACTCTCCTTTCTCCATTGTGTATCCTTGACATCCTTGTTGAAAATCATACATACACTGTTTGATGTTTTTTCTGAGATGTCTATTCTGATCTATGTGTTTTCATAAATCCGTCTTAAAACTGGGGCCATGGTACTATGATTTCTGTAGCTTTGTAAAATGTTTTGAGATAGAAAATGTGAGCTCCTAAGCTTTATTATTCTTTCTCAAGATCATTTTGGCTATTCAGGGTCCTTTGATACCATATGAAATTTTTTTCACAGGGAGCATCCATGCATATGTATCACTTTTATTAAAACATATTGTTCTAGTACATTTTATTAGTAGTAATTTTTGTTAATCTCCTGAAGGAGCCTATAATCAAGGAGATAGCTAAAGATTGCGGTTAGCTGAGAGCCATAAAAGATGTTCTAGTTTCCACCTGATATTAATACATTATTCAAAGAATCTTTGTATGCCCGTGAACACTGCGTGACGCACCTGTAAGCTCGAGCTGTAAGCACGTGTCCTTGTTAAAGCTATATGTATATAACTGGGTGAGGTTCGTTAGTGTGTGTGGGGAAGAAGAAGGTGGTGGTTGGAGTTAGAGCATTTGGAGTGATTGCTGGAGCTGGAGAGAGGAGAAGAATAAAAGACCTTTTTTTTCATTTTCATCCTGCCTCCGAATTTTCCTGTGGCATTCGCTGCTCCAAGCGACTTCCGCTTCAGGCAGCGACAGGTGGCGGCCCGTACAGGGAATTCGGCGGCAAGGTAAGAAAAAAGAAAATTTAAAAAGATGGGAGCAAATATAACAAAAAGTCGGTTTATAAAAGCCATGAATGAAATTTTTGATATTGAGAACTCAGAGGATAGTGAGAAAAGTGAACAAGAAAGCATATCCTCTGACTCAGTGGAGACCAGCAAGGAGAGTAGAAATGTAAATTCAAAAGTAAGATCTGCAAAAGCCATCAGAAGCTTAATAAAATTAGCTGAGGAGTATGTACTCTCCTTAGAAACTGAAACTCAGGATACTAGTGAAAGTAATAATAGTAACAAGGAGCCAAACCATGAAAGTACAGTCTCCTCTACTGAGCCGGTTAGGAATTATGAAGCTAGTAGTGAAGAGGAATCAAAAAGCGATTCGGAGAGCACAGTCTCCAATAAAAAGAACAAAAAGAAATTAAAAAAGAGAAAAGACCGTCAAATAGAGGAACCACTAGTGCCCTCTGCTCCTTCATGGATAGAATCCCTAACAGAAACAATAAAGAGTATTGATCAGAGTGTACGTGCCCTTGAGGTAGAAATTGGCGGCCTTTCAGAGCGCTTATACGCTCTCGAACAACATAGACCGCAGGAGCACCTAGAACTGCCAGTATTTCAAAATGAACAGGGACAAAGATATCACGAGTTCCTAGACTTTAAAACAATAAAGAATTTTAAAGAGGCGGTAATGACCTATGGGCCTCAAGCTCCGTTCACATTAAGTATGATAGAGTCACTTAACACCCTAACCTTAGCCCCCTCAGATTGGAAAAGTCTATGCAGAGCGGTACTAAGTGGGGGACAATACCTAATCTGGAAAACTCAATTCCAGGAACTTTGTTCAGAAATAGCAAAGAGAAATGCTGCAGCAGGTTTCCCTCAACGCAATATAGATATGCTCACAGGGGAGGGTGAGTTCGCCGAACTACAAAATCAGCTACAATACGATCCAGGTGTGTATGCCCAGATACACACTGCAGCTGTGAAAGCCTGGAAGACAATCTCAGGCACAGGGGATCTGCAAGGCAGCCTATCAAAAGTTATACAAGGGCCTAACGAACCTTACGCTGATTTTGTAGATAGGCTCTTAAAAACAACATCTAGAGTTTTTGGAGAAGTCGAGCAAGCTATGCCCCTAGTTATCCAATTAGCATACGAGAACGCTAATAAATATTGCCAGGATGCAATAAGGCCATGGAGAAGTAAAAAAGACTTATCAATTTATATCAGACTGTGCAAAGACATTAACGAGGCTGTTATCACAGGCAACGTAATTGCTGCAGTGATGAAAAATTCCTCCCCTCAAAATTCCCAAAGGATTCAACCTAGAACAGGATATTCCAGACAAAATTATTATAATCAACCAAGATATGCTAAGCAATATCCCCCAAGGGTAATAAAATCAAATTCATACCGTGCTCCAGGCCGATGCCCCAGATGCAAAAAAGGTATACATTGGGCCAATCAATGCCATTCTAGATATGATATATATGGAAATGATTTATCAAGGATTTCAAAAAACGGGGCACGGGGCCCAATGCCCCGGGGACCACAAATGTACGAGGCACTAGAGGAGGAAGGCCCTCAGATTCAAATGATTCCTCGTCACAGTCCCTCCTACCCATTAACTCCCTTATCAGAGGGACAAGAGGAAGTGCAGGATTAGATCTCTGTTCTACTGCCCGGATGGTCCTGACACCTGAAATGGGGGTTCAGCTGATTCCTATGGGAATCAGGGGACCTCTCCCTTCAGGAACTGTGGGACTAATCCTTGGGCGTAGTTCCAAAAGTTTATTAGGCTTTAATGTTATACCAGGGGTTATTGATTCAGATTATAATGGAGAGATTAAAATAATGCTAAGTACACACAGGGGCATCATCTCCGTAAATCAAGGAGACAGAATCACACAGCTGCTCCTCATTCCCAGTCTCCATAATTCTTTTAAAAGCATGCCACAAAATAGAAATAGCAGAGCATTCGGTTCCACTGGTTCAGGACCTATGGCTTTCTGGGTCCAGGACTGTTCACGGAGGCCTATGTGCAAATTAAAAATTCAAGGTATAGAGATGGAGGGGCTGATTGATACAGGAGCTGACTCTTCCATCATAAATCTACAACAATGGCCTAAGCACTGGCCTCTACAGAAAGCCTCAACCAGTTTAAGAGGCTTGGGATACAGTAATACCCCAGCTCAAAGTGCTGTAATCTTAAATTGGCAAGACAATGAAGGCCATACAGGAACATTCAAACCCTATGTTTTAAACAGCTTGCCAGTTACCCTATGGGGAAGAGATATCTTACATCAAATGGGGCTACACCTAGCGACCAAGCCTGCAGGTGTTAAGAATAAAAATCCTACTCATAATAAAAAAGGCAAAGGGCATTTTTTCTAGGGGCCACTGAGAAAACAATTTTAAAAATACCATGGCTCTCTAATAAGCCAGTTTGGGTCCCTCAGTGGCCCCTATCCAAAGAAAAATTGCAAGCGGCCCATCAATTAATTAAAGAACAATTAGAAGCAGGACACATAGAGCCTTCCACCTCTCCCTGGAATTCTCCCATATTTGTAATTAAGAAAAAATCAGGAAAATGGAGACTATTACAAGATCTAAGACAAATTAACAAAACAATGCAAATTATGGGCCCTACTCAACCTGGACTTCCTAATCCTGTAGCTATTCCAAAAAACTATTACCTTATAACCCTTGATATAAAGGACTGTTTCTTTTCCATTCCCCTACATCCTCTGGATGCCCCCAGGTTTGCTTTTTCAATTCCTTCTATTAATAATAATGGCCCTGATAAAAGATATCAATGGAAAGTATTGCCGCAGGGAATGGCAAATAGCCCTACACTGTGCCAACTATATGTGGACAGAGCTATATAGCCCATTAAAAACAAATATCAAGACCTTATGTGTCTACACTACATGGATGATGTTTTATTAGCTCACCCTAATCAACAAATCTTATTTAATATATTTAGTGAAATAACAAAAAATCTAAAAAAATATGGATTATATATAGCAGAAGAAAAAGTTCAAAGCAGATCACCTATACTATATTTAGGCTTTAAAATCATGGATACTTTTGTTAAACCCCAAAAAATTCTAATAAGTAAAGAACATTTGACCACCCTCAATGATTTCCAAAAATTACTGGGTGACATTAATTGGCTTCGCCCTACACTAAGCCTCACTACTGGACAATTAAAAGCCTTATTTGACATCCTTCGTGGGAACCCTGACCCATCCTCACCTCGAACATTAACTCCTGAGGCCAGGAGAGCTCTAAAATTAGTAGAACAGGCCATTGAAAGATCCCATTGCGATAGATTTGATTTTGCACAACCACTAATATTGATTATTATTCCTTCACAATATACTCCAACAGGAGTATTTTGGCAACAGGGACCTATATTATGGATACATTTGCCTGTCTCTCCTAAAAGTACAATTGAGTCTTATACCTCCATGGTGGCTAAACTTATTCTTCAAGGACTTAAAACCTCTACTAAAATATTTGGAATTCATCCCGCTACTATTATTACTCCTTATTCATCGTCACAGGTTGAATATTTGTGCTTCAATGATAATGATTGGGCTATAGCTAGATGCTCTACTTCTGCAAATTTTGACAATCATATTCCTAAATCTCCTATACTGTCCTTTTGTATCAATCATCCTATCATATTCCCACAGGTAATAAAAAATCAACCCATTCCTAAAGCATTTAATGTATTTACAATAACGTTAATTCATTTAAGCTTAGAATATTCTAATTTGATAATCAATAGATAGATAGATAAATAGATATTTATATAAGTTCAGAATATTTTTAGATAATCAATTATAATGATAATCAATTTTGATTTATAGTTGTCTCCGGGACTTCTCTTCAGCTGTGAATATGTTTAATGTTGTATAACCTGATATTTTGGTGTTCCGACAGAGGATCATTTATTTGTTATTGGCTTCATTTGTTTAGTAGCTGATTAATTTGAATTATTTCAACAGGTATAGGATTGCTGTGTATATAGAGACTCGAGGATTCCAGCTAACAAATTATTTTTTCCAAAATGCCTTTAGCTTTTCTTTATCTTTAATGCAGTAAACACCCTCAGTTTCTCTTTGATTATTTCTGAATGTGATATTTTGCCAGCTTATGTTTGTGGGAGCTTGAGCAGCAATGTGTGTGAGCAGAGATCAACTTTTATTTTCTACTCTAATAGTTTTTTTTTTTTTTTTTTTTTTTTTTAGTTTGACAGCTCACCTTTTGATCTCAGTGCTGGAATAGCACTGCCTTTCCCTTAATAATGGATGCTTGAGTTTTTAGGTAGCGGGCCCTGAAGATTTGCCGGTGGAAATGTCTGGACATAAAAAAGACGGCTGCTGCTACAACTGCAGGGACCGCGGTCGCTGCAAGCATCCCTGCTGCTCAAGCATCAACAACCTCACCAGCAGTGTGGCCTCTGCTCTGCATGCATGGGGCCTCCTGAATCTATGTGTTATAACTTATGGACATTTTGATTTTCCATTATTTTGGGACATTACGGGACAATGCCTTGCGGGTATTTGTCTAAGAGAACTCAGTGCGTTACTTGATGAAACTAAGGGCAGCTGATTCGCTTAAAGAACTTGATACGCTATGGAAACTTGGCTCGTCAGCAGTAGGCTTACCGCCTTAAAGCCGCAGCATCTCCTAAAAATTGGACGGCTGTTAGTCAACACACAGTTGATCCTGAAGGGCTCTATTGGATGGCTGGTTAGCCTATGACGGGTAAGATCCCCAGAAGGGGACAACCTAAGACACGGCACAGTCGCACGGGACAGTCTAATGTGGCCGGCATGTCAACCTAAGCCAGGAGTCAGGACAGCCTAGACTCCCATGACGGTTAAGAATGTCGGTTGCACATGGACGTCCTAGAACATCCCCTCTTTTAAAACTAAAAGGGGGAATTGAAGGAGCCTATAATCAAGGAGATAGCTAAAGATTGCGGTTAGCTGAGAGCCATAAAAGATGTTCTAGTTTCCACCTGATATTAATACATTATTCAAAGAATCTTTGTATGCCCGTGAACACTGCGTGACGCACCTGTAAGCTCGAGCTGTAAGCACGTGTCCTTGTTAAAGCTATATGTATATAACTGGGTGAGGTTCGTTAGTGTGTGTGGGGAAGAAGAAGGTGGTGGTTGGAGTTAGAGCATTTGGAGTGATTGCTGGAGCTGGAGAGAGGAGAAGAATAAAAGACCTTTTTTCATTTTCATCCTGCCTCCGAATTTTCCTGTGGCGTTCGCTGCTCCAAGCGACTTCCGCTTCAGGCAGCGACAATCTCCTACTATGCCTAATTTACAAATTAAACATTATCATAGATACATACACAGAGAAAAGGCAGGGTATACAGAATAGAAAAGACATAGTATACATAGACTTTGGTATGATACATGGTTCTACACATCCTCCGGGTCTTAGGTCATATCCCACATGGGTAAGGAGATATAGATATTCCATGGCTTAATTTTGTCTGCTATTGTCTGACTCTTTTCTCCTTTCCCTACTTTTAACTGGGTCTTCTGTTTGCCTCTCTGCCTCTACTGAATATTTACTGTTCAGTTTGGATTCTGTTCCTGACAGTTTTTCTTCTGCATGAAGAAGACATGTGTTAAGGACCCCAGTTGGGTTCTTTGGGTCCAAACGAAGCTCTTGTTTTCACACCCATTTTATTATTAAATTTATTTTAAAGTTTTTAATTTGTTCCTTTAAATATACATGATAGTAGAGTGTATTTTGACATATTATACATGCATGGAGTATAACTAATTCTAATTAGGATTCCATTCTTGAGGTTGTACATGATGTGGGGTTTCACTGGTAGTGTGTTCACATATGTACACTGGAAAGTTATATGTCCTACTGTCCTTCCTATTTCAATCCCTTTCCATTCCCTTTATCCCTCTTCCTTTGATACAATATGGATTTTAGTTTTTTTTTTTTTTTTTTTTTTTTTGTATTTCTGAAAAAAATGCCATTGGTATTTTGATAGGGATTTAATTGAGTCTGTAGGTCACTTTGAGTATTATTTTAATATTAAATTTTCTAATCAATGAACATGACATGACTTTCCATTTATATGTGCCTTCTTTATTTCATAAATAATTCACAGTTTACAGGATATGAGTCTTTTGCCTCCTTGCTTTAGTTTATTCCTAAATATTTTGTTCTTTCTTATGCTATCATAAATAAAATTTCCTAAAATTCTTTGTGGATGGTTTGTAATTGATGACCAGAGACACAAAGGATTTTGGGATGTTGATTTTATATACTATAAGTTTGTTGAATTTATTTAATAATTTTAAGAGTTTTTTTTAATAGAATCTTCAGGATTTTCTATATACAAGAATATGTCATCTATGAAAAGAGTTAATTTTACTTCTTCCTGTACAATTTGAAAATCTTTCACTATTCTTTCCTAATTGCTCTGTCCAGGCTTCCAAGAGTATATTCAATAGAAGTGGTGAGATTGGGCATCTTTGTTTCATTTCTGATTTTAGACAAAAAATTTTTAGCTTTTCATCTTTTAATATGACAGTAACTGCAGAATTTTCTTGTGGCCTTTATATTGAAACAATGTCCTTCAATTCCTAGGCTTATGAGTGTATTATTTTCCAATCATGAAAAGTTTTCAGATTTTTTTCAAGTTTTTAATGAATCTGTTGAGATGATTTTAAGCTTCTTTCTTCCATTCTGTTATTGTGTTGATTGATTTTGATATGTTAAGCCATTTGCATTTCATCAATGAATTCCTCTATGTCATTCTCTTGAAAACTTGAGCCATTTTAACAAAATATCACAGATTGGGTGACTTAAACAGCAGAAATATATTTTCTCATAGTTCTAGAGTCTGGAAAATCTAAGTCAAGATTCTAGCATACTTTGGTGCCTGGCTTTCTTCCTGTCATGCAGATGCCACCTTCCCACCATGTCCTTCCACAGCAGAGAGAGCTAAAGATGTCAGTTGTTTCTTCTGTAGGATATCAGATCTATCACATCAGCATTCCCTCTGTGTAACTTCATTTAACCTTTCTTATTCACCTCCTCAAAAGTCACAACTCCAACAGTCATGTAGTGAAAAGGGCTTCAATGCAACACACAACTCAGTGTTTAGAAGTCATGGTATATAATCCCTTCAATGTGCTGTTGAATTCTGCTTTCAAGTATTTTGTTGAGGACTTTCTCAATATGCATTAGTGACATTGACCTACAGCTTTCTTCTTTTATATTACCTTTCTTTGGTATCATGATAAGGTTTGTTTCATAAAATGAGTTCATAAATATTTACTCCTGTCTAGTTTTTCTGGAAGAGTCTGAGAAGAAGCTTAAAACAACTTCTTTTAAGCTTGCTTTATTGAGATATAGCTTACAAAAGAAAAATTGTAAATATTTAAGATTTTTAAAAACTCTTGAAAATTGGTAGGATTTTCTACCAGTGAAGGCACCTTGTTCTGGGCTTCCCTTTACTTGGAAATTTGTGGTGACTGATAACCTAACATGTATGTTGGGTAGGAGATAGGGAATGGGGAAGGGCAAGAGACAGCTCCCCTGCTCGAAAATCAAAACCACCCCACCACTACCACACAAAACAACAAAAGACCAGAACTCCAACCCAACCCCCTGAAATCACTTCCTGTAAAGGGACACCAGGCCATCTTACATGTTAAAGGGAGGAAGTAGATGCCCTTAAGGGCAAGAGACCTCAGCTCCACTTAGAGCTCTCAACCCCACCAACTCAACCCACTGAAATCCTTCCTGTAAAGGGACACCAGGCCATCTTACTGTTAAAGGGAGGAAGTTAGATGGCCCTAGGTGGAATTCAAGATCATGAAGGGAAAGTACCCAATCTTGGGCATGCACCATAGCACAAGATACTGACCTAAAGTTAACTTGTCGCTAGTTGAAAAAATATTAGCATTGTGGTTTGCTCCCACTTATGTGCATTTTTTGGGGGGGGGGGAAAGAAAGGTATGCATGGGCAACTTAGAAGATATTATGTCAAATTCATCTGTCAATCAAGTTACTAATCAACCCCAGGCCGACCTAGAGAAGAAGGGGGAGAATTAGCACCGCCCAATAAAAGTGAACTACACTGTGTAGACCGGGCCTTGAGATCCTTGGCAGCTCAGCCCACTGCTCTCTCAGTGCTTTTCACTTTTAATGAAAAAACAACAACAAAAAAAAAAAAAAAAAGAAAAGAAAAAGAAAAACTCCGCTTTTCCTGCCAACCTTTCCTGATTCACTCAATTCTTCCTTTGGGTTGCCAAGAACCTGGACCCAGGATCCCCTAGGGAAACTCTCCTGTACACTGGCAATAGTTATAGATTTGTGCATGCTTTATTTTTACCTCTTCAAAAATTTAGTTTTGGTAATTGTTTCTAGGAATTTTTCTGTTTCTTTAAATTTACCCAATTTCCTAGTATATAATTTTTTATAGGTCTCTGATGAAACTTTTTTACTTCTCTTGAATTATTTGTATTGTTGTCTCTTTTTTATGAATGTCTTTCCTTAATTCTGTGAAATGTTTGGTAATTATGCTGATCTTTGAAAAAACAGCTCTTGGTTTTATTTTTTTCCTCTTTTTCTACTTATTTTTCTATTCTCTACTTGATCGATTATGACTCTAGTCATTATTACTTACTTTCTTCTATTATCTTTGGAATTAGCTTGTTCTTTTTCTAGTTTCTTATAATGTAAAATGAAATTACTGAGTGGAGATTTTGTTTGTTTGTTTTGGTACCAGGGATTGAACCCAGGGGTACTTAACCATAGACCCACATCGCTCGCCCTAATTTGTTAGTATTTTATTTTGAGACAGAGTCTTGCTAAGTTGCCTAGGGCTTCACTAAGTTGATGAGGCTGGCTTGGAACTTGTGATCCTCCTGCCCCAGGCTCCTGGGCTGCTGGTATTACTGGCATGTAGCAGGACACCCAGCTTGTATTCTGTTTTTTTAAATATAAGCCTTTATCAGTGTGATTTTTACCCATTTTAATATTACTTTTATAATATTCCATAAATTTTGTTCTTTAGGGATTTCTAGTCATCCCAAATTATTTTATAATCTTCATTATGCTTTTCTATTTGATCCACTGTTTGTTTGAAAGTGTATTTTAAATTTCCACATATTTGTGAATTTTTTAGTTTCTCTTCTGGTATTGATTTCTTTTTCCATTGGTTTTGAAAAAAAAGAGAGTTTATATGATTTCAGTCTTTTCTAATTTGTCAAGATGTGTTTTGTGTCTTCATGTGATCTACCCTGGAGAAGACTATGCATTCTGCTGATGAGGAGCGGAGGGCTTGTATTTTTCAGCTGGGCATATTTCATCTGTTATATTTTTCAAGTCTTCTGCTTCCTTTTGGCTTTCACTGTTAAAATTTTGATTATGATTTATCTTAGTGTGGTCTTCTTTGAGTTCATCCTTTTTCGAGTCCTTTGAGCCTTTTCAATGTAGGAGTCTATTTCCCTCCTCAGATTAGGGAAATTTCATTTCTTATAATTCTGTCATTTTCTCTTTTTTCTTTCTATAATCTCCATACTGGATGTGTTGGTTCTATTCATAAGGTTTCATGCATCCATTAGGCTTTCTTCATTTATCTTCATTCTTTGTTCTTTTTAAAATTGCTTTTGATAATTTATTCTGATTTGATATTTTGAATGATCTGTCTCCAAATTTACTAATTCTTTTTGTTTAGTCAAGTCTGCTGATGAACAATCCTAGTGATATTTTCTCTTCCATTACTGTATTCTTCAGATCTAGAATTGATGTTTGTTTCCTCTATTATTTTCATTTCATTGATGAAATTCTAATTTTGTTCATGTATGATTTTCCAAGTTTTGTTTTGACTCTATTTCTTTATGGTTGGTTGGTTTCTGTTTGTTTATTTTGTGAATTTGATTAAGTCATGTTTCCCTGTTTTGTTGTTTGTTTGTTTTGTTTTGTTTTTCGTTGTGGTAGTTGTTTTGCTTTATTTTGTTTTGTTTTCCCCTCAGAGATTTGAGCATTTGAAAAAATAGCTACTTTCCATGTCTTTAGGGAGTGGCTTTGTGCAGTGTAAGAAACTTCACCAGTCAGCCTAGCTACAAATGTTTGGACATTTTTGAAACTTTTTCTGGGGAAGCATCTTCTCATGGCTTCAGCAGGTAATTTTTCAAGAAAAGAGGTTTCTCACTTTCTCTTCAAGGACATTTTTATCTATTTTTCCATGGTGTCTCTATGGAACTAAAGGTTTTCTTGTGCTATAATAGGCAGCTGATCTCTCTCTTGCTAACATGAACCCTTGGACATCCAGCAGGTGCCGTTTCTCCATCAGCACATCAAGTCAGAAAGACATAAGCCAGAGACTTTGGTAAGACCCGAAAAAATCCAGAATGTTAGAATTTTAGTCCAGTGTTCTCTTTCCCTGTACAATAAGCCAAGGATTGGACATTTCCTTCTGATGACTTTTAGTTTTTCTGGCTTTGAAGGAAGGACCATTGAGGGTGAAATGTGATGGAATGAAGCTTTGTCATTTCCTGTGATGTCTTCTTACTGTGTTTCTGGTTCTCATACTTTTTTTTTTTTTTTTTTTAATTTAACAGATTATTAAGTGAGTGGTCCCATGGAGAAATGAGGTATAGGACTTCCTATTCTACCATCTTTCTGACATCACATAGGCCTCAAGCAACATTCTCATCATTAGAAACCCAGTTCTACTAAGAATAGCAATACAAAAATTTATCCTACTTTCATTCTGAATTTTAACATTCATTTAATTATACAACAATCCTTCATTTGGGGACTTACAGGGGAAAATGAATAGTAATCTATTTTTAGCTACTTTAGTTCAGACTCTTTTGCAAAATTTGTAATGTAGTTAAACATACAGGAACATAAGTTTAGATCTTTTAGCAAAGTAAAATTTTTAATAACTCACTCTGAAAATGATTTCTTCACCCAGGCATAGTGGGACAACAGAAGTTCCACCAAAAAACAAACAAACAAACAAAAAAGAATGAGCAAGTGAGAGAGATACCTCAAAGTATTTTGCAGACTAAGAAACATTTAAGACTATTTGGGAAAACCAAATATATATAAATTGTGCATTTTATTGGTTTCATTATACTCTTGGTCTATATAACAATGCTATTTACAAGCAACTATAAAATTTAAAAGGAAATACAAATAAAGACAAAGATAAATGTTTACATTAAGTCAAAATAATTTTAAGTATTCATCGTGAATATATAAACATAAAAATGCAAAGTAATATCTTTGTTACCTATTCATAAACTTTTTTTTCACTACTATGGATTGAACACAGGGCCTCATTCATGCTACCAGTGAGTTATATCCCAACCATATTCATAGTCTTTAATCAATATCTGCCACGATTGTTTCTAAAGTCTTATTACTGTTACTTTTCTTTCCCTGATAAATGCCTTATAACATGTTATTACATTTAATTGTTTTGACATAGTGCCTAAAATCTTAAGGTTGCATTAATGGCTACCAAATATTGAATTTTTTGACACCTTAAATTGACTGCCTGATGTAGACTTTAATTTAAGAACAATATTTCTCTCTCTGCACAAAGATGCCTGGAAATGTAAGAGCAAATTCTGCTAAATGATGAATACTCTCTATTCCACCTTTTTTCATATATACATAATTTTTAAATAATTCAAACCAACTTGTTTTATAGATAAATTGTTTCTGTCTCCATGCTAAGTAACTTTTTCTAAGAAACACATATTCAAATAGTTGAATTCATGCAAGAGTCTTATAACCCAAACATAATATAGATCTTCTTAATTTCTTAAATATATATAGATATATGCACATATATATAGTCAATTAAAAATTCAAGCTCATACTGATATCTCCTTTCCAAGTTTTAATATTAAAATCTTGAATATAGAATTTTAGAATAATAAAATATTGATTGAGCTTTCATATTTTAACTAGCAAGCTTTCATTTTTTTTAATTTGCTCAGTTCCCTTCTTCCTTTTGTAATGACAAATTCGAGTGCCTTCACATTTTGTAAGCTTTGTCTCAGAACTGCAATTTTCTAAATGCTTCAAAACTTAATGTTCATTTGTGTGTATTTATACTTATTAAATTTGTTAAGATTTCCACCTGATATGGAAAAAATGAAATCAGAATTTACAAGACCTATTTAGAAAAATATTAACCATTGTAGAACACTTTCATAAACTTAGTTAAGTGATACTTTAAAGGCTTCAACTTTCCTAAAATTCAAAAAAATTGTGGTAAGAATAAGAGAAAAAATATTCTTCTATGTTTATCATTATTCTTGTTATGTGTGTATGATTTTGGCCATTACAGTATATATTTTAATTGGCAGCTTACCATAGGTTGATTGAACAAAATTATGTGTTTTATATGCACTAAAACCAAATCCAAGTACATTGTAATCTACAGAATTCTTAATTTAGGGAGTATAGAATATCTCTTTTCTATGATCTCTGCTATCTCAAAATATATATTTGAATTATTTGAAGCAAATGGAGACATATTTATTATTGGACTTTAGAACTATATTTCTTGTAAAACTAATAATAGTACTGCAGCTTTCAGCTTTCTTAAATTACCTACCAAATTTTTGATAGCATGAATTATATAAAAACTTAAATAATTATTAGAATTAACCTGATTGTCAGTCACTGTTTACATGATATAAAATAGGATTATTTAATTGTTTGTGAAGTTTATCTTTTTAAAATGGGATCAAACCTTGATAGTTACATGCTACCATTTCATATATGCACAAAATGTGGACATGTAAATTTATTTAAAATGTATAAATGTCCTTTTAAAAATTTTTCATAAGTATACCAACCTTTGCTTACAATAGTACCAATTATGACTTATTTGAAATATATTTGTGCCTTCTGGGATACCAATACCACTGGTAAATCATGATAGATATCTGTGAAAATTATACATTGAGCCAGGTTCCAAAGAAGCAATCCTGGTTATTTTAGCAAAATCAATCAATCACTCAATCAATCAATCAATCAATCAATCCAGGCAATTGGTTAGTCAGGTTTAAAGGATGGAAATGTGGGAGAATAGAGTTGGAAGATACTTGCATTTGAAGAAGAATCTATCATTCTTAGGATGTGGAGAGAAGCATGGAGAGGTGGGGTTATTAGAATTTGTGATCTTAAAGGAAGGATTGTACAGAGGTGAGAAGTGGTGTGGTGCCCACCTGGCACTGGGACCTAGGGAAAACAACAGAGTCCTTCCATAAAGCAAAACCTGGCATTCTGAAAATGAATGGCAGCTGGTGTTAGATTATGTCAGAGAGCATGGTGAACCTTGTTCTGGGACAGAAACCATGTGAAAGAAGAAAGAAGTATTTCCTTTTTTCTTCTACGTGTTAGTATATCTGTAGGACAGCCTGACAGCAAGAGTTGACAAAGAAGAAATGTAGCTTACAGACTCTCATTCCCAGCACCTGAAAGCAAAGTGTAAAAGATCAGATTCGAGCTGAAAGATAATAGCCTAGTTCGCGGTTGTTTTAGTCAGCTTGTTCGCCACTGTGACTAAAAGACACAACCAGAACAATTGCAGAGGAGGAAAAGTTTATTTGGGAGCTTACATTTTCAGAGGTCTCAGTCCACAGACAGCAGACTCCATTCCTTGGGGCTCAAGATGAGGTTGAATATCATTGCAGAAGAGCATGGCAGAGGGAAGCAGCTCACATGATGTTCAGGAAGCAGAAATACATATATATATATATATATATATATATATATATATATATATATATATATATCGGGGGGGAGAGAGAGAAAGAGAGAGAGAGAGAGAGAGAGAAAGAAAGAAAGAGAGAGAGAGATTGAGATTGATCTCCATTTGCCAAATATAAATATATATCCCAAATCCATGCCCCCAATTCCCACCTCCTCAAGCCACACTCCACAACTTCAGTTACCACTCAGTTAATTCTTATCAGGGGATTAATTCACTGAATGGGTTAAGACTCTCACAAACCAACCATTTCCCCTCTGAACCTTCTCACATTGTCTCACATGTGAGCTTTTGGGGAACACCTCACATCAAAACCATAACAATAGTACAACTATCAACTTTCACAAAAGATTAACACCCTATTTCAGTACACCCTATTAAATTAACTCTACATTTTCAAAAACTCACTAATATCATAGACTTTATTATAAAATTAAAATGTTATCAAATGATATAACAAAATGAGTAATCGTGGTTTACCTCTATACTAAGACCAATGCCATTTTTTCTGTATCTCTGATGGGACTCCTTATCTCCAGTTTCCACTCATTTCCTCTGATCTATAATTTTCTACACTTTCCATTGAGATGTCCAACAGGAAGCTGATCAAATTTGTACATTTCACAGCTTACTAAAAGTCTAATGGTCTAGTTTTCTGGTACAATAGTTAACTTGTGGGTATAGCAGCATCTACTATTTATTTTATTCAAATCTAAGTTAAAGTTGGTTGCCTCTGTGCATATGTCTGGCTGTGTACTTCTTGTTTTGGTTTGGATATAACATGTTCTCTAATAAGCTCATGTGACAGACAATGCAGGACTATTCAGAGGTAAATCAGTTAGATTCTGAGGGCTGTAACATAATCAGTGGACTGATCTATTTTCTGGATAAATAATTTGAAATGGATGGTGGTCACTGTAGGTAGGTGGGGCTTGTCTGGTCCCTGGGGGTGTGTCATTTCAGATTATACATATTGTCCCTGCCTCCCCTCTCTTTCTCTCTGCTTCTCAGCAGAATGAGCTGAGCAGCATTTCCCTACCACACCTTCTGTTGGGAAGCTCTGCCTCACCTCAGGCCCAGAGTGGTGGAGTCAGTCAGCAAGGGATGGAGACCTATGAAACCATGAGTCCAAAATGAACTTTTTCTCTTCTAAGTTTTTTTCCTCTCAGATAGTTTGGTCACAGGGACAAAATACTGCCTAATACACTTCCTCGGGGTGTACTTTTTTCTTCCTCTTTTCCTATTCTTACCTTTCTTCTTTTTTGTATGTGATGTTGTGGATTGACCATGGGGGCTTTATAGCATGTGCATGGCAAGCACTCTACCACTGATTTAAATCCTCAACCCCCAGGTGTACTCCGTAAAGTCATACTTACATCTGGAAATTCCACTGAAGACAGATTCTTGGCCACTTTCAAACATGTCCATTTCCTTAATCCCACTCATTTATCAGAGAGTCACTCCATTCAACTGGAGAGTATATTGAGAACATTAGTGACACTGTTTGTGTCTATAAAATATGACAATGATATAATATTTCATATGCGCACATACATAAGACATAGAGCTTTTATGAATTATAGTAAAGGTCTCATGTATGGATGATGTAGCATTATTTTAAAAAAACACATTTTGTGTTGATCTATATGTATTTGGAATAAGGAATTTGGTTTCTAAACATAGGTTTGACCTTTGTCTCAATGCCTGAAGATAACCTCTAAGCCCTTGGCATTTCACACCTGAGTCACAGGAGTGTCTTTGTTACCCATGGTGGTAACCTCAGCCACACCTGAGAGTTTGTTTCATGGTGGGTCCCTAAAACCACAGCCAATAACTTAGGGAGTGGGGACTAGCCATAAAGGAGAGTTTTGGGTGCCTTAGATGCATGATATCAGCCCAACCTCCAAGAAAGCATGACACTAAAGACTGAGTTCAACCCCATAGGCAATATTTCAATTAATTGTGAGTATCTACATCATGGACCCTGAGTAGAAGCTCTGGGTACTACAGTTTGGTGAACTTCTCTTGTTGAACATTCTCTGTGGATAATGTCACAGGTTGTGGCTGGACAAGGTAGTGCTATGCATGACTTCACAAGGAAATGACAACCAGGGCTCTGTTTTAGATTCCTAATGACCCCATCTTCTGCCTCTCTTTCTTTTCTGGTTCTAATTTGCATCATTTCCCTGGAACAAATGTAGCTGTGAGTATCTTCGCTTTTAGAGTGTTCAGTGAGTGTTCCTACTGAATTCTCAAACTGAGAGTGGTTGGTGAGGGCTCCACTTCCCTCCTGGTGTCAGAGGTTCAGGACAGACTTAGCCTTCTGGCAGACCATGCCCTTAAGCTCACGTCTGGCTAACTTCATATAATACATAAAAGACAAATTTGGATTTTGCCCATTATACCCAGGTCTATAGTTTTTAGACTAGAATAAACCCTACATAGAAGGTAATTGGGAGGCTAACTTTCCAGGTGTTTTGTAAATTTACCAGCTATGTGATCATTTGTCAAAACACTTTTTTTGTTTCCCTTCAGTTTTCTCCCAAGTAAAATTGTAATGAGAGCGCTTTTGATTTGAAGGAGGACCCAGGTATTATCCTGGAAAATAGCATTTTGTTCCTCAGACTTATTCTTTCTTTGAGTTATTTCTTCTCCCAGCTTATCTCAACTTCCAGGAATCCTGAGCCCTGCCGGCCATCATCTCATGACAGGTAATGTCTTCCCTGGCTCAAGCCAGACCTGCAGTGATGATCAACCAGACCAGTTTGACCAAGATTGCATGATTAGTGATAGTTCTTTTCCCCCGTCCTTGTTCTTCTCCTATACAGTCTTAGAGCAACAGTCAGAATGGAGAGGCAGTTTAGGTCACTAGACTGCTGTCCTTCCTAGTGCTGGCCACACTGAAATAAATTCCTCTCACATTCCTTTACCACTCATCTTCATTCACGTTTGGTGTGAGTGGCTGGACCTGGTCTGTTGGGAACCCCAGGGCAAGGTCTCTGGCCTACAATGCTGGTCACAAAGTGGTGATGTTGGTGGTGTTGGTGGAGATGGGGCAGCTAGATTTCTGAGGTCTCCTCAAAATTTGGCATTCTATGTTCAAATAAAACTTTATGGGAAACATAATAAATGATACTATTTGAATTTATTCAAGTGTTACAGTTATATGAATTTTATGACTGTTTCCTGTATTCATAAACATACATGAAGACTATTTTTCTATTCATTGAATGTATTCTGAAGTATCACTTCCTTAAAAGAGAGTTTTGAGGCTGAGGTTGTGGCTCAGTAGTAGAACGCTTGCCTAGCCTGTGCCAGGTACTGGGTTCAATCCTTAGCACCACATAAAAATAAGTAAATAAAATAAAGGTATTGTATCCAACTATGAATAAAAAAAAATATATTTTTTTTAAATTATGGTTTTGATAAATTTTAACAGAAGATTTTTTGGCAAAATAATTCTTCTGCCAATTGATCTTTCTGATATTAGCCTGCTACTAAAATAATACAGGAGCATGATATCTAACCCTTGCCTGGGAAGAAGGGTGGAAGTTCCTCATGGAACTTATTAAAGCAATGCTGGATCTTGAGTGACAGTAAAGTATGCACAAGACACTAACCAGGTTGGGAAAAAGAATGTTCATGCCCAAGAAAGAGCAATGTTGAGGCAGACAGGACACATGCAGGGACCTGCCAGAAGTTGAGTGACATCTGAGCATCATGTGCAGAGTAGACAGTAAGACTTACCAGAAAGGAAGCAAAAAGGCTTTGATATATTAAGAGCTATGTATTACATATGTATTATATTATGAAGTGTTTGGGGCTTAATATTTTAAGAAATGAGAAACCATAGCTCCTTTTAAGGTTACTTTTATTTCCTATCATCAGCTCTATAGAGAAATATCTTCCACAGTGTGTGTGTTCATGTATGTGTGTATGAGCAAACAGACATGCATGCATGAGATTTGTGGGATCAAGTTAGTGGGAATTAAAATTAAAAAAAAATAATAACCATACACAATCATAAGTCTGAGTGCTCAAAAGCCTATCCAGGCAGCCACCAGAACAGAGCACGATGACATTCAGATTGTTGGTGTTCAAAAGAATGCAGGTCCTGGCCCCCATTACACTCATCTCTTAAAAGGTGCTCTGCCTCGCTGTGTCACAGGAACTCTCGTCTGTGAAACACAGAGCACCTACTTTATCAGTTGTTAAAACCTTGCGAACAGAAAAGAGAGAGAGGAGATTCTTTGGCCTTTTATCAGACCCTAATTATTGGTTCCTCATGAGAAGTAAACCTTAAATGCCACACTACTTTTCACCGTTTCTGACTCCAAGAGGGATGTTACTGAGTTGCTTTTCAGTTTCTTTTTTGTACCCAGAGCCAAACAGTTTATACTCTTCAGAAGAGGAGGGAGAAAGTATGTGTAATCACACGTTTTATCCAATTCAAAAGACAAAATGTGAGTACTGAATATTTTTGAGATCAGAATTTTGGTGTCAAAACAGTTCAGTGTGGTATAGTGGGAAGATAACATGCTCGGGAATCAGAGAGACCTGCTCATAAAACCCAGTTTGATCGCTAGCTGCCTCACCTATAAGCCACAAACAAGTCTGCGGATCTGTGAAGAATTTCCCCCATGAAAATCGTTGAAAGGTGCATTTGCGATGTGCAGGTGGCCACATGTGGAACATGAAACAGGCTTTCCAATAAGTTTCACTCATTTTGTGTCTCAGTGACTGCAGCTCCCCCATATTTAATGTTTTCTCGTTTTTCCCTCAAAACAATCTATGTCCCTTTTCTTTTTCTTTACATTTTCTTGTACATACATAAGCTGTACAACATGCAGTTTCAATGTGCATATACATAATGAAGTATTAAAAGATTCAGCAAACCTGTTTCTTTTTCCATAGTTATATTTTTGTAGTAAGAACACTTAAAATCTAATCTCAGCAAATTTTCTTGAATATTGCCTTTCAAATGTAATATTAATATTTACTTTTTACAAATTAATCATATTATTTATTTAAATTGACATAGAAAATTATATGTATGCATTACGTACAAGATGTTTTGAAGTGTATATACATTGTGGAGTGGATAAATCTATCTAATTAACATATATATCACCTCAAATAATTACTCATCTTGTGTCGAAAACATTGGTACTCACTATTGACATGTAAAGGAATGCCATGTATCATCCTTTACTTTTGGCATGCTGCAAGGGAGATATCTTGTACTTACTCTTCCACTCTAACTGTAATGTTGCGTCCTTTGACCAAGGTCTCCCCAACTGCTTCTCCTCCACCACTCCATCCTCTCAAAAGCACCATCCAACACTCATCTCCGTGAGACCCACTCTTTCAGATTCCATATATGAGTGAGATTATATCACATCTGTCCTTCAGTGCCCTGGCTTATTTCATATAACATAATATCTTCCAACTTTTAAATTTAAGAATAATTTTAAAGTAATAATACTGATGAGTGAAGAGTATACATTAAAGCAATCTTTAAGTAAAGACACAGGCTTTATGCTACATGGGCAGGTAAAAAAAAAAAGGCCATGCATTAAAAATGTGAACTGTAATTCTTCCTGTATGTTGATAATATTTTTTTCTAGTATGTTTCGCAAATTTCCCAATGTTCTACTTCCTTTTCCATTTCTTTCTGGTAAACTTTTATTTCAGTTGATATGTATTTGGAAAATTTTCTAAACTTCTCTCCTGTACATAATCAGTATTTTCTCTGTGCTACTCCTGTACCTTTTACTTATGTCTCTAGTCTCACTATATGCTTGGTTTTGCAATTGTTACCTTCACTGGAATTTTAAACCATAGCTGTTTTACCAAATGATAAAGAAACACAAAATCTTTGTAGGAAAAAACAAACAAACAAACAAAAGTACTCTCTGCAAAGTCCTTGCAGTTCAACTGTAAACTGCCCCTCATAGTCTGGCTGTGAACTTCTGCTTCAAGCTGAGGGATCTACTGTTCCAGGATCCAAAATCTGGATTAGGGTTATGTCAATTTAAATTGCATTCATTTTGGATCTAAATGCATTGGGTCACTGTTTCTGAAGAAGGTTCTTCTCATAACTGATCCCTGAAGCCCAGGAGGGCAAACACAAGTTTACAAGTAGAGCTTAAGCTTCTAATGTACATTCTAGTTTCTAGCTCACATGCACCCTGACATCACATAGACCAAAAGAGATTCGCTAAGATCAAAGTAAAGGAGGTGGGACATATGTTCTACAAGGACTAGATCACAGCAAGCATGTGAATTCTTACCCTGTGAAAACAGAGGATGGAATTGTGCCTCATAATTCAGACAGCAACAGGGATTCTTTACAGTGTATGTTTATTTGTGTTACATCTTTGCTGGATATAACTCACTTGTTATTAGGTATGAGTGGTTATAGAGTAAGACACCAAAGATTCCAGGGAACACTGAGAATGAAATGATACCTGCATCTCTGCACAATAGGAAATCTATTTTCATTTCTCTCTCTAAGCAGTGAGGGCTTGAATTTGCCCAAAGAGGTTTGAAACCTCTCCAGAATCTGTTATTGACTGTACCTGTTATTACATAAGCACTTAAGATTTTTGTTATTGAAATGATCCAATGCTTTTGCCTTGAAGACATATACATAGTCAAAAGTGACAGGAATAATCAGCTGCCTTCTTTCAAATCAGTAGTGTTCTTTCTGCTGACACCTCTTGGTTTGTTCAAATACATGCTAGTATTTTACTCTGACTTTAAAGAAACATTGATAAAATTAAAACCAATTCAGAAATTCATTCATCATGGATTCGCGGAGATTTCCTTGAAGGGATGACAGAGAGAATACAACCTAGCAAACAGCTTTGTTCATTCTTCACCTTCACTTTGAATTTAGTCTTAAATACATACGTGCAATGTTGAAAGAAGTTTAAAAATTTTACATCTAAAAAGATTGATCTCAAGGAATCTGGGAGTAGAAAAGTGGTTACTGGAGGTGTGGAGAAGTTGGCTAATGGGCACCATACATAGTCAAATGGAAAAATAAGTGCTGTTGTTCTACTTTACAAGAGAGCCAGTGTAGTTCACAGCGAAGAATACATTGTATATTTTAAAATAGCTAGAAAAAGGGGTTTTGAATATTCTCACCTCAAAGAAACAAAAAATTCTGAAAATGATAGATATGCTAATTACCTGGATTTGGCAATATCGCAATGTGTACATAAATTGAAACATAACATTAGGCTGCGTAAATGAATACAATTACTACAGATCAATCAAAAATAAAAAAGTTTTTAACAATATTGTAATGCATTCATTCTAAAAGGAGTGTGACTGGTTGGGAGTGATACCAGCATGAATAGAGAAAATACTTGGTTTTGTTTGTAAAGTGCTGTGTGTCCCGTAGAATGTGGGGGCAAACATTGAACCTCAGCCTTCCTCCTCCTCCTCTCTTTCAACTTCTTCCCACTGCTATTGCTTATGGTTAAAGAATCCATTACATGTTTACATGATATTATCTACATTTCATGATTCATGATGATGACATTTCTCCCAATATATATTATAGTGAATAACCAGTAATTTTTAACCCTCCTCTTGCCCCTAAGAAGAGTGAAGACAGACTCCTCCTTGACCAAGGCCACCAAGAGAGCAAGTAGGACATTGCAGAAAAATGTAGGAAATAAGGGACTTTTAAATTGATGAAACTATTTCCTGTTGTCTTGTAATGGTGGATACAAGGTATCATGTATCTGTCAAAACCCATAGAAGTAAGGAAACTGCAGAGAAAACCTAATGTACATTGTAGTTTCTAGCTCATACTTGTGTATCAATATAGGTTAATCAATTCTAACAATTGAACAGGACAAGAGGCTATTGCCTGGAGTGAAAGGTGCAAGGTGACATAGGGTAGAGTACGGGAACTCTGTACTATGGCTCAGTTTACCTGTATGTCTTAAACCACACTACAAATGAAGTCTACTAGGAGCCAATTTAAAAACCACACAAAATACTTTAGAGATCAGAATTCAATCACTCTAATCACAAAGCCACAAAATAAATATCAGAGTTTAAAGATAAGAATTTAGCATCTGCATATTCATAAAGAAAATGGCTCTTTAAAAATATGTGTTTGTCTGCCCCTGACAAGGAAGCATGTAGCACTAGAGGCCCAAATAATATGGCTAAATGCCCTAGAAATAGTCTAGCTAAAATGTGTCCACTATCTGATTGCTATTGCAAGACAGGTTTTATCCACAGGCAATATAGTTCTTTTTTAAAATATATTTTTTTTTTAGTTGTAGATGGACCCAATATCTTTATTTTTATTTTTTTTATTTTTATATGGTGCTGAAGATCGAACCCAGGGCCCAGGGCCTCACATGGTGGAGGCAAGTGCTCTACCACTGAACTACAACCACAGCCCGGCAATATGAGTCTTTTATATTCCTCTTCAAATAAATAGAGATCAAAATGTTAGATCCACCCTTTGGGGATTTCAGAGCACAGTATTCTAACAGTGCCCTGTCCTCACTCTCATTTCAACCTGTTCACAGGGTGTTTCTGCACCACACCAGTCTTCTCTGTATGGAGAGTGTTGTGTTGAATGGAGGACCATATAACTCCACGTGAAATCCTCCTTTCCTTCTGCCTAACTCGCTGTGTTTCTGGGAACATGGGCTCACTCCCCGGGAGCTTTCTTTGCCCACCAAAGTCCTGTCTTGCTTGAAAACACGTGCTCTAGAAAAGTGATTTTCAGTGGTTTGAAACGTAATTTGTTCATTTAAAATATCCCGATTGCCTTCACTTATTGTCATGGTGGAAACATGAGGATATCTTTTCCTCCACATTTTTCAGACACACTGATCTGAAAGCCACAACAGATGTGAGAGGCACTTTAGAGATAAGTGGACTAGGGCCAGATGCAGTAAAATTTGCTCCAGATCACGTGAGTGCTGGGGTACACCTAAGTCAGGAAGTCAAGTTCCTTCCTCCAGATTGTGCTGTATATTATGCCCTGTTTACTGCTGGGAACAGTACCATAAATACTGTGCTGAGTTGAAAATCCGATCGGCAAAATCTACCTGTATCCTAACCCTTCCTTCCACATTGGTGAACCTGCTCTTTGATTCATTGTTTCTCTGTTTTGCTCAATGATCCCCATGCTATTTTCAAGTACATTACAAAGGCTCCAGAAAATTTATGTCTGCTGCTTGATCTTTTTCTTAGTAGTGGTGTGTACCAGGTAATAGCATTACTTCTTCAAGATGATTCTGAGTTTATTAATCCATTGTTCACAATCACATTCTATTCTATATTTGTTTAAAGATTTTTTTTTTACTTTCCATATTACTAAAAATAAAAAAAGATTATCTCTGACTTAGAGTTCACTCTTTTATTCTCTCACTCCCTCAATGCAAACAGAACAAACATATCAATAGATGATAAAATGTAGGAAATAATTGGATGCTCTTATTTGTTTAGTTGTCAGCTTCTTTCCATTAAATAAAAGCATTATTGGCAGAAGGAAAAGAGATGATTCAAGAATACTATTTGCAAACAAAATGAATGTTGTATAAAAATATGAATTTATGGCTTTAACTATAAGGCTCATATCAATTAAGAATCACAGGAGTCAGAAAAGTTATCACATATTTCTTCTGTAAAATGACTGAAAACAATTGTATAACTTGAAAGGATATTACTGATTTTCTATTATAAGTCACCTCTTTCCCTCTAGAATTCTACTCTTAACGTTTTAAGGGCATGTTATATAAGGCCTTGGAATGATGGAATGATAACTGTGAGAGTTGTAGTTATGTATTAACTGAGAAGACGTGGAATACTTTCACCAATATTTGGAGCTGTTACCTATGAAGGGATTTTTACAAATTGCTCTGTGAAGCAGAACCTAGCGCCACACATGAAGAAGCTGGACAGACTGTGGACACACTGAGGACAGAGAGCCTGGGTCCCTTTTATGACCATACTAAGACTACTCTTGCCAACAGCAATGGCTCTAACTACATCTTGATGAAGTTTCAAAGGTGATTTTGATTGGCATGTTCTTGAATGTTTAGTTCTCAGGGTTTGCTTTGCTTTGTCACCACATTTTATGTGTTCCCCACACGGCCACTACTGAATGTTCAGCTGTCAAAGGCTTCCCTTCAGAAGACACTCCAGATGTTTCCTAGAATTACACTGATACCTTGTTGTCTCTAGGGAATTGGTTCCAAGAAGTTCCATGGCTACCAAAATTCTTCAAATGCTCACGTACTTTATGCCAAATGACACAGTATTTGTATAACCTGTGTACATCCATCTGTGTGCCCTCATCATTTGTAGATTGCTTATAATCTCCAGTACAATGTAAATACTTTGCAAATTGGCATTTGTCTGGTCCACAGCCCAGTTGTGCCAGGGCAGTGGAGTAGGTTGCTGAAAGCCAATGAAAGTGCCCAGAGGCTGTGTGTGAGACATGAGAACTTGAGGAAAGCCTACAAGAGACCAGTGCCTGTGCCAAGAGGAGTTCAGTGGTGATACGCTGAGCTGAACAGATAGCACCTTCCAAGGGGCAGCCACTGCATGAGTATGTGTATCCTTTCCACAGTGCCCTCAGTTCCACCCCAGTCTTCTCTCAGAGGGGTTCTGTGTGTTAGGCTGCAAAAGCAGTGATATCAACACCAGCTCTCTCAGTTTGCTTAGTTTGCCTGTCTGACTAGCATCCCAAGGAGCAACTGTCCTGGGTTCCATGCAAGAAAGTAGCTCTGAATAGATAACACCAACTTACCCTACTTCCCAGCATGCATAAAAGAAAGCTATGCATCCAGACATTCCAGCACAAGCTGCTTCTTATTGCTTCTGTAACTCTGGGTGGAACAGAAAGGGAACATTCTGGGACATGCTATTGTACTGTTCCCCTTTTCTTTCAGGATGGTGAAGTGTAATGCTATGTTGTTTAGGGAATCATGACAAGGAAAAATGTCTGTATGTGTATAATACAGGTGTAACTTTTATAAATTTTTTTTTCTCACTACAGGTGGTTGAACCTGCAAATGCAGTATTTGTGGATAGAAAGGGCTGATGGTGATCACCGCGCCCTTGTTTCATTTGTAGCTTTCTGTCATTTATTGTAAACTTTCCTGCATACATCTCCCTTTCACAGAGGATTAAAGAATAATTGCCACAGTCTTTGCATTTAGGGGTTCCAGAAAAATAAGCCTGTCATTCTTCTGATGAGAACTGATATTTTGAGGTTTATTACCACGAAAAAACTTTTCTTACAAGAGTGTTTTAGGAAGGCTTCATAGTTAAAAACCAGTCTAGGCTTTGAAATGAGGTAAACTTTCTTCAAATTCCTGCCCTGCTATTAACATTCATTTATTAACCTCCTGCACTCTTGTTCTCTCATGCTCAGACTGTGTTATTTCTTAGTACATGTATCATGTAAAAATGCTTGAAGATACATAGTGGAAAAATGGACAGGATAGAATGTATGTAATGCCCCCTACAGATATTTGAAAATGTTGTGAAAAATAAAGTTATTTTTTTTTTCATTTGTTCATTTTACAATTTTCAGAAAGGGGAGCATGATTCTAATGGAACTCTCTACACAGTAAAATGTGGTTTACTGCACACCTCTTGTGCTCACAGCAACGCTGATATGTAAATATTATGGTCATCATTTTATTTTATTTTTTTCCTTTCTTTTTTTATTCATAATAGTAGTATGTGTTACAATTCATAACGCACATATATAGCATCTTTTTACATACAACTGTTTGTATACAAAGTATATAAGTACCATTCAGATCTTCAATCATGCATTTAGGATAATGATATCAATCTCATTCAACCACCAATTATTTTTTCCTTTCCCACCCCTTCCCCTTGCTCCCTCCCTTCCCCTCCCTTCCCTTTGACCATTCTAGTGTTCCTCTAATCCTCCTATGTACCCCCATCCAACAACACTGTGAACTAGCCTCCTTATATCAGAGAAAATATTCAGTATTTGGATTTTGGGGATTGGCTAACTTCACTTAGCATTATATTCTCCAACTTCATCCATTTACCTGCAAATGCCATTATTTTATTCTCTTTTATTGCTGAGTAAAATTCCATTTGTATATATACCACATTTTCTTTATCCACTCATCTACTGAGGGACATCTAGGTTGGTTCCACAACCTACCTATTGCGAATTGCGCTGCTATAATGGTCATCATTTATGAATAAGAAAATTGAAGATTCGTATTTCAGGGTCAAAATGCTGTTATGTCATGAATCTGCAATGGAGTCTGGGTCTTTCTCAGTACACATACCATGTTCTCTTTATTACATTTTCTTCACTTATTCGTGAACCATCCCTGGATCTCCATTTCTGGCCTGTGGATGCAGGCATTGCAATTACCCGCAGTGGTACAAATTGCACACTGAGTTCCACATGTACTTTCCCGGCCGTCCTTTCATTGACACAGGATCGGCCCCACTTCCATCTTTACATAAAGGGAAGCTGAGGCTCAGATAGTCTCAGTGATGTGCTCAGATCCTCCAGCTGGCAAATGGCAGAGGCGGGGAGTACATCAATTGTACACAGCCTGAAATGGTATCCTTCAAGTCCTCTCTATCTTTATCTATTTTTCTGCTTATATTCATCCATGATCTTCTTCCTTTACTCCTTATTGTCCAACAGTTTTATTTTCCTTTGAGTCCTACTTTCCTTTCAATAATTCCTCACAGGGTCTCCCCATCCCTCTGGCACTGTAAGTGTTTAGTGATCGAGAGCCGAGCGGGAACAGATTGCCATGGTTGGCGGGCAGCTGCTGAGCACCAAATCGCCAATGGTCACTCATCGGCCCATTCTCAGCAGGCTCTGTTTCAGCCTGTCTTGCAGATCCATTAAATGCAGGCAGCTGCATAAATTCTATTTTGGGGGGCAAAGAGGGGCTTGTTTCATGCACTGTTTAGACCAATCTTACAAATGTAGCATCCGAGGGCTTATCATCCATTGAGCTCTTTCAGGTTAAGGGTCATATCTTTTTTTAGGAACTAAAGATAAAGGAATGTGGTTGTCACAGCAGGTGCACAGAGGTATCAAGACTGGTGTACAGACATCATGATGGTGACTCGGGACAATGGGAGGAATAGAATCCTGGTGGTCCTGTTTCATTCTACATATACTAATTTGTACAAAAACCTACATATATTATTGTGTTAATTTTTACTTGCATTATCACATTTCCTATCCACAATAACCCAGTGCTTTATGTGTGCTGTATGTCCTCTTTTACAGAAGAAAACATTGAGGATAAGACTCACTGTTTTATTGAATATGATAACTGATCTTGTAAGTGCTGGATTCTGAATTCTGAAAAGTCTAGACATTTTATATCACAGAATGAAAGCATCTGATATGTGATTGAGGAAAAATCTCCAGATTCTTCCAAACCATTTCCTATCTCACCAATGCTACTGTATCTATGCATCAAAAGCATAAAACACCCAATGGTTTTATGGATTTCAATGAGCAATGATAAACATATTCTCATATTGACCATCCTTTCAAACACCTGTCTTACGGCTACTGGAATAAAAATGAAGTGTCTACAAGTCAACTCAGATCTAAGATCGCATTAGCCAGTCTAGTAAATTTTCCTCTAGTAAAAGCTCCACATTATCAGACCAGACAGTAAGCTAACTGAGGTTCCTAAAGGGAATTTTCTTCTGTCGTGTTCATGTATATTTACATGAGGCTCTAGAACGACAGTTTTCCCTTTCGATTTTCAGAATGGATTGAAAAGCAGATACCAGTGTCATACATAGAACTTTGTTAGAAATGAAGCTGAATTGAGGGATGCAGTATGTACATGAAGCAAATCATAGATCTGATGATTTTCCCTTGAGTGTGGACTGGACATTTGCAGGCAGAGGAGTTCAGCCCTATTGGATTTATTATGTGCAAACAAAAAGGACCATGTATGTTCTGCAGTCACACTGTATCTGCAAGAGCATACCACGTCTGTTTTGCCTTTATATATGACTTTGTTTCTCATCTTGTTTGCTAGGTGAGAAGGTATGTTGGTACACAAAGGAGGTCCATGGGGCTGGATAAAACACTTGTATTCACTCTTTTAATTTCCCCATTTCCTGTGGGAGTTTCAGTGTATAGATAGTACAAAGATAAATAGATTAATAAAATCATACTTTGGGGATCATAGAAGTGTTCACTGTAATGCATGCTTACTCCTTGTTTTAGTCAGCTTTTTTTTTTTTCTGCTGTGATTAAAGGACTAATTAGAATAATTGTGGAGGAGGAAAAGTTTATTTGAGGGCTCACAGTTTCAGAGGTCTTAATCCATAGTAGGCTGGGTCCATTCCTTGGGGCTCAAGGTGAGGCTGAACATCATGGCAGGAGAGTGTGGCAGAGGGAAGGAGCGCACACAATTATCAGAGAGCACAGAGAGAGACTCCACTCTCCCACTCTCCAGATACAAAACATATACCTCCTAGTCAGCCACACCCCACCTGCCTCTAGTTACCACTCAGTTAATTGCATCATGGATTAATTCACCAATTAGGTTAAGGCTATAACCAAATAATTTCTCCTCTAAGCCTTCTTGCATTGTCTCACACGTGAGTTTTTGGGGGATACCACATCTAAACCATAACACTCCTTGTAGGTAGACAGCAGCAAGGGAAGAAGAGGTAAATAGAAGCCAAACCTCTTTTCCTTCTAAACTTTGTCACAGTTATAAAAACTGTTTGGAATGAAATTTTAAAATGACAAGATCACAAGGTGGTCTCTCAGCCGGGCATGGTGGGGCACGCCTGTGATCCCAGTACTTGGGAGGCTGAGGCAGGAGGATCACAAATTCAAATCTAGCCTCAGCAGTGGCTAGGCACTTAGCAACTCAGTGAGATCCTGTCTCTAATAAAATACAAAAAAAGGGCTGGGGATGTGGCCCAGTGGTCGAGTGCCCCTGAGTTCAATTCCCAGTACCAAAAAAAAAAAAAAAAAAAAAAAGTGGTCTCTCTTCTTTCTTCTCTCTCTACTACCTCCTGTGATTCAGACTCTGTTGAGATGTGGTGGCATTCAGTGCTTTCCCTGCCCTGTGTGCCCAACTCTCTAGTGATTAGGTCACCTATGTGGCATTATGAAAACAGCATAGAGTCATTGCCATCCTGTGGGATTTGGAATGAAGCAATCCAGATGTAAAGCTGGTTAACATATACAATCCTCCAGTTTTAAGATGTTTAAGGTACAGCTAGAAATTTCTATTTTGTTTAGTTGGCATGCTGAATAAATTAAATGAGATCAAATGTTCAATATTTTCATTAAGCTTATTAAGGATATATATGTATACATCTATATACCTATATATACATATTCTTCTTTTATAGCTGAGTAGCATGTATAATCACATTTGGTTTATATAAAATCAAGTGATGTGTATTGGTAGAAATGTGATTATGATTTCCTTAATCACTTTGTGTGCATCATCTATTCATGTACTTATTTTCCATTCATGTATCTTACTTGCTTAAATATCTGTTTAAATTATTTTGGCCACTTTTAAAATTGGGTTGTTTCATTAGTTAGTTTTTAAGAGTTCTTTATATGTTGAGATTTGTCATCTCTGTCAATATGCATTTTGAATATTTTCTACCAGCCTGTGGTTTACCCTTTAATTTGTATAATACTTATATTTGAAGACAAAAAGGTGTGAATTTGATATAATTCATTATTTATTCATATACATATCTTTGATTTTAATGTAGTATTTAAATTGATGCTTAAATCAATTCTCCAGATATTTCCATTTTTTTTCCTTTTTTTTTTTTTTTTTTGCTTTGTGTATGTTTTTGTTTTTATAGAGATAGAAACATATCAAGCTTTATTTTCTTGCCTATGTTACCAGTACCACTGGTTGAAATATCTATCAAATTCAATTGAATTGGTTTGAAACCACTCAAATATAAAGAGACCATATGTTTGAGGGGTTGTTATTGGACTTTCTTATTGCATCAGTGATGTGTATTCACTGTGGCCTCATCCTCTACTTGGTTCCTGAGACTGCCCATCAGATGGCAGCTCTGTTGAAGTCTATGTGGTCTAAAGGGACCTCACTCACTCTGGCTATGAGCCAGAGTTCCCTGATTCTTCGCCTCTTTGCAAATAACCCCCCAAGCTTCATGAATAGTATTACAAACTCTTATCAAGTTTCTCCTTGTTTCATGTTGGGTCATGTCCTGTTGACCAAAGCAATTTGTATGTCCATGCCTAGATTCAAAGGATGGAGAGAAAGACTCCACCTCTTTTTTTGAATAACTGCAAAAATCACACCAAATGAACATACCTACATGGGTGGGGGGGGGGAAATACACACACACACACACAAAAGCTGTGTCTGTTTCATCCTCTACCACATTTCCATGGATTGGACTCCAGCCAGCATCCACAATGGTGGCCAGTTTTATTTTTTTTTAAAATATTTATTTATTTGCTTTAGTTGTACACAATGCAATGCATTTATGTTTATGTGGTGCTGAGTATTGAACCCCGGCCGCACACGTGCAAGGCGAGCGCTCTACCGCTGAGCCACAATCCCAGTCCCTGGTGGCCAGTTTTAAATCACTTCTGTTTCCTACTCAATGTAAAGAACATATGTTATCATCTTCTAAATTTTGGCTTTCTGTCCCTTGTCAATGACTTCATTAGAAGCCATGTGAACACATAAAATTAAGTGGGAGATTCACTGCAGATACTCACACTCTCCACGGGGAGAAAATAAATTCTAGATTTATTTGCAGCTGAAGTAATTAAGGCCAAAGGATTTCCATAATAATATCCCCACTAATTGATTTGCTGTGTCAATATGTGTCTAGGACACCTAGTAACTGCCAATGGGGATGCAACAATAAATAGCACTTACCTGCAAACTTTGTGTCTCATGGAGAATTTTCTGGGCAATAGAAATTATAAATTTTAGGAGACCAGAACCACAAACATAACATTATCTAAAATAGCATTTCTTGCTGACCTCCAATGCACATGGACCTGGGTTCAATCCCCAGCACCACAAAACAAAAAAACATAAAATAGCATTTCTTAATTGCTGAAAGACATTTATTTGTCTTCAATGTTCCTTTTTTTTTTTTTTTTTTTTTTTCTCTCTTTTTCTCTCTCTCTCCCCCTTTCTCTCTTTCTCCTCATGGTATTCTAGCACAAAAGGAGGCAGGATATAATTTTCTTTATCAATGCATCTTGAGCATAGGATATGGATTAAAACAATAAAATTAGATATCTTCATATTCGTTTGCTTTTCTTTGCATTTCAGTGAAATTGCCACTACCAGAAAAGTCAGTGGAAAAATAATAAAACACAATTTTGCGATCAAGCTCTGACTAATGTGATGGTGTTTGGAGATGGGTTCTTGAGCGACGAAATTATGAAGTTGGGGCTTCTTAATAGGATTGGTGCCCTGCTGAGACACTCCAAACCTTGCTCATTTCTTTCTATCACATGAGGTTAGTAAGAAGGTGGCCATCTGCAAGCCAGGCAGAGAGCTCTCATTATAACCGGACCACACAGGCACCTTGATCTTGGATGTATAGCTTCCATAAGTGTGGGAAATCATGTTTCTGTGGTTTAAGCTGCCCAGTCAGCGGCACATGGTTATGGAAGCTGACTAGGACACACTTTTTCTAAGTCTGACAAAATAAAGTCTCCTTTTCTTAATTAAACATTGTCACTGCTTACAGTTATTTAAAATGTGTGAATCAGAAGTCTGTTGACACTGGACAAAACCACAAAATAAATAAGATGTAGTAAAATTTGCAGCAGAGTAACACTCGTGAATACCCTCCCCCAATTTCAATATCACATACTCATTACAGAGGCCTTATTTTTGTACACCATTTTATATTAAATGGATATAATATTCTTATTTATTAAAGAAACCTCTTTAATCGCATATAGTATTCTTTCATTGCATATTTATTCAGTTTCATTGAATATAATATTCTTATTTATTAAAGAAGCCTCTCATCTCTTATGTACTATTACATTCAGAATAGCCTTTAACAAAAATATTCTATAGTAAGAATATGAAACTAATGGAAGCAGATCATCTCTAGGATCTTTTGAATTTTAATCTTGATTGATTTCCATCTCAAGGTAAGAAAACTTTTTCCCCTAAACTACATAAAGGTGTTATATTCTCAGTGCTGAGTTGCTAGTAAGTTTTCCTATTTAATGAGGTCAGTGTCACACTGAGGAGTAAATTCCCAGCTTGAGAATGTAAAATATGGTGATTTCATTAAGAAGACTGAAGAAAGGCTGAAAGGCACTAGGGGAATTTACTATGAATCTGAACATTATGAACAGCAAAAAAATTGAAATGAAAAATACATGTCAAAGCTGTCCAGCTAGAATTAGGGCTTCTGTAAGGATCTGAGGGGGAGGGTCAAAGGTCCATGATTCAGGAGAGTGTTTCCCAACAGAAATGCCAGTGATCTTGGAATAGGACCGGTCACAGATAAAGGTGAAAAAAAAAAAGAATTTCCCCAAGTGCCTACTTTCATGCCTGAGATTTTTCTCATTTCAAGCATTCGGGTTATTACACAGGTTTTCATAGAAAAAGGGTAATAGAATATTAGATACTTCCTAACTAAAATATTTCTGGAATCCACGAAAACTTCCTAACTTGTGAATCAATGTTCTTTAATCAACTGAGTTAATAGGTGTCATTCCACCACTCACCCACTCACCTATAGCTTGCACCTCTGTAGAAAATTGCTTGGTTACTTACTTCCTACAGAATATTAGCCACGTTCTTGTTTGCCTTGTATAACTAAAGAACCATTATTGGAGAGTTTACCAAAATGCGGAATTCCTAAATATTGGCACTAAAAAGTGGTATAAACCAACAAAGGCAAACTTAATGAGTAATAAATTTGAAAATCAATCAAAACAAATTGCCCTTTCTGAGGAATTCTGCAATAGTAAAAGTTCTTATTTATATCTTTTAGTGATTTCTTGCTAATTGGAAAAAAGAATGAAAAGTTTAGCTATGACTTAGTCTGATTTAATTACATCTGACTTAATCTGCAATATAATGATAAAAATGAGTTATTTCATATTTTTTTGGAAAATGAAGATGCTACCAAAATAATTATTTTTCAAAATTACATGTGTAGAGATGAATTATAAATCTCATAATAATAAATTTATTTAGAATAATTTTTATAAATGATTTTATTATATAAAAATAGTCCTATTTTATACTACTTTTCAACTCAGGATAATTCTCATTGCCTTGGGAAACGAGTAGATATATATGCAGTACCTTCTATGAGGAAAGGAGTAGGATTGATCTTATTAATGGCATCTTTCAGCCTGTCTTAGCAGCATGTGTGGTTTTGGATGAATTCCCTAAAATCTAGGCCAGAGTTGTCATTAAGAATTACAACCTTACTCTGGGCACAGGAAGGGGTATCAACTATGTCAGAACTTCCTCTCCTTAAATCTATCTATATAAGCTTTGGAAAGTCATATCAAAACTTCAGACTCTATCATTCACCTCTGGAAAAATAAGGAATTATATCAGATATCACTAAAATTCTTGTCAGTACTAGTATTCAGCAAAATTGACTTAAAGGATTTCTCTCAGTTTATGGAGAGGTGGTTGACTTTTTTTCTGTGTGGTAAGTTTATGTAAATAGGTTGCTAGGCATTTTGCAGTTCCTTTCTTACTTAATTTCTCTCTGAATACTGTCAAAGTCTTTATAGATGAGAATATTTAAGCTCAGGGAGCTGACATAGCTAGCAAACCACTCAAAAGCCCATGCTTTTTCCACTGCATTGGAAAGAATCAACACATTTTTCTCCCAGCAACATGCAGATCAAGTTACATAATAGAGGCATGAGGGATACCAAATGTATCAAAATTGTTATAATTACTGGCATTTACACATGAAATGTTAGAAATGATTTCTACTATGAAAATTCCCATCATATGCAATATGCTTTTTGATCTTTTTGTGAAAAGCTTTGCTGATATAGAAAGAGCCAGGGATTAGCTTCAGAGAGCCCTGACTGAAAAACCCTAGGTTTACAGCTTACTAGACTTATAGTTTGGTCTAAATGCTGATTCCCTGAGCTAAACTCTTGACTTCAACATATTCCATTGCCCATTATCTAAAATTCTGGGATGATAACCCTTTTTGGTTTGATTGTTTGAAACTCAGTTGTATGGCTGCCTTCTCAACCAATTCATGTTTAACATTGAAGAGATAATATTGGGGTATTCTATGTGAGAGATGTGAAAATTAAGATCCCCAAAGTGCTAGCAATAATAGATCACACAGAATGTCAGAGACAGATTTAGAGCACACTTGTTCCTGTACTGACAGAAAAGAAATGACCCTACATCTTCCACACCGCCTGCACTGTTGACTCATGACTCAGTATTGTTCTATGCTGGTTTTGCACCCTGGGCACTGTGCAGAATGGCATCTCTGGAACTACCATTTTTGATTGGGTAAATAATAATTATGCTTGTTACTTCTGTGTGCACAGGTGGAAGCAATCACTTCAAAGCATATTTTTGTGATTATAGGAGAAACCATTTAGAAGTCATTCTTTTTCATTATGCAAATAAACGTTGAATACATAAACAATTGCTTGCTCAGAAGGATACAACTGATTTTCTGGGATCTAAATTCTGCCATTCCTGAGATCTCTGGACTTATGTACTGCAGAATAGATTGGACTGATTTCCTTAAAAAGTACAGAGGCTTCTGGGAAGGAAGGGACTAAGATCTCAGTCGTTCTATACTGAATATACTAGTTACAGATAGAAATCTGTATAAGGTGATGTTTGCATGAACTGTCTGGTTCTATACTTGATCTGCAGGAAGAAAAGAAAAAATAACAAGGTCCAAAGAAAAGAAAAAAGAAAAAAAAAAAAAAAAAAGCCCAGTAAGATATCTGGTGAGAAGCAGCTTGTTAAATTTAGTTATAGAGATGGCTAAAACTAGAATGGTATTAGAAAAAAAAAAAAATGTCTAAGCAGATCAAAGCAAAAGGAGCAATAAGCTTGGAAACCAGAAGGAGGAAACACAATGTTGCCAGGAGGAATTTGTACTAGCATCATTGAAACAAGGGGTATTTGGTACACTGTATACAGCCAGTCCTCTCAACACCACCCAATGGCAGCAGCCAAGCAGTTAGAGTAATGGCCTGATTTGACATTCCAATGGGAGAAGGAAACACCCTGTTAATAAGGAAAAATAGGTGTCATTTATAAAACTTAGGAGGTAAGAAATCATGTGTATTTCAAGGAGGGTAAGCTTTTTCTTTAATTGGCATTGGTCAGCCGTGCCAGGGCAGCAGTACAGTGACAGCCTGGGATCACAGATAGCTTGTGACTAACTTTTTGAAATGGAAAGCTTCTCGATCCACAACCAGGCAGGCTGGAGGCCCTAGAAGGTTTCTCTGGTGTAGGAGTGTCACATAGGTTCTCTCCACACCAGCACGCAGTATGCAGTCTCGGGACAGGAGGCCCATCCACTCCACCTTCAAGAGACTTACTTCTCCAGCGCCACTGTATCTATACAGACCCATGATTAGAAATACAAAAAAGCAAGTGAGCATAGTTGCACATACAACGCATGTAATTTTGAAGAAGGAAGATATCATCTGATCAAGATAAGGGAAAGCCTCAGCAGAGGAATATGACTGAGAATGCCCATAAATGGGAGGCATGGAATTTCAGTGGGGATAGAAAATAAGAGTCCTGTCTTTTCTGTGCATTTCCTTTTGAGAACCAGAGTAGTAGTTGCTCCATATTCTTTGCAACAATGCCTCTATAAGTAGAAAACAAATGTTCTGTGGCAAAAAGATATACATATAGCCTTATTCTACAGTAACCAAAATAAGAGCTTCTTTGCATTTAGCAATTATTTTTCCTTGAAAAGCAAACTACTTTGCAAAGATGAGGCAGTGAGTCTTAGTGACATCTTAAGTACAATATTATAGCTTTAAAAATGTCTCAGCCAAATTCAAAACTATAGCATAGCATTCACGAGTTTTTAATTTTATTTGCTAAAATGAGTTTCATTAGTACAAGACATAGAAAGGAAACTCCTCAGACTGCTGAATGATTTTCTCCCATTGGTAAGACAGCATCATTCCTCTTATTTGCTGCTCTTATCTTGTGACTGTTTGAGCTTTCCTCCTGCAGAATATTTATTCCTTTGATAGATTTTATTTTTCATCCAGGGTGTCAAGAATAACTCTACTTAAAAGGAGCTCAGTATAAAAAAAATGCAAGCCTTTTGTGTATGTTTTCCCCTTTTACCATTTCTGTAGATGCAGAACAAGTGATTGCAATTGTTATTTGCCTCCTTTTCTTTTGCTCTGCCTTGGTTTTGTACCAGGCCTGTGCTTTTTCAGGAAGGCATCACAATGCTTGATGTAGGTGTAATAAACCCTACAAATGAATGCCTCAGTAATCATGTTACATTTTAGTTTAAATATTCTGCACCATTGCTTTTCATTGTTAACTTTTTTGAATACATTTTTAACAAAGTTCTTCTTTATTAATCTGAATCCAAATTCAGAATAGTATATTCTGTGAAACTATAGTGCTAGAAATCAGACTCAGGTTGCCATAGCATTTTGGAACCACACATAAAAAAGAATCACTATGGCAAAATGGTCATTAATAGTTATCACTAAAGCCAGTTGGTCCAAATGACAAAATCCAAAGCTGCATTGAATAATTACCAGTCTAAGCTGGAGGAATATTTGAAACATTTTTATACTTCTTTTTGTGCCCAATACACCAATGTTTCTCTGGTGTACAATCATTAATTTGTTTCCCAAATTTATGATAAAATAATGTAGGTAGGACCTGGAATAATCTACATATCTTTCTCAGACTGACATAATATGATAAGTAATGTGAAGATAGATAAATGGTAATGGTTAATAGAATTCTAATGGGCTTTATTTTAAAATTAGACCATATATCAAGACATTGAAAACTACCTTAGGCCTCAAAAAAGGACATTTTTGGAAATCAGTATGGAAATTCCTCAAAAGACAAGGAATGGAATCTCCATATGGCCAAGTTATTCCACTTCTTGGTATTTATCCAAAAGAAATAGAGTCAGCAAACTACGGAGATACATGCACAACATATCACAATAGCCAAGGTATGGAACCAGCTTATGTGTGCATCAACAGATGAATGAATAAAGAAAATGTGATATATATCTATATATAGATATAGATATAGATATAGATATAGATATAGATATAGATATATCTATCTATCTATCTAATAGAGTTGTATTCAGCCATAAAGAAGAATGAAATCATCATTTGCTGGTGAATGGATGGAACTGTAGAACTGGATGCCAAGTGAAATAAGCCAAACTCAGAAAGTTAAGGGTTAAATGAAGCTGGGGAGAAAACAAAGGAAGAACAAGAAAAACCAATCTTGTCAAAATAGAAGGGAGAATAGTAGAGTAGACAGAGGAAAGTGATCAACTGAAAGAAAGAGGGAGGAAAAAAAGGAGGTACTGGGAAACTAAATTGATCAAATTACACTATATGCACAAATGAATATGTCAAAATGAATCCCACTTTTGTGTGTAATTGCAATGCACTAATTAACAAAATAAATGAAAAGAGATCAGGAGAGTACAGGAAAGGGATTAGGAGAAGGATTGAGAAGAGAAAGAGAAAATATTGTGGAAAGAAATAGAGAAAATGTGTCTAATATTATGTAAAATTATAATGCATTAATAAAAACATCATAACAGAATGATTGCAACAAAATTCTGAATTTTGCTTCTTTATATAAAAAAATCAAGAACATTTCTTCAACTGAAATTTCAAAAGATTAAATTTTGCTAGTTGTTTTATTAGTTAGATTTTCATCACTGGGACCAAAATACCTGATGAGAACAATTCAGAGAAGAAGAAGTTTATTTTGGCTCATGGTCTTAATGGTTTAGTCCATGATCAGATCACTCCATAGCTCCTGGGTAAAGGTGAGGCAGAACATCATGGAGGAAGGGCCTGGTGAAGGAAAACAGCTCAGAACCTGGCAACCAGGAAGCAAAGACAGAGCTCTTCTCACCAGGGAAAATATATGACCCAAACCTCAAGGGCATGCCCCTAGTGACCTACTTCCTCCAGCCACACCCTACCTGCCAACAGATACTGCCCACTTGATCCTTATCAGTGGATTATTCCTCTTATTAGGTTACAACTCTCATAATGTAATCATTTCATCTTTGAACATTCTTCTATTTTCTCATACATAAACTTTAGGGGGAAACCTCATAACTAAAGCCACAACATTAGTGATAATATCTTCTTGTTTTATCTTACATCTTAGAACATTCAAAGAAAATGTTATTTTATATTAATTATGTGCACTCACGTGGATTTAATTCTTTTACCTTTTATTAACTATACATAAAATTATATATATTTATATATAATTATTAATTATAATTATACATTTATATATTTATATGTATATTAATAGTTACAATTATGTGTATTTATATATGAACATATGTAATTATATGATTCATAAAAGGTAAAATAATATATATACATAATATATGTATAAAGAATATTTATGTGTGTGTATATATATATATATATATATATATATATATATATACACACACACACATACATATACAGAAAGGGAGGGAATGACAGAGAAAGAGTGGGAAAGAAATGATGAGAGAGACCTAATTCAAAATGACATTTAGGGCAGGAAAAGAATAATCAGGATTTACTGTTTGTTGTATCTGCTAGTGATTTCATTTAATTTAACTATGGTAATCCTCTGAGTAATACAATGATAATAAAATTAAGACTCTGGAGATTAAAAAAAAAAAAAACAACTTTTGGAGTGGTTGGACACTTTCTTAATGTCAGCCTGTTCCTCCTATTCAAACCAGGTCTCGAGGTGCTAAAGAAATGCCCTTCTGCCTCTTATCTGAGCAGTCAGAGGGAAGATTATAGGAGAATCCACAGACCTAATGACTCACCAGGACAGTCTCCAAAAATATGGTGTCATATTATCCTCCACATTAATCCTTGTTATTATTTTACAGTGACCTTTTTCTAAAGAAACAACTGGATTAGGTTTGTGCTATATCAGATTATCTCCATTTAAGGAAACTATAACAAAAGGGAAGAAAATCAGTGGAGAGAGATGGTCAGGAGTCAGAGTCATGTGCTTCAGGGGGGAAGCAACAGCAAAGGTCCAGTCCTCCTTGATGGTGGTTTGAGTCAGGTGCCAGACCCAGGAGGAAGGGGCATTGTCCCAGATATAGAATTAATTTGTTTCTCTGAGTGCCTTAGGGACATTTTCCACAGAAATCTGTCTCTTGGAAACTCTTCTTTCCTGTATCCTTCACTTTATCGCTATGTCCTGTAGCTGTGGTCCTGGCCAACCAGGTCCCCAGATTCCCAGAGTCCAGAGTGTATAGTGCTGAAAGGTAGCACATTATCTCACATCACCTGGGAGTAATTAAAAGGCAAAATGATGATTTCCCCCAGAATCCTGTCTGTTTTCCTTACTATGGAATGTTAGAGACACAAGGAATTGAGCTGAGACCAACCATTACCCCACTGAAGCAGGGGTGTGCAAAGAATATGACAGGCTGAGAAAGTGTGAAAACTTGCTTTAAAAAATTGTAATTTCTATCTTCTTTTAGGAAAACCAAAGATTTTACATTGTCAAACCACATTTCAACTGATGTCCTTCCACTTGAATTTGGACTTTAACATTCAAAGTCTCTTTAGGCTGGGCATTAGCTTTAGGTGTTTTACAGTTCCTACCACAAAGAGCCTATTATCCTACCTACTTTAACTTGGTCAACATTTTTCTGCTAGGTTAATTAACACCTCTTGTGGCTACTGAAATTTGCTAACCCCACATTAAGGAAAATGCCAAAAGCAGATTAGAATGTTAGATTGAAAAGGTTAAGTGCTGCAGTTTAATGGGTTTTTGAATAGGACAAATAATTTGTTTTTCTCTTTTTTTATAAAACAACTTTGATGGACTCGTCATAGTTTCAGGCTATATAAATACATTCTCTGATTTAATTTCAAGATTTCTATTATCCACATTTCCTGATGGAAGACTAAGAACTGAGAAAGTACTATTCAGAGTCAGATAATGTTTAGAGTTCAAATGTAGATAATCCTCCTGTGAATGACATATCCCAGAAACCTAATTTTGAGCCACAGCTCAATCTTCACTGTAGAAGAACAGAAGATTTGCCATTGGTTGTTATGTGAATGGACTCCAAGTCCTTTCAGGGCAGTATGAGTTCTTTAATCTGGACTCAGTTTCCTCACTGCATTTTTCTGAACAAAATGCCTTTCTCTTTTTCAGAGTTTGGCATACCTAAAACTCATCTCTGTCCACTTGCTTGTGCTCCTAATTTCCCTTGATTTTTCTTGACTTCTCCATGGGTTCAACAGCACTCTTTTCTCTGGAGTCTCCTCTCCTCTGTTGCGTCTCCTCTGAAGTGTCATTGATAGAATAAACTAGCTGGCTCAGTAGTATCATGAATGTGCATCTGATCTTACCAGAGCTTAATATATGCTTCTGTGAGTTTTACTACATTTTGAACTACTAATAATTTTAATAATATTTTAAATTCATAGAAGATACAATGAGACATGACATTAAGAAAAGTTTTAAATTAAATTGTAGATGAATAAAAGGAGCATATCAGTAAAAAGAATGCATGTGACTATATACTAATTTTGGGTTGATTACTAGTTAATTGTTTATAACCACATTTTTTACTTTGTTTAGGTCTTTTTCTATCTATACACCATAAAAATAGATGCTTGAGTATGTCCAAAATAAACAATTTTTTAGTTGTAAAATAGAAAAAAACTGATAAAACTAAGATGGATATGTAGGAGGACTGATACTTTGAAACAATATTCATATTCTAATGGTATATAAATTGTTTTAAAGATTTTATATCAGGAAGCAAGAAGAGTACTAATTTTTCTATCAAAGTAGGAAGGAAATTAAATTTTAAATTTTGTATTATGAGTGACTGTAGGGATTTATTTCTCAAAGGTGTTATGCTGTGAAAGAAAGAACCAGATAGGATTCAGTTGTGTATCTGAACTTTTTAGTACATTAAGAGAACATTTAATCCTTTCTAATGTAAAGAAAGCAAAAGAAGACAGAACCAACATGCAAAGGCAAAGTGGCAGAATAGCAGGATGGCAGAATGGGGGAAAACCCCTTGTCCAAGCTGCCAGCTTTATTTATATCAATAGGTTGCATTAGGTCTCTGGAATCAGTAGTACCTTGTTGTTCATTGTGTCATTAGGCAGGTTACAGAGTTAGCAACATTATGCAGCTTATTTCTCAGTTACATACTATAGTTGCAATGTGCAATGTTAGGAGCTTTGTGTAGCTCTCAAGAAAGTCCATTGATTAAAGTTACTGTTATGTGGACAGGCTCAGGGTCAGCAGAGCTTGGTGAAACTTTGTGATTGTCTAACAATAGAGCTCCTTTATTCCCAGGAGCTGAGTGCCTGAGATCAAGGTCGAGGCTGATAAGACTCTAGCAGAGCCTCCTTGTGCATGGCATTGCCACAGCATCTAGGCATTGCACATGTATTAATTATCTTACTACTTCCTGGGGGAAACTGCAAAATATTCCAAATGTGTAAAACAGGGTGCCTGTTACCACCCAGGAGTTTGCTCACCAGAGGAACACTGTCCTGTACATTTCCAGAGCCAGAATCCTTACAATTTTATAGAGTAATGTCCCCCATTCCAAGACTGTGGGAAAACCAAAGTTATTCACTGGTCAAGAGTAAGTCAACAAAACACTAGAATAAAACAGCAAAGTGAAATAACTATAGCATTTTGTTATTCAGTTCTGCCTCCTTTGACAAGTCTTGTGATGACCTTATTTTAATGTCTCTGTAAAACAAGTTCATTGAATTAGATAAAGTTTAGGGATTCTTCCATGTCTGGTATTTATAAACATTTCTTCAATTCCAATACTGTGTGTTCGCTTACCCAGGAAGAACCCTCTAAGGGTGGTTTAAATGTTTTGAAACAAACGGCAGGGATAGTCTACTGTTAGGAAACATGAGATAGCAGTTTGAGATATTTCACATTTTCAACATTAAATCCCATTGAATTTCTTTCAATGATATCATACTTTTGTGAAACTGGTTTTTCACTAGTTATAATAAATAATAAAGAAAAAAATCAGTGATAAATAAAAAGTCAGGCTGGTGGTATTCAATCTAATCCCAAGGTTTCAGAGTTATGTGTCCCCAAAAGTATGCTTACTAGTAACTGAGATAATATAAGAATGAAATAAAAACATTTTCTCTCGTTTAACATACACTACTTTTTTTAAAAAAAACTCTATTCAATTTGTTAGGACATAAAGATTTAAGTTTTTTGAAACTTTTTACTAATTATATGTAACTGTGACGTATTTCTTTTGGCCTTAGGTATATCCAGAAAAACCTTATGAAGTTGTGAACAGTTCCAGGAACTTGTACAATCTCAGTAATTTCCAATAAGTTTCTCAATTACCATACGTAAGATGGGGACAACATTTTTTATCAGGGTTATGCTGGAGCCAAAACTTCATTCAATAGATTAAAAATATATTTATACTGAGAAAAGACACGTTCTTGGCTTTTCTAGAGTTATGCAACTACTTAATGGTGGGCTGTTCTATCTGTCCACATTGTCTGCACTGATGGCACAAAGATAGACTAATTCTCATTCTCAAATCCTGTTACAAAATATGCATTTCTACAGAGAGGTTAAATAGAAAAGAAATAGCAGCTGCTAAACAATTTCCATAATTATTGAAATTAGATGAGCTCTGCATTCTCTTGGTGAACTGCCAGCGTATCCAGCTGGTAAAAAAAAATAAAAAAATTGGGAAGTTATGCATGGATAAAGCACTGTGGTTTGTACATAAGACTTGGAAATAAGCCTTCTTGTGAAGAAGGACATTTCTACACATATATTCTATTAACTGAGTTATTTTCTATTTTAATAAGTTATTAACTACCCATTGAAGTAAATAGAAGACACAAATGATGAAAAAAAGTTAAAAACAATTTATAGTTCTACTACTTTGATCCATTGTTAAAGTCTTGGAATATACCACTTAATTTTCACCACTTTCTTATCTGAGTATTTTAAAATATTATTCCAAACACATTGACTATAAAATTCATTGTTACCTATTCCTCAACATAGCCTCTACACAGGTATGTAGAATATATAAAAATTAGTTTAATTGTGGCATATTTTTTCCAATAAGCAAATTTACTGTATATTATGAAGCTATTTTTTAAAATTTAACATTGTAATTTTTCAAAAATGTCACTGTGATAATCAACACTGTTAACAAAATGAAGTCCAGTTCACATGGAGATATTTAGCTGACTCTCCAAAATCCACATTAAGCTTACAAGAAAAGAATGAAAAAGACATAACTCCCAAATAAAAGAATAGAGTCAGAGAATGTTTAGGAGGTAATAACAGAAAATGTCAAGAAAACCTTAGAAATTTTCAGGCGAGTGGGTTTCTTACTTTGCTTAGGAGACTTCAGAGAGCTTGATAGCCGGTCTTGCAGGTAGGGGGTCCATTACTTCAGAAGAAACTTAGAAATGTACTTTCTTAATTTTCAGAATAGAAGCAACTTTTGATGCTGGGGCAAGAAGCCCCATAGAGGGCAATGAAGGGCACCTCATCTGCACAGGTGGCTTCGTCAAAGTCCCCACAGGGAATTGGGCATTCTGACTCCCCTCTTCTCAGAACACCTGGAGCCCAGCTTGCACACACCTCCCACCAGGATGAAGAGGGGATTATTTGCTCAGGGACATTTCAGTACCCCACATAAAACACCTGCAGAAGTGGAATCTGATAAGGTTCCATGAAAGCATTCAGGTCCATACCCTACCCTGGGCACAGATGATCAAATAGGAACATAAACCTTCCCAATCATTCAGTGTTGTGCTCACATATGATACATTTCAGATAGAAAAAAAAATAAACACTAAAAAGAAACTTCTATTTTTAAAAAATGCTGATAAAAATAGAATTTCAAAAATTATTTTAATACCTTCAAAGATATAAAGTTATTGGATAAATAAAACCAGAACTTTGGGTCTTTGCAAAATAGCATTCAACGAATGATAGAGAATCTTATGGATATTCTTAATAGAATGGGGATGATAGATAACATATGTGTTAGGAAGGTAGATTTGAAGAAGCTCTCCAGGAACTATCACAAAAGCCCAGGGTTGGGGGGATGGGATCCCAAGTTCAAGGATAACTTGGGTAACATAGTAAGACCTGTCTTAAAATCAAAAATAAAAAGGACTGGGATGTGGCTAAGTGGTAAAGTGGCCCTAGGTTCAATTCGCAGTATCCAAAAAAGAAAAAGTATCACAAAAGTAAAACAATATAGAGAATGAAAAAGAAAAAAAAAATAAACAAATTAGAGGAATTTTCAGGATAATTTATGTCTGAATAAAAGTTATTACAGACCAGATAGAAAACAAAAAGAGGACAGTAGAGGAATATTAAATAAATAATGTAAGAACATTTTACATAGCTTCTGTGTGTAAGGCTTTTAAACAGAAAACAAAGAATAAACAAAACCACCAAATATCAAGGATAAGGAATGATAAAATAATAACAGAGTTTTGTGAATTATTTTTAAAAAGTCATGATTCCTATAAGCTTCCAGAGAGGGAAAAAACTTATAAAATGAATCAATAAATCAAATTTGGCTCAATGTAGAAATGCATGGAAATTAAACTTTAAAATTGTAAAGGCAATTAATGTCCAAACCAGCTTATTTGTAGATGTATATTATATCCATTATAGATTTTGTTTTGTTTTATTTTTTCATTAATGAGGATTGAACACAGGGACATTCTAATACTGAGCTACGTCACCAGACCTTTTCTTTCTTTCTTTTTATTTTTCTTTTTATTTTGAGACAGTGTCTTGTTAATTTGGCCAGGCTGACCTTGAACTTGTGATCCTCTTTCCTCCACTTCTTAAGTAGGCACAGCACCTGGTTGATTATAACATTTTAACTGAGGATTTTAGGAGTTGCTTTTAAAGTCACATGACAGAGTTGACCAGAGAAATTTTAAATTGAGAGAATTTGCAACCAAGTCTGACTGAATTCATGATGGCTGGTTAATTCATCAACTCAAATGTTGTGTTCCTGCTTGTTATGTCTTTTCCTCTCTTCTTTGCCCACAATGATGATGTGCTTTATGTCCCATTGCTCTTGAAGCATTTGTGGCTTGGGGTCAAAAACATAATTTAAGTAATTAGAAAACAACTCTGATCTAGGAGCCAATGTTTGAAAACCTGTGATCATCAAGGGGAAATATACTAAAGAATCTCTCCACAGGGAGAATGGAGCTGGACACTTTAGTGAATCATACTGATGTTTAGTATTTAAAGCTCACAGTAGTAAAGGTGCATGTGCATGTGTGTATGTAGTCATATCTGCATGCTCATGTGGTGCACGCATGTTTATGTGTATGTATATGTGATGTGTGTACAAGCACATGCCTCTGCATGGCAAATTGTACTTTTACCGTACTGTGGGTTAAGTCAATTTTAGTTGTTTTGTTATCTTCACATTTTCTCTAGCAACAGAACTCTTAACACATGTTGTAAAGCAATACTAATGTTGGGTGACACTTCCTGAGGATTTCTGTCAATATTCTAGTGCTCATTATTGATATAGCAAGCAAGATGGTTTGTGTCCAATGCTTTGTTTATCATTCTACTGCATGGCATTGTACATATTTACACCCAAGAATTCTTTGTTCTACCATTGCATGATTAAAATGATGAGCAGGTTACAATCACACACACACACACACACACACACACACAGAGGCATTCACAAACGAGAAAGAAATAGAATGTACATGAGTATTTACTCCTTGGTAACCGTCTTCCAAGTTTAATTAGTATTCTGTTCTCACAACTTCACCATGATAACAACAAAAGTATTTGTTGTGGCAATATTTCTTGAACAAGTAAAAGTAAATGAAAAGAATGTAATAGAGAAGAAAAGACAGGCATCCTTAATTTCTAAAGATATTCCAGGTCTGCCCATAAATAAGATTGTTGTGGCTATGAAGATTGCTAAGCATGACAGCCCAAGTGTGACTTTCTATTGTAGTAGCCTAACAGCTGGCCTTTCATCAGTAGAAATAGTCTATATAAGTAAGCAGTCTATTAATAAGTGGATTAGCCAACAATCCACCTAAATTGGACTAACCTCTTAGCAAACAGAGAAATTTTTCAGGCTCTTTTAAGTAGCTATTCATGTATCCCCATGCTACAAATTCTCCAAGGCCAAGGTCATGCTCTAATATGCTTTGAGTTTTTAATACCTGGCAAATTGCTTGAGATAAGGTAGGCACATGCAAATGCTTTTAATTAAACTAAGTAAATTTCAGGTTGAAATTTATCTCTGGTATATAAGAACCAATGCTTTATCACAAAGCATGACTCACATATTAGAAAGGAAGGATCAAAAACTTCAATCATTTAAGATACCACATTTTTTGCATACAGCCATAGCCAGACCTTTTCGTCCTAGAGGAGAATTGTAATAAGATATAAAATGATATCAGTTTCCCTGTAGTTGTTCAGATTTCTGAGTACTTGTTGTATGCAAAACATTTTACCAAACATGTCTACATGTTCCATTTCATTTAAGTCTGACTTCAATTGATTGAGAAGCTCTCAATATCCTTGTTTCTTCTTATTTGAGCAGGTTGGAGCCCAGAAAAGCCTAGAAGCTCATCAAAGGACCCTGAGCAAGAAAGTGTTAAAGGACTGGACCTCAGGATGTTAGATAGTGGAGTCCGCATTGCTACCTCCTTCAATATCCCACTGACCTGATTCCTTCTGCCTGCTGGAAGAGAAACATAATCAATAGCAAACAGTATCCCGTAGTCCTGTGTCAATGTTCCTGTCAATATTCAACTTTTATTGGAAGCCTAGATTTATTTTAAATGCTTGAAATTCATTCATTTTTTTCTCTTGTCCATTCATTCATAAGTAACCAGTTTCTTTCAGGTAACATGCATTTTGCTTGAAGTTAGAAATACAAAAAAAAAGAAATAGCAGTTATTTATTACTGCTAATTATCTTGTCTTACAAGAACTCATTTTCTACATAGAGAGAGTGCTAAATAAATGGACACATAGAAATACAGAGAACAAAGAAGCTATAACTAACTCTGCCTTAGGTGTCAGTGAAAAAATTAGCACAAACATCGGCAGAAGAGAAAGAATATTCTAGGCTGAGGGCTAGCACAAGTTACATAAATCATTAAAGCTGCTGGGGTACCTGGGTATGGGGAGAAGTGCTGTGTGTTTGAAGTACTGGGTAAGTAATTTCAGCAGGACAAGAGAATAAAAATAAGACATAAGATGTTTCCCAAGCACTTAAAGTATTTTTGTTGTTTGTAGTTCTCGTAGTGCTAGTGACATATGGCCCCAAACACAGAACTTTAGTCCTTTGACATTGTTTCCAACTGAGCCTCATAAAAAGCAGGCCTGCTCACCCATCCCCAATTCTCACATCACCACAACTCCAAGAGGGAGTGGTCAGGCGGGAAAATAAGACAATGGTGTATAGTACAGGGCACTAAGGTTCTTTATATTTTCACATAAGTCCTCATCATGTGTAACTGCATGTGGCGTAGTGCTGCTATCTTGCACGGGCACTTGAGGTTCAGGCCCTTTTTTATGGGAAACTCCATGTTTTTGCAGCTAAAATGTCATTCTGACCCAACTGTAGAACAAAAAGTTCGGACTTATAGACATAACTCTGCGTTTTTCTTTTCAATTTCTTGTAAATTGCAGGAGCCTGCACAACTTCTTTCCTTGTAGGAAAGAGCGAAATCAACTGTTGCAGACGTGGGATGTGTGAGCTCATGCACAGGAGCCATAAGCAATGCTGTTCAGAGAACATGTCAGACGATCACGAGCAGTTATTGAAAATTAAGATATGAAATGCAGATTCACCAAGGAATACTGACAAATTAACTTTTAAATAAATCACCTAAAGTTCATGTCAGACTCAGACCAGTTAAACTCAAGGAAAAACGTGCTTGAATATCAGAGTAGAACCAAAATGAAGTAAAGATTTTATAAGTGGAAGTGATTTATGTAGTTATTAATTCAGATACGTTAAATTAAAACTGTGGTCTGAAAAGGTAATTAATGTAAATAGCATCAGTTTGGGAGTTGAATATATGTGAGTTTTAATTAGTGGGTCCACTCACATGGGTGACCATTGCTCAGTAATTTAAATTTATTCCATCTCAGAGTTTCTGGGGAAAAAAAATCTCATAAACAATCTTCTTTTGAGTGTGAAGCCAAATGATATATTTAAAGCACAGTGTTCATTATACAGAAGTCCAATAAATACCAGCTGTTAAAATAGTTATTAACCTTATAACAAGGATCATGTATTTCTGACATAGAAAAGTAGGATATTTTAAATAAGAAGCATTTGATTTCTCACCCTAACACAGTCATTTAATTAAGTGTATAGAGAAATATTCAGCAAACCATAATGTCCTTTACAATATAAGCTACATAATAAAATATACAGTTACTTACTTGTTTGATCAATAGTTACTTAGCATCCACCATGTGCTCTTAGACATTTTCGCAAGACTCTAAGAAAATATCAATAATAAACAAATCAGTCCTTGGTACACAGGCAATATCTAATGGGAAGATAGAAAATAAACAATTTAAAATGTCAATTGGTTGTCAGTCCTAGGGGAAAATACTGTACTAGAGTTATTTAGATAAAGTGACTGAGAAAATCACTGAGAAGGAAACCTTGGGGCAGAGATCGAAAAGATAAAAAGAAGCCAGTTGTGCAAGAGTCTGCAGAAGGGCCACCTAGGATGGCAAGGCAAAGGCCCTGAGGCTGAGCAGGGTGTGGGGGAAGCAGTGTGGTGAGAGTGAGCACAGAAGAACTAGCAAGGACACTAGGAAGCCAGTGAGAGGAAGGACCTTGAAGGGCCACACCGTGGAGTTCACAGATGGATGAATAAAGAAAGTGTGGTGCGGCCGAGCTCCAGAGCAGCATACTTGAAAAGAAGGGAATGCTGCTGCTGTTTGGAACAACAGGAATGAACCAGAAGAGGTTGAGCTAAGTGAGCCAACCCAGACACTGGGGGGGGGGAGGGGGTCAGCACATGATGTCACTCCATCTGCAACCTCCATGACTTGAGGTTGCTGAAGCAGAGTAGGACAGTGGTTTCCAGGGGCTGGAGGGGAGGGAGAATGTTGCCAAAGGGTACAGAATTTTAATGAGAAAATAAATAAATAAATGCCAGGATCAAATGCTGACTAGAGTGAATTATACCATACCATGCGGTATGCTTGAAATCTGCTAGGAGTAGATTTCAAATGTTTCTACACACACACACACACACACACACACACACACACACACACGGTGACTGCATGTGTTGGTTAGCTTGATTGTGGTCATCATGTCAGAATCTGTGTCAAAGCTACACAGGAAATTATCATGTTGTTCATCTTCCATGTACACGATTTCTAGTTTCAATTCTACTTCAAAGAGGCTGTGAAAAAATCAACCTTACTTCTCCCTGCCCCCAAACTGTCACCCTGGGATTCATTCCACACCCTGATGGTAGTATCTGGGAGGAGATAGGGGAAGGATAGTGTGAAATATCAGGAGAGGAAAGAGAAGATTTCTTCTCTCAAAAATGTATAATAGCAGAGGGGAAATGTTGTTAGATTCAAATAAATAAAGGCTGAGAAACTCCTTAATAGGAGAAAGGCACGAATCTTTGGACCTTGGTTGGATCCACAAAGAATTTCATATATAAGAAATAAAAATAATTCCATTTGAGGGAAGATGCAGAACACAAAATATGGAGTTCTTAATAACTGCAGAGGAGAGACAGATTACTCACACCCACAAACAGGGTCTTACCTTGACAAATTCCACAGCAGCCAAATATAATCCATGAAGCCTTTACAAATCTGAAAGGTGAAAAGTGATCATAAGGATAAACACCCTCAATATGGACAATTTGGATGCAAATATTCAATGAACATGAGAAGGGCATGTAATCCTCCACAGGAATGATGAAGATTAAGATAAAAACAAAAATGAGATTCTTCTGTCATTTTATGTTTCGGGGGCCAGTGCTTTGGCGCCAGAATCAGAACAAGACCAAGAGATGGAGCCGCTCATGCCAAGCACCTCACATCCAAATGGAAGCCTTAAGGAAGCAGGTGAGTCCCCAAACAGAAGGTCACGTCCTTCAAAGCAGGAGATTCACCGCAGTGACTCAGAAATAGCCTGTTCCTCCTGAGTGTGCAGTGAGGACATCAGCGCAGCTTCAGCCCTCACAAGGAAAGCCACTAGAGTGGCCTGAACCAACTCTGGTTTTCAACTGTCCTGCTCCCTTGTTCCTGCCCTACAAAAGCCAGCTGTCCTGTCGCATCCGGAGGAACACTATTCTATTTTATACAAAGAGATGTGGCCCACCTCGTACAAGAATCACAAATAAAAGCCAAATAATTCTTCAAACCAAATTATCATGATTTTGTCTTTTGAAAACTGTTTACAATAAAAAATTGAAATCCATAATGAGAAAAGCTATGCTGTCAAGTCAGGCAATCTCAATTTCCATGGGAATATAGTAAAGAAAGAAAATCATAGTAGCACCAGTAAGTTTCGAGACTGTCATAAAAGCTTTTTATTTACAGGAAAATGAGAAAATACCTGATTTATAACAATGTAATATATACTAATCTATTTGCATTCCTAATTGTGACTAAAATTTTGGATAGTCTAGTGTTTACGTAGAGATTTGAATTGAAAATTGTAGTTGTTTATTGAGAAATACATATATACTCACTTAAAATATTTACTTAAAGATTTTCCCATGTGCATCACTGTGCACAGTGAGCTAAACGGCCCATATCTCCACTGATTAAGAAGAATGAGTTTTCATCTTTTACTAAGAAAGTTGCTTACTACTCTCTGGTCATATTCACTTTTTAAATTTGCCTTGTTTGGGAATTTCTCAAAATCTTATTTGAGTGGATTACCCCAGTAATTAATCATCTCTAAATCCCTTTCATTTATCTAATTACCCACACCTTTATCTCTGTCAAAGCAAAGCTTCCATTTTCTAGGTGACCCATTTTGTAGTTTAAGTTTTGTTAATTGCTGAAGAAATAAAGAGAATAATGTTTTTTGTTTGTTTATTTGTTTGTTTTTTTCTGAGTTCACATTGACTAGGTGCGTTTGTAAAGACTTATATTATTTTACCGTTGAAGAGAACTTTGGAGTCTCAGCCATACTTTATTTTTATGGTTTAGATACGAGGTTTCCCCCAAGCTCATGTGAAACAATGCAAGAATGTTTAGAAGTGAAATGATCAGATTATGAAAGACTTAACATAATCAGTAAATAAATCCACTCATGTGAATTAGTTGGGTGGTAACTCTAGGCAGATAGAGTGTGGCTAGAGAAAGCGGTCACTAGAGGTGTTCATTTGGGGTTTCTATTCTGTCTTTGGTGAGGAGCTGTCTCTGTTTTTTGGTTGCCATGTCCTAAGCTGCTTTTATTCACTATGCCTTCCATGATGATTTTCTGTTTCTAATGATTTTTCTGTTGGACCTAGAGCTGTGGAGTTGCCCAACCATGGACTAAACCTCTAAAATAATGAGCCCAAACAAACTTTTCCTCCTCTATCATAATGTGTGCTATGGATTAAACTGTGGTCCATGTTCTATGTGTGCAAATGGGGGTCTGGGATACAGACAGAGAATCAATCATGATGTGTGGAGTGCTATAAAATTATTTGACATCATAAACTAAGTACAGAAAGGGGTAAAAAGTGGCTAAACAATTCTAATGCAGGTATTTTGGGAGAGTCCAAATGAAGAACAGTATCTATTCTAGGAACTAAAGAACAAGCAGAAGTAAGCACCTCTGTGATGATGAATAAGATTCAACTATTCCATCTGGAAGAAATATCAGTTAATTTCCATAAGTGTCCAGATGTATGAAATTCCAGATAGTTTATTACACTCAGAAAAAGGCAGCGGTGCTGGGTGTAATGGAGCACCCCAGTAATCCGAGCTACTCAGGAGGTTGAAGTAGGAGGGTCACGGGTTCCAGAGTAGACAATGAAGTGAGACCTTATCTCAAAATAAAGGGGGCTACAGATGTAACTAAGTGGTAGGTTGTCCCATAGTTCAATCCCTAGTAGTACAAAAAGAAAGAAGGAAGGAAGGAAAGAGAGAAAGAAAGAAAGAGGTGATGGTAAGAGTAAAAATAGAAGAGTAAATATAGAGTTGAGCAACTCAGTCTTAGATGACTTTGAATGTTGTGCTGAAAATAATAATAATAGTTATTATTACTATTATTTCATATAGGAGTAAGTGAAAGAATGAAGGTAGTCATTTGGATATTACACAGCTGTTCCAGAAATGGCAATATAACTACAACTTTTTTATTTCCATTCTGATGAATTCCTCCCTGTTCCCCAAAAGAACTATTACATTTTACCAGGAATCAGAAAGACACACTATAATTAAAAGTTCCAAGTGGGCACAATTACTTTTCATAAACACTGATCTTCAAATCTTAGATATTTTACTTTGACTTTGGACTCTCTCCAACCGCTAGGCCTGGAATTGAGCTGGTCACCTTTTCTGAGGTTTGGGGAAATAGCCTATTACTCTGCCTGATTGATGGAGGAAATAAACAGAAGGCAATTTGTTCTTTCCTTGGAGAGCCAGAGAGGAGCCACCATAATGTGCCATTTAAGATGAGGGAAATGTCAGCAGCAGGACAATAGATGGTGAGAGCCAACCACTTACCCAGTGGCAGGAGAGAAACTGTAAAGGCATCTAATGTCTGTCATTTGCTGTGAAGTCAGGCAAGCCATCTTTGTTTCTGGTTTGGTGGGCATTTGTCCTTTTTGGGTTAGACTGAATTACATATATTAATGTTTATGCGTGCACATTTATCCATTCAGCTAATTTTTCTGTTTAATAAAAAGCATGTTGTGTCTAAACTATGTTACAAGCTATTTTTCATATCCCATTTTTGGCTACCTATTCTACAGAACATAATTGATCAGCATTTGTTAACTATTAATCATCTATAGGCACATTCTAAACTACTAAATATATTAAATCATTTAAAGATTTACTGGTAATTTTACTACTAATATTAACAATTTTATAGGTGAGAATATATACAATTAGAAAGTTACATAGAGATTAATTTTACTAGGATAACAATGGCAAGATGGGTGTTATGTCCCTAGAGTTTGTGCATTTGACTGATAAATTTTGCTGATTTTTAGAAATTGAAGATTTTTTTTTCAGGAAAGCTAGCCAAATAAACACATTTCAGTGTCTGTTCTTTTTAGATGATCACAAAATCTGGTGGGAGCAGGGCCATGATTCAAACCTGGCCTGTCATGAGTGGCTCTTTCTTCTTTTTATTTTTTTTTTATTTGTTTCAATTAGTTATACATGACAGTACAATGCATTTATGCACTGTGATATATCATACATAGATGGGATATAATTTCTCATTTTTCTAAGTATACAGGTTGCAGAATCATATTGGTCATGTAGTTACATATGTACATACAGTAATAATGTCTGTTTCATTCCACTATCTTTCCCATCCCCACATCCCCTCCCTATCAGTGGCTCTTTATCATGCATGATATCACTGTCCTCAATAGGTGATCCATTCACACACACACTCACACACTCACATATCCCCACACACAAACACACTTATGCAGCTGCTTTTGATTAGCATTCACTCTGACTGGAAACACGTTTTACCTTAAGATAAAGAGTATTTTGTGTTACGAAGGAGTATTTTGAAAACAGAGAAATGAACAGGATGCATAAGGATTCCATCCTTTATATGATATCAGGACATAAGGTCTAAAGATTATAAAAAATGGCATGCAGTTGGGGAAACCACAACTTAGAAAATGATGAACTTCTATTGATAGGCCTTGTGAGTACTCATGTGAGAGTTTGTCTATACCTAAGGCCAGCATCATGAGGATGAGGCAGGAAAAGACCAGGGAATTTTTCCATCAGAAGAACATGAATGAAAGTCCTGCTTATTTAATTACATTAACTTGTGAAAGTCATCTGACCACCAAGACTGCTTTTCTAATTTTTAGAATAAGGAGATTAATCCCTATGTCATTGAGTTGGGTTTAACTGAAAAAAATACAAGGAGGTACAGGCCATGGAGCACATATACACAGCCATACATAACCACGTGTAGATATACACATGTGCATATGTGAATTACACTGAGGTCCACATTACATAAGTAAATGTATCCCTCAGTAACACCTGCACATATGACTGTACCTAACTTTTTCAGAATGTTCTAAGCAGATGTTTTAGTAACATGTGCACCTTTAAGAGAGCATTTGCATGTCCATGGGGAGAACTACACAAAGCACAATCACACAGACACACACTTCACATGTACACCATGATATTTAGATTTGGTTCATGGAATACAACATTAAAATGGAATGAATTAAAACTACTCATGTCAACATTGGTGGGTCACACACCTATAGATTTAAAAGCAAACAAACAAACAAAAAAAGAAATTGCAGAAGGTATTCTAAATTTCCAAACCCTTAAAAAGAATAAATATATAAGTATTTGCATGCTAATGATATGTACATATATTGTCAATCTATAAAGAAACCAAGATCCTCTTTGAAAAGTTCATGCCAATGGTACTATGCTGCAATAGTTGTTCTTTATAAAGCATACCGGGTACACTCAGCTTTGCTGTATTATACTTTTTATATGGAATATATTTATACCTTTTATATCACCCAAAATTCTGCAATAATAAAATGATAACAAAGTCTATACTGTTGAACTTGTCCCATACAAAATTCCAAATAAAGATCATTTTCTTTATGAGAATATTCTATAAACTCGAAAGGCTGAGGATGTGCATTCAGATGAATGCAGGATCCTGGACAGACTGAGCAGAGAGTCACAGGCAAGGTTCACGAAGCATTGATGTGCAGCACTTCGAATTGGCCTCTTAAACTCTGTGGCAATTTGTAGCCTATCCACCCTTTCATTTTCCTCAGTGCTTTTCTTACTCTGCAGGGCACAGCACTTTTTCAGATACATGGGACATGCCCAGCAAATGCTTATTGAATGAGTTCACAAGCCAGTGAGTGAATGGAGGTCTGTTTTTTTTTTTTCCAGCTGGGTCTATTAACTTGAACAAGTCAAGCCTCCCTTTCAGCACTGGTTCCTTTATCTCAGAAATTAATGGGATCTATGCTGTGGTCTCCGAGGTGCCACTAACATTGAGAGTCATTGCATTGTTACTTTTCGGGGACTCTCCACAGGGAACATCTGTTTCTTCCATTATAGAAAAAAGTTATATATTTTTTTTAAAGTACAGAACTTTTTAAAATTGTGCTGAAAGGGGAGTTCTTCTTAACGAATATTCCTATTGAGACCATCACAATAGCCCTTTCCATTCTTCACCTGATATCAGGATAGATGGTCTAATGTTTATTAGTGGGTCCCAAAGCAGGGAATATGCAGTTGGCATCAGAATGAGCATCACTGGACCTCGTTCTGGTAATGCAGCCCTTTAGAGGACATACATGCAAGTATTGTAAGGGATAGTAGGGTGATGAAACACTGTCCCGTGAATTCATATAGTAAAGCAGCATCTTTGAAGATCATGTGACCAGGGGTCATTTTGCAGAGAAATACTAAATGGCGTCAGCAGGGCTATGCTTGCTTTCCAGCTTCAACTTGCCCCTTTCTGCATGGCCCTAAGTCACTTAGCATCCATGTTCCTCCATTCCCTTTTAAATTAAAATTAAAGACTTGCATTTGACCTCTCATTTTCCCTTAAGAACAATTTTAGGTTTTCTATCTACAAAACGGAGAAAAAAAGTATGTCTCTTACATACTAATTGTTAAAGAAAATATTTTCTGTGGAAATCTCCTGTTACACCACTTTGTTTGCCGGAGCCACTTTGAGCATTGTTGTGATCATGGTTTTTGGAGAGCTGTGATATTTCACAGGGCATCCTTTCAGTAGCAACAGATGGAGTGAAAACCAAATCGGGACAATTCCCAAGAGCCTCCCTTTCCTAGGCAGACTCTCTTCATGGCCCATCCCTTTGAATGTGTGGACAGACTCATGCAGCTATCTTGCAGAAAATAGAAAAAAAAATCCTGATTCCCCACAATTTTATCACCAGTACTTTACCTATTAAATTTGTGGTTCAACGTGCTTTTTTCAGATTCCCTATCTTACCTGCAAAGCTTGATGGTACTGGTTGCTCCAAAATTTGCACACAGTAGGTGAAACATTGGAAATTTGCGTGTTGATATCAAAGAAGAAATAAAAAAATACTTGGATGGCAATCATGTAACATTATTTCTTGGCATACAGAATGCAGAACTGCTCGAGGTTTTCAGCATGTCTGAATGACCTGAAGGTTTCATGAGTGGTTCTGATCTATTTCTCCAGAATAGTCTTCTTGGATCTCTGGAGTCATGTCTTATTATGTCCTCGGTCTTATTTAAACCAAGCCCTAACTGATAAGGCAGTTGGAAGAATAAAATAAATACTGAAATCCTGAAAATTATGTTGCACCCCAAAATATTACAGCAATATTTATTTTTTTTTCTATTTCAATAAATACTTCCTATTGGGATATACCCAATAAATAATATACTTATATTCTGAAAACAAACTATAATCTATTTCACAGGTACCTCAGGGTTGTCACTGACTCAAGGGAGCACCCGGGAATCATTTCATTGTTCCCATTTTTAGTAATTTACCACAGCAACAGACTTTGGTTGGTTTCCCTACATTACTTCAGATATATATTAATCACCAGGCTGGCCTATTGTCTGCTTAGCCTGGGACCTACTGAAATAAAAATCATGTGATCTCTTTGAAAGAAAGCTAGTTATACCAGAAAGAAACATTCATGTAAATATTAAGTTGAAACCATGAAGTTGCAAAAGGGAAATTACTAGCTACTTATTAGAGACAAAATATATCCTCTCATGACTCTTGAGCCTCAGTTAATCCCCTAGAGAGCCTCAGTTAATCCCCTAGAGATTTCAATGGCTCATCATATAATTTCTTTTCTAATTAACAAGGGTGCAAGAACAATGGAAACTTGACCATATGAGGACAGGTGAAGGTGAGATAGTTAATAGGGACATTTGTTTTAGAATGAAAAACAAAGTTGCTGTGGTGAAGATATTCCTCTAATAGCTTTGTGTTGTATAGTTAGACTTCTGTGTGAATATTTGTGCTTAGGATAAGCACATGTTCTTTGCAGGAATTGGGGTAGACAGAGAGGGGGACAGGAAATAACAACCACCTGGGTTGATCACGTGTGACTGGCTGTGCCCCCTGTCATAGGAGGATGGGTAGAGTTGGGAACTGCAGCCTCCTTCCCAAAGACTCCCAGGGCCCACTTGGATGTGTAAGTGATACTGTGGGTTACCAGTGACCAGTCCTGCTCCCTCACATGTTGAAGTATAACACCGAAGCAAGCATATAAAGCAGAGTTTATTTAAAAAGGGGTAACATAGACCTCTCCCAGGAGGGGGAAGGGGTCCGTAGCTGCTATCCTGGTATCCCAAGAAGTGGGGGTCTTCTGCCTCTTTTATACATCCTAGATCTTCTTTGTGCTCATGCTGTCATCCCCCCTTATCCTTCCTGCGCATGTGACTAGGCCCAGGAGATGCTCTGGTGGGATGGCCAAAAGGTGAGAAGCAGATGGGCTGGAGGGGCCAAGGTGGAGTGATCTGGGCAGGAAGGGGGCCCTGGGTGTATTCATTAACAAATTTTATAACTCCCTGTAGGTAGGGACAATTTCTGGGACAAGTCACCTTAGCAACAGGTTAGAGTCTGGGCAGGTTGTGTGGATAAGGGTGGAGGAAGGGCTCTGAAGGCATAAACATTTCAATTCTTCAGGCTGGCCTCCAACTTCCTGGATCCAAATCAGCCTTTGCTTTGATCTGACCTGATTGTCTATGTGCACTGACGGCCTGTCTTTAATTCTGGCTTACTAAGGACGGGCCCAGGGCCTGGAGCTCTTCTTTAAGGGAGATGGTGTGCTCCTGGCCTGTGCTGGACTTGTCGCCTTGTCATATTTGGATACAGGTGGATTTGGGATCAAAATATGTGGATTCCACCTGTACCCTTGGTCCACTTAACTGTGTGTGTCACATGGCTGCAGCCCGACCCCACTGTGGTTCCCATCTCTGACAGCGAGGGACCCTGTCCCTCATTCTGTGGCACAAGAAGGAGGCCTATAGGCCACTGTCCTTGCGTCAGAGGCTAGGAGGATGCACTAGCTGTAGACCCGACACCCACTGCTGGGCCTGATCTGCTCTGTCTCCTTCATGTGAGGAAAGTCTTTTCTGCTCAGGGCATGGCTGCCCATGTGTTCCTGGGAAACTCTGATACCAGGAGCAGAAGATACACTTCTACTTGAGATGGCAGGCAGCAATGCCACTTGCTCCACAAAGACGTCCACATAGATGAAATGAGAGGTGTGAAAACAGACACAGGAGAGGGAGAAAAATGGCAAAGAAAGATTAATAATACTTACTTATCCAACTCTGATTTAAGGAGGTGAGATTTCAACCTTTCAGACCGACTAAACAGATTTTAAGGATTGTAGTGCAGTTTCCCTAAATATGATGTTCTCCTTAACATTGTATAAACAGTATTATCTAGTTGATATTAAGGAATGGACACAGATACTTCTATGTACAGTTGAAGAAACTGCCTTTCCATTTCATTTGCTTCTGTTCCTTTTTCACTTTTTTTTTTCTAGAAAAACTAGGGATAACTGGAACATATCTCAACAACATAAAAGCTATATATGCTAATCCCCAGGCCAACATTATTCTAAATGGTGAAAAATTGAAAGCATTCCCTTTAAAAACTGGAACAAGACAGGGATGCCCTCTTTCACCACTTCTATTCAACATAGTAATTGAAATGCTGGCCAGAGCAATAAGACAGATGAAAGAAATTAAAGGGATACAGATAGGTAAAGTAGAACTCAAACTATAATTATTTGCTGATGATATGATTTTATACCTAGAAGACCCAAAAAATTCCACCAGAAAACTTCTAGAACTCATAAATGAATTCAGCAAAGTAGCAGGATACAAAATTAACACCCATAAATCTAAGGCATTTCTATATATCAGTGACAAATCCTCTGAAAGGGAAATGAGGAAAACTACCCCGTTTACAATAGCATAAAAAAAAAAAAAAAAAAAAAAAAAAAAAACTTGGGAATCAACTTAACCAAAGATGTGAAAGATCTCTACAATGAAAACTACAGGACACTAAAGAAAGAAATTATGGAAGACCTTAGAAGATGGAAAGATCTACCCTGTTCTTGGATAGACAGAACTAATATTGTCAAAATGACCATACTACCAAAAGCACTATACAGATTTAATGCAATGCCAATCAAAATCCCAATGACATTCCTCATAGAAATAGAAAAAGCAGTCATGAAATTCATCTGGAAAAATAAGAGACCCAGAATAGCTAAAGCAATCCTCAGTAAGAGGAGTGAAGCATGTGGCATCACTCTACCAGACTTTAAATTATACTACAGAGCAATAGTAACAAAAACAGCATGGTATTGGCACCAAAATAGGCCAGTAGACCAATGGTACAGCATAGAGGACACAGAGACTAACACATATAATTTCAGTTATCTTATATTAGACAAAGGCGCCAAAAATGTACATTGGAGAGAAGATAGCCTCTTCAACAAATGGTGCTGGGAAAACTGGAAATCCATATGCAATAAAATGAAATTAAACCTCTATCTCTCACCATGCACAAAATTCAACTCAAAGTGGATCAAGGACCTTTTTCACTTTTATTGTGTGTGTGTGTTTGTGTACTGATACTGAATATTCATAAGCCTTACTTGATTTATATTTCAAATTGTACTATCTTCAGAATCTCAGCCAAGGGTAATGTGCTTCGATTTTCAGATTCCCTCCCAAACAGTGTCCTGGGCTTCTGTCTGTGATATGTGGCTCAGTTTTCTTTGCTCTCATATGTGTCAGCAGAGTTTCCAGGACTTACTGGGGAGTACAATAAATAATCAGCTAGTTTAAGCACATGGAAAGGAATCTCCTACATTAACCTAAGAGGCCTGTTTTCTTCCATGACAGCAAACCATACTGACCACTTTGTCATATGTGTGCTTATTCTTGCATCTGTTCCAAAACAAAGGTTAGACAAATCTGCATGTTAGTCCTTGGCTTTCAATGAATTGAGTAAAACACAGTAAAGTTATTTAAACTTTCTTTAAAAGTTGCCAAACAAGCATTCCTTATGAAGCTTGTGCGTCAAGAAACTGTCACTTAGATTGGGTGTTTCTACTTTTATATCTTCACTATTAATATTTGCAAGATCATTTCCTTTACAGCAATCATATTTGGATACAGTTGGATTTGGGATCAAAATATGTGGATTTATATGCCCTTTCTAGAACTAACTAGTTGAATAAATTCAAAGAGAACAATAAGCAATCTGCTTACCTGAAGACATAAGTCATATGCCTGAAGATAAATAAAAATAAATAATGGAAATCTTCCATTTAGAAGGCTTTTGATAATATAAAAATTATGGGAAATAATTTCATTGCAAGTACCTAGAAATTATATCTTTAAATGCATACCTGAACTTTAAGAAGTAAACTTAATGGAGACAGACAATAATAAGCCAAAACTTACTGAATTAAGCTATACACTGACTTGGGTGTTTGTGGTAACCACTGCACTAACTGCAAGGTGGGATACAGGTGGGGAGGCTTGAGGCCAATCACAGGGGGGAGTCAAATTCTTACACACATGTATTAAGTCATGTTTGCCAAATGCTGCATATACAGTGAAAAGGTACCTTGGTATTAATTTCCTCCTCTAAAAGTATAGCAAAAAAGAAAATAATTCTCTGTTAGAAGTCGAATCTAGTTGAAAAAGAAAATTTTCAAACAAGTTGTAATTATCATACTCTCCTCTAAGTAGTTCGGAAAGTGAAGGTGGAGTTAAGCTTGGGCAGGTTATATATATATTAAAAGGAATCATTCCCGTTAACCTAATTTCACACTGGAGCTAAGTTTCCTCAGTTCAGGGTGACTCATTTGTAGCATGAGCCTGCTGTATACACAGCATTTACTAGGGACTGTCTCTACATTACTCCTGTGGAACTTCAGAGAGTTAGAAAAACCATAGCAAACCAAACATGAGGCTCATTTTGCTGCCATGGAAGGCCCTGAGTAATAAAGTCTTTTGTCTCTGACCCAGGAGTTTCATGTATTCTGTGAGCCCCCATGCAACTGTGGCTTACTTGTTCATTCATAAATAAGGTACAATGTCAAACCCTTTGCAGTTATTGACAATGGTATCTGCTTCATGTTTGTTGAGTTTAGGACAAAATTACTTTCTTCTAAATAAGTGCTTTCAAATTTACATAAATTATCAATTTAGGTACACATAAGCTTCCATGCACCACTGATAGGTTAGAGTTTGATTATTATAATTGTCATATTAACTTTTAGAGGAGCAAGATATCTATTTTCATGCTAACACAAAGTAACTCAGTGTACTTCAAGTGTCAATTGACAATAAACTGAGAGAGGGTAACACAACCACTAGTACCAAACAAATAACTGTCTGTAAATGAGGTACCTTAAAATTATAACACCTGGGGTTAGTCACAGAAAAATACAATTCACTTTGAAAGAGAAATCATAGAGTTTTCCAGGTGGTGTTTTCTATTAGCCAGTGTAGACATCATGACTCAATACATTGTCAAGGGATTGTTGGTCCTAATCAAGAGTTAGGAGGCATCCCATACTTTAGTTCCATGAGATTTCACAGAAATCAAACCAATTAAGGGAACAAAGGGGCCTTCTTTGAAGGAATAAAAGTTAAAGGAAGCAATGTGGAGAAGAGTTATTTTTAATGAAGCACCTTATTTTCAAATAAGAGGTTTTTACTTTTCCTTTATTTCCTATATTAATGAAGTATATAAAACTCATTTGAAATAAATTATTACCCTATTTAAGCTCTTGCTAAGTACTGAACAGTGCAAAGGTACCCTGGTATTAATTTCCTCCTCTGAAAATATAGCAAAAAGAAAATAACAGTGTACTTGCAAAGTACTTTGAGAGTCACTATAAGCTTTACTATAAGTAGAATCTTGCAAGGTAGTCATTGTCACCGAAGAGAAGTGATTTTAAATGAGAAGCTTAAAGACATATGTTAATGAAGTGTACTTAACTCCAGCTATCTTGTGGCTCCTTGGTGCTCACCCGGGAAGCCCTGTCCTGAGATCATTTCCTTGATGTGGAATCTCTTAATTTGTTGATTTCTTCTCATTTTCCTTTTCCTAGAAATTTCCTAGAATGAGCAGGGCATAATGTAAAGGTATGAAAATTATTGCTTTGAAATTTCAAAGCATTACTTTATATCCTATATACCTGAAAGACAGAATTTCGTTGGGTAAAACTCAAAGTAAAACTAAATGAAACCTCTTAGGTACTGCTTAATAGTCTAGGGAACTCTTCCCTTCGATTATGTTATCACCCGGGACAATCATAAGAGAATTATACCTAAAAGTCTTCCACTTAGATTCACACAGATAAAATACAAAATAACTTGGAAACACTATTCTACAGGGAATCTCATATACACAGAAACATGCAAGCACACATATAAATTCTGAATTGCCAACTTTTATGGATACACCAGGAGATTTTCATGTAAAGACAACACATTTTATGAGTTAAGATGTCATTAATTATACAAACACCTGAGGAAAAGATAGGCACTCTATATTTCAAGAACTAGTTTTTCAAAATGATTACCTTAAGGCAAATATTAATTTATTATTCAAAGGACTATTTTTTAAGATTGGTTACTTTTTTAAATAGTAAGGGATAAATAACAATTGCAGTATTTTATTTCAAATGTTTAACATGGCAAAATACTCATAACAAAATTTACCGCCTTTTATCAATATTAATATGTATACACATACTACTTTTTTCCCTTAAAATATTTTTCTCTGTATATTTTTATTGTGCATTATAATTATACATAATGGTGGAATTTGTTGTTACATATTCACACATATACATGATACAACAATATAATTTTATCAATAGCATTCAAAATTTATGACCTTAATCATTTTAAGTACAATTCCCTGCTGTTATATACTTTGATAAGGTTGTGAAATCACTACCACCATTCATCTCCCTGACTTTTTTTCCTCTTGTAAAATGGAAACATTCAACAATATGTACTCTATACCATTAAACTCACTCTTCCCTCCCCCTAGTCTCCAGACACCAGCCTTCTTTATGATCTTGACAACACTAAATGCATAATACGTAAGTGAAATCATAGAATATTTGTCTTTTTATGAATAGTTTATTTAACTTGCAATAATTACCTCAAAGTTCACTCATGTTGTACTAGATACTAGAATTTTTTTTATTTGTAATTCCAAATAATATTTCATTGCACATATACACCAAATTTTGCTATCCTTTCATCTTTTGGTGGACACTTTCGTTATTTCTACATTTTAGCTATTATAAATAACGCTACTATGGACATTGGTATATAAACATCTCTTTGAAACTTTGTCCATTATTTGGGGTATATAGAAGTGCAATCACTGGGTCACATTGCCATTCCATTTTTATTTCTTTTGATTTTTAAGTGATACATAAAAACATAAAAATTGAACATATTAATGGGCTCTCTGTACTGTGATGATGATGCCTGTATACGCTGGATAAAGTTTAAATCAGGTTAAACATGTCTTCTCAAACATTTACCATGTATTTGTGATGAAAACTTTCAAAATCATTTCTTCTTGTTTTTGAAGTGTATGGTACATTATTCTTATCTCTTGTCACCCTGCTGTGCAACAGCATGTCAGAACTTCTAACTACAGTCTAACTGTAGCTTGGTACCCGCTGGTCAGCTCTTCCTCATGCCCTCCTCCCCTTACTCTCCCAGGCCTCTGGAAACCACCATTCTACTCTCAAGTTTTATGAGATGAACTTTTAGATTCCACATATGAAGGAAATTATGTGGTAATGTCGTTCTGAGCCTGACTTGTATCACTTAATTATTTTGAGTTACCTTCACGTTTTTTCAAATCACAGGATTTCATTCTTTTTTTTTTTTTTTTTTTTTTTTTTTTTTTTTTTTTTGTGGCACAATAGTATTTATTTTCCTGTGTGTGCGTGTGTGTGTGTATCCGTTTTCCTTGTTCACTCATCAGTTGATGGACACTCAGGCTGCTTCCACCACTTGGCTATGAACTAGGGTGGCAATGGTCCCTTTGATACACTGACAATTTCCTTTTGGCATAGATCCAGAAGCGGATGGGTGGATCATTTGGTAGTTCTACTTTTAATTTTTTGCGGTACTGCCATACAGTTTTCCATAGTAGCTGGACTCTTTTACATTCTTACCAACAATACCTAAGGGTTCCAATTTCTCCACAACCTGTTTAATACTTGTTACCTTTTGACGCACAGTAACAAAGTACACAACCTTTCTTTAAACTTGACTCTGGTGCACCTAATATTTCAACATAGTTTTTATAGTGGAAAGAGCAGAGGATAAAATAACTCAGAAGACCTAATACGACTTCTGGATCTGCTGTTAGCAGATGAGAGGCATTTAACAAACCACCTAATTTCTATAATGTATATGATAAAACATAATATTATATGTAATTTCTATTTATGATTATATATTCATTGTTTATAAGACATCTTAACACCCTATAGTTTTATAAAACACCAATATGTGGAGGCAGAGTTAAATTAAGGTTTGGTTGTTTGAGGGACCCTTTTCTACCATCTAAAATTACATAATATTAAAAACAGCTATCACTAAACTATAATTTAATATTAGCAGCTCCTCAGGAGAAACTGGTTTCCACTTTCCTTAAAATGCATAACTGATTAGAAGCCACGACCTTAGTTTTAATTCTGTGTAATATTGATCCATGTTTTTGTCCATTATCCATATTCTATTATTTTTTTCACAATTTTTTAAAGCATGCTTACTAACAACATCTAATTCCAAGAAAATCATATGACAACAGGCAAGGGAACTCTTTAAAATTTTTCACAAATTATGCACGAGAATTTTTATCTTAGTAGTATTACAACACCAATTAATTGGAACCAAGACCACATTCACTATAGTAGTAAAGAATTTTGGTAAATTATGGCACTTTTTCCCTGCGAATATTGTGCATCCAACACAATCTTGGTTATGATAAATTTATTATAAGAAAAAGAAATATTAATAGTTTTAGGCCAAGTGAAAGTTGATAAAAATGATAAGATCCCAAGAACAAGGTACCTAATTCTTAGAAGAATATGCATCATAGAGGCCACAGCCATACCTGAATTTCAGTTTCACTATTACTAATGACATCATTGAGAGGGGGACTGATGGCTCTAATCCTATTTGTTTCATCTGTGAAACAGAAATAACACCTTAGAAGGATTTTATGAAGACGGTAAAGGAAGAATATATGAAGAGTACCTAGCAAAATGCCTGATTTAAGAGTAATTATTTAAGTAAATGCTAATCATTTTTTATGTTATCATTGTCATTTTTATGTCGAGCATGATGACACGATCACAGATCTCCCGGAATGAAAGGAAGACCAGGGAGTTAAAGAAGTAATTCTTATATTTTTATGAAAATATTTTTCTTAGATAATGTCTAAGGCTGATAAAGATGCTAAATTTATATAAATATTATTTAGAAGCATTGATTACATGCCAGGGTAAATAGCTGGAAGTACTCAAAACTGCTGCTTTCAGGAAACAAGAATGCCCAGGAGGAGGTGGGCCAGGTTATAGTTGTTTCTCATTATCAGCGTTGTATTATAATGTGCATCCCTTTGTAAAAGCTTCACATTGATCACAATGAAAAATCACATTTAAAAGGAGAAATGCACTAGGTGTGGAAACTTAGCCAGTCAGTTTCTTAACATATGAAGATAGTGGTTTAGATCTTATTAACAAATTGAAACAGCATGACACTTTGGAATTCTGACATTTTCTGAGAACAACAAATTCTGTCAACTCTGTTTTCCTTCCACCTCCCTCTTGAAACTCTCTAGACATCTTCAACTCTTTAATCTTCTCCAGTCTCTTCTGGAGTTAGTCATCAATTGGAAGTTATTATGCTCCCTGCCATGCAAGTTTTTAGACTCTTGCATGCATGAAAAATCAATAATACTTTCATGTTTTAAAACTTTTAATAAATTATTATGTATGAAGATTTTGAAGTTTAGTGTCATGAATAAGTATAGATTCAGCTCACAATCTAAAGCAAAGTGTTTTTCAGTACTGGTGATAATAATACTAGTGGCCATTATTTTCTTTCTGTACATTTTTTCATTGACCAAATTTTGAAAATGGGCACCGACCCTTACCATCTTTGTTTTTCATGTGCTGTGGAAATTTCTCTGATGCAAGGCAGCCATGGGAAGGGAGCTGAAAACAGTAGGAGACCATGGATCAGCTCTGGGAGTGGCACTTAGACAAGAGGGTCATAAAGCCCACTGCTTTCCACAGAGCTCCTGATGACATAATTACTGTCTTATTAGCCAAAAGTTGTATAAAGAGTGATATTCTGCACAGATGAAAAGCCTGTCTGTAATCTGATGGCATTAGTTAGTCCCTCACGGTGAAGGCTGCACACTACAAGAACCACTCATTAGCAGCATGGCTAAGTCAGCATCATTCATTAACTGTCTCTTTGCTGAATAGGAAAAATGAATGGACTCCTTTAATCTGACATTAATAAATTGCAACCATTTGGGGAAGTATTCAAATGTAAAACGTTGAGGTTCATTATTGAAATTATATTTGATGACTTGGGTTTGTTCTGGCTCATTTAAAGATATAATTTTCACAGGACTCCCCTGATGGGGAATGAGAAAGCATACTCCAGCCAACTCGTGGAGTAAGTTCAAATAGAATTATTTGGTCCTAAGATGAAGATTCATAGACTGTGACAGAAGCAGTCCTGGGGAACATCTAGAGGAAAGAGTTATCAAACTCAAAACATTACATTTTTTTTTTCTTTAAAGAAAAGTATACTTTAAAAATGGTTAAGTCAGGGGCTGGGGATATAGCTCAGTTGGTAGAGTGCTTGCCTCACATGCACAAAGCCCTGGGTTCAATCACCAGCACACACATACACACAAAAGTTTAAGTCAGCTGGCTCCCACTCACCCTCACCTCTTACCTACTGAAAAAGTGAAGACCAAAAAGAAAAAAAGCAAGAAATTAACTACAGTTCTTCTTTCCCAAAAGCCCCTTCTAAATGTTTTTTTTTTTTAAACATAAAAGTACAGAGAAAAGAAAGTATGTAATATTTACTTTGTATTTTTGTATAAAGTGGTATGGAAATATGTGTAATGTGTATATGCTTGAGATGAGGATTGGAGACATACGCTTTACACACAAAGTGACATTTGAAGTGGGCTTGGAAGTTGGAGTGTGCATTGCATAAGACAGGCTGTCTTTTTGCCTCTCTCATTTCAATAAAACTGTGACCTTTCAAAGGAAAGAGATTGGGTTTTATGCGTGTTGGTAAACACTGTCCAGATTGAGGTTTGGAATATTTACATACAATAAGCATTTAAATATGGCTTTCAGGTCTCAATTCAAGTTGAATTTGTTTACCCACATCGAGAAATGTAAATACACACTAGAAATGTCGTTTGTGCCTGGCTACAGAAGTCTCATATTTTCCCCTTAATATTCATTGTCTACAAGATGGATTTTGACCTTGCTGTGGCAATTTTTGATTGGATGATTTTTTTAAAAAGAATCTGTCACATCTCTCCAATACAGTTACTTTTAGCCTGCTTCATGAGAGTCGTGCAATTGTATAATTTAAATGGGGGTTTGGTGGGCATTGACCTTTTCATGAACTCTAACATTCTATAATATTGTCTATTTTAAAATCTTGAAATAAGATACAATATATTCTGTTGAGCATTTCTAAAAAGAGTGAATAGATAGATATTCAACTAGTTCAGGCATAGGCTGATAAAATGGAACACAGAGATGATTTATTGATACAATAGTGTGATTAAAATATTAATGAACGAATTAAAAGTGTGTTACAGTTGTCATTTGTGCAATCAAAAGGCTGGGGGGCAGGAGTATTAGCATCATTCCATGTAGTAGAAAGTGTCTTTGTTAAGATTCATAGGAGACAGCATCATTGTGAGATTTCCTTGAACATGGGAGATTGATTAAAGCAATCATTCACCTATCAAACACAAGCTAGGAGCCTACTGCATTTGAGAAACACATGTGCAAGTGTCAAAAAATGTCAGCTTCCTTTCATCCTCAGGGGAAAAATTACTATTATTCACATTCTCAGACAAGAGGAATGGAGAATATTTCATTTCTGCTGTTTTCTCTTTTCCTTTCTATATGCAAGTCAGAATCCTAAGAGACTGCTGTTACCACCACTATATATTTTTTCTTAAATAATGAAAGTAATTAACACATTATCATCTATACCATATGTGTGTATTCAATAAGTATTTGCTATGTATCAACAAAATACTAATGCAATATTCCAAACATACTTCAATAGAAACTGTTCATGTTATATATGCACAGCTGTGTGGCATGACTTTGGCAATGTGTTAGGAAAAAATATGCAAGTTATTGTCCATAAAAAATTCAGAAAATAAAGGCAGGTGGTGGGGGACAGATAAATAACATAAAATTTCAAAAAACTTGGCTAGCTATGTATGCCAATAAAGACTGGTTAAAGCAGACAAAGATTGTTTTAAGATCTGGAGCATATAAATTAACTGATTTGAAATTTAAATTTAACCAGCAGTCATTGTAGACAAAGGATTTGTAACTGATGATTTATTTTAAGGTCCTAACATTTACTGAGTGAAGTGTTAAAATATGTCCAGGATCTCATTTCAAATCATGTTCCGAGCATCATCTTCATCTCCTCACTCTTCCATAGTCTACTCATTAGGCCTAAATAGTGCCAGCATCCTTCAACTATTTTGGTAAGTTTTATACTCTTTTTTTTTTTTTTTTTTTAAATCCCTGCCCTTTCATTGCTGATTAATACCTCACATACATTTGCCTTGAAGAAAGGCTACTATTTCAAGTGAGTCCAACTGGTAAAATATTCAGTATCAAGTTTTCTCTTCAAGCATACATATGGCTACACACGCCATACTCCTATCTAAGAAATATCATATCAGGATTCTCAAGTTCAACATGTACTCAAATATGTGCATTTATTCAAATTTTTCCATTACTCTTATGGAAGTTATTATATTATGCACAAAGCTTGTGTGAGTGACTCTCTCTTCCTTATGATACAATAAGTTTCTTTGAGTGATGGTTGTGCCAAATACATCTTCAAATCCAGGTTTACAGGGAATTGATTGATAATTGCTCACCAAATAGACAATTTGAAGCATGCAACTTATTACTAAGAGGTTTTGACAAAAATGAAGAGGAAAGCTAGTAGACTCAGGATGTCCAAGTGTAAGGACATAGGTCATAGCAGCAGAACATATATTTTGCCCATTACTCTAATAAATCCTACAGCATTATAACAAAGCACAACTGTTTTGATCAAATCCGTATTTGGAGAAATACTCCTGTTTTTCCAAAACTGTTGGGATTTTGCAATTTCCCCTTTGATATTCTTGAAGTGTTTGCACTAAAAAACTATAGAAAAGCCTATCCACATGTCTATAACTATTTCTGTGTGAATTCATCTGGATTTATACAAGCTAAACCATAATTCACACTGATGTCTCCAACTCAACCTGTTATCACAGGGCTCATCCTGGCCTCCTTCATTTCTTATCTCCAAATCCCAACATCATCAGTGAGAAACCCAGCTCCCTCATCTGCCATCCAGATAGTAAATTGCCCTATTCAGTATACATGCCTAGAAGTATTAGAACTACTCAACATCTCCTGGCAAAACAACTTAGCAACTAGATTGCAGAGCTTATGCATAATTATTTTTGCTGTTTTTCTTACAGGCCCCACCCATTCCAAAAGTTACAAAGTCACCCCTTGTTACCACCATCTCTTTCAGTGATTGGTTTCATACATTTATATTATGGTTTTGATTCATGATCCTGTTCCGCATTACTTCATGGGATTTCCCAATCTCTGAAGTGATTTATTTTTCTTTTAAATTTGCGTACATTAAGGTTCACGCTCTGTGTTTTATGAGTTAAGGGAAATGCCTACTGTCTTGTATCCACCATCACATCACCATACCAAATAGTCTCTCAGCACTAAGCCTCCCCTGAGCTTCACCAGTCTTCCCTCACTCCTCCTGCAATCTGAGGCAACCACTGATCACTACGTGGTCTCCTTGAACATTACTTTTCCATGTCGTTCAATGGGAATAATAAAACATGAAGAGGTTTTAGACTGGCTTACTTCACTTATCAATATGAATTTATGTTTTCTCTTCATTTTCATGGCTAGATATCTCATTTATTTTAAAGGATAAAACATATTCAATTGTATGAATACCCCAAAGTTTATTTATTTCATGTTCCTAAAGGATGGATTGGTTGTTTCAGTTTGGGGTAGGTTTTAACAAAACTGTAATAAATATGTTCGCATAGGATTCTGAGTGGTCATATATATTCAAAAAAATAATGGGGTAAAATATGAGTGCAGTTTCTGGATCAAATGACAAAACTATGGTTAGTTTGGTAAGGAATTACCAAACTGTCTCCCAAGAAGGCCATACCTACCATTTTTATCCCCACAAGCAATGAGTGAGTTTTCCTTGCCGTGCATTCTCACTACCCTCAGTGTTGCCAGATATTTGGATTTTAGCTGGTTTAATAAGTGGGTAGTGGTATTTTACATTTTTAAATAAAGTGTCTATTCAGATCTTTGGATTATTTTTAGTTGCATTTTTTGTTTTATTATGTTGAGGTTTATGTGCTCTCTGTGTATTTTTGTTTCAAGTCTTTTAGCAGCTATGCAGTTTACAAATACTTTGACCCAACCTGTGGCATACTTTTAACTGTCTCCCTGTTCATATTTCCTTTTTATCAGTTTTGGCTCCACACACTTTGATGCCCTGTGGGTAGGTACATAGATATTAGAGATGGCTTCATATCCTTTGACTTGCCCCCATACATCATTATGCAATGTTCAATTTTTACCGCTGTTCTAAAACCAGCTTTATTTTAAATTATGCAGGTACTTCTATTTTATGTACTATTAGGATAGTAAATTTTTTCCGTCTCTTCATCTTTACTTTTAAAAAATGTTTTCTTGAAATAAATATAGTGAGTTCTTGCTTCTTTGCTTCATTTGTTCTCCACTCTATAGCTTTTCTTTTTAACTGGAATATTTAGGCCTTTTACATTAAAGTGATTCTTGACATGGTTGGATGAATATGCACCATGCACCTCTTTTCTCTCTGATGGCTCCCCATTTCCTGGCATCTGTATTTTAATCAGGGGCTTCATGTGGTTGGTTCAGCTCCACTTAGTGTACCAATCACAGATATTTTTAAAGAAGTAGTTTTCCTTAGAGCAGATGACATTTCAACTAATCTAAACCCACTTTCAAAATGCTACATAACTTTATGTATAGTGTAAGTTCCTTAAAATGTAGATATTCCCATTTCTCTATTCTGTTCTGTGTTGTTTTTCTGTCATTTGTTTCATGTGGTATAGTCACTCAATAATCTTGCTACTATTTTTAAGTTGAACAGGATGTTATATATTAGATTAATTAAAACTTGAAAAATAAATAATTTTATTTTATCTTCATTTATTTCTTCTCTGAAGCTCTTAGTTTCTAACATATAATTTTTCTTCTCTCTGATGAAATTCTTTTAATTTTTTTTAGAGAGTAACCTAGTGGAAAAAAAAAAGTTCCTGATTTCTTGTTTGTCTGTATTTGTTTCTATTTCACTTTGGAAAGATAATTTCAGAATTTTAGGTAGGTGAGGATTTTTCTGTCTCAATTTTGGTACCTCCAACTATTATCTTCTTGTCAAAATGGTTTCTGATGATTAGTAGTCCAAAGTGTTTTTCATCCTTATTTTTCTAAAGATAAGATGATTTCCCTTTTGTCTTCCTATGCAACTTTTTCTTTCTTTCTTGTTGATTTTCCATAGCTGGAGATTACTTTGGTATTTGTGATACCTGGAATTCTCTGAGTTTTATGGATGTATTGGTTATTGTTGAAGGGCAAAAATCACACCAGAGACAATCCTGCAGCCAAGAGATTTATTCACTAGCCTCTATGGCTGGTTGGAGATAGAAAAAGTATGGGGAGAGAGAAGTCAGGGAGAGGGGAGTGTGCAAGCCCTGGTAGAAGAGAGGAGTCAGGGAGAGGGGAGTGTGTGAGCTCTGGAAGGAGGGTGGGTGCCTGGTAATGCTGGCTGTGGTCTCTGGAGCTGTTGGCTGGGGCAGCTGCTGTTGGGCTGGAGCCAGTGAGTCTGGAGCTGTTGCAGTGGCTGTTTCCTCTCCGCAGGGATGAGCTGTTGTGTCTGAGCTCCAGGCAGGCAGGAGCTTTAAATAGGAATTTCTGGTGGGGGGTGTTATCAGAGCGACCTTTAATGCTATTGGCTCTTTCCCAGGGAATAGGGCGACCTTTAAGCCAATTGGTTCCTGCCTGGGGAACAGAGCAACCTTTAAGCAGATTGGCCCCTGCCTGAGGAAAATGAAACCAGGTTGCTCCTCATGGAAATTCCCATGGGGGAGGTGGGCCCACGGCTCAAGCCTATCTATCAATTGTCTATTGTCAATTTTAGATATTTCTTAGCCATTATTACTTCAAATATTTTTACTGTATCTTCTATTTCCCTCCTTTCTGGTGTGTGTTTGTGTGTGTGTGTGTGTGTGTGTGTGTGTGTGTGTGTATGTTATATATATACATTCACAGTATATATATTATATACATACACATATATTTTTTGTTGTTGTTTTCTGTTCTGAACCCCCTTCCCCATAGCTTTCCTCCTTCTATTTTTATGGTGTACCTTCAATGTTATGATTCTCTCCCAAGATTGTCCCCTCTGTGAGGAGCCAATACTGATATTCATTTATATTTCAGTATTTCCGATCACTTGCATGTCCTCCTAATTCATCTACCCACCAGTTCCTGCATGTTGTCTGCCTGTTCCAAAAGAGTCTCTACTATATTTTATATTTTTTTAAAAATTCTCAGTCTGAAAATTCCTACACTTGTACCGTACATGAGTCTAGTTCTGATTCTTGTTTTGTCTTTTTGGATTTATTCATTTTTTCCTTCACCTTGTCTGTGTAGACCTTTAATTTTTTGGTGAAGGCCAGGTACCATGAATCGTGTAATAAGAGTCAAGACAAATCAGCAACTCTGTGAGGCTTTGTGGTGCTTTCTGTTTGTTGTGTCTGCAGGTGCCAGAGGCTCCAGTTCCTCCTAGAGTCTCATTTCCTATGCTCACCCATTGCCATCACATCTCCGTAAGACTCCTTAAATAGTGTGTCACTCACACGTCTTTCAGTTGTGCTCCACATTATCACACAGCAGACATTAGTGTGATGACCAAGTATGAAAGGGAAGAGAACTCTCGAGATTAAATCTCACATCTTAGTGAGCTGGTGCCCATGAATTTTGACCTCCATAGTGTCTGAGCCTTTCTCTGTTCCTTTGGATAATAGAGGGGCTGGAGTTAGATAATTGTCCACCTTCCAAGTTAGAGAAGACCCTGGCAGCACCTTGTGCATTGGAGGATAGGCCTCTTAACAAGAACACTCTGGGCACATTTAAAAACGGCCGTCCTTTCCTCTCACCAGCCTGAGGCCTAATGGGGTGTTCATTGGCACTTCACTTTGAAATGTGGTGGATTTCCTGTAGGTAAAATCTGTGATTGTGTGAAGAAACCCATGGCACTAGATCCCAGATTTTCTCCCTCACAAGTTAGTTGGAATTTAGTCTCCAGCAATTCATGAATATGGCTATTCAAATGTTCCCACAGCCTCTGTCCCAGGTGAGCCAACACTGACTGAGCCTCTGGGTTGGCCTGTCCCCAGACTCACAGTGTGGGTTAGTATGGTGGCCTCAGTTACCTGATGATTCAATGATAGCTGCTGCTTTTCAACTTGTTCCAGTTCTTGTTACTGCAGTAATGGGGGTGGTGGCTGCCAGGTGTTGCACAGTCCAGGCTAACCTTGGCGTGCACACTGCTGACAGAGTGAGTGTCCAGTGACCACACTGGGTCTTCCTGTTGTGAGACTAATCTTGGTCCCATTTTCAATGAAGGAATCCCTGTGTCCCTGCATAGCATGCCTCAGAGTTTCCAATACCCTTCTCCATCTCCAAGTCCTCATTACTTTGTTTGATTTTCCCAGATCTGTGATTTTGATTGTGTGTCTAGGTTAGATAACTATGATCCCACGAAGTTCTATAATTCAGAAACCTCACATAAACATCTATGATGTATAGGCCATAACAAGTTATGATAACTCATTTTAACTTAGAATGCAAACTACACTTGCTGAAGGATGGCTGTGAAGAATCAATAAGTGCTCAATTGGTTTAACTCTAATAAACACTATTTTTGAGGGAACAAAATACAAAAGGAAAAAAAATCTGGCAAAATCTTTAGTAGTTTCTTTTGTTTTGGGTACAAGTGGAGATGATTAGAGATCTAACTGTAAGGTAAGGTAGGAAGAACCAGTAAAGAGGTAACAGTTATTAATACAAAGCTAACATTGATTTATTTTTTTCACTGTAGGAATTAGAAAGCTTCTGATATTTCTGTGACAGAGTTGTGATAGAATTTGCAAAGAATCATCCTTATTATCAAGCAGAAGTCACAAAGCCAGATGCCTATAGGTCCCACAGGTCCAACAAATTCATAAAACATGAAAAATAACAAGCCCATGTACCATAAAACAGAAGAGAGGACTATCACTTCTTTAGAGAAATGTATCTCTAGTGATGGCATGATCCCCTTTCTCAAGAGATAAGAAAAGCAAATCCCATTATGGAATGCAACGATTTTTAAATACTGATAATAAATACAAATTTGAAATGCAAACAGAAATCTGCTAGTAGTAGTGATTATATAACCCTGAGGACTTGAATATAGTCAACACAAATTCATAATCTTGAAAAGAGAATAATTTAGTGCTGACTTAGTAGCACTGCTAATTAATACTATGATATATAATATTTCTATCATTTATAAAGTTATTAAGATTTTGTATATTACTTCCTGTCATCCTGTAATACTTTACAGATAGTATATATAATCAAATACACATATATATGTAGGTACATAAACATATACAGATATATACATATTTATAACTAAATATATGTGTGGATACATGCATACTTATACGTACTTACTTTCACATATACACCTGCATTTATTTACTTGTTTATCTGTGAGGTGAGCAAGATTACTTGTTTAAGCAATAATTTATCTAAGTGAGCAACCCATCTTCTCTTGCAATAATTATTATATAATCTTAAAAATTATTGTGTGATTGTGATTTTCTGAGGTAATGTCAAATAAAATGAAGAAGTCTAAAGGTATTTTCCATTGAAAGAAAAAAAAAAACATTTAACTTTTACATCATGTAAATTGGAAAACTTTTAGCAACAAAATAAATAATAAAGACATTAGATTACAATTCAAAGAATAAGATAAGCATCATTGAGTCCATTTTTAAATAAACAAATAAATAATGAGATAGAAAAGACAAATTTTAATGGCAAATTCCTAACCAATAAATGTATCAGGGAGTAAACAATGGAAAGAGCATCACTGTTAGAACACCAGGGTATAAATCTCTGTAAAAAGGTTCACTAACAGATGCTAACATTGGTGGGCAGAGATTTAAATAGGATGCTCACATGCTCTCAAAAAACTTCTGGATCTTGCTTAAAAGTGAATAAAATGCAATAGGAAAATATGACTTTATAGTCAAGAAACGTGGCAGATACCACGTAACCCACATGATCGAGGTTAACATCCTGTCTAATGGAGCACATACATGGACATCAGTGAGCATCTCCTTCCTCATAACACCCAACTCCATCTGATGAAAACATCACACAAATTCAGTGAAGGAACATTCTCAGAGTAACTGACCAATGCTTTCCAAAAAGACCTCTGAGTCATGAAGTTCATGCAGAGATTGTTACCAGAAACGAGGGGATGCAAACTATTGCAAGAAAAGCAGCATTACTGGGAAAAATGCTGATCTCTGACCAGACAGGTTTATACAGTTTGAAATAATCTTGATTTCTTAACTGTGATAACTTTACCATGAGGGCTCTGGTAAAGGTATCAAGGAACTCTGTACTCTATTACTTCTGTTCTTTAAATCTAAAATTATCTCAAAATAAGAAAAATTGAAATATAAAATTAAAACATCAACTTAACCTACACACACATGCAGCTTCTTACATAGATTTCAAATGAATGAAATTAAAAAAAATACCTAAAACTTTCAACCCAACATTCATTTACAGCTAGAGTATAGGAGTATTTCAGATACAAATCCTTTCAACGCTGGCAACCAATTCTGGGCTTGTATTGGGAGTTATTATTCCCTGAACAAGACATGGATATGTCTTGACATTTAGCCTCAAAAAGAACAATCTTTAGAGACTGATGAGTTTCCCAATCTTGGGCTACCCCCAGAGAATCCTAGGAATCCTAAGGTCTGGGAAACAATGTTTAGTGAGAACAGCAGGTGGTTCTGAGGCAGCTGTTCCACAACTTAATTTTAAGGGTCATTGACACAAATGTAATTATACCACAGGCTGTCCATAATAAAGATACTTGAAAGTGTGTTCATGACCATAATCCATAATGCCTGCAAAGCTACATCCTACATACCTGCTGTGCTTTAGTTTAATAGTAGCCTGCATTGGGGGACTTTAACCCTTAGGAAACTGAGGAATCATTTAGAACGTGTGCGGCCCGGGTTCAATCCTCAGCACCACATAAAAAAAAATGAAGGCATTGTGTACAACTAAAGTAAATAAATAAATATTAAAAAAAAAAAAAAAAAAAGAATCAGAGCTGTTACAAATGCAGATCCCGGGCTTTGATCTCTGGTTCCTGACTCTCATGTGCATCACCATGTATGTACCCAAAAGTGAGGAAGTTCAGGTCTTTGACTGTCAGTACTTTTGCTTAAGTATTTTATGCAAGTGAAGAATAAGTGATTGTTTGAATAAAATTATGAAAATGTAGTAGTATGTACTTGTACCAAGTGAATGTTCATAAGTTTTCTATTTAATCAAGACAGGGACAGGGTCCTTTGCCAAGGACCTTGAGTATAATGTATTTCTGTATTTTAATTACTGGATGAATATATCTGTTCACTTTTTCCGTTAAAAACATACTTCAAAGAGAAATCAGGCAGATTTCATATCTATTTTAAAAGACTTATTTATACTTGTGAAAGATTTTATTTATCGCCTGTATATTGTACAGCATGATTTTCAAGTGGTGTTAATGTATATTTAATAGTCAAGGCAAAGATCTGTGAGGACCTGTACAATGTAATGAATAGGAACGTGGACTTGGTTCAATAATCAACAGTTTGAATTCTGTGATCATATGCAAACTGCTTTAATTCTCTCTGCTTTAACATGTCCATCTGTTAAATATGATTAATAATTGAACTCATTCCTATAGTCCCTTTGAGTTTTAATTTAGTGAATGTCAAATTTCATCAAATCTAAGACACCATTAAATTTAAGATATATCATTATTTTTTGTACCACTAAGAAAAATACATATGCTCTCATTATTTTTAAAAGATGCATTCAAACTTAGGAGAACTCTGACTTCAATTATTTAGGAATGTAAATTAAGGGGTCCCAACTGCCACATTGGTGTACTTTCTAATTTATTATACTTCAGAATATAAATTATTTATGGTATAATTAATAACAAGTTAAAATATATGCCACCTATTTGGTACAAAATATGCTAATTTTAACAGACTCAATTTGTAATATTTATTCTAAGCTGTGGTTGCTTTACAAATATGATTTGATAAATATATTTAGATTAAAGCATTTCCTCAATGAAAGCTTTTAAGATACACTTATTAAAATTAGTATATTTCAGTTTTGCAAATTCAACACATAAAATATATAGCTATACTTAAAAAGCCGATAAAGTTGAAAAGGTAAGATTTAAAAATAACTTGCACATACAAAATAATGTATCCAGACTTGCACATTGATGTTTAACTATTGAGGAAATACTGAAGTAGAGAGGTTGTACCACTTGCCATTTATTCAAAGGAAACGTCATACTGACAAACATTTTTATGGATCTTGAATGAATTACTTTATTGCTTCCTTGCTGAGTTCCTCTGGTCTGTCATACCCATTTACAGTCTTTCTAACATGCAGGGGACAAAGTAATTTTCCTAAATATATTAGCTTTCTTCTCTCATTTAGATACACATTGTGGCCCTCAAAATATTAGAATAAAATGCACCCTGGTTTGCCGGCCAACTTGATTTTTTGAGTGCATAATTGTACTAGAAATATTATTTCACTGTTATACTGAGAAATTGGTCTACAGCCTGGCATCACTTGATGGACCTTGATGTCCTGATCAAGTCGACAGTTTTCATCTTTATCTTAGTGTATTAGACAATTTATTGAATGCAATGATTATTTGATGGAACAAGCTATTGCAATAGACTCTGCCAAAGATGACGAAAAGTAGAAGACTCTTATTTATTTTAATTTTTTGTTCCATCTCAATCGCTAAGAAAAGCCTGCTAACATTTTGATCCATCAATATGAGAGCAGATATGGTGGTCCAAAGGTACCATGAGTGAATGGAAAGGAAATAAGCAGACACTCAGAGTGTGGTGGCTTTGTGCCAGGGACTTCCATAGTTAATTCTGGTGGATCATCTGGTTTAAAACCTTATGAAGCTTCAAGAATTAAAATTTCAAATGAGGACACTAAGGACCCCCAGAAGTAAAATTTCTTGCAAAACCTCACAGAGGTTGTTATCACACAATATATTTGTCCCTCCATATCTGTGTGAAATTAGTCACAGGACCCCTGATGGATATACCAAAATCCATGGCTGCTCTTTTGCCTCATATAAAATAGTAAAGCAATTGCATAGAACCTGTGCCAGCCTCTCATATACCTTAAATCCTCACTAGATTACCCACAACCTCTAGCAAATTGTGAATGCTGTGCAAATATTTGTGATACTGTATTTTTTAGAGAATAATGACAAGAAGAAAGTCTCTACATGTTCAATACAGATACAACCACTTTGGGTATACATATAGTTTATTTGACTCCAGTTACATCTTTAAACAGTAGTTTCAGGATGAGAAGTCATTTTGAAATGTCATAAAAAATGTTCCAAGTTTGTAGTTTGAAGGACTTTGGAGGGACTCTTTCAAGTTTGGCACTTCTCTGTTTTCAATGATCCATTTGCACATTATTCTGAGCCTCCTGGGGAAAGCTGAAGGTGGATGGCACTTTGGAAATGACCCTTGATTGTAAAACATCATGGAGGGATAGACTGGATGAGGCATGGTTGTATCCTTGCAGCAGGTGCCAATCCCTCTTGTCTTACCACACAGTGCATGTCAACAACATAACATTTTCTGAAAAAAAAAAATTCTTCCAATATTTTTTTATCTGAAGTAGGTTGAATCCACAGATGTGGAACCTGTGACTATGAAGACTTTGATGTGCCAATGTTCTTTCTCTCATGCTGCTAAATACTGATTTAATTTAGTAAGAATTTTAAGGTGTCATTAGTGTTTTCAAATGGTTAATCATATGTGGACAGTTTTATCTCTTTGCAGGTGGTTCTTGCAAATATTGTGAAAAATCTCAAGTAACTAACAGAGGATCAAGTGCAAATTGGAACTAAAAGGGATCTGTGAAACTGAGACAGAATCATAAGGCAGGATATCATCTGATATGTGCAATAGCCCCTGGACTAGGACATAAGGTCCGAATATTTTGAGGAACTCAGAAACATGTGCTCTTTTCATTCAGGATGTGAATGGCCAAGTGCTCCCACTTTTTCACTGCTGTCTGTGCAGCTTCCAAGTCTTCAACTTGCAGGCTTGAGGTGGTGAATTTGTCAGGTACTGGGTCTATCTGGGCATCCATGTTTCTTGCTGTATAAGCTTTCATCAGGATTGCCTCAGTTCCCCCTGCTGTGATGTTGGATATTATTTCCATTTAAAGGAATGCTGGTTTAGGAGAAAGTAGAGCAAGAATTGGAAAAAGAAGAAAAAGAAAACATATTTTGGAAATAAAGCAACCATAAAATCACAATGTTCTCTTCCACCCCTCTCGAAGGTTCCAACATCTTAAAAGGATATCTGCAGTATCCCAGGCTTCCTTGAGGCACAGTCTACTTTGGTTGAGCAGGGATAGTGCAGATTGCCTGTTACTGCCCAGCAGACTCAGGGGGTGTAGGAATCAGCTTTGTTCAATTATGGCTGTTGTATTTTCAAAACATGTTTTCTTTATTTTTTTTCCTTGTAGTCCTTTTTTTTTTACCTTATTCTCAATCAATACCTTTTTATATGGAAATACTATCCCAGACCAAAGAACACTGAACCTATTTGAGGTACTTGAATTAATTTGGGGATACCCAACACCTAGGTTGGTTAATCTCACAGTAAAATCAGTTAATAATTGTATCTTTTTTCTGAAAAGTCAATAAGCAATTGTGTTTTATGGAAACAAGTAAGTAAAATTAGATTTTTAATTTAGGGATAATTTATGCAATTACAGTCCATGAAGCAAAGAGTTTCCATGACTTAGATTTAAATACACACACACACACACCACACACACACACACACACACACACACACACACACACACACACACACACACACACACACACACACACACACACACACACACACACACACACACGCACACATACACACATGCATATTCTTTGCTATATGTATTAAGTAAAACTATTTTAAGGAATCAAATGGGGAAAACTAAACAAAACAAAATGTTCATTCCCTAGAAACGCAACCTATAGTTTATTTGACTCCAGTTACATCTTTAAACAGTAGTTTCAGGATGAGACGTCATTTTGAAATGTCATAAAAATTGTTCCAAGTTTGTAGTTTGAAGGACTTTGGAGGGACTCTTTCAAGTTTGGCACTTCTCTGTTTTCAATGATCCATTTGCACATTATTCTGAGCCTCCTGGGGAAAGCTGAAGGTGGATGGCACTTTGGAAATGACCCTTGATTGTGACACATCGTGGAGGGATAGACTGGATGAGGCATGGTTGTAGCCTTGCAGCAGGTGCCAATCCCTCTTGTCAAATTCCATGTGCATTTTTATATCTAGGCTTATTCTCTACTTTTGCTCAAGTCTCAACACATAAAGCATGTCCACAAATATAGTGTCTAATAATGCACCGTGGGAATTTAATACATATTAAAACCCTGAAGGATGATAAGAAGAGAGTTGTAACAGACTCCTTATGGAAGGAACAAGGTGACTAGGTGGAACAACAATTGGAAAAAAACATTTCTTTTTGTTACAGGCAGATTATGTTTGTTTCTTCATTCTAAATTGGGTTGCAAATGTTTGTCATCAAAATTCACAAAATGTTGATAAGCAGAGGATTCACCAAGTTAGAATTTCTCATTTGGTGTCATTTGCTTTAAAGATGGATGTAGATCAAATAACTGTGTTGTTTTCATTTTCCTGTTAATGAACTCCCAACTCCTCCTTGACTTAGCAAACTGCAGAAGACAGGATTTTGTTGACTGAATGATATTTGTTAGATTAAGAGAGTAATCTGAAGGTTGGATTATGAACCATTTGCTAAGAACAAAACCAATCACAAAGCTGAAATGAAACAGATCATGTAGTTCACCCCTTCAACTTTTCCCTCATGTCACTGAAGAACAGGAAGATTACCAAAAAAATTAAAAATACAGAAAATGACTAAATATTTCTGATCAGCACACACATTTGTATTGATAGTTCTATCTACTCATAGAAATCTCTAGAACTGGAGACGAGGTTGTGGCTCAGCGGTAGAGCACTCACCTAGCACATTCACGGCCTGGGTTTGATCCTCAGCACCACATAAAAATAAAGGCATTGTGTACAACTAAAACAAATAAATAAATATCTAAGAAAAGAGGAAATCTCTAGAACCATTGCCTTGAATATAAAAAGACAGAAAAACAGAGTCACTTCAACATTTTCCTGGGTAATTTAAATGGCTCCTATCCAAATGCAAAGGTACAAGGCAAACCACACTAACCATTCCAAGCTTCTTACATTCACTGAGATAGTAGCAAAGAAGCCGAACATATGACAAGTCCACAAGTAAGAAAAATCTGGATTCTTTTCTAAAGAAATAAACTGCATGATTAATCCTTTCTCCTTTTGTTTCAAGTTAATGGAACATCTCTTCCACATAAAGTGTGGACAAAGCGTTTGACAAAAGAAAGATGAAACAAACATTCTGTCTTTATGAGGATCATGAGTATAGATAGCACAAATAAATTGTGTGTGGGGGGCTAGTTTTAAAAAACTAATCACTGATATAAGAGAAAGAGATTGGAGCTTCTCTGAATGAGCTGAGATTCGATAAGAAGATATAGACCCAGTGGTTCTTGCTCCATCTCACTGAGCATGACTTTAAATACTGGAAACAAGGCAACTGATAAAGCAAAACGTACCAGGTGGTAAATACAGGAGAGCCAGAACAGAACCCCAGGACCTGCACAGAAGCTGGCCCCCATGCGCTGTGTCCTCCTACCTAGCACAGGAAACTTCACCCACCTCTGCCATTTCCTTACCCATGACAGTAGCAGCCACCCTCTATCTAGGCTCATTATTTCAATCATTAGTCCCGCTGACCACGCTATATGAGTCAGGAACAAGGGAAGAAGCCCTCTCCTCACTCACCTGGCCAGAGTTTCCCCTTTATGCCCACAGTTACTGAGGCCAGAAGGCAGAGCCTGCATAGAAGACCAGCTACTGCAGGCAACATGGAAACACATATGCTTCTTGTCCTCACTGGACTGCCCAGAGGCAGCAGAAGAGCCAGATTCCAAGTGGCAGTAGGAAGGCATCCAAGTCACCCTCCTCCAAGATAAAGAAACCCCTTCCATCCCTCAAGCAGTACCAGAAAGACCAGCGTGAATCCCAACAGGTTCAGATTAAGCAAGAATACTAAAATAACACCACATGGTGTCTACAACTAAACTGGCATTGCAATCGGAGTCTAGAACACAAGGAATAGATTGTCCTGCTGAATCACGGTAGTGCGGGTCCTTGCTACAATGAAATACTTAAATCAGGCCCTACATGAGGATAAGCAAGATCAGCTACAGCATAATTCTAAATGTGCACAATGAATGGATTTGCAAAATTCATGACACAGAAGCTTACAGAGATGAGAGAAGATATTTACAATAAGAGTTGAAGTTGCCAATACTCTCATTATAACAGTGATTAGAAAATAAGCAAGGAACCAGAATATCTAAAACCCATCTAAATAAGAAAAGAGCTAACACATGTCAAACCAGCCGCATCCTATGACAGCAGAATACACAGTGGGTTTTCATTGTTGCTGTTTTTTTTTTTTTTTTTTTTTTATCTCCACGGAGCACTTACCAAGATGGACCAGGGACATGAAACCAACCTTAACCAATTTCAAATGATTAAAATTATATCAAGTGTGTTACCTAAATCTGATAATTTGAAACATGCAAACAATAACAAAATACCAAGAGGGATCTCTAAACATGTAGGAAATAACACTTCTCGTCCCCCAAATTTAAAAAGATACACATAGAAGTGGAAAATGACGGATGTACGCTATATTGCGAAGCAGCCAAAGCAGTGCTTTGCTCAGAGGGAAACTGACAGCAATAACTGCTTCCATGATAAATGACAGGAGGCCACAAATCAATAACCTATGTTTCTGTCTAAAAAAAAAAACTAGAACAAAAGAGCAAAATTAACATTAAGTAAAAAGATTGTATCAGATGATAAATCAGAAACTACAGGCCAAAGATATTAAAAGCAAGAAAAAACAGAGAATAGTAATGAAACATGTTTAAAAATCAATAAAATTGGTAAACTTCTAAAAATTAAGTGAAAATTACAAAAGGAAGACATACATCAATCACTTAGATGAGAAGTGCAATAAGGAATATCACTTTACATTCCTTAACAATTAGAAAGAGAATTATAAGAGCAATTTCATGCTCGTATGTTCAACAACTTAAAAAAAAAATAATTCTTTGAAAACTCAAAGCTATCACAACTTTACCAAAATGAATTAGACAAACTCAATATCAGTATATTAATCAAAGAAATTAAAATGTTAATTAAAAATATCTGAAAAATACATTTCCATGTCCATATGGTTTCAATACAGAATACTGACAAATGGTTAAAGAAGAATTAGTATCATTTCTGTGCAAGCTTTGCCAGGAAATAGAGGAGAGAACACTCCACAACTTTTTTTTAGGAGGTATTACACTAATAGCACTAAAACCACAGAGTGCACAAATAAAAAGAAAACCACAGATTGATATCCCTCATGAATATGGATGTGATAATCCTTATCAAAATAATGTGAAATGAAACTCAGCAATATACAAAAGAATGACACTCATGGCCAGGTGGACCTATCCCAGCAATTCAAGGCTGTTTGATACTATGTTACAACCCAATCATCATGATGGACAATATCCACAGCCTAACAAACAAACATCCCATGACTGTGTCCATCCATGCATAAAAATAATCCATCAAAACAAATATTATTTTAATAAAGATATCTCAAAAATCAGGACAGAGAGGAAGTTCTTCAAATTCATAAAAGAGAATCTACAAAAATCCTCCAGCTATCATTATGAGTAATAGTAAAAGACAAATTCCTAAAATTGGGAACAAGCTGAGGATAACCATTCTCACCACTTTCAATAGAGTCCTCTAAGTCTTAACCAGTGCAATAATGAAGGAAAAGGAAATTGAAAAGGCAATGAAAAATGTTAAATAAGTAAATTTGTTCCTGTTTATTGATAAAGTGATTTTTTTTTTACTCAGAAAATCCAAAGGAATCTACCAAAAACCAGAACTAATTAGTGATGCAGCAAGGTGTAGGATACAAATGAGCACACTACAAATTGTATTTCTATGTGCTCAATGACTACATACACTAATCAAAACCATTGGTTATTACATGGTTTTATCTATCTATTAGAACAACAGAAAGAAGCAGAGAAAATAGAAACAGACTTATACAAATACAAGAAATAAAGAAATGATTTTTACAAAAACCAATTTTAAAAAACTAAATCGAAGAATAGCTTTTTAAACAAATGTTGCTGTGGCAATTGGTCATTCATAGGCCAAAAGGAAAAATAAATAAAAAGAATTTCAACTTAAACTTTATGTATTACACAAAAAGTTAATTCTATTCTCAAATGTGCATTTCCTGTGGGACTGTAAAATGGTACAGCAACTGTGGAAAGAGTTTGGTGCTTCTTAAAAAAACTAGAAATGCAACTATATCATTCAACCCAGTAATTGTACTCTCATGAATTTATCCCAGAGGAAGAAAGTTCAGTTTACCAAGAAGTTTATAACAAATATTCATAGCAACTTTATTTGTAATTTCCTAAAGATAGAATCATCCCAGATGACATTGAAAAGATGATTGATTTAGTACTCGGTAGTAGATACCCACCATGGGATACACTGAACATAAAGAGGAAGAGAAAATGGATATATGCAGGGCTGATATATAATGATTAATATGTAAATCTCAAGATAATTAAGCTAAAGGCTAAAATAATAGTCTCCAATGGTTCCCAACTGACTTGTCCCATTTATGATGTAATTTTAGAAATGTAGGATAAGTTCAGTGACGAGGATGGGGTTGGGGAAAGACCTGGGTGACAATGGAGTGTGAAAGTCAGAGAGCCTCAGGGAGAATCCTTCCGTGTTGGTACTGTTTAGAATTTCTGATGTATTTGTGAGTAAACGGACTGATTCACCATAAAACTGAACAAAATTTAAAAATACATATGCACATATATGTATAAAAATAAACAGGAAAAGCCAACTAAATAAATGGACCTTGACAATGTTGAAATCCCAGTGGTGATTTTGTACTATTGTTTTTCAAAATGTCACTGTAAAGGGAGGCTACATGAAGTGCACAAGGATCTCTCCATATTGTCCCTTCAAACACATGTCAATCTATCATTATCATTAAAAAACTAAGATCCTCAAACTTGAGAGAGGTTTAGTATGCTGGATGTTCCCAGAAAATATAAGTACTAAATTAGTGATACTACAGCATTCAAAGAAGGAAATAGTTTGAAATTAAAGGAAAAAGAAAAAATAATTTTTAAAAATTGAACTCAAGCCGAGTGTGGCATTTCCATAAGGAAAGACGAGTAAACTATATCAACTGTGAAGTCCAAATTAAGCCTCACCTCTGATACCTACCCCATTGCATATTTGTAAAATCAATACTGGAAATACCTGCCAATGACCTACTGTGAGATACCATGAATGAGAAATAAGGTAGAGGGATTAAGGAGATGAGTGTCTATGATCAAAGTTTAAAAAATATGAAATAACAATAATATTTTGAAATAAATGCCTGCCTCAGGCTGTAATAATCTGAAATACATTGGCATATATAATGTCTCTGTGTGATGACACCCTAGCAATGTATCCCTGGCATCACAGTACGCTGAAATGCTCTATTGCCACGGTCCTAGAGCTCAGTGTGTAGAGCAATACTGCAGTGTTAATTAACACCTGGGGAGCAGCACATTAGTTCAACGGGGCCTCTCATTTAATCAATGGCCTTCTGAAGATCTGGATGCAAGGGCCATTGCTTGCTGTCTGCAGGATTTATTTGTATGATCAGCTACAAAATCTTAACTGTAACCATCATCAAGCCAAATGCATGTCACTTTCTCTTTTGAAATGCATTTCAAAGAATTGATTCAAACATTTAAAAAGTCATGTTTTTAATGGAAACAGAAAAGAACAAAATGTTTTCTATTTACTATGATCCTTCATGGAGAAAATTTAGAAAATATTCTACTTTTTATACTTGTTTAATGTTTAAATTGGCACATAAGTACATTCCGATGCTGACACCAGCTCTGAGATAGAAGTCATGTTTTACAATACTATTCTATGGGTATGATTTCAACTGTAATGTGGAACCTGTTGATTGTCTATCCAACATTATCCTCATCTTCCTTCCTCCACAAAGAAACCCAAACTTAGCATATTTACCTTTTGAGTAACTTTGTGTAGCATATTCAAGAGATCTTAAGCCTATTTACAGTTTTGTAGAATAGTTCCAGAAAGTCAGGATAACTATATTTTTCTTTTTTATATTTGTATTAATAATAAGCATATGATCTAATCCAGAAAAGTAGGGCAATATAAATATTCTACTAGAGTTTCTGCAAAAGTCCCCTCCGATACTCCCAAATGAGGGTCCCTCTATCTCTCTGCTTGTGTAATGAACCTTTAAAAGGACTATCCCACCTTCTAAACCTCATTTGTGGTATTTTATAATCTAGGGAACAAGATATTGCATGAACATTACATGGTCAATTTTGGGAAATGCTGTTGCTAGATGGGATAAAATGTAGACTGATAATTCAACTAGTCAATTTAGCTATGCAGAATTCATTGAGGACTTTTATGACATTCATTTTCCTGGGGTATTTAGGAATAAATTCTTAGTTGAAGAGGATTCAAAAATTTTGGAATAAAAAGAATACAGAAAATTGGAACCTACCCTGTAATCCTTCAACAGGCAAAATAAAGTTTATAACAAACATATACAGGAATATTATTAATCCATAAAAGGAAATACAGATATATGTTACAACAGGATGAACTTGTATATGCTATTTGTAAAGACCCAGCCACAAAAGAGTAAATATTGAGGATCCCACTTATGTAAAATATTTAGAATAAACAAATTCTCTGAGGAGTTACCATGGGCTGGCAGGGAGAGTGAGAAATAGGAACTATTGATTATTTGGTACAGACTTTCTGCTTGGGATGACGGAAAAGTTTCCAAATAAACAATGCTGATGGTCATACAATAGTTAAAATGCCACTGAAGTGTAGACTTTAAAATGGTGGATTTATGCTTTATAGATATACTCAGAATAAGTTTAAAAAATTAGAGATGATAAATGTAAACAGTTCTTTTAACAAATTTCGTATAAAATCAGAGATGTTAAGTGCTAGTGGAATGAGTAAGTGCAAGAAAATCACTCTTTATTTAAACTGTCAAATAGTAACTATCATAACTAATGGCAATTAAGGACAGAGATATATCATTAATAATGACATTCTGAAACTGCAACAGAGAGGAAATTTTCAAGATAAACTAAAAGAAAAGTGGAGATAAAAAGAGATGTCCCAAGAATATATTATTCCCTTGAAACTCAAGTTTGGAAAGAGATATTTTTTGGGAAGGATATAGTTGGCTCTTTGGAAGAGATGAAGAGATGGCTTGACTGTGTCATATACATGTCAGTGTGAAGGACTGGAGTTACCTGTTAAGCAGTTACATGTTAAGTAGTCCTGAAGATATATTGGCAAGTGTTGTTCTGTGGAACAAATATGTGATTGGGCTTTTGGTTATCAAAGTGAAAAAGCTCTTAAAGGTTATTCTAATTAAAAGCTCTTCTAGAGGTGAGAGAGAGTCACTGATGAAGTTCCCACTCAATTCAGCAGTCTAATTCAGATTAATGATGTTACACAATTGCTTCAAATAAAAAGGAAAATGTAAAATATGAAAAGATACCGCCCTACTGCATATTCAATACCCAATAAACAAGCTTAACAAATGCAAAATGCTAACATCAATTTAATTTTTTAAAAAATCAAAAAACAAATTCAAGCCCAGAATATTAATGTTATGAGCAATTTATTTTAGTTTAGTAATTGAAATATTTATTCTTCTGCATACAGTATCAATAATAGTTTATCACATTCTTGTTATTTGGTTGCTATCGTTCAAATTAGGACTGCAGATATGTGAATATTAGATTGAAGTGCAATGAATGAAGAACTGAAATAGACCCACATGATGGAGAGGAAACTTCAATCAGAAAGTGAGCTTTCCTGGGATGGATTATATTTGTCTCATGAGAACACAAAACATCTCAAATATAAATAGAATTAAGGAAAAAAAAGTTATCCTCTCTCCTTCCTCCCACCTACAATCTCTTCACAAGTTCTGGTAACCTCTGTTTTACTTGAGATCAAGTTTTTAGTTAACATATATAAGTGAAAACATGAAGTACTTTCTTCTCTGTGCCTAACTTCTTTCAGGTAACTTATCTTTTCTTTCTATTCATGTTGCCACAGATGACAGAATCTCATTCATTTTTATGGATGATTGTGCAACTATACCACAGACCACATTTTCTTTCTTTCTTTTCTTTTTCTTTTTTTCCCTTATTCTACATATTTTAAACATACTGGAGATTGAACCCAGGACCTCAAGCATATTAGGCAAACATTCTTCCACTAAGCTACATCCCCAGCTCTTTCTGTTTTATTTTGAGACAGAGTCTCCATAAATTTCCAAAGGTGAACTTGAACTTGTGATCCTTCAGCCTCCAACTTCAGAGAAGCTGGAGTTATAAGCAAATGCAACTGCTTTTTTTATCCATCCATCTGTCTAAGGAAACCTTGGTTGATTCTATACCATGGCTATGGTGAATGGTACTGCAATAAATAGATAAGACAAGGAAAACATCTGTTCAACACACCAAGTCCATTTCCTTTGGATATATCACCAGTTGTGGGGTTCTGGGCTACACAGAAACTCTATTTCTTATTTATTTATTTATTTATTTATTTCAGTACTGGGGTTGACCTCAAGCAAAGGCATTTGACTACTGAACCACATCCTCAGCCCTATTTTGTATTTTATTGAAGATACAGGGTCCCACTGAGTTGCTTAGTGCCTGGATTTTTGCTAAGGCTGGATTTGAACTCACTATCCTCCTTCCTCAGACTCCTGAGCCACTGGGATTATAGACATGTGCCACGGCACCTAGCCAGAAATTCTAGTTCTAGTTTGGTAGGAAACTCCTTACTGTGTTCCATGGTTTCTGGCTAATTTACATTCCATTCATTACTATTTTGAGCAATTGGCCCTAAAACCAAAGAAATAAAGAAAATATTATCTGTTATTGAAGCATAGATTGTTCTATATTAAGTGGAATTGTTGGTAGTAAATAGATTGTAATATAATTTTCAAGGTAAGGTGAAATATAAAGGGTGATTGAAATTAATATTTTGTGTAAATATATGTGCATATAGCTCATTAAATAAATGATTGGTATTTAAAATATTCATCATAATATCTTAACATTTAAGATTTTATGTATTGGCATTGATATATAACTACACATTATATATAATATGTTTATGTCTGTAGCATTTTATCAATTTGTCAGAAATATCACACATTATATGTGACTCTGTACTTTACAATAAAATATAAAAATAAACTCTAAATTTCATTACCTTCACAGCAGCAGGAGAAATCAAGGAGAATAAAATGAAGATTCTTCCCTCTCCTAGAATCAAATCAATCAATCAATCTATCTATCTATTTACATTTGTTGTACCTGGTGAAATACAGATTAAAACTCCAAGTCATGTCACACTTGAGCCGAAAGAAGCATTTATTTCTTTTCTTTTTTTTTTTAATTCAATGTTGTTATATATATAACAGTAGCATGCTTTACAATTCTTAATACACATAGTGAACACCAAAACAAAAAGCCTTTATTAAGCTGATCAGTGGCCATCATCCTCACACATCACACAGTGTGACAAGATGGTGCACCGGCAGCTATTTTACTTAACCAACCTAGTGAGTTTACATGCATTGAATTAATGATTCCTCATTCCACCCAGTGGACAAGGGGACTGATAAAGGAAGGAGATAATGACACATACAACAGCACACACTGATGAAGGGACACCCCCGACACTTATCTAAGACCCTTCTTCATCTACCAGGGCCATACACTGTGCTTCAGGTCCTTTTTCATTTCTTGATACATAATTTACATTTTGGTTAATGCTATCATTAATAGTGATGAACGCTTGGACAGTTCTTTAAAATAATCTATACAGCATATACATTTACAGTCACATGGAAACTTCTAGAAACAGGGAAAGATGTATTTGTCAACTCCATGTTTTGAGTAGAAAACTTAAATTCAGAGGGATGAAATGATTGCTGTAATCCAGGCATCGAGTGTGTGGCAGTTAAGATTTGAACCTAGGTGATCTCAATTGCACCTCACCGACATTCACTAAATGTAGGGAGTTTCTCTGCCTACAGCCTTCCTCTATCCTTCTGTCTTCTGTATCTTCTGTATTTAGCTGATTAACGTTTGTAAAACAGGTTATACTTAAGTACTTTTTGAAGTTTAAGAAGGTAGTCAAAATAATAAAAGCTTTAGAATTGAAATGTTTACAGTCATTGGGAGCTCTGCCTTCTTTCCAAATTAATCTTCAAAATAATATGGAGGTAAGGTATTTAAATCATTGAATTTAAACATAAATTTTGGGGTATTATATGGTTATCATTGTCACTAAGAGAGTTATACATTGTTCAAACAAAATAGAGAATTTAAAAGCATTCCACCTTGATCTATGCAGTTTGAGTTCATTGCCATTTTTAACCATAAATAATTGTTGCTATGCTTTGGGGACTGAAATTTGTTCTTGTTATGATTTGCTCCTTGACATTGCCACTGATGATTAAACTTTCTTTCTTCATGGGATCATAGAAGGCAGAAAGCTGTCTGTGAATGTGGGGTGTCACATTCTCACAGTATTCATGAGCATGGAATGGGAGCCCCCAATTTCTGTAATCAAGATGTCTGAGAGCTGATATGCCCAAGGTCTTCTCTTTAATCAGCTGTGGTACTCTGTGACCTGAACTCAAATTATCCCTGCAACAGGAGTAATCACGGCAGAATAAATCCCAGGTTATTCTCCCTGGCCCAGTTTATATCTCCATAGCCACAGGGCAGGCTGCTACATCAATCAAGTCTCCAAATAAAAAGGTAATTATTTCTTGATTTCTCTGGAGCAGACGCAATGAGAGCAAGGTTGCTTCTACTGGGAGTCCCTACTGTGTTGCCAAACAGCAGCAGTTATCTTAGAAGACAGAAGCAATTACTTGCAAGATGTTTTTGTCATCTCAGGTAGGGCTGAGCGCTGGTCATTAAGATTCACCTGACATTTTGGTAACTACTGTAATGCTGCATTTTTTCCATGTGCATTTACTAATTTAATTTCATTAAAACTTTAGACATGTATGAATGTTCATGAAATAGGCTCACAAATATCAACACTCTAAGGTATGTATCCCCTTAAAATAGAGTGGGTCAACGTGTTCAGGGAGCAAGGGACATGGCCAAGATCCTGAATGGGCCAGCAACCTAGTAGTACTTCAGAATGTGTTTTCATTCCCTGTGCTCTCTCCATTATCTGCATCACAAAGAGGCAGTAGCTCATAATGCCTGTTTCTCATTCACAGAACACACACTGATGTGTGTGTGTGAGTGTGTGGGTGCATGTGTATGCTAAAACTGCTGGCCAAAGCCATTTTAAATGTTTATGGCAAGTCAAGCATGGTGGCACAAATCTGTAGTCCTGTCCACTCAAGAGACTGAGGCAGGAGGATCACAAGTTCTAGGCCAGCCTGGATAGCATAAGGAGCCACCTTGTCTCAAAATCTAAAGGGCTGGGGATGTAACTTGGTGGTAGAGTGCTTACCTACCATGCACTTATCTAAGGCCTGATTTCAATCCCAAGTATATTTAAAAAAAAGTTTGTGCCAAGAGTTTCTTCTTTCCTTTGTCTAAGGAAAAACATTTTTGCATTTATTGTCATTATTTAGAGGTGGGAGAGAGACCTTGGATTTTGGTCTAAAGACGTATTGAGAGATCCTTATGCAAAGGATTGAAGGGATGTCTGTTTGGGCACAGAAAGAGAAGTGTTGCATGATCTCCCTCAAAAGTGGAATTTCCTGAAGCAGACCTCACAGAGGAGGAGAGGAGAGTGGTGGTCACCAGAGGTTAGGAAGTGTGTATGTGTGTGTGTGTTGGGGGGCTGGGAGGAGTTTGATCAGTAGGTGCTAAGTCAGGACTAGGAATAAAAGTTTCTGGTGTGCAGAGTGGGGTGACTAACTATTGATAATAATAATGAACTGTATACTTCAAAAAGTTTTTTTAAAAAATATTTTAAAATTTGGTACCATAAAGAAATTTAAAATGCTTGAAAGGCAGATGGGATTGGCATGATTTGAACAATTATCCCATTAATATGCAAGACTTTTTTACTTTTTATGTTTATAGATCAGTTAAAATAAATTTAAAAATCAAGGTATAAGGTATAAGGGCTGGATTTTTGATATGTTATGCAAAACAAGATTAAAGGGCTTAAACATGTGGGCAACTTAGAGTAGATACATTGTGGCTGAAGTGCCCACAAATGTGTACAAATATGCACACACAATCCATCTCTTCAGTTGAATATAGGAATAAGTCATTTACCAAAGTAATTAAGAATGTGCTGGCAGCAGGAGCTCCAGCATCACTAAGCAGTGCTAGCTCTCCACGGTGGGTAATGAAGGTTGTAAAACTTGCCATTGTGTTGCTGGGCTCACTAACAGTGGTTATGATGATTGGACACCGAAGCCAAGCAGACCAGGAGGTGGCATTTAAATGTCATCAGCCAGGTGGATATGGTGACCATCCTGAGTCAAGACTAGAGCAGCAATGAGGGAGATATGACTTGCTGAGGGCCAGGAGATGGCTGATGGATCTTGGCTTCCTGAGACGTAAGATGATGAGCAGCCAAGGGTATTGTTCAATCTGCACAGCAAATTCATCAAGGATGACTGAATGTACATCAGCTGCAAGGAATGATCCCAGTCATCATCCTTTCTCAGTGTTGATCCCTGCACCAATTTTGGATACAGAACTCATTGATTAAATTAGAGGCTGGGTCCTAGGAAAAGACACTGTAGCAGCATCCAAATAATTGTATCTCTAGGATCTTCCCTGAAGGTATTTATTTTTTAAAAACATTTTTAATTGTAGATGGACCTTTATTTTATTCATTTATTCATATGTGGTGCTGAGAATCAAACCCAGTGTCTCTCATAGGCTAGGCAAGTGATCTACCACTGAGCTACAACCCCAGTCCTTCCCAGAAAGTATTTATGGCATTTTATTTAAGTAACCATAAGCTGAAGAAAGTGACTACTCAAACATTTCAAGGATCTAAGTTCACAGGGTTTGAAATGACAATGATATCCAGAAACTTGTAGTATCACGAGGCATATTTCAAAGCCGGTTAATAAATGAAGTCAAGTCACAGAGCAGCCCACAATGGGGTCACTTCTCAATAGATGTTTTCTTTACCAGTAGTTACGTCCCTAATCCCTTAATGTGTACTTGGAATAGATGTAGTTGGTAGTTGACACAACCTCTACATTGATTTCACACCCATGGAGTAAGAGCTCTAATGATGGAGAAGTCCAAATAGAATCCTCTGCAATTCCCACACCCTGGCCAAGATAACACACCACATGCAGGGTTGAGATGCGGTTACTGGTGGTGCTTATTATACCACCAGGTAATTCAACAGTCTGGCCCCTGTTCCTCTTAACATGAGAGAATAATAGCGAAAACTCAACCAAGAAGTACCATCAATTATCTGAAAGATTGCACTGCAGGTAAAGTGGTGGTAAATATCCTATTAAACAATGTATCAAGGAACAATATGATTAGCACACAGGTGAATCATTTGGGGATATATTAGTACTCTCTGGCCCAATTTTGATGGTAAATGGATAAGTGCAATACCAAAAAAAATAAGAACAATGTGGTTACTATAGGCTCATAGTAACCCAGGGTGAGAATGTAGGTTATGTCACCGGGTTCCCAAGAGTTACTAACAGAAGGGGGAACCAAATATAGTATAAGAAAGAGAATAAATGTGATGAACATGAATGGTGGCCTCAACCAGCTAGAGGCTACAATTTCTTTCACCAAACTGGCTTTATCTTTTATGTTTCTTCCATGAAAATGGACCCACAAGAATTCCAGAAAATCTACTCCCAGTGATGGTTAATCTAGAGACATATGTAGAACTCCATCTCTGTGGTACCTGGGTTGGACTTCAGGGGATTTCTGATGTAACACCTGGATCCTCCTTTGGAAAGAACATGTTGTCTTAGCCGCCATGCAATGATCAACCAAACCAGGATATAAAATCTCAGCCCCCTCTCTGGCTTGGGGTAACTTTTAAGGGCCATTCTACATTGAGGATTCACCTTCAAGTCAACTCAGGTCCCTGTTGAGACTGCATTTAAGCCCAATACCTCCCTATACAATGCTGTTTCCTTCTTGTTCCTTCCACAGGTGGTGTTTTCAAATGAGCACCTCTTAAAAAAAAAATTATTTGCATGCTAATATTTATCTAAGGAGGAAAAAATGCATACCTTTTTTTGCCCACTTTATTTTTTTTTTTTTCTTTTCTTTCATTCTAAGTTGTTATATATGACAGCAGAATGCATTACAATTCATATTACACTTATAGAGCACATTTTTACATATCTCTGGTTGTATACAAAGTATATTCACACATTCACATCTTCATACATGCACTTAGGGTAATGATATCTATTTTATTTTACCATCTTCTTTTTTTATTTACCCTTTTGCCCCCTCCCTTCCCCTCCCTCCCCATTGGCCTTTCTAGTGTTCCTCTAATCCTCCTAGTGCATGCATATTTTACCATGCACATTAACACTTTCAACACAAACACCACACGTTGGTTTGGTATGCATTACCTTTCGGGAAGAGAGCACATTGCAGTATTTGTTAATTCAGTGAAGAAATCTTCCAGGCCTTGAAATTGATACAATGAAGGATGAGTAAGACATTGGTACTGTTCTAAAGGTACACACAATTCAGTTTTAGGAAACAAATTAAAGTACAGATATGCCCCAATGTATGTATTAAGGTTCAGAGGTGGTTTAGTAAAGTGTCATGGGAAAATATGGTGAACAACCAATCCTGCTTGCTCTTGCTCTACTGTAATATTTTCGCAGAGAAAGTGACGGTCAACCTAGATGTCAAAGGATACGTAGTTTTAGATAAACTAGGGGAGGAAGGAAGACAGAAGAAAAACTAACCACAAGCAAAGGGATAGACCAAACCATGACATTTTAAAAATGGTGATGAATTGACTTAGACAAAGCACCTGAGTTTGGAGGGAAAGAGCAGGATGTCAGGCAGAGGAGGCTTGTCCAAAGCAGAAGGACTTTATTTAAGAACATTTGCTTGAATCTGGAATTGTATTACCATACATAGTTTTACTCAGTCATTCCTTTGGGCAACCTGAAGGATGCCCAGGAGTCTTTAAGAAGTAAATCATGGAGACTAATAGTACACCCCGGAGGGAAGTTCGAGGAAAGGTGGCAAGTGTCAGAATTTCTAAATTGGTTAAATGTCTAAAGTGGTGAGCCAGGGTCTATCTACAGCACCCGTGGACTAACTGGAGACCAAATCTGGGTGGAGATCTTGGACAGTCAACAGGGATCAGATGTACACAGAAATGTGAAGAATTCAACCTGGGAGGCTTTTCATTTCAGTAGCTGGCAACGTGGAGGGCTGATGTCCAGTGGCAATGTCCACAACTAAAGCTAATGAAGACTGTGTGGAGACTTTCTCTCTCTCTCTCTCTCTCTCTCTCTCTCTCTCTCTCTCTCTCTCTCACACACACACACACACACACACACATTTGTTTTATGTGATAGATAAATGTTTCTAGTTGGATGAAGGCCCAAGGGGGAAGGTAAAAATTAAAGAAGAAAGACTGACACTATAGAACAAAAATCCTGCAGAATATAGATACATGGAAAGTTGGAAATAGAAAATAAATGTACCTAAGAGAACATTTACATTACTTTTCTTAAAAGAATAGAGATATTGATAATTTGTGAAATGAGTAGATGTAAATAAACATGAATATAGTGATATTATTCATTTATTATTCAAAAAATATGTGTGCAGAACTTTAAAGTTAATAAAAGAAACATTGATCTATTCCATGGAAAATAGAAAAGGATATAAAAAGAAAATACACTAGGTGGAACAAATAAAAATGTGATTTAGTTCATTACTCCTTATACAGCATATTTGCCATAAATGCAGATAAGTTCAATTCATCAGTACTCCTCAAGTGAGAAAAATAATACGCGACACTATGTTTTCTACAGAAGTTTCACTTAAGGAAAGCAAAGTATAACGTCGGACAGTGTCAAGGGAAAGTTTAAGAAAGGATGAGCCGGCCCATACACCTTAAAACCCAGCCTTCCAGGTGGAAACAAACAGAAGGAGAGAGGGATAGAGGGAAGCTAGGAGGGACATGGAGAGGGGGAGAGTAGGAAAGAGGAGGAGGGGGTGGGAAGTAGAAGAAAATCATAAGTCAATCAATGAATCCAAGGTTAAAAGTCAAAGTAAATAAATGCTTTCCTATAAGATAAAATAGTAAGAAGGAATAATCAACCAGAGAGGAGAAAGTCCAGAAATGCTGAGATGGGGCACTTAGGGAAGAGAGGAATGTGGTACAATATCAGAAGCTGTCAAGAAATCCGCCTCTATCATAGTTGAAATGTGCTGATATCCAAAAGAACTCTTTTGCTAAAAGAAAAAGAATAAAACAAGGTGGAGTCAAGGAGATGTCGCTGTTTTAAAATGGCAGCAAGTAAGGTCCTTCACCCTGATCTGTTCATTTGCCCAAATCATATGGGCTGTGACCCATGAAGTCACTCCTAGGATGGAAGAACGCGTTAAGGCTAGAAAACTACACCTTCCTAGTGACATATTTTTTTCTCTCTTTCTCTTTTTTTTCATGACTAGAACCTAATATTGGTTCTCTATGAATCCAAAGCCAGTGAAAGAAAGACTAAGAAAAAATAAAATCTCCTTTAGCAAGGAAGGACTAATTCATCCACCAAGAAGCCTGCTCATTCTGCTTAGCCTTCAAGACCTATCCTTGGTCAGCCCTGGTTTTCAAAGGACCAACCCAACCCTCCACATGCCATTTCTTCATCTCGCCACACCAGGCACGTGGGGTGGAGACAGAGATGTACCAAACTACGATTCTGAAAACAGTATCTAACATTTGACCCTATATGGGAAGCCAAGAAGTATTAAATCTTTCAATTAACTTTTAGAAACATTTTTAAAAATCAATATACTTTCATACTAGGGAAATGAGTCAATAGGAAAAGAGAAGTTCAAGATTCAATATCCTATAAGACTATGTGTGTGGAGAGGAGGAGGGCAAAAGGATGCAAGCTGGAAAGCAGTTAGTTAAGAATGGTCAAAGAGATTCTCCTCAATGAAATAGGCCAACATATATCAGCATACAAAATAACAATTAAAAATAAAAAGATTTGATGCCAACTTACCTCTACTTTCTCTGTTAGTAAGAGTACATGTTATTTGATATTCACGAAAACCGGGGGAACATATAATAATTCTCCCATTATTTCTCATCACCATGGTAACTATATGGCCGCTCCTTCTCTCCTTGTCTATACTGCCCTGCCCCAGAATCCAACTGAGCTGATGCAGACACTCAGAGAAAAGTCCATACTTCAAACGGATGACATTTCCTGTGGGGCCATAGAATTCCAAAGCAATTAATTGCTAACCACAATATATTAATGTGCTAGTTTATTCTTTCCTTATGAGCCCATAATTGAGCCCCAACATAGGCAGATTTATGCTCATTGTCAACTTTAATCTCCAGCATGGCCTCGCCACAATAAAGGGCAGTAAAGGAGGTTTCTGAATGGAGATTGAAAGTTCCCCGGAGTCAGGGAGAGCCATTCTGCTCCATCTCCAGAGGCAGTCAATCACAAGTGTGACTCACCACCAAGAAACAGCCATTCGTATTGAACCTGACTTTCTGCATTGGAGTTTGTCCCCTCCAGTAATCCTCATCCCACAGCAATGAGATATGAGAGGAATATGCAATAATTCAGATAATAAATATAGAGAGTTTTTTGCATGCACTAGCTGTTCCTAGGAAAACTAGTATGAAAAGACAGTCTGGTATACTTAGGTATACTATGAAATAGATACAATTTATTTGAATGAATGCTGCCTGACTTAGAAAATAAAGATCACTCATAATTGCCAGGTTGGCTTAGCTTTTTAAACAAAAACACTCATTACAAATTAGGTGCACATAATTTTAAGTTTCCTTGTGAAACATGAGGCATGATGGAATCTCCTCTAATTGTGTGAAAAGGTAAGAGGAATAAGTTTGGTCTTGCTTCATTTTATGGACTGCTGAGGATTGAACCCAGGACCCTGCATGTGCTAGGTAAGCTCACCACCACTGAGTCATGACCCTAGCCCAGAACAAGTCTTTAGAATGTTGACCCTATGTAATGCAAGTGTCAAAAATATTACCTAATTACATGCATCTGAACCATTTGTTAAACCATTTTTGCTAGCTGCTACTTATATTCATTTATTTTGTAGTATTTCTGCGAGAAGTAATAGAAATTCTATTCAAAGTGGATTAAATAAGACTTTTTTTTTTTTTTAATACAGTAAGATCTGCTGTGATCAGAACTTCACTTGAGACATATGAGGTCTCCTGCTAGGCTTCTTTAGGATTCTTTTGACATTGTATACAGTAGCAATTCGAGGCGTCACTATCCAGAAATGACAATGATCAGAAGGATACAATGATTGATTTTCAGGAAAGAGTGCCTATAGCAGAATTCTCCTTAAAATTCATTGACCAACACCAAATATCACACCATTCTACATTTATTGCCTTAGAAAGAAAAAGAAAAAGAAAACTTAATTTTCCTTATGGAATTGGGTCTAAGCAAGCCTAGGGCTGAGGACTTGGGTACTTGTCTGAAATCATATGAAAGAGGTGGGTACTTGAATACAATGTTTCTTTGAGAGGCAAATTATTTACAGAGTACTGTAGGAATTCATGAGGAATGCAGTCACGGCTTCTGGAAAGACCACAGTCCATCTAATCTCCTCTTCACGTTTTCAGACTCCATCATGGCATTTGGCAAATGCTCCCTGACGTCACTTCGCTTTACCCATTTATTTATTTATTTATTTATTTTTGGTGGTGGGGGTGGTGGGGGTGTGTACCGGGAATTCAACTCAGGGGCACTTGACTACTGAGCCACATCCTCAGACCTATTTTGTAGTGTTTTTAGAAACAGAGTCTTACTGACTTCCTTAGCACCTTGTTTTTGTTGAGGCTGGCTTTGAACTCGAAATCCTCCTGCCTCAGCCTCCTGAGCCACTAGGGTTATAGGCATGCACCACCTCACCCAGCTTCCTTTTTTTTTTTTTTTTTTAATAATGTATCCTATTCATTTTTTAAGCATTAAAAAATTGCTAATTGACACATAACAATAGAATCTACTTATTGGTTATTTATGATGAGTTGGTACAGGTTCATACTATGTAATGAATACATTATGGTAATTAGCATATATGTTTCCTCATTTTTAATTTCTTCATGGTGAGAATTTTCAAGTTTTTCTTCTGTTTTGAAGATATGGTATGTTATTGTGAACTGTAGTCATCCTACAATGCAGTGGACCACAGGAATTTGATCTCCTTGATGATCGAAATTCCTTTCTAACTCTAACTTGGTACCTGCTGATCAATCTGCCGCTCTTTCCCTTTCCCCCTGCTCCTCTCAGACTCTGGGAATCACACTATTCTACTCTATGCTTCTGTGAGATAAACTCTTCTGGCTTCCACGTATGTGAACATGGAGCACTTGCCCCTTTGTGCTTGGCTTATTTCACTTAACGTAATATTCTCCAGCCTCATTCATGTTGCTGTAAAATAAAAGAATTTAATTCCTTTTTATGGCAAAAGGTATTTCACTGTGTAAATATACCACATTGTCTTTATACAGTCAACCAATATATGTACTTAGGTTGATTCATATCTTGGCTATTGTGAACACTGCTGAAATAAACATAGAAGTGTATCATCTCGTTGATACACTGATTTCATTTATATGTGTGTGTGTGTGTGTGTGTGTGTGTGTGTGTGTGTGTGTACCCAGTAGTAAGATTTCTGGACTATGGGGTAGTTTTATTTTTAAATATTTGAGGAATTTCCAAAATGTTTGGATATTGGCTCTACTAATTTATATTCCCACTAACAGTACATACAAGTTCCCTTTTCTCTGCATCTTCAACAGCATTTGTTATTGTTTATGGTATTGATAAGAGCCATTCTTATCAGAATGAGTTTGAAGATGGAAAGATCTACCCTGTTCTTGGATAGGCAGAACTAATATTGTCAAAATGACCATACTACCAAAAGCACTATACAGCTTTAATGCAATGCCAATCAAAATCCCAATGACATTCCTCATAGAAATAGAAAAAGCAGTCATGAAATTCATCTGGAAAAATCAGAGACCCAGAATTGTAGCTGCTTGACGTACAGCCACAATACCGCGGGAGGAGATTCGGTGACAGGAATCTATTATTCTTTGTCTTTCTCTTTATCTCTTCTTCTCTTCTTAGCTAAACTCTTTTCCTTTCTTAGTCTTAGTCTCTGTCTCATTTCTTAGTCTCTGTAGCTCTCATTTCTTTCTTAATCTCATTTCTTTCTTAGTCTCTGTAGCTAAACTCTTTTCCTATACTCTGACTCTTATTTCTTCTTCTGGCTACATTCTGGTAGCTCTGACTCTTTTCTTCTTCTCCAACCCGAACTCTTCTTCCGACCGACTGAACGACTGACTGAATGCCGCTTCTAACGGCTTTCACCCGGTTATATACCTTTAGCTTTGCGGGTGCGTCACATGCATTTACAGGTGCATCACGTGCATATGATTATTATCATGTGGAACTTATGGCTTCCAGCTAACCACAATAGCCATCTCCCTGATTGGGGCTGCTTCACAGAATAGCTAAAGCAATCCTCAGTAAGAGGAGTGAAGCAGGTGGCATCACTATACCAGACCTTAAATTATACTACAGAGCAATAGTAACAAAAACAGCATGGTATTGGCACCAAAATAGGCCAGTAGACGAATGGTACAGAATAGAGGACACAGAGACTAACACATGTAATTTCAGTTATCTTAGACAAGGGTGCCAAAAATGTACATTAGAGAAAAGATAGCCTCTTCAACAAATGGTACTGGGAAAACTGGAAATCCATATGGAAGAAAATGAAATTAAACCTATATCTCTCACCATGCACAAAATTCAACTCAAAGTGGATCAAAGATCTAGGAATTAGACCAGAGACACTACACCTAATAGAAGAAAAAGTAAGCTCTAATTTCCAACATGTTGGATTAGGCCCCAAGTTCCTTAATAAGAATCCTGTAGCACAAGAATTAATACCATGAATCAATAAATGGGATAGACTCAAATTACAAAGCTTCTTCTCAGCAAAAGAAACAATCAGTGAGGTGAACAGAGAGCCTACTAATTGGGAACAAATTTTTACCACATGCACATCAGATAGAGCACTAATCTCTAGAATATATAAAGAACTCAAAAATCAGAACACCAAAAAAACAAATAACCCAATCAATAAATGGGCCAAGGAACTGAACAGACACTTCTCAGAAGAAGATATACAATCAATCAATAAATACATGAAAAAATGCTCAACCTCTCTGGCAATTAGAGAAATGCAAATCAAAACCACTCTAAGATTTCATCTCACACCAGTCAGAATGGCAGCTATTAAGAGCACAAACAACAATAAATGTTGGAGAGGATGTGGAGAAAAAGGCACACTCATACATTGTTGGTGGGACTGCAAAATGGTGCAGCCAATATGGAAAGCAGTATGGAGATACCTTGGAAAACTTGGAATGGAACCACCTTATGACCCAGCTATCCCACTCCTTGGTCTTTACCCAAAAGACATGAAAACAGCATACTACAGGGACACAGCCACATCACTGTTTATAGCAGCACAATTCACAATAGCTAAACTGTGGAACCAACCTAGATGCCCTTCAGTAGATGAATGGATAAAGAAAATGTGGTATATACACACAATGGAATATTACCCAGAAATAAGACAGAATAAAATCGTGGCATTTGCAGGAAAATGGATGGAGTTAGAGAATATAAGGCTAAGTGAAGTTAGCCAATCCCAAAAAGCCAAATGCCAAATGTTTTCTCTGATATAAGGAGGCCAATTCACAGTTGGGTTGGGATGGGGAACATAGGAGGATTAGAGGAATACTAGAATGGCCAATGGGGAGGGAGGGGAAGGGAGGGGGCAAAAGGGTAAAGAAAAAAAAAAAGATGCTAGAATGAGATGGATATCATTACCCTAAGTGAATGTATGAAGTCACGAATGGTGTGAATATACTTTGCATACAACCAGAGATTTGTAAAAAAAAGTGCTCTATATGTGTAATGAAATGTAATGCATTCTGCTGTCATTTATATCATCTTAGAATAAACAATAATTTTAAAAAAGATACTAGTATAAAAAATAAAAGAATGAGTTTGATTCGTCTTTCCCTGACAATTAGTGGTGTTGAATATTTTGTCATAATGTTGACCCTTTGTATAACTGACTTTGAGAAATATCTGTTCAGATTCACATCTAAACAAACACACACACACACACACACACACACACACACTACCACCATCACCACCGCCACCACCACAGACAGCCAAAGTACCCTCAGGAAGAAAGAAGGAAGTTGGGGGCAGCACGCTACCTGGCTTAAAATATGACACAAAGCAACAGGTATTGAACAGCATGGCACTGGCATAAAACAGACACATGGACCAAGGGAAACACAGGAAACCAAGATAAAATCCATGCATTACACCAAACTGAGTTTGGACACAGGCATCGAGTTCACACACTGGGGAAGGGCAGTTCCTTTGATGAATGGTGCTGGGAACATTGGATACCCACAGGCAGAGGAATGGAAGAAGGCTCCTATCTCCTGCCCATCACAAAAATCAACTCAGAAAATAGATGTAAAAGGCTCAAAACTGTGAAAATTCCAAATGAAAACTTTGGGGAACTACTACAGAGCTTTGATCTGGGAAAGAATATTTTGAAAAAGAGAGAAGCAAAAATAAAATCTAGCATTACATCTAACTTAAATGTTTCTGTACAGAAAAAAAATTAACAGGATATTAAAAAAAAATACATGCAGAATGGGAGAAAATATTTTCAAACTATAAATCTGGCAAGGGACTAACAACCAGAATATGTAAGGGTCTCATTTTAATAACCAAATTAATAACCTGACTTTTAAAATAGCCATTACCTTGCTCACACATTTTCTTTGTGGTCAATAATCCCGGCCCCTATTGCGTCTCTCCACAAATGCAAGGCTTTATTTGCATATCCTCCCAAATGAGCTCAGCTTCTCTCCAGGACCATTTTATTACATCACTCAGCATAACTCCAAGTTCCTTCAGCCCTCAACCCATCAATCCATCAGTCACTATAATTTAACTATTTATATCCTACACATCTCTGAAATGCATCAATTTAGCTCCATTACCAATAGTTGTCTTTTTCTTATATTAGTGCAGCCCCACATGAAGGGATGGATAGGAAGTATGTTGATGCTCAGAAACAGAGAACAAAATTTTGCAGTGCAAATGGGTGGAGAGAAACTAGACAAATTGGGGAGTTAAAAGAAGCACTTAGAATAAACTCTGACAAATAAAATAAGTCATTAAATTTGGGGGGTATAAACAAATATACATTTTTTCCATTTATATTTATGAGTTTGGAGGGGACAAAATTAATAGATGGCTATCATATACCAAGAAAAACACTTTTTTGCAATAATTTAGCAATGACACAGAGCTGAGGAATAAACAACTGTATTTAGATACAATCATTTCATATACCATGTCATTGATAAACAATAGCTATTTTCTGTTTGTTGCTATTATTGTTGCTTTTTGAATGAGCTCTCAGACACAAGCTCATTTACCATCAATCCTATCGTCTGTAGACCTCTGCTGATGACCTATGGACTCTGGCTCTAGCTACTCCTTGGTAGCAGTTTGGTCCTTCCCAACAACCTGTGCTGTTGTACTGGATGACTCTGAGAAGGCTGATCTTATGGGAAAAGGCACAGGCTGAGAGTCCTCTAATCCTGCCTGTCTCTTACTATCTGAGTCACAAATTAGAAAAGCCTTCTCATTTCTCTGAACCTGCATGTCTGGAAAACCAGCCTTAAAGTCTTACCTTCCTCTCAGGTGTACATTAATTGGTACATTGTACTAGAAAGTAAATTGTAAGCCATGATTGCTGAATGATTGCTGAATGATTGTGAGGGTTCTTTCTTTGGTTTTAATCACTGTTTCAACTATAAAGTTAGTCAGAACACTCAGTGGGTAACTACTGAGTAATTGTCCTCGGAAGCCTCTGATTACAACATTTTCACCGTCTGTTCAATATGTAACCTTGTTTTATACTGTTTCTGCTTAGGGACACCTCACAGTTAAATACAGTTGATTCATTAACATTAAGCTGGCCAACAGTGCCATACTCCTGAATGAAGTTCTTGGGGCACATGTATTTTCTCCATAAGCTCATCAGAGCCTCCTGCCTTTTGCTTCAGCTGTCATGCTGTAAATAAGTGTCCATTCTGTGATCAAATCAACCATATTTGTCACCTTGTTAGACCTCTGCTGATAATGCTCATGGCAGCTGACTCGATTTTTTTATTCCTCTGCACATTTCCACAAATGACCACAAAAGTGCCATGGGAATTTGGTGTTACAAAGAATTTCAACTGTTATATTCAATGAATTTGTAAACATGGAATCCATGAATAATGGATCGCACTTTAATCAGATGTTAGGGTTGGTAAAGTTACTGCACAGGGTACCAACACTAGAATGCCATGTTCTTGATTTCCTTTGATTTAAAATCTCTGTTTATATTCTATTGATGTCTTAGTTAAGATTCTCAAAAAAAAAAAAAAAAAAGAACCTATAGAATATGTATATTTAGAGATAAGAGAAACAAAGTCATAGACTTATATTGCAGAGGATGGGCTTATGAAGTTATAGAGACTGAGATGTCCTATGGTTGGTAGTTGTAAGCTAGAGTCCCAGAGAAACTAACAGGGTAAGTGGAATACAATAGTCTGGAGAACCAATGTTTCAGTTCAAATCTGCAAGAAAAACCAACAGCTCACTTAGAAGTCAGGCAGGAGGAGATTCTTCCCACCACGAGAGGGGTAGCCTTTTGTTCTATTCAAGACTCCAGCTAACTGGATGAGTCCACCCCATTAGAGAGAAATCCGTTTTTACTCAAGTCTACTGTTCAAACGTCAATTTCATTTCAAAACACCCTCAACAATGTGCCCAGAATAACAGTTCACCAAATATTTGAGCATCTCAATATCCAGACAAGTTGGCCCATAAAATTAAACATCACAATTGACATATATTTTATTGTCTCTCTCCTTTATGTAAATCATGAACAAATATATATGTCAAATAGATTCACATTACAAAACCTACAACACTCCGTGATGCCCTGCCACAGCCTAGAAGCTCATTTTGGCAATGTTCCCCTGCCTTGGTTTTGTACCTTCATAAGACACAAGACACAGCTTGGGGGTCTGCAGCCAGAGCTTCACAATTCTGTGAGGCTGTGCTCCTGGCCCCTCAAATGTTCTAAGGGCCAGAAAGGCTAAAACAAACTAAAATCCTACTGAGGGCTCACTATAGGACTGATGGCTTTACAGATAATCTCATCTGATCCTTTAGGCCATGTTTTGAGATAGATGCTATTTGTCACACTCTGAAAGACGAGGCACAGAAGATGTAGAAAAATTTCACAACTCTCCCAAAGATAAGTACTTCATTCTGGATGAAAATGTGGGTATCTGACGTGGGGGCTTATGTTCCTGTTGGCTTTGCTGGATGGCCTCTACTTGGCTGGTCCTTTTTCCTACTGTGCTTTCCTATTAGGAGGGGGAATTACACAAATTGGAAAAATTTGGAATACAGTAAATGATTAGCTCATGTATTTATGGAGCCTGCAGAGGTTGCTAATTTTCTAGGGCATAGCACAAATGATTACTTTTATCCGGCTTGTTTGGAATATTCCAAGTCTAGCTGTGGGAATGAAAAAGAGTTCTTAGTCCACAGAAATGATTTTGTTCCCAATCTGATGCAGCCTGGTGTGATTTCTGTGCCTTTGAAAGAGATGACAAATATGATACGTAACTGCCATGCCAATTTCAGCTAAATTGCCTCCACCCTGTTTCAGTTTCTCTGTGAAACTCTAATTTAGTTTGAGAAATCAAGTTTCTTTAACAGCCATGCCTTTTTGTGTGTGTGTCTGACTTTTTTAAAACTGTAAAGTATGTTTAGTTTCAGTTTTAAACATATGTGCAAGAATGAGATATCATTCTACTTTATATCAGAAATGGCTAACATTTGAATTCTGAAATGGTATAGAGAAATCTATCACCCCAGTCAAGCACCATGCAAACAACAATGAACTGAGACTTCAAATGTAAGCTAGTTAAACTATCTGTCACTCTGAGGCAGGAGTGACCGGCTGGAAAGAGGTCAAGTGATGAACAGAGTTTGTGTGAAGGGTGGCCAGTCACCTTTGTGTGAAAGTGAAGACATCATTACTACAGGTACAGGATTCTTGGTGATGAGGTCTCCTTCCTGGACTTTAGCTGTAGCCCGGTGGGACTCCCACGACAGCCCTGTGTGCCAAATATGCTGAATATAGTTCAGTCCCTTAAATTGCCTTGTGGTTTGTGTCTTTGGGGACCTAGTGTTCTCTTTCCTCTTTCTATGCAGTCCTCTCCAACCTGACTCACCCCCTTGTTCCTTTTTATAACATCCTTTAGCATTGAGCCTAAATGTCCCATCAGAGAGTAGCTCATTGACTAGCAGACAATAAAGAGTCACTTAATTCCTCTTCAGAGAGTCATAGAATCTTAAACTGTCTTCTTATTTTCGAGTCTAAATATGTTTCTTTTCTTATCCCTGCTATCCTCCAACCAGAACTCCCCTGAAAAAGGTTCCGGTGTTTGAGATTGGTGTGGATTCTTTTGCTGCTGCTTCAGCTTTGCTCCATTTCTCTGTAAGGAGCTTGAAGGGTGTGGGTCCTCTCAGCTGGTGCCTGTTTGTGCCTGGGGAACGTTCTGCTGTTTAGTGCCCAAATGAGACAGAAGTTTAAAAACCTGCGGCAGTTGTGAAATGTTCTCCGTAAAGTACCAACTTTTAGCATTTCAGAACTAGAAGAAGACAAGGTGAACCACCCAGTGGTGCAGAATGAAGCCACAGAAGGGGTGAGTAGGGGTGCAATGGACAGTAGGGAGTTGCAAAGGAAGTGTTTGCACTGAGAGTGTGTGGTGTGAGTATGGATTGTGAGGTGTGTGTTACATGTATGGATATAGGGTGTGTGGGGGTACACAGTATGTATTTATGTGTGTGGTGTGCAAAGTCGCAGTAAGAAATCTGTGGTGGGTTACGCTGTAAATGTGAGAGAGATAGAAAGAAACTACTTGATGCTGTTACAAAAATTTAATAAAAATACAAAAATTACAACTTAAGTCTCTCTTGTAAAAGGTGATAAAGGAAATGAGTTTTTCATAAGAATTGGCGAAAGAAAGATACAGAGCCAGACTATGTGGACCAGAGAGAAGGCCAACATGTAAAATACTGTTTCATCTTTATGAGTAATGTAGGTTCTGAAACAGCAGTGTTTAGTGGATTCTCAAACAGAAAAGAAAACATTATAATTTTTTGAATATTTTTATTGTTCCATTACAGGTATGCTTAGTAGTGAGATTCACTGCAACGTATTCACATATCATTTGATTCATTTTATTAACCAGGACTTTTCTTTTCCTTCCCATCCTTCTTTCCCCTGATCTTCCTCCTCTACCCTATTGGTCTGCCTACTATTTGTTGTTTAAATTGGTGCATTATGATTATACATACAAGTGGAAATCATTGTGATATATTTGAAAATTCACATAGCATAATTTGGACAACTTCATTCCTTAGAACCTCGGAGTCAGGGCCTCTGCTTCCCCTTCCCACCTCTCTCCCCATCACCTCCCTTCCTCTGTTCTACTGGGCTCCCTTTCTATTTTGAGACATCTGTTCTTCAGGCCTTTTTCTCTCTAGCTTCCACATATGAGAGAAAACATTGGACTCTTGACTTTCTGAGTCGGCCTTATTTCACTTAGCATGATGTTCTCCAGTTCCATCTATTTACCAGCAAAAACACAATTTCATTCTTCTTTATGTCTGAGTAAAGCTCCAGGTTGCATATGCACAACATTTTCTTTATCCATCCATTTATCAATGGACACCTAGGCTGGTTCAATTACTTGACTATTATGAAGACCACTGCTGTAAACACTAGAATGCATGCATCACTAGAGTATACTGATTTTAGTTTTTTTTTTCAGACAAATGCCAAGAAGTGGAACAAATGACTCTCTTGGTGGTTCCACTCCTAGTCTTCTGAAGAATCTTCATCCTGATTTCCATAGTGGTTGCACGAACTTGCAGTTCTACCAGCAGTGTTTAAGTATTATTTTTCCCCACAAGCTCACCAACATTCATTTTTTGTATTCTTCATGATTGCCATTCTAACTGGGGTGAGATGAAATCTTAGTGTAGTTTTGATTTACATTTCTCTGATTACTAAAGATGCTGCACATCTTTTCATATATTTTCTGGACATTTGCATTTCTTCTTTGGAGAAATGTCTGTTTAGTTGATTTTCCCATTGATTGACTGGATTGTTCTCTTGGTGTTAAGTTTTTAGAGTTTTTATATATCCTGAATATTAACTCTCTTTTAGAAGAGTAGCTGGCAAATATACATATATTAATTTTTTTCTTTTCTGTAAGGTCTCCACACAATTTAATTGTTTCCTTTGTTGTGCAAAAACTTTTTAATTTGATGCTATCCCATTTATTGATTCCTAATTTTATTTCTTAAGGTTTAGAATTCTCATTAAAGTGTCAATGCCTGGACCTACATTGGCCCTATATTTGCTCCTATAAGTTGCACAGTTACTCACCTAATCTTAGTTCTTTGATCCACTTTGAGATGACTTTTGTTCCAGATAAGAGATAGGGATCTAGTTTCATTTTTTTACATATGGAGATCCAGTTTTTCCAGCACCATTAGACAAAAAGACTGTCTTTTCTCCAACCTATTTTTGGCACCTTTATCAAGTGTCAGATGGCTGTAGGTAACTTGCTCAGGATTGCTTTGGTTATTATGGATCTCTAATTCTTCCAAATTAATTTCAGGACATTTTTTCCTAATTATGTAAAGAATGACATTGGTATTTTATAGGGATTGCATTGAATCAGTAGATCACTTTTGGGAATATGGCCATTTTGACTATTAATTCTGCCTATCAAAGAACAGGGGTGATCTTTCCAACTTCTAGTGACCTCAATTTCTTTCTTCAGGATTCTGTAATTTTCATAGATTTCATTGACCTCTTTAGTTGTAAATACAACTAACTCATGTGGGTTTTGTTTTTTTTGTTTTTTGGAGGCCATTTAGATGGAATTGCTTTTTTGTTTTTCTGATTTCATTTTCATTATTGGGGTATAGAAAACTTACTGAATTTTATTTTATAATTTTTAAACAAAAAATCTTGTGCTAAATATTTGTTCTCAGATGTATTATAGAAAGAGGAGCTCAAGAAATAATTTTAAGAATATAAATGTTCCTTGAAAAGTACTAAGGATATTTTTGATGATACAGAATTAAGCCTTATGTTGAATTGGATTACTTTTATGGGACATGATTATGATCATTACTAAGGCATGTTTTCCCTGTAAATCAAACTATGATTTACTGATTTTCACAAGGTGTTTGTACAACAGTGATGTTCTCTGGACAATTTGTAGTAAGGAAGCCCAAAGAGGAAATCATAGTATCTCTGTAGTATATTCAATTTTTGACCTTTGGTTTGATTTCATTAATATCTTTTTGCAGCATCATTGATTCATTCACCCACTCATTCAACAGCTACTTACTGAGAGACTTCTACATGTTAGCATTATTTTATGTGATATGGGACATAGCAGAGACCAGAGCCAGAATAACTATCTGTCCTATGGATTTCACATTCAGGTGCTTGCAAGCACAAGAGACCAATAAGGCAAGATCCACTGCCTTAATTCTCCACATTGGAGAATTTCAAAAAGAAAAGGGTAACCATTCGAGAAACTAGAAGACCAGAGTGTAGCTTGGCCTGAAGAAATTTCTGAAGTATTTGTGAAGATTCTCTCTTTACTTTTACTTTTTTTTTTTTTTTTTCCTTTTATTTTCTTCTATCTCTTTTATATTTTTCTCTGAAAACTAGATTTTTATGTTATCTGTAGAGAACCACCCACATGATCTGGTATCATCTGAAGAAATAATCTTTTTTCTTTTCCAAATTCCATGAGAATGTTTTTGTTTTATTTATTGTAATCTGTTATATGTGACAGTAGGATGCATTTTGATACATCATACATAAATGGAGTATAAGTACTCATTCCTCTGGGTGTAGATAATATAGAATCACACTGGCCATGTTGTCACATATGAACATAGGGTACTAATGTCCTATTCATTCTACTAATCTTCCTATCCCCCAAAAGCCTCCCCGTCACTTTACTCCCCTCCAAAGTACCTCTGTTCTTCCCTAGCCCTACCCCCTTATTGTGAATTAGCATCCCCATATCAGAGAAAACATTTGACTTTTGGTTTTTTTGAGATTGAGTTATTTCACTTAGTGTGATATTTTCCAGCTCCACCAATTTAACAGCAAATGCTATTATTTCATTTTTCCGTAAGGCTAAGCAATATTCCATTTGTATTTGTACCACATTTTCTTTATCAATTCATCTGTTGAAAGGCATCTAGATTGGTTCCATAGTTTAGCTATTGTGAATTAAGCTGCTATAAATACTGATGCTGCTGTCTCACTGTAGTATGCTGATTTTAATTCCTTTAGGTATAAACTGAGGTACGGAATAACTGGGTCAAATGGTGATTCCAATCCAAGTTCTCTGAGGAATCTCATGAGAATGTTTCTGATGGCACAATGTCTGTCCATGTGTGGTAACCATGGACTATCGCTGGGGCTGGGAGGATTAGTACATTGTACAGAATGAGTGCCACAAATGTAAACTCATGAATGAGTGTAGATAGAAAAAGAAAGGAAAGGAGAGGAGAGGAGAACAGATGGGAGGGGAAAAGACTGGATGGGAAGGGAGAAAGGAAAGGGTGATGACCCTGCAGTGAACCCTAAGCTTCCCTGGTACTCACTATCATTAAGGGTACAGGTTTTATATCTTTTTTGGCTCCCTATGTATCTGGTAACCAAGTATCAAAGATTATGCCTTGGGATACCAACTCCTGTGTGGTATGCGTATCCTTTTGACTACTTTTATTTTTAAAAAAATGAAGGAAATATGGTTTACTATTTGTTTACAGTTTGGAAATGAATTTGTAAGATTTTGAAACAATGAAAAAGATAACAGAGACTGACAAGTTGATTTTTATGTTACGTAAAGTATTTAAATACCTTATATGAATCACATAATGACAAAATGAAAGGTAAAAAAAATCTATATCCATATTGCCTGAGGAGTATGATCTAGCCACTTGGGGCTTTCATGTCTCAATTTATAAAACATTTACCTTACAATATGTATTAATTTGAAACTTTCCATGTGAAGTTGTCTAGTTGCCTAGAAAAAATATTTTCATGCTTCCCTTACAATGTACATGCAAAGATATGAAAGATAATGAAATAACATAAAAAGATCAAAGTAATTTATAAAGAACTTAAACATGTAAATGATTACTATTAGACCAGATAATGCTTCTAAGAATGTCACAGATTCCACTGTGCGGCAATTAGCAATGTATTTGTCAGACTTTCCGGTAGATTGCTCAGAAGCCTCTCAGCTGTATCAGCTAGCCATCTTGTGGAGTCTAAAGGAATTAGGAGATAGAATCATGCTTTTCTCCTGCTTTTGTTAAGTACACAGTGATTCTGTTATGCAAATCATGTGTGGAGCTTGTCTATCACTGGTATCAATGCCCACAGACCACTATCAATGACCCCTAGGGAAATCCGAGTCCTTCCCACGTGCAACAGGAAATTGCTGGAGCTCACTGGGTGTCCACCACTAATTTGAGATCTCTGTGTTTCCGTTCTCCTTTTTGCCCACTGAGCTGAATCTTCTTGTAAATAATAATACTTGCTCTATCTTCCTGGTTGCTATTCTCAGAAAGCATATTTAGATGTTCTTGGCTCAAAAATATACAACATTTCTTTACTAAGGAAATTTTTATCTAGGAATCTAATATTTTAATCCAATAAAATTAAACTGTGGGATTAAACATCATAGCTTGAACTCCCACATAGGGAAGCTTGTGGAATTGCTTTAAAACTGGATGCCAGAGCTGCCTGCTTGTTGTGTATGGTGAACAGTAATTAGCAGGAAAGCAAATCAGTTACACAATTGAAGTGATATTCTCTATAGCCCTTTCTCTGTTCTGACATATGCTCCAACTGCCCTATTTCATATTGGCTAATCACCGTTTTTTCTTTCAGACTTGAAGCCAGAGGTCATGCCTACAGGAATCTTTCTATGACACCCTCATTTTTTGCGTCCATTTTTGACCTCATGAGCTTTAGGACCTAGCACAGTTCTTGGCACAGAGTAGGCGATTTATTTTTTTTCTTTATTAAATTATTAATTTATTCTAATTTGTTATACATGATGGCAGATTGTAATTCATTTCATATTACACATATAGAACACACTTTTTCAAGTCACTGGTTCTACACAAAGTATTTTCATACCATTCATGTCTTCATACATGTACTCAGGGTAATGATGTCTAACCCATTCCACCATCATTCCTACCCCCTTATAACTCCCCAACCTTTGCCCTATCTAAAGTTTCTTCATTCCTCCCATCCCCACCCCCCCACACACATCCCATTATGAGTCAGCATCCTCATATCAAAGAAAACATTTGGCCTTTGGATTTTGGGGATTGGCTTACTTAACTTAGAATGATATTTTCCAGCTCCATCCATTTACCTGCAAATACCATGATTTTATTCTCTTGTTATGCTGAGTAATATTTCATTGTATATATATACCACAGATTATTTATCCATTCATCTGCTGAAGGGTATGTAGGTTGTTCCACAATTTAGCTATTGTGCATTGTGCTGCCATAAACATTAATGTGGCTGTGTCACTGTAATATGCTGTTTTTAAGTCCTTTGGGTATAGACCGAGGAGTGGGATAGATGGGTCAAATGGTGGTTCCATTCCAAGTTTTCCAAGGAATCTCCATATTTCTTTCCAGATTGGCTTTACCAATTTGCAGTCCGACAAGCAATGTATTAGTGTGCCTTTTCCCCACATCCTCGCCAACACTTATTGTTGTTTATATTCTTGATAACTGCCATTCTGACTGGAGTGAGATGAAATCTTAGTTTTGATTTGCATTTCTCTAATTGCTAGAGATGTTGAACTTTTTTTTTATATATTTATTGATTGATTGTATATCCTCTTCTGAGAAGTGTCTGTTCAGTTCATTGGCCCATTTGTTGATTGGGTTATTTGTTTTTTGGTGTTCAGTTTTTTTTGTTTTTTTTGTTTGTTTTTTTTTTTTTTTTTTTTTTTTTTTTTTTTGGTACTGGGGATTGAATTCAGGGGCACTCAACCACTGGGCCACATCCCCAGCCATTTTTGTATTTTATTAGAGACTATGTCTCACTGAGTTGCTAAGTGCCTCACCACTGCTGAAGCTGGCTTTGAACTCACAATCCTCCTGCCTCAGCCTCCCAATGGTGTTAAGGTTTTTGAGTGCTTTATGTATCCTAGAGATTAGTGCTTTTTCTGATGTGACTGTGGTAAAGATTTGCTCCCATTCTGTAGGCTCTCTATTCACCTCACTGATTGTTTCTTTGGCTTTTTAGTTTGAATCCATTACATTTATTGGTTCTTGTTTTTTTTTTTTAATATTTATTTATTTACTTTAGTTGTACACAATGCAATGCATTTTATGTTTACATGGTGCTGAGGATCGAACCTGGGCTGCACACGTGCGAGGCAAGCGCTCTGCTGCTGAGCCACAACCCCAGCCCTTGATTCTTGGTTTTAATTCTTTCACTATAGGTAGGCAATTTAGACATGATAGTTAATGAAGGAATTGGGTTCACAGAACTGTTGTAGGCAAAATAATCTCCCTCCCCCATTTATCTACACCTAATCCTCCAGAATCTGAGGCCAGGTTACAAGGTAAAGGGGAAATTATTTAGCAGATGGTTAGGATGTCAGATCTGCTGAACTTGAGATGCGGAGGTGATCTTTAATCATACATTCACCCACTGTAATCTCAAGAATTTTATAATGCAAAGTTGATGAATAGATAGGAAAAGTTTGGTATATATACACAATGGAACATTATCCAGCATTGAAAGAGGATAAAATCATGGCATTTGCAGGTAAATGGATGGAGTTGGAGGATCTAATGCTAAGTGAAGTAAGTCAATCTCAAAATCTCAAGAATTTCATAAAGAATTTTATAAAGCAAAGTATATGTCAGAATCATGCAACTTGAAGAAAGGAAGGGAAGCAGGACACAAAACTTCACAGAGCCTCTGGCAGCTGGCAAAGGTTGGGAAACAGGACTCAGTCTGCAGGAGGAGCACTGTATTTCTAGCAGCTTGATTTTGGTGCAATTTGCATTTCTGATTTTCAAAATTGTTAAGATAACGAACTTGTATGGTTTCTAGTGCCATGTTACTGGTAATTTGCTGTAGCAGCAATAGGAAATCATAACAGGTATCACAAATTAGACATTTTAGTTTTGCTGTTTCTTCCTTCATCTATGAACATCAAGGTTTCCTAACTCAGTGGTGGAGTCATGGGCAACGTCTTTCACTATCTGGTGAGTTATAATATAGTAAAAGTGCACTGAGCTTAGAAATTAAACAACAGAATCTCAGTCCAACACAAGCTATTTGTGACCTGGGGGAAGTTATTATACGGATATTTTTGTCCGTGTAATGCTTTAGTATATGAACTTCACAGGGGCCTTGTGAAAAGTAAAATAATTTATGTAAATCATCTGCTCTGGGCTGTGGTACACCGAGTAAAATAAGTGTGCTGTAGCAGACATCATTGCTTTGCACAGTGAATGAAAAATACTATGAGAACTATGAGTGATGGGAGTCCCAGCGAGGTTTCTGGAGGACACCAGACTTAGCACTGATTTTGCATGAAGGAAAAGGTTTGCACACCTGAGTGTGGTGGGAGGGCACACTCCAGGAGGTACTGAAGCTGTGCTCTGAATAAGACAGTAGGAAACAGCCTTGCAGATCAGCAGGTAGTGGCTTTGGATTGAATCCTAGTTTGACAACTTCCAGACCTTGGCAGTTGAGGGCCCTTAATCAAAACTTTTGTTCCTCTATTTGGTTAAACATTACAGGAAAGGTAACAAAAGAGAATCTCATGTGTAAATATGTCTAATGCACATGCATCAGATCATTTATGTGAGCATAATAAAATATCAGTCACTGTTAGTGTTATTTACAGCACATGTGTATAGGTGTGAGTGTGAGAACTATACTCAAGGTGCTTCTCAGCCTATCTAGCTGGAGCAGAAGTCATGTTAGACGTGCAGAATACATCTTCAGTGGAGTAGTTTCATGCACTATTACAAGAGCAGACACAAGTCTTCAACTAGAGTTTAAGCTCAATAAGACTACAAATCATATTTTGCTTTTGATGTAATTCACCAATTTATCCTTAGTACTTAACACAACATCTTGTCTATAGAGGCACTCTTTATAGACCTCATGAAGAGAAGTCTACCAGTCCTAATTTTGCATACACCAGAATGGAACCAGACTGAGTGAAATACTTATAGCCATCATGTCAAGCCAGATAAAGTCAATAGCCTTAATCACCCTGATTCAGGAATTGACCCTTCTCCCCAGCTGGCCCATGTGACTTTTTTATTCAAATTCAGATGGTCTCAGGTTCTTATCTTTATGATAAGAGAACTCTCTGTATTCTGTTCTATTTTTTAGCTTGATAATAATAAGCATCATAAATATGTAAACCCCCGTGCAGATTATGTCCTTGTGTCTTCTGATCTTCATAATTTACATGTCATACTTACGTGGAGCATAATTAAACACTGTGGCACATAATCCAAGTTTTGGTGCAGGAACTGTTCCACAGTTATAGCTCAGCGAGCCCCTTTGATAATCTTATCAAAGTCCAGGGACTTTCCCTCATAAGCTAATGCACACCAGGTTTTATGTACAGAACTGAGGAGAGAGTAAGGTGTTTCACTGAATCTATCAAATGGCTTATCTCTGCAACACGATTCTTATTTGAATGGGATTGTCTTGTTTCTCAGATTGGCACTTTATGGATAGACTCTCTGTCATTTCACTGTCACACAGAACATTATGTCACCACTAAAATATTGTATTTTCATGGGTAATAATGTCAGCATCAAGGTGTGTGCTAGGAAAACATAAATCTTTCTTCCAATGGGCTGAGTAAGAATTTAACAAAAAGAGTAATGATTCCGTATGCTTGTAGCATAAGAAAAATGGGGCTGCATATTTAGGTAGTGTTGATTAGAAAGTAGAAAACAATCACTTGCTGCGTTTACTGATTTATGGTTCCTTCTTAGTGCATACATTGAGGTTATTAGCTCCAGAAGGAAACTAGACAAATTCATAATTCATAATATTTGGAAATAAACTTATGATAAAGTAGCTTACCTTAAAAGGAAACAGATATTCCAAGTCTTACTCTACTGTTTTCAGTATACTTATGGTACTATTTTGATCATCATTAGTAGTTTTAATGCTTTTCAATAAATTTCTTTTTTATAGTAAAAGCTGTTGGAGACATCATAAGTATAAAAAAAAATGAATTAAGAAAGCTGGTTTTAGACTAGCTCTTGACTCTCTGGAAATGGAGTACATTCCCCTAGTTTTACAAATTTTGATTTTTACATCAATAAAAAGTGTATAATATAATGTGTGATATGAAAACACTTTAAAAATGATAATCTGCTATAATATGATTATTAGTATGTGGAAGTTGTTCCAATACTACTAGAACATAGTCCTTCTCAAATATATGAATATATGTGTATATATTTTTAACTCCAAAGATTGAGATCTTTTTAATCTTTAGGCATAAAATTCTGTGGATGGGTTGTTGACTGGTTGGTTGACAGGTTTTGCCTCTCTTTTTTCCTGGTAACTCCATCTGATAATTGTATTGTGGCTCTCAGATATTCACTTAGGTCCAACATAATGTAAGGATTTTTATATATCTTGTTTAAAATGTTCCAAACCATGAAATTTAAAGTAACTTAAGGGGAAAAAAAAAAAAAAAAAGAAAATGACTATTAAAAAACTGAAATCACCACATTAGATGAATAAGCAGACATGAACCTGAAAAACATTTTTCCTACATAATCTATGCATGAATGAAGTGTGTGGGGCTGTTGCTGCCTGAAGCGATGGCCGCTTGGAGCAACAAAGCCGCGGGAATAAGTTCAGAGGCAGACTGGAAACAAACAGGCTCTTTATTCTGCCAGCTTCTCTCTCCGGCTCCAACAACACCCCAACATGCCGTCCACGCTCCTCCAACAACCACAAAATGGCTCCGACGACAACCCACAGTCCCCTGGGGCCAAGTCTCATGAGATCATGCAAATGGCTCCGACCCAATCCGCAATGTCCTGGGCCAAGTCTCACGAGACCATGGAAGGTGGTAATGCTTATGGCTCACAGCTAACCGCAATCTTAGCTATCTCCTTAATTAGGGCTCCTGCATTTCCCCCCTTTTTGTTTTTAAAAGAGGGGATGCTCTAGGACATCCGTGTGCAACCAACATTCTTACCCGTCATCGGATAATCAAGGCTGTGCCCTTAACTCCTGTCTTAGGTTGATGTCGGCCACATGAGACTGTCCTGTGCGACTGTGCCTGTCTTAGGTTGTCCCCCTCTGGGGATCTTACCCGTCATTGGCTACCAGCCATCCAATGGAGCCCTTCAGGATTGACTGTGTATGGTGACTAACAGCCGTCCAATTGTGGGGAGATGCTGCAGCTTTAAGGCGATAAGCCTTCTGCTGATGAGCCAAGTTCCATAGCATATCAAATTCTTTAAACAAATCAGCTGCCCTGAGTTCTATCAAGTAACACACTGAGTTCTCTAGACAAATACCCGCAAAGCATTGTTCCATAAAGTCCCAAACAATGAAAGATCAAAATGTCCACTTGTTATAACATGTTGATCTAGGAGGCCCCATGCATGCAGAGCAGAGGCCACACTGCTGGTGAAGTTGTTTGATGCTTGAGCAGCAGGGATGCTTGCAGCTGTAGCAGCAGCCATCTTTTTTATGTCTAGACAATGCCACCGGCAAATCTTCAGAGCCCACTACCTAGAAGCTCAAGCATCAATTATTAAAGGAAAGGCAGTGCTATTCCAGCACTGAGGCAAGAGGCGAGTTGTCAAACTAAAAAATAGAATAATTAGATTAGAAGATTAAAGTTTATTTCTGCTCACACACATTGCTGCTTGAGCTCCCACAAACATAAGCTGGCAAAATATCATATTCAGAACAAAACAGAGAAAGACTGAGGGTATTTACTGCATTAAAGATAGATTAAAGAAAAGCTAAAGGCACTTTGGAAAAATAATTTGTTAGCTGGAATCTTCGAGTCTCTGCATACACAGCAATCCTTTACCTGTTGAAATAATTCAAATTAATCAGCTATTAAGCAAATGAAGTTAATAACAAATAAACAATGCTATGTCAAAACACCAAAATATCAGGTTATACAGCACTAGTCATATTCTTCACTAAAGAGAAGTCCCAGGGACACCTATAAACCAAAATTGAAAGTACTTTCACTTATAAAATTATTTACCTAAATTGAATAGTATTAAACTAAAATGAATTAAAGTTATTTGGATCCATATATATATTTTTCGTAAGCGCTTTGTTATTTGTGACGTCACACTGGACAGACGCACAAACATGCAAACATATATTTGTGACATCACATTAACATGAAATGTAGAAAATGAACAGACATAAAGACATGTGTAAAAAGAAAAAAAATACAATTGTGTGCACACTAAAGAGCGATCTCCTCGTCCTGGCCGGGAGGAATGACACTTAAGTTGTGAAATATTTTGAAGGACTCTTTTGAGGGAATCATTCCATACCTTCATCTTGGTCCTCTTGATTTTGTACTTTTTTTTATTAATCTTGATTCCTCAACAACTTCATCTTGATCCTTTTGAGTGGTACCTGCTTTATTAATCTAGATGTTATCCATATTGGAGAGGATTTGTGCTTTGGAAAAACACAAACAGATCTCTCTCCCCCAAATTAATACTGGATCTGGACCCTTCCATGTACCTGAAAGAACATCCTTCCAGTAAACCAAAGGTTTATGTTGTTGGTGTGGGTTCCAATGTCTGTCTCCAGCAGAATAACCATTAGAGTCTAAAGTTTAAAAATTTAAGGTAAACAGGACAACTGCCAATCTGTCCCCAGGACTTTTCCAATTTTCTTCTTTTTGTTTTAATAACATAATTTTCAGTGTGCACTTTGCTCTTTCAATAAAGCCCTGACCCTGAGGATTGTATGGGATGCCTGTTTTATGGAATATATTGAATTTTGCGCAAAACTGTTTGGAAGATGAGGACGTATATGCAGGGCCATTATCTGTTTTAAGCATTTTGGGGATGCCCAATGCAGCAAAAGCTTGCAAACAATGAGATGTAACATCTTTAACTTTTTCTCCAGAATGTAAGGAAGCAAAAATCATGCCTGAGCATGTATCTATGGTCACATGAATAAATCGCAATTTTCCAAAACTTGGCTCATGAGTAACATCCATCTGCCACAAATGATTGGGCATTAATCCTCTAGGGTTAACACCATAATGATGATTGGGCAAATGTGTCATACAAGATTTACAATATTTTACAATTGTTCTGGCTTGCTCTTTTGTGATTTTAAACCTACGTTGCAAGGTGGTGCTATTGACGTGAAACTGGGAGTGAAATAAAGTAGCTTGCTGGAGCACTGAATGTATAAAGATTGTTTGGGTAATGTAAGCTGCCTGGTACCGAAAACCGGGAGGAAAACTCTCGGAGGCAGAGTAAAGCTTTTACTACTTTTACTTCTACTTTAGAGAAAGATTAGAGCTTCTTTCTTCTCTCTTCTTTCTTCCTTCTTCTTTCTTCTGTCTTCTGTCTTCCTCAGGAGCCTCGGCCTAACTCTGACCAGTCATTACTTCTTCTATCTGGTTTCTCTTCTGTCTCTTCTATCTGGTTTCTCTTCTGTAACCGCTCTGCCTACGTTCTGGCCACTCTGATTCTTCTGACCGACCAAGTGACTGCCCGACTGACTGAATTCTCCGTTCTCCTAACTCGGACCGCTTTCACCCGGTTATATACCTTCAGCTTTGCGGGTGCCTACAGGTGCGTCACATACATATCAGGTGGAACTTATGGCTTCCAGCTAGCTGCAACAGCCCTTCCTAATTAGGGCTCCTTCAGGGTAAGGTCATCAGCCTTTTGATTACCTTCATGGAGGGGACCAGGCAAGTTGGTATGTGCTCTAATATGGCCTACGAATAGAGGTTCTTTTCTTGCCCACAAAAGTTTTTGTATTTGATAAAACAATTTAAAAGCTGAAGTATGAGGTGCTATTTGTCCTGCTAGCTCTAATTTTGGGACGGCATGTACAATATAGTGGCTATCTGAAAAAATGTTCATGGGCTGCTCTCTAAAATTTTCCAGAGCTCTTACCACAGCTTCCAGTTCCACTAATTGAGCTGATTTGTGTGCAGTTATGTAAGTCATATTTTCTTTTTTAGTGACTACTGCAGTAGTACCATTTGAGGACCCATCTGTAAATACATTTAATGCCTTAGAAATAGGTTGATTTTTTATTACCTGTGGAAATGTAATAGGATGATTAATACAAAAAGATAATATAGGAGACTTAGGAAGATGATTATCAAAATTTGCAGAAGTAGAGCATTTAGCTATAGCCCAATCATTATCATTGAAGCATAAATATTCAATCTGTGATGATGAATAGGGAGTAATAATAGTAGCAGGGTGAATGCCAAATATTTTAGTAGAAGTCTTAAGTCCTTGAAGAATAAGTTTAGCCACCATGGAGGTATAAGACTCAATTATACTTTTAGGAGAGATGGGCAGATGTATCCATAATAAAGGCCCTTGTTGCCAAAATACTCCTGTGGGTGTATATTGTGAAGAAATAATAATCAATATCAGCGCTTGAGTTAAATCAAATCTATCACAATGATCTCCTTTGATGGCTTTTTCTACTAACTTTAAAGCTTTCCTAGCATCAGGAGTCAATGTTCGCGGTGAAGATGGATCAGGGTCCCCACGAAGGATGTCAAATAAAGGTTTTAGTTGGCCAATAGTGAGGTTTAGTGTAGGGCGAAGCCAATTAATGTCTCCCAGTAGTTTTTGAAAATCATTGAGGGTGGTCAAATGTTCTTTATTTATTAAAATTTTGGGGGGTCTAACAAAGGTATCCATGATTTTAAATCCTAAATATAATATGGGTGATCTGGTTTGAACTTTTTCTTCTGCTATATATAATCCATATTTTTTAAAATTTTCTGCCACATCACTGAATATATTAAATAAGATTTTTTTGATTAGGGTGGGCCAGTAAAACATCATCCATGTAATGTAGACACATGAGGTTTGGATATTTATTTTTAATGGGTTGGATTGCTTTGTCCACATATATTTGGCATATGGTGGGGCTATTAGCCATTCCTTGCAGTAGCACTTTCCATTGATATCTTTTATCAGGGCCATTATTATTGATAGAAGGAACTGAAAAAGCAAACCTGGGGGCATCCAGAGGATGCAGGGTAATGGAAAAGTAACAATCCTTTATATCAAGAGTAATAAGATGGAAATTTTTTGGAATAGCTACAGGATTAGGAAGTCCAGGTTGAGTAGGGCCCATGATTTGCATGGTTTTAGTAATTTCTCTAAGATCATGTAACAATCACCATTTTCCTGATTTTTTCTTGATCACAAATATGGGGGAATTCCAGGGAGAGGTGGAAGGTTCTATATGTCCTGCTTCTAGTTGTTCCTGAACTAGTAGGTGGGCCGCTTGTAATTTCTCTTTAGATAGGGGCCACTGAGGGACCCACACTGGCTTATCAGAAAGCCATGGTATTTTCAAAATTATTTTCTCAGTGGCCCTGAAAAAAAATTATCTTTTTCCTTTATGATAATGATTTCTTTTAGGGTTAAGATTACCCTGTACCTTTTGATAATGATTTTTTATAGGGTTAAGATTACCCTGTAGATTTTCACATTTAACATCTGCAGGCTTGGTTGCAAGGTGTACTCCCATTTGTTGCAAAATATCTCTTCCCCATAAAGTAACCGGTAGGTTAGGTAAAACATAAGGCTGAAATGTTCCTTTATGCCCTTCATCATCCTCCCATTTTAAAATTACCGCAGTTTTCTCTGGGAGGTTATTATATCCCAAGCCTCTTAAACTGGATGAAGCTATTTGCAGAGGCCAGTGCTTGGGCCATTGCCATAGAGTAATGATGGAAGAGTCAGCTCCAGTATCTATCAGTTCTTCCAGCTCTATTCCTTGGAATTTTATTTTACACATAGGCCTCCTTGAACAATTCCGAACCCAGCAAGCCATAGGTCCCTCTATTGCTCCTTTTTTGAGGCATACTCATTTTAAATGAATTATGTAAATTGGGAAGGAGAAGCAACTGAGCAATTCTATCTCCTTGATTAACAGAACTTATACCTTGGGGTGAGCTAAGTATTATTTTTATTTCCCCTTTGTAGTCTGAGTTTATTATACCTGGGGTCACTTGCAAACCTAATAAGCTTTTAGGACTTCACCAGAGAATAAGTCCTATAGTCCCTGAGGGAAGAGGTCCCCTGACTCCTGTGGGAATCAGTTGAACCCCCATTTCAGGTGTTAACACTATTCAGGCGGTGGAACAGAGGTCTAATCCTGCATTTTCTCCTGTTTCTCTGGCAAGGGAGTGGATGGGTTGTAGGGATTGTGTAGGGGACGCATCTGAGTGGATGCTTGAGGATATTCCTCCTCCAATGCCTCGTACATTTGTGGGCCCCAGGGCATTGGGCCCTGTGCCCCATTTTTTGAATTCCTGAACAAATGATTTCCATAGATGTCAAATTTTGAATGGCATTTATTGTCCCAATGATTTCCCTTTTTACACCTGGGGCAGTGGCCTGGGGCATGGTATGAGCTTGGTCTTATTTCTCTTTTGGTATTTTGCCTAGAGTACCTGATTCATTATGATAATTTTGCCTGGAATATCCTAATTGATTATAATGTCTAGGTTGAGCCTTTGTGAAATTTCGAGGGGAAGCACCTCTCATTGAGGCTGCAATCACATTTCCTGTGACAAAGGCATCATTTATATCTTTACATAGTTGTATACATACGGAAAGATCCTTTTTATTTTTCCATGGCCTGATGGCTTCCTGGAAGTATTTATTAGCATTTTCATATGCTAATTGAACAACTAATGGCATAGCTTGATCAACATCTGCAAACACTCTACCTGCAGTTCTCAAAAGTCGATCAGCAAAGTCAGCATATGGCTCATAAGGTCCTTGAATCACTTTTGACCAGCTACCTTGTAGATCCCCAGGTCCTTGTACAGTTTTCCATGCCTCTAAGGCAGCTGCGTTTATCTGAGCATATACACCTGGGTCATAATCTTTTTGAGCCTGTAAGTCTATGAATTGCCCTTCTCCTGTGAGCATGTCTATATTATAGTCTCCAAACCCTGCAGCTGAGTTTCTTTTAGCCATTTCTATACAAAGTTCTTGGAATTGCGATCGTCAAACCAAGTATTGGCCCACTCTTAATGCTGCTTTACATAGACTTTTCCAGTCTGAGGGGTTTAAGCTAAAGGTGTTAAGGGACTCCAGCATACTCAACATGAAAGGAGCTTGGGGCCCATAAGTCATTACTGCCTCTTTGAGATTTTTATTGTTTTGAAATCTACTGACTGATGGACCCTCTGTCCATTTTTCTTTTCAAATGCTGGCAGTTCCCAATGTATCTGTGAGTTACCCTCGAGAGAGCATAAACGCTCAGAAAGATTTTTTATTTCTGTTTCTAGGGTATACAAATGCCTAGCAATACCCTTCATATTTTCTGTAATGGATTCCACCCATGGGGGAATAGAGGACACAAGTGGTTCCTCTACGGTCCTTTTTCTTGGTCTTTTTTAGTTTCTTTTTCCTCATTTTCTCAGGATCACTTTTACTAGATTCCTCACCACTGCTAATTTCACTGACAGCAATATCCTAAGGCCCAGTTTCCATGAAGAGCAAGTATTCTTCAGCTATCGCCAATAACTCCCGAATAGCTCTAATAGCTTGGATTTTTGTCATTTTTGGGACTCTTCTAATACTCTCTTTACTGGTCTTAGTTGACCCAGTGGAAGCTACGCTTTTTTGATCACTTTCACTTTTTTCTAAATCCTCCTCACTGACAACGGAGTCAGGTATATCAAGGAGTCTTTCTATAGCCTCTATCACTTGGGATTCAGTTATATTCGAACCCATCCTTAGAGACCTTTCAGTTCTTACCTGTCTGCTCCGAAGTCCCTGTACTGGCCGCCACCTGTTGCCGCCTGAAGCGATGACCGCTTGGAGCAACAAAGCCACAGGAATAAATTCAGAGGCAGACTGGAAACAATCAGGCTCTTTATTCTGCCAGCTTCTCTCTCCGGCTCCAACAACACCCTGACACGCTGTCCATGCTCCTCCAACAACCACAAAATGGCTCCTACGACGACCCACAATCCCCCGGGCCAAATCTCGCGAGATCATGCAAATGGCTCCGACCCGATCCACAATGTCCCGGGCCAAGTCTCATGAGACCATGGAAGGTGGTAATGCTTATGGCTCACAGCTAACCACAATCTTAGCTATCTCCTTTATTAGGGCTCCTGCATGGGGCCCCCAACATTACAAGTAATATTCATTTCTCAAAGTAGATGTTTAAAATTGCTTTAATAGCTAAGGATTCTGGATTCTAGACATTTATCCTGGAAAGTCTATAGAAAGAAAACATGCTAGTCCTTTAAACCTGAATCTGTGGCATCTTATCAATGAAATGTGTTTCAATCTAGTCCTGCATACTTTGACCATGCCATTACTGACAGTGCATAGGAAAACATCCCCAAAGCATGAATTACAGGAAAGTGTCAATTACTGTCACTATCTTATATCCAGACACTTTGGTGACCCACAGATAGGCTAGAAAGCCAGAACAAAAAGAAAAAAACTGTATTAGCTATAAATAATACATGATTAATTTAGGAAGGCTTTTATCTCGACATCTTTGGGAGAGAAGCGTCAAGGAGGGATTAATCTGACTGTACATTACACTCTGAGAATTTCAGTAAAGTGAATGCTTGATTCACACAATTAGAAATTGAACTGAGCTAGGCACAGTGGCACAGGCCTGTAATCCCAGTTGCTCAAGAGGCTGAGCAGGAGGATCGCCAGTTCAAAGCCAACCTCAGCAACAGCAAGGCACTAAGCAACTCAGTGAGACCCTGTCTCTAAATAAAATACCAAAAAAAAAAAAAAAAAAAAAGAAATGGGATGTGGCTCAGTGGTTGAGTGCCCCTAAGTTCAATCCCTGGTACTACCCCACCACCACCACCAAAAAAAAAAAAAAAAAAAAAAAGAAAGAAATTGAACTGTAATTGTGTTTTCTGATTTGTTGTCTATGTGTGACTAAAACCAGCTGACTTTGAATTCTTGAAATGCAATAGAGATATTTCTACCTCCTACCTATAAATTTGGAAAAACTTTTTTCATATTTTATTGGTTTATATTAGGTACACATAACATTATGATTTATTTTGACATAATTAAAAAGGCATGGAATATAATTTGCTCAAATACAATCCTCAGTAATCATCCTTACCATTCTCCTCCCTGTTCCCTCTGATTCCTTTACTCTATTCTACTGATCTTTCTATTTACTCACATTTTTTAAAAAAAATAGAGTCTTATGGATATATATATATAATGGTGAGAATAACTGTTTTACATTCTTATATGTACATAGAAAATTAGGTAAGATTCATCCCACTGTTTTTCCCTTATCCTGTCTCTACTCCCTCCCCTTTCACACTCCTTCTTCTACTCTCCTCATCTTTCTGGGAAAATCTTTTATATTTAAATCTCCCCAAAATATAAATTGTTTCCTAGGATTGTGCATGTGGGCATACGCAGGTTTGCAAACCAAAAGGTACCTATTCATGTGTTGAAGCTGGAAATTGATTAGCATGCTATCTAATTGAAAATTCACAGTTACTGGGAATTATAAAGACTTTAATTTCCCATGTAGTTTATCCTAAAATATGGTTTAAAAAAATGAAATGGGTAGAACCAGCACCCACAACTTATTCCAAATATGTATGCCTGTGTTATATGTATACCTTTGTGCTTCTGTGTGTACTTAATTGAAATTATTGCATTTTATAACTAATCCAAATCTAATTACACATCTACGTAAAATACAGTTAAATGATTTCCCTCTGTCAATGTGCACCATTGGTCAAAATCTGACAGATATTTGCAATAGTAAAATCAAAGGGAACTAAAATTTTACAATTGATGCAGTCCATTTAGGTCCCCACAGATTAAGATTTGTCTTTCACTTTTTTAGTGTCTGTAAGTTTGATCAGTCACATTTCCATTTTGGAAGTCAGGAATGCGTGACTCTTTTACGAGAGCCCTCTACACCAAAGAACCCCAGTTTGAATCTTCAGGTGGACAATAAAAATGTACCTCACCTTAGAACTAATAGCCAATGTTCTCGTACAATATTTTGAAAGGCTATTTTTTTTCCACACTGAATATCTTAACTCCATTTTTGAAATCAACAGACTGTAAATGAAAAGGTTTGTTTCAGGATTCTCAGTTCGGTTCTATGGATCTATATGTTTATACTTGTGCCAATAACATACTCTACAGATTATGGTAGGTTTAAGAGTGATTTTTAAAATCAGAGAGTCTGTGTCCTCTAGTATTGTTCTTCTTTTCCAAAAAAAGTTTTGGCTACTCAAAGTGATTTGCATTTTCAAGTAAGTTTTAGGTGAGTTTCAATTTCAACAACAACCCAAAACCCTGGGATTATAAAAGACATTGAACTGAATCTACAAGAATTAATTTGGAAGAAAATTGTCATCTTGACAAATGAAGTGTTCCACTTGATGAAAATGAAATGGCCTGCATTTACTTGAAAGAGCTTTCCTTAGCAATAATAATTTTAATTGAATATGTCTTAAAAATGGTTTTGTTAAATGTATTACTAAATTATATGATTTGTGGGTTTATTAAATAATTTCATGTTTAAAATATATTTAATATTTTAAAATAATTTCATATTTGAACTACATGTTACTATTACATAGATACACACTTGATTGATCTTGTGTCATATAATGTGAAACTCCTTTACTTGTTCTATTAGTTACTATTACTTTTGTAGATAGTTCAGGATTTTCTGCTGAACTCTGTCATCTGGCTCTACCAGTCTAGTCCCCTAGGATCTGATCACTGTTCTATTCCATTTCTATGAGCTCTACTTTTTTGGTTTCCCACGTGTAAATCAAATCATGTATTTTTTGTCCTCCCGTGTTTGGCTTATTTTACTTAGCATTAACGTCCTCTGGATTCACCCATGTTGTTTCAAAGGAAAGAAATTCCACCTTTCTTTAGGCTGCATTGTTTTCCTCTGTGTATTTATAGCACATCTTCTTCATTTATTGATTCATTGTTGGATGCAAAACAACTAAAAATAGAATTGCCATATGATCCAGCAATCACCCTTCTGGGTATATATATCCAAGACAATGGAAAACAATATGCTGAAAAGATCCTACTTTTTCATTGGCATCATTTGTGATAGCCAAGACATACAAACAACCTAAGTATCTAACACCGACAGTGTTTTCCCTAATGGCTCTACTAACTTACATTCCCAATAGCATTGTACAAGGGCTCTCTTTTCTTCACATCCCCACCATTCATCTTACATCTTTTTGATAGTATTCAAAGGAGTTTAAGGTGATATCTCATAGTTGTTTTAACTTATATTTTCATAATCATGAATGCCATGGTATAGATAGGAGGTATCCCCCAAAACTCATGTGTGAGATAAGGCAAGAATTATTCCACTATGCCCTTTTCCTCTATAACCTTTATTTTGTTTTAGAAAAAAAAATGTACATTTACTACTCATGAATAAATTCTTATGCTGGTGGCTCTTTAGTTCTTTTGGGTATCTGAAGCTTGGTCTCTAATAGACATCCCTCTCTTTTATTATCTCTTTAGTATTTACCTTGGCTAAATTTCTTGTTGTAACCAAAACCTAAACCTATATTTTATCAAACATAGATAATTCCAGTTGCAGTTTTCTGTATCTGGTGGTGTTCAAATTTTTACTGAAAAAGGTTTTACTAGAATGGAAATGATTCTTTCTACCACAGAGTGTGGTACCATTCTCCTTGGAATCCAAGCTTCTCTCAGTGAATGCTCCTCTGGCCCTCTTGCACACTTGCAGCTCTTCCACGTGCTGTCTGTCCCTCTTTTTACCCTTCTGCCCTTTATGATACTTCTGCTCAGGGTTCAGCTAAGTGGCACATGCATTGTGCATTCTGTCTTGTGGATGGTTGCAGTGTTCTGCCTGTGTGGGTGGTTGTCTTTTATTGTTGATTGCTGCTCGTGGGCTCATTTATTCCCCTCTCTCCACTCAAATGTAGTTGTTCATATTGTGAGTTCTTGAAGGAAGACACAATATGAAACATAACTTTCCCATCTTCCACTGAAGGTACAATTCTACTCAATCATACAAATCTTGCTTCCAGCTGAGGATTGAGTTTATCTCCTGTACGCTTTGATTTATATACCCAAGGAATAGCATTTCTATCATTGCCTATCAAGAGATGAAGCTTTTTTTTTTTTTTTAACTAAATGAATATTTTCATGTCACGAATTTCTCTTGTGTATTTCTCTTCTGAGGCAACGCACAATGCCTATTGTTTAATTAGTGCTTTTATACTGTCTTTAAAGTATTGCCACCACTATTGGAGGAAATGACCCATTTTTGAGATGATTGTGTATCATTCTGGGACTGAGGAAGCCTGCATGTTTTTGAAAGCCAAAATGTGGATAGGGCATGGTTATAAATTTGAAGGTGTGGCTGCTATGTTTACATTACAGTGCAGAGAAATCTATCTACTAGCAGAGGTGTAAGAGTGAGACAAGCCATGAAAATTGACAGTGATTGAAAGGATAGTACATGAGAGGCCACCATCCCAAGAGCTACAAGATTATAAATAAACTTAAGCCAAAGTCCCTGATGCTTTAATGGTATGCTGATATCCTATCAAATTAAATCATATCTTATTAATAAGACAGTTTCATTAAAACTGAAAAATTTATCTCCGACTTTCTGAGAGCATTATATTGTGTATATCTCTAGAAGAAAACAATTTATCTGCAATCCAATTACCTTAGAAAAACAAATTTGCATTAAAATTGGGTCTGGAGTCAGTTAATAATTGAGATTTTCCATTCAAAAGAATTTTCTCTTAGGAATTTAAAGTACAGTATAATTTGTATAAGTTTATATGTAAATTAAGGTATCCATCAAATTTCACCTAAAAGATGGGGCAATTAATTGAACTTTCTCTGAGCTGAAAAATTGTCTTCTGCTTTTTCTCAGGTTAATAAAAATTATGAGGACTTCCTTACTGTACGCTTGTTTTTTCAAGTTAAGCATTAAGTGTGTGCATAAGATGAACACTAACACACACATACACACTCCTATAAATTAATTGTACATAAACTCTGCTTCACAAAAAAGCCTGCAAGAAGGTATTAAATGATTTGACATGAAAAAATAGGCCCATCAGGGTAAGCTGCAATTTCTTAGGTGAGAGACCTAGTCTATGGAAGAGTTAATGGTCAAACTCTGTTGTCTGACTGGGCTTCTCTAGTACTGCTCTACATTTACAAATGTGTCGGGAATCAAGTTAACCTTTATACTTAGGCAGATATGGGTAGCACCCAAGGAGGTGATAGACACTTAGACTTATGGGGACTGGTCTCCTGGACTTTTATTTTGAAATACCAGCAGCGCCTATAATTGTTTTCTTAAAAGTAGTTTCTGTCAATACATTTTTCAATTATAAATCTCATAATGTCCTAGAAAGACTGGATAATGAATCTATCCACTGTTATGAGTCCAAGTAATAATATTATAAGATTTACATACCGTGGCAGCTTTAGTAACTCTGAGTTAGGGTAAATCTGATGTTCAGAAATTTGTCTGTATGGAATAGTAAAAAGTACCAAGAGAAACAATTGTAGATATGCAAAAGACACCCTTAAAATCTGTGTCAAGCCAGGACCTTTGGAGTACTCCCTAGCAATGAAGGACCTTCTTCTTGCAAGCAGGAGTTAAGTAATTGAGTCTCCTTACTTAGCACTCTTCAGACTATTCCACAATTTATCCTCTTACAGTGATTTCCGATGTACTCACTGTAATGTTTAGTATTTTTTAACTCTTAAATTCTTTTATTATAAATATGTTTTCAAATGCACATCCCCTTCGCCCATATTCTTTAGAACCTGATTGCTCAGGGAAGCCATGGATGCACATTACCTGCATTTTGATGAACATCTGCTCACATTTCTCCCAATGGTAATGTGAAGTTTACTACTTTCTCAAAGTGTCCCTCAACTGTTGCCTGCTCATGTCACTTGTCAACCTTTTTCACATCTCCCAAATGCCTCCCTCCTCCTCTGCTTTTTTTCCTTTTTCTTGTCACAGTCAAATCGTTTCACAATTCAAGTAGGACATTAGTTTTTTACACCTAAGCACTTAGTTCAAGCATCAACTTGTCAATCATTTGATGTATCATCAGGGGTAAGCAAAACATTAAGTACAAAGTAGTTATTTGCTTAAAGGACAAAAGGCTGAGCCTCATTTGTCTGCACTTTGAGTCTTACATCTGATTACAATCCTATGGATATTCAGCTCAGAAAGTACTTTCCCTCCTCCAAATGAGAAGACACATTAGAAGAATGTTTTGCGGACAAGTCAGGATATAAAAATTGTTTCTAAAATAACAGGGTAGTGGCAGTAAAATAAGAGAGTCCATAGTTTGTATAAGAAGACCAAGCAGTTACAGAAAATTGCAGGTGCAGATGAAATGGATATCAGGGAGTCAAGTACCAGATCTGAGACAAACTCCAACTACCTAGTGGATTTTTTTCTTAAAATTGAAATGACTAAAGAAGTCCACCTAAATTTACCTCTGGAATATAATATTCATAACACACAGAACCAAATCTGTCATTAGTCTTGAAATCCTTCTCTTCTTGCGTGAAGAAGTTGGATGAGTAATACATCTATAAATGGCATCAGAGCTTTTCCTTTTAATGTGTTACAATCAGTCACTTGTCCTACTTATTCAACTTCCTAAATATCTGTTTCATGTGGTTGATAATTTATTACAAAATGTTGTGCTTCATTTTATATACTGAACATTATCTTCAGTATTTTTCATATATTATTAAAACTATAAGCACGTTTTTACTTTTTATAATTTAATATCTTCTATTAAGATGCATCTATTAATAATAATTTGTATCCTATTTCAATAATAAAATAAATGTATAATGTATAATCTGAAAAATCCTGTATTAATGTTAATTGATTTTGTTCTAATATAGGTAAAATTTACATATTACCTTGTGATTTATTATTTTCGATGACAGAAGAAAATAATTCTATCAAGTAGTCAATTTATTCATATTTTTCAAGCATCCCCCTATTGTTAGAAATTCATAGTATGTAACTTCCATTTTTGTTTACTTCTGCAATTCATGACAATATGGACATCTTTGTTCATCCTTTCTCCAGATACTATTTCTTCAGATTCAACTCTCTCTTACTGCATCAGGAAGAATGATATTTTGAAGGCCCTTCATGTTGCCAAATGACTATTTAAAAATCATATGTCAGTAAAAAAATTGCACTTGTTTTGTAGTTAACAAAAAAATAAAACATGCCCACCATGCTACTAGCTCTTCCTCTTCCCTTTCAGCCACTTTTCCTGGTTGTCACCATTTGAGCCACTCAGAGAAACAAATTTGTACACCCCAGGGGTGTACAAACTCAAAGCATTTCTGAATATTGTTTAAGTGGAATAAAGAATTAGTAAGTAGCTATCCAGTTAATAGGACATAATCCATGGCTCCAATGCTCAGCTTCAGAAAGGAATGGCCCAGGTTGTAGCTCAGGAGGTGGGTACATCATCAAAGACCTGGTGCCCACAAATGGGTTGCTAGCCAGAGACACCTGAGCTTTTCCACCTGCCCATTAACTCTCACCATTTACAAGTCAATCCATAACCCTCTTTCTCTCAGCATATTTGTCACCTTATTTTGCAATAAGCCTTACATGAGGTTTGCAATGAGTTCCAAGAAATCTGGCAGTGGCAATTTATGGAGCTGCTACATGCCAGTGTAATCACGTTTGCCTCCCTGGTGCAATATTTCAATGAATGGAACAAATACTTTTGCTCATTTACATTGTACATTTTGTTTTTGGTTTAATTTTATGCATTTTTGTTGAAGTAGTAACACAGATATGAAAACTTCACAAGCATCTCACAATACAGACTGAATGTCATCATGTGCAGAACCTCCTCACGAGCCCTTGATTCCTTCCAGGACCTCACCCCCGGCTGGACTCATCTACCAACTTTGCTTGTCCTTGACATTATGGTCCTGGAATCATAAAATATGCATTCTTTTTGCCTCTGGCTTATTTAATTCAAATACATATTTATGAATTTTATACAACTTTATAAGCAGAGTTGTATTTGTTCATTCCCATTTCACTAGAGTGTAAATATGCCACAACTCATGCATTCAATCCATTATAGACAATACTAAGGTGACAATTTTAAACAATGCTCTTTGCTGGAGGTACCAATGCATTTATGTTTGGTGAAAATATAAATACCGAGACATAGGATATAACAAGTTCAAAACCTACTACCAAGAAATGCTCCAAAGTAGTTTTTATTCAATTGAAATTTCCACCAAATTTAGTTTTATACTCATATATGTAAGCTGCCTGGTACCGAAACCCGGGCGGAAAAAACTCTCGGAGGCAGAGTAAAGCTTTTACTACTTTTACTTCTACTTTCTTAGAGAGAGCTTAGAGAGGGAAAGAAAGATTTTTAGAGAGAAAGATTAAAGAGAGCTTTTCTTCTTGTCTTAGAGAGAAAGAAAGATAGAGCTTAGCTTCTTGTCTTCTTGTCTTCTTGTCTTAGCTTAGAGTCTTAGAGAGAAAGAAAGATAGAGCTTAGCTTAGAGTCTTAGAGAGAAAGAAAGATAGAGCTTAGCTTAGAGAAAGATTAGAGCTTCTTTCTTCTCTCTTCTTTCTTCCTTCTTCTTTCTTCTGTCTTCTGTCTTCCTCAGGAGCCTCGGCCTAACTCTGACCAGTCATTACTTCTTCTATCTGGTTTCTCTTCTGTCTTCTATCTGGTTTCTCTTCTGTAACCGCCCTGCCTGCGTTCTGGCTGCTCTGATTCTTCTGACCGACCGAGTGACTGCCCAACTGACTGAATTCTCCGTTCTCCTAACTTGGACCGCTTTCACCCCGTTATATACCTTCAGCTTTGCGGGTGCCTACAGGTGCGTCACATACATATCAGGTGGAACTTATGGCTTCCAGCTAGCTGCAACAGCCCTTCCTAATTAGGGCTCCTTCACATATATGCACGTTTGGGTATGTATGTATATAGCATAAAGTTCATGGTTCTTAACCACTTTGAGATATACAATTCATTGTATTAATGACAGTCACAGTGTGTGACAGCATTACTACTATCTTATTCTAAAATTTTCTACAAACTAAACAGAAAGTCTGAACCCAGTGATCAATATCTCTTCCTTTCTCCTTTCCCCCATTCTATGGGAATCTCTGTACTTTCTGTCTCAATAGATTTGCTTATTCTGCACATTTTACATGTGATAAATTATGTATTGATTGATTTACATATGCCAGACCTCCACTGCACTTCGGCAATAAATCCTAGTTGGAAGTGATACATTATCATTGTTCATAAATGAATCAGTACAATGTTTCTGTCAGTGAGACGTTCTTTTTGAATTTTCCTTCCTTTTAATATTTTTTCTTTCAACATTCTTGCCAGATTTTACTATAAAGGGCATCATATAAAGGAAATCAGGATGCATTCTGGTGTTTTTTTAATATCTCTTGAAAGACTTTGTGTTATTACGGTGTTATTCCATCTCCAAACATTTAATATAATCCATTGGGTTGACCTTGTGTGTTCAAGATTGTACTGTGTCTAGATGTTAATGGATTTATTGCTTTACTACTGAGGGTTTCTCTCATCTACTATAAGTTCAGACTCATCTTTCTCTTCAAAAATTATGTATATGTCATCTAAAGAGTCATATTGCCCTAAAAACTCATAATATTATCTCATTATGCATTTAGCAATGGTAAGATTATGGTAATGATTTATATTTCATTCCTGATATTAAAATTTATTTCTTCATTTTATGATTTTGCTTTTTCTCATGAAGTAAAAAAAAATGATAAGTAAACAGCAGAAAAATCAGTAGAGCAGGGGAAAGGGAACAGGTAGAAGAAGGAGGAGAGGGAAAGGGGAAGACTAGAGACAGAATTAGAACAAATCATATTCTATGCTTTTATAATTATGTCACAATGAATCCTATTGGCATGTATAACTAAAAAGAAGCAATAAAAATATGCAAAAGTAGTGAATCCTTGTGTAGTTATAACCCTAAAACAATTATCAAATCATCATGATCCTTGTATTTTTATCTATATTCTGATCCATTTTTGTTGCCGCCTGAAGCGCTTGGAGCAACAGAGCCGCGGGAAGAAGTTCAGAGGCGAACTGGAGACAAACAGCTTTTTATTCTGATAACTTTTCTCTCTGGTTCTAACAATGACAAACACACGCCAAACACACCACCAAAAAATGGTGCTGACCCGATCAGCAATTTCGGCCAAGTCACTCGAGATCCCGCAACAAGTCCCGTGAGACTACGGGAGGCGACAATGCCCAAATCTCCACGGCTCATAGTCAACCTCAATTCAAGCCAATCCCCAAACAGGGCTCCTGCATTTTCCCCTTTTTGTTTTAAAAGAGGTAATGCTCTAGGACGTCTATGTGCAACCAACATTCTTACCCGTCATCGGATAATCAAGGCTGTGCCCTTGACTCCTGTCTTAGGTTGATATGTCGGCCACATGAGACTGTCCCGTGTGACTGTGCCTGTCTTAGGTTGTCCCCCTCTGGGGATCTTACCCGTCATTGGCTAACCAGCCATCCAATGGAGCCCTTTAGGATCGACTATATATGATGACTAACAGCCGTCCAGTTGTGAGGAGATGTTGCGGCTTTAAGGCGACAAGCCTCTTGGTGATGAGCCAAATTGCATAGCATATCAAATTGTTTAAACAAAACAGCTGCCCTAAGTTCCATCAAGTAACACACTGAATTCTCTAGACAAATACCCGCAAGGCATTGTCCCGTAAAGTCCCAAACAATGAAAGATCAAAATGTCCATTTGTTATAACATGTTGATGTAGGAGGCCCCATGCATGTAGAGCAGAGGCCACACTGTTGGTGAGGTTGTTTGATGCTTGAGCAGCAGGGATGCTTGCGGCGGCCGCGATCCCTGCAGCTGTAGCAGCAGATGTCTTTTTTATGTTTAGACAATGCCACCGGCAAATCTTCAGGGCCCGCTACCTAGAAACTCAAGCATCAATTATTAAAGGAAAGGCAGTGCTATTGCAGCACTGAGTCAAGAGGTGAGTTGTCAACCGCAATTCAAGCCAATCCCCAAACAGGGCTCCTGCACATTTTGACCTTGTATAACTGTATTATTTGGAATTAAACCTCATGCATCTTATAATTTCACTCATACATGTGTTTATGTTATCACTAACAGCTAGAACTTTTAATATCTATATAATCACACCATTGTTTTACTACTAAACAAAAAAAAAACGGTAATTTCTTAATACCATAAGATAATACTTCTAGTCATTTTTATTTCCTAGACTGTATTATTTTTGCACTTTTGTTTTTGTTGTGTAAATCTGAATCCAAATAAATCTATACATTAAAATGGTTGGATGAGTCTCCTAGAAATTTCAGTCTGCATTAGTGGTTCTCACGCTTGAATATGAGAAATTTTGTATCACCCCTGAGGTCAAGGTGCCTTCCTGGGTTTGTCTGTCTGTCTGTCTCTGTCTCTCCTCCTTTTACCTCTCCTTTCTTTTATATGTAGTAATTAAAGCACAGCTCTCTTCTAGTTGTAGCATGTTATGAATCATCAACTCTCATAAATCTCAAAACCACAAAGTATGTTGTGTAACCTATTCCACACATAGTCCATTATTTTCTAAAGAGCAATCAATCAGGAAACTTTTAGCCTCAGTCACTACACACCTGCCACTAGTTGTCTCTCTGCAGCTTGGTGGAGGGTGACACTCCTGGCCCCAATTATACACTTGGCGTTTGCCCACGTACCAGACACCTACTCTCAGCTCTCCTTCTCTCCCATCTCCATCAGTGAAATACAGTTCATTATAGATTGCACTGGTGGCCCTGCTCTCTCATTTTTTCCTTGAAGTGCATACACTAATGTGCCTTCTTCTAGTCTAACAGTCATTAAAGTGTAATGTGTGAGTCACTTTGTGTGGACTTCTAACCCCAGAGCCATATTAGAGGGACACTTAAGTGACGATGCAGGTAATTCACTTTCTGTGTGGTAACTGTTGTTTTTCATCTCTATTTATATCCTCTTTACTCAACTATGGCCTTTCATGACAGGCCCTCACCTTTTATTTCACTCCAACGTCCAGGGCATCACCAAGCCCTACCAGCTATGATTTTTAGATGTCTTACAACACTACCCTTTTCTTCCATCTCTATTCTCCTTCTACGATACAAAAAAATCTATCCCTTCCTTAGGATTGTTAAATTCAACTTTCAGAAAACTTACAAATTGTACTGATTTTCAGAAAGTCATCACTTGCTCCAGCTGATTTTTCCCCATCCCTAGGGAAGTTGGTTGCAGAGGTCAGACCCAAGCTGATGCTCCAGTACTTATGCCCCTTTGCAGTCATCACCTCTGGAATCCATGCTTGGCTTATGATTTACTTTAGCAATATTAAATAGCAAAAATACTACTGTGACAATCCTAGCCTAAATATTCAAAAACGATAAAGATTGCATTTCTGAGCTCCAAAGAATCCTAAAATCTCATGTAAGAATTCTAGATGATGGGTGCCTGGATTGGTTCTATAACTTGGCTATTGTGAATTGTGCTGCTACAAACATTAATGTGGCTGCATCACTAGAGTATTCTAATTTTAATTATTTTTTTTATAAATACAGGGAGTTGGGTTGCTGCGTAATATGGTAGTCCCATCCCAAGTCAAGCATTTGTATGCTGTAGTGATACTGGAACATCTATGTTTATTGTAGTGCAATTCAAATTAGACAAGTTATGGAACCAGTCAAGGTGTCTATTAGCAGATGAATACATAAAGAAAATGTGGTATAAGTACATAATGGAGTTCTTATCTATCATAACCTTTGCTGTTTGAAGCCATGGCATTTTGAGAAGAATTTTTCACATGGAAGATGATGAGTTTCAAAACATAGATTGATGTCTAGAAGAGGGGTCCTGCAAAAATTAAAAGTAAGGGTATGTAGCACTGTCCTTGGGATCAAAACCTAAGCAAAGAGCTTTGAGGAAACTATTTGTAGGAGATAGAGGGGAAAACAAAAAGGACCTTCATGATACCCTGGCAGAAAGATTAGGAAAGATGTCACATATATAGGTATGTGGAAGATTAAAAAAAAAGTATCTAACAAGTCTATGAGTCTAGCTAAGGAAGTTTCCAAACACAGAGTGGTGCAAGTACCAACTGGCTTCTTTAATTTGCCCATGTTAAAGAAGGTGAGAAGTGAGCTGGGAGAGAGATGGGCTGAAGGAGGGAGACGTCATTCTTCTTATTTCCCATATTGCCTCCATCTGTTCTAATATAATTCCAAAATTTCATATTGGTTTATTTGAGGAAAATAGAAGTAAACAAGAAAACATCTGGAAAAAACCATTCCGTGAATTTGAAGGATCAGGTTTCATATATTATGCATTTACTAGCATCATTGTAGATAAATAATGATAAGAACCTGGGAGATCTTCTAGCTCTTTGGAAACAGGTCCATTTATACTCATCTGACACATTAGAGACCAGTCCAGGGTGGAGGAATGAATTGCCCAGCATCACACAAGCCAGTGACTGGCAGGGCTGAAAATAAAGTCTATTTCTGCTGACATGCTGCCTGCTGCACTGAAATGAAGATTTCCTCCCTTAGCAAAGAAAGAGGGGCAGCAGTAGGGACTTCTGAAGGCTGAACTGTCAAACTGCATCCTGGTTACTTGACAGTGTCATGGAGAGAAATAATCTAACAGCTGAAATGAAAGGAAGAAAATAGTTCTCATCAAGTGGCATCAACTTCCCTGGTATGTTTCTCTTCCTTTATTGTTACAAGAATATTAATGACAAATCTGAGAAGATTCTTTTGTGAATCAGGTTAGGGCTACAATTGTTCAAAAAGCTCATTAGCAATGTATGAAGGGCAGCAAAACTCATTTCCCCTTAATGTGAAATCACTTCAGCCTGTCCCCAGAGGAAGAATTGTTGAAAAGTAAATTGACCACATGCTGATTTATTCTTTCTTTTTTTGAAAAAAAAAAATTAAAAAAAAAAGGAAAGAAAGGAAAAGTCAGCCACAGGAAAAATATCTTGCAATAATGAGGAATGTGTAACACTCTGTCAAAGTTCAACACTGGCTAAGATGGTTTCCTGCATTGGGCTACTTTTCTTATTTGCCTCTGTGGGTACCACTCAGGTAGACTTCAAAACCCCAAGTTAGCTGTCAATTTAACAGCAACAGGGGCTCTTTGGACTGTGTGCTTCATTAAAGAACTAAAGGAGCTTTGGGGAATAAGGGAATCCACATTCTGGGATGAGAGCTAAATATAGTGACCAGAATGAGTTCCTAGTTAAGAAACAAGAGTTATTGCCCAGAGTGGCTGAGGAATAGGTCTGTGCTGGGAAGATCGCTGTTCTTTAGCCCGTGTCCTGGCCTCATGCTTTCTTATCTGGATAGTTAGATCTTATTGCAAGTCTTATTGCAGTCTTTCCATGTATTTGTCCAGGGTTCAGTATTTAAGCACTAGTTCTGCATCAGATATTTTCTACATATCTTTATATTTCAATCTACATTGTAAATCACTGACTACTTAACACTTTAAACTCAGGAGAGATCATATGGCTCTGAGATTTACTGATTATTTTAAACAAGACAGAACTGCATTATCTCTGCCACAATCTTTACAGCTTCAACCCTTTTTTTGTCTGTCAGTTGGCTTGATTGCTTTTATTTTAAAATATTTTAATTGTATTTTAGAGCAGTTTCAGGTTCACAGTAAGATTAAAAGGAAGACACAGAGATGTCCCCAAATACTCTGTCCCCACATATGCATAGCCTTGCCCATAATTAACATCTCCCACCAATCTTTTTTTTTTTTTTTTGTACCAGGGATTGAACTCAGGGGCACTCGACCACTGGGCCACATCTCCAGCCTTTTTTTTTTTTTTTTTTTTTTTTTTTTTTTGTATTTTATTAGAGACAGGGTCTCACTGAGTTGCTAAGAGCCTCGCCATTGCTGAGGCTGGCTTTGAACTCGCAATCCTCTTGCCTCAGCCTTCCAAGTGCTGGGATTAGAGGTGTGTGCCACCACACCCAGCCTTCCCCACCAATCTCATATTTTTGTTACAATTTATTAGCATTTGTTGACAAAGCATAATCATTCAAATTCCATAGTGAAGGAGCCCTAATTGGGAAGGGCTGTTGCAGCTAGCTGGAAGCCATAAGTTCCATCTGATATGTATGTGACGCACCTGTAGGCACCCGCAAAGCTGAAGGTATATAACCGGGTGAAAGCGGTCCGAGTTAGGAGAACGGAGAATTCTTTCAGTCAGTCGTGCAGTAGCTCGGTCGGTCAGAAGAAGAGTTCGGGTCGGAGAATCAGAGCGGCCAGAACGTAGGCAGAGCGGTTACAGAAGAGAAACCAGATAGAAGAAGTAATGACTGGTCAGAGTTAGGCCGAGGCTCCTGAGGAAGACAGAAGACAGAAGAAAGAAGAAAGAAGAAAGAAGCTCTAAAAAATAATCTTTCTCTAAGCTAAGCTCTATCTATCTTTCTTTCTCTCTAAGCTAAGAAGAAAAAATAATCTTTCTCTAAGCTCTATCTTTCTTTCTCTCTAAGCTAAGAAGACAAGAAGAAAAAGACAAGACAAGAAGACAAGAAGAAGCTAAGCTCTATCTTTCTTTCTCTCTAAGCTAAAGTAGAAGTAAAAGTAGTAAAAGCTTTACTCTGCCTCCGAGAGTTTTCCTCCTGGTTTTCGGTACCAGGTAGCTTACACCATAGTTTACATGAAGGTTCACTCCAGGTGCTGTGTTTCCTGTTGCTCTGGTCAATGTGTAATAGCATGCATCCCCCATTATAGTACCATGAAGAGTACTTTCACTGCCCTACACATCCTCTGCTCCACCGATTCCAACCACTGGCCCTCAATGCCTGCCTGCTGATCTTTCTGCAGTATCCAAAGTATTCCATTTGGTTGGAATACAACAGTACACAGTCTTTGGGGATTAGCTCCTGTCACTTTGCAATACTCATTTAAGATTCTACCAAGCCTCTCCATGGTGCAATAGCTCACTTTGTTTTAGTGCCAAGCACCATTACATTAGCTGACTGCACCAGAGTTCATTATCTTTTCACCAGCATAAAGGTATCTCCAATGCTTTAACGTTTTACCAGTTATTAATAAAGCTGATATAATGATGCTGTGTCCATATATACTTTTTGTAGATGTAGATTTTTAAATCCTTTGGCTAAATACTAAGAAAAGTAATTAAGTGATTATTAAGAGTGTTTAATTTTGAGTATGTTTAGTTGTGTAAGAAACTGTCAAACTTCCTACTAAAGTGTCTGCCTGGATGTGAGGGGCAGCTGAGTGCAACCTCTCTGTTACCCATGCATCACCAGGGTTGATTCAGCTGATCTGGGGGGCAAGGCGGGTGTCCCTTCCTCCCTCTCCACTCCAGGTGTGTCCCTTCCCAAGCTGTGCGGTTGGTAGAGGAGGTCAACCTTCCCCAACAGAGGAAGACCATTCTTCAGTCAAAGGTGTTTCTATGCTTTTCTGCTAGAAGCTCCAAAGGAACTCCCAAAGTGGCTGCACCATTTTGCATTCCTATCACCCACAAATGAGCCCTTCAAATGAGCGCCACATCCTCACCAGCAGGTGGCCTTGGGAACTTTATGAGTGGCCATTCTAGTAGAATGCAATTCTTTGTTCCTTAATAAATGAGATGGTGCAGCCCCAGAGGGGAAGCATGCTGGTTGGCACAGCAGCAGCCAATATGAACCAAATTCATCTCATGGAGCAATAGTTGTATAATTAAACAAAGATTTATATTAAAATAATCATGAATACTTTATAAAAACTTTAGACATAATTACAGATGACCAAAAGCATTGTGTTTGAAGTGAGCTCTTACCTCCAATATGCACAGAGCCAACTTCCTAAAAGAATATATGAGCCCAATTACAATTATAACAACAGGCAGCCAGTATTATTTATAGACAGTTTAGATTTTGAAGGAAAAAAAAAAAAAGAACTTTTAAATCATATAACTTTAAATCTAAAATAATGCCATTCTGCTATCTAGCTCTTCGCAGATGATGGGCAGATGTATTTAAGAGGTTTGTTTTGTATCATTTTTCGTATCTATGAAAGTTCTCTTAGTTATAAATCTCTAAGTGAGTTTCTTAATTTTCACAGGTCTTGCTCATTTTATTTTGATAGCATTTGTTGTATGGGTTCCTTTACCTTGAGTTGCACAGGTGCCACAGGACTTGTCTCTGGAGATAACTGTGCATCACTTCTTAAAGTTTAACTCTGCTTCTATGTAACAACTTTTATTAGAGATTTTCTTACATTATTTGTTTCCTTTGGAACCTGCCCTTTGTCTTTTGGACTGTTGTCAAATCTTGTCTGTGTTCATTTCTAAGAGAGGGGCACCACAATGCCCACTGTGGATGTGTATGGGCTGGTAAACTGTCTCTACAGATGGATCTGAACAGAGAAGGTTAGGGGATGGATTACACTTTTCATCCTTCTATTTTGTAGTCTAGTTCCCTATTCCTATGCCAGAGAGTCATATCCCTATACCTAGCCCTACCCTGGCTAAATTTCTCTCTTTTAAATACACATCTAAGAGCCAGGCACAGTGGAGCATGCTTATAATCCCAGCACTTGGGAAGCTGAGGCAGGAGGATCTCCAGTTCAAAGCCAGCCTCAGCAATGATGAGGGCAACTCAGACCCTGTCTCTAAATAAAATACAAAAAGGAGGGGAGGGCTGGGGATGTGGCCCAGTGGTCAAGTGCCCTTGAGTCCTTGAGTTCGAGGTAAACATATAAGCTGTACAGTGGCACATGCCTATTCCCAGCAATTTGGGAGGCTGAGGCAGGAGGATTGCGAGTTCAAAGCCAGCCTCATCAACTTGGCAAGACACTAAGCAACTCAGTGAGACCCTGTTTCTAATAAAATATAAAAAGTGGCTGGGGATGTGGCTGAGTGCCTCGGGGTTCAAGCCCCAGTATCAAAAATAAAGTAAGCATCTAGACCTACACTCTTGTCCTTTAGGAAGACCATGGGTCCCTGTGGTGTGGATGGGCAGGAGGAGACCTCTGTGCTCCTTGGGTTGACTTTCTCACCATGCACCACCAACTGCAGTGCCTTTGTGGTCCTGCAGTGCTCAGCTGCTCTCTTCCCACAGGCAGATGAGGTTGCTTTCCCTCTGATCTGCTACATTAATTAAGACTGTCCCATCGGCTTCTCCATTTATAAATTAGAGATTGTGTTTTCAGCTATTTAATTGTTGTGTCCTCTTTCTGCATCATGGATTTTTTGAGGGGGGAAAAAAAAAAAAAAAGGACCTGTAGTTCTTTGCCATCTTAAAAGTAAGAAATCCCTATTTCATGTGTTTTGTGGTTTCATCAGTAGCATTAAATTTATGGCACACATTTCCTTTGTTGATTTGCCATCTCTCTCTATTTTGCATTGGTGACATATGGAATTTGAAGACAGCCTTGAAGTTCCCCACCTCTGCTGTGTGTGCCCTCTGTAAGCCCCAGTCCCCAGGAGTGGGCAGGGCCAATAAGACCATGGGATCCTCATCTCCATGACTGCGGAAAGGCTCTGAGACTCCTTCCTGGCCTTTATTAAGCAAGCCACCATGCTTTAAAAGGGTGGAATTGGAGCCCAGCACAGGCATCAGCCAGCTACAAAATCAGGACCTCAATCTCATAACTCAAAGAAGTGAATTCTGCCCAGAAAATGGTAGGTCCACAGCCACTCTGTGCCTTGACTACAGCCCAGTGAGACCATATGCACAGAGGACACAGGGGACCCAGACCTGGACTCCTGACCCACAGAAAGGGTGGTTTTTGTGTGGTTTTGCATTGTGTCCTTTTAAGACTTTGCATATGTGGTCATTTATTTTGCAGTAATAGGAAATTGACACAATGCTTGATTTTGTACATTTTCTTGTTCTTTCATTTGGTGCCTCACCTTTCCTTAGGACGTGCAGTCAGCACCTTTTATAGTCTCTGCAGCTGACTCATGTGACTTTGGTTTCTCCACTGGTGATAATCAATTTTTGCTGCCACCTTTTCAAATTTACTTGCCATTCTTTGTCTTGCCATTTCTTCTTTTGAACTTTTTCTTTTTGTGTGTGGACAGTTTAAACAGTTCCAATATTTCTTTTCCAAATGTCTGCTTTACTTCCCCAGGAATTTTCCTCATGGACTGTTGATTACTGGCCTTGCTCACCCCCATCGATATCTCCTCCCTCCCCACCTGCCCTATCACCCACCCCTTGGATTTTACAATGTGTGCCTTCTGTTGATTTCTTTTATATTTTTGAATTTCTTTAAATGGAGTCACCTATGATTAGAAACAGGGAATGAGTTGGGGAAGCTAATAAAACCTTAATTCAAGTTTCTATTTCTTTCTTTTTGTGTATTTCCTTTGTTTTGTACTGTTGAAAACTATATCCCCAAATCTATTTTATTATCTCCCATAAATGAACATTTCATCTAAATTGTAGCATTCAATACTTCCATACATTCTACTTCGAGGCGAAAAGCTGTGTCACTATTGAATAAAATCCCTTTGAATTTTCCTATTTCCATTCCCTAGACATTATCTTTCCCTGCCGCTGGAGGCCTCTGGTACATGATAGCTGCATTAACGATACTCAAAAATAATGTGCTATTGTTGATGTTGTTCCTGTTTCTAAATCCATCTTTAATCATCTCATATAAAGAAGTAAACTTTTGAAGCATTTGAGGATTGCATACAAAAAGAACTGAAGGAAAAATTTTCCCTTATTTCCCTGGACACATTGATTCATCATTTTAGCAGGTCTCTGAAGGAATCCATGAAAAGAGACCCGTGACTATTTTTAACACAGCAACATAATTTAAATTCTAGTTATGCAGGCTTGTAAACAAATTTGTAGAACCACAGTGGGGCATGATCTTCCCGATGGTATAGATACACTAATAAAGTAATTATGGCAGGGATAAGCAATTATAGCCCAAGCAGTATAAATGCAACGCACATGTGTGTTCACACAGCAGCAAAAGAAGATAAGAATGCAGATAGCATCGAGTACTAAGGCCATAGTGGTCTACTCGACAGATCAACATATCTGCTCTATTTTCCAGAATCCCACCATGGAAATGCCATATTTCAAATTTATTGTGATAAGAGAATTAACAGTACTTTATGCCCCCAATAATATACTCTTTTAAAAGGTGCTAAAAAGTGTTCTGGAACATAGAGTGAGTATAATTTTCAGTCTATATTTACAAATGGTTCATTAATTTATTTACGTAGAACCTAATCAACATTTGATCTTGCATTTGCCAAACTACAATTGCTTCCGTATTAATTCAAGCACAAACTTTAATCCATTTAACAAGCTGCTACAAACACTTATAGAAGGACTCTTATGTTTCAGGCATGCTATTAGTTGCTAGAGATATAAAACAAATAAACTCAGTCACTTCCTATAAAGTACATAGTCGCAAGAGAACAGGCACATAATTATATAACAGCAACTAAAACATAATTCATTCTTTTATATACTAATTATTTGATACCTTCTAATTGCAAGTTACAGTTGATATTTTGGCACATCCATAAATTCTAGGACTCTGTGTTTATGTATTGGATGAATCTATTTTTTAAAAAACCTGCATTTGTTTCTTAACATTATGATGGAATTAGCAATATCAATCTTTGTAGTCTTTCACTATTATTCATAAATTTGGCTCAGCTTCTTCCTGATGCTACCTTTCACATGTCCACGTACCAGTCCTTGGAGAGGTGGATCAGTAGCCAGCTCCAGCAGTTCCTGTGCCTTGAGGTTTGCGTGCATGCGCACCAACCCTCTGCCCCCAATGGCGCTGCTCTTCATAACACTGCTGCTGCATCAGCAGTTCCTGAAAGTTCTCCTGGTGTTAGAGTGTTGCACACGTCTCCACTCCAACACACGGGGTTTCTGTAGGCTATGGCTTATATCTGATCATTTTACATTCCTGGAGTTTGCAACTGTTCCTAGTAAACCCATTAGACGCTTTGTGTACTTAAATGCTTTTATGTTTCAATCTTGGATTCATAATGTCTTTTAAAATCTTTGACTGACACACTATATATGCTTTATATTAAGAAGTTGAAATAAGTGAATTGAACATGTAACTCTGATTATCCTCCCTCAAAATCGTCCTTTGTCTTTGTTTAGAGGGAACATATTTGACAAGTAGACCCCCTTGAAACATAAAATCACAGCATACTATGGATGCTTTGTCATTACATAATATTTTAAAAATCTACACAAATGTGTTAGCTCAGAGCATTTATGAGAAATTTCATGAATTTAGAGTTAGTATGAAATGCTTTTGCATTAATGCATTATTTATAAAAAGTTCACTCATAATATTAATTTGCATGAAAATAGTATATTCAAACAAACCTAAAATTCATACTAATATTCTTTCTCTGCATAATTCTATTAACTCATTGGATGGATAAAGATTAATTTCAGTGAAGACTTTAAGCTGAAATAGACCCTAGAACTCCATCTGTGTACATTCTTCCTGTGCTATTGAAGAGAAAACAGCTCAGGAGGTGACTCAAGGGGGAGGTAACAGGTAAGGTAACGAACATCTCAAACTACCTGGCGAGTCCTTAGTGCAGAATTTACTATATTCCAATTTCATGATGGCACATCAACACTTAATGTCTTTCTAACCATATCAATCTTTATTAATCATATTGAGATGTCTTCCTTCAAAAGGAAAAATACAAATAGTGCTAACATTTCAAGTGAAAAAAAATAAACATTGAGAGAAAGAAATAACTGGCATAGAATGTTAAAAAAGATTTTTGGTAAGCTATGCATCAATATAGTCAGATATGTTTCAAAAATAATCACTTGTTCTCAAACACAAGAGTTGAAATTGTATCTTTTTTCTTTCGGGAGGCAGGGCGCTGGGGATTGAACTCAAGAGATACTCAACCACTGAGCCACACCCCCAGCCTTATTGTTTTTTATTTTATTTAGAGACAGGGTCTCACCGAGTTGCTTAGAGCCTCGCTTTTGCTGAGGCTGGCTTTGAACTCATGAGCCTCCTGCCTCAGCCTCCTGACCTGTTGGGATTACGGGTGTGTGCCACGTCACCTGGCTTAAACTCATATATCTTTAGCAAGAGTTCTATTGCTAGAAAACATGTCATATTTCAAAATCCTTATAATGAGGCAGGTATTTTATTTTTATTTAATTTTTAAAACAACATAAAAATCATACATATTTATGGAACATACTATTGTGTTATGATACACAGATTGTATAATGTTAAATCAGTTTGAACATATCTATCTCCTCAAACATTTTTCTTTTGTTTATGGTAAACCTTTCAGAAACCTTTCTTCTAGATTTTTTGGATGGATAGTACATTGTCCTTATCTATTATCATCCTACTATGCAATAGCATAACAGAATGTCTTAATCTTATCTAAACATAATTTATTATGTATTTGTTAACCTCTTGCCAAACTCCCCTGTCCCTGAGTAACCATCCTTCTGTAACCACCATTCTTCCCTCAACTTGTATGAGGTCAGGTTTTCAAAATTGTACATGAGTGAGATCACATGGTACTTGTCTCTCTGTGCTGGATTGTCCCAATTTAATGAGTTACATCTCATTCTTGTTGTTGCAAATGACAGGATTTCATTCTTTTTTATGGCTCAGTAGTATCCCATGGCATACATATGTGTGTGTGTGTGTGTGTGTGTGTGTGTGTATGTGATGTATGTGTATACACACTCACACACACATACACACACACCAAAATTTTGATCCCTGTAACAGTTGTTTCCATTCCTCGACTATTGCAAACAGTGCTGCAATAAACATGGAAGTGCTTATGTCCATCAACATACTGATTTCATTTCTTTAGGATGTACACCAAGTACAACTGTGATTGCTGGTTCATATCATGATTCTATTCAATTTTTCCACATTGGGTGTACGTTACCACCAATACTGTGCAAAAGCTCTCTTTTGTCCACATTCTCAACAGCACCATTTTCTTTTCTTTGTGATAGCTGTCGTTCTCACATTTTAGTTTTGATTTGTGTTTTCCCAATGGTTAGTGATATTAAACATTTTTTCATATACTCGGTGACCATTTGTATGTCTTCTTTTGACTCACATCTATTCAGGCCTATTGCCTTTTGTTTTTTTTTTTTTTTTTTTTCTTTTTTTTTTTTTTTTTTTTTTTTTTTATTGGTACTGGGGATTGAACTCAAGGGCACTCGACCACTGGGCCACATCCCCAGCCCTTTTTTGCATTTTATTAGAGACAGGGTCTCACTGAGTTGCTGAGTGGAACTTGTGATGCTCCTGCCTCAGCCTCCCAAGTGCTGGGATTACAGGTGTGTGCCACCACACCCAGCTATTGCCCATTTTTTAAATTGAGTCATTTAGGCTTTTTGCTATTGAGGTTTTGTAGTTCCTTATATATACTGTATATCAACTCCTTTTTAAAAGTGTAATTCACAAATATTTTTTCTTCTGTAGGTTGTCTCTTAAATCTGCTGATTGTCTCCTTGGTTGAGCAGAAGATACAGTTTATAATATCTCATAGGTCTAATTTTTTTCCTGTTCTGTAGAGGTCTTGTCAGAAGAAGTACTCGCCCATATCAATGGCTATAAGTATTTGTCTTACATTTCCTTCTATGGTTTCACAGTTTTAGGTCTCACTTGGAAGCCTTTGATCCATTTGAGTTGCCTTTTGTACTTGGTAAAAAGTGAGTGTTTAGATTCCTCTTTCTACATGTAGACATAAAAAATCCCCCACCTTTTATGAAAAGAGAGCCCTCATAACTGATAATGTAAAAATAAAAATAATTGTAATGAAAAAATATATATCAATGAATTTAGTATCCAAAAGAAATGGATAACTTCCGGGACACACAGATTTTACCAAGAATGAATCATGAAGGAAAAGAAAACTAGATCTGTCAGAAGTAACATGATTGAATCAGTAAAAAAATCTTCTGGGAACAGATGGATTCAGGGCTGAGTTCTACCACTAATCTCAAATATATATATATATATATATATATATATATATATATATATATATATATCAGTTCTTCATAAAATATTTCAAAATATTAAAGATAAGCGAATTTTTCCAAATGAATCCTATGAGACCAGAATTACCCTGGTACCAAAGAGTCATATTACACTTATTCTCACAAAATGGTAAAAAGAAAAGAGCTGTCAGGATACCAAGAACAAAGGAATATTCAGAGCTAAAGACCCATTTGTGAAGGGTATGTCAATAATAATAACAGTAAATTTGTGCTTAAATAAAATGATGTCAGTTGTAAGTGATTTATAGTTTATGACATAATAAGAGCTATCACTTATTTTGGAGATTTGCTGTATATGTAAATAAGTCATGAATGTGGTGAACATGCCATCTTTATGATTTTTCTTTCTTGTCTGTTTTTGTCCATTCCTTACAATATGTTGTACTAAAGTATTATTTAGTATTATTTTCTGAATTACACATATTCTTTTTCTAAATGAGACTTTGTTTATGGAATTATCTAAGAAAGATTCTTTAAAGTACCCTACAAAAACATTTTAATGCATTCTTCAGCTTATAAGAAATAAAGAGAATCTGCAGACAGCTGTAAGGGTAGCAGGAGTAATTAGTCAGGATGTAGGACACCCGGGATTGAACAATTGCCTAGATTAGCATCATAATCTGGAAATGAAGGTTTAACAAAGCTATAAATTATGGTAGATAATTTACTGGAAAATCTATGATTAATCTTGGCATGCTAAACAAGAGTAAAATGTTTAGTTTATTTGGATCTTTATTTACCCCTTATAACTAATTAAGTTCTTTGCATTTTTTTCCATATACCAAGAAAGAAGGGGAATAAAGGGAGACGGGCCCTTATATATTTAAATTTATATTACCAAATATTTAAATAAGCAAGTAATTTTCACAGAAATAAAAATAGACAAAATTAATATTGTAAATGACCAATAGTGTTAGATAAGCAAATGATGTCAGAGTCTAGAATAATCAAAACTTACAGAAATGGTTATCAGAAAACATCAATGGAGCAGCCCAGCCACCAGCCCGCTGGACCACTGGCTCACAGCCACCAGGGCTGAGAATAGCAGGTCCCTGCTGCAGAGAGGGCCCGACCAGAGGAAGGGCCCCATCCATTCCCTGGGGGACTGCGACCTGCCCAGCTGCAACCAGAACAAGCGGTAGACACACGCTGGAAAAAGCAGCCCAGCCACCAGCCCTCCAGACCACCAGACACACACCACCACCAGGACCAAGAGCTGCAGGCTCCACCCTGTGGAAGGTCCCTGCTGCCCACTTGACAACCCCCACCAAAACAACTAGACTGGGAGGAGACCCAGGAGTAGCAGAGTGGGGAGAAGAAAGCCAGACTGCCTGCTCTACTATACTGCAGCCAGGAGGAGATATGGAGAGAGAGGCCGCTCCACGCCCGCAAATCAGAGAGACAACCCGAGTCTGCCCAGAGAGACACACCGCACTGACACACCGCACTGAGATCCCCTAGTTACTCAACCCAAAACCAATATAATTATAGGCCTGAGGCTGCCACTGCCACAAAACTGAGTTAGCAATGCTACTACAAAGGAACAAGAAAAAGGTCTGGATAAGACATCACTAAGGTCCCTGGGGACCAGGATGCACCAGAAGGTGCAACCAGTTATGCTGTTGTGAACTAACAGGGATTCTTACATGGGGATACCTATCTCTTGCTTCTTCTACTAACAGCCAAATTCTAATGATTATACTCTCACTAGTCAAATAATCTAATACCTCTATTTTCTCACATCTTCATAAATGTCTAAGCAACCTCTAAGTCCCCCCTTCTATCATTAGAAACTGTAAACCACCATGCAAACATAGAGAATATTTGCAGGTAAATGGATGGAGCTGGAGAAAATAATGCTAATTGAAGTTAGCCAATCCCAAAAAAACAAAGGTGGAATGATCTCTTTGATATGAAGATACTAACTTATAAAGGCAAGAGAGTGGGGATGAGAGGAATGAAAGTGCTTTGAATAGAACAAAGAGGGGGGAGGGAAGGGTGGGGGCAAGGGGGATAGGAATAATGGCAGACTGAGTTATCCATGATTACCCTAAATACATGTATGAAGACACAATTGTTGTGAAAATACTTTATATAAAACCAGCAACTTGAAAAATTGTGCTCTTTATATGTAATATGAAATGAAATGTACTCTGCAAACATGTATAACAAATTAGAATAATAAAAAAATTAAAAAAAGAAAACTTCAATAAACAAATAATGGTATAAGTGCTATAAAACAAAGTGATTGAAAATATAGTTAAAATAGATACATACAAACATAAACTGGGAAAATATTTCTTAAAATAACATGAATAAGTCATCAGAAATGTAATGAAATAAAAACAATTGAAGCCAACTCTGGTTCTTTTGTAAAATTTCACAGAATTGTCAAGCTTTTAGCCAGGCTAATCAAGAAAATAAAGATACCAAAAATTAAAAATATATATATCAGAAATAAATGGGGCATTGCTACTGATTCTATGAGGTCTGAAAGATAATAAATAAATAATATCCATGAATTTTATAGCAGAGTAATTAGGTCAATTCCTTAAGAAACAAAAACTACCAAAATGCAAAGAGAAATATATATTTGAGTAGCCCTATATGTGTATAAAAGAAATTAAATCAATAATTAAGAACCTTCCTAAAAAGCTAGCCAAGACCCAGAGGGCTTCACTGGTGAATTTTGCAAAGCATTTCAAAAATAATTAACACTAATTTTGCACAGTTTCTTCCAGAAAGTGAAAGCAGGCAGCGTATTTCTTAATTGATATTTCTTAACTCATTCTCTCAGACTATCATCACACCAAATGAAAATCCTATGGGACATTATGGGACTCAAAAACCATGGTCTTTTGTTGCTTGTGGATTTGGGAGCACATTAAAAGCACTGTCAAGACCAAACTTTCTCCCTATGTTTTCTTTATGTCTTCCTCAAATTCCCCCGACACTGTGTTCTAATCTTTGGTGTGCATATCTTTTATCAATTTGGTGAAGAGAAAGGGAAAATCAGTAATGTAGGTGGACATCAAGAGGCAGAGTGGAAGGATGGGTAAGGGACAATCATGATATGTGCATGTATGAATAGACCACCGGGAATTTCACCTTTACGTATAAGTACAAAGAAACAATCAAATATACATGAATAGACAAGGAAAAGGGAATCTAGTAGAGGAAGGAGAACAGGGGAGGGTAAAGAGGACAGAAAGGAAAAGGGGAAGAAAATGGGAGAATTATGTACTGAAATCAAATTCCATGTCTCTGAGTTTCTTGGGATGAACCCAACTGCTATGTACAACTATACAGCTGCAATTACAAAAAAAAAAAAAAAAAAAAAAAAAAAAAATTGTAGTTGCTGGAGCACCATGAAATTAATACTTGCTATCCAGATTGCTGTAGCTTATACTTTTTCTGTGTGTTTCAAATCAGGTGTGTACCATTTATACTGAGAACACCACAGAATGCTCTGTCCAAAGTCATTTGATTTTAATATGTGTTTTGGTTTGTAACAAATTATAGTAATTTCTTTCACATTTTTGGAAGTTAATTGTTTAAGAATTCATGTATCTTCTTCTAGATATAATGTATAAATGAAAATTTCATTGGCACACAAAAATGTTTCATCATAAAGAAATGACAAATGTTGGAGGAGACAGGTATGTTTAAGTTAATTTCAACATCTCATAACATATACCTCCCTACAGACATCACAGATTTTCCCATTAGTAGATGCCATTTTTAGGTTTCTATTACCAATTTAAAAGAGACTTAATTAAAAACCAAAAATCACAAGTCTTGTGACTGTGGAGATAAATTAGCTATTGATGCCAGTTATCCCAGAAGAAATTGATTTAAAACAGGACTTTCCCTACATTTAATTGGAAAACCTAAAAATATTTGCCCTCTAATATGAAAAACGAAAAATTAGTAAATATAAATGAAAGTAAGTAGTGAACAGGTGCAGAGCATTCTTTATGGAGCAGAGGTCATTCTAAGAGTTTGACCTATGCAAATACATCAGTCCTGACACTTTGCACAGGAGGTAGGTCCAGTGTGGTTATCCTTGGTTTATGGAGGAAGAAATGAGGCATGAGGATATTTCTTAAAATCACACAATTAGGACATGAGAGAGTTCAGATGCAAACTTAGTGTCTCCCAGTTCTACATTCTTATTTACAATAGAGAGGAATGAGGCTACATGGGAAGATGAGGCTAGTGAGAGAGAACTAAGGAAGTTATACTTTTATACACATGAGCTGATGTGTGTAAATTCTGATGCCAATACACTTGTCCTAGTAATGCACTGAAGAGGGCACATTTCCACTGGTAGCCATAGTGTACCTCTTAGGCTTCCCTGTGTAAGTTCAGACTTATAGGGTATCAACGTTGTTGAACTCAATAGTCTTACCATTTTCCTTTTGTATTTCCTTTTACTCCATTAATTGTTGACTATTTGTATTTAACTTTCTAAGGTACAGATTTTTCCATATATTTTTTGCCACTGTCTTTATGAATGGCCAATTAACTTTGGCTTCTAATAAGCATTGTCATGGATCATTTTTCTAGGTAGCTACAGGCTGTGGTGCCCTCTGTGCCTCATGCCAACTGTTCTTCAGAAAGTACATAGTGCATCTGCATCACAGAGAATTGTCTTCATGCATTCACAGCTGCCAAGCACTCATTACCTCACACTTACAGTAACTTTGTGTCATTTTTCTGGGTTTTGCTGATAAGTAGTCAAATTCAGTCTATCATCTAAAAAGCAGACATTACGAAAATTGTCTAAGCCCACAGAGAGCAGAGAATGTCTTTTTGATGCCTTCAAACAGTGAATGACAACTTGGCAGGGTGTATCATTCTTGGAACACAAAGTATTTCTCTAAAGCCTCTATATATGTTGCTAAAATCTGGCGTCTAATTTCCTAAATAATTATTTTATTCTTTTCAGATAGTCTCTTTTCTTCTTCCTGGACACTGGTAGTTTCTTTTTCTAGATGGCAAGGTGTTCTTTGCACTTATCCCAGGACTAGGAGTCTCTCCACTTTTTTAAAAATCTATTTTTATTGTTTCTATTTAACATATCAAAGACTAAGAAGGACACATTAATATTTACAAAGTCAGTTGGGTTTTTTGATCATTTCTCTTTACCTTCTATTAGATTATTAGAAAATAAAATGTTATTTTTTTTCTCAGGTATTAATACATATATTAAAACATATTATCAATATGATATAGGATAACACATTCCATATTTTCATCTTTACTTGAATTTTGTGATTTAAAGATTATCACTCAAGTTTTCTTATTTTATTTTACCTGATATATCATTGTTCTACTCTTTTTATTTAATCTTAAGAATATTTTATTTTAACTACATCATGTAAAATCAGCATATAATTGCAGTTTAAATTTTCCTGTTGACTACTTTAATCAAATGTTCCCTAGCTCTCTCAAGACAGCATAATTGGAACAGGGTAATAGAAAACCAATATTATACAAAAACTCAAGACCCAGTCTGATTTGAGTGCATCACATTAATGACCTTTTTTTTTTCCCCTCACACTAAGACTTTGCATTTCTTTATTGTGAGCTTGGCTATTTGTAGGCATTTCCTTAAATAGAAAAATAAATGCATAGTTAGTTGGTAGCAGCCCTTCCTAAGGGATGACACATGCTTTAAGCATGGAAGGAATGTGGCAAAGCAAAAATTATGAATCCTGGAAGCAGCAAGATCATCCTCGCAGAGACACTTCCTGCCAGCTGCCCGCTCCCTCATGGACTCTGAGGAGCCTTAGGAAGCTGCCCTGGGACCAGCCAAATGTGTTTCTGTTCTCTGTGGCCATATAGGTCAAGCTAAATTTTTCGGTTCTTGGTTAAATAAATTGGAATGTAAATCTAGCTTACAGATGGGTGGACTGGCTTCATCCCAGGTTTTGATCTAACTGTTCTCTTTTTACCAGTCAAGAAAACAGATCTAGTAATCTGGGCATGGATACAAAGTGAATGACAGAGGTAACAGTGTTTCCTTGCTTCCCACCTAACTTCTACTCCCAATTCTCTATTACTTCATAAAGTGAGGAATGAATTGTAGGCAGATTCAAAGCAGCTTAGGATTCATGATCACCCTTGTTAAAGGAAAGGAAAATCTTGACACCTGTTAACAATGCCAAGAAAACTTTATCTAGAACTAGTGGAAATTTGCAGCTGGTGAAGAGAATAAGGGCTCAGTGAATGGAAATTTACTCGGAGGACACATCAAGGATGGGGTATTCCTACTAAACCCACTGAACAGGCTTTTTGCAGGAGGTAGGACAGGGCTGCAGACATCACCTGGAAGGCGTTGAGGGAGGAGGAGCTCAACCAGAGAACCAGGGCCATTAGTTATCAAGAGTAGGAATTCTCTCTAAATTAACTTAGCAGGATTCTTCCTAAAAGTGGGCTACACAAGCCAGTAAGACTGGGGACTAGGGTTGTGATCTATTTGAGAAGAGAGCACAGGGGAATTTTAGTGCACTTGCAGGGAAAAGAGGTCTTGGTCACCTCAGTTATGTTGTAACTGAGAAGAAGGTGGGATGGCCCTTTGCCTTCCAAGACACAGTTATGTACCAATGGGAAGAAAGCACCATGGAAAAACAGGATCCATCTCAGAGAACATAAACTATGCTGTAGAACACCATATACTACATGGTGCTATTGCTCTAATAGCAAGAGTAGAAAGGTTCAGAAACCAGGGTTGGAGGTGAGAGTGGTTGACTAATTGTTCTTTTCATAGTTTGTGGCATTTTCCAAGTCCTTGCTGTAGACTTTTCTCTATTTCAACATTTATATATGAACTTCTATTAAATGCAAGCAAAAATGAAGAACATTCATACTTTTTTTTTTTTTTTTTTTAATTCCCAAAGTGTTTTCAAGATATGGAAACATTCTACACAACCATCAGCAGTATATAAATGTTCCAGTTGTACCACATCATTGCCAGCATATAGCATAATCAGTCTTGAATTCTTGTTGTTTTAGTAGGTATACAATGGCACATCACTGCAATTGAAGTTGCATTTTCCCAATGACTAATAAGTTAAGAACCTTCATTTTGTTTGTCATCCTTGTATGTGATTTAGTGAAGCATCTGGTAAAATTTTACCCATAATTTTAGTTTTATTGTTGAAATCTTTTTATGTATCCTAAACACAAAATCTTTTTAAAAAAAATATTTATTTATTTGCTTTAGTTGTACACAGTGCATTTGTTCTTATGTGGTGCTTGAGGATGGAACCCGGGCTGCACACGTGCTAGGCGAGCGCTCTACCGCTGATCCACAATATTAGACAAATGAAAATCAGGCTTTTACCACTAAGAATGATGTTAGGTATAGGTTTCTCATTGGTGCCTTGCATCAGGTTAAAGAAATTTCATCATTATTCCTAGTTTGCTGAATATTGACAACGGATGTTGAATGTTGTCAACTCTTTTAAGTTTTCTTTTCCCACTATTTTCTACTGTTTTGTTGTTGTTCTTTTTAGTTTATGAATGTGGTTAACTGATTTTGTTATTATTATTTTATAATTTTGTCAATGTCTTGATTGGTTCTTAATGTTACACCAAATTTGCTTCATGGAAATACTAAGAAAGGGTACTCTTTTATGTTGTTTTGCTTAGTTTTGTTGTTTTATTTTTATTGTGATAAAGCACACATAATATAAACTTTGCCACATTGACCATCTTTAAGTGGACAGTTCTGGGGTGCTAAGCACATGAAGCCATAGCTCCGTCCATTGCCATAGTGTTCCATCTGCCCCAGTTGCTACTTTGTACCATGAAGTGCTGACGCCTCATTGCTTCTCCCCACAGACCCTGGGAACGGCAGTCCTACTTTCCATTTTTAAGGATTTGAACACACTAGGAACCTTACTAAGTAGAATCAGACACTATTTATCAGTACATGGTGGGATTATTTAATTTTTTTTTTTTTTTTTTTTTTTTTTTTTTTTTTTTTTTTTTTTTTTTTTTTTTTTTTTTTTTAGTTCTAGATGGACAGGATACCTTTATTTTGTTTATTTATTTTTATGTAGTGCTGAGAATCGAACCCAATGTCTCACACACGCCTGGCAAGTGCTCTACCACTGAGCCACAACCCCAGCCCCCTATGTGGCTGGCTTATTTTACTTAGCATAATGTTCTCAAAGTTCACCCCTACTGTAGCATGGATCAGACTTTTTTTTTTTTTTTTTTTCCTTTTCCAAGGATGAACAATGCTTCACTGTATATGCAGAGTACATTACTTTACCTATTCGTCTGTCAATGAACTTTTTGGTTGCTTCCATTTTTGGGGTATTTTGACTAATCCTGCTATATGTGCACAAAAACGAATTACTAACGTTTAGTAAATTGTTGGCTTAAATTTTCTATTTTTATTTTTGTTTCTATATTATTTGCATATAAGTTAGTGTCCCTCTCCTCTGAATTCTCTGTTCATGCAGTCCTGTCCTTTTGGTACTGCAAACTCTAGCCACCATGGTCTTCCTAGACTCACAGGTTCATTGCTTCAACTCTGGGAGTCTCTCTGACTTTCCTGGATTTTTCTTCCCTGTACTAGGGTCTAAAAACTCTCTTAAGGCAATAAGGTAGAACATTCCTAGGATTTGTTTGCCATCTTTTGAAGATCAATGTCTTGTATCACCTGCTGTCTAATATGTTGAAAATTATTATGTCCAACAGTGTGTGTGTGTGTGTGTGTATGTGTGTGTGTGTGTGTTTCCAAGTGTTAATTGGGTCCCTATTGCTTTATCTTGCCTGGAGGTAAATATCTAATCTCCTTCTATTAAACTAAAATTTTAACCCTTTTTTTTCCTTTTAACTTTACTAAAATTTATTTTTGTTAATGATGTGAGGCAGGAATCTAATATAATTCTAAATTATGAATAAGCTGTGATCAGAGCACATTTATCAAATATCCCATTCTCATTATTACATTGGCACCTGATATTTTACAAGTAATATATTTAAATTCAAAACAGCCACGAGTATATATTTATCATATCATTTAAGATAGTCTAAGTGAGGTGCTGTTATCCTGGTAGCTTAATTTGCTCCATAAAAAATCTGAGGAACCACAGGATTATCATGGTTATTTTTCTAATATACTGAATTAAATGACTGACTTGGAAGCATAATTCATATGGTAGAATTCTGATTGAAATGTTTGTCACTCTATTATTTTCTAGAATTCTTTCCCTTACTTGGATTGATTAAATACTTTTTCCCTTAATATAAATCTGTTTTAAAATGTGACCAGCCCTCACAAGCAGGTAGCATTCCTCTCTTGATCAAAGAAATGTACTCCCAAGACTTGTGTTTAATGTATTGACCTTTTTTTTTAAACCTCTTTATTTACCATAGTTATTATTTTATATCCCCTCATTAAATGGCCTTATAACTGAATCTTTTTGTTATTTGAATAACCCAGTTCCCTAATATGGTTACAGCTGCTGCTTTCAAATTAATTTATTTAGTGGTAATGAGTACTGAGTTAATGTGCTCCAAATTCTTTTCTAAAGCAAAGCCTTATTAACCACATCCAAAATCTTTCTTTTCAGATATTGATGGCACTGATATGTGTATGCTATATTCTAGCACCATGTAAAACTTCTAGGTCTATCTGCGTATCCATGCATATGAATAGTCCAAAGCACATTAAAACACACACACAACACACACACACACACACACACACACACACACACACATAATATTTTTAGCATGGCAATAATTGCAACATTTACGTACTGTGCCATCTTTAGTCTCTGATTTATTTAAATATTGAGATTATTCATTTTCAGTCTTACTGGGCTAGAGGTATTTACATATGTGAAACTCAGAAAGGCCAATTAACTAGACTGTAGCCAGAGCCACATGCTGCTGTAGAAATTCAACCTCAATCTTTTTTGACTTTATAACTTATGTTGTTCACTTTGTTGCACTCTAAGGTTGTAGAGTCTTAATTATTATACCTCAACAAACTATGCATAGCATGCTAGTAGCTTTGAAGTGCAATAGAAAGTGTAATTTGTGACCCAATTCAATAAACCAGTAGCAGTTTTTTCTCAAGCTGTGTGGTGGGGCTAAAACAAATTATCTCTGCTTGGAGATAGCATCAGTTTTTTCAACAACTGTTAGAATTTTATTTTTTCTACCTCCGTATGCTCCAGTGTAATAAATGAGTTAGATGAGAAAGATGAGCCCACTTGGATACAAGCATGAAGACCTATTTCTGACATTATCTCGCAAGAACAAATGTTTCCACAGTGCTTTATGCTATCAAAATGAACACACGCAAAAATAACGTGTATGATCATGAATATCTGTCTTGATGGTTAAATCTCAGACATGAATGAATGGGAAAATACCACAAAAGCAGAAACTCTGACAAACTGTCAGGGACTGCCTAGGATGGTGACATGATGCAGAAGGCCACCACAGGACTGGGATATTTGGGTGCACATGGGCTCCAGGGAGGCATTAGATACACTTTCAAATCTCTGAATGGCTGTTGAGTGGATAAGAAAATATCATGTGTCCCATAAATCTCATTTGAAGTAAGGGAGAGAGATTATAGTAAGAAAATATTGATACAAAGTTATCATTATATAATGAAAGTGTTGATACAATATTAAGAATGTAATCAGCTACTCCTGCTTCTTTATGTGATCAAATGGAAGGCAGTCACCAAAAATTCAATCATGATCATATGTCTAAGTTTTTATAACCTAAAAAGGGCTGATTCTGTAAGTTGTTCAAAACTCCTTTCTCATTCTGGTGTCCTGCATATTTAAGATAAGAGCCTTTTCCATTTTATTTCCTTTACTTATTCAACCACCAAGTGCAAGTTAGAAATTTACCTACAAGTGGCAATCAGATTGGATAAGTTTTACAATTAAAGTTTGTGAATTTCAAACTTTCAGAACAGGCAAAGAGTGTAGACTCTAAGCTATAGATTTCCACTTACTTGAACACCAATCCGGGACAATTGACATTTAGGGTTGATCCTGTAAGGACATAAGAATATACATAAAATTAGGAGTGAATAAATGATGAGTGTGAAAATCTAAAGTATAACTTGCATTAGTGAAAATTACACTTTTATTCCCTGCTGTTTATATCACTAGGTCTTAATTTTTCTAAAAATCGTGCAGTCCTCCTTTTCTTTTCCTGTATTCTTAATACTATAGTTTGAATTTCCCCAGGAGAACTTCAAAGCTCTATTAATCATTCCATCTCAAAACAAACAAACAAACAAACAAACAAAAAAGAATCTTGGCTGTGTTTCAGAAGCAAATGGAAAGACTGGATTCATGAATAGAAGGATTAACTTTTTGGAATGGAGTTAGAAAAGAAGGAAGTAATGTTACTTTATTTATTTATACTCTCTGCAAGGACTTTCTCATGGAACCTAGATAAAACAATTTTGTCTGTCATTTATCTACATTTCTAAATGCATATGTATTTTATTTTATTGCTTTGCTCTAAGCATGTATGTCGTATGTGTGTCTCTTTCTTCACGCTCTCACTATTAAGATAGAGAGTTCTGAATATTGGTGAGCTCATTGGAGAAAGGCAGAATAGTTTCTTCTGCCTCACTACTAAATTAGATCTGGTTCTAAGAGGACTTGAGATGAGTTTCCATGCTTTCCTACATGACTTGATTTAAGTACCATACTTTGCGACGAGGTAGGTAGTTGGAGCTGAAGTCCTAAAAGGTAATAAAATATTTCTCACCTAGAAACCCAACATTGAGCTTTGGATTTCTGCCTTAGAATAGAAGTGAGAGAACCACTTCCTGGCACATGACATGCCCGGTTCCCTTGATTGCAGGTCAGGAACTCTGCCTAGCTCTGAGCTCATGTATCTCTGCTGCTCTGAGGCAAGGGAAAATTGACAAGGGTGACGAGAATCATGGGTGCCTGGTGTTAGTGGGTGGGGTTTGCAATCTTCAACCGAATATCTGGGTAATTGTTGCCCTGGAGAGAGCAAGGCCAGGGTTTTGTGCAGCAAAGGGTGCTGAGTTAAGAACAGGAGGGCAGTGAGGGTAGACACAAGGGGACAGTTTAGAAGGTTTTGCCCATAATGCTAGTGACATCTGGGTGAAGGTAACAGGAGTGATAAGATTTGAACGTGGAGCTTAGAGAATTTCCTGACAGATTGCTGAGCTAGCTTTTCACAGCTCTTCCCTAAGGACTTTCTTTTTCTTGCACCTGTGGTTTGGATTTGCCTTTCCCTGAGGTCCTCCAGTCCTGTCACCACCTTCAGAGGTGTATGAAAAGCCCCTCTTGTACACCCCGTGTCACCATGCAGCTCCTGTCTCCTGTTCCTTCTCTGTCTTCCACTATCCTCTTCCTTCTCTCTCTTCCACTCTCCTCTTCACCTGGTCTGCAAAGTCCTCATTTGTGTAGGAGGACCATACTTCCATTTTTTCCTGGAATAGTTCATATTTGTAGGTCAGTTGTCTAAGCCTCCTGTAGTAAATTGTCAAAGGGCTGTCACCCTAACCTCTGGCATTTGCTTGTTTTATGTGGCCCTACCTTAGACCACAAATCCCATGAAGGAAGGAGCTTTTCTTACTGTGCTTGTTGCTTTCTCCTCCAGTGCCCACAGCAGTGCTGGGCACAGAAAGTCAATGAACTAATAAGTGAATGCGAGGGTTGTGTTCTGATCCTGGGAACACGAGAAGCACCTCTTCTTTGCTAACTTCCCCATGTACATGAGGTCTAGTAAGTGAACAGAGGCCTCTGTAGGATTCTGTGAACAGACAAGAGACTCCCAAAGCCTGATCTGCTATGAGCTAGAGGATTCTGAGATTTCTGGGCAGGTAACACAGAGAAGACTGTGAGCGAAGTTCTGGGTCCTGAGTCCCAGATAGAAAAGCTAAACATGTGGAAACAGGAGGTCTAATCTTCCGATTGCCTTACTGGACAAGATGGATTTGCCGCTAAACCTACAAGGACTTAGTACCAAGGGGCACAATCACTGATAAACCCCTGATAATGCACGCTTGCCTCACTTACAGATGCCTGTCCACATAATGGTGCATGGGGTTCACTGCTAAACAGAATAAGTCTTAACAAGCATCTATTTTCTCATCAAGATCAGAGTATTGATTATTGTGTTCCTTGCATGGTGCAGAGCAAAGGATTATTGTTTTGAATGGAGGCACTCAGGGAAAAAAAAAAAAAAAACTATTTCAAAAAATTTTTTGTGATATAATTTAGAAATGAAAAAAGAGTAAATGTGAATGATAAATGTTATATCATCGGCTCAGTCATTTCCCCAAATATGCTCAGAATATTGCTGCACAAATCACACAGAATGGGAAGAAACGAGCAAAAATGGAATTTAATTGTAATTTAATGAGCATTTGGGATTAGTACCAAATTAAGAATCAAAAAACTAAAAACTTTGCCCAAAAGTTTAGAGTAGCCATGATCTAACCTGACCTTCAAGAATAAATGTTCTCCTCTACAGGGTGCAGGAGGGAGATGTGTTTGTAGACTTGGGGCAACAGATATTCAAGTTCACAGTTTGATGGCTTTGTGACTGGCTGAACATGTTGGCCCTGCCTCTAGACAGCAAAAATGCAGATAATGGAGATGATTAAAGATGGGCATTTGCCTTCCTAGGTGAAGGAGAGAAACTGAGGTCAAGAACTGTTAGTCCCAATAAGAGAAAAGGCATACCAAGAAAGCAAAGATCTCGGGCGTGGTGGTGCACAGCTGTGATCCCAGCTACTCAGGAGGATCATGAGTTCAAAGCCAGCCTCAGAAACTTAGCAAGGCCCTAAATAAAATATAAAAAACCAGTTGGGATCTAACTCAGTGGTCAAGTGCTCCTTGCTTCAATCCCTGGTACCAAAAAGAAATAGGAATGATGATAAATAAAGCCAATATTAAGTCAGTCACTCCTGACAAAAGGACGGTGCATGGGATGGGGGGTAATGACAAGACAGGCCCCTCCTCAGTCCTGTGGAAAGTGGAATCCACCTCATGATGGGTTGCACGATCCCCATCATATTGCTTGCCTGAGTCATAAATACTTCAAGTACAGACCACAGCTGAACCAGGAAGAGACATGTTTCAATGGAAATAGCTAGAAAGAAAGGAAAAAAAAAAAAGAGAGAGAGAGACAATCTAGAAGTACAGTCACAGGACTCAGGTGAAAGCCTGATGCTTAGTTTTCAGGCAAAGACTAATAGTTTCAGAGACCACAAATTGACTTAATTTAAAAAATAATCTATTAGCAAAAAAGAAAAGATCAATTTGTGTCCAAGTGTTAGGGCCCAACAGAGAAAATATAGGACGGGTTCAGAACTAAAGATTAAATTGCTTCAACTGAAAATCAGGAGAGAGAAACACTACCAACTACTAGATAAGAGTTTCACCATGGCCCTGATGAGTAGTAATTATCAATTAACAGGACACCCTACACACACACACACACACACACACACACACACACACACACACATACACACACACACACACATATATGGTTCCCAACTTGCCATGGTGTAACTTAAAATTTCTGAACTTCATGACAGTGTTAAATCAATACACATTCACTAGGAATTGTACTTTGAATTTTAATCTTTTCCTAAGCCAGTGATAGTTGATAAAGATATACTCTTGTGATGTCCACGAGTATCAGTAACTAGCTGCTGCTTCCACAAATCATAAGGGGAAATAACTAATGCTATACAGTGTACTGTGCTGCTAAGATAAAATGCTTAGAAGAGCAGATGTGTGTCAGGTGCATTTTTAGTATACAGTGTTTTCAAAATAGGATGGGTTTATCAAGATATAGTCCCATTGTAGGTTGATGAGCATCTGGAGATTCTCTCTCTCTCTCTCTCTCTCTCTCTCTCTCTATCTATCTATCTATCTATATATATATTAGATATATTTATGTACACACATATTATATATTCACACATATATATTATATATACACACACATATATACACACACTCATTTACAGTAAGTTATACATATGTGTGTATTTCATATGTACGGTAGTCCTCCTTAGCCATGATTTTCAATTCTACAGTATCAGTTCCCTGCATTCAACTGCAACATAAAAATAGTAAATAGAAAATCCAGATATAAACAATTCATAAATTTTGAATTTGCACCACACAAAGTGAAGTGATGAAGGCTTGCAAAGCCCTGATTCATCCTGCCCAGGACAGGAGTCATCCCTTTGTGCAGTGTGTCCATGTGGTATATGCTACTTGACTGTTAGTCACCTAGGAGCTGTCTTGATTATCAGATGACTATTGCAATATGACTTGTGTTCAAGTGACCCTTATTTTACATGATAATAAATCCAAAGTGCAAGAACACTGGTGCAAAGGCTACACCAGGTCATAAAACATGAAAGGACAGATTCACTTTAGTAGTAAGAGGCAGCACTGCAGGACATACAAGAGTAAATATAGTATACTTAGGGTTTGGTTTTATGTGTGGTCTCTGGCATACCCTGGGGATCTTGAAACATAACTCTGACGAAAATGGGGGTTAAAGGAGTCTCTTGATATTTTCTTTTGTGTGTGTATATATACAAACATACTTATAATAAATTTTATTTTATATTGAAATTTTCCTCCAATGTGATGCTGTTTTTACCACACCACTTTTTCAAAGTTAAAGTGTAGATAAAACCTATTTTTTATCCTATCCAAAGAATCTGCCGTGTGGTAGCACACACCTGTAATCCCAGCACTTGGGAGGCTGAGGCAGGAGGATCCCAAGCTCAAAGCTAACCTCAGCCATGGTATGGCACTTAGCAACTCAGTGAGACCCTGTCTCTAAACGAAATACAAAAATGGGCTGGGGATATGGCCCAGTGGTCAAGTGCCCCTGAGTTCAATCCCCAGTACCAAAAAAAAAAAAAAAAAAAAAAAAAAAAAAAAAGTCTAGGAGAAGTTAATTTCAATGGTTTCAATGATTGTTTCAAATAAGTGAAGCCGATATAAACATAAAATCATGGAAAAAATAGTTCCTAGTTTTAGAATAAAGATGTATCCAGAATGTGTACCATGGGGAGGGGGGTGGGGAGAGAGAGAGAGAAGACTTCCTCAATGAAAACTTTAATTTTGTGTTCCAAAGATATTATTAATCTCTTTTAGCCATGTAGTTCTTAAAATATAAAACTCATACGACCATCCAGGTGACTGTGTCTATAAAGCACTATCGTTTTATAAAGTGTGAGTACATGGCTCTGAGCTTGGCAGGGACACAGCAGCCTCTAACAGGTCAACAAGTGCCACATCTGCTCCCCACCTGAAGCGAGGCGCTGTGCCCACTGGGCCTGGTTCACACTGAGCCTGACTTCTCAGTGGTAGTCATGGTATTCCATCATCCTATCTGTGCCTGCCTTCTTAAAAAATAGATATAACTTATTTATCATTTCTTTTTCCTCCCCAGTCAATGACTTTATCTTTAAAACAAAGGAGGGGAACCAAGAAAGGCCATCTCTTAATTACTGATTTGTGATTCTAATTGGCTATGTCACAAGCCAACCATAATGCCATGTGGTATTATAACAGCTTCTCTGTTGAGAAGGAGATTCATGAACACCCTGCCTTTCATCATTGTTGGCATCTTTCCAGCGATGTTTTAGTGCCCTGTTATGGGCCATAAAATTTCCAGCAATTTTCAGATTAAGAACATGAACACTATAAATTGGACTACATAAAAGCTCACAAAGGCAGTGAGCTATGACTTCTTTTGTGGAAAATTTCTGAGATTAAGTGAGACTGTAAGACAAGAGACATTCACCAATTAAAGCTTCCTTAAATGTTGACATTGAAAGGGATTTTAGAGGATGAATATTGCAATTAATTGACATTACCCTCACCAATTTCTTTAAAAAGCGAATGTAGTATAAGAAAAGAGCTACAAGATTTGAATTCGGAAAAATATCAACCTAGCCCTTGGTTTCATTATAAGCCAGATGTTTGACATCAGACAAATCATTTAACTCTCTGATGTTCAAGTCTTTTATGTAATAGAAAGGAGAAAATGAAGCCTAATTCTGTCATGAGGATTAATAATGTTTAATTATATTAATGGAGGCACAGTGACTGGTACTACCTCTCATTATTAATCATGGAATTCTAATGTGGGCAGTAGCAGTTTACTAGACCTGTACTTATGCATAATGATTTCATTTCTAACTTAGAAGAGAGCGGTGAAATTCACAGTAACAGCAGTTCCTTTTCTTGCCCCGAGGCTCTGGAGTGCTCACTTCAAATCCATTACACAACTCATTCAGGAGCATTCTCATGATCAGTCCTGATTTAGAGAGAGACACCGAGGCTGAGAGAGGTCGGGTTCCCAAAGTTCACGAGCAACTGCCATGACAGGTTTCACCATCTCATTTCTGACGCCAGAGTCTGAGTTTATAAGCATGAAGCTGTACTATCAGCTGAAAAATCTGGCTGAACTGAAACAGAACAGGAGTCTCATATGTGTGATGCTGATTTGGAGCCACTTATATGACATTTCTATTTTTCTCTTTCTACATTTTTGTTTTTCTCTTTCTACATATGGGAAACGTTTGAAAGACTCCAAATATTAGCATAACATGGATTGATGTCTTGGATGCTGATAAAGAGGTGAAAGGACATTTTGTCTGATCGATTTTCAACAGCACCATTATATCCTTTATCAGATTTAGGAGGTATATATGTTAATGCAAAATAGCTTTGCTATGACTGAAAATAGTGGAGAGAAATGGCTAAACATATTTAATAATACTAAGAAATGTAAAACAAGTATTTAGGTCCACCAATTCTCTAGGGAGTTCTTAAAGTATTCTTTACCAAAAAAAAAAAAGCATATTATTTTTAGCATGATATATGACTTTGTGTAAAGAATGAACTTATTTTGAATTTCAATTTTTAAGTTCCTGATTCACTGAAATGCAATTTACCAACTTTGTATTTTCAACTGCAAATTGAACGTTTATAAAAAATTTCTTTTTCATAAATGATTCTATTTTATAATATATAATAGTAATTATAATTGTATACTTACAGTACTTTAGGATTCTATTTAATACAAATTTTGTGAGCATATTTCTTAAGGCTACACTATAAATTCTCATGAAACTTTCTGATATGTAAAACTACAGTGCAACAGAGAAGTTCTTGTTTCCAAATTCTTCAATTTCTGTAATACTTATATTGATTTCCTATAGCACTGGTTGGCTTCCAGGGGAACAACCTCTAATGTGGAGAGTCACATGTAGGAAGTTTCCTGGGCAGTGCTCTAGCAATCAATACCTGCAGGAGGCAGTGAAGGAACAGGACTGGCAGCAAAAGGATGGTCTGTGGGGCAGTAACAATAAGGACTCAGAAGGCCCTGTGGAGGCCCTGGAGCTGGGAGACACCTGTCGCATTTTTCTGAACTGGGAGAAGGGGAGCGACCCCTCAACCAGGTACTGGGCGTGGCTACATCTAGGAAGGCACCTTGACCAGTGTGATGGGCTTCTCTGGGGCTAGGGGGAAATTACTTGTGGCAGCATGTGGTGGATGATGCTCAGAGTGCCAGGGGCCTGTGCTCCTCACCTATCAAGTGCCTCAGAGGTGGCCTCAGCCAAGGCGCAGGCTCATGGACATCACACACTACCAGTTGGTCTCCAGCCAATGACTGACTGATGTGGAGTATCACAGACTGGCTTTGTGCTCTGGACTGAATTGTGAACTCCTTCCCAAATGCATATATAGAAGTCCCTCACCTACAGGCAACTATTTTGGAATAAGGGTCGTGAAAAGTGATTAAGATTAAATGAGCTCATGGGGTGGAGCCCCATTCTGGTAGAACTGTTGTCCTTAAAAAAAAGAAGGGATACCTGAAACCACACATGTGGGAAGAGGGCCATCTCCAAAAGCCAACCCCTACTGGGAGCTTGATTTCGGACATCCTAACTTACAGAAGTGTCACAGAATAAATTTTGTTTTTCAAGCCACAGTTGATGATATTTTGTTGCAGCAGTCTGAGAAAATTAAGGCACTCTTTCACTTACGTTTGCAAGGTTCTGGTTCTATCTTCTCACAAGATGGTATCGACCCTTCTTAGGATCTGCTCCTCCCTCAGCACGCATTCAATAGGACAGTAGTTGAGATTCCATAGGAGCACAACCAAGGGCCTGAGAAGCGAATGAACGGACTTCAGGCCTTAACCTGTGCTGCCATGAAGGGATACAGACCTGGATTTGAGGTCATGATGGCTGAGAAAGCACCTTGTTCGGGATACAGGATTTAAGACCCCAGCATAAGACAAGATTTTAGTGACTTAGAGAAATATGGAGACACCAATGGCATGTACCAAGTGTGACAGGACCATCATAACTGCTCTGAAAGATGGTAGCGGATAGGACTGAAGTGCTCAGAGCAGTGATGTATTCCAGTAAACCCAGCCTGTCAGTCTCCAGAGCCCTAGAAGACTAACTTCCAGGGAGGTCACAAAGGACATGTCATGTGTCAGAGCAGTATCTGGCACCTTGGTGACAAGGACAATGGCATCCCTCACTAGTTGAGTGGAACCTCCGTTCTGTAAATCAGGGCTTGTGGTAGTACATGCTACCACGGAACTGGGCTCCAGTTGGCTATGGCATGTCAGAACTGCCGCAGTAATGGAAGACAGGAGATCTGACTCAGCCATCAGAAGCAGATGCCACACTAATTGCAACCAATGAGTGGCAGGAATGGAAAGGCAGCCAGAAGGCCTGACCTCTGAAAAGTTACAGAGATGGTTAATACCTGTAGAGCAAAATACCCAGGCAGCGCAATGAGCACTACTAAGTCTTCAGAATCATAGTATACCAAGAGTGGATAATCAAGAGGCTAGAAGCCCTCATCCAAATTAAACACTGTTGTACCTTTCCCAGTTTTAAAATCTGAATACGTTTTTCAAACTCAAAACTGATAGATTAAAAAAAGAGACTGGATAATCAGGACCAGAGAGCCCAAAATATTACAGGTGTGCATACTATGCTTCTTGCCTACAGGGGGAGATGGCCATTTTACTTGATTAACTATAAACCCAGTAAAGGAGAATAAAGCTCCCAGTACTGTTGAATACAAAAATAAAATTGACCAAAGTATAATCAGGGCCTCTGTATGTCAAGACTAAAACAAAACAAAGACAAAAAATAGTATCACATCTCAGATTAAATCAGAAAGTTTAGTATCACTTGTAGAGATCTGAAGAATACAGAAGTTGTATGTCTTTCACATCTCCATGAATTTCAAGAATTCCTGAAAAAAAAATAAAATAAAATAAAATAAAAGATGGAACCAGGAGGGTATCAGTGAATTCCTGCAAATTCAACTAAATAATTAGCAGCTCTGGTTACTGCCACTGTGTCAGAATAGCATCCTGGCTGGCGCAGATATTATATAACCTTGGGTAAATGCATTATATCCATGTAACAAATGAGTTCCTACATTATTTAAAAAGTGGAATAAAATATGTTTGTATCTGTGTGAAACTGCCAACAGTATACATTTCAAAATTCAGGTTCTGTTAAGTATCCCCTATTCTGCTCAATGTAGTTCAAAGATATTTGGATGATCTGTTGATCTTTTAGTAAAACATAATGGTGAATTATATCATTGAAATCATGTATTCAAACCAAATGAGCGAGAAGTGGTTAGCATATTTTGAAGGCCAAGATAAGACATTTGTACTCCAGAGAGTGGAAGATAAATGCCACTAGGACTCGAGAGCCTGCCACATCAATAAAATGGTTAGGTGGGTCAGAGGTCTGTGACATGTTAGCATAATTCTCCAAAGTAAAGGACAACATATGGTATCTTGCACATCCCACAAGAAGGAAGGAGATAACACATGCTTCCTGTTGGTCAATTATTCTAACATAGAAATTGGCATTTCATATTGAAAGGAATAGACATGGGCAGAGTTTATGCATGTCAAATGTATCACTATTTGACAACAGAGTATTTGTTCTAATGATATTTGAGCTAACACAATATCACAACAGGCCAAAAAAAAAAAAAAGTATTTTACAGCAACTGATGGAAGTGGGCCTATAAATTGGACTCTTCTGGTTATGTGAGGTACCATACTACCCAGAAGTAGAAAGCTGGAACAGTCTTTTGAAGGCTCAAGTGAAGCTGTGGTTATTAAACCATATTTTATGAGAAAGAAAGGTCTTCCAGAAGGCAATACCCTCTTTAAACCAAAGAAATATATACATTAGTGTGTTCCAGTAGAAGGAATGCATCTGCCTGGAAATCAGGGGCTGGAAGTAGAAGTGTTGTAATGTTAATGGAAACATCTTCTCCTGTTTTGGCCACAACAGCCTCCCTAGTCTAGACACTATCGCCAGACAGTAGTCCACCTTCCTAAATTCCATGACTTAATCATTCTCCTGGTTTCATAAGGAAGCCCTACCTTCCTGTCCATGTTCCTCATATTAAAAAGGACCCATGGTATATTTCTGCAAAAATAAAAGAGCTGTGAAAGTAAAAAGTATGTGATAGGATTCATTTTTGGCAACTTATTATCTCTATATCTCTCAAATCACCACAATATCTCCCTTACATTTAAATTCTTGTTATGAATGATGGATATAATAATGAATAACATGAGTCACTTATCATGAGTGTGAAATGATGGGAGCTACATAAGCTATGTCTTAGCACAATCTGTATTACCTGTTCAAACATTGGTGTATTTCATGCTTTGTCTTTAGAAACTTCATAGCCTTTACTCAGTGTTGATAAACCCCACCCCCCAAAAAATGTAGTTTTTTTTTTAATCAGGAAATATTTTCTGTAGCAACAATTGCCTCTTAACTTTCTCTCCATCTGCCGTAGAGAACAAATGTGCTAAGAGCATTGAGTTTTCAGTTGAGTACTTTCTATATGAGCTGAGTATGGATGTCAGAAGTTAAGCCAATAAAATACACTTGCTGATAATTTTCCAATCACTAGAAGTTTCTTCTTTCCCCTTAAAATTAATATGTAATTCTGTGTGATATCCTTTAAAAAGAAAAAGTAAGCTAAAAGAATGTTTTCACTTACAGAGAATTGTTACTCTAAGATTAACTCTTCTTAACAGGAGTCACATAAAGAAACACAGTTCAATGTTGTTTTTTTTTAATTTCTTTTCATATTTTATTGGTGCATTATAGTTGTACATAATGATGGGATCTGTGGTTATTTGTATTTTTTTTTCTTTTGAGAAGTCTCTGTTTAATTCATTTGCCCATTTATTCATCAAGTTATTTGAGTTTTTGATATAAAGTTTTTGAGTTCTTTATATCATCTAGATAATAATTCTCTCAGAAGAGTAGCTAGCAAAGATTTTCTCCTATTCTTTAGGTTCTCTCTTCACATTCCTAACTGTTTCCTTTGTTGTGCAGAAGCTTTTTAATTTTATGCTGTCCCATTTATTAACTCTTGGCATTATTTCCTGAGCTTCAGGGGATCCTATCGGCAAAGTTATTATCTATGCCATATGTTGGAGTGTTGATCCTAAATTTTCTTCTATGATTTGCATAGTTTTTGGTCTAATTCCTAGCTCTCTGATCCATTCCGAGTTGACTTTTGTGCAGGGTGAGAGATAAGGTTCTAATTTCATTATTCTATATATAGATAATTAATTTCCATTGATTAAAATGGCTGTCTTTTGTACAATGTTTTGAGACTGTTGTGAAGGATCAATGTGTGTATTTGTGTCTCTGTGTCTTCTATTCTGTACCATTGTCTCTGTGTCTGTTTTTATGCCAGTACCACACAGTTTTTGTTACTATAGCACTGTAGTCTAATTTGAAGTCAGGTATTGTGATGTCTCCAGCATTGCTTATTTCTTTCTTTCTTTCTTTCTTTCTTTCTTTCTTTCTCTTTTCTTTCTTTCTTTCTTTCTTTCTTTCTTTCTCCATTCACTCATTTGGATTGCATTTCTTTGACTATTCTGGATCATCTATTTTTCCAAATGAATTTTAGGACAGTTTTTTTTTTTTTTTTTTTCTACACCTACGAAAAATGTCATTGGTGTTTTGAAAGGGATTGCATTGAATCTAGACATGGCTTTTGGTAGTATGGCCATGTTAACAAAACTAATTTTGCCTATCCAAGAACATGGAGGTCTTCCACTTTCTGAGGAGTTCTGCAATTTCTTCCTTCACTATTCTATCTATCTATCTATCTTTTTTTATTGTAGAAGACTTTCATCTCATTGGTTGGATTTAGTCCTATGCATTTTTAAAGTTGTTTTGAGGAAAATTGATTTCTAATTTTTTTTTCAGCAGATTTCTTATTGATATATAGAAAAGCTATTGATGTTAGTTGATTTTGTGACCTTCTACTTTGCCAATTTTTTATTAAATGTGGCAGTCTTTCAGTGGAGTTTTTGGATCTTCTAGATAATAGGAACATACCATCTGCAAACAATGTTAATTTGACTTCTTCCTTTCCTGTCTTTATCACTTATATTTCTTTCTCTAGCATAGTTGCTGTGGTAGATTTTCTAACACTATATTAAATAGGCATGGTGAGAATGAACATCCTTGTCTTGTTCCAGATTTTAAAGGAAATGTTTTCAGTTTTACTTCATTCACTATGAGGTTAGCTTTGGGTTTTTCATATGTAGCTTCAGGATGTTGAGGGTTTTTTCTTTTATCCCTAGTTTCTTCAGTGTTTTTAATCATGAATGGGTGCTGAATTTTGTAGAAGGGCTTCTTGCATTTATTGTGAATATTAAGTGATTTTTGTCTTTGATACTATTTATGTGATAAATTACATGTATTGATTTGTACACATTAAACCATCCTAGCATCTCTGGAATAAAGCCAATTTGATTGTCATATGCAATTTTCTTCATATGTTGTTGAACATGATTTGCTAATATTTTATTTAGTATTTTTGCATCTAAGTTCACAAAAGATATTGGTCTGTAGTTTACTTTCATTGATGCAGTTTTTGGTAATAGTGTGATACTGACTTCACAGAACAGATTTGGAAGTTTTATAATCTGTTTCTATTTTGTGAAATAATTTGAGGAGTATTGGCATTGGTTCTTTCAAGTTTTGATAGAATTCTTCTAAGAATCCATCTGGTCCTGAGTTATACTTTGTTGGAAAGACTTTTATTTGTACCTCATTAGAAGTTATTAATCTGTTTAGGTTTTCTATGTCCTCTTGATTCAGTTTTGGCAGATCATATTTGTCTAGAAAGGTATGCATTTTTTCTAGATTTTCCAATTTATTGGAGTACAAGTTTTTAAACTAGTCCTTAATGATCTGCTGGATTTCTGTGGTGTTTGTGGTGATTTCTCCTTTTTCAATTTTTAATTTTATTAATTTGGATCTTATCTCTTTTTTTTAGGTTAATTTATCTAAGGACTTAGCAATCTTGTTTCTTTTCAAAAACCCAATTGTTGTTACATTGATCCTTTGTATTTTTTTATTCTCAAATTAATTGATTTTGGCTCTGATCTTAATTATTTTCTCTCTTCTACTGGTTTTGGAATTAGTTTGTACTTCTTTCTCAAGGGACTGAATATGTATCATTAGGTTGTTTATTTGAGATCTTTCTTATTGTCTCACGTAGGCACTCACAGTTATATACTTTTCTCTTAGAATTCCCTTTATAGTAACCAAGAGGTTCTGGCATGTTGTATCACTATTCTTATTTGAGTTCAGATTTTTTTTCAATTTCTCCCTTGCTTTCTTCTATTACCCATTCATCATTAAAAAGTGAAACTTTCAATTCCCATGTATTTTTACAGTTTCTGTAGTGTTTTGTTGTGTTGATTTCTACTTGCATTCCATTATGATCTAATAAAATGCCAATAATTCTATCAATATTTTGTATTTGGTAAGAATTGCTTTGGCATCAAACATAGTCTATTTTGGATAAGGTTCTATGAACCTCTGAGAAAAGTGTATTTAGATGGTTCTGGATGAACTGTTCTACAGATCTCTGTTAAGCCATTTGGTTTGTAATATTTTTCAAGTCCAAAGAGTCTTTACCAAGTTTATGACTGGATGACCTTTCTAATGGTGAGAGAGCTATGTTGAAATCAACCACCATTATTATAGTAGGGTCTACCCGAGGTTGCAATTTGAGTAGTCTCTCTTTTATGTAAGAAGTTGCACTCATGTTTGTGGCATAAATATTTATTATTGTTATCTCTTCTTATTGGATTTTTCCCTTTATGTGTGTTAAGTGACCTTCTTTGTCTGCTTGATTGATTTTTTTTTTTTTTTGGAATCGGGTTTGCCAGATATGAGCAGCTACAGCTTGTTTTGAGGCTCCATTCACATCAATTTCCATCTGTTCACTTTTAGCCTATTATTCTCTTTGCCTGTAAGATGCATTTGTTGCAAAATGTTATTTGTGTCTTGTATTTTAATCCATTCTTCCAGCCTATGTCTTTTAATTGGAGAATTTAAATCATTTACATTCAACATCATTATAGAAAGATGTTTATTAAAACCTGTCATTTTGATTTATTGAACATGTTTAATTTGGTCTTGTTTCTCATTAAATTTTGCTACTCTTCAAATGAGATCTGTTCTTTTGTGAACTTTGGGATTTGCTTTCTATTTTGTCTATTTGGAGTATTTCTTAAAGTAAGTTCTCTAGTATGGGAATAGTAGTCATGAATTCTTTTAGTTTTTTTTCTTTTCTTGGAAGGCTTTTATTTCCCTTTTGATTTTGAAAAATAGCTTTGCTGTATATAGCATTCTTGATTGACAGTTACTTTCTTTCAAGAATTGAAATACATTGTTTGAGCACTCTTGGTTTTTAGAGTGTGTTCTAAGAAATAACAAGTAATTCTAATTGGCTTACCTCTAAATGTGATGTGACATTTTGTTCCATATGTTAGTAATCGTAATAATAATATTTCATGCAGAGGTTCCTTTTCAACCTCAACTATTTGGTATTCTGAATGCATTCTGTATCTAAATATATATCATCTCATTCTATAGGTTTGGGAATTTTTCTGTCATTATTTCTTTGAAGAGGTTATCTATTCATTAGGGTGTACCTCACAATCCTCCTCAATTTCAATTATTCATAAATTTGGTCTCTTAATATTGTCCCAGAGAGCTGGGGTTGTGGCTCAGTGGCAGAGTGCTTGCTTCACACATGTGAGGCACTGGGTTAGATCCTCAGCACCACAAAAAAATAAATAAACAAAATAAAGATATTGTGTAAAAATATTGTTCCAGTGTTATTTTATATTCTGATCATAGTTATTTGTATTCTTTCTGTAATACTGTCTGAATATTCAAGCCTGGCCACTTTGTCTTCTAGCTCTAAGATTCTGTCTTCACTGCAATTCATATTATTAGAGACTTTCAACAAAATGTTTTATTTGATTAATTGCGTCTTTCACGTCCAAGATTTCCACCTGGTTCTTTTCAATATCTCTATCTCCTTGGATTTTTCCTTCAGATTCTTACTGACCTCCTTAATTCAATTAGTTGTTTTTTCTGTGTCCTTTTGGAAACCATTGATCATTTTTATAATCATTCTTCTGAATTCTTCATTTCATATTTCAACCACTTTTATATCTTTGGAGTCAGTTGCTGGTGACTTATGAACTTTAGGAGATATCATGTATTCTATTTCTTTTCATATTTATTGTATTCTTGTTGGATCTTATGCATCTGGCAGGAGGGATTTTTCTTCCACTCTTATGTGTGGGTCTTTCTAGGGCACAGTCTTCTCTTGCCAAAGTATCTTAGAGTGATTTAGATTGAGACCCCCTCCCAGGTATGGTATCCACAGCTACTGTGTTAATTCTATTTTTGCTGCAGCAGTGAATGTCCATTAGAGAGACCCTTTCTAGCCATTTCTATTTGGAGTCTGGTTATTAGTTTGGGTTTTTATTTTCTTTTATTCTTTGCATTAAAGTATATCTGAAGATTGACTCTTTCTGGGTGCAATCTTCTCTGTGTCTGTTTCACTCATGTTCTGCTAGGTTTACTCCAGGAGATGTGGCAGGCTTTCCTCAGGACAGTGCGGCAGTGTTTGCTATGATGTTCTGGCTCCTGCAGCAGCAGACCCAGCATGGTTGCCCCAGGATGGCTCCTGTCTCAGCTCTCCATGTCCAGTGGAGAAACACAGAACACACTTTCCAAGCACCATTCTGTGGGGCAGCCTCTAAATCAGCTAAATTTAGACTGCTTTTCTGGTGTCAAGTTTTTCGCATTCCAAAATTTTTACTGTTTTTCTGTGTTATTTCTCCCCTCTGTGTTGAACCAGCTCTGCTACTGATGCTGGTGCCAAAATCAGCTTTGTTCTAATGTTCTTTTTCTTCTCTGTTTACTGCACCCATATTTCAGAGTCTCTAAGACATTCTAGCTGTCCAATATAGAAGCAATAATACTGCTGCTTGAATCTCGAGCCATGGAGCAATTAGGAATGCAGACTTCTTTTACTCTACCATCTTTAATCTCCCCAGGGTCAACATTTTTTTTTGAACCCTGGGATGTAGAGCATCTACAAAATGCACTAGGTTCTGTTCTGGCCCATTAGAAGTTTATAATGTCTAGCAAAAACAAATGCAACTAGATATAAACTGTACTAACAGGAGGTAAAATAAATCTTGAACATAATCCTATCAGATTTGGGAGACAAGAGAAGTTAAAATCACCATTTAGGATTTAGAATAAATGTATGCTGCTCTCCCAGGTCCCTTGCTCACTGAAATTGTGGTAGGGAACTCTAAGATTTCCTTTGGATAGACTTCATCTTTCCAAAGCTGAGTGAAATATGCCAGTCATTTGTGTTCTGCATTTCTCTCCTAACTGAAATACTTAATCTATTCATCATCAATTAATCCATTTAACTTGGTCCTTCTCTTTGGAAAGTGAGTTAAAAAAATGTAGCAATCCATTGCCAGGAAAAAATAAAAGTAACAACAATCAAACAACAATTTTTAAAAAGCTAAGAATTTTGTTTGAGGACTAAGATACTTAGAAGAAAGGAACTGTTCACATGTATTCACTTAAACTGTTACATTCAGTAGCCATTAAAAGGATCTGGAGTTGAAAAAGTTAATGAACATGCTGTCAGAAATACAGGGAGAAATGGTTCACATGTTCATTTAATTGGTATAGTTACAAGCCATACATCTAGCCATTCATAATGAGGTGTCTAACATAGATCCATGTCATTGATTTCCTTTCCAATAATATAGGTGAAGGACAGTGCTACAAGAATCTTATCAAGAATTATATGATGGGGAGGGGTAAAGTGCAGCAGCAGAGGAGCATGACTTCAGAGCCTCAAGTGGTCTTTGGAAATATTTGATGCAAACTCTGTGTTTTACAGAACAGGAGACAAGTTCAGAGAAAACTTAGACTCCTTCCTCACTTCCAGGGCAGTGGCATTTCCTCTTTAATTTTCATTGTCCCAAAGGAAGATATAGGAAGAACAATACCACTGCCTGCTAAGACTTTTATTTCCCCCTTAAAATTGAGTCTGGTTGCCATTCATGTGGATTTCTGAGTTGTTCTGTGATTGGTTTCTTTATTACTTGAAAGAGAAAAGCAGCATACTCACCTGCTCCCTCCTATTAGCAATATCTTATCTGATTCACTTTTCTCCATTTCTACATACCTCATCAATAGTTAATGTCCTTTCCAGATTTCTCCATAAAACAGGCTAGGTTTTATAGGAAAAGCTGTTCAATACATGTCCAAAACAAATGAAGGTTTTTATCCTGTACTGTAGAATGAGGGATGTGGTGCGTCTGCAAACTTATTATTATTTTTTATTTCATGTAAAGGATGAATGCTCCAATGGAACCTCCACTATCCTTTCCATTCAGGACCTGTTCACTTCCCTCCCTGGTGGTCTTTCCTTCTGCTCAGTAGATCAAAGAAGCTGAGCTTGACTCCACTTTGACTGCTCTACGTTTTTGTGAGTCAAGGAATTGTGCAAACTGAACAGGATTAGTTCTACTTCTAGGTCTGTGCTAAGCACAAACACAACAAAAAGTGTTTTATTGAGACTTTATAAAAACCTTGGAAGGGTGTAAAGAACCCAGGGAATTTTATAGGAGGAGAATTTGACAATCAAAATATAAAAGAAAAATTACAGAGAGATAGTAAATAAGGTAGCTTAATTTTACCCAAAATGTACACTCATTTATTTATTCCAATATTTATCAAAAGGCCATTTATTGAACATTTGCACTGTACTAGACTGTCTAGTAGTTACTGTCAAACTAAGTCATGAATAAAGGAATAATAAATATCAGTGCCCTTAGAAAAATCATATTTTCTTATCTAATGCAGACTCAATCAATTTGATCACAATATAATGTGAGAGAAAACAAAAAAAGATGCAGAGAAAGATGAGAAAGAGCCTGGAATTGTATTCTGAGACACTGACTTAAACACTACATAGAATAAGCAATACATGAACATGACAGTAGGATTTGAAATGGAAATTACAGGAGAAATTGACACCATGGGAGCTGGTGAGATTTGTAGAGAAACATTGGGATCTGCAAGGAGAAATACCACTGAGGGGAAATAGGATAAGAGTCGGGAATCAAGTTTATTGGAGCAGTTAAACAGGAGACTTTATCAGACATTTAAGAATCTGTGGTGAGAAGAGAAGATGCAAGATGGAGTGGGACATAGAATAAAGTATTTGTGGGATATCATTTTAAGGTTGGCTCTGTTTTAACAAAAGAAAGATGTACCGATCCTTAATTACCTAGGTGAAGAATCAGTAGCTACGAAAGCCAGTAAACAGAAGCTGGTTAAGCAGATGAGCGAGTGTAGACCAGGTAAGCTCCTGTGGGCCTGGGATACAAGAGGACCCACCACAGGTCCTGGAAGAAAGGATCTGTGTCCTGCTGATAGGATAAAATGAGGCAGAAGCAAATCCCTAATTAGTGTGAGGATATCAGAGAAAAATTCACCTGATTAAAGAGAGAATGGTGGATAAACTCACTAGAAATTAAAAGGAGTTTGTGGGTATTGGAAGATTATAAAATTTTACAAAAACAAATGATGTGGTTATATGTTTTTTATTTTCAGAAGATGACCAGCACTTGGGAGAAACACTTGTTTAATTGTTTTGGCGGGGGTTGGGGGGTGTGTGAGAAGGAAGGATGAGATATGGGCAATACATCAGCTAGAATACTGGATAAACACCCAAATTATCCATAGATCCTTTTTAAAAACTAGACTAGCTGCACCCACACTGGGATGCACCTTGTAGAGGAGGTTCTGACCCTAAGAGAAGAGAGTTTCAGGAAACTATGTCATTAAAATTCAAATAATTATGATATGTAGTTAGTGTACAGAGCACTGTTAAAATATTAAGTCTTTGTAATTTCAGCAGAATGGGAATGGAGGACATTGACTAAGGAAAAGTTCTAGGGCAAAAAGGTCTTAATATTGAAAAGCAGATGTGATATTTGCAGTTGAGTGAGAACAGTAGAGGAAGAGACCAACATGTCTTTATGCTCCAAACTGTGAGCATTTTAGGTGATGCCAAGGCTCCAGCTGAGTCACTCAAGTGAGCCAAGAAAGTGGCATTCAGTAGACTGTCGAATAGATATGTCAAGAAAATGCAAGTCCAGGACACTAATGGGGCCTTCCTTTTAATATCAACTCAGAGTACAACTCAATTCTTCCACCTAAGATGTCATGTGTGTTCTGCTTCTTGCTATAATTATGCCGCCATTCACTTTAGGAGAGTGGGACCTCTCCTAATGCGTTCTCAACATATGGAAATTATTTGAATTTCTTAAAAACTATGATCTCTGTATTAACTCCAAGATCCCTGTGGACATGCATGTCCTACTTTTTCAGACTGCTTGGGATTTCCGCACCATTCCGTTGCTAGCTTAAGAAGATCAGCACTTTTTTCATGAAGTTGCAAGAATAATGAAAGAATTAAAGTCTGTCTTATTTATTGCTGTGTCTCCTTTTCAACACTCAATTCCTTTCAATTCTCAATTCCCATAAATGCTACAAACATTAATTTGCATGAGGCCAATAGTTTTAATTTGTTTGAAATTTATAACCAATTTTATTAGAAAATCTAGTCCTAAAATAGTTAAATGACTTGTCAAAGGCCAAGCAACTGGTGAAATTAACTAAAGTTGAAGACTTTTGAATACATTTTCATATTTCCTCAAAGACTACTTTCATTTCCATTATTACATTCTTTCTCAAAATCCTCATCTCACCCAATTAAAAAATTAAAAAATCCTTGTTTTTGAAAGGGAATCCACATATTTGATTCATTCATATTTGCATCCTCAATGTTTTTATCTGTATAATGATGGGTTATATAATATCTAAAAGTAATTTCAGCTTCTCAAACATGAGATTATGGATGTTGCTCAAGTCTCATCATATACATACAAAAATATTTCAGTATTACCCAATTTCAGTGTTATTTAGATTAAAAATGACAGATTTAAATAAATTTATTATTCTAATTGTATTCTTAAACTTATAGAGAAAATTAAGAAATTTCAGGAGGAAATAAAGAAATCTTTTAATTTAAATTTAGATTTGTGATAGTCAGACATCAACTAATGCTGTTCAGTTATTTTTGCTGCATCAATTACAGAAATCAAAAACATTCATATTCATTTTTGTCTAATCTATGTCTTAAAAACATAGGTAATAGAGTTAATTTAAATAGCACAAATAATAATAAGAAATTATTTAGGAGCATTGAAAAATCAAAGAAAAGCCAACTTAGTTGAGATTATTTTTAAATGATGAAGGAAACATTGACTTGCAGAGCCAAACATTTCAGCTTTATGCTTTATACAAATTTCAATTACTGAAAATAAAGCTTGCAAACAAGAATACATTGAAAATCCTCTCCATCAAAGCAAATAATAAGATGAATAAATTTTGTGAGACAAAATGACACAAAGGATTAAATTTTATAATTAGATTTTTAAATATATTGACTATTAAAAAACGTCTTCTGGTAGAACTCTCACTTTAATAGTTAAACTTGTATTCTCTACAAATGTAAAAGTAAATTGGAAAAGCCAATGATTTTTCAAACCTAATTTGATAAAACATAAAAAACAATCATATAAAAATAATTTTGTAAGATTTGACTTATAGAAATAGTTTTCAAAGTTGCATAGTCAATAAAGAGCCATTGAAAAGTTCTGTGTGGAATGTTGTTTATTAATTTTGGAAGCTTGGGAAGATAACTGTTGTACATAATTGGGGGAAAGAGAGAGAGAGAGACAGAGAGAGAGAGAATGACTCAGATATACTATGAGGAATTGTCATAGAAAGGAGTAGGGCACCTTAAACTTTTCTTTTTCTTAAAAATTTTTAAAAAGACTACTCCAACTATTATGGTTTGTATGTGATATGTCTTCTCAAAACTTCTGTGTTAATGGAGGAATGTTAAGTGGTAAAATGGTTGGTTCACGAGAGCTATGAATGAACTAACTCTGTGGTAATTGTAGGCCGGTAGGGTGTGCACAGAGGGAGGTTACTGGGCATGTGCCTTTTGAGTTAATATTTTGTCCCAGGCACTTAATTGGTTATTTCTCTGTGTCTTAGCTACCATAAGATTAGCAGCGTTCCTCCACCATGCCTTTTTGCCATAATATACTGTCTTACCTCAGGCACAAAACAATAGTCAGTAGACCTTGGACTAAACCTCTGAAACCATGAGACCAAAATAAACTTCTCCTCCTGTAGGATGTCTTTGTCAGGTATTTGAGTACATGGCAAAATGCCAACTAACAGGGGAATCGGTATCAAGATGTGCTGTTGCTGCTGTGACTAACCTGACAATGTGGTTCAAACACAATTGGAACTGGTTTGTGGAAGAAGTATAGAAAAATTTGGAGATAGGGGATGAAGAAGGCTTAGAATGATACAAGCAGATCTTAATAGGTGATTCTGGCTGAAAATCAAAAGGCCAGAATGGCAATAGGAATGCAGATATAAAGACTGTGCTCTTGAAATTTCAGAGGGGAACAAGGACTCTGTGGAAAATGCGACTACAGGACACATATGCTATGTTCTGGCAAATAATTTTTCTTCATTTTAGCCAAGTCCTGAGACTTTGTGTGAGGCCAGATTTAAATGCAGAAGATTTAATAATCTGGTGGAGAAACCCTCAAGGCAGCACAGCATTTAGGCAGTGGCATGTGTATTGCTGGCAGCTTTAGCCAGTTTTACTGAAAGAATTGGGAGCAAAAAACAGAGAGTCATGGATTTTTAAAACTTGCAGTTTGGTCAAAAGTGCATGTAAAATTGGGGACAAGGAAGGTGTGATTGCTGAAGAGATTGCTACCACTTGAGGAAAGCTAAGTACTATGCACAGAAGCAATGAAATGAGCACATATGTAAAAATGTAAAAAAAAAAAAAAAAAATGTATATATATGTATATATTTATATGTATATATATATATATATATATATACATATATATATTACACTGAAATTGGAATAATTATCAATGTTCCTATCACTATGAAATGTTTCCAAGATAAAAAAAAATTTAAAGTCTACTATTCCATTTAATTAAAGTAGCTCTTGAAAATTAAAAAAAAAAAAAAAAAAGAAGAAGAAGAAGAAGAAAAAGAAAAGCAATGAAATTAAGCCTTAAGGGCATCTCAGGAATCAACAGGTCTTCATCCATTCTACACTCAAGAATGTAGAAATGAGAACTCATTTAAGAGCCCTTGGAAGCATCCCGCCTGCACAGCACTGCCTGGTAAGTTGCTTCCCCAGAATCCACTCAGGCACTCCGAAGCTCCTGCAACCATGGTCCAAGGAGGCCTGACAACTGTTCAAACAGGGGGCTGGCCTTGCCATTATCCATGTGGTATTGGTTCTGCAGGAACCAGGTCATGGGGTTTCCAAAGATATTTCAAAGGAAGGCCTGGGAGGCCAGGCAAAGCGTCCAAGGAACCCCTGCATCTAGCCCAAGAGCGTGATGCTTGAGGCTGGAAAAAGAAGTTGAGGCTGCAGTGGAAACCCCACAAATTAAGATATGCAAGTAATGTGGAACAACTGCCAAAGAAAGCTGCTAGCTGTGCATAAAGCCAGACTAAGGGAAAGGCCACATAGGCTGCATCCAGCAAGGCCTAAGGAGCAAGGCAACCCAAATCTTTTGGAGACCACATCTGGCTGTCCTTTGCCCCAAAGGTTGGGCATGGAGCTGTAGGACTCTTGCCTATCTGGATTTCAGTCTTGCTTTGGGTCCATCCCTTCTTTCTATGTCTCTCTTCCTCCACTTTCCAATGGGAATATCTATTCTATGCTACTATATATTGAACATATGTAACTTGCTTTTGATTTTTATAAGACCTCATAGACAAAAGTTTGCCTTAAATCTTAAGACTTGGAAGTTGGACTTTTAGGCAATGTTAGAAATTTAAACTTATGGGGATTCTTGGAAATGAACTAAATGTATTTGACCGTGGAAGATGGTCATAAACTTTTGGGGGCTAGGGACAGAATGTTATGGTTTGGATGTGAGATTTCCCCCAAAAACGCCCTTGTAAATGCAGGAATATCCAGGGGTAAAATAGTTAGATTATGAATAGAATAAGCCTAGTTCAAATTCAAATTTAAACTAGGCTTATTAGATTTTTACTTGCTAAATGTGGCACCCTATTTGAAAACTAAGGTTTAAAAATTTAAAAAATATTAAAGCTTAAAAGTTAATAGCTCTATTTACTAAGCACCTACTGTGTGATGACATATGGTAGCCATTTCCTATGCATTGTTTTATATAATTCTCATCACAAACTAGGAGGTATTTTGTATATTCTACATATTAAATAATGAAATGGAGGCCTGATGAAATTAATTAGCCAATGCCACACAATTTAAAAGAGGTAGAACCTAAACTTGAACTTCACTGTGTGTGAAGCAAAGATCGAGGAAGACAATTTATGTTAAGTTTAAACAAAGATTTCAAACTCACACACACAAAAATATACCTCTTGCAGATAATCATATCTAAACTCCTCCATAGATGCACCATGGATGTATAAAACTACATAATGTAAGAACCTAAATATCTTCACTCTTTTAGGAGACATTTTAATGGCATTTTCCTACAGAATCAACTGAATTTAGTAATATCATATATTTAGAAAGGACAAATCAAATAAGTACTGTTCTTAGTAAATGTATCTGGAAGAATAGTCAAAGAAATTTTAATATTTGAGGGCATAGAAAGAGGAGCACCTTCATAAACAAAAACAGAATATTGCCTAGAGAGGCGCCTAGCACACAGTGCTGTTGGTTTACTCAGAAATTGATACCAAATTCTACTAGTCTATTGTTGGAATATAAAAATAAACCAAATTGAATGGAAACATGAATTATGTAAGTTTATTAACAAATAATAACAATAAGTGTTTTCCCATCGCACACAAAAATATTTATCAGTAGGATGCAAGGGCAGACTGTTTGAATCTGAACCATTTTACAAATATAATCAAGGCACTTTAAAAGATTTAGCTTACTTCCTAGGGAACTCACTGAGAGGCACTCCTAGTTTATATATTACTTTATACAAACTAGAACTCTTCCTCCCCTCCCCACCCCCACACACACTTGCTATACAATCCCAGGTGTGAGGTTTGAAAAGAGAAATGTAGCCAGGTGCCAGGTGCAGTAGCACATATCTGTAATCCCAGCATCTCAGGAGGCTGAAGCAGGATCGTGAGTTCAAAGCCAGCCTCATCAAAAGTGAAGCACTAAGCAACTCAGTGAGACCCTTTCCATAAATAAAATACAAAATAGGGCTGGGGATGTGACTCGGTGGTCGATTGCCCCTGAATTCAATTTCTGGTACCCCCCCCCCCCCCAGAAAAAGAAGTGTAGGTTAGGCTTCAGCCCCCCTCGTGACCGAGTCCTCTTTAAGGAAGCTGCCAGCTATGTACTGGGTGGGTCACCCAGGACCTGCGCCCAAAGCTTCCACGGATGATGCTGTTTTCTATCCAGTCCAATGGAAGCGAAGAGACAAAAAAGCAGAAACAAGAAGGGAGAGCAATCTGAGAGGAATAGTATTAGACTGGGTTTGCAGCAATAAAAGCTGATTTTCATGTGGCAATCTTTGAGTGACAAGAAAGTCAGAATTGGTAGAAACTTGGGCTAGCAAAGCAAAGGTTATGCTATTGGAAATGAGAGATGATTAGCACATTGAGGAGCATTTTAGAAGTGCAGATAGAAAGAAAGGTTTAAAAGAACTGCATTACTTATCCTCTCTCCTTTTCTCATGATTGCTTTCTTGAAATCCTCTTAACCCAGAGCTAAGTGGATTGCAAAAACGATCCCCTGCTACTCAGCAGAATACTACTCTCCTGGCACTAAATAAACTATTAGAAGAAAGAAGCATTCAGTCTTCAGACGTTCAGATAAATGAGAATAAAAAGAAAAAAAATAAGTAAAGAATCTATGAAAAATTCTGAAAATAGGCACCAATAATCCAACCTGTGATTTCAAAACTTGCATTCATCCATTAAAGAAAATTCCCAAATAAGTTGTGAATGGCATTAGGATGCAAAATTGAGCTAAAATTTTTGTGAATTTCAAATCATTTATTTAACAATACTATTACATCAAATTAAAAGTAGTAAAGCAAGAAATGCATGGAAAGCAAAACATAACTGTTGGCACTTCCAGAAAGAGAAGGGTTATTAATAAAAGCCTGTAGTTTCACTCTTTTTCCTCCTGTATGAAAGCTGCTTTTCTCTACTTTCTGTCCTCTATTGAGACAACTGAACCTGGAAACCAGGTGTGGATGCTCAGGCCTACCAGTCACATGCCCTGCTAGGATGAAACCAAACAGCACAAGACAATTCCTCGAATCCCTAGACAAAACTTTTACTGTGTCTCTTTCAACCACAGGATCATAGTGTGTGTGTGTGTGTGTGTGTGTGTGTGTGTGTGTGTGTGTGTGTGGCGGGGGGGGGGGGGGGGTACTGAGTCTTTCCAGTGACTTTGAAAGTGAACCTGAAACTGATACTAATAAACCATGCCATCCCTGATTAGAAGTGCATTTCTTAGTCTCTTAAAGGCCCATAATTGCCCCTTGAGAAGAATAAATAGAATAATTTTGGTAATATACAAATTTAGAATGCAACTTCCTGAAAAGATCCTCTTTATAAAAAGTGATGACAAATTGCTTTTTAGGAAAATGAAAGCCTAAGGAGAAGGCAGGCCATTTAGTGTCCTCCAGCCCAACACAGCTTCACCAATGTCCACGGAAGGACATCTGCTTTCAAGGCACCATGGTTGCATGTCCTTATCCTTACAGACAATTCTCCAGAGGCCTGGGAGTTAAGAATCAGCAGTGTAAGATGTCATCACATAAGTAATCCAATTCAGAATAGCAGTGGGGTTCAGGGTTCACTTCCTGTGATAGAGATGAGTTCATCTCAAGCCGGTATCCCAAGAATGAATACCTCAGTAACACATACCCTCCACACCGGAAGACCAAGTTAGAAATCATTGCTTTCCTGCAACAGTGAATGACCGAACACTGAATAAAAGACATGGAATAAGTGGTTGCTAGAACAATATGTAATTGAGAATTAACAACTGGGCCCGGCCCGACATCTCTCTCAAATACCATCATGGGTACCAGTGGGTCTTATGGCCTGAATGAACAGTCTTCAGAAACATGGTATACTCAAACATAATGTAATGGGATTTCAGTGGTTGTTGTTGTTTTGCTGAAAGACTCGTTTCTTCCAGAAGTGTAAAAATGGATATCCTACCTTTGGCATCTTACCTGATGGCTTCAGCAACAGGCACAAAGGTGACATAAGCTCTCCAGTGTGCTGGGCAGTTACTAACCCATTCATCAGTGAGGACACATATACCATGTGCCAGGCATCTTGAGGACACTGAGGACCTGAGTGTCCCCTTCAGGGGGCACTAGCTCACGTTTTAAAGAAAATATGGACAAGATGGTCAATAAGTAAGTGCTAGAACAGATGATACCAGGCTGCTCTGGGAAGGCAGAGGATAAATATCTAAATGAGACTGGGTAGGACTTGAGGGAAATCTAATTGGAGCAACAAAATTTAACAAGAGTTTTCTAGATGAAAATTAAAGGAAGCACAATCCAGAGATGGAAGAGCCAGGTCTGAGGACTCTTCAGTCCTTGCAGCACACACCCCATCCAACATCATTGCTCCGATGCAGAATTCACCAGCTAGCACCCACATTCCTAGAAGTTTGCCCCTCTGAGCAGTGCTTCAGGAAGTCTGGTGAAGTGTCAGTCCACACACTGTTAGTGAGTGGTGGTGATATAGACAACATTTAGGATTTTAATGCCACTTGTATTTTATTGTGATATTCTAGTACCTGATCACTGACCTCATCTCCTTGGAAATGATACAAAAAAAAAAAAAAAAATGGAGAAAGATCTTTGTGCTGTTTACATGTTAAATTATGCCCCCTGAAAAGTTTTGTTCAAGTTCTAATCCCATCTCAAAATATGCCCTTATGTATAAATAGAGTCTTTGAAGATGGAATCAAGTTAAAATGAGATCATTAGGATAGGCCTAATGACCTTTCAGGATGACTGGTGTCCTGACCAGAACAGGGAACACTGAACATCAGAGTGTACCAAGGAGAGTGTCCGTGAGGACACACGGGGAGAGGGACGTGTGATATTGGAGGCTGCAGCCATGAACCAGGGCGTGATGAGCTAGGCAGGTCAACAGGGGCCCGAAGAGGCAGGCAAAGTCCCCCTCTGTTTAAGGGAGCACATGGCCCTGGCCTCACTTGGACTTCAGCCTTCTATCCTCTATAACATGAGAAGCAAAGGGAACAAAGGACTCTTTCTTGTGCACATATTGGAAAGCAAACACCACTTGCTTGTCCTTTGCCATAGGCAGTCTGAGACTCTCTTCCCTAGATAAGGTGATAAATTAAATCAGGGATTCAGCAGTGGCACCGACAGGGGCTATAAAAGACCCAGAGATAAGAAGGGTGTTAAGAAAATGAACAAAAGCAGCCCAGGAAGACAGAAAAGACTTCACAGCTTCTCAGGCAAGGGCTGGAGGGGAGAGGCTGCAACCCTCCTACAGAAATCAGTGGTGCTGGAGTGGGCTTCATCACCTTCTCTCTCCCTTCACCTCAGATCCTAATCTTGGGATGTTCAGAACTACCTGGGATGAAATACCTGGGGCGAGTCAAGGATAGCTCTAATGTGACAGCTTATGAGTAGGTATATCATAGATGATGAATAGAGATCACACACTTGGTTCACTTTCTGGGTGGAAGCACCAACCCAAACCTTTATGAAAGTTCTCACTGGGTGTTGACAATGGTAAGTAATGCTGATTTCTTCATTTCATTGGAAGAGTGGATGAATAATTGCCTGAGATCCTGCAGTTATGATTGGAACAAATGAATTACAAACCCAGGCAAATCAGACCCCAGTGTTTCTATTTTTGACTATCATCCTTTGTTACCACCCAGACAAATTGAGTGGCATGTGTTTACCAGCTGGTGAAACTGGAGACTACGTGTTTCTATGTATGTATGCATATAGATCATTTCTTTTTTTCTTTTTCCCTGGAGGAATTATTAGTGATTGAACTTAGGGGTGCTTTACCACTGAGCAACATTTCCAGTTCGTTTTGCTCTATTTTGAGACCGGGTTTCACTAAGTTACCCAGGCTGACCTTGAATTTACAATTCTACAGTCTCAACCTCCAGAGCTGCTGGGATTACAAGTGTGCACCACCACACCCAGTTCATATAGACCATTTCTAGGTGCCTGATATTGCCAGGCATAGTAACAGGCTACTTTCTTTTATCAGTTCTAAGACTCCATTATTATCCCCATTGTGCATACATACAAATAAACCATATGATTATGCCAATATTTTTAGAACCAAAAGAGAAAGAACTTAAAGCCTGGATAGACTCCACCATCCAATCGCCTTCCATGTATATCCTCTCAGTGCTAGGAGCAGAATGCTCAGTGAGGCCACCCATGAACTCCTCAGGGGGCCTTGCCTGGTGGAGATCAGTAGCTTCCCTCCCTACCTGTCATTCCTGTTGTAGTGACTTCAGGCATATACTGCCAACCAGCTTAATTGGTTTTAGAACACGGATATAGAGACAATAGAACACATTCCCTCTGATGGTGAATTCTAGTTTAATTAACAACCAGCCCTATTTTCTCTGTGAGAGTTCACCAGAAACCAGAGGGAAACCAGGAGGCCCTGGAGACCATAGCTCAGAGACTCACTGTCCACACAGAAAATTAACAAATCAAATCTAGCCACTAAGTACTGGGATAGAAATCTTGGGTCCAAACCAGCCATCACTTTGGGAAATTCATTTAAGCCACTGTGTCTCAATTATATTATTTGTAAAGAAGGGATAATAATAATAATAACTCTTCAAAGGGCAATGAAATGTTGGCATATAATTTATATGATACAAATATTTGCTAATATTAGGGATCTCTCTCAAGTATTTGTAGGATTGATACCTATTACAAATGAAATAATCGAGTATTTTGTAGAAAAAAAAAATGAAAAAAAAATATCTACCTGTCAATCTGTGCTGCTAGTTGTATCTTCTCCCAATATTCCTATCTTTGGCTTTCCTCAAACTGATGACCCAGGGAAAGGGAGGCAACTCAGTGTGTGAATGGCTGGAAAGTGGAACTTCAAATTTTAGAACGCCCAGCCCAGCTCTTCTCGGGACATGCATGTCTATTGCTTCCCCTTCTTCTCCTGTGTCCACAGGGACCACAGAAAGAGAGATACATAGTTTAAGAACTAAGAATCAGAACATCCAAGTTCTGCCTGTATTTTGCCTCGTTCTATAGTCACTATAATAAATCCCTGCCCTGCTTATTTCCATGGGTCTTTATGAAGGCAGATGTAAAATTACTTTGAGAAATGTGCAACAATAAATAAAAAGAGTAGATAAACTTAGGGGATCTATTTATTTAGTTTTGCTGTAAATAAAATGATGTGTATAAAATTGCATGGCTTGAGGAAAATAGAATGGATTTAAAAATGTATCCTAAAGGACACACAATACAATATATACCACTCTGAGTATCTTTCCACTATAGTACCATATTATTATCATATTTTGGTTGAGAGGGAAAGAATTTTTACTTTTCTAAATGACAGCACGTATACAATTAATGCTCAAGTCTTGGATAATATATTAATCTAGCAATTAGCAAGTACCAATGGCCTCCACTCTGGACGATGGCATGAGTAAAAGTAGGGTTAAGGAAATACATGAGGAGAAAAAATTAGGTTGCGGGTGTGGCACAGGTTCTTAGCTTATGCATAAAAGAACACTAAGACATGGATACTAGATCAGGGAAATCTCCAACTTGCCCATGGTTACAGAGCTAGTTGCATTCAGAGTCTGAGTTTGAACCTACGTCTCTATAGAGGCAAATGCAGTGCCTACTCCATCCCATCAGGGGAGGCCCAACTTCCATGGAGTCTGCAGAAAAGAACCATGAAAGAGTGAGTGTTGTCAAAGAGACAAAGCACTTGAAAGACCTTAGGGTTTATAAGCAGTAAAATGAAGCAAGAAATATGAGACATTAATGATGATTAGGGCCAAGAATATCAGAGCAATAATTCATAATGGTGCTCAGAGAGGGCCAGGCATGTGGACACTGCTGGTCTTTGAAATACACCTTGTAAGAAGGTAAGATAGCAAAACATCAGTGGAGGTTTCAAGCACTTCCTACCAGAATATAGAGGCACTTTATGTTGAGAGGCAAAGAAGTGAGAAAGATCAGAGTGCTTGAATGATGGCATTCGGAATAATAAATTAGTTGAGATTTAAGTGAAAATGAAAGTCAGTGCTATGATAACAATTTTGTCTTTATACATTTCCTCTGTATAATTATCCTCAGAGTCAACAAAAATAAGGTATCCTAATTTCATTATCAACCTGTTGAAGTATTTCCATCTAAAAACCCTGTTCTATCTCAGTGAGTAAGCAGTTGCACCCTGGAATGGAAAAGGTATGCTTATTTCTCATGACACATTCTAAGACAACAAGAGGCTCTTAACAATCAATTCAGATAGGGCGCTGGAGCTATACAATACCCTCATAGGGATTTTGAGGAGACAACATTGAATATGAATTTAGAAGACAGATGAAAGCTTCAGCACTCTATACTAAATACTATCTGGCTGACTCCAGATAAGGTAGTTAGCATCACAACATTTCTAGCTCAAAAATTCATAATATTAATAATAATATTTACTAATACTTATTTGTCATGCACTTTATAATAGGAAAAGGCAAAGAAAGGCCCACAGGTTCAATCTGCCCATCAATTTCTTTTGCAGTTATAGCTCTATTTCAACACACCAACACCCACTCATTTGCAAACTGTGTGACTGCTTCTGTGCTACAACAGCAGAATTGAGCAGTTGTTACCAAGATGCTGTCACCTGCAAAACCCACAGTATTTACTGTGTGGACCTTTACAGAAAACATTTGCCAACCTCTGATCTATAGCACATAGCTCATTTATGCCTTGCAGCCACACTGCAAGTGGTTGCTCAATAAGAGCATATTTTACAAATAAGGAAGCAGAAGGATAGAGATGTTTGGGGACATGGCCAAAGTTATAAAGACATAGAGTGGAGGACTTAGTATTAAATGACTGCAGCACTAAAATTGAAGAATAATATTGTAATATGTGAGAAAGTATATTATGCAGAATGAAAGACTCGTGAATCAACTCCTGAGAGGCAATGCATCCGAAAAATCAATTTCTGAAGCTCTGTAGAATTGGCTTCACATCTGGGTTTCCCCACTTTTGTATCTGATCTTATGCCAAGTGCTTAAACTGAACCCTCATTTCCTTATTTGTAAATTGAGGTAATTGCACTTACCTTGCAGAATTTTGCTGTGAAGTTTAAAGCAAACCAATGTAAGATGCTCAATAAAACAGGGTACCTAGTGATTGATGAGTCCAAGGGCTTACTGATTTTTGTTTTCATAGTATCTTTATTTACCTCTTTCACATTAACACTGTGATTTAGTTACTTACTTAACTTCCTTTTTCTTCACTGAGCTGTGAGCTTCTCAGAGGGAAGAGGTCCTGATTCTTTGCTTCTGTGCCCTAAGATTGTCATGTAGCATTGAGCACAAAGTAGGAGCCTGTAACTATTCATTGATGAGAGGACCAGTGTGTGAAGCACAGAGCAGTATATCTTGTCACACTTATTCCTTGATGGGCCCCATTAGGGAGAAAAAAATATTATTTTTGTATCCTAATATTTGGGGGATATAAAGATCGATGCTACTTCTGTTGGTTCTGTGTATGGATAAGCTTTGGATTTATCACTCCATTGGGTAGGCAGCTTATTATAGTCATTTTTATTCCTTCTTCATAGAATCAATTAAATAATCAAGATGAAACATGTGCATACTATTGGATTCAGATATATCTCATATCATTTCTTAAAGACAGTCTTAAATCATTCAGGAATGTAGAGCATTGTAACAACTTTGAAGAGATTCAGTGGCAACCTCTAGGAAACAATGGAATGCTAAATGAATGAGGAGCTAGAATTCTGTAAGATTTTTAAAGTAACAAGTATTAATAAAACTTGGTGATTAATTAGACCTGGAGATGAAAAAAATAAGGCAAATAAGATGACTTCCTGACTTGTGACTCCCTGTGACCTCCCAAGTCCCTTATTACCCCTCTCAGCCCATGTGTGGTTACTTGCCTCACTGTCCTTGTACCTGTAGGCTTACCCTAGTCTCTAGCAGAGTTCAGTTGATCAATAAATACTCGTTGAATGAATAAAAATGAAATTTACAAGGCTATTTAATCAGGAGAGGAGAGTAGTTTTATGGGACTGAAATGATGTCAATTTCGAAAATATATAAAGTGCCTGCGGCTCCACATTCTAGGTATCTAGCAAGTCATTCATACCTGCATGAGGAGCCCCTGAGAGAAGTTGGCTAGAGTGTGGGTTCATTGGCAGAGAAGTGGTGTTTTAGGACAGGCATGTAAAGGAAGACCACTTAGGAGAAAAGTGCTGCTGGCTTTCTCCTGTTTTTATAGTCAAATTCTGTTACGCTGACCTGCTTTTACCCTTTCAACTATTCATTCCTCCTGTCTGGCTTTTGAGTTTTTTTTTTTTCTTTACCCAAAGGTCAACACTACTGTATGCATTGTTTAAATGCTCTCCAACTAAGTCATATTTTGGTGACGCTTGGTCTTTTCAAGGTCAGCCTTCAATAGAAGTGCTTTTCATGGTGAAATTATGACAAAAGGTCAGTATCTGATTCTGTAAATGTTGCCATTAACACCAAAAGCACTATACTCTTAAAGAATAGCATGACCACCGTGGACTTGTTTACTTTCTTCATCTTAATGCTTTTATTGTGCAATAGGATGACGCAGAGAAATTTGCTTTAGAATTTAAAATGCAAAGGCTTACAAATAATTTTTGCAGCCTCAGAACATATACTTAAGATCAAAATTGATGCTTTATGCTATCGTTTCTAACGTATTTCATTGTGATCAGTAGTAACATAGAGAATAATTAAATCCAATTGTTAGGTAGGAGATAGGACAGGTGGATGGGATACCCCTGAGGACTCTTAGCTCTATCCACGGCACTCATAACACTCCACCTGAAGCCCCTTCCTATGTGGGAAAAATTGGCCTTCTTGTGGTTAAAAAGAGTAAGCTAGATGACTCCAAGTGGAATTCAAGATCACGAAGGGAAAGTCCTCAAATGTGGGCAAGCACAATAGCCTAAGGAACTGACCTACAGTTAAGTTGTTGCTAGTTAATGTATCAATAGCATTGCAGCTTGCTTCCATTGTGCATTTTTCTGGAGGAAAAAGAAACTTTAAGCATGGGCAGTTGATTCAATTGTTAACCAAGGTGTCAATCAACCCCAAATCTACCAGGGAGAAGGGAGGAGCTAATGCAGCCCAATGAAAGTGAGCTTAGCTATGTACATGGCGCCTTAAGATATTTCTGGCTTGGTCCACTCTGCTTTTCTGGGGCATTTTCTTTCAATAAACCCCTGCCTTGCCTGCCAAACTCTCACATCTCCCTCAGTTCTTTGCTTGGGACACCAAGAACCTGGACCCGTGCACCTTGGGGATCTCACCTTTGTGCCAGTAACAAAATCAATCAACACATCCATTGTTATTCATCATTCCTTCAGTAAATACCTACAAAATACATTAGCTTTATAAACAATGATAATTCTATCCTAATAAAACAATTAGACACACCCAAAATATAAGTCCACCTTTGTTCATATAAATCATCACCATAAAGTCAAGGAAAATTAGGGTGAAATAATTAAAACAAAATATTTAACATTTACAAAGTATTTCACAAGCATTTATTGATTTCATCCTGAGCCTTAAAATAGCACTTATGAGCACTATAAGAGATTTTTCCTACTTGAGTTAACTTTAAGACTCTAGTGATTTATTTGCCCAATACATATACTTGGTAATTGTTGGACCTTGAACTTAAAAGGACCCAAGTTCTCTATTCTTCTCTTTTCATTCTTCAGGCAGCCTCATAGAGACAACTTGTCTACTGGAAATTCTGCCCGAGGATTGTTAAATGGAAATACCATTTGGCTTCTCTGATAATATTTAATCACAAATTTAAATTCATAACTCATCTCTATATGTTACGTATTCTTAAAAGTTTTGATGAATGTGTCTAACCTTATTGCAATGATATAATTTGACATGAAGTACATATTGGAGTTCTAAAATCGCCAAAGTGAAGCAGCATTTCTGTGCGAAATTGAAAAAGAGTTAAGAGGAACTGCTATTAGGGTGAAATACTATGCAATCTTGGGTGCTAAAAAGGAGACTCTAATTTGGCCTAAGAAAAGGGTGATTCATCTAAAAGCCTGTGCTCATTTAAAATAAAGATAACATAGGACCTCAGGAGAGAAAATCTGCTTAATTCTTTTACCCAAATATCAATCAGTTGATTTAAAAAATATCTTCTAAAAATTGGTTGCATCATATAAAATTAAAATATTTCCACAAAAATAATCGATAAATTTGGTTTTAAATAAATAATTGCATTTTCAAATTGTACATGTATAACTTTAGCATCTAGGACTGGGAATACAAGGGTTATCCTTTATATATATTTTTCTCAACCATAGCAGCACCAACAGCATCTTTCAATTGGAAGATAGTAACAAAAGCTCAATGAATGAATGATGTTGCATGACTTCTAGGTCTCAGGAGCATCTACTTTCTTATTCCATTCCCTACATACCCACGCACATACAAACACAATATTACCAAATCTAATCAGTGAAAGACAATGCATTGTGCACAAACTCACGCAAAAGCTCACATTTACTCCTGCTAAATAAGAACTTCCTGTGCAATGTTGACAATGCCTTAATGGAGGTGTACAGAGAATAGCAAACATGCACAAACAAGAAAGGCTTCAAATTCATATTAACCCACCAAAATGTGTTTGATGATTAAAGAAGAAACATTCCAAACATAGTTGGACTTTTTCAATGATATGGAATGATCACATATGGTTTTCAAAAAGAACATGACTTTTAAAAAAAAGATGCTGTTGATAATGGATAAATTCTTTTCTTAATAGGTCATTCAAGAAAGGAAGCAAAGAATGGATAAAAAGTTGACATTAAGGGCAGTAGAGGAAAATGAAATAAAGAAAATGATATGCAAGAGGAAACTTCAACTGTTCATAATGGTTGACTTTATTTTTATCACTCTTCTTTTTTTTACCTATTGCCAGGACTGTTGAGTTATTAATGGGGCCATGGTCTAAAGCTACCCCCCTTTTGGGGCCCTAAAAGGGGTTTCTTTCTGCCCGCAGAAAGAATGTAACTTACCGGGTGAAGATGGGCTTAGCGGACAAAAATAGCTGAGTGCCTCCCTCCGCCTGATGGACGGATATCATGCCACACCCAGGGAGTTTTGTAGAGAGAGCAAGAAGCCAAAAACTCAAATTTATTGGCAAGGTGCTGAACTTAAATAGGTCTAGAACTAACCAATCAACCAGCAGAGCGGTTCGGACTTTCACGCTACGTCATAGCCACACCCCTTTGCTTAGCCCTGGTCCTCCAAAGGGCGTGGTAAGCAGCCAAAGTCCTTCTCCTTGGCAGACATAAGTCCCAACAACCTATGTCATACTTTTCATATCTAACCATGATCCATTTCTAAATTGACTATTATTTTTTTGCAATTAGCCATTCTTTTCACATATTGTTAGCTCAGTGATATTTCAGGACATGGAAGGGTCTATTCTGCTAGAATAATGCTTGTCGTAGTTATTTAACATGAAAGTAAATAATTTAACCAGCCCCACAAAAAGGTCTAAACTTCTCCCTTATCTCCTAGAAGGTAATATTTGTCTGGAGGCCTTGGACTTAGCAAATAATAACTGTGTCACTCAGATTGAGGGCTTCCCATACCTTAGGATGAAGACCAAAAATGTCAGAAAGACTAACAACATGTGTGTGTGTGTGTGTGTGCAGGGGTGGTGAATGATAAAGTATACATAGTTCTAAAAACTGAGATCAACCACTTGAACATCATCTTATCAGTCAATTAGTAATCCTTATATAATGGATACCCCAAAAATGTTGTAAAGTCAAGGCTGAAATAAGGATCCCTGGTTGGCATGCAACATCAGAAGAATAACAGGGAGAAGTCAATAGTTCTGTATTTTAGTACTTCCCCGACTCAACCCATTGAGTTTCTTCTTTTGACTGATTTTAATCTGTGTCTTTTCTCTGTAAGGAACTATAACTCTGACTATAAGTGTTTTCACCAAATTCTATGAGACTAGCTAACTGTCAAACCCACAAGTAGTTTTGGGAAGCCCAGACACTGCAGTTGACATCAGGAGTAAGCAAGATCACATGGAGAATATTGTGGTCCCTTTTAAACTGTATAGCTATCTGAATCTCACATGTGACCTACATTTTGGCAAGTCCATAATAGAAAGAACGAGCTTTGAGTTTACTTTTATTTCATTCAACAGTTGGCCGTTACCTACTGTCTGGAAGGTCCAGTCCCATAAGTTTCTGTTGATATAAGGTTGGTCTCTAGTATCTCAGGAGCTAGTGAAAAAGGCAGGTACACAAGGCAAAATACAATGTCATGTGATAGGCTGAAAACAAAAGTCAGAGAAGGGAAGAAAGTCATGGAAAATGAGTGTAGAAAGGTAGTTACCAGAGGCTGAGTAAAGTAAAAGAGAGGAAGAGATGGGGAGAGCTGAATCCATGGGTAGTAAGGTATAGTCAAGTAGGAGTGAGAAATACTGTTATTCTACTGCACAGTAGGGTGACTATTAGGATAACAATGATGTACTGCATATCTCAATGAGCTAGAAGAAAAGATTTTGCATGTTTTCATCATAAAAAAACAATAAATGCTTGAGGAGATGGACACCTTTAAGGTGATCTAAACATTGCACAATGTGTATAAGTATCCAAACATCACATGGCACCCTGCTAATATCTAACATTTTAATGTTTTTACATATTAAAATAAATTTACTTTAATGATAAAAGCAGCCCTTGATATCGGGGAGAGATGACATCTAGATCTTGGTGTTGTTGGAGTCCATTCTGGTGATCAGCTTGGCCCTGGTTTTATTTTGTTGTAAAATAAGACCACCCGGTGACACAAAAGGATGGAACAAAAAGAGACCATTCTATAATCATTCATGATAAATACAAAAGGAACACCACCCTCAAACTCAAAATAGCCAAATGTTCCTTTCCATGGGCAATATGAATACTTTCTGCAGTTTTTCAAAACATGTATCACTTTAGACTGCTGTGTTCCTCCTGTCTTTTGGAATAAGATTAATAAAATGCATAGGTGTAAAATACTCTGCACTTCTAGAACACACCCAATTAGAAGTAGAGCTTTTTGTTAAACTTTCTCCCAAATCATTTCACACTTGCCCCAAACCTTTGATAAGTCCCACTTACCATTTTTTTACTGAGAAAAATTATATTTTCAAATCACATTTTTCTTATACTTCATGCAATACAATTGAGAAGCAAAATACAATTTTCAACTAGAACAACTGAAAATGCTTTCATAGTCAGTAATTAAATATGTGATAAAAATGAAATTACTGAGCCGGGCGCGGTGGCGCATGCCTGTAATCCCAGCACTTTGGGAGGCTGAGGCAGGAGGATCACGAGTTCAAAGCAAGCCTCAGCAATGGCGAGGCACTTAGCAACTCAGTGAGACCCTGTCTCTAAATAAAATACAAAAAAGGGCTGGGGATGTGACCCAGTGGTTGAGTGTCCCTGAGTTCAATCCCTGGTAACCACAAAAAAAAAAAAAAAAGAAAAAAATTAAATTACTGATGTTCTTTATCCTCCAAATGTCAAAGCTGCAAGAACAGTTTGCGTGACCTTCTGCATGGTCATGGTTTGAGCCATGCTATCACTTTATCATACAAACCCAGAGTGTGCACTTCTGTGTTTTCCACATGATTTCTGTCAATCTACTTATCATCAGGTCTGAGTGAGGGCAAAACATCATGGTGAAAAAGTGTGGCAGAGGGGGAAGCATCTCACATGATGATCAGAAAGCAGAGAGATGGTTTCCACTTGCCAGATACAAATATATAACTCAAAGCCACACCCCAATTCCCACCTCTTCCAGCCACACCCTACCACTTCAGTTACCACTCAGTTAATCCCTAAAAAAGGATTAATTCACTGATTGGGTTAAGGCTCTCATAATCCAATCATTTCCCTTCTGTACCTTCTTACATTTTGTTGCATGTGAACTTTTGGGGGACACCACATCTAAACTATAACAGTGGATGAAAAGGCAAATGAACATTCTCCAAAGATTGACTGCAAAGGTAAAACCACATTTACATTTCCAGGAGAGAAAAAGAAAGTGACCAGGATTCCAGGTACAGAGAACACATTTCAAATACCTTGATTTAGCTGTCTTGTATGAGATGCAAAGCAGGAGAGGGGAAGGAAAGGGAAGTGGTCTAGAAGGATATTATAAAGAATAGGCTTGATAATTTATTTCTGATGATAAATGAAAAGTGAGAAAAAATGGAATATACAAACTTTAAAAAAAACATGACAAATATAATTCCATTCCTTAGGTAAAATACCATTATATTAGTTTTGCAATTATATAGGTTTGTTGTTAAAGTTTTCTGGCAATTTCTGTTCTTTGTTTTTGTAAAAAGTGGTTATGACATTGATTTTCTATTTCTTTTCAATTAATTTGCCCATGCCCAAACTATTGAGTGGGAGGAATTAAGAACCATTAAAATCTGTAAGCACAGTGCCCACCACAGCAGGAAATAAGGAGTAATAAGTCGACATATTCCTGAAAGAAAGGGTGAATTGCTAATGAAATTGGATCTTTAAGAAAAATTAAGATTCAGGCTGGTAAAATATTACAGTAGTGAAATTAAATATCAATAAGAACCATAATTCATTCAGTGCTTCCTTTATATAAGTTGCTATGAACAAAAAATCATTTACTCCTCAAAGCATACCCACAATAAGAACAGAACAATGACTCTCACTTGTGCAAGGAGAAACTGCAGCACTGAGTGGTCACATGACTTCCCGGACTTGAACTTGATAAGGCCTTCATTTGAAGACATGCTGGTTTGAGCCCAGGCAAGTCAACCACCACCACGCACATCACCACAGTTCACCATTGAGACACACAGGGACCAAGAGCACAGAATGCGAGGGAGGATGCCAGGGAGAATGCACAGGGGGTGGGGGTGGGAGTCGTGCGTGTCACACAGAGTGCAGGTGGGACCCAGTGGAGGGCCAGAATGGGAGAGCCGTAAACAGCAGTGCAGGTGTACTTTCTACTTAGAAACGTTTCTTGTTCACCTGCTACGTAACAGGCACTTTGGTAGGTGCTGGGCCCCACCTCTGAATAAGACTTCCGAATAAAATAAACAGCAAGGACCAAATTAAAGGATGTAGCCAAAAAATAAATGTCTAGATGAAAGGAAAACCAACTACCACATTCATTATAATTTCTTGACAAATAGAAAAAAATATCTTTTAATAGTGTCTTTGGAAACTTTTTATTCTATTTACAGTCCAAAGGCCAAATGATAATAATTTTCATGGGTTGAGCAATCACTTTTTCCAAGACAATATACATTTTAATTTACTTATGGTGTCTATTTCATTCATATCCTATATGATAGGATATAAGCTTAACATAAAAAGAATGTGATTTAGATTTTAATAAATTTTACTAAGGGTTAAACTGGTAAACTAAGAACTCCCAGAGTTAAAATTTGTGTTCTTAATATCTGATCATTAGTCTGGAAATATATTATTAGTTCATATACATTTTCCCATAAACATATTTACCTTGAATCATTTAGATATGTCACTATTCAATTCAAGAGTTAAGAGATTATGGTACTTGAAATTGATAGAATAAAGATACAGAATATCATAAATTGTCTCTCCCTTCCTGTCAAAATTATGACAAAGGTTCATTTCTCTACAATTACATTCTTTTAGATCATAAATAGGACTAATTATTTGGAAGCAAAAAAAAAATTCCTTTTCAAGTCTAGGAAAAAATTGAAAAATTTGAATACATCCTTTTAATTCACATGCTACATTATTTTGGACTCCATTGATCTATAATTTCAAAGTACAATGGATCATATGCAGTTGAGAATTACTGTGAATCACGGAAAGTTATAATAAATGGCAAAGTTTTAATCAGCCATCTACTCCAACTGAACAGTGCAGCCAGCTGAGAAAGAAAAGTTACAGAGGGAGATAATAACTCTTCACCATCTTGCATTTCACTAGGTTGAAAAATAAGCTTTAGGCTATGACACATTTAATATCACTGTGTCTAGATGGCTCCATGAAGGTGTCCAGGCTTTTTTGAAAACTTGCAAAGATGATAAAGCCCTAAGATACAAAAGCAGAGACAAGAAAGAGGGTTCTTTTCAGTCTTACCCTGATACTAACTATATGCCTGATGAACAAGTTGGTTAACCTCTGATCAAAAGCAATGTGAACAGAGAAGAGCAACAGGGGGAGAATGATATGGAGCCGCCTTTTGTCAGTAAGCAATTCTTCTATTTGTTCTTCTGCATTCAAAGAAAGACTATTTAGAAAAATATTGCAATAAACCAGACAGACAAGAGATATAGCTAAGAATAGTGACAGTGAGAAATTATTAGAGTCTAGATTTAGTCTGAGCAATGGTTAGCATGGAACTGACATTTCCTCAGGTGGAGAAAAAATTTATGAAAGCAGTTTTGCTATGAAGGAAAGAATCTATAGTTTGGGATGGATATCATTACCCTGAGTGCATGTATGAAGACACGAATGGTGTGAATATACTTTGTATACAACCAGAGATATGTGAAAATGTGCTATATAGGTGTAATATGAATTGTAATGCAGTCTGCTGTCATATATAATTACTTAGAATAAGAGAAAATGAAAAAAAAAGAATCAATAGTTTGGTTTTGAATATAGTTGTTTGTAAAGGGTTATCTAAAAGCAGAAATGTTCAGTAAGCAGCAAATACATGTATCTACAATGATACAATTCTGAAATTACAGAGATATCAAATCGTAATTGTGGTGTTTATTTAGTCACACTATAAAGTACTTAGTATATTAAACAAGTAAAATAGGTACAATAAGATTAGGAGAATGTGAAGATCCTAAAGGTACATATAAAATAATTTTAGGCATAAAAACACCACACAATAAGAGTATTTTAATCGGTAATTTCTTTTGTTTTCTATAATGTAACACTTTGCTAATTTTAGAACCAAGATTATGTTTTACCTAGAGTATTAAAATTTCTCTCCAACAAACTCATCATTCAATCTATTTCTCCCCCTGCTGCTAATATAACATATTTGAGGGGGAAAAAAAATAGTACTTGTAAAAAAGGAAAAGAAGAAGAAAAATATGATCATGCCTTCTTCAGCCCAGCACTTCACATATTATCTGGATCAAAATTTAGTCAAATCCAAAACATTTCACATAGTCCAAAACCCCCTTGCTCTGCTCCCTCCCTGCGCTCCCTCTCACTCAGCACACCCCACCTCTTCCTCTGGCTAGCTGTAATGTCAGTGGCCTTCTCCCTCTGGGGCCTCAGTGATGATCTTTCCCTCCCAAGAAGCTTGAAACTCCTGCCATTTGTAGGCTTCTCCTCCACTCTTCCTCTCTCCTGCTGTCAACATTCAAGTTTTCCAAGATGTCGTTGCTTCACAGTATTTCCCTCACTGCTCACTAAGTCAGTGCTCAGCTTTAAGTTACAAAGGTGGAGTTGCTGCGGGCTCCTGATGAGCACACCTCAGGAGACTCATGCCAGATGGATCACACAGTCTCTGCATGCATCCGACTCTCTCTGTGGAATGGTCAGGTCTGAGGAAGATCCATTTCTCTCTGATCCATTCTTTTTTCATGCACCATCTCAGAGCATGCTTGTTTTGCACCTAACAAGTGCCTAATAGTGGCTTTCGAGGAAAAAAAAAAGTAGAAACTGTTGCAGCCTACAGCAACGATACTGTGGGAAAGAAATCGGAGGCAGACTGGGAATGAGTGGTTTCTTTATTCTTGCTTCTTCTTCTCTCTCCTCCTTCTCTCTCCTCTCTGACGCCCCCCGGCCTGGTTAAATACTCTTCACCCATTAAGCATACACGTGTGCAGATGCAGCACAGAAAGATTCTTAGTCAAATTCATTAAGGTCAGGTGTAAACAAGTAAACGCCTCCTCTTGGCTCTCAGCCAGCCGCCATCTTAGCTACTTCCTCATTAAAGGCTCTTACAAGAAAGAAGCAACCATTTCAATATATGGTCAAGAATGGTAAAACGGGAAGAGTAAAGAGATAAAACAAAGGTGAGGTGCTTCCAGGTATCTCTAAGAAAAACAATAGCTCCATGCACAGATCAATCCTCTCTATATCAAAGGTGCTCTGGGAGGGGTCTTGACCCTCCTGGAGAATGAACAGAGCTGACAATCACATTGTGCTTGATGATCTTACGCGCCAAAATTTGGTCCTTGTTTGCAGATTTCAGAAGCACGCAGTTTTTAGCATGCTGATAGTTGTTTCACTGGTGGTGTTTTCAGAGGACAGCAAACTTGAAGAAATAATATGGTGTTGGATCACAGGCTCTAGGGCCAGAGTTTTCTTCCTATCAATGTCATTAATTGGTCAATATTAGAATAGTCATATTCGTATGATTTTAATTTCAACATTTTCCTGGGTGCAAATTGAATAAAAGTCTTTTATTAGAGTTCCCATGTTATTTCAAAATTAAAATCCTGTGATTTGAATTGTTTTTATTTCTAGTTCAGTCAATCCTTAATAACTAGAGTTTTATACATTAATGTTATTCTTTCTAGTAGGTAATTGGTGGTCATTTGTAGGAGCCCTGTTTGGGGAGATGGCTAAGATTGCGGTTGACTACAGGCCATGGAGATGTTTGGGTATTGCCGCCTTCCGTAGTCTCAGGAGACTTGGCCCGAGATCTTGAGAGATTTGGGCCGAGATTGCTGATCGGGTCGGCGCCATTTTGGTTGTTGGTTGTTTGGTGATATGTGTGGTGCGTGTTAGAGTTGTTGTCAGAGTCAGAGAGAAAAGATAGCAAAATAAAAAGCCTGTTTGTTTCCAGTTCGCCTCTGAACTTCTTCCCGCAGCTTCGTTGCTCCAAGCAGCCATCACTTCAGGCGGCAACAGTCATATTTATTCCTAGCTTTCTTTTCAAATAATTATCTGGGAAGAATTATCTAAATAAAGGAATAAAAACTTATAGTCCTGAGTAAATGTTAAAAGACCACAGGTATGATGTGATGGATAGAATGATTAATAAATTAAATTACAAAATTATTAAAGTACTTCTCATTTAAACTGTGTTAAAATCTATTACTGTGTTTGAATCCATTAGATAAACAATTATTAATATTATTATCCATTCAAAAAGGAAATGAATACGATTAAATTAAATTAATCATTCAAAGCTAATTTAATTAATCTGAATTTTACAAAACAGAAAAAATATATAGAAGCCATAGAAAATAATGAAAATACATCAGAAATTTTATAGATTCTGAAGGAAAGCATTACACTGGACAAAGTAAAATAGGCAAAGAAGACGAGATTTTACTTAAAGCTATAGCAATAGTCACTTCAGTCGAAATGGCAGCTATTAAGAACACAAGTAACAATGAATGTTGGCAAGGATGTGGGGGAAAAGGCACACTCTAACGTTGCTGGTGGGACTGCAAATTTGTGCAACCAATCTGGAAAGCAGTATGGAGATTTCTTGGTAAACTTGGAATGGAACCACCATTTAACCCAGGTATCCCACTCCTTGGTTTATACCCAAAGGACTTTAAAACAGCATATTACAGTGACACAACCACACTAATGTTTATGGCAGCACAATGCACAATAGCTAAATTGTGGAACAACCTACATGCCCTTCAGCAGATGAATGGATAAATAATCTGTGGTATATATACACAATGAAATATTACTCAGCATTACAAGAGAATACAATCATGGTATTTGCAGGTAAATGGATGGAGCTGGAAAATATCATCATGCTATGTTAAGTAAGCCAATCCCCAAAAAGCAAAGGCCAAATGTTTTCTCTGGTAAGTGGATGCTGATCCATAATAAGGATGGGGGGAAGCATGGGAGGAATGGAGGAACTTTGGGTAGGGCAAAGGGGAGGGAAGGGAAGGGAGATAGCATGGGGGTAGGAAAGATGGTGGAATGAGATGGACATCATTACCGTAGGTACATGTGGGAAGACTGGAATGATGTGACTTTACTTTGTGTACAGACAGAGAAATGAAAAATTGTGCTCCATTTGTTTACTATGAACTGAAATGCATTCTGCTGTCGTGCATAACAAATTAGAACAAATATATTAATTTTTAAAAAATAAGGTGGAGCGAGACCAGAGTATGTGTGAGCTCAGTCAACTGGAATAAAAGTCCAGGAGATTTTTTTTTTTTTTTTTTTTTTTTTTGTTACCGGACATTGAACTCAGGGGCACTCGACCACTGGGCCACATCCCCAGCCCTTTTTTGTATTTTATTAGAGACAGGGTCTCACTGAGTTGCTAAGTGCCTCGCCATGGCTGAGGCTGGCTTTGAACTCACGATCCTCCTGCCTCAGCCTCCCAAGTGCTGGGATTACAGGCGTGCACCACCGCCCGGCTCCATGAGATTTTTAAGAGCTGGAGTGGAGGAAACAAATGTGCCTAGGTGGCCCTTTGTGGCTGCTGCCTGGTACTCTTCACAGGAAAGTAAGCTTTCCCAATCTTCCCAGCAGGAGGCTGTCTCACAACTTGAAAAAAAGCTCCACCAAGGACTTACTCCTCACTCCCACAGAGACTGCAACAAGCACTCTAGTTGTCCTGAGGACCAGCCCTCAAAGGGATGGCTCCCAGGGTCTTCCATGTGGGTAGGCCTGGACTCTCAAATTAGCAAGAGGCTCTTAAAACAATGTGAGACTAGGGACACAGAGGCAGGAAGAAGCCAAGAGTCACCAGGGCTGAGTGAAACATAAAGCTGGTCTGGATCTGTGCTGGAGAACAGATTTCTTTATTTTATGTAAAGGCAATATAATAAAATGTCCCCATGCTAATTAAAGGCAGACTCAAAAACAGATGTAGAAGCCACAGAATTCCATTGGATCTTGAGAATGTTAATAATTTTATGGTGCCATTTATTGCATGCAGAAGGCAAATAACATTCTTGAATACTTTGAAAAAGCAGTGGACTTTTAAAAGGATGAGTTTATAGTATTGAAAGATAATTGCTGATAAAACAAATAGCTTGGCAAACAGCTAAATGATGACAGAATATACATTTACTGAATGCTGCAACTGGGAAAAATGTCTCTCTAGAAAAGACAATTACATCAACTAAATGAAAGATGGGAAGTATACACACATCCACACAGAGGGATGTGTGTGGGTGTGTGTATATATCTACCTTCAAGAATTAATTTTTCTCCTAGTTTAGACTGAATATTCTCTTTTGAAAACCCTCAGAAAGGAAACATTAATGTATTCCAAAAAATTGACTCCATAGTACTTGTTACCAGGTTTTCACTGACATAATCTCCCTCCTCCTCTACTGAAAGGTTTATCAGAGTGGGTTAAGTTGTTAAAAAATTAGTTAAGTTATAGAGTGTCATGGTGAACCCCTTAAATCTCCATTTCCAAACCGTTCCACTCATTCATTCTTCTGCTGATGGGTATGTTGACTGGCTGTGAACTCTCAACCGAAACCCTGTCTGGGAATCTCCATCTTCCTAAAATACCATCTTATTCAAAAGCAAGCTCCTTGACTCAATCCACTGATTGGTCCATAATGGAGGAGGGGGTGGAGTATAAAAGTGTAAGAGCCCTAATTGAGGAGATAGCTAAGATGGCGGCTGGCTGAGAGCCATTAAGGTGTTCAAGTATTTTCACCTGAATCTTTTTATGCCTGTGAACACTGCATGACGCACCTGTAAGCTCGAGCTGTTAGCATGTGTCCTTGTTAAGGCAAAAAGTATTTAACCGAGTGAGGGGGAGTTAGTTGGTGGTTGGAGTTAGAGAGGTTGTTGGAGCCGGAGAGAGAAGAATAAAAGAACTTTTTCATTTCCATCCTGCCTCTGAATTTTCTCCTGCGGCGTCGTTGCTGCAAGCGGCAGCCGCAGGCGGCAACATAAAAGAACCCCTCACTTCAAGTGGGACAACTTCCAAAGTCAATCAAAGTTCCAGTGCTCCCCTAAAATCATCTGTGGTTAATGTTGTCAATGTATCCGCTGTAATCTCTTTCTCTTATCAATCCCACTTCTTTGATTTTTTTCACAACCAACAAACTTCCATTACACAAATTTCAACCTGTGTCTTTTCCCCAGGCAACCCAACATATAGCAGTGTGATTCCAGAATGCATCCAAGGACGCAGACTCTAAAGTGGCATTTTAAAGATGGTTACCCATCCGACAAGACAATGAGCATTCCTTAATTGCTGATTGGAGTAGTGCTGATAGCCCCTACACAAGATAGCATTACTGTTAAAAAAAAAAAAAAAAAAAAAAAAAAAAAGAGTCATAAGCAAGCAAGGTGCAGGGGCAAGGTAAAAAGGGCTGCTCCTCTGAGCTGCCAGCTTTATCTATATCCATAAGTTACATTAGGCCATTGACATCATTAGTACATATTGTTCCTTGTATAAAGTTACTGTTATGTTGACAGGTTTAGGTGCAGTGACACATTGGTGTTGTCTAAGAGAGTTCCTTTATTCCCAGAAGCTAAGAGTCTGAGATCAAGTTTGAGGTTGACAAGACCCTAGCACAAAGCCTCCTAACAAAGGACATTACCACAGCAGCTAGGCACTAAGCACATATTAGTCATCTTACTGGTTCCAGGGAGAAACTTCAGAATATTCCAAGTGTGGAAAACAGGGCACCTGTTACACTCCAGGAGTTTGCTCCCCAGAAGAATGCTGCCTTGTACATTTCCACAGCCAGAATCCTTACATATTACAATTGTTAAAGTTTTCCCCAGTGCTGAACTTGGATAGGACACAGGTGGTATCTCAGGCATTTCAGAGATTAGGGGAAGTATTCATTGTAAGAGAGTGACAGCTGCCAGCCATTAGTGAATTCCATTAAATGAAGTTCAAAAAGAAAAGGTAAAGCTAAGATATGTATTCAATAATTAAAGGCAAAGTATGAAATTCAAAGGAACTCCTTAGTAGAATATAAACAGAAAGAGAGAGCTGATGTCAGAGAGCTGGAAAAACTGAGGCTGTGGTCCAGGCCTTTATTCCCAGTCCCAGTCCCAGTCACAGCAAGTTTTCATGACCCTAGTGGTGGAGGGGTAGACTGAAACTTTATATGAGGGGATCTTGGATGGATGAACTTGAAAAACTTGATGACCTTGATGACTCAGGTCCCTCTGAATCCACTTGGCCAGCAAAATGGCACTTTAGTTCCTGCTAGAAGTTGATACCAGCCCTCCGTGAAGACAATGTGGAAGAAGTAAACATCCTGCCACAACATGATATCTTCTTGCCACTAGCCTGGAAGCAACCTGATCTGACCAAGCTTCTGCTAAGCCTACCAAAGGAAGAAAGAAATCATGCAACAAGGGGCTGTAGGACCCAGGGAAAGTGGTAAGAGCTAGAAGAGAGCTGTTTCCTAGGAATTCCGCATCCAGGACTTTCACTTGATGGTAACCTGTGAAGAATGCAGAACTTATTTCAAACATGTGGAGAAGGGAAATAAATCACAACTCTTCTGTTGATTTATATATTTTTTGTGAAAAGGTGCAATATCGGTGATCTGCTGCTGAGTATGGTAAGCTCTCCACAGGGCTGGCCAATTTGACAATGATCTTTAAGTAAAGTTGTTCCCCCCCAAAATATAAATTGTTGTTTTTAAAGTCTATTTACACAGGTGTGATCACCAACTCTTCATGAGAAAAATAAATAGTTAAAATGACCAAGGCATTCCACAGATAAATTTGATGTCAAACCCTCTTTCAAATCATTCTAATAAACAGCCAAATCTTACCTATTTCTATGCACAAATTTTTGATATGCATGAATGATTTTGAAACATACAAATTTATAGCAACAGAGATAGCAAAGACAGGTAGGGCCTTGGGAAGAGTAATCAGACACATGCCTCTTTTTCTGCCTGCAAACTCAGAGATAAGCAGGCCCTGAATGATTGATTTGTGCCAGGTATTGTCAATGTTTACTCGTGTATTAACCAAGTGATTCACATGCACAGATGCATCTAGCTAGGGAACACAAAAATCTCCTCCTATCATTTCTAACCAAAAACTCTTGTGCATTTCCAACAGCCTTAGGGTAAAATCTACAAGTCTTGGTATCATGTAAGTTCTGGCATTAGCACTTTAGGTTCAACGCACCATTCTCCCCTCACCTGCACTAGAGACTCCGTGGAAGACTTGTTCTGAAGAAAACCTGGCCTCTTGCTTCTTTCTGATTTTCAAATGCTGCTTCTCCCTTACACCTCTGCTTTGGCTCATTGGTCACCTCCAGTGCAGATCTCGCACCTACCCATGTCTCACCCAGACAACTTGCACTCATTCTTGATTCAGACACCTCTTCTCAGAGAACTAGCCATTTCCACCAGGTGAGCTCCCTTTCAATGAACAAGCATAGAGCCCAGCATTGAAGACAGAAGTGGCATTTTATAGAGAACTTATCAGGTGAAGGAAAGTGATGTTGTAAAGTCTCTCTCTGCCACTATGCTCTTGCTGGCAGAAAGTATGTCATATTTCATCACTGTTTCTTAAGGGCATAGAATAGTGCCTCACAGAAACACACTGCATAAATATACGATACCTTATGATATATAGAGATATATATGCACATCATCAATACACACTGCATACATACACATACATACATACGTGCATATATGTACATATGTATGCATTTATTAGGCTTCTCTGAAGAGCAGAAACAACTGGATGTGTATGTGTATGATCATCAAAGGAGATTTGGTGCTCAGAAGCTGGAAGGTTCACAGTGACTGCCCAGCAGAGAGTGGGAGGAACCAGAAGCAGCTCGAAGAAGATAAGTCCTCAGAAAACAATGAAAAGTGATCCAGCCCCAGTCTGAGACTGAAGGCCCAGAACCTCCCTGGAGATCACTGCTCAGAGTTCACATTGGGAGAATGAAGGCGCAGATGTCTGATGTCCTGAGGCCAGGGCAGCAGCAGTAGACACACCTGCTCAAGAAGAATAGAGCTTGGGTCATCTCGTACCTTCCTCCTCTTTCTGCCTTTCATTCCATCAGGATCACCAGACTATTGTACAGTGCTGCCCACACTCAAGGTGGGTATCCTTCCTTAGTTTGCTGTCCCACACGGTGATCATTTTTGGAAACACTCTCATCCATACACCCAGACATCCCTTAATCCTTGGCTTCTCTCAATCTGATCATGCTGACCATCCAGATTAGCCATCACCCCATAGATAGACAGATGATAGATAGATAGATAGATAGATAGATAGATTCCAGCTTAACCATCACAGTGTGTGTGTGTGTGTGCGTGTGTGTGTGCATGCACACACACACGCACACACACTTGTGATTTTGTCCACAGTCCCTGGCTCATGCTGATAACACTCACGGCTCTTGTTATTTCCTAAATGAGTAGAAAGCCAAGGTTGGAGTATTTGGCCTTCTGTCCTTGCTTCCTGAAGCAGTGTTGGAGCAGCTTCACAGTGACAAAGGTGAAAAACAGTCTTCTGTTATAACGTATGGGCACCTAAGGCCTCAGAGGACGCAAATCTCCCTCACCTTTTCCTGCCCTTTTATCACTGGCTTGCTTTTCTCCCCAAGGGTAGGTCATAGAAACAGAATTTCTCTTTCCCAAAGTGTTTCATAGAAACTAAAAACATTAATCTTTCCCTGCGTTTCTGCCTTTGAGCTAGGCATAGAGGAATTCTCTCACCTGCCTTGTGTGATGGCTGATACCCATTTCAGAAGGGCCCTTCCCCATTCCAAGATGAAGGAATTCTGCACAAAAGGCGCAGAGGACACTGAGCAGACAGGTCTTGCTGGGTTCTCTCTGTCAGTCTTAGAGTCCCTCAGATTTCCTCATGGTTTTTCATGCTTCAATCATGTAAATGCAATAAAGTCTCCTTGAAAAATCCAACAGGGCAGGGGTGAGAGAACATCTGGGTGGGGGGCACACCTGAGCAATTTGAAAAGCCTCTACTCAGCCTTGGAACCAAGGAGATTTTGGTCTGGCATTGCAAGTCATTTTGTGGCTTCTCCCACTTAACAGATTACACAAAGCAAGTGGTGACCTCAGCCTTTGCTCAGCTAGAGAGGCTGCTCTGTAGCTCCGGACATGGGCGTTACCCATTGGGCATGGACAGCCCTCCTCCTACCTTATTTTGCAAAAGAACATTCCGTTGAAATCCTTTGAATCCCCTTTTAGTTTGAATCTCCTTTTAGTTTGAATCTACCCCGTTTATTGATTCTTGATGTTAATTCTTGCACTATAGGAGTCTTATTAAGGAAGTTGGGGCCTAATCCGACATGTTGGAGATTAGGGCCTACTTTTTCTTCTAATAGACATGGTGTCTCTGATCTAATTCCTGATAACACTTTGAGTTGAGTATTATGCATGGTGAGAAATAGGGGTTTAATTTCATTTTGTTGCATATGGATTTCTAGTTTTCCCAGCACCATTTCTTGAAGAGGCTATCTTTTCTCCAATGTACATTTTTGGCACCTTTGTCTAATATAAGATAACTATAATTATGTGGGTTATTATCTGTGTCCTCTATTCTGTAGCATTGGTCTACAAGTCTATTTTGGTGCCAATACCATGCTGTTTTTGTTACTATTGCTCTGTAGTATAATTTAAGTTCTGGTATAGTGATGCCACCTGCTTCACTCTTCTTGCTAAGGATTGCTTTAGCTATTCTGTGTCTCTTGTTTTTCCAGATAAATTTCATGACTGAATCCCCTTGTATAAATAAAGCAAACATGGGCTTTTCTCTTTCTCACCTTCCAGTGTGGAATCAGGACCCCTATGGTCGCAGAGCCATCCTGATTCCGCTTTTTGAAAATTATTCTGTGTCATGTGATTTTCACAGTATTTTTCGGCCAGTACGCTTTATGTAAGGGAAATTCATAGCTCACGCAGGACTGTGGGCTTGACTTCTGGACAGCTGAACTCCTGGAGGCTTAAGGTAGAGTGAAAAACAACTCCTGCAGGCACTGGGAGGTGGGTGCACACCAACTCTAGGGAGAGGGAAGTTCCTGTACCAGGGATGTTTCTGGTTCTTGCCTTATGTGTCATCTTGATCCAACTGCTATTTTGTATCTTTTCTAACATCCTTCTTAATAAGTCAGCTATGTAAGTGTAGTGATTCTCCCTGTTCTTTGAGTTGTTTCAACAAATTAATCAAGCCCAAGGACAGAGTTGTGAGAGCCTGAATCATAGCCAGTGTGAAGTTCCAGAGCCCTGGACATGTCACCAGTATCTGAAGTGCAGCCAGTCTCAGTACTGAACCCACACGCAGCCTGTGGCATCTGAAGTTGTCTGCAGGTAGATGGTGTCAGGTTGGATTGGATTAGAGGATCCCAGCTGCACCTGGGATGAGCTGCTTGCTGGTGGAAAGAATTCCTTACACATTTGTGATCATGGAAATGATCTGTGTTGTGAGTATGTAATGTCAGAAATTGAGTTTAAGTTTGCTTTTCCTCAATGTCCTCAGAATGAATAAGCAAATCAAGAAGTGGCAAACAACATTTCTCATTTATCAGTTTACTCCCTTAGGTGTGCAAGTGCAACTCCTTAAAATGGAGATCAGAGCCAGGCGTGGTGACACACTCCTGTAATCCCAACGCTTGGGAGGCTGAAGCAGGAGGATCCCGAGTTCAAAGCCAGCCTCAGCAATGGCGAGGCACTTAGCAACTCAGGGAGACCCTATCTCTAAATAAAATACAAAAAAAAGGGCTGGGGATGTGGCCCAATGGTCGAGTGCCCTGAGTTCAATCCCCGGTACCATGAAAAAAACAACAACAACAACAACAATAACAACAAAAAGGAGATCAGAAATAAGTTCATTCTTCCTACTCATATGGCAATTTTATCAAGATAGCAGAATGGTGTTAAAAACCAAGAAACATTTCTTCTGTGTCACCTTTGTCTTCTGCATGTCCCCTCCAAAGATCCTCATTCAGTATAGCACAGGTGATTAGATGTTATTTAACTTGATCATGACAATCACTTCACGGTATATATTTATCACATTTATTTGTGGATTTGATATTTAAAAATTAAAAAGGAGAGTTCAATGCAATTCCCTGAGTCACTGAAAGACTGGAGGTACCTGTGCCTCTCTGTGAGAAAGCACTATTATGTCCAGGAGGGTCTCACAGTTCATTTGGAAGGTCCAACCTCACTACCAGGACAATTTATTCTATTAGGTGGGGTTTGTGACCAGTTTTCATAGGGTAGCTGGACCTCACTATTCCAGAAAGTCTTTGTCATTTCTCATGCTCTGACGCTAGCAGAACACACACATATGTGCCTGGATTTCATATGTCTATTTTCATATTTGCATTAGCACAGTGGCAAAGCAAGAGAGCAAGGGTGGAGGGACACCTTGCCTTCAGGAGGTGACAAGTAAAGTGTCTACAGAGAATTCCAGAAACTTATGTGACTTTTATATTTAGGTTTGAACCTTTCAACAGTGTGACCTGCAAACTTAGCAAACCACCTTTGCTAAGAGCAAATCTTTATTTTACATCCTTTAGTATGTATTTTTCTAATTAATTTTAATTTTTCTCTGGCATGATTATTATTTAAAATCATTTTCTCATAGAAAAGATTAAAAAGTGATTCACTACAGTGCCAAATACACAAGGATGTCATTGAATATGCAAATTATTGACATAATGTCCAAAGGGACATGACCACAAAAGTCATTCAATACTCCAAAAAAGATTAACTTATTCATTCACATATTAATTTATTTAATCACTTGTCACAAGATGTATAGCAAGCACCCTGTTAAGTTTTGCAGATACAAATATAATCATTAATCTTGAGGAGTTTTTGGTGTAATGGCAGGAAATAGGGAATTAGTAAATAAAATCTCTGTTAAGAACCCAACAGAAGCATTTGTCCCAAATGCCTATTCCAGTAGGCATGAATTAAATATATTTGAATAAATGTGTGCTATGAAAAAGTATCCCCAGGCTCAGGGGAGCATTGGGAGACAGCTGGTAGGTGTCGAGGTATGGGGATCAAAGAGAAAGGTATCATGGAGGAAGAGATGTGAACTGTCTCAGGGGATCAGTGAACATGAATGATTGTAGTTTCAGCCACTGTGTTTTGGGGTGATTTGTTTTAGTGTCTTATTGTGATGTTGGCTGAACAATACAGATATGGAAGAGACTTTGGGGAGGGGAAGATGGAAATTGGAGATGATGAATTGATAAGCAACAGACAGCAATAGAAGAGAGAAAGGATGATCAGGACAGAACTAGGGCATAAGAAGTGGATAATGGAGAATAGGAATCTCAGAAGAGAAGCCCACATTGTGTGTGGTGTGTTCACCTCCACAAAGATGAGCTAATGATTGCAATGTCAGTTTTGCATGATTCCAGTTTTAGAATCTCATAAAAACTAAAATCCAAGAAAAAAAAAAAAAAGTATCTACTCCTTCACACAATCGGTACTTTTTGAAGAAAAGCCAGTGTCAACAGGAAAGTTCAGTTAGTTTCACCATCTGATCACCATCATTGATTCAGGGACATTGCATGAGTTCCTTCATTCCTGGATGTGAACATTAATAAGATATGAATTCATAGCCCTTCCTAAGCCAAGAGTACAAAAATACCAGACCTCCTGGAAGCATAGATATTTTTATATGTCAAAAATGGAATGAGACTATTAAAAAGGAAATGCAAATAGAATCCAAAACAAACAGAGTCTGTTTCCTAGGGGGAAAGTAAATTACAACCTTTCATAATGAAATGAATGTTTATAAACACTAGCCTTAAAATCAAATCCATAAGCTAGCTCCTTTAGAATGGAATTCTTCTTATGATTTATCAATGTTTACTCGTTCCAGTTTGTTAATGATTTCCTGATGGTTGCAAGGGATCCTTACTTTTTTATGGAATATATTATTGCATAAGTCACCCTAAAAAAATAAAAGACTGTCAGTTAGGCTAATATAAAAAGAGTCAGGTCTTATGAATTTATCTTACATTTGGCATTTTTTTTGACATTTTACAGTTGTGTAGAATCATTCCCTTCTACCCCATGGTGATGTTATTTTGCACTTTTCTTCCTGTTACAGAACCATGCCCTTGAAAGAAAGTTTAGAGTTATATATTCTAATGAGCCCCAACAGGGGTCCAAAATTTTAAGTTTCCTCAAAGGTGTGAAGTGGATTTGAGACTTGATCTTCCAAAAACCATAAATCTAAATAAATAAATTTACATATCAGCATTTCATAGCATGAAACAGGTATAGCTAAGACTGTTTTGTGTTTGAGTTAAATCGCACTTATATAAACTCCACATAGTCAAACTTTTATTTCATTCAAAGCACAATTCTGAGTCTGCAATTAGGTACCCATTTCAAGTATCTGATAAATAAAAACTAAAAAGCAAATTAGATAAGACAAATGTAGACTTTATTATATATATTTAATGTTCTCATTTAAAAGAAAACTGGTCAAAATGACTAAGCAAATCACCTAAGTGCCTGATATTTAATAATTAATCACCTTGTCAAGTACTGATCCAAATAGAACCTTTCCATTTGGAAATATGTTTCAAGAGTATTCATGCACCTCTTAAGTCCTACCCTTAAAACCTACCCTGAAAAAGTCATCTGGGAGTACCTAATAATCTTGATGGTTGCCGCCTGCAGCTATCGCCACCTACAGCAAGATACCTTGGGAAAGAATTCAGAAGCAGACTGGAAAATGAATAGGCTCTTTATTCTTGCTTCTTCTAACTTCTCTCTCTGGCTCCAACAATCTCTCCAACTCCAACCACCCTCTGTAGCTAACCTCACCCAGTTAAATACTTTTTTCCTTAACAAGTATACACATGTCAACAGCTCAAACTCACAGGTGCGTCACATAGTGTTCATGGGCATAGAAAGATTGTTAGATAAATGCATGAAAATCAGGTGAAAATACTGAAACACCTCTTATGGCTCTCAGCTAGCCGCCATCTTAGCTATCTCCTTATTAGGGCTCTTACACTTGATATTAAAATATTTTCATTACACTATGAAATAGTAAATTGAAAAAAAATCCTACATTGGAAAAAAATAGAAAAAAGAAAAAAAATTAAAGGAGTAGTAAGGAAATGTAAATTATAATTTATCCATCCACTAGGCAGCAACTAAAATGATATTTGATTAAAAATATTGATGCATAGGAAAAAAACCTGCTATGTTATTAAAGGAAAATTACAAAATGCAAAATAATACCTGAAATTAAAAATAAATATGTAAATATTTGAAGAGTACCTGAATATGTTTCCTTTTCCTATTTGTAATAGACTGACTTTACTTTTCTTATGTGGCATATTGACAAATATATGTAAAATATTTTAACAGAATTTCTCTCACATTTTCATATCCAAATGTCTTGCTAATGAAGGAATGATGTGATTTTTTCTATACCTACTTGATATATATTTGTAAAATAATTCATGTACTGTTAATGCCTGAAAGAATGTGTCTAAGCATGTTAACACTTTTCAAAGCATGACACACAGAATGTCGATATTGCATACTGATAACTCTATACCTAAATATGTTTAAAGAATAAATCATTGCTTTGATGATTTGAAATTTAGAACAAAGCAACTTTCTTCTTCTTCAAGGAGTTTTATGATTATATGAACCACTGCTAATGCTCAATTTTTTATAAGATGAATTCTGGGAGTCTCTTCAAAGAAGGGATGCTCTAGATTTTTCCCCAGTACAGATGAACCCAACGACCCTGAAGTAAATAAAAAGCATTATTTAGGACAAAGCCTGGTGGTGAAAAATGTATGGGATTTTTAGTCAACAGAATCAGCTTTAAATTATAACTAGATTAATTATTAGCCATGAACCATTGGCATAATCACAATTGCCTGCGCCATATGTAAGGATTATTATAATTCTTCACATTTTACAGTACTGGGTGTGTAAGCTCACAAAGGTAAAGCGCTTGTCCAAATTCACACTGAGATGTGGTGTGTACAAGAGGTAATCTTCATCTTTGATTCTGCAGCATGCCTTTCGTTCATGTGATGTGGCTCCTTCATTACTCGGACTCCGCAGCTCCTGTGTACACAGAGTCAGCAGCAGTAGGATGTGTCTTGACTGAGCCATGAAAGGCCATGGTGATAACAATTACTAACCACATATCCAAATAGCAACAGCAACAGAACAGCATCCTTACTTAAATTCAACTATATGGTTTTATATTAACTTCTTAATGTGGTTTTCTGATCCATATGAATACGGACTCGTTTTCTAGAAATTTTTAGTATTTTTTAGACATTTTTTTTTTTCTTTTCCCAGCATCCAATCTGACCAGGCAAATTTTCTCTCTGCCTCTCTGAATAGAGGGAAAGTCTTTTCCCACAATCATGTTTAAAACTTTTTCAGGATTTGATTCCCAACTCTGTACCTAACATACCCATACAAAAGGTTTTATTTTTTCCCCATTAGATGATAAATCATAAGATGAAGATGTAATTCCCCAAGAGGCTGCTGATATCATGGTCTACTTTGCACTTCATGACCTTACTTTTAGTTCTCTTTTCATTAATGGAAAAATAATTCTGCTTCATTTGTTCTTCAATGCGTATGTACATATATTTTATCTTTCCCCCACATATGCAAACAGAATCATAATCAATATTTTGGGTTGGAACATTAAATTTTTCTGACACTTTGATAACAAAGTTTAAAGTCAGATTTTAGAGGATATTACAAAATAATGGTTATTAATAGACTCACATAAAGTATTGCTGACAAACTAGCAAACTAGAATGTTGTACTCTGGATTCATCAGCAGACATGAATTCAATCATCTTCACTGAAATGAGTTTAAGGATTTCCACATGTTGTTATTTTTCTCCCCATTTTTCAAGTGTAGTCTCCTTACTAAGTTATTTGTTTTCCATGAAATGTAGAATCTTATCTAGAATCTAAAATTTTTGTGTGTGTGTGTGTGTGTGTGTGTAATTCCTCCACAGTCATTTCTTTATGATCTATAAAAGTTTGCAATGATTATTTCATTTCATTCTCAAAAAGACACTCAGGAAAATCAGTTAGGGAGCATACTTCACAGTGAACATGAGAAATCAAACAGTGGCCATCAGTGAGAATTAGTATATGTGAATTAAGGTTCCATCCTGGACATATGTTCAATAATTAGAAAATTTATCATAAATTTTCCCTTCTCAGTGAATACTGGTAGAGCATTCCCTGAAGAGTTTGATAACAGATCTGGACCATAAGACCTTAAGCAGCCACTGACATGTGGTTTTGATTGTTGATATTCTAAAGAGATGATTATTAATTAATTCAATAATTTTCTTATTAAGTATTTATAATTATGTAGAGAATATCTATAATGTAACATGGACTCAGTGAGAAATTATTCATAGATTTTACTCTCATTTAAATATTTCAGTATTGGGCTCTCCAGGTAGCTCTTGTACTAACAGATAGAAAAAAGCATACTCTAATTAGTTCCATTTCTCTACTGTAGGGAAGGTTGATGACATAATTAACAGAGGTCAATAAATGACAGTAATTTTTTTTTTTTTTTTTTTTTTTTTTTTTTTTTTTTTTTTTTTAGTGCTATAGATCAATGTTTCTCCCTAGAATAACACTGAAGTATGGTTACGGATTTAACTCCTACCCAATCTTTAGGGCTCTATCTAAGATCCTACTCTGCTGTGGGGCGTTCTTATCTCCTCAGCATCACCCTGGCCCAGTAATGCAATCACTGTCAACACACTGGCTCCTACAGATGTGAGCAAGGACACAGTCTTTAAATGTAGAATAATCTAAGAGGCCAAGTGAATAACTGACTAAACATTAGCACTTACTGTATTTTATATTATTACATGCACTTGTTCATATAAATTTCTTTGTTAATGTGACTCCTACATTTATTTCATGTAAGTGCAGATGCCAGATTTGAATGTTACCATATCTAGGAAAACTTTTTTAAGTTTAACTTTCCAAAAACATGGCTACCTTTTTAAGAACATTTCCCACAACTAGATGATCAGGATAATGATTGTTTTCATTCAACCAAATTCATTCTATGTAATACCTCAATACAACATTTTAATATAATATTTGATTTGATGAACTATCTACCCAAATATTTATACTATTCATAGTCTATAAATGTTTGGCACATTTTGTTTTTGATGAGCTATAGATGGATGGTAGGCAAAAGCTATCTCACACACACAGTGTAGAAGCTTAGTAAAAACACAACTTAGTGCTTCAATCAACCAAAATTCTACGTAAGAAATGAAGAGTTTCTTGTAGGTATGACATATATCTGAAATTCTAGCCCAGTGACTTAGAGTCAGACAAGTTTAGTTCTGAATCCCACTTCTACCCTTGCTAACTGTAGCCCCCCTGGGCTTCCATTTACTATCTGTAGAGTAGTCATGTAAAATGGCCATGTTGGGAGCTCTGTGGTGATTAAATATAGCATAGCATAGCCTAGGAAAGCACAGATGCTCATCGAGTATTATTTGTTTATTAAATTTTAATAGTTTACTCCAATTAAGTATCATTCCAAGCCACACAAGGAGGTTTCTAATAGTCAATTCTTTGTCAGGTCCACGAGGGTGTGCAGCTCAGGATGCTTGTTGTATTCTTCTATGGATGCAGCTCATCCTAAAGGGTGCCTAGGATTTTAAAAATGTCCATTAACTTCCACCTGTGATATTATCCCTTAAAACATCAGGACCAATCAAAACAGAAAGTATTACCTGGCTATAGTCAAAATGAAGCATTTTTAAAGTTATGAATTTATTCAGTTTCATTAGAACTTTGAGTAAAACAACAGAAGTGCTTTAGTTGAATGTATCAAGAGATCACTAGACAGAATTGGCAAAATAAAAGTAGGAAATCATCATCTTACTTTTCTTCCCATATAGCATTTAGTCTTTCACAGCACAAGGAAAAGGCCACTTACTAAATATGAACATCCATCCTAATGTTCCTTATCAAACAGGTTAATATAAATTTTTGTTGCTGAGAATTTACTTTAATGTACTGCATGGGAAGTCAGATAGAAAGTATTCCTCTTATCTGCAGTTTCTTGACACTTTTTTATGGCACTGTGTAATGAGAACCTCTGAGGAGAAAATTATCAGTTTTTTTACATTCAATCATAATGAAAGAAAAATTCTATGAGCAAAAACTTTCCTTCCCACCCCAAATATTCACCTTTCACGCTTTCAGTCCCCAATTCAGTGCACTGGACTGTGGTAAATGGGAAGCATGGTTCAGCTGAGTAAAAAGTGGTTTCTCAGGCTAAGGCTTCACATCACAGAGACTGTGCATCTTAGGATGCTTCAACGTATCTGCTTTGCCTGGAGGTTCCCACACTCCCCTCAGGAAAGGTGGATGAGATGCTCATTATCTGATCTCACTATTCCCAGCATTCCTTAGCATAGAGGAAACACTGGTAGAAATTCCTTTAGTGTGAGGAAAAAGGTAAAAGAAAAGAAACAAATTACAGTGTGAAAGAAATGACCAATGAATTCAGAGGGGTGTATGTGTGCATGCAGGAGAGAGAAAGACAGACAGAGACAAAGGGAGAGAGAGGGTGATGTGGGCTGAATGTTTGTATCACCCCCAAATTCAGGTTGAAATGCTGCCTGCTGAGGTAGGTTATTGGTAGGTCGGGTCTTTGGGAGGGGAGCCCTCATGAACTGGGTTGGTACTTTTACAAGAGGCCTAAGGGAACTCATTTGCACTTGCACCACTGTGAAAGCACAGCAAGAAGCCACCCTTTGCGAATCAGGAAGAGGACCTGGCTAGACACGTGCCCTTGATTTTGCATCTCAGCCTCCAGAACTGGAGAAACAAGCTTCCACCCTTACCAAGCCCCCTGCATATGGTATTGTGCTGGAGCAGCCGGAATGAAGTAGACCAGGGGAGAGAGAGAGAAAAGGACAAGAACTCCTGCACACAGGATTCATGATCTGCCCTTTTATTTGTTCTACCAGAGAAGAGAAAATGCTTCATCTAGATGATTCCTTATTAAAAGTATATCTGGGGCCAGTATGAGCTTTAAAATATTGGACATCCTTTAATCTCATATTTAGATTGCCCAAAGTTCAGAATTTAAATAGATATTGAGCATCTATATGTATGATTTTCTTTCAGGAAGTACATTTTGCTATTTATGTATGCATAGTTATGTACGCATGGGTGTGTTTGAGTGCATGAAAACAGGGTTTTACAAGTCCTAACATTCTTACTCAGGTGTTTTTGAACTTTGCCATCTAGTGAGCAACAAAATATATACAGTCCTGTGCCACTTAATGAGGAGGATACATTCTGAGGAAGGCACCCTTAAGCCATTGTTTTAGTTGTGTAAATGCTGTACTTACACAAACCCAGGTGGCAGAGGTTAATCACCAACTGTGGTCACTTGAAGCAATCGAGAGGCATGGTGGACATGAGAGGTCTGAGGCACTGCCAGTGTTACATGTCATGCTGTTTTATGTAAACGTTTTATAAGTAGAATGAATACAAACTAAAATAACAATAGAACGTATAGTCCAGCAAATGCATAAAGGAGTAATGCGTGCATTTATTATTATTATTAAGTGTTAAGTCCTGCACATAATTGCATCTGCTCGACATACTCAGGATGGGCACTGCCACAGCAAGGAGCAAGGCACAGCAATACAGCTACGCTGTGTCCAGGCAATGGCCATTTTCAACTCTATTAGAATTCTATAGGATCACCATCACGTATATGTTCTGTCCTGACTGAAAAGACCTGTGTGGTGCATGATTGTGTGTTCACGAACATTTCGAGGAGGAAATTGAAAATATCCAACCATTAAATTCCAAAAGTTCAAGTATTTATTTTATAATGTATGTTACTGACTTAATAGTGCCAAGCAACATAAAATATTCATAAAAGCCCTGTAATCTGCATATGTTGAAGAATCAAAGTAGTCAATATGTCACAGCATCATGGAACCAGCTCCATGATCTTCATGTACTAAGGGTTCTCACTATGTTTTAGAATAATCATTTGTTAAAATGAATGAACTCTTAAAAAACTTAAAAGTTTCTTAATTTTAAGAGAGAGTAATTACTGAGCTCTATATGCTTTTCTTTCCTTTAAAACAAGGGCCTGACTGCAGGCATGTCTTTTGTACTTGAAGGGAGAAGACTACAAGAAGGATTCTGCAAATGCATCCTTGGGGGTCACCTCACAGATTAAGTACTTGTCTCAGGCCTGGATGGAGATTTTCACATAAAGATGTTTCAGTGCTGTATTCAATGATTTTAATCTCTATGGAAATCAGATGTCTTTCCCAGATAGGTTTCTCCCAGCCCTGCTAAGATTTTGCTGCTCTGGCAGAGAGCTGTCAGGGGTCACTGAGTGTCTTGTAAGTGCTCAGCTTTTCTTGACACGTGACAAGCACAAATGAAAAGCTGATTCCTAGGTTTCAGGATCTCAATTCTCTGCCATCTAGAGAAGGAAGAAAGAAAGAAGAATTGTAGGAAAAAGGCAGGTTGAGCATATTATTATTTGTAATACATTTTTTTGAAATTGTACAAATAAATTTAATATAATTAAGGCATTCCATATTAACTGGAAAATGAGACACTTTTTTTTTTTTTTTTTTTTTTTTTGGTACTGGTGATTGAACTCAGGGGCATTCCACCACTGAGTCACATCCACAGCCCTATTTTTTATGTTAATTAGAGACAGTGTCTACCTGAGTTGATTAGTGCCTGTCTTTTGCTGAGGCTGACTTTGAACTCACAATCCTCCTGCCTCAGCCTCCTGAGCAGCTGGGATTATAGGTGTGCACCACCATGCCTGGCAAAACAAGAAAATATTTTTAAGACACTATGAGACAATTTGACACTCTGAATCCGAATGTATTTTTGCACACAATTTATAACTAGTGAAAATCCATTTATATATGCATTTTTATTCTTTTTACTTTATACAAGATTAGGATTGTTTCCCAGATTTTTAAAACTTCATTTTTGTCCTTGCTTTGTGTTTGATCATGTGCTTCTACTGCAGTTCCCACACAGCCAGTCTCTGGGTATACACACCTCCCAAACGGGTCAACAACTATGACTAGCTTCACACCAATAAACTATAGCATAGAAAACAAAATATACCAGGAGACTTGCATGAGATTATGCTACATAAACTTGCAATATTTATCTTGCTAAAACACTCTTGCGCTGCCTTTGAAGCAGCAAGCAGCCACCTTTTGAGTGGCTGCATGTGCAGGAACACCGCAAGGAACAAAGAAAGTGGACTCTTCTCAAGAATTACAATAAGCCTATAGTAATTAAAACAATGTATTATAAATAGATAGTTAAATGAACAGAACAAAACCCAGAAATATGTCCATGTCTTTATGGTAAACTGATTTGATACAGTGACTGTAGAACAATGTAAAGGAAAACAAAGTATTTCCAAGAAATGGAGCTGAAAAAACTTTATATGCATATGAAAAAAATAAGTGGATTAAATGAAAGAAAACACAGAAATTATTTGGGGATGGATCCATATTCCTCTTTAAAAATTGAAATGACGATACTTCAAGAAGAAATACAGAAGTATATTGTTTTTTAATTATATTTTAATTTGTATTCTAATTTGTTATATATGCTTGCAGAGTGCAATTCATTTCATATTACATATAAAGAGCACGATTTTTCAAGTTACTGGTTTTTCATAAAGTATTTTCACAGCAATTGTGTTTCCATACATGTACTTAGGGTAATGATGTCTAACTCATTTCCCCATTATTCCTATCCCCTTGTCCTCTCCCTTCCCTTCCTTTGTTCCATTTAAAGTTCCTTCATTCCTCTCATCCCCCCTCCCTTGCCTTTATAAGTCAGTATCTTCATAACAAAGAGATCATTTGACCTTTGTTTTTTGGGGATTGGCTAACTTCACTTAGCATTATTTTCTCCAGCTCCATCCATTTACCTGCAAATGCCATGATTTTATTCTCTTTTAGTGCTGAGTAGTGTTCCATTGTGTATATATACCAAAGTTTTCCTATCCATTTATCTGCTGAGGAGCATTGGGGTTGGTTCCACAATCTAACATTGTGAATTGTTCTGCTATAAACACTGATGTGGCTGTGTCCCTGTAGTATGCTGTTTTTAAGTCTTTTGGGTATAGACCAAGGAGTGGGATAGCTGAGTCAAAGGGCAGTTCCATTCAAAGTTTTCCAGGAATCTCCACACTACTTTCCAGATTGGCTTAACCAATTTGCAGTTCCACCAGCAATGTATGAGTGTGCCTTTTCCCCCACATCCTCACCAGCATTTATTGTTGTTTGTATTTTTGATAGGCAGCTAGAACTATATCTTTGAGTATAGAAGTATATCTCAGAGTAGTCAGAAATTTCTTAGAAAGGAGAAAGAAAACACTAACCATGGATGGGATGAAGTTACAATCTGGACTTCATATAACTAAAATGTCCTGCTAATCTGAAGACACTCTCCAGAAAAAGAACAGGCAAGTCATAGAATGGAAGAAAATATTTTATGTACATATCTGTATTTAAAATATGAAAATAATATAGCTTAATAGTTAAAAAAAAAGAACCCCATAAAAAGTAAGACCAGTGTCTTGAAACAATACTTCTCAAAGAAAAATATGGAAATGGTCATTAAGCACATAAAAAATTGCTCCACTCTTACGACTTTTTTATTCCTCTGTGAAATATACAAATCAAAACAATGAGATGCTATTTCATACTCATGGTGAAGGCTAATATTTTACAAAGCTACCAACATAAAGAGTGAGTATCATGCTTGCTAGTGGGGAGTGTAAAATGATGTAGCACTTTGAAAATCTGTTCAATAGTTCTTACAAAGTTAGACATACATCTACTCTCTGGCTCAAAACGTTCTTCTCTGAGAATTTATCAGAGATGTTAAAACATTGACACACATACTTCCATATACACACACCTCATACAAGAATCTCTATAGAAGCTTTCTTTCTAATAGTCAAATTGGAAAAATCCAAATTGCCATCAATGAGAGAATTAATGATCAGTGGCATTTGCATACAATGAAATATCATGGAAAGTAATTAGAAATAGACTTCTAATATACAATAGTAGGGACAAATGCTCATAATACCGTGCTGAGTGACAGAAGGCAGACTTAGGGCATGCATGCTATGTGATTCCCATTAAGCTCTAGAACAGGCAGTACTCAACCAAGATGATAACCTTCAACTAGAAGCACCTGGTGGGAGGTGGTGATGGGTGAGGGTGTGAGACATGCTTACTCATTCTTTCCTTATTAGTGTTTTCTGGCCTTTAGAATGTGAGCTCCAGGTGGTCAGGATACTCCTCTTTCCATCACTTATAACAGCCCCTGGCATATATAGGTTTTCAAGGAGTATTTATTAAAATTTTATAATGAATATATATGCAATGTAGCAAGTTCTGTACTAAGGATTGGGAAGCTATTTAAATGCTCAATATGGGGCGTGATTTATGTCTATGTGCAGGAGCCCTGTTTGGGGATTGGCTTGAATTGCGGTTGACTATGAGCCGTGGAGATTTGGCCTTTGTCGCCACCCGTAGTCTCACGGGATTGTTGCGTGATCTCGAGTGACTTGGCCGAAATTGCTGATCGAGTCAGCGCCATTTTAGGGTGTGTTTTTGGCGTGTGTTAGTCGTTATTAGAACCAGAGAGAAAAGTTATCAGAATAAAAAGCTGTTTGTCTCCAGTTTGCTTCTGAAGTTCTTCCCGCGGCTCCGTTGCTTCAAGCGCTTCAGGCAGCAACAGGTGGCGGCCCGTACGGGGAACTTCGGAGCGGACAGGTAAGAACTGAAAGGTCTCTAAAGATGGGTTCGAATATAACTGAATCCCAAGTGATAGAGGCTATGCAAAGACTCCTTGATATACCTGACTCTGTTCTCAGTGAGGAGTATATAGACAAAAGTGAAAGTGATCAAAAAAGTGTAGATTCCACTGGGCCAACTGAGACCAGTAAAGAGAGTATTAGAAGAGACCCAAAAATGACAAAAATCCAAGCTATTAAAGCTATTCGGAAGTTATTGGCGAAAGCTGAAGGATACTTGCTCTCACTGGAACCTGGGCCTCAGGATATTGCTGTCAGTGAAATTAGCAGTGGTGAGGAATCTAGTAAAAGTGATCCTGAGAAAATGAGGAAAAAGAAATTTAAAAAGACCGAGAAAAAGGTCCGTCAGGCAGAGGAGTCACTTGTGGAAGTGACTACTCCCCCATGGGTGGAATCCATTACAGAAAATATGAAGGGTATTACTAGGCATTTGCATACCCTAGAAACAAAAATAAAAAGTCTTTCTGATCGCTTATGCGCCCTCGAGGACAACTCACAGATACATTGGGAACCACCAGCATTTGAAAAGAAAAATGGACAGAGTGTCCATCAGTCAGTAGATTTCAAAACTATAAAAAATCTCAAAGAGGCAGTAATGACTTATGGGCCCCATGCTCCTTTCACGTTGAGTATGCTGGAGTCCCTTAACACCTTTAGCTTAACCCCCTCAGACTGGAAAAGTCTATGTAAAGCAACATTAAGCGGGGGGCAATTCTTGGTTTGGCGATCGCAATTCCAAGAACTTTGTATAGAAACGGCTAAAAGAAACGCGGCTGCAGGGTTTGAAAACTATAATATAGACATGCTCACAGGAGAAGGGCAATTCGCAGACTTACAGGCTCAAACAGATTATGACTCAGATATATATGCTCAGATAAATGCAGCTGCCTTAGAGGCATGGAAAACTGTACAAGGACCTGGGGATCTACAAGGTAGCTTGTCAAAAGTGATTCAAGGACCTAATGAGCCGTATGCCGACTTTGCTGATCGACTTTTGAGAACTGCAGGTAGTGTGTTTGCAGATGTTGACCAAGCTATGCCTTTAGTTGTTCAATTAGCTTATGAAAATGCAAATAAATGGTGCCAAGCAGCCATCAGGCCATGGAGAACTAAAAAGGATCTTTCCGTATATATACAACTATGTAAAGATATAAATGGCGCCTTTGTCACAGGAAATGTGATTGCAGCCTCAATGAGAGGTACTTCCTCTCGAAATTTCACAAAGGCTAAACGTAGACATTATAATCAATCAGGATATTCCAGGCAAAATTATCATAATCAATCAGGCAATTCTAGGCAAAATCCCAAAAGAGAAATAAGATCAAGCTCATACTGTGCCCCAGGCCGCTGCCCCAGGTGTAAAAAGGGAAATCATTGGGCCAATAAATGCTATTCAAAATTTGACATCCATGGAAATCCTTTGTTCAGGAATTCAAAAAACGGGGCACGGGGCCCAGTACCCCGGGGCCCACAAATGTACGGGGCATTGCAGAAGGAGTATCCTCAAGCATCCACTCAGATGCTTCCCCGACACAATCCCTACTACCCATCCACTCCCTCGCCAGAGGAACAAGAGGAAATGCAGGATTAGACCTCTGTTCCACCGCCCGAATAGTGTTAACACCTGAAATGGGGGTTCAACTGATTCCCACAGGAGTCAGGGGACCTCTTCCCTCAGGGACTGTAGGACTTATTATCGGGCGTAGTCCTAAAAGCTTATTAGGTTTGCAAGTGACCCCAGGTGTAATAAACTCAGACTACAAAGGGGAAATAAAAATAATGCTTAGCTCACCCCAAAGTGTAAGTTCTGTTAATCAAGGAGATAGAATTGCTCAGTTGCTTCTCCTTCCCAATTTACATAATTCATTTAAAATGGGTATGCCTCAAGAAGGGAACAATAGAGGATTTTGTTCCACTGACTCAAGTCCCATGGCTTGCTGGGTTCGAGACTGTTCAAGGAGGCCTATGTGTAAAATAAAAATCCAAGGAATAGAAATGGAGGGATTAATAGATACTGGAGCTGACTCTTCCATTATTAATTTACGCCAATGGCCCAAGCACTGGCCTCTGCAAAAAGCTTCAACCAGTTTAAGAGGCTTGGGATATAATAACCTCCCAGATAAAAGTGCAGTAATTTTAAAATGGGAGGATGATGAAGGCCATAAAGGAACATTTCAGCCTTATGTTTTACCTAATCTACCGGTTACTTTATGGGGAAGAGATATTTTGCAACAAATGGGAGTACACCTTGCAACCAAGCCTGCAGATGTTAAATGTGAAAACCTACAGGGTAATCTTAACCATAAAAGAACTCATTATCAAAAAGTACAGAGTAATCTTAACCCTAAAAGTAATCATTGTCATAAAGGAAAAAGATATTTTTTTTTCGGGGCCACTGAGAAAATAATTTTGAAAATACCATGGCTTTCTGATAAGCCAGTGTGGGTCCCTCAGTGGCCCCTATCTAAAGAGAAATTACAAGCGGCCCACCAATTAGTTCAGGAACAATTAGAAGCAGGTCATATAGAACCTTCCACCTCTCCCTGGAATTCCCCCATATTTGTGATCAAGAAAAAGTCAGGAAAATGGCGATTGTTACATGATCTTAGACAAATCAATAAAACCATGCAAGTTATGGGGCCTACTCAACCTGGACTTCCTAGTCCCGTAGCTATTCCAAAAAATTTCCATCTTATTACTCTTGATATAAAGGATTGCTTCTTTTCTATTCCCCTACATCCTCTGGATGCCCCCAGGTTTGCTTTTTCCGTTCCTTCTATGAACAATAATGGCCCTGATCAGAGATATCAATGGAAGGTTTTACCACAGGGAATGGCTAATAGCCCCACCATATGCCAAATATATGTGGACAAGGCTATCCAACCCATTAAAAATAAATATTCAAATCTCATGTGTCTACATTACATGGATGATATTTTATTGGCCCACCCTAATCAAAAAATCTTATTTAATATATTCAGTGATGTGGTAGAAAATTTAAAAAAATATGGATTATATATAGCAGAAGAAAAAGTTCAAACCAGATCTCCCATATTATATTTAGGATTTAAAATCATGGATACTTTTGTTAGACCCCAAAAAATTTTAATAAATAAAGAACATCTGACCACCCTCAATGATTTCCAAAAACTACTGGGAGACATTAATTGGCTTCGCCCTACACTAAATCTCACTACTGGCCAACTAAAACCTTTATTTGACATCCTTCGTGGAGATCCTGATCCATCTTCACCACGAACATTGACTCCTGATGCTAGGAAAGCTTTAAAATTAGTAGAAAAAGCCATCGAAGGAGCTCATTGTGATAGATTTGATTTAACTCAACCGCTGATGTTGATTATTATTTCTTCACAATATACACCCACAGGAGTATTTTGGCAACAAGGGCCTTTATTATGGATACATTTGCCCGTCTCTCCTAAAAGTATAATTGAATCTTATACCTCCATGGTGGCTAAACTTATTCTTCAAGGACTTAAGACTTCTACTAAAATATTTGGCATTCACCCTGCTACTATTATTACTCCCTATTCATCATCACAGATTGAATACTTATGCTTCAATGATAATGATTGGGCTATAGCTAAATGCTCTACTTCTGCAAATTTTGATAATCATCTTCCTAAGTCCCCTATATTATCTTTTTGTATTAATCATCCTATTATATTTCCACAGGTAATAAAAAATCAACCTATTCCTAAGGCATTTAATGTATTTACAGATGGGTCCTCAAATGGTACTGCTACAGTAGTCACTAAAAAAGAAAATATGACTTACATAACTGCACACAAATCAGCTCAACTAGTGGAACTGGAAGCTGTGGTAAGAGCTCTGGAAAATTTTAGGGACCAGCCCGTAAACATTTTTTCAGATAGCCACTATATTGTACAAGCCGTCCCAAAATTAGAGTTAGCAGGACCAATAGCACCTCATACTCCAGCCTTTAAATTGTTTTATCAAATACAAAAACTTTTGTGGGCAAGAAAAGAACCTCTATTCGTAGGCCATATTAGAGCACATACTAATTTGCCTGGTCCCCTCCATGAAGGTAATCAAAAGGCTGATGAACTTACAAAAACAGTATTTATACTTTCAGCGCTACAACAAGCTACTTTATTTCATTCCCAGTTTCATGTCAACAGCACCACCTTGCAACGTAGGTTTAAAATCACAAAGGAGCAAGCCAGAACAATTGTAAAAGATTGTAAATCTTGTATGACACATTTGCCCAATCCTCATTTCGGAGTTAACCCTAGAGGATTAATGCCCAATCATTTGTGGCAGATGGATGTTACTCATGAGCCAAGTTTTGGAAAATTGCGATTTATTCATGTGACTATAGATACATGCTCAGGCATGATTTTTGCTTCCTTACATTCTGGAGAAAAAGTTAAAGATGTTACATCTCATTGTTTGCAAGCTTTTGCTGCATTGGGCATCCCCAAAATGCTTAAAACAGATAATGGCCCCGCATATACGTCCTCATCTTTCAAGCAGTTTTGCGCAAAATTCAATATATCCCATAAAACAGGCATCCCATACAATCCTCAGGGTCAGGGCATTATTGAAAGAGCAAACCGAACACTGAAAATTATGTTATTAAAACAAAAAGAAGGAAATTGGAAAAGTCCTAAGGACAGATTGGCAGTTGCCCTGTTTACCTTAAATTTTCTAACTTTAGACTCTAATGGTTATTCTGCTGGAGACAGACATTGGAATCCACACCAACAACATAAACCTTTGGTTTACTGGAAGGATGTTCTTTCAGGTACATGGAAGGGTCCAGATCCAGTATTAATTTGGGGAAGAGGATCTGTTTGTGTGTTTTTCCAAAAGACGAATCCTCTCCAATATGGATACCATCTAGATTAATAAAACAGGTACCACATCAAAATGATCAAGATGAAGTTATTGAAGAATCAAGATTAATAAAAAAGGTACAAAATCAAGAGGACCAAGATGAAGGTACAGAATGATTCCCTCAAAAGAGTCTTTCAAAATATTTCACAACTTAAGTGTCATTTCTCCCGGCCGGGACAAGGAGATCTCTCTTTAGTGTGCACACAATTGTTTTTTTTTTTTTCTTTTTATACATGTCTTTATGTCTGTACATTTGTCTACATTTCATGTTAATGTGACGTCACAAATATATGTTTGTATGCTTGTTCGTCTGTCCAGTGTGACGTCACAAAGAACAAAGCGCTTATGAAAAAGAAAATATATATATATATGGATCCAAATAACTTTAATTCATTTTAGGTTAAGAGTATTCATTTTAGGTAAATAATTTTTATAAATGAAGGTACTTTCAATTTTGATTTATAGGTGTCCCTGGGACTTCTCTTTAGCAAACAAATATGACTAGTGCTATATAACCTGATATTTTGGTGTTTTGACTTAAGATTGTTTATTTGTTATTAACTTCATTTGTTTAATAGCTCATTAATTTCAATTATCTCAACAGGTAAAAAATTGCTCTGTATACAGAGACTCAGGGTTCCAGCTAACAAATTATTTCTCTCAGGTGCCTTTACCTTTTCTTTAATCTATCTTTAATGCAGTAATTACCCTCAGTCTTTCTTTGTTTTGTTCTAAATATGACATTTTTCCAACTTATGTTTGTAAAAGCTCAACCAGCGATGTATGTGAACAAAAATCAACTTTAATTTTCTAATCTAATTATTCTATTTTGTAGTTTGACAACTCGCCTCTTGACTCAGTGCTGCAATAGCACTGCCTTTCCTTTAATAATTGATGCTTGAGTTTCTAGGTAGCGGGCCCTGAAGATTTGCCGGTGGCATTGTCTAAACATAAAAAAGACGTCTGCTGCTCAAACATCAAACAACCTCACCAACAGTGTGGCCTCTGCTCTACATGCATGGGGCCTCCTACATCAACATGTTATAACAAATGGACATTTTGATCTTTCATTGTTTGGGACTTTACGGGACAATGCCTTGCGGGTATTTGTCTAGAGAATTCAGTGTGTTACTTGATGGAACTTAGGGCAGCTGATTTGTTTAAACAATTTGATATGCTATGCAATTTGGCTCATCACCAAAAGGCTTGTTGCCTTAAAGCCGCAACATCTCCTCACAATTTGGACGGCTGTTAGTCATCATATATAGTCGATCCTAAAGGGCTCCATTGGATGGCTGGTTAGCCAATGACGGGTAAGATCCCCAGAGGGGGACAACCTAAGACAGGCACAGTCGCACGGGACAGTCTCATGTGGCCGACATATCAACCTAAGACAGGAGTCAAGGGCACAGCCTTGATTATCCGATGACGGGTAAGAATGTTGGTTGCACATAGACGTCCTAGAGCATTACCTCTTTTAAAACAAAAAGGGGGAAATGCAGGAGCCCTGTTTGGGGATTGGCTTGAATTGCGGTTGACTATGAGCCGTGGAGATTTGGCCTTTGTCGCCACCCGTAGTCTCACGGGATTGTTGCGTGATCTCGAGTGACTTGGCCGAAATTGCTGATCGAGTCAGCGCCATTTTAGGGTGTGTTTTTGGCGTGTGTTAGTCGTTATTAGAACCAGAGAGAAAAGTTATCAGAATAAAAAGCTGTTTGTCTCCAGTTTGCTTCTGAAGTTCTTCCCGCGGCTCCGTTGCTTCAAGCGCTTCAGGCAGCAACATCTATGTGCATTGTGACTTGAACTACAAAATATCTGAGTGCATATAGGAAATAAAAATGTATTAGTGAAGATATAATTCATGTTTTGAAGTTAAAGCAATTACAGGTGGGTTTAATAGATAGTTTTCCTTTTCACATAATGTGTGCTAAGGGAAAAACAAAGAGCACTCACTGGAAAAGTTGGATGGTGTATTGTGAACACAAATTTTAGGAAGTATAGTCACTGGTGACATGAAAAATCCAGTCATAGATGTTGTAGTGGAGAAAAGCTTCCATCTGGCCATGCAGAGCTTAATACTAGTGTATTTTAATGAGAAGCATGAAGACAGTTTCAGGGCCTTAGGCAGAAGGTGCAGTGCAGTGAGTTAAAGTGCCGCTACAGAGCCTGCTTCAGCATCTTCATTAAAGTTGATTGCATCATAATCTGTAGGGTTCACTTTTCAAGTCCTGTTAAGAAGTCTGCAATGCTTACTCCAAATCCCCGAAGCTAGCCTTAGGTCATGATGACTGAAAAACAAAAGGTGAGACCAGAAAGCTCCAGGATGCTTGACTTACAGAGAATCTTGAAGTTCTTTTGGACATTTTAGTTCTTGGACCATTTTCAAGGGGTGTGCTACAAATATCCTGAATGTATTGTGTCCCCTATGACTAACAGTGAATGCTGTCCTATAACCTATAGATAAAATCACCACACCCCCAGTTTGTGGTACTTTTTCAAAAGTTCTTAAGAAGCTCTGTTAATATTACATGAAATTCCTTCTCCTAAAATCATCCTCTTAACATTTAAAAAAAGTATTTCCCCATCCTTGAAAGGTGTGACAATTTGGGGGGTTTACAAAACAGTGTAGATTGATTCATCTCACAACTCATTTGATATATGATATTTATCATATCTTGCCACCTTAGTCAAAACTTTCAATTTAGCATGCTGTCACAGTGATTATTCCAGGGAGAAAAAAAAAAATTATCATTATGCACACCTATCTTCTCCACCAAGCCATAGACTGGAAAATCTGAATCATCTTCGTTGCATGATTCAGATTTCCACTTGTGTAACACAATCCCACAGAAGCCCCTCTGACCCTCTATGCAAGGTAGCCTCTGGGTGGTCTGCCATCTGACTTCTTTTCAATATCAGATAAAGAAAGAGTATCCTGTGACAACTCACAAAGGTGAGGACATTCACTTTTCATTAATTCTGGTGTTTCTAGGCCATGGATATGCCTAGGAGAAATTACTAGACCAATAAATATATGTTGCAGGAATCACAACAAATGAATGACTATGTAAACAAGTACCAGTAAAATGAATAAATATAATAATTTTGGGTGTCAAATGAATGTTTTTTGGAATTCTGAAGTGATAGCCTTTCACAGAAACAGTACAAGGATTGTTGCTATTGAAGACAGCAAGAAAGGTAAAATATTAGGCAGGGAAAATCACATTTATAGCCTGTGATAGTCTTTAGCTCTTATAATCTTTATCAATATCATAAAAATAGGCTTGTTCTATTAAGATTTGACTATATACCCCAAATATATTCTTCTTAGTTTTCACAGGCATTTTCATTTATTCTCATAACAGTGTTACGGGGGGGGGGGAATTAAAAATATGGATAATAATAATAGTAATTATTACATTTATGTAATTTGTGTGTTGCATATATAATGCATTGATATTTAACTTTGTCTGCCTTTCTTCTGATGATTCTCTTTAACTCAATTAATATTTAAACAATGAAGTTAACTAGCTAACTATAACACACTTTGCAGAAACATAACCTGGAGCTCAAAGAAATTATACAAATTAGCCAGACACAGTGGCACATGCCTGTAATCTCAAACACTTGGGAGGTTGAGGCAGGAGGGTCTTAAATTTGAGGCCAGCCTGGGGAACTTAGTGAAACTCTGTCTCAAAATAAAATTTAAAAAGCTTAGGATGTAGTTCACTGATAGAGCACTTGCCTACCATTTGTGGGGCCATAGGCTCAATCTGCTGTACCACAAAAACCAATAGTTTTACATATATAATAAATATATAACCTGTACATATAAAATAATACAGAGTATGTACAATAACATAAATATACAATATATATGTAGGATAAATATATAATAGTTTTATGTATGTACACATTATTATTTTATATGTACTTATACATTGATTAAATTTTAAAGATAGAAAATTCTTGTTTCTTATTCCAATTCTGTTCCCTAAATTCAAAGTCCCTGTTCCTTCTATTATAACATATGTGGTAGCTATAGTTGAAATTGTACATTAAAGAAAACTAAAATTCTCTAAATCTTGTAGGACCATATTCTCTTCAGGGTGATCAACAATTTTATTTGAAAAAGTTGAGAGCCACTTTGTCTAGATTAACTCACACAGAGTTTCCCTGCTTCCTTTGCAATTGTCCCTTAAGTATTTCCATGATAAAGGAAACTCATTAGTATCAAATCAAAGGCATGGATGGAGACTTTGCATTCCATTGAAAACTTCCCTTTGTTCCTGAGATTCGCACAAAGGACAGCCCTGTGTACTGAGAAATCCATGGATGTGAGAATAAGAAATAGTACAATATAAATAAAACTAATGGCAGGCTTAATCTTAGCAGTGTAGGAAATGGAAGTTATACAAGTTACTATGTTATATAGTTATATTAAAAAGTAATAAAAGAACTCTCTTGCCTATGGATTGTTACAGTTTAGGATTGCTGTGTAGCCTAAGTTAACATAACATTCTTTTATAAACACTCCAGAAAGGATTTTATTGTTTTGTCTCTAACATTATGCTGTATGGCAGAAAATAATAGGAAGAAAACAAATACTCTGGATTTAAATAAGTTTCTCTATATTTTAATGGTGATAATATCCTGAATAATATTTTCATTTCACTCCTTTGTATGCATCTGACTGGAATAGGCCCTTTTCATTTTCAGACTTAGTTCTACACAAAAGACAAAATTATTTCATAGATCAACAGAAAATTTTTGACTTAACTCATGCTAACCAAAGACAGACTTTGTTTTTGTAATATTTTCATATCAAAGTGTTTAATGCATATAAGTATATATATTCACAATAAGATATAATTTTTTACATATTTATATATTCAATAAGTGTAGTTTCTGCATTGAAAATAAACAAATCCATTCTCAACATTTGGGAAATTGTTATTCTGGTTGAAGAAAAGAAAAAATAAATAAACATAAAAGTGAGCATAAAAGAGAGCACTCAAAAATTCAGTAAAAACCCAGAAGATGAAAGTGACCTTATAGAAAGTGGAGGTGTGATTTCTCTCCACCTCTGCAAAAGGAACTACATGTATAAATTGCCCCACATATAAAGTGTCCCATAATGGTTGCCATGCCACATCTAGAAGTTTGGAAGAGACCAAGAGTGTGCAGTCTCTGAGGAAGGACCAGGCTCATGTGATCAGGGGATGAAAAGTGTTCATGGGCTTGATGATATCAGTGGGAGGAACAAAGGATCAGAGTTCATTGATCACTCAGGGTTGGCTGGACCTACGAAAAGGATTTTAGTTCACTGTTTTTTTAAGAGAAGATTTTAAGGAGGGGATAGCCTCATCTAATAAATTTCATTGACTTGAACTAAGCATATAACACAGAAAATGGTGCAAAATGATAAAAAGGAATACAAAACTGGAGGACAGAGGCTTCAGCATTGGCTGATGAATTGGATGTGAAGATTGAAAAGTGAGGAACCGGGAGTGACTCTCAAGTTTAAGGCCTTAACATCTGTGTGAATGCTGGTTCAATTTATTGTAGACTGAAGAATCAATAGTTCTGTTTTGGTCAGAATAATGCTGAGAGGGCTAATAGATGAGATGTCAAGAAGGCTGTTGAATAGAATGCAGCAGAAAGCAAGTCCGGGCTCTTGAAATATGCACTGGAGTCATCAGTCTATAAATAATACTTAAAGTGAGTAGGCAGGATAAGCTCTTTTAGAGGAAAGTGTAAAAAGAAACTAAAAGGGAAAAGAGAAGACTAAGTACATAGCTCAGGAGCTCTCCAACATTTAACAATAGGAACAGTTCCACTTTTGTCCCTGAAGGACTAAGGATGACAACAATTGCCACCCTGCAATAAACAATTTATTTTTTTTTTTTCAGATTTTGCACAATAAGAAGGATTTAACTGCAAGAACATGATCCCTAAGAATAAGGACAGCAATGAGCCTGGTTCCACAGCTACTACTGAGGCAGGAGAAATGGTGATCCTTGGATTCCTCAAGGTCAGGTTTCCATACAGCAGGGTTGAGAAACTGCAGACACAGGCCTCATCAATGTCAGGCTGACTCCTGTGTAGTCAGAAAAAATCTGATAGTAGGGAATGTGCCATCTGGTACCCAGACTCCATCAAAGGCAGGGGTGGGGGCGTATGGTAATGTGGTTGTCCAAGGAGCACATGAAGAGCTCATGGGCACTGAGTATCTTACCCAGGGTTGGGTAGGGTACTAGCTCCCTTAACCCTGTAGATCCATATGAACCCCTAGACAACAGCTCCTCTCTGGTATTCTTCTCTTGGGACCCCTCCCCTTTAGGAGCCCTGCTTTCTTTCTATTACTATAATAAATCCTGTTACTTTGCCCTCACATAGTGTCTGTGGATTTCATTCTTTGAATTTGCAAGACAAACAACCCCACCCTCAACCCTCCAACCCAAACTCAGTGCTACACTACCCAGATTGTGTCATCTGAAGGATTTTTCCTGTGGAAAAAACAGGGAGGGACCTCAGAGCCCAGGAATCTTGCTCAATTCTGGAAACAGGTTGGATTTCAGGGAGAGAGAGAAGGACCTCAAATTTGTTGAATGGAATGCCAGAGAGGAAAATGCTTCAGAAATAAAAATTCTAAAATCCTGCAGAAAGATCTGAATAGAATAAAGACTGGTATTCTAAACAGAAAAATTGAAAATGATGCAATTTATCAAAAATCACTTATTCATTTGACAGAATAAAGTCCTGAAACAGTTAAAGAATATAGCAAAATCCAGCACCCAACAACACAAATAATTTGTATCCCATTAAAAATTACTACTCATGGAAAGAAATAAGAAGATATGATTCAAACTAAGAGTAATACAATCAAACAGAAACAGAATCAGAAATGACATAAATAATACTGTGCAAACCCCCCAGAAATATATTATATAAGTTCTTTATCAAGAATATGGAAAAATGCTATGCATGGTAGGACACATCTGCAATCCTAGCAGCTCAGGAGGTTGGGGAGGAGGGTCACAAGTTCAAAGCCAGCCTTAGAAACTTATTGAGACCCTGTCGCAAAACATAAAAAGGGGCTAGAGATGTGGCTCAGAGATTAAGGGGTCCTGGATTTAATCACTGGTTCCAAATAAATAAATAAATAAAATATTGAAAAATTAAGCATAATGATAAAAACAACAATATAAAATATCAAAGTCTAAACTGTAAAGATGAAAATTATAAATCTGAAGTGAAAAATATCCTGCATTAAGGTCAGATTAGACTCAGCGAAAGAAAGTAAACTTGAAAACATTATTATAGCCACCAAAAAGCACAAGAGGAATGAAGACTGAAAATTAAAATAAGGAACTATTGAATATTTGTTGGACAATATCAAGTAATATCACATGCATGAAAGTAGAATTTCAGAAAACATGGCAGAATTTATTTGAAGAAATAATGAACAAATTATTTTCCAAGCGTGATGCAAAATAATGACTCTGTATCTAAGAAGAAATGCAAAGAAATGAAGAAAGGAATAGGAAGAACAGTATTTTTAATTCTTGTTACTTTGAAGGAAATTTGACTTTTAGAATGTATTCCTTACACTGTTTCTGTTAAATGTCATGAGAATATATTCAGACTGATGTGATTGAATCCAGCACCAGTTTTCCTTCTGGGCTTCTTTCCTCGCAGGTATTTAATCACCTGCATTCATAAGGAGCAAGTCTGTGAGCAGCAAGAGCACAGGTCCCTCCCAGCCTTCCAAGCCTGCTCCTTTCATGCTGACTCAGACTGTTGTCTCTTGCTATCCTTTGATTGTGTCATTGCTTCTCAGTTCAGGTCCTGACTTTCTTCTAAGGTAGAAAGAGCCAAACCAAGAATTCTTCCCTCTACTACTCTATTTAATTTGTGTTTGGCAGATATTATCTCTATAACATCACTAATACAGGTTTATTTCCAAGTACCAAAATAAAGCATATTGTCGTCACTCTTTTTTTTTAAATTTATTTATTCGTTCTATTCAGTTATATATGACAGCAGAATGCTCTTTGATTCATTGTACACAAATGGAGCACAATTTTAGACTTCTCTGGTTGCACCCAAAGTAGGGTCACACCATTTGTCCAATCATACATGTACCTAGGGTAATGATACACATCTCATTTCACCATCTTTCCTACCCCATAACCCCCACCTGCCCTTTGCCCCATCCAAAGTTCCCTTCACTTATCCCATACACCTCCCCATTATGGATTACCATTCACTTGTCAGAGAAAACATTCGGCCTTTGGTTTTTTAGGATTGGCTTACTTCACTTAGTATGATATTCTCTAATTCCATCCGTTTGTCTGAAAGTGACATAATTTTATTCTCTTTTATTGCTGGGTAATACTCCATTGTGTATAAGCTCTAGATTGATCAGTAGAAGTCTAACTCTGCTCCTGGTTTATCTTCTGCTGCTCTCTTAATTGTGCCAATGGTTTTACACAATCCCATCAACTTGTGTTCTTCCCCATAAGTATGCTAAAAAATATGCTGTCAACCTTTGTTCATGTTCCTTATTCAATACAATATTTCTGCTCTATTCGATAGTGTATGGTTTCAACTGTAGGTATTATATTTCCTACATATGAGACATTTTTCAAAGTTCATTTTCCATTGGGGAAATTCTGTTTCTAGGTCTTTAAAACGTTCTTCCTCTTCTGTATACTTGTTCTTTTACTCTAAGACTCATGTTGATCGAAGTTTGAAAGGCCTTAGTTTCTGCTTCTCTATACTATTTCAGGTTTATTTTTCCATCTTTTTTTTTTATATTTGAAAATTTTAACTTCATTTTCCCAAGCCTGGTATTGACTTTTGTTTTTATTTGCATTGGCTGAAGATTCCTTGGAAAACTGGGAATGGAACCACCCTATGATCCAGCCATCCCACTACTGGGTCTATTCCCAAAGTACTTAAAAACAGCATATTACAGTGACACAGCCACTTCAATGTTTATAGCAGCACAATTCACAATAGGTAGGTTGTAGAACCAACCTAGATGTCCCTAAGTAGATGAGTTGATAAAGAAAATGTGGTATATATACACAATGGAATTTTATTCAGCAATAAAAGAGAATAAAATAATGGCATTTGCAGGAAAATGGATGAAGTTGGAGAATATAATGCTAAGTGAAGTTAGCCAATTTCAAAAATCCACATACCAAATGTTTTCTCTGACATAAGGAGGCTAGTTCACAGTATTGTTGGGTCAGGGTACGTAGGAGGATTAAAGGAAGACTAGAATGGTCAAAGGGAAGGGAGGGTAAGGGATGGAGCAAGGGGGGAGGGAGGGGGTAAATAAAAGAAAGAAAAAAAAAAGAAAAGGTGGTTGAATGAGATGGATATCATTATCCTAAATGCATGATTGAAGACCTGAATGGTACGAATATACTTTGTATACAAACAGTTGTATGTAAAAAGATGCTATATATGTGCACTATGAATTGTAATACATACTACTATTATAAATTTTAAAAAAAGAAATGCAAATTCTAATTTTGAATGAGAGACCATGAGTGGGGGTTGGAACCAAATATTCCCTGCTAGCAATGAACAGGGGATCCTGATGGATGGTAAAGTTTGAGAGCCATTGAGTCAAAGGGACATTTTGTTTGTTTATTTTTCATGTTTTCTCATTTTATGTGTTCATTTATTTATTTTGTTTAAAAACAAAACTCCTCCCTCCTGAATTGCCTAATTTCTCTATGACAGGTTTTTTTTTTTTTTTTTTTAATCTTTCTTTTTTTTTTTTTTTTTTTTTTCTTTCATGGCTTATTCCATGTGCTTATTGATCTATGGTTGCTGCATATGATTTAAGGGAGCTTAAGTAACTTCTGTGTGTTTCCTGTTCTTGATGACCTATATCACCATGTTTCCTGTCAAAGCTCTACCTATGAACAGGGAATGGACACATGGAGATCATGGCCTAAAGTCCTTCTCTTAATGCAGCTTGACAGCTGCGGAGCCACAAGTCATCCCGGGTGCTAGCCTGACCCTGAGCACAAGGTTTGGAGACTCCCTCTCAGGTGCCAACTGTTGGGAGAGCTCCTTCTCCAGATGACACTTTTGATAGTCTAATTTGAGCTATTGTCAATTTTTCTGAGAGTAAGCAACTTTTGTCCAGCATAGAAATCTTAAATTAATTCACTTTTCAGCCTTATTTCTTATTCCCTTCTGTACTTACCACAGACTTCAAATTCAACATTTGTCTAATGACAATGTGAATTCTAAAAAACTATTCAAAAACAAGTATAATGAGCCCAAACCCAATAGCTTTACAATGTATTATTTTAGGTAGGATCATTCAAAAGAAGTATTTATTGAAAATCATTTTAAATTGACACACAAGCTTATATTTATTGTCCATACTAATCATTTATTAAAACTGGATAAACTTGACTCACCTTAACAACACCCTGCCATAAATGGTGTGTTCATGTCTGTTTTATTTACAAAAGCACATCATTCAATAAGCATATGTATGCTGATTCCAAGGGACCAGGCACCAAGAGTAAGAATATAGCAGAAAATGAAACATAGCAATGGCCAATTTTATTTATTCATTTCATTTTTCATGATTGATTTTAGAGTGTTCTTTTTTATATTAAAGCACTTAGATTTTTTGCTATAAATTTCAAATTTTTCATATAGGTGATTATTTATGTATTGTTTTTGTTTAGGATATCCTCTAATTTTCAGGAGTTATCAATATTTATGTAGCCAAATTTGTTACTCATTATCTTTAGGGAAAATGAATTTGAGGCTATCTTTTTAAAGATATGCATCCCTCCAGGATTATGAAACTAATACATCACACATGTACTTTATGATTTATGTTTTAATAATTAATACATTAGTCCATCTATAATTTAGTTAGGTAATATAGGAAGAGGAGAAAACAATTTCCCAAATGATTATTTGCCCCAGTACCATTTGCTAGTAGCAATTCACATGTCACCTGCAAATGAAATGCCCTTTGATCCTTTTCTAAGTATCTGCATTGTCACACGAATTTTGGTCACTGCCTGGACTCCTCAAATAGTCTTCAGTACTGTCTGCATTTTCGTATAAATAAAATATTGCTTTCCCGGTAGATATGAGCTGTCCCCCAAAAGCTGTCCTGTGAGTCAATGCAAGAAAGTTCATAGGTGAAATTATTGGGTTGTGGGAACCTAAACCTAATCATTGAATTAATCCACTGATGGATTAACTGAGAGCTCACTGTAGGTCAGTAGGGTGTGGCTGGATGAAGTAGGTCTCTGGGCTCCTGCCTTTGCGATTTATATTTTGTCCCTGGTGAGTGGAGCTCTCTCACTCTCCTTCCTGGTTGCCATGTCCCCAGCTGCTTTCCTCCACCACACCCTTCCACCAGGATGCTATGCTTTATCTCAGGCTCAGAGCTGTGGAGTTGGCCAACTATGGACTGAGACCTCTGAAACCGTGAGCCAAACAAACTTTTCCCCCCACTGATTGTTCTTCTGGGGTCCTTTGGTTACAACAACAACAACAACAACAAAAAAGAAAACACACACACACACAAAATACTGACTAATACAATTGCTCTAGTGCTATATTATTACTGGTTTGGCTGCAGTCTGTCATTCTTTCATTATTTTCTTCATACCTGTATTTCTTACTCACATTTATTTTGTACATTACTTTTAATTTAAACACATATATGAATGTATGCTTGTAAGTTTATATATATATATATATACATATACATATATACAAATTGTGTATTTACATATAATTGAAATTTATATTTGATTAAAATCAAACATATAATTAAAATTTACACACATAAAATTACATATACAAAGTTTATATATATAAATAAATTAAAATTAATGCACAAAATAAAAACAAGGTTATAAATTTCAATAGTCTATGTGTAATCTACATGTATCACTCCCCTTACCCCCAGGAAATTTTAATATGGGTCAATTACATATAAATCTATTTTTTTCTTTGTTGAAAGACCTTTGATTTTTAGTACTCAAAGTTCAACAAGTAGATGTGTTTAAGACATTGTTTGGAATTTTTCTTTAGAAAAAAATTACAGTAACTTCACAAACTACACAATATAAAATTGTTATAGATATAATTTGACATTGTAAACAAATGGATAAACATTATATTGTACAGAGTTTTTGAAATGTCATCAAAATGATTTGTATCTATTTTTGATGAGGCTGAGAAGAGTCATATTATTACATAAAACAACAGATTTTGAGGGCTGGGAATGTCACTCAGCAGTAAAGCACTTGCTTAGCATGCACAAGACCCCGGGTTTGATCCACAGCACCACAAAAAATAGTTTATTACATTAACTTTATATATCAATGATCTGATATTTGGTCTTTAAGAAGCAACCTTTTAAGCCTTTTATCTTCTCACATTGTAGGGATTCTGAACCTGGAAAATATACAGGGGAAGCATTCTTCTGGTGAGCAAACTCTCAGAGGGTAACAGGCACCCTGTTTCCAACCTTTAGAATGCTCTGTAGTTTCTCCTAGAAATTAGTAATATAACTAATGCATGTGCGATGTCTAGCTGCTATGGCAATGCCCTGCATGTCACAGCTCTGTGCTAGAGTCTTTTCAGCCTCCACCTTAATCTCAGGCACACAGCTCCTGGAACTAAAGAAACTCTCCTTAGACAACCCAATCTTTCACTGAGCCTAAACCTACCCACATAACAGTAACTTTATACAATGGACTTTCTTGAGAGCTACACAAAGCTCCCAACATTGCACATTGCAACTTAGTATATAACTGAGAAATTATCTACATAATGTTGCTGAGTCTGTAACCTTCCTAGTAATACAATGAACAATATGTACTAATGATGCCAATGACCTAAAGTTACCTATTGATATAAATAAAGCTAGCAGCTCAGGTAAGCAGCTTTTGCTTTTGCCTCTGCACTTTGCTTCTGTCTCCTTATGCTTTCCTTACATCACATATTTATTGCAAGTAAGTTTTGTGCTTATAAAAACATTTTAGTGAATTGATTAACAATAATATGCTTATGTAATACAAATAATTTGATAAATGGGCTTTGGCTTGCTATTTTGGAAAAAAAATCTGCTTTTTCAAAAACAGATTGTTAATTTTTGGCATGACAAGAGTGTGTGTTCTGGTATTTCTAAATAATAAATAATTCTCCCATTCCTTGATTGAATATCTTTTCTGATAACTTTCTTCAGGAAGGGCTCTAGGAACATATCTGTGTGGTTTACCTTTCAGAATCTAGAAAGGGAGCACACTCATCCTAAGTAACTGGGAAGGTAGTAAGGAGAAGGTTCTTGGAGGGATTTAGTAAGTGTTTTGGACTATGCAAAAGGCCTTTGAGGGGGGATTCGAAATAAGGAGACAGGCTTTGGATTGTGTGCCGTCATTACAGAATTACACAGCAATTGGGTATCTCCTGAGTGCTTTTAAAGCAGCTGTGGGAACAGAGGGAACAGGGATGCCTTAGGGAGAAGGTTCTATTTACTAAAAATATGGAAAGGGGGAGAATTGGGATAAAGGAGAAAAGATGTTTACATGGCCTCAGCCAGACGCTGGTGGGCACATTCTTTAAGTTCTGTTGGAAAATCATAGTTTGAGGACAATCAGGGCTGAGAAGCAGACTCTGGGCTCTCTTTCCTTGGATGCTGCACAATCAAGATAATGAAAAAGGCTATGAACCCCACCCCTCAAACACACATACACACACACATGCCTGGGGTAGAAATCTCTGAGGCCAGGTGGCCCAGCTAGCCAGGAAAGTGGGATGTTCAACTGTCATGGATTAGATTTGAAAGGTCACATATTTTCACTGGTCTATGCTATTAGAGAACAAGTGTTACTGCATATTTCCTTGCATATTAAGTAAAATAAAGCAGTTTCTGGAAGCAGGAGATTCATACTCACTTGCAGAGTATTTGACATTAAATGTGCCGCCAGTTTGTACTCACTAATGGTTAAGGTATCGACATTTATAGCCACATATGGAACTGTTCCATAATGATTGCTTCATTATTGTTACAGACTTGATTGTGTCCATTTATAGATAGGTTGAAGTCCTGCCCCCCCCAGAACCTCAGAATGGAATCATATTTGGAGATTAAATCTTTGAAGAGGTGATTGATTTAACATGAGCCTCTTCCCATGGAGTCCCACCCGGGTATGACCTAGCCCTTACAGGAAGAGCAAGAGGTACCCAAGGTGCAGGTACACAGAGCTGTGGCCACAGAAAAGGGAACCAGAAGGTGTCCCAACAGCCACAGAGGAGACAGACTGTGCCAACAAGTTGACCTTGGACTTTCAGCCTCTGGAACTGTGAAAAAAAAAAAAAATTCTGCTGTTGAAGCCACTGGGTGTCCCAACAGCCACAGAGGAGACAGACCATGCCAACAAGTTGACCTTGGACTTTCAGCCTCTGGAACTGTGAAAAAAAAAAAAATTCTGCTGTTGAAGCCACTGGGTCTATGGTATTTTATAATGGCAGCCCTGGCAATTTGATGCAACTGTCTTTGTATCTATACTATCTATTAGTAGCTCTATTTTAATTACTTTGTAAAAAGATTTTGGTACAGTTTTTTCCTTGACAAATCCTTATGCATCTGAATTCTGCCTCACTTGAATGTTTAAATAAATCTAACTCTACAATATGAGGACCATTTAAAAGTTAAGTCTTTAATAACACTTATTACTTCTTTTATTGAAATTGATCTGTTCAGTTCTTTAAGCCTTTGAAGCTTTTTCTTAACTTGCCTATCTTACAGAGCTCCTTACAATGTCATGAAGAGTTGATAATAATATTCATTTTAGTTATTTATATTCATTATTTATGATTAGCTCCATCCTAGTTGCTATTTTATTATTTGTGTCTTTTTAAGTTTTAAGTAAACCAGTGGTAGTTATTTATATATTTCATTGTTTATGACTTTGTTTTCTTTTCACTTCCTTATTTTTAAAGTTATTGCACAACATTTTTCCTAATAAAATTCCTGCTATTTTATTAGTTGCTTTTCTGAAATTTATAAGCAATGATTCCTTTTACCTGATTGTTTGGAAATAGTCTGAAATTTATATAGTTTACCTGAATAAGAATTTCACAAGGAAGGCACACACCTATCCAGAACCCCAATTTAGCAACATTGCATGTTTTTTGCTTTACAATTCGCTACTGATTTTTTTTTTTGTTCATCTACCTAATCCTTTATCTATCATTTAAGTACTTTTTATTAATTATTTAGAGTAAATTGCATATATCAAAGCCTTTTATGCCAAAATACTTCAGTGTTTATTAACTAAGAACAGGAATGATGCTTATATAACAAGGTATATTTTCCAAGATCAGAAAATGTAATATCTAAACAATATTTTAATCAAGTTTGCTACCTTTATTCCAAATTTAATTATTATTTTTACTTTAGTTTTTTTATAAATATGAATCAAATATAGGATTTAATTTGCTGAAAATATAAACAGAAGTACTGCAACGAGTTAAAAGAATTGGATACACCATAAGAAAATTCCAAATTGCTAGCTCTTTTGGATGTATTTTAAAACATCCAATCTCTTTAAATAGCCATGCTCATAAACTCTGCTTTTGCTAATTTTGAAAGAAATTACAATGAATGTTTATGATTTTATGTTAGAAGATTATCCACCCTAAAATATTATTAATATTTAAATTATGAAATGGTTTAAATATTCACCAGATAAATAATGAGAAAGAACAAAGTTTTAGCAGTTGTTATCACTTTCAGGAATATAGATTTTTTTTTCTTTTTTTTCCCTATAATTTGTAGAAACATATTTTATAATTATTCTCTCTACATATACATATACATACATCAGAATAATAAAAACAATGTTCATTGAGTGTTTTAAAATATGAATACAAGGTAGAATGCTCTTGTTTGATCCCTGGTACTATCAAAAGATAAAAATAGATAAATAAATAAAATATACATGCAAATTCTAAGCCCTTTGCATGCATTACATAACTTTGAGAGTTACATTGTAACTCTCAAACAACTATTATTTATTTTATTATTGTTTAGTATTCCGAAATAGGTAATCAAATCTTTATGATTCATGGTTATTTATAAATTTATGATTATTTATCAATGAAATTTCTGATGAAATCTATCAGAGAAGATAGATAAATTTCAAATAAATTCCAATAAGAGGTTAACATGCTAACAGTTTTTTAAATATATATATTATATTATATTATCATAATATATATTATATTATTTTAATATATATATTAAAGGAAAGGGAAAGCTATTTAAGTTGGTTAATTATCTACTGAAAAACATATTAGATACATTTGAGAAAAAACACACTTTTGAAAGAGAACCAGCTTTCAATTTCTTGCTAAGGTGATATTTCAGCAGATTAACTATTGTTAAGAAATTTAAATGCAGTGAAGAATTATGGTCCTGCCAAAAGATGAAACTTTTGCTGAAAAAAGCAATTCACTATACCGTTTCCTTTCAAGCATAAACACAGAAGAACGACCTTAACGCCTACCTTATTTTTTATGTCTGCATAAAGCTCTGAGGTGTGCTAGCAATTAGGATTGTGGGGTGAGGAGAAAAATAATAAAAACTCGGGAAGGCAAATCTTCACAGTGAGTGTGTAGGAGCTGTTGGAGTATAATTCACACCTTTCAATTGTTATAGTCCCCATTCAAATATTATACCAGTGGACGTGTAGTCTGGCTGTTCATGGATACATTTCTACTTGCCCGCTCAGCCTGTGTGTTTTGAAGGTATTAGGTCCCCTCTTTATTGGGGTTCCTTCCTCAGGGCCCACAGGGTAGCAACCAAAGACTTCAGTTTCACCTTGCAGATACCTGAAGCTGTTGCCCCAGGCCGTTCCCTTCCCTGCAGCGCTCTGCTCTACAAATCCTGCTCCCTTGGCCTCTCCTACTTCAGATTATGTCTCCCCAACTCAGGGGGGAAATTGGGGCCCATCTGGACTTGCCTTTAATGCTATGACCTGGAATCTCTCTCCAGGTTGTAAATTTGTGCAATCACAGGGTCATCTCCTGTTTCTTTCTTCTCTGGGATCACAGCTGTTTGTTGCCTTTTTTCACAGTCATGGAGGGCAATTTCTTCCACATCGGCTAATTCTCGATTGGTGGAAGTCATTTGATCTCTTTGTCCACAATCAGTCTGCAGTTCTTCCATTTGGGCTTTCTTTAGTTTTCACCTGGCTTCTCTAAGCTTTGTGAGCCATTCCAGAGCCTGGCAGCAGGAGGGGAGGGGATGACAGGTCAAGAGGGGAGGAGGGACCAAATCCTAACCTAAATATGTGTTGTTTTGTGAGCAACAACTTCTGCATTGTTTTCAAGCAAGAGAGTAGCAGTGATCTGTAACAGGGAACGTTAGTTTCTTCTAAAGCTTTGGAGGGTTGAGGAGAATCTGGGATTTACAGGTCTGTAGTGTGATAACCCAATGCCACCCACCCCCACAGGACTCAAGAGACTAAACTTTCTTTGTTTCACTGGAAATGGCATAACAGATATGTCTAAGCTGAGGCTTCAATATTCTCTGTAGAGTTTCGACTTTCATGATTCTCCTTTAATGATTATTTCTGAGCTTTTTCTTTAGCCTTTTCTGCCTTTTGAAGAAGATGTCAAGGAAGTGCTCTGGCTTTCAGACTTAGCACTTCTGGCTTTCAGACTTAGGAAATTCATGATCAATCGACCCTGTTAGCTCTTCATTCATTTTCTCCAAGGCTTTTTCTGCCCTCATCACCACTACCTAGGTTTCTTTTCCTTATAATTACCATTATCATTACTCTAATACGTCGCAAAGGACCTATATGTCTCACTGCTGGTACCTTTTGTTTCTTTCTATATGTCATCCTAGTCCACAATTAGAGAAGACTGCAATGACTTCATGTAGCAGCATGTGAGGGATAGTCCATCAGTGATCCCACCGCTTGGCCTTCAGCTGTTAGCTGATCCAGTCACAATCCTATTGGGGTTCCCTCAGAGCAATCCTGCCACGGACTGTGGCAAAGCAGATGCCCAAATCTGACTCTGAGATTGAGTAGAGAGAGTGTATCAGAGCAGGCTTTTGGAATCACAAACTGTCAAAGGACATCAGTAGGGTAGGGAAGAGGAAAATGCCAAAGCAGCAATGTGGCTGAGACAATGGAACTGGATCTTTACCCTGACAATGACATTAAGGAACCACTGAATGATAGCAGCCTCCTGTAAGTGGACAGGACCTAAAGATCTCTAGTTAGCTGGTGAAATCAATCGATGGGTTTTGAGGAGGAGCTTGGGACACAGAAAACACCTCCTAACAGATAAAGAAAGAAAGAAAAAGATGAGGTTGAACAGAAACCAGAAGTAAAAAACAGAAAAGGACAAGAAGAGAAATTGAAGCCAGAGTAGAAAGCAAAGAGATAACTACGGCTTATATTATCTACAAAGACTGCTTTATGTTTTAAGCAATTTCAGCATAGTATCGATAAGGTTTACAACATTGTGCTGGGGGCAGAGCAGTGATTCAAAAAGAATATGTTCTGGCTTCTCCCTAGAATTCATTTTAGATTTGATCTGATTGGATGAGATAGGGTTTCTGAATCTTAACATGGTTTCACACACATTAGTAGTATTTTTAAGACTGTTTTGTACTAGGAAAAGTCCAATATGAGACAAAATGGAAACAATGATTTGAAAAATAGATAACTCAAAAATTTTAAATAGGCAATTAAAGAAGGGGGAAAAGTAAAAGCAGTTAGAAAACTGACACTAACCATATTCAGACTTACAATAAAATTACAGTAATCAAGACAGCTTGGTGTTAGAGAAAGAGGAGACAAATTAATGGAAACAAAACAGAGAAACATTATCATATGTAGACATATGTAGAAAAAATATAAGTATTTAAAGTATAAATACTTTTAGAACATATATAATTAATTAAATAAATAGATAAATGTACATGCATGTATGTGTATTATATTAAATATATTTTTATGCAATCATTATAGAGATGTAGATATGACATTTTCGATAAATGGTACTGGAACAACTAGACATACACTTGCAAATGAATCTATGCACATATCTTACATCTTTCAAAAGAATACACTCAAAATGGACCACAGATCTACATGTGCAAAAAACTCTAGAAAAGTCCTAGGAGATAACATGGTAGAAAATCTAGATGAATATGAGCTTGGCAATGATACTTTAGATACAACACAAATAATAAAATAGAAATAAATAACTAATAAGCTGAATTCTACTAAAATAAAAATGTCTTCTCTATGAAATACAATGTCTTAAGAATAGAAATAAAAACAACATACTGGGAGAAAATATTTTCCAAAAACACATCTGATGAAGAACTATTTTACAAAATATACAAGTAAATGGTAAGAAAATGAACAGCTTGATTAAAAATGTGCAAAACGCCTGAACAGTAATTTCACAGAAGAAGATACACAGATGTCAAGTAAGCATATGAAAGGTTGTTAAACATCGTAGACAGCCAAGGAAATCAGAGTGAGCCAAGAATGAGATGTTCACTGCACACCTGTTAGAAGGCCAAAATCGTAAACACTGACAGCACTGCCTGCTGGTGAGGATGTGGAACAGCAGGAACCCTCACCCATTGCTTGTGGGAGTGCAAAACGTGACAACTTTTAGAAGACTGTGTGGCTGTTTTGTACCTAGCCAAACATACACTTATATAGAATCCAGAAATAAAGCTCATAAGTATATTCTTCCATGACATAAAGCATTAAGTCAACATAAAAACCTGACCAGGTATGTTTACAGTAACATAGTCATCATTGCCAAAACCTAGAAGAAAGCAGATATCTTTCAGGAGGTGAATGAAGAAATAAACTGGCACATTCAGACAATGGAATATTATTCAGCACTAAAAAGAAATGAGTTGTCAAGATGTGAGAAGACATGGAAGAAACTTAAATGTGTATCATTAAGTCAAAGAAGTCAGTCTGCAAAGGCCACATACTGTATGATTCCAACTATACCACATTCTAGAAAAGGTAAAAATGGAGACAGGAAAGATTAATGGTTGCCATGGATTAGGGAAAGGGAGGGATGAATAATAAATCACAGTGATATTTTCAGACAGTGAGACTATTCTGTATGACAATACAAGAGTGGGTATGCAACATTACATGTTGTCAAAACTGATAGGATGTGCAACACCAAAAGAGGATTCCAGGGGCTGGGGTTGTGGCTCAGCGGTAGAGCGCTCGCCTAGCACGTGCGCAGTCAGGGTTCAATCCTCAGCACCATGTAAAAATAAAGGCATCTTGTACAAATAAAACAAATAAATAAATTTTTTTTTAAAAGTTAAAAAAATAAGCCGGGCACGGTGGCGCATGCCTGTAATCCTAGCACTTTGGGAGGCTGAGTCAGGAGGATTCGCGAGTTCAAAGCTAGCCTCAGCAATGGCGAGGCACTTAGCAACTTAGTGAGACCCTGTCTCTAAATAAAATACAAAAAAAGGGCTGGGGATGTGGCCCAGTGGTGGAGTGCCCCTGAGTTCAATCTCCGGTACCACAAAAAAAAAAAAAAAAAAAAAAAAAAAAGTTAAAAAAATAATTTAAAAAAGAGGATTCCATTATTATCTAGACTTAGGTGATGATGATGTGGTAATGTAGATTTGATTTTGTAAATGTACTCCTGTGGCGTGGGATGTGGATAGTGGGAAGGTTGAATGTACATATGGGGAAACTGGAGGACCCTCTCTATTTTGTTCTCAGTTGTAGTCGGAATCCAAAAACACCCTTAAAATAAAATGCATTCATTGTTTTAAAAGATAATGCATTGAAGCTCTCAAAAGAAGGAGACCAATTCATTCTGAGAGCAAGGGGGGAGTCCAAAAAGTCTCACCAAAACAGTGAACTCTGACCTGGATCAGTAGTTAAGATTTAGCTAAGAGAAAATGAAAGCTAAGTTGAATCTTAAGTATGTAAAAGGCCTGAGCTAGTCTAGCCTGACAGCAATCAATTTTCTCATACTCGACATAATATTATATAAAGGCTCCATCAAACAGGAGGACAAACATAATAAATGATAGGAAATAAGGATTTCTAATGGATGTCTCAGCTCATCCTTAGCCATCATGACACTAGATTTTTCATATTTAAGACAACAGTTAATGGGGCAAACTCGAGGTGCCAAATGACCAAAATAAATGGAGCTAATCTAGCATAAACACACCTGTGATTGGTGTGTAATTGAATTCCGATGATGTATTTTTATAACAACAAAATATGTGTTTCTCTTAATACGACTTTATTCTCTTCTGCAGGGCCATTGCATTAAATCTCACACCAGATAGAGCATCACATAAAATGACTGCATAGTATTATTGGGTTGAACAAGATTTTCAAATTTATGGATAGCAGGGTGTATCTGTGCCTGAAAGTGTGCCTTCATGCCTCAGTGGGAAGCTCTTGAGCAGTGGACACGTCCACCAACTCTGTCCCACACAGTCATTGTAAAGACAGGTTTTCCCTTTGAAAAATTCATTTGATGTTTTTCAAGGTGACTTTTACTCTCAGGTTGTTTTACGAATCATGAAGAATGACAATGTCATCGAGCCACCCATGTGATTGCTTCCATGCTTCCATATGCCCCACAGGGGCCACTCCCTCAGACACCACATCAACACTCCATGGCTTTCTGAGGAGCCTGGTCCAGGGCAACCAGCTGAGATTATTAAGAGAATTTCTGGGTAAAATGATGTTCTCCCCATTCCCAGCACCAGTTCTGGACACTGATGTTTTACAGAACAAAACCAAATTCCTCGTTCACATCACAGATTATCAGATATCTGCAAACACCTTGAGTCTTGTATTAACAGGAAAATAATAAATATTTACCTTTCTCGGTAAACTAGACTTTTGTTGGCATAGTTAAAACCCAGTGTGTCACATGTCCTATGTCATCCAGAACCCACTGAACCTTTGCAATACATTTCTAACTAATTAGACAGATCTGGTTAGCTACATATGTCTTGCTTATAAGACTATCATTTGAATTAAAGATATATCAAAACTTATCCAATTTTTCTCTCAATAGTGACAACTTAAGACAACATAACAGAAGAAAAGATTTTCAGATTTTATTGATGTTTTATTCATTTATGAATCATTTAATGAGTATCAATCATCTGTCAGACACTGCACGCAATCCTTGGGAAACAGATATGGCAACACAGAGAACATATCCTCTAAGAGTTCATGATGTACTGAAGAACAAAGCCACATCACTGATCTCCATATAACACTGTCTATATATAAAGTACTCTAAGAACACAAGAAATGTGATAATTCTTCCAAGGTTGCAGCAAAAGATATTTTGAAAGAGAAGACACTTAAGGTCATATCTGAAGATGAGAATTTATAAATCAGACACATATGAAGGGCATTACACAAAGGAACAAGCATGTCAGAAAAAAACCCAGGAAGCATGAAAATACACCATTGGTGCAAAGGATATATTTCAGTAGTTCAGATATGGTTCATATAGAAAGTGAAGAGAAATGGAGCTAACTAGATGGGGCCAGCCAACTATCACTTCCTTTTGTGTGCTATGCAGTTGAAGTTTCACACAAGTATACAGGCCATGGGAAAACACAGGAGAGATTCCAGCAAAGCACTGACACTGTAATTTAATGTCATTGGGAAAGTCCCTAACAGTTACATGGGAAATAAAATGGTGCTAGGAGGAATTAAAGTTTGAAAAATCAGAAGCATTTTCAAATAATACAGATGGAAGGTGAACCTAAGGTAGAAATACACACACACACATACACACACTCACATGTGTGTGTGTGTATATATATATATATATATATATATATATATATATATGCACATTTTGCTATTCTGCACTTTGCTCCTTCTACCTAGAATGTTCGTTCATCTCTCCATGTTCCTTGATAGGAAATTGTCACCTTTTTACCATCTCTCTCAACTATTGTATCCCTTGGTAAACTTTCCATGACTGATTGTGGTAAATTTTAAACATTTCTCTCTTCTGCACTCTCATGGCTCACTTCAAATCCAACTTCTATAATGTCAATATGATAATTATAAATTCATTTATATTTCTCTCCAATTCATTATGAAAATGCCCTAATTCATCTTGAAATGTCAGAACAAACTTACATACTAAGATATCTAGTTTATGAATGTGTTTAACAAAGATAACAGAAATAGAATTTAAAGTAATTGCCTTGTAAATAAAGTACTATTTTTTTTTCATTAGATAACTATGAATCACTCTGGTTTAATACACTAAGAACTCATATAATTGAAACAGTTTTTAAAATGTATGACTTTCAAAGTTCACTTTTTTAAATTGTTGTTTTTCATTGTTATTTTACTGTTTGTTAAGATTCTTCAGAAGCGAACAGCAGCGATCTTATTTAGTGTTCAGGGTAAACAATAGAAAAGAAGGAATCTCTGCAATTTGAGTTGGAGACCACATATGTGAAAGCCACCTGGCCTGGTGTGCTCTGTGCTACCTATGTCTGTGGGGCACACTGTGATCTCTCTTTCCCTGACACAGCAGTTTCCTTGCTGACCAGGAAGACACCAATCAGGTCTGCTATATCGTACAATTCCAGAGATGCCATTCGGTTTTATTCTATGAGTACAGTTCTCCTTGGGTTTTTTAACCCAAAGTCTTAGATCATCTGACAACTTCTATTGTTAACTTACTGTTGTGTGTAAGAATCTTAACCTTCACATGCTTTGGAAGACAGAAATAGAAAATCCACACTGCCTATTACAATTCTTCAATTCCTACCGTGATTCTATTGCGGTGTTTGTTTTATATGTTTGCAGGGGTTTGTCGGGGATGTGTGTAGGGTGAGGTTATTCATAAATGTATTGACCAGGTTGCTGTTTCAAGTTATCACAAAACAAAGCAGCTCAACAAGCTAGGAGGCTATTTTTAATCTCATGTATCAGTCTAGATTAGGAGAGAAAGACCTGGCTCCATGAGGTCACGCAGGACCCAGCTTGACTTGGGAGTCCTGCTGGCTTTAGTATATGGAGTCTGTCCAGGTAAGATAACTTCTACCAAGGAGCTGCCCTGTCCAGTCAGGAGGAAGAGGGAAGAGGAGTTCAGAGCAAATGGCTGTGCTTCAAAGAAATTAACTTGAAGCAGTGGAACTGTACTTCTTTGGATTAAGCGTTGCTGTTAAGTTAGTCCTGTGGCTTCACATAATGGCTGGTCAGGCTGAGAAAACTGGTGTCTATCTGAGCACTCCACACTCCTGGGCAGTCAGCTGAAACTCAGGCCCTAAGGCTAAAATGACAACAAATTGAGAACAGAGTTTTTGGGGAAGGGAGAGATAAAAGAGTTAATGTCTCTGCCTTGGTGAGAAAGACATACAAAGCAGAAGGTGACAGAGTCAGAGCCTTCAGTCCTTCTTGGAGGATCACCAATGCCAGCTCAACCTTCCAGAGTGTTCCAGGGAGGAGTCCCTGTGGGGAGAAGCCCCAGGCAGCATGTGTCCCCGCAGGGATTCTCTCCTACAAAAGAATATGCTGAGCTTCATTGTCTTCCTTCAGCTCTCTTCCAACACTGATAATAAAATTAGTAGACAAAGTTAATATGTAATTTAAAATGTTATGTTTCAGGGACACAGATGGTCCCTGACTTAGAATTTAGTGATATTGTTTTGTTTTGTTTTTTTTTTTTTTTTTTTTACTTCACTATGGTGTGAAAGCAATATGCATTCAGTAGAAACCATACTCCCTGTTTTGAATTTTGATCTTTTCCTGGGTTAGTGATAAGCACTAGAAAACACTCTGATGATGCTGGACCAAGGCAGGGGACCACTGGTTCCATGATCCACACGGCCATGACAATAAACAGCCCACATGAGGGTGCACTATGAGAGCTGTGATGTGTGGTGCATTAGGTGTACACGTGTGAAGGAGCCCTAATTAGGAAGGGCTGTTGTAGCTAGCTGGAAGCCATAAGTTCCACCTGATATGCATGTGACGCACCTGTAGGCACCCGCAAGTTAGGAGAACAGAGAATTCAGCCAGTCGGGCAGTCACTCGGTCGGTCAGAAGAATCAGAGCGGCCAGAACGTAGGCAGAGCGGTTACAGAAGAGAAACCAGATAGAAGACAGAAGAGAAACCAGATAGAAGAAGTAATGACTGGTCAGAGTTAGGCCGAGGCTCCTGAGGAAGACAGAAGACAGAAGAAAGAAGAAGGAAGAAAGAAGAGAGAAGAAAGAAGCTCTAATCTTTCTCTAAGCTAAGCTCTTTCTTTCTCTCTACTTTACAGAAGAAAGAAGAAGGAAGAAAGAAGAGAGAAGAAAGAAGCTCTAGTCTTTCTCTAAGCTAAGCTCTATCTTTCTTTCTCTCTACTCTAAGCTAAGAAGACAAGAAGAAAAGCTCGCTTTAATCTTTCTCTCTAAGCTAAGAAAATCTTTCTTTCCCTCTCTAAGCTCTCTCTAAGAAAGTAGAAGTAAAAGAAGTAAAAGCTATACTCTGCCTCCGAGTTTTCCTCCCGGTTTTCGGTACCAGGCAGCTTACACACGTGCAGTTTTGACTTACAGCATTATAACATATAAGGGATTTGGTGTGAACTAACATCCTTGTAAATCAAGGAACATCTGCATTGTAGAAAACTAAGTTTGGCTAGTGTAGGCATGGAGAAGTTAGCCAATTCCCCTTCTGCCTTTGCTAGACCACATATCAGAAGGAGATAAGATGCAGGTGACCGATATCAGGAATGAAAAAGGTACTTCATTGGACAGAGTAAAGAAAAGAAAAGGATTATACAGAATGTCATGCTCAACATCATGCCAACAATGTAGACCCCTCATCACCACATAGAAGGAAAGAGTAGAATGTTGGTAACCAGAGAGTGATGGGAGGTTGGATGAGAAGATGTCATCAGGTCATCATATACAGAGTTATAAGTGGTGAGGAAAACTAAAGCCAATTCTATCACAGAGTAGGGTGACTACTATTAACAATCATGTATTTACTCCAGAGAGGTTTTAGAGTGTTGTCATCACAAAGAAATGATAACTCTTGGAGGAGCTAAATATAGTTGCACTGATTGGAGTTTTATGCAATGTGTGAATGTATAAAAACATTGCATGAAAACCCAAAAATATGTACAATTTTTGTGCATCAATTAAGAAGGAAAAATAAAGAATAATGTACCCCAAGCAAAGATTTGTCCCAGCGATGAAAGCTGAAGTCCTATAAATATCACTTTGTAAGTAAAATAAAGGAGAAAGCCATATCTTTACGTCAACAGGGGAAGAAAGAACATAGGTGCCCAGATCCTATGTAATATGTGGTAACTCTCTGCAGAGTAAAGAAGGCATGTTCCTCAAGTTGACAAAAGATATCTGTGGAAAATCTTCATTCTAAATAACTGTTTGTTGTTTTTTAACCTAAGAATGTGAAGAAAGCAAAAATGCCCACTTCCATGACTTCTGTTCAACAGAGAACTGGAGGTACTAGAAGGAGCAGTGAATCCAGGACAAAAAATTAAGATACAAACTGGCACAGAGGGAATAAACTGCTTTATTTGCAAACAACATCACTATGCACAAAAAGCTCAACCCTACCAAATCTATAAAAATCATTACAACTCATAGATAAATTTATGAAGGTGACTAAATAAAAAATATATACAAAATTCAGTTTTCTTCTATATACTTGTAAAGAGCAAATTCAGAAATCCAAAACTGAAGTTTAAAAATTTTCACATATTGTAAAAAAAATAAAATAAAATATTAGAAACTGAATTTACAAATCATGGCAAAGAAAAATTAATTTGCTATGTGCTTGGATTGGATATCACACTATCATCAAATGGCAATTCTGCCCAGATTAATGTATATATTCAGTGATTAATCTATATTGAAATTCTAGAAGGTCTTTTTGGGGAAATTGACAAGGCATTATAAAATTTACAAAGAAATGCAAATGGCTGGGCATAGTGGTACACACCTATAATCCCAGTGACTCAGGAGGCTGAGGCAAGAGTGTTGCAAGTTCAAGGCCAGCCTCAGCAACTTAGCAAGGCTCTAAGCAACTTAGCCAGACCCTGCCTCAAAAAGCAAACTAAATAAACAAATAAATATGGCTGGGAATGTAGCTCAGTGGTAACTTGCACCTGGGTTAAATACCTAGTAACAAAATAAATAAATAAATAAAGTGTAAATGGTTTAAAATAGCCAAAGCAAAGAAAAGCAATTGTACAATATTTCCTATCTAACTTCAAGACTACTATAAATTTATGATAAATGAGTCTATGACATTTACATGGATACAGATATCAATGGACCATAATAGAATTTGGAAATAAACCCAAATGTCTATCATCAATTGACATTCAAGGAAGGTAGGAAAGCAATTCAACAGAAAAGACAGTTTTCTCAACAAGGCATTGATATGATTGGATACATATGTGTAAATAATGAATGCTGATTCTTACTTGGCAAGATATATAAAATCTTAGTTATAGGCCTATAAATGAACAAAAAATTTTGAATACCTTACAATGTTTTTAAAGAAACATAAAGAAAAACTTTGTAACTTTGGGTTAAACAAAATGAATTCTTTTATTGAACATGAAGCAGGAACAACTTTTTAGAATGGTAATTGATAAACTGATGTCATTAAAATTAAAAGCCTTTTCTCTTTATAAGACTAATAGAGGCAGAAGCCTGTCACAGAAGCTGCTGCCATTCCTGGAGGTCTCTTCTCTGGTCACAGCCTCAGTTACCTCAGACCCGAATTGTAACACTACCTCCTAGGTCACTGCTGCAGAACCGGAAGTCTCCTATCAATCAACCGCCATCTGCACCTGCACCACTACCGCCACTGCTGCTGCCTCTGATTCTGCTGCTGCCAGTCTGAGATCACCTGGAGGTCTTCTTTCTGGGTGCTGCTGCCATAGAAGAAACCGCTGCCCTGGATGCAACTGAAGCTGACACTGCTGCTGACCCCCAGAGATTGCCTGGTGACGCTGCCCCCCACAGCTGCAATTGAAGCTCCTGCTGCAAATGCCACTACTGCTGACCCACTGCCTGCTGCCAACAACCACCGCCACTACCACTGCTACCATGGCCTAGAGGACTGCTTCAGGTGAGACTCTGGGATTGGTTGCACATGGCTGCACCCATTTTGGGACACCAACCAGGGCCGGGGGCCTGGGTGCTAGCAGGTTTACCACCATAAAAGCCTCTGTCTGGGGACTCCAGATGGGGCCTGCAGGTCCAGGGTGGGGGACCCTGCAGGTTCGGAGGAACCTGGGGTCTTCCTGCTAGAGTGCTGGTGGCCCTTGTCTTGCTGCAGCATCTTGGGATTGCTCCTTTGCATAAGGGTATCCCTGGTGGTCTCTCTGCAAGTAGGAGCAGCAGTGACATCTTGAGACTGCAGCGTGGCTGAGTCTGAGGTATCTGAAGCCCAGATTGGTGGGATAGAGACTGTGTTTGCGAGGGCTGATCTGGGTTTGGTGATCCTGAGAAATGTCAGAGACAGGGATGAGGAACTATTGAACGCTGACAGACACAGTTCAACTTTCCAGCAAGATTTATTTTGTTTTATTTTATTTTTGATTCACTAATCTCTACCATACTTGGAACAGGGTATTTTTTAAGCATCCATATGTGGAGGACAATGATATATGAATGGTGTTTTGCATTTTTGTTGGATTCTTATGTCTTTAATTTTTTCTCTTTGTTGATATTCTTCCTCTCTCACCTATTTTCTTGGATTATTTTCCCCAACAATTCTAAAACCAATAGCCAATCTCTGTCTGCTCCTCTTCCACTCTTCCTGTGAATTTTTACTTCTAGCTTCCCTCTTCTTCCTCATGAATATTGCATACTGCACTACCTCTGTTCTCTCATCCATCATTTGAAATTGTAAATTGTTTTAACAAATATTCTGTTTGTACTATATATAGTTACTGAACTCATCATTTTGGGTTAATATGAGAAAGCAGTAGATGCCTTAGTGGGAACTATTAGGTTTAAGACTATATATTGTGTACACTGGGTGTTGTTGATATTGGTCTCACCAGGAAGGAAGAAAGGCTGGAAACCTTCAAAACCACCATAGGTCTATAGGATAGAATTTATCCTGCCTTAGAGCCATACTTTTAATGGCAAAACACACTAATAACATAAAAAAAAAAAAAAGACAGGGGAATAAAGTACCCCAAACAAACCAAGATGCTTCAACAATAACATGCTTCAACAACAGAAACTACTGATAACACAGTGGAAGAAATATCCAAGAAGGAGTTCAGATTGTATATAGTTAAATTGATGTGTGAAGTAAAGGATAGTATAAGGAGTGAAATTAAAGAAAACAATACAGGAAGTGAAAGGCTACTTCAATAAAGAGTTAGAGATTGTGAAAACAAACAAACAAACAAAAAAACAAGCAGAAATACTTGAAATGAAGGAATCAATAAACCAAATTATAAATTTAATAGAAAGCATCACCAATAGACTTGGAAGACAGAACCTCAGACAATGAAGACAAAATATATAATCTTGAAAGTAGAGTTGAATGTGCAGAGAAGATGGTAAGAAACCATGAACAGAACATCCAAGAATTATGGGATAACATGAAAAGACCAAATTTAAGAGTTATTGGAATAGATGAAGAGCAGAGATACAAACCAAAGGAATGCACAATCTTTTCAATGATATAATAGCAGAAAAGTTCTCAAACCTAAAGAATGGAATGGAAAATCAAATACAAGAGGCTTACAGGACCCAAGTGTACAAAATTAAATAGAACCACACCAAGACACATTGTAATGAGAATAACCAACACACGGAATAAAGATAAAATCTTAAAGGCTGTGAGAGAAAAAAAAAAATCAAATTGCATATAGGAAGAAACCAATTTGGATCTCAACTGATTTCTCAAACCAGATATTCAAAGTTAGGAGGTTCTGGAATAATATATTTCAAGCTCTAAAATAAAATGGATGTCAACCAAGAATTTTATATCTAGCAAAATTAAATTCCTGATTTGAAGATGAAATTAGAACATTCCATGTTAAACAAAAATTAAAAAGAATCCACAACTAGAAGACCTACACTACAGAGCATTCTCAACAGAATATCCACAAGGATGAAGTGGAAAAAAAAAAAAAAAAGTGAAAACCAGCAAAGGGAGGATCTACACTAAAGGGACATTCAACCAAATGAGAAACTAAGACAATAACCAGAAATAAATCAAAATGACAGGGAATACAAATCATATCTCAATGATAACCTTGAATGTTAACAGCCTAAAGCCATCAATCAAAAGACATACACTGACAGATTGGACTAAAAGCAGACCCAACAATATGCTGTCTTCAAGACACTCACTTCATGGGCAAAGACATTCACAGGTTGAAGGTTAAAGGATGGGGAAAAAATTATCACTCATATGGATTGCATAAACAAGCAGGGGTTTACATTCTCATTTCAGATAAAGTAGATGTCAAACCAAAGTTAACCAGAAGAGACAAAGAAGGACATTTCATACTTGTTAAGGGAAGTATACATTAACAGGACATGACAATGTCAAATACCTATGCCCCAAACAATGGAGCATCTATGTACAACAAACCCTTCTCAATTTCAAGAGTCAAATAGACCACAATATAATAATACTAGGTGACTTTAACACACCTCTCTCACTACTGGACAGATCTTCCAAACAAAAACTAAATAAAGAAACTAGAGAATTAAATAATACAATCAATAATTTAGACTTAACAGACATATATAGAATATTCCACCCATCAATGAGCAAATATACTTTCTTCTAAGCAACACATGGCTCCTTCTGTAAAATAGACCATATTTATGCCACAAAGAAACTCTTAGTAAATAATAATAAAAACAAAAAGATAATACCATGCATTCTATCAGACCACAATGGACCCAATGATAAGATAAAAAATAGAAGCTACTGTAACAAATGGATACTAAATAATGACAAGATAAAAAATATAAATCAATGATAAGATAAAAAATAGAAGCTACTGTAACAAACGGAAACTAAATAATGCACAATTGAATGATGAGTAGATAATAGAAGAAATCAAGGATGAAATAAAAAAAATTCTCAGAGGTAAATGAGAACACTGATAACAACATATCAAAATATCTGGGACACTATGAAGGCAGTATTAAGAGGAAAGTTTATTGCATCAAGTACATTTATTAAAAGAATGAAAAGTCAACAAATTAATGACCTAACCCTACATCATAAAGCCCTAAAAAGAAGAAGAAATCAACACAAAAAGCAGTAGAAGACAGGAAATAATTAAAATCAGAGCTGAAATCAATGAGATCAAAACAAGAGAAATAATTGAAAAAATTAACAAAACAAGAAGCAGCTTCTTTGAAAAAATAAACAAAATAAATAAACCCCTGGCCATGCTAATGAAGAGAAAAAGATAAAAAAAAAAAAACCCTCAAATTAATAAAATACAAGATGAAGAAGGAAATATCACAATGGACATGTCTGAAACACAGAAGATAATTAAAAACAATTTTGAAAATTTATACTCTAATAAAACATAAAATAGTGAAGACATCAACAAATTTCTAGAAACATATGACCTACCCAAACTGAATGAGGAGGTCATACATGATTTAAACATATCAATTTCAAGTAATGAAATAGAAAACACCATCAAAAGCCTACCAACCAAGAAAATCCCAGGACCAGATGGATTCTTAGCTGAGTTCTACAAGACTTTCAAAGAAAAACTAGCACCAATAATCTTTAAAGTATTCCACAAAATAGAAAAGGAGGGAACCCTTCCAAACTCATTCTATGAGGCTAATATCACCCTGATACCAAAACCAGACAAAGACACGTCAAGGCAAGAAAACTTTAGACAAATATCCCTGATGAACATAGACACAAAAATTCTCCATAAAATTTGGGCAAATTGCATTTAAAACATATTAAAATGATAGTGCACCATGATCAAGTGGGATTCATCCCAAGGATGCAGGGTTGGTTCAATATACAGAAATCAATAAATGTAATTAATTATATTAATAGATTTAAAAACAAGAATCATGTGATCATCTTAATAGATGCAGAAAAAGCATTTGACAAAGGACAGCACACCTTCATGTTCAAAACACTAGAAAAACTAGGGATAGTAGGAACATAACTCAACATTGTAAAAGCTATATATGCTAAACCCAGGGCCAGCATCATTCTAAATGGAGAAAAATTGAAAGCATTTCCTCCAAAAACTAGAACAAGACAAGGATATCCTCCTTCACCACTTCTATTAAACATCATCCTTGAAATTCTACCCAGAGCAATTTGAAAAAAAAAAAAAAGAAAAAGAAGAAGAAGAAGAAGAAATTAAAGGGATACAAATAGGTAAAACAGAACTCAAATTATCACTATTTGCTGGTCGCATGATTTTATATCTAGAAGATCAAAAAAATCCACCAAAAAACTTCCATAACTAATAAATGAATTCAGCAAAGTAGCATGATACAAAATCAACACCCATAAATCAAACACATCCCTATACATCAGCAATAAATCCACTGAAAGAGAAATTAGGAAAACTACTCCACTCACAATAGCCTCAAAATAAAATAAAATACCTGGGAATAAATCTAACAAAAGCAGTGAAAGACATCTACAATGAAAAACTACAGAACACTAAAGAAAGAAATTGAAGAAAACCTCAGAAGATGGAAAGATGCTCCTGGATAGGCAGAATTAATATTGTCAAAATGCTCATACTTCTAAAAGTGTTATACAGATTTAATGCAATTTCTATTAAAATCCCAATGGCATTCTTCATAGAAATAGAAAAAGCAATCATGAAATTTATTTGGAAAAATAATAGACCCAGAATAGCTAACACAATCCTTAGCAAGAAAAATTAAGCAGGAGGCATCACAATACCAGACTTTAAAATATACTACAGAGGTATAGTAACAAAACAGCATAGTATTGACACCAAAATAAACTTGTAGACCAATGGTACAGAATAGACGACACAGAGACAAACCCACATAAATACAGTTATCTCATATTAGACAAGGTGCCAAAAACATTCACTGGAGAAAAGATAGCCTATTCAACAAATGGTGCTGGCAAAACTGGAAAATCCATATGTAGCAAAATGAAATTAAACCTTTATCTCTCACCCTGCACAACAATCAAAACAAAGTGGATCAAAGACTTAGGCACTAGAACAGAAACCCTGTGCCTAATAGAAGAAAAAATAGGCCCAAATCTTCACCATGTTGGCCTAGGATCTGACTTCCTTAACATGTCTCTAAAAGCATATGAAGTAAAATCAAGAATCAATAAATGGGATAGATTCAAATTAAAAGCTTCTTCTCAGCAAAGGTAACAATTAATAACACGAGGAGAAAGTCTATGGATTGAGAGAAAATCTTTACCACATGCACCTGTGATAAAGCATTAATCTCTAGGATATGTAAAGAACTCAAAAAACGTAACACCAAAAAAAACAAATAAGCCAATCAATAAGTGGGCTAAGGAACTGAACAGACACTTCACAGAAGAAGAAATACAATTGCTCAACAAATATATGAAAAAGTGTTAAACATCTCTAGCTATTAGAGAAATGCAAATCAAAACTCCTCTAAGATTTTATCTCACTCCTGTCAGAATGGCAACCATCAAGAATACAGGCAATAACAAATGTTGGCAAAGATGTGGGGAAAAAGGTACACTCATACATTGCTGGTGGCACTGCAAATTGGTGCAACCACTATGGAAAGCAGTATGGAGATTCCTCAGAAAACTGGGAATGGAACCAACATTTGACCCAGGTATCCCACTCCTTGGTTTATACCCAAAGGACTTAAACTCATCATACTATATTGATGCAGCCACATCAATGTTTATAGCAGCTTAAGTCACATCAGCTAGAGTATAGAACCAACCTAGGTGTCCCTCAATATATGAATAAATAAAGAAAATGTGGTATATATACTCAATGGAATATTACTCAGCTTTAAAGAACAGTGAAATTATGGCATTTTCCAGTAAATGGTTGGAGTTGGAGAATAACATGTTAAGCGAAATAAGCCAATCCCACAAAACCAAGGCCAAATGTTTTCTTTAATATGCAGATGATAATTCTCAATAAGGCGGGGGTCACTAGGGAAGAATAGTGTTACCTTAGATTAGGTAGAGGGCAATGAAGGGAAGGAAAGGAGGGGATATGGGGATGGGAAAGATAGTGGAATGAAACAGACATTATTACTGTACATATATATGTGACTACATGACCGATATTATTACACAACATGTACACTTTGAAAAATTAGAAATTATATCCCATCTATATATGATATATCAAAGTGCATAAATGCATTTTACTGCCATGTATAACTAATTAAAACAAATAAAAAAATTTTAAATAAATACTAATAGAAAATTTAAAACCAAGTCATAAAATTGAAGAATGTATTTAGAAACCATGTATTATAACAAACTTCTATCTAGAAGTCTTTAAAATTATATTATGACCTAAGAATGAGAAGATAAATAAGTATTATCAACTGGACAAACAATTTAAACAGCTGCCCCACCGAAGAATATAAAACGTCAAGTTAAGTGCATAAGAAGATGCTCAATGTCATTATTTATTAAGTAACTTAATATTAAAACTGTACTATCATATTGTACATGCCTAATTGAATTCTAAAGATTCGGAGAATTCTCATGTATTTCTGGTATTACTTTTAAAACGGCACAGCCCCTTTGGAAAACAGCTTGGCAATTCCTTAAAACATAAAGACACCTTATTATTTGTCATGGCTATTGTACTACTAGCTATTTACCTAAAAGAAATGGAAACCTATGTCCACTCAGGACTTGTATGCTACTCTCTGTATTATCCATAATAGCCAAACCCAAACTGGTTTCACAAAATGTGTTGCAGTCATATTATGTGATACTACTCATCAATAAAGGAATAATAAAAGGAACCAGCTACTGTGCTCTTGCACATACAGCCACAGGGGTGAAACTTGCAAGCATCAAGTAAAATGAAAGAAATCAGACACAAGAGATCAACTCGTGGAAAATGTCATTTTCACATTTGTTTTGAAATTCACAACTATGAACTCAGAAAGCCTATCAGTGGTTTTCTGGGTCCACAGGTTTGGAGTAAAAATTGAATAAAGGTCATGAAGACATACTTGCAATGTAGGACTTGTCCTGAAACTGGGGTGTGGTGACCCTGTAACTGTCATAGAAATTCATTAACATTTAGCTATAACTTGAATGCGGTGAGATGTGTGGTATGTAAATAAACCTCAAGTTAAGATATAAAAGAACGGTACATGAAACAAAACTCAACTAAACCAGATATATTTAGGCTTAAATATGCTAATAAAGGAAGGGAATTCTGGAAAGAGAGTAAAGAGTATTCCCAAGGAAATCCAATGGATTCTGCAGGAAGCACAGAACAGAACTATGCAAAAGGAGGGTGGACGAAAGTCTGAGCTCAGCCCAGCACCTATAGGGAAATCACTGTGCCCAACATCCATAATAATAAAACCCAGCCACTCATGCAGGGTAGAGAGAATCCATTATTTGTGTATTTATGCAGCATCACTAGGAAGCAGAATGAGTATAAGTCTATTAAGACGAGACACTCGAATTCTGTGGGGAACGAAAGTGTCACTTTTCACTTAGATTACATTTGTAGTGTTTGAAGCAATTTGTTGGGATCTGTACTGAGAAGGGACAAGGGAATCACAGGATGTCAGTATGCAAAGCATTGCAAGGTCTCCCCTTTTCTCTCCAAGCAGAAATGTGCCTTCAGATGGAGATGGAGATTCTTCAACTTCATGGGAATTGAGGAGGAATGACTTATTTGTTTTCATGACAGGCTGACATTCCAGGAAAAGGATGAATGATGACACTGTTTGTGCACAATCCGTGGCTGGAACAGAGTTCCGGGTGGAATTGTGGCCATCAGTTGTCCTAAGTGACCACCTTCTCCCTCATGTAGGTAGCAGACACTTCTCTAGGATGTCAACATTGAGGTTCATAAAATAAACTTGAGGTTTATTTACATAGTCATTCAGCTATGTCCAAATCCAAGCACCAGTGCTACTTGCTGGAGTTGTGGTAGACCCCTCTGGAGTCCTCAGTCACCTCCCCAGGGACAAGTCAGGGGAGTAAAAAGACCCAGAAGGGGAAAGACCCTCTGGAACCTATACACATGTAGCTTCCAAGTCTTGGTTTCTCTTCAGTTTTTTCTCTTGCATGTCTCCTGTCAAACTATATAGCTTAAATCTAGATTGTGCCAGAAAAGTCAATGTAATCAGGCTATTGGAGGTGAAGTCCTAGAGTCAGAGGACTGGGTCTGGGTCCGAATGCAGACCGCAACCCTCACCGGTGTTATGGCCTTCATAGTTGTCAATCAATTTCCTTTTTGTGATTATGGAATTGCAATATTCATCTCTTAAAGTTGTTGACAAGCTAAGAGTGATCATGATGGTCAGAAACGTAAGAATAAAATGAAACACGTTATGAACCTTTAAGAATCTTGTTACATAATAAGTGCTATGTTTCAGATATTCTCACTGATCTGACCCCCAAATTAATAATGTGTAAGCAAAAATCAGTCCTCCTACATGACTACAGACTGGGGAAAATGATCCTGATGCATCTCTCACTCTATACTGAGGGTGGAGTGCATCAGTGAGGTCAGGGAGACATCGATCACGAGTTGCCACTGATGTGGGAGGATCATCCCACATAGAGTCTAGAGGGCTTTATCAAGGATGAGGAAAGTGTGGGGGTAACACCAGAGGGCCTGGCAAGCAGGACTTGTCTCCTGCCTCCAGCTCCTGTAGAGACTGAGCTCAATTAGAAATATTCAGAGCAAGCTCTAACCCAGCTCTGAACCTAACTATCAAAACAAGCAGCTCTCGGGGTCCTCTAAGATGCATTCTCTGCTATCCCAATTCTCTAAGCAGGGAGTTTTCCTCCCCTTGGCTATCACATAACTAAATCATTATTTGACTAAATAAAAGTAATCGTGTGGGCTTTAGTTTCGTAGCATCACTCTCTCATCCACCCACCATCCCAACACTCCTGAGATTACCAGAAGTACAGAAAAGTGAAACAAATGATACATTGACAATTACAGTTATCATAGGACAGCATTAATTCAAAGTGCAATGCAGAAATTGATAACCTTTTTCTTTTTTTTTTTTTTGTAGAAAGACCTATAATAAATATTGTGGTTTGTGGTCTGTTATAATAGTATCTGTTGTAATCACTAAGCTCTGCTTCCAAACTCTAAAAGGATGCAAAGGAGTGAGCCTGGTTGGGCTTTAAGTAAATGGTATTTATGGGCACTGAAATTTGTATTTGCTATTTTTATTATTATTTACATGTTTTAGTTGTATGAGACATAAAGGACATGACCAGTTCACAGACCATGCAAGAGCAAGCAGCAGAAGGGTACAACCTGAAGACCATGGTCTGTGGCTTTATCACTGTATGTAAAACATGCCCATGTCTGGCTAGGATTCTCAGTGCTGTGGCACCTGCCATTCCCAAGATCCCCTCACTTACTTGACACCCTGCAATCCCCATCCTCCCTTGGCCACAAGACAAACCAGCAGTCACAGTTGCATAAGTGTCTGCTACTCACTGGGGAGAGAGGACCTTGAACTTTGAGGGAAGGCAAAGCTATTTCTCTTCAGCTTCTAGTCACTTCCTTCTTCCTGAAGATATTTAATGTTTTAGGGTTTTTTCAGCTAAAAACAAAATCAGCTTCATGTATGTCACTCCATTTAGAATGCATCCAAACCTATGGTCTTCATGACCAGGATATTGAATCATGTCCCCAAGTACGTACCACCAAGACCCCTTGACAACTGTCAAAGGCATGTGGAGTCTTTGTGTCATCTTAGAACTTCTAATTGGATACAAAATCCTGCCACCTTGCTGGTTTTTGCCATTGCTTAATTTCCAATTTATAAGGACACACATCAATCTGCCTCTAAAACACTTGCATTGTACTAAAGTACTCAGTCTCTATAGTATCTTGCCTACTGATCTGTTAAGTGTTCAAGGAAAAATGTGGAAAAATACATATAGGGAATATATGCTTGAAAGTGTCATGCTTTAGTGAAACTTACAGCTTTCCCCTTCAACTTAAGTATAAAGAATGATTGGGCAGCACTTTTGCAAAACCTCAAATAAAATCTATGTGATGTGTACAGCAGAATGAGGGCTGAATGTGCTTTTAAACTTATTAGAAACTATATATCAGTAGTTGAACAGATCATTTATCACACAATCAAACTTTTATTAGAAATTCTGGCACCAATTTGCTTCCCTAGGAAACCTTGAAACCCTATTTTAAAAGCAGAATGACATAAATGATATTGCAGAGGATAAAAATGTTTTTCATTAGTGTCTCTTCTAGTGAACAGGTGTAATTACATTTCAATAATCATTATTTCAGTAATATATTATATCTCACTTTACTTTTACCTACTTTATTATTGTATACTAATTACTCAATTAAAATACCAATAGAAAAAGAAAACCTGAGAATGTTCAAGGTGAGAAAAGTTGTGGGGTTTTAAAGAAAAAAATTAAAATTCTGATTCCCTGGTTTATTCATTTTATAGTTTTGACCAAACCACTTAATATTAGAACATCAGTTTGCAAATTTGAAAATGAGCTTATTTTCAGAATACTGGATAAAATATAAGAAGTAATAAATACCTTCTGTTAATCATAGCACATGTTCAACATCAACATGAATATTACAGTTACATGTTAAAAATAATTAACTCTAACTTCCAAGTATCACATGTGCATGCATGGAATGCGAGAGCTGCAGAGGGCTGTGGGGTTACCTTTTGACCGCCTCCTAACTTGCATCAGATGCAGACACTGGTGCCCAGTGATGGGAAGTGATTGATCTGACACATCCTAAGAACTAGAAGTAGTTTCTCCTCTAATAGCAATGTCTTCACATTTCTAATTCATTGTTCCCTCCTCTTTATACTAAAATTGCCTAGGGTCTCCATATTTAAACACAAAAATATAGGATGACTAGTCACATTTATTGATTTCCAGAAATTGTTTAAAATATAATTTACTTTTACCCTATTTTTAGTGTATGCTGCATGTACTATTTGGGTCCATGCTTATACTACAAATTATTGGTGCTTACCTTATAGTTAGAATTACCTGCATATCCTGCATTTTATCTTCAATCCAATTTAGAATGAGGAAAGACAATAGTTATAGAAATCAGGAGCATGCAATTTGAAACTTGTGAAGATCTTGCTTTGGGGCAAAGACCCTCACTAACTGAGGGAATTCTGTTTGCCCTTAAATGCCTAACTCACTGCTACCCAACTTGAAAGTGTTTATCTCTAGAGATTCACCTTGGATTCTGTTGCATCTTACAAGGCACTTCAATTCTATTTTTTTCTTAAAATTAATCATGATCTGTCAATACTATATATTAGATGCATATGTGTTTGCCTCTCTCACCTCTTTGTTTGCTCCTAGATGATTGCTGCTGCTTTTTTTTTTTAATTATATCGGTGTACCTGCAATGTATCAAGCAGCATGTCCTTAAAAATCATGTTTTCACAGAATCCATTACAAGAAGGTTTCTTAATAATAGTTATGTTCCAGAGGCCCAGACGAGCCTTATGCATCCTCTTACATCATCATGGTATGGTCATCATCATCATCATCATCATCATCATCAAGGAAGCAACCATTATCACTGAGAGCTTATTTTATTTCTAGAACTGTAAGAATTCATTTAAAACTCACTACAACAACAATCTGAATACATAAGTTCTTATGATTCTTATCCATTTCTCTGATGAGAGAACTAAGCTTAGAGATTTGAATCAAATAAATTATTTGGGTTCCCTACCATTACAACAGAATATAGCAGATCTGGGCTTCAAACACATGCCTTTAACTACTTTCAGAATATAAAAAGATTATGTACTTTCATACATGGGATTGTTTTATTATTATTATTATTTTGCTTCTGACTTCAAAAACAAACTCAGGGTCTGCATCCCATTTAAATTAAAAATTCATTACAATTTTTAGGAAATAACTCTTGATTCACTAAAGACAGACGTCTATTTTGATTATTGAATGAAATATCTGACTTTTCTACTTACTTTTTATAACTTTGCATGATTGCTACTTCCTCAGTGTCTTAAGGCCTCTGATTGCATACATGATATTTCTAGTCACTCCTTCTGGGGAAAACATCTTTTATTTGTTTGTTTGTTTGTTTGTTTTGTTATAACCAAAAAGCTTTAAAGGCTAAGTGTATATAGTAGTAACAACTAAGTATAAATTCATTCACTGTTTTCTATGTCACTATTAGTGATATGCATTTAAAGTTCACAACATCTACCTACATAAGACATTATTATCCCACTAGTGTTACAAACAAGGAGACTAAATCCAGAGAGGCTAAAGCAGGTGCTCATCACAAGTAAGTGAGAATACAAAGGCAATGAAGCCCTGCGGTGCTCAGGGGTCCAGGGCTGTGCATCTGTTCAGCACCCCTGGAGTGGAACACACTCTTCCCTGAAGTATAGGACATTCCTTTTACCTGTTGTGATTTGTCCCAGAGGACAACATTATTGGGCTGCTGATGATTAGCATATGCTTCCCAAAGGCTTTGCCCCGCAGTCCTCTATTCTGGATCCTCAGGTCTGGAACATCATCTGGAACTCAAAGCAATCCCTTCTTACTGATTCTCACTACCCAAGACCAGGCCCCTGAGTCACACCTCTCTTTATGTGTTGGATCTCTTTCCCAGCACTCTCTTTCATCCTGCCATTTCCCAGCACATCCCTTCTGCAAACATCCAGACTGAACAAGATGAGATTAAACTCTAGGGTGAGTATGCTCACATTCAAATCAGAATTTGGCATTGTATAGCAGCAAGCTTTACACCAACTGCAAGAAAGGGGAGAAACAGGAAAGCAACCATAAAGAAATCACCTGAAAACAGGAATGGAATAGGTTGGAAGTAATACTGTTGTTGTTTTCAATTATGTGTAAAATTGAAAGAACATGAACAAAATATGACTGCTTGTCATATTGATGATAACAAACTCTCTATTGTTTGAAAGAAGTTCTCCCTTTGAAAGGTTTGCAAGGACAAATTCTAATAGTCTTATGCTTAATTGTGTCTTTAATTAAAACTATAAAATTACAGCATTTTAACTAGGTTTATTGAACAAAAAAAACCTTGGCATTTGAAGAATGAAGCTGATATACTTTTTCATCTCAAACCCCAAGAGGGTTATGTTTAACTCATTAGCATGTTTCAGATCATTTCCTTTAAAATTTATGTATCTCAGGAGAATGGAATTACATACTTTATTTCTTTTGCAAATACTGATAAATTGTAATTTTATATATTTCCAATCCAATAATTTTAAATGAGCAAGTTTATTGGTCAATTAATTTTTTAAAAAATCATTTAAGTTTACTTTGGTATTTTCTATTACAACTATAGGGCATGTGATCAAATGTTTGCCACCAAATGTTCTGTAAAGTACTTTGTTGAATCATGGGCAATTGCTATCCTATTGTTTTAAGCCTACAAAATTGCAACTGCACACGGTTCAACCAAATATATTGTGTGAGTCAAGTTTTCATTGCTGTGACCAAAACCCTGACAAGAACAACTTAGAGGAGGAAAGACATATTTTGGTTCATGGTTTCAGAGGGTTCAACTGATGGACAGCTCCATTGCTTTGGGCCTCAGGTGAGGCAGAACCCATGGTGAAAGGGCATTGTGGAGAAAATCACAAGTCCATGACAGCCAGGAAACAGAGAGGAAAAGCACTCTCAAAAGGATCCAGAAAACACCCGCAGTGACATAATTCCTCCAACTAAATACCACCTCCCCGTAGTCCATTCAGCCATCAATAGATACCCATTGATGAGGTCAGAGCCTTCACAATTCAATCATTCCCCAAAGTCCCACCTCTGGACGCATGAGACTGGGTTGGACATACTCACCAAGTTAGAAAGGTGATTAAAAAATAAAATACATTTAGAACCTTTGGCAAAATTCCAAATTCACTAAATTTTTACCTTCTTATTTGTCTGGATTACTAGTTAATATTGCATATTAATTCATAAAAAATACAATGCAATAATTATATTCATACAATAATTATGTATAGATCCATAACTTTTCCAAAAGACATTTAAAGAAAATTAGCTGAATGCATGCATTTTTTTATGAACTTAGGAAACTAAGGCTAAAATATATCAAAACTAACATGAAACTGAAGTAGTAGAAATGAATTCCCTTTAGTCTGCTGCACATAATCTAAGGACCACAAGGTTGACTGGAGGAACTATACCAGCTGAAGTACAGAAAGCTAAGTAGTCATAGTCAGTTGGGCAAATGAGTTGGTTTCTCAAGAGAAGCATATTTATTCATGGAGCTAAGAGTGTGACATTTGCTATGAAGTCTCACAAAGAAATCATTCACTGTGTTACAGCCTAATCTCCTAGCATCTGTCTGGCAAATACAAACATAAATTTCATACAGCTCAGTCCAATAACATTCAATAGTAAAAGCTGATGGTCAAAACTTGAAGGAAATGAGTCAAAGTGGTTTAAGAGGGTCTCACTAATGAGCTTTAACATTTTCCAAATACCTAGAGGAATCTAGAGAGAAATTTTAAAATATCTGAATGAAGGGCTGATGAAGAAAACTTGCAGAGTTTTGAAAACCCCTGAAAGCCTCAATTAGGGGAAACTGCCTCCTTTCACTTGCATTTTAATTGATTCAGGGAAAGTTGGAATCAGCCCCTGATTCCAGAGGGTGCATGAGGAGGACTGGCTTTCTCCAAGGACTTTGTATCTCTGACCAATAACTGGTACAGGAGTCTTGGAGAGCCAAGTTATGTGGTCATAACATCCAAGAGGGAAGTAAAGTGTAATCCTGCTATTTGCCTCAATGAAGAACCAGAAATATTTGTTGTGTAGCATAAAATAATACCACAATTGTAGTACACATTTTTTATAACCATTTGTCAAATGTTGCTCTCTTTCTTTCCTGATTTGTGCAACTCTTTTATCATATACAAATATCTAGGCATGTATTACATATTCTGGACTCCTTAGAAGGCTGTTTTTATTTTGCTGCACAAACATAACAATATTTTAGGGAATCTATTATTCCAAATAAATTTTGGAGTCAAGATGTTAAGTCTCCTTTCAAATAAAAAAAAAATTTAGCTTTGTAAGAGGATTCTTACACTTTTAGAAACATTTTCCACAAATTGCCAGGCACTCTTCCATGTTCTATTATTCTGGGCATTGTAACTTCTCAATTTAAATGATTACCTCAAATTGAGAAGGCAAGCAACAAGAAAGCCCAATGAAATAAAAATTTACCCTTACTATTTCTCCTATTCATGCAACATGTATAACATTTTTTTCTTATGTTTTAATCAGAAACTGCTAGAATTATGTAAATAACAGAGTGGGCAGTTTTATTATTTATCACAAAATATATGTTTATAAAATTTTACCATTAAGCATTTTTCATGTAACTTAGATATATAAAGATTACCAAGAAGTTAAATTCCTTCTCAAGATCTTGCTAAAATCAAAAATAGATATTGATCTCTATCATATTCTTTTATTTTTATCTTTTTGACTAAGCATGTATAATTTTTTTTTCTGTAATTTCTTACTGAGAGGAATTACATAGTTGAACTTACTTTAGTTGAAATGACTTTGAATTCTTGAAGTAAACTTAAATTCCTCCTGATTAACTATGCTACCTAACTTTTCTAAAAGATTTTATTTATGTTAGTAAGAATCACTGGCCTACAGCAAACTCCAGACCACCGACACACGGAGTCCAGTGTGAGCGGCCCACAAACTGAACCAACATTAGCGGTGCAGCTGCTGTGGTAACATTGCAGTAAGGGAAATACAGACCACGGCCTCGAACAGCGCAGAATAAAGGCAAAGCTAGTTGCGAACAGCGGCCTCATAGACTTCTGCCATGTAAATTGCCAAATGGGACCTACACGCCTTGGAGTGACACACAGGTCTGGGGTATTGCTGTTGAGACTGGGGAAAGTGCCGCCATTTTGGAGGAAAGTCGCTGCTGACCAGGACAAAGAAACAAGGGGGAAAAAAAAAAAAAAAAAAAAAAAAAAAACAGCTTCAGGCATCCAAGGACTGGTCCAGAGCCCGGAGAACAGCACACATCTGGGTGAGATGCACACGGGCAGCCAGCAGGGAAGGACCTGTCTGAGGCCAGCACATCAACCCTGAGGGCTATAACTGGGGGCGGGCATGGGGAATGGCGTGCCTTTTGGATGAACCCTTTCCTGGTGCCATTCACATGCTGACACCCTCCCCTCCCCCAGCCATTCTTCCTCTGTGCCAATCTGCCACTGGCCAAAGGTGCAGACTAATTGGTGCTCTGTGACTGTCTGGGCGTGATCTGGGACAACTGGCTTAAACTGCAAGAGAAAAAAAAAAGAAGGGCTTCCCAGGGTCCTGTTTATTTGACACTTGTTCCTGGGTCCCACTCTGTTTTTTTTTTTTGTTTGTTTGTTTTTGTTTTTTGTTTTGTTTTTGTTCTGTTTGATAGTGTGCTTATTTATTTGTGTTCCTCATTCTTTTCTTCCCTTCTCACTTTAGTCTCTTCTGCCCTCATCTTGTCTATTTACATCCTGTCATTGCATACTCATCAGAGGCGAAAACAAGTTATACACAGAAATTGGGACTTCTAGATCTGGGGCAATTGAAATATATAGCAAAGCAGTGTTATATATAGTTTACTCTGTATTTTCTTGACTCACTTTCTCTCTCCTCTCTCTTACACTAATTCTTACTTCTTTGTTATCTTTTATTGTTCCTTTTTATTTTTTCTTTTCCATCTTTATTTTTCTTCTCTCAAAGGCTAAATAAGTTTGGCTTATATATAAATCAGTCTTCCCTCTAAATTGCTCACTCCATTCTCTTTCCTCTCCTATCTGCTGATATTAAACCACTTCCATAGAATTCTATTTTCATACTTCCTAAGAACATCTCAATAACCTCACTTCCTTCTTCCTAAACATATCATCTCTATGTCCAATACTGAAACTGTAAACCCCAATGCAAGCATACAGAGTAAATTGGAAACAATACCTGAGTTAACTAAATCTGTACATTGTGATCAAACCGGGATTTGCTGTTAAGAAAGTGCTAGATCTTAAAGTGTAAGGTATTTATAAGGGGATCTGAAATCACTGTACCAGAGGAGAAACATAAGGCTATAAGGTGAAATTGAAATAGGCAGGTCCCACAGTGCTAGAAGAATAGACACACAAGCATTATGAAGAAGCAAGAGAAGAAAGTGGCTGAAAGCAATCAACATACCCCCTCAGTAGATTCCATGGCAAGCACAGTTGGTCAAATGCCAGAGACAGAATTTAGAAATTACATATTCCAAATGTTTATGGATCTTAAGAATGAACTCAAAAATGAGATGAGAGAGCAAATAGAGGCGGTAAAAGAGCATTTTGACAAGGAACTCCAAAAACAAATACAGGAAATGAAAGATTATTTCAATAGGGAGATAGAGATTCTAAAAGAGAAACCAAACAGAAATTCTGGAAATGAAAGAAAAAATAAACCAAACTAAGTGCTCAATTGAAAGCATCACCAACAGATTAGATCACCTGGAAGAAAGGACCTCAAAATATATATCCTGGAGAAAAACCTAGATGACATTGCAAAAGTAGTAAGAAAACAAGAACAGAGCATTCAGGAATTATGGGACAATATAAAAAGACCAAAGGTAAGATTGATTGGTGTTGAAGAATGTGCAGAGTTTCAAACCAAAGGAATGAGTAATTTATTCAATGAAATAATAGCAGAAAATTTCCCAAACATGAGGAATGAATGGCAAAACCAAGTTCAAGAGGCCTACCGAACACCAAACATACCAAACCACAACAGATCCACACCAAGGCACATTATAATGAAATTGCCTAATATACTAGGCAATGAGAGAATATTAAAACCCACAAGAGAAAGGAAGCAGATTACATATAGGGGGAAGCCGATCAGATTATGCTCAGATTTTTCAACACAGACTTTAAAAACTAGAAGATCCTGGAATAGCATATTTCAAGATCTGAAAGAAAAGTGTTGTCAACCAAGAATCTTATATCCAGCAAAATTGAGCTTTAGATTCGAAGATGAAATAAAAACCTTGCACAACAAACAAAAGTTAAAAGATTTCACAACTCAAAAACCAGCACTTCTGAACATCTTGGGCAAAATTTTCCATGAAGAAGAAGAAAAAAAATAACAAAAATCAACAAAGGGAGATAGTAAATTAAACAAATTACCAACAAGAGGAGAATCCAAATCAAGCTAAATACCATAATACAATTAAAAATGGATGGAAATAAGAATCACATCTCAATAGTAACCCATTAACTCAATGTTAATGGCCTAAACTCACCATTCAAAAGACAAAAAGATTGTCAGACTGGATTAAAAGAAATGACCCAACAATTTGCTGTCTCCAAGAAACACACTTCATAGAAAAAGATATCAAGCAATTGAAGGTGAAAGGCTGGAAAAGTCTTATCACTCATATGGGCTGTGGAAACAAGCAGGGGTTTCCATTCTCATATCAAATAAGGTAGACTTCAAGCCAAAGCTAATCAAAAGGGACAAAGATAGATATTTCTTACTACTTAAGGGAACCATTCATCAACAAGATATAACAATTATAAATCTATATGCCCCAAATAATGGAGCACCTACATTCATCAAACAAACCCTTTTCAAGTTCAAGAGTAAAATAGACCACAACAGAGTTATTCTAGGGGACTTCAACACACCTCTCTCACCAATGGATAGATCATCAAAACAAAAGCTAAATAAAGAAAATTTAGGCCTCATTAAAACAATTAATAACTTAGACCTAACGGAACATATATAGAATATTTCATCCCTCAGTAAGTGAATACACTTTCTTCTCAGCAGCACATGGCTCCTTCTCCAAAATTGACCAAATATTATGTCACAAGGTAACTCTCAGGAAATATAAAAAAAATATAAATACTACCTTGCATTCTATCAGACCATAATGGGATGGAATTGGAAATCAATGATAAAACAAGAAATAACAGCTGGAAGCTAAACAACATGCTACTGAATGAACAAGGGGTTGAAGAAGACATCAAGGAGATTAAAAAAATCCTAGAGGTAAATGAGAACACAGATACATCATATAGAAATCTCTGGGACACTATGAAGGCAGTAGTAAGAGGAAAATTCATTGCACTGAATTCCTTCATTAAAAGAAAAAAAAAAATAAATGACTTAACATCACACCTCAAAGCACTAGAAAAAGAGAAACAGATCGACACTGAGAGCAGTAGAAGACAGGAAATAATTAAAATCAGAGCTGAAATTAATGAAATTGAAACTAAAGAAACAATTCAAAGAATTGACAAAACCAAAATGGTTCTTTGAAAAAATAAATAAAATTGACAGATCCCTAGCGATGCTAACAAAAAGAAGAAGAGAAAAAACTGAAATTACTAACATTCATGATGAAAAAGGAAATATCACAACAAACACCTCAGATATACAGGAGATAATTAGAAATTACTTCAAAAACTTGTACTCTAATAAAATAGAAAATATTGAAAGCATTACCAGATTTCTAGAGTCGCATGAATTGCCCAAACTGGAATTGGAGGCTATACACAATTTAAGCAAATCAATTGCAAGTGAAGAAATAGAAGACGCTATAAAAAAACTAACAAAGAAACATCAGAAAACCCAAATCAGATTGACTTCATCAGGAAACAATATTAATCCAGCGACCCAAAAGATGCCTCTCTACATGGACCATCCATTTGTGTCTCACCTCTCCTCCAACCAAACTCTAGTGCTGAAATCGCAACTCCCCAGATGTCAGCACTGGAAGGTGGGGCCTTTGGAGGTGTCTAAGTCCTGAGAGTAGAGATCTCATGAATGGGAATAGTTCCCTTCAAAAGAGGCCCCGGAAAGATCTCGTGTCCCTTCCACCACATCAGGATACAGCAAAAAAGACAGCATCTTGGAAGCTGTCCTCACCAGAAACACAATCTGCTGGAGCCTTAATCTTGGACTTCCCACATACAGAACTGTATGAAATAAATTTATGTTGTTTAAAAGCAAAAAAAAAAAAAAAAAAAAACAAAACTACCAACAAGAAAAAGTCCAGGTCCTAATGGGTTTACAGCCGAGTTCTACAAGACCGTCAAAAAAGAACTAATACTGATGCTCTTCAAATTATTTCAAGAAATAGAAAAAGAGGGAGCTCTTCCCGACTCTTTCTATGAGGCCAATATCACATTAATTCCAAAGCCAGACAAAGACACAGCCAAAAAAGAAAATTTCAGGCCAATATCTTTAATGAACATAGATGCAAAAATCCTCAACAAAATTTTGGCAAATAGGATTCAAAAACATATCAAAAAGATAGTGCACCATGATCAAGTGGAGTTTATCCCAGGGATGCAAGGTTGGTTGAACATTCAGAAATCAATAAACATAATACATCACATCAATAGACTTAAAGATAAAAACCATATGATCATCTCAATAGATGCAGAAAAAGCATTTGACAAAATACAACACCCCTTTATATTCAAAGCTCTAGAAAAATTAGGAATAACAGGAACATATCTCAACATTATAAAAGCTATCTATGCAAAACCTCAAGCTAACATTATCTTAAATGCAGAAAAATTGAAAGCATTCCCTCTGAAAACTGGAAAAAGACAGGGATGCCCCCTCTCACCACTGCTATTTAACATAGTACTTGAAACTCTGGCTAGAACAATTCGACAGACAAAAGAAATTAAAGGGATCCAGATAGGAAAAGAAGAGCTCAAATTAACACTATTTGATGATGACATGATAATATATCTAGAAGACCCAAAAAACTCTACCAGAAAACTTTTACAACTAGTAAATGAATTCAGCAAAGTAGCAGGATACAAAATCAATACCCATGAGTCAAAGGCATTTTTGTACATCAGTGACAAAGCCTCTGAAAGGGAAATGATGAAAACTACTTCATTTACAATAGCATCAAAAAAAATAAAATACCTGGGAATCAACTTAACGAAAGAGGTGAAGGACCTCTATAACGAAAACTATAGAACACTAAAGAAAGAAATCAGAAAACCTCAGAAGATGGAAAGACCTACCTTGTTCTTGGATAGGTAGAATTAATATTGTCAAAATGTCCATACTACCAAAAGCATTATACAGATTTAATTTAATTCCAATCAAAATCCCAATGACATTTCTCAAAGAAATAGAAAAAGCAGTCATAAAATCCATCTGGAAAAATAAGAGACCCAGAATAGCTAAAGCAATCCTGAGCAAGAAAAGTGAAGCAGGTGGCATCACCATACCAGATTTTAAATTATACTATAGAGCAATAGTAACAGAAACAGCATGGTATTCGCACCAAAACAGACTGGTGGACCAATGGTACAGAATTGAGGACACAGAGACTAATACATATAATTTCAGCTATCTTATATTAGACAAAGGTGCCAAAAATATACAGTGGAGAAAGGATAGCCTCTTCAACAAATGGTGCTAGGAAAACTGGAAATCCATATGCAACAAAATGAAATTAAACCCTTATCTCTCACCATGCACAAAATTCAATTCAAAGTGGATCAAGGACCTAGGAATTAGACCAGAGACAATACACCTAATAGAAGAAAAAGTAAGCTACAATTTCCAACACGTCGGATTAGGCCCCAAGTTCCTTAATAAGAATCCAGTAGTGCAAGAATTAATACCAAGAATTAATGAATGGGATAGATTTAAGCTAAAAAGCTTCTTCTCAGTGAAAGAAACAATTAGTGAGGTGAATATAGAGCCAACTAACTGGGAACAAATATTTAATACATGCACATTGGATAGAGCACTAATTTCTAGAATATATAAAGAACTCAAAAAACTTGACATCAAAAAACATATAACCCAATCAATAAATGGGCTAAGGAATTGAAAAGACACTTCTCAGAAGAAGATACATGATTAATCAACAAATACATGAAAAAATGCTCAACATCACTGGCAATTAGAAAAATGCAAATCAAAATTACTCTAAGATTTCACTTTATTCCAGTCAGAATGGCAGCTATCAAGAACACAAACAACAATAAATGTTGGAGAGGATGTGGGGAAAAGGCACATTAATACATTGCTGGTGGGACTGCAAAATGGTGCAACCGTTATGGAAAGCAGTATGGAGATTTCTTGGGAAAATGGGAATGGAACCACTCTATGACCCAGCCATCCCACTCCTGGGTCTATTCCCAAAGGACTTAAAAACAGCATATTACAGTGACACAGCCACTTCAATGTTTATAGCAGCACAATTCACAATAGCTAGGTTGTGGAACCAACCTAGATGTCCCTCGGTTGATGAGTGGATAAAGAAAATGTGGTATATATACGCAATGGAATTTTACTTAGAAATAAAAGAGAATAAAATAATGGCATTCGCTGGTAAATGGATGAAGTTGGAGAATACAATGCTAAGTGAAATCAGTCAATCTCAAAAATCCAAATACCGAATATTTCCTCTGATATAAGGAGGCTGGTTCACAGTATTGTTGAGTCGGGGTACCAAGGAGGATTAGAGGAACACTATAATGGTCAAAGGTAAGGGAGGTGATGGGAGGGAGCAAGGGGGAAGGGGGGCGGGAAAAGAAAAAGTGATTGAATAGATGGATATCATTATTCTAAATACATGATTGAAGACTTGAATGCTATGAGTATACTTTGTATACAAACTGTTTTGTGTAAAAAGAGGCTCTATATGTATAGTATGAACTGTATTACATACTACTACTATAAATAAAAAAAGAAAACAATAAAGACAGGGAAAAAAAAGAATCACTGGCCTGTATTTTTCCTGGTGATTTCCTTATTCAGTTTTGATTTATTATTTTATTGCTCTCATCCAGATTTAAGATCACTTTATTCTGTTGATCAACAGTTCTGGAAACCAAAATATTTTTTTAAAAAAAATTTAATTAGCTAGCAGGGCTGAGCTGTGCTCCTCCCAGAAACATTCTGCTCCCTGCTGGTCCAGCTCATGGTCCTGTATCCCTCATTGGCTTGTGGGTGATGCTCAAGTCTGTGTACATCATCTCATGAACTTAATCTCTCCTTTCTTCTCTTCTGAGTCTTGTAAGGGTACTGTTACTGGATGTAAGACCCACCTGAATAACCTGAAGCAATAGCAGATAGAGACTTAGGACCCCAGCAAGTAATGTTTTTTTCCAATACATCACATTCATATGTTTGAAGAAAAGGACAAGGACATAGTTTGGCCGGTGGCAAGGAGGCATTATTCCACTCTCTACAGGACAAATTTGAAACCTCGACATGTGTTTAACACCATACAAGGGCCCTCATTGGAAAGAGGCACCCACAGATGTGGGAGAGGGGACTTCTGAATGCAACCTTCAAGCCACAGATTCCTATGGCCTATCTGTTCCAGTAGAAGTGACAGTTTGTCTGGCATAGCCACCCATTGCCTGGAGACTATGCAAACCCTCTTCTGGCTTTTTGCATGGAATTAAGTATGTAGACTAAATGACCTTTAAATTGGATTACAGTCCAGTGCTTCATTATTTATTTTGATGTTCTCATTCACTAAGATTTAATCAGCGGAATCCTGTGTAATTGGCTTCCTTGTCTTTTTTTCATACTCTAAATATTTTTAATCATTTTTTTCTTGCAAAACAAAATATTCCAGATTTAGTTATTATTTTTATTTTCCAAGTTAATACCAATTAGTGTAAATGTTCTTTGTCATGTCACCCATGTTGGTGGCTTCGTAGTGATACAGGTTATGAGCTCAATTTCCATGGCCTGATGACAGTGCAGTTGAGGGCCTTTCTTATTCTTCCTGGCTATTTAGACACCCCAGTTTTATAGCAGACAGTTGAATTTTCAACTAATCAGAGTTTAATTGATTATTTCCCATGTTCAATATACTATTATTGTATCTTAAAATTAAAATACAAACAAAAATACAACCTCTGCTTTGGAGGAAAGGAACACATTATTTAAAACTCAGAAAGATAATTATTGTACTAAATGGAGAAAAGTCTACAAATAATTTAGGCATCTGACAAATGTCTGAATACACACATGGAGATTTGTCTTAGAACTTAGGAGAAATAATTTCTGGCAAGTGGGACAATGGACAATCTGGAATTCAGTGATATTAGAAGCAATTAAAAAATTCCTACTGAAATATGATACTCATGAATATCTGTATTATTTCTCTCTTGTTTACTGCTATCTTCCTTTCCTGAATTAGGGCTTTCCAGATAATAAGTATTGTAAATAGTTGTCTTTGGGCCATTTTTTATTTAGTTTAGCTTTTTAGTAGATTCAGAGGAGGTCTTTTTTTTTTTTTTTTCATTCGGAAAACAAATCTTTCTTTTTTAACTTCTGTTTTTTTGTCACATTGGTCAAAGATTCCCACCCCTACCTGTGCTACCCCTGCTACCTGTGCTACCTGTGCAGCTCCTGGAGAAGATGGAGCCCTACTGGTTCCAGATGGACAGTTCCTAGGCAGGTGTTGTCCATATGCGCTCCTGACTGAGAGCCAGTCTTGTTTATTGTTACTGTGCTTGAAAAGATTGCACAAACGTTCCTAAAACATGGAACATTAATAAAATTGAATACTAAGAAGCTAGGTAACTAGAGTCAGATTAATCTACATGTGGTTATTTACAGTAATAGATAATATGTTGCGCAGCGGAAAAAAAGTCAGCAAACAGAACAGCATAGAAAATACAGGTGCATTTGTGTCAAAAACATATATGCACACAAGAACATATAATCTCTGTATGTTTTTATATCTCTGCATCTACAGAAATTTTCTTTGGAATATCTGATTAGAGAATTAGTATTGTAGATTTGATAAAATAATTTGTATTTATGATTTTTTATTTTTAGATTGCTTCTATGTGCATTTTATTTTTTCTCAATCATTTATTGAAGAAAATTGACATGCTCATTATTTTGGGGTTTTATAAAATAAATAATGTTCTATTATTTATTGGGGTACATTATTTGCTTGGGCAATTGGATGTAGTAATCAATTAGCACAACACAGTTGTCATAAAATGAAAACAAGTAAACAAATAAAATAGTATACTTTTTACAGCTACTTCAAAGACAAGGATGTCTTTTACTTCATTTAGCATTAGTATGACTTCTGGAGAGAACACTGCCAGAATGGAACACTGACTATGTGTTTTCAAATCCACCAACTATACAATCACCAGCTATTGGCACTAACACAATTATAAACGGGCTTAAAACGCACAGCAACCCTGAGATATATCTGGCATTTGTATCTACTACCACCCAGAGTTTCGTCGAGATGGCATTATTCAAAGGAGCCAGCTCAGTCACCAGCAAACCTCAGTCTCTTCACTGCCACTGGGTCTCAGGGTCATCTTATCCACCTGGCATAGCCAAATGTAAATAAATAAATAAATAAATAAATGCTGGTGGATAAGTGGGGCCTTGAGGGTCTTCTTCACCATAATGGCAGTCTAATATAACAGATGGCAGAGTGACAACAGAATTAACAGTCATGATGTTACTGGAATATTAACCTTACATAAGAATGGCTGCATAATAAATAGAATAGTATTTGTAAAACCTAAAGTTATGAAACACTTCAGAATTTAGAAGTGCTTCAATTTCAAAGGTACTTACACCAATACCTTTCAGATTCATTAATTTATTGTATCATTGTTGTCTTGGGTATTGAAGCCCACAATTCAGTAATCATCTTCAACTCTCTCTTCCTTTCATCTTCAACAAGTAACAAAAATCGTATTTAGTTTCTGTCCAATATATCTCTCACATCTGTTCTCAGTTCTCTCTGTGCTTCTGTTCTCTAACCTGTTTTGGACTTTTATCCGGTAATTCAAGCAGATTTTAAATTTATCTCCTCCTTCAACCTATCCTTCATAATGCAACCAGAACAATTTCTTGAAACATTGGAAAGACACAGCATTTGTCCATAGAAATGCATCTGGGTTGATTTGAAAGGCCATAGATGGTAGATGTTCTTCCCTGACATTGCTTGCTTTGTGGCTGATATGAGACAGGAGAATTCTCTGTTGGAAGTTATAAAATTTCTGAAGGGTAAGCTCAGCAGACCTCCTCCTTTGAACCTTTTTCATGCCTCTTCACATACCTCACAAAGCTACTCCTGTACTCCAATATTATTCTTGCTTTCCATGAGCATTTGCATATTTTAAGAAAACATTATTGTTTTACTGCCTTGCTAAATTCCCATTCAACTTTACAACTACAATATATTAGCTGTTCTGAAGATTTTTAGAAAGGACTTTTATCTGTAATAGTAACCTTTTTTTGTATGATACAACCATGTTCTGTGTATTATTTTAAGCGACTTGGTTATATTATTTTATTCAACTCTTCCATGGTACCATGAAAGCAGATATTTCTTTTTTTAAAAAATGTTTTTATGTGTGCACTATAATTATACATAATAGTGAAGAACATTTTGACATAATCAGACATGCATGGGATATAATTTGCCCCGTTTAAGTCCCCAGGGCTTTCCCTTCCCTCCTCCCTACACTGTTCTCTTTTCTCTATTCAAATAGTTTTTCTTTTATATAATCATCAGGGTTTTTTAAATTGGTACAAAGCACATATTTCTCAAGTCCATGTTTTACGAATAAGGTTAATGCGAGAGAGAGAGAGAGAGAGAGAGAGAGAGAGAGAGAGGGGTAGACTTAATTTTCTAAAGTAGTACAGTTGACAGATGATAAGACCCAAAATTTGATCTTGGGCAGTCAATTTCAGAATCTAGTATTTTGAATGCTATATTGAATTCCTAACCTTAACAATATTGCATCACTTAAGACTGACTTATAAGTGAATATTTGACACATAATTATGTATTCAGTAATCTACCATTCAGATAGGAAATATAAACTGATAGAAAGGACTGTGTTTCTCATGTTTCATATTCAGCATCTGAGAGAGTTCATGAGGCTCAGAAGTGCTGAATGAATGAATATGGGTTCCAGAATCCTTTCAGATTTTTTGAAGTATAAAGGTCTTTAAATAATAAGATAATTTTTTAGATCAACTTACCTTCTTATCCATAGTAGACAAGAATTTTTGGAGAGTTTGTTAATCTAGATGGTAAGGAACCCAAGAAAATTTTTGAGTTGAAGCTATAAGTTTATTTGAAGCACATCAAATCTTATAAAACATAGCTACAAATTCTTAAGACTGGAAGAAATATTTTCTTTCCTAATGTCTCGTCTGTTAGACTTCCTTCAATCAGAATTTTTAAATTCAATCTAATAAGATGTTGTTATGATAATGTTATCCTCATTTCTTTTTGCTCTCATGAAATTTAATCAGAACCTTAAAACCTAATTTTACAATTCTTATACACTGCATTAGTATTTTTATTGAATGTACAATTATGAGGAAAATTTCTGGATGGAGTTAACCTGATTCAAAGTTTTGTGGAAGCCAAATGATGTCCCATTCCACACCCATTCTTCTATCTATGCAACCAAAGTCACAGAATTTAGAGCTCAAAGACTGGGACTCAAGCACTTTCTTTAAAAACTAACAATTATTATGATCTCAGTCAAATAACAAAAACATCTAACATCTTTGCTTCCTCATAGGAAAGATGATGGTGACAATAATGGTGATGATGATTAAGGTATTGATGATAATGATGATGATGGTGGTGGTGGTGGTGGTAGTGGTAGTGGTGATGGTTATGATAGTGATACTGGTGGTGATGGTGGTGATGGTGGTGATGATGGTGGTGGTGATGGTGATGATGGTGGTAATGATGATGATGATGATGGTTTTTATGATAATGATGAAGATGGTGGTGGTGGTGGTGGTGGTGATGGTGATGATGGTGGCGGTGGTGGTAGTAATAGTGATAATGGCAGTGGTGGTGGTGGTGGCAGTGCTGAGGGTGGAACCCAGGTCTTCATGGTGGCTAGGCAAGCACTCTACCTTTGAGCTACATCCTCTGCACTTCTATTTACCTTCTTGGTCCAAATAAATTTGCATTAACATATGATATTAATACAGAGCAAAATGACATTGGATTGTAACAACTTCATAATTGACAATGAAAAACATATTATCTAGTGAGTTGTATTTACTGTCTTGTGTTTCCAGCTGGAATAAGGTTGGCCTAGATCCTTAGGTATCTCTTAATCTTTGATTATACTTGGCAGACTGCCTGTCCCAGAATGGTGACTTAATAAATATTGATTTATTAAGTCAAGAATTCTGTTTCACTTCAAATGAATGTCACTACATGTTTTAGTGCCACCTTATGTTTAGTTGGAAATTGTCTATGACATGTTTGAGTGATTCTCAATGTAAGATGTATTGGTCATCCATAACAAATCATTTGAGAAAGTCATTTAAAGCACAAGTTCCTGGGTCCCACACAGTGTCAGAATAAAGGTATAACTGTCTCTTAAAACACATGGGCTTCAATCTCTATGTAATCCTCTAGGCCTCTAATAACTAGCAATAGCTATTCTACTGCAATAGATCCTTAAGCCCAGCTCAGGTTCCTGTTTGATATAGGATGGTGGTTAAGTCTTTGTCTTTAGTATGAATGACCCCTCGTTAGTATATGACATAATTAATTTTTTATCAAATAAATGACTGAGTGAATTTCTAAATGGCACTTGCAAAATGGCTTAAATTTACATTAAAATAATTAGTTCCAGTTCAATTCCAGTAGGTTATCCTATAATGATACACACAAACACATACATATATATATGTGTGTATATTTTAAAACTACTGGAGAATTCAGTGATAGGAAGAAAACTTTTATATTAAGTAACTATCCCTTGTATGATCTTTTTTGATTCTTATTTTAATTTTTAAAGGTAAGTATTCTTTTGCCCATTTCACAAATTAGGAGGAAAATCAAAACAAAAAAAGTTGATATGACTTCTCCAAATTTTCACAGGAACCAATCTGACATTGAAACCCTTATGTTCCAACTTCAGGGTGTTTTGAGTTTGTGGTTGCTGTTGTCTTAAGGATGAGTATAAATGATAAGCATTTTGATCTTAAAACTAGTCTCAATTAATAAAGGTAAGCTTATCTAAATAAATGATATTAGTACATACAGTTTCAAAAAGAATTTTGAGAAACCCAAAGATAAGTTGTCTACCATACACAAGCTATCACCTCAATTACAGAAGGCTGAAATATTACTCTTTTGAATAATAAAAATTTGTCTCCTCATAAATGATAGTACTTCTCACAATTGTAGTACTTACTTATTTGAAACTACAGTAATGCTGAGGAAAGCTACCCAGTTGAGTAGAAAAAACAAGGAAATGTATTAGTGTTAAATAGCTAATGCTTTTTCTCTGTTTTGCTTCTCCCTAAATTACTACAAAATGTTGCTGAAAGCGCACAATGTTTGTGATTATATCTGGGACAGGATGTTTTCAAAGAATAACCAATTCTAAATCTTTCACACACATAATGCATTTTTAAAAATTCCAATAATTCATAATTGCTAAAATTCTAAATATATTCTGGGAACAATTGCAATATTTTTTCTAAAATGATCAGAAAAAAGATGCATCTGTTGACCTTTGTAGTCAGCAGTAAGAAAAAAACAAATAAAAAGGAACACATTTTTTGATGTGCACTTTGTGTGTTATAAGTTACCACAACAAACTTTATAAACAGCATATTCACAGAAATGGGCCATGAAGCTGATTCAGCTACATTAAAGGCCAATTTCCCCAGTTCTTCTCCATATTGTTCCCAGCACCCTAAGCCCCAGGCCTTTGGTGGAAGGTGCATTTCCTTCTCAGCCTGAGTCTGCTTAAGCAGGTGCTATGCAAATATAAAACCTCATTATCCTCCTTGATAGGAGCTCATTGTTGAGAACACAAAGACAGCAATCCCTTTGAGTCCTTGATTTTCTCCTCTCACATGTATTTATATTTTAGAAAGACAATTTACATAGCATTTGAAAAGTGTTCACTGAATATTTATGCACCAAGTTTCGTACTAAGCATTTCTATAGATGGGGCTGAGAAAGAAAGCTAAATTTTCTCTATGGGCATAGATCATAAGAATCATCAGCACCATTAATTGCAAACTGCTTATTTTGGAAGTTTGGGGAGATTTTTGTAGACCTTAAATTGTTCTCATTTAAAAAATGTGTTTTGTCAAATGCAGATAAAATGTTAGGAAAGGATCTATAATATAGTATATTAGTAACATTTATCACATGATTCTGAGGACTTTTAACATGGGATCATTGTCCTTGTTATTATTTTCTTTTTTTCAGTGAGCAGATTGAACCCAGGGCCCTGCACATGCTAGGCCAGTGCTCTTCAGAATCAGTGTCTGAACAAGAACTTTGTAATGAAAAAACTAGTATCTCCACCATGGAATCTGAAGCTCAGAGAGTTTAAGAACATTCCTGGGGTCCTACAGCCAATCAGCTCCAGGACCCGGATTGAAATCCAGGTTCTGCCATGTAACTCCAGGCTCTTCGTACATCACAGTGGTAGACACCCTCACAATCACTTTCCTTTCAGAATGCAAAAGTATGTGCATATGTGTGAGTGTCTGTGCATGTGCATGTGTGAGAAGGTGCAGAGTTACTTTTATGGTCCAGGATCATAGCATAGGACTTTACTGAAGCTACCAAGGATTACCCATTTTCTATTTAATAGATTATACACTGGGAAATACCAAAGACAATTCAACATGGTTCCTTCCCTGCTTAATTACCTGCTTTCCAAAATCGCCTCTTATTTAAAAATTTTCTTCCTAAGCATTTGCTCTAAAAAGAGATTGCTCTCAACAGAATACGGGAACGCCCTAGATGTTGAAAAGTTATGACCTTTTTAAGTAAATAAATCTTTTGGGTAAATCTTCTCTCCCAACTCAGTATTTATTAAATATTAGCTCAACATTAATTGAGGCTCTGTTTAAATGCAGGTGTTCAATTTCAAGATTGAGACACTGTATGGCAGATCACGGATCATACTGACCCCAACGAAAGAGCAAAGTCTGACTCCAATGTGCTCCAGAGCAAAGAACAAAGGGCACAGGATTTAACGGGAGTTGCAGTGTCTCCTGCTATTTTCTGGGTTCCTAAGAAACCAAGATCCTAAACTCGGAGTAGAATATCAGTAGGATGAGAATTACCTCTGTGGGGCCACAGGACAGCATGTATTCCATGGAAGCTTTTTATCACATTCATAGATGGATGTTTGGTCACCTCATGGTCCTCTCAGTAGAGGATCCTTAGAGGGCAATGTCTCATTTGCCATCTCAGTTATCATTATTGACAGTTACTTTATATCCATACATTTATTTAATCATCACAATATATCAACTCTATATCAACAATACCATTCACATTTTTCAGATAATGTAATTAAAGCACAGAGATTAAATGGCACCCCAGAGTCACACAGCTTGTAGGAACCAGAACTGACAATCAATTCAGGTTGCCTGACTCGCAAGTCTCCATTTCTAAGCAATGTTCTGCGTTGCTATTCAAAGTTTGGAGTAACTAATTAGGACTTATCAAAAGAATCAGGACAGGTTCTTAGAGAAGTTAAAATTTAACAACATAGGGCTGGGGTTGTGGCTCAGCGGCAGAGCACTTGCCTCACACGTGCGCGGCCTGGGTTCGATCCTCAGCACCACATAAACATAAATGCATTGCATTGTGTACAACTAAAGTAAATAAATAAATATAAAAAAATTAGCAACATAAAAATTGAGATTTCAAGCAAAAATAAATTTTGAAATTTAATTTTGTATCAAAGTTGATTTTTCATGTTGTTGCAGCTTTTTCTTTCCTGCAGAAAACCCTTTATGATTCATGAAGTAGTGGTGGTGGTGGTGGTGGTGTGTGTGTCTGTCTGTCTGTCTGTCTGTCTGTGAAGGACTGAGATGTGAGGGAGAGGAGAAAGAATTTTACAGGCAAATGAGTTGTTTTGATTGATAATGAAATGGATTTATTCAATTGCAATTTTAAAAGTCTCTTTCAATTCAAATAATATAATGCAGAATTTAACTTTCTTTTCACTTTGCCACTTTTGGTACAGAGCTTTCGAAAAAGAAAAATGTAGACCTTCAAGTTTAATTTTGGGGAAGTAGAGAGTGGATGGCATTTGCAGTTCATCAGCACCTAGTCAGAGAAGGTGCCTATGACACCTCACTGGGGCAGTGACTTCTCAGCAGGGCAACCCTGGGCCACTGTCTGTGGTGCCCAAGACTTTGCTTGGCAGCTCACTCTTCCCGAACAGGCTGACATTTTATGGGGACTATTAGAAATGCATGAATTCTGCACATGAAATGTCAACTGATATATTAAGAAAGAGCAACTCACTATAGTCACTAGCAGTAAAATTTTTCTAGCTCTCACCCCATTCTGCTTCATAGATATACTGTCTTTAAGCTTGTACCATTTCAGAGGAGATCATTTGACACCCAAAATATACATTCAAGTAAAACTTTTGCAATAGGAGAGCAAAGTCTCTGAAAACAGTATCATTTTTCCATCTTCAGCTCAAAAACCAGGGTCATGCATATGAATTTTGAATAGTCAGTAAATCATTCAAAAATCATTTTCGAAGGAAAGATGACATCTATATTCAACTTGCTTATTACTTTTAAAGTATGTCTTCATTGCTTTTTCATATGGATAACTTTTGAGAATTGGATACTAATACAAAAAATTAACTCCTGTCATAAAGCAATTGAATTGAATAGCATTTTTGTATTGAATTTTAGAGGCAGTGATGCTGTCACTAAGTCTAGAAGTTTGAAGAAAATTGAATGCTTGAAAACAAAATATGTGCTTTGTATTTGTGTAACCCTTTCAGTCTGATGTGACTGACGAAAATTTTTCCCATGGAAACTGAGATTAGGTGCAAAATTGGCCTCTGCATTACACTGACTACCTTTCTAGCTTGAAAGAATACAACATGGTGTTTTTTGTTTTTTGGGTTTTTTTCCCCCCACATCTCAGCTCCTGTGTTGTGTAGTCAATTGTTATGGTTTACATACGAGGTGTTCCCACAGAAACTCATATGTGAGACAATGAAAGAAAGTTTAGAAATAAAATGATTGGGTTATGAAAGCCTTAACCCAATCGGTGCATTAAGTGGGTGATAACTCTAGGCAGGTAGGGTGTGGCTGGAGGAGCTTGGTCATTGGAGGCATGCCTTTGGATTTATATTTTGTCCTTGGTCAGGGGAGTCTCCCTTCCTCCCTCTCCCCCCCCCACACCCTCCTCTCTCTCCTTTCTCTCTCTCTCTCTCTCTCTCTCTCTGTTCCTGGTTTCACGATCTGAGCTGCTTCCCACCACCACACCCTTCCACCATGATGTTCTGCCTCACCTCAGGCCCAAAGCAATGGAATTGGCCATCTATGGACTGAGACCTCTGAAACACTGTGAGCTCCTAAAAAACCTTTTCCTCCTCTAAAATTGTTCTTGTCCTGTATTTTGTTCATGCAGCAAAAGCACAGACTATGAGTTGGGTCTTAATTTAGTGTGTTACCTCAACCTCCTTGTCACATGCAAGTTGCCTCCGCATACGCATCTAGACTTGCTTTTCCATCAACTTCAATTGCATTTCTTCACAACTTCCTGGATCCCTTTTTGTTACAAATACATGTAAGTAAGGCCATCTATAATAGGGTGTCTACAGACAGCTTTACACAGTTCTGCCTAATATGCAATTAATGAGTAAGAGTTAAATTAGTAAATAATTTAAGGGTAGTGAAAATCAATTTTTATTTACCAGTAGATATATCCAAATAGTCTTTTAGATGAAAGTGAAAGAACTACATTGAAGAAATTTTAGAAGGTTCAATTCAGGAAACTCACAGAAAAATTCAGATCCATCATCAATCCACATAGTTACCCAGAGAACCGTCACCTACTGGGGCTAAATGAAAATCTTACTTGTTTCATTACTGATAACAAGTAAAGATTCAATTTATGAATAGTGTAGGTGTGACTGTGGTGTGTATGATACCAATACTATAATTCAGTGTCCTTTGGGTTCATATTAGTTCATCATTTTTGTTTTGTTGATTTTTTATGCTAGAAAAGAGAGCTTTAATTGCACTTAACTATACATTGTTGAAGTGAGAAAAGGAAATGGCTTAACATGGAAAATGATATAATATATTCAGTGGTGCCTTGGTCCATAAAATTAAAAGCAATCTGTCCACTTCAGCATGTGACAGGGGCTACTGCCACTAGAAAGGATGCCACTTCCTTTGTTGACTGACATCATTTCTAGAATATTAAATTATATGAAAGTTATACTTAGGAACATAAGTTCAAACTTACGTCTTTTGTTTTTGTCCATTCATACATTTTAGACAGGATGCAACCCACATCTAGGATCTGACCATTGGCTGTGTGCTGGACCAGCTGCTAGACATGGGGAGTGGGGAGACAGCAGTTAAGGAGATGGTATGGGGCAGTGCTTCATGCTGGGTCTCTGAAGTCACACCAGCTTGGGTTTCATTCCTGCTCTTCCCACTCGCAGTACTGAGCAATCATGGATTAGGTACTCGACACTCTCAGTGATTCCTTATGTCCAAAATCATGACAAAAATATTTTCTGAATTATAAGAATGCTTTAGAATTTAACATGAATATACACACAAAGCATGTGCTAATCTGTATGACCAGCATGTAATGAATATTCAGTATTTTAATGTTACTGAATTAGCATTATCACTATCATTATTGGGTTCCACTCTTCATGGGCTTCAAAGTTAAATCAGTAAATGAGGATTGTACTGATACAAACATCCACAATACCAAGCCATGTCATCCTACCAGGAAAATTCTCAGAATATAGCTAGAACCTGAAATGAACTTAGAGATATGAAAAAACTACAAATATGCCATTAATTAGTCTATTTTCAGACTGAATGTTTTTCCCTAACGAAAAAGACATTCTATTCAGTTTGGGAGACAAAATTAATATTGCAATAACTATTTTTGTAATATTATGCTCATGCCAAGATATGTAGACAAGGTAAGAAAATTTTAAAGAGGAAATGACTAGTCCCTAGAACCCCAATACTCCCAGATGACCACGCTCAACAGTTTTGTGCACTTTTATTTAGTCTTGATGATGTAGTATTTAATAAGGAAAATATTATATTTTATATTGAGTTTTTTTAATACTTTTTTTAGTTATAGGTGGACACAATACCTTTATTTCATTTATGTGGTGCTGAGGATTGAACCCAGGGCCTCACACATGCAAGACGAGTGCTCTACCACTGAGCCATAGCCCCAGCTCCTTATATTTAGTTTTATGTCTACTTTGGATGTCACACATTATAGTTAATAAGTTGTCACATCTTTTGAATATTTTTATTAATATCATTATTGAATATCTCACATTTTGCATTTTATTTGAGGATACACTATAAACACACATGGAATAGCAAATTTATCATGCTGGTTTGTATTTTGTCTGACAAATGAACATGACTATACACAAGCTGGCATAATTCTGATGCTCAAACAGGTGCATCTATAAGAGGCACTGTTATTTGCTAAAATTTTTTTTTTTAGAAAACTTTCATTAAAATTTGAATAAAATATTTGAGTCATCTCTGGACAGATAAGTAGGACATCATTAAGGAACAGGAAAATATTAGTTTATCTATCCTGTAATTGCATGAACCAAGAACACAGAGGCAGAAGTTAAGACGGTGAGACAGTGGTGGATATAAGTTCACCTGAACAAGAAAAATAAAATTGTGCTGTAAATGTTGTAAAGTACAACTGGGTGAGTTGAAGGATGTTGGAAAGACAGATTTTGTTTTCTAAAGTAATTTTCTGTCTCAACCAAAGAGAACTTCATTGTGGACCCCAGAGTTTGAAGTCCATGTAAGCAGGATAATTCCTAAGGAGGACGAAAAAGTCCTGTCTGTTGAGATTGGAGAATTAAGAGCCTAAGTGAAGAACAATTTATTTGATTTCCTAATAGTCGGCAAGTGAATTTCACATACAATGTATTTCAACTTTTCAGAGAAAATGCTGAAAGAGTGATGCTCTTTTGTTTATCTTAAGTAATCTGATGAAGTTTTCAGACAGTCATTTCACACCCCCAATTTTTTGTTTTCTTTTGATTTTATACTCCAAAAAATGTGTTGATAGAGTAAATAAAGGAAATGGGGAAGGAAGAATCAGATAATGAAAAGAACAAATCAAATATAAATAAATAGATGAGAAAAAGGACATCTAGTAGAGTAGAGGAAGGAGAACCGGAGTGGGAGGGAATACTGGAGGAAAAAGGAGGGGGATCAAGGACATGAAAACATGCACTGTGATAGATTTCCATGCATGAATCAGTTTGTCTGGATGAATCCAGTTACTATGTATAATGATAAAACTCTCATTTAAAAAAATAAGAACTCCAGAAAGGAAAAAAAATATATGTATATTGGTTAGGCCTAAAATGCCTGGCAATTTTTTTCTGTCTTCAAAATTCATTAATCCATGTATTTTAAAAATTGTTTTTGGTAGATATTGAATGGATACAAAGATAGATGTGTGCAAAGCAATATACTGGATATTATTCGGTATGAACAAATTACCCCTAAACTTAGTAGAGACAAACAACCTTCTATTGTGTTAATGCATTTTTTTTTCTTTCAGAATTTCAGACAGGGCACAGTGGGGTGGCTCATCTCTGAATTATAATGTCTGGCACTGGGCTGCAAGACGCTAAGACCAGTGCAGCTGTCATTGAAGAGCTCATTTATTCAGTTCTGGCGTTTGGTCTGGAGTGGCTAAACAGCTGAAGACTGAAGGAGGTGGGGTTTCTGGGCCCTCCCTCTTTCCCTATGTGTTCTACCTGGATGGTCCTTTTAGTAAAGAAGCTTCTGAGCTTATGGTAGCCACATTCATGGTGGCTCAGAGCTTCAAAAGTGCTTGCACCAATATAGTGGGGTGGGGGAGGAGGGAAGAAACCAGAGAAGGTCATATCACCTGTTCTGACCCAGCTTCAAAAGTCACAGTGAAGCATTGTCACGGTGCTCTGTTGGTGGAGGCCAATCCAAAGGTGCACACAGGTTACAAGAGAGGACATAGACACTACCTCCCAGTTGAAGGCTGCCAATATCAGGCTGTAGTTAGAGCAGGAGGGTGGGGTAGACACTGCTGTGTCATCTTTGGTAAATGCAGTCTACCTCAGGCATAGACTAGTGACTCTTAGCATTCTAATTCGTCAGCCTATTTAGAACAATATTTTACCATAAACTCTGAAACTGCTGGGTGTCTGTCCTTGAAGATGTTAATCTCTTCCCTTCACACATCTCCACCTACGTGCATTTTGCACTTCTCTCTGGAGTTCTACCATGTGTGCTTTCACACTATCCCACAGTGGATATATGTGAGTGTGTGTGTGTGTGTACATGCTGAGACCTGAGTTTCACATAATTATAATCATACTGAGTTCTTCTACAGCTTGACTTCTATTTCCTTAGCCTAAGATCCATCCACACTATGACACATAGCTTAGAAACATACTTTTTACATGCCCTATACTGTTAAACGGAGTCTATATTTTACAAATGATCCATTTTATTGGTGATGGAGTTTGGTTGTTCCAGTGTTGTCTTATTTATGTGACAACCATTGGTCTGCTATGAATATTAAACATTCTTGGGCACATTTGTTTGTGCTCATGTGAGTGTCTCAAGCCAATATTCTTCAGAATAGAATATCCCCAGCAATAAAATTATATACCCTCCAATGTTTATATTGTCATATAAATTTGTATGACTTCTTCTTTCATATTAAGGCTTTAATATACATGAAGCTTACATACATTATGTGCAATAAAGTATATTTTTAAATAAATTTGGAATTTATTATAGCACTGTTTGTTAATTTTAAAAAATACTTGAAAGCAAGGTTAAGTTTACTGAATATTTTTGAAAATCACAGTAGTAAGAGTTCATATACTCTTCACCAGATATACCTATTGTTCATATGTCCTGATTATATATGTGTATATGTGTTTGTACACATTAATACAGATATGCTTGTTTGTAGATGATATTCATCATGACTCTTTGCCTCTAAATAGTTATACGTGTATTTCATAATAATGCAGGTGTTATCTTACATAACTGTGGCAATTATCAAATTAATAAGTTTGCATTGAATCAGTAGCTTTATTTTGCTTATTACATAATCCACTTTTCTCAGATAGCCCCATATTCTTTATAGCATTTTCCTACTCTAGTAACAGAATCCAATCTCTAGGTCAGATTCTACAAAGTTGTCATGTCTCATTAGGCTGTAATGTTTTCACTGTCTTTCTAGATCTTTGATAAGATAGACATGCTTGAAGAATAGAGTCCACACTCCTGAAGGAACACAGTCCTCACTTGGTTTTGGAGGTTTCCTTGTTACTAGAATGAGCTTATGAATCAGTAGTGTGTTCCAAGGTTTCACATCTGGAGGAATAAATAATTTTTACTTTGATCACCAAGTAAAGGCATTGCCCCAATTCTCTGCTGTCCATTTGCTTTTTGAAGAATGTTATTGCTGGGGCTAGGGGTATAGCTCAGTGGTAATGTGTTTGTTCAGAGTACATGAGTGCTCAGGTTTAATTCTCAGTACTGCAGGAAAAAAAAAGAAATCAAAATAAATCAATAAGCTGTTGTTAAATTCTCAATGAACATAAAAAGCTAATGGATGAACACCTTTTATGTCATGCAAACATTCAGATCTCATAAAAATTATTTTTTTTATTGTAGCATACACTGATGTTCTTTTCCTGATATAATCGTTAATATAATGGTTGCAATAAAATGATTTTCTAGCACCATGACTCATTCCATGTTTAATAGTCAACTTTCAGTGTTCTGTTGTAAGCAAGAGCCTTCCAAACTCTCTATGTATGTAAAATTTGTGAACCTCTTTTATGCATCTATTTATTATTGAATTATAATAAATTCTTATACTTAATGACTTATAATTCATTACTGCACTTAGGTCTCTTATAATTTACCTTCCAGATATGGCCCAGGAGAGCCTGGGAGCCTCATCAGTTTGTGTTTGTATTATGTCACCATCTAACTTTCTGGAATGACAAAATATTTCAGGCTTATCTTGCACCGTTATAGTCTAACACTAGAATCAATTGTCCACGCAACTGCACATTTACTGAAGAGCACAATATTTTCTTCTCTTATAAATCAAGAGTCCACCAAGGGGTGTGTCCTGTCTTGAGTGTATTCTGCTCTATTCATGTATGTAAATGCATTTTTACTAGCCTAGGCTGGGAATAACCAATGTATCCCACAACAGTAGTACATTCAATCATCAAATACTGTTAGAAAATAAAAAAAGAAGAGAATTGCTCATACATGCAACAACTTTGATTGGTCTCAAGGGCAATTAGGCTGAGTGAAAAAAAAGCCAATCTGTACATGTTACATACTAAGTGATTTTATTTATATAAGATACTCAAATGACAAAATTATGGGAATGAAGAACAGATTAATAGTTGCTTCAGGGAAGGGTGATTCGGTGTGACCACAAAGGAGTAAAATAAGGGGAGGTATGTGTGGTGATGGAATAGTTCTACATCTTGATTCTGGTTGTGGTTTCATGCAGACAAATGTGGCAGAATTACAAAGAACTATACATACCTTATATCAATGCCAAATTCCTGTTTTTGATGCTGCACACTTTGTTGTACCAGATGTAATCATTTGGAAAAACTGGGTGTATGCTACAGCAGACCTCTCTTTTCTTTTTGCAATTTCCTGTGAATTTGGAATTATTTCAGTGTAATGGTGATTTCAATGAACCTTATTTTAACTATTACACTTTCATATAGTTTATTACCTTGGTTGTTTACTTTTAAGGGTGTATCAGCTATTTTTAGTTCTTGCCCTTCCTGGAAAATGTGGAATTAAGTTGTCAAGTTTTGTTAAAAGATTAGGATTTTCATTGACATGATACCAAATTCAGGATTCTTCACCTTTCCCTAGGATAATGAGTATTTTTATATAGAATAACTTCACTAAATATTTTCTAATTGTTAGTCATTATGGGTTAGTTTTAACTGACACACAATGGAACTATGTAGATGTAAGACATTTTGTAATTTCAAAAATACTTTTTTAACGCATGTATTTAAATAAAAGCATAACTGCATTTATTTACCAGCATGAACCTAACTAAGCCCAGCTTGCATCCCATTTCCCTTTTCAAATATCTATTATTAATCTTGGCAATATTTTTGTTTTCTTCTTTTCCTTTGCATTCCTAAATTGTTTCATAGCTACTGTGCTTGATGCAGAGAGCCCCTTAGTCCTTGAGTTGCTAAATGGCAACAAAGTATTATGTTTCTCAGGTGCACTGCACTGGGAGCTTCCTGGGATTCAGGGACTTTTATAAGAGAAGTAGTTTCCAGTGAACTTGACATTGATCATCATACATGTAATTGAGGGCAGAGTGTTTTTTCTGGCTTGTCTTATGACTGTGTTGCTGCTATGCACATTAGAAATAGTATTATTATCATATTTGCAATGAGGTCTAGGTGCACAATTGGTGTAATGTTGAAATAAATAAAGAGGCATTCTTAATCAAAATCCTCCCATAAAGGACGCTAGGCACAAATGATTTCACCTGATGATTTTCATGAACCGTTAAAGGAAAATGCTGCCAAACACCACATTCTTCTAGATAGGAAGTGAGGAAGAAGAAAGGAGAAAGGAGAGAAGGAAAGAAATGAAGAAAGAGGAGAAAAGCAATGGAGAATAGAGAAGAAAAGAGGAAGAATGGAGAATGTAGGGGAGGGGGAGGTAAGGGAAGAAAGAAGGGAGGGAGGAAAGAAGAAAGGAAGATAAACACTCTCCCTATTAGTCCAGTTTTGGTTTGTTTTCCTTATATCACAAAAAAAGTGATGAAAAGCACACAATGAAGGCTTTAACCCCCTCCCCCCCAAAGAAAGGAAAATTACAGGCTAGTCTTTGTCACAAAAGTGATTTTAAAATCATATTTTAAAATCATATATATATATATATATATTAAAGCAAATTCAGCAAAATATACATTTTGACCCAGGTGAGTTTAGACCTGAAAGTAAGATTAGGTACATTTTTTAAACTCATTACTATTTACTACCTTAAGAGAATAATAAAGAACAATTAGAAGATTATCTTCATTAAGCAGAACAATCAGTTTATAACATCAAATTTAAACTCATAGTTAAAAGAAAAAGGAACATTTTATTCTGCCATATAATAGCTACAAGAAATGAAAAAGAGAAAGGGTAATATTTGGTGGAAGGTTATGAGCTTTTTCATTGATATAAAGAACAAGAACAGGATGGATACAGTATCTAATTTTATTGAAAAAAAAAAAAAAAACATGGAATTCCAGCTACTCCAGTGAGAGAAGGAAAACAAAGTTATATATACCGAGGCATAAAATAAAACCATCATGCTGTCTATAGTCATTACCTTTGTAGAAGATCCAAGAGCACCTGTGGATAATTAGTAGAACAAATCAAATCACAAGCAGGTTTGTTGGATACAAGATCAATTTAGTCCTTCCTAGGAGACTGCTGCAGTTCCCTTTCACTTTCACCTGTTCTGTCTTGCATTCAATTCCCTAGAAACAGACTAGGATAAAGGTGGTTGCAACTTGATTTGATGGGGGGAGTGCATTCAATAGATACACCTCTAAAGAAGCATTTGAGAAGAGGCTCATCGGAGGGAGAAGATGACTACAATGTGGATGCATCTGAGGAGGTGAGTTGCCCTTCTCAGTTGCCAAAATCAAGGTGAGGGAAGCAGGACTTTCATCCCCACGTCAACAAATCATCAGCCATTAGGCCACCACCCTTGGGGTGGTGCAACCTTAGACAAGGCTGTTCCCTACCATCAAGGTAATTCCCTGCATAAGGTGCAGCAGTGAGCCTACAGTCCTAGTAGTTGGAAATGGGGACAAAAGCCACAATATGGGGCCTGAGTAGAGCAAACAGTGTCCACTGCTATCCTGTACTTCAGCTATCAGCTTCCCAAAGAATCTGGGGTTAGATTTCCCCTTTCTGTGCTACTTTTAAAATTTACCTCAATTGGAGTGCTTTTCATTCACAATGTAGTTACTGATACATTTAGGCTTGAGTCTACCTTCTTAATGCAGAAAATACAAGAAATTCAATCCATTTACTCTATGCTACTTTTATCCCCCCCCCCCTTTGTGCCTTAGTCTATTTGGTTGCTATAACAAAATACTAAGGAGCTTATAAACAGCAGGCATTTATTTCTTACCTTCTAGAGGCCGCAGAGGCCAAGACCAAAACCCTGGAAGCTCTGATTACCAATCCCTAATTCACAGGTGGTCCCTCCCTCAGCATTCCTCACATGGTGAAAAGGGCAACTAGACCCCTTGGGTCTATTTTATAATGGCACTAAATCCCAGTTATGAGGATGCTGTGCTCATGACCTCGTCTCTTCCCAAAGGTCCTGCGTCCTAAGGCCATCATCTTGGAAACTAGGATTTTAATATGTGAATTTCAGGAGGACACAGTGTTCAGATCCTAGAGCTTTGATTAAAAAATGACATGTGTGGGTGGGTGTGGGTATGTATGTGTGGTGCTGGGATTGAACCCAGGGCCTTGTGTGTTTAAGGCAAGCACTCAACCAAGTGAGCTATATCCCCACCCTTAAAAAATGACTTTTATGATTGTGTGCTTTCCTCTGTCATTAGCTTTCCATTTGTTTCCTATGGTCTTTGTTGGCTCTAAAGGAGACATAAAGGACTACTTTTGTCACTTTGTAATCGAGGCAGGAAGGTTGGAAGATTTTGAAACATTCATTCTTTTCCAACCCACAGAGCCTCCCCAATGTGTATAAATTATTGCTTAGTAATTTTTGTAGAGTCCCTGTATATAGAGACCATTTCGTTTAAAATTTTATTGTAATACTATGGCACCATGTGAGGTACAGTTATTTAGTAACTAATATTTAGATCTAAATCCTTGAGAGGAGACAATTTCTGGTCAATTTCTTTCTCACTAAAGAATAGCCCTTTTGAAATTATGATGAAAAAATCTGACTTTTTTCTTTTAAACCAGATCATCTGACATAACTTTCCTATGTACACCTATGAATATACCACAGTGAATCTCACCATCCTGCACATCCACAAAAAATTAATTTTTAAAAATGTAACTATGGAAAAATGGACAAAAAGATCAGTAGAAGGACAGGAGCAGGGGGTAGGGGAGTCGAGGGGAAAAAGAGGTGCTGGGGACTAAATTAGAACAGGGTATAGTCCATGCTGCTATAATTATGTCAAAATAGATTCTACTGTCTTGTGCAACTAAACATAACCAATAAAATAAAATAAAATAACCATATCATTATCTCCTGGGAAACCTCCAAGCTACAATGTCTCCCTGGGTCTCCAAGTTTTTTTGAAGCAGGAGCATCCTGCCTGCCTTCTTCACCTTTCTGCTGCAGTTTTGCATCATAAGTGATAACTGTCTCATGGGGTAAAAAGCACCCAAACACCCCCAACCACCCACCGCTCACCCCCCGCCCAGCTCATCCTCCTTCTCACCTTCTTCTCGCCTCTGGGCTTGATAAATTGTCAGTGTCTCCCAGCTCTCCAGTGCCTTCAAACAGCTTCTTCATCTTTATTGTCTAATTTTTCCCCATTATTTTTAGTGAGATAAATGGTCTGAAACAAGCAAGTCAGCCATTACTAGACAATTACTGTCAGACTGCTCTGAATTTAATGCAAATAATTTCTAGATTGTTCTAATTCAAGCTTAAGTATTATCAACTTTATTCATAATATTCAGGCTTACAGACTATGAACATCCTGGGAGCACATTGTACACTGACTATCAAGCTGTGCTTCATAGCACAAAATGTTAAAAAATGACACAATCTCTCAAGAATTTTCAGCAACTTATTTTGAAAATTTAAAATTAGCATTTAGATATAAGTAAATATGCTCCTTCATTGGGCAACATATATTCAGAGCAACTATATATTCTATCTCTATTGGGGTAATGAATAAGGTAATTTGTTGTTCCTTGGCTCTATAGGACAGAATATAAGTAAGCCTGCAGCGCAAATCACCTATTCCTCAGGTATTCAAAAACCTCAAGCAGACATTTCTGATCAACTTAGCTTCTTCTCCTGATCTTCAGTCACAGTGAATGTCTTCTATTATATCATTGCATGCAGGTTTTGTATCACATGGTCTCTCTCCTGTGTGAATCAAGGAGAACTATATGGTTTGGGAGTTAACTTAGGCTTATGTTGATAAATCAGTTTCATTTCTTGAATGTCATCAAGAATATTTTTTTCTTTGTAGGAAGATATACACTAAGAGATTTTCAAAATAGACTCTAAATTGATTCCTATTTTGATGAATTTAACTTTCTCAAAGTACAAGTAATTTTGAAAATCAGAGAGGAAGTTGTTCAGATTCCATTTAGAAATTATTGCTTATGTCTGTCTAGTGAGGAAGACAGGTATAAATGATCAGATTATGAATTTGTGGATTTAAAATTAAGAATTTTTTTAAAAAAATTATACCATTATGAGATAAAAGAATAAATGAGGTATAACAATGGATATTGTAATATTATCATTATATCATATCATTGTATACAATATTATATAGATGATGTTATAATGGCTATAACAAAAGTATCAACTAGGTCATATGTTTTACTAGATTTCTCTCAACACTTAGATTTAATTCTATATAATTATTTTACGAATCACACATACCAATTTCTTATACACTTACACAGTGTTCCCTTTCACCCTTTGCAGATATTTTAGCATGTTCATTCAGGAAAAAAAAATATGTGTACTTTTTTTTAAAGTATTTTAGCTCTAAAAATAATCCTCCCCTTTCTCTATTGCTTAATAAGCTCTACCAACCCTCGTGGGTATTTTTACCAGTTGCTCTCCTATTTAATATTCAGCTTTGGGCTCACATATTCTGCCATAACTTCTACTTTGGGAGATAAGATGATATCTTCTTTCTTCCATTAGCCATAAAAGTCTGTCTATATTCCTTGTAACTGTGGTGTGTGCACATATGTAAGTCTACCTACATCTGGAAGACAGAAATGACTTATTGTCCTATTTGACTCAAAGGCCTTAGAATGCTCTGTAGATATTTATTAAATTAACATTTTACACAAGTCTGGAATGTAAGTCCATTTTTGTATTATTTTCAGGACTTCTTGTCAACCACGAGGAATCTCTATCCATTTACTCATTTGTTTATTCATTCAAGTGCTTGATGTTTATTTATATTTATTTTATTAATTAGTTTATACTTTTAAAAATATTGACACGATAGCTACTAAAGATGGTGGCATTTGACCAGACACTTAAATGACAAGTGGTATTTGGAAATATAAGGATGTGGAGGGAACAGCTGGATAGAAAGGACATGGAAATTATTACAGATGGCAAAGTGAACAGTGCTGTGTGGATGGAATAATCTCCTGACCCCTACAGTAGGAGCAACATTCCTCTGGATGAGGCCAGGCTCAAGGAATAAAGGAACAAGAGCAACTAATGCATTTGCACTACTGTGGCTCTAATAGAAAGCCAACCTAGTCAGGAAAATGAGCTTAACACATTGAAAATCTGAGGTCTATTCTATGAGGCCATGTTCACATGAAAAACAGAGGAGACAGCATGAGTAATAAAAAACCTGGTTTAATCCCTGCATTGACTGTGACCAACCAAGGAGCTGAAATGGGCACCACACTCAGAAGCTATCCTAAATTCCATAGGTCAAGTTAACTATTTGAGATTTTATTCTTATTGTTTCTCTCATAATTTACTTTTCCCCCATGTGTCAAAACCTTCCCAAATCTTCCCCAGACCTTCTCCCAAGGTTAAATAACTAGACATTATATCATTCTGGCAAAAATTTGACAATTTACATTATTTTAATGTGATTTCTTCTCCTAATGAACTGATCTCTGCTTGTTTGGGTAACTAAACAAGCTCGATGCGCCTAGGCAAACTTTGGCTGGACTCTGGACTCTGGTGGTTGTGAAAAGCCATAGGGTTATGGCTAACTCTAAATTTGTGGTTCCAAGAACATGAAATGTTTGCCATTCAGCTAGGTTCAATATCTCCAGAAGCTTTTAATGATATTTTTACCTTCTTCTAAGTTCACTGATATATTTTCTGTTTAACTCATTCTCTCTGATGTCTTTCTCTCCTTCAGTACAACAGAGTGTGCGTCTGGTCTGTGTTATCCCTTGGATAAATGCTCCCATTTGACCCAAATGATATGTTAATAAAAAGGAAAAAATAAGGTTAGGGTATGGATTAGGTGCCCAATCCAGAAGTTATTAAATAGCTCAGAAACTGGACCTTTCCAGCAGATAATAGGGAGTCCAGAGACATAAATGAGCTTTGAAATTGGCTCCTTTGGCATGTGCTTTATACACAACTGCCAGGTCTCAAGCCTTCTGCTGGCTGCACAGGGCACAATGGGGTCATCATCAAGCCAGTAAGGAGACCTCTAAGGCAGCACAGGTGAGTGATTCTGAGAGCAGAGATTAAGGCAGTGACTGTCACCACGCATGGAGCAGGCGGATTTGAGATACTAAAGAGCCAGAACTGACAGGATAAGAACCCAAGGAATGAGTTGTAAACAAAGGGACAGACTAGACATGAGACCGGTGTTGAAGAACATCAGGTGAGGGAAAGGCAAACCACTTACAAAGGTAGAAAATGCAAAGCTTTTCATGTTTGAACATTGGACGGAGGAATAACGAGGTGATGAGGAGCAGGTTATTTCTTCTGACTGTGAGATGGACATTTTGGGGAAAGGCCAGAGCGAGAGCATAGGTCCATGTGTCATTTACATTGGGCAGCACACATGAACTTTAATGCCTTTTCAGAGAAAAACTACCAATTTGAAGTCCATAATTCCCTATATCCTCCCCCTTATCAACACGCTAGCTATTAGTAAACAGCCTGTTGAAATATTTTTCTGAAGGTCACTTTAAGAAATTGTCACCCCAACTGGGCACGGTGGCGCATGCCTGTAATCCCAGCACGTGGGAGGCTGAGGCAGGAGGATTGCGAGTTCAAAGCCAGCCTCAGCAATGGTGAGGCACTTAGCAACTCAATGAGACCCTTTCTCTAATGAAATACAAAAAAGGGCTGGGGATGTGGCCCAGTTGTCAAGTGTCCCTGAGTTCAATCCCCAGTACCAAAAAAATAAAAGAAATTGCTGCCCCAGAATAATTTGTTGCATGAAAAGGGATGTGTGGGGGCATATGTCAGAAAATCTATACAATCTCATTCTGATAACATTCTCAGCATAATCTAAGCCTTTTGAGATGTCACACCATATATTAGGAAGAGCATCATTCCACTTTCACAGGTGGAAATACTTTTCCTGCAGTAGGCACAAACGCGTCAGTCAGAGGCGCACCAGATCCGGATTAGACTGATTTTTGAACAAGTAGTTTTTAACTATTTGATACAGCAGAGTCCACTTGAATTGTGGAGCCTACTGCTAGTTCAGCTCAACCTGGTACCCTAGTTTACCTGCACCCCAACCCACCCATTAACTTTGTTAGTTTTGAAATGAAGTTCTCCACATCCCCTTGAATTCTTTGTCTTTCTGGGGAGATTAAAAACATTCCTTCAAGCACACTGTAGGTCTATTCATTTTTGTTGTCTCTTAATTGTCCTAATGGTAATGATAGGAATAACTTTAGTCTGGATTGACTTTTAAAAAAATACCACAAGTCATGTGAAATTACACGCACTATAAATATAATCCTATGATCCTGACTCATTCCTTAGGTTCTTGTCCTAAACTTTCCAGACACAAGCTTTATCAACATAATATTTTCTGGATGTCTCCATGAAATTTATCTGTATTTCATCCTTTATATTATATTCCAATAGTTTCCCTGATATCATTCTTGTGTTTAAAAATTCATATATATGTGTACATATAGGTGTATATATGTAATGCAATGCATATAAATATCTTATGTAATATTTTATTTTTATTCAAACTCTCTTTTCAGAGACCATTTCTTTAAAGAAAAATATTAACAAAAATTAGCCTAGCTATGGCCAACACTCTACTCATCCTTGGATACACACAAAGATTTCTGAATAATGTTTATTTTTCATCTATGTTTGCTATCTCTCTCTACTGGCCCAAGTTTTTGAAGCTAATAAGACCAAGAACATTGGAGGATGAATTTCAATTTTCTCAAGACTCTGAATGCTCATAGACAGGGAGAACACAAAATGTCTGGTCCTGTATGTGTTTCAAACCATTTGTTGTGCACGTTGTACAATCATTGACTAACCACTTACTTAATTTCATTTTGTTATTCCCTTCCTAAAATATTATGTCAATGTGTATAAAGGCCTTGGTATATTTTCAAATATTTTACATGCATATAAATACATGAATTTTCTTGACATAATTAAAGTTGTTCTCAAATTATTTTTGTTACCTAATAAAATTTAGATTAAAAACAAACTTTAAATGAATTACTCATTTCACGTACTTTCTTATTTTGCAAAGTCATCTTACTATCAACAGGAAGTTACCCAGGTATATCATTGCTCATTTGAAGTCCTTATCAACCTGACGTTTCTTATAAAGTTTTTGTAGGAATTATCTTTTCTCCCCTTTTCCCACAGAGTCTCTTCCAAAGCCTTTTAAGAAATTCCACCAAAGCCTCCTCCCCAGACCTTACCTAATTAGGTAATTAGATCTAATTAGGTCTCAAGTGTACTCTTGTAGCAAAGTTCATCACACCAAGTGGTTGATCAAAAATATTCTTTGTATTTTAATTAATAACTTTGTTTAATACGGACAAATTGGCAAATTTTAGATTTCTTAAATTTTTATGTATGGTTACATCTTACATGGAGAGTAAAAGAGAATATGGTTACTTGTTGCACATAGGGTTTTCCCAAAGGTTTAATATAGAGGAAATTCAATCTAATGATTATGCACATACTTTAGTTACCCATAACCTTCAGTCACACCTAACACATATTATCTGAGAATCTATAATGCTTCTCAAAAGCTGTGAGAGAATTGAAAATCTACGATCTTATTGGCACATTGGGAGAAAAAAGCACAGGCGTTGGAGTGCAATGTTTGAAAAATTACTTAAAGTTTAACTTCATTATCTCATCTGTACAGTAAGTCAGTAATGAGTTCCCCCTTTTGTTTCAAGGTTTATTTACCCCTCATTTCCTCCGGACTTAGCGTTCTTTCAAGCTAAGTTTTGTCTTAGTATCTTTATCCCCAACTCAGCACCAGGTCTGACAGCCAAAAATCACCCCACGTGGAGATAGGTTGAACAGATGCATAATGGAATTACTAATGCTCATGGGAAGGAGGCTCTGATTCTTAGAGCTGGTACCATTAAGGAAATATTCCCAGAAAAGATGAAAATTGAGCTTGACACCAAAGGGCATGTAGGAGAGGAAAAAATGAAAGAAGATTCCAATCGCACTTCTCCCAAGACAACATCTTCTAGGTGTAAAAACATATGACGTATTTACAAATAAATAGAGTTATGACAAATTTTCCCAGATGCCTCACATCTATGCAGGATTTATGCTTGATTAGCCTACTGAGAAGCACTCAGTATCTGATCAGCTGCCTTTAACGCCAGAATTAAAAGTAGTTGGACTTTAATTGCTTAAAAATAATCTCTGCTTCCTCTCTTTCCTTCATCTTTCCCACTTCAAGTCAATTGCAGTTAAAAAAAAAAAAAAAGTTTTCATGGGTCTTTGCGCCCTCTCGTGGAGATTCTAGTTAGCAGCATAAACACTGAAATCTCACTGGAAGTCATGAAGCTGCCCACCTGCACCAGAGCCTGACAGGTGATGTTCTCCTAGGCATGAAGTTAAGATAGCTGCTGAAACATCTGACATAACAGCTACGTAGTAAATGGGGAACTTGGATAGAACTAAGAGGAGTTAAATACTTTGTTTTTTTTTTTTTTTTTTTTTTTTTTTTTGAAGAGGCAAGACCTTTGGCAATTTACTTACTGGCCCTGAATGTACTAGCCCCCCTTTTGTGAATTAGGATATTTCTATACACTAATGAGTCCAGAAGAATACCTTAAGGAGAGCATAAATGAATTCATATTAAAGTATTTCATCATCTAAGTTAACACAGTGAATTCATATATCATTACTACATTTTATGGGATATAGTTCAAATAAGAACTATTTAAGTGTAATCACTCAGTAGAATAACTTTATTAGTCACAGAAATATTGATGACTTCTAGCATGGTAGGAACTAATAATACAGTGAAAAAATTGCTACATTTTGTATTATTTATACTGTAAAAAAAAGCAGACAAATTAAATTTAGCTCTTTCGGATTTTTCGTTCTTCCTTCTCCTTCTACTTTTCCCCCTCCTCCTCCCCCTCCCTCTTTCTCTTCCTCCTCCTTCTCCTCCTCCTCCTCCTTTTTCTTTTCTTTTCTTTCTTTTTTTTTTTTTTTTTTTTTTCAACTGCAATACTGAGGATAGAATCCAGGGCCTTGTGCAGGATAGAAAAGTGCTCTACCACTGAGCTACACCCCAACCCAAATTTAATAGTTTGTTGAGCAAAGAACAATTTATGAATCGAGTAGTACTCTGAATGGAGAGAGGTAGGATATCTCCCTCCAGTAAAATGGGTGGCATGGAGTATTTATAGTCGGAAGAAACAAGTAACATACGGAAAGAACCTGCTTGCTTACAGTTGGGCACCGCCTTCTCAGGGGATGGCTTGGCTAGATTTTTGCATGGACCTGGTCTGAACAGTTGACAGCCTGTGATTGGCTGAAGTTCAGAGGCTGTGATTGGCTGAGACACAGCGATTGGCTACAAGACCATTGTGCTAAGTTAGGTGTAGTTTGTTTACATACTAATTTAGGTTTCAGTTCATCACATAGGGATCACAGGCACAAGGATCTTGAGTCCAAATCTAATTTAATTTAGCACTACTTCCTTACCAAATATAGGCAAACCGGGTAAAAACAACATCTTGATTCAGAAAGAAAACATTTATTCAGAAAAAGAATGAATTCTTAGAAGTGTATTTATTCATTCAGCAAGTGGTTAAAAAGAATATGTCTATGTAAGATATTAATCAGTCTAGGACGACGGGAAACATTATTAAATAGTGCAGGAGAAGGGGAAATGGTGAATTTCCACATGGAGCCGACATCCTAGGAAATCAACATAAACTGTGTCATTATATAAACTGAAAGGCAGGGCTGCAGAATGTGAAATAAACGGATATGAAGATGTTTAACAAGGAACATTGCTTTAGCTCAGGAAATTCTGAGAAAGTGTTGCTTCTGCTGAAACCTAAAGGGTTGACAGATATTTTATGACGTAGCAAGTATTAAGAGAGTATTTGGGAGAAAGGAAACTAATACAAGAAAAAGCACCATCGGAAGGGAAACAGGCACATTGAAGAACCAAAAAGGTCAGAAAGCAAGAGGAAATAACAGTTTTTAAAAGGCAGGAAGCTCAGTCCAGAGAAGACTTTTATCCAATCTTCTTAGAGTGGCTCTAGAATTAAGGAACTGGAAAGTAACTTTAATAAATAGCAAGAAAGAGTTAGTTATTCAGAACGACTTACTCCAGCCTCCATATACATACGGACGAGTGTGCACGCACATGTGCACTTCCTTATCTGTTCATCGTGTACAATTAAATATTTAGAACTGCGAATAAAATTTACTTTGATTATTATTGATTGACCAAATTCTTAATCATGTGAATTTATGGTGGCAGTTAAAGGTCCTATAGAAAATGTTCATCAGCACCACAAGACTCTCCCCTTTGCTGATTCTTCTGGCTGATTGTCCGGTGTAGAAAGCCTCTGACGTCGCCCGCTGGATTCCCAGATGTCCTGACCTTGCACATTCTCCTCCCAGTGAAGTCCAGCTGGATCTAGCTAGAGACATGATTCTTTTTTTTTTTTTTTTTTAACTTTTAGCTTTTTGTGAATTTTATTTGTTCTTTTTAGTTATACATGACAGTAGAATGTATTTTGACATATCATACATACATGGAGTTTAACATCCCATTCCTGTGGTTGTACATGATGTGGTTACATTAGTCATGTATTCATACATGAACATAGAAAATTATGTCTGATCCATTCTACTGTCTTTCCCATTTCCATCCTCCCCTTCCCCCCAATCCTCCTTTCCAATCCAGTGAACCTCCACTCCCTGCACCCCCACCACCACCACCCATTGTGATTCAGCATCTGCACATCAGAGAGAACACAGGATCTTTGATTTTTGGGGATTGGCTAATTTCACTTAGCATGATATTCTCCAGTTCCATCCACTTACTGGCAAATGACATAGTTTCATTCTTCTTTATGGCTGAGTAATATTCCATTTTGTGTATGTACCACAATTTCTTTATCCATTAATCTATTGAAGGGTACCTAGGTTGGTTCCATAGCTTAGCTATTGAACATTGATGTGGCCAGATCACTAGAGCATGCTGATTTTAAGTCCTTTGTGTATATACCAAGGAGTGGGATAACTGGATCAAATGGGGATTCCATTCCGTGTTTTCTGATGAAACTCCAGACTGCTTTCCAGAGTGGTTGTAGCAATTACATTCTGACCAGTAAGGTATGAGCGGACCTTTTTCCCCACATCCTTTGCAACATTAATTGTTCCTTGTATTCTGGATAATGTCCATTCTCATTGGAGTGAGATGAAATGTCAGTGGAGTTTTAATTAGCATTTCTCTAATTGCTGGTGGTATTGAACATTTTTTCATATATTTGTTGACCAATCATATTTCTTCTTCAATAAAGTGTCTTTTCAGTTCATCAGTCCATTTATTAATTGGGTTATTTGGTTTTTTGGTGTTAAATTTTCTGAGTTCTTTATATATCCTGGATATTAATGCTCTCTCTGAGATGCAGGTGGCAAAGATTCTCTCCCATTCTGTAGGATCTCCCTTCATGTTCTTGATTGTTTCTTTTGCTGTGAAGAAGCTTTTTAGTTTGATACAGTCCCATTTATTGATTCTTGGTTTTATTTCTTGCACTTTAGGAGTTTTTGGTTCCTAAGCCAGCATGATGAAGAGTTCGACCTATTTTTTCTTCTAGTAGGCACAGAGTCTCTGGTCTAATGCCTAGGTCATTGATCCACCTAGAGTTGAGTTTGTGCAGGTTGAGAGATAGGGGGTTAATTTCATTTTATTACATATGGATTTCCAGTTTCCCCAGCACCATTTGTGGAAGGGGCTGTCTTTTCTCCAATGTATGTTTATGGCACCTTTGTCTAGTGTGATAACTGAATTTATGGGGGTTTGTCTCTGTGTCTTCTATTCTGTACCATTGGTCTACATGTCTGTTTTGGTGCCAATACCATGCCATTTTTGTTATCATAGCTCTGTAATATAAGTCAAGGTCTGGTATTGTGATGCCTCCTGCTTCACTTTCCTTGCTAAGGATTGCTTTGGCTATTCTGGGCCTCTTATTTTTTCAAATGTTTCAAAATCTGTATACCACTTTTGGCATTGTGGCCATTTTGACAATATTGATTCTGTTTGACCTAAGAACATGGGAGATTGTTCCATCTTCTAAGATCTTCTTCAATTTCTTTCTTTAGTGTTCTGCTGTAGTTTTCATTGTAGGATACTTTCACCTCCTTTGTTAGATTGATTCTCAAATATTTTATTTGCTTGGAGGCTATTGTGAATGGGGTAGTTTTCCTAATCTCTCTTTCAGTTGATTCATCGCTGTTATACAGGAATGCAATTGATTTATGGGTGTTAATTTTATATGCTGCTACATTGCTGATTTCATTTATGAGTTCTAGAAGTTTCCTGGTGGAGTTTTTTGGGTCTTCTAAATATAGAATCATGTCATCAATAAATAGGGATAGTTTGAGTTATTTTCCTTTCTTTATCACTTTAATTTCTTTCTTCTGTTTAATTTCACTGCCTAGAGTTTCCAAGACTATATTAAATAGAAGTGGTTAAAGAGTGCATCCCTGTTTTGTTACAGTTTTTAAAGGAAATGGTTTCAATTTTTCTCCATTTATAATGATGCTGGCCTTGGGTTTAGCATAGACAGCTTTTACAATGTTGCAGTATGTTCCTACTATCCCTAGTTTTTCTAGTGTTGAAATTTTGTCTAATGCTTTTTTCTTCATCTATTGAAATAATCATGTCATTCTTGTTTTTAAGTCTATTGATGTGATGAATTACATTTATTGACTTCCTTATGTTGAACCAAGTTTTTATCCCTGGGATGAATCCCACTTGATCATGGTGCACTATCTTTTCAATATGAATTTTGTATGTGATTTGCCAGTGTTTTATTATGAATTTTTTTGCATCTGTGTTCATCAAGAATATTTATCTGATGTTTTCTTCCCTTGGTATGTCTTTGTCTATTTTTGGTATCAGGGTGACATTAGCTTCATAGAATGAGTTTGGAAGGGTTTCCTCCTTTTCTTTTTCATGGAATAATTTGAGGAGGATTGGTGTGAGTTCTTCTTTGAAGGTCTGGTAGAAATCAGCTTAGAATCCATCTTGTCCTGGGCTTTTCTTTCTTGTAGGTTTTTGATGGCATCTTCAATTTCATTGCTTGAAATTAATCTGTTTAAATTTTCTATGTCTTCCTGATTCAATTTGGGTAGATCATATATCTCTAGAAATTCATCTATGTCTTCAAGATTTTTCTATTTTATTAGAGTATAAATTTTCAAAATAGGTTCTGATAATCAAATGTATTTCAGTAGTATCCATTGTGTTATTTCTTTTTTCATCCCAAATTTTAGTAATTGGAACTTTCTCTCTCTTTCTCTTTATTAGCTTGGCTAAGGGTTTATCAGTTTTTTTTATTTATTTGAAGTTGTTGTATATATATAACAGTAGCATACATTACAATTCATAATACACATATAGAGCACATTTTTACATATAACTGTTTGGATACAAAGTATATTCATATTATTCATGTCTTCAATCATGCATTTAGGAAAATTATATCCATCTCATTCTACCATCTTCTTCTTTTTTTCCCTTCATACCCCCTTACCCCCTCCCTTCCGCTCCATCCCCATTGGCCATTCTAGTGTTTTTTTTTTAATCCTCCTATGTTCCCCGACCCAACCCCACTGTGAATCAGTCTCCTTATATCAGAGAAAACATTCAGCATCTGAATTTTTGAGATTGGCTAACTTCACTTAGCATTATATTCTCCAAATTCAAAATATTGAATTTTTTTCAAAGAACCAACTTTTTGTTTTGTCAATTTGGGGATTGTTTCTTTTGTTTCAATTTCATTGAGTTCTCCTCTGATTTTAATTATTTCCTGTCTTCTACTGTTTTTGGTGTTGATTTCTTCTTTTTCTAGGGATTTGAGATGTAATATGAGGTCTTTTTTATTGACTTTTTCTTCTTTTAATGAATGAACTCAATGCAATGAACTTTCCTCTTAACACTACCCTCATAGTATCTGACATATTTTGATATGTTGTAATACTATTCTCATTTACCTCCAAGCATTTTTTTCTTTCACCCATGATTTCTTCTGCTATCCATTTTCATTTATTAGCATATTGTTTAGACTCCAGGTGTTATAATAGCTTCTATTTTTTATGTCATTGTTGATTTCTAATTTCATTCCATTATGATCTGATAGGACGTGAGGTATTATCTCTATTTTTTTATTTTATTTGCTAAGAGTTGCTTTGTGGCTTAAGATATGGTCTATTTTAGAGAAGGCTCCATGTGCTACTGAGCAGAAAGTGTATTCAGTCATTGATGAATGAAATATTCTATATATGTTTGTTAAGTCTAAATTATTAATTGTATTTTTTAATTCTGTAGCTTCTTTATTTTGTTTTTGTTTGGAAGCTATATCCAGTAGTGAGAGAGGTGTGTTAAAGTCACCCAGCATTATTGTTTTGTGGTCTATTTGCTTCTGGAAATTGAGAAGGGTTTGTTTGATGTATGTAGATGCTCCACTATTTGGGGCATAAATATTTATGATTGTTATATCTTGCTGATGTATAATTCCCTTAAGCAGTATGGCATACCCTTCTTTGTTTCTTCTGATTAACTTTGGCTTGAATTCCACTTCATCTGATATGAGGATAGAAACCCCTGCTTGTTTATAAGATCCATCTGAATGATATATTTGTTTCCAACCTTTTAACTTCAGTCTGTGTATGTCTTTGCCTATGAGGTAAGTCTCCTGGAGACAGCATATTGTTGGGTCTTATTTTTTTATCCAATCTGCCAGTAAATGTCTTTTCACTGACCAGCTTAGGAAATTTACATTCAATGTTTTTATTGAGATATGATTTTTATTCCCTGTCATTTTTATTTATTTCTGGTTTATAACTTAAATTAGTTTTTCCATTGTCCTTTTACTGTAGTTCCTTATTTTGCTGGTTTTCACTTTAATTTTAATTTCTTCTTTATGAAATATCTTATTGAGTATGTTTTGTAGTGAGGGCTTTCTGTTTTTGAATTCTTTTAACTTTTGTTTATCATGGAATTTTTTATTTCATCATCAATTCTGAAGCTTAATTTTGCTGGGTGTAGTATTTTTTCTTGGCATCCATTTTCTTTCAGAGCTTGGTGTATATTATTCCAATACCTCTTAACTTTCAGGGTCCAGATTAAGAGATCATCTGAGATCCAGATTGGTTTCCCTCTAACTGTTACCTTTCATTTTTCTCTAGCATTCTTTAAAATTTTACACTTATTCTGTATGTTAGGCATTTTCATAATAATGTGCTTTGGTGTCATCTATTATAATTTTTGTATATTTTTGATCCTATAAGCCTCCTGTATTTGATTTTCCCTTTCATTCTTTAAATTTGGGAAATTTTCTGATATTATTTCATTGAAAAGATTGTGCATTCCTTTTGTTTATATCTCTGAGCCTTCATCTATTTCAATAAATCTTAAGTTTGGTCTTTTCAGGTTATCCCATATTTCATGGAAGTTCCATTCATAGTCTCTTAACATCTTTCCTTATTTTTATTTCTAAGCATCTCTATCTCTTTATTGAAGTGATCTATTCCTCCCTATGTTTTCTCTATGATTTCATTTCTTATACTGTCCTTTACTTCACAGATAAGTTTAACTATGTACATTCTAAACTCCTTCTCTGACATTTCTTGCACTGGGGTGTCAATAAATTCTGTTATTGGAGTATCTTGATTTGTTTGGGGTGATTTGTTCCCTTGCTATATATGTTGTTTGTGTGTATATCCATCTAACAGTATGGGATCTGAGGCAGTAGGGTTTCTACCCTGTGGACTTCCAATATCCCTGAAAATTTGCTGAGAAGCTGCCCGTCTGCTTTCTTGGTTTTACACCACAGAGCAGCCAGGAAAGTGACCTCCTCTATTCTGCCACCTTGAAAACCCTTCAGAGACATGATTCTAACAAACAGATTTTGCAAAAGTGATGGAATGTCGCTTTTGTAATTAGATTAAAAAAGACTGTGTCTTCCTGGTTCTCAATGCTGACTCTAGTGGAGAGAGTCAATTGCCAAGGAACAGACAACTTATGGCCAATGAATAGTGGGACATGAGGATCCTGGTCTCACAGCACTGAAGGAACTGAATCCTGTTGTGAATGCTGAGTGAGCCTGGATGCAATCTCCCCCACTCCCAGGTCCCGGATGACTTTGGCCTCAGTTAACATCTTGGTTGCTATTTTGTGAGTACTTGTGAAAATTGCCTAATTTGTCTGGGACTAAGAGGTTTTCTGCAATATGGGATTTCTGGTTTTAAAACCAGGGAAATCCCAGGGAAACCAGAATGAGTTGGGCACCCCACTTGTGAGGGAACGTAAGCCAAAGCACCTATGGAAAGTGTGAGACAGTCATCATGTGTTGTGTTAAGCTGTTAAAATGGAGGTAATGTGTGATGCACTGATAGAAAACTGATATTCAAGACTCAAATAAGAAATCAGATGTTACAGGAAGATTTCTGATTTTCAAAGGTGAGCATGGGTCTTCAAATCCTCCTTAGCATCCTGTACTTGCCCCTGTGAGAGCATTGAATACCATCTCATAATTGTTTGCTTTTGTTCTGTTCTGTAGGTTGTGATCACTCTGGTAGTTGAAACCATACTTATTTTCCAAGGGGATCTTTGTAATGCTGCCTGGAGCAGATTTTAAAGCAGTGTTTGTGTACATGCAACCTGGTTAACTGACCTGTACTCTTCTGCAAAGCAGAAAAAAAATGGCATTACTGGAGGAAACAATGCTTAATAGGAGTAATAATCTTGTGGCTCAATTAAAATTTCAGCTTCTAAGGCTTATCCCAAGATGCCTTCTATCTCTTTCATTATTGTAAAACAAATAAAGGCTTAAATTTTCCTTTACGTCAAAATTAAAGCCTAAACTGTCCACTATATGTTTAATATAAGATGATTAAAAGGTAAAAAATTTTATTTTTGTAGTCAAAGGTATTTTAGAATGAAATTAAAACAGCACAAAATGAAGTAAGTTTAAGTTGTTTTTCTGATCTAATTCACAAAAAAATAATTTCACACTCAGTTTTAATTTTATTAAGAAGTGGGATTGCAGGGTGCAGTGGTGCCCACCTGTAATTCCAGGAACTCAGGAGGCTGATGCATGAGGATTGCAAGCAAAGCCAGACTTAGCAGGTTAGTGAGGCCCTAAGCAACTTAGCAAGATCCTGTCTCAAAATAAAAATATAAATAAATTAAAAGGGCTGGCAATGTGGCTTAGTGGTTGTGTGCCCTTGGATTCAATCCCTGGGGGGTGGGGGGGAACAGGATAGGAAATTTTGTATCCTATTTGATTTACTGAAGGAAGAAACTTGACAAAGTTATAAAACTTTGCAAAAAGTCTGTGTCTATCTTTAGTGAATAAACTTTCTTAGATGTGAAAATAGGGTTTGTACAGATGACACTAAGTCCTATGAGCTTAGTTAACAGAAAGACCAGGTTGTTAGGTCAGTCTTGAATTGAGTCTCTGCAACTCACTTCCATTTGATTATACTATGGCTGTAGTTTGAGTTCCAGACAGTTGTCCTTCATATTTTCGCACATAGTCAGGTTTTAATAAAAACACAAAGACAGCTACAGAAATGCACTGGTCCCAAAGAAAAACACATTTAAAATTTTATTGTTTATTTCTCTTAAATATTCTCTCATTTAACCTGGATCAATCATTATGAACTCTCCAATAATTCTCTAATTGGGAAATGCACTTTCCTAATTGTTAAACAAAGGCATTTCAACCAAGTTTATTAATTAAGAACTCTGCCTACCTACAAAATCAGACTTTTTGTTGATGGAGTGGTTTTGGGCTTTACTTGGTTCATTGAGGGTTTTCATTTTCTTCTACTATTTTTCATGGAAAGAGGCATAAAAGGAAAGATACTACTTATAAAATAAAAACAAAAAGATTTATTAATGGCTGACAGCCATGAGCAGTTTGAAGAATCTGGCATCACATAGGAATGAAGCAAATTTAGGAAAATAGAATTAAAATGTCTCTTTCAGTTAATTTCAGGGAGGCAGTTACTAGACACATTTAGTGAGATCTTCCCTACAAAGTTTATCTATAACAAAACAGAATAAACCTCTTTGGAGGACTAGAGCATAAAATAAAAAGAAAATTCAACCCTTGTTGAATTAGAAAAGCCAAATATTCGATTGTTTATTATACTTAAGATGCTACATGCAGTCTTGCATTTAAAATGGGAGTTTGGCTAATAGTGTAAATACTTTAATGAGTTTTGAAATTATGCAAGTGCTGTCATGTGCAAAATAAGGATTTATTTTATTGTTTGTAAAATAGTTGTGTTTCCATTTCTTAATTGAAACATTGCATGATGCAGTGCATTTTACTGTGGGGATCTTCTGGCTCTTTTCATTGTTTTGCAGACTTTGCAATCTTTACCTCATGCAAACTATGAGAAGTACCAGGAGATTGACAATAAATAAAGCTGCAAATGCATTCATTTCTTCAAAGGCTGTATGCAATTCTGCTTCTGGATTAATTTGTGGGTCAACCAGAGCTTGTGTCAGAATGACCTATATTTTACTGCATGAGTCACAAAACATTTGTTCTATGGTATCTCCTATTCAATTAGCAGTTAGTCATCAATGAAAACATGTACGTTATATGTGGTAAATTTAGAAACCTAGAAATTTAATCTCTAAAATGGACTTTATTATATATTCTAAGTTTTATGATTCTCTATCATGAAGCAAATTAAATTTGGAAACTTTCATTAACATTCAAATTGAGCAGTCTTTGTCCAAAGCACATTAGTTAGAACTGGATCTTATCCATTTTTAGCTTCCCACCCATCTATGTCTTGCATTTATTGTCACTTTAATTACATATTCTTGAACTGAATCTGTTAATCAAAGGAAAATAATTGCCAAAACTATGAGTTAATTTGTATTTATTTATAGTTTTCTTAGGTAATATAAATTAAAAAAAAAAAAAACAGTGTAACATTAAAAACTGTGATCAACATAAGACTTTTACAAGAGATTGGGTTCCTGCTAAGAAAGTCCAGGTATTTGAATTGCAGACACATTTGTGAAAGTTTCACACAATATTATTATTCATGTTGCTAATGCAGAAAATAAATACCATGATTAGGAAAAGGACAGGTCAGTTGTGATAATAGTGAAGTCAAAAGAAAGGGTTCCTGTCACTTTTCTCTGAGTATCCAGCTGCAGCTGAATTGTTCAATTTGTGCATGCTGAATGTTCCACTTCCTGAATTCCACATGAAGAAAAACAAATCCTGAATAGTTAGTCATAAACTAAACCAATTCAACCCATAGCACATTCAACCTATAAATTAAAGACCCTTGCTTCAGAGAATTTTTTTTTTTATATAATTATGGCATCTGGGATGCTTGTGTGGTATAATCCTCTACTATTTCTTACCATTCATTTCATTTCCCTGTTGAATTACCCATCTACTAGGAAATGCATTGTTCAAATTTGGGTAAGCATGACATTATCTTGGTAGCTTGTTTACAATGCATATTTCTGATTCACAGTCCTGGAACAATTTAACAGAAAAAGGTAATACAAAAAAAACTCTACAGCCAATAAGACCATATAACTATTTTATCAAATATAACCACAATCTTTTATTTCATGCAAATATTATTTTCCCAATTTTTTCCAAATCTTCTCTAAGGACTTGATTTTCCTGCCTCAGGCCAGAATTTTAATGTACTTTCTATATTGTTTTTAAAGTCTTGTGACATTGCAAAACATCTTGGAAAAACTAAAAACAACCAACCAAAACAGTAGGCTATAGTTGTTGTATTTTAATTGCAATCTTTGTGTATCTTTCCTAAATATATGTAAGGCATTCTGTTTTATGACCATAATTACCTCATTGAATTTAATTCTGTAATTTTATATGGATTTAATTCTTAGAACAAGTCTTTTAATACTTTATTTCCTCATGCATGTATTCTTTGCACTCATTCCTCTGTGGTTTAATAGGGTTTCAAATCAATTTTTTTTTTGGGCAAAGCTAGGTATACAATAAAATTCTTTATGTATTTGAAAATGTTTTTTCCTTCCTTTTATTTATTAACACATGATGGAAGACAAAATTTTGAGGAAGCATAGTTTACTGCATTTCACAATATTTCTTTTCTCACATTGTTTCATTAGTTAGGAGCAATTCTGAGGTCATTTATGTTTCCTTTGAAATGAACTGCAAGATTTCTTCAAGCATGAAATTTGGCACTTTTCACTACATAGTGGGATTGACTACTCATGATAAATGCTGTTGTAGTTGCTGATTTCATTTTCCTGGAGCACATTGACACCTCTGCACACATCCCTCTCTTTGTTTCCAGTTACCTTTTCTTTCATATATAATAGTGTCCTTAGCATTTCAGTTGACACATGTCCTTATATTCATGTCAACTACCTCTCTGTAGGGACACCACTGTCTATCCTCCATTTCCCATACTTTTTCCTCTAATTATTTTAATCACTTGTGCATTGCCTTTTCAATCGATGTGGTTCCCACAAGTCCCTACTCTGAGTTATCGCTTTACCTTTTACACAGAGTCATTGTGACCTGAGTACACAAGCAGGATTCCAGGTATACAAACCACTTCTCTTTTTACAAAAAGGATCTCATTGGATAGGATCAGGCCAAACATTTACTCACAACAGTCATAGAACCAGGTGTGTACGTACAGATAAAAATGAGTTGTACATACAATGTAACAGTATTCAGCAAGAGCATTAACTTTACATTAAGTTATATACTTAGCTTCACTGTATCTTTTTTCCTCCATTTATTTTTAATCAAATATTTAATCATATTCATGTTATTTTTAAATTGTCCTGAATGGTAAAGTACTTATATTTTAAATCAAACCTATATTCCCTTAAGCATATTTTTCTTTCTTTCTTTTTTTTTTTTATTCTTAAGTTTCTCAGTGTTTTCAGTGATTTGCTTTATTTCTTTAAAAAGAAAATCGGGGCTGGGGCTATGGCTCAGCGGTAGAGCTCTCGTCTCGCATGTGTGAGGCCCTGGGTTCGATCCTCAGCACCACATAATGCAGGAGCCCTGTTTGGGGAGATGGCTTAAATTGCCGTTGACTGTTGACTAGGGGCTTTGGACATGTTTGGGCATTGGCGCCTTCCGTAGTCTCACGGGACTTGGCCCGGGATCTTGCGAGACTTGGCCGGAGATCTCGAGGGACTTGAGAGAGATTGCGAAGGAGGTCTGCGCCATTTTTGGAGGTTAGAGGAGCGTGGACGGGTGTCAGGGGTGTAGTTAGAGCCAGAGAGAAAAGTTATCAGAATAAAGGGCTGTTTGTTTCCAGTTCGTCTCTAAACTTCTTCCCGCGGCTTCTTTGCTCCAAGCGGCCATCGCTTCAGGCGACAACAACATAAAACAAAGGTATTGCGTCCACCTACAACTAAATAAACATTTAAAAAATAATTAAAAAAAAAATAAATAAAAAGAAAATCAGCTGATATCAAAATGTAAGAGTTTATTTCTGGACTCTTGATTTTATCCATTGATCTATATGTGTCTCTTCACACCAGTACCATACTATTGTTTTGTAGTAAGTCTTGATATCAGGGTATATGAATCCTCTGATTTTGTTTTTCCTTTTAAAAGTTGTTCTATTTAAAGTTTCTTGCATTTTCCTATGAATTTTAGGATCAGATTATTAGTGTCTACAACAAACAAACAAAAACAAAACAAAAAACAAATCCAACCAAAATTTTGATAGCAAGTTCACTGAATCTATAGCTCAATCTGGGAAGTACTGCCTGCCATCTTAACAATATTGTCATCAATCTATGAATATGAGATGTATTCATTTATTTGGGTCTTTTAAATTTTTTTTTCCAATGATGTTTTGTAGTTTTCAGTGTACAAATGTTACACTTCTTTGATTGAGTATACTTCTAAGTATCTTATTTCTCTTATTGTTTTGACATTTTTTCAGTTGAAATTTTATGCTTTCAAGTTATACATTCATGTCATCAGCATAGAATAAAAATGTGCTCTTTAAGAAAAAAAGAAAATCAGTGTTATTCACACACCCCTTGTTTTTTCTCATTTGTGAGAGAACATGTCTGTCCATGATATTTGTACTTTTGTAAAATTTATTTTGGATGTATATCATCATTTTGTGTATTTTTGTTTTTTTGTTTGATTAACAGCAATACAATAATGGTGGAAACTCTGTGAATCCCCTCACTAGTTACCTGAACAGTGCACACTCTTAGTCTTTGACATTGAGCTCCAAGGTTGAATGTGATTTTTATGCCCTTTTTAGCACTTGCACTAGATGAGAGGAAGGTGACTCTGGACATCCGAAGCCCCGAACTTGTCTCCCTGTGGTCCTCACACAGTCTGCCTATATGCTCCCTTTGGTGATGGAAACACACCTCTCTTTCTTAATGAGGTCCCACATGCATTGCTTGTAGAAACCTTGGATTCTACTGTGAAGATTTAAGTCAGTTTTATGGGCTAGAATGCTATTTTGTATGTAAGACTCATTTTTCTTTTGTTTTTCTTTTTTTTTTTTCTGTTTTGTTTTTTTTATTCTAAGTTGTTATAAATGACAGCAGAATGCATTACATTTCATATTATACTTATAGAGCACATTTTTACATATCTCTGGTTGTATACAATGTATATTCACACCAATTGTGTCTTCATACATGCACTTAGGGTAATGCTATCCATCTCATTCTACCATCTTTTTCTTTTTTTCTTCACCCTTTTGCTCCCTCCCTTCTACTCCCTCCCCATTGGCCATTCTAGTGTTCTGCTAATCCTCCTATGCTCCCTGTCCCAACCCCATTGGGAATGGGCCTCTTTATATCAGAGAAAACATTCGGCATTTGGCTTTTTGGGATTGGCTAACTTCACTTAGCATTATATTCTGTAACTTCATCCATTTACCTGCGAATGCCATGATTTTATTCTCTTTTAATGCTTAGTAATATTCCATTGTGTATTTGTATCACATTTTCCTTATCCATTCATCTACTGAAGGGCATCTAGGTTGGTTCCACAGTTTAGCTATTGTGAATTATGCTGCTATAAACATTGATGTGGCTGTGTCCCTCTAGTTTGCTGTTTTTAAGTCCTTTGGGTATAGACTGACGACTCATTTTTATCCGCAGCTACATACCTGGTTCTGTGCCTGTTGTGGGCATATATTTAGGCCCATGCTATCCGATGAGATCATTTTTGCTGAAAGAGAAATGGTTTCTGTACATGGAAACTTGCTTTCTGTCCCGTCTTCATTATTTTACATCATGAACAATATGGACCTTATGTTATGTCTCTAAAATCAAATTCACCATGGAAGGTACATAATTAATATGCTTATGGACTTCCTGCCTCTGTTTACAATGATGCATAAAAATCACGTACCTCTTTTCTTCCCCAAATGACGGTATGTCTTGGTATTACTCTGCAAACACTGTGATATGAACCTCTGGCGATGTCCATTTTCAGTGTAGATGAAGTTTTATTTTCTAAATTGTTTTCTATTGTTGGATGTTTATGTAAATTTATTTCAGAGAAAACTTGATAAATCTGAACCTAAGGCCACATCTATGTCAGGAATTCTAAAAGCAAAGCTAACTTTTCTCCAAAAATGAAATAAATAAAAAACATAAGACAACTAGTTGTAAAGTACTTTGTGAACATCTCTAGTTTTATTTACAGCATTATTGAATATGTAAAAGATATCAAATGATGTGCAAGCATATTTATAGATTATAGATTATTTCCTCCTCATAAGAGTCCTGTGATTGACATATCATTAATCATAGTTTATGTATAGTCATATTTTATGTATTTTAAGAAAAACAAAATAAAGGAATTTCCTTAAGGTTATATTGTTGTAACTGGGGAAGCCAGAATTAAAGCTTATATGTCATATCTATAATATCTTTTTTTTTTTTTTTTTGGTACCAGGGATTGAACTTTTGGGCCACATCCCCAGCCCGTTTTTGTATTTTAGTATAGTTGCTAAGTGCCTAATGGCTGAGGCTGGCTTTTCAAGCTGGGATTACAGGCGTGCGCCACCGCGCCTGGCCTATAATATCTTTAATTTTTCTATATTATAAATTTTTCAATAGCAATTTAATTCAACCTATTCTAATAGTGAATCAATAAAGATCTAAAACAATGTACATTATATAATATATAATATAGAGACTCCCAAAATTACAGTATTTGCCTGTGTTTCATATTTATATCTAGAAGAAAATTTTACATTATGTTACAAATTGTAGTTAAAATGGATCAAAGTTTTAAGAAAGATCTGTTAAGCTACTATAAACTAAATATTTGAAGCTCTTCTATAACAAACATTTACCTGAGAATTTATTTTAGATTAGTAAATATACTTGACATTAAAATCCTTTCTAATGATATACAGTATACTAAAACAATAATGTATACAATATTATTAATGTTTGATCAGTAATTTGAAAACCCTTTAGTTCAAGAAAGATAATTTCACCATTTTTGACTGGTGACAATTTATTACTCATTTCTAAAAATTGATATCAATTTGGTAAAATAAAGTAATATAAGCACCATGCGATCATCTGTTAGATTACAAATGGACTCAACCATATCTCAGGGATAAGATGAATGATCTATAGAAAATTTCTAAGGCCCACCATGACACAGGGCAGTAATTGAACATATCAGAGGAATTAGAGGAGTAGAGTTGATACAGATTCCACTATCCTGTAAAGTCTAGGTGACTGCAAGATGGTAACATTAATCATCTGCTCTAAAGTTCTTCAAGTTAGTATTATGTAAAAATTGAACAGGATTCTATGAGGTGCTATCCTAGATTCTTATGTTCTTTTTTATTGGTGGCTTAAATTACATTTGATCTAAGTTTAGATTCTGAAAATAAAGTTGGGAGGAGATTCAGAGAATACATATGCAGTTAATTCACTCTCGAGGTCAGGGAACTGATGCTTGAAGTAGGAAACCATCTTGTTTTAGATTCATGCCTGAAATTTCACTTTTCTTGATTGATAAAATTTTTTAAAAAGGAGCCAGGCATGGCAGTTCACCTATAATCCCAGGTATTAGGGAGACTAAGGCAAGAGGATCATAGGTTTGAGGCCAGACTAGAAAACGTAGCAACACTTGTCTTTAAAAAAAAAAAAAAAAAAAAAAAAAAAAGTAAAATAAAAAGGTATGGGGATATTGTTCGATGGCAATGCATTGCCTGAGCAGGCATGAGGCCCTGTGTTCCGTCCTCATACTGAGAAAACCTCAATTTGTGGAAAAATGAAAATCAGTGGAAAGCCTCACTGTATGAGAGTTAGATGCTTGTTGAACCATGTGAGAACTTTGGTTGAATAGCAACCTGTATAGAAGTCACACTATAATCTTTTACTCTGCTATTGCTGTAGGCATGATGCTACTGCTAACAGTAGTATATGTATTCAGAGCAAATACTTTTCTAGGCCACCTGTATACATTAACACATTAATACTAGAAAAAAAATTTTTTTATTATTTATATCTGAGTAAATAAAATGTGTTTCAAAGAGGATCCATTGCTCAGCACAGATCACTCCACCAGTGGGAGAAAGAAAGTCCTAGTTATTCTATCTGAGGCTGTATCACAAGGTCAGGTTCCAAGACATCCTAAGATGACCTGTCTCTGATCTACACGCCTGTATGATCTTCACTCCCACCTCCCCCAAATGAGCATATCAGGTGAAGATGATGGATATGGTTCCTGTGATTGTTCATATCATATGACAATGACGAAGCGACTTTTAGATGCCAACCAAGGTCCCAAACATGTGATTTTGAATTAATTACAAGAGATTTTACCATGGAGAGCCTGCCTTAATCAGGCGAAAGCCCTAGAGAGATGCTAGACCACTTTTGAAAGGTCAGGGAATTTTGCTCCTGGTGTCTTTTAAAGAAGCATCCGCCATGCAGTGGACTATCTGTGAAGAAGGATTGCTGGAACCGAGAAGAACCTTGTCAAATTAATTCTTTGAACAACGTGGGTGCTCTTGGAAGAGGATCCTGAGCTCCACCTGAAAACGCAGCCCAGGCAACTAGACTGCAGCTCTCTGAGGCTGGGCAGCGAGCCCAGTAACTGAGAGAACCAACCTGTGCGGTCTAAAGGAATGACTGGCCAGTGCTCCCATCATTAGGCCCAGGATCCCACTGCCATCTCAGGGCCACTGTCCATGAATGACTCAGCCAAAGCACAGCAAGGAGCTTCGGAGCTGTGCTCTCCAGGGCTGGCCTCACAGTCAGCAGCACTGCCCACGCGCAGTTTGCTTCTCCATCCACAATTCCTACGTCTTCTCTGTGACTGCAAAACCTGATGGTCCAGTCTGTTCTATTCAGTCTTTAACTTACCTAGAGGACAATGGACCCTCCTTCCCTCACCCTCCTGGTCTCTATCACCCATCATTACATTCTCTACTTCTATGAGATCAGCTCTTTTAGGTTCCACCTAGGAGGGAGGTAATGTGGTACTTGTCTCTCTATGGGAAGTTTATTTCAATTAACGTCATTTCCAATCCCATCTGTGTTGTAGCAAACAACAGGACTTGTTTTGCTTTGTGGGTGAATAGTATTTCATTCTTTTTCGGTAGCACATTTTCTTTATTTGCTCACCAGCTGATGTGAACTTTGGTTGTTTCCTTATCACGGTTATTGTGAACAGTGCTGCTGTGGGCAGAGAGGTTAGGTGTGTCTCTGATGCGTCCATTCCTTTCCTCTGGATGTGTAGCCAAGAGTGAGATTGCTGGATCATAATGGAGTTCTATTTTTAGTTTTTTGAGGAAGCACCATACTGTTTTCCATAATCATTGTGGTAATTTATAGGAACATCAAGGTAGCTATAGCTAATAGTTTCATATTCCTAAAACTTCTAAATAGAGTGGACATTCTCAGCTCTCAACACAATAATGATAACTAGGTGAGGTCATGCATTTGTGAATGAATTGTATTTAACCATTCCACAGAGTATATGTACTTCAAACCATCATCTTGTATGTGATAAATCACACAATTTAAGCTCTCAATTAAAAAAAAAAAGTAAAGATTTTTAAATATACCCATACAAAACATTTAGCAAGAACAAAAAACAAAAAGAAAAGGGAAAGCAAAGATGCCCCCCTGCTGCTCCAGCTGCCCTGGCTGGGCCTCCACACATCCCTGAATTTCCTCAGCTCTCAGACAAGAGCTAGGACAGTATGTTGGCAATCACTCTTATGACCCTGAAGTGTGTAGATTAAACACCCAATGTGTGTTTCTCTACAAAGTGTCTATGCAGAACTTTCAGTAAAGAAAAACAAAAAGTCAAAATCACCAGTGAGTCCTGTGAGTCAATTCAATACGCTACTGCAAAATTTCAGGAGTGAAAGTGATAGGTTATGCACTTGTTCTGTGGATGCTTATAAAGTGTTTCAGAAAATTCTTTTATTGGAAGCAATACTGCCACAAACTGCCCCCACTGTTTTCCATCAGTAAGTACATAAAAATTTAGCACAAGTGTCTCTCCCTTTGATGTCTAAGGCTTTATAGTGCACTGGTGGCTAAAAGTTCAGGAGCCTCAATCTAAATAGTGCTTATATATCTCCTGGGAGGAATGACTGATAAATTCTGACAAAACCAAAAGGCCTGTTTTGCAGTACTATGTGGATTGACTGGCCATATGGAATCCTTCTGGTCATCAAAGAAACACTGTTGTCTCTTACAAGTACAATGATGTTATATTTGTAACAAAGTCATCACTATACACTGTAACTCTTGCCAAAGGCTGCCCATTTGCCTTGTGGAGAAAGGGGCCATATTACATGGAGCTTGGTCCCACCTGCTACTCATGGATTGACCACATTTGATCTTTGTCCCCTTCTCAGTTCCCAATGGTACCTGACCATTGAGGATACCTTGTAGGCCATAGTGTTGTTGGTCAATCAACTGGATGCACCAATGTGACATTTAAAATAAAGTATATCATATATTATTGGGTTCATATTCTATACGTTATATACCAAATAACTGCATATGACACAACTCAATATAAACTATGTTCTGTTCTCAAGAAATCTGACAATAAAATAGTTAAAACTTAAAAAAAAAATTAAAAAAAAATTTTACCCTGCAAACACTAATTGAAAGAACCACGTGGTTCTGTTGATAACAGATAAGATACTTCATAGTAAGGGATCTATCCAGGGATGAAAAGAGGCATGGAATAAAGATAAGGTGATCACTTTATCAGGAGCACAAATATTTCATTTAAGCATGCCACTGACAGTAGTATCTTCAAAACATACAATACAAAAACAGAACTGTGCACTGCACACTTGTTACAGGGTACAGAAGAAAAGGAAAAATTTGTGATTGAAATTGGAGACTTACTTTTCTCTCAGAAAGTGACAGAACAAATAGAGAGCCTCTAATGACAAGGATGTCCTGACCATAGTATCAACCAAATTGGCCTAATTGATGCTTACAGGACATAACAACACAAAACAACAAAATACAACTTTTTTCCAAATGCATGGTAAATTTTTCAAGTTACATTATATTCTGTTATAAAACAAGCTACAAAAATATAACCTAAACAAACATGGAGTTTTAAAAAAAAGTTAAAAATCTACAATACATCTGAAAATTTCCCACACGGATGAAAATAAAACATGTCTTTTAAATAAACCATTTGTGAAGGAAAATATCATCTGGGAAATAGAAAATGTTTTGATTTAAATGAAAAATTTATAAACCACCCAATATCAAAATGTCAAGGCACATCTAAAACAAGGAGAAAGGTACATATAACCCAGGCTTGTTTTACAGAGTGTGAATGTGTCATATAAGTAAAGGAAATTTCTGTCTTAACAAATGATTGTAAAAAGCAGGAAATTAGGGCTGGGGCTGTAGCTCAGTTTGAGAGTGCTTGCCTAGCATGTGTGAAGCACTGGGTTCGATCCTTAGCACCACATAAAAATAAGAAAATAGAATAAAGGCATCCTGTCCATCTAAAACTACAAAATTATTTTTTTAAAAAAAGCAGTAAGTTAAACTAAGGTAAATTTGAAAGTAAAAATAAGCATAAATAGAAATCAATGAAATAGATGCAGCAAACTATACAGAAAATAAACTAGAAGCTGGTGCTTTGAACTGATGAATAAAATAGATTAAACTTCAGGTACACTAACATAACATAAAGAAAGGTAACTTGCAGCCCCACCAGCAATGTATAAGGGAAACTTTTTCCTCAAATCCTCACCAACATGTATTGTTACATGTATTCTTGATCATTCCCATTCTGACTGAAATGAAAGAAAATCTCAATGTAATTTTGACTTTCATTTCCCTAATTGCTAACGATGTTGAACATTTTTTTCATACGTCTGTCGAACATTTGTACTTCTTCTTTTGAGAGGTGTCTGTTTAAATCTCTTGCCTATTTATGAAGCTTTTTTATTAAGTTTTTTGAGTTCTTTGTATATCCTGGATATTAATGCCCTATCTGAGGAGCAGGTGGCAAAGATTTTCTCCCATTCTGTAGGCTCTGTCTTCATATTTTTATTTCCTTTGTTGTGAAGAGGCTTTTTAAGTTGAAGCCATCCAACTCATTGATTTCCCAAGTCATTTCTTGAGGCAAGCATTATCCTATACAAAAACCCCCCAAAAAACATATTTAAGAAAAATACAAGCCAAATCTCTCATTCTCACGCACAAAAATGCCTAACAAAATGTTAGGAGGGGAGGAAGAAAAAGAAGGAACAAGACCATTACACACATGAGAAGAAAAGGTAAGTGAATTCCTCTACCAACCAGGAGTAGAAAAACCCTTCTTACTATAATTCAAAAATCAAGATTCAGTAAAATCTAATTCTGTTAAATTTCAATAAGTAAAAACAAACAAAAGACTTCATGCTGCAAATCATAATTGAAACAAAAGGTCAAATGACAAGCTGTGAGTAAATATTTGCATAATATACAACAGAGAGTTAATCTCCCTAATATGTAAGTACCTCATGAAATTAACATGAAGGATACAGCAATGATCTGTAAACAAATAGGATCTTCACCTTTGCCTATAGTAAATTATCATGAATTAAAACAACACTGCAACATCAAATTTTCTTTTATTTTGTATTATTGCTTATTTATCTTATCACTTATAAAAATTGGCAAAAATTCACAAACTCTATAAGATATTTTGTTGACAAGTTCAACGGAAAATGGAATTAATGCACTGATATGGAAAAATTTCACATTATTTGGCAATATTGTTTATACATTTAACTCAACTCCCAACTTAAACTTGTAAGAATTTACTCTAAACCCAAATCTTCCAAAGTAAAAATAATGTATGGACAAGGTTATTGATTGTATGTCAAAGTAGGAAATTGTTGGGAATGACAGTTCATAGGGTATGGGTTGAATAAATATGGTCTGGTTCACTTAAGCACTTAAGCATTTCATTTGAAATTTAACTATGCAACTCACCACAGTACAGAATAAAGAATAATAAAACCATATGATAATCTCAATTGAAGTAGAACAAATTAAGTAGACAAATCATTCCACTCCCCTGCCCCAAATTTTGCTTAGATATCAAGACTGGAGATATCACGCACACCATAAAGTGTGGACAAGTTAGTTTAAGCTCAGAGAATGAGGCTCTCTGCAGCCAGTAGTATAATCCTAAGTAGCTCCAATGGTGGCTGACAGCACAAGGAAAGGAGGCTAGTTTAGGGTTTGTGCTGGGATTGAGGATGAGGGGCGCTGGGCTGTACCAACCACTGAAAAATGGTGTCTGAATCTTTATTACACAGGTAGCTTTTAAGAAGAAGCTATAGATCATGTTCCAGCCCTTTTTATTTTTTTATTTTTGAGTCAGGGTCTAAGTTGCTTAAAGATTTGCTGAGTTGCTGGGGCCTTGAGTTTGCCATCCTCCTGTCTCGGCCTCCCAAACTTCTGGGATTATAAGAGTGCACCATCACACCAAGCTGATAACAATATAAAACCTTATCATGAGATACTGAACAAGATTAGAACAGCTGCTCAAACCACGTCCATGTAACACTATATTTGAGGTGTTGGCCAGTGAAATAAAAATAAAGATGTAAAAGTTGAAAACAAGAACTTAAAATAATTTCTATTCATGGGTGAAGTGCTTATTTATCTAGAAAAGTTAAAAAGAAATCTACAAAAGTTAGAGCACACACCTCTCTCACCAATGGACAGATCATCCAAACAAAAGCTAAACAAAGAAACTGTAAGCCTCCTCAAAACAATTAACAATTTAGACCTAACGGACATATATAGAATATTTCATCCCTCAGTAAATGCATACACATTTTTCTCAGCAGCACATGGCTCCTTCTCCAAAATAGACCATATATTATGTCACAAGGCAACTCTCAGCAAATATAAAAATATAGAGATGCTACCCTGCATGCTATCAGACCATAAAGGGATGAAATTGGAAATCAACGACAAAACAAGGAATAAGAAAAACTACTCCATCAACTGGAAGCTAAACAACATGCTACTGAATGAACAAGGTGTTGAAGAAGACATCAAAGAGGAGATCAAAAAATTCCTAGAGGTAAATGAGAACACAGATACATCATATAGAAATCTCTGGGACACTATGAAGGCAGTAGTAAGAGGAAAATTCATTGCACTGAGTTCATTCCTTAAGAGGAAAAAAACCCAACAAATAAATGACTTAACATCACACCTCAAAGCATTAGAAAAAGAAGAACAGACCAACACCAAGAACAGTAGAAGACAGGAAATAATTAAAATCAGAGCAGAAATTAATGAAATTGAGACTAAGGAAACCATTCAAAGAATTGACAAGACTAAAAGTTGGTTCTTTGAAAAAATAAACAAAATTGACAGACCCTTAGCGATGCTAACGAAAAGAAGAAGAGAAAAAACTCAAATTACTAACATTCGTGATGAAAAAGGGAATATCACAACAAACACCTCAGATATGTAGAATATAATTAGAAATTACTTTGAAAACTTGTACTCTAATAAAATAGAAAATATTGAATGCATTGACAGATTTCTAGAGTCATATGATTTGCCTAAATTGGATGTGGAGGCTATACACAATTTAAACAGATCAATTACAAGAGAAGAAATAGAAGATGTCATCAAAAAGCTACCAACAAGAAAAAGTCCAGGACCTGATGGGTTTACAGCCGAGTTCTATAAGACTTTCAAAGAAGAACTAATACCAATGCTCTTCAAACTATTTCAAGAAATAGAAAAAGAGGGAGCTCTTCCAGACTCTTTCTATGAGGCCAATATCACATTAATTCCAAAGCCAGGCAAAGACACATCCAAAAAAGAAAACTTCAGGCCCATATCTTTAATGAACATAGATGCAAAAATCCTCAACAAAATCCTGGCAAATCGGATACAAAAACATATCAAAAAGATAGTGCACCATGATCAAGTGGGGTTTATTCCAGGGATGCAAGGCTGGTTCAACATTCGGAAATCAATAAACATAATACATCACATCAATAGACTTAAAGACAAAAATCATATGATCATCTCAATTGATGCAGAAAAAGCATTTGACAAAATACAACACCCCTTTATGTGCAAAACACTGGAAAAACTAGGAATATCAGGAACATATCTTAACATTATAAAAGCTATTTATGCAAGGCCCCGAGCTAACATTATCTTAAATGGAGAAAAATTGAAAGCATTCCCTCTAAAAACTGGAACAAGACAGGGATGCCCCCTTTCACCACTGCTATTTAACATAGTACTGGAAACTCTGGCCAGAGCAATTAGACAGACAAAAGAAATTAAAGAGATCAAGATAGGAAAAGAAGAGCTCAAATTAGCACTATTTGCTGATGACATGATAATCTACCTAGAAGACCCAAAAAACTCTACCAGAAAAGTTTTACAACTAGTAAACGAATTTGGCAAAGTTGCAGGATACAAAATCAATACACATAAGTCAAAGGCATTTGTGTACATCAGCGACAAGGACTCTGAAAGGGAAATGATGAAAAATACCCCATTTATAATAGCATCAAAAAAAAAAAATACCTGGGAATCAACCTAACGAAAGAGGTGAAAGACCTCTATAACAAAAATTATAGAACACTAAAGAAAGAAATTATAGATGAACTCAGAAGATGGAAAGACCTACCTTGCTCTTGGATAGGTAGAATTAATATTGTCACAATGTCCATACTACCAAAAGCATTATACGGATTTAACGCAATTCCAATCAAAATCCCAATGTCATTCTTCAAAGAAATAGAAATAGCAGTCATGAAATTCATCTGGAAAAATAAGAGACCCAGAATAGCCAAAGCAATCCTGAGCAAGAAAAGTGAAGCAGGGGGCATCACCATACCAGATTTTAAATTATACTATAGAGCAATAGTAACAAAATCAGCATGGTATTGGCACCAAAACAGACTGGTGGACCAATGGTACAGAATTGAGGATACAGAGACTAATACATATAATTACAGCTATCTTATATTAGACAAAGGCGCCAAAAATGTACAGTGGAGAAAGGATAGCCTCTTCAACAAATGTTGCTGGGAAAACTGGAAATCCATATGCAACAAAATGAAATTAAACCTTTATCTCTCACCATGCACAAAACTCAATTCAAAGTGGATCAAGGACCTAGGAATTAGACCAGAGACAATACACCTAATAGAAGAAAAAGTAAGCTCCAATTTCCAACATGTTGGATTAGGCCCCAAGTTCTTAATAAGAATCCTGTAGCGTAAGAATTACTACCAAGAATTAATGAATGGGATAGATTTAAACTAAAAAGTTTCTTTTCAACAAAAGAAATAATCAGTGAGGTGAATAGAGAGCCAATTAATTGGGAACAAATATTTAATACATGCACATCAGATAGAGCACTAATCTCTAGAATATATAAAGAACTCAAAAAACTTTACTCTAAAAAAACAAATAACCCAATCAATAAATGGGCTAAGGAATTGAAAAGACACTTCTCAGAAGAAGATACACAATCAATCAACAAATACATGAAAAAATGTTCAACATCTCTGGCAATTAGAGAAATGCAAATCAAAACTACTCTAAGATTTCACTTCACTCCAGTCAGAATGGCAGCCATCAAGAACACAAGCAACAATAAATGTTGGAGAGGATGTGGGGAAAAAGGCACACTCATACATTGCTGGTGGGACTGCAAAATGGTGCAACCGTTATGGAAAGCAGTATGGAGATTTCTTGGAAAACTGGGAATGGATCCATCCTATGACCCAGCCATCCCACTCCTGGGTCTATTCCCAAAGGACTTAAAAACAGCATATTATAGTGACACAGCTATCTCAATGTTTGTAGCTATGCAATTCACAATAGCTAGGTTGTGGAACCAACCTAGATGTCCCTCAGTAAATGAGTGGATTAAGAAAATGTGGTATATATGCACAATGGAATTTTACTCAGCAATAAAAGAAAATAAATTAATGGCATTTGCAGGTAAATGGATGAAGTTGGAAGACATAATGCTAAGTGAAGTTAGTCAGTCTCAAAAATCCAAGTACCAAATGTTCTCTCTTATATAAGGAGGCTACTTCAAAGTATTGTTGGATGGGGGTACATAGGAGGATTAGAGGAAGACTAGAATGGTCAAGGGAAGGGAGGGTAAGGGAGGGAGCAAGAGGGGAGGGAGGGGGAGATAAAAAAAAAAAAAAGGAGGTTGAATGAGACGGATATCATTTTCCTTAATGCATGATTGAAGACCTGAATTGTACGATTATACTTTGTATACAAACAGTTGTATGTAAAAAGATACTAAATATATGCACTATGAGTTGTACATATTAAAAATTATAAAAATTAAAAAAAAGAAAGAAAGATAATAAATGTTGACAAGGGAAAAAAAAGTTAGAGCAAATTAATAGAACTAAGAAATAAATTTAGCAAATTCACAGCTAAATACAACACAATACACACAAATTGATTATATCATATGCATACACACATATATACATATATACACAACTGACAGTAAACAAAGGGAAAATGATATGTAAAATGTAAATAGAATTTCCAAAATTAAAAAGCAATACATATATATATATATATATATATACATATATATATATATATATATATATATACACACACACACACACATATATATTTGGATATATATATATTGCTTTTTGGATATATATATATATATATATATATATATATATATATATATATACACACACACATATAATACCTAGGAATAAATTTAACATCTATATCTTTACTCTAAAACCTATAAAAATTGTTTAAAAAATTAAAACCTAAATCAACTGAACTATACACTATATCCATTAAGTAGAAGACTCAAAATTAATAGTTTGTCATTTCTCCTCAAATCTATCTACATATGCAACAAAATCCTAATGAAATTGTTAGCCATTTTGTCTATGAAAAGAAAATTCAGTAATACAGTTTATATGGGAAATGCAAATTATGTAGAATACTGAGAACATTATTAAGAAAGAAACACAAAGCAGAAGAACCCTGTATAAATTAAAGGCACAGTGTAAAGTTCTATTTATTAAGATGGAACGTTATTGACAAATATAGACACAGTTGATTGGCATGGGAAGATATTCAGAAATAAACTTACAGACAGTAATTTAATGAATTTTTTAAAATCAAGGCTAGGAGTACAAAATAATATAAAGAATGAAAGTACAAAAACTGTGAGCATTCAAATAAAATAAAACTAACACAATTCCACACACACACACACACACACACACACACACATACACAGAAATTTACATACTGTAAATTAAATGCATTAAAAATCACTTTCCAAATAAATAAACACCAAATATCAAAGACAATATTAAAGAATTGAAATTCTTTTGCATTAGAGGTGAAAGAGGGAAAAGATTTCAGACATTGGAAAAGCTTTCTATTTCTCATCTGAACTCAGGAGAAAGGAAAAGTCATTTCCCCAAAAATTTTTTCTAGACAATTTATGGTCTCTCTATAATAAGCCCACACTAGAAACAGCTAAAATGTGCATCAACAAGGAGATTATGTGTACATTTTTACAATATTTATAAGGGGTAAGACTAGTCAGCAATTAAAAATAAAGGAAATACCAATACAGTTTAGTAAATTAGTACAATTGACAAAGAAACCCAAATAATTTGAAATGTATAGAAAAGGGATCTAATCAAAGCCTCAACACACTCATAGGCAAAAAATATTTGCCGAGAGTTAATTAGTAAAACTTTTCTAAAGTTTTGTTTAAATATTTGAAATTTCAACATATGGATGCATCCCATGGAAAAGACACCAGCTTGGAAAGGGAGGACCCGACCTGCAGGCCCTTGTGTCCTGATGAGTCCTGCGCTAGGTATGGAGATGGCTGTCTGAATATCAAGGCCACAGGACTTAATGATTTCAGGTGTTTTCTTCAGTTAAGGTTATCACATGTAAAGTTTATCTGAAGTCCAAAAATAAAGCATGGAATTTCACATTCTATGCCCAGTTCTTTAACCAATCGGGTTCAGTGTTAGATAAGGAAGAACAGGTAAGAGAGAACAGGGTAAAAGTGTGCTAAAGATACTTATGATAATCCCTTTCTACAAGAAAAAATATTCTTTAAGGCTTACAGTCCCTAGATCTTTTCCATTTTGATCCCTAAATGAAGTTGTCTAAATGAGCATAACCTTTGATTTAGTCTTAGTCATCCTGGACTGTACTCTGTTATCCTCTCTCCCAATTTCAACCCTGGGCTGCGAATATTATAATGATGTCTATATTTCAGAGATATTTTCCAAGCCCTTGTCTCAATGAGAAACCATTTACTTAAAGTCAAGGGTAGTATCACCTTCTTGATGTATATTTGTGAGCAAAAAATAGCTTAAATATTATTTTACACTTACCTAACTAAATGCAAGTTATCAGGGCTATATTTTAGGCAGGTTATGCTGGCTTTGCCATACTTTAATAAACTGTTATCATATTTGATAGCTAAAATTCAAACATCTAATCAGAGGTCATAGTTGATTTTCATTTTAATCTTACAACTAATTTTGTTTCTCATATTTAATCTCACTTGTACGTAAGTACTCATATTCCTCTGTGCTCTACTCTGATGAAGAGAATATGATTCTTCACACTTTTAGTGTAGACTTTTATATGTATGTTGGTTAAGATTTATAAATATAGGAATTATGAGCTCTACACATCAACCAACATGATTTATGAAATATAACTTTCTTAAAAAAAAGAATATATTTCAGTCTGGAAGAGCCGAAATTGAAATCATACTTCCGTGGAATTAAAAGAAGTGAAATGTACATAAATATTAATATATCTATCTTCTTTTAAACTCATTGACTTGTTTGGAAAAATAGATCATGGAAAGAGTAGGGACGGTAATCAATCAGACCTAGGATAAAACCCAGACTTGAGGCCTTACCAGAATCTTCTAGAGTCTGGGAGCAGTCACCTGAATTTTTTCCCACTTAAACTTCCTTAATAGGAAAAATAACAATACCTGTTCATCTAAAAATAAAGAAAACACTCCTGTACAATAAAAAGGCACTGGTTGGAGCTAGACCTTTGATGCCTGGCGGGCTGTGGGGGTACAGGAGGAGGGCTATGTCTCCCCCTGGAGATGCCCCAGATGAGTGTGGAGTTCCAGGTACCAAGAAACTGGTAATGTTTCCTTAAATTTTCTTCTTCAATGTCTCTCACACTGACTATCTTAAGAGAGATGGTAGTCCCTGAGACCAGATAAATATTAGTAAACTTTAATTTTTTGAAGAAGACCCTTTCCCTGCACTGTGGGGGATCAAACCCAAGGTTTTATGCATGCTTGGTAGGGGCTCCACCACTAAGATAACGCCCCCAGCCCCATGATGAAGATACTTGGACAGTATTGCTGATTTGGGAAAATAAGCAGTTTGAATCAGCTTGGATTACTGTTCTTAATATTGGTAAAATGCTGTCTTCAGAAGCTTGTCAAAGACCTGCTTCTGAGTTGATCCTGCACTTGAACTCTGGAGGCTGATGATTGTTCCAGGCATTGCACATGCCCTTCCATGGGAATTTCTTCTTCATTCTTACCAGACCTTTACAGCAAGGTGCTATCCCCATCTTGACTGTGAGACAAATGAAATACCATCAAGTAATCCTTAAAGTCTCACAACTTGCCCTTTGAATACAGGAGAAAAACTCAGGGAATTTGTCCCTAGACCCTATCTTCTCAACTGTGCTATCATTCAAGAAGACTGAGATAACATTAAACTGAGAAAGGATTCATCAGAGATTAGTGATCAGTAAACACTTTTCAGGAAGAAGTTTTTAAAATGGAAGCACAGCATCAACTGATATTTATAAGCAGAACAAAGTATCCATATGCAAATGTGTCAAAGTAAATGAGATACCAAGAACAAAAAATATCCAATATTTCATGCATAGAACATTGAAATTAATGACTGTAAAAACTCAAAGTTTAATGACTTTCTTATTTACTCTTTAAAGGATAGAGACAGGAAACACAAATCTGAGGCAGGCAAGGAACTGGTATGAGAATTTTTGTTTCTAAAAGATTTGTATGTAAAAAGATGATATATATGTGCACTATGAATTGTAATTATTATAAATTAAAAAATAAATTAAAAAAGATTTGTAAACCAGCATGAATTTGGACCATACCTACTCAAATTATTAATGGAAATAGCTGTCATCACCAGGGATTAAGCTAATTTTAGATAACCTGTGTTTTCTAGCAGGACACATTCAACATATGTGCCCTATGTCATGGAGGGAAGGTGACTGATTCTGCTCCCAGTGCCAAATGGCAAGCTCATTGATGTTGGGCAGGTCCTTTCTCCTCTGTGTCTCCCTTTGCTTTTGAATGACAAACAAAGAGTGAGACAAGGGGCCAAGGTCCCTATGTCCCTTTCAAGGGCATGTCCCCAGTGACTTAACTTCCTTCCACTAAGCCCTACCTCTTAAAGATTCTACCATCTTCTAATAGTGTCAATGGCTGGGGACCACACTTCTAACACATGGGCCTTTGTGGGACATTCTACATACAAACTATAACACCACTAAAAGCTGGGGGGAATATATATATATATATTTATATTTTATATATATATATGTGTGTGTATATATATATATATATATATATATATATATATATATATATCCATCCCCTTGGAGCATTCAGAAGAGAATGCAACTCTTCCAAGACCTGACTATAAGACAGAGAGACCTATATCAGACATTTGACCTATAGAATTATAAGATAACAAATTCATGGTAATTTAAGCCACCAAGTTTTGTGTGATTTTTTTCCAGAAATTATATGAAAATAATACAGTCCCTTTAATGAGCAAATGTAAAAGGCAGCAAAAGTAACCACCCACCTTTCCATGGGCATGTAAATGCCACCCTTCCGTGGGTATGTGAATACCATGGTGGGTGGTTGTTAAAGAGCACTGTAACCCTGCTTCTGACTGAAGACAATCAGAATTGTTTGAAATTTTCTGCTCTAAAACTGCTGTGAACGTATTTTGTAGACCCTTGCGACAATACTTCTAGACTACCCATTGTTAAATAAAAAACCCTAGACTGAAAATAAATTACAGAGCATATTTCCAATCTCTGATTCTTAGTGTTCTTTTAGTCTTATGCCTCTTCAGCTATTTTTGCTCCTAGAAACATCTGTGAAAAGAAGGGCCAGATGTGAAATAGCATGAAAAACAGTTTGTTAAGAGGTGCTCTGAGAAAAAAAATATAGCAAGCACATCAATTATTTTTACTTAGGAAAAAAAGGAAGGTAGCTTTTAAAACCTGCACAGACAGAATTATAAAAATATTCTTGAAAGGGTATTTTATTTTGAGATTGTTTCATTTTTTACTCATTAGGTGAAAAGGATTGCAATATTAGAGAAAGAACATTGGATTAAAAATGCTTTTGCTGTTATTATTAGGTCTCTATATTTTAGGCTACAAACCAACAGTTTCTGTATTAAGAAGCTTATAAAACTTTGATGAATCAATGTGTATGATTGCATTACTTTATAGTATACAATGAGATATTTAAATGTTTGGGAACAATATTCTAAGCAATGGAAATAACATCAATTCAAAAGACAAAATACTGGGTTTAGTTGGTAGGAGAAAGAGTATGAGCTTTATAATTGGCTTGAATCTTATTCGATCATTGCCCATCTGGGCTCCAACAAGTTATTTCCTTTCTCTGGTCATTTCTTCCTTCATTTTCAATAAGGATAGCAATTAAAATTTTAGGAGCTATTTTAGAGTTTTTTTGTAATAGTGTCATAAATTTCCTGGTGCTATCTCTTGCCTTTGATAAATCAGTAGTGCTAACCGGAACAGGTAGGAGCTAGTTTCTCTGATCCTAGGTATCTTCCAAATCTTCTGTTGGGAGAAGAGACTCGTCTTTCCTCCATGAAAATTAAATAAGGAAACAGATGCATTTGCCCAGAACAAATTAGGACCTCAATAATAATGTACCAAAGAACATAGGAAAGTTACATCTGATTTATTCTACGGTCTTTCCTGATCCCATTCTCCCTCCCTTCCCTTTGTTCCCCTTTGTCTAGTAAAATAAACTTCTATTCTTGCCCTCATTGTTGTGTGTTAGCATCCACATATCAGAGAGAATATTCAGAACAAAAATTACTATTGAAGTCCATGGATGCAGCTAGATCCGAGCAGGGCCAGGTACAGCAGAAAGGTACCTGACAACACAAACCTCTACTCTCTCATCCACGTGCCCCGATCCTGCACAGTGCATTTTTGTCTACTTCAAAGGAAGTCTTAGTGTAAAATTGACCTTGGGGTTGGAGAAAATGGACACTTAACACCCAAGGAAGGTCCAAGCTGCAGTGCAAAATTAAGTCCCTGGGGTTTGAGGCAGCTCCCATGGAAGAAATGTAGCAAAAATAGAAAAACTCTGATGCAGGTTGTGAGTCCAAAAACAAATACACCAGTGTGAGAAAGAGGCAAAGAAAAGAGAAAAATCACAGGTGGCCTTTCTGATGGAGATTCCGTAAGCACAGGGAGAACTGGATGGTAACTTTTGCGGATGTTGTCAAGTGGAAACCTCTCTCAGTAGGTGAAAGGGAATTTAATGGTGTCACATATCTCTTTGGGACTTTATTAAAACAGCTCCACCCTCCCTTAGCAAATTCAAATGAACCTTGGCACAGAATCACAGGGAGTGTAAGGGTGAGGCAAAGACACCCATGGGCTCCAGGCTACAATTTCCTGCAATGAATGTATATTTTTAATCAGAAAATGATGAACATGAAATTGGGGTTCAGTAAATGCTCAGTGAAAAAACGTCTAATGTGTCCTCTATAGAAATGACAGGAATGAGTCTTTTTTCAGGTTTGAAAGTATTGACCCTAAATTTGGAATTCTCCTTTAGAGATCACTGTCAATTTGACCATTGAGATTTTTTTTTTTTTTTTTAATGCTCTCATGGTTTACTGAGTTCCCAGCTATACATCACTTGAAAGTTTAGTAAATTTCTCGCCAGGTCATAGAGATAGGTCTTTGTACAGAAACAGTTGAACTCCACTGATTGGATTTCAAAGGCACTGACATTATGGCGTAACTCTGAGAAAAGATCTTCTTTCCCATTTCTAGTGGTTGGAGGGTGCCCACCCAGTGTCAACCTGCCAATGGAGATAGGGGTAGTGCCTCTTCGTGCCCCTCCTCCATGCACCGGCCCTGTACCTGTGCAGCAGGCCAGAGAAAGAAGCCCCCCACCTGGTCATCTGTGAGCCCCACCTTCTCAGGAACTACTGGTTAGTTCAGGTCACACCATCACCATATTTCCAGTCTAATGGTAGCCACAGGAAGATTACTAGCATTGTCTCCTCAATCAGTCTCTTCCCTGGCTTTACAACTTAGGCTCACACTCAACTGCTCAAAACCCTCCAATGGCTTTGTCTCATTCCTATAATATGTCCCCAGTCTTTATCTTGCTCTCCAAGGTCAATGACGTCTGAGTCCTTCCTGGGTCATTCACAGGACCTCAGGAAGCACTCTCTCACTCATCCCAACTACAGCCACCTTGTCCATCTTGCCACCTGTTGGAAACTCCTAGCTGGTTCTCTGTCAGGGCTTTTGTCCTTGCCCTTCTTTATGTGCTGACTATGTCATCCTCCCAAACTTTCTCATGAGTGGGTACAGGTCACAGTCCATCCTCCTCTCCGCCCCCTCCCTTGATAATGAAACCTGAGCCCTAATTCACAACTTAGGCTGCTGAAGAATGATGACTATGGACATGTCACTACTGGATGCAGTGTCAGTCAAGGTCACCATGCACAAAACTGCCCATGACCACTTGGCTTCAAATAATAGCAGTTAACGTAGAGCACGCACTGAAGGGCTTAATGGCAGAAGTGATATGCATACATTTATGGAAAACTGATTATTTTTGCATGGGTAGCTTGAGCCATCTATTTAGACCTATTGCTATGTTCTAAAGTAGAATATCCCGGGTCAGCCTGTCTTTGTTCTTCCTTCCTTCCTTTTCTTCATCCTTCCTTCTTTCTCTCATTCCCATGCTCTCACTTTTAAACTTACATTATAAAATGCATTTATTAGAATACGCTTATCATGTGTGTGGACTTTAAAAGGTAAAGATAAGAAGCTAACATAAAATACTAAGTGGCCAATGAAAGACACTCCTGCTTCAGAATTATCCCTTTCCCTCAAGGAAAGCCACTGCTCCCAATACTGTAATAGTCTTCTTGGTCTTCTTTGTGCTTTAATTTTATGCATTTGGGGCCAGAATCATTTTTGTGCACCGTTTTTTGTGCAAAAGCTTAACTTTTAGTTCATCTCTCAAAAGATTTTCCTTCTGTATTTATGGAACACAGTGTGGATACAAACAAAAAAGATATAAAAAATATATATGTGGAGTTAAGTAAGCATGCTAATAAAATAAAAACCTGCATGCACGCCAACCAGCTTAAAAGTAGAAAATTACCAACACCTTTGAATACTACAGTGTGCTTCTCATGAATTAGTAGTACCTCCATCCAAGTCAGAAAAAGGCATTCGTTCAGTGTCTTAACATTTTCTTGTTTTTCCTCAGGGTTTGATCACAAGCATGCAGATGTTCCTTGACTTGCAATGTGTTACAACCTGATAAACCCATTGTAACTTGAAGATATAAGTCAAAATGCATTTAATTCACCTGATGTAGAGCATCAAGGGGTAGGAACACAGCGTACCGCAGCATGCTGGCTGGCCTGGTGTGCTCTCTGGGTGAGTTGGAGTTCTGATTCACTGCTGGTCCCTGGCACTGTGCAGGAGTATTGTGGCTTATATCAACACTGCAGGAACAATCAAAAGTCAACATTTGAGGGGCACTTTCTATTGCATGTGCATCATAGACAGGCTTCAAACCCCTGTGAGCTGGCAATCTTCTGCATGCATTGCCACGGGGTAATTTTGAGCTTTACATATTTTGACACCTGCATATAAATAAAAACAACATAATCATTTAAAATGGGTTGACTGTTCTTTACATTATTTTGCATTGTGTATTCAAGTTGCTTCATAAAACTGCAGGTGGCTCCTTTGCAGTTTTGTACATTATCCCACTGTCTGCACCATAATTTATTTATCTGTTTTTCAGTCATCTGACTTTCCTCCCTGTTCCTGTTGTGGTTGCTGCTGCTTTGAACCCTCTGTCACGTGTCCACAGGTATATATATGTGTACAGTTTCCATTGCTTTTATATTCTCCAATATTTATTGCAGGGTTGTGGGTGGAAAGTTATTAATTTTTACATATAATTCCAGATTATTTCAACATTATTAATTCAAGAACATTTTATCATCTTATGAGTGCTCCAATGTTTTCTGTTGCCAATACTTAGTATAAAATGTCATCTTCATGTTTTATTCTAGAATCTCTGGAGGGTGAAGTGTTGCTTCTTTGTGATTTTTATCACATTCCATTTCTTTCTTGCAATGTTGAAAATCTTTTTTTTTTTTTTATGTTTGCTGGATGTGTGTTTTCTGTCTGTGAAATCTCTATTCATGCATTTCACTCACTTTTTAATATGAAGTCTATTTTATTGATAAGGAGAGCTTCTCTTGGAGTTCTGATTGTTTTGTCAGTTACATATTACAGACATATTCTAACTTTTGACTTTATGTTGTCCCTCTCATTATAGCAGCATTTAGTGAATCTACTTTCCTGTATTCAGGTATACAGTTGCCTTTACATTTGTTCTTTTAAAACCTTTCTTATGAAGTTCTTAGTCAAAAATATATCCCATGGTATAAATTTTTGTTATTACAGTTAAGTTATTAAATTGTAGAAATATGGGGTTTTTTTGCAATTGAAGTCAGAATAAATTTTAACTTCCTCACATACTTTACCAATTTGTTCTACTCTTTTGAATTATTATTCTATTCCCACTAATATTAATGCAAAATCCATCAGAAATCAATACAGATTGATTTATCTGTATGCCATCAATTCTTTACCATCTCCAATTGCCTATCACTGCACAAAATCACAGTGTGATAGTTCCCATAACTTTTATTATAACTTTTGGAATATCTTAGGAAAGTTTTTGTTTTTGTTTTTGTTTTTCCTTTTTGACAGGATCAGTAAATAGTGACCCACTGTTACATGGAGATATATTGTTTGACTTGTTTAGTTTCAGTCACTCTCCTGAAAAATACCTTCTGGGTTTATTGGGATTTTTTTTAATTTGTTTTTTTTTTTAGGTTTACATGACAGTACAGTGTATTTTGAAATACTATACATGCGTGGATATAACTTATTCTAACTAGAATCCCATTCTTGTGGTTGTACAAGATGTGGAGATTTAATGTGGTATGTTCATATGTGAACTTAGGAAAGGTATGTCTCATTCATTACGCTGTCTTTCCTATTCTTGATTCCCTTCCTTTTCCTTATTCCCCTTTGTCTAATGCACTGAACTTCTATTCTTACCCTTCTCCCCTTGTTGTGTGCATAGGAAAGAGAACATTCAACTTTTGTTTTTTTTGGGGGATTGGCTTATTTCAGTTAGTATGATAGTCTCCAGATCCATCCATTTACTGTCAAAAGTCATAAAGTCATTCATTTTTATGACTGAGTAATATTCCATTGTGTATATATACCACATTTTCTTTATCTAATCATCTGTTGAAGGGCACTTAGCTATTGTAAATTGAGCTATTATAAACACTGATGTGGCTACATCACTGTAATAAGCTTAAGTCCACTGGGTATATATCAAGGAGTGAGCTAACTGGATAAAATAGTGGTTCCATTCCAAGTTTTCTGAGGAATCTCCATACAGCTTCCCAGAGTGGTTGCACCAATTTGCAATCCTGCCAGCAATCTATGAATATACTTTTCTCCCCCCATCCTCACCAACATTTATTGTTACTCGTATTCTTGATAATTGCCATTCTGACTGGGATGAGATAGAATCTCAGTGTAGTTTTAATTTGCATTTCTCTAATTGCTAGAGATGTTGAATAGCTATGTAATTTTTAGTAGTTAACATTATTGTGATATTAGGTGCTACAATTCATTATCTAGGTGTTTCTCCATTTAATTGGGTAATCTTTAATGGTATATTTTTCTAATTTTCAGAGGATCTTGTATATTATGATCTTTTTATGCCAGAGAATCTTGTTTTCATTGCTATTGAAAAGAGTATCCTTTTCAAATTTAAATGATGTGACTCTTGCTGGTGATTAGAAATGAAATTTGCTTCATTTTAGTTGATCATGTACCTGACATCCTTGTTCAACCTCCTCATTAATTTCTTAGGCACCAGTATATTTCTTGGGGTGTTATATAGAGAAAAGTATTTTCTGGGAGTAATAACATATTTCCTTTTCAATCCTTCTAAATTGTCTTTCTTTTCTTTTCCTTTATATTCATTAAGATTAAAATTATACAAACTGTTATCAATTATTTGAAAGCTGATATCTTTGAACTTCAGTTTCTGGGCATTAAAGCACATACTCCACATTACGATGTTGTTATTAGAGGTGGATAAACACGAGACATAGAACTAAGAGTGCATGGTAAAAACGCAAGTACTTATAAACAATCTTTTGTCTCTTTCTTTGCAGATGCATATTAAAAATAGCAAATATTTACATTTCTTGTGTAATAATTGTCCCCAATTACTCTAATTTAATGCTGTTTTTTAGTTGTAAGTTAAGATGGTTGTAGAGAGAGAAAGCACACCCCTCAAAACCTCAGTGACTAGAAATATGGAGAATTTTCCTGAAATTGCCTTTCCATTTTCTTTATCCAATTATAAATGTTATAAATAGAAATTAAGGGAACAATTCTTTGTATTATTTTAGTTTAGAAAAGTATTCATATTTGTCTAAAATCTCCGCCAAATATTTGTGTACAGAGAGTGTAAACTAAAATTTATCTTCCATAAACTAAAGAATGTCAAGGGCTGTCACAGGGAAGTGAACAAACATGGAAACCAAATCTCCTTTACAGTGACACATCCATCACAGACAGGGCCTTTGAAGACAATCACTGTTACCGCATTTCTTTCTGTGTGAATCATAAGTAAGAAGAGAATAAATTCTATGTCTATGGGATCACTCATTGAATTCTGCCAGGTACATTTCTATGGTTTTCTTCAAAGTCAATTCTAATTAAACTTTTTCAAGGATCTTCTGTGAATGTGCAATTTACAATTTTGACTTTTGTTAAACATTGAAGGAAAGAAATTTCAGAAAGCATGTGAGCAAAATGCTTTTGCAATCTCAGCAGTGCTGCTGCTTCTAATAATTAACATCTGAAACTGTAAAGGGAAATGCACTCAGAAACTAAAAATATGTGGACATTGTAAGCCACAGCAGTCACAGCTAAGCTCTCTCTCTTATTACAAACTCACAGGACTGAAGCAATACAGCATCTACATAACCTTAGGGGAACTGTAGGGTTTGGCACAACTTCCAGAGTTATTATTGAAGGGTTATGGAAAATAATATTTCTACAAGACAGCTCCCCAGAAAAAACTGAGGGACAGTGTGACTTAGGAGGAGGGAGGGGAAATTAGCCAAACATTAAACTGCTCCCAGTACATCTTTTGCCAGAAACAGTGGGCCCCAAGGATAAAAGCAAACATTCCTCCCTCCCTGGGTTCATCCCCAGCATTTCCACCAAAAGCAAACACTTACCCCTTCCAAATCACAACGGATCCTAAAAGAGCGGGCCGTAGACGTTCACCCTTTCCAGATGAGTTTACTCATTGCAGATGAGTCCTGGAAGGAGAAAAGCAAATAGTGAAGCTCTAGGTAACAATGGATTCCCAAGGAAGGAAGATAAGCAGTGGACACTGAGCTGTGAGCATTTCCCAGTGACAAGGAGTTTCAAACTGTTTTACAACTGCCTTGCTGAGTTAAAATTTTAACTGCTCAACTAGGTCCCTGACTATCCAAACAGCATGTCCGCAGTTTCCAGTGATTAATTCACCCTCATTGTAAACTATAAAACCCAGACTCCTTCTGTAACCTGGAGGCCCATCTCCATACCCAGGAAAATGAGCCTTCCTGTGCCTGATGGATTGACTTTGCTGCAAAAAAAAAAAAAAAAAAAAAAAAAAAAGGAGAGCTTGTTGGTCCAAGGTCTGCTTCCCCTCTCTTGCCTCTGTCATTTGTGGGCCATGCACTTACAATTATTCCACCTTGTCAGTGTGTTCTAGTGTTGCCCTCTTTCTGTAGATGCATGACATTTGGTTCAGAATTTGAAAAACTTCTGAAAGGATGGGACAGAGATGCAGAGATGGGCTATTTCCAAGAATTAAAGAAGAGAGCAGGTGTGCTGCATAGGAGGTTTCAAGTTGAGTTCTGATATTATTTTGAGGATGACTAGTTGTCTGTTTAGGTTAAAACTCACTTTTGTGTCTTTTGGATAACTTTTCTTAAACTTTGAAATATTGAACCAAATCATCTAAGACCAAGGTTTTCTTTAAAATTTTATTCTAGTTTAATTGGCACGGTCAACACGAAACCAATCAGGCCAGGCTCAGGCATATCCAATACGATAGCAAAATTGGATGAACCCTAAGGAGCTAAACGTGATGAGAACAGAAGGGAAAATAGTTTTATAGCACTCCCTTCTAGTTCTCTCTTTGATTTCTTTGTTTTCTTGGCTCTTTCTTTCTTTCTCTCTTTCTTTCTTTCTTTCTTTCTTTCTTTCTTTCTTTCTTGCCACAGTTCTAAAAGATCATTTCCAGGGTCTTTCTTACCTGTAAGGTGTCCTGGGTGAGAGAAAGTGCAAGAATGTGTTCCTAATGAAAACTCAGAGTTCATTGAGCATAATAGTTATTGAGTTGGCTCCACAATTGTGGAACCTCTAGTTAATTCCTCTGTAAAATTATATTGATGACTACAATAATACCTCCTTAGTGGTGTTACAAAATTAGGTAATGGAATGAATATGCAATGTATGTTCAATAAATATTAGCTGCTATTCTACTCAGAACAGCAACTATTGTTTCCCAGAGGGCTTGTTAAAGTATAAATTTCTTGGCTTTATCTCTGTGTCTGATGCAGTGGACTAAGGCCTGTATTTATTTTTAGGAAGTTCTCGGGGAGTTTCAGATTCACATTCAAATTGGATTGTTACTAACTAAAAGGAAAGAGAAAGGAATTATGAAGATCTAGTTTTATTGTCGCTCTTGTCCAAGGAACAGAATGAGCCCTTGCAACATCTCTAAGGTCCAGCTCAGCTCAGCTCACCAGAACAAAGGGTCGAACCTGTCCAAAAATTATGGTGTTATGACATTTGGGCTTACAAAGGAGAAAGAATAGCTGTACAGGGTCCCCCATATAGAGAATCATGCAATCACCATTACTGATGTCCTCTGAAGCAAGACCAGCAGTTTTATATCAAAAGATAAAGGAGGGCCAGTCAAATCCCAGTTACTCAAGAAGGGAAGGCAAGAGGATTCCAGGTTTAAGGCCAGCCTGGGCAGCTTAGCAAGAACCTATCCCAAAATAAAACAAAAAGAGCTGGGATGTAGCTCACTGGTAGAGTGCCACTGGATTCAATCCCCAGTGTCACAATAAGTAAGAAACAAACAAACAAACAAATAAATCATTGTCCCTTATCAAACTTGAACTCTATTCCAAACTCCAAATGACAACTCTAGTTAAGGACTTTTACTTAACAGAGTTAGCACAATAGGTCATCACTCACAGAAGCTCCTCTATTTCCCCCTGATTAAAGGCATCTCACACCTGCATAGTTGTGCACACCTGTAATCCCAGCCTCTTGGGAGGCTGAGGAAGGAGGATCACAAGTTAAAAACCAGTATCAACAACTTAGTGAGGCCCTAAGAAACTTAGTGAGACCCTGTCATAAATAAAATGGATGGGAATATAGCACCTCTAGGTTCAATTACTAGTACCAAAAAAAAAAAAAAAAAAAAAAATAGAGCATCTTACATACATATTACCTTAGTATTAATTATAAGTTTTCTTTTGCTGTGGAATAATTTATTATGCCAAAGTAGATGTTATAAAGCCAACACTGTCAGATAAAACAGTTCAAGAAGCTGATGGGAAAATTGGTCTCCTTTCCAAAATGGAATTTTGTTGTTTTTTAGACATCTCTTTCCAAATGGATAAAACATGGTTTCAGATCTCCTTCTAACAACAATTTTCATTATTACCTGAAGCTGCTGATGTAATGCAACTTTTGAGAATCAGGTAGTTAAATATACTAGGAAACATGATTTTCTTCATCATATTTGAATTTCTGAGACCAGCCATACACTAAAACTCCTGAGCTATCCTACACACCCTGAGGCAGTGACCACAGGTGCTTGCAGTAGACAACACCTGCTCCATTAAGTGGGAGAGCACCTTGATCTAGAAATCAATTATCATAGAATCACCATAATAAAATCATTAGTTCCTTCAATCCATGAAAATTATATAAACATCTATGTAAATAGGGTTTCTTTAATTTTGGTAATGTTTTATGTTATCAGTACAGATATGAGTGTGAAACTTGTAAAAATATAGACATTTTACCAATTTTCTGTTGTTAGATTAATTTCTAGATATTTGATGACTTAATGTAATACTTAATACTTCAAAATACTTACATTATCATTCTCTGCTTTCTTGTTGCTGATTTACAGAAGCATAAAGGCTATTGCTACATTGACTTTGTATCCAGAACTCATGGTTCATCATTGTACAAAGTGCAACACTTTGTAGCTTCCTTTGGGTTTTCTATTTATACAATATGAAAGAAAAGTTTATTTTTTCCTTTTCAACCTTGCCCTATCCATGACCCTCAGGAAAACTACTTTCAGTATTTCACAACTAAATGTGATTTTCCTTTAGTATTTATAAAAAATCATTATGATTAATAAAATTCCTTTTATTGTTAATGTGAAAGATTTATCATAATATTTCAAGCTAGAAATTATTCTTTCTGTTCTTTTTGGGTCCATCAAATGATCATTTTACCTTGTTTATTGTATAAACATTTGTTGAACTTTATTAATTTATTTTGGTAATTGTTGACCACCTTGTGTTTCTAGAATATAATGCACTTTGCTTTGCCCTCACTCTTGGTAAAATGTAGGATATTACATATGCTATATTGGGGTTTTGCATCTATGTTTAAGAAAGCAGTTTATAAGTTGATTTTCTTCTAATGTCTGCTCCACATTTTTGTATTAAGTTTCATGAAGAGGAACTGTTACTTTCATTTTGTTCTTTGAAAGACTCTGTACATTTTATTTCTTCATTAAATGTTTGCAAGAATATCAGAGAGTAGCCATTTAAACTTGGATTTAAAGGGTAGAGTATTTTTTAAATATCAAACAAAAGATTTTATTTCACACAGTGTGGGCTTTGAAAATTTTCATAATCAGAATACTCAAAATACTGAAAAAATATTAATTACCTGCAAATTGCTACATGGATTCAATACAACCCTAAATCTCACAGGATTTACTTTTGTAAAAAGTGACAAACATTCGAAATTTATGTGAAAATATAAAAATCCAGTGATAGAAAAGTGAATCTAAAAATAAAAGCAAAACTAGAGAACTTATGTTCAACTTTGATGTCTTTTAACATTTTTTTTCAAATTTATTTTTTATTCTAAGTTGTTAGAAATGACAGCAGAATGTATTACATTTCATATTATACTTGTAGAGCACATTTTTACATATCTCTGGTTGTATACAAAGTATATTGACACCATTCGTGACTTCATACATGCACTTAGGGTAATGTTATCCATCTCATTCTACCATCTTTTTTTTTTTCCTTCACCCTTTTTCCCCCTCTCCCTTTTCCTCCCTCCCCATTGGCCATTCTAGTGTTCCTCTAATCCTCCTATGTTCCCCATCCCATCCCCACTGTGAATTGGCCTCCTTATATCAGAGAAAACATCTGGCATTTGGCTTTTGGGGATTGGCTAACTTCACTTAGCATTATATTCTCTAACTTCCTCCATTTACCTGCGAATGCCATGATTTTATTCTCTCTTATTGCTGAGTAATACTCCATTGTGTATAATATATACCACATTTTCTTTATCCATTCATCGACTGAAGGGCATCTAGGTTGGTTCCACAGTTTAGCTATTGTGAATTATGCTGCTATAAACAGTGATGTGGCTGTGTCCCTGTAGTATGCTATTTTTAAGTCCTTTGGGTATAGATCGAGGAGTGGGATAGCTGGATCATAAGGTGGTTCCATTCCCAGTTTTCCAAGGAATCTCCATACTGCTTTCCATATTGGCTGCAACATTTTGCAGTCCCACCAACAATGTATGAGCATGTCTTTTTCTCCACATCCTTGCCAACATTTATTGTTGTTTGTGTTCTTAATAGCTGCCATTCTGACTGGTGCAAGATGAAATCTTAGAGTGGTTTTGATTTGCATTTCTCTAATTGCCAGAGATGTTGAACATTTTTTCAAGTATTTGTTGATTGATTGTATATCTTCTTCTGAGAAGTGTCTGTTTAGTTCCTTGGCCCATTTATCGATTGGGTTATTTGTTTTTTTTTTTGGTGTTAAGATTTTTGAGTTTTTTATATATTCTAGAGATTAGTGCTCTATTTGACGTGCATGTGGTAAAAATTTGTTCCCAATTAGTAGGCTCTCTATTCATCTCACTGATTGTTTCTTTTGCTGAGAAGCAGCTTTGTAATTTGAATCTATCCCATTTATTGATTCTTGATATTAATTCTTGTGCTACAGGAGTCTTATTAAGGAACTTGGGGCCTAATCCAAAATGTTGGAGATTAGAGCCTACTTTTTCTTCTATTAGGTATAGTGTCTCTGGTCAAATTCCTAGATACTTGATCCACTTTGAGTTGAATTTTGTGCATGGTGAGAGATAAAGGTTTAATTTCATTTTCTTGCATATGGATTTCCAGTTTTCCCAGCACGATTTGTTGAAGAGGCTATCTTTTCTCCAATGTATGTTTTTGGCGCCTTTGTCTAATATAAGATAACTGAAATTATATGCCTTAGTCTTTGTGTCCTCTCTTCTGTACCACTGGCCTACCAGCCTATTTTGGTGCCAATACCATGCTGCTTTTGTTACTATTACTCTGTAGTATAATTTAAGTTCTGGTATAGCAATGCCACCTGCTTCACTCCTCTTGTTAAGGATTGCTTTAGCTATTCTGGATCTCTTATTTTTCCAGATGAATTTCATGACTGCTTTTTCTATTTCTATGAGGAATGTCATCGGGAGTTTCATTGGCATTGCATTAAATCTGTATAGTGCTTTTGGTAGTATGGTCATTTTGACAATATTAGTTCTGCCTATCCAAGAACAGGGTAGATCTTTCCATCTTCTAAGGTCTTCCATAATTTCTTTCTTTAGTGTTCTGTAGTTTTCATTATAGAGGTCTTTCACATCTTTGGTTAAGTTGATTCCCAAGAATTTTATTTTTTTATGCTATTGTAAGTGGGATAGTTTTCCTCATTTCCCTTTCAGAGGATTTGTCACTGATATATAGAAATGCCTTAGATTTATGGGTGTTGATTTTGTATCCTCTACTTTGTTGAATTCATTTAGGAGTTCTAGAAGTTTTCTGGTGGAATTTTTTGGATTTTATAGGTATAAAATCATATCGTCAGCAAATAATGATAATTTTAGTTCAATTTTACCTATCTGTATCCCTTTAATTTCTTTCGTCTGTCTTATTGCTCTGGCCAGCATTTCAATTACTATTTTAAATAGAAGTGGTGAAAGAGGGCATCCCTGTCTTGTTCCAGTTTTTAGAGAAAATGATTTCAATTTTTCTCCATTTAGAATAATGTTGGCATGGGGATTAGCATATATAGCTTTCACAATGTTGAGATATGATCCTGTTATCCCTAGTTTTTCTAGTGTTTTGAACATGAGGGGGTGCTGTATTTTGTCAAATGCTTTTTCTGCATCTATTGATCTAATCATATGGTTCTCATCTTTGAGTCTATTGATGTGATGAATTATATTTATTGATTTCCATATGTTGAACCATCCTTGCATCCCTGGAATGAACCCCACTTGATTGTGGTGTATTATATTTTTGATATGTTTTTGTATCTGTTTTGCCAGAATTTTATTAAGAATTTTTGCATCTATGTTCATTAAAGATATGTGTCTAAAGTTTTCTTTTTTTGATGTGTCTTTGCCTGGTTTGGGGGTCAGGGTGATATTGGCCTCATAGTATGAGTTTGGAAGTGCTCCCTCTTTTTCTATTTCCTGAAATAAATTGAAGAGTATTGGTATCAGTTCTTCTTTAAAGGTCTTGTAGAACTCAGCTCTGTATCCATCTGGTCCTGGGCTTTTCTTGGTTGGTAGGCTTCTGATGGAATCTTCTATTTCATCACTTGAAATTGGTCTGTTCAAATTGTGTATATCATCCTACTTTAATTTGGGCAGATCATACAACTCTAGAAATTTGTTGATGACTTCAGTGTTTTGTATTTTCTTGGAGTACAAGTTTTCAAAATAATTTCTAATTGTTTTCTGTATTTCCATAGTGTTTGTTGTGATATTTCCTTTTTCATTGCATAAGTTAGTAATTTGAGTTTTCTCTCTCCTTCTCTTTGTTAGCCTGGCTATGGGTCTATCAATTTTATTTATTTTTTCAAAGAACAACTTTTTGTTTTGTCAAATTTTTCAATTGTTTCTTTTGTTTCACTTTCATTAATTTCAGCTCTGATTTTAATTATTTCCTGTCTTCTACCACTTTTGGTGTTGGATTGTTCTTCTTTTTCTAGAGCTTTGAGATGTAATTTTAAGTCATTTATTTGTTGACTCTTTCTTCTTTTGAGGAATAAACTCAATGCAGTGAACTTTCCTCTTAGAACTGCCTTCATAGTGTCCCAGAGATTTCAATATGTTGTGACTGTGTTCTCATTCACCTCTAATATTTTTTTAATCTCCTCTTTGATGTCATCTACAACCCATTGTTCATTCAGTAGCATATTATTTAGTCTCCAGGTGTTGGAGTAGCTTTTTTTTTCTTATTTTATCATTGATTTCTAATTTTGTTCCCTTATGTTCTGATAGAATACAGGGTAGTATTTCTACTTTTTATATTTGCTAAGACTTGTTTTGTGGCATAGTACATGGTCTATTTTAGAGAAGGATCCATGTGCTGCTGAGAAGAAAGTATATTAGCTTGGTGAAGGATGAAATATTCTATATAAGTCAGTTAAGTCTAAGTTGTTTATTGTATTTTTGAGTTCTATAGTATCTTTGTTCAGCTTTTGTTTGGAAGATCTATCCAGTGGTGAAAGGGGTGTGTTAAAGTCCCCCAGAATTATTGTGTTGTGGTTAATTTGACTCTTAAACTTGAGGAGAGTTTGTTTGATGAACATGGATGCTCCATTGTTTGGAGCATATATATTTATAATTGTTAAGTCTTGTTGGTGTATGGTTCCCTTGAGCAGTATATAGTGTCCTTCTTTATCCCTTTTGATTAACTTTAGCTTGAAGTCTACTTTATTTGATATGAGGATGGAAACCCCTGCTTATTTCCTCAGTCCATGTGAGTGGTAGGATCTCTCCCAACCTTTTACCCTCAGCCTATGGATGTCTTTTCCTATGAGATGAGTCTCTTGGAGGCAGCATATTGTTGGGTCTGTTTTTTTGATCCAATCTGCTAGTCTATGTCTTTTGATTGGTGAGTTTAGGCCATTAACATTCAGAGTTGTTATTGAGATGTGTTTTGTATACTAAGCAATTTTTGTTTATTTTTCATATTTAACTTGACATGGTTTCTCTTCTGATTGTTTTTTCCTTTAGTGTAATACCTCCCTCTGTTGATTTTCATTATTGTTTTTCTTTTCCTCTTTATGGAATATTTTGCTGAGGATGTTCTGTAGTGCTGGCATTCTACTTGTAAATTCTTTTAACTTTTGTTTATCATGGAAGGTTTTCATTTCACCCTCAAATATAAAGCTTAATTTTTATGGGTATAAAATTCCTGGTTGGCATCCCTTTTCTTTCAGAGCTTGGAATATGTTGTTCCATGATCTCCTAGCTTTGAGTGTCTGAGTTGAAAAATCTGCTGTGATACGAATTGGTCTCCGCCTATATGTGATCTGATTCCTCTCTTTTGCGGCCTTTACAATTCTATCCTTGTCCTGTATGCTAGGCATTTTCATTATAATGTGTCTTGGTGTAGATCTGTCATAATTTCATACATTTGGTGTCCTATAAGCCTCTTGTATTTGGTTTTCCAATTCATTCTTCATGCTTGGGACATTTTCTGATAATATCTCATTGAAGAAGTTGTGCATTCCTTTGATTTGAAACTCTGTGCCTTCCTCTATCCCAATTACTCTTAGATTTGGTCTTTTGATGCTGTCCAATACTTCTTGGATGTTCTGTTCATGGTTTCTTACTATCTTCATTGTGTGGTCAACTATATTTTCAAGATTATATACTTTGTCTTTATTGTCTGAAGTTCTTTCTTCCAGTTGATCTAGTCTGATGGTGATGCCTTCAATTGTGTTTTTTATTTGGTTAATTGTTTTCTTCATTTCAAGGCTTTCTGTTTTTTGGGTTTTTTTGTTTTGTTTTGTTTTGTTTGTTTGTTTGTTTGTTTGTTTGTTTTAGAGTTTCTCTTTTTTAAAGTAATCTTTTGCTACCTGTATTTGCTGTCTTATATCTTTGTTGTAGTGGACAATCTTTGCCTGTATTTGCTCATTTAGGTCATACTTTGATTCACAGATCATTTTAATTATGAACCTCCTGAACTCTTTCTCTGACATTTCATCAACTTTGCTGAGCATGGGTTCTGTTATTATAGAACCCTGGTTTGTTTGAGGTACTTTCCTCCCTTGTTTTTTCATGTTGTCTATTTGCCTTACTTTCTTGCAGTGTAGATCTGAGATATTATAGTTTCTTCCCTATATTCTTATAATATCCTTGCAGGTTGTCTGTGCCTCTCCTTAGTGTTGGGCTATCAGAACCTGCTGTTGTCCCTCAAAGTATGCTACCTGGGGCTGGGACCATGTAAGTTGGTGTGGGTGGAACTGGTTAAGTCTGAGCTCCTGTGGTGGTCTGCTGTTTGGAAGAGGCAGTCCTTTGAGTGGAGTTCAGTGAAGCTGTCCTAAACTCACCTGAGCTCTACGGGTGTGGGCTGGGCTGACCTGGGCCTGTGCTTGGGCAGAGGTTTGTGGAACTTCTATGAGCCTGGCCATACTCAAGGGAATGTCAGCGAGACTGACCTGGGGCTGGCTGCACTGGGCTGAAGGTCAGCAGAACTGACCTATGCCTGATGGCACTCCAATGTAGGTCCCCAGGACTGTTCTCAGTGTGCTTGAACTCAAACATAGTTGGAGGGTCTGTCCTTGCTGTCTCCTGCTCTGGGGCGGAGGTCGGTGGGACTAGCTCTCTTTTAACATTTTTAAACCTATGTTTTGTTAATAATTATCACAAAGAGCCTGGCAATTCATGGGACTGGGGATAAGAACTGAAGCACTGTCAAGGATAACTAACTAAAAGAAAGCACTACGAATAGAATCTAAGTTGAAGAAGGTGGAGACATGAGGGGCAAAGAAGAGAGAATGCCTGATGAAAGCAGGGAAGACAGTTCCCCAAAACTATAGGCCTTGATTGATCAACATCTTGTATGAGTATCATAAGAAGAAATCTTCATATCAGGACTCTACCAGGGCTACCCTCGTTTCCTACGAATATAGTAAACTCGACCCAATTTGAATATGGGAAAAATAAAAGAGGTTCAATAAAGATGCAATAGAAACGCATGCCCTCCAAACACCAAAAACAAACATGCAAATGACAAAATATGCTAAACTATCTCAAAAACAAATGAAAATTAAGAAAATGATAGAAGTTTGAAAAGTTGAAGCCAGAAGTGTAAATTCCAAAGTTGAAGAGATCATACAAAACAAAGATCTGAGCAGAGAGCTAATGATGTAGTAAAGAAAGAAAAGTAGGGGAAATGTTGTTTAAGAAATGGAGATTACATTCAGGAGTGTAAAATAAAAGAATCCCAAATACAGTGCCTCAAGGGAAAGAAAAATTGGACAAAAAGAATGTTTAAACTATTTTTAAATGGTCAAATTGTAAAAAATAAAATAAATGGTAGATCTGAAAGATAAAAGAAAATCATGTAGATATAAAATAATGATTCCTAAAAAGCATTCAAAACAATGAAAGAAGGTGCATATTAGAACCCAAATTTAATAAAATTTTTTAAAATGAAGGCTTCTTAACCTTGAATATGAAAAGCATGCACAAAGACTTTTAAGAAAGATTACTGAACTTACGAAGTTAATCATAAAATGGAGGATGTTTCATTCCTTCAAATGAAAATATAAAGGAACAGGAATCAGACTGACAATAGAATTCCCAGCTTGCAATTACAGATAGATAAAAGGTTAATAATGCTTGTAGAAAAGCTTTCTAAAGCAAGAAGAATGTGTTCAACCACCTCATAAAAAATTGTTCAAGAAACAAGAACAGCTAGTTCATATTAAGAAAGGAAAACAATTACCAAATGACCCAGAAACATGGAAAAGATCATCAGAAGTAATAAAAAGTAAGACCACATGAAATAAAAATTCAAGCTGTTTACTATTAGCAAAGGTACAGGGAAACAGATTTCTCTCATATATTGTTGGTGGCATGTCCAAGGCCAGGAGCGCTAAGGAAGCTTATTTGGGAATCTTTAGCAAAATTAGGTGTTCATTTTCTCTTTCATCCATCAATATTGCTAGCATAAATCTATCACAGATATATATTGCCACAAAAACAATGTATGCACAAAAAGATTTATTGTAGCATATTTATACTAGCAGAAAAGTATAATCTAATGTCCAGCAGGGACAATTGAAAAATGGATAATACAACTACAGGATGGTTTAATTATGTAGGTGTGAAACGAGGAATATTACTATAAACCCCTATGATAAAAGCATGTGTGTATAGTTGACCATTGGTTTTTCTAAGAATAAGGCATTCCATGATAAAATAATAGCAAATGAGCCTTTGCCTTAGGATGAGCTATCTGGGAAATCCAAGTCAAAATACACATCAAATGTCCTAGAATCAATAAACTCATAACTTTTTAAAAACAAATTAAAACCAAAATATTGCATCAGGCACATTAGAAAGAGTCTAGGGAACCTAAACATCTTTATTTTGAAAATCCATCCTAGTTTTTATAGTCAAATTGAACCTCAGGAGCACCAAACAGTTCATGGGAAATAGTTTTCTTTAACAGATATATTATATATAAAATCTGAAGGAATAATGATGAAATTATAATGCTAATATTTTACAGTCTCTACTCAAATAATGGATCAAGATAATATTCATCAGTGGTTCTTAACATCATAGAAAATGAGATAAGAAGGTACTGTAAGAATTCTGATGGAAATACAACACATTACCTATGAAGTAATAAAGACATAAAATCTAATTGGAATTTAATCAAGTTTCCACATTCAACTACCAATCTGGAAGAAATACAGGACAGAGGATAACTTGATAAATAAGTTCACATACATGCAATCAGTAAAATTCACAATGTGTGACTCCTTGAGGAAAAAAAATGGAAGACTATATTAAATATAGAATTTGAAAACAACAACAATAACAAAAAAAAGTTGAAAGAGGGAAACTGATAAAGATTTTAAAAGACATTTAGACATGTTGTTGGATACTTGAAATATATAAATTTTTTTTTCCTAATTTAAACAAGAAAAATATAATAATAGGAGAGCTGATGGAAAATGTTTGATGATATTTGATATTAAGGAAATAATCAGAATTTAGATGTCATGAGGTACTTCATAATGCTCTTTTTTTAACATTTATTTATTTATTAGTTCTAATCAGTTATACGTGACAATAGAAAGCTCTTCAATTCATTGTACCCAAATGCAGCAGAATTTTTCACTTCTCTGGTTGTTCATGAAGTAGAGTCACACCCTTTTACAGAGTCATAATTTAGAAATAAAGTGAAATATTACAAAACAAATTAAGTGACATCGGGGCTTTGCTTCAAGTTGATCTTAAGGTGAGAAAATTGGGGTTTGTATGCAAAACTGAAAACAGGCTGTAGCAGGGGCAAGACAAAAACTCAAGAATCAGGCCAGGCCATTTCGCTGCAAGCGCCAAAATGTGGCTCTGTTACTTCTGCTCATGTGTGATTGGCCAGAAGAAGTCACCGAAAGGACTTTGGAGACACCTGGATCCCACATAACAGTGAACGAAACAGCCACAGATAACTGAGAGGCAGATTAACCACAGCACTTCTTGGGTCTTTAATGACTATTCACCTTTTAGGCAGCATTTTAAAATGCGCTCTCAATTGTAATTCTCTAAAGCTGCCTTGGGAGACTCATACAGACTGATACTCCTATTTAAACATGGAGAAAATTTTGAGAGTTTCCTGAGCTCACCCAATTGAGGAAAACATACGCAGGGCTTCTTAGTTCTTTGTTCCCACATTAAGTGTTTTTATAAGAATTAAATAGGTTTGTAAATTGAGACTTGCTTTGGATGCTACAGAGCATTGTCTTAATTTCTCCCTTAAGCACAGAGACCCATTGTTCTGAGTTCATTTTGGTGATGGTCAGTCAGGTGCAAGTACAAGAGGAGACACAAGAAAAGCTCAGAAAGATAAATTACAGGCCCAGGAACAGTGGTGTGGCCCTCCACGCAGAGCCACATTGGGAAAGCCCTTCTGTCAGGAGGCAGGGGGGCAGGAGTGAAGGTAGTGAGCACCTAGATTCAGGTCTTCCTCGGGATTTTTGCAGAAATAACAAAGCAGGCCCGGTGAAACAGCACGAGACTGGTTACCTCCCAAACTGGCAACCTCTATGCTGTAGGGCTGGCCGAGTCGCCTGGTATCTGATGCTGGGAGGACTGAGGCAAAGGAATGGCCTCCCCTGGAGCATGCAGGCCTGATAGAGCAGGCGTTAGTTTGCAACCATGTTTGCTCCAGCTGGCCTTCTCCCATCTCCAAGAATTGTTGCCGCCTGAAGCGATGGCCGCTTGGAGCAGCAAAGCCGTGGGAATAAGTTTAGAGACAGACTGGAAACAAACAGGATCTCTATTCTGTCAGTTTCTCTCTCTGGCTCTAACAACTCTAACACGTACCACACACCAGCAAACAACCAACAACCAAAATGGCCCCGACCCGCTCTGCGCTCGGCCCAAGTCTCTCGAGATCCCGGGCCAAGTCTTGTGAGACTACAGAAGGCGGCAATGTCCAAAACTCCATGGCCCGAAGTCAACGGCAATCATAGCCATCTCCCCAAACAGGGCTCCTACAAAGAATGACTAACTTTCAGTCTGCCTCAATCAGAATGTTCCTTAAGGAAGTGAGAACATCAAACTATACATAAAACAATAACATAAAGGAAATCCACATTAATGTTTCTTTACGCCACATGTGAGGGCAGTTTGGTGTGCTTTAGGAAAGAGGTACTGAAAGGAATTACTAAAATCCTAATTTCAACTAACAGTGGGCTAGCCTCTTCTATTATATTCATGATTAAGTCCTTAATTTTAAGGTCTTAATTCAGAGCCGTAATTAGCCTGAAAATCACAACCCACAGCAAAGTCTTTCCATGGGTGAGAACCCACAGTCCTTCCCCAGAACAGAAAACAGGTGGCAGCCACCCCATAGCATTGGTTAGAAAGGAGGCATTCTGGTCCTTTGGACTAACAGAAAAGAAACAAAGAATGTGTTTGAATTTTGTTTTTAAAGGGGTAATTCCAGAAGCAGACCTACACAAATAAGGATGATAAAGCAAGGAGGGCTGGGAATTGAGCTCAGGGGCAGGGTGCTGCCTGGCATGCCTCATGCCCAGCTCCATGCCCAGCTCCCCCAAGGGATCCTGACCACTAGTCAACAGCACATTCACTGTCATTGACACAGGAGTACCAGGTGCAGCAGGGGGGTCCTGGGTGCATGAAAGAGTCAAGACCTGCACATTCAGCTTCCATGATGACTCCCCACTCCATCCACCTGCCCCACCTGGAAACACTAGGTTCTCACCACCAGGAGTCCCACTGGCTAGGTGTCACACTCAGACCTGTATTCACATCCAGAGAGTTTGTTTCTCATATACGTACTTTTATCATCAATCATTAACGCCTTCCCTAATTGCTTTAGCTGGGAGAAGACCCTCCTCTCCATAGTTCCTCAATCATTTCTCCCTATTTGTTGTGCTTAAAAAGGCTGCATGATCACTCTTAATTCTTGGCATGTTTGTGTTATCACATGTGCATTTCCAGAGGGACAAGGGGACACACATTTTCCTATGTGTTCTCTGTGCCACGTGAGGAGCCCTGTAGAACAAGAGGTCTGCATTGGGGGATGGGGGGAATCATAGGAACGACAAAATGCAAAGCTAATGAACCACAACAAAAATCCTTAAATAGAAAAGAAAAACTCTTCATTATGATTGGCACAAACTCAACATTTCCTTTAGGGTGTATAAAGGCTGACACTTGCTTCCCCAAACAAACCGTCTTAGTACCAAATGTGTTCTGAGAACTCAAAAGGCTTTTACTGAATCTCATTTATATTGAAGGGAGAAAAATAGAGTGAAAACCTGATTTTACATCTCCCCAAATCCTTCCCTCTTGAACACAAAAGCCCGGCTGCTGGGGTTGTCATCTGTCATGCCAGTTCTTGGCTGTAGGAAGCATGGGTACATGGAGCCCTTTACCTAGGGCCAAGTCAACCAATGCAGAGTGAGGGACAGGCTGACTGAAGGGTGACATCTGGCTGGGGGTAGGGGATGGGAGGGGAACAAAGTTCCTCTGAGATTGGAAACTACTCATTTAACAAGAATTGTGACTGGCTTTATGGTTTTTGTCTATATAATATATGGCTTCATTAGAGTGCTAATTAAATTTCCATATTCACATACTTGCTTCTTTTTTTTTCCAAGTAGTTTTGAATTTCACTAAGCTTGGGTTGTGAACTCACATTTTTCAAATTTTCACAAAAACAAGAAAATGGCTTTCATATTGTTGATGGTCAAGATGACAACATTCTCTCATTATGTTCCTGAGTGCTGTGTAAGAATTGTGCTCACAGTGAATATGAAGCATTATCATTCCATATATGTCCATACATAAAACTTGATGTTCCCATTGACCCGACAGATAAGAAAACTCTTCTCATTTAGACTTCTAATAGTTGAGGAAGTGTGTAATGCAAAATTTTTACTTGTTTACTCTTTTATTAGCTCATTTGCTTTTCAAATTGATTCAACTAATACATTAAAACAAAAATTGCACATATTAATCAGTAACATGCAATGTTTCAATACATGTATATATTGTGTAATGTTTAAATCAGGTTAATCATATCTATCTCCTCATACATTTGCCAATTTTATTTAAGGAAACTTTCAAAATCCTTTCTTCTAACTGAAATGTAAAGCATATATTCTTATCTAAAGTTACCCTACTGTGCAATAGTACCCTAGAGCTTTTTGCTCATATGTAACTATAACTTAGTAACCATTGAACAATTTATTTTTGTAAAAAATATTATAATAGGCAGAGCATGGAAGTTAAAATTGTTGAGATGTTTTTGTAGGTGTGTAACTTCCTTTTAGTGGATATCTGCTAGTTTTTTCTTTGGAGATCCATTTTTCTCTTGCTTGGAAGGGGCTGATTCTGACCTTTACTCCCATTGACAGCAGAGAGGGGCCACTGCCCAGATCTGGCTAACCAGAGGCAGCCAATTATGGCTGCACTGAGTGACAAATAGAGAGGGACATGACAAAACTCTAGTCAGAATTAATTCTTACCACTATTAGCAGTGATTCTCACCCCAACCAGGTTTGTAAACTGACTGCACACAAGAGGGGAATGATAGAAGCCATCTTACTTATCAAGAAGAGCCCAACAGAGACAGAGACTGTGTGAAGTCCTGGGACTCTCTTCTTCCTGCTGTGCCTAATGCAGGAAGTAGGTCTCAGGGAGTCTATGAGCAAGCTGGGTTCAGCTGGTGTAAGCCAGGCTGCTATCACCTGCAAAGGAAGGAATCTTGTAAAAATATCTCGATTATGGTGTTGTTTCTTATACATATTTTCTCAAGAAATATCATCTATCAGTTAGATGATATGGTGCAATTTGGGACTTTAGTGTCATGTCAGTTTAACTGTGATCCTTTCTTCCTTTACACCACATGAGACAATGGCACGTCTTTCAATTAATGGAATCTCAGATTTGATGAAATACTGTTGTAAGTGTGAATTTTCTTTCTGAATGCCATATAAGCTAGAAAAGAAAATGCATTCTTCACAGCTGTGTTACCAAATGCTAGAGTCACTAGCTAGATGTCTTTTGAGCATAAATGTGGCTCTTTTGAATTGACATGTGTTTTAGGTGTAAAATACACACTTAGAATACACTTAGAATGAACAAAAGAATGTAAAATATCTCACTAATAATTTCATATTAATGACATATGGAAACATTATGAAGATGTTTAGTTAAATATGTTGTTAAGTAATTTCATCTGCTCCTTATTACTATTTTAAATGTGGATACTAGAAATTTAAAATTATATACAGATATAACTTGAGACTCACATTATACTTCTATTGGACAGCCCTATTTTATAGTATACAAAGTTGTGCATGACTTTGCTAATATAAATATGTTTATGATTGTACTTGAATTCTCAATGTTATCATTCTTGATATATTGTTGTTAATTTTTAAAATCCCAAGTGCTAATACCAATGAGGCAAATTATATGTTCTTAAAAGTTTTTCCTTGATTTTGATTTCATATTGTTTGGAGAAAATAATACATCTGGTCTATATGTATATCTTCTTTATTTATTAGTATTTTTTCACTATGCCTTTTTGATTTATTATTTTTAATGTGTGTCTGTGTTATAAATATAATGTATTCATATATGTTTTATATTATATAAAAATATGTATTTATATATACATATTAATATAAATATAAATAATCATATACAAATTACACATAATGTATTACATATTATATATACAAGACAAATTTTCTGGAGTATTTTATTTTGTTTTGTTTAGATAAAATGTATTTCCTTAACTGCATACTAATGTTACAGGTACATTTCATAAAATTTTAAAAGATGGAAAAATTCAAAGAGTAAAAATTAAAATCACCCACAATTCTATTGCCACAATAGTCATTGCTAACATCTCATTGCTACATTACGTCATATTCTTAAAATAATCTTAAAATCATCTTTACTCTTTTTCTCTTACTCTGGCTTGCTTTTCTCTCTCCCTCTGAGTACCTAGTAATGTTACTTATTTTACTCATGTGAATTAATGACTTACAATGATATCAACATTAATTAATACACCTATCTCAATCTGAATTTCTACTGGCTATTTTTTCCTGCACCAAGTAGTGTTTCATCAATGGCTATATCTGGATTTACTTAACTAAACCTCATCATTGAACACTTAATTTGCAACCAAATTTCAGTTACCATCAAATGCTGTAAAAACAATTGTCTATATTGGGAATATATCAGATTGCATCCTCTGGGAATATTTCTAGCAGAAAATTTAGTGGAATATGAAATACAAATACTTTTAATATATTTTGATATAAAAATATCTTCTCAGGAAATAAGTCCCAAACAATGTCATTTTAATTTCCTATGACATGACATGACATTTATAAAACGGTTACTGAACACTTCCTTTTTATAGTGTAATCTTGGGTTTTTATTAAATTAGTTGTCATAATGTAATTCTTATAGTATTTGTGTTCAGAATTATTTCCATGTGCATTTATTTTTTCAAGAAAAGGTATTTGAATGCTCTAGTGATATCATTATGACGAACTGATTTTTATCTTTACTCTCAGACATTTAGTATCAGGTTTTTAATAACCCATAAAAGCCCTCAAATATACAAAAAGCATATAAAATGACGTAACAATATTTGGAATCTTCCTCCTAAATTTAACAAACATTAATAGTTTCCATGTCTGTTTCATGCAGGAGCCCTGTTTGGGGATTGACTTGTATTGCAGTTGACTATGAGCCGTGGATATTTGGCCATTGTCGCCACCCGTAGTCTCACGGGATTTGTTGCGGGATTTCAAGTGACTTGGCCGAAATTGCTGATCGGGTCAGCGCCATTTTAGTGGTGTGTTTGGCGTGTGTTAGTTGTTGTTAGAACCAGAGAGAAAAGTTATCAGAATAAAAAGCTGTTTGTCTCCAGTTTGCTTCTGAAGTTCTTCCCGCGGCTCCGTTGCTCCAAGCGCTTCAGGCGGCAACAGGTGGCGGCCCGTACGGGGAACTTCGGAGCGGACAGGTAAGAACTGAAAGGTCTCTAAAGATGGGTTCGAATATAACTGAATCCCAAGTGATAGAGGCTATGCAAAGACTCCTTGATATACCTGACTCTGTTCTCAGTGAGGAGTATATAGACAAAAGTGAAAGTGATCAAAAAAGTGTAGATTCCACTGGGCCAACTGAGACCAGTAAAGAGAGTATTAGAAGAGACCCAAAAATGACAAAAATCCAAGCTATTAAAGCTATTCGGGAGTTATTGGCGAAAGCTGAAGGATACTTGCTCTCACTGGAACCTGGGCCTCAGGATATTGCTGTCAGTGAAATTAGCAGTGGTGAGGAATCTAGTAAAAGTGATCCTGAGAAAATGAGAAAAAAGAAATTTAAAAAGACCGAGAAAAAGGTCCGTCAGGCAGAGGAGTCACTTGTGTCCTCTACTCCCCCATGGGTGGAATCCATTACAGAAAATATGAAGGGTATTACTAGGCATTTGCATACCCTAGAAACAGAAATAAAAAGTCTTTCTGATCGCTTATGCGCTCTCGAGGACAACTCACAGATACATTGGGAACCGCCAGCATTTGAAAAGAAAAATGGACAGAGTGTCCATCAGTCAGTAGATTTCAAAACAATAAAAAATCTCAAAGTAATGACTTATGGGCCCCAAGCTCCTTTCACGTTGAGTATGCTGGAGTCCCTTAACACCTTTAGCTTAACCCCCTCAGACTGGAAAAGTCTATGTAAAGCAACATTAAACGGGGGGCAATTCTTGGTTTGGCGATCGCAATTCCAAGAACTTTGTATAGAAACGGCTAAAAGAAACGCGGCTGCAGGGTTTGAAAACTATAATATAGACATGCTCACAGGAGAAGGGCAATTCGCAGACTTACAGGCTCAAACAGAATATGACCCAGATATATATGCTCAGATAAATGCAGCTGCCTTAGAGGCATGGAAAACTGTACAAGGACCTGGGGATCTACAAGGTAGCTTGTCAAAAGTGATTCAGGACCTAATGAGCCGTATGCCGACTTTGCTGATCGACTTTTGAGAACTGCAGGTAGTGTGTTTGCAGATGTTGACCAAGCTATGCCATTATTTGTTCAATTAGCTTATGAAAATGCAAATAAATGGTGCCAAGCAGCCATCAGGCCATGGAGAACTAAAAAGGATCTTTCCGTATATATACAACTATGTAAAGATATAAATGACGCCTTTGTCACAGGAAATGTGATTGCAGCCTCAATGAGAGGTGCTTCCTCTCGAAATTTCACAAAGGCTAAACATAGATATTATAATCAATCAGGATATTCCAGGCAAAATTATCATAATCAATCAGGCAATTCTAGGCAAAATCCCAAAAAAGAAATAAGACCAAGCTCATATGGTGCCCGAGGGCCGCTGCCCCAGGTGTAAAAAGGGAAATCATTGGGCCAATAAATGCCATTCAAAATTTGACATCCATGGAAATCCTTTGTTCAGGAATTCAAAAATCGGGGCACTGGGCCCAATACCCCGGGGCCCACAAATGTACGGGGCATTGCAGAAGGAGTATCCTCAAGCATCCACTCAGATGCTTCCCCGACACAATCCCTACTACCCATCCACTCCCTCGCCAGAGGAACAAGAGGAAATGCAGGATTAGACCTCTGTTCCACCGCCCGAATAGTGTTAACACCTGAAATGGGTGTTCAACTGATTCCCACAGGAGTCAGGGGACCTCTTCCCTCAGGGACTGTAGGACTTATTATCGGGCATAGTCCTAAAAGCTTATTAGGTTTGCAAGTGACCCCAGGTGTAATAAACTCAGACTACAAAGGGGAAATAAAAATAATGCTTAGCTCACCCCAAAGTATAAGTTCTGTTAATCAAGGAGATAGAATTGCTCAGTTGCTTCTCCTTCCCAATTTACATAATTCATTTAAAATGGGTATGCCTCAAGAAGGGAACAATAGAGGATTTTGTTCCACTGACTCAAGTCCCATGGCTTGCTGGGTTCGAGACTGTTCAAGGAGGCCTATGTGTAAAATAAAAATCCAAGGAATAGAAATGGAGGGATTAATAGATACTGGAGCTGACTCTTCCATTATTAATTTACGCCAATGGCCCAAGCACTGGCCTCTGCAAAAAGCTTCAACCAGTTTAAGAGGCTTGGGATATAATAACCTCCCAGATAAAAGTGCAGTAATTTTAAAATGGGAGGATGATGAAGGCCATAAAGGAACATTTCAGCCTTATGTTTTACCTAATCTACCGGTTACTTTATGGGGAAGAGATATTTTGCAACAAATGGGAGTACACCTTGCAACCAAGCCTGCAGATATTAAATGTGAAAACCTACAGGGTAATCTTAACCATAAAAGAACTCATTATCAAAAAGTACAGAGTAATCTTAACCCTAAAAGTAATCATTGTCATAAAGGAAAAAATATTTTTTTTTTCGGGGCCACTGAGAAAATAATTTTGAAAATACCATGGCTTTCTGATAAGCCAGTGTGGGTCCCTCAGTGGCCCCTATCTAAAGAGAAATTAAAAGCGGCCCACCAATTAGTTCAGGAACAATTACAAGCAGGTCATATAGAACCTTCCACCTCTCCCTGGAATTCCCTCATATTTGTGATCAAGAAAAAGTCAGGAAAATGGCGATTGTTACATGATCTTAGACAAATCAATAAAAACCATGCAAGTTATGGGGCCTACTCAACCTGGACTTCCTAGTCCCGTAGCTATTCCAAAAAATTTCCATCTTATTACTCTTGATATAAAGGATTGCTTCTTTTCTATTCCCCTACATCCTCTGGATGCCCCCAGGTTTGCTTTTTCCATTCCTTCTATGAACAATAATGGCCCTGATCAGAGATATCAATGGAAGGTTTTACCACAGGGAATGGCTAATAGCCCCACCATATGCCAAATATATGTGGACAAGGCTATCCAACCCATTAAAAATAAATATCCAAACCTCATGTGTCTACATTACATGGATGATATTTTATTGGCCCACCCTAATCAAAAAATCTTATTTAATATATTCAGTGATGTGGTAGAAAATTTAAAAAAATATGGATTATATATAGCAGAAGAAAAAGTTCAAACCAGATCTCCCATATTATATTTAGGATTTAAAATCATGGATACTTTTGTTAGACCCAAAAAAATTTTAATAAATAAAGAACATTTGACCACCCTCAATGATTTCCAAAAACTACTGGGAGACATTAGTTGGCTTCACCCTACACTAAATCTCACTACTGGCCAACTAAAACCTTTATTTGACATCCTTCGTGGAGATCCTGATCCATCTTCACCAGGAACATTGACTCCTGATGCTAGGAAAGCTTTAAAGTTAGTAGAAAAAGCCATCGAAGGAGCTCATTGTGATAGATTTGATTTAACTCAACCACTGATGTTGATTATTATTTCTTCACAATATACACCCACAGGAGTATTTTGGCAACAAGGGCCTTTATTATGGATACATTTGCCCGTCTCTCCTAAAAGTATAATTGAATCTTATACCTCCATGGTGGCTAAACTTATTCTTCAAGGACTTAAGACTTCTACTAAAATATTTGGCATTCACCCTGCTACTATTATTACTCCCTATTCATCATCACAGATTGAATACTTATGCTTCAATGATAATGATTGGGCTATAGTTAAATGTTCTACTTCTGCAAATTTTGATAATCATCTTCCTAAGTCCCCTATATTATCTTTTTGTATTAATCATCCTATTATATTTCCACAGGTAATAAAAAATCAACCTATTCCTAAGGCATTTAATGTATTTACAGATGGTTCCTCAAATGGTACTGCTACAGTAGTCACTAAAAAAGAAAATATGACTTACATAACTGCACACAAATCAGCTCAACTAGTGGAACTGGAAGCTGTGGTAAGAGCTCTGGAAAATTTTAGGGACCAGCCCGTAAACATTTTTTCAGATAGCCACTATATTGTACAAGCCGTCCCAAAATTAGAGTTAGCAGGACCAATAGCACCTCATACTCCAGCCTTTAAATTGTTTTATCAAATACAAAAACTTTTGTGGGCACGAAAAGAACCTCTATCCGTAGGCCATATTAGAGCACATACTAATTTGCCTGGTCCCCTCCATGAAGGTAATCAAAAGGCTGATGAACTTACAAAAACAGTATTTATACTTTCAGCGCTACAACAAGCTACTTTATTTCATTCCCAGTTTCATGTCAACAGCACCACCTTGCAACGTAGGTTTAAAATCACAAAGGAGCAAGCCAGAACAATTGTAAAAGATTGTAAATCTTGTATGACACATTTGCCCAATCCTCATTTCGGAGTTAACCCTAGAGGATTAATGCCCAATCATTTGTGGCAGATGGATGTTACTCATGAGCCAAGTTTTGGAAAATTGCGATTTATTCATGTGACCATAGATACATGCTCAGGCATGATTTTTGCTTCCTTACATTCTGGAGAAAAAGTTAAAGATGTTACATCTCATTGTTTGCAAGCTTTTGCTGCATTGGGCATCCCCAAAATGCTTAAAACAGATAATGGCCCCGCATATACGTCCTCATCTTTCAAACAGTTTTGCGCAAAATTCAATATATCCCATAAAACAGGCATCCCATACAATCCTCAGGGTCAGGGCATTATTGAAAGAGCAAACCGAACACTGAAAATTATGTTATTAAAACAAAAAGAAGGAAATTGGAAAAGTCCTAAGGACAGATTGGCAGTTGCCCTGTTTACCTTAAATTTTTTAACTTTAGACTCTAATGGTTATTCTGCTGGAGACAGACATTGGAATCCACACCAACAACATAAACCTTTGGTTTACTGGAAGGATGTTCTTTCAGGTACATGGAAGGGTCCAGATCCAGTATTAATTTGGGGAAGAGGATCTGTTTGTGTTTTTCCAAAAGACGAATCCTCTCCAATATGGATACCATCTAGATTAATAAAACAGGTACCACATCAAAATGATCAAGATGAAGTTATTGAAGAATCAAGATTAATAAAAAAGGTACAAAATCAAGAGGACCAAGATGAAGGTATAGAATGATTCCCTCAAAAGAGTCCTTCAAAATATTTCACAACTTAAGTGTCATTCCTCCCGGCCGGGACGAGGAGATCTCTCTTTAGTGTGCACACAATTGTATTTTTTTTTTCTTTTCTTTTTATACATATCTTTATGTCTCTACATTTGTCTATATTTCATGTTAATGTGACGTCACAAATATATGTTTGTATGTTTGTTCGTCTGTCCAGTGTGACGTCACAAAGAACAAAGCGCTTATGAAAAAGAAAATATATATATATATATGGATCCAAATAACTTTAATTCATTTTAGTTTAAGAGTATTCAATTTAGGTAAATAATTTTATAAATGAAGGTACTTTCAATTTTGATTTATAGGTGTCCCTGGGACTTCTCTTTAGCAAACAATATGACTAGTGCTATATAACCTGATATTTTGGTGTTTTGACTTAAGATTGTTTATTTGTTATTAACTTCATTTGTTTAATAGCTCATTAATTTCAATTATCTCAACAGGTAAAAAATTGCTCTGTATACAGAGACTCAAGGGTTCCAGCTAACAAATTATTTCTCCCAAGTGCCTTTACCTTTTCTTTAATCTATCTTTAATGCAGTAATTACCCTCAGTCTTTCTTTGTTTTGTTCTAAATATGACATTTTTCCAACTTATGTTTGTAGAAGCTCAACCAGCGATGTATGTGAACAAAAATCAACTTTAATTTTCTAATCTAATTATTCTATTTTGTAGTTTGACAACTCACCTCTTGACTCAGTGCTGCAATAGCAGCCTTTCCTTTAATAATTGATGCTTGAGTTTCTAGGTAGCGGGCCCTGAAGATTTGCCGGTGGCATTGTCTAAACATAAAAAAGACGTCTGCTGCTCAAACATCAAACAACCTCACCAACAGTGTGGCCTCTGCTCTACATGCATGGGGCCTCCTACATCAACATGTTATAACAAATGGACATTTTGATCTTTCATTGTTTGGGACTTTACGGGACAATGCCTTGCGGGTATTTGTCTAGAGAATTCAGTGTGTTACTTGATGGAACTTAGGGCAGCTGATTTGTTTAAACAATTTGATATGCTATGCAATTTGGCTCATCACCAAAAGGCTTGTCGCCTTAAAGCCGCAACATCTCTTCACTATTGGACGGCTGTTAGTCATCATATATATTCGATCCTAAAGGGCTCCATTGGATGGCTGGTTAGCCAATGACGGGTAAGATCCCCAGAGGGGGACAACCTAAGACAGGCACAGTTGCATGGGACAGTCTCATGTGGCCGACATATCAACCTAAGACAGGAGTCAAGGGCACAGCCTTGATTATCCAATGACGGGTAAGAATGTTGGTTGCACATAGACGTCCTAGAGCATTACCTCTTTTAAAACAAAAAGGGGAAATGCAGGAGCCCTGTTTGGGGATTGACTTGTATTGCAGTTGACTATGAGCCGTGGAGATTTGGCCATTGTCGCCACCCGTAGTCTCACGGGATTTGTTGCGGGATCTCGAGTGACTTGGCCGAAATTGCTGATCGGGTCAGCGCCATTTTTTAGTGGTGTGTTTTGGCGTGTGTTAGTTGCTTCTGAAGTTTGTTTAGAACCAGAGAGAAAAGTTATCAGAATAAAAAGCTAAAGTTTGTCTCCAGTGATTTGCTTCTGAAGTTCTTCCCGCGGCTAGACCGAAAGTGCTCCGAGCGCTTCAGGCGGCAACAAGCTATTAAAGCTATTCGGGAGTTATTGGCGAAAGCTGAAGGATACTTGCTCTCACTGGAACCTGGGCCTCAGGATATTGCTGTCAGTGAAATTAGCAGTGGTGAGAATCTAGTAAAAGTGATCCTGAGAAAATGAGAAAAAAGAAATTTAAAAAGACCGAGAAAAAGGTCCGTCAGGCAGAGGAGTCACTTGTGTCCTCTACTCCCCCATGGGTGGAATCCATTACAGAAAATATGAAGGGTATTACTAGGCATTTGCATACCCTAGAAACAGAAATAAAAAGTCTTTCTGATCGCTTATGCGCTCTCGAGGACAACTCACAGATACATTGGGAACCGCCAGCATTTGAAAAGAAAAATGGACAGAGTGTCCATCAGTCAGTAGATTTCAAAACAATAAAAAATCTCAAAGTAATGACTTATGGGCCCCAAGCTCCTTTCACGTTGAGTATGCTGGAGTCCCTTAACACCTTTAGCTTAACCCCCTCAGACTGGAAAAGTCTATGTAAAGCAACATTAAACGGGGGCAATTCTTGGTTTGGCGATCGCAATTCCAAGAACTTTGTATAGAAACGGCTAAAAGAAACGCGGCTGCAGGGTTTGAAAACTATAATATAGACATGCTCACAGGAGAAGGGCAATTCGCAGACTTACAGGCTCAAACAGAATATGACCCAGATATATATGCTCAGATAAATGCAGCTGCCTTAGAGGCATGGAAAACTGTACAAGGACCTGGGGATCTACAAGGTAGCTTGTCAAAAGTGATTCAGGACCTAATGAGCCGTTATGCCGACTTTGCTGATCGACTTTTGAGAACTGCAGGTAGTGTGTTTGCAGATGTTGACCAAGCTATGCCATTAGTTGTTCAATTAGCTTATGAAAATGCAAATAAATGGTGCCAAGCAGCCATCAGGCCATGGAGAACTAAAAAGGATCTTTCCGTATATATACAACTATGTAAAGATATAAATGACGCCTTTGTCACAGGAAATGTGATTGCAGCCTCAATGAGAGGTGCTTCCTCTCGAAATTTCACAAAGGCTAAACATAGATATTATAATCAATCAGGATATTCCAGGCAAAATTATCATAATCAATCAGGCAATTCTAGGCAAAATCCCCAAAAAAGAAATAAGACCAAGCTCATATGGTGCCCGAGGCCGCTGCCCCAGGTGTAAAAAGGGAAATCATTGGCCAATAAATGCCATTCAAAATTTGACATCCATGGAAATCCTTTGTTCAGGAATTCAAAAATCGGGGGGCACTGGGCCCAATACCCCGGGGCCCACAAATGTACGGGGCATTGCAGAAGGAGTATCCTCAAGCATCCACTCAGATGCTTCCCCGACACAATCCCTACTACCCATCCACTCCCTCGCCAGAGGAACAAGAGGAAATGCAGGATTAGACCTCTGTTCCACCGCCCGAATAGTGTTAACACCTGAAATGGGTGTTCAACTGATTCCCACAGGAGTCAGGGGACCTCTTCCCTCAGGGACTGTAGGACTTATTATCGGGCATAGTCCTAAAAGCTTATTAGGTTTGCAAGTGACCCCAGGTGTAATAAACTCAGACTACAAAGGGGAAATAAAAATAATGCTTAGCTCACCCCAAAGTATAACTTCTGTTAATCAAGGAGATAGAATTGCTCAGTTGCTTCTCCTTCCCAATTTACATAATTCATTTAAAATGGGTATGCCTCAAGAAGGGAACAATAGAGGATTTGTTCCACTGACTCAAGTCCCATGGCTTGCTGGGTTCGAGACTGTTCAAGGAGGCCTATGTGTAAAATAAAAATCCAAGGAATAGAAATGGAGGGATTAATAGATACTGGAGCTGACTCTTCCATTATTAATTTACGCCAATGGCCCAAGCACTGGCCTCTGCAAAAAGCTTCAACCAGTTTAAGAGGCTTGGGATATAATAACCTCCCAGATAAAAGTGCAGTAATTTTAAAATGGGAGGATGATGAAGGCCATAAAGGAACATTTCAGCCTTATGTTTTACCTAATCTACCGGTTACTTTATGGGGAAGAGATATTTTGCAACAAATGGGAGTACACCTTGCAACCAAGCCTGCAGATATTAAATGTGAAAACCTACAGGGTAATCTTAACCATAAAAGAACTCATTATCAAAAAGTACAGAGTAATCTTAACCCTAAAAGTAATCATTGTCATAAAGGAAAAATATATTTTTTTTTTCGGGGCCACTGAGAAAATAATTTTTGAAAATACCATGGCTTTCTGATAAGCCAGTGTGGGTCCCTCAGTGGCCCCTATCTAAAGAGAAATTAAAAGCGGCCCACCAATTAGTTCAGGAACAATTACAAGCAGGTCATATAGAACCTTCCACCTCTCCCTGGAATTCCCTCATATTTGTGATCAAGAAAAAGTCAGGAAAATGGCGATTGTTACATGATCTTAGACAAATCAATAAAACCATGCAAGTTATGGGGCCTACTCAACCTGGACTTCCTAGTCCCGTAGCTATTCCAAAAAATTTCCATCTTATTACTCTTGATATAAAGGATTGCTTCTTTTCTATTCCCCTACATCCTCTGGATGCCCCCAGGTTTGCTTTTTCCATTCCTTCTATGAACAATAATGGCCCTGATCAGAGATATCAATGGAAGGTTTTACCACAGGGAATGGCTAATAGCCCCACCATATGCCAAATATATGTGGACAAGGCTATCCAACCCATTAAAAATAAATATCCAAACCTCATGTGTCTACATTACATGGATGATATTTTATTGGCCCACCCTAATCAAAAAATCTTATTTAATATATTCAGTGATGTGGTAGAAAATTTAAAAAAATATGGATTATATATAGCAGAAGAAAAAGTTCAAACCAGATCTCCCATATTATATTTAGGATTTAAAATCATGGATACTTTTGTTAGACCCAAAAAAATTTTAATAAATAAAGAACATTTGACCACCCTCAATGATTTCCAAAAACTACTGGGAGACATTAGTTGGCTTCACCCTACACTAAATCTCACTACTGGCCAACTAAAACCTTTATTTGACATCCTTCGTGGAGATCCTGATCCATCTTCACCAGGAACATTGACTCCTGATGCTAGGAAAGCTTTAAAGTTAGTAGAAAAAGCCATCGAAGGAGCTCATTGTGATAGATTTGATTTAACTCAACCACTGATGTTGATTATTATTTCTTCACAATATACACCCACAGGAGTATTTTGGCAACAAGGGCCTTTATTATGGATACATTTGCCCGTCTCTCCTAAAAGTATAATTGAATCTTATACCTCCATGGTGGCTAAACTTATTCTTCAAGGACTTAAGACTTCTACTAAAATATTTGGCATTCACCCTGCTACTATTATTACTCCCTATTCATCATCACAGATTGAATACTTATGCTTCAATGATAATGATTGGGCTATAGTTAAATGTTCTACTTCTGCAAATTTTGATAATCATCTTCCTAAGTCCCCTATATTATCTTTTTGTATTAATCATCCTATTATATTTCCACAGGTAATAAAAAATCAACCTATTCCTAAGGCATTTAATGTATTTACAGATGGTTCCTCAAATGGTACTGCTACAGTAGTCACTAAAAAAGAAAATATGACTTACATAACTGCACACAAATCAGCTCAACTAGTGGAACTGGAAGCTGTGGTAAGAGCTCTGGAAAATTTTAGGGACCAGCCCGTAAACATTTTTTCAGATAGCCACTATATTGTACAAGCCGTCCCAAAATTAGAGTTAGCAGGACCAATAGCACCTCATACTCCAGCCTTTAAATTGTTTTATCAAATACAAAAACTTTTGTGGGCACGAAAAGAACCTCTATCCGTAGGCCATATTAGAGCACATACTAATTTGCCTGGTCCCCTCCATGAAGGTAATCAAAAGGCTGATGAACTTACAAAAACAGTATTTATACTTTCAGCGCTACAACAAGCTACTTTATTTCATTCCCAGTTTCATGTCAACAGCACCACCTTGCAACGTAGGTTTAAAATCACAAAGGAGCAAGCCAGAACAATTGTAAAAGATTGTAAATCTTGTATGACACATTTGCCCAATCCTCATTTCGGAGTTAACCCTAGAGGATTAATGCCCAATCATTTGTGGCAGATGGATGTTTACTCATGAGCCAAGTTTTAGGGAAAATTGCGATTTATTCATGTGACCATAGATACATGCTCAGGCATGATTTTTGCTTCCTTACATTCTGGAGAAAAAGTTAAAGATGTTACATCTCATTGTTTGCAAGCTTTTGCTGCATTGGGCATCCCCAAAATGCTTAAAACAGATAATGGCCCCGCATATACGTCCTCATCTTTCAAACAGTTTTGCGCAAAATTCAATATATCCCATAAAACAGGCATCCCATACAATCCTCAGGGTCAGGGCATTATTGAAAGAGCAAACCGAACACTGAAAATTATGTTATTAAAACAAAAAGAAGGAAATTGGAAAAGTCCTAAGGACAGATTGGCAGTTGCCCTGTTTACCTTAAATTTTTTAACTTTAGACTCTAATGGTTATTCTGCTGGAGACAGACATTGGAATCCACACCAACAACATAAACCTTTGGTTTACTGGAAGGATGTTCTTTCAGGTACATGGAAGGGTCCAGATCCAGTATTAATTTGGGGAAGAGGATCTGTTTGTGTTTTTCCAAAAGACGAATCCTCTCCAATATGGATACCATCTAGATTAATAAAACAGGTACCACATCAAAATGATCAAGATGAAGTTATTGAAGAATCAAGATTAATAAAAAAGGTACAAAATCAAGAGGACCAAGATGAAGGTATAGAATGATTCCCTCAAAAGAGTCCTTCAAAATATTTCACAACTTAAGTGTCATTCCTCCCGGCCGGGACGAGGAGATCTCTCTTTAGTGTGCACACAATTGTATTTTTTTTTCTTTTCTTTTTATACATATCTTTATGTCTCTACATTTGTCTATATTTCATGTTAATGTGACGTCACAAATATATGTTTGTATGTTTGTTCGTCTGTCCAGTGTGACGTCACAAAGAACAAAGCGCTTATGAAAAAGAAAATATATATATATATATGGATCCAAATAACTTTAATTCATTTTAGTTTAAGAGTATTCAATTTAGGTAAATAATTTTATAAATGAAGGTACTTTCAATTTTGATTTATAGGTGTCCCTGGGACTTCTCTTTAGCAAACAATATGACTAGTGCTATATAACCTGATATTTTGGTGTTTTGACTTAAGATTGTTTATTTGTTATTAACTTCATTTGTTTAATAGCTCATTAATTTCAATTATCTCAACAGGTAAAAAATTGCTCTGTATACAGAGACTCAAGGGTTCCAGCTAACAAATTATTTCTCCCAAGTGCCTTTACCTTTTCTTTAATCTATCTTTAATGCAGTAATTACCCTCAGTCTTTCTTTGTTTTGTTCTAAATATGACATTTTTCCAACTTATGTTTGTAGAAGCTCAACCAGCGATGTATGTGAACAAAAATCAACTTTAATTTTCTAATCTAATTATTCTATTTTGTAGTTTGACAACTCACCTCTTGACTCAGTGCTGCAATAGCAGCCTTTCCTTTAATAATTGATGCTTGAGTTTCTAGGTAGCGGGCCCTGAAGATTTGCCGGTGGCATTGTCTAAACATAAAAAAGACGTCTGCTGCTCAAACATCAAACAACCTCACCAACAGTGTGGCCTCTGCTCTACATGCATGGGGCCTCCTACATCAACATGTTATAACAAATGGACATTTTGATCTTTCATTGTTTGGGACTTTACGGGACAATGCCTTGCGGGTATTTGTCTAGAGAATTCAGTGTGTTACTTGATGGAACTTAGGGCAGCTGATTTGTTTAAACAATTTGATATGCTATGCAATTTGGCTCATCACCAAAAGGCTTGTCGCCTTAAAGCCGCAACATCTCTTCACTATTGGACGGCTGTTAGTCATCATATATATTCGATCCTAAAGGGCTCCATTGGATGGCTGGTTAGCCAATGACGGGTAAGATCCCCAGAGGGGGACAACCTAAGACAGGCACAGTTGCATGGGACAGTCTCATGTGGCCGACATATCAACCTAAGACAGGAGTCAAGGGCACAGCCTTGATTATCCAATGACGGGTAAGAATGTTGGTTGCACATAGACGTCCTAGAGCATTACCTCTTTTAAAACAAAAAGGGGGAAATGCAGGAGCCCTGTTTGGGGATTGACTTGAATTGCAGTTGACTATGAGCCGTGGAGATTTGGCCATTGTCGCCACCCGTAGTCTCACAGGATTTGTTGCGGGATCTCGAGTGACTTGGCCGAAATTGCTGATCGGGTCAGGCCATTTTAGGGTGTGTTTGGCGTGTGTTAGTTGTTGTTAGAACCAGAGAGAAAAGTTATCAGAATAAAAAGCTGTTTGTCTCCAGTTTGCTTCTGAAGTTCTTCCCGCGGCTCCGGTGCTCCGAGCGCTTCAGGCGGCAACAGTTTCATATTTTAAAAATAATAATATCACTGTAATGACCTAAGTCCCACATTTCTGTCTTAAACGCCTGCCTGACTTCTGAGAGGTAGCCATTGCCTTTAAGTTCCATGTCATCCCTGCTTTCATTTTATAAAAAAAAAAAAAATGAATTCATAGAAACATATAACAATAATTTCTGTTTTTTTAAGTTATCATTCTCTTTTTTTTCTAATTTTGTATTCTTTTCAGTTATATTTATACAACACCAGGTACACCCAAGATAATCACAAAAGGATGGAACACAACCTGCTCCAGTCCAGTCCCCATTATTACTCTGTTTTTAATTCATTTACAGTTGACTTTTTTTAGTTTTAAATTAATGTCCTGTGGATATACCTGACGTCGAGACCGACAGCACCACATCTGTGCATGCACATAGGAAAGTTTGGTCAAATTCATACCGCTGTTTTTTTCTCTTTCCCATCCCTTCTTCTTCCTCCTCAATCCCCTTCATTTAATCTACTGATCTTTCCTCTCTTTTGATGAAATCCCCCTCCTTTTCTTCCTTTCTCTTTCCTTTTTTATTCATTCCTCGCCACCCTTATTTTAGGTTAATTTCCACATATCAGAGAAAACATTTGACCTTCGAGGTTCTAGAACTGGCTTATTCCACTTAGGATGGTAGTCATCAGTTTCATCCATTTACTAGCAAATGCCATAATTTATTTCTTCTTTATGACTGAATAATGCCCCATTGTGTATCTAATCACCTATTAAAGGGCACCTATGTTGTCTCAATAGCTTGGCTATTATGGATTGTGCTGCTATAAATACTGATGTTGTTGCATCACTGTAGTGTGTTGAGTTTAGATCTTTTGGATATATACTGAGGAGTGGGAGAGCTGGGTTCTATGGTGGATCCCTTCCTAGTTTTTTGAGGAATCTCTATACTACTTTCCAGAGTGGTTTCATTAATTTGCAGTTCCACCAACAATGTATATGTGTACATTTCTCCCCACATCTTCACCAACACTAATTGTTATTTGTATTCTTGATAATTGTCATTCTGACTGAAGTAAAGTGAAATCTCAATGTAACTTTGGTTTGCATTTGTCAAATTGCTAGAGATGTTGAACATGTTTATATTCATCTGTTGACCATTTATATTTCTTTTTGTGAGAAGTGACTGTTTAGTTCTTTTGGCCATTATCAATTGAATTATCAATGTTCTTTGTATAATCTGGATATTAATGTCTTATTTGAGGAGCAGGTGGCAAAAATGAAATTGAAACAGATAGCAAAAGCCTTCCAACAAAGAAAAGCCCAGGACCAGATGGATTCTCAGCTGAGTTTTATCAGACCTTTAAAGGGAAATAATACCAATGAGTTATTCCATGAAATAAAAAAAGGAAAAAATACTGCTAAACTCATTCTACAAAGCCTGTATCACCCAGATAAGAAAAGAAGATGAAGACCTATCAAGGAAAAATGAACATCTATCAAGGAAAGAATCTTCAGGCCAGGCCAATATCATTGATGAATATAGATGTAAAAATTATTAATAAAATATTGAAAAACCACATACAAAAACACATTTTAAAAAGTGTATCAGGATTGAGTGGATTTCATCCCAGGGATGAAAGGTTTGTTCAACATATTAACAGTCAAATTCAAGAATCACATAGTTATCTCAACAGGTGCAGAACGAGCATTGGGCAAAGTACAGTACCCATTCATGTATAAAACACTAGAAAAACCAGGGATAGAAGGAATTATCTTATTGTAAATCCTGTATATGTATGGTTAGCTCCAGACCAACATTATACTGAATAGAAAAAAAAAAACTAAAAGTATTTTCTTTAAAAAACAGGATCATGACAAGGATGCCCATTTTTGCAACTTCTATTCACCATAATACTTAAAACCCTGGCCAGAGCAATCAAGCAAAAGAGGGAAATTAAATCGATATAAATAGGGGGACCCAAATTATCTGTTTGCTGATGACATGATTTAGAAGATTGAAAAAAAGCTGCACCAGAGTGTTCTAGAGCTTATAAATGAATACAGCAAAGTAGCAGGATACAATATCAACACTTAAAAAATTTCATTCCTATATTCCAACAATTCATCTGCTGAAAAATAAATTAGGAAAACTGTCCTATTCACAATAGCCTCAAAAAATACTTGAGAATCAATATGACAAAATAGGTGAAGGACCTCTATAATGAAAACTATAGAATTCAAAAGAAAGAATTTGAAGAAGACCTTAGAAGATGAAAATACCTCCCATCTTCTTGGATAGGCAAAATTTATATTACCCAATCATTTCACCTCTAAATTTTCTTGCACTATCTCACAATGAGATTTTTGGGGAACACTTCATATCTACACAAAATATCTACACAGATTCAATGCAATCCCATCAAAATTCCAATGTTATTCTTCACATAAAAAGTTTTTCACTAGAAAAAAACAGTTATAAAATTCATTTGGAAAAATAAGACACCCAGAGTAGCCAAAGCAATCCTTAGTAAGAAAAGTGAAGCAGGAGGCTTCCCAATACCAGATCTCACAGTCTACCACAGGGCTATAGTAACAAATACAGCATGGTATTGGCATCCAAATAGTCATGAAGACCAATGGAAAAGAACAGGACACAGAGACAAACACACGAAAGTAGAATTATCTCATATTAGACAAAGGTGCCAAAAACATACATTGGATAAAAGACAGCTGGGAAAACTGAAAATCTTTAGGTAGGTGTTTAGTCAGCTGTAACCAAGAGACCTGAAAAGAATAACTTTAGAGAAGGAAAGGTTTATTTAGGGGCTCACAGTTTCACAGGTCTTAGTCCATACACAGTCAACTCCACTCCTTAGTGAGGCAGAACATAAATGGTGGAAGTGTGTGGCTGAGGAAAAGTAGCTGGGAACATTGCACCAAGAATCAGAGAGAGAGAGAGAGAGAGAGAGAGAGAGAGAGAGAGAGAAACGTGTTGTGCTCAACAATGACAAAATATGAACCCTGAGGTCAGCCCCCAGTGACCCACTTTCTCCCCTTACACCGTACTTGCCTTCAGTTACCATTCAGTTAATCCCCATCATGGGATTAATGCACTGATTACGTTACAACTCTTACAACCCAATCATTTCACCTCTAAATTTTCTTGCACTATCTCACAATGAGATTTTTGGGGAACACTTCATATCTAAACTATCACAGTAAAAGAAAGAAATTTGACCCTCTCACCCTGCACAAAACTCAGATCAAAGTTTGTCAAAGACCTATGGACTAGACCAGAAACTCTGCCCCTTCTAGAAGAAAAAGTAAGCCCAACACACCATCATGGTAGCACAGGAACTGACTGACTTTCTATATAATTATCTTTATCAATTGCCCACCCTAATACTCAAAATGGTTTTCCAAATACACTCCTTTTAATATACTCACTTAACAATTAAACATAGTAACTTGAATGAGCATATTATGCTTTATGGCTTTTCAGTTCTTTCCTGATGGATTTAGGTTGTTTTCAGTTTGGGTCTTGACAACATGGTAACAGTGAGTGTCCTTGGAGAAGCTTCCTTGTACATACAAATACTTCTAGATGTATGGTCCACATACCACGTGATAACATTTTGGTCTACAATGGACCACATAAATGAGGTGGTCATGCAAGATCCTATCACCTGGTGACGTTGTAGCCACCTTAGTTGGTGTACGTTCATTGTGTGATGTTTGCATGATGACTAAATCTTCTCATGAAGTGTTTCTCAGGACAATTTCATTACTGTGCAAACATCATTGTGTGCTTACCAAGCCAGACGATGCAGCCTACTGCACACATATGCTATATGGAACAGACTATTTTTAATTTTTGTATTTGTTTTTTGTTTTTAATCTTTTTGTTAAAAATTAAGGAAAAAAAAAAAAAAACATGGACATTGGTGTAGGCTTCCACAGGTTCAGGTTCATCATTCTCACTGTTCTCTACATCCACATCTTGTCCCGCCAGAAAGTCTGCAGGGACAGTGACACCCATGAAGCTTTCCTCTATAACAGTGCCCCCTTCTGGAAACCTTCTGAAGGACCCAACCAAGGTTGTTTTACAGTAATCATTTTAGTTTTTTTAGTAAGTTCAAGGACTACACGCTACGATAATGACAAAAAAGCACAGTATAATAAATCCTTGAACCACCACAGCCATTTATTATCATGCCAGATATTATGTACAGTACATAATGATGTGTGCTGCACTTATGATTGACAACATAGTGGGTTTGTTCCCCCAGCATCGCCACAGACACATCATGAAAAGCCTTCATCAAAATTCCATCCTTTTACAATTCAAATTGACAATTTAATTCCAAATTTTGCAGAGACAAATGTCCTGTGGCATGAGACTGTCTCCTGCTTCCTCCCTCCTGCATCAGCTTCTCTTTCCCCATCTTTTGCTGGATGTGCCTTCTCTTCACCATCAGAAAACCTTCACGTGCCTCAGGACTGTTACAGGATCTTTCTTCCACATCCCTCTCCACTCCCTAAGCAAGATCACACAACACTAGGGTTTTGAATATCATTCACATTGTCACAATTACCCACCATTTATCTTCTATCCAGAATTTTCTGCAGAGCTTATGTATACAACTGCTTAATAGCGTTCTTCATTTGCAAATGTAATAGATATCTCAAATTTAGTTGTGGAGGGTGATTTTAATTGCCACACTCTTTCCAATCTGCTCTTTTGTGTCCTTTCAGGCAAGGACACCATCACACACCTGGCCACTCAGGATCCAACAGCTAACAGTAGCACCACCAAGGTGTGGAGAGCCTATTTCTCCAAGTGCCACTTTTAATCATTCAGGCAGTCATGTAGAAAGTACCCTCAAAATACACTGGCAAACAGCCCCCTCGCCACAGCTAGAGTGCTGGAGTTCACAGTCAACCTCTCCTGCTTACCTGAAATGCAGGTGTTTCCACTTTCCCAACTCTTTAGCAAATTGTCTAGAGAATAACAAGAATGAGCTCTCTAAACTGCAATGCTGCCCTGCATATAACATGATCCGCCAATAAAGTCTCTCATAATAATTAGAATAAAAAGCAAATGATTTGCTGCAGCCTAAAGTCTTCCCATGTTCTGGGACAGGCCTTCTGATTTTCTCTCCTTATGTGCTCACACCATTAACACTGTTCCAGCCACAGTGTCTAATTCCTTATCTAGCTCCCGATTCCAGGGCTTCACCCTTGTTCCTCCCTCATGTCATTCGACTCCCTATTCAAATGCCACTTGCTTAGGCAAGTCTTTCTGGACTGGCCTCATTGAAAGTCCCACAACCCTCATGCTTGATATATGTATATATGTTGGAATCCTTCCAATTCTAAAAACATATATTTATGCGTGTATATGTAGAGACATATACACACATTGGAAGGATTTGCGGTTTATTTTTTACGGCCTTAATAACCCTTGGATTACATTGTATAATATGGTCTAAAGCTGAGATGTAGGTTAGCTATCTCATACTTTACCACTGGGCTTCTGAAGCCATACCTAACATTTATGATCTGTCATGAAGGAAAACATCATTTACCAGTAGGTCTGCTTCCAGTTCTTTACTGTGTTCCTTTTGTGTTGTCCACAGTCCATTTGTGCCAGAGCAGTGGGGTAGGTTGCAGACCGGCTAAGGAAAGTGCCCAGAGACAGCATGGGAGAGATGCAGTTTGTGGGGGAAAGCTCCCTAGCGATCAGAGGCTACTCCAAGGCTGACAATGGACACGTAGAACCTCCATGCCTCTCAGTGCTTTACTAAGCAGTGTCTTTCTCTCCTCCGTGGTGTCTTGTCCTTTGGGGTCTGGCTGGATGGGTGCTATGTACCCTTTCCACATCACCCTCAGTTCTATCCTTGTCCCCACTCAGAGAGGGGTTTTGTATGTTAGGCTCCAGAATAAGTGATGTCATCAGCATTAGTTTGCTTAGTTTGCTGGTCTGATCAGCATCCCAAGTGCAATAGTCTTGGCATACGTGCAAGAAATGAGCTCTCTCTACAGATAACGCTAAAACGCCCCTATTCCTGTGTGTATAGGAGAAAGCCAGTTTCCTTCAAGATGATATGTTTCTGCACATTCCAGCCCAGTGCTCTTGCTGTTCCCTTAGTTTGTCTAGGTTTTTGGTAAAAGAAATGAGGCATTCAAGGACATGGTGTTTTACTGCCTGCCTCACTTTGATCTAGGGATGATGCACTATTGGACTGTTTTCCTACTACTACACTATTTTAAATATGATGACTTTATGAGAGCATTTATAGTATGAAGCCTTTTCCCTCACTTTTCTTTAAAAAATTGATGTTTATGTACGTGTGTTTTAGCATTAATAGATGAAGTCTATGAGAACATTGGGGGGGGGGGTTTCAATTAGATTTTTATTTGAAAAAGCTTTATTTGACAAGAATTAACATTATCAAACTAGAGACCAGTGCTTTTAAAAAGATGTATATGTGGTCTTTGACATTGAAATCTATAAATAAGGTTTTTGTATATTCAGGAAAGATCTGTTTCTTGACAGAAATATTATTTTTTAAGACTGAACTGGACTTCAATTTACCTTCCCTTCAAACTATATTCCTGGACATATTTCTCCTCATTTGGATTAAGGCTAAAAGAAACTGACACATTTATATATGACCTTCCGCAGCCACATGCAATATTTATAGAGAGAGAACAGAGGGAATGTCTCAGGAACTCTCCAATTATCTCAAGTACTGAATATATATTGGCCTAAGTAAGCTGTTAATTACTGCCAAAGTCAGACAACAGCCAAATCTTTATTTTCTGCCGTCTATTAACAGTTCATTTTTTTATACTGTAGAGAGGTCTTCTACAGTTCTCTATTTAAAGCTTTAGCCTCAGACTTAATTTTTGTCTGGAGAACTCAGTCCATTAATTTACAAGACAGAGCCAGAGACACCCTCTGACCTGATGTCCTGTCTAAGTCATGAACAGGGACTCACTCAGCTCCTCCTCAGGAGGGCAGTGGCCCCTGAAAGAGAGAGGAAGGTCACATGGGTGGAGTCAAGGTGAAGGCTTGAACAAGCCACACCCACAATGCACAGCGCAGTGAATTATGGACGATGTAAAATCTTGAACCCTCAGGAAATGAGTCCGTAGCAGAAGCAGTGAAGAAAAGAAGTCCCCCCAACAGCATTTTCCTGTCACTATGGTGGAAGCATGAAAATGATATTAAAGAATTTTATGCTATTTCTGTGGAGGGAGGGGAAAGCTCACATTTCATTCTTTGAAATAAATCGGTTCCTTTAATTTTCTTTTCTGCCACTAGTGACAGATTATTACAAATTTGATCACACATACACTGGACTGACTTAAATTATAGCATTGCAAGGAAAATAGAAATGCTTTCCTTTTTCCCCCCCAAGGCAATTTTAGAAAACAAATCATTGGAAAAAGTTCACTCATTTTATAGAAAAATGTCAACATTTTTCAATTAAATTACACCAATATGAGTGTTTTTAAATCTTTAATAAACATTTAAAGCTGCATCTCAGAATAGCATTATAAAATAACATAGACAAATAGAATAAGGAGCTGAATGAAATGGAGGTTACTCTCAAATACCCAGTAAATGAGTAAAATTGAGATAAAATTGTAAAAAAAAATAATAAAAGTGCAACTCAAAGGAATTATATTTATTATTCTACTCTGGTTTTTTGATACCCATGGCTTTAGATTTACTTTCTTGACCTGAGTATCAAGCAAAGGTAATAGGGAAAAGTTAAATATCAGAGGAAAAATATTGTGCATTGTAGGCTCTGAGTTTGCAAAGTTTCTGCTTTGTCTATATCTCTTTTTTTCCTTCTTTCCTTCCTTCCTTATTTGAGGATTTTGCTCTCAACGAGGAAAACAGAAGGACCCTAAGCAGGGAAAATCATTCAGATAAACAATGGAGAACATCAGAGCACGTGTAAAGAGCACCTCATGTGGGATTCACATCTGCCCACCTCTACCCAGCTTCCTGCAGGAAGGTTGCAGGTGCTTTGGTTGAGTGAGGAAAGATTCCGGAAACTGTCAATTTTCAGCAGTGATGCCTTCTATCTCCCATAACTTAATCCACTTGATCTTCATCAGTTCCCAGCCTCAGAATCTCCAAAACTCAGGGTGATCTACACATATGCTTGTTTCCTACTTCCTCCTGAATAATCTCACTCTCCCCTGCTCATCAGATTTTTAACTCCAAACTGACAGAAATTGTCTGGATAAAATCAATGTAGACTGGTGGAGCAAACTGTATGGAATCTTTTACTTCAGGTCTATTCATTGCATATGTAACAACCGACCACTTCTCCTTTGAAATCCTCTCATAAAATGCCCAGGAACTCTCTCCACTGATTTTTTTGACTTCCTGGACACTTGCTTCCCTGTTCCTCACCTCAGTGAATGGCCCCTCATTTCCCTTCTGGAAAATTTCTATTCAACTCCCGTACTTTTTCTTTTCTCATTTAAACCAGTATTTCTGGAGCACACAGACAATGCCGCAAACACTCTTAAGAGCTTGGTAGCAACAAAGAATGCCACCATCCTGATGCTGGAGAAGGCAGTTGGACCTCTATGCAGATAGTGGACACCGTGCTCTAGTGAGGCAGGTACAAAGCTCTGTGTTTAGGCCACTCTTGCTCTGTTCACAAAGCTCTCCCAGACCCTGCAGGGGTAGGCAAGGCTGGCCTCCTTCACGCTTCCACAATGCATTCTGTGTATCTTATCACCATGGTTACCTCATTCTTCTCTTTACACTGGCTGTGTATCTGTCTGTCATCTCTACCCCACCATTGGTTCTCAAGGGTGGGGTTCATGATCTATTTACATTTGCCATTATCTGGAAAAGTGAACAACAGATAGTGTTAGAAATGTATAGTTGTAGATAATTTATCTTGTTTCTTAAACATTTCATGTTGCTATATGCAATGTGTGACATTTATAGAATACTTCTCTAAACTGATACATAGAAATATTAAGGTCCCCAAATTTTGTTATTGCTCCATACATAATTTTTTTTTTATTTGACAAATCATCTTTAATCGTGGGAGATATTTCATGGTGATACAGACAGCCTGAGTGTGCTAGTCAGGTTTCTGTCAGTGCAACCAAAATATCCTGAGCCTGAGGTGAGGCAGAGCCTCATGGCAGAAGGGCATGGTGGAGGGTGCGGTGGAGGGTGTACCTGACCTCGTGGTCAGGAAGCAGAGACAGAGCATGAAGTGCTGACGAGACAAGATATACTCCCCAAGGGCACATCCCCAGTGACCACATCTTTCAGTCATACCCTACATGCCTACAGTTACCACTCAATTCAATATTACTCTTAAACCATTAATCCATCAAGCAAATCAATCCACTAATTAGGTTATAGGTCTAACAATCTAATCATTTTCCCTTTGGGCATTGCTGCATTGTCTATCCCATGAACTTATTGGGGGACACCTCATGTCCAAACCACTACACTGAGCTATGTGAAGCTATTGAACTCTGCCTTTTGGCAGCAGGCTCTTGCTGCACCTGGTATTGTATCAGGAAGGCCACCCTGTCCTGACTCTCAAGACCAGGGGCTCCGGCTTGCTTCATCACTTCATTTTGGGAGTGGGCAATTCAGAGAGCATACATCTAAGATCATTCCTTCTCTAGATCATTCCTTCTCAATCACAGATGATGAAGAAACAGGACAGAGTGGCAACTGAGCTAGAAACAGCCAGAGGATTGAAATCATCTCCATAAACACCATTGGCACATTTTCAAAATCAGCCCAACAGCATGTAAGGCGAGCAAAAGTAGTATAGTTTTTATGCAAAAAAAACATTCAAGCCATTCCTCCTAATTTCCATTTTCCCTCTACCTGAAGCTACTCCTGATAAATGTGTAATCATTGTGTTTGCAAGCTGTGTAAAGGCAGATTTTATATAGTTCTTCTTCCTACCAATGTTGTACCCATAATAAATTCTGGAGAGAGTGATATTTACACTAAGGAGTAAAAACATTCCCAATTTCTCCCTATGTGATTACAGTTTGTATTATTGCCTTTTTCTGGTGACCAAATTGGCACAGGAGTCCAGAGGAACTCTGATCCTAGGATGGCACATGGAGTACCTGGGATATGAGTAGTTCATAGGCTTGGCATACTGGCCATGTTGAGGGGTACAGTATTTGAATATGAACTGGCTTATCTGGCATTTTGTTTCCATCAATGATGTTGCTTAGGTTGATAATTCATATCATGGATACTGACTGATCATAGGCTTCGTTTCTCTAGTCAGGAAGAATATCCTGGCCAATGAATCATGTTTTCATGAGATTACTCCTATTTTTTTTTGCATTTAATATATACATACATACATATATATTAAATGCAAAAAAAATATATAATATTTAATATATACATACATATATGTATGTATGTATATATTAAATTCTATATATATATATATATATATATATATATATATATATATTTGAGTAGTATGGATGTTCCCTGTGAGGTATTTTTACTAGGAGATATTAGATACATTTAAAATGGTTTACATGTTTTAACCATGTAAACCATCCTCTGTGTGATACGTTTTCTCTTTTCATAAGGTAACCCTCCTCACATAACGTTCAGTATGAATATATTCTTTTTGTTTCATTTTTTTTTTTCTAATTTGTTATACATGCTTGCAGAGTGCAATTCATTTCATATTACATATAAAGTGCATGATTTTTCAAGTCACTGGTTTTACATAAAGTATTTTCATACCATTTGTGTCTTCATACATGTACTTAGGGTAATGATGTCTATCATTCTGCCATTATTCCTATCCCCTTGCCCCCTCCCCTCCCCTCCCTCCTCTTTGTCCTATTTAAAATTCCTTCATTCCTCTCATCCCCCTCTCAAGTCAATATCTTCATAACAAAGAGATCATTCGACCTTTGGTTTTTTGGGATTGGCTAACATCACTTAGCATTATTTTCTCCAACTCCATTCATTCACCTGAAAATGCCATGATTTTGTTCTCTTTTAGTGCTGAGTAGTGTTCTATTGTGTTTATATACCAAATTTTTCATATCTATTCATCTACTGATGGGCATAGGAGTTGGTTCCACAATCTAGCTATTGTGAATTGTTTTTAATGCTTTCAACTTAGAAGTTCCACTTGCAGAGAGGCACTCTGATGTATCTCCAACCCCCTTCCTGGTTTACCCATTGGCCTTTTGTTCTTCAGGATTTAATGTGCTAATTTTTATTTGCTAACATATCAGAAAGTTATATATCCAGCGTGAAGGAGCCATAGGCCTCCCAGAACCATTTCTTCTGTAGGAAGCTTAAGAACGTGACTTTGAACTTTTATCTAGAGATACTTTTTTTAAATATATGAATTCTGTTTCTTCTTTTACTGTTTACAGTAAACATCTTCATGAAGGCTCAGTTTTCTATTCATATTTTATCATTGTTTGTACAATATACCACAAAAGGAAAAATAGCTTTAAAACTTTGGCATAAAATATTTTAATAACATCAAAACATTCATCCCTAAGAAGCTTCTCTGTTTCAATCTTTCTATTAGGAACTGTTTAATGGAAAACAAATAGTCTTTCCTATCTCAAAGACAGCAAGATTAGATTCAAGTATTTCCTGAATCATAATAAATACCTTGTACATTCTTGTTAGCAAATACACTTTTTCTTTCCCCCATATATTATATGAATCTTATCGCTGGCTGTTTCTGTAAGTTCATTCAATATTTTATTTGGAAATTGATAAGTCAATACAAATGTTAGTAGTTCTTCTTGTTTTACCTGGCTTTCTGTTTTGTGTTTCATATAATCAGAGTCATGTGAAAAAATGCAGGATTTAAGGTAAGATCAACCTACAAGTCTCACTTATGACTATAAGAGTAAACATCCTAACAAAAATATTAGTTACAAAACTTGGAAGTTTTCTGCTGGGGGCCAGCCCCAGTCAGGGGGTACAACGCGAGCGCTCAGTGAGGTACGGAGGCAGAGAAGCAGCGATGGGGAAAATAACACACCGACACGCGAGTCAGGCTGTGGAATATTTTTTCTTTTTTTTTTACTTTGTTATAGGTTTTAAGCATATTTTTTGGCAGTACAGAATGTTTATATTTTTTTTGATGATGATTTTATTACAGACATGACTTAATTTTTAGATTACATTTTAGACATTAAATTTCTTATTTTATATATTTTAAGGTTTTGAGGTTACTTGCACCTTTTTAAGGCCCTGTACATGACTGAAACTGGTTTTTTTGTATATTATTTAGGCTGTCTGATAAAAGTTAACCTTTTTTGTCTGGGATTCCACAGCACTATTGTTTTTCTTTTATAGCAGTTGTTCATAAAATCTAGAAGCAGGGAAAAGAGGGAGGCAAGGCTGAAGGACTTTTTGTGCTCTAAGGGATTTATATCTACTTTAAAAGTAAGAGAAATTTACTTTAATCACAAAAAGACTCTTAAAGCTTATTAACTAGAAATTAACTACTTATAGAAAAAGGTTTGTGTTACTCTTTTCAGGAAAAGATAAATGTACAGAGTTAGTCTGGATCTAAATAATTGAAATAGGGATACCTGGTGGCCATGTATGTGAATAAAGAACTGAACAGCAGCAAGTAGAAGTCAAAGTTAACTCTTTCAACACCATATCGTTCATGAAAAAGGAGAGGGCTTTATAGAAAATGCCACAACAGTTTTCTATATGATAAAGGCTTCTATATGATACATTCCCCCAGGAATGTAAGAAACATCAGGTGTCAGAATATGTCATATGACAATGTATCTTACCTGTTGGTCTGACAGGAAATTTAATGAGGTACTATTAACTTACACTGCACTAACATCTTACTGATTTGTCCACACGGTGGTGCTTGCTATGCCTCTGTGTCTTCTGGGCTTTGGGCTCAAATGCAGTGGCTTCCTAAATTTTAGCTGGATTAACTCAAGTATTTGTATAGATTTTTCCTCATTCAAAAATATTAATAGAATATGATTTCTATGCCAGACCTTGTTCTAAACCCCAGGGGGAAACTCACATGCTACACCAGTGGTCCTGTGCTATGGAGCCTGCTTTACACAACAGAAAGGTCTTAGCAGGTTCAGTGGCCAGTAGTCTGAACGTCTGAGTCTGGCACCTGAGCTACATTAGCTCAGGAAGAACCACTTTGTTAAACTATGGGTTCCTGTGCCCAAGTAAAGAGCCACCAAATCAGAATCTTCACATGTGGCGAAGAGAAATCCGTATTTTTCAAAGCTCATATGGTAACTTGGCTGAGGAGCTTAGTGCTTTTGGTGACCAATCTTTCTTCAAATGCATCCAGTAATTCATCAAGAGGGCAACATAGAAAGTAAGTATGAGGGGGAGAACAAAACAGGAAGTTGAAGCAAGAAAGAACAACCTCACTGAGAATCCAAACTCACAAATTTTAATTGAAGATCACTTCATCATAAACTCTTCCAAATGTTTCCTTCAGATTCAGAAGGGAAAAAAAAAAAAAACAAGATGGATCTAAAGGATATTTTAAATATTCATATCAGCTTATTAAAATGAAATTACCTAAGCACTTTGGATCTTATAAAATGTCCCAAAACACAAAAGAAGCAGTTGTATCCTGCTCAGAATCCACGGAGAGACCTGAGCATCACATTTCAGTAAGGATGTGATTAGATCGTGACTGGTTGAAAAACGCAACCGGGAGGGCGATGGTATTGAGGAGTACCGTGCAAGGACTAACAAGACACTCAAAAGAGGTTTTCATTCCATAGAAGTGACAAATACACCTGAGCTTGAACTCATGCGTGGTAGAAGAGGGACAGCCCGCCATAGACCCACATTCAGGACAGCTCTAAGGGTCATCCCAGCTCCAGAGCTCCTCTTAGGAACAGCTGAGACTCACCAGAAACCTTTGGGGGTCAGCTGGTTTTGCTAGCTCTGCACACACAGGGCTCCATCTCAGAGCTTCTTCTTTGAAAGTCTCATCTAAAAACCAGATGTGTATGATTTACCAAGTCAAGTTCTCAGTGCCACAGCGTCCTCACCTATAAAATGGGGAATAAAACAGCCCTTTGGGGGATTAAAGGAAAGAATCCATCAAAAATAAAAAAGGAAGACATGGCCCTTAATGGTATTACTCACTGGACATATATGTATCTATATTTGTGAGTGTTTTTGCATATACTAAAACACAATAAGTCGGGATACATCTATCAGTATCACTTCATATTTTTTAGAACATCATCAGCTCCACAATGTCACTAAGAAGCTCTGATGTCTTCTTGGAAAAATGGGAACCTTTTCCTACTGAAAACTTATGGCGATCTCTCTGCTTGTCTCTCTCCACTGGGAACTGAATTCTGTTATTTCAAGACATCAGTTTCTGAGCTTAACTGACCTTTTATTTATCACCATTATTTCTTTCAAAATTTGCATGTTCCTTATAAATGCTGGCCTATCTTGAATGGAGGGAAATTTATTGGAAATCTAGTTCCCCCTAAGCTATCTTTTTTTTTTTTTTTTTTCTTTTTCAGAAGTAAGAAACTAAATTCTACCCATAGGTAAGCAAAGCGAGTAACTATTTCTGGTATTAAAATCACAAGATATGTAAGTAATAAAACCAAGCGCAGGGAAGGGAGTGTGGGGAAAAGAAGGCAGGAAGTGTGAAAATCAGGAGGGAATGGAAGAGTCAGAAGAGTTCGGAACCAACCAAGCTTAAAAACGGCAATGGATCACAAACTTAGTACAAACTTAGTGTTCAACTGATTTTTAGCAAGGGCTAAAAATGCAAAACAAAAAAAAAAAAAAAAAGGGAAGAAAAGCAAAAAGTAGGATTAAGCACTTAAACAAATAGTGCATGCATTTTATGAGCTAGAGGCCTCTCAGCAACTAACTGAATGAGACATTACAGAAAACAGTACATGAAACCTCTCTGCAGCTCCATTCATGGTTGAGCGCTCCCTGTTTGAGGGAATTAATTTATTCAAGGGCTTATAGCTAAAGAAAGGTAGAGCCAGAACTGAAATCCCAGTCCTCCTATTCCGAAGCCCTGTGTAGGGCCCAAAAATCCACTGTAGTCATCATGGGGGTAAATGTTCCACTCTGGTGAACACATTAGAGGTACAATGTTTATAGAGTGCATAAATAGCAATGGTGTATGTGAAAGTGCCCACCAAGGTCCCTGGAAAATAGAGAGACAACACAATGTTCCTTAAATCTAAGTACGTGGTTACATTTTGCTTTTTGTTTCATATTGTGCTGCTAATCTCTAATATTCATTAATTCCTTGGAAATATAAAAGATAGAATGATCAGTGATCCTTTAATGTGTATTACGTGGTTTAATCTTGTTGGACTGCTACAGAACACCCTCGCCTGGGAGGTTTATAAACAAGGGGAATTTGTTCATACAGTTCTGGAGACTGGTGAGTCCACCAGATCTGGTGTCTGGTAAAGACCCACTTCCTGTTCACAGGCAGTGCCATCTTGCTGAGTCTCTGCAGGGCAGGATTGGCAAGGAAGCCCTTCAGGGTCTCCCTTCTGAAGGTGTTATTCCCATTCCCAAGGTCCACCTTCATGTCCTAATCACATCCCAAAGTCCCACCATGGAATACCAACACATTGGGGGTTGGGTTTGAGCACAAGAATTTTGACATGGAGGGAAACCCAAACGTTCTGCCCAGTGCTAGGAGAAACTGAATTACAGTTTTAATTGCCATATAGACTACCCTCTCAAACGTGGCTTTACAACAGCCTTGCTCACTGAGATTTTCTAGAAGTTGAGAGCTTGGGAAAATGGGAAACAAACTTTTCCTACTTTTCTAGACGTTAAGAGCTGCTCACAGGCTGCCGCCCATTGAACCCGCCACAGACTGCAGATCTAGCGGAGACCTCCTGAGTGTGGACTCACGTGTGGCCTGGCTTTGAGTTCTCGTTCCAAACGTATTAGCCGTTCGACTGTGGACATACAGTTTCACTTCTCCATTTAAAATCACCATATATAAAGTGGAAGTCAAGATGTCACTCATGCAATCATTGTAAGACAGAGAATTAATAATACCCATGATAACTTTTTGATGAATGTAGCTTTCTCCTCCCCGTTTCCCCAAGAGTTTGCGAACCCCTGGAAAGGCAGGCTCATTTGTACTTGCCCTGGCAATACCATACTGAAGTATCAGTGAACACTGGCTTCAAGAGTAAGAAAGCAAATAGCTGTTGACAGGAGGAGGGATAGCATACAGAGGTGTTTGTCACAGAGGATAAGCCCTGATAACTGCTGCTTTTCATCCCTTTGGAAATAAAAAGATAAAAATATCAATATATAATCTTTAAGTATACATATTCAACACATGTGTCACCCTTTGTATTTGAAGACGCTGGGTAACTTATTTGCTAAAAAATGTCAATCTTATTATATTTATTTCGGGAAATATAGATGTTTTCCCTACAGAAAATGAACAATTTTGCCTATTCAATGGTAGGATCCCTGCAAATGTTCTTTCCTACCCATGCTACAGTCCCCGACAGGCACAGTTTACAGGGCAACATGCATTCTCCCCTTTAATGGAAGGGCTAAAGCCTCCACAGTGCTCTTCTCCCCGCATTGCAGACCTTGGAAATCAACCGGTCCCACAGAACAGTGTCTACAGGGCTCAGCAGAAGGTATGGAAGAGCCATTCGTAAGATTTTTTTCTTTCTATATTTTTTTCTACCCAAATTTTACAAAGGTTTCTCACCTTACCAAACTTGATTCTTCTATGTTTCTTTGCCCTTCCCCTACACACAGAGGATGAAAAAAAATAATAAAACAAAGCCACTTCTAGAGGAACCAGGGTGAGAGAATCTTCCTTCATTGTAGCTGCCAGAATTGTTATCGTCAACACAGTTTGCATTCATCATTTCTAACTTTCTGCCAGAGTTCTTTACTGTTCATTTTGTGCTTGAAGGAAATCTGTAGTCTTTCAGCCCAAGAAGAATTAAGGACAGGCCCAGTTTTTCAAATATAGATATTTACATTTCAATGTCTTTTAATAAAAGAAAAAAGTGCAGCAGTGATTTTAAAAAATTAATCACCACAATGCATGGTGCCCTTGCATGTAGCAGTGCTGGACTGTCAGCAGTGGACTGTCCAGTCCACTCAGGACTGGACACACACACACACACACACACTGATGTTGGCACTCTTTCACACTCAAGGTGCTGCTCCTTCATCAAACATGGAAATTGACAGAGGATGCCCAGGCAAATAACCCCTTGCCTCTGAACGCCTGTTGGCATCATACATTGGTGAGGTGGCTCTAAATGACACCAGTGTGAAGCCATCAGAGAGGGCAGCTGTGCACCACTCTAGTGCAGCCCTCAGGGCAACGCTCAGAGCAAATCAGCAGGCTGAAAAGATTTATTGCCAGACCTAAAGCCGTGTCACCACATTTCCTTGTTAATGTATATCTACAAATAAGAGCAAAGAAAGGACAGTAATGGTTTTACATGCAAATGGTCCCTGACTGAAGATGTTCAACATGTGGTGTTTCAACCTCACATACAAATACCCTGAAATGATAATCTGGACTAAAGGCTTTCATTGCTTCCCTGTATACTGAGTGGGAAGGTGTGAGACCTTACTACCATCTAATCCACATCCAGATGCTTCCTCAGCTTACAATAGGCTTTCATACCAATAAACCCATCATAAATAAAAAACGCCATGATGTCAAAAGTGTATCTAACACACTGAACCTGCAAAACGCATAGGTGAGCTTACCCTTAAATATGCTCAGAATACTTACATGCAGCTACAGCTGGGCAAAATCAATAGACAATGTCTATTTTTATAACAAAGTGTTCTACACATTACTCTGTAGGGCACAGTGCCTTCAAAATAAGAAGGGTGACACATATTTCTCTTCACCACCCTGTGGCTGACTAGGAGCTCAGCTCACTGCCCTGCCTAGCATTCTAAGAGAGTCTTAAATCACACATTCTAACTTGGGCAAATCGATATGCAAAATTCAAAGTATGGTTTTTACTGAATGTAAATTAGTGACCAGTTGTACATGCAAGTAGTGTATTAATGTTCTTTTTTTTTTTTTTTTTCTCTGCAGTTCCGTAATAGAGCACTTGCCTAGCATGTACAAGGTCCTGGGCTCAAATCTCAGTTCCATGCATGCACACACAATGGAAATTATTTTATATTATTATCGGATATTATCACCAATTTTTATTAACGATAACAATAATTAGTAGTAGTGGTAACTTTTCTATAATTGTTACTGTATTAATAAAGATTATACAAATAGCTCAGAGGCAAAACTTGGTCATGATGAGCAATGTAACAATGTGACTCTCTGTCCTGAGTAACCTTGAATCAGTACATATTTTTAAGAACTTACATTTGACATCTCTGAAATTCAATTTCCATTCTGTAAGATGTAAAAAATAGAGTCCATCATTTAGTATTGCCATGAATATAAACTGTTTTAATATAAATGAAGAGCTCAATACAAGTTGATGGTTGCATTTTTGCATTTATAAATACGACGCAGAAAATCTGACATTAGAAAATTTTTCCATCCACATTATGAATTGCACCATTCAAGAATGCATTTTTAATGTTATAGGCTGAGAGTTCCTAGTTCTCCCTCATCCATGTCTTTATGTTTCCCTCTTCTTTAGTTTTGCTCAAATACTACTGAAGCAGGCCAGACACCCCCACCCAAAAGACCTTTAACATAATTAAGCAGAAACCCCCACCATATTTGTAACATATAAGTTCCTCATCTTGTCAGACACTGGATATCAGCTATCAGAAAAAAAAAAAAAAAAACTTCTGCAGAACAGCATTATGGTTGTCAGTTTCCTCTTCTTGTAAATGCCAGGTTTGCAGGAAAAACAAAAAACAAACAAACAAAACAACAACAACAACAAAAAAAAACAAATCTTGTGACACCTGTCTGGTCTAGAAGATGGAACAAAAAGAACTTGTTATGTGAACCTCCAAGTCCCCCTGCCCCACGCACACAAACTCTGGGTATAAAGTTCAAAGAACTTCTACACTCTTCGTCCGGAGAATCTCTCAGGCAGAGCCACACTCTGGACTGGCTGGCTGCAGCCAATAAACCTGCTTTCTGAAAATTCCCCAGATGTCCAGTCTCTTCTGTCCTACTTCACTATCACCATGGTAAAGTTGATATTCTCAACAAGAAAGTAGCAAAGATGTCAAAATAAATTGGAAATGCTTCAGAGAGCTCGTTCTTGTAAAGACAGAGTAAAAGTAAACATAGATGGGAGGGAGGTCACTTTACAAAGGGAGAACTCTCATCGGTGGGTACCAAATGCTCACACTCCAGCTAGAGCCTGGACAGGGATGAAGCTAGCTGGCCGGTGTAGGGAGCGCAGCGTGAGAGAATCCATGCAGGTATCTTGAACCTTGGAACCTGCTTCTTTGAGAACATATAACCTTTGAACAAGGTTATGAATCATGCCCTCTGAGAGTAGAGAAGGTGGAGGCCACTTCCGGTTGAATGATGAAGGCAGTTTTAAGGACACGAGATGGAATATGAGCTGAGGGTCTCAGGAGGGGTGGGCTCTGTGGACAGAGGTGTGAATGGACCATTCTGTACGGAGGAAAGAACAGATAATGGGAGGACATTGGGAGGACATATTAGGCAAAAGTGACTTGTTTGGATAGGACAGGCAGAGAAGAGATGTGGGACTTTCAGGCCTGGGTTGGGCACATTTACTTCTCTGTCTATACTTGGCACTTAACAGGTGCAAGTATTTTATTTTTAATTGCAGTGTAATTTTAAGACAGATTTTTAATTACCTAAATGTCCTGACAAACTCACAAACAAGAAAAAAGAGCCTATCTTGCTGACTGTGGGATATAATTAAGTGGTTTTAGACAAAATAGGAGTAAGTGTTCTACTTGGGAAACTAGCAAGCTATAGGAGAATCATATGAAAAAGGAGAGGCCTCAGATAGCAAGTGGGTTACTGTAAGAGTTTGCCAAATTATGAAGAGTGGTTACAACTAGATGAGGTCAGTGTAGAAGTAAAAAAGTTTGTTTTTAAAATAGTGAATGAACAATAGATAAGACGTGGTGGTTATTGATAAATTAGTTGAGGGAAAGAACAAAAATAAGGATGACCATGTTGGAGCCCCAGTGGCCAGTGTCAGATCCCCCAAAATTACCTTTTACAGAGCATGTGACATTTGACATTTGGTCCGTTCAGTTAACATTTCTCTCTAAAATATGAAGGTGTTATTCTCATAATGTCCACATGCTTTAAAATGTTAACAGATTTATTTAGATATAGTTCAAATGACAAAACACTCCCTTTCAAAATATTCAATTCAGTGGCTAACAGTTATTAACTCAGTTAACTTCACAAAGCCCTCTGAGATAAGCATGCATATCTCCTCCACTATACAGATGATAACACCAAAGCCCGGCAGTGTTAGGTGACTTTCTCAGCACTTTGAGATCATAAATATAAAATACCAAACATGATGCAGTCGAGAAAGTAGGTCCTCTAGGAATGTAGGTTACCTTAATTACCAAGTAATTAAGAGAGAATTTAGAGAAAGTCATGATACGTCAATCTGTACCTTATTCAGTAGTGACCTAGTCATATGAGTTGCAAGGTTTACAGAGATGGATTAACTAAAATCGCTGTCCTCAAAGATTTTCACAACTGCCTGAGAAACAGCCTCAGTGGTAAGCAGGCAAGAAGATGGCAAGTGTTTAGATTTCAGTAAGAACTGAGTTTTCTGAATCCAGATCAGAGTATGGGTTAAAGCAAGTTGGAACCAATTTTTCAGCACAAGCTAATGACTTAATACATGCATTTTCTTGAGGGCGACATAGACATATAGAAAGTACAATATGGAATGTTAATGGAGTTTCTCAACTCAGCAAGAGAGACAGGGCATATGACCACAATCAGTTAAACGAACCGTGTGTGCTTTCTATGGGAAATCACATCCAGCTGGGCTAGTCCAAGAGTCCTAGAATTAGCTCTTCAAAGATGGCAGGGATTCAGAAGTTGAGAGGACACTCAAGATAAAACGTGCATTTAATGTTATTCATGTCAGACGTATTTATCAAGCACAAAAATTATTCTAGGCATAAGGAAACCTCAAGAGGCACAGAGATGAATAGGATATAATTTTAACATAAGAAGAACTCACCATCAATGGGATAGGAATAATTACATAGTGTGAGACCAGACTGATGAGTTCTCTGAATTAATCCACACATGGGGAGGTGACAGGGAGTCTTGCTGGGAATTTGGCCCTCTGGGAGGGTCTCATTCACAGCAATCCAGAATATGCAGAGATATAGAAAACACACTCCCTTGAGGAGCCCCAGAAACCAGAATCTACAGGGACAAATGCCAATACAAAACAATCTCAGGAGAAGCAGAAGCAAAAGGTCGGAGTGGGCTAAGTCACAGGCCAAAGGAAGTGTGCTGTGTGGGAGGAACAAAGTGAGAGGGCACAAAGGTGTGGGACAAAGACAACAGACCCAGCTACAGTCAAGAGCCTGGACTGACATTGTGTTGGTGCATCAACAGCATTTCCTGATGGGGCTGTTCAATTTTGTTGATCAAGAGCACAGGGAAGTTTCGGCGGTGTTTGAAGGCTGGGTGAGATTCCTGTGGATGGAGAAGGGGCGGGAAAGGTCACCTCCTGCAGAGCATGCAGCCTGATCAGAGGCTCGGGGCCCTGAGTGCAGGCTTCGTGGGGCGCCCAGGGAACACAGGTGTTCTAGCATTCTTAGCACATTGCGTGTGTGGGAAGGAACAGTGGGATATGACGCTTCTGGAGGACTTCAGAGAAATCTAATTAGATGTGCCAGAGGAAAGAGCTTTGTGGCAGAAATAGCATAAGATATTTTTTCGTTAATTTTTGAGTTATGCCTATTTCCTTTTTAAATCCAAATATGATTATCCGTTTTAAAAAGGAGAATGAACTTCAGTGTTCAAAAGAAAAAGCTCACCAGTGCTGTGATGATTAATTCTAGGTGTGATCTTAGTCTGATGGGGCTGCTATAACAAAATATTTTAGGCTGGGTAGCTTAGGAGCTGCACGATTAATTTCTCACAGTTCTGGGGTGAGGAAGTCTACGATCGAGGCTTAAACAGATGTCATGTCTGGTTAGGGCTCATTTTCTTATAGATGGTGCTTTCTGTGACCTCATATGGTGCGAAGAACAAAGGAGCACCCTCCGGCCTATTTTTAAGGACACTAATACCGTTACTTTTATAAGAACACTCTGCCTTTATAACCTAATTATACCCCCCAAAGCTGCACCTCCTAATATCATCACATTATGGATTAAGAGTCCAACAATGAATTTTCAGAGACACAAACATTCAGATTTGTCAACTTGACTTGGGCATAGGGTGCCCAGACATTTGGCCAAACTTTTTTTCTGGATGATTCTTTGTAGATGTTTTTGGATAAAATTAATATTGTTTTATTTTTATTTTAGTTGTAGATGAACACAATACCTTTATTTTATTTATTTAATTTTATGTGGTGTTGAGAATCAAACCCAGTGCCTTATATGTGCTAGGCAAGTGCTCTACCACTGAGCTACAACCCCACACCCTGAAATTAATATTTACCTTGGTAGCCGGGTACGGTGGCACACACATGTAATCACAGCACTTGGGAGGCTGAGGCAGGAGCATCATGAGTTCAAAGCCTGCCTCAGCAATGACAAGGCACTTAGCAACTTAGTGAGACCCTGTCTCTAATAAAATACAAAAACGGTCTGGAGGTGTGGCCCAGTGGTCGAATGCCCCTGAGTTCAATCCCCTGTACAAAAAAAAAAAAAAAAAAATTTACCTTGGTAGACTGAATAAAGCAGACTGCCCTCTTTTCTGGGTGGGCCTGCCCACATTAAGGCAAGGCCTGAATAGAACATTACATGCAGTTGATCCTCCACTGAGGGAAGGACAATTCCTGTGGCCTGATGGCCTTCGAGGGGCATTGCATTTCTTCTACCATCGAGCATGAACTGAAACACTAGCATTTCCTGAGTCTCAAGACCACCAGCTTTCAGAGTAGAATTATTCCGTCAGCTTTCCTAGTTACTGGGCGCTGGGTCTCTGACTCCAGCTTGCTGACTCACTCCGCAGATCTTTAGACGTGTCAGATTCCATAGACACGTGAAACGGTTCCTACTGATGACTCTCTGTCTCTACCTGTGGCCATCTCTACCTCTCCTGTTCCGTCTCTCATTAACCTGCACCTCATTTACATCTGCAGGGCTAGCTGGAGCTGTTCTTTGGATTCTAAGAAGCTCCTTGCTGTCCCACTACCCAGGCATTCCTTATTCCATTTAAGAACTCATGCTTTTAAACACCAAAGTCTTATAAAGAGAAACCCAAGATTAGTTTTTAGAGCAAGGAATAAACAAAACAAAACAAAAAATGAAGTTTCCTAACATTCCTGCAAATGGCTTTCCTTGAAGCTCTCATTATTATTGCTATCTCTTCCAGCACACACACACACACACACACACACACACACACACACACAGCCGTCTAGAGAAAATTAGGATTTAGAGTTTGGCAGTTCCATACTTTTTCTCCATTTCCCACCGCTTGTATAATCAGAAGCAAAGGACTTAACTCCAGCAGCTTCAATTTACTCTTCTATGGAACAGGAACAATATAGTCAAGGTGAGATGACCTCTGCAAAACACTTGTCATACAAAAACTACTAAAAATATCAGCATCTTCCCCAATTCCTAGTGAGTGTGTGAGAGCTTCCTCTTCTTTCCTTTCTCTTCTCCTTCTATTCACTTGTATGTTCTTCTCTGTGAAGAGACATGCATAATATTTGGAAGAAAATCCCTATTGTTGATCTTTGGCTTTCATTGGTGCTCTGAGCACAGACAAGATTCCGTCATTCCTTAGTTTGTAGTCACTAGGAGAACTGAGAATAGAATTTTATTTTCTATGGCCAGGTGTTTAGTAGACTTTGTGATTGTCATCAAACAAATCAGTGCGCCTCTACCAGCTTTTGTTTTATTTTAATGTGTACTAAGTCATTTAGATAAGGAAATCTCAGGAAGAAGAAACCTAGGAGATCAAGCAAATCTGTTCCCATAGAGCTAACTACTATGATAACATAAACATCCCGTGCATGAATGTACACACACGCACACACACGATTTCACAAACATGATCAACTATCCACAAATATGCACGTGCTTTATAAGCATCATGAAAAAGCCTTCATGAAAAGGGATTTTTCTTTTTCTTTTTGAAAAGGGCTTTTTCAAATTCACCTGGTTACTCTCTAAATCAATCTTTATGCAAAGAAAATTCCTGGTAAGCCAACCTCGGAAAGAAGGCGGTACACAAACCTTGGAGTCCACTGTAGGTTCCATGTCTGTTAAACACCCTCCTCCCTGCTTCCATCAGCAGCCTGCAGGGTCACAGTGCCCGCTGGGTCCTGGGGGGGGTGTGTGCCAGCAGGTGAACACAGTAGTACCTTTTTGTTTCCCCTTCGATAAAATGAACTATTCAAATTGTAAACATGCCTTTAATGGCCTACATTTGGGTTCCTGGTCTACTAGATGTGAGAGCGAATGTAGAGATCAGAGGGACCCTAAAACATCGATTATGTGACGTCCCTCTTATAGATTGACTGTGTCCCTCAGGAAGTTAGACGGAAGCCCTATTCTCTATGAATGTGACCTTATTTGAAAATGGAAACATTGATGAAGTAGGATGGGCCCCCAGTCCAATATGACAGGTGTCTTTATAGGAAGAACAAGTAGCTCATGGGGACAGGGAAGGGCTGTGAGGGATTCCTGAAGGGCTCTCAGGGCTGGATCTGGGGCTGCAGGAGTGGCTGCTGTCGGGCAGGGCAGCCCCTCGGGCTCACTCTCCCCTCCCGCTTTCCACTGTGAGTTGAAGCACCACGAAGCCCTCACCAGTGCCCCGCTCCAAGCCCCTCAGCCTCCAGAACCGCGGGCCAGGATAGACGTCCTTTACACATGACCCAACCTCTGCTCTTCTCTTTATAGCCCCCTTCCTATCAAAAGAGCAAATTTAGCTTTTGAGGTGAATTTCTTTCCGTGTCAGCATTATGCTTAGGGATTAAAACGTCCACAGTCAAGTTCCTTTCCTCGGTCCATGTAGAAGTGCATCGTCAGTGCCCAGGGTGGGTCATCAGCACTGTCCTCACCAGAACTCCAAACTTTCAATTTGGTTTCCCTATTTGACTAGTAAACAACCACGAGGCGCTGGCAAGACTGTGTCTGTTGACCACATCCTGGAAGAGGACCCTGAAGCCCAGGGAAATGACGGGAGCTGCCTGGTGTCACACTCTGGGGAGTGTGTCACACACAGGGCTCGCCCCCAACCCACGGCCTCTGCACACACCTGGAAAGGTGTCCTGCCTGCCCAGTCCCACCTGCTTCACACCTCCCCATACTCACAACTCAGCACCAGCATTTCCTCTGGGAGAACTTTCCATCCAGGTCCACTGCTTAGCTTTTGAAGGTGTCCTTCTACCTTCCATTCCTGTGAATATCACCCTGGGATAAAACTTTGCTTTCCAGGTTGTCCCTACTAGGTCGTGATCACTAGGAGGGTGAAGAATGTGAAGGGAGGGATGTAACAGAGGAAGGAGAAGGTACCTCCTTTGCCCAGACCAGAGGTGAATGTGACATTGATTGACAGAGGGACTGGTGTCACAACTCCCTTCTCCATCCCTTCCTACAATTCAGTCATTGCTACTGAGTACCTTCTACTTCCCTCTAATAACTCTGATACGGTAATATTCTCTTTCCCATTGGACTTGCATTAGGACATTTCTAAAGCAAATTATTCATGCTTGATTTAAGTCTTTTTACCTAGTTCTGGTCAAATATTCATGGATATGATTTACCTTGGTGATGGTGATGATGATGATGTAAGGTATAGCACATCCAATGTCAGATAAACCTTACCACAGCCTTGTGGGCCAGAGACTGAGCCCAGTCAGACCACAAAGGCTAATCTAGAGGAAGAATCAGTGATAATGACTCACCCAAGATTGTGTTCCCATAGGCTTTTATTGGTTAGAATCAAAAAAAGGAAAAATAATCAGGAATGAAGGGTACATGGGAGTCTGAGTTGGGATCAGTCTTCCGGTCTTTCTCAGGATCTTGCAGAGTTAGTCGAACGTTGAGTTGTTTCATCATCATCTTAGTTGCTTTACCAGACCTCTAAGTTTAGAGGATCCTAGAAACTCTACCCCAGGGTCAAGCAGGGGCTCCATGCTAACCTTCTAAAGTCTTTGCTAATAACAGATTAAGTAGAAACCCACCCAAAACAGCAGAAGCCACCAAATGGTGCATTGAAACTTCATACCTTAAATGCCCATTGCATCATTAAGTCTGCTGTAATTTCTAAGAGCTGGACCATAGCTACCATGGTATTTGTACTTTTACAATTAACTTACCAAAAAAGGACAGGTCTAAAGAGTTATAAAACAGCAAAAATTTTTCCATGGTATGTTTTTTCTTCACCTGCTACCTTGAGACATGTTCAGTGGGATCTCCCGCCCTCCCTATTGAGATCTCACACGTATCCCATAGGTCTCCACATATTGTCATTTATACAAACAAGTCTTCTTTTGGAAATTAAGACACTCTGGATTCAGTACGAGGCAAGATTTCAATGTTAACATTCTAAATTCCCCTTTATCTCCAACTAGAGTATCTGTGGAGCAGAAAGGGAATATTTTTATCTTTTAATTTGTTTTCCAATTTTATCCCTCACTTACACCATTTAGGCACTTATCAAGTTTGGATAGGAGGAGGCATAGAAGTCCGGAAAGTGGTGCTACAGTTTTCATGTATCCCCTAAAGCTCATGTGTTGGAACCTTGATCCCCAATGTGGAGGTGGTGTGGGAGGTGGGGTATGATGGGAGGTGTGGGTGTCATGGGGCAATGCCCTCACAAATGCATCAGTGTCATTACTGCTGCCATGGGTGTTTTGGAAGGATATGTCCTTCCCCTCTTGCTTTCTGTTTTCTACCATACTTCCTTACCTTCTGCACCAGAAGCCAGCCACTTGATCTTGGACTTCCCAATCTGCTGAAATGAGAGAAAGAAAAACTTCTCATCATGAATACCCAGTTTTGGGTACTCTGTGATAGCATCAGAAATGGACTAAAATGTGATAAGCAAACACAACTTAGATTGTGGAGTGTTCTGACTTAGCAGTGTATAGATTCCAACCCTTTGTGGGATAGAAGTTCAAATGCTACCTTTTCATTGAGTATGCCTGCAGTTTCTTCAGAAATAGTTCTGTTCCTTATTTTCTCATGGGCACCTTTGTGCTGTTCAGTTCTCTGGAGGCGGGCAATATATTCTTCTGAAGGTTTTCTCATCTCTTTAGATAGCACTAGGGGAAACAATCCACTAGTCAAAATTAAGACTGATGCCAGAGACTATGTTTTGGTCCATTTCTACCTCCTTTTGTTTCCACTCCCTTTGTTACAATACTTAGCAGCACCCTCTCACTTTGTGCAGGGTATAGTCCCCTGGCATTTGACCTTGAATTTGTTCTTTTTACATGCTTTGGCCACTGGAGTAAAGATGAAATGTCATTATACCATTATAAGATTAAGCCTTGAGAGCTTTCCTTGTCATCACCAGAAGAATGTCCTCAAACCACCTGTGATCATCAGAAAGGATGTGACAAGACAAGAAGCAGCACCTGCCTTCAGCCCAGTGCAGACACGTGATCAAGATCAAGCAAACAAGATCAAGAAATGCCGAGGTGAGCCTGGGCCATACCGTGTGGATCTCACCCAACCCACAAGCTCATGAGCTATGCATGTGCCTGTCATGTATAGCACAGATATTGTGCTTAGTACTATTGTGGCAATTATTAACCAACAATTAATTACTTTTGGTGTGAGCCAGTTTTCTTACCTGAAACTCCTATACTCTGTCACGCCAAACACAAAAGTATAAGCTATTCCCATTGCAGTAAGCAGAGTCTGCTTTCATAGCAGAGATTGGCAAACATTTTCTGCAGAGGATCTGCTAACAAATTTCTTGAGCTTATAGACCATATGCTCATCATAATTATTCATCTCTGCCATTAAAATGTAAGTGCAGCCACAGAAAAATAAATAAATAAACAACTAGGTGTGACTGTGTTCCAATAAAATTTTATTTATAAAAGCAAACAATGGCTATATATAGCTAATTAGAAAAAACAAATGAATAAGTTTAATTAAAAAAAAAAAGCAGACAATGGGCCAGATTTGAGCAGGGACCATTATTTGTTAACTTTATTTTACAATAACAGTCTAACTTTTAACTGGACATATGGCTGTTCATATAAAACACGACCATATCCCAGCCTGGTTGTCAGATATATAGCAAAATAGCCAGTCAATGAAACACAATAACACTGTTACTTAATATCTTTAAGGTAAATCCCATTTTCCTAGTCCCTTCTCCAATCCCTTTTGCCTTGAAGAACTTACTTAAAAAGAAGAAAAATGACCACTTTTAGAGAAATGAGCTCAAAGGAGCTAGGATCCCCAAAAGTTCATAAGCTCACCAACCAGCTCAGCCTGCCTATTTCTATACTTGTACATGGAAAAAACATTTTTTTTCTAAGTCCTTTAAATTCTAATATGTGTAATGAAATCAAATTCTAAGTTTTGAAAATAAGTTAGAAGTAACCAAATATACCAAACTATCTTAGGAAAAGGGATTAACATTAGTTCTCTGCTCCTAAGCAACAACTTACCTCCCAAACACTGATCTTTCTCAGTGTCTGAAGGTCGGGAATTGGGGCTTGGGTTACCTGGGCTACCCGGTGGCTCAGATTTAAGTTGTCTCATGAGATGTAATAAGGATCTCCACCTGTCTCCAGTTTCATCAGGAGGAAGAGCATCCGCCCAAGCTTTTTTGTGTGGTTGTCAGCAACATTTGGTTCTTCTCAGATTTGGGGGCTGTGGTCCTGTATTCCCCACTGGCTGTTAGCAAGAGTCTTCTCTTAGGCCATTGCCAGGCTGACCTCTCCATACAACACAGCAGCCAGCTTGCATCAGAGCAAGCCAGAAAGAGTGCAGGTGAGGCCTTTTGTTGCCTAACCTCATCCATCACCTTTGCTGTGTGTTTGTTCAGACCAAGTCAGAGGCCTATCCCATACTCAATGGAAGGAGATTCCACAAGAGCAAGAAGACTAAGAGAGGGACCATGTGGTCATCCTAAATGCTGACTACAAGAAGAATCAATGATGCTCAAAGCTGCAGTAGAATAGGAAATGGAATAAATGCTATCAAATAAATGTAAATTTAGGAAAAGAAATGTTCCCCAGATCATTTGAAACTCTAAGGGAATTCTATAATTTCCTATCAAATAATCTAAATTTACTAGTAATAATAAAACTGACCTTCCATAAATGAGAATATGAAGATTAATTATAAATTATTTGAAAATGTTATTCGTTGCAATTGTTAGTAAGAATTACTGATTCATAATTTAATTTTATTTGGCGTCAAAAGAATAGATAATTAAACTGTTATTTAAGTAATTCCAGTACATAGGAAAAGATAAAAGCACCCCCAATGTCTTTTATAAGGACATCTTTAGCAAATTACCCTGCAAAGATACACTTATGCATAGTATATTCTTTTAGAATATACAGAAGCAATAATTTTAAATTAAGAATAAAGTAATACTCAATAGAAGCAAGTACATTGTAGGCCCAAAATCCTATAGCCAAGTATAGTTTATTCTAGGAATCCATCAGTAAATTAAAGAAAGAGATAGTCATATTGACAGTTGAAAAATTTAAATGTAGTATAACCTAATGAAAACAATTATTCATTATTATTCTTAAAGGTAAAACATACCATTTACATTGAAGTTCAGAGCAAGATAACTACATGAACATTTTATTTAGGTTTTGCCTCTTAAGTTCTGAGATGCAAAAAGATTGAAAAACAAAGTAACCAATATAAACACTAGAAAATAAGTTTTTTTCTTTATGGTATGACTGTATACTTAAAAAACACAGTATTTTCTTCTATAAAACTTTTAGTATTTAGCATCAATTATTAATCTATTTTCTAGTAAAACACTTAAAGAATTGGGAAAATATTCCATTACACAGCAACTAAAATTATATGCTAGTTAGAAACAATTTTTAAAGTACAAATTATCAAATGAAGTTCTACATAAGAACACATTTATGAATATAAAAGAAGCTGAGAACAAAAGAAAAGACATTACATGATCTTCCTGTTAAGATATAACTAAATAAAAATGTCATTTTTAACAAGACTAATATATAAATTCAATTCACTACTAATTAGCACTTCAACCTAGTATGTTGGCATTGAAAATAATATTCTAAATTTTTGTATGGATGAATGACTGCCTCAAAATAGACAAGAGTTTAAAAGAGAACATTAAAAAAGAACAAATTATTTTAGCAGGAAGTAGAATAGTTTTAAAAATTCTGAGGTCTAATTAATGTATTATTTGTGTAAGAATAGATAAGAGTTCAATCAAAGAAAAGAGATAATTAAAAATTAAACCAGAGTTAGTTATGAGAATTTAATTTCGCAAAGTAGCTCTTTTATTCAGTGTGGAAAAGATAGTAGGAAAAACAACTTTCAATCAATCTGTATAAAAAAGAGAATGGGATCCTATTTTATTTGAACCATGCAAAAATAAATTCCCTAAATAAAATAAACAAAAACAAAAGTAACCAAATTAAAAAATAAGGTAGAGTTCTGAATAGACATTTCTCAAAAGAAGATACATAAATCACCAACAGATATATGAAAAAGCCCTCAATATAATTAATTAATTAGTAGGACAGTGCAAATAAAAACCACAGTGAGAAAGAAAGCCCCACCCAGTGAGAATTACTAAAAAGACCCAAGATGACCAGCACTTTCCAGGAAGTAGAGAAAGAAAGACTCCTAGACACTGTTGGGATATGGAAATGAGTAAAACCATTATGGAAAACAGTGTAGAGGGTCCTCAAAGTCCTAAAAAAGGAGCTACTATATAATCCAGCCATCCCTCTACTGTGTATGCACCCAAAGAAATGAAATCAACGTGTGGGAAACACACCCGCCCTCCCGTGTTTATCACAGCACCACCCACAGTGGCTGGGGTACAGAATCTTCCCAAGGCCCATCCACAAATGAATGGAGTCCCCCCCCCCCCACCCCCAACCGGGACACTACTCAAGCATCCAAAGGCATGAATTCCTGACATCTGTGCCGACTCAGATGGGCCTGGAGGACACTGTTAAGTGAAATAAGTCAAGCACAGGATGACAGATATGTACAATCTCACTCCTATGTGGAATATAGAAGAGCTGATCACCTAAGATCATGAGGAAAAAGCATTTATTAGATGTGAGGAAAATAGAGGAGGAGAAAAGAAAGAAGTCGAACCATGAGTGCAAAGTCCTTGCCTGAGAGGAGGCGTGGGTTCCGGTGCTGTATGGCCGGCAAGGCAGAGACAGACATTTTATCATAAACAATACACATTGGAATATATTCACCATAAGAATGATAAAAGTTTAAAGTGATAAGTCAGCTAATTACCCTAAGTTTATCACAAATATATACCTGGCTCAAAACATTACATAATATGTACAAATACTACATCAAAAATATAAAAAAAAAAATAAAAACTAAGTTTTGCAAATTCTGTCAAAAAGTTGTAGGTGACTATAAATAACATTGAGAAATGGAAGAAATTTTTTAAACAAATAAGAAACAGAATATTTAGAAGAAAATGTAGATATTTTTGATGTTATAAAATTTGAAAACCTATTTTTTTTTTTTCTTTCTTTTGTGGTGCTGGGCATTGAACTCAGGGCCTCATGCAGGCCAAGCAAGTGCTCCACCAAGGCACACCCCTGCAAAACTTGAAAACTCAAAATTTCTGTCACAATGTGTGAAGGGGTCATTTTGTGCAGTCCTGAAAATACTATATATTGCAGAGATTTTTACATTTTTACCAGTTTCTCAGGTATAAAGTCAGGTTATTGTTAATTTGATCTGCATTTCTGTTTACTGGTGACCTCATTACTGTTTAATGTGTGTATGTGGCATTTGGACATGTTCCTTTGCGTACATAATACTTATCTCCAAGTAATACATAAAGCCATGAGTCTGTGTTAACAAGCTAATAATAATTTGTGAACCTGGATCCTCTAGTATGTAGTGAGGGGAAAGTTTGGAATTGGGAAGACAGGAGGTGGAGGGGAACAATTCAAGCAAATAACAAGGAAAGTGACATGGTAATGGTAGCAGAGTTCCCATAAGCAATTGCATTATGATACATGAAAAATTAAACCGGAAATAAACATGATAAGGTACAGATAACTATCTTGATGAATCCTCATTGGTTACAAAGTTTTGGGACACAGAAAGGAAAACCAGTTAAGCAAGTCCTAAAAGTCAGGGAAGAAAGCACAATTCATGTAAGAACTCAGATTTGTTTCAGCTCCCTGCCAGCCCGGAAAGTCAAACACTGATGCTCTGAAAGCATGTTTAGTCTTCAAAAAGACTTCATCAAGGCCGGGCGCGGTGGCGCACGCCTGTAATCCCAGCACTTTGGGAGGCTGAGGCAGGAGGATCGCGAGTTCAAAGCCAGCCTCAGCAATGGCGAGGCACTTAGCAACTCAGTGAGACCCTGTCTCTAAATAAAAATACAAAAAAGGGCTGGGGATGTGACCCAGTGGTCGAGTGCCCCTGAGTTCAATCCCTGGTACCACAAAAAAAAAAAAAAAAAAAGACTTCATCAAGGTATCAGATATTCTCAAGCTCGAGTGTTGACTGTGTCATTACTAAGGATGTCTCTTGCATCTGAAAAGGAATTTTGTACTTTGGTGTTTTTAACCTGAATGGAGATGCTGGTAATTCATTCCATCTGCAAACTGTGGTAACCAATTAACAAACAAGTTTGTATCATAGAAGTGTCTGTTTTATAAATGCCCTCTGTCTTAAACAGCAAAAAGCACACATGGTCCAAGTTCTTGTCATCGCCATCTGATGGACAGCTGTCATTACTGATGAACATTGTGGCTGCCTTGCATGAAACTAGTATATCACTTGCAGTAGGACCGGAAACCCTTTTTGCAGCCTGGTATTGTCAGTAAGGTTTGATTCAGTGACCTAGAGAAACACCTTCATGTTTGTCTTTCATTTATCTTTCAAATGTTGAGGACATTCTGGGAAATATGACATATTTCTCCAGAACCCACAAAAAGGATGAGCACTCAGGCATGGCCAGCCATGGTCCAGCTTTCAGTCCCCAAGACAGCTTGAAGTGGAGGACTGACCTCCGCGCAGCTGTGCACGTCCAAGTCAATCACAGGAAACACAGAGCCAGGCTAGCCCCAGGGTGGGAAAGCCTTTCCCGAGGAATATCTGGCAAATCATTATTTTATGTTCATTGCTTTTTCACCCTTGAAGACAGGAGAGAGAACGCTTTTATCCTGGAAAGGAAGTAGGCTAGATAGATCACTGTCAAAAGAGACAGTGAGGAAAAGGACATTTCTTGAAGCTTTTTCCACAGTAGAGGAAATAACGTATATAAATGGAGACGTTCACATTCTAACGCTACTTTCTGCAAAAGTGGCATGATTCAAATGTCTTTAATTATTTATTTGTGTGTAGCCAAAAGCATTTCCTGAAATCATGTGGTCAATTAGGGCTGACTGTAGCTCTGCACTGTCAAAAGGAGTGACTTCCACCTCCACCACCACACTAAACTTTCCTACTAAAATGGTTTGGACTCATTGTCAGGGTCTGTCTAGGGCTCTCGGCTATCAGTCTCAAGAGAGCAACATCCATGCTGTGTGTACTCACGGTGGGTGGTAGCAGCTTGGCAAGGAGACCCAGGCATATTCAAGGTCTCCTCACCAGGGAAGGGTGGGGCTGAATAACTGGAAGAGAAAGGGTAGGGGCTGGAGGTGAGGGACATCCATTCTGTCTTAGACTCAAAGAGTAAGGGTGGGCTCAGCCCTGTCCTGGACAAGGCTCTGTTCCAAACGTGGAGAGATAGAACACCTGTGCATGTGCTGTTCTCTACCATCAAGAAAGGGTCTGCAGGACAGTTCTCAGGTGGCCTTCAACCAACAACTCCCCAGTCTTCTCACTTGTAGTTCTCAACAGTGACTGTCCTGAGACAAGTGGGGACTGAGAGAAGAGCCTGGGCTCTGTTCCAGTCCTCCCCATGCACAGGATGTCCATAAACAGCTCTGCCCAGCATGTCCTGTGCCACAGGGTATCCACTGCTGGAAGATAAACCTCAAGGCAGGCAGCTTCTTGGAGGCCCTGGGCTGCAGGGTCAACGGGCCACCCACCATGGAGGAGAACATCTTCCCTGGACAGCTTTCCTGAGCCTTGGTAGTCTGTCCTACAATGAGAAACATCCATGCTGTGTATCTCTAGGGAATAAATCCACATCATGTAACCCGTGCATGTGCATGTCTTGTGAGACTCCGACATGTTGGTGATCAGTGTGGAGGGAACTTGCTTCTCAGAGAGCTCTGTAAATTCTCCAGCTGCTCTCATTTACTCATATCACCCTTTGCTTTGAGCTATTATGATATTTATTACACTGAAACTTTCTTTGTTCATGATTGTTTTCCCAATCAGACTGTGAACCCTTCAAAAAATGGGCCCTCTGATTCCTCAAACATCAGTACTTTTAAGGCAATGGTCAACTTACCATAGACACTCAGCAAATGCATGTCAAATAAGGGAATGTATTAAAAATAACTCATGTGTAATTTGACTTTAATAAATCCCAACAATAATTTCATATTATAAATAGAAACATTGCTCTTTGGCCAACAGAAGCCCAGTTCACATTTCCATCATGTACAAGATTCAGCAGTGGGCTTGTATGTCAGCACTCTGACCAGTAAGTGAGGAGCAATTATCCATCATCCGAGTTATGAACTTTTTACTTAAAGGGAAATCACCCCAAGGGCCTTGCTACTTGCTATGAACTGAATGTTTGCGTTTCTCCAAAATCTCATGTGTTACCTTTGGGAGGTAATTAAGGTTGGATGAATCATGAGTCATCATTAATACCTGTGATGATATTAATGGTGGTATTAGAGACACAGGGAGTGTGTGGATGTGCTCTCTCGCGCTCTCTCTCTCTCTCTCTCTCTCTCTCTCTCTCTCTCTCTCTCCTCCCTCCTCAATATCCCTCATGCCTATTTCTGCCCCTAGTAAAGTTCATGTGAACAAACAGCCAGAAAGTAGTCATCATCCTCAAGCCAGAAACAGAACCTTCACCCCAGATTTTGTCAGTCTTTGATTTGGGACTTCCAGTTTCCAGAACTAGAAGAAAATTCATTTCTATTGCTTAAGACATCCAGCCTAGGGGGTATTGTTATGGAAGCCCAAGCAGACTAAGACAGAATCTCTCTCATTTTGAAAAATATGATAAGAAGCCATTAATTACTTATACAAATAAATAATTTCATTTGCTCTCAGAAATTAATAAAAATACTCATTCATTTTAATTAAGCATATGAATTGTTGAAACCTACAAGCCTGAGTGTTGGAAAGGCCCTTTGGAATTTGATGTGCTTCTGGTCATTTCTCCCTAAAAAACAAATCTCTTTCACAAATGGAGAACTATTAAAGTTCTCCGTAAATATGATACATACCTAGGAAGTTTATACACACTAACTAAAAACAACATTTGCATTGAACCTGGTGAGTTTCAGAAACTAACCAAAAGGTCATCAGAACATAGGACTGGGAAGGACTCATTTAGACTGAACATGAAAATGACATGACATTCAAAGAACTACATACGATGCACAAGGTTCTGGGTGTGACTTGCACAGCTGAACACGAGAAACCAGTGAAGGGTCAGGGGGCTTAAGAAAAAAACACACAGAGATATTCAAAAACTGGGATCAGATGGAAGACTGATTTATGATGGAGAAACAATGACTAAAGAGTTGGCCCAGCAAGTTTATATATATACAGTCTCATCATCAAGAAGTCAAGGACTATAGAGACATTGTTCTTTGTGCACTAGAAAGTGGCAGGGCTAGAAACATTCTTATAGGTATTTCACTGTTGCAATGCTATGCAACCCATTGTTCAAGGTCTCTGCTGAAAGGTCACTGATGAAACATTGTAGTCATCCTGCTATGCTCAGAATCCTCTGTCCCTGGGAGCTGGCATGTTAACTCAAATCTACGAGCTAAAGAATTCTATGGCAAGCACAGAATTCTGACTTTCAACATGGGTCACCATCAACTGGGCAGTTTTCAATCAGCTCCTTCTGGCCAAGAAATTCCCCGGAGCGGTGTCACCTCTGTCCAAGGGTCAGTTCAAAGCAATGCTTTAATCATTGGTCCTGACAGATTTTTTATGTAAAATAATCTGAATTAGGCTTTCCCACAGCCCTGTGGTTGTAAGGGCAGTGTTTTGTGGGGATTCCCTGGGCAATGTGTCTCCTATCAACAGACTTCAACTCCTCTGAGGGAGTCTTCTCTGCACTTGTCATATCACCTGTTCTTCAGCAGTTGATGTGAGGAAAGCTAAACATAAGGGAATGACAGGCAAAAGGCATTAATCTGTGTTTTTCATTCCACAGATTTACTGTTCCTGATGTGCACTGACCTCCAACCCCTTGGTGCAGTATCTTGATTTGCCACTTTGCCCAGTGTTCCAAGTTGGTTAGGCACTGGGATATACATGTAAATTAAAGCCAAGTAGTGTGTAGAAAGCAAAAGAAAAACGAAAGCAAGGTTTTACATTTGCCTACTTATTTTCCCAATGTTGGAAGCTGTGTCTCTTCTGTAGAGTCTAATAGCACAGCAGTTTCAAAGAATTGATTTCCCAGGAATCACTTGAGTCTTTTTCTCCGTGAAAGGTTTAACCTTGTTCTGTTGTTTTCAAATGTAGGCAATTGAGAACTTTTCTTCCATAGTCAAAGTAATAATGTAAATGTGTGTATATACAGATATATACATATATATGCATAATACATTATGTATGTAATATATAGTATGTGTATGATGTATAATGCAAGTTATATAATATGTGTTAAATATAAATGCATATTAAATATATGATATATTTGTATTGTTTATGTATAAATAAATAGAATTATGGAAAAGTTAGCCCAAATAGCTTTGCTTTAAATTCTTTAAATTTGTTCTTCTGAACTTGACCATGCATAGAAAACACTTAGGAGTTTACAAAATGCAGATTCTGGTTCAGTACCTCTGGGTTGGCCCAGGGAGTCTTCATTTCTAACAACTCTAAGACAAAACTTGCCTGGTTGGGGCTAACTCTGTGCTTGAGTGGCTGCATACAGAACTCAGGTCGTCACTTGAAAAGCCCTGACCCTGCAGCATGGCTCAGGACACAGTCCTCTCCCCACCTCACATGAAGAAAGTGCAGCACCATCGTTGTGACCTGCCCATGGGGGGAGCCTGGGTCCTCCTGGCAACATAGTGCTACTTAATACTGAGGCCTCCTCCATCTCCAAAGCTACATTTCTGTGAGCTCAAGGCACAGAATCAGGGAGACCTGGGACATCAGCAAACATCTAATTTAAAACTGGACTTCACAGAGCTCCGTGGACTGTGGGAATAGACATAGGCATACATTCCTTCCTTTTCCCTGAGGCCTCTCCACCAGCACTCTGTCCTAAAGTTGTTTACATAGTGGACAGGACTATCCGCACTTAGAGTCTGCATCAGTGGGACATCATTTCAGTGTTACAGTACTCAAAGCATGACCTAGCAACACTAAGCACTGTGCACATTTGACCATCATTTAGAGCTATTGTCCCCGATGGATGGATTTTCCCAAGGCCCAGAGTCAGTGCAGAGCATGTATAAAATTTATACCTCCTGACTCAGAATCAGGAGTTGTTAGGATGAAGGAACAGCAATAGGTACTTATTATGGTGACATAAATAATGAAGTGCATGTTTATGCTAATTTTTTTCCCAAATGGAATTATGCTCATTGTGTTGGCAGAAAAGGTTATCCAAATATTCAACTGATGAGCTCTGGTCAATTATCCAGCAAATTGCCTAACAGGGCCATCCACAGAATATTAACCTAATTTTGTGTGGAGAAGAAAAAATAAAGTTTCAAATGAAGCCTGAAACATTTGGTATTAGAGTGAAGAGGCCAGAAGAAATCTAGCTATGGTACAGAAAGTAATTGGTGCCCTCCCTTGGCATAGTAAAAGTCCCCAGTGCCACATATTGCCCTATGTCAACACCTAATGGCCTTTCCATTTGCTGGGCCAACAGAGAATAGCTGAAAATATTGCTTCCCAAGTTAGTTCCATGTGTGAACCACAAAGAATACATCATGATTAATGAGACAGTTCCTTACCTAGTTCCAAGGGTTCCACTAGAGAAATCACATTGTTTATTCACATCCAAACTCATATACCAGAATCAAAATTGTATTCCACACAGATCTGTTAGAGACTGTGGCTTGTGGAGTCTGTGCAGACTCTTTCTGCTACAACGTAAGCATTGCATAGGTAGGGACTTCTGGTATTTAAGGAGCATCATAAAGTTCAATAAATATGAGTTGGATGAATGAATTCGCGAATGTCCATTGGGAGGATAGACTTCTTATCCAGTTCACTTTGGCGTCTCTCCTCCTCTAATTTGCTTCACTTTTCTTTTTCTTGGAATATGTGTGTGCAATGCACCCAGGGAAATGGTTAAAAAGGGAGGCAAGCCAACTTGCTTTAACCAGGAGGAACTTGCCATGGTATCATAGTGACCATGCTCAGGTCCAGAAGGTACTGGGAGAGGGAGAAAAGAATAGATTCATTTTCACCTTAGTAGTCTGGAAGTTACTTTTCCCCTCAAAAAGACAAATTCAGCAGGACATAATTTCCAGAGCAGCATATCACAGGAGGCAGGGGTTCTACAGCACATACAGTAGGAAACAATACCTTAAAAAAAGATCTTCTATTTTTTTTACTAAAGAATACTTTGAGCAACAGCATAAACAGAGTCATTTTTCTCCACATAGTTAGATCTAATTCAAGAAAGGGAAGTTCCAGTGCATGCTACTTGCTGTGTGTCAAGAAGAGAATTCAGTGCTCCATGTGCATTATTTTATTATAGCCTCACAGGAATGTCTCATGTACATGATGTCAGAAGTCATGAATGAATCACTGCTTCAAACTGACCCCTGGACAGAGGTGACACTGCTCCTGGGAATTTCTAAGTGGGAAGGTGCTGATTAAAAACTGCCCAGTTGAAGATGACCCCTGGTAAAAGGCAGAATTCTGCGCTTGCCACATCCCAGCTCCCAGGGATAGAGGATTCTGAGCACAGCAAGAGGACCACAATGTTTCATCAATGATGTAAAAACTTCAAACCTGCCTGCTTAGTTGAGACCTTGAACAATGGGTTTCCTGGGTGCCACAGGAAACCCCAAGCATTGCAACAGTAAAATAGCTACAAAAATGTTTCCAGCCCTCCCACTTTCTAGTGCACAAAAAACAATACCTCTGTCATCCTTAACTTCTTGATTATGAGATCCTATATAAACAAACTTGCTGGGCCAACTCTTCAGTGACTGTTTCTCCATCAGAGATCAGTGTTCCATCTGATCCCAGCTTTTCAATATGTGTGTGTGTGTGTGTGTGTGTGTGTGTGTTCGTGTTTCTTAATCTCCCATTGCCCCATGCTGGTTTCGTGGAATCAGCTGTGCAGGTCATGGAAGTACATGATTTACAAATGGCTTGTCCAGCAAGATGTGTACAAGAAGACCTTTCCATCAACTTGATCTATAAACCAAATAATGATGAAAATTCATTATTTTTTTTAACCATAGTAGTGCCATGGTGTCTTAGATGAAAGAATGTCCCTGAAATCAAGCTACTATTGTTTTACTGACAATATTAACTAGTAATGACCAAGAGTTGGGTGAACTGTTGTGGACAGAAGGTCTGTGCTCCTCTGTATTCATGTTAAAATACTTCAACATCTGCAGGTAAGGCTCTGGGAAGTAATCAGGTCATGAAGGTGGAGTTTTCATCATTAGCATTAGGGCCCTGATCAGAAGAGTCCAAAGAGCTCTTTTCCCCTCTCCCTGACATGAGGGTACAATGAGAAGTGGCCATCTGCAACTCTGAGGAGGTCCCTCACCATGACTCTGAGCCCGACTCCCTTCCACCCATCACAGCCCACAGTGGGCAGGAGGGCTCCATTTCCTTTCAGTATTTATGATCAGATGAACACAGGTGTGCTTTTTATCAGGAAGGAAATGTTTATGTATCTTTGTTTCATTTCCTATCAGCTTTTCTGTTATGGCATCCAATTCATTATATCTTGGTTTCCTATACAGGTAGAAACTATTCTTAGTAATTTCACTTTACAAATGAGAAAACAGAAATTTGAAAAGAAGGGTTAAGTAACTTACTCAAGGTCCCATAATTAGTTAGTGTTGGAGTGGAGATACTAACAACACTGGGTTCACGGAAGAGACTAAAATCTAAGGCAGTTTTGTCCAACCAGGATGAAAAATGAAAATTTGACCTAAATATTTCAACATGTCTCCTCTGAGGAAGAATTGTGTGTGATTAAGGAGTCTTAACAGAACTGTACCATGTGGTGAATAAGCACACTAAACGTATCTTTATGCTGCAAAATAGCAAAACAAAACATCCCAGAGCAGATATAATGAATTAAAAAATGTCTCCCCAAAATTCACACATTTCCCAGAACCTCAGAATGTGGTGATTTTATTTGGAAATAAGATCATTGCAGATGTGATTATTTAGGATGTGTGATTATTTAAGATGAATCATGCTGCAATAAGATAAGCCCTCAATCCGACATGACTCAGCTACTGACAGAAAGAGGAATGGTTTAGTCAGCTTTTCTGCTGCCATAAACAAAAGACCTGACAATTATTGGAGGAAGAGTTTATTTGGGGGCTCTGGATTTCAGAGCTCTCAACCCATAGACAGCAGACTCCATTCCTCAGGGCCTAAAATGAGGCTGAACATCATGGCCGAAATACAAAAGCATCTGGAAACATGGCACCAGGAAGCAAAGAGAGACAGCTCCCCTCACCATGAACAAAATATATAAATGCCCAGGGCATACCCGCAGCAACCCACCGCCTCCAGCCACAATCTACCTGCCTTCAGTTACCACACAGTTAAAGCTCATCAGCAGATTAATGCACTGGTTAGGTTATAGTTCTCATCACCTAATCATTTCACCCCTAAATTTTCTTGCATTGTTTCACACATGAGATTTTGAAGGACTCCTCAGATCTAAACCATAACAGAGGAGAAGAAAGACACAGGAGAGAAAACACATCAAGACAGAGGCAGAGATTGGAATGATATGTCTATGAGCCAAGGGACACAGGGGACTGACAGCAACCCTCCCACCAGAAAACAGGAGAAAACACAGATTCTCGCTCAAAGCCTCCACCAGAAACCAAATCTGTAGCACCCTAATTTCAGACTCAGCACCAGAACTGGGAGAAAATGGATGTCTACTGCTTTAAGCCTTTGTTGTGGCAGCCTAGGAACCTGGTAGAACTGTCCAACAGATTTGAAAACTTTTGTCCACACAAAACCCAGTAGAAAACAAAAAGAAATACGCCATCAAGCCACAAAGACACAGCTGAACCTTACATACATAAGCCAGTCTATATTATAGATGCTACCTGCTTCAAGATCCCACCTATGTGACAGACTGAAACAGGAACAGGCTAGAGACAACACACGTTTCGCTAAATGTAGACACAGATGGTTACATATAGACAGAGTGATTAACATATGTGAACATACACACTTTAGCAGGAATGTATTTCCTAATCTGCTAGTGGGAGGGTCTAACGCCAATGACATCCTAGTAGCAATAAGCATACCTAAGGCCCAGATCCGGCTTTCCAATATTATTCTACAATAAAAGGAACCACACACTCTACAGAAATGTCTGGGTCTAAGTTGAGGCGGGAAATATACACAATAAGCCTGGAGCGTTTTGCTGTGTTGATATATTACTCAAGGTTCTCTAGAGGAACAGAACCAATAGAAGAAATATATATGCACACACACACACACACACACACACACACACACACACACACATTCAAGAAGAATTGAACTTGCAGCTGCTGCTGCTTCTTTATTCTTCCAACTTTTTGTTCCATCCACTTCCCCAACCTATTGGACTGTGCTGCCACATTTAGGGAGGGTCTCTGCTTCAGGGGCTGTTCCACATGCCAATCATTGCTAGAAACACTCTCATTGACACACCCAGATCCAATTCATTTTAGGCATCTCTTAATCCAATCAAGTCGACAATTCAGATTAACCTTCATGATTGAAAAGTAAGGAAGTGTTAAAAAAAAAAAAAAATAAAAATTCACAATAATATTGGTGTATCAAGTGGATACAGGAGCCAACATAAAGAGCTCCCAGTGGACAGAGTTGAAGAATTTGAGCAAAATAAAGAAACTGGCTTTGAATTATAACACAAAGTATAAAATAAATATTCATGAGTCCATATTAAAAGAAAAAGAGGAAGGGAGGGAGGGAGTAAGGGAAGGAGGAAGGAAGGAAAGAACAGAAAATCTCTTTCTTAGAAGAATTCTAAGTTTCACAACTCCTAAGATCTACATCAATACATACAATTATTGTTACATTGCCAATTGGTTATTTTGAATACATCCTTGGTTTCCACAGTGATTTGCTAAGTAAATTCTTTCAAGGTTCTTCTAGGTCTTTGTGGCTAACTTCAAACATCCCTCCCTATACATTTAATCAATAAATTAATAAATCATTAAATCAGTAAAAGCCTGGAAGACTGAACCAATGAGTGACTGAAGCCCTAAGTTAAACTAATATAAGTTAAGGTATTAAATTTTTAAATGAGAAACAATTTTTCTGCTCTGGAGGAAAAAAAAATTAAAAAGAAGAAATGTCGGGCTGGGGTTGTGGCTCAGCGGTAGAGCGCTCGCCTAGCACGTGCACAGCCCGGGTTTGATCCTTAGCACCAGGTAAACATAAATGCATTGCATTGTGTACAACTAAAGCAAATAAACAAATATTAAAAAAAAAAGAAGTAATGTCTTTGAAAAATAGACATAAAGGAAACCTGGAGAAAAGATTTTGACAACTGTCCATTGCTGATTACAAGACATAGGCTGAGATGAGACCCAAACTCATCCATCTGTTTAACTCTGGAGAAATCCATTACCTGGAACAGCTTCCATTTCTCCTTCCACAAAGGAAGAAAATAATTTTTACCGTGCCAGTCTGAGAGGGCTTCTGCACGGTCAAATGTGTGCACTTCCCAAAGTGAGTGCACAGAGGCCAGCAATGACTATTTGAGTGTGCTGAAGTGAGAAAATGCTTGGCCATGACTGGGAGGCAGTGCAGAGCCTAGGAAGGCATGGAGGTGTTAGGGGCAACCTTGAGTGATCTCAGCAGCACGCATGCACCTTGCATGCACCAGGCCCTCCCCAGCTGTGGCCAGTTCTTGGCAGCCCTGAGGCTGGCCGTGTTGATCACTTCAGAGGTGCATCATCCTCCACCACAGCACAGCACCGTGTGAGGACAAAGGGGAGGACTGAGGGAGGTGGTCAGGCCTCATCCCCTTAACTATCTCTCTAGAATTTTCCTTCGAGGAGAAGGGAGACAGCATTGCCCTCTGCAGAAGCTGGCCATGAGGAGAGCTTGAAGCGTTTGCAACATGGCTAGTAGTGAAAACTATTAGGGTCTGAGGGTCTTGGAATTTGGGATGCCAGGGCCTGTTGCAGGATGGCTAAGTGAGTCCAGGGCATGGAGCATCTGGGAAACAATTGGTGATGTTATACAGCTTGACCTCACAAAGCAAGCCTAACGGATTTTAGGGGACGGTTATTTTTGCAGGTTACTTTATGTTTGCAAACGTTGTAGGTGCAGAAAACACTGTTGCTCAGAATGTGCTCTGCCCATGGGAAAACTGGTAAACACAATAACATGACAACAACGAGCCACTTCCATTCACAACCGGCTGGCGGGGTCCAGGCACTCCACAACGGGCCTCACTTACCTTCCATGCCAGTCCTTGTGGCAAAGCAGAGTGAAGATCCAAGTCACAGAGACTGTGTGGCATGTTGGAGGCCACACCGTGGCACGGAGAGTGACAGACTCAGATGTTCCTTCCACCCCACACACTGCTGCACACACATGGGGTCAGTCATGTCATTACTATGGATCCACTGTGCATGACAGCACAGTGACATAGAGAGCACTCACTATGCCCCAAACACACTCAGCCTTACTCTTCATGTAGTCCACAGAGTGGCCTTTTGAGGTACGTGTCACTGCATCCCATGACACACAGGAAAACAGGATACGGTGCTGTTCGTGAGAGGGCTCTGCTTCTGAGCACAGGAAGCAAGGAAGGGATCTTTGTTTCTAGCTTCTGGGAGGGCCAATTTGATCCAACGGACTTTCTATGTTTCTTTCAGGCACGTGAAGCAGCCCATCCCAGAAAGTGGCTGTTTCCCACAACTTTCAAATCGTACAAAGGCCGTGTGTTTTAGCCACCCCTCTGCATAATGACAAGATAATCACCTCTTGTTCACACATGCTGCTATGGGGTCACCTGTGCTCTTGTTTCTCTTTGGCAAATAGCACTTTCATTGGGCATTGTTAGCTTTTACTTTGTAAGTCTCACATCACTAAACCTATGAAAAGTATAAATAGCAGTTTTAAAAATCACATGACTGGTTCCATTCCAAGTTTTCTGAGGAATCTCCATACTGCTTTCCATAATGGTTGCACCGATTTGCATTCCCACCAATGGATTAAAAAAAAGTGATAATATATATCACATATATATGTATGTGTATATATATATATATAGACACACACACATATATATACCACATTCCATCATATATATATACTCCATCATACATATATGTGTGTATATGTATACACACACACATACATATATATGTATATATATGTATATGTATATATATATACATATATATATATGTATGTGTGTGTATATATATATACACATATGAGATGGAATACTACTCAGCCTTAAAAGAAAATGAAATTATGGCATTTGCCAGTAAGTGGATGGAGCTGGAGAATATCATACTAAGCAAAATAAGCCAATTGCCAAAAACCAAAAGCTGAATTTATTTATATATATATGGATGCTAATTTACAATGGGGGTGGCTAGGGAAGAACAGTTATTTTCAATTACGCAGAGGGGAGTGAAGGGAGGGGAGCCAGTATGGGGGTAGGAAAGATAGTAGAATAAATCAGATGTTATTATCCTATATACATGTATAGTCAACTATATGACCAGTGGGATTCTACATCATTTATAATAAGCAAAATATGATCCATTATATATGATGAATCAAAGTGCATTATACTGTCATATATAACCAAATAAAACATATAATTTTTTTTAATCACATGACTGAGAAGAAAAGTGCGCTGGCTTCCATAACAGAGGGAACATGTAAATGAACAGGACGAAGGAAGGAAGCAAAGTCAATGAGGCGACTGCACACATCCTACTGGTCCTCAGAGTGGTTGCAGGGTAAAGGGCAAAAATCACACTGGGGACAGCCGTGCAGCCAAGAGATTTTATTCAACAGCGTTTGTGGCTGGTCGAAGGTCGAAGAGGTGCTGGTGGAAGAGGGAGGGGAGTCAGGGAATGGGGAGTGTGCAAGCTCTGGTGGGAGAGAGGAGTCAGGGAGAGGAAGTGTGCAAGTTCTGAATGGAAAGTGGGTGCCTGGTCGCGCTGGCTGGGATCTCTGGAGCTGTCGGCTGGGGCAGCTGCTGTCTGGCTGGAGGCTGGAGCTGTTGGCTGGGGAGCTGCCGATGGGCTGAAGGCAGTGGGTCTGGAGCTGTTGGCTGGGGCAGCTGCCATTGGGCTGGAGGCGATGGGTCTGAGGCTGGTGCCGTGGCTTCCTCCTCTCCGCAGGGACAAGCTGTTGTTGTCTGAGAATCTCTCCTCTCTGCAGGGTTGAGCTGTTGTGTGAGTGGCTTCCTCCTCTCAGCAGCGACATGTTCTGAGTCTCTTGAACGGTACCCTATATAGGGGTTTCTTGTGGGGGGTGCACCAGAGCAACCCCAATGCCATTGGCTCTTTGCCCATGGAACAGGGCAACCTTTAAGCCTATTGGGCTCCTGTCCGGGAAATGAAACAAGGTTGCTTTGCTCAGGATATGGAAACCTCAGGGGGGGGGGGTGTAGCCCATATATCACAGAGTTAGGGTGATCCACATGCATTTCAAGACACCTGTTCTTCTAGTCAACATCTTTTCATAGAAAAAATACACAGCAAGCTCCATTTGTGAAATGTGGATCTGGTCCAGCTGAGAATTTGTGACCAAAAACAGCAGAAAAAAACCCAGGTGGTGTCCAAACCTGGTACTGGGCCAACACGGGAAAAGGGCAGAAGGGGCAGTAGACTTCAAAACTGTGCTGTCAGCTGCCCCGTGAAGCCCTGTGTTGGACATGATGCTTCATCATCCCCAGGTATTACGTGTGTCTGTGTTCCCCAGATACAGACAGACCCATAGGATGACTGCTCATATAGGCTGAGTTCTTGTCGTGTGTTTACACCTTACTCCAGTACTTCTGATGACAAGAAACACTCAGAGGTGGTCTGATATTCCCCACCTTCAACAGGGAAGGAAACGGATCTCAAAGGGGCCAATCACTGAAATCCCTTGACTAGCTCTTCTACAATTGTGACTCCTTTGTTGAGGTGTGGCCCCAGGACCACAGTGACAGGACAGCAAGTAGAGAAAATGCTCTGAACTTGGCCAGTAAGTTCTGGAGGTCATGCTCTTCCCTTCAAAGGAAGACGAAGCATGGCCACCCCAGGGGCACAAAGGAGGGGAACTGCCCCACTTCCGGGTTATGGAAGACGACATGGAAAAGGTGACAGCTGTTTAAGGTTTGCATCGTCCAGGAGCAAAACAGGCTCAGAAAAACAGGAGTGAGACTGGAGAAGGAAGGGAGGACCTCATCTGCTCAGGCTGGGAGAGTGGCTTTGGCTGAAGCAACTCTTACCAACTAGCAGCCAACTCATGATTCAGCTATAGGAGGGTAAAGGAGGTAGAGATGGAAGAAAGAATGGGATCTTCTGAGGAAATTTATTTCTCCCACATCACTCTTTTTTTTAAACTTTTTAAAATTTGTGTTAATTAGTTATGCATGACAGTAGAATGCATTTATGCACTGTGATATATCATACATAGATGGGATATCATTTCTCATTTTTCTAAGTATACGTGTTGCAGAATCTCGACTCTTTTTAACTTAAAAAAAATAACCTGCTCTTTCCTCATTGGATCAACACCATTAGCATTAATTTTTTTGGAAAGTGCCTCTGAGTATCTCTTGGAGCACAGAGGAGAGAGAGAGAGCCTGACCTTGGAAGGCTTCCTAGCCCTGGAAGCTTTCTACAGGAAGGCCACAACCCAGCAGAGGGAAGAGTCAGGACTCTGCTTTCAAGTAGCTATGCAAGAATGACTCCCCACCACCCCACCACCAGGGACTCACTCCCCTTACATAGTTACAGGTAGCAAGTCCTCAGTTTTACAATCAGTTCTGCTCCTGGCCTTGGTTCCTACTTCTCCTTTGGTTCCTGGGAGAGCTGAAACTGAGGCCCAACTGTTGTACTTCCTGTCATTCAGCTCCCCCTCCTCCTGACATTGTGACATTGTGCGTGACCTCTGTCGGTTCAGTTTATTTGGGCTGCATAAGAAAGGGCCTGTGATCAACAGAAATGGATTTCTCAACAGTGGGAGATCAGGACTCCAGCACAGCAGGGTGCTGTTGAGGGCTGCATGCCTGTCTGTTGGTCACCACCTTCTGGTTGTGTCATGATGTGGTGAAAAAAGAGAGGGGTGAAGCCCTGTGAGATCCCCTTCTGAAGGCACCATTCCCATATGTAAGGGCTCCTTCTCAAGACCCAACCGCTTCCCAAAGGCCCGCTCCTAATGCCATAGCTTTGGGACTCAGGTTTCAACATGGGAACTCTGGAGGGGGACACACACTTCTGTGCAAAGCAAAGCATACTCATGTACCAGACGCTGATTCTGTCCTCCTTCATCCACAATTGCTAGGCTCAGGTTCACAGAGAAGAACAGTGGGCCTCCATCTGGCTTCATTCACGGGACATGTGATTGATGCTGACCTCACATCCCAAGTTGAGCACTGTTGGCAGCAGATATACTGAAAGAAAAATGATAATTGCAGTGAAAGTCTGATTATTGCTCTTAAATTAACTCCCTCAAAGTCAGAGAGACAAAGTCTGTCTCTGTGGCCTTTCCGAGACTCTCAGCCACATACAAGTCTCCCACTCAAAAGTCAGCAGGCTCTGAGACTTGGCTAGACGTCTTCCTTCTTCCTTGGAAACAATCACCTACTCTCTCCCTGACCCCAATTTGGTGAAAGCCTTTCAAGATACAAAAAATAATGTCACTCTCACATGAAAAGTTTTTTGAGAAGACTCCCCAAATTAACTTATTTTTGAGCTTCTATCATACCATGTTTATCCAATAATTATTTTAATATCTGCTTCTACTACTCTATGCTATGACTAAACGACCTGACCAGCACAACCATAGAGGAGGAAAAGTTTATTTAAGGTCTCATGGTTTCCATGGTCTCAGTCCATATACAGCCAGCTCCATCGTGGTGGAAGAATATGGTAAAGGGAAGCAGCTCCTATAATGATCAGAGAGCAGAGAGAGCTCTCCACTCGCCAGATACAAAATATATACCCCAAAGCCACGTCCCCAAAGCTCCACCTCCTCCAGCCACGCCCCACCAGCCTTCAGTGACCACTCAGTTAATCTCTATCAAGGGATTAATTCACCGATGGGGTTGAGACTCTCACAACCCAAACACTTCTCTGAACTTTGTTGATTGTCTCACACGTGAGCTTTTTGGGGACATCTCACTTCCAAAGCATAACACTGGGTTGCCCAAGAAAAGAGAAATACACTATTCCACATATTTCTGTCTCTCCAGTAAGTCATCCCTCCCAGGATGCAGCATGAAGCAGGTCACTGTGCGCTCGGCACAGACACTGTTTTCTATGTCTCAGTGTTCCGTATACTCAGTATTTGTGACACTTCAGTTTCCTCATCTACACCATAAAAATAATAACCTTGATGACCCCACAGCAATGTCAGGATTAAGTGAAATAATCCATCCAATGGGGAAGGGACTGCCAGGCCCTGGGGAAGGTTACTCTGTAATAATGACATGGCAGAGGCTGGCACCTGTTCTGTTTCTGCATTGTCTTTTGCACTTGTGTAGAGCAGATATTAAGGTAATTTCATGTCCACTCTCTTCTTTTACCCTCACCCCACTACTGGGTGGGTCAGCAAAAGTGGGGATTCAGAAAACATGATATTCAGGACCTCTAGAAAACGTTAGCATCAAGATGAAACCCAGGGGAAAAGAGGGGAAGGAAGGTGTCCTGTGCTGCTGCTCCAACGGGGGATAGGCAGAATACGCAAGTTAAATTATCAGCAGCCACAGAGCCTTGACCCTTAGAAAGCTTACCTGAATGCAATTACCCCATGCAGTCACTTGAAGAAATTGTAACTAATAGATATGTAAGATACGCTTGTGCATAAATGGTTGGGCAATGTTGGTAGAACTCAGTGACATAGTCTTTAGTTAATGGATGTGGGTTAGTGGGTACCTTAGTGAAATCCCCGGATGTAATCACTGAGCAAACTATTTCATACTTACACGGTAATAGTGCTCTAAGCTTCAACAGCCTGAAAAACCCTCCTTGCCTATGTTGATCTTCTTTGGCTGCTCTAATACCGTCTTCATCCTGATAACTCCAGTAGCATTTTATTTGTTTTCCACATAGCTGAACATTTTATTGAGGACCTTAACCGCAAAGCTTTATTTTTCCTAACTCTCCTGTAGACTCCTTAGTAGCATAAGATATTTTCTTCTCTTTTGTTTCTTAGTTAGCATCCTGTTTCCGCACAGGGCATAAGAGTACCTTGATGACATTCAACTAACCAATAGTTTTTGACCTCTCAACTCATCCATAAATCAAATTTCTTCCTCAATCTACTGTTGGTTTAAATCTATTGACTGTGGATACAGAGTCCTTTCTCTCTAAATTTCCCTGTTGGAAATTATACATCTGGTTCTTTAGCTCTGAGTATTTCTTATAATTCATTCCCTGGTTTATTATTGATAAATTGTTGCTTTCTTCCTTCTGCTTTGACTCTGGGTGAAAAATTTTAAGATCAGATTGAAATCATAAAAAATTCTCAGGAAAGAGTTCTCCCTAGAGGAGCTATTATTATTTTAACTCATGATTATAATTACAGGAGTGCTCATTGGGATAATTTTCTAATACCCTCAAACAGCATTTTCTATAAGCACATTTGTTGTTGGTAATGTACCAGAGATCCCTGGGAAGAAATAAGCTATTAATTTCATACATTTGGTTTTGTCGCCAGCTGGAAGAATTAGCTTCTGATACATTTAGATTATATTTAATAGTTCATTGATGCCTAGTTGAATTATAAATTTGAATTATTTTAAAAACATAAAGCACTGGGCAGATTGTAAAAAAGTGAAAAGCCTGTATTCCTACACATTATTTATTTCTGGCTTATTTCTGTCTTCCTTTAAATAATTTGATTTCAAATCTGAATATGTATATCAAGAGTAACAGAAATAAGGTTACGGCCCAGCAGATGTGTGTTTCATCCTGAAGACAATGAGATAGAATAGAAGGTAGTGCACAGAAGAGATTACACACATGTAAACTGAAACTCTGGCCAGCCACTCCTGCAGTCCTCTGTTTAAGCTCCTGTATATAAAGAAACAGGAAGACTCATCCATATGCTTTCCTTTCTCCCTTCTCATTTTTTATTCCCTCCTACACTTCCTCTTTCCCTGCTGTAAAAATTATGTTAAAGATGACTCAAAATTTAACCAGGCACAATTTTATTCATTTTCTAACATGACTTTAAATTGAGTTACATGGGAATAAGCTTCCCCAATTCCAGGATGGAAATGTAAGCAGATCCTAACTATGCTTTATAAGCCCATTTTTAAGTAATCCGATAGTTTTCTCAGGACAGAAACTACTCAGTTTTTAATATTCCCAATGTTATTTAAAGGAAATGAATGCTTCATTAATATACTAATTCTACAACAGGACTTCAGCCCCTGCCTTGCCTATGGGTAGCCCATCATGCCAAAGGTTCTTTAGGACTATATGGTTCTAACCTGGTAGAGAATGGGGACCTGAAGACATAAGGCCTTCCTTACTTGCCTGAGTGACCAGGCCTGAAAGTGATTGTAACTGCTGCTCTTGAGACAATTCTGTGGTTTCTTTGGAGACGCCCTCCCTAGGGTTTTCTCCGTTTCCCTGCAGCTCGGGCAATGCATCATTATTTCAGATGTTTCTCCTTCTTTAACCCTAGGTGTCCTTTCTCTATTTATTGTCTTAAGGCATTGGAGGCTCCTTTGGGTTGGCTCTTTGGACAGGATCTAAGAGGACTCCATGCCTGCCTTCTCTTCCACTTGGCCTAGCTATGAGCCTAGGAAATATATGGGCACACTGGAGCCTGCAGTTCTGGAGGTATAGCTGGTTACCCAAGCACAGTTGTCCCGTCCCTACCTTTAAACAGGCACCCATTCAGAATGCCACACAGACCTTTTCAGCTTTCTTGGCAATTACTCAGAAGCCCTTACTAAGCCTGCGGTGAAGGCGGCAGCCCCTCAGAGTGCACAGTGGTCTATATCACCCTCCCAAGGATTCCAGTTACACTTTCCCTCTCTTCCCCACTCAGATTATATTCACAGAATTGCTATGAAGGTTTCTACTGATATATATATATATATATATATATATATGATTTTAAAATTTCTCATGTTGTATAACTTCGTAACTTATGAATAACTTAGTTTAAATATCTTGTCAAATCCCATCTCGTTTCAATGATATATCTTGATATAGAGAAAGAAAGAAAGAAAGAAAAGAAGATATTTTGCAGCATGAAAAATATCTGAAATTCAAGCTTCAGTGCCCATAAATATAATTTAGTGGGGATACAAACATGCTGATTTCTCTTCATGATGTCTATGGCCACGTTTAGGTAACAATGCCACAGTTATTCAGGACAAACTTAAGGTTTACAAACTCAAGAGTATTTATAATGGGGCCATTTGGAGAAAAAATATTGCCTATCCCCATAAAGTATTGATCAAATAGTACTTCAATAACACTGGTAATTAATTCTGTTAATAACCCTTTTTGGGGAAGCATAATGGGCACAAATATGAGGTCATTGCAAATAGAAAATATAATGAAGAATGAGTCAAGGAGAAAGTGAATGTTGATATAAGAAGGATACTGAGGAGATTAAATCAATAAAACACCAAACTATGTAGCCAAAAAGTATGTATCTTCAACATCTCTTAGAACATTCTAAGATTCTAAAACACATGTTGATATGGAATATTTATTAGTTGTTTTCTAAAAGTGAGGAATAGGATATCCCCTGATTCTCCATAGACTTTACATTGGTGGGTTTCTTTTTCATATTCTTTTACATATCTTTTAAAATTGTGAGTGAAGGGCTGGGCATGAAGGAGCACACCTGTAATCTCAGCAACTCAGAAGGCTGAGGCAGGAGGATGCAAGTTCCTGCCCAGACTCAGGAACATAGTGGGATCCTGTCTCAAAATAAAGAATAAGAAGGGCTGGGATGTGGCTTTGTGGTAAAGCACCCCTTGGTTCAATCCCCAGTATCAAAAATGAAATGTGAGTTAATATAATTTCCAGTTCACGAAATAGTCCCATCTTTTGGGGCATTTTGTCTGTGTACCAATGAATTATAGTCTCTTTACTGTGGAGCATACAGCAATATCTCAAAATGTATTCTCCATATTTAGTCTCTTTATAATCCTCTACCAAAAAAATCTTTTGAACCAGGGTAAAGTATAGAGGTGAATTAAAAAAACTAAAATTGTATTTTTTAAAAAATAAAAAGGTAATACATCTGAGATCGTCATAAATTGGCTTTTAGATATGGATTACCCTGTTTCTCTGGAAATTCTTTTCAATTTTTAATTAGATAATTAATAATGCCCCCATGTAATTAATTTAAGATAATTAGCCAGATTATATGAGATGTTGCAGACTTTTTTTTTTGGTACCAGGTATTGTACGTAGGGGCAACTAACCATTGAGCCACATCCCCAGTCCTTTTTAGAATTTTATTTAGAGACAGGGTCTCACTGAGTTGCTTAGTGCCTGGCTAAATTGCTCAGGCTGGCTTTGAACTCGTGATCTTCCTGGCTCAGCTTCCTGAGCCACTGGGATTACAGGTATGTGCCACTGCATCCAGCTGTTGCAGACCTTTTTAATGGCAAGGGTGTTTCTAGAGAACAGTATTGAGTGACAGCTGTGACATGACTTCCTAAGTTCCTAATCTCCCTTCCCACGTCTCAGACTCCATGACACTGCAATACCTTCCTCTATGGCCTGCTTTATCCCTGTTCAGTCCTGCACCTTGCAGTATTTGGTACCTATATGATCTCTAAGCCCTCTCCAATGTATCTGATAGTATTTTTCTTTGAAGATCAAAAGTATTCTCTCAGGAGAAAAATCTATTCTTTCATTTGCATGTATTTTCATTTAATAATGATGATTAATCAAGGCAAGACTATGGTCTTTGAAATAAAAAAGAAAATATGAAGAGAAGAAGCATCCATTTCAATAAAATGTAACTTAGAAAGCAAAGATAAAATCATGTTTTTCTAACTAGTTATATTATCTTCATGAGGCTCACTGCAGGAGAAATTAGTTTGGAAAGATTAAAAAGCCTGGACTTATTAGTGGGTCTTGGGTGTTTGAAGAGAATGGAGGACACAGGAGAAGCTTGTCTTTCCCAGAGGTTCATTATGAAGTGGAGACATTGCAGACAGAAGCCTTTGTTGTCTTTATAACTAATACCACGTCCCTCTCAAGAAACACAGATGGATTTAAGTGCTGTTAAAATGATAAGAAATAGGTTAACTTTTTGACAAACTTATTAAAATTTTGATGATTTCTAGTGTGATTACAACCTACTCAAATAAGGTTTCTTTTCTTTTTAAATTTCCATTGGTTTTCCTTAAACAAATTTACAATTTAAATCAGTGGGAAAATAAGAATAATTTTTAGCTTCTTCTGTGCAGATTTTGATTATTTTTTAAAAAATTGTTCTAGGAACGAGCACAAATTGCATTTTCAAAAAGAAAAACTATGAATGTTCTTTAAATAACTACGGGGGTGGGGAGAATGACTGCATGTACTTGTGTATGCCAGGACAAAGAAAGGTCAATCATAACTCCTTCCACCAGAAAGAACCCTTAAACGTGGCTTTGCAATGCATGCTTTTCCCCTGAGAAATAATAAGATGATTTAAAACAGTAGTAATAATCTTCACAAGTAAAAACTGCTTGCAGTTCAAATTTGTCCTTAACATAGCTCATTTTGCACACCCCCCCTTTTTTAAATGTGACTATTTATCTCTTGTAGACATCTCATAGAGATGTCAAGTCTCTAGCAAGCTCTGACTGTGCTTCCATGGGACCCTAATGATCAACAGTGAAGTTTTGGGTTTGTTTCCTCATTTTGTTGATGTGGCATACAGGCAGGGTGAGGAGAAGCAGGAGCAAATAGACAAGTGCCCATCCTGTAGGCCTGACACCTACAGCCAGTTGTTTTTTCATAGATTAAAAGTTCAAACGAAAACAACAAATAGATACCTGCAGAACTAGGAAGCTCTGGCTCACATTCAGTCATGCGGTTTATTCATTTATGAAAATTACTCTTCTGGGTTAGACCATATTATTTGTGTATTGTATAAAACTTAAAATTAATGTGTCAAAGAGATTTAAATTTAAGTAATAACTTACTTAATTTGTTGTCAAATATTAAGGCTATTATAGAATTAATTCCATTAATTGTTGATGGTGCCAGGAGAAAAGACTGAGGTGCTTGCTACACATTTGACAGTCTCTGACCTAGGTGATGTTAAACTCCCTGTGCAGTGGTTCTGTCTTTAAATTCCACAATGATTCCCAGCACATCTCTGTTGCTTTTATCCACAGATCCCAGGAGACTTGCCACAGCAGTGCATTTAGAAAACAGGTAAACAGTCAAGAAAACCAGAAATATCTGTTCAATGTTAAAACTGGGAAGAGAACAGGTACTAAATGGCACATGTGCTATTGGCATTTGATATAAATATTTGTTGGAAGACTATTGTGAAAAGTTGACTGCACAAATACTGGATTTAGGCTACTGTGAGAGAAAATTTTTTTACCATGAGACTGGGTGAGACAAAGGGAAACGTTATGCCTAGAACTTCAAAGAGATTGCCTTTCTCGTTTACTAGCAAGGTTTTCCAGGGCAAATTCCTGTGCACCCCCAGCCTCAATGTTCTCATCTTTACAACAGGGAAAAAAACATTTCCTATGCAAATGTCCTATGAGGGTTAAATGAGATAGCATGTAGACCGCTTCCTGCTCAACTTCAAAGCTCAAATATATTTGTCTGTTGTCTAATGCATGAACCTGTTAACACACACTTAGAAGCAGCTTTACATTGCTCCTTAAAAAAAAATAAATAAATTGCATATAATATTTGTACTTATTTATGGGGTACAGTAGTATAACTTGATATGTGTATACACTGTATAATTGTAGCTACCTGCTGCTGCCGCTTGCAGCTACGATGCCGCAGGAGAAAATTCGGAGGCAGGATGGAAATGCAAAAGTTCTTTTATTCTTCTCTCTTCTAACTTCTCTCTCTGGCTCCAACAAATTCTTGAACTCCAAACACAACTCCAACTCTCCTCTAACTCCAACCACACAACTTCAACCACTCTAACTCCAACCACTAGCCACTAACCCTCACCCGGTTAAATACATTTTGCTTTAACAAGGACAAGTGCTTACAGCTTGAGCTTACAGGTGCGTCACACAGTGTTCACAGGCATAGAAAGATTCTTAGATGAATGTATGAATATCAGGTGAAACTTGAACATCTTTTATGGCTCTCAGCTAACTGCAATCTTAGCTATCTCCTTAATTAGGGCTCCTACATATAATGATCAAATCATATTAATTAATATGTCCATCTTCTCAAATATTATCCATTCTGTGTATGAGAGACAATGTTGGTAATCCTCTAGTTATTTTGGAAGTGCAGATTACAGTTACTCTGCCATGCTGTAGAACACTGGAAATAATTTCCCATCTAACGTATTTTGGTAGCTGTTCTTTTTCTTACAGAATGAGTATATTGCAATTATCTCTCCAACCAGAATATTCACAGACAATTTGGAAATGACAAAGTCTCATCACTACAGTCTCCCCAAAATGACCTCCTCACATGTCCTCAGTTTTTGCTCTTCTTTCTTCTTTCTCTGAAGTGGACTTGGAACTTTCTGCACTGGGCCAACAGGAAAGAAATACCCCTTGCCAATGCCAATGCAGACGCCTCTTTGTTCAGTTCCCAAGAGCCTCTTTGTGCAAAACAGTATCCCTCAGGGTATCTCATTACTTACTGGGATAATTGTTTGAAGAAAGAAAAGCAGCATAATAACATAAGAAAAGACTCATTTTTAGCAATCTGACTGGCTATACAGCAAAGGATAGCCTGAGCCAGGGCAAGTGTGGGGGCAGAGAGGCTGCTTAGAGGGCTGTAAGAACACTCCACAGGAAAGGTAATGAGGTCCCAAATTGTGCAAGGCACCAGAGAAGTCTCAGGAAAATCTTCTCGAACTTGCGGGAATTGAATTTATGTAAGGATCCCGAAGAATTAAGCTAAAATCTTTCCTTCTGTACAAGATCTGAGCTAGAGAGTGAGAATAGGTAGAGTCATTAAACCATATTCCCAAACCGGGTATAACGGCTTCTGTGGATTATGGTGGAATTGCACAGAGGTCTCATATGAGTTGGCCTTCCATTTGTTGGTGATCCCCTAATGACTCACAGCCTGGTGACAGCCAGATGCTGCTACTCTGGGAATGCAAGCCTCTGCCTTCTCAGCACAAACACAGAAACCATAGCTCTACAAACAAATACCCTGGAAATGTTCTGGCCTCTGAAAAAGGCACTCATGATTTATTCAGCACCTACTCACATACCAAAGGCTCATGTACCTACACGACAAATTCACAGCCGTAATTAGTTCCATTCTCTAGACAAAAGCATGGGAACACTATAAGCTGGAATGCTGGAGGGACTTACCTAGGACTATGTACTGGCTGATCCATTGAGCTGGAGTGTGGAACCAGGTTACACCCAATGGCAAATTGCTCCTCATACCGCTGTCCCACTGTTACTCGAGAAAGAATTATATGTATATATTCAATTTTGCACAGACACTCAAGTTACAGAATAAAAGCAAGTTAATTGATTTTCAAGAATGTGCCAATTCTTATTAATTGGAAAAAAGCAATGGTGAAACCACATAATTTTCATAAAATAAAGAATTAAAAATATTATATATATGTACAAATGCATGAAAAATTGCCTGCGAGGACATTCACCAAAATATTAAAATGCTGTAGGCAGTCAAATATTGGTGATTTTTTTTTTTTTTTTTTTTTTTTTTTTTGGTACCAGGGATTAAACTCAGGGGCACTCGACCACTGAGCCAAGTCCCCAGCCTTTTTTTTTTTTTTTTTTTGTATTTTATTAGAGACAGGGTCTCACTGAGTTGCTAAGTACCTTGCCATTGCTGAGGCTGGCTTTGAACTCACAATCCTGCCTCAGCCTCCCAAGTGCTGGGATTACAGATGTGTGCCACTGCACCTAGCTAGGTGATTTCTTTTTGTTTCAAAAATGTTGAATTGTTTTGAATGTCCCATATAGGCTACCTAAGTTAACATAATAATCATTATGTATTTTTGAAAGAAGATCATTGCACATGCATGTAAAATATTTTCTATCATTTTAATCATCATGAACATAAAACATTCAACAAGTACCAGTTGTCTTTTTAATTTAAACAATTTATTATGAGATCATTGTATATTTACATGCACCTGAAAGAAATAATATAGCAAGATGTCCTGTACTTCTTACAATTTTCCTAATGATATAATTTTCCTAATGATACAATCTTCAAAACTCTAGTGCAGTATCACAGCCACAATCACCTCGTGTTTACCATCCACAAATCTGGGCAGACTTCCCCAGCTTTCACCTCTCCCTGGTGTCTGCGCATGCCGTTGGGTTCTTTGCAGTTGAACCACGTGTCTGGACATAGGGATCCATCACCACGGAGGTTACACAGCGATTTCATCCACCCAAGAACTGCTGTGTCGCCTTTCAACAGCCACATGCATCTCCGTCCTGCCAGGCAATCCCATTCTTCGCTCCTCACAACCGCTAATGTTCTCCATTCCTGTAATCTTGTCATCTCAGGAATGCTGTATGAGTGGAATCAGACAGGTATGGCCTTCTTAGAGTGGCCTGTTCAGTCGACACAATTCCCTAGTGACTTGTAAAAGGCGCTGCATGTGCAGGAATCCATTCTTCATCATTTCTGGGTAGCATTTCACTGCATGGATGCACCACAGGTGGTTCGTTCGCTGGCAGATTATGCACTCCTTGCGTGGCAAGGGGCATCTGGATCATCTTTAGGGTTTGGCTGTTGTGAGAAAGCTGCTTTGAACATATGTGTAAAGGCTTTTGTGTGGACATAGTTTGACACATCTCCAGGATAAAAGCCCAAAAGAGCAATTGATGCATCACATGGTGATTAAAACCGTTAGCTTTTTTCTCCAATGTGCTTATATACTAGTGCATTGTAGCTATATGTAATATTAAGATTCATTTTGATAGAATCATACATGCATGGATTATAATTTGCTCTATTTCATTTCCCAGCTCTTCCTCTTCCCTTCCTCACGTCCCTCCTCCTGTTCCCCTTCCTCAGTTCTACTCGTTTTCCTTCTATTTTATGGTTTTTCATTTTTCATTTGTTGTTTTTACATATAAATAAAGGTGAAATTCACTGCAGCATATTCATATATGTAAATAGCATACTTTGGACAATTTCGTTCTGTGATTCCTCACTTTTCCCATCCCTCCTCCCTCTTCTTCTATCCCATTCCTCTACTCCACTGCTGACCCATATATTTTCATGGTATCCACACCATTTTTAACCCCATTTTGCTGTAGCTTTCTTAGTTCTCAAAAATAAAAAAGGAAGGGAAAGAAAGGGAGGGAGGCAAGAAGGGAGGAAGAAAGGGAGGGAGAGATACAGGAGAGGATCATGAAGGACTGAAAGCAAACAGGCAGAAAAGAAAGAGAAAAAAGAAAAGCAAAACACAAAAGTGTGGGGTGGAGACCATATTTATTCATATTTATTCAAAATTGCCATTCAGTGGAGGTTGATCAATGAAGGAGAAATGTCTAAATTTTCAAGACATTAGTTTTCCTTGCATTTTACATAAGTGAATTCTCCCACAATAAAAATTCATCAAAGATTAAAAAAAAATAGAAAGAACATAAATCTTGTCTTGAAAAGTTTGATTTGTAACTTGAGGGCTTAGCAACAAATCTATCATAAAAAGATTTGATGTTGCCATTGTTTAAAGTTCCTCATATTAAATATGTCATCTTTAATGGCAAGACAAGTAAATTTGAAATTGATTTTGAATTGAAGAAAATTGGAAGGGAATTTAGTGGAATCATTATGTTGTTAAGAATTCTTCACATTTTCAATAATTCAGAGGCTAATTTTTTTGTGCCAAGATTGTTCAGATTTTGTTTTACATCTTTCTGTAGCTTTCCTCTTTTGACCTGAGTGTCTTCTCTGAAAGATGGGCCAGAGGATGAAAAGGACACTGTCCCCTGGCACACTGGGCAAAGAGGATGATGCCACCAAACCCCTTGAGATGTAGGCACAGTCCTATATTCTCGCCACACATGATGAGCCCAGAGCACAACTCTCAGTGAACTGACTATATGATAAATCAATGGATGAAAGATCATTGCATTAAAAAATGTGTAAGCACATATGTGTACATTTCTTTAGTGGCACGGGGGATGAAACCCAGACTCTCCAGCATGCTAGGCTATACTACCACAAAGCTAATCCCCAGGCCTCTGTATATTATTTTATTTAGAGCTGGGTTCTTGCTAAATTGCCTGGGTTGGCTTCCAAATTGCTATTCTCCAGTGTGAGCCTTCTGAATAGCTAGGAACACAGGTGTGCGCCACTTTACCTGGCCATATGTATGTATTGTTATGAAATGCTGTTCTATTTTCTCTTAATAAGCATATATGATGTCCATAATCATTGAAACACACAAATTGTATTAACAAATAAAATCTCTATTATGTCTTCTGTTCTCTTAGGGCACTAGTTTTTAAAATGAGAGTGCAGTGCTTTGAAGAGTGTCTCCCAAGCATTCATTTCCACATGGAAACTCTAAGTGTGGGGTTGTTTGAAAGTAGGGTAATTGCTGAAATAATCAGTTTCGATGAGGTGACACAGGATGAAGGTGGGCCCTACATGCCATGTCCAGGATCCTTACACAGCCAGAGAGTTTAGAAATCACAAAGGAGACCCAGGGGAGTGTGGCCTGCAGAAGGAGGCGGAGATGACAGTCATGCTGCCATGACCCAAGGGACAGCAAGGCTTGCCAACAACCTCCAGAAGACAGAGAAGGCAAAGATAGAGCTTACCTAACGTCTTCAAAGGGAGCATGGCCTTGTTGACACCCTGAGCTTGAACTTCCAGCCTCCGTGACTGTGAGTGCATTACTTTCTCTTGTTTTAAGATATGCAGAATACATTACGATTCATATTACAATATATAACAACAACTTAGAATGTTTTAGAAAATAAATATTTTGAATGCTTCACCTATCAATAACTGAACAAGGCATACTGAAATTCTATATTATGAAGATATATCTGATAGTTTCTGTGGTGCTTTATATATTTTGATTCTATGTTCTTAGATGTATGCTAATGATATTAGATGCATGCTATGTTATTAGATGTTCAGAATTTTGATTTCTTCCTTGTGAATTGAACTGTTGCATTATGTAATAACTTTCTTTATCCCTAATAATGGTTTCTTTTAAAACTTTTTAAAAGCAAACAAACAAAGCCGGGCGCGGTGGCGCACGCCTGTAATCCCAGCACTTTGGGAGGCCGAGGCAGGAGGATCGCGAGTTCAAAGCCAGCCTCAGCAATGGCGAGGCACTTAGCAACTCAGTGAGACCCTGTCTCTAATAAAATACAAAAAAGGGCTGGGGATGTGGCCCAGTGGTCTAGTGCCGCTGAGTTCAATCCCCGGTACCAAAAACAAACAAACAAACAAACAAAGACATGCAGTGTGGTGTTTTGCTACAGCAGCCCTAGGAAACAAATGAAATCTATCTACAGATTTTCTATTATCACAAGGTCCTTTGAGAACATGAAGGTTCCAGCTTCAAGCCTCCTGGAAAAAGGAAATAAATACCAAGAAATAAATAGATAAACACAGGAAGAAATACTCTGGTTTTGGACTGGCTAGGTGACACTCCATACATCTGTCTCTATTTCCTCTCTTCCAAGCACGTCTTTTTATTCCCTAGCTGTTGGTTAACTTGACATTGACTATACTCTAAACTCTAAGAGGCAGGATCAAACTTTAACTTGCTACTGCTCTACCCTCAGCAGCATATAAAATACCTTGTACACAGCACTTGCTTAATAAATACCTGCGGGTGGGAAGGAGAGGACGGAGGAAGACAAGCTCTCCATAAATGAAGTCGAATCTTTTTTCCCACAGAAAATTTATTCCTTGATATCAATATCATTGATGGTGTCAGGGACACCTTGACATCCACTGCTAAGTGCACAGACTTGCTAAGGAACAATTCAATATTTTATTCTAAAACATCATTTACCATTTGTGGTAATGAGGTCGTTATATTTTACAACATCTATTATGTTCAGTATTAGAAAAAGAAATAACAATACACATTTAGTGTTATTAGGGACTTCTAGACATAATGTCTACTTTATGGTCATATAAATGAGAAAACACAGGTCCAGGGAGATGAAGGACAGAAGCCAAGAGTCCTTATTCCCAGTGTTTCGGGCTTCTTTCTGTATCACATTGTCTTTCAGGAATCAGACCTGAGACATAAGGGCACCTGCATTTACAAGAATGTACCTTCTGATTCTCTATGTCCTCCCATGAGGCAAATAATCAAAACTGAATACAATCAGATCTCCTCAAGTTTTCACCAATGGATCCTAATTCCCCACCCCCTAGGATATTGCTGAACTCCCAGTGAAAAGCTGTGAATGTTTTGTAAAATGTAACTTTTATGTATGCTTTCACGATTCCTATCCAAGGTCCCAGCCAGTCTCACACAGCTCCTTTCTGATACAAGCACAGACATCAACTTCTGGAACTCTCTAGAAATAGATTTTCTCTGTTTCTTCAACCTCACCAAGGAAAAACACCCCTGGTGGTGTTTAGGTAAATGTCATGTCAGGCTGAATCACTTTCCCCTGTTTACCCAATTTAGAACAAAAATAAATGTTAGTTCACTGTGACAGACAAACTCTGTTTTGACATATTAAAGAGACCAACCATCATTGCAGGCTAAGAGCTGGTGATGCTTTAAGATTTACAAAAGAATTTGCTGATGGACTACTATATTTTGACACAGGACTGGTCAAATGTCACTTCTTGAAAAGTCATTATGGATTTACCCCATAAACATGGGCACATCCAAACCTTATTCTTTGTATCAAAAATATCCACAGGGCTGGGGCTGTAGCTCAGTAGCAGAGCACTTACCTCACACGTGCAAGGAACTGGGTTCAGTCCTCAGCACCACATATAAATAAGTAAAATAAAGATCCATTAACAACTAAAATAAATATTTTTTTTAAAAATCCACAAATTTTATCAGGGGCCAAATCTGTTTTGACTAGTTGCTTTTTAGAGTACTCCTGTAGCTAGCCCATGAGTTTCTGATGTTTTCTGATAAATAGCCATAATTTAAATAACATTGGGACTCATTTTCCAGGCATTTTATTAGCTTCTCTGAATTGATTAATGCTTCATGAAGTGAGCTTGAGGGGGGAAAAAAGAGTGTGAGTGTGCTTTTGGTGTTTGTGCTTTATTTAAAATTTAATTTTATAGCTTTACTAATTTATATCACAGTGCCATCTATTGGACCAAATAGACTTCTTTTCAACAGAGCCAAATTCAAAACATTCATTCCATCTGTTTCAAGAGAGGCAGCAAGTCGGTTTGTTAGTGGCAGGATAATTATTCAAAGGAACATTCAGTTTCATCAGAGCTTAAAGAACATGAAGACACAAGTGGTAGCAAAGAAGTGAGTGCATGAACTTGGTCTAGGCTTTCAGATTTCTGTCTCCACTGAGCATGCTCCATCCTGGTTCACAAGAAGAAAAGTACATGTTGGCAGAAAGAAGGACATTCAAAGAAGGTGATTCCTGCAAATCAAATCTGAATCATGCATAATGCCTCCATGAACTACTTGAAATCTTCATTCAAGGTTTTGAGGTACAGACTTAATATTTAAAACAGTCTATCCTTGGCTTTAATCTTTTTTGTATTTTTCTATATTGTACAGTCATGAGTAAACATTTGCCTTATGATCAGAGTGTACAAAAGAAAAGATCTTTAAGCAAGCCTGTGAATCCAGAAGATTGTTGAGCTTCCACTGGTGATATAGCTTACAAGAAGTTTGCCTATTGATATCTTTAAATTCATAAATAGTCCTTTCCCCATCCGTATAAAAGATTTTCTAGTCTCATGATTTGGCACAGGTCGTAGAAACCTCCAACAAACCAAACAGAAAAGATATCCTTGAAAGATGAGGAATGGAGGCCCCATAAGCCTCTATTTTGGAGTGGGTAAAGTGAGGGATGTGAAGCTTAGAAATAGAGAAGTATCTGTGTGCCTTCTAAACGTGGACGCACACCAGTGCACAGAAACATAAAGCACCCTCTGGTGTTCTCCACCTCTTCTGTCTCCTGGTTTCAACAGAAAATATTATTTTCAGGGGTAGTTTTCTGAGAACAAAGGAAAATGAGATTTTACAAACAACAACAAAAACACTAAACATTACGCTGTATCTTATCATTAATTTACAACATGAATGTTCTCTCTAGCTACTCCTAAGGTGCTTTACTTGGACTAACCATTATTAGAAAAAATTGCTCCCTTCAACTGCCAACACAGGAATATTTTAGTCTTATGATTTTTTAAATGAAAGCAAAATGTTTTCAAGGATGACACTTATTTTAATATTATGTTGGATGGCCCCCAAGGATAAAGTTTCTTATTATTCTCAGATTTACTATGCATTATTCAGTAAGTTAGTCAGAACAGATTATCAAATCATACTAAAGTATAATTAAAATACAAAGGTATTTTAATTATAGTCAACCTCCACCTACCTTATTTCCTCTTAAATATTATTACTTTTTTACCTCCAACCCCCCCCCAAAAATAAACAGAATAAATTAATTGTTATCAGATGACCAGGGCTTTTTGTTTTGGTTTTTGCTGTATGCCTTTCAGAAGAATGGAGATACATAAAACTCTTTGTTGGTAATTTTATTGGAATTGCATTTTCTAGGGAGATTGAAGATGGCAGCTATAGGAAGGCTGCATTTTTATTTGCTCCATGGCTCTGGATTAAGGAGTGGTAGTACTGCTTCTCAGCAAGGTGGTTGAATGAGGGATTTTACTAAAACTCAATATTGGACACTCAGAGTGTCTTAGAGAGTCATACTTGGGTATGGTAAGCAAAGAAGAAAGATAATACTGGAGCCAAGCTGATTACAGTAGTGGCACTAGCAGTAGTATCAGCACTGGTTCACCACAGAGGGACAGAGGACGCAGAAAGAAACAGTGGACAGATTTAGTATGGAAAACCCTGAAATCAGACAAACAGCCTGCTCCTAGCTGATCCAGAGGCTGCACTGAGCACTGGTGCTTGAAAAATGCTCTGTTTCCCAACCAGCCACAGAGGCCTGAGGCAAGAGTCATCTTTAGGTCACCACACTGCAGCTGCAACTGCAGGAGCCAGAAGATCATAAAAAAACACTGCCATGCTGTCCCAGGAAGCACCTGTCATTTGGCCTAGGAGTACCTAGCAGAACATGAGTGAAACAGTCACAGAGGAAAGGAGAGCCCAAATCATTTCTCCTTTGAGTCTAGCACTTCATATGACCAGCTGAAGTGGGTGGGAATCTGAACAGATGGGATGAAAACACTCGGGGACTGAGTCTGGGAAGTCTAGGAAGGCTGTGCTTGTGTGCAGAAGAGGGGATGAAGGATTGGCTCCCCTGGCCAAAGGGAAGAATCCTTGGGAGCCTCCTGAGATCCAGGCTCCCAGCAGAGATCACCAACTTCCAGGCCCTAGTGACAGGCTCCATGGCTGCCAAATCACACAGCCAGCCAACTGGTCCATGCCAAGAAGTGGCGGTGGAGCAGTGGAGTAACGAGGCAGAAAAGTGGCAGCCTGAATGGGTTGCAGCATGGCAAGCAAGCATGGTCTGCATCCACGTGGAACCCTCCATGCAGGTACAGAGAGCCAGCACCTGGGAGAGCTCTGGCAGGCTGACCTGTCATCCTTCAGTGGCCAGGCATGGGCATAGAATGGGTGTTTGCTGCAGAAGCCTGCACCACATAGCATTGCAGCCCCATCCAATGACCTCAACTTCCTGCTTCCTGACCTGTAATGAGACTATGGAAACAAGGCAGACCTGCATGAAAGTTGGGACTCAAGAATTGATCAATAGCATTAGTACTTACCCAAACCCTAATTAGCATAAGTTTGGAGCGATAGCCATGAACTAAGTGCTATATAAATGTGTAGACTACCACTCTCAGTCAGAGAAACCTGCTGTCGGATCCTCTCTTGCACTGCAAGGGTTCTATTTCTGTTCTTCAGTAACTCCTACTGTTAACGCTCACTCATCCTGGTGTGGAGATTTCATTCTTTGAATTCTCAAGACAAGAACCCACAAAGAAGAAGAAATTGATGGTGAGCTGCTGGGGTCTACTGCAACACTGGAAGGCATGGCCCAACATCAAAAGCTGCAACACTTCTCAGGTGCAGAGGCCTGCAACCTTACACAGATGCCACCTGCCAGCAGAATTGGAGAAATTCCAGTCTCACCTGCCACCAGCTCCATTGCATCAAGTTTCATTTCAAGACTCTGATTTCACTGGGTGTGTTGATCTACCTCTCCAGAGTACACACCACCCAGCAAAGCTCCTGAGGCCTGATTAGACAGAAGTTCCACTCACTGGAACTTCATTTGTAGAACTCTGCAGCTGCCCCACACTGGGAGTGCATCAATCTGGTCTGTGCAGACCAACTTCCAACTGAGGGTACTTCCCATCCTGATAACTGTCTGAACCAGCTTTGGTCTTAGGCCACTCCATCTGGCAGCTCAGTGAGCAACACAAAAATAGGGAACGGGTCAACAACCCCCAGCCCTGGCTCTTGCTCTCAATACATAGTTCAAAAAAAAAAAAAAAAATGGAAAGAAAGATGTTCAGACATAAAGACAATATCCATTGTCTTCAGCTATTTTGACCACCTCAGTGGTAACAATTTCTTCATTTTTCATTAAGAATCTTTTTTCTTTATCTTTTCTTTTCTTTCATGTGCATGTCTGTGTGTGTGTGTGTGTGTGTGTGTGTGTGTGTGTGTGTGTGTTTGCTGTGCTGACTGGTTCATGGACATATGGACATATATATTTGTTTTTTTTAATTTTATTTGTTCTAATTTACATCATACATAAATGGATTGTAATTCCTTATTCTTCTGGTTGTACATGATGTAGATTTACACAGGTCATGTAATCATATGTGCACACAGGGTAATAATGTCTGATTCATTCTACTATCATTCCAACCCCCATATTCCCTATCCTCCCCTCACTCTCCTCTAACTAATCCAAAGTGCCTCGATTCTTCCCCTTACCACCACCTGTTTTCTCTGATATCCACATATCAGAGAGAAACTTCAGCCTTTGTTTCTTTGGGATTGGCTTATTTCACTTAGCATTATGTTTGTTTCTTTTTTTCTCATTTTTACCATATTTTGGGGGTAGTTACTTTTTCTTACTTTATCTTTTGAGAGTTAGGATTTTTTGGTTTGTATATTTTTATTTTGTTTTGTATTATTTTCATTTGTTTCTCTTGTTTTCTTTTTCTTTCCTTCTCCTGCTAACAGCCAAATTCTATTGTTCTCCTCTCCTCTCTCCCTTTATTTTTCTACTTCTATTTTATCTCTTCCTTCATTGTAACCATCAACTGTTACATCTCTTCTACATTTTCCCTGTTCACTTTTTTGAAATTGTAACCTCATTTATACCTTCTTATCACATTTTATTTTCTCTTAATTTACTGTATTTGTACCATCTTTTATAACTAATTGGTTTATGTAACTCCTGCCCCCACATTCATGCTGTTGCAATTACTTCTGGTGTAGATGACATAGTTGACAACTGTTCTTTGCTTTAATGTAAGATCTACTTTATGGTAATTTACTGGTTTTTGTTTTTTGTTTCTTTTTTTCTATTGCAATTTCAGAACCCACCATTTTTGGGTTTTGTGGCAATTAACATTGTAGATGTCATGGTAGGATCCAGGTATTTATTTTAATACTGTATGGTTTTTTTTTTTTTTTTTTTTTTTTTGTGGTACCGGGGATTGAACTCAGGGGCACTCGACCACTGGGTCACATCCCCAGCCCTTTTTTTGTATTTTATTAGAGACAGGGTCTCACTGAGTTGCTAAGTGCCTCGATATTGCTGAGGCTGGCTTTGAACTCACGATCCTCCTGCCTCAGCCTCCCAAAGTGCTGGGATTACAGGCGTGCGCCACCACACCTGGCTAATACTGTATGTTGTTTACATCAGTTGTTGCTATTGTTTGTTCTCCATTAATCTGAGAGGTGTTGGGAATCTACATGGATACTACAAGTTCACACAGTAGAGACTTTGCTGCTGAACTAAACTCAGGGGCTGAGGATATATCTCAGTTGGTAGACTGCTTGCCTCACATACACAAGGCCCTGGGTTCAAACCCTAGAAACACACACACACACACACACACACACACACACACACACACAATGAAATAAACTTAGCTAAAAGACAGTGTACCATGCTCCACAAATTAATGACATTCAATTGTCAGCTATACTTTAATACAAAGAAGAGAAGAGAAAAAACTCAAACTAATAACAAGCCCCAAGCAAGGGTTGAGCTCTGAGGTCCCACCTATGGACATCCATTGCTACATTAAAAAAAAAAAAAAAAAAAAAAAAAAAAACAGAAAGAATTAACACAAAGGCTGTGAATATATGTTTTAGTGAGCTTTTTCACTGTTGAAACCAGAATACTTGATAAGACCAATTAGAGGAGAAAAAGGTTATTTTGGACTCATGGTTTCAGAGGTCTCAATCCATAGATGACTGAATCCATTCCTCAGGTAAGGCACAACATCCTGGAAAATGATGTGGCAGAAGAAAGTAAGTGGTGACATGGCTCCAAGAAGCACAAAGAGAGAGATCTGCTCAACAAGGACAAAATATGTACCCCAAAGTCACAGCCCCAATGATCCACCTTCTCCAGCCACACTCTATATACCTAATGTTACCATCTAGTTAATCCATCCCTATCAGTGGATTAATATACTTATTAGGCTTAGGCTCTTATAACACAAATATTTCACCTCTAAACTTTCTAACACTGTCCCACACATAAACTTTTGGGGGACACTGACTATCTAACAATAGCAATACCATACCTATTGAGCAGGTCTCACTCTAGATTACTCTAGGACACTAGGGCAAGTAACAGCTGTGCCCTAAAGGGGCCCACATACAAATGTGGAAGAGAAATCCATCCCAATAGATGCATAAAACCCCACACTGTAATATAAGAAATATGAAAAACATGTAATATGATGCCTCCTAAAGTTCATGATTTACCAGTAAGTGTTCCCCCAAAATATTAAAGTAGATGACATATCAGATAAATAATTTAAAATAACTATTGTAAAAATAATTGATGACTATCAGGAGAAAAGAGAAAACAACTGAAAGAATTAAGGAAGTCAGAACAGGATATGAATGAAAAATTCAATGAGGAGATATAAATGTTGAAAAAGAACCAAACAGAAATTTTGGATATGAAATGCAATAAGTCAAATAAAGTGTTGGATTGAAAATCTCTCTAGTAGAGTAGAACATAGTGAAGACAAAAATCTCAGAGCTAGAAGACAAAGTATCTGATCATAAATATTCAGATAGCATTAAAGAAAAGAAAATAAGTAGCTATGATTAGAATATAGAACTCTGTGACAACATTAAGAGACCAAATTTAAGAATCATTGCAATTGAAAAGGGTTATGAGATGCAGGTTACTGGAATGGATAACTTCTTCAGGGAAATAAAAACAGAAAATTGTCAGAATGCAACATCAAGATACAGGAGGCATTCAGACCCCAAATAGACAAAAGGAACCTTTCTACAACACATAAATAATTAAAATGCCTAACATACAGAACAAGATTAGAATTTTAAAGACCTCAGGAGAAAAACATCCGGTAACAAATAGAGGCAGCCAATCAGAATCACTTCTTTCTCATCAAGGCAAGAGGGCTTGGAATGATATACTTCAAGTCTTGAAAAAAAATAACTGTCAACAAAGACTACTGTATCCAGCAAAGCTATTGTTCAAAATTGAAGATGAAATAAAAACCTTCCAAGATAAGCAGATAGTAAATAATTTACTACTACTAAACCAACACTAAAGAACTTACTTATAGAAATACTCCATACAAAAGGAATATAAAACAAAATAAAACAAAACAAAAAACAAATAATAAAGCCCAGAATACACAAATGAACAAATCCACAAATCTCATTTAAAGAGTAGGAAAGCAAATGATAAGCAGGATCAAATTAAACATTATTAATAAATAAAAATGGAAAGAATTAATAAATATCTCTCATCTCGCTAGTAACATTGAATATAAATGGTCAGAAATCTCCATTTAAAAGACAGAGTCTGGCTGGGAACAGTGGCGCATGCCTATAATCTCAGCAGTTTGGGAGGCTGAGGCAGGAGGATTGTAAGTTCAAAGCCAGCCTCAGAAAAAGTGAGGTGCTAAGTAGTTCAGTAAGACCCTGTCTCTAAATAAAATACAAAATTGGGCTGGGGATGTGACTGAGTAACCAAGTGCCCCTGAATTCAATCCCTGTTGCCAAAAAACAAACAAACAAAAACAACAACAAAAAAGAATCTGGCAAAATGGATTAAAAAACAAGACCCAATTATATGTTGTTTACAAAAACTAAACCTTGCAAGCAAATACAGCTACAGGCTGAAAATAAAAGGATGGAAACTGATATACCATAAAAGGAGACCCAAAACAAGCAGGAGTGGCTATTCTCATCTCTGACAAAGCAGATTTCAAAACAAAATTAATTAGAAGAGAAAAAAAAATCATTTGTAAATGGATCAATTTAACAAGAGATCTAACAATATTAAATATTTATGGCCCAAATATGGGTGGGAATATTTAAAACAGACATCCAATTACAGTGGTGCATGCTGTAATTTCAATGAGATGGGATACTGAGGCAAAAGGATGGAAAGTATAGGACCAATCTCAGCAACTTTTTAAGGCCCTAAACAACTTTCTTAGAACCTATCTCAATTTTTTAAAAAATGGGTGGGAGGCTGTGGATGCAGTTCAGTGGTCAAGTACCCCTGCGTTCAATCCTCAGTACAAAAAAAAAAAAAAAAAAAAAAAAAAAAAAAAGGCACTGTTTGAATTGAATCCTCAAAGAAAGGCCAACAAAATAATACTGGGTGATTTCAACTCACCTCTTTCTCACCATTAGAAAAGTCATCCAGATATAAATTTTATAAAGACTCTTTGAATACAAAAACTATTATAAATTAAATGGAATTAACAGACATCTGTAGAGCACTATCTACAGACTATCCAACAACTATACATCTTCTCAGAAGCTCATGGAAACAATAGTTTATATTTCAGGTAAGAAAGCAGCTTCCAGCAAATACAAAAAAAAAAAAAAAAAAAAAGATGAAATTTCTTGCATATCATCACATCATAATGGAAGAAAATTAGAAATCGATAAACAAAAAAAAAAAACCTGCAGAAACTATATAAACACATGGAGACTGGAAAATAGTATTTTGATTTATGAATGATTGATAGAAGAAATTATGTTAGAAATTTTAAAATTTTTATACTTAAATGAGAATAATGATACAACATACCAGAATCAGTGGGACTCTATGAAGGCAGTTCTAAGAGGAAAGTTTATGAGTACCTACAAAAGAAATCAGAAAGATTCCAAATAAACAACCTAATAATGCATCTTAAGGTCCTTCAAAAGGAAGAACAAACTGATTCAAAATATGTGTGTATGTGTGTACACATATATATGTAAATCAATGAAACAAGTGTTTAAAAAGATAGACAAGATTGATAAGCACATAGCCAAATTAACAAAAAACAAAAAGAGAGAACACCCAAATTTTTAAAATTAGAGATGAAAAAGAAGGAATCACCACAGACATCTCACAAATTCAGCAAATAATTAAGGCCTAGTTTGAAAACTTATATTCCAATAAATTTGAAAATCTAGAAGAAATGGATACACTTATAGGGAAATACAATCTGCCAAAACTGAATCAGGAGGACAGAGAAAACCTAAACAGATCAATTATTTGTAATGAAATATAAGCATTAATAAAAATCTTTCCAAAAAAGAAAAACCCAGGACCAGACAGATTCTCAACTGAATTCTACCAAAGCTTTAAAGCTTTATTGCCAATACTCCTCAAATTATTCCATGATGTAGAAAGGGTGAAACACTTTCAAATTTTTTCTATGCAACCAATATCACACTTATACCAAAACCAGATAAGGATACATCAAGGAAAGAAAACTAGAGACCAATATTCCTGATGAACTTAGAGGCAAAGAATAATTAAATATTGGCAAATAATATTCAACATATTCAGAAGATTATACACCATTACCAAGTTGGTTTTATATCATAGATGCAAAGATGATTTAATATATGCAAAATAATAAATGAACTCCATTCCATAAATGGAATTAAGAACAGAAACCACTTAATCATCTCAACAGATGCAGAGAAGACCTTATTCATCACTTATTCATGCTTAAAACATGAATAAACCAAGGATTGAAGGAACCTACTTCAACATCATAAAAGCTATTTATGAAACAGCTAAAGCCAACTTCATAATAAATGATGAAAACTGAAAACATTCCCTTTAAAATCTGGAACAAGACAAGGATGTTCGGTCTCACCACTCCTGTTTAATATGGTGCTAGAAATTCTAGCCAGATCAACTATGCAAAATAATCAAGTAAACACATAAAAATAGGAAAGGAAGAAGTCAAATTATCACTGTTTGCAGATGATATGATCCTATACCTACAAGATAAAAAAAAAAAAAATTCCACCAAAAGACTGCTACAGCCAATAAATTTTCCAAAGTAGCAGGTTACAAAATCAGCATACAAAAATCATAACTTTTCTATATATCAACAGTGAATCTGCTAAGGAAGAAATCAGGAAAATAAGTCCACTTACAATAGCCTCACCAAAAAAAGAAAGAAAGAAAGAAAAATACTTAGAAATAAATCTAACTAAGGAGGTGAAAGACTTCTACAATGAAAACTATAGAACATTAAAAAAAGACACTGAAGAAGACCTTCCTTATTTATGGTGCAGCATAATTAATATTGTTAAAATGAACATATTACCAAAAGCAATATACAGATTCAAAGCAATCCCCATCAAAATACCAGTGGAATTCTTAATATAACTAGAAAAAAAAAAACAGTTCTAAAATTCATTTGGAAGAAGAATTAACGATCCAGAACAGCCAAAACAATTGCAAGTCAAAAAACCAAAGGTTGCGGATTTACAATTCCTGTCTTCAAATTAGACTACAGGTCTATAGTAACAAAAACTTCACAGTACAGGCATAAAAACAGACACATAGTCTGATGGTACAGAACAAAAGGCACAGAGAGAAACCCAAACATCCACAGTCATCTGATCCTTGACAAAGCTGCCTAAAACACACATTGGTGGGAAAAAAAAAAAAAAAAAAAACAGCCTTTTAAAACAAATGGTGCAGTAAAAACTGGCTACGCATATATAGAAAGATGAAACTAGACTCATCTCTCCCTGAACAAAAATTAAAGACGTAGGAATTAGACCACAAACTTTGAAATTCTTAAAAGAAAATGTAGACCATACTAACAAAGAGAAAAAGAGAGAAAACTCGGATGACTAAAATACAATATGAAGAAGAAAATATCACAATGGACATGTCTGAAATACCGACCCAAACTAAATGAGGAGGTCATACGTGGTTTAAACAGATCAATTTCAAGTAATGTAATAAAAAACACCATTAAAAGCCTACCAACCAAGAAAAGCCCAAGCCAAGATGGATTCTCAGCAGAGTTCTACAATACTTTTAAAGAAGAATTAACACCAATACTCCTCAAAGTATTCCATGAAATAGAAAAGGAGGAGAGAACCCTTCCAAATTCATTCCATGAGGCTAATACCCCCATGATACAAAAACCACTGCTACTGCTGACCCACTGCCTGCTGCCAACAAGGATCACCACTACCACTGCTACCACACCTAGAGGACTGCTTCAGGTGAGACTCCAGGTTTGGTTGCACGAGGCTGCGCCAATTTGGGGACACCAACCAGGGCCTGGGGACTGGGTGCTAGCAGTTATACCACCACAAGAGCCTCTGTCTGGGGACTCCAGCGGGGGGCCTGCAGGTCCAGTGTGTGGGTGCCTGCAGGTTCGGAGGAACCTGGGGTCTTCCTGCTGAGAGTGCTGGTGGCCCTTTTCTTGCTGCAGCATCTTGGGGTTGATCCTTTGCATGAGGGTATCTTGAGTGGTCTCTCTGCAAGCAGGAGCAGTAATGAGATCTTGGGACTGCAGTGTGGCTGAGGCTGAGGTATCTGAAGCCCAGGTTGGTGATATAGAGACTGGGTTTGCGAGGGTTGATCTGGGTTTGGTGATCCCAAGAAATGTCACAGACAGGGCTAAGAAACTGTTGATCACTGACAGAGGCAGTTTGACTTTCCAGCAAGACTTTTTATTTTATATTTTGATTCACTAATCTCTACCATATTTGGAACAATGTTTTTAATGCATCAGTATGTGGAGGACAATAATACATGAATGGTGTCTTGCATTTTTATTGGATTCTTATGTCTTTATTTTTTTCTCTTTGTTAGTATTCTTCCTCTTTCTATCAATTTTCTTTCCAAATTTTCTCCAACCAACAGCCAATCTCTTTCAGCTCCTCCTTCACTCTTCCTATGAATTTTTACTTCTAGCTTCTCTCTTTCTTCCTAGTGAATATTGCATATGACACTACCTCTGTTCTCTCATCCACAATTTGAAATTGTAAGTCATTTTAACAAATATTCTGTTTGTACTATAGATAGTTATTGAACTTATCATTTTGGGTTAATGCAAGAAAGCAGTAGATGCCTTAGTGGAAGCTATTAGGTTTAAGACTATATATTGTGTACATTGGGTGTTGTTGATATTGGTCTCACCAGTAAAGGTGAAGTGCAGGAAACCTTCAGGGACACTATAGGTCTACAGGGTAGTATTTATCCTGCCTTACATTCATACTTTTAGATGGGAAAACACAATAACAACATGAAAAAACAGGAGAATAAAGTGGCCCAAACACACCAAGATGCTTTAACAACAGAAACGACTGATAACACAGTGGAAGAAATGTCCAAGAAGGAGTTCAGATTGTATGTAGTTAAATTAATATGTGAAGTAAAGGATAGTATAAGGAATGAAATCAAAGAAAAAAAATACAGGAAGTGAAAGACCACTTCAATAAAGAGTTAAAGATCATGAAAAAAAAGAAAACAGGCAGAAATTGTGGCATCTTCCATGCGATGCAATTTGAGCAAAGGTTCCTCTTTGCAGAAGGGAAGTCGAGGCAAACGCCCCCCCTTCACGGATACATGCCACTCAAACACGGCGCTGAAAAGAATTAATCCTGTCTGTGTCTGTTTTCACTGTCTTCTGTTTATTCACTGTTCTGTTCCTAAATGTGGCCACCAGGTGTCGCTATTTCAATTATTTAGAATGAGACAAATTCTGGAAATTAACCTTTTGGAATCTGAGCTAAAAACATAAAAACTTTTTCTATAAATTGTACTAGTAACAAGTTCCTAGTTAATAAGCCTTAAGAGTCTTTTTATGATTGAAAAATATTTCTCTTACTTTCAGAGTAGTTTAAAATAGATGCATACAAACTCCTTAGAGTAGAAATCCTTCAGAGCTAACATTCAGCTATGCCCTCCTTTCCCTGCGTCTAAAAATAACTTAGAAAAACAATAGTGCTTTGAATTCCAGACAGAAAAAATTAACTTCTATCAGGCAAGTGTGCAGAAGATATGGCTCAGGGAATCCATGAGAAATAAATATGCTGAGATAGTCACGTACGACCTACATCTGTGTAGGACCTTGGAAAGGTGTACGTGATCCCCCATCTGTACAAAACCTTGAAATGTGTAGGATAAAGAATTTTTAATATGTCTAATATGAAATCAGTAGAAGTTGCTATTTTCCTAAGTCTTATGACTATGATGTAATCAAAAAGGAATGTGTACTGCCAAGAAATATGCTTATATACTTGCAACAAAGTGAAAGTAAAGACACAAAAGATTCAACAGCCCAACTCTGTGTCTGTCTGCTGATTTCTCCATCTCTATCACTGACTCCTTTACCCTCATACTGTATTGAGTGCTCACATTTGTACCCCCATCGTGCTGCTCTGCACCCCCCACTGAGACCAGAACTCGGCAAGAAATCCCTGAAATGAAGGAGTCAGTAAACCAAATTATAAATTCAAAAGAAAGCATCACCAACAGACTAGACCACTTGGAAGATAGAACCTCAGACAATGAAGACAAACTATATAATCCTGAAAATAGAGTTGAACACGTGGAGAAGATGATAAGAAACAATGGTCAGAAGATCCAAGAATTATGGGATAATATGAAAAGACCAATTTAAGAGTTATTGGAATAAATGAAGGAGCAGAGATATAAACCAAAGGAATGCACAATCTTTTCAATGATATAATAGCAGAAAATTTCCCAAATCTAAAGAATGGAATGGAAAATCAAATACAAGATGCTTACAAGATCCCAAATGTAGAAAATTACAGCAGCAGACCCACACCAACACACATTATAATGAGAATAAAGAACACACAGAATAAAGATAAAATCTTAAAGGCTCTGAGAGAAAAAAAATCAAATTACGTATAGGGGGAAACCAATTCAGATCTCAACTGATTTCACAACCCAGACCCTCAAAGCTAGGAGGTTCTGGAATAAAATATTTCAAGCTCTAAAACAAAATGGATGCCAATTAAGGATTTTATATCCAGCAAAATTGTTTCAGATTTGAAGGTGAAATTAAAATGTTCCATGATAAACAAAAATTAAAAGAATTCACAACTAAAGGCCTACAGTACAGAGTATTCTCAACAGAATATTCCATAAGGAGATGAAGTGAAAAAAAAAGTGAAAAGCAGCAGAGGGAGGATCTACACTAAAGGGACATTCAACTAAATGAGAAATTAAGACAAATCAAAAGCCAGAAATAAATCAAAATAACAGGGAATAAAAATGAGGATATAGCTCATTTGGTAGAGCAATTGCCTTGCATACACAAGGCCCTAGGTTTGATCCCCAGCACCAAAAAATAAAAATAAAAAAAAAATTTGGAGCTGGGGTTGTGGCTCAGAGTTTTAGAGCTCGCTAGCACGTGTGCGACCCGGGTTCGATCCTCAGCACCATGTAAAAACAATAAAGGTATTAAAAAAAAAAACAGGGATTACAAATCATATATCAATAATAACCTTGAATGTTAATGGCCTAAACCCATAAATCAAAAGATATAGACTGACAGATTGGATTAAAAAGCAAGATCCAACAATATGCTGTCTTCAAGAGACTCACCTCATGGGCAAAGACATTCACAGACTGAAGATTAAAGGATGGGGAAAAATTTATCACTCATATGGATTGCGTAAACAAGCAGGGATTTCCATTCTCATTTCAGATAACGTAGACTTCAAACCTAAGTTAATCAGAAGAGACAAAGAAGGACATTTTATGCTTCTTAAGGGAAGTATACATTAGCAGGACATAACAATTATAAATATTTATGTCCAAAACTATGAAGCATCTATGTACATCAGACAAATCTGTCTCAATTTCAAAAGTCAAATAGACCACAATACAATAATACTGGGTGACTTTAACACACTTCTCTCACTACTGGACAGATCTTCCAAACAAAAACTAAGTAAACTATAGAACTAAATAATACAATCAATAATTTAGACTTAATAGACATATATAGAATATTCCATCCATCAATGAGCAAATATACTTTCTTCTCAGCAGCACATGTCTCCTTCTCTAAAATAGACTATATCTTATGACACAAAGCAACTCTTAGTAAATAAAAACAAACAAACAGAGACAATACCCTGAATTCTATCAGACCACAATAGAATGAAATTAGAAATCAATGATAAGATAAAAAAGAGAAGCTACCATAACAAATGAAGACTAAATAAAACACAATTCAATGATGAGTGGATAGTAGAAGAAATCAAAGATGAAATTAAAAAATTCTAAGAGGTAAACAAGAACACTGAAACAATATATCAAAATGTTTGGGAAACTATGAAGGAGTACTAAGAGGAAAGTTTATTGCATTGAATGCACTTATTAAAAGAATAAACGGTCAATGAATAAATGAGCAAACACTACATCTCAAAACCCTAGAAAAAGAAGAACAAATCAACACCAAAAGCAGCAGAAGACAGGAAATAATTAAAATCGGAGCTAAAATAAATGAAATCAAAACAACTGAAAAAATTAACAATACAAAAATTGGTTCTTTGAAAAAAGAAATAAAATTGATAAACCCTTGGCCATGCTAAGGAAGAGAAAAAGAGAAAAAACTCAAATTAATAAAATACAAGATGAAGAAGGAGACATCACAATGGACACATTTGAAATATATAAGTATAAATTATTTTCAAAATTTATACTCTAATAAAATAGAAAATATTGAAAACATCAATAAATTTATAGAGACATATGACCTACCCAAACTGAATGAGGAGGTCATACATGATCTAAACAGATGAATTTCAAGTAATGAAATAGAAAATGTGATCAAAAACCTACCAACCAAGAAAAGCCCAGGCCCAGATTGATTCTCAGCGGAGTTCTACAAGAATTTCAAAGAAGAATTAGCACCAATATTCCTCAAAGTATTCCATGAAATAGAAAAGGAGGGAACCCTTCCAAACTAATTCTATGAAGCTAATATCACCCTGATTCCAAAATCAGACAAGGACACATCAAGGAAAGAAAAATTCAGACCAATATCCCTGATGAACATTGATGCAAAAAATCTCAATAAAATTCTGGCAAATCACATACAAAACATATTAAAAAGATAGTGCACCATGATCAAGTGGGATTCATCACAGGGATGCAGGGTTGGTTCAACATATGAAAATCAATAAACATAATTCATCATATTAATAGACTTAAAAACATGAATCCTAGGGTCATCTCAATAGGTGCAGAAAAAGCATTTGACAAAGTACAGCATACCTTCATGTTCAAAACACTAGAAAAACTATGGTTAATAGGAACATACCTCAACACTGTAAAAGCTATATATGCTAAACCCAAAGCCAGAATCATTTTAAATGGAGAAACATTGAAAGCATCCACACTAAAAACTGGAACAAGACAAGAATGTCCTCTTTTACCACTTCTATTCAACATTGTCCTTAAAACTCTAGCCAGAGCAATTAGTCAAAAGAAAGAATCCAAAGGGATACAAATAAGTAAAGAACTCAAACTATCACTATTTGCTGATGACATGATTTTATATCTAGAAAATCCAAAAAATCCCACCAGAAAGCTTCTAGAAGTACTAAATGAATTCAGCAAAGTAGGATGATATAAATTCAACATGCCTAACTCAAACGCATTCCTATATATCAGTGACAAATTCACTGAAAGAAAAATTAGAAAAAGTACTCCATTCACAATAGCCTAAAAAAAAACAAACAAAAAAAAAAAAAAAAAAACCCGGGAATACATTTAACAAAAGAGGTGAAAGACCTCTACAGTGAAAACTACAGAACACTAAGGAAAGACTTTAAAGAAAACCTCAGAAGATGGAAAAATCTCCCATGCTTCTGGAAAGGCAGAACTAATATTGTCCAAATGGCCATACTACCAAAAGTGCTATCCAGATTTAATGCAATTCCTATTAAAATCCAAATGACATTTTTCATAGAAATAGAAAAAACAATCATGAATCTATTTGGAAAAATGAGACACCCAGAATAGCTAAAGCGATACTTAGCAAGAAAAGTGAAGCAGGAGGCATCACAATACCTGACCTTAGACTATACTACAGAGCTATAGTAACAAAAATGAAATGGTATTGGCACCAAAATAGACTTGTAGACCAATGGTACAGAACAGAGGACACAGAGACAAATCCACATAAATATGATTATCTCATACTAGACAAGGGTGCCAAAAATATTAACTGGAGAAAATATAGCCTATTCAACAAACAGAGCTGGCGAAACTGGAAATCCATATGTAACAAAATGAAATTAAACCTCTATCTCTCACCCTGTACAAAAATCAACTCAAAGTGGATCAAAGACTCAGGCAATAGAACAGAGATCCTACATCTAATAGAAGGAAAAAAAAATAGACCCAAATCTGCACCATATCAGCCTAGGATCTGACTTCCTTAACCAGACTCCTAAAACACAAGAAGTAAAATCAAGAATCAATAGATGAGATGGATTCAAATTATAAAGCTCTTCTCAGCAAAGGAAACAATCAATAATGTGAGGAGAGAGCCTACAGATTGGGAGAAAATCTTTAACAAATGCACTTCTGATAAAGCATTAATCTCTAGGATATACAAAAAAACTCAAAAAACTTAACACCAAAAATATGAATAACCCAATTAATAAATGGGCCAAAGAACTGAACAGACACTTCACAGAAAAAGAAATACAATTGATCAACAAATACATGAAAAAGTGTTCAACATCTCTAGCAATTAGAGAAGTGCAAATCAAAACTACTCTAAGATTTCATCTCACTCCTCTCAGAATGGCAATCATCAAGAATACAGGCAACAATAAATGTTGGTGAGGATGTGGGGAAGAAGATACACTCATACATTGCTGGTGGCACTGCAAATTGGTGCAACCACTATGGAAAGCAGTATGGAGATTCCTCAGAAAACTTGAAATGGAACCTCCATTGACCCAGCTATCCCACTCCTTGGTTTATACCCAAAGGAGTTAGAATTAACATATTACAATAATACAGACACATCAATGTTTATAGCAGCTCAATTGAGAATAGCTAAACTATGGAACCAACCTAGGTGTCCTTCAAAAGATGAATGAATAAAAAAAATGTGGTATATATCTTCAATGGAATATTACTTATTTTTAAAGAAGAATGAAACTATGACATTTTCCAGTATATGAATAGAATTGGAGAAAATCATGCTAAGCAAAATATCCAAGCCCAAAAAAACAAAGGTCAAATGTTATCTCTAATATGTGGATGCTAATTCACAATAAGGCGGGGGCACTAGAGAAGAATAGCATTACCTTAGATTAGGTAGAGGGAAGTGAAGGGAGGGGAGGGGAGAAAATGTGGGGATACGAAAGTAGAATGAAACAGACATTATTATTTTATGTATATATGTGAATACATGACCAATATAATTCTATGACATGTATAGACAGAAACATGAGAAATTATATCCCATCTATGTATTATATAGCAAAGTACATAAATGTATTCTGCTGTCATGTATAATTAATTAAAACAAATGAAAAATATTTAGGTAATACACATATTTTAAAAATTTTGTATGTGACAACATTAAAATTCATCCTATTTAATGATAGATGATGTGGACTCCTCCATTTTATGTTATATCAATGCAAGTAGATCATTGTGATAAATATAAAAAAAACTTTACAAATTATAAACTCCCATATAACTGTGAGAGATTTTCATATTAAAAGAAAAAAGCCATTCTACTTGACCCACACCATTGATCATGTTCAAGTTTGTGGAAAAATATACCTGTTAATCCCTGTCTACAGGTTATTAAAAATCATCTGAGTGTAATTATTTAATTTTTATTTTGTTTCAAAAATTGTAAGTTATTGTGGATAGTCACAAATTTTGAACAAAAATTATGATACATTTTTCATATTTATAAATATTAGTGTTGAAAAGGATCTCTTATTCATGAATTTTTTCCACTTTGTATCTTGTGTACTGAGTGATTCTCTGTCCTTTGTAACAATATTCTATTACCTTTTCCTTGTGATACAATAAAAAAAAGAAATCCAATAGTTTTTAGAAACAAGGAAGAAAGGAAAAGCAGCTGCAGGAGCCAGGGATCCGGCCAGTGCTCTGAGAACAGCACACACCTGGGTGAGATGCAGACAGCCAGGAGGGGAGGCTGTGTCCAAGGCCAGCGCAGCGGCCCCAAGATGCTACAACTGTGGGTGGGCCTGGGGAATGGGTGCCTGCTGGATGGACTCTTTGCCGGTGCCATTCATCTGCTGACACACACTCCCCCTGAGCCACTCTTTTGCTGTGCCATTCTGACGCTGGCCAAATGTGCAGACTTGACTCCACTAACAGGTTCTCTGTGACTGTCTGGACATGATCCCAGACAACTGGCTTAAAATGGAAGGGAAAAAAGAAGGGCTTCCCAGGGTCCATTTTGTTTGAGGCTTGTTCCTGGGTTCTACTTTGTATTTTTTGTTTTTGTTTTTGTTTTTGTTTTGTTTTGCTGTGTTTTCTGTTTGTTTGTTTGATAGTGTGTTTGTTTGCTTCTGTTCCTCTTTTTTTTTTTCTTTTCTTCCTTCTCACTTTTGTCTCTTTTCTTTTTCCTTCATCTTCCTATTTACACCCTGCCATTGCATACTCAACAGAGGCAAAAACAAGTTATGCAGAAATTAGGATTTCTAGAACTGGGTCAATTGAACTATACAACAAAGTGGTGTTATATATGGTTTATTCTCTGTTTTCTTGACTCACTTTCTCTCTCCTCTGTCTTACACTAATTTCTACTCCTTTGTTACCTTTTTTGTTTCTTTTCTTCTCTTTTATGTCTTTCTTTATTTCTTCTCTCAACGGCTGCATAAGTTAGGTTTATATATAAATCGGCCTTTCCACTAAATTGTTCACTCCATTCTCTTTTCTCTCTCATCTGCTGATATTAAACCACTTCCTTAGAATTCTCTTTTAATCCTTCCTAAGAAAGAACAATTCAATACCCTCACTTCCTTCTTTAAACATATCACCTCTGTGTCCAATACTTGAAACTATAAAACCCCAAAAGATGCATACAGAGTATATTGGAAACAATATCTGAGTTAACTAAATCTGTACATTGTGATAAAACTGGGATTTTCTGAATAGAAAGTGTTAGATTTTAAAGTGTAAAGTATTTATAAGGGGATCTGATAGCATTGTACTACAGGAGCAACATAAGGCTTTAAGGTAAAATTGAAATAGTCAAGGTCCCACAGTGCTAGAAGAAAAGTCACAAAAGCAATATGAAAAAACAAGGGAAGAAAGTAACTCAAACAAATCAACATACCTCCTCAGTAGATTCCATGGCAATCACAATTGGTCAAATTCCAGAGATGGAATTTAGAAATTACATATTCCAAATGTTTATGGAACTTAAGAATGAACTAAAATATGAGATGAGAGAGCAAAAAAAGGTGGTAAAAAATCATTTTGACAAAGAACTCCAAAAACAAATACAGGAAGCAAAACATAACTTCAATAGGGAGATAGAGGTTCTAAAGAGAAACCAAACAAAAATTAGGGAAATGAAAGAAGCAATAAACCAAACTAAAAGTTCAATTGAAAGCATCACCAGCAGATTAAACCACTTGGAAGAAAGGACCTCAGACAATGAAGAAAAAATATATATCCTGTAGAAAAATCTAGATTACACAGCAAAAATGGTAAGAAATCAGGAACAGAACATTCAAGAAATAGGGGACAACATAAAAAGACCAAACTTAAGAGTGATTGAGGTAGAAGAAGGTGCAAAGTTCCATGCCAAAGGAGTGGGTAATTTATTCAATGAAATAATACCAGAAAATTTTCCAAACTTGAGGAATGAATGGGAAAACCAAGTTCAAGAGGCTTACCAAACACCAAACGTATAAAATAACAACAGATCTACACCAAGGAACATTATAATGAAAATACCTAATATACTGGGCAAGGAGAATATTGAAAGCCACGAGAAAAAAAAAAAATGCAGATTACATAAAGGGGGAAACCAATCAAGCTATGTTCAGATTTTTCAACCCAGACCTTAAAAGCTAGAGGATCTTGAAATAGCATATTTCAAGCTCTGAAAGAAAAGGGATGTCAATCAAGAATCTTATATCTAGCAAAACTGAGCTTTAGATTCAAAGATGAAATAAAAACCTTCCAGGACAAACAAAAGTTAAAAGATTTCACAACTCGAAAGCCAGCAATTCTGAAAATCCTGGGCAAAATTTTCCACGAAGAAGAAAAAAAAAATAACAATGAAAATTGACAAAGGGAGATGTTAAACTAAAGTAAATACCAACCAGAGGAGAAACCAAATCAAGCTAAGTACCATAATATGAATAAAAATGGATGGGAATAAGAATCACATCTCAATAATAACCCTAAATGTTAATGGCCTAAACTCACCATTCAAAAGACACAGATTGTCAGACTGGATTAAAAGAAATGGCCCAACAATTTGCCATCTCTAAAAAACTCACCTCATAGAAAAAGATATCAATAAATTGAAGGTGAAAGGCTGGGAAAAGTCTTATCACTCACATGGGCTGTGAAAGCAAGCAGGGGTTTTCATTCTCATATCAAATAAGGTAGACTTCAAACCAAAGCTAATCAAAAGGGACAAAGATGGATATTTCTTACAACTTAAGGGAATAATTTATCAACAGGATATAACAATTATAAATCTATATGCCCCATATAATGGAGCACCTACATTCATCAAACAAACCCTTCTCAAGTTCAAGAGTAAAATAGACCACAGCACAGTTATTTTAGGGGACTTCAACACACCTCTTTCACCAATGGATAGATCATCCAAACAAAAGCTAAATAAAGAAATTTTAGGCCTCGTTAAAACAACTGGACATACATAGAATATTTCATCCCTCAGTAAGCGAATACACTTTCTGCTCAGCAGCACATGGCTCCTTCTCCAAAATTGACCATATATTATGTCACAAGGCAACTCTCAGCAAATAGAAAAAATAGAGATACTACCCTGCATTCTATCAGACCATAATGGGGTGAAATTGGAAATCAATGATAAAACAAGAAATAAAAAAAAAAAAAAAAACTACTCCAACAACTGGAAGCTAAACAACATGCTACTGAATGAACAAGGGGTTGAAGAAGACATCAAGGAGGAGATTAAAAAATTCAAAGAGGTAAATGAGAACACAGATACATCATATAGAAATTTCTGGGACACTATGAAGACAGTATTAAGAGGAAAATTCATTGCACTGAGTTCATTTCTTAAAAGAAAAAAACAAAAAACAAATAAATGACTTAACATCACACCTCAAAGCACTAGGAAAAGAAGAACAGATCAACACTAAGATCAGTAGAAGACAGGAAATAATTAAAATCAGAGCTGAAATTAATGAAATTGAGACTAGAGAAACAATTCAAAGAATTGACAAAACTAAAAGTTGGTTCTTTGAAAAAATAAATAAAATTTGTTGGGACTTTCCAGACGCTATCTGCCAAGGGGATGGGCTCTCGTTGCTTACCACGCCCTGTGGAGGACCGGGGCTAAGCAGGGGGTGTGGCTATGACATATCGTGAGAGTCGGAACTGCCCTGCTGGTCAAGGATTGGTTATTTAGACCTTTATAAGTAAAGTTCACTGTTCAATAAATTTGAGTTTTGGCATTGCTTTCTACAAAACTCCCCAGGTGTGACGTAGTGTCTGTCAATCAGGCGGGGGGAGGAAAAGACACTCAGTGACTTTTTGCCCGTTAAGCCTATATTCACCAGGTAAGCTACTTTAATTCTTTCTGCTGGCAGAAGGATCCCCCTTTAGGGCCCCAAAAGGGGGGTAGCTTTAGACCTCACCCCATTAATAAGTAACACAGCAGTTGCGGCAGTTGGCGCCCAAGCCCGGGGCACAGAAAACGAAAGAAAATTATCGATAGGCTTAGCAAATGGTTAGAGACGCAGCGTCTCTCTGGCAAAAGTATCCTCTAATATGGGGCAAGCTTTAATATTTAAGAAATCTCAGGACCCAGCCCTCGAGGCATGGCGGTGTATTTTAAGAAAGCAAGGTCTCCAGATTTCTGATGCTCAAGCTGAAAAAATTTGGAGCTCATTAATACGGGCGGCTCCCTGGCTCCCGAAGGCTGATTATAATGCATGGAAGACATGGCACCGTGCGGAAGAGACGGAACAGATTTTAAGAGAGAGAGAAAATGAATACAGGGAAATTCCACCTCCGGGAGTTTATCCAGCTTTATCCGCCCTGAAAGCATGCTCTCTCATGCAACCAATAAAATAATCTTCAGAGGCCACACATCAGGCACCTCAAATTATAAGAATTGAGGTAACGGAGCAGGCCCTATGAGAAAATAAAATATATGAATCTAATCTCTCCCGGTCCGGAAATTAAACACCCCCTCCCGGTCCGCGGATTTAGAGAAGCGTAACCACTCCCTAGAAGTAGAGAAATCTGGCCATCTCTCCCGCTCCGCGGAATTAGGAAAAACTAGCAATCAGGAACCTACAGCTCCTCCCTTGGAGAGCTTGAAAAAATTCCCTGAGGACAAAGGCCATCGGCCACATGGCTCACCACCCCTCAAGCGGGATCCGCCATTTTATGAGCCCACACCTTCTGGGCCTTCTGCACCATCGCTTTTCCAGGAGGCGCCAATTTCACAACAGCTACTAGCGCCCCCTGGTGGGCTTTCACCTGTAATGGCGTTTCCAGTTAATTTAAATCCGGGAGGAAATAGGCCGAATATTTGGTACCCCTGGGAGACTCAAGAGTTAAAAGAGTTAAAAAAAAGCGGCATAAGAAGATGGTCCTAACTCTCCATGGGCAGAATGCATTTTATCAAGCCTGGCACATCATTCCTGCATGACTAAAGATTGGAAAGATTTAGCCAAAGCCGTGCTTCCAGGACCTTTATTTATAAAGTGTTGTGCATATTTTACTGATGAATGCCATATGCAGGCAGAGAGAAACCGATCTATGAATCCTCCTATAACAATAACCTTTGGGATGCTGGCAGGAGTTAATGACCAATATGCCACGGGCATTCAACAGGCAGCAATACCAGCCCCTTACCGAGAGCAGGTGCGAGCTTTAGGGCTGGCAGCATGGAAAAAGCTAGAGGAAGGCCCTACAGAACCTCCTATAGCTGGAATCACTCAAAAAGCTAATGAGGATCTGGCCACATTTATTGAGAGAGTGGATAAAAGCCTTCAAAGGAAATTTCCACCTGGTACTCTGAGAGATCAATTTGCAAAAATGCTGGTTTGGAAAGGAATGACCACAGATCACAAACTGGCCTGTGCCGGGTTAAAGATAGATCTATGGGGAGATGGATTATTGCCACCAAAGATGTTGGTTCTCAAACTCATCAATCTCAAGTCTTAACAACCACCCTTAATGCCCAGGCTGAGGTACTAGCAACAGTTTTAAATGGGAAAGGGACCTGCTTTAAGTGTGGATGACAGGGCCATTTTAAAAAAGACTGCCCCATGGCCTTGGTCGGCCCCCAGAATGCTCCCCTGGCCAGACTCAGAGTCCAGCTGCCCCTAGAACACTTTATCCTAGATGTAAAAGAGGATATCATTGGAGAAAAGATTGCAGATCTAAATTTGATATTCAGGGGAAACCTTTAAACTCCTAAAGGGGCATCCTCCAGCCCCGTTACACCAAGGAGGTTCCCCTGCTCACAGTCCCCCTACGGTCCATTGGACAGTTCCTATTGTTCCAGGGATTAGACCAAAGATGGATATTTATATATCAGGAAAGAAATTTCATTGCCTAATTGATACTGGGGCAGATCGTACTATACTAAGGAAGGAAGAGATTCCACCTCAATGGGAACTAATTCCAGGGCCCCAATTACTCGGGGTAGGTGGAAACACTCATTCAGAAGAAACCATAGATTGGCTTAGATGGAGAGACATAGACGGAAATCAAGGGGAGGTTCGCACCCTTGTGGCCCCTCGATTAACCTCTAATTTATTAGGCCAGGACATCTTAGGAGAAGCTGAAGCTTACATTACTACAACCCATAGAGAGCTTCAAAATGATATATTAATTAAAGATACGGGGAGAGAAACTTCCAATCATCAAATAAGTTCTCACCCCCAATCCTAAGGGCCACTGCTCCCCAAGTTCCTGCCATTCAATGGCGAGATGGCCCCGCAATCTGGGTCGAGCAGTGGCCCCTTCCTACTGAAAAACTAAACCATTTGAGGGCAATTGTCCAAGAACTGTTAGCCCTAGGACACATTAGACCCTCTCTTAGCCCATGGAACAGTCCTGTTTTTGTTATACAAAAGGCCACAGGGAAATGGAGGATATTACAAGACCTCTGGAAAATTAATGATAGGATGTTCATTGTTGGCACACCTCTGCGTGGCCTCCCCTGGATCCCTGCTATTTCAAGAGATTTAACCTTAATTGTTATTGATATTAAAGATTGTTATTTTTCTATTCCTCTTCATCCAGATGATTATGAAAAGTTTGCTTTTTCTATCCCTTCTATTAACTTTCAGAAGCCAGATGAGCGATATGTATGGATAGTTCTCCCTCAAGGTATGGCTAACAGCCCAGCTTTTTGTCAATATTATGTTTCATGTCTCCTGTCACCATTAATGAAAAAAATCGCAGCTCACCCTATATGTTTATATGGATGACATCATCCTGGGAGCTGCTGATGTCCAGCAACTGGGCTCAGCTTACCTGACCCTTCAAGAGCTCTTAGAAAAAGGAGGATTACACATATCCAATGACAAGGTCCAAACTATTCTTCCCTTCAAAATATTGGGGACAAAACTTAGCCTAGACTCGGTTTGTCCTCTCAAACCTCAACTAGTCATTCAAAAATCTTATTCCTTGGCAGAGTTACAGAAGCTATTAGGACAGCTAAACTGGTTAAGACCATGGCTTCATATCTCTATTGAAGATTTATTACCTCTCTTTGAGTTGCTACAGAGAAAATCCCCTTCTGATGTGATTATACTAGAAGAAGGTCATCTGTCAATATTACAAAAAGTCCAAGATGCCCTCAATTCAGCCCAATTGGCTCAATACCAACCAAAGCAACCTCTATATCTGTGGATTTTCTCAGAAGCTAAGCTCCTTACAGCTGTTCTCACCCAGATGGGTAGCCCCTTACAGTGGATACATTCCTCTGTGGGAGGAGCACCTCGAGTTTATTCCCAATTAGATCAATTAGCAGATCTTATAATAAAAGGGAGAGATACATCATTGAGGCATTATGGAAAAGACCCAGATATTTTAACAATTCCTTACCATTTGTCAGACTTTGAGTGGATACAGAGAAACAACCCTAGAGTCTCCTATGCTTTAGAAGGATTTTTAGGAAAAGTTGACTGTCATTACAGGTCAACCAAATGGACCTCTTCGTTTCCCAAGCTGGAGTGGACTCCCCCCATCCTTTTTTCCATCAAGCCACTCCCCAAGGCAGTAAATGTATTCACAGATGGAGGAGAAGAAGGGTCAGCAGTTGTAGTTTTTCACCCATCCTCAGGCCAAAGGACACAATACTTTGAAACAGTTACTGGTTCTGCTCAATTTAAAGAATTATATGCTGTTACATTAGCCTTGACCCATGTCCAAGAGCCTATGAATCTTTTCTCAGATAGTTTATACGTAATTAACCTATTACCTACTCTAAATGCATCATATATAAAGATAGATAATAATCCTATAACCCCTCTGATGATTCAGGTTCGATCCCTGTTAAAGGGGCGTAATGAGCCTATTTTCCTCCAACATCTTAGGGGACATCAAGGCTTATCTGGGCCCCTCTCTGAGGGAAATCAGGCTGCTGACCGTTTGGCCACCACAGGTGTATTAACAGTTACAGTCCCATATCAACAAGACCTTCAGTTAGCCCAAGGTCTTCACAACCTTACTCATTTAAATTGGAGAGGACTAAATCATAAATTTCCTTTAGTTCCTATAAAAGATTTTTAAAAGATTGTAAGGACATGTAAGCCCTGTTTGCCCTTCTTACAGGTCCCACTTCTCCAGTCCCCTGGGGTAAATCCCAGAGGCCTATGGCCCAATGCTGTCTGGCAGACTGATGTAACCCATTATGCGCCATTTGGAAAATTAAAATATATATTTATGTCCATAGATACTTATTCACATGCTTGTTGGGCCACGGCACACTCTGGAGAAGGGGCTAAACATGCTGAAAGTCACTTTTTACAATGCTTTGCTATTCTTAGATTGCCAAAACAGGTTAAAACCGATAATGGACCCTGTTTTGTGAGCAAATCATTACAAAAGTTCTTCCAAACATGGTATATTAAACATACCACAGGGATCCCATATAACCCAAAGGACAAGCCATCATAGAGAGACATAATAAAATCCTAAAGGACCAATTAATAAAACAAAATGGGTGAAGCAACCCCCATGACCAGTTAAAGACAGCTATGCTTACTTAAAATATTTTAAATTTTTCCAAACAGCAGCCTCTGTCTGTGTTTCAAAGACACTGGTCTAACCAAACGCCTTATGTAAAGGTTGAGGTCTGATGGAAGGACCCATTGACTGGATTCTGGAGAGGTCCAGATCCGTTAATAAGTGCTGGCTGAGGTTTTGGATGTGTCTTCCCAATGGGAGAACAAATCCCTATATGGGTGCCTGCCAGAGATCTCAAATACTGCCAGTCCGACCAAAATGACTACCCAGGAGCACAAGCTCTTGAGGGGTGATCCTTTCTTTTTTCCACAGAAATGAGAAGAAAGAAAAAACACCATGACAAATCTCCTGTCCTGTTGTGATTAAACTTCTCATCACATTCATTCCAAAATTCATCAAGAACACTGTCTTGGACTCCTTCTTTGTCAGTATCTCAACCCTCTGCGATGAGAGAAGAAGGACTGTACTATTCCTGTGACAATTGTCTGGACTTTGCGCTAGACGGCTTCCTTTGGACTCTGAGGGACTGTGCTATTCCTGTGACAATTGTCCAGACTTTATGCCAGAAGGCTTCCTTTAGACTGAACTGAATGGGTGGACTTTCTCCCTTTGGTGAAATACCTGATTGTCATTGTCTTTGTATTCACTTTTGGGCCCTATATAACTAACCAGATTGATACAGCTGGGTGGTCTGCTGTCATGCTGAGCTAAAGCCCTACAGGCTTGGCCATGGTCCTTAACAAGATGCAGAGGTTTTCCATCCAGTCAAGCCTTCCCAAAGGTGACTGTCCTGTCCCGTGTCCTTCCCCTGGCCACTTGCTGGCCCTGGGTGTGTCCACCTGGAGTGATTGGGTGGTAGCCAATGACTGGTAAGATTTTTCCCAGAGAGGAAAAACAACCTAAACAGGCACACTCTCGAGTGAGATGGACACCCTAATTTTCGAAATACAGGATGGGACATCCCATTTTTGAAGTATAAAATGGAGAAGCCCCATTTTGAAAAAAAACAAAAAGGGGAAATGTTTTGGACTTTCCGGACGCTGTCTGCCAAGGGAATGGGCTCTGGTTGCTTACCATGCCCTGTTGAGGACTAGGCTAAGCAGGGGGTGTGGCTATGACGTATCGTGAGAGTCGGAACCGCCCTGCTGGTCAATGATTGGTTATTTAGGCCTTTATAAGTACAGTTCACTGTTCAATAAATTTGAGTTTTGGCATTGCTTTCTACAAACTCCCCTGGTGTGACGTAGTGTCCGTCAATCAGGTGAGGGGAAAAGACACTTAGCGACTTTTTGCCCGTTAAGCCTATATTTGCCAGGTAAGCTACTTTAATTCTTTCTGCTGGCAGAAGGATCCCCCTTTAGGGCCCAAAAAGGGGGGTAGCTTTAGACCTCAGCCCCATTAATAGGTAACACACCAGTCACGGCAAATTGACAGACCCTTAGTGATGCTAACAAAAAGGAGAGAAAAAACTCAAATTACTAACATTCATGATGAATAAGGAAATATCACAATAAACACCTCAGATATACAGAAGATAATTAGAAATTATTTTGAAAGCTTGTGCTCTAATCAAATAAAAAAATGTTGAAAGCATTGACAGATTTCTAGTGTCATATGAATTGCTCAAACTGGAACTGGAGGCTATACACAATTTAAACAGATCAATTTCAAGCAAAGAAATAGAAGATGTCATCAAAAAGCTACCAATAAGGAAAAGTCCAGGACCTGATGGGAAAACAGCCAAGTTCTACAAGATCTTCAACGAAGAAATAATACCAATGCTCTTCAAATTATTTCAAGAAATAGAAAAAGGGGGAGCTCTTCCATACTCTTGCTATGAGGCTAATATTACATTAATTCCAAAGCCAGGCAAAGACACATCCAAACAAGAAAACTTCAGGCCAATATCTTTAATGAATATAGATGCAAAAATTATCAACAAAATTCTGGCAAATTGAATACAAAAACATGTCAGAAAGATAGTGTACCACGATCAAGTGGGGGTTATCCTAGGGATGCAAGGTTGGTTCAACATTCAGAAATCAATAAACATAATACATCACATCAATAGACTTAAAGATAAGAACCATATGATCATCTCAATAGACGCAGAAAAAGCATTTGACAAAATATAACACCCCTTTATGTTCAAAACACTAGAAAAACTAGGAATATCAGGAACATATCTCAACATTATAAAAGCTATTTATGCAAAGCCCCAAGCTAACACTATCTTAAATGGAGAAAAATTGACAGCATTCCCTCTAAAAACTGGAACAAGACAGGGATGCCCCATTTCACCACTGCTATTTAACATAGTACTTGAAACTCTGGCCAGAGCAATTAGACAGATGAAAAAAATTAAAGGGATCCAGATAGGAAAATAAGAGCTCAAATTAGCACTATTTGCTGATGACATGATAATATACCTAGAAGACCCAAAAAACTCTACCAGAAAATTTTTACAACTAGTAAATGAATTTGGAAAAGTAGCAGAATACAAAATCAATACTCATAAGTCAAAGGAATTTTTGTAGATCAGTGACAAAGCCTCTGAAAGAAAAATGATGAGAACTATCCCATTTACAATAGCATCAAAAAAATAAATAAATAAAATACCTGGGAAACAACTTAATGAAAGATGTGAAAGACCTCTATAATGAAAACTATAGAACACTAAAGAAAGAAATAATAGAAGACCTCAGAAGATGGAAAGACCTACCTTGTTTTTGGATAAGTAGAATTAATATTGTCAAAATGTCCATACTGCCAAAAGCATTATACAGATTTAATGCACTTCCAATTCAAATCCCAATGACATTCCTCAAAGAAATAGAAAAAGCAGTCATGAAATTCATCTGGAAAAATAAGAGACCCAGAATAGCCAAAGCAATCCTGAGCAAGAAAAGTGAAGCAGGTGGCATCACCGTACCAGACTTTAAATTATACTACAGAGCAATAGTAATACAAACAGCAAGGTATTGGCACCAAAAAAGACTGCTAGACCAATGGTACAGAATTGAGGACACAGAGACTAATACATATAATTTCAGCTATTTTATATTAGATAAAGTCGCCAAAAATGTACAGTGGAGAAAGGATAGCCTCTTCAACAAATGGTGCTGGGAAAACTGGAAATCCATAAGCAACAAAATAAAATTAAACCCTTATCTCTCACCATGCACAAAATTCAATTCAAAGTAGATCAAGTACTTATGAATTAGACCAGAGACAATACACCTAATAGAAGAAAAAGTAAGCTCCAATTTCCAACATTTCAGATTAGGCATCAAGTTTCTTAATAAAAATCCAGTAGCGCAAGAATTAATATCAAGAATTAATTAATGGAATAGATTTAAAATAAAAAGCTTCTTCTCCGTAAAAGAAACAATCAGTGAGTTGAATAGAGAGCCAACTAATTGTGAACAAATATTTAATACATGCACATCAGATAGAGCACTAATCTCTAGAATATATAAAGAACTCAAAAACCTTAACACCAAAAAAACAAATAACTCAATCAATAAATGGGCTAAGAAATTGAAAAGACACTTCTCAGAAGAAGATACACAATTATTCAACAAATACATGAAAAAATGCTCAACATCGCTGGCAATTAGAGAAATGCAAATCAAAACTACTCTAAGATTTTATTTCACTCCAGTCAGAATGGCAGCTATCAAGAACACAAGCAACAATAGATGTTGGAGAGGATGTGGGGAAAAAGGCACACTCATACATTGCTGGTGGGACTGCAACATGGTGCAACCATTATGGAAAGCAGTATGGAGATTTCTTGGAAAACTGGAAATGGAACCACCCTATGACCCAGCCATCCCACTCCTGGGTCTATCCCCAAAGGACTTAAAAACAGTGACACAGCCATATCAATGTTTATAGCAGCACAATTCACAATAGCTAGGTTGTGGAACCAACCTAGATAAACCTCAGTAGATGAGTGGATAAAGAAAATGTGGTATATACACACAATGGAATTTTACTCAGCAATAAAAGAGAATAAAATAATGGAATTCGCAGGTAAATGGATGAAGTTGGAGAATATAATGCTAAGTTAAATTATTCAATCTCAAAAATCCAAATATTGAATATTTTCTCTAATATAAGAAGGCTGGTTCACAGTGTTGTTGGATCGGGGTACATAGGAGGATTAGAGGAACCCTAGAATGGTCAAAGGGAAGGGAGGGGAAGGTAGGGAGCAAGAGGGGATGGAGGGGGGGGGAAAGAAAAGGTGGATGAATAAGATGGATATCATTATCCTAAATGCATGATTGAAGACATGAATGGTACAAATATACTTTGTATACAAACAGTTGTATGTAAAAAGAGGCTCTATACGTGCATTATGTATTGTAATACATACCACTATTTTAAATATAAATAAATAAATAATTCAAAAAAGAAGAAAAAATAAAGCAAAATGTGCTGTTCCTAATTCATGTTAATATTACATGTTAATTCACATTTAATTTGTCAATCTATTAAATTTGAAAATTAAACAATTTACAGATAAAAATGAATTTTTGTTTATCAGGCACTATTCACAACTTTGTATATTGACCTTGTAAACATCCTTGAAATTAGATTTCCATTCATTTTTACATTTTTAGGTAAATGCACTTAAACCATTTTAGGATTCTTTTCAAAGATGTTTGCTGACAAGGGTGGGTATCCATAAGAAGTCATTGTGTGGGAGCCAGTACTGTTTCTTCTGTGATTTGGGTACTCTTTTAAGTACTTTGATGACAATAGCTCTTTTTTTATTATTTCATTTCATTTCATTTTTTGTACTAGGGATATTAAACCCAGGGCCTTGAACATGCTAAGCATGCACTGTACCAGAGAGCCACAACCCGAGCCCTCCATTAATCTTCTAAAGTAAAGTAGCTGGATACTATTAGTTTCTTTTTTAAAGTGAGCAGGCCTAAGGTACTTGGCAATGTTAGGGTTTGTCTCTCTGATGAAACCAGGACTGGAACCTGGCTTCCTCCAGAATGAGAGTGAAGTGTGTGCATTCTCTGTTGGAAGAGGTGTCTGCTTTGCAAAAGAATAAACGGAAAGGAAAATGTATTTCCAATTACTGCTTTTACAGTGTACATCATTTTTCTAAACCAAATGGAATGATTCACAGCTATAAAAAATATATATTAAGTTGGGCCATAGTGGCCTCTTCTGGTGAAAATGAGAATAAGAGATTTATTAAAAATCATAAAGGTTTATCATAAAATTTGAATAAATTATACAAAATTCATTTTTACTTAAAAATATTCCCTTTTACTCACACTAATTCAGGACATGTAACAATATTGACAAAGCATGCCTTTTAATGAGAAATCCAGGTTTTTAGCCCATATTCCACTCTAAGTTGAGTGGATTTTTTGCTCTAGGACAGGATTGGCAAAGACCTCACTGCTTCTACCATTCCCTGACTATGAAAGCCATTGTCAGCTCAAGTTTATTTTTCCTTCTATCATTTTGGACCTGGCAAAATCAGGGAAAAAGAATTGAAAGTTTACTCAGTCCAGTGGTTTCCAAATGTGCTTCTCTGTTATTATCCTCCCCTTATATTCTTCCCAGAAGTTAATAGGGGTAGCAAATAGTCAAATCTCCAGCTCTTCTATTCACGTAATCTTTGCATTTGATATGGTTTAGGTGGGGAATATATATAAGTTGTAATTTGAAAAGCAAATGCTTAATATTGAGAATCATTGTCTAAGCCAGGCATGGTTGTGCATGCCTGCAATACTAGTGACTCAAGTGGCCAAGGCAGGAGGATCACAAGTTTGAGGCCAACCTCAGCAACTTAGTGAAATTCTGTCTAAAAATAAAAGGGGCTGGGATATGGTTCAGTGGATAAGCACACCTGGAAGCCCCAGTGCCAAAAAGAAAATGAAAGAATTATTGAGTATATATATCCTGGAGATTAATGCTGTATCTAAAGTTAATACCAAAAAAAAAAATTACCCAATCAATAAAGGCAAAGGAACCGAACATACACTTCACAGAAGAAGAAATATAATCAGTAACAAATATATGAAAAAATGTTCAACATCACTAGCAATTAGAGAAATGCAAATTAAAACTATACTGAGATCTTATCTCACTGCAGTCAGAATGGTAATTATCATGAATACAAGTAACAATGAATGTTGGCAAGGATGTGGAGAAAAAGGTAAACTCATACATTGCTGGTAGCAGTGCAAATTGGTGCAACCACTCTGAAAAGCAGTATGGAGATTTCTCAGAAAACCTGGAATGAAACCACCGTTTGACCCAGCTCTCCCACTCCTTGGTTTATACCCAAAGGACTTAAAAACAGCACACTATAGTGAAGCAGCCGCATCAATGTTTATAGCAGCTCAATTCACAATAGCTAGACTATGGACCCAACCTAGGTGCCCTTCAACAGATGAATGGTTAAAGATGATGTGGTACATATACACAATGAAATATTACTCAGCCATAAGGAAGAATAAATTATGACATTTGTTGGTAAATGGATGGAAATGGAGAATATTGTGCTAAGTGAAATAAGCCAATTCCAAAAATCCAAAGGCCCAATGTTCTCTCTGAACATATGCAGATGCTGACTCACAATAGGCAGTGGCAGGGTGGGTGGAAGTTCATTGGATTGAGCAGGGCAGAGTGGGAGGAATGAAAGGAGGATAGTAAAGACAGTAGAATGAATTGGACATAACTATGTTCATACATGAATACACAACCAGTGTAATTCCACGTCATGCACAACCACAAAAATGGGAAGTTATACTCCATGTATGTCTGCTATGTCAAAATACATTCTACTGTCATGTATATCTAAAAAGAACAAATAGGAAAAAAATTGTAAAGGGCAAATAAAAGAATTATCATCCAACAAGCTTATCTTTACAAGGTAAAGAAGAGTTTAGGTCTAAGAAAGAAAACCCAAACAAAAAATAAATATGGATGTGGGAAGGCCGGGGGTTTAGACTTTTCTGAAGAAGTTGTGGTTAAAGCTCAACAAGATGGAGAATTTCGGTGGGTTGACCTGGTCCAGATCTGGGCCCTGACTAGCAGACAAACATTCAGGGACCACAATTCCACGTCACAAACAGGCTGAAGCTACAGGACAGAGAACTGCACCCAAGCCTGGTTGTCAGGAAGCAGCCCATGGGAATACAGGGAGACCTACTATGGGAAGCCAATAGCTGGAGTGCCCATGACACTCTCCATTTACAGAATTTTGAAATTTGATAGGAAATTGGTTTGGGAGGTGGGGCAGTTGGCTAGAACCTGATTGGGACGAATGCCACTGTCTCTGAGACACGGCACTGGCTGCAATGCAAAAAAAGTGAAAGAATGAACTAGAAGCACAGCAGGACCAGGAAGATAACTCTCCCTGCAATGTCTCCTCAGCTCCCTCTACTGAGAATTCTGAATGTCACAAGAAATGCAAAGTGAAATGCTTACAAAGTCCAGCTCCATCATCACAGAGCAGGCAGTGAATACTTTTAGACCTGAAAGGCAGTAAATGGACACACTGTATGGTTTCAAACTAAAGTTGTTCGGTTCTCATAGGCTTTCTATTTTAGAAGACAAGAGAAGTTCTGTTTGCAAAAAAGAAAGTAAGAAGAAAAAGAAAGAAATTTGAAAATTGCACTACTTGAAAAAAGTTATTTTTAAAGATTACCAATGATCTTAAATCTGCTCTACCTTTCAGAATAGAGAATTGAGCTCCAAAGAAGAAAGATGGCATGATTTAGGACACATCATTTGTTAAAGAAGGAACCAGGGGTACAATTCAAATTTTCCAAATGAACTCTGGACTCCACTGAAGGTTCAACTAATAATTATATGGGCTCTCTGACCAGACAGAGGACATACAGATACATTTTTTGTTTGTGGGTCTGCTTAGTTTCTAGACAGTGTTAGGGTTTATGGAGGGACTCCCATACTAAATTATAAGCAACCAGAGGAAGTAGACAAGTGAAATGCTATGGAATCTCTCTACATAACAGATGCAACAAGTTCTACTTGTACTTTGGTATATAGGTCTTTTGAAGTTGAGGACTTAAACTAGTTAACGAGAGAAATTTGACTCTTGCTATGAACAATCTTATACAACTGAATGTGTCTTTATTAGTATTGATATTGTCTTGCAGCCAGTAGTGATTCCTGAAGTATATGTTGATCTCCAGGAAATCACTGGGATCAAACACTATGCAATTTTTCTTTTTTTGACACTGGGAATTGAACCCAAGGTTGCTCCACCACTAGACCACATGCATCTTCCTTTCAATTTTATATTTTTTATTTTTTATTTTTTTGAGACACGTTCTCACTATGGTGTTGAGGGACTTATAAAGTTGCTGAGACTGGTTTGGAATTTGTAATCTTCCCGTCTCAGTCTCCCAATCTGATGAAATTACAAACAAGTGCCAGTGTTACCAGCTTAGGATGCTGAAAAGTTAGGACAAGATGAAATTTTGAGAAAACCTGAAAAGTATGTTTATTTTGTCCACTTGATAAGAGTCTGCTATTGTTTGGTGATGAGGTATTTCTTCAGGAATATTCAGAAGTGAAATGATTGGATTGTAAGAGCAGCAACATAAGCAGCAAAATGAAATTAAACCTCTATCTCTCACACTGCACAAAAATCAACTCAAAGTGGATCAAAGACTCAGACACTAGAACAGAGACCCTGTGCCTAATAGAAGAAAAAGTAGGCCCAAATCTGAGCCACATCAGCCTAGGATCTGACTTCCTTAACAAGACTCCTAAAACACAAGAAGTAAAATCAAGAATCAATAAATGGGATGGATTCAAATTAAAAAGCTTCTTCTCAGCAAAGGAAACAATCAATAATGTGAGGAGAGAGCCTACAGATTGGGAGAAAATCTTTACCACATGCACCTCTGATAAAGCATTAATCTCTAGGATATACAAATAACTCAAAAAACTTAACACCAAAAATACAAATAACCCAATCAATAAATGGGCCAAAGAACTGAACAGACACTTCACAGAAAAAGAAATACAGTTGATCAACGAATACATGAAAAAGCTTTCAACATCTCTAGCAATTAGAGAAGTGCAAATCAAAACTACTCTAAGATTTCATCTCACTCCTCTCAGAATGGCAGTCATCAAGAATACAGGCAATGATAAAAATTGGTGAGGATGTGGGGAAGAAGATACACTCATACATTGCTGGCGGCACTGCAAATTGGTGCAACCACTATGGAAAGCAGTATGGAGATTCCTCAGAAAATTTGGAATGGAGCTGAAAGGTGAAAAATGCAAACGCTTGTGTAAACATAAGTCTTTCCCAAAACTGTCCTCAGTTTTTTGAAAAATTATCCTTCCCCTAGCAGTCAGACTGACCCAAAACTTATTCTTGTTCCTTATTTTGTCTAGCTTGCAAAACCGGGTGGCAGATCACCCTTCCCCTAGCAGTCAGGCTGACCCAGAACTCAAAAGTAATGCTTTGTACGTGACTTTATACGTTAACCAATCAGAAGAGCTCTGTCAAGCCCCCCCTTAACTTGCATGTATTTCATTATAAAAACCTTGCTAAATCCGGGTTCAGGGCCTCTTAGCATCACCGGTTACGGAGTGCGCGGAGGACCAAGCTCGAGCTTGCTAATAAATGACTCTTTGTTACATTGGGATCGGGGGCTTCTGCCAGTTATAGATTCCAGGGTTTGCGGAATTAGCCAAACCGCTATATGAGGCCACAAGAGATAAACAGCCCTCATGGTAAAAGATGCTGACAAACTGACTATGGGACAAGAGTTACATGTGACCACTCCACATGCTATTGAAGGTGTTCTGAGACAATCTCCAGATCGATGGCTCAGTAATGCCTGGCTCACTCACTATCAGAGCCTATTGCTTAACCCTCTCAGGATCATCTTTCAGGCACCCTTGGCACTCAATCCCGCGACGCTGCTGCCAGACCCTGATATGGACAAGCCCTTGCATGATTGCTCAGAAGTCCTAGCCCAGGTTCATGGGCTCAGGGAGGACCTGCGAGATCTACCGCTGCCAGATGCAGATGCAGTATGGTTCACGGATGGGAGCAGCTTCATGCACGAAGGTCAGAGGTATGCGGGCGCAGCAATGGTGACTGACACAGAGGTGATTTGGGCTGAGCCACTACCAGTGGGCACTTCTGCCCAAAAAGCAGAACTGATAGCCATGACTAAGGCACTGATACTGAGAGAGGACAAGAAATTGATTGTATATACGGACAGCCTTATGCTTTTGCAACTGCCCACATTCATGGGGCCATTTATATAAAAAGAAAAATGCTAATTGCAGAAGGAAAATCCATTAAGAACAAAGAAGAAATTATGTCCCTGATAGACACCCTCTGGTTGCCCAAGAAATTGGCCATTGTCCATTGCCCCGGACATCAAAAACCAACTGATCCCGTATCCAAGGGCAACAGCCTAGCTGATAAGACAGCATGGAAAATAGCACTCCAGAGAGACTTGATTATAGTCGCTCAACTCCCGGACCCTGGCCCACGAATCCTCCCAAAAGACCCGGCCTACACAGAAGAAGACCTGCTATGGATCCACCAACAGCCTATGGTCCAACGCTTAGACAGGTGGTGGAGAGACTCCAGGTGCCGCTTAATCCTTCCAGAACTGTTGGAACAGAAGGTATTGTGCAGCTCCACCAGAACACCCACATGGGGACAAGGAAACTACAGGACTTGATGCGGCAGGCAGGAATCAGAATTAAAGGTGTGCAAGATAAGATAGAACAGATTGTCAAAAATTATAAAATATGTAAGTTGACAAATGCAGGATATAGCAAACAAGAATCAGGGAACAGAGTAAAAGGAGACAGGCCGGGGGCATACTGGGAAATTGATTTCACTGAGGTAAAACCTGGGAAATATAGATATAAGTACATATTAGTTTTTGTAGATACTTTTTCAGGTTGGGTAGAGGCATTTCCCACCAAGCGAGAGACAGCACAAATGGTGGCTAAAAAGATTTTAGAAGACCTCCTGCCAAGGTATGGATTTCCTGTTATGATAGGGTCGGACAACGGGCCAGCATTTACCTCCCAGGTAAGTCAGGGGCTGGCTTCGATACTTGGGGCAGATTGAAAATTACATTGTGCATACCTACCCCAGAGTTCAGGGCAGATAGAAAGAATGAACAGAACTTTAAAAGAGACCTTAACCAAATTAACTATGGAGACTGGCGGTGACTGGGTGGCTCTCCTTCCCTATGCCTTTATAGAGTGTGTAATTCCCCCTGCAAGATGGGACTTACCCCCTATGAGATCATGTTTGGGGCTCCACCCCCAATAATCCCTAACCTAACCAAACGGCTCCTAAAAAAGATGAGGTAAACAATCTTGAACTCTTGTTTTCCCTCCAGGCCCTGCAGAGGGCCCACGAGGGGGGGGTCTAACCGAAACTGAAAGACCTGTATGAGTCGGGACCACCCCCCATTCCCCACGACTTCCGACCAAGTGACTGGGTATTGGTGAAGCGACACCGACAGAGCAACCTAGAGCCATGGTGGAAAACCCATGAGACTACGCCCACCACTCTCAAGGTCAACGGCATTTCCTCCTGGATTCACCATGTCCACACCAAGTCTGCTGACTCCTTTCCTGACATCGTGTTTCCTGCCCTGGATGATTCTGCATGGCGAATGGACAGATCCAAGGACAACCGGCTGAAGATCAAGCATCGTCGCCACAAACTGTGACTATGTTCTTTCCCTTGCTCTATTGTATAACAGACAGCTGGCTTTTTGCTAAAGGAAATCCCAATCCCCATCCCCTTGGCTGCCAAAGAAGCCCCCAAAACTAGCCACTGTCAGGTGTATGGCCCAGAAGGGGCCTTCGGGTTTTCACAGTGGGGGGGGGGGGCTGCGGCACCCCGATGAGGAGATACTACCTAGGAAGGCAACCCTTTTATGTATGTCCCAGAGAAGGGAGATCCCATTCAGAAGAAAAACGTTATGGTGGGGAAACTGATTTTTATCGTAAAACATGGGAATGTGAAACCACTAGACAGGATAATTGGGAACCCACCTTGAGCTGGGACCTAATTACTGTTACCAGAAATACTACTGTAAAGAGAAAACTAATAATTGTAACATAATTCTAACCAGACCATGCAAAATGTTCTAATGTAACCCCTTGGTAATCAAGTTTACTGAGGCAAGGAAAAAGTTCACTGACTAGACCCGAGAAAAGAGTTAACATTCAGCTTTGCCTCCCTCCTTTCCCTGCTTCTAGGTTTTATAAATAACTGCTATAAAAGAAAAACAATAGTGCTTTGAAATCTCAGACAGAAAAAGTTGACTTTTATCAGACAGCCTGAATGGTGTGCAGAGAAAACAATTTCAGAAAACCCATGAGAAATAATTATGGTACAGCTAATGGTGCTGAGGGCCCAATACCAGCCTATCAGCACCGAACAATGAGAGTCAGAGCTATAGAGACCCAAGATTGGCTCTCAAGATATTCTTGGAAAGGGGGGAATGAAAGGTGAAAAATGCAAACGCTTGTGTAAACATAAGTCTTTCCCAAAACTGTCCTCAGTTTTTTGAAAAATTATCCTTCCCCTAGCAGTCAGACTGACCCAAAACTTATTCTTGTTCCTTATTTTGTCTAGCTTGCAAAACCGGGTGACAGATCACCCTTCCCCTAGCAGTCAGGCTGACCCAGAACTCAAAAGTAATGCTTTGTACGTGACTTTATACATTAACCAATCAGAAGAGCTCTGTCAAGCCCCCCTTAACTTGCATGTATTTCATTATAAAAACCTTGCTAAATCCGGGTTCGGGGCCTCTTAGCGTCACTGGTTACCGAGTGCGCGGAGGACCAAGCTTGAGCTTGCTAATAAATGACTCTTTGTTATTTACATTGACCAAGGACTCTGGTGGTCTTCTTGGGGGTCCCAAGCCGCGGGGCACAACAGAGCCACAATTTGACCCAACTATCCCACTCCTTGGTTTATACCCAAAGGACTGAAAAACAGCATACTATAGTGACACAGTCACACAAATGTTTATAGCAGCTCAGTTCACAATAGCTAGACTATGGAACCAACCTAGGTGTCCCTCAATAGATAAATGGGTAAAGAAAATGTGGTATATACACTCAATGGAATATTACTCAGCTTTAAAGAAGAGTGAAATTATGGCATTTGCGAGTAAATGGTTGGAGTTGGAGAATATCATGCTAAGCGAAATAAGCCAATCCCACAAAACCAAAGCCCAAATGTTTTCTCTAATATGCGGATGCTAATTCACAAAAAGGTGGGGGCACTAGGGAAAAATAGTGTTACCTTAGATTAGGTAGAGAGAAGTCAAGGGACGGGAGGGAGGGTATGTGGGGATGGGAAAGATAGTGGAAAGAAACAGACATTATTACTGTATGTATATATGTGACTACATGACCAATATGATTCTGCAACATGTACACTCAGGAAAATGAGAAATTATATCCCATCTATGTATGATATATCAAAGTGCATAAATGAATTCTTCTACTGTCATGTATAACTAATTAAAACAAAATTAAAAAAATAATTTTTTAAAAACCTGAGGGGAAAAAAAAGAGCAGCAACGTAGTGGTCCATTCTAGTTTGAATGGACTGAGTAGTTAACTTTAGGGAGGTGGAGTGTGGCTGGAGGAAGTGGGTCACTGGAGGTGTGTGCTGGAAAGGTTGTTTTTCTGAGGCCCCTTCTCCATCCTGTCTCTGCTTTCTGGATGCCCCTCACTCCCCCACTATGTATTGCCTCACTTGGGCCCAGAGCAATGGAGTCTGCCATCTATGGACTGAACATCTGAAGCCACGAACTGTAGCTGCCTGACATACAGCCACAATACTGCGGGAGAAGATTCGGTGGCAGGAATCTATTATTCTTAGTCTCTTTCTTTCTCTTTATCTCTTTGGCTTCTAAACTCTTTTTCTCATAATATTCTTCTTTTTACTAAACTCTTTTCCTTATCTCACTAAAACTCTTTCTTCTTAGTCTCTTTATCTCTTTGGCTTCTAAGCTAAACTCTTTTTCTCATAATATTCTTCTTTTTACTAAACTCTTTTCCTTATCTTACTAAAACTCTTTCTTCTTTCCTCTTTGGTTTCTCATTTCTTTCTCTAGCTTCTTCTGACAGAACTCTTAACCGATCTGACTCTTATTTCTTCTTCTGACTACGTTCTGACAGCTCTGACTCTTTTCTTCTTCTCCGACCAGAACTCTTCTTCCGAACGACTGAACGACTGACTGAATGAATGCCGCTTCTGACTGCTTTCACACGGTTATATACCTTTAGCTTTGCGGGTGCGTCACGTGCATTTACAGGTGTGTCACGTGCATATTTAATGTATGATTATTATCAGGTGGAACTTATGGCTTCCAGCTAGCCGCAATAGCCATCTCCCTGATTGGGGCTCCTTCAACGAACCAAATATCTGCATAAACCTTTCACTACAGAAGATATAAAACGTGGCCAATAAGCACACGAAGACACTTCCCTCATCAGTTCTCCGTGTGATACACATCAAAACCACAATGTGATCTGTGGGCTTCCCACTGTTTAGAAGCTCTGATCAAGCAGGTGTTGACAAGGATGTGGCTGAATCAAGACCCTTGCACGCTGCTGGTGGGAGTGTAAAATGCTACAGTCATGTAAGAGCTGTCTGCAGTTTCTTAAATAATCAAACATTGAGTTACCTCATGACCCAAAAGTCTTACTTCTACATATAGTCTTTTTTTTTTTTTTTTTTTTTTTTCAAATTTAATTTTTATTCTAAGTTGTTAGGAATGACAGCAGAATGTATTACATTTCATATTATACTCGTAAAGCACATTTTTACATATCTCTGGTTGTATGCAAAGTATATTCACACCATTCGTGACTTCATACATGCACTTAAGGTAATGATATCCATATCATTCTACCATCTTTTTTTTTTTCTTCACTCTTTTGCCCCCTCCCATCCCCTCCCTCCCCATTGACCATTCTATTGTTCCTCTAATCCTCCTATGCTCCCCATCCCAACCCCACTGTGAACCGGCCTCCTTATATCAGAAAAAAACATTTGGCATTTGGCTTTTTGGGATTAGCTAGCTTCACTTCCAATTTCATCCATTTACCTGCAAATGTCATCATTTTATTCTCTCTTATTGCTGAGTAATACTCCATTGTGTATAATATATACCACATTTTCTTTATCCATTCATCTGCTGAAGGGCATCTAGGTTGGTTCCACAGTTTAGCTATTGTGAATTGTGCTGCTATAAACATTGATGTGGCTGTGTCCCTGTAGTATGCTGTTTTTAAGTCCTTTGGGTATAGACCGAGGAGTGGTCTGGGTCATAAGGTGGTTCCATTCTCAGTTTTCCAAGGAATCTCCATACTGCTTTCCATATTGGCTGCACCATTTTGCAGTCCCACCAACAATGTATGAGCGTGTCTTTTTCTCCACATCCTTGCCAACATTTATTGTTGTTTGTGTTCTTAATAGCTGCCGTTCTGACAGGTGTGAGATGAAATCTTAGAGTGGTTTTGATTTGCATTTCTCTAATTGCCAGAGATGTTGAACATTTTTTCAAGTGTTTGTTGATTGATTGTATATCTTCTTCTGAGAAGTGTCTATTCAATTCCTTGGCCCATTTATTGTTTGGGTTATTTGAATTTTTTGGTGTTAAGAATTTTAAGTTCTTTATATATTCTAGAGATTAGTGCTCTATCTGATGTGCATGTGGTAAAGATTTGTTCCCAATTAGTAGGCCCTCTATTTACCTCACTGATTGTTTCTTTTGCTGAGAAGAAGCTTTGTAATTTAAGTCTATCCCATTTATTGATTCTTCATATTAATTCTTGTGCTACAGGATTCTTATTAAGGAACTTGGGGCCTAATCCAACATGTTGGAGATTAGAGCTTACTTTTTCTTCTATTAGGTGTAGTGTCTCCGGTCTAATTCCTAGATCTTTGATCCACTTTGAGTTGAATTTTGTGCATGGTGAGAGATAGAGTTTTAATTTCATTTTCTTGCATATGGATTTCCAGTTTTCCCAGTACCATTTGTTGAAGAGGCTATCTTTTCTCCAAATTCATCTGGAAAAATAAGAGACCTAGAATAGCTAAAGCAATCTTTAGCAAGAGGAGTGAAGCAGGCGGCATCACTATACCAGACTTTAAATTATACTACAGAGCAATAGTAACAAAAACAGCATGGTACTGGCACCAAAATAGGCTGGTAGACCAATGGTACAGAATAGAGGACACAGAGAATAGTACATATAATTTCAATTATCTTATATTAGATAAAATCACCAAAAATGTACATTGGAGAAAAGATGGCCTCTTCTACATATATTCTTAAAGGAAAGGAAAACATGTCCATGCAAAAACTTACACAAATGATGTTCATGGAAACCATATACTCATTATACTCAAAAAGTGAAAATAACCCAGCTATCCACCAATGGATGAATGAATAAATAAAAGGTGGTATACTCATAAAAGGGAGTACTGATACAGGCTACAATCTGGATTATGTTTTACAACCTTGGTCCAAACTGCAAAGTAAAGTAGTCATGTTGCATGATGCTGATATTACAAAATGTTGAACATGGATAAATTTATATAGGCAGACGATATGTTAGTAATGGTTATTTAGGGGAGAATAACTGCAGTTAAACATATACTAGGGCTGGGGCTGTAGTTCAGTGGCAGAGCTCTTGCCTAGCACATGTGAGGCACTGGGTTCAATCCTTAGCACCACATAAAAATAAACAAATTAAAGTTCTGAAACATAAAAAGAAAATTCTAAAATCAGGGCCTTGCCAGTGTAGCTGTGTTAAGACTCCTACAGCTTAAGAACCTGCAGGACTTAAGCATACCCCACCCCTAGGATCATAGCAGAGCACCTGTGCAGGTGAGTAGCTCAGTAACATCAATATCATGGCTGTCTGAAGAGTTTTCACAGTCTCTGAACTTTAGAAAGATGGCAGCAAAGAAGAAATTAGAAATTCTGATGAATAGACAAGTACAATCCCAGGAATTCTTAGGAATAGTTAGAGCATTCAGACCCAGGAAAAATATCAAGGTTTCTATTAACCTATTGAGTCCCAAGTTTTCAACTCTCCAAATTATTCAATGTTATTGATGCAGGTTAATTCAAACAGGTTGGAAAACATAGAGCTTGTATATATTACTATATTAATTGATATTATAAGTGTAATATATAGTAGTATTATTATATTACATAATTATGTTATATACTGCATACTATATTTATTTAAGTTTTTTTAGTTGATTCCCATCTGGAACAATGAGACAAGATTGTTTAATTTGGCAAGATAGAGCCACTATAATTAATCTATTAATAATGTAATATTGATACACATTGGCAGGGTCAGGAACATGGTGGTAACTCACATACTCTTTGCAGTCTTTATTGTATTAATGTCTTAATGTATTATTATGAGTCATTTATCATTTAAGAAATGAAGACATGTAGAAGTTAGCAAACTGTCCAGGGGAGCCAGGCTAGATGGAGGTGTCTGCCTTCAAACCCAAACCTATGAATACAGTCTATTCTCTTTTTCCTGGACTGAGGTAGTCCAGGTAGATTTGTGGGATCATTAATGCTTATAGATATTGAGGTCATTGAAGAATTATAGTACTATGGCTTGACAGAATTTCAAAAGCTCTTCCTGCTACACATATCAGCAAACACCACAAGCATTTCTTAGAGATATGTGACACATATAACATTAAACCCACTTATAAGTGAAAAGCAGCTTATACTTTAACATTCAGTTATTTCAGTTTGAGACCCAATTCCTCCTATTCAGTCTCCCTCCGAGTATGAGAATAAACATCTAAATTATTTGCTTCACATTTAGAACGATTGCCAGTATTGCTACTTATGACCTTGGCCTGAAGTAATCCAAACAAGTCAGCAGTCTGTGGACCTGGAAAACCTGGCAGCCTGCCTTTTCTACTTTTCTCTCTAATTTAGTGCACCCTCCTGGAAGAGCAGGTCGTTTTCAGCTTGCAAGTTGTTTATGCATCCTTTTTCTCCTAAATTCCCTCTTGCCAGGCTAAAGGGCGCTCTGTCACTTAGCACTCTACAGCTTACGGAGTGTAACTTGTAAGGGTGTGTTTCCACTTTGGCAAAGTGGAGAAGAATGCTTCACATAACATTCCCATTCGTGTATATATTTCCAAACACCGTTCTCAATTCCATGTTGTCTATTCCAGCGTATCTTTTATCTTACAGCTCATGTGAAACCTCTTCAAGGAGTTCTAATTTGACATCTGAATTTGACTCCTCTCCCTCAGAGTTTTTAGTGCAACTGGTGTTCCTTCCCCCAAAGCCCTTCCCAAGCTGCTCTGTGATTCCTATGAATGTGTCCTTCCCTCACCGAATGGTACATTGCTCAGCAGAGGACTGACTCTCACTGCACTGCTTTTACCTGAACTATGCACAGAATGGGTCCTTAAAAACAGTCCAAAAATATGCAAATGCAAGCAGCAATGTGTGCGCTGAAAGAAAACCATTGTTGTTTGGGAAGCATTCTGAACAAGCCAAGGAATGAAGGGGCCACTCTGCATTCCTGGTTCTGTTCCAATGAAAAGCCCATGGAACATCGCATCTGTGAGTCTGGTAAAGACCGTGCCTCTGGAAAAGAATCAGATGAACATCTATATCTATCTATAGAACATCCTCACCACCCCCCTAAATAGCCCTCTACAACCCTTTCTTTCCCCTTGATCCCTGGTTTTCCTGCAGGGCTTTCTTGAGTTTATTTGCCCACCCAGAAAAAAAAAAAAAAAAAAAAAAAAAAAAACACTTCAATGGTTGCCTCACTATGCAAAAGAATTTTCAGATTAGTTTAGCATCTTATTTCATGATCACCCTCTAAACCCGTGTGGAACAGTTTTATGAGACTTCTTAAAATGATGGCTCTTCCTTCCTTGAGAATCCTTCTCCTAACACGAATTTATCTTCTCCATAATCCACACAGAACAGTTTGTAATTTCACTCTGTAATTCCCTACGTCTCCATGGGATCTTAATTCTTAATTATCTTCAGTATTAGTTTTCTTCAAATGACAAGTTCAAATAATCTTTCTGTCCTTGTGTATTAATCTCTGGGGCCCAAATCCTGTCATCTTTCTACTCCACAGACTAATCTTCATATGAAACCCAATGTTTTTCTCACATCTTTTCCCTTAAACTCAAAATTGAACTCTTCCTATTCAATCCAAAGGACTTTTCTTTGTCGTGTTTTTAATTTAGGCAGAATTTTAAGTCAAATGACTCTTTCCTTTTGAAAGACACTGTTTTCTTCCAGCCCTCAGCAGGAGTCAAAATTGTAGGTGAATGGTTCAATCAAGTTTAAATACCTACACATCTGTGAAACTGCCCACAAATCAAATCACAGGACACTTCCATCATCCTGACAACCATTCACAGTCTTTCCGGGCAACACATCCTCAAATTCACCCACCAGCTTTGCTTTATTACCTTAGGTTTATTTGCTTTAGTTTTAAACTTTATAATCATTTAGCATTTATTCCTTTGTGGGGGCTGTTTCACACTGTGGTGAGCCCCAGATCTACCCATATTGCTTCATGTGGACGTAATATATAGTATTTCATAGCTGCACATCTGTTTTGTGAGAAAATGCCATTTATCCCATCTACAGGTGTTGGACATTTGTGCTGTTTCTATTGCTCTCAACAGTGGGGTGTGTGTATGTGTGTGTGTGTGTGTGTGTGTGTGTGTGTATGTGTATGTACATTTGTGTGTGTGTGTGCACACTTCCGAGGATCTCAGCTCATATTTCCAAAAGTGGAATTGCTGAGCTTAGGTTGATTTTGTTTAGCTTTAGAGCACAGCAAGAGAGTTTTCAAAAGTGGACCCAGCTGCTTTTTCTCCGTCCACAGTATATGAAAATTCTATTTGCTATGTGTCCTCGGCAAAGCTTATTATTCCCAGATATTTAAATGATGGCTATGCTGGTGGACATCTCATGGCAATTTTAATTATTTTTCCCTTGATGACTAATGATGTTGAGTATACTTTTACATGTGTGTTTACCATTTGAAAATTACCTTGTGTGAGTAGCCTTTCCAGTCTATTGCCCATTATTATTTTAAAAGTTTTCTTTTTCTTGTTTTAATGTTTTATACATAAAATATAATATACCAATGCAATAGAATATTCACAGTCACTGGATATTCTCTTTTGAAGTGCTCTTTAAGAAATTTGTGGGGCTGGGGTTGTGGCTCAGTGGTAGAGCACTCGCCTAGCACATGTGCGGCCCAGGTTCAATCCTTAGCACCACGTAAAAATAAAGGCATTGTGTACAACTAAAGCAAATAAATAAATATTTATTGAAAAAAAAGAAATTTGATCTTTTAAAAATTTTTGTTAGCCTGGCGTGGTAGTGGATGCCCATTATCCCAGCAGCTCAGGAGACTGAGGCAGGAGGATCATGAGTTCAAATACTACCTCAGCAACTTAGCAAGACTCTAAGCAAGTTAGTGATACTCTGTCTCTAAATAAAATATGAAAAGGCTTGGTATATGATACAGTGGTTGAGTGCCCCTAGAGTCAATCCCTGATACAAAAAATTGTCTTCTCATTCATTGACATACATAAACACACACATGTATGTATATTTATATGTGCTTAAACCTATTTGTCAGATATGTAAATTGAATATATAACCTTCATTCTGTGACTGACTACTTATACTCTAATTATTCTCTTTGGATTAAAAAAATGCATTAATTTTAGTAAAGATATTAATAGTTTATGTCTAGTGCTTTTCGTGTTTTGCTATGGTTTGAATGTGAGGTGTCCCCCAAAAGCTCACATGGAAGACAATGCAAGGTTCAGAGGAGAAATGATTGGGGTGTGAAAGTCTTAACCCAATCAGTGATTTAATCCCTGGTAGGGATTAACTGATAACTGAAGTCGTGGGGTGTGGCTGGAGGAGGTGGGAATTGGGGCGTGGCTTTGGATATTTATTTGTATCTGGCCAGCAGAGTCTCTCTGGGTTCCCAGATCACCCTGTGAGCTGCTTCCCTGTGCTATACACTCCGCCATGACGTTAGGCCTCTCCTCAAGCCCTAAGGAAAGAAGCCTGTCTTCCATAGACTAAGATCTCTAAAACTGTGAGCCCTCAAATAAACTTTTCCTCTTCTACAGTTGTTCTGGTCAGATCCTTGAGTCACAACAGCGAAACATATGACATGATAGGGCCAAATTCATTCTTTTTCCAATATGAATATTCAACTGGCCCACCACAACTGCTGAATTTATATAAAACCTTCTCTTGTTGGAGCTATTATTTCCATTTGTTGCAGTTTGTAACAATATTTGTGGTTATACCAATCTCACAGTAGTTCTTAGGTTGCTAACAGTTTGATATTTAGTAATGAAATTTATCCAAGCATATACTTTTTCACTATTATTGTGTTTATTCTAATCCCTTGAATGACCCAATATGTTACTGAAATCAAATAGAATCAGTTTTCAATTTCTGCAGAGAACAACCTGCACTATTTTAAACAGGATTTCAGTGAACCTATAGATTTTTTGGAGAGAAAATTTCTAAAATATATTGCGTCTCCCATTTCACGAAGATGATGTATATGTCACATTTTTACATTTCTCTAATTTCCTGAGTAGTAGTGTTCAGTTTTCATCTTTCACTAGATTAATTCCCAGATTGATGTTTTGATGTTCAATTGCAAAAAAAGCATTTTTGTACTTTATTTTAAATTTTTATTTATATTTTAAAACAAAATAGATTTTAACATTGACTTATGTAATGAGGTTGGTGAATTTACCGATTAATTATATTATAGTGATTTAGATTTTCAAAATACACAATTATTTCAGCTGTGAATAATAATTTTTTTAATTACAAATTTTAAATGTCTATTTTTGCTTGTTCGCCCTAGCTATAACTGGTAGCACATTGTCAAATAAAATTGAAGATAAAGCACATCCTCTTCTTTTTTCTCAATGTGAGAAAAAAGCAAAGGTTATTGCATCAATATGTATTATTGATTACATGTTTAATTAATTACTTAATTAAAATAATTGAGCATTAGCATTAGCTCAAATATTTTATATTTGTTTTTCCTTTTGAGGACAATACCTTTCATCAGATAAGACTATACTCTCTTATTGCTAATTTGCTGAGAATTCAACAGAAGTAGATGCTGAATGGTATCAAATAATTGACTGCATGTGTTCTGACCATTATATAGGTTTTTATTCTTTATCATAGGGTGATAAGTATATGGACTTTTATAAGTTAATTCAACTTCATATTCCCCTATGAGTCCACTTGATCTTGAGATGTATGATTATTAATATATCACTGGGCTTAATTTGCCAATATTGGTTTAAGATCGTGGCATGTTAGTGAAACTATTGAGCTATCATTTACCTTTCCTGGATGTGTTCTTACCCTATTTTTGTATTGCGTTTATATTGTCTTCACAAAATAAGTTGGAAAATATTCTTTCTTTCACTCTTCTCTGGTAAAATTTATGTAACCATATATATTTGATTGATTGATATTGTAGCAGTATTTTTATTTTATAAATAAAAATATCTAATTTATTGATATTAATATTGATTTAATACCATTAATTAACCAAATAAAATAAATATTGATTATTAACATTACATTTAATAGCAATATTTTTATTTATTATATATTATACTTAACATCATTAATATTCCAATAGATATATGCTATATATCTATTAAGAATGGCATTTATGATGTTAATAATATGAAAATGCTTAATATTCTGCTAATATGCATTTGATACTTGTTGTCGCCTGAAGCGATGGCCACTTGGAGCAACGAAGCTGCGGGAAGAAGTTTAGAGGCAAACTGGAAACAAACAGTTTTTTATTCTGATAACTTTTCTCTCTGGCTCTAACAACGACTAACACGCGCCACACACACCACCAAAATGGCGCTGACCCGATCAGCAATCTCAGCCAAGTCACTCGAGATCCCGGGCCAAGTCCCGTGAGACTACGGAAGGCGACAATGCCCAAATCTCCATGGCCCATAGTCAACCACAATTTAAGCCATCTCCCCAAACAGGGCTCCTACAGATACTCATATTTCTTATATTTTCATTTCTTAAACTATTCCCCCACACACATCTCCCTGGGCATGACTAACTCACAACCACCCTCCAACTCTCGCGGAAACACCTCTCCAGAGAACCATCTGAAAATTTGGTCACTGCAGGGGATGGAAGAGAAGGGAAGGCTGGGTGAGTAGGTAGAGATGATAAGATCCCAAACTTCCATGATGAAGACCAAATACCACAGGGCTCAAGCAATGGTATCCCACATCATGACACCACTCTGTGTAGAACCCCAACTCCAACAGTCACGGGCTGCTTCCACTCTGAAACTCCATGAGAAGTGCCCTTGGTCTGTCTGTGCTCCCGTAAGCTGCTCAGCCCTCTTCTGACCCTCAGAAGAAGCCAACATCCCTGTTTGCAGGTAAAACGATCTACATGATCCACTTAGAGGAATTTAACTAGAAATGTGCTATTCATGTGTGAGCAAATGGACAGTTTGGCAAACACTTCAGGTTGGTTCATCTTCGAATCAAATAGGGCTTGGCTCAGTACATGTAAGAGAATCCACAAGGGTAAATTTCAGAACATAATGATAATGTTCTTATTCTTAATCAACATTAAATACTTCCAGAACTGTCAGAGCCTTTCAAATTTCTCATCAAATAAGATTGTTATAAGATCATTAAAAATTAAAGTGGCCGGGCGCGGTGGCGCACGCCTGTAATCCCAGCACTTTGGGAGGCTGAGGCAGGAGGATCGCGAGTTCAAAGCCAGCCTCAGCAATGGCGAGGCACTTAGCAACTCAGTGAGACCCTGTCTCTAAATAAAATACAAAAAAGGGCTGGGGATGTGGCCCAATGGTCGAGTGCCCTTGAGTTCAATCCCCGGTACAAAAAAAAAAAAAAAAAAAAATTAAAGTGCATACAGGTCAACTCCTGACCCTACTTCTTTCTTAGTTTAATGTACTAAAAATAGGCGGTGAAGTCAGAAGATTGCAAAATATCCAAAAATACCCTTTATTATTAGCCATTCAAACATGGTAAAATCACTTCAATTAAACCTCCCCCTACTCTTCTCTAAAATGACATAAAATTCATAATCCAGAATGCAAGTGTGTAAAGAAAGTTTTGTAAACTAAAGCGTGGTGCTGTAATCATGTACAATCAGTAACATCCGTTAAGCTAGAGCCAAAAATTTTCACTTCTACATCACTTAATATTTATACTTTATGAATGTTTTACTATTTAAAGGTGAAACAATTATAAAAATGTGCTGAATATCAAGCTTAAGTTCCACAAGATGACACTCAAGTCTGGGACTCATTCCTCTTTCTTTGCAATGCTATCCATTCACATGCCAGCCAATACGGACAATAGTGAACTACATTTAAAAAAAAAAAAAAAAAACATACATTTTATTTGTATTCCAAAGCTTATTTGAATGTATGTTGTATGTTGCTACGAAACATGTATGCACATGTTATAGTTTAAATATGTCTACTCCAAAATTCAGGTTTTACCACAGTGATGGTAACAAGAGGTAGGCCTGTAAGAGGTGACTATACCCCGAGGACCCTTCCTTGTGAATGGGATTAAGACCCTTAAAAGAGAGGTTTTGAACAGGCTTCAGCTAGATTGCTTTTCTGCCTTCTGCCATCTGAGGACACTGTGTCCTCTTCCTGGAGAAGGTGGCAATGGGCACCTACTTGGAAGATGACACCAGCCCTCCCAGACAACCAACTTGCCCTTGCCCTTGGACTTTCCATGCTCTAAAACTACTATTTCTATTTCTACCAAAAAATAAACTCCTGATCGAGTAGCAAGAACAGACCAAGATAGCACATATTTGATGTTCCCATCTATATTCTACATTAGCCCAGAATTTTAGTTCAACTTAATTCTCATGCTCTCTGTGGAAATCCCAGTTCACTCGTAATTTGTTTTTCTTTAGTATGAGTGGCTGGGACCAGCCATCAATGCTGGTACCAATATAAGCACCCCTGTGGACACAACCAGCAATATTGCTTCTGATGCCTGAGAGGGTTGTTTTGTTGGCCACGGGTATTGTTACCTAATTATTTCAGAGACTGCTTGGAAACACTCTCAATTTGCCAGCTCCTTTAGATTGTACATCCTCTTTTATCACAATCCAACTTCAAATTTAAGTGCAGGCTCCAAACAAGTAAGAAATGGATATTTTTAAGAAACAGACAAGATAGAGCCTCAGAATTATATATACTCCCTAAAACACAGTGCACTGTCCTTGAAATAAACTTGCACACTGAAAGTTCTCTTCCTTAATTCCAGGAAGTTTTATCGGATTCTTCTAAACAGAAGCTAGGCTAGCTAGACGTACCAGAATGTTCAGCCCGCCCTTCTTGAAGATAGCAGTAAACTTGGTTAGATTTCACTTTGGACATGCAGATTTTTTTTTTTATTATAGTGATGTCCTCATTCATATTTGCCGGATGAGGAGGTGTTCCCGGAAGCCCCAGCCTTGGCTTGGGTCCTTTACCGTTTCACATCTCAGATAGACAAGAGCCCACAGTCAGAGTGTGTTGGTCCATGGTTACACCAATGAATTGCTGAGAGCGCCACCTTTCTAATGAGGCCTGAAACAGGACATGGCCCTCTGCTTCACTACAGTAGCAGGGCTTGTCAGGAGGAGCAGAACTTATGGGGACATCTTTCCCATGGCTCCTGAAGGACAACCGGGTACCTTCATTTCCAAGATTATTATTAGTTTAAAAAAATTCTACACTTGGGGGCATGGTGAATCTTTTTTAAACCACTTTAGGCAACAAAAGATAGGACTGATTTTGGCCAAGAGTAAACACAAGACTTTGAGTATGAAAAAGAGCTGGAACTTGAAGTCAAGCATTTCTAAAAGTCCAACATGAATCTACACCTATAAAGTGACTTGAGTAGTATTGTCACCAACAATGAACCCCAGTCACGTCATTTGTAAAATAATCATTATCTCTAGGTTTGTTTTAATTAGTGCAGATGGTAAGCCTAGGGTAACCAGCACAGTGCCTGCGTGATGAAAGATAACCAACAACTACCAGGTTATTGTTATTAAGATGAGATTGGCCTTGTTTTCCTCTATCCATTACTCATTAGCTATTAAAATAATCCCTAAGAAAATGGCCATATTAGTAGACTTTACAAATATTGAGAAGATATTGAAAATGGTACTGCCAACCTTAGAGCAGGGATCTGAGAGGAATTTCACATCTACCATCCATTGACTATACCAGAAAGTCAGGTCTTGATGAATATAGATTTCAGTTAAAACTGGAGGACAGAATGGTATTGTGGTGTTTTGGTTGGATCGGGAATGTCCCCCAAAGGCTCTTGTGTTAAGGAGTTGGTCCCCAATACAGCAGAGTTCAGAAGTAATGTCTTCCCCTTATGAGTCAATTTGCTCTAAGTCATGACTTTCATCACCTAAACATCCATATTAGCTAGTGAAAATTCTCTAGAAGTAAGTAAGAATGTCAAATAACTAAAAGGGACAAAATCCTCCTTTCGGTTCTCTAAAGAACAGCGTTCACTGAGCAATTACTCTGCTCACTGTTGAGACAAGGGGAATGGAAGGAAGGATAGGACAAGTCCCAATGCTCAGTTCAATGTCCACTTTCTCCTTACCACTGTCTCCACTGCCTGCCCACACCAGCGCATATCCTCTCCCCTCGTCCAGGAAATATTCCTCAGGAGATGGCAGTTCACTTAAACCCTGGCCTCCTCTTCCAGGGCCACAAAAAGAAGTTCACAAAATGCAAAGAGACATGATAAAGAAGGCAGACCAAGGTAAACCGTTTCCCAGAGTAGCTCCTCTGAAGAGCAAGGTTGTGGAGGGGGAGGTGAGGGACTCACTCGAGATGTGAGAAGGGCAAGCGGAAGCGGCAGTCTGTTTCTTGGAATAACTCAGAGTTGGTAATGTGAAATGCAGCTGAGTGACTGCTTCTGAACAATTACTCTCTCTGTATGTCACGACTATTTTGTCCTGACGTTAATTTGGGTTTGTTAGGGCTGGAAGATCAAGACATTGGGGAAGAGAGGAACCACTTGAGAAATGCAAAGGAGGAATTCTGGAATCCATCTATCACCTGGGGGTATGGGAAAAGGAGAAGAGACTTGGAAGGAAGACACCGTTGAGTGAGTGGGTGGTGTGACTGGCATTAATCCAAGTCCCCTCTGCCTCTCAGTGCAGTGAGTACAGTAGTTAGGAGACAAACTCCAGAATTAGGAGAATCTGTGTGATACTTCCCATGTGTCTCCATCCAGACTTTTAAAGAACAGCAGAAATCACCTTTGCTATCTAATTTTGTTATCACTTCTACAGGTGCTTAGGTTTTCACAGATGACTCCGGGAGCAGGGAACTTAAAGGGAAAGGAACAGGAGTTGTGGTGAAGCGCAGACCCTCATGAATGTCACACATTGGCAAAGAGGATCATCGGTTGAGGTGATTGACACAGGTGAGGGTGAATAGGGGAGAGCTGAAGGAGAGGTAGGGCAAGTGCTGGGTAAGAGGAAGCTAGCCTGGAATGCTTTCAATGCCACCCTTTGTGGTGTGGGTTTGGTGGGGAGGGATGCTGGCTTATGGTTTATCAGTGTCATAGACTGATTCCGAAAGGGCCGTAGCCTGTTGGAAGATTAACTTGAAACAATAAATGGAGAACAGAGAAACCATTAGGAGACTAGTAACAAATGGGGGGAAAAATGAGAGCTTGAAATGGGTACTCTCCTTCCACATTTAAATAGGTCTTTGCCTACCACAGATTCTTTCAGATACATGTTTTATTAATAAGATGAAGATAAATTCTGTATCCAAGTGGAGTTTACCTCTGTTGGACACTACATTCTCAAACAAATTAAGTCGTTTCATGATCTCAACAATGACAGGAAAATAAGTCTCTCATTACCGCTCTCTTGCAGAAGAGGAAACTCAGAGAACGATCACGTAGCCCTGTCATTGTCACACAGCTGGGAAGTAGCAGGAGTGGGATTCAGGTCTGGGCTGATCTGGCTCCAGGGTTTGTTGTGTCAGCTCGTCCAACAAGGCTCATTTTCTTGATTATACTCAGTAGTACAGAAGAAGGCTGCTTCTTTCCTGTTTAAAACCACCCCCATCACCGCCCTTGATATCGATATTTACTAAATACCAAGATCAAAGAGTCTCTCTCTCATTCCTCTACTGTGTCCATTGACTGGTAAGATCTTTGAACAGCCTGAAGTTAACCTTGAAATTGCAGATTTAGATTTCTAAGTAATGACTCCTTTTATTCTCCTAAAATTGAACCGATGGTAACTGCCTGATATTACTCAGTAAAATTGGTTCAATTTATTTGAATCGCAGATCAAAAGAATATTGTACATTATGATAATTGCTCAGAATTTATCTTAAATCTTTTTCCTTTTAGAGGACTACGTACTATCTTCCATTCTACTAAAAGATGTCTTCAGGAGATTTTGGTTTCTAAAATTTTCTAAATTTTGTTTGCAATATGATTGTTCCAAGGCATCTTCTAGGGAAAAACTCTTTCAGGGAATAAACTACCAGTTAAAAAGGAACAAAATTCAGTGGAAAATCAATAAGGCTTGCCTATAATTCTTTAGAAATATATTCAGGACTCAGTGTTACCCCTCATGTGCAAAAGAAAGCATGAAATGGATTGTCAGAATACCCGTCTGCAAATATGAATGACTACTGTCAGCAACAGGAAGCTTTGGGAATGGAGGGACAGCAGGGATTTCAGTGAGACTTCTTGTCTCAGTCACGGCCATGGTGGGCTGAACACTACTCCAAGCCATCTGAATGCAAGGTATACACCAAACTGAGAGTCATAAAGCTGATCTACAAATAGCTTCTCAGATCCTCCTTCCTATTCTCTCCATCTTCCTTCAAATATTCTCATTGTAGAGGATTTAAAGTCCTAAAGAAAGGCCAGAGGAGCTCAGTTAGCAAACCTGCATGTAAAGAGTGAAAAGATTCAAACGCTGAGCCAATGAGCTCAGATACTGAGTTGAAACCCCAGAACTAGAGAGGAAGCCTGAGGATTTGGCTAGGAAGCTACTGCTCTCTCAGAGCAAGTATCCAGCATGGAAATGTCATAGAGGAAAGTAGCAAATAATTTTGCGAGAATGACTCCTGTAATTATTAACAATGATTAAAATATTTAGACATCTGGTTCTAAGAAATTTAGCAGAAACTAAAGTGAGGAGACCTTATGCATAAAGGTATTAATACGCATTATAATAAATTTTTAAATGTAGAAATATTTGTCCTCACTTAAAAATTAAATCTAGTATAGGAAATTTTTGAATAACCATCTTTGCTCATGAACTCAAATCAGTATTCAAGTAATAAAAATACAAATTCAACTTTGTCAAAAGGGTAAGAAGCAAAGGTCCCTGGAAAATATCAGGTACAAAAATATTCTAAGTGTACAAAAATACTTTATGCACCAAAATGCGACTTTGATTTGGAAAATCAAAATCGAAGACACTTGAGCTCTACATTGCCGAGTGGTATGTTATGTACTAGAAAGTTTAGGAGGAAGCCTATGAGTGTGTCTCAGTGGTAGAGCACTTGCCTGCAAGCATGAGACCCTGGGTTCAATCCTCAGAACCAAAAAAAAAAAAAAAAAAAAAAAAAAAAATGGGAGGGGGCACTATTTGCACTTATAATATAGAATAAACAATAACCAGAATAATAATCACTATTTTTTTAAAGTTTACTACATGATAGGTTCTATGTTTGCCATTTTACATGGTTTGGTTTACTATCTATAATTTTTTTTAGCCTGGACATTGACAAACACTTGTGATTTTAAAACAATAAATGTAGAAATTTTTTTTCTTTCTCTTTCTCTCCCATCCCCAGTGCTGGGGATCAAACTGTAGCCTCATGCACATGTGGAGAGCGCTATACCACCAAGGTACATCTCCAGCGATCAATTTTGGTCTTTAATAAATATACCTCACTTATCACATGCAAAGCTAATTTCACACCTAAAGGAGAGTAATAAGAATATGTAAATTGAACTTAGAAGATGTAATTTCAAATCTTCACTCTGTCAGTTCTTATCTCTACTGTTGTAGTCAGGTTTTTTTTTTTTTTTTTTTTTTTTTTTTTTTTTTTTTTTTTTTTTTATCACTGTGAAGAAAATACATGACAAAAACAACTTGCAGAAGGGAGAGTTGATTTTGGTTCATGGTTCCAGAAGTTCAGTCCATGATTGGCAGAGGAAATCTGTTTCATTCATATGGGCAGGAAACAGAGATAAGCAGATGGGGTCACAGGGAAGATGAAGCCTCCTAAGGCATGCCCGCCAGGAACCCACCTCCTACAACCATACTCCACTTACCTATAGTTATTATCTAGTCAGTCCATTCAAACTAGTATGGGCTAAGTTACAGTTCTCACAATCCAAACATTTTATCTCTGAATAGTCCTACATCAACACAGAGGTTACTGCGGATCCAACACATCTCTCTCCTGGCCTCAAAAAGTTCATGTCCGTCTTACAATGAAAACTGCATTTAGTCCATCTACAAGAGTCCCATAGTTAATAGTTTTAGATGGCCCAAAATTCCAAGTTTAGAGTCTTCTCTCAGACTTAAAGCAAATTCTTGAACAAGTCCCCATAAAAGTCAAAAGCAAGTTACATATATTCAATATTCTGTGGCATGGAGTAAATATTCCCATTCTAAAAGGGAGGAATAGGCCATAGAAAGAAGGGATAGGAACAAAACAAGACCAAAAATCAGCCCAGCAAACAGGTCCCATAACTTTTCCTACAGCATCTAGGACACAGGGCTGTGGAATATGCCCTCCATAGGCCTTGGGAAGCTCTACCCCTTTGGCCTTGCCAGTTGCCACACACATGGACTCTTCTTTATCCTGGCTTTCTCTGCAGCTAGCAGCTTTTCTTGACAGACAGTCCATATTATTCGCATGTCTTAATTTTGGGGGTCTCCAACATTGGCTTCACCTTCACAATCTCATCCATCATCTTTTCTGGGAGAACCTGCAGTGATTCCAACTCTGTTGCACTTTACCTGGCTCCGCAGGCCTTCCTTTGATATCTTGATGGATGCGTCCATGATGGTGCAACCCCAGCATCCTTCGTTGCTGTAGAATCAGTAACACACGCATGATGCCAAGGCCTGCAGCCAGCCTGCACAACAGTTAGGCCTCCTGTGATTACGGCTGCAATGATTTCTGCATGCCTGGATTGCTGACAATGGTGGAACACCTGGTCCCCCCTGTGGAAGTAGCCCGTATAATCTCTTCCCAAAGGAATTTTCTCTTGAGACAACAATGGGCATGATCTTGAAAAGTCCTGAGATGTCCTCAAGCCATCTTTTCTATTTTCTCTGTGCAAAGTCCTTAGCACACCTTCAATAGCTATAATCCCTTTAATAATCACACCTTCCTTAGCTCCAGTTTTGCATGCAATTTTCTGACAAGTTTTTAAAATATTTCAGCTCTTTTTACATTCCCAATTCTTATAGTACACCTTGCTAAGAGCTTCCAGCAATATCCATACCACTGACTAAATGCTGCGCTGCTTTGAAATTTTCTCCACCAAATTAGTTATTTCATAACCTTTAAATTCAGACTCACATCAGTTATCATGACATGGAAAAAATTAAGATTAATTATTTGCCAGAATATAATATGAGTGTCCGCTAGTCCATTCCCAGTACAGTCCTCACTTCCCTCTGAAACCTCTTTAGTACAGTCAGCATTCCTATCAGCATTCTGATTTTCTGAGCTCCTACAAGAATGGCCTCTTAAACTATGATTACAAAACTCTAAGCCTTCTCCATCCTATATTTCCCAACTGTTATGGTTTGCATGTAAGATATCCCCTAAAGGCTCACATGTGAGACAATGCAAGAAGACTCAGAGGAGAAATGATTGGATTGTGAGAGTCTTAACTTAATCAGTGGATTAATCCCTGAAGGGACTAACTGAGTGCTATCAGGAGGAAGGTGGGTTGTGGCTGAAGGAAGTGGTTTTGGGGTGTGGCTATGTATTTGTAAATATATATTCGGGTATATATATTTGGATCTGGAGAGTGGAGTCTCTCTCTCTAATTCTTTTTTTAAATTTTTTATACTAAGTTGTAATACATGACAGCAAAATGCATTACAATTCATATTACACATATAGAGCACATTTTTACATATCTCTGGTTACATACAAAATATATACACACCTTTTATGTCTTCAGACATGTACTTAGGGTAATGATGTCCATCTCATCCCACCATCTTTTTTACCCCCACACCCCCTCCCTTCCCCTCCTTCCCCATTGCCCTTTCTAGAGTTCATCTAATCCTCCTGTGCTCCCTTTCCCAACCCCACTATGAATCAGCCTCCTCATATCAGAGAAAACATTTGGCATTTGTTTTTTGGGGATTGGCTAAATTCACTTAGTATTATATTCTCCAACTCCATTCATTTACCTGCAAATGTCATTATTTTATACTCTTTTATTGCTGAGTAATATTCCATTGCGTATGTATACCACATTTTCTTTATTCATTCATCTACTGAAGGGCATCTAGGTTGGTTTCATTCAGTTTAGCTATTCTGAATTGTGCTGTATTGTGCTGCTATAAACATTGATGTGGCTGTGTCCCTGTAGTATGCTGTTTTTAAGTCCTTTGGGTATAGACCTGAGGAGTGGGATAGATGGGTCAAAATGTGGTTCCATTCCCAGTTTTCCAAGGAATCTCCATACTGCTTTCCAGATTGGCTGCAACATTTTGCAATCCCACCAGCAATGTATGAGTGTAACTTTTACCCCCACATCTTCACCAACATTTATTGTTGTTTGTATTCCTAACAGCTGCCATTCTAACTGGAGTGAGATGAAATTTTAGAGTAGTTTTGATCTGCATTTATCTAATTGCTAGAGATGTTGAACATTTTTTCATATATTTATTGATTGCTTGTATATCACCTTCTGAGAAGTGTCTGTTCATTTCCTTGGCCCATTTATTGATTGGGGTTTTATTGTTGTTGTTGTTTAGCTTTTTGAGTTCTTTATGTACCCTAGTGATTAGAGCTATATCTGATGTGAAAGTGGTAAAAACTTGCTCCCAAGCTGTAGGCTCTCTGTTCACCTCACTGATTATTTCTTTTGCTGAGAAGATTTTTAATCTGAATCCATCCCTGTTATTTATTCTGATTTTAATTCTTGTGCTATAGGAGTCTTATTAAGGAAGTAGGGGCCTAATATGATATGGTGGAGAATTGGGCCCACTTTCTCTTCTATTAGGTGCAGGGTCTCTGGTTTAATTCCTAGGTCCTTGGTCCACTTTGAGTTGAGTTTTGTGCATGGTGAGAGATAGGGATTTAATTTCATTGTGTTGTATATGGATTTCCAGTTTTCCCAAACCATTTGTTCAAAAGGCTTCTTTTCTCCAATGTACATTTTTGGTGTCTTTGTCTAATATAAAATAACTGTAATTATGTGGGTTTGTCTCTGTGTCCTCTATCTGTACCGTTGGCCTACAAGTCTATTTTGGTGACAATAGCGTGCTGTTTTTGTTACTATTGCTCTTTAGTATAGTTTAAGGTCTGGTATAGTGATGCCACCTGCTTCACTCTTCTTGCTAAGGATTACTTTAGCTATTCTGGGTCTTTTATTTTTCCAGATGAATTTCATGGCTACTTTTTCTATTTCTATGAGGAATGTCATTGGAATTTTGATTGGAATTGTATTAAATCTGTATAATGCTTTTGGTAGTATGGTCATTGTGACAATATATAGTGATGCCACCTGCTTCACTCTTCTTGCTAAGGATTGCTTTAGCTATTCTGGGTCTTTTATTTTTCCAGATGAATTTCATGGCTACTTTTTCTATTTCTATGAGGAATGTCATTGGAATTTTGATTGGAATTGTATTAAATCTGTATAATGCTTTTGGTAGTATGGTCATTGTGACAATATTAATTCTGCCTATGCGAGAACAAGAGAGATCTTTCCATCTTCTATGGCTTTCATTAATTTCTTTCTTTAGCATTCTGTAGTTTTCATTGTAGAGGTCTTTCACCTCTTTTTTAGATTGATTCCCAGGTTTTTTTTTTTTTTTGAGGCTATTGTAAATGGGCAGTTTTCCCTGTTTCCCTTCCAGAGGATTTGTCACTGATATATAGAAATGCCTTTGATTTATGGGTGTTGATTTTGTATTCTGCTACTTTGTTGAATTCATTTACTAGTTCTAGAAGTTTTCTGGTGGAAACTTTGGGGTCTTCTAGGTATAAAATCATATCATCAGCAAATAATGATAATTTGAGTCCTACTTTACCTATCTGTATTCCTTTAATTTCTTTTGTCTGTCTTATTGCTCCAGCCAGCATTTCAATTACTATGTTGAATAGAAGTGGTGAAAGAGGGCATCCCTGCCTTGTTCCAGTTTTTAGTGGGAATGCTTTCCATTTCTCTCCATTTAGAATGATCTTAGCATGGATAGCTTTTACAAGGTTGAGATATGTTCCTGTTATTCCTAGTTTTTCTAGTGTTTTGAACATGAATGGGTGTTGTATTATGTCAAATGCTTTCTCTGCATCTATTGAGATTATCCTATGATTTTTATCTTTGAGTCTATTGATGTGATGAATTACATTTATTGATTTCCATATGTTGAACCAAACTTGCATCCTTGAAATGAACCCCACTTGATCATGGTGTACTATCTTTTTGATATGTTTTTGTATTCAATTTGTCAGGATTTTATTGAGAATTTTTACATCTATGTTCATTAGAGATATTGGTCTGAAGTTTTTTTCTTTGATGTGTCTTTGCCTGGTTTTAGGATTATGGTGATATTGGCCTCATAGAATGAGTTTGGAAGAACTCCCTCTTTTTCTATTTCCTGAAATAAATTGAAGAGTGTTGGCATTAGTTCTTCTTTAAAGGTCTTACAGAACTCAGCTGTGTATCCATCCAGTCCTGGGATTTTCTTGGTTGGTAGGTTTCTGATGGCATCTTCTATTTCATCATTTGAAATTGATAAGTTTAAATTGTGTATATAATCCTGATTCAATTTGGGCAAATCATATGACTCAAGAAATTTGTCAACACCTTCGATATTTTCTATTTTATTAGAGTACAAGTTTTCAAAATAACTTCTAATTATCTTCTGTATTTTTGTAATGTCTGTTGTGATATTTCCTTTTTCATCATGGACCTTAGTAATTTGAGTTTTCTTTTTTTAATATTTATTTATTTACTTTAGTTGTACACAATGCAATGCATTTATGTTTACGTGGTGCTGAGGATAGTATCCCAGGCTGCGCACGTGCAAGGCGAGCACTCTGCCGCTGAGCCACAACCCCAGCCCTTGAGTTTTCTTTCTCCTTCTCTTTGTTAGCCTGGCTAAGCATCTGTCAATTGTATTTATTTTTTCAAATAACCAACTTTTTGTTTTGTCAATTTTTTAAAATTGTTCCTTTTGTTTCTATTTTATTTATTTCAGCTCTGTTTTTAATTATTTCCTGACTTCTACTGCTTTTGGTATTGATTTGTTCTTCTTTTTCTAGGGCTTTGAGATGTAATGTTAAGTCATTTATTTGTTGACTTTTTCTACTTTTAAAGAATGAACTCCATGCAATGAACTTTCCTCTTAGTAATGCCTTCATAGTATCCCAGAGATAAAACTTTTCAAAAAATTTTATCTCTGTTCTCATCCACCTCTAAGAATTTTTTAATCCCCTCCTTGATGTTTTTGCAGCCCATTGTTTATTCAGTAGCACATTATTGTTTTCTCCAGGTGTTGGAGTAACTTATATATTTTATTTTATTATTGATTTCTAATTTCATTCCATTATGATCTGATAGAATGCAAATTAGTATCTCTACTCTCTTATATTTGCTAAGAGTTGCTTTGTGGCATAATATATGGTCTATTTTAGAGAAGGATCCATGTGCTGCTGAGAAGAAAGTATATTCATTCATTAAAGGATGAAATGTTCTATATATGTCAGTTAAGTCTAAGTTATTGATTGTATTATTGAGATTTAAAGTTTCTTTGTTTAGCTTTTGTTTGGATGATCTATCCAGTGTTGAAAGAGGTGTATTAATGGCTCCCAGAATTATTGTGTTGTGGTCTATTTGACTCTTGAACTTGAGAAGAGTTTGCTTGATGAACATAAATGCTCCATTGTTTGGGGCATATAAAATTTATTATTGTTATGTCTTGTTGATGAATGGTTCCCTTAAGCAGTATGAAATATCCTTCTTTATCTCTTTTGATTAACTTTGGCTTGAAGTCTACTTTATTTGACATAAGGATGGAAACCCCTGCTTGCTTCTGCAGTCCATGTGAGTGGAATGATTTTTTCCAACCTTTCACCTTCAGTCTGTGGATGTCTTTTTCTATGAGATGAGTCTCTTGGAGACAGCATATTTTTGGGTCTTTTTTTTTTTTTTTTTTTTTTTAAATCTAATCTACTAGTCTATGTCTTTGGTTGGTGAGTTTAGGCCATTAAGATTCAGGGTTATTATTGTATTCCCAGCAATTTTTATTTATTTTTGGTATGTAACTTGATTTGGTGTCTCCTTTGATTAGTTTTTCCTTTAGTGTAATACTTCCCTTTTCTGACTTTCATTGTTGTTTTTCAGTTCCTCTTCATGGAATATTTTGCCAAGGATGTTCTGTAGTGCAGGCTTTCTAGTTGTAAATTTTTTTTTTAACTTTTGCTTCTCATGGAAGGTATTTTATTCCATCATCAAATCTAAAGCTTACTTTTGCCAGATATAAGATTATTGGTTGGCATCCATTTTCTTTCAGAGCTTGATTTATGTTGTTCCAGGATCTTCTCTAGCTTTCAGGGCTGGGTTGAAAAATTTACACATAATCTAATTAGTTTCCCCCTTTATGTATTCTGATTCCTTTCTCTTGTGGTTTTTAGTATTCTCTCCTTACTCTGTATGTTAGGCATTTTCATTATAATGTGCCTTGGTGTGGATCTGTTGTGATTTTGTATATTTGGCATCTAGTAAGTCTCTTGAATTTGGTTTTCAAATTCATTCTTCATGTTTGGAAAATTTTCTGATATTATTTCTTTGAATAGATTACTTATTCCTTTGGTTTGGAATGCTACACATTCTCTATCCCAACATAACTCTTAAATTTGGTCTTTTTATGCTATCCCATATTTCTTGAATGTTCTGATCATGGTTTCTTACCATTTTCACTGTGTGGTCTATATTCTTTTCAAGATTATATATTTTGTCTTCATTGTCTGAGGTCCTATATTCCAAGTGGTTTAATCTGTTGGTGATGCTTTCAATTGAATTTTTAACTTGGTTTATTGTTTCTTTCATTTCAAGGATTTCTGTTTTTTCTTTCTTTTTTTTTTTTTTTTAGACCTTCTATCTCCCTATTGAAGTAATCTTTTGCTTCCTGTGTTTGTTTATGTAGGTCTTTGTCAAAATGATCTTTTGTTGCCTGTATTTGCTCTCTTATATCAACCTTTAATTTTCAGAACATTTTAATTATGTACATCTTGAACTCCTTCTCTGTCATTTCTTTTGCTGTGCTGGCCATGGAGTCTAATAATGTGGTATCTTGATTCATTTGGGGCACTTTGTTCCCTTGCCTTTTCATATTGCTTGTGTGTCTCCCCTTCTAGCACTGTGGATCCGAGGTGTTATTGTTTTTTACCCTATATGGCTTATAGTGCACCTGTTGGGTTCAAATACCTCTCCTTTGAGGTGAAGAACAATGTTAACAGATCCCAATATGAACAGTATACACCCTAAAACCAGATATTTGTTACTAAGACATTTATGGTTTGGTCACAAGGTACAGAAATGGTGAATTCAATTATTATCTACAATATACTCAGTAGGCTTATAAAAGGGTTTATAGTTTCTGACGTTGGACAAAGAATCAGGGGTGAGGGTTAAGATGATATGCTGAGGAGGTAGGAGGTGAGGATATTGAGTTATTATTTCTTAGGAAGTGTGAAAGAGAAATCTAAAGAGGTATATTACTAGCAGGAGAGGAGAGAGGAAGTAATTTGGGGCATACACTTAAGTGTAAAGATAGTACAGAAAACAATACACATATATATTAAGAAAAATTTAAAAATGTTAAAATAGTAGAAATTAGTGGAAAGAAAAAAAGAACATACAACACTACTTTAATATACTATTCAGATGTTCTAGTCCTCAAAATCCTAATTAATGCAAAATACTTGGTTTCACATATGTTGGGGATGTGAGGACTAGAAAATAGAGAGGAAAAAGGAAAAAAAAAAATCTCGAAGGAAGAAACCAGGATTGTTTCTGTTGGAGATCAGTATTAAGTATCTTTTCTGCTTCCCTTCACATCCAGTAGGTGGGGCCATCTGTTGTTAGCTGGTATCTCCGCCCTCAGGATGGTGAAGGTAACCACAGTGTCACTGTGCTGGTGTAGCAGCTGCTGGGGAGAGAGGGGAGATAAAAACTGGGTACCTGGTCAGCCAGAGTTGCAAGCGGGGAGTTGCCCCCACTGAAGATGGTGATGAAGGTGACCCAAGACGGAGGCACCTGCTTTCCTGTGATATGGTGTCAGTGATACCGCCGCTGTTTACTGGTGACGAGTTCTGCTCCCCAAAATGTTGAAGTTTGAACATTAGAGAAGCACACCGAGGCAAGCATCTAAAGCAGGGCATAGACTTCTCCTGGGAGGGAGAAGGGGGCCATTGCTGGTATTCTGGTGTCCCAAGAAGTGAGGCAGTTCTGCCTTTTTTATATGTCCCAGGGCTTCCTTTGTTCTCTTGCTCTTTTCTCCTTCCTTGTACGTGACCAGGCCTGGTGGGATGGCCAAAAGGTGAGGAGCAGATGGGCTGATGGGGGAAGGGCAGGATGGAGCAGCCCAGGACACATTAACAACTTCAAAGCCAATGGCTGAGGCAGGGTTTTGATAGGGTGGAGGAAGGGCTCTGAAGCAATTGACATTCCAATCCCTCAGGCCAACAAGTCTCTAGCTTCCCCAGACTCACTCAAAATTGTCTTTCTTGGTCCGACCTGACTTGATTTACCCACCTATACTAACTGCCTAACAGAGTCTGGCTTCATCAGGTCGGGGGGGGGGGGGGGGCTGGGCAATGGCGTTGGAAGATGAGTTCAGAGATGAACTCTGTGGTGAGCAGTGTGTGGCTGCTGGCTGACTTCAGAGCCTGTGTGAAGTTCTCAGGTGCAGACAGGCTACTTCTCATAGGGGACTATCTGTGCTGCTGCAGAGTCCCAAGATGGCGGCGACCAGGGGAGCCCCATGTTGGTAGATGGGAGTCCACCCAGGAGTGGCGGTCAAAGTTCCTATGTGTGGGAAGCTGTTGGGTGTCTTGCGTGGGAGTAGCATCTGTGATTTCTGCTCAGGTGAGTGGCTGAATGTTCTGCACAGGCGCTGATGTGGATGGTCCCCCTTGGTGGTGGCCTTGTGTGGGCAAGTAGTTGGAAGACCTACTCTGATGCTGTGGCCTGGAGCCCTGGATGGGCAGGATGACTGTGATTCCTGCACGAGAGCAGGAGTATCCTTCACAAAGAAGCAGTGTTTTCACTACTTGAGTCTCAGTCTCAGCATGTGGACACAGAGAATGCTGCCTCCCTCTGGTCCGCCATCTTGGATCTCCTCTCTTTGCTTCTTTATCAACATGTGAGCTGCTTCCCTTTGCCACACTCTTCTGCCATGAACTGTGAGGAATGGAGCTGGCCTTCTATTGACAAAGACCTCTCAAACTGTGAGCCCCTAAATAATCTTTTCCTCCTAAAGTTGTTCTGGTCAGATCTTTTAGTCAGAGCAGTGAAAAAGCTGACTAGAATACCAACTTTTCAAAATTCCTTCAACAAACCAGTTGAAAGATTTTCAAGTTACATGGTCAGGTTAGTCACAGCAACAACCCCCTTGTGGTGCCAAATTTTGTTTTAGCTAGCTTTTCATTTCTATGACCAAAACATCATACAAGAATAACTTAGGGGAGAAAAAGTTGACTTTAGCTCATGGTTCCAGAGGTTTAGTCCATGGTGAGCTGAAGAACATCATGGTCTTCAGGTGAGGCAGAACATCATGGAAGAAGGATTTGGTGGATGGAAATGGGTCCATGGCTTCCAGGAAGCAGAGATGGGGGAAGGACCCACAGGAAAAATTAACCCTGCCAGAGAATGCCCTCAGTGACCCACCACCTCCAGGCACATCCCACCTGCCTACAGTTGTCTCCCAGTCAGTCCATTCTATCTAAAGTGAACAGACTAGGTTACAGCTCTCATATCCAACCACTTACCCACAGACTATTCCTGCTTTAACACAGGATCTTTTGGGGGAGACCTCATATTCAAACCACAACATGTGCTATTGAGAAAGACACCATTCTTAACCCTCTAAGCCTTTAAATATGCAATGAAGGTTATGATGTTTACTCTGACTCTCACTGGTACACTTTAAGGTGGTAATGAGATGATGATTAAGAAATTTTTTGCAAATTGTAAAAAGTCAGTGGATGTAATTGTTAATTTATATTAATTTATATTCTTTATATGCAAATTTCTCCGAATTGCTAGAGTTGTATAAGTAGACATGATTGATTCAAAACATAAAACAAGATTCCTAGTGTTTATTAAAAATGTGCATGCATGATGAAGGAGTGCAGAGGCAAACTGAAGCAGCAGCTCAACCTACCATCTTCATAGTGCATGGAAATCACAAATTTAATCATATTTGTGCAGAACATATACATAGACTTAGCAGCATGTATAATGTATGTTGCATGAAAAATCACTCCAAAACGAAAAGTCCCAGACATTGATTTGTTGATGATCCTGCCATGTGGAGTGGGCTCAGCTGGAGAGTTCTTCCAGTGACATAATCTGAGGTTACTCCTGCAATTTAAGTCATCTCTCTGCAGATCCAAGAAGAACTTCATCATGAGACTTAAGCTGGGATGAACGGAAAAAAAAACAGAAGTCTCTCTCTCCACATGATACACCCAGCAAGAGGGTGTGACTTCCTTATATGATAGTCCAGTAATCAAAGGGGTGATAATGAAAACTGCAAGACCTCTAACGATCCAGGCCTAGAAGCCACACAACATACCTCTGTTACAATTCATTGGTCAACTAAGTCACAAGGCCAGATCAGATTTAAGGAGAAGGGATGACTACCTCTTGGTGGGAGGGAAAGGGGATGAAAGATCACGTTGGAAAAGAGCAAGTAGAGGTAGGATTTGTTAGATCATCTTTCTTTTTTCTTGGTGCATATTATTAAACAGGATAGTGAAGTTCACTGTTGCATCTTCGTAAATAGATACAACAATGTGTTCAATTTCTCTCCCCAACGCTTCCTTATCCTCCTCTTCCTTCCCTCTACCTGATCCTATTTCTATACACATTTGGTCTACCTACTACATTCATGATGAATATTTTAAACTATATTTCTCTCTAGCTTCCATGTACAAGAGATAATGTATAATATTTGCCCTTCTCAGTCTGGGTTATTGCACTTAATATTTTCTCCCCCAGTTCCATCCATTTTTCTGCAGCTGACATTGTTTCATTCTTCTTTATGGATGAATAATTCTCCACGTGCCACATTTTATTTTTTCTATAAATCAATTGACAGACATATAGACTAATTTTACAACCCGCAATTGTGACTTGTGCTGCAATAAACATGGGTATTCACGCATCTCTAAAGTATACTGACTTAAGGTCTTTTGGATAATACTAAGGAGTGTTATACCTTGGTCATATAGTAGTCCTGTTTCTAGATTTTTGAGGAACTCCCATACTGACTTTCATAGTGGTTATATTAATTTATATTCCCACCACGAATGTACCTTTTCCCCTCATCCACACCAGTATTTATTATTTCTGTATCCTTTTTGATTGCCATTCTGACAAGGATGAAATGGAGTTTAAGTGGCTAAACATGATGAGATATTTGTGCCTCTTTTGAAAAGCTTTGATTTAGTTCATTTGCCCACTTATTGAATGGGTTATTTTTTTATGTTGAGTTTCTTGAATTCTTTGTATATTCTGGATATTAACCTGTCAGAAGAGTAGCCAGTAAAGATTTTCTGCCACACTGTAGACTGTATCTTTACTCTTTAGTTGCTCTTTTGCTATACAAATCTTTGCAATTTGATTCCATCCCATTCATTGATTCTTGCTGTTATTTCTGAGCTGAAGAAGTCCTGTTCAGAAAGTTATTTTCTGTACTTAAACGTTAAAATGTTTCCCCAATGTTCTTCTAACATTTGCAAAATTTCTGGGTTTAATATAGGTCTTTGATATATTTGGATGACTTTTTTTTTGTGGGGGTGTGTATCAGAAATTGAACTCAGGGGCACTCAGCCACTAAACCATGTCCCTAGCCCAATTTTGTAGTTTATTTAGAGACAGGGTTTCAGTGAGTTGCTTAGTGCCTTGCTTTTGCTGAGGCTGGCTTTGAACTTGCGATCCTCCTGCCTCAGCCTCCAGAGCCACTGGGATTACAGACATGTGTCACCACAACCAGCTTGAATTGACCTTTGAATGGTGTGAGAGATATGGATCTAGTTTCTTTCTTTTATGGCTGGATATCCAGTTTTTCCCGCCGCCATTGTTAAAGAGGCTGTCTTTTCCCCAGTGTATATATTTTACACCATTGTCAAGAATCAGATGACTATAGTTATGTGGGATTGTCTCTATGTCTTCTAGTCTGTTTACCAGTCTATGGGATAGAATATGAGCCTGTTTTAGGTCAGTGCCATGTGTCCCTCTCTCTTTTTAATTTATGTGTGGTGCTAGAATTGAACCTAGTGCCTCACACATTCGAGGCAAGCACTGTACCACTGAGCCACATCCCCATGTGTCTCTTTTTATGCCGATGTCATCCTGTTTGGTCACAATGCTTCTATAATGTGATTTTGAAATTGGGTATGGTGGTGCCTTCAGCATTACTCTTTTTGTTTAGGATTGCTTTGGCTATTCTTGTCTTATTTTTCCATATAAATTTTAGGATTTTTTTTCTACTTCTGTAAAGAATGGCATTGATATTTTCATGGGGATTGCATTGAATTTATAGATTGTTTATGGTAATATGACCCTTGTAAGAGTATTGATTCTGCAATCCATGAACACAAGAGGCCTTTCCATCTTCTAGTGTCTTTTTCCATTTTGTTTGTAATTATTTTGTAATTTCCCCTAAAGAGGCTTTTTATAAATATCTTTTAGTTATAGATGGACACAACACCTTTATTTTATTTATGTGTGGAGCTGAGGATTGACCCAGTTCCTCACAAGTGCTAGGCAGGTGCTGTACCACTGAGCTACAACCCCAGACCTAAAGAGGCTTTGTATCACCTTAGTTTTATTCCTAGATGTTTTTTGAGACATGTATTTTTACAATCATTACATCTTGTTATTGAACTGATCTCTTTATCAATATGTAATGACAACTTTTGAATCATCTGACAAAATTTTGTCTTGGAGTCTGCTCTGCTGGATATGAGAATAGCTATTCCTGCTTGCTTTCAGATTCCATCTGAGGATACTTATACTTCTAACAGAGGTCAGAGGAGTGAAGTCATCTATACTGATTATAGTTGACCTTAATGATTAAAATTCTATTGCCCACAGTTTGGAGGAAAGAAATAATTCTGTGTCCTTGTGATTGGCCACAGACTCACACAGACAGAATGCCACAAGGAACACCCCTTTGTGTATAAAAATTAAACAGTGTCAACAGCCCTCTAGTACAAATCCACATCCTTTTCATATATTGGTTCAGTAAAAAACCTTTATGCCAGACACATAGGCATCCAGGGGAAGAAACCGGTTAAGAAAATAAAGTTATGTTTAAAGTACATTGGGTTGAAAAGGACTTGGGGTGTCCAGTCGGACACCTTGGTGTTGAACTAATCTCTGGTGTTTCCTGTTTTTATTAAAAACTCAACCATTCTCAACTGTTGTCATGGGGGAAAAAAATGACTGTATTTTAAAATTTGCTAGGTCAAACTGCACTGTCCAAAGAGAAAAATTTGATAGTAAAATTAACTGTCTGACTCTTTCCTTCTTGTGAAAGGATGCTCTAACATAGCAACAGAAGGTATAGTAAATATTCTAATATTGCTCTGCCACCTTATGGACCAATACTTAGGATATTTACTCTCCTACACTATTTTATTTGTTTAAGCGCACTTAACACTTAATTAATGTTTGTAATTATATTTTCACGTGTACTTGGCCCTTTCAGGGTAAGTTTTAATTACTAACATGGTGGAAAGATATGTCCTAACATCATGGATTCCTTTCACTCTTTTAACAATGTGTAGACAAACTATCTTATTTGGCAATTTGGAAACTTTGTCAGTCCTTTTATGAAAACAGAAAATATTTTTTCCAGGACTTTCAACTTCCAATTCCATATCAAATTGCACTGTTGGTCTCTTGGTCCAGGAGTCACCAAGGCAGGACCCACTTTTGCAACCCATGCCTGTCTTTGCAAATAAAGTTTCACTGGAACACAGCCACGCCCATGAGTTTATCTGTCATCTGTGGCCACTTCTGCATTATAGCAGAGACTGCAGAGCCTGCAAAGCCTGAGGTCTTTATTTTCTGTCCCTTTATGGAAAAATTTGCTGATGTATGTCGTATTTAAGCACTATGCATCTTTCCACGTCTGTCCCTAGAATTCTGATTCTATGCAATTATCCTTCAAACTTGGGGGTTATGGTAGGTGTCGGAGCAGAATAGAGGCGTGGTGACATGCATGTCCTAGAAAGATTGACCTGATGGTGTTTCAAAGATGAACAGAAGCTGGTGGTGAATATAATGGCAACTGTCGCAAATTCTAAGAATTAATTTCTATTTATAAATTCAAAACAAAAAATAATTATTCTATGGACATGCGAGGATTCAGAGATGAAGTTACCCATGGAATAATTTTGTCTCAAACACACACTATTGGTTACATTTAAAGAGAAAATCTGCCCTCACTACTGTAAATTTTCCTCCAGGAACAAGCAGAGATGTAGGAATTGCTGTCAACCCTCAGAGAAAATACATGAGAACATCAAAACGTTAAAAAAAAAAAAAATCCTCAAAACATGCAGCATTTTAAGGAGCTGGTGTTTATACTTTGCTATGAAGACAATGTTCTTTTCCTGTTTTTGCATTTTGAGCAATCAGTAAAGATTACTAGCAATAGTTTATCAGTTAATGACAAGAGCATCTGGGTCCCATCTCCCTCGATGCATTTCAATCAGGCCACTGAAAGGAAACTGAGCCGCTGAAAGCTATCTATTTTCTTTGCAATGATTGCATAATATAATTAAAAGTATTTTATCAGCATCGCGTGACAGAAGAGAGGAACCCTATGCATGTGGCCTCATTGATGTGAATTGCCAGCATTTTTTTAACACTTGAGGAACTTGTCATATCAATCATTACCTCATACTCTAAGATTCCATTAGCTGTCTGGTGCTCATGCTTGCTGGCTAGTCAGGAAAAAGACTTCCAGAAAGTCTCTTGCTATCAAATCATAAATCCTAGGTAGTGTCAATTTCTCCAAGAACACTCATGCAATTCAGGCTTCTGTGGGTGGAACTCCCGCCCTTTCCTCCTCTGGCCTCAGGAAAATGCAGACTCATACAGAAAATACCACAAGGTGCCCTTCCCACAGAGGGGAGCCTCCTAAAATTTTGAAATCAAAAGAGCACAAGTCTCTTCACAGCTCTGCCACTCTGTAGCTACAGAAACTGAGAAAGTTATTTGCATTTCTGAGTCCATTTTCCTCAAATAGCAAAGAGGTCTATAAATGTATAAATTTCTACCTGGCAACATTATGTCTTTTTCAATAAGAGGCTTTTGAATCAAGGGCACATGTTCTGATCAAAGGGTACAGATTAGCAAACTCAACATACTAATTAACCCAACATGTAAGGATTTGGGCTGTTTTTTTTTTTTTTTTTTATTGAAATGTAATATCAAACTGCACAGATCTTAAGTGTTCAGTTAAATAGTTTTCAAATTTTATCCACTCATGAAACTCTCATAGGAAATAGAACACAGAATTTCTCCAGCATATCAGAAATTGCCTTCAGGCCCTTTCCAGACAATGCTAGCTGCCTGCCTCCGGAGAGAGAGCCAGCCAGGCCTGAGTCCCACTTTACACATTCTTAATCTTCAAATAATGGGGATTTTACAATACGCATTTCTTTGGGCATGCCTTATTTCTTGCTATCTTCATAACATTTTTGAGACCCAAGAAAGTAGCTGTGTGTGTCTTTACTTCTTTTACTATCATTTAATTCTATGAACAGTATCATAATTTGTTTGTCGCTGACATTGTTAAAAGACATCGGGATGTTTTCTCGTTGAGAGGTGTGATGAATAAAGGTTGCCATAACTTTCTTGAACTAATCTTGTTGCCCACTTATTTTCATTTCTCTTGGGGAAAGTTCTAGAAGGAAAAATGTTAGAAGGGAGGTCCATGTATGGCTTTGTAAGAAACTATTGTTTTTTGTTTGTTTGTTTGTTTTGTTTTGTTTTTCTCCTAGAGCTGACATCAAGTCACACACCTGCAGAACTACATGAATGTTCAGTCATGGCACATGTTTGACAACATTCTGTATAAACTGTTTGCATTATAGTGTAATGGGAGATGTGGGCTGGACCCCCTCCACCCACATTTGGTGTCAAGACTCATGACATCAAACTCACAACTGGAGGGTGTAAAAAGACTTATGCTGACATAATAGGTCCTCCTCAAAAGAGAGCAGCGGGCTCCCCCATGGTTCCCAAAATGGCTTGGGAGAGCAGGGAGAGAGGCCTGGCTGGACTTCAGGACTTTTAGGGGCGAAGCAAGGTGAGGATACTTGGCTGCTCGTCTGGGGTTTGAACTTCCAAACAGGGAGCCCCAGACTTCCTCCTCAGCTTGTCCAGATATGGACCAGGAATCTTGAAGGTGGTGAGACTTGAAAGTTGTCATCAATCATCAAAAACAAGAGTAAAGACTTCACACATTCTCTTTATAAAGGGAGGCTTTCTAGTGGGTGTGAAATAGTGTTTCATTTTAGTTTAATTTCCCCCAATGACTAATGACATTGAATAAATTGAAATGACCTGCTGACCACTCACACTTTCTTCTGTGACATGTTGATTCAATGCTTTTGCTAACTTAATTGTTTCTTTTCCTTGTTATTACTCATTGGAAGATTTTTTAGTTCTACGGTATGAGTCCTTCAGGAGATTCATGTGTGTGCAACTGTGCAGGTTTGTGTGAGCTCATGCACACATATATGTAAATACATGCATGTTCACACATGCACACATGTATGAATATTTTATGTAGTAAAACTTTTTAAAAAATATTTATTTATTTGCTTTAGTTGTACACAATGCATTTTATTTTTACATGGTGCTGAGGATCGAACCCGGGCCGCACATGTGCTAGGTGAGCGCTCTGCCACTGAGCCACAACCCCAGCCCCAATGTAGTAAAACTTTACTGAGGATAGACTATATCAAAATATTTCTGTCTAAAATGTTGTTATATCATGTTTTTATAGAAGGTATCTCACCAGATAAATCCTGGGCTTAAAGTTTTGTTTCGTTTTTCCTTCAGCATTTAAACATCGCATTAAATTGTTTTCACCACTGTTGCTCATGATAATTTAGCAGCCACTCTTATTATTTGTCCGATTGTGTAAACTGTCTTTTTTCCCCTCTGGCTGCTTTTAAAACTTTCTATATCTTGCATTTTTTTTTCAATATGACTTTGCTTCTCCTTAGTCTGATTTTTCCTTATGATTATTTCACTTGGGTTAGCTGAGCTCTTTGGGTTGGTATCATTCAATTAAAAAGTTCTATATATGTTCTTTTCAAATATTACCTATAAATAATTTTCCTCTTATTCTCCATCTGGTATCCCTGTACCTATATACTAGGCCATTTTATTTTGTTTCAAAGTTTTTACACACATATTTTTTTTTTTTTTTTGCACATTACTTTAGTTAAGTCCAACTGACTTGCCCTCAAATTCACTGTAACTTACTCCTTTTGTGGCCCATCTGCTCTGTAGTCCACCAAATGAGCTTTTTATTTCTAACATTGTGTTTTCCGTTTCTGGTGGTGTTTTGTTTTATGAATATTCATTTATCTATTTAAATGGCCTGTTTCTTTACAGTTGCTTTCCTTTTTCTATTATCTGTTAACTCTCATAGTTATGGTTATGCCAATGATAGAGTTCTTAAATTTGAACCATCTACAGTCCTGCTTCTATATCTTAATTATAGATTGTATTATTTTAGCTTTTTCACTTGTCTCACAGCTTAGAGTTGTATATTGTAGATCATATATAAAAGAACAGCAGAGGCCTGAAGAAAATAATACTGATCTTGCAAAGAACTGCAGGACTCTTCCTGTAGGTTGGTGGATGTGGAGTAGTCCAAAGCTAGGTCTGGGCTTTGTTGTAGTTTTGCTTAGTTTTCAACTTGCTTCAAATATATTTTGAAGGAGGAATCACAACTTTCCACTTAGCAGAGCTGTGGGATACTCCCACCCACAAGCGTCTGTAGATCTCTTTATTATTTCACTTTAGCAATCAGCGTCCACGATTCAGAAAGCACTTGCTCTCCTCGCGTCCTGTTGGCTGTTGCTATCTGACCCGGCCATTTTCATTGCTCTGCCTGTCCTCCACCAGCTCACTGTGCATGAGGAGGTCTGTCTTAACCCTGCTGCTCTGTCTCCAGTTTTCAGAGACCCATGGTAGTGAAGACCTGCCCCTCAGAGGGACCTGGCTTAGCTCTCTTGGTCTACGCCCAGTTTATAGGGCGTCAACCAGTATCTTCCCTTCAGGCAGGTCCTGGACACTAGGAAATAGTCTGTTATCATCCTTCTCACACTACCCTGGAGCATGCAATAGAACATGGAGGGCTGGGGTTGTGGCTCAGCGGTGGAGCGCTCGCCTAGTATGTGCGCGACCCAGGTTCGATCCTCAGCACCACGTAAACATAAAATGCGTTGCATTGTGTACAACTAAAGCAAATAAATAAATATTTTCTTAAAAAAAAAGAACATGGAATCTGTAACACTGGACAGTTTAACACATATTTAAACTTTTTCTGATTTCAAAATTTCATTGCCCTTTAACAAGTATCACCATTTAAAAATTTATTTGACAGGGAAATCATGCTCTTTCTGTTTTGTTAAGCATTTTCTAACTACTTTGGCTTTTGATTTTCAAAAATTAAAAAAAAAGCCTGAACATCCAAAACAAAAATAAAAATATACTTATACTGCTATTTCAGGGATTTGGGTTATTGGTCGATAAACAGAAGTGGTAAGACCTTATGCCATCTTTCTATTCTCCTTTTGTTGTTTCAGGTTTATTTTCGTTTTTAGAGAGAAAGTTGCAAATATATACTAGGGTGTTTTCAAATGTAATATTATTTAATTTATTGCTTTCTTATATTCAAATGAATTCTGATTTTGGTATTTTTCCTTTGAAGTAAATTGTAGAAGTAGCCTTCCACAAAGATTTGGAAGAAAAAATAGCTAATCAATCGAACAAAGAAAAGTGTTTAAAGAAAGGTAGAGTGTTATATACAAGTAAGGTTTTGTTATTATGATGTATAATATAGGCTGGGTGCAGTGGTGCACCTATAATCCCAGAACTTCTGGAGGCTGAGTCAGGAGGATTGTGAATTGAAAGCCAGCCTGAGCAAATTAATGAGGCCCAAAGTAACTTAGTGAGACCCTGTCTCAAAAATTTTAAAAAATGGGGGCAAGGGGTATGTGTCTGGAGATGTGGCTTAATGGTTAAGGGTTCAATCCCCTGTACCAAAACAAAACAAAAATGCATAATATATTCAGTTGCCAACAAGTAATTCTCAAGGAACTCCTTCCAACATAGAAACAATCTTCCACGTAGTCTTTACAAAATCCAGAACACTGGGACAGCAGTCAGCAGTGCCAAAGACTCAACCAAACCAATTTTTCACCTTCTGTCCGTACATTCAGAGTCACATAGCACCTTGGTTTTTGAAAAAGCATTTTGAGGACGGAAGTGTGGCCCGCAGACAGGCTACAGGATGCACTCATGGAGGGTCCTGGGGGAAAGATCAACCGGCCGCGAACAGAGCTGAAGAAGAAGCTGTTCAAGCGCCGGTGGTAGGTGTTGAACCGGGAGAAGCGACTGAGGCATCAGGTGGTCGGGGCTGTGACAGAGGAAGGGCTGATCACGCGACATCACCTCAAGAAGCAAGCATCCAGTGCACGTGCCAATATTACTCTGTCAGGGAAGAAACGCAGAAAACTCCTGCAGCAGATCCGGCTTGCCCAGAAAGAGAAGGCAGCAATGGAAGTGGAAGTCCCTTCAAAACCAGCCAGGACTAGTGAGCCACAGCCCAAACGACAAAAGAAGATAACCTCCCCCCAGGATGTAGGCACGGAGAATCTTGAGGATGAGAGCTAAGGTTCTTGCCTCTTCCCCCAGATTTTCAACTGGAGCCAATAGGATTTGGTGTTTGCTTAGAGCTTTCTGGCGAATGTATTACCTGCTTTCACTCATCCCAGTTCCTCTTACGTGATGGCTTACTGACTTCCACTGGAGGGATATGTTAGGAGGCAAGAGGGTACAAATGAAAGGTTCAAGGAGGGCCCAACTCCCATTTATAATAAATCCCTGGAGCTTTGGCTGACGTATGTGATAAAGTATAAGAATAGGGGGAGGGCCATGAAAAGAGTTTTATGGGTATGGATGGAGGCAGTCTAAAAACAGAACCCAGAGAGCTTGTTTGAGCAAAACCAATAAGGAGCTAGTCTCTGGTAACCTGGTCTCTCTCAAACTTTCCGTTTCTGACAATAATAGAGATTATTGTAGGGATGACGGGGCTAAAGGTCCAGATCCCAGTCTTGCCTTGTGCCTGTGTGACAGGATGGGCAGGTCACTTTACTTCATGTTTGTATTGCTTCCTTTGCTGGATTATGTTTTTAATAAAATAAATACCAAATATATATGAAGCATTTTGAGACTCCTTTTCAGGCAGTTTATTTATGGTAACTTGTTCACATTAGGAAAGAATAGGAGACAGCAATTGTTCCTGTAAAAGAGGACATTAGGACTCACATCCCATGTCCCCATTAGCACGAGTCAAGCTTTCTTTCACTCAGCAACTTCAGATGGTGTGTCCTTTCTACCACAGCACACTGGTATTTAAGTTTGTTCTACAAGATTGTTTCAATTTATTTTCTCTGTCCTTTAAGATTCAAAACTTTCAAATTCCTCCTAAAACATGGAAGTCACTGCTAAAGTCCCCCTCCCTGTTGACCTTGCCACATTGCTGGTCACTGCTAAGCGTGCCTCTGTGGACAGGAGGTCAGCTTTCCCTGGGCCCAGAGCTTTCTTCTTCTTGGCTGAGGTACGTCTGGACTCTTTCATTTTTAATTATCAGCACCATCTCTAGATGTTTATTAAAGGAATCTGTTTTGCCAGGGTATTCAATAGGATGTTTACCCCATGATCTATGATCACCAGGGAACTTCCTCACCTCCTGGATGCCATCTGGAAGTGCTCCTTGTTCTCTGTCCTGAGGCGAGACATCTGCCAGTGCGGGCTTTCTCCTTCTGAAGCTCTTATTTCTCCCCAAACATTCTGGATCACAGGGAAGGTTGCACACGCGTGTGCACACATGTGCGCACGCGCGCACACACACACACACACCACTCAAATCTCACACATATCACACACACACACAACACACACATACACACACCACTCACATCTCACACATATCATACACCACACACATCACACACCACACAGAACACACACATCACACACACATGCATACATACCACACACACATACACATCACACACACATGCATACATACCACACACATCACACACACAAACACACACATACCACAATCATCTCACACACACACCCCACACACATACACCCACGTACACAGACATGCACATATACCACAAGCGATTTTATCAGAAACAGAGAAGTTAAATTTGAATAAAACGTGGTTTTTCAAACAGTTCGCTCTGGTTCTGTTTCTGGTCTACTGCTTTTCTTTGTAAATCTTCAATTCCTTCTAAACGCTGATAAAAATAACCAACTGGTATGCTTTGACAAAGACCATGGACACCCAAAGGGAAACAGACTTCATTCATTCCTGGACTATTGCATTGTGTGATTGAAATTGGAACATTCTCATCAGACCTTCAGGGCTGGAATACTCGTGGATACCCCAGCTAATTTATGTTTTGTTTCTTTTTCTTAACTCTGGACTCTTAGGCAATGTACTCGCTTTTAACGATTGTGACTAAATTGAGTTAGTCACAATTGGAAGACAGTTAACGCTTTTTTTAGTTCAATTTCTTTTTGTTGTTTCTGTTTAACCCATTAAGTCCCAAGTATTCAATTCTGTGAACATTTTAACAAAATTGACACAGGTGCATTGAAATAGGTTGTAAATCACATTCTAGAGCTTATATATCTTTTATATGTATTTTCATATACACATGAAATCTATATTTATATCTGTATATGAATATATATATAAATGTTTGAATAGTTCAACCTATTATTTTTTTTCAGAAGAATAGACCTCTAAAAACATACCAGCTATTTCAAAGTTAGCATAAGTATTACATCTGCTGCTCATTGCTCATTTTCAGGTTTTTGTTTTTGTTTTGTTTTGGCACCAGGGATTGAATTCAGGGGCAGTTGACCACTGGGCCACATCCCCAGCCCTTTTTTTTGTATTTTATTAGAGACAGGGTCTCACTGAGTTGCTAAGTGCCCCGCCATTGCTGAGGCTGGCTTTGAACTCGCAATCCTCCTGCCTCAGCCTCCCAAGTGCTGGGATTACAGGTGTGTGCCACCAAGCCTGGTTTCATTTTCAGTTTTTATAGGTGCTGCACATCTGGGACAATGGATTTACATGGGTTAATGGTGGTCAAGGACCTGGCCAGCCATTCACTCAACAAATTCTTTTGGGTATATAATATTCTGCTTTATCACCAGGAGTTTGCACTGAAGTCACCAATGGAGCTTTCCAAATTGAAAGGCCCCTGCCTGAAGCCCTGGTATGCATGACGTACCATGTGGACCATGGGCCCAGGTAGAGTTGGACATGCCCCATGGACGAGGGTAGACAAGGACCTTCAGTCATCCTGGGGAGCACCAGGACTGGCTCTGGGCCGGGACAGTGCAGTGAACATGCGCTTCACTCTCAAGGTGCTGGGCGCTTGCCCCAGCCAATCAACTCAGTTACCATAGGGGAGGTGCCCCATTGATGTGGAAGATAGGCAACGCTGTCCCTTAGCACCTTTCTGAAGAGAAGTGGGATTCACCCAGGAGAAGAGGAGAGGAAGAATATTTCTGACAGACAAAGCACCACGGGCAAAGACCTGGAAAGGAGAGGTAGCTTCCAACATTAAAATTAGGTAAAAATTGTTGGTGGGAATGGGTGAGGCCAGACAAGGTCATGCAGGGCCTGGTGAGTCGTGTTCAGTGTTTAGATTTGACTGTTATGGCACAGAGCAGAGATGTAAAATATGTACAATGTGAAGCTCATGACTAACGCCTTTTACCCCTGGTAGTCTATGAAGCTCTTGGGAAGATGCATGAACCATAATCCTCAGTGCTCTGATCTCTTAAATAGGACGAATATGCTCATGGGTGGTTAGAAGGAGAGACACCATTACAGTAAACCGGGTTTCTTTTGGTTCTTCTCTCCTAACGGAAGGCAGCTTTCTCTATCTCTTCTTTCTCCAGCCATCAGCTCCCTGGCTGCAGCTCAGGAGGTACAGGCAGGACACAGCAGCAGGATCTAGAAAGGAGAGACTACAGGAACCACCACTCGTTCAATAATGGCCTTTGTGCCTCACTCAGGTGTTTGGAAATAGCTAGTCCTAAGCTTGCTAATGGGCTGTAGAATGTGGTTTCTGGTGGGTGTATTTGCCATTCTCTTGGTTTTTCCATTATGGTCATAAATGCATGGCCATGCCCTCATACGTGATGGGCAGCAGGGAGAGAGAAAGAAATATGATAGAACTATATCCTCACCCATTTGTTTATCTATGTATACGAATAGCCCAAGACATGCATGTAGGTGTACATGCCTTTTCCCCATAACCTTGTATTCTGTGAAGCTAGGAGATCTTCCAGAAGGCCTCCAAAAATGTAAAGGTTACATCTTAGCACTCAGCAAGCATCCTTCATCCTCAGGCAAGAGAATCGGGATGACACAAATGGTGTAGTCTGAGTGTGAATGCTAGCCATCGGTGTCTGAACAAAGTGGTGCTCCTGCTGGCCAGGAGGGAAGGGGACGTTGCTGCAGTCCCCAGATGACCGAGCAAGCAGTGGATGAGAGCTCTGGGTGCTCCGAGGGGAGGTGGAGGTGGAGAGGGGGGCGAGAGCCGTGCGCTGAGGACTGGATCAGAAACCAAGTCTGAGCAGGTGCACAGCAAGGATGATCCTGTCCTAGAAGACTGAGAAAGAGATTGCAGATGCCTTTGCTGACCCAGAACAGGGGACCAGGAAAATGATGTCAAGCCAGGCTAATACAGAAAACCGCTCAGGCAAATCAGAAGAAAGATGAAACAGGGCTGCAGAAGGCACATTCCATCGCCCCAGATTTAAGCTGGGGTTATAAGTCAGTAACGATCTTCCTGCCTGAGGCCTGCTTGGCACATGACACAGAAGGGGACTTTGGACGGTGCCAGCCCTGCACGGCTGAGAGCTGACATGTTGGAGAGGACCGTGCACCCCACCTGACATGGGAAAACACACGTGTTCAGATAGAAAAATACCTAATCCAGAAGGGAGGGATTTTAAGCCACAATGAGAACAATAACGACAAACCTACAACCTCTTCCTTGCGGCCAAGTGACAAGTTTTACGATCGCCATCATTAAAAGACAACAGGAAGGCAGGCCGTTTTAAAATGCCTCTGGCTTAGTATTTCACACGCCTTTTTGTTTGTTGTTTGTTTTTCCTTTCCAGATGAGTCACCTTAGTTATAAGAAAATAGGAGTGCAATTAAGAGTGTGATTCTTTTTTAGAAAACATACCTATTTTTTTTAGTTGTAGTTGGACACAATATCTTTTTATTTATTTATTTATTTATTTTCGTGGTGCTGAGGATCGAACCCAGGGCCTCGCACGTGCAAGGTGAGCGCTCTACTGCGGAGCCACAACCCCAGCCCCGTGGAGAGCAATTCTTGAGTGAAACTGATGTTCGGACATGGAGGGCAAAGTTACAGCAGCAACAAGCAGAAGAGGAACAGGAAAAAGTCTCAGTCCTCCCTCCTTCTGGAACAAGACTTGGAATGTGTGTGTGCATATGTGTGTACGTGTGTAAGGGAGAGAGAGAATGCCACCTCAGCCTCTGCTGTGTGTCAGGCACGTGGTGGATGCTCTACATGCATTATCTCTACTCATATGAAGTCTCATCATCATCCCCACTTTACAGATCAGAAGCCACTTTCAAAACGCCGAGGCCTGTCCATCAAATCCATTCAAGTCGGACAGCCAGTGGCATACCCACGCTCAGAGCCATCTATGCGTCCCGGTCCACAGCCTGAACCCTTTTAAGGTCCCCTAGAGTCAGGCAGCAGCTTGCAGCTGGTGATGGGGCTGTGTGCGGGCATATGCCAGAGTCAGCCAGTGCAAGCCGCTGTCCCATCAGCCAGAACAGCAGCTGGAGTGCTGTCTGAAGACGCGGCTCAGTCCTGCACCGCCCTCCCTCTTCCACGTAAAGCCCAGCGTCCCGTCAGTGGCACGTTATACATGTTATAGACATGCTGAGGCCTTACTCCCGCCTCCTCCTGCCCTCCGCCTCTCCATTCCCAATTACTGACATTTAGGAGATCACAATGAACCAAGGCCAGATGAAAACATGATCAATTGTCTCAATGATCAAATCAAAGATTCTCTATGAGATTTGTTGGCCAAATTGTCATTGAGTTATGGAGACAAAATGTTTATTGTAATTGATAATGCCAGTTAGGTGACGATATTGGTATACAGAAATATATATATTGTATATACATACATTATATATACATACTGTATATATACAGTATATATACATACTGTATATATTGTATATACATACATTATCTGTATGTATATATAATGTATGTATATACAATATATACAGTATGTATATATAATGTATGTAGATATATATATACAATATATACAGTATGCATATATAATGTATGTAGATATATAACATTTATATATAGTAATCATATGTGCACAAATGTGTGCATACACACACACATGCACACACACTCATAAATTAAACACTATTTTTGCCCAACCAGATAGGTTAGTTGAGATACTTGGGTTGTTATACAACATCAGAAAATTTATATATATATATGTATATATATATATGCACATATGTATATATATTTACCATATATGTTATTATATTTATATATATTTACTACATATTATTACATTTATATATTATGTATATATTTTATATTTCTCATATATATATGCATATATATACATATATATACACACACATATATATATACACACACACACACACTCTTATCTCCTTGATCTCTCTTGATCAACGCGACTACTTCAAAGGTCGAAGAAATTTTCTCTGTAAATTATTTGCCAGTTAATTACGTATTTAGAAATTAATATTAACTGTACAAGGCAAGTTTAATTCCTCATTTAAAAATTAATGCATTAACTGCACTAGGTGAGTTACCTGCCCACTGGCCAGTATTCCGTCCCTGAATCTCTAAAGATGTTCTCTCCGGAACTGTAGCAGGGCAGGAAGATTGTTCTCAGTTCATCACATGCAGATTGGTTCATTTTGGAGACCATTTTCGCCTGATCCTTCAGAATGTGCGAGACGCGGGAGATGGAAGGTGCAGATATGTCCTCCTCATATTTTGAAGCAGACGTCCCAGCTTTAAGAGAATTCTCTGATAAGTGAATGGGGGTCCATAACGGGGAGGGGGGAGGCATGTGAAAAATGGAGGAACTTTGGGCAAAGGGAAGGGAGGGTAAGGAGGGTGCATGGGGGCAGGAAAGACGGTGGAATGAGATGGACATCATCCCCCTAGGTACATGTACGACTGCACATAGGGTGCAACACTACATCATGTACACCCATAGAAATGTAAAGATGTGCTGCAATTTTGTACAATGACTCACAATGCATTCTGCGGTCATATATACCTAATTAAAATACATACATAAATTTTTAAAAAGAATAACAAAAAGGAAAATCCATTCTATGTTGCTCCTTGTATTATATCCATGTTTATGCTAACATGAATCTATTCTGATGCTTGGAAGATGTGTTAATTCCTTGTAGATCTCGGCAGTGACAAAGTGCACCCAGAATTAACTACATGTTACTTGCAAAGGCATAATATTGTCCAGTAGCAACCCGTGGTTTTACAGTGATTCATAATTGCACAAGGATGCTGGCCAGAGAGCACCAGCCTGCTCATGAATGTTTTCTGATTTGAGAGATAACAGTATTGTGGCTTTCTTCTGAAGATCAGTTTTTGGGGTCATTGGTAAAGTGGGGGGCTGGGGGTTAGATTTTCCAGTCTAACCTCTAGACAATAACAGGAGCCCATGTATGTGTCACTGAGTCTTTCAACTCAGTGTGACCCAAGTCTGGAACTTCCAACTAATATGATATAGATACTGATTTTTTAACTCTGCAAGGAAAAGTTAGCAGATAAATGTTTTCAGCCCTCTGATTATCAAATCCTCAGCATTTGCTAGGCAGTTAGATACACTGGGAAGAGTTTGAACTCTGGAATCACCTGAACAGACACAGGTTAGGTTCCTAGCCATTAACACCCTCCCCTGGGACCTTGGGCCACTCCACTTTTCTGAACAACCCATTCTCCATCCACAGAGAGGACTGTTGGCTAATTAAAGAGGATTTTGAGAAGGTAGATCTAAGAAGCTTCTTTACATTGCCATATCACACAAACCACCTGAAGGGTCTGGCCTCATTCAACAGATCTGGAATGCTCCCCAGAAAACTGAACTTTTAAAAACAAGTTTAGGAACATAATGATAACTCATAAATGTGAAATACCAAATTAATTCAAAAAAAATATTTTAAGTTTTGCACAAGACATTTAAAAGTTACTATTTGCAAAGGTTAACAAAATCTAAAATGACAAAGGTTGTTTGATCCATTCCTCTGTGTTAGCTTTTCTAAAGTCCCAACCATAACAAGTGTTTTAGTTATCCTGTGTCCATTCTAATGTATGACAAGTAAGCATTTCCCCCAGAAACACTGATGTCCCCTGAGCTCTAGGGTGATGAGCAGATTCCCTGTACTCTAGCAATTATTGGAATGCATTTTTACTTAGCTACATCATTTAATAGATTCTTCTGAAACCAAACTCACAGTAATTATCCAGTAAAAATTCACAAATTTGAAAAATGTCATATTTCAATTTGTCTGACCTGCTCCTGACAAAGCATATATATTCCCATTTGACATTCAACTATCTCCCAAGGAGGAATGATAGCAAAATCAAGAACAATGAAAGAAAACTTAAGCTGAGGTGTGGCATGTACACTTTCTGATGGGAGAGAGTCCAAGAATTTAAGGAGAGCTAGTTCTAAGGATCTCACATTTTGTGTAAATCTCAGCATTTTTTTTTTTTTTTTTTTTTTTTTTTTTTTTTTTTTTTTTTGGTACCAGGGATTGAACTCGGGGGCACTTGACCACTGGGCCACATCTCCAGTCCTGTTTTTTTTTTTTTTTTTTTTTTGTATTTTATTAGAGACAGGGTCTCACTGAGTTGCTAAGTGCCTCGCCATTGCTGAGGCTGGCTTTGAACTCGCGATCCTCCTGCCTCAGCCTCCCAAGTGCTGGGATTACAGGCGTGCGCCACCGCGCCCGGCTTAAACCTCAGCTTTTACTTCTAGTGAATCCACAGGGATTCCACCCCATGAATCGCCAGTGTCCCGACGCCTCCACCAGGGGGCAGTACATCCAGTTCTGACTGAGAGTTGAGGCTGTCAGGAACCTACTGAAACTTCTACCCCTAGCACCCTAAACCACACTCGGGGACGACACCCTGAGCTTAGCATTTTCCAAGTTCTTCTGATTCCTTCCAACTTAAAGGCCTTTCTTCACCTGTGTGTGTTTGGTTGTGGCCCTGAGGCTGAACCCAGGGCTTGGTGCACACCAGGCAAGCACCCTACCACTGAGCTGCATCCCAGCCCTATTTTCCTTCACTTCTGAGTATCAAAATTTTAACACTTCTTCAGAGTCATGTCTGTGGCACTTCTGGTCTTTCCATGCTCCCCACAATTAGCCCCTTTCACGTGCCACTTCTGTCACATCCCCTCTGTCCTCGCAAGGAAGTCACCCCTCGACCTTAGGGAGTGAAACTGCATGTGCACAAGAGCTGCCTGTTATAAATAAAATCATTAGTAAGCACATTTCAAAACGACTCAGCTGTTTTGGCTAATCAGAGAACGTCTCAGTCCTTTTGGTTTTGCACTGGCCAAAGTTAGTCTTGGCCTCTGTGAACGTTATATTTAAAATATAAAAACCTAAGCCTCTGTTCTTCCTATTTTTTTTTATGCCAGAATAGTCTTTTCCTTTGCCTTTTATCCATTGAATTACCTTTTTTAATGCCACTAATAAATATGTCAAATTTCATAGAATCATCAGATGAACCTTCCTTTTAGGGACTGTTTTTCCAGAATGGTCTATTGCTCTGTCCTTGAAGTTACAGAAAATTTCTGAGAGTGGTCACCAGGGGGTGCCAGAGCCACGTCCAGTGCAGTCTCAAGGCCTCCTCCCTGGAAGAGGCAGGTTTGTCTACAGGACCCAGAAGGGCCAGTGCTTCCTGTCTAGATCCTGTTCCGCCCCAGCTAGTCCTGCAAAGGATTTTGACTTCATCTATTTCTCATTACAGTACCTCATCCTCAGGCGGCAGAAAGAGAATTGCCTTTCACCAGAGGCGGGAGCTGAGGCAAGGATTTCAGTTTTCTAAGCCAGGAGGCATTTATTGAAAGCCTGGCTATGTTCTTTCTTGATTCAACATATAGCATTTTGTTGCTAGAAGGGAATTTAGAATTCTTCTCCCTATCACCATGCCCGACCTATTCAATCAGGGGAGAGACCGAGGCTCAGGGGGAAAAGGTTTGCCTGGCAGTGACATTTGGAGTTAGTGACAGCTTCTGTATTAAAGCCCAGACATTTCAACTCTGAAACCTTCATTCTCAGTGTTGCTCTTGAATGTACAGATTCAGTTCTGTCCTCCAGGGCGGCATAGTGAGGCCTGTGTAGGTCCTCCAAGACAGTGTCCACAGATGCATGTGTCAACTGACTCCATTTTTCTATTCGGGTAGAAAAGGGTAACTACCTGATTCAGAAATGCCAAGACTTTTCTCTTTTTTAAGGGCTATTTCTGAATTTTAAATCCAGGATTTTGTCTTTCCTGAGTTTTAAATCCAAACTAAGATTTTAGATAAAAATGAAACTTTCAAGACCGAAACAAAAACCTCTTAGAAATCCTGTTTAGATGTTCATTTTGCGTCCTCGGGAAGTTATACGTATGCTGAGCCCTGAAAGTGTCATAATGAGAGCACCCAAGTGTTTTTTCATGTCCTGCTACACTACCGATGCTGTGGTGAAGAGTCACTTACGTGCACAACCTCCGGGCGAAGTCTACCTACTTGGACACGTGGTACGCAATAATGTACAGAAAATGTGGCAACCCTACCACGTGACGATGCTCCGCCCCCAGCTTCTTCTGGCCAATTAGAACAGTTCGCATGTGTGAGGTTGGTCCTCCCCACCCCAGGCCGCACTTGGTGGAAACTTCCGGCCTCAGGCTGTTTTTTTTCCCCTCCTCGGGCCAGTGCGGCTGCGCGCTGCTCTCTGATTGGCTGAGAGCTGGCTGGCTGCGCGAAGTGCCTTCATGCACGGGCTCTGCCTGGCTCTGGGGATGCAACAAGGAACGCAGAAAACAGCCCCCGCCCCGGCTCTGTCCTTCACAACGTAAAGGCTGATGGTGGGAGAAGAGGAATAAAAGGCAGGTGCACAGGATGGCGTGGGGGGTGGGGATCAGGGTGTGGAGCTGGAACAAGGCAGAGAAGGCGGGCCAGGAGCACTTGAAAGAGAGGCCTCCCAGAAGTGGGGGGGCTGGAGGCAGTTCAGGGGATCCTTCAGCACGTGCCCCAAGGATCCGCGGGCTGACCTGTAATCCCTACTGTGAGGCATTAAGAAGGGGGAAACTTTCTCTGCCCGTGGTGTGCACAGGTGGGGCTTTTGGGGTATGGTGAGGATTAGAGAAGGTCATCGGGGTGGGGACCCCATGATTGAATACTGGTGACTTTATAAGAAGAAAGAGATCAGAGGACACGGACACACACATGTGCTTCCTGTTTCTTGCCTTGTGCTGCCTCAGGACCCTGGCAGTAGGAATGCCATCACCGGACGTGGGGCGCTCAACCTGAAACCTTTGGAACCACAAGTCAAAATAAACCTTTTATCCTTATAAGCCACCCAGCATCGAGTGTTTGGCTATAGTGACAGAAAATAGACTAATACAAAATGCAAATTATTTGAGATAAGGATGTGTCTAACACACTGAAGAACAACAAGGAAGCCAGTATTCCTGAGAGAGCAAGGAAGGAGAAGAGCCAGAAACCATCCCAGAAGCTTTTTTCTTCTTTTGCAAAGGCAAGAAGGGAAACTTTGTCTTGAAGCTCAGCACCAGGTTAAACTCCTGTGGAACAAAGGGGTGGTTTTCCTTTTGTCATTGTGGAAAATATATAAAATGTCCAAGCTAGTGATCAAGCTCCAGGACCTGGTAACATGGGAAAACTACCACCTCAGAACTGCTGAAGACTGATTCATATTGAAACACTTTCCAATCAGACTGGGGCATCCCACCTGGCTGCTGGAGCTGACAGCCCAGATTGATCATCCAAACCAGGTTAATCATAACAAATAGAAATATTGAAGCACCTGGGATTACTTACTACCTAAATAGGATTCCTCCCATTGCTAAAAATAGCCCCTGGCTCTACCAGGCCGTCCACCGCTCAGCTTCCTCCTCTGCATCCATAACTTCATTTTTCTGCTGGTTCCCTCAGAAAGTGCACACGTCCTTCCCAGTCGGTGCTTTTGCCTTCAGATTTTAAGATTATTCTATGCAAGAAACACCCAAGAAAAAGAGAGCTGAGTTCTAGGATGATGAAGGCCGCTCTCTTCCAGGCAACCAACCGTGTTGGAGTTCTGATCTCTTTCCCACGTCGCATCTCCCTGACTTTCCCCTTAAAGGCGGAGAGTTGGGTGCATTCATGGTCATTGCTATTGCTGATATTTACATGTGAGAAACCACAGTTAAAGTGTCTACAAAGCTTTTTAGTCCTATTCAAACTGCCTATTTTTGCAATGAGCTTGAAGTCTAAGTGTCCGGCTTGGTCTCGGGAGCCATGTCAACCCCAGCAGTGAGCCCGGGGTGTTCAGTTAATGGTGGAGAAGGTGTGGGTTGGACTGAACTGAATTTGTCTTTGTGGGATGGCTGCTTCCCAGCACTGCCCTCTCCTCCCTCGTGCTCTTCCCTCAGAGCTGCATGAGACGCCATTCCTTCTGGGGAGGTTTCCCTGGAGTGTGACTGTCCCACGATGCCACTGTCATGATTCCTGAAACCTGAAACTTCCCATTGTAATATTTACCTCAATACCCGTTGAGCAAAGGTGTTGATCAGAGCAACTCATCACCTTAGAAAGCCTACTCGAAAATCCCAGATCTGGAAAAGAGGCATGATAACTGTGTGACAGGCCCCACAGGGTTTCAGAAATGGCAGTGAGGGACAGGGAGTAGAAATGACAAGCGGGAAGGTGGAGACAGTCACCCCTGCTTTCAGGGAACTTACAATCTGACCTGTGAGCAGCACATAAGCTTGGGCAGGCCCAGAAGTGGACGAGAATCTGGGTGGCCTGTGGAGAGGTTGAGGCGATGTCCCTTAACACTCAGAAAAGGAGGAGGTCAAACTCGGGTTGCTGTGCTCACGGGGTGGCCAAGGGCAGAAAGGGCATCTCGTGTGCGTTCTAAAATGAGGGAAGGTCATCAACATGCAAATGTGGGCTCTCGGGGACGAGAGGTGGGCATGGAAGTCAAGGCCCAGCAAGTAAGAGAACAAGGTATGGGATGAGATGGCTCAAGTAGGTCCCGAAGGCAAAACAGTATGGTTGTAACAGGGAGGAGGGCGACTGTCACAGAAGTCCAGTGTAAGCTCGGGGCACAGCTTCACACAGCTGCCTTCCTCCTGGCCAAGGGCCCACCTGGGTTGGCATTAAGGAGGAAGACGAGGGCAGAGGATGTAGCCCAGCAGTGGACCTCTTGCCTCGGATGCTCAAGGCCTGGGTTCAGTCCCCAGTACTGAAAAAATAATATACGGCAAAATAAAAGAATAATGGGAATCACCAATGGAAATTGTGGGAAAGCAGAAACAACCTCCTGGGGACTGGTTGAATCAAAGTCCTCCAGGAGCACACCCCTAGGCTAGAATGGACTAATGTGGACAGCTTAGCAGAAGAATCCCTCTTGTACTTGAACCTGGTTGACCCTGAGCAACCCAAGTCTGTTTCCACATTGGCATGATGGACAGTGCACCCTTGTTATAATTTCTTTTTTTTTTTAATATTTATTTATTTGCTTTAGTTGTACACAATGTGTTTATTTACGTGGTGCTGAGGATCGAACCCGGGTCACGCACGTGCTAGGCGAGTGCTCTACCACTGAGCCACAACCCCCGCCCGTATGTAATTTCTTTTAAGGACTTCAATCCTGCACAATAAGAACCATTATTCCTATTTTTATGGAAAAAGTAAAAATTATGTAGGCCACACAATAAACTAGAAGTTCCACAACCTGCATGTGCCCTTGTGCTCTTCACACAAATGGAATCAACGTGACATATTCAAAGTCTCTTGAACAAGGTGTCGCGCCTGGGCTGCCACCTCCCTAAAGTCCCACACAGGACATTTCCTTGGTTTCACCAAGGACCTAAATTGCATAGACAGTCAACACATAATTGATGATATTCATAGACACAAAACAGAACTAACATGACATAAATACAAATATCAGTATTTTATGTTTATAATTGCATAATTTTTCTGTTCTATGGTTGTAGAATTTATAAAATCACTCGCACATTAGCGTATTGATCTCTGGAGTCGGCAACTGCTTTCCATAGATGGATGCTCCGTCAAGTTCTTTCTCTACCTCCCACGTAGGTTTCTTATAGCTTTAAGTGATCACTGTTTGCAGAATTTATAGCACAGAATCTACAGCAGAGTGAATTACTAAAGTCATCAAATGTTATTATAGTCATCATCATTATCATCAACACCGCCATCGTTACCACCATCATCACCATCATCATCACATCACCACATCACAACCATCATCACCATCATCACCACCATCATCACCATCATCACCACATCACCACCATCATCACCACATCACCACCATCATCACCATTGCCAAAATCACCATAACCATCATCATCATTATTGTTTTCTCTTCCTAGCATCCTAGTAGTCCAAGGTAGAGGTGATGGTCCAATTTTACACACATGAAGAGCCAAGGCTCAGGGGGGAATAATGGATTGATTTAATGGACACACAGTAAGAATTTAACTCTGGGACCTCCTAGTTTGGGGTCTTTCCACTGCCATTCTGCCTCAGCACATCCCTGTTAGTAAATTCTCCTCCTTGGGGAAAAGGTTGGCAGAAGGAAAGTTGATGAGTTGAATAACTGAAATGGACATATTTGGAAAATGCCCTTTTTGCATCTTATGATTTTTCCAGAAATCAAGTAGGGGATGTTTCTAAAGAGAAAAACGGTTAGATAAACATGGTGGTTTTAAGCAATCAAGTTTAAAGTCATACTAGTTACATTTAAATTTAAAAAATAAAATCAGTAAATTCAGGCATGATGCTGAACTTATTGAGTTTGGCTCACTACCAGGTTTCTCTCACCAAAAGTAATGAGTCCAAAAAATTATAAATACCATAACCCTGTATCATGAAGCATACATTTTTCAGGAAAAGTTTTCCAGTTAAGTCATCATCTCAAAAATCTTAGGAGTTAACTAGGACTGAAAAAAAGAATTAATTCAAACCCCAGTAGCTTAAGGGAAAAATGTAAATGTTTTTATAGCAATAAAGGGGTAAGCCCCTCACTATAGGCTCAATTCCACACGCTCAGAAGCTGGACTCTCTCTACCTTCTGTCTCTATCTCATACCAGTCTCCACAGGACCCAAGGTCCCACCAGCAATTTTCTAGCTTAATGAAATAAAAATCCTGGTGATCTGTACAAGAAAGTAAAACTCAGATAAACTAGTCTCCGCTACTGATAAATATTTAACAGATGTGGTCCAATTCTCTCTGCCAGCTGGAAGAGAGAAAAACGTTGTATTTCACAGCTCAGATATAATTATTGGCCACATTTCTCCAAGCAAAGACAGTGACATTGGCTCCCTCCCCAGGAGAATTTTCTTCTGATCTTGGCACTGGGATTTGCTTTTCTTTAACAGATTGCGGCAACATACCCTTCACTTGACCCAGTTTATTCAATGAGAAGATACCTGGAGCCAGACCGTGCAGGAGAATTAGGAAGGGAAAGGCCAGCCCAAGCTGTGTTTAGGCCCCAACAGAGGACTGCATGCGACACAGACCGGCACCACTGCACACACCTGCCCATGTGTCAGCGGAGACCAGCTTGGTGTGGCCAATGACCACCTGATTCAGCAGATCTACTCAGCAGGTAGGACTGTCCCACAGACCCCGATGACCACCTGTGTGAAGAGCTCCAGGGACCGCAGCCGCTGCTCCCAGGGTCATGCCCTTTTCACTCCTAAAACAGACCGTGTGCAAATCTTCCTAAACATCCCCGCTGAAACTCCTTCCAGTAACAGCTCTGACTCATCCTTTGGATTGCCGAGCAGCTCTTGTAGACCGGCAGGATGTTTTGACCGTGGCCCTTGACCTGACCATTTTGACCTCAAGGATGTTTTGGCCCAAGAATGAATTCCAGGCTTAGGTGGGTAACACATCGCAGACGTACCCACTTCCTCCTCCTTCACCTCCTCCGTGTGGTTGCTTTCTTAACCCCACTCCTGAAATCATTTTTCTAAAACCCTCAATCTGATCAGATCATCCCTCTACCTAAGAGCCATCAATCACTAACAAACCAAAAGCCAACACAATGTTCTGATCCACTTGATCTGCCTTTCTCACCCCCGACTCTCTTCCTTATGTAATGAGCGCCCCCCCCCCCCCCGTGACACAGCACATCCGGTATGTGCCGGACACTTTGTTTTTTTGTTTTTGTTTTTTTTTTCTTTTTCACTTTCCCCAGGGCTCCTTAGAATGGTCCTCAAGTGTCATTCCTCCCTCAGGCCAAGCATTGCTCAAGGCCATGTTGAGGCTGTCCATATCTGGGAAGCATCGCTTGACAACCTCCAGCCTCTAATCCTCCCTGCCTCTGAACTCAGGGCGCACGTGTTCGTTTGGAGCCATCGATGTCTTCTGCAGGTGTTTCTCACTCAGCGATGTGCACATATTTATCTCACCAATGACTCAGAGCAGAGCCCATGCCTCGTCTTAAGGATATATGCAGACATGGCCTTGAACCTGGCTGCCACTGATCAGGAGAGCAGGTGGACATCCTCATCCCCACTGTGGTGTGTCCATCTCAGAACTGTCCAGAAAGGACAGTGGGACGTGTCCAATGGAGAAGTGCTTGTCACCAGTCAAGAGCATCTGAGAGGTTCACTGCCCAGCTCCAAGCTCCAAATCCTGGAAGATCTGAATTCACCACGCAGTGCCTGCTTGTGTCCATTGCGACCCAGCCAGAGCTTGGTGACTTGGTGGAAGTAATTCTATTGGAAGACAAGACCTAGGTGGCAATAAGTCACTCCAATTAAGGTTCTCAGATTTTAATCACAGGCTTCTCTCTGCTCCTTTTGCTGCTTGTATCCCTGCATTTGAGATCTCACCTGGGCAGCAAGTTGAGGATAAAGATACGACATGAGGAAAAATGCCCCTCACCCCCAGGACTTGGAGGAGACAAGACTAGTGCAGGTCCTGGTCCCAGACGATAACTAGATTCCCTCCCCAGTTTACATTTCAAAATCTTCTTTCTGCTGGTACATAGTGTTCAGTAAGGCCTCACAATTTCCCTGGACATAGGCCAATTTGATGACCTCTTTTTCCATGCCTGGAAGCTGCTATGCAATAGTCCTTTTAACCTCTGCAAAGCCTGGATAGATGTGACAGCAAAAGCAATCTAAGGCTTTGAGAATAATTTGCCCCTTCTGGACTTGAGGACTAAACAGACATTGCAGGAAGAACTCAAAACTGTCACTGATGAGAAGGGATGTCCTGGATGGCACAGGGCTCTCCATAGCTGCATTCCTGCCCATAACAGGAACAGGGAATTCTTTGGAAATTGGCCTTTGACTTCATGGCAATATCTGAGACACTTTCTGGCTTTACTAAGAGGCTTTCTAACCCTCTTATTTTATTTTCAAATATCTTTAATAGTGTCTCTGACTTTTAAAATTGATTTTTATATGCTTTCACAGAACTCTTGACGAGTGCCTTGATCCGTGATCAACATGAGGTCGATTTCTTTTTGGTCCTTGAAGCCAATGCTTCAGCTCTTCCATGAATTTCCCATGACCATACCCAGGCTGGGCCCCAGAGCCTCCCAGATGAATTTGTCCCAATACGTTCCTTTCTCAGAGGAGAGTGTAGACAGGCGTGCAGGAAAACAATGAGCAGAGTTTATTAGAAAGTTTGACATTTTTTCTTTGGCAGAAGAAGTGTTTGGCTCTTTGCTTTTTGGCAAATGTGGCAGCGATTGCCTTGGTATCCCACAAGCACATGCTGTCATCCCGAGTTACTCCTGGACGGTACTTCCTCACAGTTATGGACAAGCACATGTGACTTTTTAGCCAAAGAAGATGTAGTTGAATGTGACTGAGAGGGATGGTTAGTGTCTAAAGCTAGTGAGTTCTTAGTTAATTTAAACAGCTCGAATCTGAAGCAGTCCTGGGGAACAAAATGACCTTTCCAACTATTTTTTTTGTTCAGTAGCATCAAAGTGGCCACCACAAAGTCAAGAAGAAGAATGAAAAGAGGGTGAAAAAGCAAAGAAATAAGAATTATGTCTAAGAAAGTACGTTGACAGTGGTTACAGGGACATAGAACTGCCTAGAAGAAAATCAAATGGAAGTCTACAAAGTAGACAGAATTTTTCAAAGAATTCACACTTGGAGACTGAAAATGCCTTTGGCTGTTCAAGCTTTAAATAAACCCTGGGCTCCAGACTTGCACAAATAGGGAAAAGGCTACAAGATCTGACCAGCCTGCAAGCAGAGTACACTCCCCCATACTCACATCAGCTGCGATCAGAGAGGATGACCGACAAAGAAGACTTGCCCAGAAGAACCAGCAGCCATACCGAACTTTTGGTTTGAAAAAGAAAGGAACTTCCTCTACTGCCAGGGCAGAGACAGAGATTCTGTTCAGCAAGAATCACAGTTGCTGAGAACTAGGGTCTCTTATTCTTACTTTTCCCCAGTAAGGTCATACAGAGCCTTTGTTCTCTTTTCTCCACCATTGCATATTGGGTGTGTGTTAGAGGCAGATGGTATACTTGGCTTCTTTAGATCATAGGAATCTATACTCTAAAATCTCATATCCAGATCTGGTGGGTAGAATGTCTGAGCACCCAGAGATGGTGGATTTTAAGATGGGTCAAATGACTGGATGGAAACTTTGGATTAATCTCCTTGGGTAGGAACGTGTTTGTTTCTATATGAGGAAATGAAACTGATGCTTGGTGTCTTTGTCCCTTTGGGCAGCTATTGCATAAATCGGGTGGTTGATAGAGAACAGAAATTTATTTGTCAGAGTTCTAGAGGCTAGAAAATTCAATATCAAGATACCAGCAGATTTGGTGTCTGGTGCAGACATGGTTTCTCATAAATGGTGGATTCTTAGTGTGTCCTCTCATGGTGGAAGGGGCTAGCTAGCTCTCCGGGGCCTTCTTTATAAGTATACTAGTCACGTTCATGAAGGAAGAACCCTGATCACCTCCCAATTCCTATCTCTTAATACTATCCTAGGTTCAGCACATGAAATAGGGGGACGCAAATATTCAGACTATAACAAGTGGTGGTAATTTTTCTCTTCTTCTGTGTGCTCAGTTAGACTTCCTTCCCAGCCTGCCTAATGGATGCATCATTTGGTAAATTCTGGGTGATGCTGCTACGTCCAAAAATGAAATGTAAAAACCTCCACACAAGGCCTTCTTCTTCCTTTTGTCACTCAGCTTCTTGCTCATGCAGACAATGCTGTAGAAGATTTTGAGGGACAGCATAAAGAAGGCAGGACCTGGATCTCTGGGCCACTGCATGGACCTCAAAAAAAAAAATGTATTTCTATAGTGTGAAGCCATTTATATTTAGAGTTTGTCTTAGTAGCTAAGAGTTAGCCATCCTAATTAATGCAACAGTCACAGAACATGAGTGACAGTGTCAGACAAGTACTGGAAAAAGAATAGCATTACTTCTCCTGTAATGACAAGTGTCATCTTCATGGGCAAACCTGAGGAGCAACACTGCAGTGGGGAATTCAGCGTCGCATGATTCAAAGTCAAACCAATAACAGTATTGTTAGTGATCCCAAGATTACTAACACTCTGACCCTAGACAAGTTACTTGAGTCTCAGTTTCCCCAGATATTAAAACAGGTAATGGTGGCACTCCATTGTGGTGGTGTTCTTAGCCTCAATGAAATCATGTAAAGTACTTAGCATAGTATGCTGAACATGCTTATTTATTCAGTAGTAGAATTTAATTTCATTTTGACATCCTCTACACACTTTTCTGGTGGCAAACAACTCCTCCTGATTGGGAAGTCTTCAGAAGTTCAAATTGTGGAAAATACCCACCATGAGATTCAAGAGTATCACAGGTGTTGTCTTGGAACTTTAATCTTCCATTATAATTAGTTACCATCTAAGAATTATTGTGGCATGTACTTTGTCTGAAATTATCTCTTTAGTCATTCCTGAAATATACTCTGGTATAATGTTCATGCTGAGGAAATTAGCAAGGCCACTAGACAATGGCTATAACCACATCTGCAATGAATACATCTCTCACTACAGCTACTAGTGTGTTACCATTACTAATGCCAATATGATATAGATACCTGTGGTAAAAAGGATGTAAAGAATAACAAAAACAATCGCACACGGCTATCCCCTTGCATGTGAATTAACTTATGCATTTCTCCTGAAACCTTTTGTAAATGGAATTGTGATTCTCTGTCTTAAGCAAGAATGTAAATTCAAGGAAAAAGAGACATTGTTTGCCGGGCGCGGTGGCGCACGCCTGTAATCCTAGCACTTGGGAGGCTGAGGCAGGAGGATCGCGAGTTCAAAGCCAGCCTCAGCAATGGCGAGGCACTTAGCAACTCAGTGAGACCCTGTCTCTAATAAAATACAAAAAAGGACTGGGGATGTGGCCCAGTGGTCAAGTGCCCCTGAGTTCAATCCTCAGTACCAAAAAAAAAAAAAAAAAAAAAAAAAAAAAAGACATTGTTTGTGGTATATGTCCAGGGTCTAGATAGTAATCAAAAAAATATTTACTCAATATATATTTTTCTTCATTTGTTGCAAGAGTCTAAATTTCATTAATAAGAAAATTGGTGGAAAAGAGAAGAAGGAGAAAGAGGAAGAGGAAGGAAGGAGGAAGAGGAGGGGAGGAAGAAGAAGAGGGGGAAATGAAGGTGGGAGGAAGAGGAGGAGGAGGAGGAGCAGCAACAGCAGTAGGAGGAGCAGTAGGTGAAAATGGGTAATATTCCTTAAGTATTCGATATTTTTCGTGTGATGTGCCAAGGCCGACACACATGTTCTCCTTTTTCTCCTCACAGCTCCCAAATGTGGGGTGGACATCTTATTAACTCCATTTTCATATAAGAAAACAGATTCTCAGAGATGTGGGCTAAATCACCAAGGTGTCACCACCGAATGCACTCCGGTTTCAATGTAACTGGGCAACACTTGATCCAAAGAGCTCCTTGGTTGAAGAAATCAGGGTTTCCTGGGCTTTCAGTGGAGTTGTTTCACCTAAATTTTATGCTGAATTTCCCTTTCTAAAATTTGTTTAATTTTTTTTTTCATTTTCCCCATACATTTTCAGTTATGGACTATAACTTTGGAAAATGTAAGACCATCTATTATGAATAAACAAACTCATCAAAATAAGTCAATTAAAACTCTGAGACAGCATATTATAAATAAATAACATCATGGCCAATGAGCCCATTAGTTGTCTGAGAAAACCCAACTAAAACAAATATAAAAAGTAGAAGCTGAGATTTTTTTATTTGTTTCTTCTCCCTTTTTATTTGAGAATGCATTTCTCTGAGGACTTGGTTATTCCTCAGTACATTTAAGTACGATGTCTAAAATTACAAGTTTTCTTCCAGAGAAAAAATTCTGATATAATTCAGAAAAACCCATTAATCCTCTGAATCTTACCTGACCTCCAGGTCACTTTCCATCTGTGGCTGAGCATCTTCATCAGATTGCTTTCCTACAAACCACCATCTATAACCATTTTTGCAACATGTAAAGTCCTCCTCACACTCTTGATTATAAAAACATTTCTCTCAGCTGTAGGACATACTGAGACTCGTGTACATACTGCTACCTTGCCATGCTCCATGGCCAGAGGTCAACATTATCTTTGAATTTTTCCTCTCTAAATCTTAAAATAACCAGTCTTTACAGTTGTTCTTCAACTTTTGATGGAATTATAACTTGATAAACCCATTGTAAATTAAAAATATCATTAGTTAAAAATGTATCCCAATGCATCTGATCTACCAAATAGTACAGAGATTAGCCTAACCTACCTGAGATATATAATAAAATATTGTTATACAATCAATCAATGAAGCTTAAAAAAAATGAAAGAAGGTTAAATTCCACAGGAGCTGGGTGGAGAAACTGGGAGGAAGGTGATAGCATTTTGTGAAATAGGAAATGGGACAAGAAAACGGTTGCTTAAAAAGAAAAAACTAAGTTTATGAGATGCATTGCGTCCCACAGTGACTACTGTCATTAAGACAGTGATGGCACACTTGAATTGCAGAGAGTGGGTTTTAAGTCCTCCCACCACCAAGGAGAGGGTGGTGAGGATGGAAGGAAATGCACACCAGTTAACTTGATTTAGACATTTCACTATCTCTACACACTTCAGTATGTCATGTTGTACACCATAGATATGAACAATATTTATTTGTTGATTAAGAATAATTTTTTTAAAATACAGATGAAAAAATAATATTTTTTTATTTTAAGAAACCCCGATGTGGGAAAAAGGTACACTCATACATTGATGGTGGCACTGCAAATTGGTGCAACCACTATGAAAAGCAGTATGGAGATTCCTCAGAAAACTGGGAATGGAATCACCATTTGACCCAGCTATCCCACTCCTTGGTTTATATCCAAAGGATTTAAAATTAGCATACTATAGTGACACAGCCACATCAATGTTTATAGCAATTCAATTCACAATAGCTAGACTATGGAACCAACCTAGGTGTCCCTTAGTAGATGAATTGATAAAGAAAATGTGGTGTATATACTCAATGGAATATTACTCAGCTTTAAAGAAGGGTGAAATTATGGCATTTGCCAGTAAATGCTTGGAGTTGGAGAATATCATGCTAAGCAAAATAAGCCAATCCCACAAAACCAAAGGCTGAATGTTTTCTCTAATATGTGTGAAGGAGCCTATAATCAAGGAGATAGCTAAAGATTGCGGTTAGCTGAGAGAGCCATAAAAGATGTTCTAGTTTCCACCTGATATTAATACATTATTCAAATCTTTGTATGCCCGTGAACACTGCGTGACGCACCTGTAAGCTCGAGCTGTAAGCACGTGTCCTTGTTAAAGCTATACGTATATAATTGGGTGAGATTCGTTAGTGTGTGTGGGAAGAAGAAGAAGGTGGTGGTTGGAGTTAGAGCGTTTGGAGTGATTGCTGAAGCTGGAGAGAGAAGAAGAATAAAAGACCTTTTTTCATTTTCATCCTGCCTCCGAATTTTCCTGTGGCGTTCGCTGCTCCAAGCGACTTCCGCTTCAGGCAGAGACATATGTGCATGTTAATTCACAATAAGGCAGGGGTCACTAGGGAAATAGCGTTACCTTAGATTAGGTAGAGGGAAGTGAAGGGAGGGGAGGGAGGGGATGTGGGGATGGGAAAGATAGTGGAATGAAACAGACATTATTACTGTATGTATATATGTGACTACATGACCAATATGATTCTGCAACATGTACACTTAGAAAAATGAGAAATTATATCCCATCTATGTATGATATATCACAGTGCATAAATGCATTCTACTGTCATGTATAACTAATTAAAACAAAACAATTAAAAAAACACTAACATTAACATGTAGATTCTATCAACTTATGTGGTGAATCACAGTTTGCTCACTAGCTTTATTTCTAAACATTAATTCTTAAAAAGAACTAAGACATTAGGTCTTCTTTATTGGGGTTATCAAAAACAACCTCACTCATTTTTATTTTTACAGCATTAAAGTTATTAAAAACTAATTATTCCAATTCCATTTCTGCTAGTTTTTCTGAAGTAATAGGTTTTCTTCAAATAAAACCACTTTGGGATTTTATTTGGTGGGAAGAGGTCAAACATAAAAGAAATCTTTCTAGACAGTAATATATCATTATATTATATTATAGATAATATATCATTATCTGAGTCTATCACCTAACTCATTTTTTCCATAGAAATACAAAACTTACTGTATTTTCTTTTTTTAAAAAAATTTATATTTTAGTTGTAGTTGGACTCAATACCTTTACTTTGTTTATTTATTTTTACATGGTGCTGAGGATCGAACCCAGGGCCTTGCACGTACTAGGGGAGTGCTCTACCACTGAGCCACAAACCCAGCCCCATATTGTATTTTCCAAATATCAAACTGCGTAAGTTAGGGAACATTTTATCTAGTTCCTTAGATATTTACTACAAGCTATTCACTTTTTGAGGAACATCATATTGCTGATGTCAATACTGTTCATTTAAGTTACCAACATGATTTGCCTGCAGTAATTTCAATTTGTAGATGTTGTAACCCAAATATGACAGAGATTTAAAGCTCTTCCGATAGAATTAGAAACACTGACAGCTTCCATATTTCACATGAGCACACGCACATGATAAGGGATGTGAGTTGGGAAGTTACTGTGCAGATTTTTGTTTACATCTGCGTTCAAACTATATTCCTTTGAATATGTCCAGGGGCTTTCATCTGTGACTTCCCACAGCCTCCTGTGTGACTACTTCTTTTTCTCAAGCCAGTTCTTATCACCCTCTGTCCACAAAAGGCTGTTGTCTCCAAGCCATTCTGACCACTGGAACAGAATCATTTTGAGATAAGCGACATCTTATCTATGACAATGTATAACTTTATCATGTGCCATATATTAGGGAATTATTTCAGCTCTACATATCAAATTTCTTCATTTTATCTTATTAAACAGCCTATGTTTATATTGGTATGTTATTTCTACTGAAATTAAAGACAAATCCATTTTTTCCATATGATAGCAAATTAGTCTGATTTGTATTGATTTCACTTCAGGTATTTTTTTTTCCATTTTCTATATTTGCTGTCTTAATAAGATTTACTTTAACTGGTGCATTAAAATATATAAATCTTACATATTTATGGAAGACCATGTGATGTTTTGATACATGTGTAATCTTTGATACATGGGTAAATCAGACAAATTTAATTCTTAATCAAAATGTTTCCTCATTATCTTCATTCTCTTAAGTGTAAATACTTTCATTGTTGCCACACAGATTCTTAAATGTGTTCACATTTTTATGTGTATTGCTAAACTCTTTAAATTATACTTGTCATTCACTGACAATTATAAATAGAATATACTTTTCTAAATAGGCATTAAGATATATAATTCATCCTTAGTGAGATGGATAGTTTGCAAACTATCCATGGTAATTTTTCAGAAGGCCACTCATACATATTTGAATTTTTCCTTTTTTAGGGAGTCTTGTGATCATCCAACAAATGATTAATGACAACCTTAAAATAGACTGCAAATAAAAATATTATCACTATGGAATTGAGTTTATTGGTCAGTGTTCAAAGAGATAATTGCATTCTGTTGGGTGAAATCTCATATTCCAAATGTCATTTCCTGTGAAAGCTAATTTCTGTGCTCTGCTTTGGGCACTGCAGGCACCAGGCACTTCTACTCTCAGTATTACAGGGATTTCTCTGATAGAAAGCCTAGTCTTCAAAAGTCAGAGGAAAAAGAGGTAACTCTGACCCCCGGAAGGAGAGCAGACATGGGGAAGGTGACAAGATCACGAACTGCCTTCTAAAACGATACAGTGTTGATACAGGGTTTTTCCTTTTCTATTCAATCCTATGCTGCACAAGGACAGGGACTGGATCTTGCTGTCCTTTGTATCCCAGCACCTCGAAGTGTGTGGTATGTAACACGAACCCGACAGACATGCGTCTGAATGATGGAAGTATTTACCAGATTAAGAAGATATTGTTTCTGTGTGCCTTACAGCTTTTAGAGGTTGAAAATGTTTAAAAACAGAAAAAAGAATCTCCAGTAAACATCAGGAGGAGTAGAGTGGTAATTTAAAGATCATAGTTGCCTTGACTCTGCTGCCAGCCTGCTATATGGGGCGATGTGGATTTCTCCTCATAAATTGCTCTTCTACCTGCAAAATAAGAGGGAAGAACAATCAATATTTTTTAAAAATGCATTAAAATATACCATTCCTTGAGTATTTAGCAAAGTATATGAATGGCTTCTTCAGAGACAGAATGCATGATGTACACAAAAATTCTCAGTGATTTTCAAGTGTCCAATGACCCCAGGTCATCAAACAGGCATTTCCTCGAGCTCTGATGGTTGATAAATCTCTGAGTCAAGAATTATCATCACGCGATCCCCTCACTGATCCTTAAAGCTGTGAGAGACAGAATATTCATACAAAACAATTTAAAAATTTGTCAAAATTCAAACTCTTCATGGCGCAGCTGACATTTGTACCCAGCCCTCTTTGCCTTACTCTAAAATTCAGTCCCTTCCACATGCTGGGTCTCTGTGGTGATTGGCGTGCCAGAACAAAACCAACATCCACCACAGCAAGAATATTTACCTTGGCCAGGCGCGGTGGCGCACGTCTGTAATCCCAGCACTTTGGGAGGCTGAGGCAGGAGGATCAAGAGTTCAAAGCCAGCCACAGCAATGGCGAGGCACTTAGCAACTCAGTGAGACCCCGTCTCTAAATAAAAAATACAAAAAAGGTCTGGGGATGTGACCCAGTGGTCAAGTGCCCCTGAGTTCAATCCCCGGTACCACAAAAAAAAAAAAAAAAAAAAAAAAAGAATATTTACCTTGTGTATTCTTTTCACTATTCTTTAATTTTGTACAAAATACGTAAACACTGCATTACTTCACTAGTACAAAAAGAAAACACTCAAAAACTTTGTGACTTAACTCCCACTTATTATCCCTAGGTCTCTGCAAATCGGTGCTCTGGGAATGGCTTAGCTGGGTCCTCCGCCAGCCGTGAGTTTCTCTCCTGAGTCTGCAATCGAGGGCCACCGTCCCCTCAGGGTTCATGCTGGCGGAATCTGCTTCCACACTCAGGGGTTGTTGGCAGGTTCAGCTCCTTAGGGACAAGAGCCTGTGGGCGTAAGTTCCACACTGGCTGTTGCCAGCAAGCTGACCTCAGTTTCTTGCCAGGTTGTCCTCTCCATCAAAATTTGTGTGTAATACAGTGTTGTCGCCTGAAGCGATGGCCGCTTGGAGCAGCAAAGCCACAGGAATAAGTTCAGGGGCAGACTGGAAACAAACAGGCTCTTTATTCTGTCAGCTTCTCTCTCCGGCTCCAACAACACACCCACACGCCGCCCATGCTCCTCCAACAACCAAATGGCGCCGACCTGCTCTGATCTCGGCTCAAGTCTCGTGAGATCTTGGGCCAAGTCCCGTGAGACCACGGAAGGTGGCAATGCCCAAACTTCTCCATGGCCCGCAGCCAACCGCAATCTCATCTATCTCCCCAAACAGGGCTCCTGCAATACAGCCAGGCTGAGAAAGCAAAAAAAAACCCACAACCTTCTGGTACCTAACTGTGGAAGAGGCATCAGACATTTTCTCTTCCCTAAAAGCAAGCCTAAAGTTATGACTATTGTGTCCAGACCACAGAGACTGTGACCAGCAGGAGAATTAGGGTTCAGGGAACCATATCACTAGAGCCCACCACAAATACATGCACATCACACTGACTTTTTGGACTCCAATCTCATAAATAGTCTCAAGGGAACCTTGGTTGATGAATGCATATGGTATTTTGGAGGGTGTGTTTATTTATTTATTCAAAATTATATCATTCTTTCCAGAGCCCATTCTATGTATGCGGGATGCAGACTGCAGAGGTTGGTTATTGTCTCCTCACCTTTAGGGGGCTTGATTTCAGGATGCAAATGTGAAAACAAGTTTGTGAACAAGATTGTGACGAGAAAGAACAGGGAGAGGTGGGCTCTGTGTTGTCAAATATCCTTTGGGGTAACTTCTCAAAATACCTGGCCTGCTGTTAGCCAGGCAGCAACATCCTTTTTGTGTTTAAAATTTGTTTTAGTTAGCCAGCTAAAAAACAGCTAGTCCTTACTCCCTTGTAGTGAAATGAAAAAAAAAAATGATATGAGAACAAATTAGTAAAATTAGAGTATGATGGTACAAGTCCAGACAACTGGCACAATAAAAGGACTGGTCACATCCATGCCAGGGAGCAGTAACGAAGGGTTTCCATGGGGGAGATGAGTTATATTTGGGTCTTGAAAGTTAATAGCCTTGTGGCTGCATGTATGTGGGTGGGGAGGCCATTTAGTAAGGCCATTTAGTAAGGCCATTTAGTAAAGTAAGAAATGCATCACAAGAAGCGGGTTTAGATGCAGTATGAAATAAGTAGGTGCTTGCAAATTTCCCAGAAGGGCTCAAGGAACTGGATCTAAGCTGAGGTATTCTATGACAATTTGCTGTAAAGAAAAAAAAAAAAAAAAAAACCATTTGCCTTGTATCCATAGGAATGCCAAATATTACCAAAGTTTTCATAGTTTTGCACCAATCACCTTGGCTTTAGAGATGTCTGAGAAATGAAGTCCGTTCTTCTTCCAATTTTTCCTGAAAACCACGGGAATGATGAGAGTGATTTCTCAGAATAAGCCACATTTTAATCTTGAATTCACTGCGTGAAGTGCATGTGGGACACCCTGTGGAGAAGCTCAGCAAACATTGTGTACACAGGTCTGAAGCTGAGGGACAACATGCAAGCAAGAGACCTATTGAGACTGAAAGTATATCATCCAGAAAGAGTGTGAGAAGAAAGGACAAAGGCTCCTAAGAACTCACGTGGGCCCTACGGATTCATGTCACAAAGATCTTCAAGTATCAGAAACTCAAACTCGCCAATCACCAATCAGAACACCTATTTCAACTTTGATACAGAGTATTTGAATTGGTCACTTCCTGGTTAAATAATAACTAATTACACTGAGCTAAATATCTCCAAGGCCACACACACCCCATTGTGAGACATCCCTGCATTAAATGTCTGTTAGATTCAGCCAACATCGTCCCTCCCGTAACTTTTACCCCTTTGTTCTTTTTTTCTGTACTGTGAAGACTTTCAGAATATGTTTGGTCCACTTCCTTCAAAAGTCTACCAAAACTGGGAGGGAATTGGTGAGATTATGAGCCTCCTATTTGGATCACAGGCAGAGTTACTTGAAAAGCTTGGTAAAAAATATTTATGAAGAGACAGACACCTGTTCATTCCTGGAATCATGTTGGCTTCTGGAGCTTTGAAGAGATTCATGAAGGTAGATTCACCCCCCCACCCAACCCCATCCTCCTCTTCTATCTCCACGAACTCCCCAAGACATCAAATTGACTCCCTCCCAGGTGGCTCACCTTGAGGGATCAGTCATGACACAGACTGCTCTGTACCTTTTTTTATGTGACCCTTGAGGAAAAAAACCAACATTATTTCTCATCTCAAATGTCTCACCTTAAATGTTTCCTTTCCCAGACAACATCAGCAGGCTTCAAGAAAATCTGATGATTCTCGGTGAGTGGCCTAAGGGCCAGATAAACCCAGATAAACAGTTCTCAGGATTCTAGGTCCAGGATATAATTTTGACTTTTAGAAGATGGTGAGCAGGGTCCAATCTAACCTAAGTGCTTGAAGCTAATGGTAAGCATACCAAAAAAAAGGCACTTGAAAATATTTAGAAAGCAGGCTGGTATAAGACCACATTTCATTAAAAGCAGTTGTTTTGCAAAGGCAATTCAACAGCCTAGGAGAACTACTTTTTTTTTTTTTTTTTTTTTAATCTGACATTTACTATGGGAAATGTGCAAGATCGTTCCTTCACTCATTTTATTTAATAACTAACAGGATGGTTGCCACTACTGTGGCCATTATTTTCCTTTTATTCATAATTGAGAAAGTTGAAAACCCAGAAATTAGTAAAATGTGCCTGTATAAACTAATTAATCAATTCCAGTGGTGTTTTTTATGATCTAGCAAGCTGAGAAGCAAGGTGAAGTTTGAGGCCAAGATTCTTTTTGATCTGTCCTCATACTGAATGGATTAGTAGGATCCAACAAGGATTCTTTGAATGCTCGAACTTTATATTTTGTTTTGCTTTATTTTCTCCAGGTTAGAAAATAGCTTTTGTCTGTCATTTCACCTATAAATCTCTTCCCAGAATGTAGATATTTTAATAAATCACAGGTGATTAGCTTCAGATGATTAGAGTATTGTGCAGGAAATGTGGGTTGCATTCTTAACTCTCTAGAGATCTAATGTCTGTTTATTGACTTAAAACATATCATCATTTCAAGAGATCTGGAACCCAGCCACCTTGACCCAATTCCTTTCAGCATTTTTCACTTTGCAGATAAGACAGTTGAGATTAGAATGATGAAACAATAAAGTACCTTTTCCAAAAGCATAGGGCAAATGATAAAATTAGTAGATTAAAAATAGGCCAAAAACTCAGAAATGTGGGATCTTATATCCTATGTATAGTCCTACTCTACCCGCTGCCAAGTAGGGTGTTTTCTTCCTTTCTGAAAGATGATGTCATTCAAGGAGGAGCAGCAGGTTGACATCCAGTCAAATGGCCAGAACCTGGTTTACATTGACCATCAAGTGGTGATCTCGGCTCCTTCTTAGAGACTAGAATGCCTGGGAAGAGGTTGTGGTTCTTTCTCATTTTCATACATTACATGTTCCTATCATCTTATTTCCCCTGACTTTGGGCCACTTGGAACTTTTTCTACAAATGTGTATTGTCTCCATGTGTGCAGTACAAGCCCTGCTTCAAATATGCATAGACATGGGCAACCTCTCCTACTCCTTCAGGAAGTTGGAAACAGATGTTTCAGCTAAAGTAATAACTGTGCTTCTGTATTTGTGTTTGGAATTCTAAGAACTTCTATCCCATGGATTGGAGGAATGTCAAGTTCATATAGTTTGCCTGATGAAGTTGGAAGAATAACATGCTTGATGTATTAAGAATTTCTTCTTGTTGTTGTTGTGGAAAATATTCTTCATTTTCTGAAAAATATAAATGAAGAGAACTGTATGAATCAAGAACTGAAATTTCATTTTGCCTGGTTATTATAACAAATATGTCCTGCTCTATACTAGTAGAACTGTTACAGACTGAATGTTTGTGTACCCCCAAATTCTTACATTCTAAGCCTAATCCCAATGTGATGGTGTTCAGAGCTGGGGTCCATGGGATATAACTAGGTCATAAAGATGGAGCCCCTCTGAATGAGATCAGTGCCTTTATTTAAAAAGCCAGAGAGCTAGCTAAACCTCTCTCTTCCATAAGATGATGATCAAAAACACTGACTACCAACCAGGGAACGGGGACTCTCACCAAGCCCTCAACAACGCTGGCACCTTGACCTTGGACTTCTGGCTTCCAGAAGTATGAGAAGTAAATTTCTGTTGTTTCAGCCACCAACTGATGGCATTTCTTTACCGCAGCCCAGGCTGCCTAGGACAAGGACCTCCTGGTACTTCAGCTTGTGTTGCTTGCTAGTTCCTTACGTGTGGTCTGAGTCTTAGGTACCCAGGAAGATACCAACCTTCTGAGACACCCACAGGCCACGATTTGTTCTTTTTCTCCAGGAACCATCACAGTGAACAGTTCATGTTTTATACCACATCCAAGCCTACCAGAAAGCAAAGTGCAGTAGAAATCCCTTCCCACCTTCAAGAGCTCGCCTTTTAATGAAGGACAGGTGCACAGATCTGACCACAGCACACAGCATAATCCATGAGCAGGGCTCCAGCTGGAATGCACAGAACTCCCAGGGTCCTCCTACCTTCGGCCCAGTGAGGCAGACACCACAGGCCCAGCTCCACAGATCAAGAGATGAGGGACGATGAGCGTAACTTGGAGACAGCAGTGCTTATCAGAGGCCAGATCTTCTGATCGGTCACCAGAAGACCAACCCTCTTCATCAGCCTTTGGAGAAGGACTGAAATACTAAGAGATACAGGTGTGCACCTGACATAGAGTGGCTAGAGGACTCATGAAGGGCATGGGGGTGGAGATGACAAAATTTGCTCTTTCTTTACATTCTAGTCTTTGCTCCCAGCCTCCTATCAGTGAGAGAGGGAGATCTGTTTTAAAATTATCAGCCACCTTCTACACCCTAATGAGGAAAATGCCCAACCCCTCCCTCCCTGAGGCCTCCAGTCAACCTTTCTGCTTATTGGGTTTGTTTTTAATTTGTTTTTATCTGTAGCATGTTTTCATCTCACAAAGCCAGTTGAAGGCCATGATAAATGGGTAGTCACTTTTCACCTGAAGATTTTATTGGCCCCTCTGTTGTACTCCAGCTCTGACACTTGGTTTGTGCTCTCTAGTCTCAACTCAGCCTCTTATTTGATCTAAAATGAACTAATCGAATTAGCTAGGCACTCGCTGTTCTTTGGTAAAGTGTACTGATGCTTCCCCTACGGCTCTGGAATTTGCTATTTGTTTCCATTGTTCAAATTTCAGCCTAGTTTTTCTCCGTCCTCCACAGATCAAGGAGGCCATTCATCCTTTCACATGCTCTGCAGACTTTTATTGAGCATCTCTATTCCTACCAGACTTTATGTGAAAGGTGATAGATACACGACAATAAGAGCAGCAGCCCCTGCCCAGGAAGAGGCAGAATGAGTGAGAGACATGGAGGATGCTCAGTAGAAAAACACAGAGTAGCTCTCAGGCCCCACAGAAGGGAGCTGGGAAGCCAGGCTTTCTGGGGGAGAAACTTGGAGTTGCAATTTTGAAGACCACAGATGAGTCAGACCTCGGTGAGGGGAAGACAGTTCTTCCCAGTCAGGGGGAATAAACTGTGCAAATGTAGTGAAGCAGGAAGGTGCTGGGTGCAGGAGGAGCCTGGTGGGGTGAGGGGTTCCTCTAAGTGGGAAAGGCCTGCTTGCAAAGCCCAGGGGCCCGTGAAAGAGCAGACCAAGCAGGGGTGCCACCTAAAACGTCCTTGATTTTCTCTACACACCAACAAAAGCAATTATCATGGGGGAGGGGAAGAAGACAACAGCACAAAACGTTGATGAGCTTTTCAAAGAAATTCTCAGCTCCAAATATTTTGAAGCCATTTCTGCAGGCAGCAAGCAGTGTGCCACTGGAAAATGTTAGACGTAGAAGAAATGACCAAGTGAGGCCTTTAGAAACCCTCAACAAGGATTAAAACATTGGCTTCCTGTGTCCTTATTGGAACTAAATGCAATTGTTGTCATGAGGTGCAGAAAAATACCCTTTGTGATAAGCTAGAAGAATTCAATCTTTTTTTTTTTTTTTTTTGGAGGGGGGGTGCTGATTTGCTGATTCATTAAATTTTGGCAACGTCTCCATTTAGTTAAAAATTTGGGAATCTGGGAAGCTTTAAAAAAGGTATTATTTGAAAACAAAGTACTCTCTTTTCAAATGCTTGCTGACTCTTGCTTGCTGGCAGCATGGCCTTTCAGGAAAGGGTGTGTCATTAGAGTTTTGGGGCTGTGAGCATGGCCCTGAATAAAACATTGAGTGGCTGACGCAGCTACTGGCATTAGCTTCTGTATTTCCATATTCATAGCTTCTGAAGGAGTTTTAAACAAATGCTCATATATTCATCAAGGGCAAATACAAAGTCTGGAAGCTCCCTTGGGAACTTGTGTGAGGGGTTTAGACAGTATTTGATCCTTGAACTTCTCCTACATCCATACTACATTAATGATTCAAAAATTTCAGAGATGGGGAAAATGTCATGCACATTAGTAATAATTACGATTTTTTGGTTATGAAATAAACTCCCTCTTTCTCTGATGAATGAATGAAACAAAATATTCAACAAAGTTCCTGTTATGTAAGATTTGGTTGAGACGGTAAGTAATGGCTATCTATTTTTCAAACGACACAATTAATAAAAAGAACGAGGAGGAAGAGTATATGACCTGAAACTCCCCAATTTCAGAACCCTAGACACACCTACTAGAGTTAAAGACACTTGAAGTCTAGAAGTTCCTTACTGGGTGTTAGCAGTTAAGTCCCAGATAAGTAATGGACAATTTGAAGAAAATGCAGAGCCCAGAGGAACTTGATGGGGCATTTCTAAGTGCAAGGGCTTTTCTCTAAGTATGGTCTAAGTATGCTAGGTTAGGTGCACTCAACTCAATCAGATACAGTTGTCTCTGTTTTATTATAGATAGTCAAATATTTTTTCATCATCTGTAAATAAAATGCTTTACTATTATAACCTACTACATAAAAGTTTTCAAAAATTGAATAGAATTTATAATGTAACTGCTATGGTTTGAATCTGAGGTGTGAATTTTCAAAGTTAAATGATTAAAGTATGAGCGCTGTGATTAAATCAGTTGGTCCTAGTTTTAATGGACTGACTGGGTGGTAACTGTAGGCAGGTGGGGCATGGTTGGAGGAGGTGTGTTCCTGGGGGTGTGCGCTGGAAGAGTGCCTCTTTGTATGGCCTCTCCCCACTCCCCTCTGCTTCCTGATCCCCTCATGCGTTGAGCAGCTTTCTTCTGCTCCACAGGGCCCAGCCCCCCTGGTGGCTGCCTCATCTTGGGCCTAGAGCAATGGAGTCAGCTGTCTGTGGACTGAGACCTCTGAAACCGTGAGCCCTAAATGAATTTTTCCTCCTTTATGATGTTCTTGTCATGTTCTTGCTGGTTGCAGGGATGCAAAAACTAACCGAAATATAAAAGAGAAAAAAAAAAAATTAAAAGAAGTCATGGTAAAAATCACAGATGTTTCAAGGCATAAATATCAGGAAACAAGGACGTTGAAAGAAAAGGTCTCAGAAACCCATGCTTATGTGTAGCATCACTGCACATGTGACGGCAAGGCACATGCTAACTCCTGTGTTTTATATTAGACGTACAAACTTCATTAACACACATGTCTTTGGTTATTTGGTTTCCCAATATAGTAAACAAATCTTAGTAAAGTTCAGAACAAAAGAATTTAGAATCTTTTCTCCATATGTAAAAGAAATGCCTTCATATATTGTATATTAAATCCAGGAAAACGTTACTTTGTTTTCATATGTAAAATGATACTGGGTTTTATGCCTAAATAATTATAAGTAGTAGTTGTTGTTGTTATGTTTTTGAAACTATGTGACTATATCTGGGTGGGTGGTCAGGGCCTGGAGGCTGTTTAATTGTTTTATAAGAACCAGTCACTGTTCAGGACCATCCATCACATAGCAGGTCATGTAATAACCCAACTGGTCTTTGGCCCACTAAATTTGAATTATGTCTTCTCAATCGTTGTGACAGCAGAGGTATCCTCCAAAGTGTACAAAACCTAGCCCGTGTCCAAAACACTCCAGTAAGTCATATTGCCTTCATGAGTTCTAATTTTAATTTCTTAAACATTTCATAGTTTTAGATTTACAGAGAACTCATGAAGATAGAGCAGAAAGTTCCCTTGTACCTAGTCAGCTTCTCCTACTGTTAACACTGCACGTTCACCTGCTAGATTAGTCGCTGCTATGAGCAAAACGAGGCTCGTGATTATTTAAGTCCAACTTTATTCGGATTTCCGTAGTTCTCACCAGTTATTTATTACTTTTCTTTCCCCAGATCTCATCCCAGGTAACCCAGGACTTGTAGGTGTCATTCACCTTAGGCTCCTCTTAGCTATGACAGTTTCTCAAACTTCCCTTGGTTTTGGTAGACAGTTCTGTGGCGTATTATCGATGGGAGGTGTCTTACAAAACGCCCCTCAGTTGAAAGTTGTTTTGGTATTTTTCTCATGATCCGCCTGGGGTCTTGGGATTGGGGACGAAGACCTCAGAGGTGAAGTACCACTCTCGTCATGTGAAGGAGAGCTCCTCCGTCCACATGACTGGGCCCTGCTTTAGTGTTGACTTTGGTTCCCTGGCTGAGGCAGTGTTGGCCAGGTGTCTACAGGGAAGTCTCTTCTCTGTTCCCCACTCTGCACTATTGGAAGGAAGTCACTAAGGGTAGTCAGAAACCGGAGGATCAAGGAGTTACAGCCTTCCTCTCCGAGGACAGACTATCAACACAAATTCTTTGGAACTTTCCTGCACGGGAGTTCTATTTTTTGTCCATGATGTTTCAGGTTATTCAATCACTTCTTTATATGTACTTTTATGAATATATATTTTCATAAAGACATATTGATATAAATATAGAATTTTAAATAATAATTCCTAAAATATAAATAATAAGTTAAATATGAATTCTAAATTAAAATAAATCTAGAATTTGCAGAAGAGAAACAATTTAATTTAATCCTCTACTACTTTATGAATTTTGTTTCTTGACATTTTTGCCATGGTTTCTCTTAGTCACCTCTTGTGTCATCTTGGACATGGCCACAATTTGTGGGCTCTTCACTTTTTATTTGTCTGAATATTTCCTAACGTGCTTATACTACAAGGCATTGAAGGCTCATCACACATATTTTCCAACTCAGTCCCAGAATCAAACATTTTTCCATTAAATCTCTAGTTCATTTTGTTGGTGATTCTAACAAAAACCACAATGTGGGTGTTAGCTCATTATTATTACTGGTGTGCTATGGCTTCTAGATTCTCTTAGCTGACTTTCCAAAGAAATGTATGCATGTATGTTAACCTCATGTATACGTGAGGCGACTGCATGACTACATGAGGATTCTTGCAGACTCCAATTATTTCCACAACTTTCTTGATCCTCTTCAATGAGGTTATTTCATACATTTATAATATAATTGAATTATTTGTTCAGAGCCTGTATTTTTTATCCCTGGGTCCTTCATCCTCCTAAAGACATACATACATACACATATATTTATACATATGTAGTTGTCACAGTTAAACTTCACTTTTTTTATTATTAATTTATTTTGCAGTAGAATGAATTTGGATATATTGTACACAAATGAAGCACAACTTCCCATTCCTCTGGCTGTACATGGTGCAGAGTCCCTCCAGTAGTGCAATCATACATGTATATAGGGTGATAACGTCTGTCTCATTCTACCGTCCTTCCCATCCCACAGCCCCAACTCTCCCTCACTCACTCCCCTCTACAGAAACGAAAGTTACTTCATTTTTCCCTATCTCCCCACCCCACTATGGATCAGCATCCGTTTATCAGAGAAAACTGCTGGCTTTTGGTTTTTTGGGATTGGCTTATTTCACTTAGCATGATCTTCTCAAGTTCCATCCATGTACCTGCAAATGTCATAATTCCATTCTTCTTTAAGGCTTAGTAATATTCCACTGTGTATATGTACCACACTTTCTTTATCCATTCATCTGTTGAAGGGCATCTTGGTTGGTTCCATAGTTTAGCTATGAACTGAGCTGCTTTAAACATCGATGTGGCTGCATCACTGTCGTATGTTGATTTTAAGTACTTTGTGTATAAACTGAAGAGTGGGATAGCTGGGTCAAATGGTGGCTCCATTCCAATAAACTTTACTCTTCTGCTGTAAATTTTGGTAGGTTTTAACAAATACATGCTATCACTTATCTGCCTTTAGCATATCATACCAAATAGTTTTGTCACCTAAAAAAAAATCTGTCCTTCACTTATCAATCCATGGAAACACTGATGTTTTTTACTGTTCCTATAATTTTACTTTTCCAGCATGTTGTATGACTAGAACCATCCACTAACTATGTAATCTTTTCGGATTGTTCATTCACTAAGCAAGATGCATTTATGATTCATCTATGTCTTTAGATGGCTTCATAGTTATTTCCTTTTAACACTTAGCAGGATCCTAAATATAGATGAACCACTGTTAATCTACTCCTTTACTGAAAGATATCTTCATTGCTTTCAGATTTTGATTATCAGTAAAGTCACTATAAACATTCATGCACAGGGTTTTTGTATCAATTTAAGTTTTACAATGAGTTAAATGAATACCCAAGAGCTGAATTGCTTCATGGTACAGCAAAACAGTGCCTAGCTTTAGTAAGACTAGGACACACTGTCCTCAGAAGTGCACATGGCCCCATGTGGTGGCACACATCTGTAACACCAGTAGCCCAGGAGAATGAGGCAAGAGGATCGCAAGTTCAAGGCCAGGCCAGCCTTGGCAACTTCGTGAAGTCCTAAGCAACTTAGTGAGAACCTGTCTCAAATTTAAAAAGTTAAAAAAAGGCTGCGGATGTGGCTCAGTGGCAAAGCACCTCTGGATTCAATCCCTGGTAACAAAAAAAGAAAAGAAAAGAAAAGAAAAGAGCAAATGTACCAGTTTGCATTTCTGCTAGCAAAGAATGAGTTGTACAATCATAATAATATTCCAAATTCAGTGTTTCTACTTTGGTGGAGAAATTCCTTGATCTCAAGACTGTCTTGAACACTGCAAGAGTTTCACATTCTTGGGCTCCTACTGCTAAATGCCAGTACTATTCCCAGTCATTGTTATGGTCAAAGGCACTGTCAAACCCTTTTAATGTCCCCAGGAAGAGGGGAGGTGTACCACCCATGCTAAAATATTCTGACCTCTATAAAGAGTTAAAACCATTTTTTTAAAAAAACTCTTGATTGTTTTTTTAAAAAAAATTTTAGTTGTACATGGACACAATACCTTTATCTTTTATTTATCCATTTTTATGTGTCTCACACATGCTAATCAAGGGCCCTATCACTGAACTACAACCCCAGCCTGAAGAGTTAAACTTTTAAAGTGTCTCATAATAAGAAAAAAAAATAATACAAAATTGTCTAATTGATGTAAAAAGGGTGTGCTAAATACATTAATGTGGTAAGCACAATATTCTAACATATCAAGAGTAATCAGCTCTAACTGTTGGGACTATATATAATTTCCACCCTTATGTACTTTTGGGAGGTTTTTGAATTAGTAGGTAGTAGTCTTCTAGAAGCAAAACAAACCAAAAAAAAAGGATTAAACTGTTCTAATAATGAATTGATTATAAGTTTATCATATTGAGTGGGTTGTGCAAAACTCTCTCTATGAGAGAGTCTCCGTTGCTTAGACATACTTCCATTCTTTTACTGAATCTGGGCCAACGTTCTTCTCACATCGTCTTTTTTGATTGAATATGGTGACAAGACAAAAATGAGGGACAGGGAAAATGACAGAAAACACCAGAAGGAGTTTTCTCCCCCAGGTTCACGCGCGCATGTGCATTGTGTGTGTGTGTGTGTGTGTGTGTGTGTGTGTGTGTGTCCAAATGGATTCTTCAGGGAGAACGGACCACCTCGAGGGACAGCACCTTTGCTTCTCCATTTATTTCAGAGTCTCCAGTCCCAATGACAAGACCAGGGCTTTCTAGTTAAGATATAGATCCTTCCTTTTCTGCATTGTATTTCAGAGGCAGAGGGGGAGAGAGCAAGGCTGAGGATGTAATGCATCTCGAGAGGAGAAGGCTCTTTAAAAGTGCTCTAACTGCTTGAAACAGGCAATTTTAGCATGTGACATTTGCCTGGCAACGGTTACCACTGGATTCTGAGTGTCAAGGGAGATTTCACAGAATATCACGTCCTGGCTATTTTCCATTCCCTGATGAAAACTAGTTGGATACATTTAGAAGAGCAAAATGATGTCTGAAGGGGCCGCTGGGAACATTTTCATCAGAGTTTGGGGAAAGAATGTACTTTTGTGCCAGACATGTCTTGGTTAAGAACCTCTTTTGGTTCTTTTTAGCTCTGTGACCTCAGACAAGTGATTCAGTGTCTCTGGGCTTCGTTTTCCTTATCTTAAAGTCAGAACCCCAACTGGGTTATTGGAAAACTAAACTATATACAACTCCTAATGTCTTTGCAGACATTAATTTAAACTTATTAATATATTTCCAGGGCATGAAATTAGGGGACACAATTATTTTCAGTCAGTATCAAACTGATATTTGCTACTCTTTCGAAAATTTGTCTATTTAAGAATCGAATAGCTTTTTATTTTTTAATATTCATTTATTTATTTATGTTTTAATTTTTGGTATTGGGGCACTTAACCATTGATCCACCTCCCCAACATTTTTGTGTGTTTTATTTTGAGGCAGGGTCTCACTAAGTTGCTTGGGGCCTTGCTAAGTTGCTGAGGCTGGCTTTGAACTTGTGATCCTCCTGCCTCAGCTTCCCAAATTGCTGGGATTACAGGCTTTGGCCACTGTGCTGGTTTTGATTATTTTTTTTAATTTTAAAGCAAGAAAATAGATTACATTTTCTGTACTTTACATATGTAACAGTTGTCTACTGCTTTGTAACTAATGGCTTGAAAAGTTAGTGGCTTTCAGTGACAACCATTTGATTATCGCTCATGATTCCATGAATCAAGTGGACAGTTCTGGTCTTGCCTGGCTTGATAGCACGTCCACTGTGAGGCAGGAATTCATCGGGGGTGGCTGAATTCTTAGGTCGGGCGATAGGCCTGGCGGATTGTTGGGGTCCCTTGCCTCTCCAGGTGGCCTTCAGTTGTCTGCACTGAGCGTGCTCAAGTGATGGCCAAGGCGTTCCAAGATGCCAGAGAAGGAGCTCACACAGTCCTGCGGCCACACTCTCCTGAGAGGTGAGTGAAAGAGAAACCGGGGTTCCCAGGAGGAGAAGATGGACACCATCCGACTACCCAGGGAGCTGCACATATGTGGCCCCGTGTTTTCTGACCTGATCGCATTCTCAATATCTTTCAGTAATTACCACGGATGTTGTTGGTGAGGTGGACATTATCATTCACATTAATTAAATACAGGCTAGCAAATTTAGAATGAAGTAATCCATGGTGACTAAATGTGAAGATTCTGGAATCAAACTTCCTTAAGGTAATTCAATTCCTTAAGTTAATTGTGTGATCTTCGATGAGTCTTGTTTTACTTTCCTCAATACACAATGTCTCTAACGCAGATCTGCCTGCCTCCCTCTTCTAAGACCTGCCCAGGCACTCTAACACGATCTCCCCCACCCACAAATTCTTCATCTAATCACAATTAGAAAGCATCTTCAGTCCTGTAAAGGACATGGTCACACATTCCAGCGATCCAGATAGCACACCTGTAGACAAGGACAGCATTATTCAGCGTGCAAGGCCTGGGCAAGTCACGCTCCATGCCCTGGTTTCTCATCTGGTAATGGGGGCGACAACAGCTCCACCGTAGCTGTGTGGTGAAGACGCTAGGAGCTAAACAGGGATGGGCCCAGTCTGAGTGGCAGCTCCTGCCTGCCTCCCACGGTGTGTGCTTCTTTTGCTCATTTTAGGGAATGGGGAGTGAGCGCCCAAACTCATGAATTACGAATGAGTCGCTCATCTTTTAAATTGACAATTTGGATATATTCTAAGTCACCAGTTCATCTATGCAGAGTAAACACCCAGAACGATCCAGAAACAGTATCTGGCAAGAAAAGAACCCTTCGTTAAGCTCACTGAAACGTGTCCTGTGGCTTGCTAGCTGCCACTGGAACTTGTGCTCTCCAGAGTGCTTCATGACGGTGGCTCCCTCATCGAGGGACATGGTATTGCTTTCACCCTACAAAGGACAAAACCAGAACTAACAATGGTTCCGGGTATGGAGGTCCGAAGCAGATTAAGCTAGTCCAACTATGAAGATCTTGACTATGTCCAATCTGATTTGGCTGCAATCAGGAGAATTTTATCAAAGTACTTTCAAACTGTAGGTGACATTTTTACTTGCCTCATTTATGGGGGTAGGACTTGTTCAGATTTCTTTCCTCAACTTTTCCAAATACATTAAACAGAAAGGGAGGGACCGAGTGCAGTACCAAGGCCAATCTCACAAGCACGGACCCCTCATAGCCCATCCTGGAGGTAGCCAGAGAAGGTATTCTCATAAAAGCTCTGGAAACACTTAGGCAGGTTTTTTAAGTTAAACAAGGCACTTAGGCCAAGCCACTTAACTGCATCTCAGAAAAGTGAGTATAAAGAAATCATCTATTGGTGGGATGAAGAGGGTGGGTGGATGGAAACAGATTTTTTCCTTAAGTGGGCAGCTCTCAGACTGGGTGGTCCTCACCAACATGAGTATTAAGCTCAACAGACCAGGGCTTGGGCACCAACTCTGTGAGGTACAGGATCCATTTGGTTTGGAAGTGAAGGAAGGAAAGTGAAAAGAAAATCCAGGAGATGTTGGGGTACTGGCTGGAAATGATGAGTAATGGAAACACCTCTTCATTCATTAGTCTTTTTGTGTGTGTGTGTGTGTGTGTGTGTGTGTGTGTGTGTGCATGTGGTACTGGGGATTGAACTCAGGGGCACTCGACCACTGGGTCACATCTCCAGCCCTTTTTTGTATTTTATTTAGAGACAGGGTCTCACTGAGTTGCTAGCTAAGTGCCTCGCCATTGCTGAGGCTGGCTTTGAACTCGCGATCCTCCTGCCTCAGCCTCCCAAAGTGCTGGGATTACAGGCATGCGCCACCACACCCAGCTATTAATTAGTCATTTTTAAAATACTCTAAAAATCCAAAGGAGATGTTGATTCAAGAAAAATCATTAGTTTAATAAAGTAGATATTTTATAGTTTAACTAATACAATGAGCATGATATTTAAGTGCTACCCCCATTTTACGGATGAGGAAGTTGAGTCTCTGAGAAGATAATTAACTGTGTTGAAGACACAAAGCCAGTATAGAAAAGAGCTAAGGAGAGCCTAGGGTTTTTTTTTTTTTTTTTTTTCTTGCTGCAGCATAATCACAACATCAACATGTTTGTCTCTAAAAGATTCATCTGCCACCACTGTGACATTTACAGTCGCTGTTCAAAGGGGTGGTTAAAGGGTACTTAATAGAGGGCTCATTTACATAGGTGCAGGGGTAACTACAATCTCCATTCTCAAGCCCAAGCCTGGCATTAGCCAGAAGCATTCAGGGCCTCTAGGCCTGGAAGGGAAATAGGTCAGAGAGATGTCACAGAACCCTAGGGAGCTGGAGCCCTGGGAGGGGGTATGCGACAGGGTTTGTTAGCCACTGTCAAACCATTGGTCCAAAAGAACACACTCAGACCTCTCCTCCAGCCTGCCATATCCCTCTGGGCTCTCTGGTGGGCTGCAGTCACCCTGACATCACAGGTACAGGCAGGGGTGATACAAAATGTCATTCAGTCTTCTGGGGCACAGAGGAAAGAAGAGAGTATCCAGCTCACGTCATCGTCATTCTCGTTGCGATTTTCAGTGACCCAATCTAAGAGAACAAGTCACGTTCCACGTCGCCCACTTTTTGACGGTCCATATTTTACCTGTGAGTTCACGGCTGAATCTGCAGCTGCTACATCTTGTTTCACTCCTGTGTGTGTGAAGACATGCCGGGTTTTACTCCACTCACTGCAAACCACAGACTGAAGCTGATTCTGTGCGGAGCAAGTATTGTGGGAGGAATGCTTGGGAACTGTCTGAGAGGTGCGATGATAATTATTTTCAAGACATGAAAAACTTTACGACTGCTTCTGCTCTCTGTGGAAAGTAATGAGATTACAAGGGAGAGTAGAAAATGTCCCTAATGTCTACAGAGGACTTCTGCACAGGTTTCCCAATAAGGGATGGCAAATGGAAGGTACTTCTCTCCCCAACCATTGCTTCACCACTGGTACCATGCATTACAACCTGGACAGAAAAGGCTGGAAGGAAAACAGCTCAGAGGCAGAAATGCAATCAGGGAAGAAGAGTGGTTAAAGGAAAATATAGAGGAAGGGAATGCTGTGGGAATGTTCATGCCCTAGTTACGGGATTTGGGGTACCAGGAGGTGTGCTGCTATTATTGGACATTTTAGAAAGGAAGAATGGGTCTCATGTTATGCTGCAATGCTCACATTACTCCTGGCCTTCTGTATGTGGCCTTCTATGCATGGAAAAGTTTCGCATATGCCACAGAACATTGCACGTATCCTGTCCACAGTTTAATTTATTTTCATCTATCATCACTCACTTCAACTTACCCTCTTCATCCGACCTTAGTAATCTCTCCACCTGCAAACCCCATCACTTCAGGGGCTAGATAGTAAACAGCCAAGTCGTATCTAGACCTCAGGCAGGCATCCTGACTCTGAGCCCAGAGTTCTTTACATTCCTGGAATGTGATTTCAACTTTACAATTCTGAGTGTGTTTTCAATGTTTATTTGAAAATTAATTTCAAGGTGATCCTAAACCTGCATGGGCAATCATAAGTTTCTCTTCTGATTGAATACCTAAAAATTCCATATTATTTTAGGCTTCCTCATGTAAGGAAGTACACCTGGAGTATGATTTGGGCTACTCAGATATTTTCTTAAAGCTCTTTTGTTTTAGTTTTGTTTCCCAAACTTAAGTTTGCAGATATAGATAATACTTGATTTCAGTTTTAAAGGAAAGTTGAAAATGTCCTGGAGGAAAAAAAGTGGAAGATCAATATCTTAAAAATAAGTTTCATGAATTTTGTAACACTGTTTGCACATGGCCCATATGAAAATCAGTTAATGAGAATGTTATATTTGCATTGTACTTGAACTGATGCAGTAACTTTAGACATCTTTCTGGAATTGGGCAAGAAATTGTAAAATATAAAATTGCTCATATTTTGGTAATTAACATAGTCCAGATATAGATTATACAGCAATAATATCAATTAAGGAAAAGTTCATTTTTCTAGAAATTTTGCCCATTCTGTGGTAAATAACTTGTTAATTGGTTGAAATGGACACTTCTAAAAATGTAAAGGCAGACATGTGAATTTGTAATTCAGGCTAAATTGTTCACCTAGCAATACAACAAAATGTCCAAGGTGGAAAACAACCCATGTATGGATTCTGCAGGTGAAGTGGAGCTGATCATGTGAGATGATAATTGCCTGCAAAGGGCTAGGCACATTCTCTGATTCTAAAAGTCAGGGCTAAGGCTGACCAGTGAAGTAATAGTCCCTCAAATGTTATATGCCTGCAAGCAAGAATGATCTAAAGGACTGTTAAAAGAGATCTGCCTCTGGAAGTGGTGAGTCCTCTGTCACAGGAGAAATCAAAACAAAATACAGATGTACATCTTTCCATCATTTATTCAATTTTAGATTTGGAAACAAGGATGTATTCTTGGAAAAAAAAAGAATATATTAATCACTGCTCATTTTCTTCCCCACTCTATTCCAATTACATGATTAAACTCTTGTGTATTAACAAGCAAATGGCTTTCCAGAAAAAAAAAAAAAAAAAAATGTCATCTCTGAACACAGAAAAAACCAATTCAACTGTATTCAGAGTGGGAAGGAAACAGACATGATGATCTCATTGTTGTGTTTCTAGGAAAGATGAGTCACACCGTCTGCTCAGTGCAGGGTAGCTGGAGGGAAGCTGGACATCAATGATGCTTTTTCCTCTCTAATAGGGACCAGAGTCTCAAGTTTCTTCTAAAATAAAGGGAGGAAAGCACTTAGAAATTGGCCCAAATCAAGACAACTTCACTAAAATGTTCATGAAAATATAAATAAATCTGTTTCAACTTGAATTTAATTAAATTGAGTGGGGGAGGGGTCATACAAACCACCCACATCTCAGGCTCTCCTATTTCTGACTCCAGGCAGCCACCATCCCCGAGTTCCATTCCACGCTCCCTTTGGTTTACTTGCAAGGACAAAGGAACAGTTCAGGGAGGTGGAGGGCTAGGAAGAAGGGACCGGGAGCAGCTGGAGGCATTTACAGCGTATCAGCTCCCACGAGGACACCGGGCAGAAATCCATGCTGCATTTCTTCTCTTTTTTTCTTGTGAAAACAGAAATTTATTAAGAACTGACTCTGCTATCCTCAGAGCATGGGAGAAAGGACAGAGGAGAGCGGGGCCGGAGCGAGGGTCTCAGGGAAAACAGTCTCTGGTATCTCTCTCAGGGGGCACACAGGGACTCATGGTCTCCAGGGGGGCTCCATAAGCACTCGGGGCTGGAATCCGTGGGGGCAAGGCCAAGCCATGTGCACACCGCGCTCCTGCAGCTGGCCGAGTCCTGACCACTGCCCGCACTGTGACACGAGATCATGGAGCTGGGGGTCCTCTGGCACGGGCTGGCTCTCCTGCTGCCCTTCTGGCCTGACTGCCTGGCCTCCTCAGGCAGCAGATGCTCACAGGCCCGGAGGGGCAGGTGAGAAGGGCAGGCTCCTGGCACTCCTCTCTGGGTGGAGAGGGAAAGTGGAAAGAGCTACCAGGCTTAGGCAAGGCCCAACCTCCAGATGCTCAGGCTTCAGCTGGAACACGGCAGCCTGGCCCCTGGGTCCTCTGGTGCTGGCGTGTCAGGTACATAGCCATCGCCCCATCACTTCTGCAGTTACCAGAGATACCCAGACGTTACATGGGTCATAACCCACGTCAAGCATGATTGTCATTATTGTGGGGTTTGGGTGATTGGGCAGTTGCAGGAGCCCTAATTTAGGAGATAGCTAAGATTGCGGTTAGCTGTGAGCCATAAAGCATTACCACCTTCCATGGTCTCCTGAGACTTGGCCCGGGACAGCGCGGACGGGGTCAACGCCATTGTGTGTGTGGTGTGGTGGTGTTTGTAGGAGTGTGTACGGTGTTGGAGGTTGCTGGAGCCGGAGAGAGAAGAATAAAAGAACTTCTTCATTTCCATCCTGCCTCCGACTTTTCTCCCGCAGCGTCGTTGCTCCAAGTGGCCATCGCTTGAGGCAGCAACAGGCAGTGGCTCCCTAGAATGACAGACTCCCGCTTCAGTGGACACAAGGAGTAAATGTGCTACCCTGCAAAGAGGACTTGCTTCTTGAGCTGCTGCCAAGCGGTGGTCCCCTTAAGTGGGAGGCACCCCGTGACCTTGAAGAATGACACCCAGGCTCCAGATGCCCACTGGGGAGCCATCATCTTCTTTCTGACAGAAAACTTCTGGGCACACTATGGGAAAGCGCCTCAGACCCCGCCCAGCTTCTGCTTGGCAGGGACCCTACTGCTCAGGCCGCGTTGGTGAGTCTCATCTTTCCTCTGGCGCCCACCAGCATGTTCTTCAGTTCAGGTCTCTGTGCAAACGCCCTCCTCACGGCAGTAGCACGTGGCACATAGGATCTGCCCGCACATTCTGCAGGTTCCCTCCTCCTCCGTGCCACCAGTCTCCAGATGTGGCCCCATAGCTGTCCCTCACCTGTATGCTCCATCGCAATGGAGTTTTTTTCTTGTTGTTGGTATTGGGGATTGAACCCAGGGGCACATCCCAGCCCTATTTTGTATTTCATTTAGAAACAGGGTCTCACTGAGTTGCTTAGTGCTTCGCCATTGCTGAGGCTGGCTTGGAACTCCCGATCCTCCTGTCTCAGCCTCCAGAGCTGCTGGGATTAGAGGTGTGCACCACAGTGCCTGGCTACAAGGTAGATATATATATATATATATATATATATATATATATATACATATATATATATATATATATTTTTTTTTTTTTTGGTGGGGGGGTACCAGGGATTGAACTCAGGGGCACTCAACCACTGGGCCACATCCCCAGCCCTTTTTTTTTGTATTTTATTTAGAGACAGGGTCTCACTGAGTTGCTAAGTGCCTCGCCATTGGTGAGACTGGCTTTGAACTCGCGATCCTCCTGTCTCAGCCTCCCAAGTGCTGGGATTACAAGTGTGTGACACCATGCCCGGCTAGTAGATATTTTTAATGATTTCAATAACTTGAAACTGCCAGGTCGCATTTGCATGGTCTACAGTCTCCATTATATCTGGCTGAGATATGATGGGGAAACTTGGCTCTACTTTTGGTAGGACTTTCATGGCCATTTCTGTCCTAGTGAGGAGATGGTGGGTGTTATAGTTTAGATATGAGGTATCCCCCAAAAGCTCATGTGTTAATGGAGAGGACATGGGGAAAATGGAGAAACTTTGCTTGAGCAAAGGGGAGGGAGGGATGAGGAGGGAACATGGGGGCAAGAAAGATGGTGGCATGAGATGGGCGTCATTACCCTGGGTACATGTATGACTGCACACATGGTGCGATGCTACACTGTGTACAACCAGAGAAATGAAAAGTTGTGCTGCACTGTGTACAGTGAATCAAAATGCATTCTGCTGTCATATATACCTAATTAGAATAAATCTTAATAAATACATTTTTAAAAAAAAGCTCATATGTGAGAGACTGCAAATAATTCAGAGATGAAATGATTGGGTTATGAAATCCTTAACCTAATGAGTGCATTAATTCACTTATAGGGGTTAACTGGGTGGTAACTATAGGGAGGTAGGGTTTGGCTACAAGAGGTGTGTCATTGGGAATATGCCTTCTATTTCTTGGTGCCATTTCTTCAGCTGCTTTCCTCTGCCACAGTCTTCCACCATGATGTTCTGCCTCACTTCAGACCCATAGCAATGGAGCTGGCTGTCTATGGACTAAAACTTCTGAAACCATGAACCTCCAAATACCCTTTTCCTTTTCTATGTTGTTATTGTCATGTCTTTTGGTCAATAAAAAAAAAAAAAAAAAAAAAAAAAAAAAAAAAAAAAAACTGTCTAAAACAGAAATTGGTACTGACAAGTAGATTCATTGCTGTGACTAACCTGACCATGTGGTTTGGAAGCTTTTGGACTCTTTTGGAATTTGTGGGAGAAATTTTGAGACATTTAAAGATGCAAACTGAAAAAGTTTTGGATCATTGTGAGCAGAGCTTAATAGGAAATTCTGATGGAGGGAGTTCAGACCCAGTATGCCCATACGACTGGGGACAGCAAATACTGAGCTCATGAAGTTTGAAAAGAGGGGAACTCTATTGGCAATTGCACTAGAGATCATTTGTATTATATTCCGGTTAAGCAGTTATCTACATTTTTCCCATATCCTGAAACTTCCTGTGAGGCTGAATTTAAAGTTGATGGACTAATCTGAGGGAGAAAATTTCAAGGAAACACAGCCTTTAGGGGGTGATATGAGGATTGTTGGAAGGTTTTAGCCACAATTACTGTGATAATCAGGAACAGAAAGCAAACCAGAAAAAAATTTGAAGAACTTGGAGTCTGGTCAGAAAACTGCAAGTAAAACTGGGGCTGTGGAAGGTGTGGTTGTTCAAGGGATTACAACCACTAAAGAAATGCTAAATACTTCACCCAAAAACAATAGAAAAGATGGCTTGAGGTTATCTTAAGAATCAACTAGACCATACCCACCTCAGATTCAAGGGTGTAAAAGTAAAAATCCCCTTAAGAAGAGACCATTAGGGAACCCTGCTTGAACAAGGGGAGCTAGGAAGTTGTTTTGCCATAATCAATCACCCGGATACTCAGAGGCTGCTTTAGTTATGGTCTCCGAAGGTGTGGTTACTGCTTGAGATAGCAGTAGATCTTGGCATCAACCACGTGGTGCTGGTTCTGCAGAATATATGATGCTGGAGTTAGGGGGTCATGGAGGCTTCCACCTAGATTTCAAAGGGAGGACTGGAAGATCTAGCAAAGTGCAACAGGGTCAAAGTCCTTGAAGGTCGCTCCTGAGAGGGCTATGTGTGGAGTCGTGAGAAGGAAGCTAAAGCTGGAGACTCCCCAAGATTAAGGGATGCCAGGAACATAAGTTGTCTGCTGAGGAAAGCTTCAGGAATTGTCCAGAGACAAGCAAAGAGAGAGGCCACGTGGATAGCAACCAGCAAAGCCACAGAGGCAGAGCTATACAAGGCCTTTGGAGAGATCATCACAATGCCAGGTGCCGCAGATGCCGGACACAGACAGAGCCACAGGACTAGTTTACCCAAAAGGATTTGGCCTTGTTTTTGTCCCATACTTTCTTTCTGTGATGCTATTTTCCTCTTTTGGAATGAAAATGTTTATTTAGTGCCTTTATATATTGGATTTTTACAGGGGTTCATGCTGAGAGTTTGCTTTGAGTCTCAGTGGAGACTTTGGACTTGGATTTTGACAGTGATGGAATTGTTAAGACCATGGGAACTCTTGGAAATAGACTAAATATATTTTGCATTGTGAGATGGGCATGAGCTTTGGGGAGCCAGGGACAGACAGTTATGTCTTAGATATGAGGTGTCCCCCCCCCCAAACCTCATGTGTGAGAGAATGCAAGGAAGTTTAGAAGTGGAATGATTAGGTTATGAAGCTTAACATAATCAGTGCATTAATCCCCTAATAGGGATTAACTGGGTGGCTAACTGTAGATAGGTAGGGTGTGACTAGAGGGTGTGGGTCACTGGAAAAGTGCCTGTGGTGTGTACATTTTGTCCTTGATGAGCATAGTTCTCTCTGTTTTCTGATTGCTATACCCTGAGCTTCTTTACTCTACCACACTCTTCTGCTGTGATGTTCTGCCTCCCTTAGGACCTGGCTATCTATGGACTGAGACCTCTAAAACTGTGAGACCCAAATAAGCTTTTCCTCCTCTATGCTGTTCTTGTCAGCTATTTTGGTCATAGCAACACAAAAGCTGACTGAGCTAGTTTCCCATGCACAAAGCCTCCCTGCCCAAAGTCCCTCAGGACCCTATGATGGTCCATGATGGTGGCCTCATAGCAAATGCTTACCCCTGCCACACTTCACTGGTCTGACTACTTTCACTACACATCCTAAGCAGCAACACCAACCAAGGATGGTAGCTAAAAAATAAAATAACAAACCAAAATCCACCTCCTTAAATAATCCAAATCAAAAACCCAGTATCAAAAGAATGAAAAGAGAACTACCAAACCACCAAATGAGCTAACCACCTGAGAATATGACAGGTTACTTCCAGGAGTGGTCGGTACTTATGGACAAATCCCAGCAGTAGCCAGAGCCTTACACAGCTAGTGTTTGAAATTCCTTCCCAACAGCTTCTTGTATGTTCGGAGCAAGAGATAGCCCAGTCACACCTGGGGACAACCCCCAGTGGTTGTCTCACCTTTTGGTCTCCTGGACCTTTTCCATTTTCATAATAAGAACAAGAAAACTCCATAAGCTTTTCTTTTTTTTTTCTTCAGTGGGGTATGAAGACTGACATTTATTTGTTTAAAATTAAAAATTGTAGTATACCTCAAGGCCTTGTCTAAAATCTGTAATAACTTTTGGATTTTAAAGACCTTATCATATCTACACTCAACTCTATTTTTCTTTTAACTTGGAATGATTAGTGTTAGAAGGACAGTACCTCTTCCCACACATCATAATACTGTAACAAAATGTTAAGACACTCTAGGCATGGTTTACGGGCTTTGGCTTTGGACATGTTTGGGCATTAACACCTGAGAGGGTGTTAACGTTTTGCCAGAATAAAGAGCTGTTTGTTTCCAGTTCGTCTCAAACTTCTTCCCGCGGCTTCTTTGCTCCAAGCAGCCATCGCTTCTACAGGTGGTGGCCCGGACGGGGAATCGACACGGCAGGTAAGAACTGAGGAACCTCGCAGGAGTCTCTAGTCAGAGCGGTTAAAATGGGTTTGAAAATAACTAAGACCCAAGTGTACAAGGCTCTTGATGGATTCTTTGATATAGCTGAGTCAGTTATTAGTGAGAGAGAATTTGGAAAAAAGTGAAAAGTGATCATGAAAGCTTGGCCTCGGGCTGAGTCAGTTAGGGCCAGTAAGGATAGTATCAGTGCGGGGCTCAAAAATGACAAAGATCAATAAAGCTATTCAAGATTTATTAGAGATAGTTCAAGGATACATGCTCTCAATTGAATCCGGGACTCAGGATGTTACTGAGTCAGTTAGGACCAATGAGAGTAGTAGTAGTGAGGAGGATTAAGTAAAAGTGATTCTGAAAAAATGAACAAAAGGAAATTAAGGAAGACCAGATAAGGGACCATCAAGTGGAGGAACCTATGTCCTCCACTCCCCCATGGGTGGAATCTATTACAGAAAATATGAAGGGTATCACTAGGCGTTTGCATACCACAAATGTACGAGGCATTGGAAGAGGAGTATCCTCAAGCATCCATTCAGATGCTTCCCCGACACAACCCCTATTACCCATCCACTCCCTCACCAGAGGAACAGGAAGAAATGCAGGATTAGACCTCTGTTCCACCGCCCGAATAGTGTTAACACCTGAAATGGGGGTTCAACTGATTCCCACAGGAGTCAGGGACCTCTTCCCTCAGGGACTGTAGGACTTATTATCGGGCGAAGTCCTCAAAGCTTATTAGGTTTGCAAGTGACCCCAGGTGTAATAAACTCAGACTACAAAGGGGAAATAAAAATAATGCTTAGCTCACCCCAAAGTATAAGTTCTGTTAATCAAGGACATAAAATTGCTCAGCTGCTTCTCCTTCCAAATTTACATAATTCATTTAAAATGAGTATGCCTCAAAAAGGGAACAATACAAGATTTTGTTCCACTGATTTGAGTCCCATGGCTTGCTGGGTTCGAGACTGTACTAGGAGGCCTATGTGTAAAATAAGAATCCAAGGAATAGAAATGGAGGGACTTATAGATACTGGAGCTGATTCCTCCATCATTAATTTACGACAATGGCCCAAACACTGGCCTCTGCAAAAAGCTTCAACCAGTTTAAGAGGCTTGGGATATAATAACCTCCCAGAAAAAAGTGCAGTAATTTTAAAATGGGAGGATGATGAAGGACATAAAGGAACGTTTCAGCCTTATGTTTTACCTAACCTACCAGTTACTTTATGGGGAAGAGATATTTTACAACAAATGGGAGTACACCTTGCAACCAAACCTGCAGGTGTTAAATGTGAAAATATACAGGGTAGTCTTAACCCTGAAAGAAATCATTATCAAAAAGTACAGGGTAAGCGTAACCCTAAAAGAAATCATTATCATATAGGAAAAAGACATTTTTCTTCGGGGCCACTGAGAAAAATAATTTTAAAAATACCATGGCTTTCTGATAAGCCAGTGTGGGTCCCTCAGTGGCCCCTATCTAAAGAGAAATTACAAGCGGCCCACCTACTAGTTCAGGAACAATTAGAAGCAGGACATATAGAACCTTCCACCTCTCCCTGGAATTCCCCCATATTTGTGATCAAGAAAAAATCAGGAAAATGGCGATTATTACATGATCTTAGACAAATTAATAAAACCATGCAAGTCATGGGCCCTACTCAACCTGGACTTCCGAATCCTGTAGCTATTCCAAAAAGTTTCCATGTTATTAGTCTTGATATAAAGGATTGCTTCTTTTCTATTCCCCTACATCCTCTGGATGCCCCCAGGTTTGCTTTTTCAGTTCCTTCTATTATAACAATAATGGCCCTGATCAGAGATATCAATGGAAGGTTTTACCACAGGGAATGGCTAATAGCCCCACCATATGCCAAATATATGTGGACAAGGCTATCCAACCCATTAAAAATAACTATCCAAACCTCATGTGTCTACATTACATGGATGATATTTTTACTGGCCCACCCTAATCAAAAAATCTTATTTAATATATTCAGTGACATGGTAGAAAATTTTTAAAAAATACGGATTATATATAGCAGAAGAAAAAGTTCAAACTAGATCTCCCATATTATATTTAGGATTTAAAATCATGGATACTTTTGTTAGACCCCAAAAAATTTTAATAAATAAAGAACATTTAACCACCCTCAATGATTTCCAAAAACTGCTGGGTGACATTAATTGGCTTCGCCCTACACTAAACCTCACTACTGGCCAATTAAAACCTTTATTTGATATCCTTCGAGGGGACCCTGATCCATCCTCACCGCGAACACTGACTCCAGATGCTAGGAAAGCTTTAAAGTTAGTAGAAAAAAGCCATTGAAGGAGCTCATTGTGACAGATTTGATTTAACTCAACCGCTGATGTTGATTATTATATTTCTTCACAATATACACCCACAGGAGTATTTTGGCAACAAGGGCCTTTATTATGGATACATTTGCCTGTCTCTCCTAAAAGCATAATTGAGTCTTATACCTCCATGGTGGCTAAACTTATTCTTCAAGGACTTAAAACTTCTACTAAAATATTTGGCATTCACCCTGCTACTATTATTACTCCCTATTCATCGTCACAGATTGAATATTTATGCTTCAACGATAATGACTGGGCTATAGCTAGATGCTCTACCTCTGCAAATTTTGATAATCACCTTCCTAAGTCTCCTATATTATCTTTTTGTATTAATCATCCTATTATATTTCCACAGGTAATAAAAAAATCAACCTATTCCTAAGGCATTTAATGTATTTACAGATGGGTCCTCAAATGGTACTGCTGCAATAGTCACTACAAAAGAAAATATGACTTACATAAACTGCACACAAATCAGCTCAACTAGTGGAATTGGAAGCTGTGGTAAGAGCTCTGGAAAATTTTAGAGACCAGCCCATAAACATTTTTTCAGATAGCCACTATATTGTACAAGCCGTCCCAAAATTAGAGTTAGCAGGACCAATAGCACCTCATACTCCAGCTTTTAAATTGTTTTATCAAATACAAAAACTTTTGTGGGCAAGAAAAGAACCTCTATTCGTAGGCCATATTAGAGCACATACTAATTTGCCTGGCCCCCTCCATGAAGGTAATCAAAAGGCTGATGAACTTACAAAAACAATATTTATACTTTCAGCGCTACAACAAGCTACTTTATTTCATTCCCAGTTTCACGTCAACAGCACCACCTTGCAACGTAGGTTTAAAATTACAAAAGAGCAAGCCAGAACAATTGTAAAAGATTGTAAATCTTGTATGACACATTTGCCCAATCCTCATTTTTGGTGTTAACCCTAGAGGATTAATGCCCAATCATTTGTGGCAGATGGATGTTACTCATGAGCCAAGCTTTGGAAAATTGCGATTTATTCATGTAACCATAGATACATGCTCAGGCATGATTTTTGCTTCCTTACATTCTGGAGAAAAAGTTAAAGATGTCACATCTCATTGTTTACAAGCTTTTGCTGCATTGGGCATCCCCAAAATGCTTAAAACAGATAATGGCCCCGCATATACGTCCTCATCTTTCAAACAGTTTTGCGCAAAATTCAACATATCCCATAAAACAGGCATCTCATACAATCCTCAGGGTCAGGGCATTATTGAAAGAGCAAACCGCACACTGAAAATTATGTTATTAAAACAAAAAGAAGGAAATTGGAAAAGTCCTAAGGACAGATTGGCAGTTGCCCTGTTTACCTTAAATTTTTTAACTTTAGACTCTAATGGTTATTCTGCTGGAGACAGACATTGGAATCCACACCAACAACATAAACCCTTGGTTTACTGGAAGGATGTTCTTTCAGGTACATGGAAGGGTCCAGATCCAGTATTAATTTGGGGGAGAGGATCTGTTTGTGTTTTTCCAAAACACGAATCCTCTCCAATATGGATACCATCTAGATTAATAAAGCAGGTACCACATCAAAATGATCAAGATGTAGTTGTTGAGGAATCAAGATTAATAAAAAAGGTACAAAATCAAGAAGACCAAGATGAAGATATAGAATGACTCCCTCAAAAGTATCCTTCAAAATGTTTCACAACTCAAGAGTCATTCCTCCCGGCCGGGATGAGGAGATCTCTCTTTAGTGTGCACACAATTGTATTTTTTTTTTTTCTTTTTATACATGTCTTTATGTCTGTACATTTGTCTACATTTCATGTTAATGTGACGTCACAAATATATGTTTGTATGTTTGTTCGTCTGTCCAGTGTGACGTCACAAAGAAACAAAGCGCTTATGAAAAAGAATATATATATATATATATATATATATATATATGGATCCAAATAACTTTAATTCATTTTAGGTTGAGAGTATTCAATTTAGGTAAATAATTTTATAAATGAAGGTACTTTCAATTTTGATTATAGGTATCCCTGGGACTTCTCTTTAGCAAACAATATGACTAGTGCTATATAACCTAATATTTTGGTGTGTTTTGACATAAGATTGTTCATTTGTTATTAACTTCATTTGTTTAATAGCTGATTAATTTCAATTATCTCAACAGGTAAAAAATTGCTGTGTATACAGAGACTTGAGGGTTCCAGCTGACAAATTATTTCTCCAAAGTGCCTTTAGCTTTTCTTTAATCTATCTTTAATACAGTAAATACCCTCAGTCTTTCTTTCTTTTGTTCTCAATATGATATTTTGACAACTTATGTTTGTGTGAGCTCAAACAACAATGTGTATGAGCAGAAATCAACTTTAATTTTCTAATCTAATAATTCTGTTTTTTAGTTTGACAACTCGACTCTTCACTCAGTGCTGAAATAATACTGCCTTTCCTTTAATAATTGATGCTTGAGTTTCTAGGTAGCGGGCCCTGAAAGATTTGCCGGTGGCATTATCTAGATATAAAAAAGACGGTTGCTGCTATAGCTGCAGGGAACGCGGTCACCACAAGCATCCCTGCTGCTCAAGCATCAAACAACCTCACCAACAGTGTGGCCTCTGCTCTACATGCATGGGACCTCCTACATCAACGTGTTATAACAAAATGGACATTTTGATCTTTCATTGTTTGGGACTTTACGGGACAATGACTTGCGGACATTTGTCCAGACAATTCAGTGTGTTACTTGATGAAACTTAGGGCAAATAATTTGTTTAAACAATTTGATATGCTATACAATTTGGCTCGTCACCAAAAGGCTTGTTGCCTTAAAGCCGCAACATCTCCTCACAATTGGACGGCTGTTAGTCATCATACACAGTCGATCCTAAAGGGCTCCATTGGATGGCTGGTTAGCCAATGACGGGTAAGATCCCCAGAGGGGGACAACCTAAGACAGGCACAGTCGCACGGGACAGTCTCATGTGGCCGACATATCAACCTAAGACAGGAGTCAAGGGCACAGCCTTGATTATCCGATGACGGGTAAGAATGTTGGTTGCACATAGACGTCCTAGAGCATTACCTCTTTTAAAACAAAAGGGGGGAAATGCAGGAGCCCTGTTTGGGGAGATGGCTTAAATTGCGGTGGACTACGGGCTTTGGCTTTGGACATGTTTGGGCATTGGCGCCTTCCGTACTTGGCCGGGATCTTGCGAGACTTGGCCGGAGATCTCGAGGGACTTGAGCGAGATTGCGGAGGAGGTCTGCGCCATTTTGGAGGTTTAGAGGAGCGTGGACGGCGTGTCGGGGTGTAGTTAGAGCCAGGGAGAAAAGTTGCCAGAATAAAGAGCTGTTTGTTTCCAGTTCGTCTCAAAACTTCTTCTTCTTTGCTCCAGATCGCTTCAGGCGACTTAACGTTTTAAATATCTCATCAGATTTCTTATTAGAAACCCTGGAACACAAAAAGCAATGGGTTGCAATCAATAAATGGGCTAAGGAATTGAAAAGACACTTCTCAGAAGAAGATACACAATTAATCAACAAATACATGAAAAATGCTCAACATCGCTGGCAATTAGAGAAATGCAAATCAAAACTACTCTGAGATTTCATTCACTCCCATCAGAATGGCAGCCATCAAGAAACACAAACAACAACAAATGTTGGAGAGGATGTGGGGAAAAAGGCACAATCATACATTGCTGGTGGGACTGCAAAATGGTGCAACCATGGAAAGCAGTATGGAGATTTCTTGGAAAACTGGGAATGGAACCACCCTATGACCCAGCCATCCCACTCCTGGGTCTATTCCCAAAGGACTTAAAAACAGCATATTACAGTGATACAGCCACTTCAATGTTTATAGCAGCACAATTCACAATAGCTAGATTGTGGAACCAACCTAGATGTCTCTCAGTAGATGAATGGATAAAGAAAATGTGGTACATATACACAATGGAATTTTACTCAGCAATAAAAGAGAATAAAATAATGGCATTTGCAGATAAATGGATGAAGTTGGAGAATATAATGCTAAGTGAAGTTAGCCAATCTCAAAAATCCAAATACCGAATGTTTTCTCTGATATAAGGAGGATGATTCACAGTGTTGTTGGATCGGGGTACATAGGAGGATTAGAGGAACACTAGAATGGTCAAAGGGAAGGGAGGGGAAGGGAGGGAGCAAGGGGGAATGGAGGGGAAAAAAGAAAAGGTGGTTGAATAAGATGGATATCACTATCCTAAATGCATGATTGTAGACCTGAATGGTATGAATATACTTTGTATACAAACAGTTGTATGTAAAAAGATGCTCTATAATACATACTACTATTATACATTTTTTTAAAAAAAGTAATTCTGTCGAATAAAAAAAAAAAACAATGAGTTGATACACACAAAATGATAAAGGATAGAATATGTCATACTAGAGTCCCATAACCAGGAAAAGTATCTTCCCCAAAGTGGGAAGAAATGAAGGTGTTCCCAGATGCCTCAGTCCCTTTAGGCTGCTCTAACAAAATATTCTAGACTGTGTGATTTCTTACCAACAGAAATTGACTTCTCACAGTTCTGAATTCTCACAAGTTCAAGGTCAAAGCACCTTGTGGCATATCCTCATATGATGGAAGGAATGGGAGGTTGAGCTCTTTGCCTCAAGCCCCAACCCTACCTTTTTTGGCAGCACATGGGATTGAGCCCAAGGCCTCATGCATGCTAGCCAAATTCTCTACCAGTGAGTGGCAATCCCAGGCCTTTTTATTTTGACATAGGATTTCAGATAGGTTGCTCAGGCTAAACTTGAATGTGGATCCCCTTGCCTCAATGTCCTGAGTAGGCAGGATTACAACCTGTTACAGTTTTGATACGCGATATCTCCCCCCAAACCCCTGTTCCTGCAGAAATATTCACCAGTAAAGTGATTGAATTGTGATATGTGTACCCTAATCAAGTCCCTGCTGGTTTGAATGGGAACTGAACGGGTGGTAACTGCAGGTAGGTGGGTCATGCCTGGAAGAGCTGGGTCACTGGAAGTTGCCCTGGAAGGGTGCAGCTTCTCTGTGGCCCCTCCCCTCCCCCTCTCCCACCCTTGTCATGAGCTGAGTACCTTTGATCCACGGGGCACGTCCCCCATAATGTCATGCTGCTACTTGGACCCAGAGCAAGGGAGTTGGTCACCTATGGATTGAGACCTCTAAAACCAAGAGCTCCATATAAAGTTTTCCTCCTCTAAATTGTTCTTGTCAGTATTTTGGTCACATCAACACAAAACCTAGCTAAAACATACATTGTTACTGAGAGGTGGGTTCTTTGCTATAACCAACATGACCATGTGGTTCAGAAGATTTGGGAGCTGGTTGGCAGGAGGAATTTTTAAAAGTTTAAAGCTGTAAGCTGGAAAAGCTTTAGAAAGTTGTAAGAAGAGCTTACGGGGCAATTCTGGTATGAGCTCAGAAGACCAGAGACTTCTTTCTAAGAGAAAATTTTTGTCTGTGCGGTGGTGGAGTTCAGCAGCCATGGCTTAGGAAGCTTTTTCCATCTAAACTGCCACAAACTATATGCCATGGTTTTATGATCCTATAAACTAGCAATTACTAAAGTCTCCATTGGACCAGGCACTGTGAAGCAGATTTATGGATGTGAAATTGCTGCACTTCTCAAGGGGCATCCAATTTCTAAGTATTGAGATTACACTTTTGTGCCAATAACCTTGGCCTCACCTTCCCTAAAATGTTACTAGAGAAGAAGAAAAAGGTGGGAATACTCATCTTTTATGCAATGTCAAAAGATGTGAATGGTACATTTTTCTTGGTATTCTATGTCATCAAATTTATTATAATAATGAAAAAACTTGGAAGATTGTTTTATATTTTGCTCACTTTAATACTTTGCCTATGATACAGGCTTAAACTTAGGGGTAAAAATAATAACAATACTCAAAGACAAAGACAGAACCATATATGTGCTTGTCAATTTTAGAGTAAATATTAAGTAGATTTGTAAAATCTTAGACTTTTTAAAAAAGGGTCGCAATCTAGGTCCATCCCACCACCCTTGCTTATTATTATTAGCTAGTAAACTCAAACCCAGCAAGAACAATGACTTGTTTAAGGTCTCAGAATTAGATAATGATGGAAAGTAGAAGCACTGTGACAGTAATGTTTGCAGGACACCATAATTATGTTATCCTGCTTAATGTACTTCCGTTAGTCTTATTTTTATCAAAATTATACTTTCATGTCTTTGAAATTGTTAGTTCCATAAAGTACATTAGAAAAAAATGCATTTCTAGTTTCCATGGATACACACCCAATTTTAACTCTCTTAATTGATTTTTTGTATCAATTTTTATAGCTCAAAAATACTATGCTAATATTGCTCCTCCATAATTTTTGATTCTGATTTTTTGGTTAAGGGCCATGCCCATGCCCAGTCTTCTAGCATGTCACGAGTAGCAGTGTGAAAGTAGCTTTTTGCTGTACTCATACTTAGCTGATCTTTTGTTTGAGTATCAAATTCTAGGGTGAAAATCAGCTTTTGAAAATTTAGAATACATGCTTCACTTTAACTTCTGTTGTTACTGGCAAGCAAACAACGAAATTTTGATTCTTGTGCCATTTTTTGAAGTCTGCTTTATTTCCCTTTGCATGGAAGTGCACCTCTTTGCCATCAGTCCTGAAATTTCAGATGATATGCACTGAGAAGGCCTCGGAATCTATTTTCCTCTCTTATTATGGGTGCATCACGGGCTTTATCAACGGTAAGTCATTTTCTTACATTTTTGGTATCCTTTCCATAAAGACATTAATTCCATTAATGAAGGCTCCATCCTCATGACATAATTACCTTACCAACATCCTTCCTCCCCAAATTATCATACTGGAAGTTAAAATTTTAATATACTAAATTGGGGATGTGGAGCACAAACATTCAGTCCAGACCAGGAACCGAGAAAGCTACAGGCATGCTGAAAATTAGGCATGCTGAAAAAGTCCCTAAACTTTCACCTCGGAGTGACTTTAAACTCTGTCTAAGCAGAAAGGTAAGGCTAAGCAGAGTTGAAAACAGAGTGGATAAGCACAGAGGAGTCTTTCTGCTACAACCAGAACACAATTTCTTTCCTTTTTTTCTTTCTTTCCTTCCCACACACCTCTCTCCCCGTCTCTCTTTCATCCTGCATTCCTCCTTTTTTTTTTTCCTCTCTTTTTCTTTTTCTGGATTCAGCCATTTAAGAAAATCTGTCAAATCACTACCTGATACAATAAGATAACAGAACAGAAACTTCACTTATAACATACAAAAAGACCAGTATTCATATATATAAAGGTTTATGCATGTTAGTAAGAAAAAAAAAAAAAAAACTACAAACCAAAACCAAAATAGCAAAAACAAACCACGAGATGAGAGGACAGAATTGGATATCTATGGTTACCATATCAATAGTCAATAATAACAAGCAAAAACCCCAATAACAACAACAACAAAAATAAAACAAAATATGCAAAGAAAGAAGAATTTATGACGCATCATAGGGAAAACAAATTAGCAGAAACTGTTGCTGAGGAAGCCTAGATGTTATATACCTACACAAAGACTAAATCAAATGTCTCAAAAATAATCAAAAAGCTAAGGAAACTATGCAAAAAGAACCCAAACAAAACAAACAAAAAAACCCAGAAGAATGATGTCTTACCAAATAAAAACATATTAACAAACTCACAGAAATTATTTAAAAAGGAACCAAATAGAAATGTTAGGGTTGAAAATTATATTCAGTATTCAGAGAAATAATGATTTCACTGAAGCGTTTTGACATCATACTTGAGCAGGCATAAGGGACAGGTAGTAAATTTGAACATAGTCTGATTGAAATTGTTGTATGAGGTCCAGAAAGAAAAATGATGAAGAAAAATAAACAACATAAGAGATGATTGGGGCATTATCAAGTCTAGCAACCTGTGCATGATGGAGTCCCATAATAGGATAGAAAGAAGAGGTGGAGAGAATATTTGATGACTTAGAGTCTAAAATCTTCAGCAAAAGACTTGAGTCTTCATATCCAAAATATTCAATGAACTCTAAAGAGGGTAAATTCAGGAGGTTCACATTATGACACATTATATTCAAAAGCAAAGGCAAAGGAAAGTATTGCAAATGGCAAGAGAAAAGTAACTCACCAAGTGCAGGGGTTCTTACGGCTAATGCTTTATCAAAACCTGTGGAGGCAAGAAGTTGATAAAATGCCGAATTCAAATGGTAGAAAATCATGTGCATGTACAAATATGTGACAAGGAATCCCACTATTATGGATAACTATAATGCACCAATAAAAAATGTAAAAAGAGAAATTATTTTTTAAAGAGTTGCTAAACAAGAGTTCTATATTTGGCACTCTATCATTCAAAAATTAAGACAAAATTAATATAGCTCAGTAAAGAAGAGCTTATACAAGTCCTCACTAGTAGAGCTGCACTAAAGAAATGCAAAAGAGAATCCTCAGACTGAAATGAAAGGACCCCAGGAAGTCGCTTTATTTTTATCTGACTATTATTTTTATTCTTATATAATTCAAAACATAAATACATAATATAATGAACATAAATCTATGTTAATGGACTTTTGTCTATAGATAGTATGACCAAAATAGCCAACCATTCTTCAGACTCTAAGACAATTATCTTGTACAGCACCTGCAACCTTAGGAAAGCTCATTTGAGTTTAAATAAGCTTCCTCTAAACTTCTCCCCATGGGTCCCTGTCCTGCTGTGACTGTCCCTTGTGGAACAGGGCAACCCTTCACAGGAGGAGACAGGAGCTAGCCTGCCTTGTACCTGTGAAGTAGCTCCCTCAGTGCCTCCCTCCCCTCTATGGGTCATTTCCTTCAGCATTTAATGAGTAAAGCCTGAAGTTATTTGATCTTTTCATTTTAAAGAAGGTTATAGCTATTATGAATACTTTTCTGGCCAGACAGTTGTCCGGAGTTTGGGTATAGGGGGGCATCATAAATTTATTATATTGTTATATTGTGCTGTATCTATGAATACACAGACTATAAGAAGAGAATGCTTTAGGTGACTCTCTTCTGTCTGGGAAACCAGAAGTTCTTAAAGAGTTAAGAATTTTATCTTAGTTATACTTAAAAGTCAAGGTTTGCATGAGAATCTAAAGGCTGCTGATTGGGTCAGGATGACATTTAATCCATCCACTTGAATATCTGATTTAAAATGTAAACATCATATCCAAAGCATGTGATCAAATATCTTATTATTGTAATGAAGCGGACTTGATTTTAGACTCGGGCTCCACTGTGTACTAGCTACATGACCTAGTAGAGTTTCAGTTTCCTGAATTATAAAATGTGGAAAACAACTAGTTCAGTTCTATTATAAGGAGAAATAAACGATAGAGATTGTTTTGAAGGCATACGAAGAAATTAAGGACACAGCATCATGTTTAGATAGTGGCCAAAATTAAAGTGTGTTTGTTTCTTTAGTTTCTGGGCCTCCAGTATTTGTTCGAGCAAGGCCCTGATGACCCTGGGATGAATAGATGCCTACGGATCTTACCATACACTAGGGAAGATGAATGTGTAAATAACAATTCCACTTAATATTTCAAATCTCATGATAGAAATCAGAACCAGGAATGATCTGAATACAAGTGGGAAAAGCATTTAGTTTTAGCAATCAGAATACACATACATGTCATCAATGAAGGAAAAATTGCTTTCGTCTTAAAGAATAAAGAGTACAGTCTGAATCAGGAGAGGATATTTCATAAATAAAAAAAAAAGATATGTATAAATTTAGAGAAGTTAGAAAAAGAAGAGAGATAAGGGACAAACCACAAGTTTAAGACTTTTCTTGAAACCACCTGATGGGGCAAGGCAACCAACTCCTCTGAAATCTCAAGGTAGAAACATCAGTGCAGAAACCCCAGCCTGCACCCAGGGTGAGTCACAAACGCTCCATCACTGGAGGAAGAAGAAACCCAGCGCCTGCAGGAGGAACTCAGCTGGAGTTACACACAGATGAGTTACACAGCATCCCCGGATGGTGACGGAGTGCACATGCGCAGTCCCCAGGTCCAGGCCCGCTGTCACCTTCTCACAAGCTCTTCTCCATGTTCTTCTTAAGCGTTCACAGCAGAGAGTGGGGAGAACCCTCAGGAAAAGTGAGCTTCCTGTAGACATGGGCTCTGTAGCCCAGTGACTGCAAGAGGGCTGTGTGATGTCACCCGGACTCCTTCCTGCCTTCTTTCAGAATGAAAGCATGACACGGGAGGAAGGCCAGCAAGTGCAGCTGTCTTGAAAGCCCTAGTGAAAACCCACTCCAGCTGGTGCAAGTGAACAGGTACAGCCCTCTCAGCTCGAGGAAGGGCAGAGATACCCAGGGCTCCAGGTTTACTTGTGGGACTGGTAGGGAGTTCCCACCCTGCAGGATGGGATATCTACACTGCTGGAGAAGGGACACGGCTCCTGCCTAAGATTAATCAGAAAAGAACACCAATCCCTGCCCTGAGTCACAAGTGACAATGGAAAATTGCAGATGGACAGAAGAGGGACACCAGCTGGAAAAGGGATAGAAGCTGAACATACATCTATATGCATCTATAAAGATGTGGATATATGTTCTCTGAGGCACTGTGTGTGTGTGTGAGAGAGAGAGAGAGAGAGAGAGAGAGAGAGACAGCAAGAGAGAGCGCCCACTTGCTAAAGGAGTAACAGAGGTTGAGAAAACAATCCTCTAGAAAACTAGTCACTCTCCTAAACACAAGGTATTGTAATAGGACTCCGAAGCCTATGGTGCACCCAGGGTAACCACAGAAAAACAACAACAACAAAAAAAAAAAAAACCCCAAGTTTAACTTCTGCCTAATTTGGTTGTTCTCTTACAATGATGCACAGCAGAAAGAAAGGAACGCCCATTTCCAGACTGAAAACAAAAATTGCTTACTTCAGTCTCTACAGTTCATTATTTCTGGTTTTCAAAAGCAACAAAACAATTGCAAGGCATACAATGAAAGGAGGGGAAAAACATACTGGTGAGGCACAAAGCATTCAACAGCAACAGACCCGGGTATGACACACATTTGGAACTCCCAGGGAATTAAACGGCAAAATGGAATTAATAGGTTAAAGGCTATAATGGAAAAGGTAAATACTGTAAAAATCATATCGGTAATTTCATCAGAAAGATGGAAAATAGAAGACCACAATGACATCAAAATGTTAGAAATAAAAGGCATAATCAAGGACATGAAAACTGCTTTCACTTTATCACCAGGAAACTCAATTTGAAAAAAAGAAGTAATGAATTTGAAGTGAGCAAATAAAAATTACCCAATCCTAAGCCCCAAATAAAATTTTAGAAAGGAAAAGGAGGGAGGAAAGGAGAGAAGGAGGGAGGGCAAGAAGAAAGAGAGGGGGGGGAGGGAAAGAGAGGGGGGAATGCCTGAGTCATAGAGTATCTAATCTAAGGGAATATTTCAAATGGTCTAACATACATGCAACTGCAATACCAGAGGGTGGCAAAAGGGAAGAAGGCAGGACAAATATTTAAAATAAAGTAATCCGAATTTTAAAAAATGGGTGGCAGGTTTAAACCATATATCCACAAAGTTTCAGAGGACACCAACTAAAATTAAAACCAGCCAAACTCCCTTATCCATGGGATATTCAAGAAGATCCAAACAAAAGATAAAAATGAAACATTAAAGGCAACTAGATACAAGCTCCAACTACACAGCAGAACGAAGACAAGAATGATGGCAGACTGCTGGTTCCAGACCACTGGAATAGAGAACAAGGGAAGGTCATATTTAAAGTACTGAGGGGAGCGCAAGATAATTCCAACCCATTGTTTTTAGCCAGTGACCATATATTTCAGACATAGAGGAGAACGAATTATACCAACAAAATCTCACAGATTTCCTTGTTGTTAGCTCTTGCTTTGTGTCCCTGCAAAATTTGTAAGTTGAAATCTAATTTCCAAGGTCAACAGTATGAAGAGGTAGGGACTTTGGGAGGTAGTGAGATCAGAAGAGCAGAGCCTCATCAGTGTGTGTGAGTGTGTGTGTGTGTGTGTTCTCACCCCTGTGCCAGGTAGAGGGAGAAGGCCTTCACATGTAGACAGAAAGTGGGTCTTCTCATCTGTAGGCACCTTGACCTTGCATTTCTTCAGTACTAGGGGGAATCAATATGTGTTGTTTATGCCACCCAATCTATAATAATTCATGATAGCAGTCCAGACTAACTAAGGGAGACCTATGCTACAAGAAATGTTGAAATACTTCAGGCAGAAGGAATATGATACAACACAGAAGAGTGGATCAACACAAGAAAAAGAAGAAAGTGTATATGAAATAAAATGTAGGAAACCAGAATCTGTTTAATGTTTTTCACTGATAAAAAAATAATACTTATTCTTACCAAATATAGAAGCAATGTATCCTGTGTCTATGGCATACTGAATAGTAAAATGTGCACAACAATAGATCAATTCATTGGCGAAGGAACATTTTTTTTTTCTTTTTGGTGCTGGGGATTGAACTCAGGGCCTTGTGCATGCAAGGCAAGCACTCTATCAACTGAGCAATATTCCCAGCCCTGGAACTGAAATATGCCTTTTAAGAACTCTAGATTCAATATGGAAATAACATATTATTTAAAAGTATATTGTGATTAATTAAAGCTTAGTTTACAATGAAGATAACAGTGATAGTTAAAGATGTCTACAAAAAAAGGGATAAAAAAGAAATTTAAAATAAAAACAGAACAAACAGAAAAAAATCACACTGATGGATTTATTCCAAACAGATCAATAATCACACATCAAGTGTGAACAGTCTAAGCACACCAATTAAAAGATTATCAAATTGAAATTTAAAAGTTCCCTGTAAGAAATCAACTAAAAACTGAGACCTTTGAAACTGTGAGCCAAAATAAACTTTTTCTCCACTAAGCTGTCTTGTTCATAGCAACACAAAAGCTGATTTAAAATATTAGGAGACATAAGTATATTCTTAAAAAAAAAAAAAAAAAAAAAACAGAGAGAAATGACCTTAAAACTTTTAGGCATTTAACAGCTGAGTATGAAAAATGTGATGCACAACTGAAAGAAGCAAAAGGAAAAATGGAAAAGTGCACAGTTATTGTTGAGACTTTAACACTCCTTTTTCAACAACTGATAGAAGAAGTTAATAGGAAATCAATAAAGCCATTAAAGGCCAAATCAATTCAAGCAACCTAAATGAAATGTGCAGAGTGCATATTGTTTTATTTTAAAAACTCAATCTGATAGCTCATACAACACACAAAATTTTACTCAAAATAAACCAAAGAACTTGGTGTGAAGCAATACTACAAAATTTCTAGGGTAAAATACAAGAATAAAGTTGTTGGTGCATATTCAAAATTGAACAACCACATTGGAAAACAGTTTGGAAGTTTCTTAAATGTTAAGCATACATTTACCATATGACTCCATCATTCCCCTGCTAGGAGATTCCCTAAGAGAAAGGAAAGCATATGTGCATACAAAGATTTATACAAAAATGCTCACAACAGTTTCATTTTCAGTAGCCTCAAACTGGAATCAACCAATGCTTCTTCTTACAGGTAAATGAGAAACCACAAAGTAATTAAAAAAAAAAATTACATGCAACATCATGATCGAATATCAAAATAATTACATCGAGTAAAGGAAAATGTACCCCAAAAATGAGTACAGACTGCTTGATTATATGTAAATGAAGCTCTAGAAAATTAACGCTTGGCTATAGTGGCACATAGATCAATGGATCATAATGAAAAAGCCAGATTAGAACCACACAAATATAGGTAATTGATATTTAACAAAGGTCCAACAATAATTCCATCCACAAAGAAGAGTCTTTTGACAAGTTGTGCAAAAACAGTTAATCAACCGTATGCAACCATGTGCAAAGGAATGAATCTCAACTCTTATTGAACACTTAGAAAATTAAAGCAATATTCATTATAAATGTTCATAACAACTTCAGTCTTGTGAAATGATATAGTAGTCAGCGATAAAAGAAATGAACTCTTGACAATCACATCAACATGGATGAATCTCAAATGATTTTACTAAGAGAAACAAGCCAGATCTAAAGTGCTGCATACTGCATGGTTCTATTTATATGGCATCCTGAAAAAGGCAAAACCATAGGGCAGAGATAGTGGTTTTCAGGATTGGGGATGGAGAACAGTGGTACCTACAAATGACAGTATGAAGACACTTTTAAAAAAAAATTATGACAATGTTATATAGATTTTTGTGATATACTTGAACATTTGTAGATTTTTGTACATTTCTCCAAAACAAAGTTGGATTTTTTTGGGGGGGGGAGTGCCAGGGATTGAACCCAGGGGCACTTGACCACTGAGCCATATTCCTGGCCCTTTTTTTATTTTTTGTTTTTATTCTTGAAATAGAGCCTCACTAAGTTGCTTAGGGCCTCAATAAATTGTTGTGTCTGGCTTTGAACTTGTGATCTTCCTACCTCAAAAAAACAAAACAAAAACTATTATTGGCAATAGGACATTAATGACAGAGTTTGTATCTTAAAGGACTATTTTGGATTATATTATTAGAATGATAGTCAAATTTAAGATGTCCCAAAACAATTCATTATTTCCCTGACTAAAATATGTTGACTAATTCAAAAATATATTTCATTTGGATACTGTATGTATGAGCAAAATTGTTAGTCTAAAAATAATATCTAGCTTGCAAAATGCCAAGACAAGTTCCTCATCTATTTAGAGTTTTTTTCATGCAAATGACCTTCCAATATTTTAATGTAATTATTAGTGTGATCACATTTATTTGCTTGGTGGAAAATTTGAAATTTACCCAAGACTCATTAAGCAAGAAGGGTAAAAGCTTCAATTTGAGGAAGGAATTTAATTGACCAACCTCCATCTCTCTGCTGCCTTCATTGTTAAGCTCTGTGTTGATATCTAAAAATGAGAAGGAATGTCTTCACTGTGATATTATTCTCTCTTGCTCCCTAAATCACCATATATCCCAGGCATGTCCATCTATTACTTAGGTGGATATATTTTCAGACTCAGGGAGGGTAGAAACCACTTACCAGGTAGGACAAAGGACCATCAGAAATGCCGATTCTCTATGCTAAATTGGCAACTTATGAGATTTTGAAAATTTGATGGGTTAAAATTAGGGAGGGAAAAAACATTGAAGATATTCAATCTGTGTAATCATTTCTCCTGTAAAAGTTAAGAAAGTCCCAAAATCATTTTGGGGAAGCAATTTCCTTTGTCAGAAGAACCTAAGAAAACAAAAATGAGTACGACTAACAACTGGGACATCATCTCATATAAATATAAAAATCAAGATTCTCCTCAGGAATCAAAATTGTTCAATGCCAGGAAACAGACTGCTCTAGAGATGAGAACTTAAAATCTTTTCTATGTTGGAGACTGAGTTGGTTTTTCTCAAAAATTATTTGGGGAATACATCTTGGAAAAAAAGTAGTATTTCTCATCCTAGAAGAGAATGAAGGACAGTGGAGTTCTCAAGGACCTCTTCCCCAGCTGGCTCCTGGGAAGAGAAGAGAGCTCTGTGGCCTTGAGGGTGAACCCAGAACTTGACCTATTTCATGAAACCTAACCAGGGAGGGGGCGGGTACTGCTAAGCCTTTAGGGAGAGAAATAGAAAAATGTTGGGTAAGCTCCACCCTACGGTTCCCAGGGAAAAGCCCATGCACATCCCTCTTGAATTCTTAGCCTCAGGACTGCTGTCTCTTTCCATTGTATTTTCATATAAATTGTTTGTTTAGCAAGAGAAGTTCTTGATTTTAACAAGCTAAATGGTTTTTGTATGTCTCATTAAATTCTTTTTTTTTTTTTTTTTTGTTCTTATGTCATTATTTAATTCTGTTCTTTTCAGTCATACAATCTTATCAGCTGAAAACAATGACCATTTTTTACAGACATTCTCCAATATTTATTCCTCATATTTCTGCATCTTCCCTAGCTATGATGTAGACTGGAAATAATAAGGAGTCTTTGAGTAGTTTTGTGAAGAATTGATTTGACAACTGAGAAAATTGAGAGCAAATAGGAAAACCCTATCACAGTTTTTTGCACGCAACATAGTAATTTGCCAAAACCAAATGATGGAAGGGATATATGAGTGAAATATTAGAGTTTCAACTAATAATTTAAATAACTAAAAGGATTCAAATTGAGGTTTCATTTAAAAATCATCCAACTATTTTGTTTTTTCAAATAAAACAGAAAATACTTCCATGACTCTAAAAAGATAGGCTTTCATAAACAGGAACAAAACAAAAGAACATACTGCCGAGAAAGGAGGGTATAATTAAGGGTTTTACCTAAAGAGTTCTGTTTACTTGCAGACCCCATTAAGAGTGAAAAATTCAAGTCACACTTTCAAAGTAGTTCTTACACATTCTCATAGACTTATTTGTAATACTTTATGTACTTTCACAGTGTAAATAGTAATGGTTTGAACTTTGTTTTCTGAACTATACTTTGATTATGATACTCATTGCCTTTAGATATTAATTTCATATCAAGTAACCTTGGTAAATTCTTATTAATGCCTGTAGAATCTTCCTTGTATTTTCTCTGTATATGATTATATCACCTAAGGATATAAAGATTATAAGGATTAAGCAAATAAATTTTAAGTGTTGTCCTTTTTCTCTTCTTGTTCACCATGAGGACTGTACAAAGAGAATAGAAAGCATGCACCACAATGATCCTCTACTTCCTGAGCTCAAAATCATAAGCTTTCAGCTCATTGCCATTAAGTATGCTGATAGCAGGAGTTCATTTTTTCAAAAAGTAGTTATTGAATTCTGTCAAATTCTTTTTCTCACTCACTGAGATCATCACCATAAAATTCTCTATTAAGAGATACTATATCAATATGCTGACTTAATTAATTTTTGAGTGTTCAATGAAACTTGCATTTTTGAAATATTCCCAAGATGGGCCTGAAGCAGTTATCTTTTCTTTTTTCTTCTTCTTCTTAGGTGTGGCAATTTATTTGCTCACTCTTAAAGATTCCTGGAAAGTTTTATAATTTTTAGAAGCTTTTGAGGGGAAATAAATGGAAGGTTGCTACTCCATCCTTGAGTATAAGAAAACTCTAGCTACTCACTTCCATAGATTCTTCTTTTATTTCCAGATAAGAATCCCAGCATTTAGTGGAGTACCTAATACAGAGTGTATTTTTCTGTCTCCTTTGCAGTTAGAATTGGTCATGTGATCATGTTAAGAATAAATAGAAGAGTTGTAAGAAAACAGTCAATACTTGCAGGAGCTGCCAGTAGTGTGATCTACCCAAAGCCCATTGACAGTAGGAGTTCAGCATTGTCCAGATCTGGGGCACAAATGATCTGCAGTAGTCAAGAGATATTTCAATTCAAATGATAGAGAATCAGTTCAATTCAGAGTAAACAATCAATAAATCAGTAGGCTTATAGCAGAAAATCAATATCCTGGGTTTGACGGGATTTGGAACTTCTCTATGTCTCTCTTCTGTTTCTTCTTATTCTCTCCCACTGCACTAGAGAACATCATTTTTCATGTGCAGAAAATATGTCTCTAAACTTTCTATCATGATTCCATGGCTGTGGGATCAACACCCCTGTTTCTAGCAAATTGAAAAATGCTGAATATAAACTTTACTTGGCCTAAATTGGTAAGGAGCCCAATTCTGGGTCAACGTCTTTGTCATAAAGGAGCATGCCTTACTACTTGTAAACATGTAATTTTTGTAATGGAAGAACAGTTCACACAAAGGAGTGGGGGCATTATGAGTTCTGGAAAAATCAAAACTATAAATGTCTAATATAGGCTTTCTGGGAATAGGTAATGGGACAGAATTGATGTGTTTCTTGGCTCCAGTCAAGAGAATTAGAGTTTAGGAGTCTATTCCTAGTGTGTGTTTGTACTTAAAAGATCTCCAATATGTTAGACTGAGGAGGAAGTTTCTCCCCCAGAGGTTAGGCAGGTATTCGGAGCTCACCATGCTGCTAAGCCTGAGAATGGCAGCCCACCTAAGCCCAGACCCCACCAGGGGGAGGCGTGGGCTTCTGCCTGGGGGATAGCTCAGAAGGAACAGAGGGAAGCCAGAGCTTGAAGTGTCCCCCAACAAAAGGGGTGATCTCTACCTCCTCCAAGTTCACGGGCTTCCCCACAGGAAAGTCTCTTAGGACCCTTCTTGTTTCCATATTGAATGAACTATTATATCCTCAGCTCGGCTTTCTCAGTGAGCAGTGCTTTCCGTGGGGAGGGGGTGGGTCTGCTTTCTATTTTATATTATCTAATCTCTAACACAGTCTCCTATCACTGTGGTCATTGCAGATGGAATGAGTAAAACAATGAGACATTGTCTTTCAACCTCTCATCAGATGCTTTGAGGGCAACCGTATGTCTTTTGCTTTTCCTTACTGCATCATTTTATGGCTGCTGCCACTCAGTAGTGCCAGCCTCATAGTAGTAACTCAGGACTTAGTACTTATCACTCAAGTCAGTACATCAAAGAAAAAACAACAACAACAAAAAAAAAAAAAAAAAAAAAAAACATGTGACCTTCAGGTATAGCTCGGTGGTGGAATTCATGCTCAACATATATGAGGCCCTGGGTTCAATCCCTGCAGACCCCCATCCCCACCCCACCAAAGAAAAGAAAAGAAAAAAAACCAATGTTCTCTAAGCTATCCCTAATGGACATCAGGACTGATATAGTCCCCAAATGCTATTCCATAGCTTTCATTTGCCTGTTGTCTCTTTCAACAGCACATCAAACACACCGGGCTGAACAACGTGATGGTGCAGGCATTCGACAAGCCCAGATTCCAGCCTTGTGGACTTCCATTGGCTTCAAGACACAGCTATCATTCTGTCTCTAAAAATTTATGTCTTTAATATTTGAATCTCCGGGAAAGAAACTATAAAGAAAAATCTAAGGTATAAAAATATGTGCTTCCTTTGTGTAGTTAAGACATATGCTTTTAATTGAAAGGAAGTCATTCAGTGAGGAATTTTCCGAGTGCCCTGCTACCATTACAGAGGGTGTGGAAAGGTTAGGTTACTTCCTCAACAAGCGGTGGGACCCATGGCTTAAACATAGGGTCCCCCTCCTCTCAGGCACCTCCCAAGTGCCAATATAATGTCCTATGACTCGAAAATGCATTTCAAAACTCCATAAATGCATAGCCTAGTTTCATAGTGTGGGAAAAAAAATTCACTTTCTCTTGTCTGTGCAGGAAGGAATTTAAAGTTCTTGAGAATTTCCATTTTAGGGAGAGCCTGAGGCAAAGTGAACATTTCAGTAAAATCTGAACAAAAGAACAAAAAGGTCTATGTACCCCAGTTGAGAAATATACTTGTCCAATATTTAATAGAAAGAGTGAAAGCCAAGTGCACGCAGAAGGCAAGTTCAGCACTCAGGGATGTTTAATTAAAAAGTTCTTCATGCACCCACATCAAAGCCCCGTGTAATAGGGAAGTGGCAGAGTGCACGAGCAGGCCCCTAATTGGGGGCTTTGAAGCAGTCAGGTCTTTGGTATACAGGGAACCTAGAGAAGTGAGTTCACATGCTATCTGGATCAGCAATAATTAACACACACTGATTCCCCCTCGCTCTGCCATAGAGAAGCAGAACTCTACAAAGGCACCCTGCTCATCCGCACCAGCTAGAGAAAAGGGCTCACTAGTTCCATCATGGTTCGCTTCTAGGCATTGTGACAGGTGCCTTACCTGTGTCACTTCGGTGGATGGAGAAGCAAGCGGACAAGTGTTGAGTACCTACCACCTGATGAGCTCGGTACTGTGTGCCTCACTCACAATATACTCATTAACACAGCAATCCTGAGGTGGTTTTCCGCTTCCCTGAGCCCCAAGGAAACCATTCTGATGGGGAACTCAGAATCTGACCTGCGGGGCCTGCCTCTGGTACGTGACCACACTGGGTTTTAATTCAGTGCCTGTGTCTGAAGCCCATACTCTCTATTCATCATCATCCATGTACTGCAAAAAGCAGCCCATGCCCTGTGCAGTCTGAGGATCCGGAGATAAAACAGGCAAAGGACCTGCCCTTGTCTATCCATTCGCATTATTCCAAGAAAACTGACACTTGAGCAGTGTATTAAATGCTGAAACTACATACTGATCGTCCATTCAGAGTAACTCTTGTACATCAATCCAAAATTCTCACTATCGAGGAAAAATATATGGACATTGACTAAAACAAGTCCCAACTTCTAAAATGGAGGATTTGTAGGTGGGAAAAGACCACTGCCCTTTTAGTCTAGTATGTAACACATTATTCTAAACTGCTTGCTTCTTGTTTCCCCACTAGAGTCATGGTCTCCTGGCGATTCTCCTTATTTATCTGTGTTTCCACTGGTCTCCATCTCGGGGGATCAATATCCTTTTGTTTACGGCTCAGTCGATGCAAGTGTGGACGAAGGCAAGCCTCACATAGCTTATGCAGGCAGCAGAGCCGTAACAACTGGATAAAGACAGTGTGTAAACTGTGCTACTTCAGGCAGTCTGGCTTGGGGGCAGTAGATGGCCTAAAAGAATGGGTAGTGCAGGAAGACCAAGACAATGGGTGGTAGAACTGTGTAGAGATTAAGGAATTAAAATGAAAAGAGGTCTGGCACAAAACTGAATTTTTTAAAAGCTACCAAAAATTTTTTTTTAAATTTTTTACAGGATAGGCATTTCAAAGCAAAATTGAGATATATGTTTAGTGATCTCTCCACTTAGAGGTGCCTTGAAAGAGCAGGGAAATGGAACTGAGAAATATTTACTAACAGTATCTGGCATTTGGCACTTAAGATTTTATCTCATTTGATAGTCATCAGAACACTTAAGTGGGAATCGATCACCATTTTATAGTAAAGAAAACTCAGATTAAAGAGACACAAATAATCTCATCTTCCTATAGTATATTGGGGTGTTAAGATTTGAATAAAGGTCTAATGATCCCCAAATTGATGTTTTCATTTTCCCACTCATTCATGTCACCTTTCTAATCAAGAGGAAGAAAAGAAGTAGAAGAGCTGAATTCTGGAATTGGAAATGATTATAGCATATGTCACTATGGAAATGTGTTTGCTGACTCAGAGTGATACCGAGGCCCAGATGACAATCGCATTAACCGTGGTCCTTGACAAGCTAACCATACTCAGCAGCAGTAAGCAGGATATATTATTTTCCATTCCCTCTCTGTGGCCAGAGATTCAAAGGATAAAATTCATTTTTAAAACTTTCAAAGATTTGCCTTCTCTGGTGCTATGAGGATATGCTGGGTCTGGAAGGAGAATTTTTAATTAGCAGGTCTTATTTATACCTAATGAAAATCACATATGAATCAATCCAGTCCCTATCTGTACACAAGGGTCTTAGAGTGGATCAGAGGTGTAGGTTTGCACTGCAAAGCATCCAATACCCTTTCTCCTGTAAACAGAATAAGTTGAGAGCACACTGACTTTTCGTGGTAAAATTAAGTTGTCTCTTTCTTATGAGGCTGCTCATAGTTCCAGCTAAAGATAGCTAGATTTGCATGCAGAGGGAAATAGTAGGTTAGAGATCAGTGAAGCACAAAGGAAATATTCAACCATGGGGCAGATGCCTGACAGTCTCAGGTTCTGGTCCAGTGGCTTTTACCTGCTGTGGGTAGAGGGCAAGTTCAGCTCTTCTTTCTTCTAAATTGGGCTACTGGCTATGAGTTTGGCTCATATTGTCTTGGTCTATCCAGCTATGAAGTGTTTTTTTGTGACTCATATATCTCCCAAGCTTGCTCAGGCCCATCTGTCCCCTTAGCATCCTTGGCCCCAGTCCCTATGGGCAAGGGCCAGCCTTCACACCCAAGGCTGCAGTCACCCTATTTACATTCAGGGTTGTGGCTACAATGCTGCAGTTCTAGTTCTTTCTTGTTTGTAACTCCTACACTCAGGCAGGGCAAATGGCCATCATCTGGGACTTTACAGCTCGCAGATGCCTAATTTGCATCTGCGCCACATAAGACTTAGATAATGCAATGACATCTGGCCTAAAGGTGGCCATAGACCCCCGGGATGCAGTCATTGATTGGGGGTGTTCCAACCGCTGCTAATGTGACCCAGATGACACAGGGCATGAATCAATAATAAAGAACACCCCAAATTCCTTGAACTGCCACTGCTTGGTCGAGTTTAATGGTGCCACAAAGGAGTGTCCTGAGGTCCACATGTTCAGATTCTAAGCACACTTTTAAAATAATGCTTCCCTCCCAAAGCAACATTTAAAATGCCCTTCCTACTGCTCTAGGTCCCAGAACAACTGATCCTGAAAAGCAAATGCAGACTTCAGCTTAGCCAGACAGAGAGTTGCTGCATTCACACAGACCCAGGAAGCAATGTGCAGAGCAAGACTTACATAAACACCAACAACCACACTTAACACACTCAGGACTTAAGGACAGTGCTGTGAACTAATGCTACAGCAAAATGAACACCCAGTTAAGTTGCTGAAGTCAGAAGCTTATGCCCTGTTACAGACTAAAACACATGTCACAAAAGCAAGGGAAGTATCTGCACTAGCTAGAGAACTAGCCACTCTGCTACAGGGGTTTGGAGTTCTTGCCAACCTCAGCAAAGAAACCTCTGAGTGAGAAAACACCCTACTCTGTGTTTCCACGCTAGAAGTATGTGTGCTTAATTGTGTCCAAGCACCATCAGACAGTTCAAACATCTTTATAAAAATTCCAGTTCAAAAGTATACAAAGAGCCTGAAGCAAAATTAAAATGTCAATAGAGACTCTTCCAGGGACTGTTATTACAGATGCGTGGGCTGGATGCCTACCTCAGCACCACTATCAGCAACACCTCCTTTGCAGAATGCTTAGAGGTTGTGCAACAAGCAAGGGTCTTTTCTGCAAGGGCCCCAAACAGAACATCTTTCCTCTTCAGCTGCTCAAGACAGGTAAATTCTGGAGTGTCTAGCTGAGCCTACCCCAAAACCTGGGGAATGTGGCCTGGGCAAAGCAAGAATTGGCTGCCATAGGGCCTTTGAGTCCCTAATTAGGCAGGTCAGTCAGTTCCTTAGAGTTCTTAAATAGTTTGGAAAGCGTGGTATGCTTGGCATTAGAAGGATGGATATCTTGGGTGTGCATGGTTTGAGCTGGATTAGTGTCTTCAGGTTTCAGCTTCACTTTCACACTTTAAGTGAGATTCTGTATTCTCCTATGTTAAAATATCCACCTTCCGCCAACCCTGGTGGCACATGCCTATAATGCCAGTGACTTGGGAGGCTGAGGCAGGAGGATCACAGGTTAAAGGCCAGCTTCAGCAACGTAGCAAGGGCCTAAGCAACTTAGTGAGACCCTGTCTCAAATTAAAAAATAAAAAGGACTGAGATATGGCTCAGTAGTAAAGTGCCTCTGGGTTTCATCCCCAGGACCAAGAGAGAAAAAAAATTAAAAGTACCCCCCATCTCCACTCAGAAACTCCCTGTCATGGCACCCTAGGTGACTCTTTGAAGTACTTAGCAGTCTTTCTTCTCACCTTTATTAATTTTAATATTTATTAATTATCTGTTTCTTTCCAATAGAGTGTAGAATTTATAAAGAAACAGCTTAGCCAGAGTTGGTGCAATGAGCATGAATAATTTCTCCCTTATAAGTAAATCTGGAATTCACCGATACTACTTTTGAAGGCACCTTTATTTGTCAGGTCTATTTTCACTTAATACATTGAAAATCGTCTCAGTGAGACCAGAATTCACTGGCATTTTCCCAGTGCATAACATCACAAGGGTCAGAAGCTGCAAAGCCCCAGAGGGTCATGATAACAGGCAGGAAATGGTGGGTCCTCAGCTGGCCACGATTAATCCTGTGGAATGCCTCTGGAGTCAGCCTGATCTGCACCGGGAAGGCAGACGCCGTCCACAGAGTCCTGTGAGCCCCAGCTCCAGAGTCGGGCTGGATGCAAATATTCACATCCTTGAGTAGCCCAAGTGGGGATCCCAAGACGAGGGAGGATGTTCAGATGGCTCAGGCCCTTCCACAACTCAGTTCCACGAACAAGAAAAGAAAGCTACCTAAGCCCACATTACCACTGTTACTAGCAACCGTGGTGTAATAATGAATCAAACATACCTACCTTCCAGGAATACATTAGCGTTGCACTTGGGGATGTGAACTCAGCCCTCCAAGGAACGCCAGTAAGTCTGTTTGAGCCCCAGGCCCAAGTCAGGGCTGGGATTCCAGAATCAACCTCAGGGCAGATTACCCTCTTGAAGATTTTCACAGAGCATGGAAAAAGAAAAAGAAAAAGAAAAAAGAAGCCGGGCGCGGTGGCGCATGTCTGTAATCCCAGCACTTTGGAAGGCTGAGGCAGGAGGATCGCGAGTTCAAAGCCAGCCTCAGCAATGGCGAGGCACTTAGCAACTCAGTGAGACCCTGTCTCTAAATAAAATACAAAAAAGGGCTGGGGATGTGGCCCAGAGGTCGAGTGCCCCTGAGTTCAATCCCCGGTACCACAAAAAAAAAAAAAAAAAAAAAAAAAAAAAAGAAAGAAAAAAGAACCTCTTATTTTGGAAAATTTTAGTATTGCTCTGAGAGGAGCAAATAACTAAATCATATGACGGGCAGAAGAAAGTCTAAAAGAGAAAATAAAACTCGGGATTTAGGTGTTAAGTTGAGCTAGAAGCACAGGTAGATTAGGAGGAAAAGACAGGACAGAAACAGAGAGAAACGGGGTGAGAAGAAAACAGGCAGAGAGAAAAAGAGGGAGTGAGAAGAGACAAAGAAGGAGAAGGGGAAGGAGGGAGGGAAAGAGCACAGGGAAAGAGGGAGAAAGAGAGGGAGAGAGAAAGAGAGAGAGAGAGAGGACATCTAGCCCATATGAGGGTCATAGCTCATCAGCAAGAGAAGAACCTGTGCACAGAGTAGCCCAGCTGGGTTGAAGGAAAAGAATTAGAGCAAATAAAACACACCCAAAGTGCTTCACCCAGACCCTGGTGTATACGGAGGGCACAGGGTCAGTCATCCCCATTTCCTGCAGCTTCTGTGCTCTGGCCCCTCGTGATCACCAGCACCTGCAGAACCCTCTGGGAGGAGTTTCCAAGGGCCACTCTGTTTCGTGGTTTAAAAATGCACTTTAAAGTACCTGAGCCAGGTGAAGGCCATCCTTCTCCACCTGTGCCATGTGGCCCTCAAATATCAATATAAAGAGCTGTTCATCTCTTACTGCCTGTGTTTTCTGTAAACCAGGAAGGAGAGAAAATCTGGAATCCACCACTTTGACAAAGGAAGGATGACCTGCCTTCAGGATTGTATCTGATACCCGAGGAAAGTCTCTCAGTCCATCTGAGTTCAAAGTAATAATAATTCCAAGTGTGAAGTCAGTTCTGGGTAGTTTTTAACTAAGTTCCCAGGTTTATTTACCTCTGAGAATAAATAATGTCCTAAGACAAGTAGATGACGTCCTTGTTAAGGTCATGGGTTCATGTTTCTGAAACCCATGAAAATATTGCATCAAGGAATCTTGTGAAAAGTTTGGGAATTGTGCTCTTTGGAACCACAGTGATGGTTATAATACCACTTCCCTGTGGCGTCACTGTGGTATTTCAGTGTGACATTATGTGCCTTACTTAAAATGTAAACCCTCAATCTATAGTATTTCACTTCTCGACTTGTTTCTCTCCCATTCGATTCCTACTTTCTTTTTTTTTTTTTTTTTTTTTTCTAAGACTTTGGCTCTTTTCTAGTAAAATTCTTCAACTTTTCACAGCATTTTATAACCCAGTATTTTTATGAGTCGCAGGAGATCAGCCTCTCATCCTAACAAATGCCATCTGCTTCCCTTCCTCTTGGGACTAGACGGCAGGCCTTCCCATGATGCCCAAATGGCGTGCTGGCCAGTGTTGCTGCCCAGCCATGGAACCATGAGACGGCTGCAGTCTTCTCCCAGGAGGGAGTCTGAAGGCCCGTGCTGACAATAATAGGCACAATAGTGATGGTAGCAATAATAGTGGTTCAAAAATACATTGAAATAAAAATCCATCTTGAGTGTCTCATTCCCACCTTGCCACTGGGGTGTCTGAGACACCTCTTTCTGTTGACAGATGGAAGACACAAGCCCTAAATAACCCATAGCATTAGGGCTCCTCAAAGGGAGACAGAAAGCATCCCTTTTTTTTGTGATACAAGCAGTCAAACTGCCTGAGTCTGAACTGACCTCAGCTCTGAAGCAGACAGCTCTGTCATTTTGTGTCACCCACGGAGCTTAATCAAAATGTTCTTCTCTAATCATCTACAGGTTGCTAGAGACCAGTTTTCCTTTCCAAGGATTTATGAGCTATACAGGAACAATTTGGTGCAACACACTCACCCTTCACCTTTGAATCACAGGAATCAATGTCTTGGCTCTTTTTATCCCCTGGAGATGTCTTAGCTTCTAACTAAATGTATGGGTGAAATTGATTATTTGGAGGGTAAAATGACCGTCACATTTAATTTAATCCTCCAACAGAGACCAAGCTCCATGGCTCATATGCAATAAAAATGGACTTTCAAGGTTGCATTTGTTTAATTCTTCAAATAATCTCTTGAGGGGTTTTTTAATCCTCATTTTATACATGAGAGAATTCCCCACAGTTAATCAGATAGGAAGGGTTAAAACTTGTACCCAGCACCTTAGGTACCTGACTCAAAGTCTACACATTTGCTACTCTCATCAACTTGCAAGTTAATGTGAAAGTGCCTGTGAATTGTTCCAAGTTGTTCATCTTATCATTAGCCAGACAAGAGATTCTGAAGGGCACAACACAGATCTCAACTATTTTGTCCACAGCACCAAGATCCAGCAAATGATCCACTATCTAATTGGTGCTCAAAAAGTAATTTTAGCTTGAATCACATTGAGTCATATTGAATTGAGTAAAATTCAACTCTTGCTCTTCGTTGATGGGGCATCAAGGTCAAGGTCACAACCTTGACCTTTGTGTAAACCACACTTAGCTGTAATTGGCATGCCACCTCACACTGAAGCCATATGATCAGTGCCTTGAAAAACTCTTCTTGGTGACCACAGTGAGGTCAGCCTCTGAAGTCATCTATCATTGCCTCTCACAATTTTAGGAGGTTATGAATGTAGTGGAACAAAACATGGATTTGGAGTCCAAGACACTTGGGTTCAAACCTTCACTTTTTGCACAGAACTGACATAACATTGGAGTTGCATAAGTTCTCCAGGCCTTTGTTTTTTAATCCATTAAAAAAATAAAATAAAATAAAACCAACCTTACAGATGTTTGAACCGGAACACTGAGGACACGTGGACACTGTCAGGAAAAGCACCAAGGCAAAGTCCACCAACCCCCCATCCCATGCCCTGCACTGCCCAGGGGGACGTGTTTGACTGAACAAAAGCCAGAAAAATCACACCCATCAATTGCACAGCTGGGGAAGCTCCTGCTCCCCACCCTCATCCTCGGACTAGAAAATGATGTACTCTAGGAAAGTTGCTGATTTTCATGGTAAAGTCATCCAGCAGGCCACTCAGCCATTAAAAAGGACATTACAAATGAATATTTATTGACATAAAAAGTTGTTTACAAATGTTTAGTGAAAAAACTAGTTTGTAAAATCAAACTCACATGTATATATGGTCATTTTCCACTTAGTGGAAAAGTTTTTATTCTGGTTGCCTTTAGTGAGATTTTGAATGCTAGTTTTTCTAGTTTCTTGTTTGTTTTCAATCTTTAATTTTTATGATTTGTTACACTTTCCATTTATCTGTTGTGCTTACATTGTTCACACACACACAAAAAAAACAATCACTTTGAATATTATATAGGAACCCACTAAAATAGAATTTCAAGTTATAATCTTTATTAGGAACAGAAAGTAGCAGAACAGAGATCAAAAACTGTAATCCAAATTTTATGGAGATTCATATCATAAATTAATATGGAACTCCAAAGAGAACCACTATGGTCATTTTACCAGGGCTTGAACTCAGGGGCATTCGACCATTGAGCCACAACCCCAGCCCTGTTTATTTATTATTTTTTAAAACTTATTCTGATTAGTTATACATGACAGTAGAATGCATTTTGACACATTGTGCACAAATGAAGCACAACTTCTCATTCCTCTGGCTGTACATGGTTCAGAGTCACACCAGTAGTGTGACTCTGAACATTTATGTAGGATCATAATGTCTGTCTCATTCTACCTTCCTTCCCATCCCCACAGGCCCTCCCCTCCCCTTACTCCCCTCTGTACAATCCAAAGTTTCTTCATTCTTTCCTACCCACCCCCCTGACTATGGATCAGCATCTGCTTATTAGAGGAAACATTTGGCCTTTGGTTTTGGGGGATTAGTTTATTTCACTTAGCATGATATTTTCTAGTTCCATCCATCTACCTTCAAATGCCATAATTTCATTCTTTTTTTAAGGCTAAGTAACATTCCATTGTGTATATGTACCACATTTTCTTTTTCCATTCATCTGTTGAAGAGCATCTAGGTTGGTTCCATAGTTTAGCTATTGTGAATTGAGATACCAGACCTTAAACTGTACTACAGAGCAATAGTAACAAAAACGGCATGGTATTGGCACCAAAATAGACATGTAGACCAATGGTACAGAATTGAAGACACAGAGACAAACCCACATAAATAGGATTATCTCATATTAGACAAAGGTGCCAAAAACATACATTGGAGAAAAGATAACCTATTCAACAAATGGTACTGGCAAAACCGGAAATACATATGCAGCAAAATTAAATTAAATCTCTATCACTCACCCTGCACAAAAATCAACTCAAAGTGGATCAAAGATTTAGGCACTAGAACAGGGACCCTGAGCCGACTAGAAGAAAGAGCAGGTCCAAATTTTCATCATGTTGGCTTAGGACCTGACTTTCTTAATAAGACAAAGCACAAGAAGTAAAATCAAAAATTAATAAATGGGATGGATTCAAACTAAAAAGTTTCTTCTCAGCAAAAGAAGCTATCAATAATGTGAAGAGGGAGCCTATAGAATGGGAGAAAAAATTTACCACATACACCTCAGATACAGCATTAATCTCCAGGATATATAAAGAATTCAAAAAACTTAACACCAAAAAAAACAAATAACCCAATCAATAAATGAGCTAAGGAACTGAATAGACACTTCACAGAGGAAGAAATGCAATCAGTCAACAAATACATAAAAAAAAAAAAATGTTCAACATCTCTAGTAATTAGAGAAATGTAAATCAAAACTACTCTAAGATTTCATCTCACTCTAGTCAGAATGGCAATTATCAAGAATACAAGAAATAATGAGTGTTGGCAAGGATGTGGGGGAAAAGGTACACTCATACATTGTTGGTAGGTCTGCAAATTGATGCAACCACTATGGAAAGCAGTGTGGAAATTCCTCAGAAATTGTAATGGAAACAACATTTGACCTAGCTATCCCACTCCTCAGTTTATATCCAAAGGACTTAAAATCAGCATACTACAGTGACACAGCCCTGTTTTGTATTTTCTTTAGAGACAGGGTCTTACTGAGTTGCTTAGTGCTTCGCTTTTGCTGAGGCTGGGTTTGAACTTGTGATTCTCCTGCCTCAGCCTCTCAAGCTTCTGGGGTTACAGGTATGTGCCACCATGCCCAGCTGGTCACTTACTTTAAATCAAAAAATATATTTAGATGTCTGCTCCCTTTGTAGTCAACACAGTAAGTCCTAAGACAAAGATCCACCAGGGCATGATGTAAATCAGCAGTGACTAGAAAAAGCACAACAAGCCACCTTGCTCAAAGGCAAACATCCCAGCTTTACACTATGGAAACTAGTAACAACATAGAAAAACAGCAGAATATTAAGATTTAAATTAAAAGGACCTAAAACAACTCTCAATCTTAAAAAAAAATAGTTAAATTTAATATTAGTTTTGTAGTACAAATTGTTGATCAAAATAAGCAAATTGGTATCATATAGTACAGAAAACACAAATGCATATGTACTCAATTTTCTATTATTTTTTAGCATTTATTATTCTGCTGAAAGTGGGTTTTCATGTACTTAAAGTCACCAAAAATACGACCTAAATAAATATCCTATTGATTTTTTTCTTATTTGACCTATTGAAATCCTGAAAATGTACTTTTTCCTTTTAGCTGCATTTTTTATTTGTATCATAGTATTTTAGACTTATGATTTATTAGAGTTATGAGTCTACCAGGAATGTGTATCTAAAAATTATTTTATATAGATTTTTTAGTTCATCATGCTTCTGTGTAGCTTCCTGGTCTTAAAGGACAGTTTATTCTCTGCTTCATGACTCCATAGCTGACCAAGAGATTACTAAAGATAGGAAAAGATATTCTCATCAAAGGCATGCTGGAGACTGTAATCAGATAAAATATCAAAGGCATTAACATTGAAAATCAAGAAATAACATTGTCATTATTTGCAGAAAAGATGAATGTGTACATAAAATCAAAAGAAACAAATTATTAGAGGTAATAATTGATTCAAAAATTTTGTTGGATACAAGGTCAAATAACAAGAAATAATTTCTATCTATCAGCATCAAAGGGTAGAAAATACAATTTAAAATGTTTAGCTTTTAAGATATTGTTGACCTATGGATTCATTATAATTCAAGTAAAATCCCTGTAGATATTTTGAGGAGATCAACAAGCTCATTCTAATCTTACATGGAAATGCAAAGGTCCAAGAATACCAAAAATACCCTTGAATTAATAGGTCAGAGGATATGTGACCAGATATTAACAGCTTTATAAATTACAGTGATGTAGTATTGGTATAAGTGTGGGTAACAGAGCAATGGAAGAGAACAGAAAATCCAAAAGCAAGCTAGCATGTTTGCTTGTTTACAGTGAGTGACCAATTTATAACAAAGAAGCTCTGGATTGTCATAGAAGAAAGGGTTGTTTTTCAATAACAGGAGCTAGGCAAAGCACTTTCTCCAAAATATTTTAGGCCACAAAACATGTCTTAGCCAACACAAAAGTTCATATAATTTCTTGCATCTTATTAGATCATAATGGAATGAAATTAGAAATCAACAGCAAAAAAATAGACACACTAAAATCTATGAAAATTGAACAATACATTTTTAAAGAATGAATGAATCATAGAAGAAATCAGGGTCAAAATTTTAAAATTCTCATAATCAAGCAAGAATATATACAACGTACCAGAATCTCTTGGACAATCTGATGACAGTTCTAAAAGGAAAATTTATAGCTATGAATGTATGCCAACAATTAATAAAATCAGAATTATCCCAAGATTGCAAATTTAAAAAAAAAAGTAATGAAATAGCTCAAGGGCCTTGAAAAACAAGAACAAACCAATTCCAAAACCATTGGAGGGAATAATTAAGACCAGAAATAAAATTAATGAAATAGAGAATAAAAAACAACACAGCAGATCAATGTAACAAAGAGTTGGTTCTTTGAAAACACAAACAAGATTGATAAACCTGTAGCAAATTTAATCAAAACAAAGAGAGAAAAGACCCAACAATATAAAATTAGATATGAATAAGGAGATATCACAACTGAAATCCAGAGAATCATTAGACTATTTTGAAAACTAACATTCCAATAAATTAGAAAATCCAGAAAAAAATGTGCAAATTTCTTGACACATAAAACTGAACAAAGAAGATACAGAAAACATAAATGGACAAATACCAAGCAATGAGATTAAAGCAGTAATTAAAAGTCTTCCATAAAGAAAGATCCAGGACCAGATGGTTTCTTTGATGAATTCTACCAGACCTTTTAAAGCATGGTGGTGCACACCTGTAATCCTAGCAGTTTGGGAAGCTGAGGCAGGAGGATCACAAGTTCAAAGCCAGCCTCAACAAATTAGTGAGGCTCTAAGCAATTTAGCAAGACTCTGTCTCAAAAGAAAAACCAATAAAGGCTGGGGATGTGTTTCGTTATTCAAGCATCCCTGGGTTCAATCCCGGTACCAAAATTGAATAAAGAAAGAACTAATATGAATGCTCCTTAAATTATTCCCTGAGAAAGAAATGTGTGGAATACTTCCAAATTCATTTTATGCAGCTAGTATCACCCTTAAACCCAAAGCAGATAAGAACACATCAGGGAAAGAAAACTAAAGATCAGTATCTTTAATGAACAGAGATGTAAATATTCCTAATAAAATATCAGCAAACCTTACTCAACTATTTAAATTAAGAAGATTATACATCATGATCATGTTGATTTCATTCCAGGGATGCAAGGATGGTTCAACATACACAAATCAATGCATATAATTCACTACATAAAAATATAATCAAGGACAAAAATTACAAAATCATCTCAATATAGGCAGAAAAAGTCTTTGACAAAATTCAGCACCCATTCATGATAAAAACACTGAAAAAAACCAACGATAGAAGGAATTTACCTCAACATCATAAAGGATATTTGTGATAAACTCATATCAAAGATGATACTGGATAGGGGAAAATTAAGTTATTTCCACTAAAATTAAGAAAAAATGGATGGATTTTCCCACTCTCACCACTCCTATTCAATATAGTACTTAAAATTCTAGCCAGAGCAAGTAGGCAAGGGAAGAAAATTTAAAAAAAATACAAATAGGAAAGTAAAATGTCAAATTATCACTGCTTGCTGGTATATGATCCTGTGTTTAGAAGATCCAAAATCCCCAACAGAAGACTTCTAGATCTGCTAAAGAGATCAAGTTCCAAAGTAGCAAGATACCAAATCAACTACACCACTCCTTGGTATTTATCCAAAATGAATAAAGTCATTATACTATAGCAATACATGTATACCAATGTCTATAGCAGCTCAATTCACAAGAGCCAAGATATGGAACAAACCTACGTGTCTGTCAGTGGAGAAGTGATAAAGAATATGTGGTCTATATGCACAATAGAGACTCACACAGCCACAAAAATAAGAAAATTGTGTCATTTGCAGGAAAACAGATGGAAATGGAGAGCATCATATTAAGCAAAATAAGCCAGACTCAGAAAGTCAAGAATCATATGCTTGCTCTCATATGTAGAAACTAGAGAGAAAAGATTAGACAGGCAGACAGATAGACAGATAGATAGAGGGTGGGACGTAGGCTGTCAGGAAAATTAAAAGGGAGACCAACAGAGTGGGGGAAGGGGAGCAGGGGGAGGGCAGAAAATGGGGACGTACTAGGGAAAGAAAATTTATTAAATTATGCCGGGCCCCGTGGCGCACGCCTGTAATCCCAGCACTTGGGAGGCTTAGGCAGGAGGATCGCGAGTTCAAAGCCAGCCTCAGCGATGGTGAGGCACTTAGCAACTCAGTGAGACCCTGTCGCTAATAAAATACAAAAAAGGACGGGGGATGTGGCCCAGTGGTCGAGTGCCCCTGAGTTCAATCCCTAGTACCGAAAAAAAAAAAAAAAAGGAAAGAAAGAAAATTTATTAAATTATGTCATGTACATATATGAACATATCACAAAGAGTCCCCTTGTCACGTGTAATTATAATGTACCAATCAAAATTAAAATAAATAAGACTTAAAACACATAGCAAAATGGTAAATATGTGTGGTGTGTGTGTGTGTGTGTGTGTGTGTGTGTATACATACATAAAATAGGAGATCAGTCAATTGAATAGCCACATGAAATAAATGGTGGTATTGTTTGTCTTTTGTGGTTCTGGGGACTGAACCCAGGGCCTATGAACTACACCCTCTAGCCCTTTCTATTTTTATTTGGGGGAAACATCCCACTAAGTTGCTGAGGCCAGCCTAGAACTTAACGATCCTTCTGCCTCTGTCTCCTGAGTCTCTGGGATTACAGGTTACACCACTAGACTTGAATAAAATGAATCTTATGTCTTACTTTACACATAAAAATAATTGTCAGATGGCTTGTGTTTCTAAATGAGAAAGGAAAAACAGCAAAGTGTCTAAACAATAGTGGTGGAAGATAATTTTATGAATTAGGAGACAAACGGAGTACTTTTAATAGGAGAACACAGTAAGCACTATTCATAAAGGAAAAAAGATGATGAACTGAACTTCGCTAAAATCAAGTTTTGTTTATCAAAAGTCACATGTATAAAGGAAATGGAAATGGAAAATATGTTTATGACATACACAGACAAAAAAGGGCTGCTAATTAACACATAAAAATAGTGTGTGTGTGTGTGTGTGTGTCCCAGAATGACTAAAATCTGAAAAAGGGAAGGGACAGTGCACATTGCTATTGAGAATGTGTACATTAGCGCAATGTACTGCTCTTTGGCAGTACTAACTAACGTTGAACACCTGCATGGCCCATAACCTGCTAATTTACTCTTAAGTATATAATCAACAAAAAAGTCCATGCTGATTACATTAAAAGACTATACAAAAATGCACAGGAAATGGATGGAGTTGGAGAAAATAATGCTAAGTGAAGTCAGCCAATCCCAGAAAACCAAAGGTCAATTGATTCCTTTGCTATGATGATACTGAATTATAGTAGCAAGGGAGGGGGGATGAGAAGAATGAAGGAATGTTAAATAGGAAAAAAAGGGGGGGACGGAAGGAAAAGGGGCAAAGGGATGGAAACAATGGCAGAAGGAGTTGGACATCAGTATACTAAGTGCATGTATTAAAACTCAAATGGTATGAAAATACTTTGTGTAAAAGCAATGACTTGGAAAACTGTGCTCTTTATATGTAATATGAAAGAAATTGCACTCTAAAAGCATGTATAGCACATTAAATTAAATTTAAAAAAATTTAAAAAATGCATAGGAGCAGTGTTTATAAATGCCCCAAGTTATAAATGACACAAATGTTAGTCAAAATACAATGGATGAATAAATTAAAATTCTAATTCCACTATATATAAAAGAATGGACCCTAGTTACACAATAGCAGTGATTACTCATATAAACAATATAGAGTGAAAGTAGTTTATTTCCGTTTATAACAAAATTTAAGGTCAGATAGACTAATCTGTAGTTATAAAGGTCAAAGTGTCATTTCCTTTCAGATTAGAGCTGTGCCTAGAAAGAGGCAAGAGGGAAGGTTTGGGATCCACATAACGTCTTCTATGCCATGAATGATGGTTACAAGAGAATATTTTCTTTAGGCTACAAGGCAAAGCCGATAAAATAAAAATGCATAAGATTTTGTGCCCTGTACCTTAATATAATAATAAAAACCAAAATCAACATGGCACAGCTGCCTTGTCACCTGGCATGTTGACAGAGGAATTATGCTGAGGATCACAGCCATGCAAATGCAGTGCTTGGATTTCACTCCAAGCAGCAGCATACAAGTTCACAGTCACAATATGCAGAGGTCAGCTGTAGTCTGGGTCACCAACCCTGAGAATATTTAACTGTCAAATAAGCTAACCTATGAGTTTCCCAAATGACTAGTGAATAAGAAAGCAAGCAGACCAGGAGAACTGGCACCAACATCCCGTGCACACTAACGGGTATGAAGCTGTCAGGTCTTGAAAGGGTGTATAATTCATTTTACACACTTCAGTTGTTCAGTTTAAAATACAATGCTGCAATTCAATCATCAGCCTAAGACACTGTGGAGTGTACCAGCCAGAAGAGAAACAAACACACCTGTGCTCTTAACTACTGCCTGTCTGTGTCCACTCATTAGCTCCCACTGGGCATTTGCCCTACAGACCTCTGGGGTATGCTTCCTCCAATTTCCAATGAGTGTGCTTCTGCTCTGTGGAAATTGAGACTCCTCCACCATCATCACTAGGTGTTTAAACCCACTTATCATCAGCGACACCGATGAGCTTAGGCTAAGAATTGGTCAGGTGTGTTAGTGTGGGGTGTAGCGACAAAGTTTGGGTATCGAAGTTCTTAAAACAGGAATGAAAATCATGCTATCTGGTACCACATTTCAAAAGTTGCAGCTCAGGAAACCAAATAGCAATGCCAAACCCAATCAGTTAAAATAGGGCTGCCATAAAGAGAAGCAGCCAAGGATCAGTTTACTAAAAGCAAACAAAATTAAAATAGATGTGAGTAGGAGGAAAGGTATAAGAGTTGGGTGTAAGGGTCAAAGGTGAAACTGTTGAGTGAGGGGAGTAGCTAAGTGGGGGAACACATGTTTAGCTTGTGCAAGGGCTTGAGCTCAATCCCCAGCACCAAAACAAGCAAACAGAAATGACACTATGGCCATAGTGGAAGGGTAATTGTGGCTTTCAGGAAGAAGGCCAGGGCCATCAATGACCTGTGTCATAAGCACAAAGTCAAAGAAGGAAAAGAAGAACAACAACAACCAAAAGGAAGGCTAAAGAACAAGGCAGAAATAACCCACTGAAACCCACTGAAATAGAACACTCAGATAGGGAGGAGTGTAAACGTGAAGTCTTTCTCATCCTCACCAGTATTGATGCCTGGGAGCAGGTAACTCTGCAGCAAGGGATACGCTTCCCTTAGAAGGACGTTTAGCACCATCACTGGCCAGTACCCATTGTGTGCCAGTAGCACTCATTCTCTTCACAAGCATCAACCAAAACTGTCTCTAGAAACATCCTTGGGGACAGTGGGGAGCAAAGTCATAGCTGATCAAGAAGCATAAGGCTGGTTGGAAGGAGTGAGATGCTAGCATCAGAATTCATTGGATGGGCCACACTGCGTTGGATTACACTGAAGGACAATGCTAGGGATTTGTTGGTCTATGAAGCACATTCATTTCTGTGCTTCCCAAAGATCAGAGTTCAAGAATTCTCCAAAGTTGGTTCCCAAGTAGACCGACTTAATTGCACTGGCCCATCCCAACCACCAAATGTAAAACTGAGGCAGCTGTGGAAGACAACTCCGTTGGAAGCTGCCCTAGTAGTCCCTTAGTGCCTCTCCTGTTAGCTCCAGAAGGGACTCGTTCTCTGTCAATATGGCAGCAGATGATACTGGGAAAGCCACTGGGCAAGCATGTGATGAGCCGTGGACATCATGCACTCCCTCATTCAGCAGGTCAAGGCTGAGCAGCTACAGTGAAAATCATTATTAGCTGCTGAGTAAACAAGAGGTAAAGAAGAAAAGCATGATCCCTGAGCTCAGGAACTTCAGAGTCTGGTAAACAAGTTCAAGTTCAGAGGCAGGAGACAAGTTTGTAGCACAAGACTTTTGGAAAGCCAGGCTCTAAGAAGCCTAAGAAGAGAGTTTCACTGCTATCAAAGTCATGGTATGGGTATAAGCCTGGGACCATTTAAGAAATGACTGTTCTGAACTCCTCCCAGGGCGCACAACTTGCTTCTAAATCACTCATACAGGAAGGCAAAGGAGAAGTTAGCAAATCCTTGTTCGGATGGCCAAGGATATAAACCGTACTCTGAAGACTGAGGATTCTGCTCCCGAACCACAGCTGAAGTGACTCGTGTCTTCAGAGCCAGAAGAGACTGCTGAAGACAGTGAACCACAGCACATCTGGGGATCGTTTTTGCAGCTCAGAGCCTGTTATGGTTTAGATGTGAGGTGTCCCCCAAAAGCTCACGTGTGAGACAATGCATGAAGGTTTAGAGGAGAAATGATTGGGTCATGAGATCCTTAAACCAATCAGTGAATTAATCCCTGATGGGATTAACTGAGTGGTGATTGAAAGCAGATGAGGTGTGGCTGGAGGAGGTGGGTCATTGGGGAGATGCCTTTGTGATATATATTTGTTCTGGCCAGTAGAGTCTTTCTCTGCTTCCTGATCATCATGTGAGTTGCTTCCCTCCTCCATACTCTTGATGTGCAGCCTCTTGATGTGCAGCCTGTCTCAAGCCCTGAGGAATGGAGCCGGCTGGCCATGCACTAAGAGCTCAGAAACTGTGAGACCCCCCTCTCCAATAAACTTGTCCTCCTCTAAAATTGTTCTTGTTGGGTCTTTGAATCATAGCAGCAAAATAGCTGACTAAAACAGTGCCAGAGAAATTTTCCTACCAATTTTGCATTCCTGCCCACTCATCTACCCACGAGTAGAAAAATATTTTCACAGTATCAGTAAATATGAAAGATCATGACCTCTGACATGATCTTTTCTTATTTTCTTAGATATAAAAGCAGCTTCCTGATTTTAGGCAGCAAGCTAATTTTTTCCTTTCTATTTGAATGTACTGTTTGTGGTTTTTTCATTAGAGACATAGGCACAAGCAGCATCTAAAGACACAATGACTCTGTACTGACAATATTTTTCTATAAAAGTTTCCCTTTTTTTTTTTTTGCATTTGATTAACCCACCTGGAAAAGACCTCCTGACACTCTTCGAAATTGGACTGTGGGGAACTCTGTAGAAATTTCTGAGTTGTGTGAAGTTAAAACAGATGGTGATATTCTGTAATTAGAAGAGAAGTTATTTTACTACCACCATGCATTGCTTTATTGGCATTTTCCTCTTGTTTATTCTCAGTAGCAAGAATGCTCTTTGTGTAAAAGGACTTGAGGGATAATGGAAGTCAAAAGGAGTTTGGGCCCACTGTTTGGCACACTGCATTTTCTTTCTTTTTCTTTTTTTTTTCTTCTTTTATTTTCTTTTTTTTTTTTTTTTTTTTTTTTTTTTTTTTTTGGTACTGGGATTGAACTCAGGGCACTCGACCACTGGGCCACATCCCCATCCCCAGCCCTTTTTTGTTTCTTATTAGAGACAGGGTCTCACTGAGTTGCTAAGTGCCTCGCCATTGCTGAGGCTGGCTTTGAACTCGTGGTCCTCCTGCCTCAGCCTCCCAAGTGCTGGGATTACAGGCGTGCGCCACCGCGCCCGGCTGCACACTGCATTTTCTAATAAAAACACATATCAATATTCATATGAATTATGCACTTAGCAAATTCACGATGAAAGGAATCATGTTTGTCAGCCACAACGATGCCTACATCATAAACAGGAAATACCAGTTAAGGAGCAAGAGCAGAGTGTGTCTTAGAATTTCCAGTTCCTTAGAAGGAAATGTGGAATGAATATTTTATTAACGAAATGTAATTTGACATATTATTGATCTATAATACAATGAGCCTCTTCCATCTGAGAAACGTTCATTGGTCTCAAGTTTTAAACGTTTGGAGGACGAGGTGGGACTCCCAGGCTTGCTCCCCGACTCATTCCCCCAGAACTGTTTCTTGTTCTCCCTGCAGCATTGTTTCCAAAAGAGCCATCCAGGTGGAGTTTCATCAACAAAAAGAACGTCTGAAAAGGAGATGAGTCAGAAGAGCACTCAAACTCTGCTGGACTCACGCCACAGCAGAGTGTGGCAGCAGGCTGGGGTGGTTTCAATTTCATGGGGACTTGAATTTGAATCTCTTGAATTTCTACTTCATCCGTGCATTCTTTCCTTCATGTTGAGCAGTACGCACCTAACTTCCTCCGTCCTTCATTTCAGACCTATAAAATGGCAATAAGAACACCACAATCACTAAGTCGTTACAGAAATACCTGTGTTAACCTATCAACACTGGCTCGGAAACTTCCTGACACACACTAATTGTATTAATTACCGTAGTGGCCAAAATACAGGCCTCTGCAGACCTCCGTAGGGCAGGAAGCTTCCCTCCTCAGGGCTTGGAGCTTGTCTAGTACAGGTGGACACTCAATATCTATGAAATGAAAAATGAAAACACTGACACCCTCTTGCCACAAAATACCTAGGAAAGGAACACAAACTTAAAATGTTACTCTTAATGAAACTGAGCTACCAAGCAAATAAGGTGGATCAGTTGAGGCCAGAAGCAAATCCTGAGTGTCCGGGAAGCGATGATGGAGCCCTGAGCTGGGGCCTTCTTTAGAATGTTCCAATCCCAGAGGCTTGGAATGCAGCAACCTGGGCCCCCTAGTTGGAAGGACCAGAGACACACCCTGGGGCTTCACAGGAGGGAATTAGAGTTGAGAACAAGGCATGGTGCTGGAGCCTGCAGGGAGAGACTTCCTCAGAGAACTGGGGACCCCAGAATGGGCAGGCCCAGAGGCACGCGGTGCTCACCCACCATTAGCTCTGCTTGCAGAGGGAGGTACAAACTTATTCTCTGAGCGTCAGGCCCATGAGCCAGCTCCAGGTTCCAAAGTCACACATCTGCATAAAAACAGAGAAATAAGCATAAAACAAATGCATACCCTTACAGTTTTAAATCATACTACATTTGTCTAACATAAGGAAACACAAAATTTCTACACATCCTCAACGGAAGTCTCAAAGAATCGCCAAAAATAAAGTATTAAAAACATGAACTGGAAATGAGACACAAATGAAAGAAACCATCCAAAAAATCAGCAGCAACAACAAATAGCAGAAATTTACAGACACATAATAAGAATATTTGGTATGTTTCAAAAACTGATATGTAGAAAAATAAGAAAGGAGGAAGAAATATTCAAAACGTAACATAATATTTGAAACAAATTAATAATGTATTGATTCATCTTTAACCAAAAGAATAGATTATAAGATTGATTGAAAAGTGATCAGCCAATGGATTTCATAAAGCATCAAAAACATAGGGATATAATAAGATTGAAAATATAGGATAAGAAAATACATAACATATAACACAGATACTGATAAAAAAGAAACTATTTAGCTGTAAGTCATGAAATAATGATAAGAGGTTGAGTTAAAAAGTATGAGCATAACAATAAATTTGAAAATACATAAAGCAAAACATGACAAGACTACAAAGAAAATTTATAAACATAATAAAAAGTTTTAACCCAGGCCTCTCAGGAATCAAAAAACAAATAAAAACAGAGACACACAGATTTAAAGGAAATACCTGGTAAATCTGAACCAAGGAACATAGAATCCTAGTCTAACAATGGTAAGAAACATAATTTTCAGGCAAATGTGAAAGTTTTACATTGAGTGGCCATCTTGTAACCCTAAACTAATTCACAGCAAGTTTGAAAATAGCAATATCTCATTTACCTCAGTCTCTCATCAGGACACATTTTGGAAGTCAAGAGCATCAGGTTTGTGTAAGCAAAACTAACGGAAACAGGAACAGACCTCAGAGGGTCAGCAAGCTGTCTGTAAGAAGCGGCAGTGGAATGGCACGTTTTCAGGGAAGAAAATGGCAACTGGTTACAAGAGGGGTCTGTTTTTTTAATAGAGAGTTAATCATAGCAGAATGTTTAGTGTGACTTAATCATTACAGACTCAGGACATGCCGGCTGGGCAGTCAGAAAACTAGTTGTGGAGTTTCAAAGTCTGAATCAAGAAAACAACTGTAAAAGCTCGAAACCCACTGATACTGGGATGGAAGTCCAGAGCCCAGAGCCCATCCACTCAGGACTCGTTATAACTGGGAGAGGATGAAAGTCCAGAGCCCACTGTTGGCCTTCTTCTCCCAGGACCCAACCTGGGGGTTGTTAGTCCTTATCCTTCAATATGTATTTTTTTAAAACATACGTTTGGAATTCACTAATAAATGATTCAAGTATCGAAAATGAAATCAGAATGGAAATATGCAATGCTGTGTGTTTTATCTTGTAAATCTCAATATTGAGGAAAATGAGGCACTGGATGAGATCTAAAGGTCTCTAGAACAGGACCCATGGTAACATGGCATCTGGTCCAGCCAGAGAGCAAGGGATGTGAACTGTTCAGAGATGAGGGCTGGCCGTTTGCTTCTCCATGTAGAGAAGAAAGGAAAACTCAGATTACTACCTTACACTATCCAAAAGTCACCTTTCCGTGGAATCAAGATTTCGATGAGAATGGTAAAACTTCAAAACTTTATTAATACAGCCAGAGAGAGGCATTATGAAATGAGGTAGGGATTTCTTTAAAGGAAGACAAAAGATTCAAAAATAATAGAGAACAGGAAATTGGAGTGTAGCATGGTGGTACAGAGCTTGCCTGGCTCGGTATGGGCAAGGCCCTGGGTTGCTTTGCCTTGCTAAGCCCTGGGTTCAGTGTCCAGCACCACTAAAATATAAAGAAGAACAGATTGATGAATGTAACTATGTTAAAATTAAGAATGTGCATGCAGGCAGGCGTGAGCATGTGCGTGCACACCCCCCCCACACACACACACACACACACGCTGGCGCACGCACACAGAGCTAAATTGTCAAGCAACATGACAAGATAACGCCAAAAACTAGAAGATTATCTCTTTAGCCCTTTTGCCAAATACAGAGGCTGAAACAGAATAAATGTTTCAATGCTCAAGTTTCATTTGTTGAAATGTTAAGAGAAAGGAAAGGAGGAAGGAGGAAAGAATGGAGGGCACGACATCCTAAGTTGGGCAGTTTTCCTGGCGAGAAGACATCCTCTCCTGGTGTCCTTCAAGATTTCCCTAGTGATCTGAACCCCTTCGTATAAAGGAATGGCTAGGCAGGAGCTGCAGGGTGCAGCTGCTGGGCACACCAGCAATGACGGGTGCCCTCTACCAGTATGCTGGGTTAGATGCCCGGCAGGCTTGGGGCCAAAGCTTACACCAGCCTCACTGTGCCATCTTGGTGTTTTGATTTCCAGTGTGTGCCTCAATTTCTGTATCTACAAAACTTGGACAAAATGCAGCTTTCAGGTTGGATGTGAACATTAAGTGCATTTTGAGATAATATGTTTGAAACGCCTAGGATGGTACCTGGCACTCAATCCATGCTCAGAACAGTCTCTGTCCTCCCTAAGGGTTTCAGACTCCCAGCCTCTCTCCCGGGAGGCTCCACCTCTCCCCCAGCCGGGAACCCAGAGCCCTGCCCATTTCACCATCCTCTGATTAAGAATCTAAGTCAGCATCAGCAAGCTATTGAGATTTTCTTTTTGGTGGAACGTTTTCCAAGCTGGAGCCCAAAGCAACTTCAGCATGCAGCTGGAATTTCTAATGTAGGAAACATTCCCCGCTGCGCTGCCTGGGTGGGTAATTCCCTGACCAAGCTGAAACAGGGACCTTTACAAGAGCCTCCAAGGTCTGAATGAAATGTTTTCCCTGGCTCTGGACTGGAGCCTGGCTTAACAGCCGAGACATTAGCAAAACACTGACCGCAGCTTTTTATTTTCTTTTCTGTGGAATGTGACTTAGTCCTCAGGACTGAGGGTGGGTTATTTCTCCTTACATAACCATTTCTTCTTAGATCTTTTAGATATTAATAGGAAAGATTCTCTTGGTGGTTTCACAGCTGGGGCCACCTATCTGAAGCATCCACAACAATAGTAAAGACAGGTTGGGGAGTCCAGTCTCAGCTCTGAGAGGGGTGTGCACTCAAGGAGAAAGGGATGAAAAAGGAGAATTCCAACACACACACACACACACACACACACACACACACACACACACACTCACATAGATAAACATCTGCCCAAAGAGGATCAGAGAAAGACTGAAAAGGAGGTTGCAGTGTTAGTGACTTCTTCCAGATCTTGATCTTATTTTTGCTGATCTGACAGGTTGGTTTCCATAGCAACCTAGGATGGCCTGGATAACACGTGAAGTTAATTTCTGAGAGGTCTGCAGAGCCAGGCAGAGCATTCATAGCATTTTCAATACAAGTTCCTTTTTTTTTTTTTTTTTTCTCTCTCAGGAACCGCAGTCACTGGGCTTAAGGAAGTGGAATACAGTGAACTTGGTAGCAATGATGCTCGTTAGCTAGGAAGAAAAAAATGCCTTGCTCCTTTTGCTTTTAAGTTTCCAGAATTAGCAGCAAGAGACACAGGCTTCACAAAATCCATGCTATTGGTGCTTAACAGGTAAAAAAAAAAAATATCCTAAGGCAAAAGATTGCTCTGTCTTTTAAGACAGAGATCACATTGCTTTCATAGGCCACGATCAAAACAAAGGATGAAAAATTAAAACCGGTGGTCCCAGAAGAAGGAGTGGACAGAGATGACCAGGGTTGGTCATGTAGCAGAAACTGAAAGAGGATTTACAGAGTCCTGACTGCATGGGTTTACTAGCTTGCTACACAATGATGATATGATAGGGACTGTGAATCCATACCTCAGTGACGTATGGCCTGAGCTCTCATAAAATTTATATTTATCAAAAATAAGCATCTAACTAAAATGATAATATTCTGTGGAGAGGTGATGATGACTACCTCACTACCTTGTTCCCCATGTTTGGGATAAGTGGGGGAGGTCTGGAGAACACTTCTTGAAAAAGATAAAATCAGAACTCACTTTTAAAGGACGGGCAGGTGTTAGAGGCTCAGTACAAGAAGCTGGGGATGGGGAAAGAGCACTCGGAGGAACACACCGTGCGGTGAGAAGCACCTGGTGTGGGGAGGGAGGGAGAAGCAGATGGAAAGAAGTCCTAAGGCAGAGTCTGAAGGAGGGTCCAGGTGGAAAGGTGGATATGGACCAAACAGGAAGCATGCTCAGGCTGAGGAGCTTCTCTTTGCAGGGGACGAGGAACAGTTGGAAGTCCTGCGCATGGCAGGGTGTGATCCAATTCGTGTTTTAGAGCATCTTCATGGTCATGCCTGTGGAAAATTCAATGGGCCTGAAGATAGCAAGTAGTCATCAGGTCACTGAGGCCAGGGGTAGAGGAGGACACTCAGGACCAAGCCAGCAGAACTCCAGAAGGAGGCAACGCGCATATTTAAGAACTATTCCAGCTGTACCAGCTTGGAGGCCGCAGACGGGAATCAAGAGAGAGGCATCATAGGCATTCTCGGAGATTCTTTACCCAAGCTGTGGGCACAGGCTGAAGAAGGACACAGAGACATGTGAAGACAATTCATGGTGCTTCTACTCAAAGGTGACATTGCTTTTAATACGTTCCTGTGTTCATATTGAACACAGAAAAGGCTGAATTTGAATTAAAAATTATATTTACAGCATACCAGGAAGGATCAACTATAAGATTGACTAGGATCTTTTTCCTAAGGATAATGAGGAAGAACTTGGCTTACCTGATATTAAGACATCATAAATCTCTTACAATCAAGATTATGTGGAGAATGTACAGGAAGGCCACAAGAGTGAAAATAAAACAAAGCTTTTGTAGTCCTTTAGGCCATGTTGAAATGTTTTGTTTGCTTATGAAATAATGGCAAAGGCCTGGTTCTACTTTGGAAAATTAATGTTGTTGAATACCGAATTTATAACTAAGTCAAACATTTCTGTAATAAAAATAAATGCAAAAGAAAATATATGTGCATTCTTTCACAAAGGGATGAAAAAGATTTTGCCAACTACTATTCCACAACATAAAGGAAAACATGAATAAATTAGATTAAAATACAAACCTCTACTTACCCAAATGTCATAAGTGAAATCAAAGACAATGAACTGGCATAAAAGTCGCAGTGTATAAGACAACAAACTTAACACATTAATATTTAAATAACTCCAGTAAAATGTTATGAAAAAGAAAAAAAAACTAGTGAAAAAGTAGGCCAGAAATGTAAATAAGAACAAAATATTAGGAGTACGCTGTATTCTGTGTGTGAGTGTGCATACGTGTGTATAATGATACATCGCATATATGATAATAGGTCAAATCTCACTACAAATATTTACAAAAATTCAAAAAAAAAAATAAGGTTGTCAGGAATATTGGGTGGTATAGATTTTCTAGGAAACAGTTTGCCATCACCTACCAAAGTCATACACTTTGGCCTATACATTTTTTTTTTCCAGGCCTTTATCTGATAATAGTGCAAAGAAAATAGTCATTGCTTTGTTATTTAAAAATGCAAAAACTGAAGAGAATCTAAATTGTTCAATAATGGGAATAATTTATTTTAATTATGGTACATTTATACAGAGGGATTACACATGTCCATTAAAAATGAAAAGACAGCCATATTTTATAATACAGAATAGGAAATGTTTATCTCTCCAGGACAGGAGCATGCCAGCTTTGTGAATGTAGTCTTCATGTCATGGCTCCAGAGCCCAGATGCTAGCATGTAATAGACCGTGACAGGTATGGTATATATTGAAAGAATAATTGTTGAAATTGTGAGTAGAATTCTAAAGTGGCCCATGACTTTTGCCTGCTGGTGACATCCCCGTAAGTTGTATTACGTGGCAAAAGTGATTTTGCAGATGTAACTAAGGTCCATTAGTTAGTCGAGCTTAAGAAAGTGATAATCATCCAGGTGGACCTAATTTAATGACAAGGATTCCTTAAAATGGAGAGATTTCCCTGGGCAGACAGCCTAGTCCAGTCTGCCCAGTCTTCCAACCCACAGAACCAGGAGACCAGATAGTTTCGTAATGCACTGAATTTGTGGCAAATTGTAGCAAAGCAATAGAGAACTAGTGAATTAGATAAAATAAGCAGGCTACAAAAGAGCACACAGAGTATGATTCCTTTTTCTAATTGTTAAATTTGTTTTAATTAGTTATACATGACAGTAGAATGCACTCTGATATATCATATATAATGGAGTAAAATTTCTCTTTCTTCTGGTAATACATGTAGAATCCCACTTGTCATATAGTTATATATGTACATAGGGTAATAATGCCTGATTTATTCTACTATCCTTCCTGCCCCTATACCACCTCCCTTCCCTTCACTCCCCTCTACCTAATGGAAAGTAACTCTATTCTTCCCTTGCTCCACCCTCATTGTAAATTAGCATCCACATATCAGAGAAAGCATTTGGCTTTTGGCTTTTGGGGATTGGTTTACTTCACATAGCATGATATTCTCCAGCTCCATCCATTTACTGGCAAATGCAACTATTTCATTCTTCTTTAAGGGTGAGTAATATTCTATCATCTCTACACCATAACTAAAATAAATTACTCCAATTATTGAACAATTTAGATTCTCTTCAATTTTTGCATTTTTAAATAACAAAACAATGACTATTTTCTTTTCACTACTCTGAAAAAAAAAAAAAATGCATGGGCCAAAGCGTATGATTTTGTTAAGTGATAGTAAACTCTTTCCTGGAAAACTCTCTCTCTCTCCCCCTACCGTGTGTGTGTGTGTGTGTGTGTGTGTGTGTGTGTGTGTGTAAAGCTATTGAACATTTTATTAGGTATTTATGTACTTAGGAGTTTGCAGAAGAAAACTACCTAAAGTCTATACACAATGTTGTCCACAGTGAATTTGGGTTTGGTTGGTGAATTAAATTAACTTGAACAGAACTCCAGTACTAGACATCGAGGAAGTCTGATACTCCATTGTTGTGGGGGTCTAAATCACTTGGAATGAGTTTGGTCATTCTTGAAGACCTTTTCTAATGTCACCTGATCATTGAAGTCCATCTCTCCTTGCTGTTTATTGACAGGGAAGTATAGTCTTGGCATTGAGATCTGAAAAAGTCAAGGTTCAAAACCTATATCTTTACTATTTGCAAGCTTTGGACACTTGGCTTTAGTTTCCCCAAATCTGAAGTCTGAGTAAGAATCCTTAGCAGCTAGGGGATTGTGCAGATTTGGGGGAATAAAAGACGCAGGACAGACTCAGTCCCTGCGGAGTCCTCGGCATTCCCGGGGCAGCGACCCTGGACCTCAGTTCTTATATTCAGCAGTCAGGCTGCTATTTGGCTTTTTCTATGGCCCTGCTGGGAGCAGGTCTTAGTGTCTCCAGTGCCTAGTTCCATGCCTGGTACCTACCAGGTGCTTAGTAACTTTTGATTCAAATAACACGTGAGTGAATAAAAGGAATTCTGGTAGCTTTGAAGGTTTGGCTCGGGAGACAATGCAGACTGCAGTCAGACAGCATTACCACGAGATGTCAGTATAAATAGGAGAGCAAAGAGTTTCAGGAATATTCTGGACCATCTGCCCTTCCTTCTCCTAGAGCTCCAGGGAAAACACGCAACAGCAGTACTCTGAAGGCAGAAAGCAAACCACCAGGAATTTGCTTACCTCCTCCCTATTTTCCCTGTGTGGGTACACGCCTAAAAACACAGCTCCTGATTTACAGAGAAACGTAGCCCTGCTGAGCTTGTAACCCTAGACAAAGACCCAGGAGGCTTCATTGGGAACAATTCTGCACGTGTGTGCAGCCTTTTCTTATCCCTGCTATAAATCAGCACCTCGGGCCAGGGGTAGGGAGTCCACATGATGGGAAGGCATGCTGGGCATGGTGACGCAGGCCTATACTCCCAGGGACGCAGGAGACTGAGGCAGGAGGATCACGAGTTTAAGATCAACCTCCGCAATTAGCAAGACACTGTCTCAGAATATAAAATAAAAACGTCAGGGGTTATTTCTGTGATAGAGTGCCTCTGAGTACGACCCCTAGTCCTGGGGGGCAGAGGGGAGAAGATGTTAAGTCAAGTTCTGACTCCTTCACTTACTATTTCTGTGTCATTGCAACTGCCTCAAACTTTGAGCTCCATTTGTCAGGTGAATAAGCAAGAAAACCAATATGTAGGGATTCCAGATGCCTTCTGCCACCACCAAAATTTAAGCAGAAGGGCAGTCTCTAAAAGCTAGCTCTCTGAGTGTCCTGGTACCAAAGAAAGGGTTCTCCTTGCACTTCTGGGAGGATTTGGGCCGTGATCCTCCAGCCACTCAGCCTGGAACATTCCTTCTCTTACAGGTCCACAGCTCTCTGAAAGAAGTTTACTTCGATACGGTCCCCAATGACAACCTCTGCTTTCCAAACACACTGTGTTAAGCAAAAAGATTGATCCTCACCAGACTCTAAAAACAGCTATGAATGTGATTGTCTCTCTGGTTTCCTGTGGTCTCCATAAAACCTCCAAGCAGAGTATTCTGGGATCATAAAAATGTCCGCAGCCCATTTCTCATTCGCTTTAATGACGTTTCCTAACGGTTAACGTTGACATTGGCATCTTTTCTCTGGGGACAGTGTTGTGAGACTGGCTTTCCCCTTCCCCAAAATAGCTGGTGCAACAGCCCAGGATCTGGAACACGAAGCTAGGATTTTTCTCTTCCCATGCTGATACACATCCTCTGAGACAGGGAGCCTGACCTCCTCATTGCCAGGGGGAAGCACCCCCCAGGGAGCTCCCACCTGCTGTGCCCTGCTCTCTGCTCATCTCTGAGCTCTGGAGGAAATAAAGGAATAGGCCATAAAGCAAATGATCTTACTTAGCAAGCATCGTGGGTGATAGGGACTTTATAGATGCTGTGTTTTATAGACAAGGAAATATTATTTTAGAAAGAAGTTCATTTCCTTTGACCTTTCTAGTGTTCCTCTAATCCTGTGTACCCCCATCCAAGGAAAGGGGAGGGGAAGGGAGGGAGCAAGGAGGGAGGGAGAGGGGAAGGGAAAAATATTGGTGGTTGAATGAGATGGATATCATTATCCTAAATGCATGATTGAAGATCTGAATTGTACTTATATACTTTGTATACAAGCAGTTGTATGTAAAAAGATGCTATACTCGTGCATTATGAATAAGTAAATAAATAATTAAAGAAAAAAAAAAAAAAGAAAGAAGCTCGTTATTTTGTTTAAAATAAGGGCTCACTTCATTTGCCCAGGCCTCTTCCAGGAAGCTCAGAGAGAGTCAGGAGCACAAGGAAGGCTGGGGGCAGAGGTCCTCTCACACAAGGGACTGAGGTGAGACTGTGGAGGGCTGGAAGAGGGAGTGGAGAGGGGCTTCTGACTGGGAACCTGGTGGGGGCTGGCGGGGAAGAGCCGCGCCTTTCCATCGCGGAGAAGCACCTGTTCCGCGCAGGACTCCTGCGGGGCTCAGTTCAGTTCCAGTGCGCACACTCATGTCTGGGGACTGGGCCTTCCAGAGCCCAGCCATGCTGTAGCCCTGAGCAAGGCTAAGATGTTCCTGGGTTCCCAGAAAACAAGGGAAGTAATGTCCAGTTTCACTTTATAATGAGAGTTAAAATGTTCAAATATCCAGTTGTAAACAAAAGAAATAGAAAAAAAAAAAAAAAAAAAAAACAAAGACACAGTACTTCAAGAGAAGAAGCCAGGACAGGCAGGACAGGTTGCTCTGGCCGCGTGGCAGAGGGGAGCACCCCTTGGCCGAGTGTCCTTCAGCTAACAAAGCATTCTCTTCTAAGTCACAATTGGCCAAAGAGCCCATTGCTTCTCCCTTTCAGTGTTAGGTTTGGTTCTGCTTAACAGAACTGCTTTTCCTGAAAACTTGGAATGGTGTTTGTACTTCCGTGGATGGAGAACGTCTCTAAGGTAGTAAAGACCTGGGTTTAAATCCCAGCTCCTCCCGGCTTAGAGCTCCAACTTCTTAACTCCAGAAAATAAGGGAAACAACGAGGTGTCTGTTTTGTTTTGTTTTTAATTTGCTATCATTAATGGTCAAGGAGGAACAAAGATGGCACTTGTACACGCCAGCCCAGCAGCCAATGTGCAGCATGAACTTGAAGCATGGTGACACCCAACTTCCTGCCCCCTCTTGAAGCCCATGGTGGCTCTCTCTGGAGGATGGCCTTGCACATTTGCTGTTATCCAATAACAAAGCCAAGCTTTACTCTCTTCTGGGTTAATGGTATGTCTTTCTTCTCCTATTGCAAACATAGCTGTCAAGTTTATGGCCACTGGCTGCTCTGCTAGAAATGACGCCTATTTATTTTTCTGTCCTGGATACTTTTCTTCCATTTCCCGGAAATGACTTATGTGGCACCTGTGGTGGTATGAGGTGATGCAAGTGAAAAGCTTTGAACCTGTGGGTGGAAAGATGAGGAACACATCATTCTTCAGTATCATTTTTTTTTTCTTTCTAGAATTTTTTCCAATCCCCATCCTTTCCTGTCCCTCCCCCCAAATTGCATTGCATCTGGGTGTCTAAATCCTGCTCACAGCTGTGCCAATGCCTTCTATACTTCTTCCATCTGCCTGTTTGTTTTTCTTGGTTTTAGTTTGCAGTCTGCTATTTTGTATAAGCAAAATTATCCTTCGTGTCTTACCCGTTCCTACGGTCTCTTCTGCGTATTGTCAACTGCAGCATCTGTGGTGCTGTCGCCTAATGATGTCCCTGGCCTCCTAATAGGAAGGGTAAGCAGGCATATGGAACAGCAACACAGAGCCTGCTACGTCTCTGACCTCGTCACGGGACTCCTCGAGAAATCTGCAGAGCTTACTGTGGTGTTCCATGGACCCCGCTTGCTAAGATAATGCACAAACTTCTTCCCTGCCGAGATTATTGTAACACACACTTAGACAAAGCTCCCAGGCACGTTTTTCACATCAATGAGTCACGATGACTGTGACTGTATGACTCTATAAGTAGATGCACATCTTCCGTCTCCTGGATTCAGGGATGTTCAGATCGCCGCTTATTTTTAGACTAATTTGGACAGTGAGTAAGAGGAAGAACAGGGTGTGAGGCCTGGGAAGCCTGGGTTAGAGGCCTGGGATGGGTTCTAGCTTGGACAAGGTCCACCTCCCTTGGCCTTAATTTCCGAATCAGCTAAATGAGCAGCTGGGCGAGATGCTTAATGAAGTAAATGAGGGAATTGATGGAGTCGATCGTGGATCATTTTACCAACGTGAGGCAAACTAAGACAAATTGAAGAGGGCCCTGTCATTAGGGGCCCATGGCGGCCAATCACAGGGGACAGCAGTGCGGTGTGAGGATCTCAGCACAGCAGGCGCCAGCCTGAGAGCAGGAGCCCCCTGCGTTGTTCGTCGGACAGCGGACACCAACGGTCAGTCAAGATCCTTGTAAAGAGCAAAGTAATTAGTATTTCGGTCTGTGTGACCTACACGCTGTCACAACCACCCGCTCTGGCTGGATGGTATGAAAGCACCCACAGACAAGGCACTCCGAGTATGGCTGTGCCCCAGTGGAACCGCGTAGTGACAGGCGTAGTGACAGGCGGTGCTGGACTTGGGCCCAGCCTCAGCTGCTCACGCCTGATCCATTCCCAAGTGTGACTGACTGAGGCCTATTCTCAGTGGTTCCTCCATTCTCTTGCTTAAAGACATAATCCCCAACTTGCTGGCAAGGACCTCAGCGATGTGTCCCCTCCCCTAGCTCTCCCACCTGTACCATCTTTAGCTTCTTTCCTCCTCACTTTCCCCATCCGCACAGCATGGTGAACCCTCCTCCGCCTTGTGCCAAGTTCCTGGCTCAACCCCTCCACCGGGGGCCCAGCGACAGGTCGGCCCCCTTCAGAGCCGCTCATGCATCACCTCCGCAGAGAAGCCTCCCTCCACTCCTCACAGCAGGCCCACTCCTGTGAGCCTGCACACACTCCTCACAGCAGGCCCACTCCCGGGAGCCTGCACACTCCAGCCTCCCCATGGGAGTCTGTGTTGGCCCGGGTGTAAGCCCTTGTGTCACTTCGTAATCAGGTCTTTCCCTCTCTCCTTCCTGTGAAGTGCCATCCCATGTGAAGAGCTGTCCTGTCTTCTTCTTTTGTACTGCTGTTCTTCAGCATCGCGATGGAGCCTGGGACGGTAAATCCTCAGGTAGCACTGTTGCCTGACGGATGAACTCTGTGGATGAACTCTGGGCCTTTATGAAATGTCCCCACCGAGACGTGAAGGTGGCTGGGAGTGTTCCACAGAGCAGGCGACAATCAGAGGTGGGATCTGAAAGACAAACGGAGGAATAAGAAGACTGTGAGAGACTTTCTAATATAGGAAACAAAGATTTCACTCACTCACACTCTTAGGATCCTTCACCAAACCCCCAAATGTTTGATATTATATTATTATTCTTTATTATTACATCAATTGCTTTTAACATTGAATAGCATATTGGTTTCTCCATTCATTCTCCAATATCTAATGATCATTACTAGATAGTAACTTAGAGGCCTATGTGAATTCCTGCTGTATATTAGCTATTAGCTATACTTGTCTTCAATCCACAGTGATGATGTGTGTGTATGGTCGTACAGCCACAACCCAAATTGCTACTCTTTATTTGAACGTTAATTCTACAAATCACATTTGCATGATGATATTGCATCTGTTTGTATTTAAATTTTTAAATGATGTAAACATAGTTCATTGCTAAGCCTAGATGCATCCAATGCTGCTGTTATCTACTTCTCCAAGTTCAACATGCCTGGTTAGGAAGATGAAGTGCGATTCTTCAATTTGCCACACGTATCACCTGTAAGAGCCTAGTTCACTTCATATTTGCACTAGGTCTTTCTTATTTATTCCCTACTCCCCCCATCTCTATACACCCATATCCAGGATTCTTACTTGGCTTTCACATAGTAAAAGTAGCAGGATAATTTGTATTCCCCCAGATCTCAATCTCATTGCTATCCATTCAGTCCACTGCATTATTTTTTCTTGTAGTGCTGGAGAAGAAACCTAGGCCCTCATGCATGCTAGCCACATGTTCCACCACTGAGCAACACCCCCAAGCCCCAGTCCTTTTTTCCTGGAAGCCCCCCACCCCCCGACCCCTCCTTCATCTGCACCTGGAATCCTTCCTCTGTTTCTCCTGCCTGGTTTGGTGCTTCACACTGTCCTTTATGCTGTCCAAGCTTCATGCTGTCCTCCCAGCTCCTCCCCTTCATGCTCTTTTGGGGTGGATTCTGATTTCTTTCCTGGTTACCTTCCTCAATTTACTGGAATAAATCCTCAGACAAACACCTAAAAAAACATGCATAAGAAATAAATGGTTAACCACTTCCTCAATTGATAATGAAAATATCTTTGTTGCTTCTACTCTGCAGATAATTGAGGCCATGTGTTCCTTTGACACAGTCTGCTGCAAGTGACAAACCATACCCATGCTGACATGGACAATTAAGACTCAATTATCCCAGATAACAGGACCTCTGGCATACCCAGCTTGGGCAGAGGCTGAGCAGTGTCATCAGTGACCCCATCTCTATTCTACTTGGCTATCCACAGTACCTCGGCTTGTTACCTCCTGGTCACAAGAGGCACGACACACTTCCAACCATCATAAACTCAAATAACTGAGTCCGAGCCAGGAAGAAGGGCTTCAAGGAAAAGGAGACATTTTGAATAGCTTTAGACTTTTATCAAGAAAACAAAAACTTTCTCAGAAGCTCCTGAAGACCTCTTGCTTATAATTGCTTATAATTCCATGCTTCAACTAATCAAGAGCAAAGATTTCATCTTAATTGATTTAAACCAATAACGACTTTTCATCCAGAAGTATAAAACAGGTTTCCACTTTAGCATATTCCTGCTGGGAAAATGCCTTAGCACAACTGGCTATGAACTTACAAACAGAAAGAGAAAACATTGTTGGTAGGCAAGAACCTTGAAGTTTCTACTGGAGCTAACCATGGTCTTCTGGTGAAAACTCTTTCCCTCCGAACTACAAATGTGTTGTTCCATTGTGTTGGAGCATTTTGCTTTGCTAATGGGAAATCTAGTGCCTGTCCATTTCCATTTCTGAGGTATTTTAGATTCTTTTCTCTTACAGTATTTAACAATTTCATGAGGTGTGTCCAGTTGGAATTTTTGTCTCTTTCTTTCTTTCTTTTTTTTTTTTTTTTTTTTTTTTTTTTACTTGTATCCATCATCTTAGAAAAAAATTTAACAATGTGATTTTCAAGGTCGCAGGGCTGGTTAGTGGCATGGTACGACAACCCCATCTAACAGTGAATCTTCTCCCACCTCACTTCCTGGTTCCACTCTCCACTCTCCAACCTCTTTGCTACATTGCATTCAAGGTGAGCTAAAATTGACTTTTATCATCATGCTTTCGATGTTAATTTAACTTTTTTCCCCAACATTTTCCTATATTTTCGGGTAGACCATAGCATTACTCAGAATATCCATGAATAAATGATTGCACAATGCCCTAAAAAAGCAGAAATGTATATGAATGATAGAAATATTTACATTTGAGATGAGATGCTGTTACTTTTCATTCTTGGGCTATAATAAGGTGAATACCATGTTTTGCCCTCTTGACTTAGGTGCTCTGTTTTCTTACTTGGAAAGCTTCTTCTCCTCTTTCCATCATTTGTAGTAGTTCTTTCACTTTTTAAAAAAAATATTTATTTATTTTAGTTGTACACAATGCCTTTATTCTTATGTGGTGCTGAGGATCGAACCTGGGCTGCACACATGCTAGGCGAGTGCTCTACTGCTGAGCCACAATCCCAGCCCAGTTCTTTCACTATTTTTTTTTTTTTTTTTTTTTTGTGGTACCAGGAATTGAACTCAGGGGCACTCGACCACTGGGCCACATCCCCAGCCCTTTTTTTTTTGTATTTTATTTAGAGACAGGGTCTCACTGAGTTGCTAAGTGCCTCGCCATTGCTGAGGTTGGCTTTGAACTCGCGATCCTTCTGCCTCAGCCTCCCAAGTGCTAGGATTACAGGCGTGCGCCACCGTGCCCGGCTTCTTTCACTTTTTTTTAAAAATATATTGTTCCCCATTATCTTTTCTTATAACAGGAGCAATAGAGTTCACTAATTTCTTCTGCATTCTTTTATCATCTTGTTTTTCAGGATAAAAGTTCAGCCGTGCAGTCTTCCTATCAACAAGTAGGAGATCCCTGAAGCCACCATCCATGACTCATTAAGGTCACAATCCTCAACACCTAACAAAGAGTCTGACACATAGGGGACACTTCTTAGATGTCCATTTGCCACATGTGCATGATATGAATCCAAAATCAGATTGAAAGCAAATACAAACTCAGCGAGCCCCTTACCCTGTCACAGGAAGCTTCTAGTGTAGACCACAGGAAGCAAATCAAAGTGAAGGAACCACCCCCTTTCCCACATCCTTCGAGTCACACTACACTGAGTAAAGAGCTCACGAGGCTTTGGCAATACCCTTGTGTCTGTCTTCAACAATAAGAAATTACGGGGCCTGGACAGAATGCAAATTGTTTTCAGTCGGCCTGGGAAGCAGCTAAAAGGCAGATGAAAATGATCTGATTCTTCTTCTCTCTTGGGGCCTTTGGAAAGCCAAGTCAGCTTTGATAAATGTCAAAAATATAAAGAGCACAGGAATTGAGTTGGGGCCGGGGGATGCCTTCCCACCCATCCTTTAACATTTACGAAGACAATCCACCAAATCTGCTCCATCTTGAGCCTCTGTACTCTCAGGTGCCCCATGTCCTCAAGGCCAAGGAGAGAGATCTAGTGCCACACTATGGTAGCATATCCACCAGCCACAGGGCTTTGTTTCCTAGTTTCCTGGCAGAAAATGCATATTTGGGGGAAGGACCTGGGGGTTCTCCATACTAATCAGAAACTGCGATAAGAATTCACTGAGTGGACTTTCCACCAGGAACCTTGACAGATGCAAAGAGAAAACTAAATTAGACGTATTGTTGACATTTCAGAAATTTACTATAAATGGAGAACTAAACACTTGTATGGGCAATTTTAATTCTGTATGATAAATGTTGAAGGAAGCTACATGAAGATGCACCCAACTTGGTAGAGTGTGGCGTGTGGAAATAGTCAAACACAGCTTCTCTGCAGGACTGAACACCTAAATCTTGAAGGACAAGTAGGAAATAGCAGGTCACAGGGAGGTCTCCTCAACGTAAAGGAATGCCCAACTCACCGAGGCAAAGGCACAAAGGTGGAAGGAGCAGGACACCCTGGGACAGTTACAGGAGGCTCCAGGATGCTCAGTGAGTGTAAGAAAGGCAGCAGAGACCACCCCGTGATGAGCCACGCGTGTCAAAGCCAGAAGGGTTTTATGGATGATCTCGGCCAGGGAAGTGTTACACATCACTTAGGAATCTGATCCCGGGGGCCTCGAGTGGAGCCTGAGCTTCTGCACACTTCACAAGCTCCTAGGTTTAGGTCCTCCTTGCCCGGGGCAAAGGAGACCATCGGTGATACCAGGGTGCTTGTGTCCGAGGCAGAAGCTCACGCCCCACCTCAGGGAGCTGGGTCAAGATCCGCATGCTTTCCCATCCCAGGCCATCATCTCTCCACACCGGAGACTGACCAGAGTCATGGTTTCAATCCAACTTCCCTTCGGAATCAGCCAGACAACTTGTTAGAACACACAACTGGACCACATGCACAGATGTTCTGATTGAGTGGTCTGGGTGAGACCAGACGCAAGTGTTCTCAAGGTCTGCGGTGTGATGTTGGTGTGTGGCCGTGCTGGGGACAGCAATGCCAGTGAAGGGAGAGGGAGCCCAATGGAGGACGTCATGCAGTGCAGAGACAAGATCGGAGGGTGGGGGACAGCTAGTGCCATTCTCAAATCTCACCGTGACCTTACGTGCCTGAAGTTCATGCACAAATATTTTAAGTGGCTCTAGAAATCCAATGTGTCTTTCTTCATCAGTGATAAATCTGCTTTAGCTTTCTATCAGTTCAAACCAGGCAAAAGATGGTCCAACCCCAAAAACAGGGCGAGTAAAAAATCTCTCCTTTTCCAGGTATTATGTTTAGGGATCCATTAAGAAAAATAGACGTCCCTCCTCTGCCATGTGTGAGGCTCTATGCTGGGTCATGTGCAGTGCTTACAAATAATCTGAAGAACATTGTCCTTCAGAGAGCAGGACTGTCAGCCTCACCTGAAGGGAGATAACAGCCCCAAATGCCAAGCCAGGAGTGGAGCAACCCATTCTCCAACTCCTGGAAGACACCGGCCACAGGCACTTCACACACACAGCGATCTCTTACCTGACCCTTGGAATATCAGAAAGCGCCAAGTACGATGGCACATGCCTGTAATCCCAGCAACCCAGGAGGCTGAGGCAGGAGGATCTCAGGTTTGAAGCCAGCCTGTGTAATTTCGCAAGAGCCTAAGCAACTTAGTGTGACCCTTTCTCACAATAAAATGGACTGGGGATGTGGCTGAGTGGTTAAGCACTCCTGGGTTCAATCCCTAGTACCAAAAAGAGAAGAGAAAATAAAAGAGAAAAGAAATATCAGAAAGTATCATAATGGAGGGACATTTGATTTTGAACTTGACAACTTACACAAGCATTTTTAAGCATTTATAAACTATTAGGGAAAAATCATTTTTATTAATTCTAACAGGCTAATTTTGTCATCCTTCTTGGGTAAAAAAATACATTAAGCTTCTTGGAAAAAAAATCACAAAGTTATATAAAATCTGTCTAAAAATTTATATTTTATTGGAGAAAATTCTGCCCCTATTGACAACAAAATTTACCCACTATTTTTATGTACTTGAGGGTTGCAAACATTGATAGCTGAAAACTATCAATAAATTATACTTTTCAGAAAAAAAAAAAGAAAGTATCATGATGGCCTTAGAAAGTGGATTTTGAACTTGACAGCTTACACAAACATTTTTAAGCATTTATAAACTATTAGGGAAAAATCGTTTTTATTATTTTTTCAAATAAATATGGAAGAAACCTCACAAGTTTCATGAAGACTATATTTTATGATCTCTTTTATTAATAAGTAGTTAATACTGTAATTGTTTCTGTGCATAACCGAGTGATTATATAAAATGAATATAGTTAAGATAACTACATACTCATTTTTTCCTTTCTTCGTATGAAGTACATTTTCTTTAGAAGCCAAATGTGTGCTTTGGAAAAGGCAGCCAAATACCCCAAGTTGTAATTTTATGAAACCACAAAAAGCTCTTATAAAGGGATCTGACTTGAATACACACTGCAGGGAAATTAATAGTCTCAGTTCAAACATCCTCCTTAATCCATCTCCTTTCGCCTCTTCTGAGGCACAGAAGAATGCAGTTGTCAGGCTGGCTTAGGGGAAGACAAGTGTGGAGCAGTCTGCGGCTGGCATGAGGCCATGGAAACCCTTCCTGGGGTGTCTGTGTAGCCTTCAGGGAGCTGCCAGGCCAGGGACATGTTGTGTGTCATTATCAATTTGCACTCTGATTTCCTCACAGTTCAAGAGGCCTTTTGACAAAAGCCTCCATTTAGATCTAATAATAACTCTGGATTTTTGCTACACGTCTCAGAACCTGGGAACAGGCCCAGTTGCTAAACATACTTACACGGCATGGCTTTCTTTCACTGAGCCCAAAGAGGATAGCCAAGCAGATACAAAAAAATGGGTACTGGGGAAATGTCCTCCCTTTTAAAAATCCCGTTCAAAAGAATCTCTACCCTTCACTTCCTAGTCCACCTGAGTGATTATTAATTGTGGGCCACATCACTGCTGTTCAGGCCTAGCTGGGGATTACAGCAGCTAAAATCCAACGGCTCCCTATTTCCTACTGCATCATACAATTAGACTATCTAATGGATTGAATTGACCTACTTCCTCCATTTAGCCAGAATATCTAGTCGATTTTCTGTAAGTTACAATATTCACTGAAGCCTTTCTACCTCCTGAGGGGCATATTCCATATCTGGTAAGCCTTTTCCATTAGAACACTCTCTAGCCGTTTCTATTAATTTTTATCCAAGGGAATACATGGAAATGTCTTGGCCCGCTTCTCTCTCTCCTCTCTCTCAAAAAGTTCTTCAAAGAGAACAATATTTTCTTTTCATTTTTTTTTCAGATTTTTTTAAATTTTATTTTTATAATTTTTAATATGTACAACTCATAGTGCATATATTTAGTATCTTTTTACATACAACTGTTTGTATACAAAGTATATTCGTACAATTCAGGTCTTCAATCATGCATTAAGGGAAATGGTATCTGTCTCATTCAACCACCTGTTTTTTTTTTTTTTTTTCTTTTCTCCCCCTCCCTCCCCTTTTGCTCCCTCCCTTACCCTCCCTTCCCTTGACTATTCTAGTGATCCTCTAATCCTCCTATGTACCCCCATCCAACAATACTTTGAAATAGCCTCCTTATATCAGAGAAAACATTTGGTACGTGGATTTTTGAGACTGACTAACTTCACTTAGCATTATGTCTTCCAACTTCATCCATTTACCTGCAAATGCCATTAATTTGTTTTCTTTTATTGCTGAGTAAAATTCCATTGTGTGTATATACCACATTTTCTTAATCCACTCTTTAACTGAGGGACATCTAAGTTGGTTCCACAACCTAGCTATTGTGAATTGCGCAGCTACAAACATTGAAATAGCTGTGTCACTGTAATATGCTGTTTTTTAAGTCCTTTGGGAATAGACCCAGGAGTGGGATGGCTGGGTCATAGGGTGGTTCCATTCCCAGTTTTCCAAGAAATCTCCATACTGCTTTCCATAACGGTTGCACCATTTTGCAGTCCCACGAGCAATGTATGAGTGTGCCTTTTCCCCACATCCTCTCCAATATTTATTTTTGCTTGTGTTCTTGATAGCTGCCATTCTGACTGGAGTGAAGTGAAATCTTAGAGTAGTTTTGATTTGCATTTCTCTAATTGCCAGCAATGTTGAACATTTTTCATGTATTTGTTGATTAATCGTGTATCTTCTTCTGAGAGGTGTCTTCTCAATTCCTTAGCCCACTTATGGATTGGGTTATTTGTTTTTTTAGGGTAAAGTTTTTTGAGTTCTTTATATATTCTAGAGATTAGTGCTCTATCTGATGTGCATGTATTAAATATTTGTTCCCAATTAGTTGGCTCTCTATTCACCTCACTGATTGTTTCTTTTGCTGAGAAGAAGCTTTTTAGTTTAAATCTATCCCATTCATTAATTCTTGGTAGTAATTCTTGCGCTATAGGATTCTTATTAAGGAAATTGGGGCCTAATCCGACATGTTGGAAATTGGAGCTTACTTTTTCTTCTATTAGGCATATTGTCTCTGGTCTAATTCCTAGGTCCTTGATCCACTTTGAATTGAGTTTTGTGCATGGTGAGAGATAAGGGTTTAATTTCAATTTGTTGCATATGGATTTCCAGTTTTCCCAGCACCATTTGTTGAAGAGGCTATCCTTTCTCCACTGTACATTTTTGGCACCTTTGTCTAATATAAGATAGCTCAAATTATATGTATTAGTCTCTGTGTCCTCAATTCTGTACCATTGGTCCACCAGTCTGTTTTGGTGCCAATACCATGCTGTTTTTGTTACTATTGCTCTATAGTATAATTTAAAGTCTGGTATGGTGATGCCCCCTGCTTCACTTTTCTTGCTCAGGATTGCTTTGGCTATTCTGGGTCTCTTATTTTTCCAGATGAATTTCATGACTGCTATTTCTATTTCTTTGAAGAATGACATTGGGATTTTGATTGGAATTGCATTAAATCTGTATAATGCTTTTGGTAGTATGGACATTTTGACAATATTAATTCTACCTATCCAAGAGCAAGGTAGGTCTTTCCATCTTCTGAGTTCGTCTATAATTTCTTTCTTTAGTGTTCTATAATTTTCGTTATAGAGGTCTTTCACCTCTTTCATTAGGTTGATTCCCAGGTATTTTATTTTTTTTTTTATGCTATTGTAAATGGGGTATTTTTCATCACTTCCCTTTCAGAGTCTTTGTCGCTGATGTACACAAATGCCTTTGACTTATGTGTATTGATTTTGTATCCTGCAACTTTGCCAAATTCATCTACTAGTTGTAAAAGTTTTCTGGTAGAATTTTTTGGGTCTTCTAGGTATATTATCATGTCATCAGCAAATAGTGCTAATTTGAGCTCTTCTTTTCCTATCTTGATCCCTTTAATTTCTTTTGTCTGTCTAATTGCTCTGGCCAGAGTTTCCAGCACCATGTTAAATAGCAGTGGTGAAAGGGGGCATCCCTGTCTTGTTCCAGTTTTTAGAGGGAATGCTTTCAATTTTTCTCCATTTAAGATAATGTTAGCTCGGGGCCTTGCATAAATAGCTTTTATAATGTTAAGATATGTTCCTGATATTCCTAGTTTTTCCAGTGTTTTGAACATAAATGGGTGTTGTATTTTGTCAAATGCTTTTTCTGCATCAATTGAGATGATCATATGATTTTTATCTTTAAGTCTATTGATGTGATGTATTATGTTTATTGATTTCTGGATGTTGAACCAGCCTTGCATCCCTGGGATAAACCCCACTTGATCATGGTGCACTATCTTTTTGATATGTTTTTGTATCTGATTTGCCAGGATTTTGTTGAGGATTTTTGCATCTATGTTCATTAAAGATATGGGCCTGAAGTTTTCTTTTTTGGATGTGTCTTTGCCTGGCTTTGGAATTAATGTGATATTGGCCTCATAGAAAGAGTCTGGAAGAGCTCCCTCTTTTTCTATTTCTTGAAATGGTTTGAAGAGCATTCGTATTAGTTCTTCTTTGAAAGTCTTATAGAACTCGGCTGTAAACCCATCAGGTCCTGGACTTTTCCTTGTAGGTAGCTTTTTGATGACATCTTCTATTTATTCGCTTGTAATTGATCTGTTTAGATTGTGTATAGCGTCCACATCCAGTTTAGGCAAATCATATGACTCTAGAAATCTGTCAATGCATTCAGTATTTTCTATTTTATTAGAGTACAAGTTTTCAAAGTAATTTTCTAATTATATTCTGTATATCAGAGGTGTTTGTTGTGATATTCCCTTTTTCATCACGAATGTTAGTAATTTGAGTTTTTTCTCTTCTTCTTTTCATTAGCATCGCTAAGGGTTTGTCAATTTTGTTTATTTTTTTCAAAGATACAACTTTTAGTTTTGTCAATTCTTTGAATGGTTTCCTTAGTCTCGATTTCATTAATTTCTGCTCTGATTTTAATTATTTCCTGTCTTCTACTGCTCTTGGTGTTAGTCTGTTCTTCTTTTTCTAATGCTTTGAGGTGTGATGTTAAGTCATTTATTTGTTGGGTTTTTTTTCCTCTTAAGGAATGAGCTCAGTGCAATGAATTTTCCTCTTACTACTGCCTTCATAGTGTCCCAGAGATTTCTATATGATGTATCTGTGTTCTCATTTACCTCTAGGAATTTTTTGATCTCCTCTTTGATGTCTTCTTCAACCCCTTGTTCATTCAGTAGCATGTTGTTTAGCGTCCAGTTGATGGAGTAGTTTTTCTTATTCCTTGTTTTGTCGTTGATTTCCAATTTCATCCCTTTATGGTCCGATAGCACGCAGGGTAGTATCTCTATTTTTTTTATATTTGCTGAGAGTTGCCTTGTGACATAATATATGGTCTATTTTGGAGAAGGAGCCATGTGCTGCTGAGAAAAATGTGTATTCGTTTACTGAGGGATGAAATATTCTATATATATCAGTTAGGTCTAAATTGTTAATTGTTTTAAGGAGGCTTAAAGTTTCTTTGTTTAGCTTTTGTTTGGATGATCTATCCATTGGTGAGAGAGGTGTTGAAGTCCCCTAGAATAACTGTGTTGTGGTCTATTTTACTCTTAAACTTAAGAAGAGTTTGTTTGATGAATGTAGGTGCTCCATTATTTGGGTCATATAGATTTATGATTGTTATATCCTGTTGATGGATGGTTCCCTTAAGTAATAAGAAATATCCATCTTTGTCCCTCTTGATTAGTTTTGGTTTGAAGTCTACCTTATTTGGTATGAGAATGGAAACCCCTGCTTGCTTCCGCCGGCCATGTGAGTGATAAGACTTTTCCCAGCCTTTCACTTTCAGTCTGTTGATGTCTTTTTCTATGAGGTGTGTTTCTTGGAGACAGCAAATTGTTGGGTCATTTCTTTTAATCCATTCTGATAATCTGTGTCTTTTGATTGGCGAGTTTAGGCCATTAACATTCAGGGTTATTATTGAGATGTGATTTTTATTCCCATCCATTTTTATTTGAATTATGGTCTTTAGCTTGATTTGGTTTCTCTTCTGGTTGGTATTTTCTTTAGTTTAATATCTCCCTTTGTTGATTTTCATTATCATCTTTCTCTTCTTCTTCATGAAAAATGTTACCCAGGATGTTCAGAAGTGCTGGCTTTCGAGTTGTGAAATCTTTTAACTTTTGCTTGTCGTGGAAGGTTTTTATTTCATCTTCGAATCTAAAGCTCAGTTTTGCTGGATATAAGATTCTTGGTTGACATCCCTTTTCTTTCAGAGCTTGAAATATTCCAGGATCTTCTTGCTTTTAAGGGCTGGGTTGAGAAATCTGAACATAGTCTGATTGGTTTCCCCCTATATGTAATCTGCTTCCTTTCTCTTGCGGCTTTTAGTATTCTCTCCTTGCTCAGTGTATTAGGCATTTTCATTATAATGTGTCTTGGTGTGGATCTGTTGAGATTTTGTTTGTTTGGTGTTCGGTATGCCTCTTGAACTTGGTTTTCCCATTCATTCCTCACGTTTGGAAAATTTTCTGTAACTATTTTGTTAAATAGATTACTCATTCCTTTGGCTTGGAACTCTGCCCCTTCCTCTACGCCAATCACTCTTAAGTTTGGTCTTTTTATGCTGTCCCATAATTCTTGGATGTTATGTTCTTGATTTCTAACAAGTTTTGCTGTATAGTCTAAATTCTTCTCTAGGATATATATTTTGTCTTCATTGTCTGAGGTTCTTTCTTCCAAGTGGTCTATTCTGTTGGAGATGCTTTCAATTGAGCTTTTATTTTGGTTTATTGCTTCTTTCATTTCTGGAATTTCTGTTTGGATTCTCTTTAGAGCCTCTATTTCCCTATTGAAGTAATCTTTTACTTTCTGTATTTGTTTTTGGAGTTCTTTGTCAAAATGATCTTTTGCCTCCTGTACTTGCTCCCTCATCTCATTTTTTAGTTCATTCTTAAGTTCCATAAACATTTGGCATATGTAATTTCTAAATTCCATCTCTGGCATTTGACCAACTGTGCTTGCCATGACATCTACTGATGAGGTACCTTGATTTGTTTGTGTCATTTTCTTCCCTTGTTTTTTCATGTTGCTTGTGTGTCTATTCTTCCTGCACTGTGGGACCTTGACTATTTCAATTTTACCTTAAAGCCTTATGTTGTTCCTGTAGTACAATGTTATCAGATCACCTTATAATTCCTTTACACTTTTAAATCCTAACATTTTCTATTCAGAAAATCCAAGTTTGATCACGATGTACAGATTTGGTTAACCCAGATATTATTTCCAATTTACTCTGTACGCTTCTGATGGGGTTTTATAGCTTCAAGTATTGGATACAGAGGTGTTATGTTTAGGAAGAAGGAAGTGTCTTGAATTGTTCTTTCTTGGAAAATATGAAAAGAGATTTCTATTGAAGTGGTTTAATGGAAGTGGTTTAGTATAAGTAGAGGAGGGAAGAAAGAGAATGGAGTAGACAATTAAGTGGAAAGACCAATTTATATATAAAGTAAGTTGGAAAAGAAAAAAATTGATAAAAGAGTAGGAATTGGTGTAAGAGAGAGAAGAGAGAGAATCAAGAAAATAGAAAGTAAACTATATATAACACTGCTTTGCTACCCAGTTCAATTGCACCGGTTCTAGAAATCCCAAGTTCTGCGTATAACTTGTTTTTGCCTCTGTTTAGTATGCACTGGCAGGGTGTAAACATAAAAGATGAAGGAGGAAGAAAAGATGCAAGAGTGAGAAGGAAGAAAAGAAGGAAAGAAAAAAGGAGCGGAAGCAAACAAACACACTGACAATCAATGCAGAAGGAAAAAAAAAAAGCAGAACAAAACAAAGCCAAAAAAAGAAAAAGAAAAACAAACAAACAAACAAACAAACAAAAAACCTCCCCGAAATCCAACAAAACAAGCAAACCAACAAAAAAGAAAAAAGAAAAAAAAAAAAGAAAAATAGTCGAACCCCAAGTCTCAAACAAAATGGGCCCTGGGAAGCCCACCTCTTTTTTCCTTTACAGGTCAAGTCAATTGCCACTGGATCACGTCTAGACAGTCTGCGATCCTGCTAGTGGAACCAAGGCTGCACCCCAGGCCAGCAGCTGAACGGCTCAGTGAAAGAGCGGCCCAGGGGGGTCTGTGTGTCAGCAGATGAAAGGCACCGGGAAGGGGACCCTCCAGAAGGCACCCCCTCCCCACGCCCACCCACATTTGCAGCTTCTTGTGGCCGCTGCACTGGCCTCAGACACGCCCTCCCCTGCTGGCCACCCGAGCCTCACCCACGTGTGCATTGTCTTCAGAGAGCTGGAGGGTCCCTGGATGGCTGCAGCCGTCACTCTCCGTCTCCTCCCCTTTGTCTGGGTCAGCCACTGCACCTTTCAAAGATGGCGGTGCTCTCCTCCCAGTCAACAGCAGCTCCGCAGACTCCCGTGCCCTCGCCGATCGATTTCAAAGCCATTGGGTGGATGTCTCCTTGCCAAGGTGGCACCGGGAAGCCACAACTGTAACTGCAGCGCAGACAGCGCTGCTTTGGACTGTGGACCGCTCCGATTGTGCCCTGCTTGCTGTTCACAGGTCTCTGCGCCGCTCTCTCGGGGCCCTACTGCTGAGGGTCGCGTCTGGCTGAATGTGGATTCAAACTGGTGTTGTCGACCCGCGGTCTCCCGTGGTCCCCCAGCACCAATTCCGCCGGCTGTTATCGCTGGTTTTTATCGCTGGTTTTTATCGCCGGTTTCACGCCGGTGTGCCCTGAGTGTGGCTGGGGCTGCAGTTGCAGCGTGGTCTCCCCACACTGACCCTGTTTCGCACGGCCTGTGCACCACCCAGGCGGCCCTGCAGAAGCCTCGCGGCTCAAGCCGCTGCAGACAGCTTGTCTCCTTCTCTCCCTGGTAGTGGTAATCAAACCATCCAGGAGATCGGTATTTTCGGCCTATATATATATGATGAAAGGCAATTTATCTGCTTTGTTGGATTCTTTCCACGGAGCTGCCCTGAAGTGCTGCTTCCTCTAATCCGCCATCTTGGATCCGGCCGAACAATATTTTCTAACCACTTCTTTCTTCCAACGAAATTTTCATCAAGGCAAATATCCAAAATTCCTTTGAGGATTTCTTATGTTGTCACATGAGTCACAATTCCCATGTTGTCAAATAAGAGGGGGGGGGGGGGGGGAGGTTGGGGCCTGGGGTTGTGGCTCAGTGGTAGAGTGCTTGCCTGGCTGTTTGGGGTACTGGGTTCAATCCTCAGCATCACATGAAAATAAACAAATAAAATAAAAAGTATTGTGTCCATCTACAACTAAAAATATAAATAAATAAATAAGTAAATAAATAAATAAATAAGAGGGCGGCACATGCTTGGGGGAAGTTGTGAGGGAGGAGAATAGGGAGAGTAGACAGCTACGGGAGTAGGGAGTCAGCATGAGAAGTAAAGGCTGACAGAGTTCAGTTCCAAGCTCCATGACCAAGCCACGAGTCCTAAGACACCTGTTCTTGTTTTCATTAAGGTCAGTACTTCCTTAAGCTCCAAATTGTTTTGCATTTCCATCCCAATCCCTGATCTTTACAGTTTGCATGTGAAATGCCCCCAAAGACCTGTGTGTTAAAAGACTTGGTTGCAGCCCCTGGCATAATTCCAAGGTAGTAGAACTTTCAGGAGCCAGGGCCTAGTTGGAAAAAGCTAGATCATTGGAGTCAAGCCCTGGAAAGAGAATACTGGGACCCTGGGCGCTTTCTCTCTCTCTTTGCCGTCTGGCTACCATGAGGTGACCAGAGTTCCTCTACCACCCACTCTTGCCATGATGCACTATGCCCCAAAGCAACAGGGCCAAAAAACTATGGACTGCATCCTCTGAAACTATGAGCCAAAATAAACCTTTCCTTATTATCTCTGCTATTTTGTAACAGCAACAGGCAGCTGACTAACACACAGATCTCATATGTAATTTTACATAGATTTTTGCATCCATTCCTTCTGTGCCTTTTGTTCTCATTCATTGTCATGTCCAATACGAGGTAGTGAAGAGGCTCAGGAAGGAAGCAAATAAACTCAAGCTCTTAACAAAATTGCTAAACTATCATTTGTTGCTTTTAGGAGTTCTTAAAAAGGGATTTAATAAGAGAGAAGGTGGAAATCACTGATTAAAATCCAGTTTATAGTCTCTTTGAAGATGTACTCATCTCTAATTGTTTAATTGAGCACATGCTGGGTGTAAGGATGACAGCTGGTACGCCATGATTTCCCATGACGTCTAGCTGGACTACCCATGAGAATACCTTCAAAGATCTTAAAAGGAATTGGCCATCCAACCTCTCTCTGGACGTTTGCAAAGATGTAATATTTTGATCCCAGTCTCCTCAGCAGCTAGGTGCATTGGTGGTGCATCCAGAAACTTTAGAAAGCTTCTGCTTAGGCTGAGTTCATCTAGCAGCCCTTGAACGTCCTCTGTTTGGAGCCACTTCTGCCCTTTGAAGCATAAGAAAAGAAAACTCCACAGCCTCTTGTACATAGCCGATCCTGGAGACGTGGTTCCCCCACTGTCATGGGGGTACTCTTTTTAAACAGAGCTTTTGAAATAACACAAGGACCACCATGCATGGAGTGCATCAGGGCATCTCATTTCTTCGCAGCACTAACATAAGATTCAAGGTCCTTCCATGGGGGAAATTCAGTTCTTTCTCTAGAGAGTTTGGTCATATATAAAAAATGATTTGAAATAGTCAGAATCTCGACTTAGGGGCTGGGGGTACAGCTCAGTTGGTAGAGTGTTTGCCTACCATGCACAAGGCCCTGGGTTCAATCTCCAACACCACCAAAACAAATAAATAAAACTAGACTTAAATGTCCCCTTTATGGGAATTAACCCTAAGGAAATCTAGTAATCAATTCAGATCTGGTGATAATAACTGAAAACATAGCAAATCACCAAATTTGGAGATACAATTAAATAACCCATGGGTTATGCAAACAATGAAAAACTATGAAGTTATTTTAAATGTTTCTATTAAACTAAACCTATTGGCATATGAAATATATTTAAAGCAGTACATTACAAAAACATGAAAGGATTAAAATGGTAACTGCTAACATTAGCTGGATTTGAGGACTGAGACACTGGATAATTTAGCTCTATTATTCCAAACTTTTTTTTAAAAATCTGCTTATATACACACACATCTATGTGCAGGAGCCCTGTTTGGGGAGATGGCTTAAATTGCGGTGGACTACGGGCTTTGGCTTTGGACATGTTTGGGCATTGGCGCCTTCCGTAGTCTCATGGGACTTGGCCCGGGATCTTGCGAGACTTGGCCGGAGATCTCGAGGGACTTGAACGAGATTGCAGAGGAGGTCTGCACCATTTTGGAGGTTAGAGGAGCGTGGACGGTGTGTCGGGGTATAGTTAGAGCCAGAGAGAAAAGTTATCAGAATAAAGAGCTGTTTGTTTCCAATTCGTCTCTAAACTTCTTCCCGCGGCTTCTTTGCTCCAAGCGGCCATCGCTTCGGGCGACAACATCTATGTGTTTATATATACATTTATATGTGTATGTATTTGTATATGTATATATGTACACATATACACATACATATTAAAGCAGATATATCTATGTATATATGATATACATATCATATATACATATAAATTTTTTAAGATCCTGGAAAAGCTTAATCTTTGAAAAATGAAATCAAAATGGTAGAAAGTGCCCAAAATTACCTCTTGCCATGTTAATGCAATTTAAGAAGTTAATATTTTAACACTTTTAACTCCAATGCCTGAAATTTGGTAAACCATACACACACTTAAGTCCTGCTTTTTTACTCAGAATCTCAAAAGTGAGGTTATAACAGAGGCTTATAAATTCAACATTTGTTTACCATAGCCACATGCATGAAACCACTTCCTTTAAGCATATTCATTTAATAAACTAAATCTGTACTCAATCTTGATCTCAACCTCATTTCCCATTAGAGGGCCCTATGTGCACAAGAAGATGTTCCTCAAAATACATAGCAATTATTCCTGGGTGTGATTTTCACAATCAAGGTTAAATGGCGATGTCATATTGTAAAGAAAAGCCTGTATCCTTGTGGCCCTAATGCAAAAGCAAGTTGTTCCTGAGGCTAACAAGTACATGGTTTTGCTAATGAAAACCCTACGGGCCGGTTTTATTTTGAAGAATTGTATCACAATAACAAAATAGTTCTCCTCTAAGTCAGGGTTGTCTCTTGTAAATTAGAACTGAGAGCTAAGACCTAGGTACTCTGAGATATAAGTCATTTCTCTGTTATCAGCATCTGAAAGATTAAAAAAAAGTCTAAGTATTTAACAGGGGGCTGTGTCTTCGGTCAAGTCAGAGTCATATAGAATGGGGTTTGGGAAGTGTTTAAAGTGCAACTTCAGGGATGTGTAGCTCAAGTTGTAGGGCACTTGCCTTGCAGGGCCTTGGGTTCAATCCCCAGCACTGCAAAATGCAAAAACAAACAAACAAAAATCCCTGTAGCTTCTCTGACAGTTTTCCAGAATAGTTATAGGAGTGACCTATTCTTAATCCTTCAGGCAAACAAGCAGTACCTGCCATATGGTAATGGAAAAACATGTAGGATTGGAGGGAAAACTTATGCCCATAAAGTCCTGGGGGCTTGTGAGAAAATAAAGCAATGTTTCCTCTTTGATCTAGAAAGGAACTGTAATGAGCTCCCTTAGGTAAGCCATTGATTTATTTATTCACTCACTAAATAATGAATTTATTCATTAATTAAATTAGTAGACAACAATTTACTACTCAATCATTTCATTTCCTCAATCACTATCAATAATTTACTGACTCATTAATTTGAGCACTCATTCATTTGCCAGTTTTGTTTTCTTTTGTTTGTTTGTTTGTTTGTTTGTTTGTTTTCACCCAATAGTGAGTCCTCTGTACATGCATGCATTTTTATAGCCAACACTGACCAAGCACAGTACTGGGTATTGGTGGTAAGGAAAGGACAGGGTCTCAATCCTCAGGAAGTCCAGGCAGAAGGGGCAGATAGGTGGTGTTGATACATTCTTTATTGGAGATGGAAAATGCTCTAGGGGTGAGAAGAGAAAGAAGTAATTAACTGCATTAGGAATCGGAGAAGGTGGTACAGTGTTATGTGAACTGAGTCTGCAACATGAGGAATAAATCCATAGCAGGAACATCTTGCCAGGTGGGGAGAGCCCCTGGGGCAGGGCCCAGTGCGAGAGAAGTGACACCGTAGATAGAAAATGGTAAAGAGTTTAAAATGCCCGGGGCAAGTGAAGACTGAAGAGAACCCCAGAGGGTATAGGCTGGGATCTGAGGTGAATGGCTTTTTGCAGTACTAATTGAGTCTACCAAGGTGTTGATAGGATTTGAACAGGAGCGGTAAATATGTAATGGACCCACTGTGCTCCGTATCTGGTTTCTTCCTCATGATAACTGGACACAGCTGTCGCCATTTTGAGGAAACTGAAGCCCGCTTCACCGTTTCTCTGTAAGCATTCACACCACGCTTTCCACACTCGGTGTTACAGCCTTCTCTTTAACCTCCCCATCCTTGGTACAGAAGATGAGGTCCTTGCAAGACAGGAGCCACATCTTACTCATGCCCATCCCTTCACTGCCTAATAGTATGCCTCACACATGGCGAATCTACTCCGTGACATTTGAAGAATGGGAGGACCAGTGGATGGATAAAAGAGGAGAGGAGTAATGAAGGAAGGAAGGGAGTTACCTGCTCAAAGTGCTAGAAAAGAGGTAAAGAATCACGCTTTTCCTTTCTCAACCCAATCCCTATTCCCACTCCCACATTTGCTTTTATTGCAAATCTTACCAGCAAGAACTTCATCAGGCCCACTTTTTACTATGATCCTCTCCATAGAAATCAATTGTTCATTTTACTCATTATAAATAAAACATAATATTTGCAACATGTTTATGTGTGTGTGTTACACATACATGCAACACACACAAACACATAAATTTGAGTTTTCTTAAAATATGCTTTACTCTACTTTTATTTTTATTTCTCTCTCTCTCTCTCTCTCTCTCTCTCTCTCTCTCTCTCTCTCTCCTTCTGTCCTGGCATTATCCAACACTTAGTAAGTTCAGACTCATTAGTACTGATCAAATGAATGAATTCAGAATCCTTTTAATGAAAAGGTGTCATGATTAAGAAAATAGGATGCTATCTACAAAAACTTGTATGTGTGTCTGTGTGTGTGTGTGTGTCTGTGTATATAGTTTATCAAAACAAGAGCACATGAGAAGAATATTCTCCCAAATTACAAGTGTTCAAATAGCCTTTCTGTATGCATTATTGTTATGTCAGGATGTTAACAACACAACTTATAAAGACACCAACCAATATTTAATCATTCAAGTGTATAAGTAAATTTATACCCACACTATATTTTTATTTTAGCATTTTAGTATATTACACAGGTATTGGCACTCTTAAGTAAATAGATCTTTGAAATACCTGATGTCACACCTTTTCTCTTTTCTCAGGTTCTTCTTTTCCTTGATCAGTTCATTTGTGATGATAAGGAGGTAAAACTTTTTATCTGCTTTCCCTACTTAATACTTTCGTGGTTGGAAAATAATTTTCATCATTTCATACATTCTTATTAGAGCTTAAAAACTGAGAAATACTTTGCTAACTCTCCTCTGACTATTAACTATTTCCATTTGCTGCTATTTGGGAAAAACCTACAGAAAAAAGGAATTAAGTTGGGGGGAGTTCAAGAAAACACAGGACTCAAACCCAAGTCCTCACAAACTGAGTCTAGTACTTGTTCTCTTCCTATTGCTAGATGTCTTCATCTGTCTGTGTTTTTCTCTGAGTATTTTTTTAAATAAAATTTCATCACTAAACATGCCTGGTAGAGTGTAACGGACATTCCCATTGGCCTCAGTGGTTCAACTCTTGCTTTCCAACGTGCCTGAACAATTGTACATCAGCAGTCACGATGTGGTACCTTTGCTACAAACTCCTCTGCATTCGGGTTATCTTGTTTCATTATTGTTAGCTTAGGTGAAAACCGTTTCCCCGTGTTTATTTTATTGGTGCTGTGATTACCAAGAAGTACAAGGAATAAAATTACACTGTATTCATGATATGACACCATAGTTAGAAAATGGTAAAGAGTTTAAAATGGTAAAGAGTTTGAAATTCTGTAGTTTTTTCACTAAATCATACTGATTCTTCCCTCAGGTAGGCCTACGCTGTGAGAGTGATGTCACTTGCAAAAATACACTTAGGTTAATATTATATTAGCCCAAGGAATAGTTGTAATTTGATTTTATGTCTATTTTTAAATTATCAAAATAAGCATATCCTTTAGTTTTCTACAGTGGACTTCATTTTGTCCTCTGTGTGACTTTTATTTCTAACTTATTTTGGTTAACATATTCTGTTTTGAGCTACAAAATATGCATAGTCAGATGGTACCTGCCTGCCTAGGCCTTTCCAGAGTATCTAATGAAGCTGTATTTCTGGAAGACGTGAAAATCTGTCATGTGCTAAAAGGTGTTCCACAATTTAGGAAGTGATTAGCTAAGCAAAATAAAGCAACTCTCTTTGATGCATGTATTCTCAGTTTATGGGTAATTGTTAATTACGCGGGACTGTCAAAGATTCCACGTGCTAATGGAACAGAGAAAGCAAAAAGACAGATGTGTCATGATGAGCTTCAATGTTTTTTGGAGATTTCAATTGAGTGATATGAACAAGATCAGGAAACCCTTCAGTCCCAACCTCACCATCTATTGAAAGGAGACAGAGGAATTGAAGTTCAGTACCTGGAAGTTTAGAAACAGTTGGTGGAATCTTTACAAATGTCACAAGAAACAGAACTACAGATGTCTTCATGGGTGTCAATGTGCTCCCAGTTCATTCCCTTTTAAAATGAGTGCGGTTGAAACCTCAGACAGCAGTGAGCGAGTGTCACGAGTTCTTTGGCCCTGTTTCCAAGTCACGATTTTAACATAAAATCTCCTTCATGAAGAGATCTTTTCCCCCAAAGACATCCTAAACATCTCTGTTATGGCAATTTTCAATAATAACTGCCACGAATTCCGTGCCTAACATGCAGCACCCTTAGGCACAGTGTGTTCCATTCCCATGACAACTTTGCAAAGTCGGTTGTTCCCTGTACTTACGTGCAGGCTGAAAACGAGAGAATTTAAATCGTTTTCCCTAGTTGGCGTGGCTAGTCGCCAGCAGGGCCTCTCTGTGACTCCCTGAACCTTCTTTCTTACTCTGCACTTCCCATAGAGACAGGCAGGTGCCCCCTGCTTCCTAAAGCAAACCCCTGGGCTTGTCACCATGCATAAACCTTCTTACTTTCTAATTTCAGAACAATTTGACATGTAAAATTTTAAAAACAAAAATCTTTAGCAGGGAAATGAGACTTTCTGTTAAGTCTTCTTTTTTTTTTTTTTTTTTTTTTTCCCTCCTCCTTCCAAAGGAAACTCATTCAGCACAGAAAAGTAATTTAAAATACTGAAGGGGGTTAAATGCTAGGACAGATGTGGAGGTGGTTGGGGGGCCCGTGGTGACCACAAGAATGATTCCTTATGTCAGGCACAGACATGCTCCACTTCTCCCCAACCAAGGGATCTGTGCATTAGTCAGGACCCCTTTGTGCTCCAACTACCCACCCAAATCCAACTCGTATTAATGGTAGATTGAGGGATGGAGAGATAGATGGCTGGGTAGGTCGGCAGATAGGTAAGACAAGATAAGAAAACATACGGTTTGGACATGAGTTAAAAAGCTGCAGTTAGTAAGGAATGTTCAGAGGTGAAGTGAGTGGGTGGTGAGAGCTGTCACCTAATCAGCCCATGGAGTTTGAATGGGCTGACAGGTGGCAAAAGTAGGCAGGTGGGGCGTGGCTGGAAGAGGTGGGTCACTGGGGGTGTGTCCTGGAAGGAAGCATCTGCCCAGCAGCCCTTCCCTGCCACTTCTCTCTGTGTCCTGACCCCACCATGAGCTGAGCAGCTTTCCTCCCGCAGGGCCAGTCCCCCATGACCTTCTGCCTCACCTTGGGCTCAGAGCAATGGAGCCAGCCGTCTGTGGACTGAGGCCTCTGAAACCATGAGCCCCAAATAAACTCTTCCTCCTCTAAATTGTTCTTTTCGGGTATTTTGGTGACAGCAGTGCAAAAGCTGACTAAAACACATAAGATAGATTAATCACAGATGGATAAATAGACCTGTTTAACCATACCATGGAAATGCAGAACAAGAAAGTCAAGGGACAGCCGTCTCCCAGCCTGGCCTGGCTGTGTAGCTGTTCAGCGGGGGAGCCCCTTTTCTAAGTCACCCTGATGTCCACACCCAGCCTCTCGTTTCTTTAGCATCCTGCTTTTCACTTCACTGAGTTTTCACTATCAGATGATCTCAGTTATTTGTTCATTGTTCTGCTTAAAATAAAAATCCCATCAAGTAAGTTTTGTCTTACTGGAAATGCTTCTGTGCAATGTTGGCTGCCTGTTTTACTTGTAGACATGGAAGGTGGCGATGGGTGCTTCCGTCACTGACCTGAATGACACCTGTACGGAATCTGTTTGACAGATGCATTATTTTGAACTGCATTTTCTCAGGTGCTAAAGCAATGCATAAATCATTTACTCCTGTCTGAAGAATTCCAATTATGACAAGATAGCAGACGAAGATAATGTAAAAGGAAGAGGAGAAAAAGAGGAGGAGCAGGAGGAAGAGAAGGTGAAGGATCTTCCTTACTAACACAAAGACAGGATATAATGTATCCTTGAATTAATTAGTCTTTGAAAAATGGAATTGGATACTTGTGAACACAAGATGTAACTGACCCTGACTGGGTTTATTAAACCCAGAAAAAAAGAGTGTTTAGTGTTTTCACCCACACAAGGCCTGGAGATGAGACCCTGGGCCTGAATAAGCCAAGAGGTATAAAGTAGACTGCTATATTACCCCCCCACACACCCATCTCAACATCATTGAGAAGTGAATTGGAAAATAAATCTGCATCTCCCCTAAAAAGTAGTAGGAAGCTTATCTATCTTTACTGGAAGCTCACATGGGTTTGGACTCTAAATTTATACCACCTGAGTCACCAGGCAAAAATAAATATAAAAGACTCTGGAAGAATTTCAGCAACACAAGCTACATAGGATTTCCCACAGGCTCAGAGGGCTGGGGTGGGGGAGCTTTCTTAACTTGAGTTCACAAAAATTTTGAAATGCATGAGTAAACCATCATTCCAAAGCACAGGGCGGGAGGTACAAACAGGAAGGCCATGGTGAACCTCAGGACTTTAATCAATATCAAAAGAAACTGAAGTAAACAATGACAAGACTAGGAAATCAGCACACTAAGAAAAGAAAAGGGAGACACAGGAAAACAAAACCAGGTAGAGGGAAGAATAGAACTTGTGGAAGTAGAAAGCATTTTCCTTCAAATTAAAAACTCAAAGAAATACAGATTAGACTCAACAGAAAGAAATCAGCACAATGAAAAATACATTTGATTATTGTTCTATGAATAAGGTGAAGGATGATAATATGGTAAAACAAAGGGTCATTAAAGGAGGATCAGAAGAGAAGGCCCAACACGCATGCCCAGGAGACAGTCTAAGAAAAGGTAGGAAAGCAAGATTTGTAGAGAACAGAGGACGACGTTGCAGAAGTGATGAAATATCATGCGTTCTCAGATGAAGAAAGCACACAGAAACAAATGGACACACACTCACATACACACACATGCACACACTTAGACACAACAGATACTCCAAGACACCACAACAAAGGAGACAGGAAGAACAGCAGAGATGGGTCCAAGGGGCTCCATACTCCACAGAGCCCACGGGACAAGAGATGTCACATCTGACTCTCCTCGGTAGTCTTACTTCTCAACATATTAAAGAAAAGTTTCATAACAAGTAGGACACATTTTAAAAAATGGATATTCTGTGGCACAAACAAAAATCACGGTTTGAAAATGTGTAAAATTTAATCATGGAGGTCAAAAGTACTTTATGGGAACAACACATGGTAAATATGAAGCTCATGGTTACCTGTGGAGAGGAAAAGGTGAGGAATAGAGGGGCCAGGTATAGAACATAGCTCTTGAGTTTACAGACACACACACACACACACACATACATGCTGAGACAAACATGGCGGCAGATTCACTCTTGTCAATGTGGGCCAAGGTTCCCTCTACCTGTGGTCCTTCAGGCTGATCTCATTGGGCCCCAGTCCTGCAGAACACCACATCCCCTGCAGTGGTGTTGCTTCCACCTGGAAAAAAGGTAGGCCTTTTCTACTCGGGCCAAGGACGTGGGCTTGTGGTGGTCCTGTGGTAAACGGGGGCCTGGTGTGTTAGTTTCTGTCCGTTTCTGTGATTGGAGTGTTCCATCACTGTACAGGAGCCATGGCTTCCTGCCTGCATAGTGAGGTTAATGGACTCCCTGTTACTCAAATTGCAGCAGTTCTGGGTCACTGCTCCACCACCCCACAGCCCAGTTTTCCAGTTTTCATCTCTAATCAACAGAATAGAGCTCATCTTGGTCTCTACCTCCAGAACTAAGGAGCTGGTGGAGAGTGAGGAGATGACTACCCTGAAGTCAGTGTCTGTTTACAGACACTGACTCAGAGAACATATTGTTTGTCTAGAGCAAACCTGGTGGAGTCTGGAAACACTAGGAAGGCTCATATCCTTACAGCTGAGTTTGGTTTTGGGGGAATTCAGATGTAATCAAAAGTCAATGCACAAGAATACCAAGGACATGATTTGTCCATTGGGTAGAGGTATACCTTTTAGTCATTCTTTTTTCCAGCTCTGTGAATTCTCCAATACCTAAAGGAACACAAAGATCATCACCAAGTATCTGATAATCCTTATCTCGTTACCCTGGGAAGGAAAGAACCTTCCTGTGCTTCACTTACTCAAAGTGGAACAATAGTAATGATGTTTGGATTCTGTTTCAAGCTCATTGACTTGCATATGAAAACCCAAACACTGAGTATCCTTGTGTGCATTTTAATAGCATAAAGCACTGTGCTGTCTCTGAGGAGAAGTAGTATTTGTAAATCCCATGCCTGACAGAAGGTTTGAATCTAGAATATATAAAGAATTCCTAAGATGTATTTGTAAAAAGTTAAATTCAATTAGGAACAAGCAAAAGACGTGAACAGACATTTGCCAAAAAGCATATATGGATGGCAAGTAAGCACCTAAAAAAATATGGCCATCACTAGCCATCTAAAAATGCAAGTTAAAAGCACTGCAGATCACTATAGGCCATTAAAATAACTAAAAAAACAACCTCTGGTGAGAATTCAGAGACTGCATTCAGTTTTGATGCATTGTAAAACAGTGTAGCTCTGCTGGAAAACAGTTTGGCAGCTCCTTAAATAACTAAATATAAAATTACCATCTAACCCAGATACACTTCTGGGTGTTCATCACTGAAAATGATGTCCACATAAAATCTGCACACAAATAAAAATTGTATCCATGTCTCTGACAACAATACATTGCAGTAGAAAATATCAAATTTGGAAAGATGGCAGGAAAGCCTTGTCACCTAGAACTTGTAAGATTTCATCATGCCATTTTTAAATAAAAGATTCAGATTTCAATCAAATTGGAAATTGCAAAATATTTTGGAAATGGTGGTAATAATTTGATTAAATGAGTTTTATTTCAATTCTTAAAAGACAAAATTATGGAGCACCAACAAATGCACGGTTGTCAGAAGCTAGTGATGGTGACCAGGGTGGGTTGGTATGAATATAGAGAGACAACAGAAGGGAGATCTTTGTGGTATCATGTAGAATCATACACGTGTGACCAAGTGACCATGTGTATGATGTGTGTGTGCACCGGTTCATATAAAACCGGCCAAACCTGAGAAAGATGGCAAACCAACATCAGTTCCAGGGTTCGGTGCTGTTCCATTAGTAAGACAAGACATTGCCACTAAGAGAAGCTGGGCGGGGTTCACACACAACCACTCTGTTACTGTTTCAATTTTGTGTCACTTTATAATTATTTAAAAATAAAAATGTAGACCAAAAGAAGAAAGAGGAGGGGGAAAGGGAAGGAGAGGTGTTCCTGGATCTGGGGTAGAGGCCCTTCCTTCTGGTTCAATTTCTTTCCTACAGACCATTAGGTTAGGTTTCTTCCTCCCAGGAATTCCTCTATGGTGAAGGGACCAAGGGCTGCAGGTTTGTTAAAAATGTTCTCGAGCCAGGTGTGGTGGTACACGCCTGTAACCCCAGCACTTGGGATGCTGAGGCAGGAGGATCGCGAGTTCAAAGCCAACCTCAGCAATGGCGAGGCACTTAGCAACTCAGTGAGACCCTGTCTCTAATAAAATACAAACAAGGGTGGGGGATGTGGCCCAGTGGTCGAGTGGCCCTGAGTTCAATCCCTGGTACCTAAAACAAAACAAAACAAACAAACAAACAAACAAAATGTTCTCAGATATTCTGCCATCATTTTTCTTCAGCCAGCTCCTCCCAATTGAAAGCGTGGTATGTTTTTCACAGGCATGTGGAGGCTGTTGATCTCAAGCTTACCTTGGTTTTCTGTTGGAAAAAGAGTTAGCTGTTTTCTCCAGTGAGAGACTCATAAAGACATTAGATCCACTTTCAGGTTCACCCACTAACTGACTCTGCAGCCCACACAACTGTCGTCAGGCGAAGGGCTCCACGGTTCAAGTTAATTTCTTGGGATGACTAACGTTTCAGTGAGGAATAAAGACTGCTGTTTGGGTCTTATTATTCCTAACAGGATAACACTTAGTAATGCAGGGGCCGATTATCCCACCCACCGCTGCTCAGAGAAGTGCCTAGCAGTCTGAGAGTCTTTTAAGATAATCGGGTCAGGTAATTATTTCAAAAGAAACTGCCTGCTCTCTCATCTCCAGTGTCTGCTGATAAGTAGTGAGATAAATAGGAACAAGTGTAAGAGGCAGGCCCAAGATAAAAGGTCTGTGTTGAGTTCCACTGTGTTCTTTTTGTTTGTTTCTGAAGCTCTGGCCCACGCTCCCAGGGCGTTTGGGAAAAATATGTCTCCATTGCTAACCCAGAAACATGGAACTGATTGACTTCTAAAACTCTGGTCTGCTGTTGATTTTTTTTTTTTTTTAAGATTTTTTTTAAAGATGGACACAATATCTTTACTTATTTATATTATTTATTTTTATATAGTGCTGAGGATCAAACCCAGTGCCTCACATGTGCAAGGCAAGTGCTCTACCACTGAGCTATAACCCCAACCCCTTGCTGTTGATTTTTTTTAATCTTCCCAACAATTGCTATTAGCAATGCACCATCCTTAGGTTAGACACACATTCTTTATCCCCAGAGGAACTTGTTCTCATCCTTCTCTGCCACATACTTGTTGGGTGATCCTGGATAAGTTCGTTTATCTCTTAACTTTGATCCTGTCATTTATAAAATAAAAATGGATAGTAGTGCATACTGCGTTAATGCTAGGAATATCCAAATATGCTAATGTATGCAAATGGTGGAGCACATTATCTTAGGCTCAGTAAATGATGACTACTATATCATTATTAGTGTTTCATCCAAAAGAGAAAAATAACTAAATCTGAGTCTTGGACTCCATTCCAGTCTGACGTTGTTAAAATTTATGATCTCAAAGACTATGGCTAACCACTAGTTGTCTAACTGTTTTCAGTTATAAAATAAAATGAGGATAGATGCATCTATGACTCAGAGTGGAGCAAGAGAAACGACATGTTATAATTTGTATTTGGATTGTTCCCCAAAGGCTCATGTGTTGAAGGCAGGCCCCCAATCAGAGGCACTTTGGGAGGTTGATGGAAAATTCAGGGAATGGGGCCTCATCGCAGGAAGTAGGTCAATGTGGAGCATGTCCTTGAAGGGTATGTCATGTCCCTGGTCCCTTCCTCTCTCCTTTCTTTGCTTCCCAACAGCCATGAAGCAAGAATCCTGGATCTATCACATTCTCCCTGCCATAGGATTCTGTCTCACCAAAGGCCCAAAGTGATGAGGCCAAGTGACCATGTACATGAGTTGAAATAAATTCTTCCAACCCTAAGTTGATTTCCTCAGGTATTTTGTCACAGTGACAGAAAGCTGACTAGTGCAACATATTGGAAATACTAAGGCTTTATACAATTGTAAGAATGTCTTAACTGTTTTAACAAAATCACTATTTCTTGAAATGGGAAGAGATTCAGAGTATCATCACTGCCTTGTGTATCACACATAAATGAAGGATAGGGCCTCACAGTGTGGACTCTCATGGTCTTTGGCTCACAGAGCTTTTAGAAATCTTTAACCTTCCTCCAACCAGGAACTACCTAGGCAGTCAACCTATTATGCTATAGAATCAACTCCATAAAGAATAATTCTAATCAGATCCCTTTAACAAAAATGCAGTAGATTTCCACAGTCTCTAAGAAAGAAAGAAAGAAAAAAAAAAAAAAAAACAAAGATAATAAAAATTTGTAAATATTTGGCAAACCACAATTTTACCCCAGCTTCTGTCCCACCCTCATCTTCTGCTGCTGGTCTTCTCAACTCTGACCTTCTGGATGACTCAGCATGTATTCTGCGTCTTCTGTTTGCTCAGCCTGCCTGCTGCCTTCTGAATGCCTATCCCACCCACCAGGCAGATGCCCAGGCACAGCCCCCCTCATCCACACCAGGATTCCAATGCCATGTGCAGATCTTGTTCACCCTAGTCTCTATAGCTTCCGTGACTGCTAGAAAGCTACGGGAGATGTGAAACTTTAGAAATGTTTTTACCCGTGGTTCTGAAGGCCAGGAGTCTAAAGTCAAGGTGCTGGTGGCACAGCCGCCCCTCCATGGGCTCTAGGGCTGATCCCCTTCCTTGCCTCAGCCACTTCTCTTGGCCTTCAACCACCCTTTCCTGTGGCCTGCATTAGTTGGGCTTCCCAGAGAAAAAGAGCAAATGGGGCACGTGTATATAATGTGTACATGTCGAGAGAAAGAAAGTGATTTATTTTAAGGAATCGGATCTCCTGATTAAAGATGATTGTAATTCCAAAGTCTGAACAGAGAGGCCAGGCCAGCAGCTGGGGACCAGGGAAGAGAAGGCTGAAGGTCACATTGGGGCACGATTCCTCCTCTCTGCAGAGGTTTGCCTGGGGTGCTAGCTGGGATTTAAGTGATGAGGCCCACCCACACTGCAGGGAGCACCCTTCAGTCAAAGTCTGCTGGTTTAAAATGCTAATGTCCTCTAAGAACACTCTCACAGAAAAATGTTTGAACAGATACCTGGACTCTGTGGCCCTGCAGAGGGGACACATGACATGAACTCTCACCTGGCCCCACTGCTGCACTCTGATGCCAGGGTCAAGCTGGCTCTGCTTTTCTGACTGTCGTCTCTGTGTGCATATGACCTTATAAGAATGCATGGAGGGAGCCAGGGGTGGGGCTGGGGCAGTAACTCAGTGGTAGAACTCTTGCCTACCATGTGCAAGGCTCTGGGTTCCATCCCAACACCCTCCTCCAAAAAAAAAAAAAAAAAAACCAGAATGCATGTGATTACATTTTGGACCCCACTGGATAATCCAGGGTAAGCTCCTCCTTCCAAATTCCTTAACTTAATTATATCTGCAAAAACACTATTTTCTTTCTAAAGAAAGTAGCATACATTTATCCTTCTGCCACAGAAGATGATACTTGCAGGTTGCAGGAATTGGGGTATAGCTGTACCACTGTGAGGCTCACCACTCAACCCACCACATTCCCCCAAACCAACCTAGCATCTTATTCTCCTATAAATTTCATAAACATATCCATAGTTTTAGTTGCTATTTTATGGCTATATCATTAACACAATTGACAGATATGCATCACCTAACTCTACAACAGGTGCTGTGTCCATTGCTCAGGTCACAAAGAATGATAAATGGTCCCGGATTCAGCAAGCTCACTACCTAAGAAAAGTATATGTGTAAAGAAATAATCCCCAAACCTATATGATATGTGCAACTAGATCCATGTTGTTATTTAAAATTTTTGATATTTTTTTAGCTGTAGTCGGACCCAATACCTTTATTTTATTCATTTATTTTTATGTGTTGCTAAGGATTGAACCCAGCACCTCGCACGTGCTAAGTGAGCATTCTACTGCTGAGTCACAACCCCAGCCCTGTTATTTAAATTTTAACTAATTAAAATTAAAACTGCAGTTTCTCAGTGGTGCTAGCTGCATTCAATTGCCGAAGAGCTACATGAGGCCATTAGCTCCCGTACTGGAGAGCAGGATCCACCATCTTTGCAGGAAGTTCTAGCAGACCAGATGGTCTAGAAGGAAGGAGTGAGCTGGTGACAAAGCTATGACAATGTCTTAAATTGTTAGTGCTGGAGAGTCACTACAGCTCATGCATCCATACCCTCTTTTATGTGCGGAAGACTGAGACCAGGAGAGGCAGAACACTGGAGCACTTCACTTCCACACTGAGTTGCCAATGCTACGGCTGGTCTGGAGCCCTGGAGTGCTGACGTCCCCCATTTACACTGACTCACAGTCGGCCTGACTTTAGTTCTGACATTTTCCAAGAGTGCAAGTTTTGGTGTGAATTATTCTTTTGTAGCAAAAGTCACGAGGCCTTCCTAGTGAGATCTGGGCAATACGGGAGGGAGATTCGCAGACATGCCTGGAGAACTGAGCCAGAGCCCCGGCGCAGTGGGTCCCATCAAGGGACAGGTGTAGGCCTCTCCCCATCTGAGAGCCAACGCTGGAGAGCTGCAATGACCAGTCCCAGAGATGCTGACCGGATGTCGGGAGGCAAAGACGCAGTGTACTGCAGCAGCTAGGCGTGTCAGAGATCGCTGGCTCATGTCCCACTCCTCCTCTGTCTGCCACTGTGGCCTTGGTAGCTTACCCTTCCACACTGAGAAACAAGGACACCAACATTATTAAGTGGCTTTGCACATTATATATTGATTATATAGCAACCGACCCCCCAAAGAGATTCTAAAAAGGATGATAAATTTATAATGATTGTAATATTATTGTGATACTAACATAATAATAATTATTATTATATATTCTTAAAACTATTATGAAAGTAGATATAGACAAAAAATAATAACAGCAGGTATTTATAGCACCAGGCATCAATCTAACCTATTAATCCATCTAATTCCTATAACAACTTTATGAAAGGCACTGATGACATTCCTGTTTTACATACTCAAAAATCTGTGGTTCAGAGTGGCATATCCAAGATCATTGGGAGTAAATGTGAAGCTAAGAGGAAACCTGGGCTTCAGAAGACAAGCTGTTACCCACCTTGATTTCCAGTGCAAGGGACACTCTTCCTTCCAGAGAAAAGCACTTTTAAAATCCCTTCACTCAGCAAGAACTATGAACGACCCTTTGTTGAATGAATATTTTGCAGCTGGCAAGATGGACAGCTAGGCTGCTCCAGGAGGCAGGGTCCAGAACCCTGGATGGCTGGGAGCCACCTGGCTCCCTGAAGGCTGTCTCTGGATCTCAGGGGCAGCTCTGCACTTTCTCTTTTAAACTCTTGGGAGCTCAGCACTGACACTTGGTTAAGCTAAAATGCAAACAGACACGGTTTTGGCTGCCTCAATCCTTCTGAGCTAGTTCCTGTTTTCCAAGCTTCACAGGTTGTTGAAATTCAAACATCCTACCTAACAATTTTAGCTTTGCAAGAAGCATCTCTGGTGGAAACATGGCCATCTCCAGGCTTCTTCTGTGCAGTGATGCAGTAAACAGGGATGGAGAGTTACAAGGACCAGAAACTGCCCATGCAGGACATCAGACACACAGCCCCTTCTGCAGGAGGTTCCGAGCCCATCAAAGACACAGACATGAAAAGATCAAAGGAAGTCTTAAATTCAGTTAAAAAAAAAAAAAAAAAAAAAAAAAAGGCTTAGAAGAGAGAAGACACAAAGAAGAGTGGCCAGGGGGCTGGGGTTGTGGCTCAGCAGCAGAGCGCTCGCCTAGCACGTGCACGGCCAGGGTTCAATCCTCAGCACCATGTAAACATGAATGCATTGCATTGTGTACAACTAAAGTAAATAAATAAATATTAAAAAAAAAAAAAAAAAAAAAAAAAAGAAGAGTAGCCGGTCCTGTAAAGGCCAAGAAAGGTGTCATGAGGCCGCCGAGCGTGCTCCCTCTTGAGGTGACATCTGGCTGCTTTCTGAGATACCTGTGTGAGGTGGCATTCTGCAATGTCAGCTCTGGGCGGACATTCTGGGACGTGTGTGTGTTCTCTCTCCCTCTCTGTTTTGAGAAATGTTAACGAGCTTTCGCGTTGGTGAAGGTCTGGCTGTCTGCCTGTTTGGCTCAACTGAAATTTCGAAGCAAATTCTGAGGGGTGGGTTATTTTTTCCAATTCCTTAATTAAACAACTGGAAAGCTCCATGAGATTCATTCATCTTTGTGTCTTTTCAAATGACTTCCACTGAAAGGGACACTCTGTTGAAGTCACCACTTTTCTTTAAATAATATTTCCACTGTGTGCTCTAGCTGTTTATTTTTATAGTTCTGTGTATCTGACCTAAAGCTTTTAACCTTGTGTGTGTGCCCTGAAGTGACTTTATTGCAAAAGGGTTTGGCTTATAAATCTAAATAATAAATAATATTCAGCTGTAACGGAAGGGAAAGAAATATCCGTGCTGCCTGTTCCCTGGAGAAATGTAATGGCAGAAATGAAAAAAATAGGAGAGAGCTCGTGTAAATGAGCCCCCACCCCCGGGGAGGAGTGGACACTAAAACCCTTGGACGGAATGGGGGAGAGTGATGTCCCCCACGTATGCAAATGATACTGGACTCTGGTGGGTGCTTTAGCATACAGATCATAGCAGAGTGATCACCATGGAGCGGAAAAAAATGGAGGCTGAGAGACATGAACGGCAGTCCTTCATGTTACCTAGTTGGTTGGTAAAAGGGAAAAGAGCTGAGAAAAGGTATTTCTCTGATTCCATTGTGCCACGCCGCCTCATTACTAAAAACCATTTCTCTAATGAAACTGGTCAAAAGACCCCCGTGTCGTTAGGACTTTGGATTGAGGCCAACAGAGAATGAATTATTCAACTATTAGGAGGAAGGCCGTTTGAGTTCCTATAGTTCCTTAGCAGTCAAGATCTCTTCTATTTTCTTTCTGGGGATGGAACACAGGGGTGTTTTACCACTGAGCTATATCCCCAGCTCTTTTTAACTTTTATATTTAGACAGGGCTTTACTAAGTTGCTGAGTCTGGCCTCCAACTTGTAGTCCTCCTGCTTCAGCCTCCCCAGTCTCTGGGATGACAGGCATGTATCACAGCCACTGGCTTTTTTTTTTTTTTTTTTTTTTTAAATAAACCCTGTATTTAGAACCATACTGGCTCCTGACTTCTACATCTAGCAATACTAGAAAGGAAGATCAATATCTCTGCTATGAAGAATTGGGAAGCCAGATCAGAAAAGCATCAAAGAACTGCCAAGGCCACCAGGATCTGCAGAGATGAAGTCAGCGAGTTGCCCTCACCAGAGTCCTGCTGCCTACCCAGCTCGGCTGCCACTGCCTGAGTTTTAATCCTCCCAGTCTCCTTTGAGTTCATGCCAACCCACCCCCGCCCCCGCCCTCTCTGGCAACATCGTCACCATTACACTGAGAGCCCCAAGCCCTGCTGGCCTCTCCTACTGTCACGCTCATGTGCAGACGGAGCCACCACAGAGCTTCTCCCGGAGGCTGGGGTGCCCTCCTCAGTACCATGTCCTGCACCACTGAGGCACAGGGCGTAGTCAGGGTGGGGCCTGACCCTGTCAGTCAGCTCAGGCTGCCATAACCAATCACCACCACCCACTGAGCGGGTTAGGCCGCATAACTGTTATGGAAGGTGGGAGTTCAGGGCCGAGGTGCTGACAGCCCTGAGCAGACAGACACCTCTTCATGGCTGGCAGAGGGCCTGCTGCACCCTGTCTTCTGTGGCTCTTGCTTAGAGCCTTGCCATCCACGGTGTCACTTCCTCCTCTTCCAGGAGAGCAGGTTGTCACATTAAGGTCTCACTCATGTGACCTCATTTAACTTAAAGACCCTATCTCCAAACATCATCTTATCCAGGGAAACCAGGAGAGGAGATTCTGTTGGGTTCAGTTTGTAAATTGATCGGGGCGCTTGAGCAGTTTCATCCACACCCCCTACGCCGCTGCCGCCTGGGCCACAGTATGGCCAGATCCCCCCCCGCGGCTGACAATATGGGCGCGCTTCTTTCATCAGCATCCCAAACCCGAACCCCTTCATCTTTCCTAGAGGAATTAAGACAACCCATACCAATTGAGTGCAATCTAATTACTTTAAATTCTACTTTGTGACTTTAGTCCTCAGCCTGGCAGTCAGTCGCTATTGGTGGCGGCTCTTTCCATCCCATTGGTGCCCAACCGACTGCCCACCCCAGCTGCTCTCTGACAATGTGACCAACCTGGGCCTGAGTTCTGAGATACGGCCACAGAAACTGGGGACGCTATGCACTCGCGATGGGCCAAACTATCCTTTAATGACCGGTGGCCGTGCTTGGGTTCAGTGGACCCTGATGCTTTACAGCAGCTGTTTGATTGCTGCCGGCAATGGAGTGGGTGGGAGGAGTTACCTTACGCAGAGGCCTTTCTGCTCCCCGGTCTGAACCCCTCCCTCCGTGCTTCAGCCCTCCTCCCATGCCCACCAAAACCGCCATCCCCAGATGACCCGGACTTCCATCCAGGGTTAGAGGCTCGGTCCGCCTCCTTACCACCAAGCTAGGAACCCCGCTTCCCCCTCAGCTCCGCCCCTCGTGGATCCGCCATCTTCTTCCGCCTGACCATGCCTCTAGGCCCTCCTCTTCCGTCTCCCCCTCCTACGTCATCCCCTGCCACCGATTCAGCCCCTCCCCCTGCGAATTCTGTGCCGACTTTTCTCCCAGATTCCTGCACGGTTCCTGCAACTTTTCCCAATGCAGTTTCAGAGCCAATTCCAAACTCACAGGCTATCACGCCCTTTAATTCCGACTTCAGTCCCCCTATCACTCGTTCAAGAAAGCAAGCAGAATAGCTGACGCAGACTATAGCACCTTTGCATGAGGTAGCGGGGGCAGAGGGAGTAATTAAAGTTCATGTTCCATTTTCAATGACAGACTTACCCCAGATAGAAAAACAGTTGGGTTCCTATACTGTTGCTGCCTGAAGCGATCCACTTTGAGCAATGAACGCCGCGGGAGAAAATTCGGAGGCAGGATGAAAATGAAAAAGGGTTTTTTATTCTTCTTCTCTCTCCGGCTTCAGCAACCTCTCGAACTCTAACCGCTCTGACTCCTTTCAACCACCACCTTTAACAAGGACAAGTGCTTACAGCTCGAGCTTACAGGTGCGTCACACAGTGTTCACAGGCATACAAAGATTCTTTGAATAATGAATATCAGGTGGAACTTAAACATCTTTTATGGCTCTCAGCTAAACGCAGTCTTAGCTATCTCCTTGATTACGGCTCCTTCATTTCCCCCTTTTGTTTTAAAAGAGGGGATGTTCTAGGACGTCCATGTGTTCTAGGACGTCCATGTGCAACCAACATTCTTACCCGTCATCGGATAATCAAGGCTGTGCCCTTGACTCCTGTCTTAGGTTGATATGTCGGCCACATTAGACTGTCCCGTGCGACTGTGCCATGTCTTAGGTTGTCCCCCTCTGGGGATCTTACCCGTCGTAGGCTAACCAGCCATCCAATCGAGCCCTTCAGGATCGACTGTGTGTTGACTAACAGCCGTCCAATTTTTAGGAGATGCTGCGGCTTTAAGGCGGCAAGCCTACTGCTGACGAGCCAAGTTTCCATAGCGTATCAAGTTCTTTAAACAAATCAGCTGCCCTAAGTTTCATCAAGTAACGCACTGAGTTCTCTAGACAAATACACGCAAGGCATTGTCCTGAAATGTCCCAACAATGAAAAATCAAAATGTCCATTAGTTATAACATGTTGATCCAGGAGGCCCCATGCATGCAGAGCAGAGGCCACACTGCTGGTGAGGTTGTTTGATGCTTGAGCAGCAGGGATGTTTGCAGCGACTGCGATCCCTGCAGTTGTAGCAGCAGCCGCCTTTTTTATGTCCAGACAATGCCAGTGGCAAATCTTCAGGGTCCACTACCTAAAAACTCAAGCATCCATTATTAAGGGAAAGGCAGTGCTATTCTAGCACTGAATCAAGAGGTGAGCTGTCAAACTAAAAAAAGAATTATTTGAAGGATCCCTAATTAGGAAGGGCTGTTGCAGCTAGCTGGAAGCCATAAGTTCCACCTGATATGTATGTGACGCACCTGTAGGCACCCGCAAAGCTGAAGGTATATAACCGGGTGAAAGCGGTCTGAGTTAGGAGAATGGAGAACGAATTAATTCAGTCGTGCAGTCGCTCGGTCGGTCAGAAGAAGAGTTCGGGTCGGAGAAGAAAAGAATCAGAGCGGCCAGAACGTAGGCAGAGCGGTTACAGAAGAGAAACCAGATAGAATGGCTGGTCAGTCAGGCCGAGGCTCCCGAGGAAGAAGGAAGAAAGAAGAAAGAAGAAAGAAGCTCTAATCTTTCTCTAAGCTAAGTTCTACAAGAAGCTAAGCTAAGCTCTATCTTTCTTTCTTTCTCTCTAAGCTAAGAAGACAAGAAGAAAAGCTCTCTCTAATCTTTCTCTCTAAAAATCTTTCTTTCCCTCTCTAAGCTCTAAGAAGAAAGTAGAATTAAAAGTAGTAATAGCTTTACTCTGCCTCCGAGAGTTTTCCTCCCTCGGCGCAATGGCTGGCCATGACAGGCAGCTTACAATTATTAGAGTAGAAAATTAAAGTTGATCTCTGCTCACACACATTGCTGCTTAAGCTCCCACAAACATAAGCTGGCAAAATATCACATTCAGAATAAACCAAAGAAAAACTGAGGGTGTTTACTGCATTAAAGATAGATTAAGGAAAAGCTAAAGGCAACCTGGAAAAATAATTTGTTAGCTGGAAACCTCGAGTGTCTGCGTACACAGCAATCCTATACCTGTTGAAATAATTCAAATTAATCAGCTATTAAACAAATAAAGTCAATTACAAATAAACAATCCCATGTCAAATACCAAAATATCAGGTTATACAGCATTAGTTAAATTCATAGCTGAAGAGAAGTCCCGGAGACACCTATACTTCAAAATTGATTATCACTTTAATTGATTATCTAATTAGAATATTCTAAACAAATGAATTAACGTTATTTGGATCCATATCTATCTATCTATCTATTTATTTTTATCTATCTATATATATATTTATTTTTATCTATGTATCTATTTATATATTTTTTCATCTATCTATCTATATATATTTTTTATCTAATCTATCTATCTATATTTTTTTTCATAAGCGCTTTGTTATTTGTGACGTCACATTGGACAGACGCACATATAAACATATATTTGTGACATCACGTTAACATGAAATTTAGACAAATGCACAGACATAAAGACATATATAAAAAAATACAATTGTGTACACTCTAAAGTATAGTGCTAGTAGCACAGCTCTCACTCTCATGTGGCTTCATCAGTTGCTTGTGGTCGCAATGAAGTATAAAAGAGGATATAAGCTGCTGAAGATTTCACAGAAGAAATGGAGATATTAGAAACTTTGTGATCATCAAATTTAAACCATCGCTGTCTTATTACATTTTTACAATAGTCAGTGTAGTGGCCTCCATCCCGGCTACCGTAGTGATTTGAAACAGAAAACAAATTATATTTCTTTAAATTGTTCTTTGGACCAATAACATACTGTGACAAGTCAAAATTTTCTAAAGGGAAGTCCACAGGTGTCTGTAATTTTTGCTTACACCTGCCATTATAGGAATTTTTTTTTTTAATAAAAAAGATCTCGAAAACTCAACAGGTAAGGTTCTTTGTTATTTTCTAATTCACATTCAGGTTGTCCCTGAAAAGTCACTAATTGATTTTCAGTATCAACTGGAATAGCTTCTTTCAATATTTTGTTTTTAACTATGTCTATTGCCCCATGCCTTGAAATGTCCATTTTCTTCTTATTTATGCCAGAAAGTAATTTAGAATCCAAGGAATCTGAAAAGTTATTCAGTTCTTCTGTTTTTTGATCAAAGAGATTTACAACTTTATTTAATGACTCTTTGGAGACACTGATATTTTTCCCACTTGCAGTCTGAAAGGATATACCAAAAATACCACAATCTTTTATATTTTGCTCCATTTTATCTACAGTTAACTGTTCTTTATTGGAAAAAGTAACATGACATGTTTTTTCAGCTTTCAAAATTTCCAAACAAGTTAAATCTGATACACTTTCTTTAAATTGTGTGCTTCCCTCCTTAATAAACTGGCTGTGTAGCTTGAGATCTATATTGTGCTGATCAGTACGTGCCAAGTCATTTTCATCTTTATGAACAGAAACTGTATCATTTTTACTTGAATCACTGTGATCAGATTTTTCTAATTTATAAGTATTTCTCTGGTCATTAGCACATTTATTATCATCATTTTCCGTGTTTTTCATGTATTTTTCAGTATTTTCTTCAATCAAAATGTGAGTAGTCATTTCAATATTATTTTGTAATATGAGTTGGCATTCATTATCTTTTTTGCTTATATTTTTATCATCATTATGACTTTCTGTCTTAAACATTGAAACTATGGAGTCATGACATTTACTTGAAGAGAAACTTCTGGGATTTACTTCTGCATAAGTCTCCTCTATATGTTCATGCATTTTAACTTTCAAAGACATATTTAATGTACTGAGATGTTTAGTTTGTCCATATAAATCATCACTTAGCCTGGGTAACACCCCAGTCTCATCAGAAACAACATTTTCTCATTATTATTCAGAGAATTCTGCATTTCTTCACACATTGGGACAGTTGTTATCTCACATGCTAATAATTCAAGCCCTTTACAGTCCTCTCTGTCCTTTTTCTTTTTTAATTTCTTTTTGTTCTTTTTATTGGAGACTGAGCTCCCAGAATCACTTTTTAATTCCTCTTCACTACTACATTCATAGTTCCTAACCAGCTTAGTGGAGGAGGCCGTACTTTTATGGTTATTTGGCTCCTTCTTATTACTATCACTTTTACCGGTATCCTGCGTTTAAGCTTCTAAGGAGAGTACATACTCCTCGGCTAATTTCAATAAGTTTCTAATGGCTTTTGCAGCTCTTACTTTTGAATTTACATTACTACTCTTCTTGTTGGTCTCAAATGAGTCAGAGGCTATGCTTTCTTGTTCACTTTCCTCACTATCCACTGAGTCCGCGATATCGAAAAATTCATCCATTGCTTTTATTATCCGACTTTTTGTTATTTTCACTCCCATTTTTTAAAATTTTCTTATTTCTTACCTACTGACCGAATTCCCCGCACGGGCCACCACTTGTTGCTGCCTGAAGTGATCCGCTTGGAGCAACGAACGCCGCGGGAGAAAATTCGGAGGCAGGATGAAAATGAAAAAGGTCTTTTATTCTTCTTCTCTCTCCGGCTTCAGCAATCTCTCGAACTCTAACCGCTCTGACTCCTTTCAACCAGCAACCTTCTTCTTCTCACCTCTAACCAACCTCACCCGGTTATATACATTTAGCTTTAATAAGGACAAGTGCTTACAGGTGCGTCACACAGTGTTCATGGGCATAAAAAGATTCTTTGAATAATGTATGAATATCAGGTGGAACTTAAACATCTTTTATGGCTCTCAGCTAACCGCAACCTTAGCTATCTCCTTGATTAGGGCTCCTTCACTATACCACCGACCCCACAACATATTTGAAGGAATTTCAATGGGTCACCCAAATGTATGATCTCACATTTCATGATGTGTACATCATTTTGGCAAATACCCTACTCCCAGAGGAGCACAGACGAGTCTGGGAACAGGCAAGAGGTTATGCAGATGAGACTAACAGAACTAATCCGGATTTTCCCATTGGTCCTGAAATAGTCCCAGATGGAAAACCAAACTGGGACTATAATTCATCAAGGGGTGTAACCTTAAGAGATCAGTTTATCACTTGCATAGTGGCTGGCCTTAGGCGAGCAGCTCAGAAACCCGTCAATTTTGATAAGCTACGGGAAATTGTTCAAAAAAGGGAAGAAACTCCCTCTGAGTTTCTTGATCGGCTCACAAAAGCCCTTCAGCATTTTATAAATTTAGATCTGGAATCTCAGGGGGGCTGTCAAGTCCTTATGACTTATTTCATGTCCCAGAGTTACCCCGACATAAGGGCCAAGCTAAGAAAGTTGGAGCAGGGGCCTGCAACACCTCAGACGGAGATTTTGGCCACAGCCTAAGAGAAGATGGAGCGTCACAGGTTTCAGAAATATGAGCAACCAAAGCTTCAAATGCTGGCTAAGGCCCTTTGGGGCTCTGATGCTCAGGCCTCTAAAACAGGGGCTCATAGTTCCATACAAGGGGAACCCCCAGGGCCTTGCTATAGGTGCGGGAAGGAAGGACATTGGGCTAGAGCCTGCCCTAATCCCAGGGCCCCTAAGCATCCATGTCCTAAATGTTCCGAGATGGGACACTGGGGTGTTGACTGCCCCAATCCCCGCAGGGGGTCTGGACCAGACACAAACCCCAACTTGCTGGCACTGGCTACAGAGGACTGATGGGGCCCAGGGACTCCTTTCCCGACCATTGACATCGCCGTGCAGGAGCCCAGGGTTACCCTCCTTGTTGATGGCCGCCCCATAAACTTCCTGCTGGACACAGGAGCCACTTCCTCAGTCTTGGAGGAGTTCTGGGGCCCCACTACCATAGCACCATCCCCTATTGTCAGGGTAGAGGGAAATGCTATTCACCCCCGCAAGACTCCTATGCTGTCTTGCTGGCTTCATCACCACCTGTTTACCCGTCAATTCCTAGTAATACCTCAATGTCCTGTGCCTCTGCTGGGCCGAGACATAATGGCCAAATTTCAGGCCTCAGTTGTGTTCTCTGATCTGCCTAGCTTAGCCGTGCTCCCTAGTTCATCTCACTCCATCTCCACCTGTCTTTCTCCTTGCAGTTTTAGAGGCCACTAGTGCCTCTGAGGGAACCTCCCAACCCCCTACCCATGCAGATCCCCAGCCCTCGACTGATGCAGAAACCTCCCAGTACCCTGCCCCCACTGACCTGGTAGACCCTAAAGTCTGGGATACTCAGACTCCTTCCCTTGCTCAGTGTGACCCCGTAAGAATGCTCCTTAAAGATCCTCGATGTTTCCCTAACAGAGCCCAATATCCACTTCTAACCACTAGCCTTGGAGGTCTCCAACCCATTATTTCAGATCTTTTGTGGAAACGTTTCCTCAGATCCACCCATTCCCCTTACAATACTCCTATATTGGCGGTTCAGAAGTCCAATGGCACATACCCTAGTCCAAGATCTTCGTCTCATCGATGAGGCTGTCAGGCCCATACACCCTGTGGTCCCAAATCCTTATACTATTCTTTCCCTAATTCGTTCCACATCTACCTATTTTCAGTTATTGATCTTAAGGATGCTTTTTTCACAGTCCCTTTAGCTCAGGAGTCGCAAGACCTCTTCACCTTCACCTGGACTGACCCTGACATGCAACGGTCCCAACAACTGACCTGGAGAGACCTCCCTCAGGGTTTTCGAGACAGCCCTCACATCTTTGGATAGACACTGGCTGCTGACCCCAAAGACCTTAAATTCTCTGACTCCACTCTCCTGCAGTACGTAGATGACCTTCTCCTTTGCAGCCCTTCCTTTTTCATAGCTCGTGAGGACTCTTGCACTATTTTAAACTTTCTCTCCTCTCGTGGGTATCATGTTTCCCCATCTAAGGTGCAACTTGCTCAGACCTGGGTAGTTTACCTAGGAGTTCAGATTTCCCATCAGTCAAAGGCCATTACTGTAGACAGAAAGGCTCTCATCAAGGAGCTCCCATGTCCCAAGACAAAGGAAGAGATTCTTTCCTTCCTAGGCCTAGCGGGATATTTCCGTGCCTGGATTCCCAAATTTTCTCTTTATGCAAAGTTCCTATATGAGGCAGCTAAGGGGATTGAGGAAAAGTTCCTCCCCGAAAGCATTCAGGCTGAGTTTAAGCATCTGCAGCAGGCACTGTCACAGGCCCCAGCTCTTCATCTCCCAGATCTTCTTCAGCCAGTCACCCTTCATGTCCATGAAATGAAGGTTTTGGCTCTCGGTGTTCTAAGCCAATTCAAGGGCCCCACCCTTGCTCCAGTTTCCTATCTCTCTAAACAGCTTGACCCCACCGTTCGCAGATGGGCCCCCTGTCTTCGGGCTCTGGCTGCTACTTACCTACTCCTACAGGAATCAAAAAAGCTGACCTTTGGTGCTCACGTCACTATTGCCTCTCCTCACCATTTAAAAGATTTATTAACCTATAAGAGCCTTCAAATTCTCCCACCCTGTCATGTTCTCTCTCTCCTCGTTTCTTTTCTGCACGACTCTTCAATCTCTTTCCAACCCTGTTACTCTTTACACCCAGCTTCCCTCCTCCCAGTTTCCTCAGAACCCCCAGAGCATGATTGTATAGAGATGCTTGAGGCTTTAATCCCTCACCCATCTCCCATTCAAGAGGGACCACTTCCTGACTCTTCCCTAATTTGGTTCACAGATGGCAGCTCTTTCTTTAAGGATGGGCAACGTTTTGCTGGTTACGCTGTAGTCTCCCCATCAGAGGTCATTGAGGCAGCCCCCCTCCCTTCCAACACTACAAATCAACAGGCTGAGCTAATAGCTGTTAGTTGTGCCTTGAAACTAGCGGCTGACCAAAACCTCACCTTTACACAGACTCAAAATATGTTTACCATATTTTGCTTTCCCATTCAGCAATTTGGAAGGAGCGAGCGCTCCTGACCACAAAAGGCTCTGCAGTTACTAATTCTAAATTAATATCAAAACTCTTGCAAGCCTCTCTTCTGCCCAAATTAATAGGAATTTCCCATTGTCCTTCACACCAAAGTGGAGACTCTTCCATAGTTCAGGGAAACACGAAGGCTGATAGGGAAGCAAAAAAAAAAAAAAAAAAAAAAAAGCAGCACTATCTTCTCCTTCTCTTCTAGCTCCAGTCCAATCCACTACCCAGACCTCCACATCCCCTTCAGTACAATCAATCCTCTGCTATCTCCATTCTCTATTCCATCCTAACCCTCAAGCCCTCAAAACTTTTGCTACCTCTTTCCTCACCCTGACTCCAGAGGACACACAGTTTCTCCATCAACTCACCTCCACGTGCACTGCATGTCAGCGCACTAACCCATACACCCCCCTTAAACCAGGAACATTTCCCTTTCACCAAGCTCGAGGTCAACTTCCAGGAGACGATTGGCAGATCGACTTCACCAACATGCCAACTGTCCGGAAACACAAATATCTCCTGGTCTTGGTAGATACCTTCTCTGGATGGGTGGAGGCCTTCCCTACTTCCAACAAAAGGGCCTCCACAGTAGCTTCTATTTTAGTCTCAGAAATTCTTCCTCGCTTCGGGTTGCCCATGTCCATTCAGTCTGACAATGGGCCTGAATTTGTCTCTTCTGTCACCCCAAAATGTTTCTACTTCTCTTAACATTCCTTGGCGCTTTCACATCCCATATCACCCCAAGTCTTCAGGAAAGGTAGAGAGGACCAACAGAACTCTTAAGATTATTCTGATTAAACTCTCCCTGGAGCTTCGCTTGGACTGGGTCAAATTACTTCCCCTTGCGCTCTTCAGGCTTCGAGTCCTCCCAAAGAAACCTTCCTTACTCTCCCCTTTTGAGGTTATGTTTGGGCGACCAGTTCTTCCACCCGGAATTTCCCAAATTCGAGGAATCTTGCCCAAAGACCTCTCTTCTCCTCTCTTACCCTTCATCAGACATCAGATATGGATGTGCCAAGATTACATCCTGCCTGACCCAAGTAGACTCACTGCTTTATTTCCATTGACACCTGGTTCTTGGGTATATTTCTCCCCTCTTCAGGACACAAGATCAGTCTCCCTTGTCCCAAAGTGGACAGGCCCCTTCCAGGTTGTGCTGTGCACACCCACGGCTGCTAAGCTTCGTGAAACCTCAGGGAATTTAACTTCTTGGATTCATATTTCCAGACTAAAACCAGCTGCTCAACCAACTGAAGATCCACAAAAGAATGACAAACAACTACCTCAGTATACTTGCTCTTCCAGTCCCACTGATTCCTTAAAAATTCGTTTCTCTCGTGTTCCTGATACCAACTCAAAATAATCTTTTCTGTTTTTTTCTCGTTTAGAACCTTTAACCAGTTTTTCTCAGGGACTATCAACTGTTATAAAACCAATGGATGACTTTCCAACCAGAGAGTCCTGCCGAGTCCTGCCCCGTGCTGCCACCTGATGCTCATTATGATGCGCTTTGCGCTCTCCACTGGCCTCTTCACCGTAAGTCCCACCTGGTGGAACACAGGCCTATGGACAATAATCCATCTCACTTTCTTTCCCTTTGTTGCTTCCATAATAGTGTTACCTGCAAACTCACAAGGCCCACAATTTCTACATGCTCTTCGAGAGGATAGCCGGCTGACTCCCTCAGTGACTTTCTGCAGAAGCCTGGTTTGACACCCTCACCGACCTATGGCTTCAAGGAAACTTCATCCATCCCATACCTGGACAGGTTCATCTTTCCCACGCCTACCTCCTGGGAATTTTTCCACCCTCCAGCTGGACCTGCCTGCCCACATCTCCTCCCCTCATAGCATGTCGCCCCACTTCATCTCTGAAGCAGTCAGATTGAAACACGACACCCCGATTCCTAAGAAAACAAAAAGGGGGGGAATGTTGGGTTCTGGGCAGGAGGCTGCGCCTCCCAGGCAGAAGGCCACACCTCCCAGGTACTTTGTGAAAAGACTACATTTCCCAGGGACCTCAGCCTGGCCAGCGAACCTGGCCAGCAGGTGCCCTGGCCATCACCTCCTGACCTCCGGCAGCCTATAGGGCAAGGACCCCACTCCAGGGGGTCTCTGACCACCACTTTGCTAGTTAAGCCAGTCCCAGACTGAAACCTCTCTCTGTTCATGCCTGCCGCTGTTCCTGTCCCTATCCTCCCTTTTCCCCTTGCCCCTTACCTTCCCTGCCCCCCACTCCATTTTTTGCCCCCTACCACGCCATGTGGCACCCCAATAAACCATCCCTTTTCAGCACGGCATTCCGGAGTAACTTCTTGTCCTAACAAATTCTAACAGATTCCAACTGGCAGATGACAACTTTAGCCAAGTCCCCAGGTGGCACAGAGGGGTGATGAGTGAGTTGAAAAACCAACTGGAACCCTCCAGTCCAAGGAGAAGGGGGCAGAAGTTGTGGTGGTCAATGCTGTGCGTCAGTTTGTCTCAGCCACAGTGCCTGGATATTTGGTTGAACAGGATTCTGGATGTTTCTATGAGTGGTCATTTAAATTGATGGACTTGGAGTAAAGCAGATTGTCCTCCACCCTGTGGATGGGCTTCAACCAATCAGTTTAAGCCTTAACAGAACAAAGAGGAGAAAACTCTGAGCGGCAAGGCCAGCTCTTGCTGGGACTCTGAGCTGTCAGTCTACCCTGCAGGTTTGGGACTTGCCAGTCTCCATGAACAAGACTGAAATTCCTTAAGATTCAACTCTCTCTCTCTCTCTCTCTCTCCCCCCACCCCCTCTCTATCTCCTCTCTCCCGGCCCCTCTCTCTATCTCTTCCCCCCTCCTGTTGCTTCTGCTTCTCTGGAGAACCCTGATTAGCACAGAAGTAGAAACAAAGTCAAATTCTAAACCTACAGCCCTGGAATAGGATGAGGACCCACCCAAAGTAGCCAAGGCAAGCAAGTAGCTGGAAGGGCCAGGAAGCCTGTCCCTCTATTTGTGGCTGCTGGCTGCACAGATGGCATAGATGGCATCAGTAGGTAGGCACAGGGCCTGGCCAGAGGAGAGTGTTCTCCTGGAATCTAGCCTGATTGCTCTGCACCTGCAACCTACGCGTTCCTAATAGCTTTGTGGTGGCTGCTGTAACAAATCACCACTTCTTGACTTAAAAGAACAGGAGTCTACTCTCTCGTGGTTCTGGAGCTCAGAAGTTCAAACTCAGTAGCACTGGGCTGAAATCAAGATGCCATTAGGCCCATACTTCCTCCAGAGGCTCTGGAGAGCTCTCCTCCATTCCTCACCTCCCCAGGTTCCAGGGCTGCTGGCTTCCCTGGCCTGTGGCTGTGACACTCCAGTCTCCTCCTGCTGCTTCTCTCCTCTGGGTCTTTTTCCTCCCCCACCTCTCTCCTTTGCCACAGTATTTAAGATAACCTGATGATCCAGGGTAATCGCTTATCATAACCATTTTAATTGAATCACACCTGCAATACTTTATGATAGGAAGAAACAGTGACAGTCCCCAGGGTCTAAGACCTGATATATTTGGATCCTATTTTTTTTTTTTTTTTTTTTTTTTTTTTTATAAAGCCACCCCCTCCTTCTTTTGGTGTCTATTAGAGAAAGAATAAGTATCACCTTGGATTCCTTCCCTAGTGCTGCACTTACAGGACCTAGAGAGAGGCTCCAAGTCCTTTCTGTGTCATGTGAAACCCTCCTAAGTGCACTTAAATGTGCTAATCCTGCCACATGCATGCTACACGTGACCTGTGGACGCAGACCAACCTCGGCCAGGTGAGCTGCACACTCAGCAGATCTGAGGACAGAGGCTGTGTCCTGGAGGCTACCAGCTTCCCCGTGTGGGAGGCTCTCTGCACACAGTAGTTTGCAAACATGCCCTGCAGGCCAGAATCCTGGATCTAAATCTGAACGGCCATTTACCAGCTTTAAGTCCTTGGGCAGGTTTTAAGTTCTCCGTGTTTCAAGCTCACCATAAAATCGAGGTCCTAGGGGCTGGGGTTGTGGCTCAGCGGTAGAGCGCTCGCCTTGCATGTGCGCGGCCCAGGTTCGATCCCCAGCACCACGTAAACATAAATGCATTGCATTGTGTACAACTAAAGTAAATAAATAAATATTTTTTAAAAAAAATTGAGGTCCTAGTGGGATCTGGGATTGTTGGCCCCGACTGAACACTAGCAAGAGGGGGCACGAAGTAGCACTCGTCCACTCAGAGGACGGGTCTGGCCTTGCCCCAGCCTTGCTGGCCCTGTAAGGAGGCCTTCCAGCTGCATGTCACAGCAGAACTCCTGAGCCCTGCAGAGCTCACCATGTGGTCCCTGAGAGGTCCTTCTTGGGGCTTTCCTGAGACACTCACCCTACAGCTTTTGGCACAGGGAAGGGGAGCAGTCAGGAGCACAATGGCCGGTTTCTTCAACTGCAGAGCAGGATAAAAACCGGGGCACCTGGATTCCTGTGGAAGCTGGGGTCAGTGCAGGCATTTGTGGCCTCCTGAGAGTGGCTTCCTAAGCAATCGATAAATGGAAGATAACTGAAGCTCTTGATGTTTGTGTGTGTCATGAGCCCATTAACTCTAGCAAGTCAGACAGGACGTAGATCCAGGTTCATTCCATACAATGGGGTTCATAGTCTTTCACCCATAGATATTAAAATGCCCTGAACTAATAAAGTAAGCACGCACCTGCAAGTCTTTAAAAAAGAATGAAATAGAGAAAGAAAGAAAGAAAGAAAGAAAGAAAGAAAGGAAGGAAGGAAGGAAGGAAGAAAGAAGGAAGGAAAGAAAGGGAAGGAAGGGAGGGAGGAAATAAAGGAAGAAAGAAAATTATTTCCAAAAGAAGGAAAAGGTAGAGGGCTGGGATATAGCTCAGTGGTAAAGCACCTGCCTGGGGTGCATGAGGCCCTGGATTCAAGCCCCAGCACTGAAGGAAACACACACACACACACACACACACACACACACACACACACACACACACATCTCAAGAAGAGGAAAAGGAAACTAGGAGGCCGTGTGGAGACAGGCGAGGTGGCCGCCCAGCTGCTCAGGTCTGAGTCCTCCCTGCCCCGCCCTGCACTGTGGTCATTCCCTGTGAGGCACAGCTAGTTCAAGCCATCCGCCAGGCACCTGGGCTAGCAGAGGCCGACCCCTGCTTACTGTAAACATCCGGATGTGTGAGGTCACCTGCGGTGGGCAGTGCTGATCACGCTTGGGAAGAATCCGGGACCTCCATGGCCACTCGGGTGCTCGGGTCAGGTCCAGGACCGACCCTGCTGCTCCGTGGGGCTGAGGCCAGGGTGCCGCCTCGTGCCAGGGCTGCCCCACGTTGCACAGCACCACAAGGGTTCTTCTGCCACAGATCTGTTATGGGGACTCCAGGCTGTCCTCTGGCCACTCCACCAGCTCCCTGTAAGGCAGTGGGCTCCCTGGACCTCCATGGACCTGCAGAAGGAAGGCCCCCTTGACCCCAGCCTAAAGGTGCCTGCGGGGCTCCAGCACCCCTCGGAAGTCCCCTCAAATTCCAGGCACAAATGTCACCTCACTGGCTGCGGCATTTCCTCTTCCCATTCTTTCTTGCACACTTGTGGCGTCCTTTTCCACCGGGGATAACCTGAAACAAATGTCCGGACACAAGCTAGAGTTAGACAAAGAGATTCCAAGTCTCCCAGGCTTCACCTGCTCTTGCAGCTGCCTGGGTAAAATCCCCCCTGACACCGGGAGCTTTCTGCTGGCCCCAGCCTTCCCAGTACAAACTGCCTTCCAGCTCAAACACCCGGCGGCTCCCTGTTCCCCGCACCCACAGGGCCCTCCCGCACACCCACCTTCTCATTAGGTCTCCTTTCTTCCATGGAAGAGTTTTCAAAAGTTCCCTTGTTTCCCTTTGAACCCCATGCTCACCTTCTTTTCCATGGAAAGCACATTGTGGAAGAAACACAAAACAGCAGACATCTGACTCTGTGAAAAAAAAAAAAGAAGGGCTTTGATGAAAGATCAACATGGGTTGGGTTCAAATGCTTCGGCCACGAGCTGTCTGCGTGACTTCTTCTCCAGCGGCCACATGATTCGTTAAAATATGCAGCGTACTCCCTGCAGTTGTTCAGTGCTCAACCTGAGCTACCATACGGCTGTCTCTGACTCCTGGTTCCACATCTGAAAAATGTAAGGATCCTCTCTGACTCATACAATTATGGTACAAAATACACCCAGTGAAAAGATGGCCTAATAATGTTAAAACACATCATGCCATTTACATTACTGCCAATTTAATTAAAAGCGATAGTGACGATCTCAATGAAATCGATACCTATCTTTGATAGCTAATTTTGTTTTGAGTTTTACAAAGACCCGAATGTATCAGATGGTGCAAAATGGCAAAGACATCCAATACTTGGTTATTTGTCACACACAAAGCTTAATGAGTTTTGGAGTCGTTTGTGTCCATGTTTGTTTGTCTGACAATTAGTTGATTTTCAAGATCTCATCTTAGTACTGCTTTGGCCACTGGAGATTTGGCTCAGTGATAAGAACTGGACTGTGTTTGAGTGCAGGCCCCCATGCTAGCCTGCCACTGAGCTGGGGAGCGTGAGGAGTGGGCCCCTGAGGGCTCAGGTGGGCCCTCTGCACAGTCCCTGGGAAACTGGCTTCCACAACCGTTGTAAGGTTACTGTTGACGTGGAGAACCCAAGTCTGTCCCTGCAAGATGCAGAGCGGGTGGCATGGCATAGGTCACGGAGACGCTGCTGTCAGGTCCCGGGAGTCACAGATGCCTGGCGAGATGCGGCACATTTGGCTTCACCTCGCCCAGCCACAGATCCAGGATGCCCCGACAGCAGGACACGCTCAGGCTCCGGGGGGGCTTTCCTCGCTCTCCTGTTGGTGGTCACTGTGACAAATGGCTGTGCCGCTCCCTCCCCTCTTTCTGGGAGGCTTCTCCGTGCACTTTGCAAACAGAGTCTGGTCCCCCTGGCCAGCTCGCCCTCCCCCACTGGCGCTGACGCCCCTTCCTCCCTAAGACCCAGGCCCACAGAAATCTGGACTGCTGATTCCCCACCTGCTGCTGGCCCCCTGGGGAGACTCAGTATACCTCCCACAAGGCACAGGGCCCCCCAAATATTGGCCATTACTACGCCATGTTACGGAGTTTTCACGAGTGCAAGGAGGAAGCCACCTGCCCGCAAGGACCTGGCCTGGCAAGCCACACACTGTCACCCCTACCACACACCGTGGGCCACACACCCAGCTCTGATGCCCCCCGCGCGGTGACCACACAGGGCGTCAGTACCAGTGCGTGAGGATCCCTCCGGGGGGCCAGGAGGAAGGCTACTGCACTTTGTTCACAATTTTTAAATCGACCTCCAAAATATTCTTCATAGGGTCAAGTAATTGTAAACATCATTGTTTCTTCCATGCATTACTCAAATACACAGTTATGCTTTTATATATTGTAAAGCTACAAATATATTTTAATGACTAGTTTGCTGATTGAGCTTATACAACGAATAGAATGTGCCCACTCTGAATTCAAACGGAAATTAGACTTCATTTGACTTGACTTAAAAATTTCAAACATGTTGATATTCAGTGTTATCACAGCGTCACTGGATTCTTATTCTAACAAAAAGAAAGAGAAAGAGGGAGGGAAAGCGAAGCTGTGGGAGGGAGAGGTCTGTGGGAGAGTCACCCAGCCTTGCCATCAGCAGTTCCCAAGTTCAGTAAGGCTCTGCTACTGCTTACGGACGATCTTTGCTTTGCTCTAAAAGGACGCTCCCCTCAGAGAGACACATTTTCAATGTATCCTTTGAGTCTGGGCTATCTTGACACATGGGACTATTTTAGTTTCAGGAGGAGGTCGAATTATAAAAGGAAGTGGGAGAGGAGGAGGAGGTCGACCCAGAGCCTCAAAGGCGGTGGATTCAGGGAAGAGCAGGTGAGGGGCCGGGGCCTGGGCACCGGTTCACTGAAACTCCAGGAAGCAGCCCTTCACTGCAGGAGCCCTGTTTGGGGATTGACTTGAATTGCAGTTGACTATGAGCCGTGGAGATTTGGCCATTGTCGCCACCCGTAGTCTCACGGGATTTGATGCGGGATCTCGAGTGACTTGGCCGAAATTGCTGATCGGGTCAGCGCCATTTTAGTGGTGTGTTTGGCGTGTGTTAGTTGTTGTTAGAACCAGAGAGAAAAGTTATCAGAATAAAAAGCTGTTTGTCTCCAGTTTGCTTCTGAAGTTCTTCCCGCGGCTCCATTGCTCCAAGCGCTTCAGGCGGCTACACTTCACAGACCCCACAGGGTGACCGCTGTGCCTCCTCCTGCTCTCTACACCCCCATGGCCAACATGCGTTATGATACAGTTTCCAACTGAGCTGGCAGGTGGAATCTTCTTGGTGCAGAGCTGCAGGTGGCTCAAGCGGTCTTTCAAATCGAACACACATCAGTTAGTTCTCCCTGTCCACCAGGGAAAACCCATCTCTTGGTACAAGGAGAATAAACGTTGTGATTGTTTGTGTGACCGTCTCTAACTTCACATGACTAAAAGGCGCATAAGGGTCACGGTGTCCACTTGCTGCATTTCTGTTGGCTAAAGAAAACTCGTAAGTCTTGGCTGACTCGCCACACAGGAAACGGCACCTGGAAGCTCACCTTGCAGAGACAGGGATGGGGCGGAGGGTCCTGGCAGGGGCCCCTTCACAGCTCACACACGTGCCCTGCACAAGTCAGGCCCCCCCGGGTCTCCCCTGCCAGATGGCTCCTCAGTTATTTTTAAGGGTATTTGTGTGTCGGGTCACAGTCTCGGTGCTAAGCATGTGGTGGTGAATCACCTAAGCCCTTTCCCTCAAAAACTGCATAATGCAAATCAGTAATGAGATGATTCAGTGGCAGCATATGACATCAGCTCTACCTGGCAGTAGGAGGCAAAGATGAAGGTGGCTCCATTTCTCACCTGAAAAAAAAAACTCAAGAAGAAACCAATGGGCGTTTTGTGCTATGACAGAGGAGGTCGAGAAGCCCTTGGAACTCCCCGTGCTTGAGTTTTCCGTGTTAGGTGTGTGGTGTGTAGAGAAAGGGGGAAAGTCTAGCATGAGTGTCTACTGGGGGACCCGCTCCGTTTGCCAGCTGGCTCATCAGTGCTGAGACGGGCTTGCTGTAGCAAGCCTCACCGCTCCACTGCACAGGAGAATGCACGGCCCCGGTGTTGCCTTGGAAGGAGGATTCTGGGTACTGAGATGCTGGAGGTCTCTAGGAATTCAGCAGAACTGCCCTGTCCCCCAGCATCAATTGCCATCTCTTTTGAGGGTCTGTCAGCAGCACTAAGAATAATATGCAGGGGCTGGGATTGTGGCTCAGTGGTAGAGCGCTCGCCTAACACATGTGCAGCCCGGGTTCGATCCTCAGCATCACGTAAACATAAATGCATTGTATTGTGTACATCTAAAGCAAATAAATAAGCATTTAAAAAAATTTTAAAAAAAGAATAATATGCAAGCATATGTTAAATTGCAAGCATCAGCATTCATCTGCTGTATATACTCTATGCATTTATGATCCATAGCAGATTATTAACGATTAGAGAGTATTCATTTTGTGAATTACAAAAAAAACCAACAATTGTTGAGTGGAGCTAGTCACACACTACATCAGCACACCAGAGCACAGAAGCACCGTGATGAGATCATCAGCACTCTGTAAGGACACAAAGGGGACAGTCCCTCTGCTTCCATGTCCTAATCTATACAACAAGAGGGTGAGAACCGAGCTGGAGACTCTGGGTCTTATTACTCCCTTGACTTCTGACCCTCCTATGGTCTCATCACAGTGGACATTCCAAATGTCACCTCGCTGGGGGACAGTTGCCAGTTTCTTTCAAGTTTTTGAGGTCAGGTGTCACGTGCACATTGTGCGTAACTCCTCAGTAGCACTCACCTGGCACAGGGTCAAGGAGGCGGCGACAGTGCTATCGATAGCTGTGGAGTGAAGGGGCCCGTGACCGCGGGGGACAGAGCAGGAAGGGCGTGCTGGCAGGACCCTCTCTGGACCCAGTGACGTGTGCACAGGGAGCTCTGGCCAGCAACGTCCCACTAGTGAGCCGCACACAGGGCCCAGCAGTGACGTCACTCTCCTGACCCTTCCTTCTCGAAACATCAGCCAGGCCAGCCACTTCCTCTCCTCCCTGGGACAGGCCCCGGGACTGGGCTCCTTTCACATTCTGAGGAATGCAAGCGCTTGTCTTCCCAGGGACCCTCAAACACACGCCACACTGCTCACGTCCTCTGGGGAATGGCTATGGGAACACGAGCAGGCCTTGCAGGAAGGAAGAAGGTCCGGGGAGGTCACGACCTCTGTTATTTTAAGCCCAAGTTCCCTTGGTTCAAGCAGAGGTCATACTGCTTTCCTGAAGGCGGAGGAGCCTGGAGTCCATGTGGGCTTCAGAGAAGGAATTCAGTTTGGGATTTGGAGAAGTAGGATTTGGAAAGGTGGGATTTGGGAAGTTCTATTCCCATCAAATCCATTGATATCCGGGTGCTGGACACACCCCCTTCCTGAGCTTTGGCCTTTCCATCTGTAAAATTCATCTATTCAAAAACCCATTGGGGCTGGGGAGATAGCGCAGTTGGTAGAGAGCTTGCCTGGCGTGCACAAGGCCCTGGGTTCAATTCCCAGCACCAAAACAAACAAACAAACAACAACAACAACAAAAACCAACCACCTCCTAATTGAGAAACTAGCACATGCCAGACGTGTTCTAGGTGTGGAAGACAGGCTATTAAAAGGTAAAGAAAAAAAAATCTCTGCTCCCAGGATGCTTTGGTTTGGATGTGAACCAGACGCTCCCGTATTAATGCAGAGACATTCAGAGACGGACTGTGAGACCTGTCACCTAAGCCGTCCATCTTAGTTCGTGTACTGAGAGGGTGGTAACTGTATGCAGGTGGGTCACTGGGGGCTGCCCGGGAAGGGCAATCCTCCCTACAGGCCCTTCCTTGCTTCCGTCTCTCTCTGCTTGCTGGCTGCCGTGTACGGAGCAACTTCCTCACTGCGCCCTTCCGTCACGACACGATGCTCTGCCTCACCTGGGGCCCAGAGCAGGGAACTACACCGTTGGAACTGGGAGCCAAAATCGACTTTCCCTCCTCTCTGTTGTTCTTGTCAGGAAGTTTGGTCACAGTGGTGAAAAGCTGACTAACACACATGACAACATCATTCTAGTGGCAGGAGACAAAAAATAAACAAATGTAATACATGACAGGTGGCGGCACACAGGGAAGAATACAGCCATGTAGAGAAAAAAAATATAAGTGGTGTTAGGAGCAAGGGGAAGATTTGTTTGATGTACGAAGTAAAAGTCACCAGAATAGTGACTGAAGGCTGTGACCGGGGAAGCCAGGAGGTCTCCTGAGGCAGCCAACAGGGAGAGGAGAGAGAGAGGTCAGGCCTTCCAGGAAGTGCAAAGATACCCTAGGCAGGGTGGAGCTGTGTCCTCAGGGGACAGAGACCAGTCACCAGCCTTGGAGAGGAAATCACTAGGAGGGCAATCATGCAAGCGGTGGTCAGACTCGGTGTTTTCTTTTGAGATGGAAAGAAAGCCAGGGGAGGCTTTGGACAGAGGAATGGAGGTGGACTCTAAGGTGGAAGCAGAGAGACAATGAAGTAGTCTGGTTTGGTGTATTTGATCAGATGTGCTAATCAAATTCACATGGGCTTTGAGTCAAAGAACAAAATTAAGTCTGATTTTAAGGTTTGGGGCCTGGAAAACCTGTGAGATGTGTGATGTCCTGGGTCCCTGGAGGTGGTCAGAAAAGCATGTTACAGACATCGGGAAGGTCATTTTGGAGCACATTCCTTTTGGGATGTCTGTTACAAATCCATATATATTGTAAGCTGCCTGTCATGGCCAGCCACAGCACCGCGGGAGGAAAACTCGGAGGCAGAGTAAAGCTATTACTACTTTTACTTCTACTTTCTTAGAGAGAGCTTAGAGAGAGAAAGAAAGATTTTTAGAGAGAAAGATTAGAGAGAGATTAGAGAGAGCTTTCTTCTTTCTTCTTTCTTCTTTTCTTCTTAGCTTAGAGAGAAAGAAAGATAGAGAGGGCTTAGCTTAGAGAAAGATTATTTTTTAGAGCTTCTTCTTTCTTCTTTCTTCCTCGGGAGCCTCGACCTAACTCTGACCAGCAATTACTTCTTCTATCTGGTTTCTCTTCCGTAACCGCTCTGCCTACGTTCTGGCCGCTCTGATTCTTTTCTTCTTCTCCGACCCGAACTCTTCTTCTGACCGACCGAGCAACTGCACAACTGAGTGAATGAATTCATTCTTCGTTCTCCTAACTCCGACCGCTTTCACCCGGTTATATACCTTTAGCTTTGCGGGTGCCTCACGTGCATTTACAGGTGCGTCACATACATATCAGGTGGAACTTATGGCTTCCAGCTAGCCGCAATAGCCCTTCCTAATTGGGGCTCCTTCAATATATGGCCATATTGAATGGATATTTCATATCTGAGTCTGGTGAAAAGAGAGTCCTTGGTTGCTCTTGAAAGTGTTCACAGCGGAGTATCTCACCCAATCTGCAGAGCACAGAAAATAATCTGACTGGCTTTACTAAGCTCTCCCAAGGATTACAACCAAATTATCACACCAAATAGGAGAGGAGTTCATTAATTTGCTCCAGGCACTGCGTTCCATGCAATGCAGGCTGTATTTACAGCAACGGTTCTCCAAATGGCCACGTAGCCAGCCGCATCACATCACGTGGGAACCTTGGGGCCCACTCAAGACATGCTGAATCAGACACTGAGGGACAAGAGACATAGGATCACAGTATCCCCTTGATTTGGACCACTAGATTAATGCCTAGGACACTGGAGCTTAATTTCCTTTGAAGCCTTAACAAGGAAGCCATGAAAGTGAAAAATGATTGACTTACTGATGTTCTGTGAAAGCCAAGTCGCTCCTGCTGCACTTTTTTACAGAGCAAGAGATTGAATATGCCACTGGCTTTCATGGAAGGCTATGTTCCCATTGTCCTTGAGTTCCAAATGTGCTCTCTACTGCTCTCTTTCCCGGCTGGTCATCAGCAGTAAGCAGATAAATTATCATCATCTGAAGCTAGTGCTAAAGGGGATTCAGGATTTCTGAGTTTCAATTTATGTTAACTTTCTTATTCTTTATTGGCTTATCTTTTTACATCATGTTAAAGTCATCTTTTGCTATTACCAACCCATGAGGACATTCTTCTGCATGACCTAAGGAAGCTTCACGGCTATCTCTGTCACATTGTGAACATCAATCTACCAGGAAGAAATTTTTGTATATCATGTAGGAGGTGCGAGTGCTTTTAATTATTTTCCATTTGAACATCCAAATGCCATAACACATTTACTGATAATGCTGTGCTGTGACCTACTGTTTAACAGTGAGAACTTTCCCATGAATGATGTGACTCTTTATTGAAATATGATGTACCTCTCAGTAAAACATCATCAAATTTCAGTAAAATTACATGCTCCACTAGTTACATTTATTCTAATTACTTCATATGTTATGCTATTTGAAATACTGTTTTTAAATTTTTATTTTAATAATTTATTTGTCACATATGGAAATAGAATTATTTGTATATTGATTTAATGTCCAACAACCTTGTCAAACTTTCAAAATAAATCCAACATTCAACCTAAGATTTTAAGATTTTCTATGAACATAGTCATTTCATTTGTATGTAATAACAGTTATTTTTCTTGTTTATAATTCTTACATTCTTCCTTCAGATTCTGGATAGATGTCTAGCAAATTGTTAAATAGAGGTAGTGACAGGGGATATTTTGCTGTATTCTAAGTTTCAAATGAAAGATGGTCAATGTTTTTAATTAAGTTTAATATTTGTTGTCATTTTTATTATTTTTCTAGCAGTTGATATCCTGCTGAAATAATTTCTCTTTTGCATCTAGTTTTCTAGAAAAAAATTTTAAAATCACAAATGGATATTGAAATTTGACCAAATATGTTTTTCTGTATCAATTATTGTGATTATATGGTATTTCTTCATTATTTGTTAATGGAATGAATTACATCATTGACTTCTTGTAATACATCTCTCCAAATTCTTGCATCCCTGTGTTAAATACAATGTGATCATGATTTGCATCTTTTAAAATTTATTTCATGCCAAATTCAGCTTGCTGATTTGTTTACAACTTTCCCAGCTCAGTTCATGAATGAAATTTGCTGGTAATTTTATTTTCATGTAATGTTCATTTCAGACTATGTACAAAGGGTTTGCTAGCCTGATAAAAATCAATTGAGAAGCAGTTCCTGTTTTGCTGTTTTGGAGAAGTTGACGTTTGATTTACATCTTCCTTGAATGTGAAGTCAATTGAGCCTGAACTTTCTTTTTGGGGAATTTTTAACCAATGATTTAATTTATTTAATGATATACATCTACTCAGTTTTCTATTTCTTCATGCACAGCGTTGGCAAACCCCCGCTCCACAGCCTGTAAGAAAATGATCTACCTTATCAATATTTCAAATGCACTGGTATAAAGTTGCTCATAACACCCCAATGTTACCCTCCAGCACCTGCAGGCTCTGTAGCGATGCACCATTTTGACTCACAACTTGCTAATTTGTACTTTTTCTTGATCAGGTTTGTAAAAGGATTTTCAAATTTATTATATTTCTTTTTCCCAAATAACAAGGATTATTGAGAGAATATTTCTCAATTTGAGTTCCACGAAAGAATTAACTCCTGTAGAAAGGGATCTGAGTGATTCTTGCTTCAGTTTCCCCAAGGATGAAACATGGTTTGTGGCACTCTAGATGCACAGGAAAGAAACCAGCTCACCACATATCGTGGAGGCTTGGGCAGGGAGCAGTGGACTAAGGTAACTGGTTTGGAAAGCAGAGCCATCATCTTATTTGCAAATAAGATCTGTTGGAAATGTGAGGTTCTATCTAATGCAGGACTCCCTACTACAGACTACTTCCTGCTCCCAGCATATGTCAAAGGTTGCAAACTGCAGGCCTGGTTTGTGTTTTGTCTGGCTGCTATAGTGCTTGAAATAAGGTCCATTTGAAAAATTAGAGGAAAGAAAGATTTCCTGGAGCACAGTCATGCTCAGCCATTTCCATATCTTCTGTGCCGCTGTCACAGTGCTTGCATACAGCAGGAGCAGAGCTGCAGCGTGGTAACTGAAGCCAGAGTCCTATGGTCTGTAGCGTGAAATATTTACTGTCTCACCTTTTAAAATAAAACTTTGCTAACCTCTGCAACAGGATATTAAGGTTTCTCTCGTAGAACTTAAAAAGCACTGATAGGCTGTGCTGACTTCCCACTTTTTAAATTTCTGCATGTATACTTGTTATTCCCTCCCTTCTATTTCCCTTGTTTTGCTTTCTGAAGTTCTTTAATAGCTTTATTGAGATACAATTTATACACCATCTAATTCACTCATTCGAAATGTTCAATTCAATGGCTCTTAGTGTATTTCCAGAGCTGTTCATGGTTAATTTTAAAACATTTTAGTTACACCAAAAAAGAAATACTGCACCACATACAGTCCTCCTCCTTGCCCCTCCCCCAGCTCTGGCCAACTACTAATCTATTTTCTCTCTCTATAGATTTGCCTAATCTGCATATTTTACATAAATGAAATCAAGTAATATATGGTCCTTTGTGACAAGCTTTTGTCACATAAACTATTTTCAAGATCCTTTCTTATTGTAGTATACATCAGTACTTGATGTCTCTTCATTTCTGAATAATACTCCTTGGTGTCAATATGCACATTTTATTTGTTTGTCCACACATGGATGGACATTTGGATTGCTTCTAATCTGGGGCTATTACAAATAAAGTTTCCATAATCATTCATGCACACGTCCTGTTATGGACGTATTTTTCATTTTTCTTGGGAACATGCCTAGGAGTGGAATTACTGGATCACATAGTAACTTCACATTTAACCATTAAGGAACTGCCAAACCCTCTTCCAAAGTGACCACACCATTTTACATTCCTACAAGCAGCAATAAGAATGACATCTTCTGCACATTCTCATTCATTTTCTAAATTCTTGATACATATGTTTAACTCACAAATTTTCTGCAATTCTTCATTTCTCATATAAAAATGAATTTCCCATGAGTACTGTTTAAGCTATATCCTCACATTTTCCTGTTCTCATGGTATGTTCTGTTTTGGCTTAATGAAAAATATTTTTGAACTGTCCTTATTTGTTTCCTTTGGCTCAGTTTTATCTTAATTTCCATATTTATTAGGGAAAGCAAATTCACTTTGTGATTTAATGATGAAATATATTGAGGCTTATTTCTCTGACCAGTAATAACTGTGTTTTATAAGAGTGTCTAATAAACAGCAGCTAAATTTCATATTTGATATTTGTGTATTACAAAAGAACTAGAAAAATTCACACAAATGTGTTAATCAAATATTATGTAAATATGTTTCACCATTATTAATTTTTTATCAGTTACTGAAAGAATCTCCCACTGTGGTGGTTGATTTCTCTAAATGACCTGAAGCTATGCCCATTTTGTTTCCCACATTATGAAATAATGTTTTAGTAATACACATTCAAAGTAGTTGGATTTTTCCTGATGTTTTGTCATGATGAAGTAACTTTCATTACAAATGGTAAATCTTCTTATTGCCTTAAAAGCTTTTGAATATAAGCTGGGTGTGATGGCACATGTCTGTAATTCCAGCAGCTCTGGAGGCTGAGGAGTACAAGTTCAAAGCTAGTCTTAGCAACTTACCGAGGCCCTGTCTCAAAATATAAAATAAAAAGGGCTAGGATGTGGCTCGGTGGCTAAGCACCCCTGAGTTTGATCCAGTACCAAAAAAAAAAAAAAAAAAAAAGAAAATTGTTTTGAATATAATGGAGACAAAGCAGCTTTCTTGCTTTCTCTTAATAGCTAAAGAGTACATGGTAGCCGGGCGCGGTGGCGCACGCCTGTAATCCCAGCACTATGGGAGGCTGAGGCAGGAGGATCGCGAGTTCAAAGCCAGCCTCAGCAATGGGCAAGGCACTTAGCAACTCAGTGAGACCCTGTCTCTAAATAAAATACAAAAAAGGGCTGGGGATGTGACCCAGTGGTTAAGTGCCCCTGAGTTCAGTCCCTGGTATCACACAAAAAAAAAAAAAAAAAAAAAAAAAAAATAGTACATGGTATACTCTGTTCCATTTTGGAAAACACTGTAAAGGACACATGTCCTGAGCCCGGCATGGTGGCACACGCCTGTAATCCCAGCACTTTGGGAGGCTGAGGCAGGAGGATCGAAAGTTCAAAGCCAGCCTCAGCAATGGCAAGGCAATTAGCAACTCAGTGAGACCCTGTCTCTAAATAAAATACAAAAAAGGGCTGGGGGTGTTGCCCAGTGGTTGAGTGCCCCTGAGTTCAATCCCCGGTACCAAAAAGAAAAAAGAAAAAAAAGACACATGTCTTGATGGTCTTTCTATGTTAACCACAGTTTTCTGTTCATTTACATTTAGACTTAAAATTTAGTATATTTATTATAATTTTTATTTTCTCTCTCTTTTTTAGATTATTTATTTACTTATTCATAATGCACAAGTATATCATCTTTTTACATACAACTGCTTGTATACAAAGTATATAAGTACCATTCAGATCTTTAATCATGCATTTAGGATAGTGATATCCATCTCATTCAACCACCATTTTCCCCCTCTTTCCCCCCCCCCGCTCCCTCCCTTGCCCTCCCTTTCCTTTGACCATTCTAGTGTTCCTCTAATCCTATGTACCCCCATCCAATCACACTGTGAACTAACCTCCTTATATCAGAGAAAACATTTGGTGTTTGGATTTTTGAGATTGACTAATTTCACTTAGCATTATATTCTCCAACTTCATCCATTTACCTGCAAATGCCATTATTTTATTCTCTCTTATTGCTGAGTAAATTACTATTTTCTCTTAATAGTAATTTTTCTCTTCATTTAAACATAGTCTGTGTTTTTCTTCTTTTCTTGCCTATGTTTGAATCTTTCCATTATCATATCCCTTCAACTATAAATGAACAATTGACAGAACTCCAATGGGCGTGATTTGATGTAACTTTAGGAAATTGACTATCTAAAAAGCATCAGCAGACAGAATTAGAGACACTGAAAAATTAGATTTTATTTTGATTTTATATTTGTTTTTGTGTATCACAATGATGTATCTAGGTATGTATATTTTTTTGTTTTGATTTGTTTTAATTTTAATTTTATTTTATTTAAAACATTCTTGGCTACTGAAATTTGTAGGTGATACTTCCCAGTGGTTCTGGAAAATGCTTAGTTAATTTTTCTTTAAGTAATGTACGTTTTCCATTGTCTCTCTGTCTCTGGGATTCTGGTTAGATGTAGATGAAACACATTAACTCTGTTTCTTTCATCTCTTATGTTTTTAATCTTTTTATCCTTACATGCTTTATTCTTGAAAACTTGCCTATCTTTAAATTCACTTTTTCTCACTATGTCAAAGCTTCATTTGATTTAAAAATCATATTTCTCATAGCTTTATCTCAAGGCATATGCTAATTGGTTCTTTTACTAAGCTACAAGGTTTTTTGTTGGTTTTCTTTTCTTTTTCTTTTTTTTTTTTTTTTTTTTTTTTTTTTTGTGTGGTACCGGGAATTGAACTCAGGGGCACTCGACCACTGGGTCACATCCCCAGCCCTTTCTTGTATTTTATTTAGAGACAGGGTCTCACTGAGTTGCTAAGTGCCTTGCCATTGCTGAGGCTGGCTTTGAACTCCTGATCCTCCTGCCTCAGCCTCCCAAAGTGCTGGGATTACAGGCGTGCGCCACCGTGCCCGGCTTTTTGTTGGTTTTCTTTCTTTCTTTCTTTCTTTTTTTTTTTTTTTTTTTTTTTTTGTTTTGTTTTGTTTTGTTTGTTTTTTCTTGTAGTTTCATCTTTCCTGTAACATTTCAAACTTTTTTAAAACTTTTTAAAATAATCATATTTGGCACTGCTTCCTACATCTAGTAAATCCAATGTTTGATATCTTTTCAGCAATATTTTATTATGTACAAGATGAAACATACTACACAGTTTTTCCTTCCAAATAAGCATCTCTATGAGAACCTTAATTATCAGCGATAGGTAGAAAAAAATTAGCCAAACTTTCCACCTGCCTCTGTTTCATGGGTTTTCCAGGAAGTTTTGGGTTTTAAATTAACCAAAATTTATCAAGAATAAATGTCCAAAAGGTAAAGTTTGGAATAAATGCTTGCAGGAACACATGAAAGGGAGCAAAAAAAAAAAAAAAAAAAAAAAAAAATCTGTCTTCTAGTAAATAAATGGAGTGATAATCCTTAACAGAAAGTTCTTCTGTTAATAAAAATAATAATAATAATAATGCTTTTAAAAGTAGATTGATATTCACCAAGTATCCAGCATGGGTTACAAGCTTTGGATACAAAGTTAAATTATTCATTATCTATCCTAAGGTGGGGAACTTCTTCCATTTATGAGAAACAAAATTAAGATTTAAACAGTTTAGATAATTTGTGCAGGGCTACACAGTAAGTGGCAGATCTGAGTTTAGAAACCCGATCTAAAACCAGAGTTTACTTTGTATGTGCCTGTCAGCTTTCCATCACTAGGACAAAACACCTGAGATAAAGAACTTACAAAAAGGAAAGGTTTATTTTGGCTCAAAGTTTCACAGATTTCAGTGCAAGCTCTGCTGGCCCTGTTGCTTTGGGGCCTGTGACAAAACAGAACATCTTGTTGGGAGCACAAGGCAGAGAAAGCTGCTCACTTCATGGAGGCTGGGAAGCACAAAGCAGGAAAAAAAGGGGCCAGGACCAGGGAAGCAAATTTTTTCCACCCCAGCAGCACCTGCAGACTTGGAACTAAGCCTTCCACCCATAGGCTTTTTGGGGATCCCAATGACAGCAGTTTGCTATCCCAAAGTTAAAGTTATCAGGCCCAAAGCAAAATTAGGATAAGGTAAAGCTAAAATTATGAGTCATTTAGCCAGAATGAAGCCATTGCAAGACAAAGACACATTGCATAACACAAGTTGCCTTGTTTGGGAAACTTGCCACTTTGTTTCCAAGGAAAATGCAGTTCCTTTGCCCCTGGCAGAGATAGCAAGCCTTAGCAGGCCCCTGCGGCCTCACACTCTCCTGGTACTGGGACCGGAAGAAAGATGCGATGGGAAGAAACCTTGAGGAGAATGCATAGAGCATTTTGACACGTTGCTCGTTTCCTGCCTTCTAAGGATCCATATTTAAAAATAAACCACACAGCTTCTGACCCTTGGAGCCACTTCATACTAAATTTTATAGATGTGCAATGTCAGAAGTATAAAAGTTAAAGCATGATACTTCCTATTTATTGAATAAGAAGCAAACCCAGGGAGGTTTAATCACTTGCCTACGGTCACACAGATGCTTAGGACTGCATTAAGACTCTCTCCTCTGCTTGTTTGTCTGTCTAAACTTGTGTGTTTCTTTGTAGAAGTTCATGCATATTTAATACAAGAGCAAAACACTCCTTGTTTCTAAATTTTTGAATCTTTCACAACTTAGACCCATCTTAAGTTGAACCTTCAGGCAAGGGGAATTTCCAACCTAGGACCAGGTGGTTCCTAGTGTCTATTAAGAAGCTCAAGAGTCAGAACTAAAAAGCAAAGTGCATTGTTCTTTGACTTCATTTCTTCTACAAAATGGCTATGAGAATCTGGCTTCTGGATGCTTGTTTGTGAACCAGATGACACATGAACTATCCGACTTCCAAAGTTCCATACTCTGTGACTTCAGATAGTGTGTATTTGGCTGTGTATTTTGTACCAGGATTTATACTAGGCAAACAGAATACAGAAATTAATTATGTTTGCTTCTTGCCCTTGAGGAACCGAAATTCCAGAGAGTAAGGCAGATCTGAAACATAATTTTTGAATAGTAAATTCAACATCCTTGGGTAATAAAAACAGATACGGTCTGCCTGTCTTTGCCCTCTCTGAGTATTCTTATCTGTGATTAAACCTTGAGATGGTGCCTTTGGGCCTCATTGGAGGCCAGGGTGTCCTGTTTCAACATATACCAGTCATAAAATGAGAAGTCTATCTTTAACCCCACTTGTTTCCATGAGCTAAGGCTTGCCAGCTGGATGCGGGCATGGATTTCAGATTGTAGCAGGCTGTTGCAATACTTTGGACACAAAGCCTTTCATACCCAGTGGAGTGCTGGCTCCTCACTGGGAAATGTCGGTCAAGTCCTGTGCTGCTGAGTGGCCAGTCTCTCCCCGTTACACATCGGGGTCCATGCCGATTAGACCTTTACGGAAACTTCTGGTCTAGAAGTGGTGAACTCAGGCCCCAAGGACTGAAATGACTTCAGGGCCGTTCCCAACCCCCACAAACAAGAGCACTGCGTTGAATGGACTTGTGTAATCTCTAGCGTCACACCTGGGCTGGGTCTAGGATCGGAACCCACGTTAGTTATTCTCATGTGTTTTAACTCAACTTCCAAGTGAGATCCAATATACAATGACTGGCAGGAAAGACATTTCTTAGCAAGATGAAGTCCATGGTGGTATCTGGCCTCCCCTCCTTCCTTACAGGAGGGCAACGGAGACTCCGGGAAGGGTTATGATTCCCAGCACCACACAGCTACACAAAGAACCTCTGTTGTCTCGCTCAAATTTGAGTGTTCTTTCCAAAACTCCACATTGACCCAGTTTCAAGAATGACCTCCCTATCTGTGGATTTTTTCTGGAATTAACTGTTTACAAAAGAAGACATTTAGCTCTTCTGAACCCTTCCTGGTCCTATTTCTCAATGTGCCTCAAACTCTGAGACAGCGGAGCATGGTACATCACTGTTGCTGACCCTGTCCTCTCTTCACTTGGGGTTTTTGCACTGGTTTTGATTTTCTAAACATTACATTCAAATATTACTTATCTTGATTATTGAGTTTTGGGTGCCTACCCCCTTCAATTTGTGTCTGAGATGACTGTTTTGTCTGCCTTGCCTCATCCTAGGGGAAGCCCTCCTTTGAGGTTCCAGGCCCTCTTGTAGAATGACAAAGATGCAGCTGGAGATCTTCTCCCCTGCGCACGGGGTCTGAAGGCGGCCACCTGATGGGAAGGGTTGAAACAGAAGCTCTGAAGAAGAGACAGGAGATTCTCATAAGGCCTGTGTCCTTCAGGACCCCAAATGCAAAGGACCAGGATTCACAGATGAGCAATTTCCTGCTATAGCACCAGCTCTCAGAGAGTTTCTGACGACCACCTTCAAACCAGCTTCTTCAAAACCCCACAGATGCAGTCCCAGGGAGCTGCATCTAAATTTAGAAGTAGGGAGCTCACCTGCATAAGAAGGTCCGTGGCCTTCACTGGCTGTTCCTTCTGCACATTGTCCTTGATGCAAGGCAGATGGGTCCCGAAACCATCTGCCTAGACAAGGAAGAAAACCTAGTGTCTAGAGGCGGGTGCACTGGGCACCAGCAGGCAGAGGGAGGCATATGTGGATCGGGAAGAAGGCATCTAGTCCACTGGCCACTGGGTCAACCTCAGCCTGCCTGAGCTGGAGAGAAGACAACCCACTATACCTACCTGTACCTCCAGGTTGAGCAGGGACTTCTGATGGTATGGTTGCTTGTCTTTTTCTGCTAATGGGCATGAAATCTTGAAGACAGGGCCTTGTCTTACTCAACTCACTGTTAGAAGCCTGGAAGAGGCCAGGACTTGAGGGCATGCCCAATATGTGGGCTGAATGTAGGAATGAAATGAATTTGACCAAATTTTTTTCTGTGATGAAATTAAATACCATATGCTTTGCAGGCCACAGGGCATCTCTCACAACCACTAACCCTGCCTTTGCAGCTCTAAAGGAGCTACAGACAATAGTAAAAGAAAAAGTGTGAGTGGGATACAACAGAACTTTATTTATGGCCATTGAGATATGAACTTCATAAAGAGGCGTGTGTCACAAAATCTTATTATTCCTTAGATTTTTTTTCAACAATTTAAAAATAGAAAAAAAAAAATTCTTAGCGCAAACACAAGTTTGCCAATTCCTGGATTAAAGCAACAAAACTTGGACTCTCCACTCCCATCTTATGTTTCAGTCTAAATTCAAGCCAAGATCCCCCACCTTTTCAAAAAAAAATTGGCAATTTAATAAAACAAAAATCCCTAGGAAAGATGAGCAATTAAGAAAAGGATGCAAAGACCAGGAGCAGAAACATTCATTTAAGCAGAGCCAATAGCAATTAGGTTATTTCTTGCTGCTTTTCTGAGGTTTTACTTTATTTTATTTTATCTTATTTTTGAGTTGATAAGGCTTTTTGTTTGTCTTTGGGGTTACATTACTGCTATGCATGTGTGGGTTTTCGTTGTGTTTGCAAGGGAAAGTTGTTAGTGCTAAGGAATTTCATTAATTCAGTGTTTTTCTCTATTGTATAACATAATAACTTATCACACAGAGCCTCATAGTTTATCAGGTATTTTCACATATAGCCCTTCCAATAGCTCTTGGAGTCTACAAAGCTGATATTGGTAGTAGTATGGCTAAATTATGGACAGAGGTTGGAGAGGTTTAAGTATTTGACAAAACTCACCACACAGCTGGCAAAAGGTTGAAGGGGAGGGTGCTCAGCCCCAGCCTGAGGTTTGGCCTGGTTCCAGAGCCTCCTCCGTGGTTTCCACCATCATATAGGCACCCTGGGAGACCCCGAGGGGAGCCAGTTATGAACAGGAGAGAGACACAACCCGCTACAGAGCCATGGAGAAGGTCCCGTAGACATCCACTCTGCCCAGAGGGGCTCCCGTGTGTGTTGGCTTCAGAGGTGAATGAAGAGAGGGAACTGAACCCATGGGTGGGAGGAGGCTCGTCCCTAGTCCACTGGTGTTTGCGTTACTGACAGGATAAACGCCAGACTTTGGAAAATAACAGGCACCACTCACACAGAGTTCCCAGAAGCCTTCAGTGGCTCTTCACTCTAACACTCTGAGTCGGTGAAGAGAGAGACAGGTAGTGTGCATCTGTGATGAGCAATGCCTCACAGGGCACCGGCAAAGCCCCGGGGAAAGGTTCTTCAGAAGCACCCACGTTTGGAGCGGCCTGTTCTTTCGGGCTATGGGTGGGCAAGCTGAGAATAGTCCGTGTAAAGCTGCCAGGACAGTAGCTGTAACTGTTTCCATTGTGCCTCCCCCAAGACCTGTAAACCCTATGGAGAGAAAGCAGACGCAGGGCCTGGGATTCTCGAGGGCTCAGTGGGGGTTCTTCACTTCCTCTGAGCTACTGGACCCGATCATCCTAACTGGCCCGAACCCACACAATGTCACATTAAATATTTAGTATGCCAGCTCACCTGTGTCCCTGAAGAGTGAACAAGGGAGCCCAGTGGTGCAGTTCACATGGCACCACCCAGACGTATTCAATTTTTCTGACTTTCGTCTCAGGCTGCAATGATGAGCCATAAATGCTTAATCAGAAGTTATGTTGATTAGAAGAGTCCCTGAAAAGAGTAAGGACATCAGCTATCTGAACCTGGTTAGGAATTCCAGCATGCAATCTGAACACCACAGAGTAAATAAGCAGCCACCCTAATTTTGACTAATAGCTTTATTAATGGTAAGTTACGAGTTTTTGTAGCTCTACCGTGTGTCAGGCACAATGCTTGGTGCTTCACACACCTTAGTGTTAACCTTCATCATGAAACATTATAAAGAGTTTAAAATCTGCAGGATCTCTGAAACGAGATGGCCCAGTTCAAATTCTGCCTACATGAATGATCATGGCGGCAGAAGACAAATAATAAAAGTGTTTTGCTCATTATAGCAGGTTAAATGGAGATCCTCGAACATATGTCCCCACCAAGTCCCTGGAGCCTGTGAAGCTTACCTTATTTGGAAAAATGGTCTTCAGTTGAGGACTTTGAGATAATGTCATCCTGGGTGACCTCAGTGGGTCCTAAATCCAGTGACCAGAGTTATTACAGGAGGAAGTTTGGGGGAGGTCCGAGACAGCCAGAGGAGAACACACAGAGGAGGTGACATGAACATAGAAGTGGACGTCACAGTGAGGCAGTCACAGAGCCATAAGCCAAGGAATGCTGGTGGCCCCCAAAAGCCAGCAGAGGCAAGGAACACATTGTCCACAGAGCCTCGGTCCAGCTGTTGCCTTGAATCTGGACTTCTGTCCCCCAGAATGGTGAAACAATAGATGACTTGTTTGAGCCACGTGGTTCATGCTAATTCATTTTGGTCACCACAGGAAACTCACACACTCATGGAATCACCGTGGATAACAAATAGTGAATACCTGGAAATCACTTTGAACAAAAACTGACTCATAGTAAATGCTAAATACCAATTTAGCCATTAGTAGTGACAATCCAGTTGTTTGCGGAGGTTTTACAAATGAGGTGTGGTAAAAGTCATGTGAAAACTGTGATGGAACCTCAAAGCCAGGTTAGGAGAAGGCTCAAGGGTCCCTTTCTCCCAGCCCAGGGAACACATCTGAGACCTCCAAGGTCCAAAGAGCAGAGAGGAGGGATCTTTGTAACATCGAGGATATTTCGTGAAGACCCCCAAAGAGTTGCAACATAGCATTAGGTCTAAACTCTCCCTATGGAGAGGGCCTCTAGACTCACCTGAGAAAAAAAGGTGTCAAAACAAGTTTAAGAACTACCATGATCCACGTGCTGTTAAAAGAATTCGATTCCTGAACTCAACACAGAAAATCCAGGTCATGTCGATTATCCAGCAGGACAGTCGTTAGATACAAAACAAGGCAGAAAATGGAACCCAAATCATGAAATCAGAAAAGGTGACCGACAACCATGGTGGGGAATTAGAAGGTGGGGACCCACGGGAGCTAGGTCCAAGGCTGCCTGTCCTGTAGCTGTTGCCTACACAGAGGCCACCGGAAGCTCTGGTAAACTGTACACTGTTGTTTCAAGTGGAAAAGCTGGATCATGAATATCTATCATCCTCCAGCGAAACCCAAGCTCCTTTCTTCCTGTGGCTGTGGGGTGTGTTACGATATGCCACCGTGGAACTTCTGCTTGCCTCCTCCAGGCTCTCAGCACGCCACATATCACCATTGGTGTTTATTCTGTAAATATTAAATTCTTTCTCAACTCAGGGATTTACCTTTAAGTTTGGAGAGATCCTCCCCAGATGTCCCCAGAGGTTATCCCCTTTCTATTACTTGGGCCTCAGTGTCACCTAGTGAGAGGGACCTTCCCCAGAGGTCCCAAGATTGTCCCTCCCCCAAAGCACTTCTTATCACAACCCCTGATTTCATTTTCTTCATGGCACTTACCTGCTTATTTGGTCATGGCTAGACACTCTCACGGGAACGTCTGCCCCAGATCCCTGCAGCTTCATCAAATATGCTTAAAAATTGCATGGACGGTCTGGGTCAACTCACAGGAACCTGGACCCTAGGCCGTGGGTGCAGGAGCTCAAAAGGCCATTTCTGAACAAGACAAACGTTGTGTTCAAAAGAAAAGCCTAAAGTAACAGGAAGCAGGTGACTAGAGGAAGACCCTGAGGGCGTCTAAATGCAGAGACAGGGTCAAAGGCCACATGGGGCTGAAACAGAGGGAAGGATGGGGCCTGTGGTTTGTTCCAAACAATATTTTATGGAAATAGCTCTACGTGTTTTATTCCTGTGTATATCTGGCAGGAATCCAAACAAATCTCCACTTTCCATTTTGAATCTCACAGGGTTCATGCAGTTCTATTTCTGGCCAATTTCAATTCTTTCAAAAGAGAATGTCTATGCAGATATTGTCATAAAAATAGAAGGGACATTTGCCACAAAGAGTCACCTTTATCCCTTTGCTTTAAACCGTTTCTATGCTCCTTAATTCCCACACATCTGATACATGCTCTTGTTTGCACGCATTGAATTCCCAGCAAAATTTATTATGTCTCTTCACCATGTGGTGAGTCATAAATAGTTTACTTCTACAGACACATTGGCAAGGCAGGAAAAAAAAAAGTGTATGAATCACAGTTCCAGGGCCTGGACCCTGCCATGCCCTGCTCTTTATTTTCCATTTCTCCCAAAGACAGAGAGCTTGGTTCTGGTTCTGCTTCTCTCTCCAGAGTGGTCACTGGCAATGGAGACCAGAACTTCTTCCTGGCATGGCATCTAAAACAGGATATTTAAGCTGCGTAGCTGTGGTTTTTTTCAGCCAAGAATTGGGCCAACCTTTTCTTCCTTTTAGTGGTCAGATCATTTACTGTTAGAGCTAAAAAGAAACCCACTTCAGCCTCAGTTTCCTGATCTGAATAAGGAAGTGGTTGAACTAGATAAGCTTTAAGAAACCAAGATCTTAAGCCTGTGATTCCGAACATCCACACACAAGAGAAAGGAACAGAGGGGTGCTTCCTGGAGCCCCCCCGTGCACCCTGCCCAATGTGCGTTCCTCCAATAAGCATTTGTTGGTCTGATGGTTTTCAGTCTTGTTTATTCTAGCAGCCTCTGCTCTGCAGTTTCAAAAGGATGTGGATGGTTCGGTTTCTTTCCGTCTCTGATGAACTCAACTCCTTCTTTTCGTGTACAAAGTTGTCTAGGTGCACAGAGGAGGGAGGTTTGGGTTTTGTGCGGGCAGTTAAATGAGAAGCTGCACTGAAGAGGGGGTATTTGGGTCTTGAAGCAGAAGCAGAAGTTGGCCAAACAAAGAGCACTGAGGAAAGGCACCTGGGGACAAGGGAACCGTCTGTGCTGAAGCTTTGGCCTACCAGAGGTTCCCGGAATGTGGCATAACTGACGAGATGGCCAGGAAGTCAGACCACAGAGAAAGTGGACGCGTGTCCTTCTGCCTGCCCGCCGTAGTCCTCTCTCTGGTAAATCACTTCAACTCTTCTTGGAGAGCTTGTGCCACCCCTCTCAGTGCCTGCAGTTTGGGAGGGCTGACCCTGACCCCCAGCTCTGCCGGGCGATGTACATGCTAAGCCCAGCCAGTGAGAGCCCTGTGTCCCTCCACCCTCGAGTTGGGCCGGTCCTGGTCACTGGAATGGGTACGCCTGCTAAAGCAATTGGGAAAGGAGACCATGCTGCTGACATTACTAAGCTGTCAACTTAAGGCTCCAAGTGACTGCTTTAACCAGCCACAGTCATCCTGAGAATAGAGTGATCACAAGCAGAGCATAGCCAAGGGACAGAGATTCTTAGAGAAATGCTTTTTATCACCTGGTCAGGGTTTCTCAAAGGGACAGCTGCAGCATCCTGGGAAAGACCCTTCCCCATAGGGTGGAATGTTCTGCCCGTGGCCAGACACTCCTTGGTCCTAGACTCCCTCAGTATCCCCAGTTGTGATAAGCAAAGCTCCTCAGCGTGTTTCCTACTAGCTTCTAAGGAAACGGGATCACCTCAGGGGAGAATGGTGACTGCTTTGGGGGTTCAGAAGTCCATTTGTGTTTTGCTTTGGTTTGGTAGCTTGAATTGAGTATCTGTCACTTGCAAATAATTAATTCAAAGAATTTGGGGTCAACTGGTGACAGCTGTCTCTACTTATATCCTTTGTTATCTGGTTGTGGGGGTGGGGAGAGAGGGGGGAGTTTGGTCTTGAGAAGGTGGGTGCAGAAGAGGTAGGTGCTATTAATGGTGAAACTGAACAAGTGCAATCTGAGGACTGTTAGCTGACATGTCCAAGTCAAAACCCTCAGGCCTAAAGGACATGTGGATATAAGGAAAGGTAGAAAAGACCAGACTCCAGTCAACTTGAGAAATTGCATCTTGACATAAAATAAGCTTTAAAATATAGACACCCAGGCTGAATAATGTTGAAAATATTCCACAACTGATACAGCAAGGGCGTGGACATTTATAATGAAAATAAATGCCAGAGGGAAGAAGCAGCTGACTACTAGCCCTGTCCTCTGACAGTCTTGGTATTCTTGAAGTGTCTTAATTTAACTCAGCTTTCCAGCAACAATTTTCTACTAGGATTGTTTTTTCTTGTGCAACCGAACCATTTACATGGGTCTGACACCAAAGGGTGGGACACTGGGTTTCAGGCCAGAGCGGTGGATTAATATGCTTTCAGGATTTTTCACTGACTTTTGCACGTGGATTTTTCTTTCCCTTTGTGACTACCAGCAAAGATAACCTCAAAAAGCAACTGGGGCCAGGGAGCACACATTTGATGATGACCAAAATATATGCACATGTCGTGTTCTCCTCCTGTTTTAGCTTCTCTTATTGCTTTCTTATTCCTTCTTCCTTATAAATAAACACACAAAGACTTCTCTTTGCTTGGGAAGCTCTATACCCTGTAATCGCTTGTTTCCGCTCATTTAAAAATGTGTCTCACTACTTTCCAAAGGGGGTTAAAAAAAAAAATCTATCTTTCCAGTTTGCTTCAGTTGGTTTCTTTCCCTTAAAATAATCCATTCATACAAAAGCGCTCATGAGCAATGTGTAATTTACTGCGATTGCACGGAACCGACACAGGGTTTACATTGGCCCAGCCCACAGCAAATTGATCTCTTCCTTCGAAGTCTGCGGTGCTGGGAATCCCGGGTGGTGGGGCGGGCGGTGGTGATGTGCCCCTTCCTCTCCCTCCCCTGCTCCGCTGCTTCTGGTCTATCTTTAGTCTTCCTATGGCCATCCACATCCTCTCCTGTGTGAGACAAGCAGTTCTGCTCGGCTCCATCTTTATCCTGAAACTGGAGAGCCACCATGTTATCTGGCAGAAGAAAACTCCTCATTGCAACCCATCCTATTTACAAACAAGGCGTTACAAAAAAATGAAAAAAAAAAAAGATATTGCCTTCTCTCGTTGAGCCTGGGCAGTCATAGATGTCTATGCATAGTTCAGACATCCTGCTATGACATCTCACTAAACAGAGACTGGTGTGGTAATACAGTTTCACAAATGACCTTTGGTTGAAAGATATATCACACCCTTGCCCGAGACCTTGACATTTGATGTCATGTCCATGCCCTGACAGTCTCCCTTCCTGGCTTTCTTTTCATTTCTGAGGGAAGGTGCTGCAGACACCATACCTTAGTTCTTAAGCCGATCTCTCTACTCCTCTCTGCCTCCAGCTTCCCATCAAGCTCAATGGCTTCTCAGAGTGTGAGAGGACAGGAGGAATTCCACTTTAGAAGCCCACGTGCGATGGGATTTCCTGTTTGCTCCCACCGGCTGTGGCTTTTAAGAACAGGAGACGTGTCTACTTTTCCGGTAATAAATTTTGCTTTATATAATAAACAGAAATATTTGGGTTAAAGGTGAATTGCTGGCTCCCTGCTTTTCTTCTTCAGTGTAGCATCTACTTTATAGGAAGCTTCATCTCACGGTGTTCATTTTTTTTAATTCATTCAAAAATATATTATTAGTATCTATGGTTCTAAATGTTGCCTTAGGTGCCAGGGACCTCACAGTGAGTAGTCTGACTCCCCTGAACAATGCTCAGTCTGGAGAGGATGAGAAAAGATGAGCAAAGATTCTTCACAAAAAAATTAGAAATATTAATGACCATATGGCAATGGTAACAAGGATGATGATTAATATTCAGTTAATGTTTGCAGTGTTCCAGGGTCCATGCTAAACCATTGCTCTACAGTATCTCATTTAATGCTTAAAAACGATTCCATGAGACACACACTGTCGATATTCCAATCATACCAATGAGGCAACTGGAGGGAAAAGGTGCTGTGGAACCCAGGTGTCTCTAAGCCCACTGTCCATGCTGGGGACTCTGCAGTATTACGCAGGATTTGTGCAAAGAAAAGAGACAAGGGCTGAATCAGGATGGACAGAAGATCGACCGCCCTTGCCTGGGGCGGTCATGGAAGACTTCACAGTGAAGCTGGTATTTGCTGGTCTTGAAGGCAGAGCACTTGCAGTGGTCTAGGAAATCATGGGGAGTAAGAGCATGTCTAGGACTGCACGGAAGATTTACAAAACCAGATTTGGAATAAGTGGATGCAGCAAGTGCTTGGGGTACCGGGGTGTTAGGTACACTGGAGGGGTTAGGAAAATTGGCCTGACAATAGTCTGTGTAGCTCTGGTTGTAGAAGGCCCCAGATCAGCAAATTCAACTGTTCTTAACTTTATCTGCAAAAACGTGTTTAGCGTGTTCCCCGTCAGTGATCAGGGAAAGGCAGGGACTCTGCCACCCTACACCATGCTCCCTGTCATTCCCTGCTCTCATGCATCACCAAGTCCTGACATTTCCAACTCCAAAATCCACCTCAGATCACCCCGTTGCCCTCAGCTGCACTGCGCTGCGCACCCTGGTTAATGTGACTCTCCGTGTCTTCCATCTTCCGTAGCCAGAGTGACACATCCCAAGTGCTTCCTCCCCCCAGTGAGCCTCCTGCAGCCTCCTCCACCCACACCACCGCCAAGCAATCCCTTCCCGAAACACTGTGACTGCACCCGTCCTGGAAGCAAACCTTTACATTTAAGATAAAACTGAAAAGCGTTCCCAAAAAACTGCGCCCCCTGTGCCGAGGGCCACCTCCTGCAGAGCGCCCTGCCCTTCCAGCTGCTCCCTCAGGGATCCCCGTCTCCCCTGTGCTGGGTATTCCAAGTCCCTTCTGGACCAGCACTGTCCCCCGGGGCTGTGCTTCTCCCAGATTCCTTTGGCCGAGTCCTGTTGAGGCTTCTCAGATTTGTCACCTCCCTGGAAATGTCCTCTGTCCTCTTCCTCCCCGCAGAGTGCCTCTTCTTTGTGCCATGTAGTGTGGTCTGAACTTGGAGTAATTATCTGTGCACTCATTTGCACTCCATCCTGTAAAGTGGCCAGGGCAGGTGGTTTGCATGACTTTGGCTCCTCTTGCATCTTCCCAGGCCTCGGTGGCACCTGGTAGAGCTGTTGCTGGGTGGACGTGAATGAAAAGTACCTCGGAGTGCCTGATGGGTGGCCGGAAGACTGACAAATGGAAGGAAGGAAGGACTTGATAAATGCAGGGATTCTTGTTTGAAAAACATAACTAGAAACTTGAAACCATCTCATTTTTCTCAAATACAGACATTAACAGTGAGCCTGGTCCCTTGAAGAGGATTTGAATTCTTATAATAGCCTGGAATGGAAGGTGGAGATAAAGGGAGAGAGCAGGTGGCCAGACCAGAGGAGGGGTATCCCATGACAGACATGGGTGTCCATGGCCGTCCCAGCAGGGCTCCAACATTGCATGTTATACTGCCAAGGAAGGCTGCAAACATTTTAGCAGTGGCTTTCCTGGGAAAGCATTTCAAAGGCAAGTGTTCCATCCATGTGGATGATAATCTGACACACGTGATAAATCTCAGGCTGGTCGGTTTTATCTCTAAGTTGCCTTTCAGGTGAACTGCAAGTCCTGGGCCGCTCCACCCGCTGCTATATCAGTTGCTATAGGGTGCTGTGGCCGCTCTCTCTAGGTGTTCCTCACTAGGAAATGCCTAAGAGCCTGCATTGCGTTGTGCAGTGAAGAACTGTGAAGAGCAGTTTGCAGAAGTGATCCCAGGTTGTCTGGGCATGGACTTGCTCACTGGAGATGCATCAGGAATTTCTCTGCCTGTCATTCCCGATGTTTCTGCTACAGGCAGCTGTCAAGACTGCCAACTGGCAGCTCCCAGAATCACCCGCAGACAGAACCATCCCAGTCGCAGGCAGCCAGCGAGGGGCACGCAGTCCCTGCCTGTTGCTGGATCACAGCAGCTGAAACAAAGGCTTCCTCTCCAGCGGGCTCATCTGCCGTGTGCAGAAAATGACTCCTTTCTTTTATCATCTCTATCTGCTCTGGGAAGCTACTCAGTATTTAAAAATGAATAAATAAATAAAGCAGACCACCTTAAACATGGAAATGCTGAGCTTGTTTTAGGATGAAAATAAACTAGATGCCTGTGCTTTCATAGAGAGACCAGTTGAGAACCTCAAAGAATATTGATTGGCATTGGTGTTAGGAGGCTGGGTTCCCAAGTAGGCTCTGCTGTTAACAGCCTACATTGTTTGGGGCTGGCTCTTTTCCTGACTCCCGTCACAGATAGAACCAGGGCAGGGGGATCTCTCTATGACTCCGCTTGTTTATTATATGCAACAGTCAGGAGAATGATGACCCTAGACTTTTAAGCTGAGTTCTATGGAAAAAAAAAAAAAAAAAAGTTGATCATTTGTTTGTATTTTGAAACCTTAATTCTCAAAATTGTGACTTCAGTATAACAAAAAGAGAAGAGCAATATAAAATGGCAGCCACACAGAAAATATTGGAACAAACCCCTTGGTGTTTAGAATTCCTCCACGTCAGCCCCATCCCGACGGATTCCCACCTCCACCCTCTTCCCTGCCTGGAGCCAGCCCTCGGTGCTCCCTCTGCGGACTCTGGTCTTGTATTGCTTCTCCCTCCAAACGGGAGCCGGTGCTCTTCTACATCACCTCCTGCCTGAGGCTTTCGGTCTGTTCCCTGTTCACACCGCTCGCTCTTGCTGCTTCTTGGAATGTCCCTCCTTGTCACTCCGCAGCCTCCATCTGTCTCAGTCCTGTTTCAAGCGGGCTCAGTTCAGAAGTTTCCATGTGCCTTCCTCTCAACCCTGTCCTCCATCGAGGTGAGACTTCTGTCATTTAATTGAATTTTGGAGCAATCTTGGAAGCAGTGTGACACCGGTGTGGGGATCTGAAGACTCACCTCTGACAAAACTCTAGGGGTCCTCGCTAGGTGACTTTGGAGCACTCTTTGGCTTCTTTGTACTCCACTTTCATCTGTGAAACGGGATGACGATATTTACTTGAACAGACGTGGTAAGGTTGAGATGGGACAATCTACATATGTAACCGCCCTCGTACGCAGAAGCTCTCTCAGGCAATACTGGTTTCTGTACCCCGCTTTGTGGAACTTTCATTACTTTTCTTTGCTCATATTTTTGGTGCCTTAGCCTTTTTTACTGAACAACTTAGACTGTAGATGCCTTATCCATCTTTATTACCCACAGTGCCTTTGTAAAGATAAACGGCTAATAAAGCTGCATAAATTGAGCTAAACTAACACATTGCCACTTTCAGATAGGGACTCTGAGGTTGAAGGGGAAGAGAATGAAGCCAGAATCCGACAGGCAGTCAGTATAGATAGGTAAATCGAGTCAGGTCGGATCAAGAAAGCCAATTTTGAGCGAGTCCCAGAAAGTTGGAGACTGTCCCCTGAGGGATTGGAATGTTAATCCCTTCTGAGCCCTTCCTCCACCCTTATCAAGAACCTGCCCCTGCCCCAACCTGTTGCCAAGGTAATCTGTCTCAGGAACTGCCCCTCCCTACAGGGAGCTATAAAGTTAATTCATGTGTCCTGGGCTGCACCATCCCATCCTTCCCCCTTTAGCCCATCTGCTTCTCACCTTTTGGCCATCCCACCCGGCCTGGTCTTGTAGGAAGGAAGGAGAAAGATAAGGGGAAAAGAGCAGGAGAACAGAAAAGGAAGCCCAGGACATGTAAAAAGAGTAGACCTGCCTCGCTTCTTGGGATACCAGGATACCAGCAATGGCCCCTTCGCCCTCCCAGGAGAAGTCTATGTTACCCCTTTTAAGTAAACCCTGCTTTATATGCTTGCCTCGGCGTGCTTCTCTAATGTTCAAACTTCAACATTTGGGGGAGCAGAACTCGCCACCGACAATCAGCAGTATCAAGAACGTGAGGTTGTCAGGAGAGCACAGCTCCCCCCAATAATAATGGTGGAGCGGCGAGGCCAAGGAGAAGACCCACACTCTCCCACCCACGCAAAACCCAAACATTCCAGCCCTTTTAATCAGGGCCTGAGCTAAGCATTACACACATTTCTCTCGTTCTTGGCCTCCTTCTACAGCAGTCACAATAGCCCACTCTGAGGCTCCATTCTCAGTCCCACGGACCCATTCCTTCCTCCCCTCAGACCATGCAAGCACACGAGACCAGAAATGCCAGCGCCCTCAGGATTCCACCCTGACCTTTGCTGTTGACAGCCAGATCTTGTCACACACCCTCACCAAGAGTTTGACTCAGATCTGAGCCCTCTTCCCCACCCCCCGACTGTGGGTCATTTAACATACCCATCCCTCCCCTGTGTGTCCCTGCTGTCCTATGTGCCTTGCTAATTGAGGTTTACCAGGTCTCCTTGCAGAGAGGGACATGACTTGGGCACAGCAACAGCCTTGTCATTCTGTGGGTCCAGGGGGCTGTGTGTGTAGACACCTGGCTTATGGGTGGAGAAGAGAGCAAAGGTCACTGCTGCTAGTGGTCAGCAACACCAGCTGGTTCAGCTTCATTGATTCGGAGCAGGTTTTTAAACACCTATTCCCTAGATAATGGATGGGAGGGAAAATCTCGAGGTTAAGTTACTGTTCCCAGGGGAAGAGGAGAGGCCAAGCAAATAACTGGACTCTGGCTTGCCCTTCTGTGACTGTGACTTTGCTAGTGTGTGTTTTGTGTTTTTAAAATGAGCTATTCTTGTCATGAGTTTAGGAAATAAAAAGAGAAGACCCAACATCAGATTAGGTAGAGCCTACCGGAGGTGTGGAATGGAGCACAGCACTGGTGTCAGATAACAGAGCACTTGACCTTGGAGAAGTGACTTGACCTCTCCCAACCAGTTTCTTACCCTGTACATATTGAGGGGAAGGGTCCACCTTGCCTAGCTGTTATAAAAACTCGAGATAATGAATGCAAAATAGCCAAAGGGCATCGTGACCCCTTGGGCTGTGTTGGCGACTTCTAACTTTTTTATTTATTTATTTTTTTTTTGCACTAGTTATTTTTAATTCAGAGTCTGAAAGAGACAAGACTGGCAGAATAAAAAAGCAGAACGCTTCACAATCTTCCGTCCCCTTCCTGCGCTGATTCCTGGTTTGCCAGTCTCTCTTCCTCCGCCTGGCCACGTTCTCCTCTGCAGAGGGCAGCAGGCCTGTGAATCAGACCTGACTGTGTGCAGCCTTTTTCTCTGAGTTTCTGCCAAGGGGGCCCTGCTGATGGACGAAGCCTGGGGGGTCCCGCTGGTTTAGATCTCTCTTAACAGCTGCTGGTGGCCCCTCTGCCTGTAGAACCATCCACCTTGGATGGAGGCAGAGCAGACTGTAAACAACCTGCTGCCCGCCCTCCAGTGTCCTCCCACGGCTCAGTGCTGCTGGGCTCCAGGGTCTTGGTGGCTTCTGTGCAAAGAGGGCATCTGCAGTGTCTGGAATTTGTCTCTCCAGTGGCCCCTGGAGCAGCAGCGGAAGCCCCTCTGTGGCTAAGTGGTGGTCAGCTCTGGCTCTATTAGTTACATCATTCTAACCACACCTGTCCGCTGTTTCCTTAGGACCCCAGGGATGTCAGCAACTTCCCAGAGTTTCCAATTTGGAGTCATCACCCCCGCCCCACTTCTTCCACCAGTTGGCTTTATTTTTAGAGTAGTTTGAGGTTCATGGCAAAATTCAGCAAAAAAAAAAAAAAAAAAAAAAAAAAAAAAACCAGCATTCCCCAAGCTCCCGTATCCACACAGACCCCGGCCTCCCTGAGCAACAACTTTCTCGCCCGAGTTCCTGGCTTGCCTTAGATTCACTCTTGGTGTTGCACATTGAATCTGTTTTCACAAATGTAGTGACAAGCATCCCCACACAGCGTCCTGAAGGGCAGTCCCATTCCCCCATACAACCCCCCCTCTATCCACTCATCCCTCCTCCCATGAACCTATTGCAACTACTGATCTTTTTTTTACTGTCTCCATGGCTTTTGCCACTCCTGCATGTTACGTCATTGGAATCATACACTTACAACCTCTTCCGATTGGCTCCTTCGACTTATTAATATGCACTTGTGTTACCTCCATGTCTTGCCGGGGCTGGAAAGCTTGTTTCTTTTTAGTGTTGCATCATATCTTATGGGCTGCATAGACCACCATTTATTTATTCTTTCACTGACTGAAGAACTTGGGAGTGGCATTTAAGTTTCTACGATTACAAATAAAGCTGCTATAAATTTCTCTGCACAGATTTTTAAATGACTTAAGTTTCCAACTTCTTTGGATTAATACCAAGGAGTGCAATGGCTGGGTTAAATAATAAAAAAGTTTGTTTTCTGAGAAATGCTAAACTCTCTCCCAAAGCGGCAGCACCATTTTGCATTCCCACCAGGGTCCCATTGCCCCGCATTCATATTTTGGCATCAACAGTGGTCAGGGTTTTGTGTTCTGTGGGTGTTTGGTGGCTTCTCATTGTTCTGATTTGTGGCTTCCTGATGGGGAGTGTTTTTTCCTGCGCTACTAACACCCTGTATCATCTTTGGTGAAGAGTCTATTTAGGCCTTTTGCCCATATTTTAATCAGGTATTTTGTTTTCTACTCATGCATTTTAAAAGTTCTTTGTAGCCAGGCAGGGTGGCACACGCCTGCAATTCCAATGGCTCAGAGGCTGAGGCAGGAGGATCATGCGTTCAAAGCCAGCCTCAGCAACACAGCGAGGCCCTAAGCAACTTAGCAAAGCCCTGTCTCTAAATAAAAATATATTTTTTAAAAGGGCTTGGAATGTGGCTCAGGGTTTAAGTACTCCTGGGTTCAATCCCTGGTTCGGAGTGAAAAAAAAAAAAAAAAAAAGAAGTGCTCCTGTGCACTTTTCCAACCTTCCCCTGTCATCTTCCTGCATTTACTTTATTTTTGTAACCAATTCTCTATGTGGAATTCCCTCTTTTGTTGAAATAACTGAGATGGTGTTTGTCTTCCCACTGGACAGTGATGGAGACCCTTACCACATTTTTAATTTTCCTGTGATTTTCCAAGTAATTATTCCTGGAAGTCTTAAAAAACAAAGAGGCAACTGTAAATGCTTTCTAAGAGGACACACATGGTCTATCAAACAGGAAATGCAAAATCATTATTTTAAAAAATGGATAAATTAAAAGATCTTGATACTCTGTGGGAACACAGGCTTGTCATGGGTGATTTCATGATTTTCTCAGTGAGGGTTCACAGGCAGGAACTCACTGACTCCTGTACTCCCTCGTTCATTCATTTTATCTGAGGCTAAGGTTGTCTCCCGTCTATCCAGGTGGGAGCCATAGTTCTATTGATATAAACATATCTATTTTTTTTTTTCTTGTTTGAGCTTAGGTGAAGCAGAAGTATCCTATTTTTAAAATTTTATTTGTCTGTTTCTTTTCATAACAGAAAGGCAGAATTGGCTTATTCTAGTCACCAAGTTAAGCTAAGCTGAGTTCAACAGAGACAGTCACTGTGCTGCTTGGCATCTTTACTTTGTATCACCGAACGACAAGCTTCAATATACTTGTCCACTCCCTATGTAATAGTTTTCTGGAGATTCTGACCTGTACGCATAGATTCCTATATCAGATGCAGTCCCTCCATTTTAGCCTTAGAGCCCTGCCCTGCGTGTGGCTTCTACGTCCCCATGGAACATGGCAGGAGCTGCCTGCTGGTTTTAGTGACTCCCCAGCTCCCTCCAACCTTCTGTACAGCAAGCCTGCTGCAGCCTCTGCAGGTTGCCTTGTAAATGCAACTCTCTCAAGCCTGTGCCACTGTCCTCAACGTGAAGTCCCACACCGCAGAGGCCCTTTATTAACTGTTTGGTCTGGCTCAGATCATCTTCTCCCACCCTACAACTTGATACAAATCTGATTACTTGTCAGGTTTCTCTCCCTTTCCTGGACCACCTTCATGTCCTTGGATAGATGAAGTAGTGCATGGACTTTGTTTCTGTCTCAGGAATTTAGAGGATGGTCCCTTGTCTCACAACAGGTACCAGTTATTCGCCACCTGTGCCTCTAATCTACTGGTTAGAAGCAGGTCTGCACATTCACCACTTATAATACTTATCGCAGTGTGCTATAAACTTCTGTTTTGGGGATCTATGCCCCCATGCAGCTGTGATAGTCTCAAGAGCAGAAAAACACTGGATTCCTCCATGCATTCCTGGAGACTTGTGAAGTCTCAGGCATAGCATAGAATAGGGTGACTGAGTTTTCAAAATCCTCCATTTAATTGAAATCCAAGTTATTATGCATTTATTGAAAGGCCAGATTCTAGTCTCTTGTGGAAACATAAATCAGTGGTTTCTGCACTTTCTGCTATCATGAAGTATATGTCATAGAAGAGATAAAATGCATGCAAATGCTCTCAGTAGAAGACTGCACAGGAGAAGGATCAAAGGCAGAGAGGGAGGCAGTTCTGAAGTGACCAGAACTATCAGCCTGGAAGGCCACGGTCATCACTTCAACCCCAGGAATGAAAGAGAGATTTTTCTGGAAAGATAAAATGTCTGCAGTTCCTTGCATCTCACTACAGGTGAGGCAGTGATGAACTTTTCATTGAAAAATGATGCTGTAGCCCTCCCATAAGTGATGGTACCAGCTGCAAATTCCCAAGCTGCAAATTGCTTTGAGCTGAAAGGTGCTAGAAAATGAAATTTCTTGGGAAATTCACTGGAGACTCTCCATGAAAATTAACATGTCCAATTTTCTTTGGGTAGCATACATTAGATACCTTATTATCCCTCCTCAGTAATTGCAGCCTTCGGGCTTTTTGAGCTAAAATTACATAAAGTTAAAATGGAATCTTAGAATTGTAACACTAGGAAGAAATTAGAGGAAACTCCATGGATGTTTCATTGGCTGCTTGGGAATGTAGGAAGGTAGTAGGTAGATATATATATATAACTCCACTACTCCCCCCCTCCCCCAGTCTCAGACTCCTTGTGTTCGTTTTCTTTTGCTGTCATAACAAATGACCACAATTTTAGCTGCTTAAAACAGTGATCATTGACTCTCCCACAGTCTATAGGTCAGAAGTCTGGGTGCAGCAGGGCTTAGTTGGGTACTTGCTTAGGGTCTCACAAGACCAAAATAGGAGCTATCTGCAGGACTGAGCTCCTTCCTAAAGGCACTGGCTCAGGTAGCTGGCTACATTGAACTTGTGCAACTATATCTCTGGAGCAGCCACTCCTGGTGGAGGGCAGCTGGGAGCCCCGACTTTGCTTCCAGAGTTGCTGCCTTTTGTCTCATGCTTTCCATGGGGTCCTCCTCCAAAGAGGTGCGTGAAGTCCTCCTCACCATCAGCTTCTCTGAAACCTTCTGCTGCATCTCTCTGATTGCACTGTGTTTTTAAGGTCTCCCCTGATTACCACAGATCTGCTCACATGGTCTCCCTGTCTTAGAGTCCATAACCTTATTGCCTTTTGCTATGGAATGTATTATATTCACAGGTCCCAGGGATTAGATGATGGACATTTGGGGAGAGTCACTATTCTCCTGAGCAACTGTACATATGCATCATTTCCCAGAGTGCTGGGTGTAGAGTTGAGTCTGTTGCTTTGGTTTTTCATGTATGGAGATCAATCAGGCAGACCAAAGATTTCTAGCTCTATGAATTAATGACCAGTGTAAACTAAGGTGAGTTATTTAGTTACTCTGAAGTTTATCTTTTAAAAAGTTATTGGTACAATGGGATATATTTTACTATGAAGGGTTTAAGAAATACAAGAGAAAACGAGTGAAGTGGATTCAGGTAGCATACATTAGATACCTTATCATCCCTCCTCACTAATTGCAGTAAATGCTCAGTAAATACGCTTCTTACAGACACTGACATACTCACATGACTACAGGGCAAGCAGTACATCTCCTTGAATGCCTTGCAGATCAACCACTAGTAACTGTGCGCTCCCTACCCTGGGAGTGTTTCCATAAAATTCTAGGTTGAATAAGATCTCCACCTCCTCATGCTGAGACAGCAAGCAAAAGAAGTCACGTCACAAACAGGAATATTCTTACCTAAGTCCTGGGCCCTTGGTACTTCCTGCCTTGCTGGACGACCCAGTCCCCTTCCGGAATCTATAAACATATGTAATCTTGTGGGGATACGGCACCTTTTCATTTTGTTGTGGTTACAAATTGTACCCCAAAATCCATGTGCTGGAGTAGTAAAGGACATAATGACAAAATCACTTTAGTGGTGGCAGATGAAGGTTATCACTTATGACAATACCTTTTATAACAAACTAAAAGTATAGTTCAAGGGGAATAAATCCAAGTGAAGTCAGATTTCCTTTTTCCCATTGATATCTGATAAAACTATGTCACAGGACTCAGCAATTTTGAAAACATATATGTATATGTTATATATGTTTAAAAATACAGGGGCTGGGGTTATGGCTCAGTGGTAGAGTGCTTGCTTAGTGTGTGTGAGGCACTGGGTTTGATCCTCAGCACCACATAAAATAAATAAATAAAATGAAAGTATTGTGTCCATCTACAACTAATTTTTTTTAGATACACATACACACACAAATATATATACATACTTTAAAAAAAACATTTTTCAAATATTTATTTTGAGGTGGGTTTTTTTTCTCTTATTCTCAATGATAAGCATTCTCACATGCTCTGATTTCTAAAATCATTGCAGATAGGCTGGAGAGCCAGTATCGTACAGCAAGTCAAAACTGACTGTTTTTAAAACAAATTGTCACATATCACTGGAGTTCACTGTTAGCAGTTAAGCTTTTCATTAGTGGCTCAGAGTTTGCAGTGGCTGCCTGCCTGTGCCTAGCCCCATGAAACAACAAATGAACGCAATCGGCTCTATTATACTTGAACAATAATTGACTTTGTTACATTTTCCCTGAATTATTGCAAATGCAAAATTTCAAGTTCCACAATTTGCTAAAATGCCTCTTATTTGTCTGGGATTCTTTTTTCCTACTGAACCCAGAACAGAGTTGCCACCCACATGTATGGGAGGGCCTGGCTCACACTTTAATTTAGAGCCTGGGTGGGAGGAAGCAAGGGAGGAAAACAGGCCACCCCTTCTCTGCCTTTGCATACAGGGTATAAAACCAGACCAGTTTCAAAGGCAACCATTTAAAATAAGTAGAAATAAGAGTGGAATTCCTACCCCAGTTCAGAAATATATATATTTGTTTTGTCTTACAAAAACAACACAAGTAATAAACACAAATCTCACTTTTCTATTCTTCAAATTTAACTGGCTCAGGAACCCAGTGAATCACACAGCAGGAAGAACAAACTCACTACATTTATACAAATTGTTTTTTGTTTCTGCTTTCTCACTTGGAGGAACAATTGGGTCAGGTGCATGAGTTGATTGTTCAGTTTTTTTTTTTTTTTTTTTTAATTTCTTTGAATTTTTAAAAACATATTCATTTGGAGATGATTATTCATAAAATTTTAATGAAATAGGGTTGAAAAAGAAGGTAAAACCCTGATCTTGGGCTACTTGTAAGTTCTACGCTATAGGAAACATTGATTTGTTGTAAGAACACACAGGCTCACAAAGCCTTGTCTGCGTTTCACTAACAGATGCATCCCTCAGCATCTGTAAATGCCAGATCCTGAGATTTCGTGCATGTTGGCAGTGACAGGGGACAGCCCTCAATAATGTCCGAGGCACTGCCCCAGGCATGCATCGCCATGGTAAATAGTGGGATTTTTATTTTATGATGCCAATTTGAAAGCTGAAAAAACTGAGACCCAGAGCTTTTAGGTGATTCAGCCTCTCCCAGGCAAGATCCTAAGGAAGCTTGGTGGGGTGTGCAGAGCTGGGCTTCTCAGCCACTGGGCTGTGCTACCTTCCCAGGGGTCCTCTTGCCCTCCTCTGTGCTCCTTGCTTGCTTTTTTCCCACTGCCCTGAGAAAAGGAAGCATCTCCTTTCCCTGCACTGACCAGTGATTTCCTGCTTTTCTCCCTGCTCTCTCCCATTCTTTCTTCTGACACTGGTCATTCTTCCTTTCTTGGAGTCACTGGAAGATTTTCAGGATAAGTTAGACTACCTTCGGCGAAGAAAGAAGATATGCCTTAAAGTTACCTTCTCTTCCTTATTCTAAACGCATTGCAATTCTAGTTACTCTATGTTTATAATAATCCCAAATACAGTAAAAACCAACATCTCAAGATGCTCTTGGAGTCCATGGGTCAGAAATCCAGGCAGGACCGAGTAGGGAGGACTCATTTCTACTCTGCAATGTCTGGACTTTAGATGGAAAGATTTGGCTGTTGGAGGGTGGAAGTGTGACTCCACGGCCAAGGGACTGGAGGTATCTGGAGGCACCTCTATCTGCATGTCTGACAGTCGAGGCTGCCTGTTGGCTGGGACTTAAGCATGGCTGTCAGCTGGAACCCAAAGTGTGGGCTCTCCATATTGTCTCTCCACGTAGGCAAGTTCCAACACCCTCTCTGCCTGGCAGCTGGGTTTTAAGACACAGTATCCCCAGGGAGCCGTGTGGAAGCTATGTGACATTTTGTGATCTGGCCTTAGAAGGCACTTGTTGTCATTCCAACATAGTCGGAAGCCTGTCCCAAGTTAAAATTAAGAAACAGACTCCATCTTTAGTATAGGAAGAGTGTCACAGTTACACTTAAAAAAGAAAAATGGAGCTTGAGAAACATGTTTATGATCATCATTAGAAAATAGTCTTTCTCGATAGTGCGACATGGTCAAGTGGGATTCATCCCAGGGATGCAGGGTTGGTTCGACATACGGAAATCAATAAATGTAATTCATCATATTAATAGACTTAAAAACAAAATCCTATGCTCATCTCATAGATTCAGAAAAAGCATTTGACAAAATACAACACTCATTCTTGTTCAAAACACTAGGGAACCTAGGGATAGTAGGAACATACCTTAACATTATAAAAGCTATGTATGCTAAACCCAACACCAGCATCGTTCTAAATGGAGAAAAATTGAAAGCATTCCCTCTCAAAACTGGAACAAGACGAGGATGCTGTCTTTCACCACTTCTGTTCAACATCGTCCTTGAAAAACTCTAGCCAGAGCAATTAGGCAAAAGAAAGAAATCAAAGGGATACAAATTGGTGAAGAAGAACTCAAACTATCACCATTTGCTGATGACATGATTTTATATCTAGAAGATCCAAAAAATTCCTCCAGAAAACTTCTAGAACTAATAAATGAATTCAGCAAAGTAACAGGAGATAAAATCAACACCCATAAGTCAAACTCATTCCTATACATCAGCGATAAATCCACTGAAAGAGAAATTAGGAAAACTACTCCATTCACAATAGCCGAATGGTACTTATATACTTTGTATACAAGCAGTTGTATGTAAAAAGATGATATACTTGTGCATTATGAATAAGTAAATAAATAATCTAAAAAAAAAAAAAAAAAAACCTGGGAATCAATCTAACAAAAGAGGTGAAAGACCTCTACAATAAATGCTACAGAACACTAAAGAAAGAAATAGAAGAAAACCTCAGAAGATGGAAAGATCTCCCATGCACCTGGATAGGCAGAAATAATATTGTCAAAATGGCCATACTACCAAAAGCGCTATACAGATTTAATGTAATTCCTATTAAAATCCTAATGACATTCTCCGTAGAAATAGAAAAGGCAATCATGAAATTTATTTGGAAAAATAAGAGACCCAGAATAGCTAAAGCAATCCTTAGCAGGACAAGTGAAGCAGGAGGCATCACAATATCTGACCTTAAACTATACTACAGAGCTATAGTAACAAAAAACGGCATGGTATTGGCACCAAAATAGACTTGTAGACCAATGGTACAGAATAGAGGACAGAGAGACAAACCCACACAAATACGGTTATCTCATACTAGACAAGGGTGCCAAAAACATTCACTGGAGAAAAGATAGCCTATTCAATAAATAGTGCTGGCAAAACTGGAAATCCATATGTAGCAAAATAAAATTAAACCTCTATCTCTCACGCTGCATAAAAATCAACTCAAAGTGGATCAAAGACTTAGGCACTAGAACAGAGACCCTGTGCCTAATAGAATAAAAAGTAGGCCCAAATCTGCACCATGTCAGCCTAGGATCTGAATTCCTTAACAAGACTCCTAAAGAGCAAGAAGTAAAATCAAGAATCAATAAATGGGATGGATTCAAATTAAAAAGCTTCTTTTCAGCAAAGGAAACAATAATGTGAGGAGAGAGCCTACAGATTTGGGAGAAAATCTTTACCACATGCACCTCTGATAAAGCATTAATCTCTAGTATATATAAAGAACTAAAAATAACTTAACACCAAAAATACAAATAACCCAATCAATAAATGGGCTAAAGACCTGAGCAGACACTTCACAGAAGAAGAAATACAACTGATCAACAAATATATGAAAAAGTATTCAACATCTCTAGTAATTAGAGAAATGCAAATCAAAACTACTCTAAGATTTCATCTCACTCCTGTCAGAATGGCAATCATCAAGAATTCAGGCAACAATGAATGTTGGTGAGGATGTGGGGAAAAGGTACACTCATACATTGCTGGTGAGACTGCAAATTGGTGCAACCGCTATGGAAATCAGTATGGAGATTCCTCAGAAAACTGGGAATGGAACCACTATTTGACCCAGCTATCCCACTCCTTGGTTTATACCCAAAGGACTTAAAATCAGCGTACTATAGTGACACAGCCACATAATGTTTATAGCAGCTCAGTTCACAATAGCTAGACTATGGAACCACCCTAGGTGTCCCTCAATAGATGAATGGATAAAGAAAATGTGGTATATACATGCTCAGCTTTAAAAAAGGGTGAAATTATGGCATTTGCCAGTAAATGGTTGGAGTTGGAGAATATCATGCTAAGCGAAATAAACCAATCCCACAAAACCAAAGGCCGAATATTGTCTCTAATATGTGGATGCTAATTCACAATAAGGTGTGTGTGTGGGGCACTAGGGCAAAATAACATTAGATTAAGTAGAGGGAAGTGAAGGGAGGGGAGGGAGGAGATATGGGGATGGGAAAGATAGTGGAATGAAACAGACATTATTAGTGTATGTATATATATATGACTACAAGACCAATATGATTTTGCAACACGTACACTTTGAAAAATGAGAAATTATATCCCATCTATGTATGATATATCATAGTGCATAATGCGTTTTACTGTCATGTATAACTAATTAAAACAAATTAAAAAATAATAAAAAATTAAAAATCCCATAAAATATGTGTAAGATCTCCATGAAAACCAATACAGAGACCCACATGTATGCAATGCCTTGGATATATGTCTGGGAATAAAGATAATGAAACAACAACAACAACAAAAAATAGTTTTTCTCAATAAGAGAGAATAAAATCATGGCATTTGCAGGTAAATGGATGGAGTTAGAGAATATAATGCTAAGTGAAGTTAGCCAATCCCAAAAAGCCAAATGCCAAATGTTTTCTCTGATATAAGGAGGCCAATTCACAGTCAGGGTGGGATGGGGAGCATAGGAGGATTAGAGGAACACTAGAATGGCCAATGGGGAGGGAGGGTAAGGGAGGAGGCAAAAGGGTGAAGAAAAAAAAAAAAAAGATGGTAGAATGAGATGGATATCATTACCCTAAGTACATGTATGAAGTCATGAATGATGTGAATATACATTGCATACAACCAGAGATATGTAAAAATGTGCTCTATATGTGTAATATGAAATGTAATGCATTCTGCTGTCATATATAACAACTTAGAATAAAAAATAAATTTAAAAAAAGTCTCATTTTTATTCTAAAGTGTGACAATTACATCTATTTCTTCCCTAGAAATTCATCCCTTTACCCCCATATAATCTGACTTTCATTTATTCCCTTCTGTCCACACAGCCTTTTGACCCCAGCCTTCCTTTATCCAGTCCCACTGAGATCCTGGCATTTCCTGCCTGAAAGCGATGATGCGATGATGCTATTTATGCCACACCTCCCCACTAAGGGATACTGGCTCGACTTGGCTTACAATTCAATAGCACTAGCCTTTACATCTAAATGAATTGAAATTAAGTAAAATTTAAAGTTTGGTTTCTCATTTACATTAGTTATACTTCAAGCACACAAGAACCATATGTGACTAATGGCTACCAGGTAAGACAGCACAGAGCATTTCCAAGGACAAGTTCTGTTGGCAAAGCCTTTCCAGATCCACCCAGGAGAGAGATTCTTAAAGCCTTTATTCAAGGACACTATGAAGACACCTGTTTTATGAAATTCTCATCAGTGGAGCCCTCTGGCTGAGGTGGGGGTGGGGCGATGTGGAGATCTAGCCACATTTATTTCTGAGATCAATCTTTGAACATGTGGAGTTCCACAGAGGACAGCAAAGACAACCAATGGCTGGACCCTGGCCCATGTAACTCACAACAACCAACCCCCAAGCACAAAGCTCAGGTGTAATCAGAAGAAAAACAACTCCTGTAGAAACAAGACCCGGCTTCTCTTTTATCCATTGCATCTCTGACATATCTGCTTGAGTTTACCCCAAATATAACACAAATAAAATCCTTGTAAGGCAAAATGGTTGCCAATGGGAAAAAATCAGTTTTTTTTTTTATTCAATGTGAATCACATTTAATTTGCAAGTTCCTTTTGCAAAGTATTTAGTCCCAGAACAACATGACTTTTCTCCTTTCTTACATCTATTTGATGTCTTGTTTTCTCTTTCTGTTTTTGTTTCTTTTTAAGCCCTGGATAAATCCACCAAAATTTGTTTCCAAAGACTTTTCTGTTCCTTGAAGATGACTGCAAGGAGCAGTGCACTACATTCTCCAGAACATTCTCACGTCAGCCTTGCTCTAACCCAGAATCATAGACACCCAAAAGGCTGCTGTTGCTAGAAGCCTCATTTCTTTCTTTCTTTCTTTCTTTTTTTTTTTTTCTTGTGGTACCAGGGATTGAACTCAGGGGCACTCGACCACTGGGTCACATCCCCAGCCCTTTATTTGTATTTTATTTAGAGACAGGGCCTCACTAAGTTGCTAAGTGCCTCGCCATTGCTGAGGCTAGCTTCGAACTTGTGATCCCCCTGCCTCAGCCTCCCAAAGTGCTGGGATTACAGGTGTGTGCCACCATGCCCGGCCAGAAGCCTCATTTCTAGCAGAAACTCATGCCCAGTTCCTACCAGGGTGAGCAGCTAACTTAGTCCCCAGTGCTGGAAATGAGGGGGCTGAGATCTGGCCTCTCCCTTGTGTGATCTTTTGGCATCTAACATGTCTCCCATCCTCTTCTGCAATTGGCACCTCAAATCCTTAATCACAAAGCACCTGACTTCCCCAACTCACGGATGTGCAGGTCAGAGCCAGCGTCCCTTGCAGGGCCTATGTACTCAGGATTGACCACTCAGAACCTGTTCTCCGGCTTAGTCTCTCCCCAGTGGGAATCTGGACCGGCCCAGCTTCCAATGCCAGGAATCCTAAGGAATCTGACGACAAGAGACCTTAAAAGAAAAGGTAAGTACTGGTGGGCAACAGGGCCCCAAGGACAGTTATTGACATCTTAAAATCCCTGAAGGCTCACCCTGTTTCTCAATATATCTTAATATTCATTGAGCCATATTTTGCTAAGAGTTTTACATGTTAACATTTTTCTGTTTTACCTTAAAATCGGGCAAGACAGATATCTTTAATTCTATTATATAGATATGTAAATTGAGCCTCAGAACAGTCCATTGAACTGTCCCAAGGTTACAAGCTAGTGCGGGGAAAAGCCAGGAAAGCGCCACACATCGACTCCAAACCCGGTGCTTCCCATGCTATCTGTGATCATTTTCATGATGTAAGGCCCATCCCCCAGCTTGGATGACCAATCTTTACGCGATCTTGCGGTTGATCCGTGCTCTTGGCAGACTCCCTACTGACCAAAGGAAGTCGCTTCCAGATTCAGGCCATCAAGAAGGGACGTGTGGCTCCATCAGCCCCTTTAAAACTGTCCTTCAGGTCATTTAAAAACACAGTCTCCAAGCTCTGCCTTTCAGGACACTGGCTGAAGGTGAGCCTCACAGCATGCTGGCAGGTGGCCCGGCTGGGCAGGCGGTGATTAGCGCTGGAATAGGGACCCCTCTCTCTCTCTCCAAGCCCGCTCTTCCTTCTTTGTACTTAGCTTTGAAACCCCAAATCCACGAGCCTCAGCCACGTTTGCTTTGGTGACTGCAGGCTCTAGTCAGGATGAGACTGACAGTGACATGAAAAATGACATCATTCAGCCTTCTCCCTGGAAGAGGGGAAGAGGGGAGCTCAGTGGCTGCTCAAGGTCACCACTGCACCAACAGCTTGGTCATATCTAGTCACTGGCCCTTTAAGAAAGATGGTGTTAGTTCTTCCCCAAACTGAAGCCTTTTCTAGATTTTTTTTTTTTAACCCTAACACTGTATTGTGTAAAAAAAAGAGTGTGTGCTTTGGGGTCAGAGAGGCATGGCTGGAATCAAACACAGGTGAAAACCTGGAGAGGCATGTACCTGTGCCACATGTTTGAATCCTTCCTCCAAAAAGGGAGGTCGGAATAGCCTGTTGCTACATTGATTATGAGAATCAAAATAAGTGATTTCAGCAAAGCTTTTTTCATATAATAAGCGCTCAGTAAATATTTGTGCCCCTCGTACATTTTGATTTGAGTCTACTCTCACAGGACAGTTGGAACACTTCTTCCCCGAAACATGCTTGTTGATTTGGGATTTATAGCGGCTGCAATAGCACATGTAGATTCAGTCCGTTGAAGACATTTGTGGGGAGATTCTACCACATGCAGAGGATTATTCTAGCCACTGGGACCACAGAGGTAAACACAACAGAAAATTCCAGCTACAGTGGAGTTTTGATACCATTGGGAAGAAAAAGATAATTAAGTATTAAAATAAACTGAGCTTTTAGTAGAAGAGGAGAAGGCTCTGGAGAAAAGCGAATCATGGAAAGGAGAGCATTGGATGTGGACAGAGGTTGCAATTTTAAATATTTTGAGTTGAGTTCACTTTGAAGACAATGAAGAATGAGACAAGCAGATATCTGGGTAAAGGGCATGGAAGCAGAAGGTGCAGCCAATGCTAACATTGGGAGGTGGAGGCATGCCTACTGCAATGTAAGTTAAGCAAAGGGCTTAAACGTGACTGGAGCCACAGTCGATCAAACCAAGATGACTCTTTAAACCCGAATATCTCAGTCTCTCCAGGAGCACAATCTTACACTGCTTTAATATTTAGTACCACAGAACATGAAAATTAGAAATATCCTTGGATGGCTTTGAGTTTGACATCTATAGACTGAGACCCCAAGAGACGAAAGGCAGTTTGTCAATGACAGAAGTGGGTCTAGTACTAGGCTTTCTGAGTCTCTCTGTTCAGTATTGATCTTACAAAAACATGATAAAGTTAACAGTGGAAATCTGACCTCAGGACCAGTAATTTTCCAGAACTGAAATATCTCCATATTTTCTTTCTGTTGTTCTACCCATGCTGTAAGCCTCCTGCTTTCAATCCTGGCTTTTCACAATGTGCCGACACGCCAGCATCTGTGCTAGGGAACAGAGATGCAGAGATGTGGCCCATGTGCTTTGCAGCCTGTTAGTTACTGGAGAAAATAGATGCAAACATTCACTCAGCACAGGTTTACTGAATGTCTCGTGTGTACGGAGTGCTGTGCTCTGCCCTAGATGCTCATTAGGGAGTCCGTGAGCTCAGGGAGCTAAGAGTTATCAATAGTTATCAGTCAAATGGAGATTACAACAGACACTTGATGAAGTTAATGTAAGGACTGAGCGCATAACACATTATACAGTGGTGCTCAATAAATGATATTTCAAACTCTTTCCTGTTACTGCCAACAGCCTATCAATCAACAGTGGGCCAGTGCAGAACTTGATAAATGTACCAATTTCAGATCAGCAGCATATTTATGTAATGCCTTTGAACATCAAAAGTAAATCCTTATATACCACTAATGCTATTAGTATTTTTAAATTGCAATGATAAAAATTGAAATGTTAAACTACCAGTTTTTGAATATCTACTTTGTATTTGCTGTACTGGGCAGCTTATATGCAGTATTCTGTTCCTCATCTCAGCAAGTGGAGGAAGTGTGTCTATTTCTCTGGCCAAAAAAAAAAAAAAAAAATGAGAGAGAGAGAGAGAGAAAAAAAAAAATAGGGATCTGAAGTTTAAGTAGATGTTTCAAAGGTATATCGTTTCAACTGTTTCATTTGTGAAATATATACCTATCAACACAGATTTTGCTTTAGTTGAGTCAATTAGCCCATTTGATGTTGCTCTGTCAAAGTACCTGAAGCTGGATATTTTATAAATTAAAAAAAATATATGTTCATTTTGGTTTACAGATGGAGTGTTAAGGTCCAACCACCCAGAGACACTATTAAATACATAAAGGATTGAAGTTGAATTTTAACTCAGAGTAAGAGAAAAGGTTAGACTAAGGAAAAGGAAACTAATAGCTCCCCCAAAGGTTGAAAAAAGATTAGAAACCACAGAAGAATCACAGTTAGACTTTTCTTTTCCTTTTTATAGGAAACCTGATTTGTCAGATAAGAAAAGGTAGCAAAGCATTTAGCTGTCTCCCTTCACCCCAAACAAGTCTGAGGAGATTGCTGCAAGGAGTGCAAATTTGGCTTAAAAGCCTGGGCTGACAAAAAAAAAAAAAAAAAAAAAAAGAATGAAAGAAAGATATTTAGACTAAAAATCTCTGTTACCTACTGTTTCTTGGAAAGTACAGTCAGGAGCTGGTACTTAGGATTTGCTTAAACTGACTCTTCAGCAATTCTGAGTAAGTTATAGGTATTTGAAAGACTCAAGAAAACCCTGTTTTGTTTTGTTGAAATCAGGGCCTCAGAGTCCTCCAGAGGACCTGGAGACAGAGTTGCGCCTGCCACTGGGACCCAGAACTTCCTTAGGAGCCTCCACCATGACAGCTTTGTTTATAACTATCAGACCTGAGTCCAACCCTGCTGCTACCAAGTGTTGGATCCATTGGGCAGACAGTCCATGCCTCCGCAAAGCTGCAGTCCTCTGGCCTGTTAAATGGGGGCTATCAGATTTGCTCGTAATACCGCTGCTCCCACTGGAAAGTGCTGTACCGGGCTCCTCACAGGAGCAAATATGCAGCCATCACTACCTTTCTATGAATCTCCCCTTGCTTGAAATTCCCTTACCACCAGATGTTCTTTTAAGAAGTTTTCCCAGGGGCTGGGGGCCGTAGCTCAGCGGTAGAGCACTCGTCTTGCATTTGCGAGGCCTTGGATCCTCAGCACTGCATAAATAAAATAAAGGTATTGTGTCCACCTACAACTAAAAAAATATTTTTTAAAAAGGTTTTCCCTGATGTCACTTATTTCCTACCCGCTCCACACAAAGGTGTCCATGAGATGAATTCCTCTGCATATGAACCCAGTTGCATTTTAAAAAGTTTAATCATACTTGTGATTGATACATAATAATAGCATATATTTTGGGAGTTCAATGTGATGTTCTGAAACATGTATGCATTGTATAGTGACCAAATCAGGGTAACTAGCATAACCATCACCTTACACATTTATCGTTTGTTTGTTATAGGAACATTTAAAAGTGTCTTTTCTAGATATTTTGAAGTATATTACTATTAGCTACAGTCACCCTACTAAATTACAGAAGACCATGATTTATTCCTCCTAACTGTAATATTGTACTATCAGTCAACCTCTCCCTATCCCTCCACCACCCCACTCTCCTCCCAGGCCTCTAGTATTAACTATTCTGCTTTTAACTTCTATGAAATTAACTTTTCAAAACCCAATATACGAGTAGGATCATGCAATACTTGTCTTTCTGGTCTATTTTATTTCACTTAGCATAATGTCCTTCAAGATCATCTATGTTGTTGAAATGACAGGATTTCACTATTTTTGGCCGAATAGTACTCCTTTATGTGTATGTAGCATGTTTCTTTCACCCATTGATCTGCCAATAGACATGTAGGTTGATTCCGTATCTTGGCTATTAGGAACAGGGCTGCAAGAAACATAGGAATGCAGATGTCTCTTTAACATACTAACTTCATATCCTTTGAATATTTATCCAATAGAAGATTTCTGGATCATATGGTACCAACATCCATTTTTGATAAAAATTCTCAACATATTAGGTATAGAAGTAAAGAGCTTTAACACTAGAAAGGTCAGATATGACAAACCTATAGCTAACATCATACTGAATCAGGAAAGGAGAAAACATTTCCTTCTAGATTTGAAACAAGACAGAAATGCCCACTTTCATCTCTTCTGTTCAATAGAACTAGAAATCCTAGCCAGAGCAATTAGGCAATAATAAATAAATAAATAAATAAATAAACAGCATCCAAATTGGAAACAAAAAAAGTTAAGTTGCCCATTTTTGCAGACAACATGGTCTTAAGTATAGATATTACTAAACATTCCACTAAAAAACTGATAGAGCTAATAAATGAATTCTGTGACTATAACAAGAGTACAAAATCAACATACCAAAAAAAAAAAAAAAAAAAAAAATCAGCAACATTTCTGTATTGCTAATAGCAAAATGTCTGAAATAGAAACCAAAGAAACAATCCTATTCACAATAGCTACAAAAATAAAAATAAAAATATAATTATTAGAAATAAATTCATTCAATGAGGTAAAGGAGCACTCCAATCAAAACTATAAAACATTGACGAAAGAAATTGGAAAAATACAAATAAATGGATTCGTGCTCATGGACCGGAAGAATTACTATTGTTCAAATGCTGACACTAATCAAAGCAATGCAAGTATTCAAGGCAATCCTCATTGGAATATCAATAATGATCTTCTAAGTAAAAGAAAAAACATCCCTAAGCCTGGACCAGGAGTGTGTGTGCCTATGTAACAGTGTGTGCACATGAAGGTGTGGAGAAGAGAGGGGGGGCCTCAATGGCCTGGAAAGTTGGAAGAAGACCATAATAATAATTAATTTACCTGTTCCCTGCTCTTTCAAACAAAACTTCTAAATAGTATCGAGAGATACAGAATCCCAGGGAATCTCTGGGATGAGGTTTTACATTTAGCCATGAGGTTAGGCACCAATCACAGACACAGGGAAAAAGAAAGAGAAAGAGGAAGAGGAGAAGAAACACAGGAAAAAGGATAAATTTCCACTTCCTGTTAATAGAACCAAGCTTGCTACTTTTCTCTTGGAGTATTAGCATGAACACAAACTATAAGAAACTTTAGAGTGGGAGGCAGGAGATCTACATTTCAGAATAAATATTGCACATTTCCTAAAGGAAACAATGTTTCTGGTTTCCTCAGAAGGGAGAGAGACTAATGGTTGGAAAGTAAAAGTAAGTACTTTATTTTTCTGCTCTTTCAAATGATCTGCCATGTGTCCTTAAGCATTAAATCTTCCCAAGGAGACTTTCACCCCCAAAACAGAAAAATCTATGTTTTCTCTACAGGAAAAACCCACCTTTTTCTTTTTCCCCCATGATCAGTGTCCTGTAGTAAATTTCTAGCGCTAACAGCGTCTCTTAACCTTCACATTTCACATACCTGAAAGTGTCCGCTCAAATCTAGTCTTAGGAATTTATTTTTAGCAAATCTATTCTAAGTTTATAATTCTTATATTTTCCAGCATTCTTTGGGGTTCCTATAAGAATAGTAGGCTAAAAAAGATTGTTAGCAGGGAGAAAGACCAAAAATAAATGCATGAATACAATAAAACCAGAAAACAAGAAATAAAATATCTTTGAAAAATATTTTATCTGAATTTACCCTTTTACCTACTTTAGGTCAACCACATTAGGTTTAAGTGAAAAAGCAGTTTGTCAAGGAAAGACTTCTTATTCTCAATTTAGAGAGGCAGATTTAAAGCTAAGGGCCAACGAACTGGTACCGTGCTGAGTCCAAAACTGGATTCAAAGGTGTGCACAGGGAAGGTTTCCTCCCCACATCACTTGGCCCAAGCTGAGTCCTGAGCCCCTGGCTGAGACTATGGAGCACAATCAAGGAAACAGAATCCCTCGGGAGCTTGCAGATGATAAGGCGTGGACACATGGGCGTTTTCTTGGATGGGCCCCTTGGGGTTCTGGGAAACCATGACCACAAGTCAGAGGGCCTGCCCAGCATTGTGTAACGTCAATTCAGAAAAAGAAAGTCTCCTTTGCCTTGGGCGGTCTCCAGCAGGCCGCTCATGAAAAACCACTCTCTGGACCTGGTGGCTAAGCTCAGGTTGCATGGAAGAAATGAACTTGGAGATTCCAACCGGCTGGAGGAGGATGGCCAGCAGGCTGGAACAAAGCAATCCCACTTCCTTTCTTTGCTGTCAATTTAAACTGAACAAAATGCTTAGTTTGGTCAGAGATGATTCCCTGGGCTGGGCTGGGCTGGTGTTTGGAAAAGCCCTCTCGGACAGCAGCTGTAAATCACCAACAGCTTCTCTCTGGGAGTCCTCGACACCAAGGTACAGAGATTGATTTCTCAGACGGCTTGCAGCACAGCTCACTTTGGGGAAGCAGGGGAAAGATGCCAAAAGGCTTCACAAGCTGAGCCAGGATCCCCCAAAAGAAGGAAGCAGGAGATGCTTCTTTGAGGAGGGGCCCATCCAGCTGCTGGAACATCTGCAGGCACGGTAGTCCCCCAGGGAGGAGGGAGCAGGGAGCGGCACTGGCATGAGGCAACCTTTCTCCCCCATTTCTGCGGCTGCTTTGAGAAGTGGGAATCCTGGGGAGGTCCAATCAGGAGACAAGAATGCACCCTCCCTTTCCCCTGGCCACCCCTCCCCCACGTGCTTCCTGAGACAGGAAACTTTAAATTGCTGGGATGGGCCACCCTAATTGCTACTCTTTTAATAACTTGGTTCACTCCTTGAAGCCTCTGTAAACATTTCAGGAGTAGTGCACCCATAGCAGGAGCGGAAGCACATGCTCACATATCCTCACCGGATGGCCTCTCTCCTGGACAGCCAGAGGACCAGCTACAGCCAGCAGGCAACACGCCTGCCCTCCTCTCCACAGCCCTGAAAAATCCCTGGAACTGATGCTCACAGGTGTCCACTTAGTGTCCCCCCAGTACCTCCACCTAGGGGACCATCAGATGCCATCCCCCACGCACTCCCCATGCCTGTGCTGTTCACACAGGGCCTACCCCAGCCCAGAGGCACATAGCCCTGCACTACGTTTCTCCTTCATATTATGATCCTAGAAATGACCTAGAGAAGACCCTTCATTTTATAAATAAGAATTCTGAGAGTGGCAAGGTCAAAGGATTTGCCCAGGACAATGCAGCAGCGAGGACAAGCCTCCTGCTCTGCCTGGGACTCCCCCTGCTGCACCAGCTGCGGTCCTGGACTTACCCACAACCACCGTGGGGTTTAGCGTCTGGGACTTTCAGAACCAGCTTTTAGCTGCAGCCTCCAGGGAGGTTTTTATATCTTCTTCAGCATCTCCACATGGAGGAGAGAAATGGAAGGAATTATTTGAAAACCAGTGAAGTCAGAGGGCTTGGAAGATACACATGAATTCATCTGGACCCATCGTTTTCTTTAAACTGTTCTTTTTATACAGTCACTTTATTTCATGGTGGTCTGGGAGTTCTAGAATTTGTTTTATGTGGTTTATGATACCTGTGGTTTGGTAGAAGCTCAGATCCTTGAAGCAAGGGTAGGTGAGAGGGTTTGAGAGGTATTTGTTGCTTGGTGTCAGATATAAAATATTTTCTATTTTTCCTGCCATTAAAATAAGCAAACAAAACCTGTCTAATCTACCTTTCTAGGAAGGACCTGGACTGCAGCTAGGCAGGCCATCTCAGAAATAAGGTGACCAGTGTCAGGGGACATATAGGACAGCAAGGGAGAGGGGTGTTGTCAGTTCTGAGACCAAGTACAGGGGCTAAGTCCAAAGGGATCGGTAGCGGTTGCAGAGCAGGGTCACAGAATCAAGTGGATCTGGGTTTGAAACAAAAGCATATTAGGAACCAGAAAAAGGATTTTCTCTAAGTCGTGGGCACAACTAGGTGCCTACAGGTGTTCTTGAGAGCTGACTGGTGTTCTCTTTGGTGGATGGAGCTGGGTAACATGGGCAGGAATCAACTCAAGAAGATAACTTTCAGTGAGGAGATTTGTTATGAGGCAAGATATTTATTAGAAATAATGCATGATTAATATTGTTTTAATAGGGCTGGGTTGTGGCTCAGTGGCAGAGCGCTTGCCTCGCACACGTGAGGCACTGGATTCAATCCTCAGCACCATGTAAAAAATAAATAAACACAGATATTGTGTTCATGTATAACTAAAAATATTTTCTTAAATATTTTTTTAAATATTGCTTTAATAGAAAGTTTCCCAAGAATATGTTAGCTCTGAGAACTCTGGGCATAAGACAATTGGGACTTCAGCCACAGAAAAAGAGAATGAAGGGTTAGAAAGATTAAGAGTAAGATGGGTAAGAATGCTAAGCTGGTCATGGGAGTCATTCCCAGTAGGAGAAGACCAATACCCACCCAACCAAAGATAGATATGGTTTAAATAAACATCAGTACTAGGTGGGTGTGGGGCACCAAAAGGGCCAGCCACGGGCTGGTGGGTCCCGAAAAGTTAAATGAATCTTAGTGTTTAGATAGTGATGAAAGCTTTGGACTCTGAGGCAGGCAGGCCCAGGTAGGAATTCCTCCCCCACATCACAATCTGGCCTTGTGACTTTGGGCAAATTATCTGAACTCTGGATTGCAATTTTTCTGTCTTAAAGGAGTTAGTTTAAATGTTGGTCACAGCAGTGTTGACCTGAAGTGATAGAAAAAAAAGGAGGAAGAAAGGGAGGAGAGGGGGAAGAGAAATGAGGAAAGAAAAAAGAAGAGGAGACAAAGAGGTGGAGGAAAGGTGGTGTAGCAAGTGTCCATTCTTTGGCACTGCTGGGAGCTCAGGCTTAGCCCTGGTGTGATAGATGGACTACGCCTCCCCCCCACCAAGGGAAGTTCCGTATCCTGAGCAAAGCAACCTTGTTTCATTTTCTGGGCAGGAGCAAATGGGCTTAAAGGTAGCTCTGTTCTCCGGACAGGATGTTTTTTCCCCAGGCAGGAGCCAATAGGCTTAAAGATTATCCTGTTTTGTGGGCAAAGAGCCAATAGTGTTAAGGGTCTCTCTGGTACACCCCCCACCAGAAATCCCTATTTAAGCTCCAGTCCATTCGGAGCCAAAACACACACACACACACAACAGATCGTCTCTGCTGAGAGGAGGAAGCCACTGCACCAGCCTTCAACCCACCGTCTCCAGCCTGATGGCAGCTGCCCCAGCCGATAGATAGCTCCATCCTCCAGCCCGACAGCAGCTGCCTTAGCTGACAACTCCAGAGATCCCAGGCACCCACATTCCTTTCATATCTCAAACACTCCCCTCTTCCTGACTCCTCTCTTCCAGCACCTCTTCGACCTCCGCCCAGCCACAAAGGCTGGTGAATAAATCTCTTGGCTACACGGCTGTCCCCAGTGTGATTTTTGCCCTTCATGATGGACATGACAAGTGACCCCTGTTGGCAGCACTAGTGTCAGATACGACCCTCCAGCCTCAGCTCAGAGTAGATTTGCTTAGATCCTTGCTGTTCTGGTTCAGGATGGTGTTGGACCTCTGCTGCAAGTGCAATTCCCGCCAGAAGAGTGCAGGGAGATAGAGATTGAACACGTTTATCATGAAGATACTTTAAGGATAAAATAAAATAAAGCACCACGCTGTGCGATTAGCCCTCATCTAGTATTCAGGACACTTACACAATGTTAGAAGGACACACTGAGAAAGTCAAAGCTTTGCTGCAAGAGGTGAATGCTAACCAGTTTCAGGGAGGAAGTTGACACCTTTTGCTACACTGAAGCCTTCATCTGATAGTTGTCGCAGGTGGGTAGTAGAAGAATAGATGTTATTTGGAAGTGAAATCAGGACTTTGAACATAGCTGTTATGGGCCTTTAGTAGGAAGCCTATTGTGTTGGTTAATTATGCTGTAGTGACATCTAATTCACCTGGATTTCTTTCATGCTCTCAAAAATTCACAGAGGGCATTGAGTGGAGTTATTTTACTGAAATGCATTAAAGTCCTGCTTTTCTGTGTCTGGGGGAGCTCCTGGCCCAGCAGAGAGAGAAACTATGGTACAAATGGAAGGGACGTGGGTATCAGGCAGACCAGAGTTTCACATTGACCTTTCAACTTACTGCCTGTACCACCTGACCCTGTCATTTACCTTCTCCTAAATTGATGTTTGGTCTTTTTAAAAATAAAACAATAAAAGATTATAAGAAGTTGTGATAAGAAGTTGTGAGAGGTTAGTTTGTTTCCTATACTTACCATGGAGCCTGGCAAATAATAAATATTCAGTAAGTCGTTGATGCATTTGTTTGAGAGAACTAGGTATATTTTTTAGAACACTAATTAATGTTGACCATTTTAAATTCCAAGAAAGTTTTTATGAGAATTTTGACTCCATTTAAACCAATTTATAAGTGTTATTACCTATTTCTTGCCATCTTTATTGTAACATTTTCTTTATGGTATGGGATCATCCTAGAAAATAATAAATTCTTATTAAGGCTTTCTCTATTAAATACAAATCCTCCCAGGTTTTGTACACTTTTATGTTCTTTTAGCTGCTACATTACAGTTCTGTGTGTGTGGTGTTGGGGATAGAACCCAGGACCCGAGTGTGCTAGACAAAGGCTCTGCCACTGAGTTCTGCTCACATGTACAGAAATATCTTATTTAACGGGAAGAGAAGATTGAACCAGGACTTGGACCGGTCAGCTTCTGGTTCAAGCAGTTTAATAGGCAGCTGTGTAGCTCAGAACTGGTGACTGAGATTCCACCAAATGTTACCCTGGATCTCACTATTGTTATCTAAAATATATATATATATATATCATCTGAAAAAAAAAAAACTTAAACAGAAACAACTATAAGAGCCCTTCCTGTTCCTCCCATATTTCTTTTAGTGTCAGGAAGCCATTTTTCTCTCTGAACCTCTTAACCATGCACTCTGAGGAATCCACATTTCAAAGGCACCCACATGACAGCCAGGGTTCCCCAGTGCAGCAATGATGTGGGTCCGTGGAGCCAAGGAAGGTACCCAGGCAGTTCGCTTGTTTGGTTATCAAAAGAGATCCACCAGCCTGTTTCCTATTAAAAAATGGAGTCCTTCCTAGTTGATCTTCAGTCTACAACATCCCTCCCCCACAAAACCACCACAGACACTGCTTTTTAATCAGCGCCTTTTTTATAGGCAATGAATCAAGGCCCTTTTCTCCAACATTAAATTGGTGTGAAGATTCGAAAGAAGCTCAAAGAAGCAAATTAAAAAAAAAAAAAAAAAAAACATAACAGCAAAACAAAAGAAAGATAAAGAAAACAGACACTGGAAAACCAAGTGACAGGAAGAGACAAAAAAAAAAAAAAGAGGGAAAGAGATGCAGAGTACAATCTAAGAGACCTTGACTATTTTCAAATTAAGCCTGTCTTTTTTCCCATAATAACAGTTACTTCATATCCTCCCAAAGCTGGCATGTTTCTCTTGGGAAGATAAATCCTTTCTGGCAAGCTCTCCGCGTTCGAGCTGAAGCAGGAAGCCCCAGTCATCACAGCATTATGCAAGCCTGTGTCCGGCCAATAATTGCCTATCTGACATGCTGGCCTCCCACATTCCTGAGATTCATCTAGAACAGCCAGAAGATTAGATTAGTGTGTATTTTCAGCTATAGCCGCCATCCCTGCTCGCTGGTGTGCCTCCTGTTAGCTGGGTCAGGACAGGGCCTGTCTGTCAGCTGAGGCCCTCCCGCGGGGCCCTGCCTGTCCGAAGGGTCTGTCTCCAGGGCAGCGAGTGCTTCCTGGGAAAAGAAGGAGCAGCAGAACCTCAGGGCCGGCTGGCTCAACATCCCTGTTACCAGCAGTGTCCTCTGGTGGAACTCCATGGCCACAAAGCCACCAAGAAAACTCCAGGTGACCAAGCTGTCCTTCCTGCTGAAGACACGCAGAAGCCATCCTCGACCAAAGTTTAGGAAAACGGGGACGGAGGCCTGGGTCTGCCACCACCGGCTGTGCCAACAGAGATGTTTCTTCACCTTTCTAAGCCTCGGTCCCTTCATGTATAAATCAGGCAAAATGACAACCACTGCCTCAGGTTATTGAAATGATTAAATGAGATGATGTGTTTAAAAACCCTTGGATCACAGTCTCCTGTGCAGAAGTGCTGTTTTTGCTTCCTGGGTGTGTGTCAAGCGTGCCCCAAGGTTTGCAGGACAGACAAGGGTGCACCTCTTCATCTCAGAGCCCACCAGGAGCAGTCAGGGCATTGGGGTTCAATATTGAAGGAAGGAAGGACAAAGGGAGGGAAGGTGAGTGAAACAGGAGAGAAGAAAATGGGAAGAGAGGCAGCACGGAAGGAGGAAGGAAGAGGGAGAGGGAGGCAAGGCAACTCTCGCCTCAGTGGTCAGCCAGATGGGGGCGCAGCCGACATCTTGACCTCAGCACTTGATTTCCTCCTGCTCCTGTTAACCCCCTGTTCTCTCCTGATCGTTTCCACTCCGCTTCTGCTTTCCTGCTTTTACACCAGTGGGGCCCATGCTTGGGCTGTCCTCCACCCTCATCCCGAGCACTTTCGATCTCCTCATCCTTTGAAAACCAGCAGCCCCGGCTCCCCGGGAAGCTTCTTGACTGAGCCAGGCTACACCATGGCTAACTTCAGTGATTCTGATGCTGTACGTAATTCAGGTCTCAGTTACCTCTAGCCAGGACGTTATTCTGAAAGTCCCACAGTCAGAGTTGTGAGACAAATGCTTCTGACGTGACCTATACTCTTTAGTCTTATGACACAGGGATCTTTTGGTTTTTACCAGTGTTTCATAGACTGTGGGCTTTTTTTTTTTTTTTTTTTTTTTTGTACCAGGGATTGAACCCAGCGACACTTAACTACTGAGTCACATCCCCAGCCCTTTCTTATATTTTAATTAGAAACAGAGTCTCACTGAGTTGCTTAGTGCCTCACTAAGTTGCTGAAGCTAGCTTTGAACTCTCCATCCTCCTGCCTCAGCCTCCTGTCTTATGACACTCTGGAATTATAGCCATGAACCACCATGCCCAGCTGACTATAGACCTTTGATGATTGTCAAGTATTACAGGTGTTTGTTTACCTTTGATGGGGATATACGTATTTCTGTCAATAAAATCACATATAATCCTGCACCAAGAGATAGGGTCCCAAGATACATCTCTGACAAAATGGAAGATTTTAAATGCTACCCAGTCTTTAGATTTAGTTGCTCAGCACTGTCCCTGCCTCATTTGCTGTTCTCGGCGTTTGTTGTGTCTTTTCCGCTGTCCCTGCCTCTCAGCTTGAAGGGCAAAAATCACACTAGAGACAACTGTGCAGCCAAGAGATTTATTCACCAGCCTTTATGGCTGGTTGGAAGTAGAAGAAGTATGGGGAGAGAGAGTCAGGGAGAGGGGAGTGTGCAAGCTCTGGTGGAAGAGAGGAGTCAAGGAGAAGGGAGTGTGCAAAGCTCTGAACGGAAGGTAGGTCCCTGGTCGAGCTGGCTGTGATCTCTGGAGCTGTTGGCTGGGGCAGCTGCCGTCAGGCTAGAGCCGGTGAGTCTGGAGCTGTCACAGTGGCTGCCTCCTCTCAGCAGGGACAACCTGTTGTGTCTGAGCTCCGGGCAGGCAGGAGCTTTAAGTAGGGATTTCTGGTGGGGGGTGTACCAGAGCGACCTTTAATGCTATTGGCCTTTTGCCCAGGGAACAGGGCGACCTTTAAGCCAATTGGCTCCTGCCCAGGGAACAGGGCGACCTTTAAGCTGATTGGTTCCTGCCTGGGGAAAATGAAACTAGGCTGCTCCTCATGGAAATTTCCATGGGGGAGCTGGCCCATTGGCCCAAGCCTATCTATCACAGCCTTTCTGCCACTGTCCTATGTGTCAGCAGGCTAGGGATGCTGGGACAAAATACCACAAACTGGGTGGCAGGCAACAATGGAAATGTACTGTCTTAGAGTCCCCGGAGGTTAGGAACCTGAAATCATGGCGCCATAGGGCCACACTTCCTGGGAAACCTGCAGGGACCCTTCCTTGCCTCTTCTGTGGTTTGCTGGAAATCCTTGGCATCCCTTGGCCTGCGGTTCCATTGCTGTTATCTTGTTTTCACAAGGTGCTCTTCCAGTGCATCTCTGTGTCTCCACGTGGATATTTTCTTATAAGGACACCAGTCACTTCGGAGAACGAGCCTGTCCTACTCCGTGGTGACCTCGTGTGAGCTATTACACCTGCAACAGCCCTATTTCAAGATATCATCACATTCTGATGTATTGGGAGTTAGGGCTTCAATGCCTTTTTTTTTTTTTTTTTTTTTTTTTTTTTAGGACAAGGTCAATGCATACCACACTGCATCACACAGCAAATATAAGACAACCAGGAGGAGAGAAATGAGCATCAGAAAGGAAAAAAAGGAGGAGGTGGCTGAGTAAACTCAGAGAGACCAGGGAACTACTGTGAATGACTTTTACAGCTCATTTTGATTGGCCTCCAAGCTGAGGGGTGAGACCTGATTCAAAGGCATGAAATTGGGGCACAAATTATGGGTCTTCTAAGCGAAAGCCTATTGAGGCTACCGTAGGACCTCCACACTCAACCCACAGGGACCTGGAAGTACAAAGTACGTGTGATCAAGACCTGGAGTTCCACAGAACAGGTGAGAGAAGGACTCGAGATGGAGAGATGACTCACTCTCTTTAGCCTTGAGGGAGGAGGGGATTAAAAAGATTGTCTCATATGTGTAATAAATTTAGAGAATTGAATGGACCCAACCTGCCTTTAAAAATAATTTATTAATTACCCTGTCTTTAGTGTCTCACCTCACTGAGTCCTGCAATTTGCAAATTAACTATTGGCCCAACTCAGTCTATTGAAGAGATAATGGGTATTAACGAGAAGCTGGTCTCTGAAGTTGGCTTATGAATCATGACGATTACGAGTGACTCACGTTTGTTGTCTCTTCAAAGGGCTTTCTCCTGATCGCCAGCAGAGGACTCAATCCTGAGCTCTCTCAAGTGCAGAGCAGCTGAGCCGTGGAGATGAGGGCCCTGGGGCTCCAGTGAGGCCACCAAGGGAGAGGGTCTTGAGGAATGAGCAGGGGATGGGTTTGCAGTTTGCAGCGTCGGCTGGTTACCATGGAGGCTTCCTAGGCCCAACTTGATGGAGGGCACCCTTGGGAGGTTCTCCCAGCACCATGCCCAGAGCCAGTCGGAGTTGTTTAAAATGCGTGCCTTTAACTGCTTTGCTTGAGGCCAAGACACCGTGCCAGGGTTCAGAAGCATTTGATGGCACTTCTGCATTCAAAGCACTCAGAGACATCAAGCTTATTCCAAAAGTGGGATATTCCATGGGCTAAGTAGGTCATTGACAATGAGCTATTGAGGGCCTTGAGAACTGCAGCTAACAGAAGAAAACACAAAACGGAATTCCCTTTCCTTCCTCTAATAAAGCCACTGGGAGGTGGGGTGGGAGGCACATTCCTGGGGGTAAAAGAGATAGTTCTAGAAGAGAAATAACTGGCAAATGCAACTAAAATCCACATGAATGGATGTAGCACAAAAGAACTGGGTCTCTGGAATCGTGGGCCTATTTTCCTAACAAAACAACAAACCATCTGTGGGGCACCCAGGGCATATTAGTTTCTTATCAGATTTTTTGTAGACATACAAACATTTTTCGTAGACATACAAAAGTTTTTTGAAACACTGAAAGCAACACTTTCACTTTTTACTTATTTTAAACCAGGAGATAGTGGGGCCCTTACACCAGATACCCTTCTAACAGTCTTTCCCACAGTCACACTCGGTGTGATTGCCTGGGCTGGGGTGTGAACCTACTTCTCCTTCACTCTTTAGCTTTCTGGCCTGATGGCAGGAAGAAGGGTATTGAGCTTTACCAAGTATTGAAAAGGCTTCCCACGGAGCAGGTCCTCGGCTCATGTTCAGGGAACATTGAACAACCCCCTTGGCACACAAGTAGCAGTACTGAATTCTTCTGATGGGGCCTTTCAGGAGGGCCTCATTTTCACCTGCTCCCTGGAGCACTTGAGGCCCCAGTGCTCCTGAGTAGAGCTGCTCCTAACCCCTCTCAAGGGAATTTCCACACCCAGGACACTGCCCTGCTGTAAGTCAGCAACTGGGTGGCCCCTTCCAATTAGGATTGCTGGATTTGGAACTTAAATGCATATAATGATCATTCTTAATGCATGCGCTTTGCTCTCTCGGAGGCTTCCATCTTCAAAGTGCTTTATGAACATTAACTAATTAATCTGGGATATAAATTGTGCCAAGGCCCAGAGGGCTTAAACTGCTCAGATCTGGGACAGTCTCTGTTGAGGGTAACTTCAAGCAATGCATGTAAACCCTTTTGCTCAGTGCACGTGGGTGGGGCTGTCAGCAAAGTGCCATCAACCCACTGCAGACACTGCCCAGTGTCTGGCCCACTGGGCTGCACCTGCACTTGAAGCTACCACAAAGAAGAAGCCAGAAGTGCTTTGACAAGGAACTGACACACTGGTGGCTAGCAACCATCATGCTTTTAATAAAAAACAAGGCTTCATATGCATTTATTTGTTCAAATAGGTCACATTTAAGCTTCCATTGCATAAATGAGGAAACAGGCTCAGAGTGGGCAAAGTGGCCTAGGATGGCATAAGAAAGAGCCTGATTTACTAATTCCCTAAGAAATATTTCTTGGCAAATAGAGTAATGGAAATTATTTATGTAACCCAGAACTTGATATTAAAATAAGTATGAAAGTAGAAATAATTGATGCTACAGACACTCAGAGACAAGAGGTAAGACTTCCTTTGGATAGGTGAAGAAGATTTGCTTGGAGATGATTTTTGTGTTGGACTTTATTTACTTACTTATTTATTTTAATGATTGTACTAAGGCATAATTTACATAAATAACCTGCATAGAACTAAAGGGTACCATTACATAAGTGGTATATGCAACAGCACACAAATGATACATATTAAGTGTACCCATCACTTCTAAGTCTCTTGGTGCTCCTTGGAAATGCCCTTTGTAGCCCCATGCCCAGACCCATTAGAGGTAATAACTGATCAGCTTTCCATCATGACAGACAGGTATACATTTTCTAGAATATAATAGAGTGGAATCATATGTTATGTTTGCATAGCTTCTTTCACTTGCTGCAATTACTTTGAAGTTCATCCACATTGTGGGGTGTACCTATTGCTGCTCACTCCCTGTTATTGACAAACAGTAGCACATTTGGTGGATCCACACAAAAGCATTGTAGTGAATAATCATGTGCATGTCTTTGTAAGGACCTATTTTCTGGGAAGATACCTAGGAGTAAAATGGCTAGGCTTCCTGGTAAGTCAAAGGTTACTTTAGAAACAATCAAAGGGATTTTCAAAATAGCCAAACCACTTTACAAGCTCATCAGCAGTATAGGAAAGTCACCATATGGTATACCCACACCAGCAATTGGCATATTACATCTTTTTAATTTTTAGGCATTCCTAAAATTGTGTACTAGTATTTTCATTGAGATCCTAATTTTCACTTCCCTAATAGCTAAAAATATGTCCAGCATTTTTGAGGTGTTTATTTATAATCCCTATATGTTGACCATTGCATTTGGTCAAACTCTTAGACAAGTTGTAAAAATTGGGTTGTTTGTGGTTTTATTGGTTATATATTATATTATATACCTCAAATATGTGATTTGCAAATACTTTTCCCAGGCTTCAGTTTATCTTTTCATTATTTCAATAGTGTCTTTCTAAGAACAAGTTATTACTTTTGATGAAGTTCAAGTTTTTGATAGATATCTAAGAAATATTTGCCTAATTCCAAATTACCAAGGTTCTATCTCACGTTTACTTCTACAAGTGGTATAGTTTTATGTTTTACTTTATGTCTGTGATGTTTTGAGCTGACTTTTGTATAGATGTTAGGTATGGATCCAAGTTTAATTTTTTAACATAAGAATTATAAGAATATACAATTCTTTTATCATGACTCCTTCACTGAATTGCCTTTGCACTTCTGTCAAAAATTAGTTGGGCATATCTCTGTTGCTCTACTTCTGGACGTTTTTGTGAATTTGAAGTATTTGTCTGCCTTAACCCAACATACTATCTTGATTGCAATAGCTTTGCTCTTTTTCCAACTTGTTTGGCTCGTCTAAGTACTTTGCATTTCTAGTTGAACTTTCAAGTCTGCTTGTTAATTTCTGGAAAAACAAAACCTAACAATACAACAAAACCTTTAGGACATTTTGACTGGAATTTCTTTGAACCTAAGGATCAATATGAGGAAACTCTGTATCTTATATAGTGGCGAGTTCCATAAATACAGCATATCTCTTCATATCTCTTAGTAATAATTAGATGTGAAATGTCTGCCTGAATGTTGTTTGCTGTTTTTATTGTTCACTTCATACATACCTTTTCAAAGATTTTGCCCCAATTACTTTATATCCTTCAATGCTATAGTAAATGGAATTGACATTTTAAATTTCAACTCGTGATTTTTCATTGCTAGTTTTTGGAAATACGACATATCTTTATATCCTGACATTTTACTACACTTACTTATTAGTTCCAGTAGCTTTTTATGCAGAATTTATTGAATTTTCTGCATGGATGACTATGTTATCTTACACATAAAGACAGTTTTACTTCCTCCTTTCCAGTGTGGATGCTAGCTGGTATTTTTGTTGATTTGTTTTCTTTATTGCACTAGCTAGAAACTCCAATACAACCTGAATAAAACTGGTGAAAGCAAACACCCTTTCCTTGTTCTCTTTCTTAAGCAGAAAGCAGTCCTTCTTTCCCCATTAAGTGTCATGCTAGCTCGAGCTTCATAATGTTGCCCTTTCTCTGGTGGAAACTCCCTTCTGTCCTTAAGTGGTGAGGGTTTTTATCAGAAAAGGATGCTGGATTTTGTATTATACTCCTTTAGCTTCAACTGAGATATGACTTTTTAAAAAAATCTGTTAATAAGGTCAGTTACACGATTTTCAAAGGTTCAAGCAACCTTGCAATCTTGGTGTACCTCAAATGTGCTGTGTTAATTGACATTTTGCTAAGAATATTGCCTCAGTATTTAGGAGAGATGCTGTTTGATGGCAGCTTTTCCTTTTGTCTTTGCTGGCTACTCTCTTAGAAGGAGTTGGAAATCTTTCTTTTTCCTCAATTTCTGATTTTTTTTTCGCAGAATTACTATGAAAATTATTAGTTAAAGAAAATCACTAGTTTGAATAAGGAAAACATATTAGGTGCTTGTTTGAATTAATTTTCAATATTTATAATGAATACTTACTTTTTTTAATATTTTTATTTATTTGCTTTAGTTGTACACAATGCGTTTTATTCAATGCATTTTATTTGTACGTGGTGCTGAGGATCGAACCCGGGTCGCCCACGTGCTAGGTGAGCACTCTACCACTGAGCCACAATCCCAGCCCCAAATACTTACTTTTTTGAGCACATCCACAAAGCCCTGAATCTTTGATTTTGTGTAACATTTATATTTCCTCATTAGTCAAGTTTAAGTAACCAAGCATCTCCTGAAAGTTAAGGAGGGAGTATGATCCCCTTTAATGCCTGTGACAGACAGAATTCTTGCTTAGAATTAAACAAATTAAAACCTAGATTTAAAAACAGTGTCAAGGCTGAAATTGATGCTTTGAAACACACTAATTTATCAACTACTTTTCCCTTCAACCCCAAATTTAGTGGTTTGCTGAAGGTATTTTGGACCAGCTTTCAGGAGACAATTGTTAAACATTCAGGAAATTTTCAAGAGTTGTTAAACAGAGTCAATATTAAATATTAAATCACTTGAACTTAAAATTGAATTGTATTAAATATAAAGATATTACATGCTTAACGCTTATTACTTTCTAATTATTTTACTACATTTAACTATCATCTATGCACTGGAAATTATTATGTCTATTGCAACTGTATTTTAGAAATACTATGTAATGATGTGTTATTGACAGTCACTCAGTCTCAGCATTTGGTGATTCATGTTCATGAGTTAAAATCAGCCATAGAGTGTACATTTACACCATGGAAATTGGCAAATATTACAGAATAATACATTGTTTGATTTATTGTTTTGTTGATTTTTCAGGCTTAAGTATGTTGTGGACAAAATGCGAATGTAGATTAAATGTAAATGTGTGTCATGTCTGGAGCCAAAACACTGTGCATAAGCATTAACCACTGTGAGTGTTAAGCAAATATTCTTCCAACATTTGAGAACAATTATCCATTCAGCAAGGAATCATTCACATCATTGACAAATGAGTGAAGTTCAAACATACTCCTCTGTTGTTCCGCTTTCATCTTCCTTGTTAAGATAAATGAAGATACCCATTGACATTCATGCTGGAACAGCACTCATCTGTCAATTGAAACCATATTTTGTCTATGGATACAAGAGTTTGGCAAAAATCAAGAATAGCATACTGTGAGAAACAATAGGCTACATGGAAAATACACTAAAGAGTGTTGCATGCTGTGTTATTTATAGATTGTTCGCTGACATGTACTTTATATCCACAAAATTAGATCTACTTGTTCAGAGACCAAATGTGAAGCATGTACTAACCACCACTGTGCAAAATTCCATTTATTATGAGCCACCCTGTACTCTCACCTGGCCTTTTCCATGTTATCTGGTGATTCTGAGAATTTGTGATCACAGCAGCAAATTGGAAGACAGAATGAATTTAAGTTGGGTATCTCTGGACAAATATTTCTGAATTAATATAGTTACAATAAATTATTGTATAAGAAGAGCTCTTGAGATTGTCCAGACCAAAGTAGCTCCATATGGAAAATAAAGGACAGTGAATTGTGGGACCCTCATTTACCAAGTCATTACTGACCTAATTATCACTGTGCCCTGATCATATCTAGTTATTATCAGGGATCAGTTATTGCTTTTAAAACAGTCAGCATTGTGCATAAAACCTTGGAACCATCAGACATAACTTTCCTATGTTCTATGTGAACACACAACCAATGAAACTCCACACCATGTGCAACCACAAAAATGGGAAGTCATGCTCCCTGTATGTATGATAGTTCAAAGCACATTCCACTGTGGTGTGTAACTAAAAAGAACAAATTAATAAAATTAAAATAACACCAAAGAACCTAGTGATTCTTAATTCATATTCATTTCAGGCCATTTGTTTGTTGCTCAGGCAACAGAGTCTTTTTTTTTTTTTTTTTATCAAGTGAAAAAGATGTATTTGTATGGGTTTCCTCTGTCATCTAAAGATGTAACCCACGCAGAGTAAAGGGGAGAAATGTCAGTGACTTCAGCAGGGAACAAACAGGCTGCACCCTGCCCCCACCCAGGGAGGCAGGGAACTCTTGAGACATCAAAGGAAGGGGATAAAATAGAATTTGAAGAATTGTCTAACATCACAGCCATCTACTTGGGACAGCAGCCCTGGTGACTCTTCTTACTAAGGCTCTTGACCAGTTCTGTAAGTAACATTTAATGTCATCCATTATGAAGTTAAGGGGGCTTTTCCCAGAGTCGCAATCTACATGCTGAAAGGGTGTGTGGGCTCAGCAATACAGCCAGGCTGTCTTTTGGCTTGGCGGATGGTTGTTTTATTACTTTTATATTATATTTTGGGGACTCTGAGGTGTATTTTAGCATCTCCCTCTTACTACATAGATGGCTTTGAGAAGCCAGTAACCCTGAGTCATTCTCAATAGTAAAACAAATTAAAAAGTCACCCCTCAGGGGTTTGTAAAAGTGCCTGGCCAGGGAGTTATCACAAGGTAGGTTCTTCCTGTTTGCCTTCTAGCCTTCTTGTTTACCCTTCCTTCCTTCCTTCCTTCCTTCCTTCCTTCCTTCCTTCCTTCCTTCCTTCCTTCTTTCCCTTTCCTTAATATATAAATTATGATGATCATAGTTGTCACTACAAACCTCCTCAGGTCCAGATCCTTGTGTTCATACAATCCATTCGTGCCTGAATTGCTGACTGATTACTGGGAAGCCCATCTCATGGTAGGACCCTGGCCAGCAGGGAAGCGTCAGGATGGAATGGGGGTGCTGCCTTCTGAACCTCACCTTCTACTGGGATGAGCTACCGGGAGAACAGGAAGCCAAATGCAGTCATGGAGGAAGTGGCAGCAGCCAGAGTAACTACAGCTTTCCAGAGAATTCCGCAAATGGAGGGGAGCACATTTAACATGCCTCACTCTGCTCCAACACCTGCAGAGGGGGATCAGGGCGGCCCCCGGTCCTCAACGCGCTGGCCATCTAGAGGTGCAGACACATGAGCAGGTATTTCATCAGGGCCTCAGCAAGCACTTTCTGACGAGTCCCATGACAGATGAAACACAAATCTGAGACAGCTAACTGGTCTTCAGATCAAAGAGCAGACAGAAGGTCGGACGGGAGTTTGGAGCAAGCCATGCTCAACAATCCAGTGTGACATCAGGCAGATCACCTCACAGCCCAGGACCCCGCCTGATGAATGAAGGAAAGAGTGCTGAAGGAGCAACCGGGTGGTGGCAGCAGTAGGGGTGATATCCACAGATAGCGCTCAGACAGAGCTGCCCTCCACCACACGCTCACAGTGACTCAAGTTCAGTGTCCCCGAGCCTCGCGCCAAATTCATAGGGAATGCATTATGTCTGCTTTCCTTGGATGGAGAATCAAAGACTTAGAGCAGAAAGGTGAAACGCAGTGTAGGGTACACAGCCCATTCGGTGTCAAAACTGGAAATTGCCCCCAACTTAGCCTGGCTCCAAAGTTACTGATCCTTTCCTAGGAAGCTCTTTAGTATTTCTGTTCTTATGTCTATAGAGACTACAGACTAGGGTGCGATACCTCGATATGGGGACCAAGGCAAAAGACAGAGGAATAGAAATAAAGTTGATGTTGAAATCTATACTTTGCACTGTAGAAATCCAGTGTGAAGGCCTGAAGCACAAGTTTAGAGAATGTTCCCCAGCCTGGCAGTCACAGCGTCTCCTGGGTATTGCATTTGGATCCCCATAGTCTGTACTATCCCTACCATGCCCTTCAAGATTAACTTTGGTCAAATAGTTTTTGCCCTGTTGATAAATATTCGTGAGGCAGGAAATGATGCAGAAATTTTCCAAAATGACTACATTCATCCCTGGAAAATTGTAGAAAGCCTCAATGACTACAGGTTGACTGCTATTGTCTAAGGCCTTCTCAAGACACCTGGGTTTGGCCAGAGCCTCCCAGGATGCGCACTGTACTTATTTTTAGCATCCTTTAACATCTTCAGAGGAGCCCGGCTCTGCAATAGAAAGGCCAGCCCTTTTCAACATCATCTTCCGAAGGATGTCATAACATTGTGCTTGTCTTCCCCGCAGGCACCCGAAGTCCCCGTGTTTCTGAATTAAAGGGAGATGAGAAGGCAGCGCCGTGACCGGCTTAATAACACGTCACCTCTGAGGGCTTACCTCCCACTGGCGGAGTCTCGCTCACCTGTAAAGTGTCTCAATCCTTCCAGGGCACGTGTGCCCGAGTGCTGTTCATGTCCAAGGGCACACATTCTGCCAAGGAGACAGGGAAGGTGGGGAGATGGATGCAACCACAGAGAAGCCAGGGGATGGTGACTATGAATTCCCCACATGCTGTCACCACTTTTGTCTTTTGTTTCAAACCCCAAGGGTGAGAACTTGGAGGTACTGTGTCATTTCCCAAGTCCAGGGCGCAGTCCCTGACAGCGCTCTCCACCTGCTCTGTGGTGCTGAGTGGAGAGGTACGCAGCGCGGTCTCAATGTCCGGTTACACAGTTGCGGTTTTTCTCTAAGTTAGAAAAGTAGAAATAGGGTGCGATTGCATGGTGTCCCCCTGTGTTGTCAAGGGAGGTTTACTGTATGCAACTTAAGTAGAAATAGGGTGCGATTGCACGAGTGTCCCCCTGTGTTGTCAAGGGAGGTTTACTGTATGCAACTTATTGTATGTGCCCTAAAAGAACAAAACATAACAATAGAGCAACGACCACTGGTCTTGAGCCTGCTGCTGCTCTGTTCAAGGTTCCATGGGTGTGGTCACCAGTGATCACCAGTGGGCACCACTGCCCTGACAGAGTGCTAGTTGCATGTACGGGAGGATTCCTCTTCTCTGCTGACATACATCCTAGACAACAGACGAGTTCTTTGATTTTTGCTTGTGCAGAGCTAGATGGACGAGGCTGCATCCTGCTTGTCTTGATTGATGCTCACTGATATTTCCAGAAAGACCTCTGCCTGCCGCTGCTCCAAAACACACACGCACAGACACACACAGTTTTGCCTCCCTCTCACCCCCTCGGTAGGACGAGCTGCTTGATTGCTGGCCATTGACGATGACAGAAGAAAGGCTGATTTGCCCCAAGCTTCCAGGAACTCTGTCCTGAGCACCATCCAGTCAGGTATTCTAAGACATTCTCCAGAGCACCCACAGATCCAAGCTGGAAGCAAACTTGGCAGCAGCTAGTTCAAGTCCTCCGTTGTGTAGAAGCAGGAGGAGAGTGAGCTCAGCAAGGTGCAGTGACAGACCTTTGTCATCATCTGAGAGATGCCGAATCTCAAATTCATGGGCAGGGGTATTCAAACCGACTAATTCTCGAACAAACAAACAAAAAAACCCTACCAATTCTTATGTCTTGTCAATACGATTGATTTCAGCCATCAGTGCAGTTACAGGGCTTCCGATGCCAGAACAATCCGCAGTGCGTGTTCACGTTCCCATCTTACAGCCAAAGATGCTGTCTTAGGGAGTTAAGTCACTTTCTCCAGGTGGGATCATCAGTAGGGGTGGAGCTGGGATGGTGAGGCGGGTGTTGCCTCTGTTTGGTCCCCCACATCCAGATATCGTCCCAGCACAAGAACGCAGTGAGTTCCTCCTCAGCAGACTGACTTCTTTTCCGTTGCTGCATGGCCGGGGGAGGAGCTGAGCTAGCAGGCTGGACACCTCGGCCAGCATTCCATGTGGCAGGGTGTGGATCGTCCCCTAAAAGTGGGATGAGGTGGACAATAGAAGTAGATGTGGTAACCGTTCAAAGGAAATCATTTTCTGGCTCAAAATAGAAAATAAAATAAAACGGGGCTATTAAAATGCATGAGGTCATGATTTACTGTTGTTGGTGGAGCACGCTTTTGTTGTTGCTTTCTGAATTTTTGTAACACACTGGCGTTGGTTGTAATGGACTGGCGTTTGCTGTTTATTTCTATAGTGGACACTGGATAGCAAAACATCGCAGGGCTATCGTAGGAACCCGAAAGAATGTGCGAAGATCAAATGTAATGTAAAAGTGACTGGGGAGAAAGAAGTCCAAATCCTGAAAATGTAGAAGGTGTCAACTGCAGAGCGCCCTGCTGATCTGACAGCCATCTAAATTGGGGGCACATCAGTCTCTCCCACATTGGAGGACATTGCTAGGGCACAAATGCTGTTCAAAGTCCACTATAGCATCTAAGAAGTGATAAAGTCCTTTAGATAACACAATATTTGGGTCCAAGTCTTTACACTATTCCCAAATAGCACTGTGCCAAAGTTATCTGCAAGAAAGTTTGAAGGATTTGGAATATGACTTTAGGAATCAAGTGATTCTTCTTCTTTTAGAAGAAAAGAAACTGAAGTTCAGCAGCATGGGAGGTTCCTGCAGCAGGACCGAGGCCCAGCTGCCGTGCCCTATGCATGCCCATGACACTATGCCATGCTGTACCCGGGACCTGGCAATGTCTCCTTTCATTATTCTGGTACACAGTATGAAATTTACCCCTCCTCTTTCAAATGGCTACTTGTGCACAAAGTTAAACTCCTCTATCCGTGGAGTTTCCCCTGGTTATAGAAAAAACTTCAGTGATGCTAAAAAAAATATTTAAGGGAATTATTATGAAATTAGTATTATTATGGAGTTATTATGGAGGTATAGAGAGGTCATGGAAAAAAAGAAATAAACATTTGCATATCAGAATGGCACGAACTAATTTCACCTCAGGGAACTCAGTGCAAGTAGACTCTAGTCGCCATGCCTGAGAAAGAAAATAAAAAAAAAATTGAACTTTGATTAGCCTACACCTGGATCAACAAGATGAGGCTCCTGGAAGCTTTGAGGTGAGCTGCAGATCACCCCCATCTGTCTCAACGGCACATGCTGTCAGTGCTGTCATGCCAGCAATGGGGAAGTCCTTTTGGGGTTCATTAGCTCTCTCCATACTCCTCATAAATAAGATGACTACATCCTAGGACTCTGGGGTCCAGGAAAGCCGTGGAGCAAGAATTGCCTTCCTGTTCATCCCAAATTGCTTCTCCAGCAAGAATCTGGGAAGATCTGAAAACCTGATTTGTCTGCTACCTTAGAAAGTGAAGCAGCAGGAAAAGAATCAAGGGAAGAAGGGTTCCACCAAATCAGACTTCAGACAGATTCATAAGGCATCTGAAAGGCCATTTCATCTATTAACTCTTTCAAGGTTTCGATTCTTTTTAGAAATGGACCCACTAAGAGTTACTAAGCTGCTTCTTGCAGACTTCTGTGGATGGTGAGATCATGATCTCCAAAATACAACATGCCTGTATTATTCAGATATTGGTATTGGAACGTGGCTCTTTCAATCTAGAAGAAAACTGATTTCACTTAACATTCATTCTTTGGTCCCAATCCTCTCACGTGGGTTGTGGTACTTCTCTTTCTTTCCTCCAAAGATTCAGCGACTAGTGTCATCAATGTGCAGGATCTACTAAGAGCTCTCTGTTCTCATTCATCTGTCACCTGAAAGGACAAACATTCTTGCATACAGTAATCCCATGTCATTCAATGAGGACTGATTTCTGAACACAATCCGATAATATCTCATCTTTCCATTCTATGAAATTCAAAGTTAAAGGAATACCATAAATGAAACAATTCCAAGGATTCTGGCAACATTTTATGTGAGACAGAAGGAAAAGAGGATTAAAGCTCTGAAGACTAGAAGCAAAAGTCCAACCACACACTACTTTCTTCTGGTTCTTGTCTTAATGGATGTTTTGGGATTTATCAACCTGCTAAGGCAAACTTGGGATCAGACCCAGGACTACCTTTCCACTTTGCATACTCAGAAGAGGGACTCAGTGACGATTAGGCACTTCCTTTTAGTGGTAACTTCATGAAGATCTGCAAGCAGATTTCTTCCTGTGCAAAAAACAAACCTAAGTGCACAGGATTCTACTTTTTCTTGCCAGAAAAAAGAAAAGGTGTTTTTAACCTAGAAAAAATACTAAAGACAAAGAAGTAGAGTTTTTTAAAAAAACATACAAATTTTCTATATGCTGATATTGTGATTCATCCCCTACCCAATTTTAGATATATATAATAGTGCTTTAATAGACTAGGAATTATTCAAATTTGGCATTAACAATTTTTTTTACATTTGTTTTAATATGTGACCGAATAGAACTAGCTCAAAATTGGAAGGTTATTATGTTATTAGAGAAAAAAAAAAAACTTTTATTGATAGTTCTATTTCTTTTTTTATAATATTTATTTATTTGCTTTAGTTGTACACAATGCAATGCATTTATGTTTACGTGGTGCTGAGGATCGAACCCGGGCCGCGCATGTGCTAGGCGAGCGTTCTACCGCTGAGCCACAACCCCGGCCCCCTAATAGTTCTATTTCTATGCACCTTTAATTTGATCTGATTTATTCTGAGTAAATTAACTATTTAGAAATAATTTTTCTGAGGCACTGCCTATTGTATTCTTTTCAGATTTAATCCCAAAGCCCCGTTTTCAATTTCTTGCTTTGCTCAGAGCTTTGTGTGATTTCCCCTTTTTTTCTGAGTTCTCTGGGACGCCAGCTGCCCTGGGGCCCTCTCTGTCATTGACCAGTTCAGCATGGAACACTCTGGCCTGAAGTGTCTCAAACGAGATGGTGAAATCTCAGAGTCTTGACGTTGATCTCTCTCTGGGCGTTTTCTCATTACCGTGCAGACCTGGGGGTAGCAAGTAACAATAAGTTTCTTCAGCATGTTTTACAGAGCCTGTCACAGAGCACATGTTTAGTAAATGTTTATCTAATGGATTCCTGCAGCAGGCAACGAAAGGCTTATGACCTTATGCAATAGTCGAGGCTCTAGCAGGTGGCACCCTGCCCCTGCTAGCAGGGATCTTCTATTTGCCCACTTGCTTGCTTGCTTGCTTTTTTTAGAATTCACTTGAGAAAACCACATCTGTTTTGATAACATCTGAAGGATACACTTGCATAGAGCAACAAGAGCTCTGGTTAAACATTACACTGGGCATTGGTTATAGAAGTTTGAAGAATCACAAGACAAAATAATTTATTGCTAGATTAATTTTGGCTCCTTGGTTTACTAGGTGATTTTGGTGCAGAACAGTTTTTGTTGATTATTTTTCCAAAAATTGAACATATGCTGGAGTTTCTTGATTTCAAAAATCTCTTTAAAAACAAGAAAGATTAAATTGCTTCCTGCTGATAGGCTTTTTGATGAGCTGTTTTATAGTTCAAGCTAATGACCCTTTCTAGGTTTCTACAGTAAAGCAGTCACTGATTGGAACAGGTAGGAATGATTTCTTTGATTTGTAAATTAGCAACGGTGTCTCTAGGAAGGCCTGGCCTGACAGATTTACACATACGGAGAGTGTTCATTATCCCCAGGCTGACAGGGCAAGAGACCCTCTGGTGATCTGTGGGTAATAGGTTTCTAAAATAATACCACAAAGAATACATCATGATGAAATAATGTACCATGTGTATGAATGAAAACAGATGTTATATATAACATTTTTTTTCAAATACACACACAAAGTTTATTGTATTGGTTTCACAGAAATTCCACAGATGTTACTAAAGGGTTAATGTAAATAGCAAAAGAGATTGTCTTACTTTGGTTGAAGAAAATGCAAATAAACTACATGATTTTCTGGTGTGGAAATTCTTACTTCTCAATTATGTTCAGAATATGTTAAAGAAAAAAAAATAATGATAAAGTCAACAACACGATTTAACGTCCTTGGATTTTGTGATAAAGAATGATAAAAATATATATGATATCCAGAAATATATATGTACATACTATATATATTAAAAGTTGAAGTGTTTTTCAACTTAAGACTTTTAACGTCAGATAAGAGTTCAGAAAGTGTGGTATTTTGAAGCCTTAAAACTTCCAATCTCCAAATTCTGTTTTCCTAGGACAGAAACATCAGTTTGGAAATTGTCTGTTTCCTGGGTTCCTAGTGAGAGAAAGAGGTGAGGACTGTAAGGTGTGAGGTGTCAGACGTCTGGGCCTGTCTCACAGGGCCTTCCAGGGACCCACAGAGACAGCAGGTAGAGAGACCTCTAGGTTGCCCACTCGCAGGCAATCCCCAGGAGGAGAAATGTCACTGGACCTGACCGTGCAGGTGCCACCTGGACGTGAGAGCTTTGCAAGTGGGTCTTCATGCCCCTCAGGAAAGCCAGTACTCCATTACTAGCTATGGCTGCCTGACTCTCGGTCTCGCCTCCCTCCCCGTCCCACAGTCTGCGCTCTGGCCGCGCCAGGGTCCTCAGGACTCCGTACTTCCTGCGGCATTTGCTGTTCTCTTAGCAGGAATGTTCCTTCCACTCCCCACTCCTCTGAGCCAACTCCTGCTTCACTCTTCAGTGCTTGGTATGGGCATGGCTCTTGAAGACAGCTTACTGTGGCCCTCCCTCTACAGAGTCCCATGGCCCGCCTCTTTGTTCTATGGGGAGAATTGGGGAAAACATGAATGAAAAACTCCAAAGGAGTTTCTATGTCTTCCTGCTTCACATAGACGGCCAACCTAGTAGCACACTGAAGGATCTGCCGGTTTGCTTTAAAGGCACAGGGCAGGACTGGAGAACATCCCTGCCCTACTACCTTAGAAGTCCTTTGTGTGAAAGGTCATCATTTTAAACTTTGTTCTTAAGTTATGCCAAATAGAGGGTAAGAGCTAAGCCACTGCTACGTGAGTGCCAGGAGCAAAACCCACCTCCCTACTCTTGTGATCACCACAAATGCAGGCATGATCTGAGAGCGCCTTCTTAACCAGAGCTAGACCATTGTTGCTGGCACTGGCCTGCATCAGGGAACTGTGGTCTGTACCTTATCAACCTTTCAGGCTTTTCCCAGATTCTCCAGGCCCTATGAACATAATTTGCAGCTACAGATGACTTGTCAGATCATCAAAAGGAAAGATGACTACCCCATTAAAATTCAACCAAATTGAACTAATATTTACTTGCAAGTGATACAGAAGTGAGAAAGTCCCGGCCATATGGCGACACTTTATTATTCCAAGTGTGCTCCCTGGGTCAGCATAATGAACATTACGTTAGAAATGCAGAATCTCAGACCTCCGTTCCGTAGCTATTGAATCAAAATATGTGCTCTATCAAGATCTTCAGGTGATTCTTATGCAAATTAAAAGGAAAGAAGAGAGTCAGCAAGGCCATGAAACAGCTATCTGGGGGACCAGGACAATCTTACCTATACGGGTCATAGTCTTGCTATCTCTACACCTAGCTCATGGTTTATTTTGACTATTGATACAGATGTCTCTGTGACCACCTTGTCTTCTCCTCTGACACCTGGCTGATGTGTAGCAGGGAGATGAGACATATTAGCCACTGGATGTCTTCATACAAACCATTCCATAGTGAGGTGGCCATGATGATAATGGCCCTGTCTTCAAGCATGGTGGCAGTTTGTCCAATGGATAAATATATGTGGCTATAACACAGATTGGTTCATAGGTAACTTTTTAGTAGTTGTTTAGTAGCTGACTACTAAAAGCAAATGCATACTGGGTAATCCCCTTTCTAACTGTGCCCCAAAATGAGCTCCTCTGAAATCTTCTGTGATGTTCTCCTCCTCTCCTTCTTCTCCTTCTCCTCTCTTTTCCTCTCTCCCATTCTGTTTCCATCATCATTGGTAGCCTGGTCATTACCTTAGACTATACTACTACGTAGTGGTCTATCTCATACTCGCATTTCTGCCTCACGAAATGTTCCCAATTCTCTTGCTGCACAGCATGGCCGTGTCTGCCGTTTTGCAAGTGAATCCTCTTTCCTTCTTTCCATGACTTCATTTTCAGTTTCTTCAATTAAAAATTGTTTCCATGTAAGTAACAGTCTCTTTTCTGTTCTGTGAGAAACTCTTTTAGTCTCAATGTGACTCTTTTACTTAGGAAGGTGCAGGCACCATTGATTTTGTTTTATTGAATGGTTGCTATGGAATTAAGTACAAAGGGATTAAGTGACTGGTCACCTGTGATGAGCACGGGTGTTATTCAGAGGTATTACAGATCAAATAGGAAAATGAAGATGATGCAAAGACTGGACAAACACACAAGAGGGTGACAAGTCTTCTGAGATAGCAGCAGAAGATACAAAAAGCCCAGATGGCACCCAGGGGGGCATCGTTCCTGTGGGCTATTTTGTAGAGAAGATGCCCCACAGCAAGGAATTGGAAATAATAAGACTTTAATGACTTATTCTGAATTTATGTATAAACCTGGCTGTGCTGCAGCAAAAATAGTGGTCAGATATATCATTTTTTTAATGGAAAATATAACTAAACCAGATGATTCCTTTCCTGCAGATTGAATTTCTCCCAATTAGGATGATTATTTCCATGTTGGAGTGTGAGGAGCCTTTCTTCTTAGATAATAAAATATCATGAGCAGAAAGCAGAACATAGACTACCCCTGGAGAAAGGATTGGGACCAGCATAGTTAACCTCGCCTAAATTACTGTCTGGAATTGCTCTCTACAGTTTCAACCTCCAGCTTTTGCACTGAACCTGCCCACCCCTATAGGTCATTTCCACCCTCTGTTGCTTTCCAAGAGTGGAATCTTGCCTGTTCCACCTCTGTCTTTCCCTCTCATGAATAATTCCCTCCTCTCCCGAAAACCATGCCAGAATGCCTTCATTATTTCCATGACATTGCTCCTCTGGTTCTATTGTTGTTTTATTTTACCCTGGGGACTGCAACACCCAATTCCAGAACTTCTTTGTGCTTCTCAGCATGTGAGTTAGCACATGCTTTTTCGGAAAGAGAAGTTTCCTTTCAAATCAACAAACTAACACTGGCTGGTTTATAGAGCCTCAGAAACCGCAGATGTTTCATACCTGGGATCTGATCTGCACTGAGTTGCAGGGCTTGATGCAATGGTGGCTGAATAGCACTCCGGTTCCAGATATCTGCTGGTTTAAGTCTTCTATCCCTCAACCCCTAGCTATTGGACTTTGGTTAATTATTTAACATCACTAAATCTCAGGACCATCATTTGAAGACACAAATAAAACAGAACCCATGAAGGTGTAGTTTTGAAGAGCAGTTGAGATAATTTATCCACAAAATAGTTGACATTGATTAGAATCCAGAAAGCATTATGTAAACTGAATAAAAAAAACCTCAATTTTTCAAAATCTGGAAAAGACATAGTAAGAATTACATCATATTTAAGCTCGATTGAGAGAAACACTATAGACTTTACCACATACCTGGTCTAAATCACGATCTCATAATATCTGAAATAAAGAGATGAAGTTAAGAATTTGAGACTATGGGTTTTATTAATTTAAAGTTTGGAGTAGAAAAACACTAATGGCTATGGAAGTACTCCTACAGAAATGCAGCCATTATTTCTTGTGCTGTGGTGTGATGAGCATCGACATGTGACATTAAAGCTCCTAATGGCCAGAGAGCAAAGTTACATATGCGGAGTTATAAAATGCCAAGTATCTATGAGGACAAAATTGAGCAAACTTACAGAAGAAGCGATTGGTTCTGCTCTTTTCTGTCGGACATGCGGAGTAAACACCCCCACCCTGCCACTTTGTTGGTTTGTCCTATTTTGCTCTCCTTTTGAGTCCCTTTGCTGGGTCAGCACAACGTTACATGATCCTGCTGGAATTCCGTTGGTCCTTTAAGGTGAAGGGTATCTGAGAGTCTCTCCAGCAGAAGTAAATTATCCTCAGAAGGGAGAAGAGCTTCATTTTCCAGCTGGCGGGCAGCTGGTGTGCACACTCGGCTTTTTGATGAATGGAGTCATTACATTATCTGTCTCCTGTATTCTAGACCACCCAGCACCTTCTTGGCGTTGTCTGTAGATGAGAATAATGGCGCTTTTGTTAGGCTTGCCAAAGCAGTGCTTCTGCAATGTGACCCGCTGAAGAACTGTTTCTGGGCTGAGTAATTTCCTCTCCGAGAGACTGTGTCCTTTTTTGAGCATGGAAGTGCTGTCTGAAGATGAGAAAAGCACTCTGCTCTCCACAGGCACGTGGAAATTCAGATCTCTACACCACCATCACCATCATCACAGTCACCAGCTCTGCCATGTATTAGGAACTTTCCATATACTAGATACATTGCATGTAATATCTCAGTTAACCTGTTGAACAACTCCAAAAGGGTCAAGTTCTTATTTGGTAGATGAGAAAGTTGAAGTCCATGGGCAGAATAACTTAACCAATAATGCCCAGTAGGAAAGTTGAGAGTAAGAATTCCGATTCCATTTCAAAGTCTCTGCTCTTCTGTATATCACAACAATAATCCCATCAAACACTAATGCGGCAAGGACCTCAGATACCAAATGTTTTTATGTTTTTCTCATTCATTTAGCAAATATTTATGATGTGCCAATGAAGGACCAAATACAAATCTGGTCCCTAGAATGAAGGAGATGCATACAATCCTGTCATTTGGAATTTTGATTCCAAATGTGGAGATTGTTCATTTGGTTTGAAGTCAATTAGCAAATTGTGTCTTTTCTTCTGTCTCATAGCTCAGGGATCTTTGCTATATAGTCAACTTCTGACCAGTTATTGAAGTTTTAGTAGTAGATGTACTAGGAAATTTATTCCATACTTTATAATGCCACATGATAAAGAATATCAAGAAAGTTGATAGTTTTAAATGATGCTTTAAGAAATATATTCAAGCCGGGCGTGGTGGCACACACCTGTAATCCTAGCACTTGAGAGGCTGAGGCAGGAGGATTGCGAGTTCAAAGCCAGCCTCAGCAATGGAGAGGCACTTAGCAACTCAGTGAGACCCTGTCTCTAATAAAAATACAAAAAGGGCTAGGGATGTGGCCCAGTGGTTGAGTGCCTCTGAGTTCAATCTCTGGTACCAAAAAAAAAAAAAAAAAAAGAAAAAGAAAAGAAAGAAATATATTCATGTCTACTATGTCTTTCCAAAACATGGCGAGAATCTTTTTCTACTTGACGTCTTCTTTATTTGGGTTCATCACAGGAAGTTGTTCAGAAAAGTTTAATGTATGAATTCATGGAAGAAATCAGGGTTTCCAAAAGTAGGTCAGAATTCCTCCTAGCTGACTGTAGCATCAGGAAACCATCAATAAGAAACAATTTATGTGTTTTAAAGTGGTAGAATTCTTTGGTTTGTGAAAAACAAGAAATGGCAATTTGTGAGTTGCAGCCAAACAGTTGCAGACAACATGATATTTTTCTTTCCAATTTTGGTTTCCTGATGGTCCTTGCTCTACTTTGCATGCCATATTCTGGAGATGATAATTCATAATTTAGACCTATTTCATCTAATTATAGAGTTTTCCTCCAATCAAGGTATCTCTATTGAAAAACGACTCCAGCTTCTTATAAATGTTTGGAAAGGTTAATTGAACAAAAATATCTTCCTAGCATAAAATGTATTCATACCAGGAAGTTTTTATCCATATTTAAGTCTTCACACATTTGCTGCTGAAATTGCATTGGGCCAGGCTTTGGGTGTAGCTCAAAGGCCTTTCATAATTTTTGTCCATTAAGTAATTGACAATCACTGCTTTCCCTTTGCTTACAAAATAATCATTTTTTATCCCCTATCATTTTCAAGTTTGATTACTTTACAGAAAATAGGATTAAAAAAAAAAAGGGGGATTGAAACCAGAGGAACTCAACCACTAAGTTACCTCCCCAGCCTCCCCCCCCCCCTGCTTTTTGAGATAAGATCTTGCTAAGTTCTTTAGGGCCATGCTAAGTTGCTGAGGCTGGTTTTGGACTTGTGAGCCTCCTGCCTCAGCCTCCCAAGTCACTGAGATTACAGATGTGCCTCATTGCACGCAACAGAACACAAGGATTTAAACACACTTGGTAAACAATCTTCAGACGGACTACTTCAGGATTTAGATGCTTTCTCTCATCCTGTTCTAAACTTGTAATAGTTGTCTTTCTCATGTCTAACTCAACATTGACACTTTCATGCGTTCTCTAAAGCAATCAACTTCATAGCAACACAGTCTCTGCTTTGCACTCACTAGTTTAAAAGTTATTTCATTAAGTTTAATAATTGACATGGTGAGTTAACTGGCATGAACAGGTTAGGGGACAAACATGACTGCCTTGGGAAGGGATGGGTTGATGAGTGGAAGAGAAGGCCCTAATCTACGGGAGAAGGGCAGGGTGTTTTGTGTGCAAGGAGCAATAGTTAATCCACCAAGGCAGCAAAGTGGAAGATGTTAGGAGAACTTCCGTTGTATCATTGACTCTTAAAGTATTATTAAATGATGCATATTTTTAAATGTTTTAAATCTTATCAATTAACTTTTGAAGTATTAATAAAATTTATGTATTGAATATGTTTAATAGTCACTTGTATTATCTTCTTTAATAGTGTCTATTCAAATCCTGCACCCCGGGTCATTATGATGCTAATTTTTTTTATAAAAGTTTTTACACACCATGTTACATATGTTGCAGCTATATTTTTTTAAACATTTTGACTTGAACTTCAATTATGGTGCTTTTTGTGACTCAGAAGTTTGAAATTTCTATATACTCTGATCGATCAATTTGTTTTGATACTTTCTGGATTTGAGGTGGAATTTAGAAATGTCTTCCAAATTGATTATAAAAATACTCACCAATGTTTGTTCTAGTGCATTTGTAGTATGAGTTCAGATATGAGATATCCCCTGAAAGCTTATGTGGGAGAAAATGCAAGAGGTTTAGAGGTGAAATGATTGGGTTATAAGAGCCTCAACCTAATTGGCACACTAACCCCCTCACAGGATTAACTGGGTGCTAACTGTAGGCAGGTGGGGAGTGGCTGGAGGAGGTGGGTCCTTGGGGACAATCCTTTGGGGTTTATGTTTTGTTCTTGTTGAGCAGAGCTCTCTCTCTCTCTCTCTCTCTCTCTCTCTCTCTCTCTCTCTCCTTCCTGGTGTGATGTCCTGAGCTCCTTTCCTCCTACACACCCTTCCACCATGATGGTCTGCCACACCTACGGCCCAAAGAAATGGAGTTGTCTGTGTATAGACTAAGACCTCTGAAAGCTTGTTCCCCAAATAAAATTTAAGACCTCTGAAAGCTTGAGCCCCAAATAAAATTTTCCTCCTCTAAAATTGTTCTTGTCAGGTCTTTTGGTTGCAGCAATGAAACAGCTAACTGAAACAATAACTTAAATAAATTTCAAGCATATAATGTCTACTACAAGCAAGTCAAAGACAAAGGTCTATTCTTCCTCTACTACCACCCCAAGGTTAGTTGCCAAAATATTTACTACTGGCCAACATTTCTTAATTTTTTACAATGTCGTTTTTATAGCTCACTGACTCTCTATCATGCATATCTTTAAACTTCTGAATTCTCTATTCTGCCTCATTGAGTTGTTGATGAACTTCCTTGTCTAACCCAAAGTATTTTTATTACAATGGCAAAATGTTAGCTTTAAATATTTGATGGAACAAGGCCTTCTTCATTATTCTTGTTTCTCTAAACATATTTTAAGCACGTAATTAGCTTGTTCTTAAAGAGAAATGAGACATTTCCTCATATTTCATTAAAATTATTTCTGTTAATCTTCCTATAGAGATGAAGTTAGATATTACCAGCAGCTTTCTGATGTTGAAAGTTTTTTAGTCACATGTGATGTATTCAAATCTTGTCTTACATCAATCTGAAGAGTTTTATAATTTTGTGTAGACAGACTACAAATATTTGGATCTAAGCAAATACCAAGTTATGCCTTATCTTTAAGATCACTGTGATTGGGGTCATTTTATTCATTTTATTTACTGTATAATTTTTATTTCTGATTATACATAACCTAAAATTAATAACGCTTTATAAAACAATTTCCATTGACTTAGAATTTCCAAGTTGATAATCTTCCACTTGAAAATTATGTTAAATTTTCCCATGTATGTCAACATTTATAACTCTTAACTTTGTCTCTTTCATATTTCCTTTTTGTACATCCTTCAGTGCTGAAGAGAGCAGAAAAGGGAAAGGAAAGAACAGATAAATAAATAAGAACCAGAGATCAAAAGACAGGTATGAAGAATAGCTACTAGAGAGGCAGTGTGTGTCTCTCGTGTTGACTTAGGTTAGGTTTGAAAAAGATGGCAGGACAAACAAGGAAAAGATCTAAATAAACAAGAAAATATTTTCTGAAATAAAGGAAGACCCAACTGCACTCCACCACACTCTTGCTCCCGTAGCTGAGGATACTCCCATCCCCCTGGCCTCAGGTGGACCCTGGCAGGTGTGCTGACCAGAGGGACACAGATCCAAAGAAGAGTAGCCCATCTGTCCCAGAGGCGTCCACAGGCGCCGTGCATCATTTATCCACTTTGAGCTTCAGTTGCTTCCTGGAAAGCGTGCTCCAGATACTCAGACTCCTCCACCCTGGGCTCCTGCAGCATAGCTTGAAAATGCTCAGAGCCTGTGGCCAGCCCAGAGCCAGAGCTCAGCCAACCCCATAGGAGTCCCAAACCCAGGGGCTCAATCGCAGCAATGCTTTGGTTTTTATGACAGACCTTTAGGTTTGACTACAGCATCACAGAAAAACTTAACACACATGGCCTTGAAGGAACAAATATCAAAGAAATTAGGTTAAGGTGTATTTGATAAAGTTAGTAAACTTCACGTATAAAGAAGCACCGCTAAAAATAGTTTCTAGACTGAGGTTACTAAAAAAGAAAACTCGAGTTTAATGATTTCTGGCATTGCTCGAAGAATATTAGAATCCTGCATAAAAAATTCTGTAGGCTTGAAAGGCAAGTTGTATAACCCCCAGTTTTTCTAACCAGGAAAGACACTGAGCTCAAAGGCAACTGCAGTGAAATGAGTCTCATCATGAAAGATCTTAAAAACCAGAGAACATCTGCAATCCTGAAAAATGTGCTGGAAATAACAATCAGAATAAAGATGTCATAAGTGAGGAATTTATGGTTTATAAAGAGAGGTAGTAAATATGGAATCAATTTAAACATGGTGTCAAGTCAAAATCAATATTGTCAAAAGAAAAACTACTTTTGAATGTAAAATAATAGTTACTGAACTATTATTGTTGACATTCACGTCCACTCTCTCATTTGGGGTTAATATAGTTTGTTTTTCCTTTTTTTCTCTCTCTCTCTTTCTTTCTCCCCACCCCCCTTTCTTTCCTTCTCTCTTTCATGTTGCAATTTCCAAGGAGAGTAGTTAATAAAATATAACTTACTTCACCACATAAACTAAATAATTGTAATAATATTTTCCTTGATTGTATCTAGATATTTCTTCACCATTGTCTTTTACATATAAAAAGTATGGAAAATTCCTCACCTGATCTCATATGATGGGTCACAGTCAACATGTATACAGAAAGGTTTTTGTGCAAAAGTATTAAAAAATATTACATAAAAATTCCTAAAGGGTGTATTTGTAAGGTATATATAAAGCATAAATGAATTTTGTGTTTAACCTTGAGTCCCATTCCCGAGCTATCTCATTGTGAGTCTGCAACTATTTTTAAAAAAATCCAAATCTAAAACATTTCTGCTCCCAAGCATTTCAGATGAGGGCTCCCAACCTTTACCAATAAGGGAAAGGAGTTGAAGGGCTGAGGCTATCTGAATAGGTAACCAATCCCACACACTTTCTTCCCTGGCATGAAAGAACACCACTGCACAGCCTTCTGACTTATCAGATCACAGTTTCCTAAAATACTGGGACACCTAGCTTTGAATCTTTGCCTTCTAAGTCTAGTACAGTGCCTCACACATAACACCGCCCCCCCCCCCGGGAGATTAATGTTTAATGTAAGGAGAGAGGGACTTGGAGATTGTCCTTGCACCTCCTCAGCAGGAGAGCTTGCTTAGAGCACATTTCTAGCCTGTATTTGTTTCACTTACTCTCGCCAAGGCTATTCAACTGCCTGTGACCCATGGGGACACCGAGGGTCAGGATCTTCCTGCTGTTCATTAACTTGCTCCGCCAACTGTCCCTGCCGTGATAGTCTTTCCTGGAAAACAGTTAAAGCTAAGACTGTCCTTAGTCATCTAAGTAGACACTCTTGGAACATTCACTGTGTGGCCAGCACCATGCTAGACATTTTTACAACGATTATCTCATTTCATCTTCACCACAATGTTTAGGTTGAATATTATCAACCATATTTTGCAGATGAGAAATGAAGATTCAAATGCGGTGATTTTCCCAGAGCTAATAAATGTCAGTGTTGAAACCCATCTCTCTGCTCCCATGTCTATTTCTCATTCCATTGCTTTAAAGCTGCTTCACGGAGAAAAACTTAGGAAAACAAAGTCTTTCTGTTTCCCTTTACTTCTTCTGCCCTTTCTCCCAACATTGCTCATATAATGGAATGGCATTCTAAGGAGATCGAAATAAATTCGTTTCTTTTGGAAGTCCTTTTGCCTTTGGAGTTGTTCCCAGTTCTTGTGTGAACCACGGTTCAACTTCTACATCCTCTCTTTGACCCGAACATCCTCTCAGATCTCTTTTCCAAGAATTCTCCCCCACCCCCCGTGATGAATCACCTGGTTTGCCTCAAGACAGAAAACAGCAGGCTCTAGCTACCCCATCGGTCTCTGCAGGGAAAATTCTCCAGTGATCCATAGAGTTAGCCCTACGTGTCTTATTTGAATTAGTGTATCTAAGAAAGCAAAAGATTTGTTTCTTTCAAAACATGGAACATTCAGTAGATGGTTAAACAAAGTGGTCATGCCTGCTGGTATTAATTCACTTGCTCATTTACTTGCTTATTTACTACTAAATTTTTTTTTTTTTTTTTTTTTTTTTTTTTTTTTTTTTTTTTGTACCAGGGGTTGAACTCAGGGGCACTCGACCACTGGGCCACATCCCCAGCCGCTTTTTTTTTTTTTTTAATTTTTTTTTTTATTTTATTAGAGACAGGGTCTCACTGAGTTGCTAAGTGCCTCACCATTGCTAAGGCTGGCTTTGAACTCGCGATCCTCCTGCCTTAGCCTCCCAAGTGCTGGGATTACAGGCGTGAGCCACCGCGCCCGGCTACTACTAAATCTTTTACTCTGCATAAGGTTACTATTAGACATAAGAAAATACATTTTCTATATGTAAGGACACAAAATATTGTAAGGGAAGCAAATAAGAAATTATTACAATGTAGAAAGGTAAGTTATAAGAGATAACTTGTAACTTACAGGCTTTAAGACAAATTAACCTGCATTTCAAGCTTGCCTTTTACACTTACTGGGATTTATGACTCTGGTAAGACTTACTTTTTTGAGTCCTGCTTTTATTATCTGTAAAATGTGGAGAAGAATATTTATCCACATTGTCATTAAGAAGATTAAATGAAAACATAACACACAAGCTGAAGAAAAGAATTCAATATCGGCTGCATCCTATGCCCTGAGAGAAGAGGAATAATTTCTTTCCTCAAAATCGAGCTCACATTAGAAAATAAGAAAAAAGGAATTTTTATGAGACTAAGTTATACAAAATTGAACTGATGTTCTTAGATTTATGTGTTTGATCAAGTAAGAGCTAAATTAACTAAAGTAATAATTAAGGAGTATGTTAATGTGTGTGCATATGAGTGACTGTGTGTGTGTGTGTGTGTGTGTGTGTGTGTGTGTGTGTGTGTTTGTGTTGGCAGGGGAGTAGAGATTCGTAAACCTTATATGATTTTTCAGTTAATTGATTCAATTACCCCTAAAACATATGCTGCCACCACTCTTAAAATATTTTAAAAATATTTGAAATTATTAACTCAGATATCATCACACGTGCTAAAGAGGAAGTTTCAAGGGAGAAATATGAATTCACATGAAGAAAAATATTCTACTGATAAAATATAGCATATACTGGCTACCTTTGGAGGTAGCAACTTTCATGGCACTGAAAGAATTCAGATGTTGTTTGATTAATGGTCCAAAAGTGTGGCAGAAAGAATTCAAGCATTCAGTGAAGTTGTAGGGAAGGCTTTTCTAGCTGTTCCTATACCATTCCTATCCCTGAGCATGAGCTCACTTCTGCCCAAGGTAAACAGAATCCCAGACGATGGGCTGCACCTTGCTTTGCTCAAGAGGGCTGATGGAGGGCTTGGAACCACCCTCCTCACCAATAGCTCAGACTCTCTTAAACTCTATGTAGAAAAGAGATGGGATGAGGAGATGGTGCTAAATTTGATGTATATGCTGTCGTCCCAAGATGCTGTTTTGTTGTTTTAAGTTTGGTTTTTTAAAAATAATTGCAAGTTGTTTGCCCTCTGATTTCTGTTGTACACAGAACCTCAGCCTTGCTTTTCCTCCATATACAAGGTTGGTCAAGGCTTCTAGGTAGTCCATTCCAATAACTCTCTCAATTCTCCCAAGATGCTCCGAGGTTCCCCTTGCCTTGACTTGGGAATGCGACCAGTGAAGTTAGAGGAGGGTCACTGTCAAGGAAATGCTTATCAGGCACGGTGCAGACCAGCAGCCAGAGGCTCTGCGGGCACCGCTCCCCTAGACAAAGGTGGACTGGGCTGGGCCCCCAGGAATTCTGGTTTAGGCTGTAACTCCTTTCCTTTTATGGGGATCAATCAAGACATGGTTTCCCACATTTTTGTTTCCATTAACATTTGGAGTTGGGAAGCCACACTGGGGGAACCTCACTGCCATTAGGAATGAATCCTGAGCTCCAGGCTTCTAATAATAAAACATCAACATTTAAGGAAACTCTTGACTATTTTGATCAACCCCATGATCACAATATTTGGACTCTGTGGGTTTAAATTCTATCTCAATCTTTTGCATAACCATGGAAAATTAATATACTGATCTGAGCTTCAGTTTGTAATAAGAGCCATGGGGGGGGGGGTAATTGGAGTTAAATGAGATGAGATGACTCCAGTAATATTCTTAGTGTCGAGTCTGGGCAAATATACCCAGTTACATTGACTGTCCATACTGTCATTACTACTACAATAAATGTAACAAATTCCTTTAAGCTTTTCAGTGTAGCCCACATGGTCATGGCTAACACCCTTATCTTGCATGAGCACAAATCTAAATTGATGACTCCACCCACTGCTTTCTCACCTATTCCCAATTCTAACTTCTAGCTTCTCCTAAAGAATTACCCTCCTTTTGATTTTCTCCTTATGTCTATTGTCTATTATCCTATGAACCATGTATGACCTCACATTGGCTCAATATCCTGCTGCCCTCAGCCATCTTGAATGACACCACTCCTTTGTTATGCCCAGGATATTTTGGCTGTTTCTGTGTCCTAAGCACCTTTGGCAGTATGCTGAAGGCTTAAGAACCAATTCTCAGAATATTTTAAATGTGCAAAAAAATGGAATACTTTTAAAGGAACCATATTGGAATCATCTTGAAATAATTACTCATATTAAGATCAGGTGCATAATATAGTACTATTTGTGTTTCTTTAACACATGACATATTTAAGAATCTAATAGTGGTATACTGAATACCATAATTTGAAGCTGTGATGAATATTAACATTGTTTTACAAAAACTGTCAGAATATGAAAATATACAATACCTGTTGATTTTATAGTTTCTGCAAATACAATTATTGCTTGTCACCTACATTTACAATTGGTATGTTAAATTTCAATTGAAGGTTAGTAAAATTTAAGACATAGTATTTCCCATGCTTAGTTACAAACTCCTGAATCTGTCCACAGACCTCTTAGAAGGTTCATGGACCAAAACTTAGGAATTCTTGATCTAGCCCAGCACCTTCCAGATACTCACTATGGTAAACTCACCCTAGTTGTCTGCTCGGGCACCAGAGTCTGTCCTGGTGCCTAGGGATTGTATCTTTGGGGTCATTGCACCATCTCTTCCCTGTAGATGGAAATCTATTGTTTCACGCTTCCTTGGGAAGCCTTCATGCATTCCACCATGTTTTCTGGCCCCTCAAGTCAAGGCTCTCTCGCCTCTGCCCAGGGCTTGTTTCTACCAACGTCCCTAGACTGCCAGTCACGTCGCTGCTGTTTAAGGTTTACTGCTGTACTAGTAACTGCTTAAGCACTTGCCTTGCCTCACTACTACATCTTACAAACCGGAGCAGCAGAAAACCCTTGAATTACTATTATCATCTCAACAAAATCACTTTGCATTTTGCAAAGCTTATAAGTGATCTCATGTGATTGTTCTAACAAGTCTCTGTGGGTAGGTAAAGCAGTACCATAATCTTTATCTTATGTATGAGGAAAAGCCAAGTGGTTTTCTAAAGAAAAGAACAGGTAATCAACAACATAGGCTTGGAATCCCCATTCTTCTGCCTCTGGCTTCAATTCTGCACCCCACCAACAGCACAGTTTGGCAGTAACGGCAAGTTAGTGAACGTCTATGACTGATGCTTTCACAATGTCTCCTCATCACAAGCTGCAGGAGCTGTGAGTGAAGAGATCAGTGTGAGGGGGTGGGAGGGCTTCTTGAGGGCATCACTGGCCACAGATAGCAGTTGAGCTCCAAAGTTCTTGGTCATTGTCCATGCGAATCCATTGCTAAAAACTTTGCGAGGCTCAGTCTGGGTGTCCATTTAAGACTGCCAAAAATAAAAAGGCAAAGCATGTAACCATGAACAAAGAATCTGGGAGCCAGCTGACACACCATGCTTACGTACAAACAGGAACAAACAGGATCCAGGGAAAGGGACTGGGACTGTGCACTGCTAAGGGCACCATGGTGAGCAGCCAGGACTTAGGACTCCTGAGTCTCACTGAGGTTTTAGGTTTGTTTGTTCCAGCAACCAAGATTACTTTTCCAAATTCTGTTCATTTTGAAATATATAGTCAACAGAAATATGCATGGGTGCCTGCTATATGCAAAGTACTTGCCCAGACACACTTGGAAATAAAAAAAGATGTTAAACACAGTCTCGAATTTCTTCCTTAATATGTTTCCTGTACAAAAATATCCATATTATAAATTTTAAGTCTATGACTTGATAAGGCAACATGCAACTGTGTATGTCTGTATTTCTGTATATGTAGAAAAACACTTGTGCATACTTGCTCATATAATCACAGATTGCTACATCACATATATACACACAACTACATGTGAAAGTAAATTATTACATATTTATGAACATAGATATTTATGCATGATTATGGATGAGCCTTACTATACTTCAATGTGGAATGTCAATTAGAGCTGTGCATGAATAGTGGGCATGTAATAAGCATGCCACACAGACACATATGTATACATGGGTGCAGTGAATAGGTGCATGTGAATAGACTGAGATATACGCATATGCATGCAAATATATCAAACTAGAAAGATAAGTGTATCTGTTTAAATACACATTTACATGTTAAATAAATGTTTACTTGCATACACGTGTACAGGACTATAATGTGTATATAAACATATATGTAATTTTCAAATAATTTAGCACTTGTTCATTGGGTTTCCCTTCCTGTACCCTTGACACCCCGCACTCTCCCGCACCTCTCCAGTACACCCTCTGGGACAGGACAGGTACTGGAATGCCTGCACCCCCCACACCCTCATTCTTTAAACTGCACGCCCTGCTTCAGTACTGGCTCTGTTCCAAAATGGACAGCCAACACCCTGATGCTCAGACAGACCCAGAGAGGAGACGAACAGGATGGCGCTGGGCCGGAAGGCAACCCCAGGCCCACACAGCTCACAATTCTGTCCCTCTGGACTGTACTGGGGGTTGGGGATCTGGAATTACATTGCACAGCTTAATGCTCTATTTGCTAGCTAAGGCGTCTTGATGGAATTTGTTGCTGTCTTTCCAGACAACCCAACGTGTGCAACTGCTAAGAAAGGTCCCTGCCACCCATCGTGGGAAGGAACACATAAGGAAAATAAAATTTTAATGGCTCAGTTACACAAACAGTTGTGAAATTAAAACCTACTTATTTATAAAGTTCTCTTCCTTGACAAATAAACAACATTTTAAGCAGGTGGATGGTTAATTGCCATATCCATTTATTTGTCAAAGAAACAGAACAGTTTCTACCTCCTATCCCTGTGGGAGGCACTGGGAATACAGGGAGGAACGCCACCCTGTCCTTGGAACTCACTCTGGAGGGGACCAGCGGGCAAGAGGCGGCACACACCAAGCACACTCCGATGGGGTGGCTGTAACTCAGGGCGTGATCAGGAAAGAGCCCTTGAGCTGTGAAGGCGAGTCAGGGGGAGTCACGGGAGAAAACAAGATGACTATTCAAAGGAGAGGAGCAGCGTGCAGAGCCTCGGAGACGGACGGGAGGCGGTACTGGGAAAACCAGCCACTCACGGCAGCTGCAGGAAGGAAGCCAGGAGAACGCACCTGTTGGGAGGTGAGACTGGAAAGAAGACAGGGCCAGATGGGTCACATTCCAAAATACTCAACGAAGATTTTGCATTTTTTCTTAAAACAGATAAGGAGCCATTGCAGTGCTTCTGTGAACTTAAAGATCTCGCTCTGAAGTCTGTGATACCACCACTAAAGAATCACACACTTCATTTTCTTCATTTTTTTCCATCTCTCATTAGGTGTCAATTCTAGCTCAGATAAACTTGATGCAAATTTCATTGTATGTTTTTCAACTTAAGTATATGTGCTACTTTAAACCTAGAGAAAGACAATATCGAAGTTCTAGTTTCTTTACTAAAAACTTAAAAAAATACAAGTCCCTAATATTCTATAGAAATAGCACACAGGCATACGTGAAAATATTACCTTTTCTGTTGTCAAATGAGCGCATTAAGGAACCCAATCAATGTCCTCTGTTCATCTAAACATCACCTTGGAGGTGTGACTTTAGAGCTCCTTCCCCTCTACAAATAGAATGTGTTTCTCTAACTTTGAATATGCAGTGTGTGTTGTCCACTAGAATGGGGTTGGTGTGATAGTTTGACAGTTCCAAACCCAGGTCTGGGTACCTAAGCTCTTGCCCACAGATCTCTGCCACCTCCCAGGAGCAAGATCAGGTTGGATGTGGAAGGCTAGGACGCATGGAGGAGAGAAGCATTGTCTCAACCAAGATCATACCAGATAAGCCTACCCCAAGCCCCAGCAGCTGACCAAAACATGGGATGAGCCCAGTCCCAATCAGCAGAGTCCAGTATTAACCAAGAGAACCTCCCACCTTCCCCATAGACGAGAGAGCCAAAACAAATGTTGCTTATTGACTGTCAATGAGATTCTGTTTGTCACACATTGAAAACGTGGCACTATATAATGGATGCAGATCTGTAATTGAAAGGACTGATGGAATCCCTATTCCTCCATTTCTGAGCTGTGTGTTCTTGTGCAAGTCATTTTATCTTTCTGAGCCTCAGTTTTATTGACAATAAGATGGGAATAGGTATACCCACCAGCAGGGCTTTTGGAAGAAAAAAATTAGACTGACATGTGTCAAATTCTGGCAGTTGATAAGTTCTCAATAACTGCAAGTTTTAATTATTCTCTACTATGTGTAGAAGTCCTCACACTATGGTTCACCGTGGTGCAGCCCTTTTAAAGTTATGCTCTTTGCTAAAGCCAGAAAACTTATACATGAGGTCAAAGTGACCAACCGGGTGGGGTGCGGGGAACTAAACACGTCTTCTTTAAGCCTGAGTTATAAAATCAACCGCTAATTTAAAATCATGCCCCTAGGGACAAAGGAACCCTCCACAGCATAGTGACCATGGGGAATGGACAGCCCCAGATGGACAGTAAGAACTTTCTCTCCCCGGCTGGGCTGAGCACTGTCCTGTAGACCCAGAGACTTCCCCCTTAGAGCTGCAGCAATGGTTAGCAACTGGAGAGGCACATGCAGACCACCCAGGAGCCTTAGCTGATGCACTTGGCTGACTAATTAGGAACATGAACTGATGGGAGCATGATGTTCCAGCGGCCAGGGCTTGCGGGCTGCCCTGACACTGGCTCTCTGGGTCGCTCCATGGGGGAGGCGACGCCTTTGATCTACAAAGCCTGCATCCACTTTGATCCTGGTCACCTTTGAGGTCAAGCTTCCAGCAGCTGGCCTTTCCCACCATGTCAGTCACCTGTGCCTGAGACTTATTTAGTATTTCCAGATGAAGAGAATTCAGGAGAGTGAGACGCTGGCTGTTTGGATAGAGCAGCCAAGACCGTGTTTGGAAAGAGATCTGAGATGAGCCAAGCATTTTGCTTTATAGTTGAGAATTCTGTGAGCTATGGGAAAGGAAGGATTTAAGTTCATCAGTAACCTACCAAGAACTGCATATCGTTCCACACATTATCACAGCCAAACCGGAATCAAAGTCAAACGCCAACACTAGCTATCTAACAACAGTGGGGAAGGCTTTGTCCTCTCCAAATCTCAGTGTTCTCATCTAGGAAATAATTTCTTTAATAATAACAGTATATGTAAAGTACCTGGCATTTCACTACTACTGAACATTATTCATATAACAACTGCCCACAGTAGTCCCCCTCATCTGCAGGAATCTGTACCAGGACCGCCAGGGGATGTTTGGCTAACACCAACCCCATAGCATCCTATGTATTTTACTGCACTTCCAGACCTGTGACCAAGTTCCATGTGTAAAGCACAACAAGAAGTCAACAACAATAACTAATAATAAAATAGAACAACTGTAACAATATGCTGTAATAAAAGGTTATTTTAAGCTCATAGGGTGTTTATTTGTGGAATTTTCCTTAATGTCTTCAGAGTGTGGTCGATTACAGGTAAATAAAGCCACAGATGAGGAGGACTCCTGCAGTGCAGAGTCCACCTACCTACCTACCGCTGGAGAGTGGAGAAAGTAGCTCCTCAAGGGCCCCCCGGGGAGTAGAGCTGGAGGTGACGTCCCAACCCAGGTCCGCATCTCTGAACGCCCTGCGTATCCAACCACAGCACTGACCCATGTCACCTGAACACTCTGGCCCATGGGTCCCGTAGGTCCTGTTTGGCTTGGGGGCTGAGGGGCATTGTTGAGGATGGCAAGAGAAAAAATGACCTTCCTGAAATGAAGTTACATCTATGTTGCGTGACGGTTACTTCCTATGAAGTGTACCCACAAACTTTTCAGGTGCATTAATATTTAAAATGATTTGTTTTTGTAACTCTTCAACTTTTAAAATTCTAGCTTTTCCAGTCTGGGGTGGAATCCTTCCTACAAGGATTTATACGCTATTATTCCTCCCTAAAGAGTGATTACTGACAACAAATTCAAGCCTTTCTGGATGGTGTGATGTCACCACTAAGACACCTGTTGGATCGTCAATTTTTTTTTTTTTTTTTTTTTTTTTTTTTTTTGGTACCAGGGATTGAACTCAGGAGCACTCGACCACTGGGCCACATCCCCAGCCTTTTTTTTTTTTTTTTTTTTTTTTTTTTTGTATTTTTATTAGAGACAGGGTCTCCTGAATTGCTAAGTGCTTCGCCATTGCTGAGGCTGGCTTTGAACTCGCAATCCTCCTGCCTCAGCCTCCCAAGTGCTGGGATTACAGGCGTGCGCCACCGCGCCCAGCTCTGGACCATCAGTTATGAAGTTCCATAACAAGATGGTACAACTGACGCTGCCCACTCTCCCCGCACTGGGCTCTCTGCTCTCGACAAGGCGTATTTGTCTCTGCAGGGTGTCTCTGCCTCTGTCGACTACAACAGTCATTCTCAGCATCAGTTGGACTGTGATCACCTGGGAAGTTCATGAGTGAAGTGATTATCAGGGCCCCACCCAAGGACAGTTTTGGGGCTCAGAACATCCCAGTCTAACAGGCGCCCCACTGATGTGCTGAGGCAGGTGGTCTGTGAATCACACTGAGAAGTATGACGTTGTGGCTGCTGACCAGGTCACTCGGTCATTTATCTACTCAACACATGCTTTCCAGCAGGGATGAAATATAATGCCCTTCCCACTGTGGGAGTCTCACAATCCAGTGAGCTAAAGACCCTAAAAGACCCTCAAACGACAGTCACTAATGCCAGGCCCAGGGCAGTAAGAAGCACGTGCTTGACAAGTTCTTCACCCGTCGAGATTGGCTTGGCTGCAGCCCAAACCATAGTGCCCCGTTTGGAAGGAGGAATCCCAGGTCCAGGTAGAACAGCAAGGTCATTGTAGGTAGAGGAGTAATGTGGAAAGTCAGTGTAGAAGGGGAACCTGGAGACTGTAGGAAGATGCAGGTGGGGCACCTGGAATGGGACCAGGATGCGACTAAGCTAGGACTAGGCCCCATTCCCCTCGCAGGCTGAGGGGAAGGCGGAACTCAGAAAGCCAGCGGAAGCAGGCAAAAGAGCTCATTCTAGAAAATGAGCGACTTCCCCCTTCTTTTACCTGTTTCTGTGTCTCTGAACTCTCAGACCCTAAGGGCACAGGATCACGGAGGGAATTCCTGACGCTCTCCAGGAGAGGTAGGGCTGGGCCTGAGAGCTGCCGGAGCTCCACTAGCCAGTCACAGTCCCCTGAGCGGAGCCACTGCCTCTCCCTGTTTGCCCATGACTGTCTTAAACATGTGACAGGATTCTCGGCGCAACCTCTTTGCTCCTCTTAGGAATAGGAGTGACGAGGCTATTCTCACGCATAAGGAGGCAGAGGCCTGGAAAGGAGGAAACTGCCCACCATGGGGGCGGTAGGTGGCGGAGGCAGAGTGCCACCCGCACTGCTCAGAGGCTCTGTTCCCCCTCTGCTGCTCTGCCTCTCAGCCCCACATGGCTCACCGTGGAGTGAAAGGCCAGACTCGGGGGGTTTCTAAAACGCCATGTAAACAGCACCCTGCGAAGACCTGGCAACCCTCACGGAGCGTTCCCCAGTGAAGAAATGGCCGTTTTCTTCTGGATGGACACAGGTGCATCCAGAGTATCTCCCTCAGCTGCCGGACAGGTAGGCAATGTCGTCCTTCTTCCCCAGCCCCCACCTCACTGTCACTTGGAATCAAGGTCACCACAACTGGTACTTCCAATGGGGTCCAGGCTTTTCAACAACAAAGGACTTCCTGGGAGAGACTCCAGTACCAGCTGCAGGCAAGTTCAGGGGCCCCTGCACTTGCCTAGCCATTTGACTGAGGTTATTTTCTTGTGGCCTTGTCACAGGGTGGGGAGGGGGGTGCTTTACAACAGGATGGAAGCTTCTGGCTCTCCATCAGAGATGGAGATGCTGTTTATGTGTGGTTTGGGGGTTTGTTTTACTCCATCCCCCGTGCTTCGATTCTCTGAGCTCAACTCCTGGCCTTCCTGGAAATCCTCGAGGTTGTTCAGTTGCCTGGACACCAATAGCCTGTGAGCCTTGGCCTCTGCCATTCATCTGCCCTCTTACCTCCAACTCCTTGCTCCGCCTCTTTCTCTTCCTGTAAGGATGCATACTGTTATTCAATCAGTGATAACAACCATCTTCTGATATCCGGATCTTGGAGTCAAAGTTCTAACCTTGGATTCGTACCCTTAGATGCCCACCTGTAGAGTATTTCCAGGGCACCTATCCAAACTTAAGCACTCATACACATTTCTGAAAACCCACTTGAGCCCTGCATGTATCACAGAAATCATTTGGGTGAGATGTTTTATAAAACAAAAACAGGAAAACAATGGAAAGGATGTAGAAATGTCAAGTTAGGTTTTTGAAGTTTAAAGGTTTATTAATACCATTTGGGAAATGGTTGTTAATATGACCATGAAGGAAGGGGGGGAAAAATCCCCCTTGTCTTTCCGTCCTTCAAAGTCCCTCTGCCTCACAGCTGTGAAATTTCAGGGGAGGGCAGAGGGAGGGAGTTTGGTGCAGAAGACATTTCAAAGATGGAATCTCCTGCAAGAATGAGGCAGTGCGGTCCCAGGGGGGTGATACTGAGCTCTTTCCTAATGGAATCCTCCTGTTTCTCATGTTCAGCTTCCTCGTATTGCTTCTGGGACCCTCCCTCCCCACCCCTACTTTTTAAGAATGCAGAATAATAATCATCATCATCCAGAATACTGGATCAAATACATATTGGGTGGGATTCTTCCAGTGTTAAAGACACATTGTGTGATTAAGGAATCTCTAGAAGCAGCCTTTAAAATGACAGGCCTAGGCTGGGAGTTGGCGGGCCCAGCACAGCAGCTGTCCCTAGAGGCAGACTGTAAGCTCCATCTTAGATAGGCTCTGGTCATCACTCAACATCAGCCTGCCCTCCCTGCTAGATTTTTCATAGCGCCTTTACACATGATCTCAAGAACCCATCATTTATTAGAATGCTGGGTTTACTGATAGGCCCTCTTGAAGTCCTAACACCCCAGGAAGCGTGTGGAGTCTCCATCCACCAGCACTTGAGGGCACCTTGATTTAATCAGGACGCCTCCTTCCCACACCTGGCCTTGGGCAATCACTTCAAACAACAGAGTCTGATGACAAAGGAGCTGAGAAGGAGGGAGGGAGGGAGAGAGGGAGGGAAGGAAGGAGGGGAGGGAGCTAAGACATCAGAGGGAGAACAGCTGTTCCCGGGAGGAGAGGGCCACAGTCCTGGGATTCTGGTTTCTGAGCATCAGGGGACAGTTCATCCACTGCTTCTCTCTGGGCAATTTGCCAGGTGGTCACCTCCTCTGGAACTTGGCTCTGACACCACGCTGGGTCCTCCTGCCCAGGCCTTGGGCCTCCTCTCCTTGCCACGCTTACCCCCTTCCCTTCAAAGTCAAGCAGCTCCTCCAGGTCCCCACACTCTGGCCCCCCCTCTCCACTGCACTTTTGCTTAGCAGAGCAGAACTGTCCTCACCCCCACCCCCTACTTCATCCAGACCACTTGTTCTCGCTTTGCATCATCCAGTGTCCTCTGACACTGTGGGCTGTTGTCGCCTGAAGCGATGGCCGCTTGGAGCAACGAAGCCGCGGGAAGAAGTTCAGAGGCAAACTGGAAACAAACAGCCTTTTTATTCTGATAACTTTTCTCTCTGGCTCTAACAACGACTTTAACATGCACCACACACACCACCAAAATGGCGCTGACCCGATCAGCAATCTCGCTTAAGTCCCGCGAGATCTCGGGCCAAGTCCCGTGAGACTACGGAAGGCGGCAACAGCCAAACATCTCCTTGGCTCGTAGTCAACCTCAATCTTAGCCCTCTCCCCAAACTGGGCTCCTACAGTGGGCCATTTCTCCCCTTTCTGATCCCAGCGTCTCCTGGTCTCCCACCTCTGGGTTTGCCCTCTCAATCCCTTGTACAGATCCCTTCCATGCCCCCCCCCCTTCAGACCACCTTGCCATTGTGATGCATCTTAAACGACTTTTACATTTTCACTGTGATCTCTATGAGAAGCTTGGGCCATCCCCACGTCCTGTCCACCCTGCCCTGTGGCATCCCTCTGAATCTCATCTTGCAGCCCTCCAGGTCTCCACTCTCCCGCCCCTCCCACCACACCACCAGCCTCCCTTTCCTGTCTGCATTACTTTCCAAACATCTCTCTGCTTTTTCCTCGTCCCTGAGAATTCCCCACACAGCAGTCAGAGTGGGTGAGTCCAAATGCACAAATCAGGTCTTTCACTTCTTGGACTTTATAATTTCCTGTCATCCCATTGCATTTAAAATATAATGGAAAGCCTGCCCTTCACTCTGTAAGGCCCATACAACCCCTTCAGCATCACGGGTTCCTCCCCATTCACCAAGGTCCAGCAGCACAGGGTGTTTTCCTCTTCCTCTGCACAGAAGTCCTTCCTTCCCTTCTCCAGGCCTTCGTTCTTGCTCCCCCCACTTCCTGGACCACTGTTCCAGACTCTTCTCCTACTCACTCTTTCTAATCCTCCAACCCCCACTTTAGCTGCTATCATTTGAGAAATTTTTTCATAAGTAGGTTATCAAAATAATCTCCCCACCCTCTCTCCTTAATGCTATTGTGAATTACATCCCCCATTTTTTTACTTGATATTATAATCTGAATTTATCTTACTTACTTAATGGTCTGTTTATGTTCTGTTTCTCCCAAACTGCCACGACACTGTAAATTCATGATGTGCAGAAATTTTTATCTTTTTTGACCCAAGTGTACCAAGTTAGGCCTGGTACAGGGTTAACTTTACATATATTTGAATAAAGATTGTGCATGAAAGGTGAGGTGAATACTTACAGGTGGAATCTATAAATGAAGTAGACACACCAGACTTCTCTTTTCTGATGGCTAGGTACGTACCAGAGGAGCAGGGAGGATGGGGAAATGTGTCGAGGGTATAACAGCACAGGTGTGGAGTGAAAGATGGCCACATGAATGGTCCTCCCTTCAAATGTAAGTTTGAGTGTTAAATTGGAGACCAGGGGGCTAAATTTGAATATTTGCTATTCCAGATAATAGAAAGGTGGTATTCAGAGCAAAAATAATTCTGCCCCTTAGTTTTCTTATCTCTAAAATTTGAATAATATAATCTGCTTTCTCAGATTGTGTAATTATTCTAGCATGTCCCTGCAGGTTAATGGTAGACATGGAATTAGAAGGCTGGCTGGCCTCCTTCCTACCCTGTGTGGTACTTCCAGCTGGCTCTGTGCACCTGCATGAGTGTGTCTATGCTGTGCAGGTAGATGTACGACCTTATCTTCACTTCCTGTCCCATGTTAAACAACACCTCAACGCAACCAGGCCAAGTGTGGGAGCCCACTCACCCCTTGATCCTTGCCTGCATACCTGACAAAGTTTATGAAACTTCTTATCACGAAAAACTCGTCTCTAATTCTTGAGACTATGGCCAGATGGTAGGAACAGCTGATTATCCCTAGAAAAATTGGTTTAAAAAAAAAGGCAGGAAATAGAAGAATACAAAAATACTTTTCAATGTTTCAGGGAAGGAAACAAAAAAATCGTGCAGAAGAGAGTAAAAACTACACATTAGGAAAGCAGATCCTAAGGATTATACTAGGATGTATTTAGAGAAGGCTCCCAAATCACACAGCCTCGAGGTTGCAGAGTGACAAGCCTCCAGCCAGGTGAAAGGGATGCACTGAGTTATCTGCCACAGTGACAGGGTAGTGACCTTTCCTAAGTGACCAGAGAACTTGGAGGAAATAGAGGCTATCAAGATACCATAAGCTTGCCGGCCCATTAATAAGCATCTTGGAGCCTCCTTGACTGCAATTATTTCTACCTCCTTCCAAATGTACTTGGCACATAAAACATTTTAAAAAAAATTTTCTTTCTTTACTTTCTAAAGTAACTGATCATTGTCTAGAACTGTATATGTCTCAGTGCACCTCACTGACTGGTAATCCGAAAAAAAGAGCCAGATGATTACAGGGCTTGGGAACCAGCATTTGCTGAGCACCTGCTGATGACAGGTAGCCCACGGGAGGAAATGAACACGGTCCCTCTGCACCCTCCCACCAGTTCTGCAAGATTGTCGGTATTATCCCCACTGCGCAAGTAGGAAGACTGAGGCTCCAAAAGGTCAAATTACTTGCTCAAGACGAAGTGATGAAGCTAGATTTGCATTTGCATTTGTGTGATGCTGAAACTCGGGATCCTGTTATTTTAAAAGAGGTTCATTATGGTAATTTAAACAAAATTGTAGAAATTCTGAAAGAACTTTGTGCAGGATCTGCTTTCAGTCTCCACTTCCATGGCATGATTTAGGCTCTTTTTTTTTTTTTTTTTTTTTTTTTTTTTTTGTACTAGGAATTGAACTCAGGGGCACTTGGCCGCTGAGCCACATCCCCAGCCCTATTTTGTATTTTATTTAGAGACAGGGTCTCACTGAGTTGCTTAGCACCTTGCCGTTGCTGAGGCTGGCTTTGAACTCGAGATCCTCCTGCCTCAGCCTCCCAAGCCACTAGGATTACAGGCATACGCCACCACACCTGGCCTCTTTGAGCTCTTTCGGAGATGCGCTGGTAGCGTGCACTTGCGGCCCTCCTCCTGCGTCCTCTCCATGTTGCTGAGAAGTTCAAGCCCCTGGGCAGGGCAAGAGGCCAGCGATGGAACAGTGACCCGTGCTGGTGGGTTTCTCCTGGCACAGTACTGGCAGGAGCGGCCGCGATTCCGTTTCCAGTGTGCTCCAGAAACAGCGGCCCCTGTGCGCTGGAAGCCCGGGGATCAGGCCCGGAAACCGCCTGGTTTCTTTTATTTTTTTCTTCTCTCTCTCTCTCTCCTCCTTTACTTTCTTTCCTTGCCTTCTAAAGTTACACAAATACAGTATTCTGTATAACACAGTACACAAGTTTTTTTGTTGTTCGTTTTAATACTAGGCTTTGAACCCAAAGGTGCTTAACCACTAAGCCACATTTTCAGCCCTTTTTTAATTTTTTTACTGTGAAGCAGGGTCTCATTAAGTTTTGTAGGGCCTCGCCAAGTTGCTGAGGCTGGCTTCAGACTTGGAATCCTCCTGCCTCAGCCTCCCAAATCACTGGGATTGCAGCTGTGCACCACCATGCCCAGCTTACATTACACGAGTTTTTAAGAAAGGAAGGACTGATCATCCTTGTTTTCTTAGAGATCCTAAAGATCTCACTTTCCTGGGAGCCATGTCCTGCTGACTCTCCTGTGTACCTGCCTTCTGATTCTGGAAGTGATTCGAGCCTCTCAATCTCAGAATTAGGGGCAATCTCAGAGAGCACAGGTCAATTCCCAGCTAGGCGGTTCTCAAGGCAGTGGACAAATGACAGTGGGCACTGGCAGAGGTGATCTCAGTTTCGTATCTTAGTCCAGTTTGTGTTGCCATTTAAAAAAAAAAAATACTGCAAGTGGATTATTGACAAAGAACAGAATTTTATTTGGCTCACAGTTCTGTAGGCTTCAAAGCCCAAGATCAGGCTGCCAAATCTGGTCAGTTTCTAGTGAGGGTTACATGCTGATTTGTTGCAAGGCAAAGAAAGCAGGATGAGAGGCTGGTGCATGCAAAGAGGAGCGAGGAGCGTGTGAGTGGGGTGGGGGGAGATGCTCCAAGCTCCAGGGCAAACCCAGGGGCAGGCTTGCTTTACAACCATGCTCTGGAGGGAACTAATCCAGTCCTGGAGAAATCCATTCACAGGGGTGGGGACCTCATTCCCTCACCTCTCAAAGGTCCTGCCTCTTCTCACCATCACATTAAGAACCGAGATGCAGCATGAGTTTTAGTGGGTACAAACCATATTGAAACCACAGCAGGGGACCATGCTGTTTAGCACGTACCCAGGCCATCTGGTAAGTGGAGGCTGACAGCTAGCGGCCAGCTCCAAGACCAACTTCCTCTGTTGAAAACTACTTGGGTCCTGAAAGCTAGCTGAGAGGAACTGAAATCATCATGACAAAGCAAGTTGGACCATAAGGGATCCTAGGCTTGCTGCAGAGTGCCGGCGTCAGTGAGCACGATGCTACTGCGGAAGAGCTTCCTTGACCAGGCCCCTGCACAGGCCTCATCCTGCAGAGGAGCAGAGAAAGGGAAACGTCCGAGTCCCTTAGTGGCTGAACCAAGACTAGAATGCAAATCCCCCGAACGTAATAACCGCCTCAGCCATTGCCCTCAGTCAAATACTCTTGCTCTAAAAAAAGCAAGCTGGCCATATCAGGAGACTTGGTTGAAGACCTTCCACATAGACACAGCTCTGCAAATGTCCCCCTCTGCCTCCCTGCACGTCACATCCCCTCCCTCTGCCTCTGGGCCTCTTCTCCTGTCAACTCCACTCACCCACGTAGTTCCCTGTCTTTGCTGATGGCTCAGATCTACCAATTGGCCTACGGCGGCCTGCCCAGTCTAGTGGCCAAAGACTGCCTCACTGGGTCCTTGTTCTGCTTAAGAGGAAAGAACCCTGGGCCACAAGGAGAAGACCAGAGGATTCCTATCTGCACCAGCACCAAGCTCCAGGGCAAACCCATCCTGGGACTCCCGCAGCCTGCGTGTGAACTGAAGGGGGCCGAACGGGGCTCTGCTACCCCAGGGTTGTTGCTGCAGGGAGCAGTGGCCTAGGAAGTCTCCGTGTCTCTCGGTGCTCAGCCCAGATGGAAGTTAAAAAAAAAAAAAAAAGCAAGACCAGGGAGGGGGCTGATTGCCAGGAGCCACACATTGTTTTGTGATGAATCGGAACTGGAAACATTCTGTCTGTCACTCAGGTCCCCGGGCGCCCACCATCGGGTGAGACACCAGGAGTAGTCAGCAAATGCTAATTGTTTGCATTACTTTCTTCCCCTTCTCTCTCTGTCTGCTCCTTCCTTCCTTCCTTCCTGTCAGATAGATTAAAGTTGCAAACACTCGGTGCTGAATTTCCAGGGATTCTGCCAAATAGGGTTAGATTGGCGGATCTCTAACATTCTCCCTCATTTGTGTGTAGAGATGCTCCCAAGGGACCTCTGAGACCTTCCTTCTTCTGTCCCTCTTTGCTTGCCGTCCGAGGCAGTGTGAAAGGCTGACCCGGACAGATGATATCCCAGATCTTCTCCAAATCCTGACGATCACCCACAGACTTCTGGAAGGAGTGCAGAGCAGCCAGAAGCACTCCTTGTCAGACGGCAGACCCGGCGCTGTCGCACAGGCAGCCTGGGTGTGCTCATGAGGAAGAACAGGACAGGCAGAGAAAGGGAGGAGGAAGTCGGAGGTGGCGGGAGAAGGAGCTCCCAGTCCTCTGCGTCTTGGTGGGGCTCTGCGAATACGGAATGTGCGGTGGGGTTTGCCAAAGACAAGGGTGACATTTGCCTACACATTCCGGGGACTGAAGCCATCTACAATCTCAGTGTTGGGCCAGTGAGAGCAGCAGTCATCTTGGCTCTCTCTCTCTCTGGAGATGAATTTCCGGGGCTCTTTCCCCCCAGGAAGTGGGGATTGGAGCAGGAAGGAGACAGCAAGTGGGGGTGTGGGGTGTGAAGCGCAGTGTGAGCCTGTCTGGGCTGTGAAGTCGGGCCTGATTCCAACCCCAGCCTGGCGCCCACCCTGAGCCATCCCAGCAGAGGCCATTAGTGGGTCAGCCAGCGTAGTGCGCAGGTCCACCTGGAGGGGATTACTTCATCTTTCCAAACCCCCATTTCCTCGCATATCCATGGATACGAAGATACCCACGCAGCTGGATTGTTCTCAAGATTAGAAATGCCCCATGCAGGGCACAGAACCCGGCAGCCGCCCTGGTGATCACGGTGACCATCACAGAGCAGAAAGATCCTCCGTGTCAGGGGATGGCTTTGGACAGGACTGGCGTGGGTCACTCGGCATCGGTGCAGCAAATCCTCGCATCCTTTCCCTTGGCCCGAGCACCCCTGCGTCTCAGTGTGTGCCGGCGGGAAGCACCCAGAGCACTCGCCAGATGGGTGCTGTATAAATAGCATCCTGGCCATGCTGCTGTCACCGACCCAGCTCCCTCCCCAGAACGCGGCTGTGCCTGCTCTTCGGGGTGCCCCAGTCTCTCACTGTGGCCCACTGTGGCCCCTGGCCACCTCCCGATGTGTCTCCCCTTGAGGGGTCCGAGGCCTCCTTGAGCTGCCTGTGGCCCTGGCTGCTGCCACCTCAACAGTCCAAAGAGAGCAGCCCGGGGAGCGGCAGCAAGCCCAGCGGATCCCAGTCTACAGGCGCACCTCCATCTGGCCCAGCGTCTTCTGTCTGGGACGCGACCACCCACGCCATTCTTTCTGATCAGACAGTCGGGCTTGCCATGACTCAGCTCCCTTTCTGTTCTGCAGGGCCCACTCTCCCCCAGGACTCAGGGCCCGTCTCCTGAGTGAGCAGGAAGTGTGGGCTGGGTGGCGCTCCCGTCTGAGGCTCTGGAGCGCCGGCTCACATCCGAGATGTCAAATGCAACTCTCTCCTGTCACTATTTTTAGCCTTATTAACTTTGCATTGCTTCAGAGAGAGGAAGCCCAAGGGAGGCACGCAAAAGGGGGATCAGACAGTCTGGCCTGACGTTCTGACTTGGTCCCTAGTAATCATGTGACCTTGAACTTTGATCTTGACCTCTCTGGCATTCAGTTCCCTCACCTGTACAATGAAAAGAGCACCGGCTGCCCATCCAACTGGAGAGACACGCTGCTTCATTCCAAAAAAAGATGGTAAAGGAAGTGAAAGAACTTTGTCACCTGCAAAACACCACATGGTCACCATAGGTTACTGACCCTGTGGAAACACATCTGGTTTATGGCATCTTTTCAGTTGTCACATGCAAGTGGGCTAAAGCAGGGGTTGTGACAGGTGTGAAAGGGTAGGAGAGAGAAGCCTGAAGGTCTTGTTCTTGCTCCACCAGGTCCCCTCTTTCCCATCCCTTCTCCTTCACGCTGCCCGGCGCTCCTCTTGGGAGATCTCAAGAGGCTCTTCCCTGCCAGACTCTGAGGCAGCTGAAATGCTGTGAAATCTCCGTGCCCAGAGTGCAAGAAGAGACGGAAGCAGAAGAGGCAGGGAGCACTGTGTGCAAGGCCCGACAGGTGCCGACAGGTGCGACGCAGGAAGCTCCAGGGCAGGAACAGATCAGCTTTACCTGGGGCATCCCCGGAAAGCCTCTGAGTCAGTATTATCCCCTCTGCCTTAGAGACGAAGATGAGGACACTGACCGAGGAGCCCAGAGACTCGACGAAGGTGAAGTCTGCCACTGGGCTGCCTGCACTTGACCCAGTGGAGTGGGAGTCAAAAGACCATTCTCTTTCCAGGCCGCCATCCTGAGCAAACTCAGCTTCACTGGGGAAAGAATGATGCTATTTAAAAACAAAACAGAAACCAAAGCAATAACCAGACTATTTCCTGCATCGGGAGTCAGGAGATAAGAATCCTCTTTATAATCTTCTAACACGCATTCAAAGGACTGTGATCTCGACACCTCCTCCCTAGGCTAATCTAAACCTTCGGCTTCTTAGATTTGGACTCTGGCTTTTCTGATGTAGCTGAGCTCTTTCTATGTCTACCCATTCCAAAGTCCCCATCAGGCCAGGACCTGCAGGACAGGACGCAGTGCAGATTCTTAAGCCCCTTCTAGGCTCCAACCCACTCACTCCACTCTACCTCACTCTCTCCCAGCTTCCCCTCAAGTTCCCCCAATAAAACGTGGTCTCTGTCCTCACCACCCTGAGGTGCCAACAATTGCGGGTGTGAGTGAGGAGAACAGTCAGAAGCTCTGGACTCGGCTCCCAACTCAGCCAGTAACAGCCTGTCAGCTGGAGCAGGGTTACCAAGGTCTGTGAAACTCTGTCTTTGTCTCTAAAACGAGAACATTAGCGTTGACCCCGTAGGCGTGATGCGAGGCTCAAGTGATGTGATTTATGACCAAGAGCTTAGAGAAGTGCAATATATCCAGTCCTGACCAGCACAAAGAGCATCCTGCAGATTCAATTCTAATCCAGGGGAATCGATGTTATTTTAAAGGGCTGCCACCTGATGTGCCTTTCATCCTGTGGTCTTCAAACCGTCTCTTTGGAAATAATCGTCTCCCAGGAAGATGACCCTTGCCCTTAGGCTCTGAAAGTGTAAATCAATTTAATTTCAGATCTGTCTGCTTGTGATCAATGCCTCATTTTCCTTGTTCTTTTTTCCTGAAAAAAAAAAAAAAAAAAAAAGAAAAGAAAAAGAAAAGGAATGTGTTTCTCTTTTCTAAGGGAGGTTTCTTCCTGATATTAGCTGTTTAGAGCCCAAAAATCCAGCACTTGGAAAGAGGTTCTGTAAATACATGCTGAGAAGTTTGGGCCCATGTCAAGAGTGATCACCTCCAGCACAGTCTAGACTGGAGAAGGGGCTCTGGGGGGTGGAGGTGGAGCACGCCTGAGTCACAGGCTTGGAGCAGGCAGCCTGCTGGTTGTGAGGAGCAGTCTCCAGCTGGCGGGCCAGGCACAGGATGACTTTACCAAGGCAAGCTGCCACCGCTCCTCTTTCCAATCTTTCGTTCCTATGACACTGCAGCTAGCTCTGATATCCTGTCCAGTTTCCCTGGAAGATGGAGAAGAAGAAAAACAAGCTATTCCTTACCAGATTCTTCATGTCACTTGCTAAGACTTTGTGATCTCTTGGCTTAGACCGATGTTTGAGAAAGGGGATACATGCAGTGCCACCTTCCTGTCTGAAGCAGAGTTGGGTACCTGGCAGAGCTCCTTTGTGTGTCCAGGGGGAAAGGTCTATCATTTCTTTTCAGCCCGCAGGTAATAGGAGGTGGAAAAGGAGTAGGTTAATGACACTGTCTCCCACCGTAGGAAAGAGACCAGCCTTCTCCGAGACTGGTTCCCCAGCTGCAGAAAGTACGTAACCATGTTGCATTTAATTGAATCCAAGATATCATTATTTGATGCAGTACTAAGGAAGGAAACGCAGTGCTGTCAATTAGGCTGACACTCTTGACAACAAAATGCATCCCAAAGTCAGAGATGTTAAAGCGTTAAAAAGAAAAAGGTGTCTTAGAGAAATGGAACATGGCACCTACCTCAGAGGGTTCCTGTGAAGATTAATTAAGATCACGCATCTCAAAGTGTTTTGAAAACCGTCGAGTGCTGTAGTGACACTGTTACATTTCATAGAGGCAGCGCATTGCTTGGGAAAAGATGGGGCTCCGAGGTCAGCCAACCTCAGTTCAAATGACAGCAATGTCGCTTCCTCGGGGCTGCATTATCTTTTTTTTTTTTTTTTTGTACCGGGGATTGAACTCAAGGGCACTTGACCACTGGGTCACATCCCCAGCCTTTTTTTTTTTTTTTTGTATTTTATTTAGAGACAGGGTCTTACTGAGTTGCTATGTGCCTCGCCATTGCTGAGGCTGGCTTTGAACTCGCAATCCTCCTGCCTCAGCCTCCCAAAGTGCTGGGATTACAGGTGTGCGCCACCGCGCCCTGCGGGGCTGCATTATCTTGAACTGTTTCTTTAACGCTCGTGGAGCTCAGTTGTCTACTCTGTGGACTAGAAATAGTAAAGACTGCTCTGTTCTCTCACAAATGTCCCAAGTAAGCACAGAAAGTACCTGCCCTAAAAGTTATTTACTTAACTGAAATTCAAATTTAACTGTGTATCTTATATTTTTATTTGCTGAATATAACAACCCTGTGTAAATTAAAGGGATCAATAAATGTCAGGCTTGGGCAGTCTGAGTCTAGGAATCAGAGCTGGGAATTTTAAAAGGGCAGGATGGATTAAAGGTGAATTAATGAAGATCTGAAGCTAGGCATTCTCAGGTGTGTGGGTTAGAGGCAACAGAGGGGGTCTGAGAGACAGCAGAGACAAGACTGTGCTCCTCTCAGAGAAGGCTGAGGGCGTGGATAGTGCGTCTGGGGACAGGGGCTCACGTCTACGTTTGCCTGATTATGTCTTAGAAAAAGCCAAGAGCAACAGTCTTCAAATAAATGTCTTTTAAAAAAAAAGAAAGAAAGAAAGAAAGAAAGACAAAGATGACTAAGTGAGTAATAGCTGCAGGAAGAGAACTCAAGAGCTGCACTGGGTAAGAACATGTTCCAGTGTTTTTCAATAAGTGAAGGCAAAGCTGTAAATTATTCATTTGTTATTTTTGTATGGGTTTCAAATTTGTGATTTTTTTTCCTGTTTTGTCTTCAGTTTTTGTGTCCACAAAAATGTTTCTCCCCCATCGTAAGTAACTTCTTTTTACAAATGGCCTCTCCAAACCACACCAGAACTGCAAACATAAAGTTCATTTCTCCCTCTCCGGTCCCACTGGACAGACTCCTAGGTAGGGCTTGGGCTTAATACTAGCACCTTGTTCTGAACAGAAGGCAGAGTTTGTGTGGCACTTGGTTTGTTTTGACTTCAGGCATTGCTAAATTCAGGTCTTTGATATTTGACCATGTTTCTGAGCTATTGAAATAGACTTGGAGGGTTAGTCAGTAATAAATGAATGGCATTTGTGTTTTCTCAGAACACTTTCATACCTGTGAATTAGGTAGACTGGGTTTGTGGCTTCTGGTTTACCTGTGAGATACTGAGTCCCAGGGCTACTGCCCAAACCCTTGCAATGGGTTGGTGAGAACTGGACCCTCGCCCTGGGTCCCTCCCTTCTTACTAGCTGTCTTGGCACTTCAGAGCCACCATCTGGGGCTCCATTGCCTCATCTGGGAAACACAATGAACACTGTCTACTTTCAGAGTTATTTGCAAAGATCACCTGAAATCCCATGTATGGAAGGGTACTGTAAACTGCAGAATAGTGTACTAAGCCCCATCACCATCCCTTTTTATTCTTTTATTCAGAGACAGGATTTCACTAAGTCACTCAAGGCCTTGCTAAGTTGCTGAGGCTGGCTTTGAACTTACGATCCTCGGCAGCCTCTGGAGTTGTTGGGATTACAGACATGTGCCACCTAGCTCATCATCAATACTTTCATATTTATCTAGTTTCATGGAAGAACTGGAAGAAGAATCTCAGACTTCTTAGGTGAAGCATTTGTTCCTTATTTTCAATGTGTGCACCCTCTTGCTGATGGAAGATTCACTGTGAAACATTAAGCCTTATTCTTCTGTAAGGACCCCTGGGCCTTCCTCTGGAGGTAGGGGAAAACCAGCCTTGACTCTGTGATGCTCTTACGAGGCAAGTCGGGAGGTGCAGGCTGCTTTGACAACTGACAGACCCAAGTGCAAGTCACAAAGAGAAGCCCCGAGAATAAGAACTTTAAGAACACATGGAATCTTTATTATTTTTATATATTTTTTTGAAGACTATGATTATTCACAAAGAGCAAACCATTCAAAGTGAGGGATCTTCAAAATTTTCTTCAGTAAAATGCAAGATTTTTAAAAAAGAAAACTAAAAAGAAGAATAGTTTGGAAATAAAACATTTTATTCCCAATTAAGACCAATTTTATATGGAAAACAATGTTGTCACTTAATCAAATAGGCATAGTTTCCTAGAATGTGTATTTTTTTAAAATATTTATTTATTTGTTTTAGTTGTACACAGTGCATTTATTTTTACGTGGTGCTGAGGATCGAACCTGGGCCGCGCACGCGCTAGACGAGCGCTCTACCACCAAGCCACAACCCCAGCCCCTAGAATGTGTATTATTAAAATGTAATCTAGATGTGGACATTTAGAGTAAGAATATATCCCAGAATCATAAAAACCAGGACTGTTATTTCATAGATTTTTTGTTGTTGTACCAGAGATTGAACTCAGGGGCACTGGACCACTGAGCCACATTCCCAGCCCTATTTTGTGTGTCATTTAGAGACAGGGTCTCACTGAGTTACTAAGTACCTCACTATTCCTAAGACTGGCTTTGAACATGGGATCCTCCTGCCTCAGCCTCCAGAGCCGCTGGGATTACAGGCATGCACCAACATGCTTGGCTATTTCCTAGATTTTTAAAAGCAAAGTTAAAATAAGGAAGGAATGTCAGGCATGGTGGTATATGCCTGTAATCCCAGCAGTTCAGGCTGGTAAGGCAGGAGGATCATAAGTTCAAATCCAGCTTCAGCATCTTAGTGAGGTCCTAAAGCAACTCAGTGAGACCCTTTCTCTAAATAAAATATAAAAAAGGTCTCAAGATGTGGCTCACTGGTTTAGCACCCCTGGTTTCAATTCCTGGTACCAAAAAGGAAAAAATGAGAAAAAAAAAAAGGAGGAATTTTGACAGGGCCACATAGCAAATAATGGCTAAGTCAGAAAGAGAATGCAGGTCCTTCAGCTTTCAAGATTCTACTCCTGGGATCACAGTCCTGCCCCAGGCTCTTTCATCTCCTCCTAGAATGGTCACGTGTTAGTGTGTTCTCTACCCAGAAAATGGGGATCACTTTGCAGCACTTCCTACTTGCCAAATGGTAATGCAGCACTGAGCATCTCTGCTGTAAGATGTCAACTTTTCTAGAGGTGACTTCTTTGCAGTGACTTTCTCAATTAAGTTGAGGATATTGATTCTGCATTCTCGTGGTTCCTGTCCTCTCATGGAGCTGGGGAAGGGGACACTCCTTTGACAGGAAGGTGGTTGCAGCTGGTCCTCCTGAGCCCTCTGCAACACCTGACTCGGTCACTTGCTCCTCAGCATCAGCTCTCTCTAGAGTGTGGCCCTGTCACTTGAACAGCATCCTGACAAAAACACGAGCTGTATCGACTTTTCACAAAGGGCAGATGAGGGAGCCGTGGAGGGCTGAGAGCCTGAGTGGGAAGACTCTGCTGGTTTTTAAAAAGCACACGGACGTCTCATAGACAAAAATGTCTATGGCAAACTAAACTCAGATCTGAGCATTAGAAAAGGGTTGCTCTCCCTGGCAACTAGGTTCTAAGATTAGACAATGAAAAGTGTGCTCTCCTTCTTCCCTCTGTCTCCCTGGGGAGCCAGACACCAAAGGCTAAGGTTCCTAGCTCCACGCTGATGTCTTTCCCCAGCTAGGGCATCTAAGAATAGTGTGATGAGGGCTTCATTTTTGTATTTTACTTTGGAATCAGGGGTTTAATTTTCATCTTTCTTGCTTTATTTTGAGCTTCCTGGAATCATCTTTGCAATTAGTAGGTATTGAGGAAAAAAACCCACAGTAAGTAGAATAAGATCATAGGTTCTTATCTTATTCAATTTTCTTTTGCTAATAATACAATACCATAGATTGGGTGAATTATAAAGAAAAGAGGTTTATTTGTGTGTACAATTCTGGTTCACAATCAAGGGGTTGTGACTGGCAATGACTTTCTTGTTGGCACAGTCCTGGACAAGACAGTGCAGGACATCACAAGTCAAGAGACAGGAAATGCTCTACAGACCAAGCCAAACTGGTTTTTGTAGCAGACTCGCTCTCAAAATAACCCATCAATCCATTAATCACTTGAATGGATTAACCCATTCAAGAAGGCAAAGCCCTAATCACCTCTTGAAAGTCCTAAATAGTTCCATCTTTTAATATCTCATAATGGAGATTAAATTCCCAATGAGTTTCAAAGAGGACAAAGTATATTCAAGCCACAGCAGTTATCAGGGAATCACATCTTTAAAAAGAAATAAAGAGTATAGTATACCTTCTCATCTTGTCTTTCCAGAAAATTGTTCTTCCATTCTCTTCAATCTTGGTGCGATTGTCAATCATAGTGACCTGTCCCCATCTCAGGGGTTGACATCTGGACACTGGTTGATCAGGAAGAGTGTCCCTTCAATGCTTGGCTTCAGTGATTCATACAGAGCTAAACAAGGGACCATGCAGAACCAACAACTTTCTTCTCCCCTGGGATTTCTGCATAGATATAAGCAGAGGAAATGCTTCTTTCGGCTAGAAGGTCATATGCTGGGGCTGCCAATAGCCAGAGGCTGCTTGTCACTAAGGAAGCCAAATGAAGATAAGCAGAATGCAGAAAGAAGAGAGAGCGAATCCAAGTGTTCTTGAAGTCAGAGGAAGGGAGCTGTATCGGAGGTTGAGCCCCTTGATCTGGATAAGCCTAAGATTCAATGCATCCAAATACTTCCAATAACTTTTATTATTCTGTTGTCAAGATAACATGAGTTGAGTTGCTGCCCTTACAACTGAAGAGCTTCTGAATTATACAAAGACAAAACATGAAGCAGCTTACTATGTTAGCCAACAAAATCTTGTCTTCAAACGAAATTTTACAGCAACTCCAGTATAGACAGAGACTGGAAGGGCAGGTGGGAGGAGAGTATAGATCACTGGCTTGATCTCCAACGCAGCCTCCAAGTAGACCTGGGGCATCTCTGGGTGACCTAGTGCTTCAAGTAACCAATTTAAAAACAGCCTGTGTGGCACAGACTGTAAGGCACCTCTAGTACCTGTCCTGTTCTCCTCCATCCTTCAGTACCAACGCAGTGTCTGTGCACAGATGCTTTTTAGGTAGGAAGAACAGTGGGCTTGTCTCTATTTGTCCCCTTAACTAAAGATCCTTTATTTAAAAAGATTCATTTCCAGAGGTGCTGAAGGTGAAACTGGAGCACACTATGGATGGTATCAGGCATGGTCCCCCAAAGTTCTGCAGGCGGCTGTTGCATTTAGTAGATGCACACAAGACTTGGAATCAGGACGCCAGTCCTCCAGCAAGAGGGCCAGCTCTGCAAGTCCCTCTCTTCTCAGGGTCTCCAATTCCCCACTGGCAAAATGAGCTGGATGAGCCCCGAGATCCCTTCCAAGTCCCCCATTCCATGTCTTAGTATAGCGCAGGATATTGATGACTCACTCAGCAGGATAAACAAGTTCTCCCCATGTGCAGTCTGCTAAAGTAATGAGCGGAACTCTTTCTAAACAGAAAAAAATTTTCACACCAGACAGAGTCCAAAACCTCCGAGGGTTAAATAAGGGGAAGCATAATACTAAGCAGATGAATCCTCTAAAATAATATTGCAACACCTCCTGGCATCCCATCCCAGTTTCCATAGGCGCTCTCCTGAGTGAGTTAGCTGCTACGCTGGGGACACCTGAGGTCACCTCCGGCCCCAGCCCGGCCTCACCCAGGCTAGCACACACTTTGCATTTTGGTGCAGAGAGGCCTGTTGGGTACGGGGAACACAGGACTTCCTTCCAAAGGCCTCCGAGGGCCGCTGTGGGCTCATCAGCAGCCAGTTTGTAATCACGCTTCCTTTTCTTCTCTTCTTAGCACATGTCTACCCCAGAGGTTCCCAGGATGCCTAGGAAGCAAATTAAGATTTTCCTGAAACTGGAATAGCAAACCATTATCACAGCCCTTGTGTGCATTTGCCCATGCAAACATCACAATTGACATATGAGATAGGCAACATCAAGCCAGATACAGAGAAGTTAAGCAACTTATTTAACATGATTCAGCTTCAAAGAGGTGGAACCAGAATTCAGATGAGGAGCGTCTTATACATGTACCCCTATTTTAGGCCACCTGGGCAGCTATAGCTGCATGCATCATAGAATGAGTGGCTTTGACACAGCGAAATTTTACTCCTCATGGTTCTGGGGGCTAGAAACCCAAGAGCCAGGTGAAGCAGATTCCCCGGCCAGTGAGGGCTGGCTTCCTCAGAGACAGCTCTTTTCTTGTTGTAACCTCACAGAGCTAAAGGGGGCCGAGATCTCTCTGGGGTCACGTTTATGAAGGCAGAAATCCCATTCACCTCCCAGGGGCTCACCTCCTCCTCCCATCACTCGGGGAGTTAGGGTTTCAACGTATGAATTTTGGAGGAGGAACATGAATAGCCAGCCCTTAGCAGCTGTGATTATGTGAATGAGCATGCTGTTCTTTGGTATATGTGAGATAGTAATTTGTTGTTGTTATTGATGTTTCAAGGATGGAACTATTTTCTTCAAATGGTACTGGTGGAAGCAGGTCTGTTAGACCTGGCATTCAGAAGGACAATGGCCCTAGAGACAAAGTTCTATTTAGCGACCTGAGCTGGTGATTTGAGGTGGAATTCATACTAAGTGCCCCTCATTGATTCTGCCCAATCTGAGCTGTTCTACAGCACAACTAGCCAAACTCAAGGATGAGGCCCAGTGTGCAGTGCACCCAGCAACCAGAGCCATGCATAGCCCCTTTGGGCAGAATTTTAATCTTAGGAAATTAATCAAGGTTCACATCTAGAGATGGCTCTCCCAGACAGCCCTCCTAGATAGTTCCAGTCCCCACGGAACTTCTGCTTTGTTAGGCTTACGCATCTCTGGCATGCTGTGTCACTCAATGTGATGCTGAGAATATGCTCCTTGGGACTTTTCAAGAACTATACGATGTAATCAGGCAAACGTGGCACCTCTATCTGTGACAAACTGAACCTGAGAACATGGCTTATCATGACATATCACATAGGCAAGCTCTAGGCTCTTGATGATTCCTGAGAGAACACAAATTCAGAGTTTTGTGATAGAAAAACATGTTTTTCCCTGACTAATGAATAATTTTTTATTTACTTAAACATGGTCTTTTCACAACAAGTTGTTGCTTAGCTTAGGACAGCAGCTGTGGGAATGTACCCCAGTCCTGTACCTGTGTGCGTCCACATACCTCCACCTAGAAGTACCCGCGGGGTCTCAAACCCTCACTCACGCTTCAGGACTCAGTGTGGCTAGTCTTTCCCCAGGACCGTCCTTTACCTCCTCTTTGGCTGGATCAGGTCCCTGCTATGGTTTGCACCTGGAATGTTCCACAGAAGCCCCTGTGTTGGAGGCCTGGCCCCCCTAGGCAGCAGGGTGCAGGTGGAGCTTTTGGTTCAGGAGGGCTCTGACCTCATCAGTGTCAGACCATCGAGGGCGTCACACTGGATGGCATCATGGAGAGCTGGTGGAAGGGGCTCGTTGGAGGCAGTGGGTCCCTGGGAGTGTGTCCCCTCCTCATTCTCTCTCCTCCCTCTCTGGTTCCTGGTCACCATGAGATGAACAGATTTCCCATGATGCTTTGACTCACCTAGCACTCATAGCAGATTTCCCATGATGCCTTGACTCACCTAGCACTCACAGCAATGGTCCAGCTGACATGAACTGGAAACTCTGAAGGAGCTGAGCCAGAATAACTCTTTCCTCCTCCTAAATTGTTATCCTTAGATACTTTTGTCACAGCAACCAAACCCTGACTAATCCACTTCCCCATAACTCCCGGGCTTAACATTCTAGCAAGCTCATGGAGTGACTGTCCAGCTTCTCAGCTTACCTCGCGATGCCCTGAGCTCTCGGTGTGCAGGAACTTTGTGTCCTGCACATCTGTGTTTCCTGAACAGTGTGTCACACAGAAAAGTTTCTCAGGAATATTTGCTGTTTATCTGACTGAATAAATACTCAAAGGAAGGAAGAAAGGAAGGGAGAGAAAAGAAGAGAGCAACAGTAGGAATGGAGATGGGGGTGCGAACAAGTAGATTTATGTTCCCGCCTCAAGGTTATCCTTAGCTTTTAAGTGACATAATTTCTTACTTTTTCCTCTGTTACCTTTTGATCGTGGATTTCTTTCTTTTTTTTTTTTTTTTAGTGCTACGGATTGAACCCAGGGTCTCCACCATGCTAGGAAAGTGCTCTCTACCACTGAGCTCATCCTTAGTCCTGGGATTTCTAGTCTTGAAGTTTTATATAATGACTTTGTCAAGAAAGAAGTCAGGTAACATAAGTAAATTCATAACTATGGATACTATTTCTGTGGAGTGACTTAGCTATAGTGTTAAAAGTGATTGACAATTTTGCCAAGCCCAGGACTAACCATTCGTGGAAGTGAAGTGTGTGTGCATTCACAGGGGAAGAGGGGACTATTGTTGACAAGTGCCGCCCAGAGAAACATCAATAGCCTTCATGGATAGGGACAGCAAAGCTGTGTCTTGCTGAGATACAACTTCTTGGCCTTTCTCCCTGGGAAAGGTATTTGCAAACCAGTGGGAATGCTGAGGCCTTTGAGATTGTCCCCAGGGACAAGACAGGGCCAGTTGTCTGTCAGGCCCTTTCCCTACTTCTGATGTCGCAGTTCTCATCCACAACTTCCGCAAGGGAAGTTCTATCAGCATTTTATTTTAGAAATCAGCGAGATTTTGTAAATGACAATTGGGCTCAGAGAGTCTAAGTGACAGCCAGGCTCACATATGGAGAGAGCCGTGTTGGAATTTGAACCCTGGTTTTTTCCCATTTTAAAACACATGATCTATGTGTGTCACGCTGCCTTGAATCACCAAGGACTCCCCAAACCTCTGTGGGACCCAATGACACGGGTTTGTTGAGTCCCATGCGATGCTCTGCTGATCCCGAGGGCTGGGACTCAGAGGCATTCCCGCGGGGCACGCCAGAGTCTCATCGTGGGTAGATGACATGTGTGTAGCTTTAAAAAGCATGTTAAATAACAAAGCCGGTTTATATTTGGAAAAGGAGAAATGTGCAGCCTAAAAAAAATTCAAACTACAGAACATAAAGTTTAACGAAAGTCCCCTCATGGTGACAATAAGTGAAAAAATAAACTCTTGGAGAAGATACTAGGAAATGTAACCAGGTGGGTGAAGTCCAGAGATGGTCAAATTCATCCACGGGGACACTGTCCAAAGGGATGCTTAGTGGCCTGGAGCAGTCCTGTGTTCCACAGGCCGTTACTCCAAGATTTCATGCTGGGACTGATGAACACTGTAAGTATCATAGGAAAGCATCATGCTCACACGCAGATGACGTCCACGTTATTCATAACGATCTCCTGGCAAAATGACATGGGTGATTTCTAGAAAGGTTGTTGTCTCCAACTCACCAGCGGCTCCCTGCTTCCCCTCTGTGTGGCTGTTGTGCCTTCCTCCTCTTCCTGGGAGATTCCTGTCAGACTCCTGAGCTCTGTGGGGTGTGCTGTGCGTGCGCCTCTCTGGTGTGACCCTAGGCATGCCTCGAGTTCACCTTCATGCATTCGATACACACTCGATGAAGTCCCACTGTGCCAGGACCCACGTGGATCACTGGGGGACAGAGATGAACTCGAGCCTGACTTTCTGGAAGGTGTGGCCCCAGAGCTGTGGGAAGGATGACAGGATGAGAACGGTGTGATGTACCCGCCCTTCCCTGACCTTGGGTGTCCTCATCCAGACAAATGAGGCCCAAACTGGTTAAGTCTTGGACTTCTTGGGAAAGTGGAGAATATTTAAAGACACGACTTATTCAGCAAGGTACATGAAAAACTGAAGTGATAGATTTTTTAGTTTTTAAAGATACCATCTATTTTTATTGCATGCCTGTAATCCCAGCAGCTTGGAAGACTGAGACAGGAGGATAGCAAGTTCAAAACCAGCCTCAGAAACTTAGGGAGGCCCTACACAGCTTAGGAAGACCCTGTCTCTAAATAAAATATTAAAAGGGCTGGGGGTGTGGTTCAGTGGTTAAACACCCCTGGATTCACTCCCCAGTAAAAAATAAACAAAAATTAAAAAATCCTTTTCATGGTTCTGTTGAATGAGCAGTATACTAGAAGTCAAAAAAAACAGGCTTCTGACCCAGGCCCTCTGTCTTCTTGGGAAAGGATGGTGGATAGAAGGTAGCACAGGAGTGACAGTCTTGCAGGACACAGCTCTTCTTCTCCCTGTCTCTGCTTCCCAGGACACTGTGAGGATAAGAGTCTTGCTGGCAAAAGAGGCCGGATACCAGCTCTGCTCCAGGAAGTGCGAGGTTCTCCTCCTCCTCCTCCTCCTGCACCCCTCCCAGGCCTGTTCCCAGGAAGTTGTCCCAGACCACCCTTGTCTGAGACCCCAGCCACTGCCTAGTCAGCTGGGGGGGGGGCAGTTTCTGGAGTCTCGGGTTCTTGCCAGGCCCACAGGGGAGGAAGAGCTAGCCCAGGGGTGCAACCCATTGTTGCAGCTTCCCATGGGCCGAGTCGTTCCAGGAAGGATGTGTACTTCCTTTTGAAATCTGAGTCTATTTACTTTCTTACTGGGAAATGACAGGCCTCGGACTCCCATTAGATCTGGACATGTCATGCCGTGATCTTGGGTCTCTTCATCTCACTCATAAGCTCCCTGAGAATACGAGCCCTCCTTCACGCCAATCTGTCAAAGAAGAGCTTGGGTCATATTCAAATTGGGAAAACAAACCTCCAGGCTGGAATTTTCATTTCCCTAAATGTGGTTTGCTCAGACGTATTCCACAAATGGTGGTGATCAGAGGGAGGCGCCAGGAAGGTACAGCTGGAACCCCTCTTCAAGAGAGGGGGACTAGTGGGCAGCGTCCGGAAGTTCAACTCTTACAGGTCCATCTCGGCTCTTCTCAAAACGGGCCAGCCAGTGACTAAGTGAGATGATGGCACAGTGACCTACCCTGGCATGGGCAATATTTGCTGTGAAGCCCCCTGTTGGGATGACCAAGGCTGTGTCAGTTCTGCAGTAAGGTCCAATGGCTCCTTCCATCCCATCTTGCTTCCTCTGGTTTCGTTTCTCAAGTATTTTTCCTCCAGTAGACCTCCTGCACATCACATGGAAGTTCAACTTCACTGCTTCTTGGAGAAGACCCAGTCATGGTAATACCAGAAGTAGGGTGGTCCAAGAAAGCAGGTGGTGAGCGGAGTAGAAGGGGTTGCATCACCCGTGGCTCAACTGGCAATGGGGGCCCCATGCCAGGCACTATGCAAGACATGGCTAGTCCCGAGAACAAAAGGTGCCCCAATTTCTAAGACTTCTACCAGTGGTAACTGCAAGAGAATGTTCTGGTAAAGAGATATGCCCCGACAGCACATTGGTTCCAGAATTCAAAAAGTACGGGAACAAAGGGTGGAACAACGTGAGTGTATTTCAGTCCAGGTGATAATGAACACATGAGGGCAGTTCACAATTGAAAACTCAGTGTGAGGATCAGAGGGTCCCTTTAGTAGCTTAGAAGAACGTTCTTATCTGGTATAGTGAGTGTCTTGGTCCATTTGATATGAGTTAATGAAACTATTTTCAACTGGGTGACTAATAAAAAAAACCCAGAAATTTAAATAAAAGCAAGGGCTGGGAAAATCTGGGTCCCTGATACATCTTGGTGGATTCCCCTAAATATTTAAGCATTCCAGAGCCCTGAAGCCTTTGAGGGTGAAGAAGTGGCCCTTTCTTCCCTATAAGAGCTCTTATTCTTTATGGAAGGAAATTTAAGCAAGGCTCTTCTCTGGTAAGACCGCGGGCCCCCTTCAATACCTCCCTTTTAGAAAGTTAGGTCAATAACTTGTGTTGAGTAGCTACATAACCCAGGTACACCATCCATATAAGTATACACTGTGAGCACTCCACTGTTTTATCAATGAGGTGACTATAGCTATCACACTCTGGGACATGCACACTAGAGAACAGAAATACCTGGATGTTGGATCTGGGACATACATTCTCGGTGAGAATGATACTGATACTCCCTTACTCCATTTTCTGTTGTTATAACAGAATACCTGAGACTGGGTAGTTTACAAAGGAAAGGAGTTTATTTAGCTCATGGTTATGGAGGCTGGGAAGTTCAAGATTGGGTAGTTGCATCTGGTGAGGGTTTCATGCTGTACCATCACTGTGATCAACAAGAGAGCAAGCTTAGGGGGTAAGGCTTGCTTTTATAACAACCCACTAATGCCTGGAGAATTAACCACATGCCTTGAGAAAGACCTTAACTCCTCTCAACAAATAAGCCACATCTTAAAGACTCCATCATCCTAACACTGTTACACTAGGGACCAAATTTTGACATGAATTCTGAGGGGGATGAACTATAGGTAAACCAAAGCAGATATCAAAACCAGAGTGCCATCTTGGCACCATATATTATTATGATATATGATTATGAGAATATATGATAACTGATTATGGAGAAAAAACACTAACATTGCAAAGTAACTACTATCATTAGCTAACATGAGTATTTGTGGGTAGTTGTGGTCCCGAATTTTTAAAATTCTAGATCTAGGGGACTAGGACATAAAACTAGATAAGGGTGAGTTGATTGGTTTGGCGACACTTTCTTTGGATTGGGATTTACTACTTGTGATAGAAAGAAAATCAACTCCAAAAGATGTCCAAGTCCCAATCCTCAAAACTTTGAATGGATTAGGCTACATGGAAAACAGAAATTAAAGTTGCAGGTGGAGTTCGTGTGAGCAGTCATCAAGCCTAAAAATATGGACATGATGCTGTATTATGCAGGTGAACCCAGAGAAGTCACGAGTCCTTAAAAGTAAGACAGGAGCACAGAATAAGGGTCAAAGAGAAGGGCTGGTGGGAGCTGTCCAGAGAGATGCTGTGTTGCTGGGGGAGGGACCTCATGACTGCTGGAGGGCAGCAATGGGGACAATGGCACCTGAAGCAACTGAAGTAAAGTGTTGACGATGAATTACAAAATCCCGGAAATCTGAGGTTAACAAGATGTCTGGAAGACATTGAAAAAAAAAAAAAAAAAAAAGTAAAAGAGGGCAATAAAATGACTCCAACAAAGTGCCATAAAATTCTCATCAATTTCCGTGTTGGAGTAAGGTGTTAGACTCACAACCCTTGACATGAAAGGTAGCTAGATCCTCAGAAGGGATCTCGAACACTCTACAAGTATCTCCTGTAATAAATTCCCAGTCCTTTTCCAGGTGGAGCTACAACCATTTATTTAGGTATCATTGAAGAAACAGGACTTTCTAGACATTTTGAGGCACTCTTGTACACAGGCAGGAGTTGACCGTTATATTCAGAAACTTGAAGTGTCGCAGTGGCTCCCTGTTAAAATGGAGACATACAGGGGATAAGTGATAATGAGTCCTTATCCAGAACCACCTCAAAATGGGTCCACAGGCACTGCAGACATACCCAACAAGCCATTTCCCTATTCCCCAAGTGGATTTGACATACTCAGCACTTGTTATGCAATCATCATAACCTCCATTGTGTCCTTCAACCATGATGTACGAGTCAGCAGGAGGTCCAAATAAAAGGCTCTGAGGCTGACAACCCACCCACTCCATTCCCATGAAGAGAGTGAATAAAAAAACAACACTGCTTCCTCAGGCAGAGGGTAGGGATTAGAGCCACCCAAAGGAATCTAAAGGATGAAAAAGGAATGATTTCCTTCACACTACATTTAATATAGCAATGTGCTTCCCACAGCAACCAGATGGATCCCACAGAAAGCCTATCAATGACCACGAGTTCCACCAAACATTGGCCTCAATCAAGGATGCTTTGCCAGATTTGATACCATCAGTAGAGCAGATCAAGATGGCTTCGGGGACATGCTATGAGGCCAGTAGTTTTGCAAAATCATTCTTTTCTGTCCCAGTCTAAACAGAAGAGCAAAACTAATTTGCATTGACATGGTATGGACAACAATATGCATGTACTGGCTTTCTCAGGGCTGTGTTGATGGCTTTGTCTCAGGATGTGTTCTAAGCAATGTGGACCACGGGAAGACTCCCAAAACACCACAGTATTCTACTATACTGACAGCACTACACTGGTCAAGGAGGACGAGTAAAGTTTGGTTAGCCGTATTAAAAAGCTGATAATTCAGAAGGTGGGAGATCAGCCTTCAGAAGACTCAGAACCTTGCTATTTCATCAACACTTTGAAAGACACAGTGATGAGAGACTATATTTTCAAAGTAAGGTATAAAAGCTGCATCTTTCATCTTCTATTTGAAATAAGAAGCACAATGACTGTTGTTTCTCTTTGGATTCACCAAGGATAAAAATCGTAACAACATAGGTAAACATAAAGATGTGAGGAAACAATTAAAAATCAAATGTTATAAGGTTCTTCTACAGTATGTAAAGTGACAATGTCACGTTTTAAGGCAGGGCATAAGTATCTAAACTAAAATATATTTTTTTTAATTTTAGTTGTTGATAGACAACTTATTTATATGTGGTATTGAGAATCAAACCCAGGGCCTCACACATGCCAGGCAAGTGCACTACCACTAAGCCCCAGCCCCAGCCCTAAACTAAAATCTTAAAGCAACCACTGACAACAAAACAAACAGTGATAGCTAATAAACTGCTGTGGTTAGAACCCCAAATGTCCCCAGTGTAGCAGGGCTTGGAGAAGGGTCTTGGGGAAGTGATTGGATCATGAGGCTTTGACCTCACAAGCAGATTAATCCATTTGTGAATTCATAACTTAATGAGTTGGTGGAAGGGACTGTCATAAAAGCAGCTGGCTCTCTCTCTCTGCTCCTTAGTCACCAGATGGTGAACAGCCCGCTCTGCCATGCCCATCGATAGGCCTCACCCAGTTACACATGAACAGAAACCTCTGAAACCATGAGCCAAATAAACCTTTTCTTCTCTTAGTTGTTTTTCTCAGGTATTTTGTCACAGCAATGTAAAGTTGATAAGTACATAAGCCAAGCAAAGAAGTAAAGTAAAATCATTTAAAAAAATGTTCAATTAACCCTAAACAATATAGTAGAAGAGAAAACGGTGGCACAAAAGAGCAGATGGGATAACTAGGACACAAATAGCAAGTTGCTTGATTGGAGACCAGCCATGTCAATGGTCACATTATATGTTATTAAAGGGTGGACATTATAAGTTGAATAAAAAATAGGAAAATATAAGTTACCTGCGAACAAACTGTTGTAAATATGAATGTATAAATAGGTTAAAACTAAATGGATGGAAAAAAGATCTATCAAAATAATACTAACCACAGAAAAAACCCGGAGTGGCTACACTAATATTGAACACTGTGAAATTCAGAGCAAAGATTATTGTAAGGAATTAAAAAGTTCACTTCATAATTATGAAGGGCTCTATCACTATGGTAACTTCACCCTAAACACTTATGAACCTAATGTCAGAGTTACAAAATACATAAAGTAGAAACTGATAAAACTACAGAAAGAAATAGAAAAATTAGCAACTAGAGTGAGAGATTTTAATATTTCTTGATTATTGATATAAGTACACTGAATGTCAGCAAGTATATAAATGGTATTTGCTCTGGCCTTATCTGTTCAAAATCATTCTGGAGATCATAAGCCAATGCAACAGGAAAGAAATGAAAGAAGGAAATTCAAAGCAGCCACATTGAAAAAAAAGCAAAACTGTCCGTTGATAGATGACATGATCATCCATGTAGAAAACCATATGGAATCCTGCAAGGTACTAGAATGTGTAAGTTTAGTAAGACGGCAGAGGACAAGATCAAATACAAAAGTTAACAGTGTCACAAAAGTATTCCTGCGCCAAGCTTCTCCAAATGTATACTGTAAGCATGTGCAGTTTGTTATGTCAGTGGAACCTCAATAAAACTATTTTTAAAAGATCTTAAAAGAAGATTCAGCTGCAGAACACTGGAGTGTTCCAATTTTTACAGCTATAAAAGCTAGATACACCACGAACTCAGCGGAAGAGTGAAGGAGTGCATCCGAATTTGCAGGAACTGAAGTTCACAGACTCAACACGCCCTAGTGCCTGTCAAGTGGGACCTCCACTCCGTGAACATTAAGGCATACGAACAACCCAGCAAAATTTAGGAAACAGTAGTAAAAGGTGCAGCCACACGAGGTCTGAGGAGAAGGTAGGAGGGAGAGGACAGGAAGGTTTTGTGCCAGGAGCAGTCGGCAAGGTCCGGGGAAGAGAGTGCTTGCCCGTGGGCTGGCCTGCTTCTGGCCTTGCCACAGTCTTCCGTTTCTCCTGTCAGTATCGCGTCCTGTGACGCACATCTGACTGTGACGTGGCCTGAGTTCTCCTCGAGGTGCTTTCCTTTGGGGGCACTCCCTCCATCTCGACGTCTCAGAGCTACCTTGGAGCCTGGTTTCTCAGATCAGGACCCACGGTGGGACGGAATCCACGCTGGATGGAATCTGCTCACTAGCACAGCCCTGCGCCATGGGGCGGGCACCTGGGGTGATGCCCTGCTGCCCACTCACCTGCAGCAGCCCCACCTCAGCCTGGAATCCGACTTAAAATCGTACTTTTTAATACCTAAAACCTGTAGTACAGCTGAGGCCATATGTCCTTGCGATGGCATTTGTAGATGACTTTGCAGTTTATGCAGCATCGTAGCTTGCAAGGAATGACTCACCTTCACAACGACCCTTTCTTCCTAGTTCACACTTGAGAAAATGGAGACTCAATGGGGGAAGTGACTCCCAGGGTCACACAGCATGTAAGTGGCCCAATGGGGCATCGAACCCAAGTCTTCTCATTCCAAACCCTGTTCTCTCTTCGTTCCTTCTGGATGCTTCTTGAAGAGTTCATATGCTGAAATCCTAATTCCAGTGGTGATGTTGGGGGTGGGAGCCGTGGAAGGGGGTTAGGTCAGGAAGGCGGAGCCCTCATGAATGAATTAGTGCCCTCCGAAGAGACAAGAGATGTTTTTTCTCTCCCTTTCTCCTTCACGTGAGGGCTCAGCAAGAAGACAGCTGTGTGAAAGCCAGGCTGTGGGCCTTCAACAGAGGCTGACTCCACCTGCATCCCAATCCTGGCCTTCCCGGGGCTCTAGAACCGAGGGAAAGAAACAGTCTTTCAGCCCCCGTCCATGGCGTTTTGTTAGAGCAGCCCAAGCAGATGAAGGGGGTGCTCAACTTTAAGCGCTTCAGCTGTCTGAATGAAGAGTCTCTCTTTGGAGGAAGGGAGAAGATTCTGGTATTTTAAGGCTTCTGTCCAAATCTGGATGAATTGCTCCCAAGTTCAGGGAGAGGTGAAAGATTCATTTAGCCTCGATGATGGTCTCAGTGCCTCTCTGTTTCCCTGCATCTGGAAGCTGAAGAAAACCTTCTCGGAATGGGTGTGAGAAGGGAAAGGAGCGGCCCTGGCAATCGGTCCCATGCTTTAGTACTTTGGTCTCTGCTGGGAGGGTTTGGGTGGCATGGCTTTGGGGACCGGGATCCCTGGCATCAAGGAGAAGATTTGCCATTCATTAGCTGGATGGCCTCCTTCGGGCTCCCCTAACTCACTTGTGAAACGAGCTTCTACCTTGAAAGGCTGCCGTCTGTGTGAAACAGATGTCGGTTCCCGTTTCCTTCTCTCTCCCTGCTGGAAGAGCTCTTTGTTTCGGGGTTTGGTTTTGAGCCGTGTATCACCCATGCCTGGGCATTTCCATGCGCACATGACACACACCTGACAAGGGATGTTCTGAGCCCAGTGTGAGACTCAAACTGCAAAGCTGAATTTCCCAGCCCTTCTTCACTGTGGGGACACCGGACAATTATCTGATTTACATCCATGGAAGCAAAAAGTCACAGATGGGTGGGGATGTAGCTCAGCCAGTAGAGTGCTTGCCTAATATTTGCAAGGCCTTGGGTTTGATCCCCAGCACCACCAAAAAATAATAAATAAATAAATAAATGATTTTTTTAAAAAGTCACAGATAACGAACACTGTAAGCATTTACAGATAACTAATAATTCATGTTTATTGCAGATTACTCTCAGACGCCATTACAGATTGGCCCCAAAGCTTGTCACTAAAGAGTTTGGGTTGGGTCAGGGACGAAAGCCATGTTGGACTGGACCTTGGATTCTGGTGAGCTAATAACAAGAATCCCTGGAGTTCATGGAGAGCCGTCCCCTCAGTCCCTACATACTTTGACCTTCCCCTCACACTCTGTCCCCTACTCTCTGAACGACACTTGTCCTTTCTAGGCACTTTCCCTCTCTGATCTTCATTGCTTTATCAAGAGATGTTAGAGTTGGACATGATCAATGTTTTTCAAACACTGTCTGTTTAGCTGCTATAAAAAACATCTTAGACTATAATCTATAAATAACAACACTTTATTTCTCACAGTTCCAGAGGATGGGGAGTCCAAACACGGGTGCCAACAGATCCTGTGTCTAGGGGGCTCGCCGTCTGCTTCCAGATGGCACCCCTCGCTGCGTCCCTGCACGGTCCCTCCATTCAACTTCTTTGATAGGAGCACCAATCTTGTTCTTGAGGGGGGACCTCTTGCAACTCAGTCAGCTCCCAGAAGGCCCTGCCTCGTAAGACCATCATGTTGAGCATTTGATTGCAACATAGGGATTTGAGGGACATGAACTTTCAGATCATAGGACATGTGTGGAAGCAGAATCCTTTTATTTTCCTCCTATAAGGCTGCATTAGAATCACCTGTCAAATTAATACAAGTGGGTCTATTTGTTTACAGCAGAGGAGGGTCTCAGTGGGTTCCTTGATGGCTCCTAACAAATTCTCAATTCCAGTATGACTCCCTGGCCATACAAACCCTTCCCTATTATCCCCTTGTCTGAAAATGTAACAGTCACTATTCCACCCTGGCCCAGGACTAAGCCTACAACAGACCTTAATTCAGTGGACCCACACCGCCCTTAGTCCTCATAATGGTTTAAGAGATTTGCTGGGTCACAGCCTTCGGGAGAGCAGGGATTCAGAGCTCAGGTCTCTCACTCTCCTCTGCCCAGGCTGCTTTACCCTGCACCAGGTCAACTGGCAGAAAGGGGTGAAGTAGTTACCCTCAAATGGATCAGAAGATAAAAGCTGTCTCCTGGCTAATCCTTGAGACATGCGTGGGGCAGGGGAGAGCTTGCCAAGTCTGGGTCCTCACCCAGGTGGAAGCTGGTGATGTACCTGCTTAGAGTGTGCGCCACAGACGCCGGGCCCCGGCCACCACAGTGCGCAGGTTTGACAGAACACAGTTCCACCAGGCATTCTCCTTAGGCAACAGGCCCACTTCTGCTCAATCACAGGCAGCAAAAGAGCAGCAGAACTGGATCCATTTATAGTTTTTGCCCCAACACATGGCATTGGTCAGCTTCCATACTGCAAGAGCTGTTTTATGATGATGGGTGTAGAGAAACCTGGGGCTGGAAGGAGACTTAGCAAGGCAGAGACCTGTGGCACAAATGACACATCATTAAACAGTTATTTCCTGAACACACCTGGTGTGCCAGGCTCTGGGTCATGTGCCAGCTGCTGGGTCAGGTGTTGGGATTCAACGGTGATGTCCCTGGGATTTAGAGGACTGGTCCAACTGGCTACCAAGCCTCTGCCTCAGCCGTGTCCTACACACCACCAACCCATCCTGCCTGGACTTTGATGAACTCCATTCACAGACTGGCATAAACAGCAGCAATTTGGGCACGTCTCAGTACTGCGCACACACGGTTCCCTCTGCATAGACTACAGCTGCTGTTTCTCTTACCTCATTACCTAGATTCTTTTCTTTCAGGAGCTACACTTTCCAGGATACCTCTGGACAGACCTAGACAGGTGGGGTGCTCATCATGGAAGGTGAGCTTGCGTGAGTCCTGCGTTTACCCCACCACTCCATTCCAGTTACTGCTTCTGTCTGGCTCCCCACCTGCACTGAAATGGCAGAGGCTTACCAAGTGTCCCATGATAGAACCGGGCCTCTCTCTGCCATTGTTATTTCTGTGAAATGAGGTACACCAGAAAAGGCATCTCTGTTGTGTCCATCCATCCCGGAGTTGCTGTGTGTCTCAGACAGAGAAAAGGGACACGGAAATGACACCAAGTGCTGGAACTGGGTGTCCTTCTTGGACATCTCCAATCCAGTGTGTCCAAGTGTTACTTCTCCCGGGGAATCTACATGGAAACCCGGATGACCTGTGCTCTAGGTAAACCTGGTTACTCACAGCTGTTTTTATATATATATATATTTTTTTTTTTTTTTGCAGGGGGGTACCAGGGACTGAATTCAGAGGCAAGTGACCACTGAACCACCTCTCCAGCCTCATTTTATATTTGTTTTAGAGACAGGGTCTCACTGGGTTGCTTAGTGCCTCGTTGTTGCTGAGGCTGGCTTTGAACTTGTGATCCTCCTGCCTCATCCTCCCGAGCTGCTGGGATTACAGGGTGTGCCACGGTGCCTGGCTTCAGAGCTGCTTTTAGACTCTGGGAGAACCTCTGAGCTCTAATATCATCAAGTCAACAAGCTTGGGGTGAAATGGCCTGTGTGCAGTCCTGGCTCTACCTCCTACAGTCGTGTAACCCTGGACAGGTGCGTACCTTCCTGGGCTCATTTCCTAACCTGTCGTGGGACATAACTCATCCCTCTTGAGGTTGGTTAGTTCACTGAGCTGTCACACCTACATGGCCAGCAGATCCCCAAACGGACCAAAGGCAGCTTGTGTCAGCAGTGACTGTGGCCCCCTCCCTGCAGAGCGAACACCTGAGGTTCCTGTTTGGTGCCACCCATCAGGGGGTTTCTAGAAAATCATCACTTCCCAAACCTCCAAAGTTTAGTTAAATACGCACAATTTTATTGATTGAAGAGATTAGGACAAAAACATTAAACCAAATACAGGACAAAGCACCAGAGGCCATCGATCCCCACCATGCACGTCACCAATCCTTCCTCCTACAAGGTACTTAAAAAATAGGGGAGAGGGAAGAAAAAAAGATCCTCTTGACACAGCACCATCTTCCGAATGTAAAAAAGCCTCTCCTCTCTCTCCGCCATTATCAAAATAGAATCAAGGGCAAATCGATGGCCGCTTTGTCTCCTGATTGTGAACCGTGAAGCCGCCCTCCTGGGGACAGGGGCTCCTGCTGAGCAGGCAGAAAGCATCCAAGAGTCCGCACATACATGCCACATACTATAATGAAGCACAGATTCAAGTAACATTTACATACTAGAGTCCACGTGTTACCTACCCAAAAACAGGACCATTTCACAAAACATATACAGGCCGTAAAATCCAAACAACTGAGGTACTGGGAACACAGATATTTATGCCAAAAGAGTTCTGTATCATACAGCAATAGAAAAGCCGTAATAAAAAAAAAAAAAAAAAAAAAAAACAATTTGCCACTCAAAATCAAATAAAGCTATCTAGAAAAGCCAAATAAAAGGTTATTTCGGGGACAGAGATACTCAAACAAGAAAAAAAAAAAAAGAAATTATCAATGTTAACTACAGCATGTAACATGTCATCCCAAGTCGACCCGTAATTGAAGTACTGGCTTAATACATCACAATGTGACATTTTCCTTAATAAATAGAAGAGTTTTTGAAAATACAAAGGTGCGCATTGGGATAGAGGGATGTTTTATTTATATCATCCAAGCTTTCAGCTTATTATCCTTTCCCGCTTTTTCTGTCCAAACCAGAGGGCCTTCCGAGCCAAAAGGATCATTCTTCGTAAAGAAAATTAAATAGCTGCCCTGTGTTTTATACATGTGGGACAACCTGTTTCATTTCACTAGTTTCCCATAAAGCAAAGACAAAATGTTTAGTTGAGATCAGAGAGTCGCACAGATGCCAGGTTCCAGGAGCTTCCTGCCCTCTTGGGCCCTTGCTGTCACTCAGCAAAGAGGGGGACCTGCAAGGCAGACCCTTCAAAGGACAAAACCCAAACAGGAGTTGAATTTCTCTTTTCCTTTCTTCTTCCCCTTTCGGCTACGCTAGTGTCGTGTGTCTGGAAGCTGGACTTCTAATAGCTTCCTGCCACAAACCAGCTGACACGAAACAGGAGAGCCCGTGAGAACACACTTTTCCCCTTCAGGGAGCAAAGCATTAACATGCCATTTCCTAACCAGAACATTAAAGAGTCTGTTTAGAAGAAATGAGCTGAGGAGAGTGATTAAGAGACACCAACTGGACTTCTGTTTTCCTTTAATGTAGCACCCAGGTTTCAGGTCAGACTGTGTGCACCAAATTATTTTTTGAGCGAATCCCACTGATTATCACGTAGGTGGTTGGCTTGCTTAAAAGAATAAAAAAGAAAAAACAAAAACAAAAACAAAAAAACCTCCTCGGCCAATCGTTCCTTCCCTGAATCATAACAAGAAGTTAAATGCTAACAGTGCAATGCCAAGATGTGTGTTTGAGGCAGAGTTTTGATTCTATTGAGATAGGCAACTACTTTCTGAACAAAATGAAAAGTGGGGTTGGCAGAAGCAGCCCAGTGGGCAAAAGGTGGTCTCCCAGGCTGCACTGGGGAGGAGAAGCTCCGGGGGCTCCTGTCCACCTGACCCCACCCCTGCCTGCATGTCTTGCCCCCGTGCTACATGTTTACCCAGCTCCTTGAAGGCTTCCTTCTCTGATCCAAGAAACAAGTGAGTGTCCCTCATGCCACCCACCAGGCCCCACGTTCCCTGGAAGAACTCCTTTCTGGGGCCCTCTCGCTCCTGGTACCCGCTAAGTCTCTGTGGGATGTGAGCTCAGTTAAAGAAAGGGTCCAAGTTCTCTTCCATGTTGACGTCTGGCACCAGCTGGTCCGACGCTTCCTTAGCACCATATCCTGAATTCGAGACACTAAAATCTGTCGAAAACCAAGGGTGGTCCAGAATCTCCTGCGAGGTCAGCCGCTCTGAGGGCTCCCTCCGCAGAATGCTTCGGATGAGGCACTTGGCCTTGGGCGACAGAGTCTCTGGAATGTTGAACTGGCCACGCCGGATCTTGCTGAAGAGGGAACTGGGCTCAATGTCATGGAAAGGGTAGCGCCCCACCAACATGGTGTACAGCATCACGCCCAGGCTCCACACGTCCGCGGCCTTGCCCGAGTAGCTGCCGCTGGTGTTCAAGATCTCGGGGCTGACGTAGGCCGGGCAGCCGTGCTTGTCAGAGAGGGAGTCATCGTCTCCCCGAAGGATGTAGGCATCTTCCAGACTTTCCAGCTTCACCCGAGTCCTGCAGGGAAGACAGGAAGACATGAGCTTCTGTGAGAGGAGGGACACACACGAATCCCATCGTGACACAGCTCCTGCCGCAGTGTCTCCAAAGACCACTCATCCATTCATCCATCTGCTCCTCCTCCTCCCCACCCAGGACACTATTCCAGGGCTGGGGACACATGGGAAGAAAAGAGGGGCAAGGTCATTTCTCGAAACTGATAAATCTATTAGGGAACTCAAATCTTCAGCAACTAAGCAAACTGTGATGACATTGCAATTACCCCTGTCTCGGTGATGAGGGAACAAGAGATTAAGTGATGTTCTCAAAGTCCTGTTTGCCAGATGGGCTTCACAGGATTCGAACTCAGATCGAACCAACTGGGAAGCCCACCCAAGCTCTGCCTATGACTTCCTGACAAGGGAGAATGCAGGTTGCAAAATGCACATTGATCGCACATTTTGGCCTCACCAGTGTTTGCGGTTAGGTATGGATTTTAGTATTCCATTTCACAGATTGAAACAACAAGGTTCACAGCCTTTTTTAGCTGGGAAACAAAGAAGACTTCACCCTGTATCGCCTCGGTTGACCCTGATGCTCTTTCTGCTCTGCTGGCTGCCTCTTTTTAGGATGGAAAAACAAAGAGGGACAGATTGAGCGGGACTAGGTACCATGAGCCTGTCCCTCCGAGGCTGACGCCCTCCTATCAGTTGCGTCTTATTCCCTGGTTTCCTGCAGATGTGTCTCCTGTCCTGCCTGCCACGCTCCCAAGGTCTGTTCTTGACCTTGTATTCATAGTAGGACTTGGGCTACCTGCATCTCCCACCCATGCCACTTATCTGTGCTTCTTGGTGTGTGCAATGTGTGACAGTGGCAGCATGACCTGAGATCTTTCTCTCACCACTCACTCTGCCCCCAGTCACCCTCCTGCCACTTAAGGACTGCACAACTCTTGATGGGAATGTGGACTTCCCTCGATGTGTTGGGAAAAGAGGTGGAGAAATTGCACCTTACACTGAGGCCCAGCAAGACTCCACATCATCATTGGGTACAAAATAAAGGAGTCCTACTCGGTAAATACTTTTTGTATTTATATATATAACGCTCTGTAGTTTAATCCATTCACATTTGATGCAATTATTGATGTAATTAGTATGTTTGATTTCTGTTGCTCTGATCTTTATTCTTCACTTCATTTTTTTTTTTAAAAAAATTATTTATTGGGGCTGGGGTTGTGGCTCAGCGGTAGAGTGATTGTCTAGCACGTGCGCGGCCCGGGTTTGATCCTCAGCACCATGTAAAAACAAAGACATTGTGTACAACTAAAACAAATAAATATTTTTTTAAAAAATATTTATTTATTTAAATTAGGTATATATGACGGGCAGAATGCATTTTGATTCATTGTACACAACTGCAGCACAACTTTTCATTTCTCTGGTTGTGCATGAGGTATCGATGTATCGTTGCACCATATGTGCAGTCATACATGTACCTAGGGTAATGATGTCCATCTCATTCCACCATCTTTCCTGCCCCCAGGCCCCTTCCCCTTGGTAAATACTTTCATAAATGAGCCGATGTCTCATAATTAATCATGCCTAATTTACTGTGGAAAAAGCGGAGAACCAGGATGCACAGTGACTTGTTCTAGGCTACACTTGAACTTGAAAGTAACTGAGAGCCAGCTTCTGCCTACTGCCCCCCCCCCCCCCCCCCCCCCGGCACAGCCTCTCACCTTACCCAGGTGCTCCCACGGCACTCTCCTTTTCCTGCCCTGCAGTTCTTTGAGTGGAAGGCCAAGTTTTGTGTGAGTGGAAACAGAGTCCTCCCCCCTACCTACCCTCCTGGCCAGAGCATTGCCCTGTAGATTTCCGGAAGTTCCCAGGTGCCTTAAACCTGATTGCTCTTGTCCCATCAGACCCACAAAGGCTCACTGTGAAGGTGACAGTGACAAGTAGGACTTTGGGGGCACGACCAGATCCACAGCCATTATACCACTGATCCCTGCATCTGAAAGGCATATCCAAGCACCCACCCTCTTCCCTGCTGGGTCTAGGGCCAGATCACTCAAACTCCATTTCTCAGCCTTAAAGACAAGCGTCAGAGATGGCAAAGCTTTTACAAAGGCTTTAATGCGGTAAAACACACATGACATAAAATTCACCACCTTATCATTGTTAAGTGTGCAGTTGGTTCTAGCAATGAAATACATTCACATTGTCATGCAACCATCTGGACAAGGCAGTCGGAGCGTCTCTGCCAGCTCTACCATTCTGGGCTTCTGTGATATACAACAACATGTCTTTTCTTGATGCGAGCGCCCGTATTCGATTATCAGATTATCATCCAGAGTAGACACGGGCTTCTTCTCCTGCCCCTGCAGCTAATGCCCTATAAAAATAGGAGGGCCTATCTGTGCTAATCTGGAATTGAACCGATTAAAAACAAATCTGTCTTCCTCTTGCTGCTCCTAATCTGAGGTGGCTGGTGGAGCTGACCGGCCACCCTCGCCAGATGTTCAGAGATGCCTGGTGATGGGTCAACCAAGGGCAGAGGGTGGGGAGAGGCAAAGAGGGGGGCGCCAACCACAGGCCTGGGGGGTTTCTCAACAGCATCTCCCAGCCTGTCTCACCCCTACAGCTGTACCCTGGCGTGGCAGCAGAGGCTATGGAATAGTAACAAACAGAGATAACAGGCCCTGCCCCCTGTGTGACCAGGGGCAGGACAGCAGGAGGGGCATGCGTCTTGGAATCCGAGGATTTAGTTCTGGGGCCCTGTTGCTGACAAAACACTCCAGGAGGAGTGTCGAAGCCCTGCACGGCCTCATCCACAGGGAGATCAATTTCTTTGCCAAGGCTGTGGGATGACCCCCTGCCCCCATGCCCCTTCAGAGCAGTCCCTCTGTCCGTCCCAGCCTCTCCGTGCTCCTCAAAGGCCCTCTGGGGCCTCTGCCCATGTCGTTCTGCTGCTTGGGATGCCCTTCGGCAGTCTGCTCAAGTGAACGTGGCAGAGGCCTTGCGGTGACCCGTGTGGAGCAGCACCCCCTCCCCTCTCCCTGGAAAGGTGGCACTCAGAGCGCGTCACGTGGCCGGCGTGCACACTCTGTGTCATCTCCACTGCCATTTCTGGTGCTCCCTCCTCCTCCCTGCCAGAGCTCCTGGGCATGTGGATGAGGTCACTCTGCACGCAGAGTAGCACCACGTGGCTGCTGTACCTCGAGCACCTGGACACACCGGCACTGAGCAGCCACTCGCCGTGAGAACCGAGGGGATGGTCCTGCACTGACCTGCTCTGGGCTCTGCCTGTAACCCACAGACCTCCCACCTGCAGCCCTTTATGCCAAGCCAAACCTGCAGTCCTGTTCCTGTTTGTCCCCTTCCAAGTCACAACTGTAGATTCTGACTTTCTCCTCCCCCTGCCCACCACCAGGAAGCAGTGCCTCTACACTGAAAGCATCCTGACCCCTTGTCCCCGAGGCCATCTCCACATCATAGACCAGGGCCTTAGAAAATGGTCAAGGCCCATCTTATCAATTACCACCCCAAGTGGCATCCACCTCCTCATGAATTCAAGAATGAACGAGGCCATCCCCAAGCTGCCAAAGCTGCTGTAAGCTGACTTGCCCTACACTCCACCCTCCTTCCCCTAGAGGCTGGGGTGGTAGCAAGCTGGGCTGGGGCTGCTTGACTCACGTGGTCCAGCACAGGCTGCAGCAGAACAACAGGGACCAGGGCAGTTCAGAGAGCAAGGCACGTGCAGAAGTGACACGAGTCAAGTTCAAAGTCAAGTTCTAGCCTTAAACGTTACAAAGTTCCAAGCGAGAAACATCATCTACGTTCCAAACCCAGGGTAGGTCCTCATGTATAATGCTCTTCTGAAATGCACGAGGTGAGCTTCCAAGGCGGGTATGTGCATCTTCTTTGTGGATGACAGGCCTGATGCCTGCAGAGGCTGAGGAAACTCCTAGGGCAGCGGGCAAGGCTGGTGAGGGCCAGGGGCTCACCGCTCTCAGACTGGCCCCCATCTGAACACACAGCAGACACAGCAAACGACACCAGGGTCACTCAGTGGAGAAAGCTCCAAGCGTGCAGCACATGTGATCCCTGGCCAGCTTTGGGGTCAGGAGCCATTCCCATTTTCACCAGACTGTCTGCACCCCACCAGGACAGTGAGAGGGGTGAGAGCAGCCTAGAGAAAAGCCGGGGAGGAAACGCAGCCCTCTCAGGCTTCTTCTGACCTTGCCTCCTTCTCGAACACCCTGACCTTGTTTACATCACATGCAGGCAAGGGTCGAGGCACCTGGTCTGGATTCTGACTTTAAGCATGGGCCTTCCAGTGGGGAGCAGAGGGGGGTCAGGCAGGCACTGCTGCCCAGCTCCGGTGCCAGAGGACTCGCTGGGCGGCTGCAGGGGTGCTGGGCCTCACTGCCCCCCGGGAGCCACCATGCATGGGAAGGGCCTTAGCTGGTGCCACCAGGAACTAGGGCAGAAATGAATGGACAGTCTTGGAACTTCTGAGGCCCCCTATACCTCCCCTGGGGATGACAATTTTCCCAAGCAAATGAGTTGCTTTTCATAAAAATCACCGGGAGCACCTGTGGACCTAGGAATTCAAATGTTCCACTAATGATTCAGGTTTTAAAGACGTTCCTCGAGCATTTACTCTGCCTGAGCTCCCCGAGAGGGCACTGGGGATGCTCCTGTGACTCATAAAATAACCGCCGTCCTCTCAGTTTATGAGGATTCCATGAAATAATGCAGGACACACTCCCTTGAGAGCCCAGCATGGCAGATCTGTCAAAAGCGGTGGTAACTCAATGGATCCTACTACTAAACTGAAGTCCCCACCTTCAACCCCGGAGCCAGCGGAGAAGACAGAGGAGAGCATAAACTGCAGGCCCAGGCATGTGGACGTGGCCAGGAATGCTGTGACCACATCCCTTCCTGGGACCTCTGCACCTGTCCTGGCTCCTGCCCCCGCTGTGCGCCCAGGCCAGCCCATCACTGCCTTCAGCCCTGAGTGAAGTAACCGGAATGTGCAGGGAGGTAGAACCAGACATGGTCTATAAAGAAGAAAGATGCTGGAAAGGGACAAGGGGGAGTGGGGCGAAGGTCATGACCACGCAGCTATACATGGCGGTGATTTTCTTCTAAGGAGGAGACATCTCTTTGCAGGCAGGAGCCCAGGGCAGGATGCATTTGGCCAGAGAAGCTGTGCTGCTGTGTGCCTTTTGTAATCTGGTAGGAAGGGGACATCTGCTTGGCTCCTGACTGGCTGAATGAACAAGGACTCCTTGTGGCACACGTTAAGTATTCACTGATGGCCCGGCCCAGTGCTAGGACTTCTACCACCAGACAGTGTGCCAGGTGAGGAAGCCAGGACCAGCGGCATGTGGTTCTTCTCCCGTTAGCTGCAGGGCATCACGGGTAGGCCCTGAAAGCCCCATCCCTCCACCCCCCACAGTACCACTAAGTCCAAATAGCGGTGTGACCACTAGCTCCATCAGCTTCCCTTCCATAACATAAGAACAAACAGCAACAGGCCCTGAAGAGGCCTCTTCTAGCTTCTAAATGCCTGATTTTAAGGTTCCCTTTCATTGTTAAGCTAACGTGATTACAACGCTTCCATGTGACCTCCTATAATCACAACAGTGGTTACATTAACAAGAATAGTAGCTATGTATTAAGAATTTACTAGATGCTAGCATTTTGCTGCCCTGGATTACGACATGGGTGTACTTTCTAACAAAGAAGGAATCCAAGGCAGAGAGAATCAAATACTCAAACATATACATCGGGTAACTGAAAAAAAATGGGGTCTGAATCCACGCTAGGATTACAGCACCATTGTCCTCTCCAAATACATCCTGGCACCAACAGCACAGATTTACTTAGTATCAAAAAAGGAGCAACTTTCAAGGGGACCCTGAATGGCTGGGGACAAGTGCAGGGCCCTGCTTATTCAGCCCCCATCACATCAAAACCACCGAACCCAACAGTTGTAAGTTATAGCTCCGATGTGGACAGAGAGGGCTGGACCCGTGCACTTCCTAGATGAAGACAGGGAGTTGTTGCCAGCTGCTGAGGGGCAGAGGCGCGAGGATTCGAACCCAGGTTTTTAGCCTCTAAGCTGAGTGCTCCACCCTTAATAGCAAAAACAGCCTCCACTGCAAATTGTGCTTTGCTTTTAAACCTTTAAGCCTCACCCTGAGTTCTTGGCAGCAAGAGATGGGAACAGGGTGGGCCAGGGTGGGGCTGAGGCTGGAGTTCAGCAGACAAAGTGGGCCTGGCAGGGAGGGGAAGTCCCGTGGCCTGAGGTCAGTGACATCCAGTCACTGAAGGCTTCGGGTCTAGGATCCAGGAAGGCCAAGGGGAAAGTAGCCACAGCCTGGTCTGGCCTTGCTCTGCCTCTTACTCTATGTGGGACCTTGGTGGCCAGTTCGGTTGTCCAGGACAAAGCCCCACTGAGGCAACTGCTAGAGGGGCCCTGGCGGAGCATCCTGCTGACTCAGAGGCCCCCAAAGGAGACAAGACACACCACTTAACTATGCAAAACGAGCTGTCCCTCTTTTGATCTTGATTCATACTGCATGGACTTCCCCAAGAGCCTCCATACTCAGGCCTGTGTATGCAGCGAATGCGGCCTACCCCAACCTCAGCTGGCTCAGGTGGGCGGAGGCCCCGGGTAAGTCTGGGTGGAGGGAGGAAGTCGCTAAAGAGGGGCTCGCAGGGAGGCAGCCGGCTGGTTCTAAAAGGTTGAACAAGCCTCTCATTACCTACAATTCTGGAAGATGGGAGCCTTTGCCCTGACGTGATGCACAGGTCACAGCAGGGACCCTGGCAGCCTAGAAACATGAAAGAAACTCTGGGAAACAGCAGAGTCGGGATGAGAAACCCGGTGGAGCCAAGTGCCCAGGTGTCCTCTGCAGCACCAGCTGCCCAGCTGCGGTGGAGCCCCGTGTGGGGGGTGCACCTCTGACAACTGCGGCTGACTGGACCAACTGGGGGTCGTTCCACCCGGAGCCCCTGTAGGAAAACTCCACACAGGGCAGCCTGCACGTTGCAGGGCCTTCAGGACGCCGCTCACCATGGAGACAGATGGGGGACCCAGGACAGCGCCACGGTGGCGGGAATTCCCCATCAATGCTCCGTTCTCCACCTGCTCCCTGCATTCTGAAGGGCTCCTTCCTCCCCAGAATCAACCCACTTGCCTCTCAAAGAAGCTTCTGCAGCTCAGTGCTAGGCTGGAGCGCCCAGAGGTCCTGCTCCTGCTCCTGCTGCTGAGCTTCCCAGGTGGGGAGAGCAGGGCCCGTGGAGAGCAGCAAGGGCAGGTGAGCTCTCCAGCCAGACAGGATGCTCCACCCGGGGGATGGCCCAAACTGCAGCACCCCGACAGGTGTCAGAAAACCCAGTCCTGCTCTTGACACACCAGAAGCATGAGTAAGGACCTTCCCCTCCTCGTTACTCTCACATCTAAAACCACAAGGGGTGAGTTTAACTCCTGCACACCCCACCCCTTTAGTTCCATAGCCAAGGTCCCAGTTCAAGCAGCATCACCCTGAAATAGAGGCCCAGCTCCCTGTCTTGCCCCCTCCCTTGCTCCCTATCTGAAATTCCCTCATATGGGCTTCCAGAATCAAGAACTTGACCTTGTCCCTGTCCTAGAAAACTTGTCAGTGGCTCCTCCTGGGCTTCAGGTCACGTTCCAAGGTCAGGGATGAATCTATTCAAGGCCCTAGCCCACTGCCTTCCTGCCAGTCTTATCTCTTCCACCCCTGGATGATCTTCCAGAGGCACTTTCCTCCTGCACCAGGCTCCTTCCTGCCTCTAGGCTTGGCTCACTTACAGGACCCTCCCCTTCCTGCCAGAGACTCGGGAGCCCATCCCCCCTGATATGACCTCTCTCCACACCCTTCCACTGTGGGAATTGTGAAATAATTACCCCATTGTTTCTTCCATCTGCAAGGACTCTCTGATATTGATTTTTACACCACCAACCCCTAGCTGTGAACAGCACTAAGTAGGTGCTTAATAAATGTTTGCAATATAGCATCCTGTGTGCAAGAGCCCCCTCCCCTCAGCTCCAGCCTTCTGCCTGGATGTAGCCCAGAGCACCTGACTCAGTGAGACTCTACTTAAGAACAGCAATGCCCACGGCCCGAATAGAGTTCAAACGGGCTAAACTGTCTTGTCACTTAGAATAAAACCACACCAGGGCTGGGGAAGAGGACCTTCAGACTGCATTTCCACTGCTGATAGAGAGAGGGGGGCTTTTTTGCAATATTTTTTGCTTTGGGGGTCTGACGGCTGCTCATACACCCATTTCATCAAGTGACTACGCTGAGTCCTCTGCAAGGCATGGGGGTAGAAAGATCATGGACCCCCCCCCCCCCCACACACACACACACAGTTCTGTGAAGGAAATAAAACCCACCCCATAAACTGGAACAAGTCATGAGGACTGCCCACCCCACGGGGTTGGCTAACTGGTGGGCCCAGTGATGTCCTGACTGCTCAGAAAACCACCTGCTCCACGCAGACTCTGCTGCTCAGTTCTCCCAGAGCACACCAGCTGCTCGACTGCCTGGGAACATTCTTCTTTCTGACAAGATGTGCATTTTACCTAGTATCTAACTTCGGTATTTTTTCCTGAAGACGCTCTCCCACTAGAGAGCCCAGGCTCAGGGCCATCTACCTAGGTACAAAGCCTAGGTGTGCTATTCAGGGATTGTAAAAGAGGGGCTTCAATTTCCTCATCTGTAAACCGGTGATAATAAGAGCACTCACTGGGCTTAAATTGGTTAATTCAAAAACAGCTAATTAAAATTTAATTAGTTAATTTAAGTGCTATAGTAAGTACAGTCTGATACTTGTTAGGCCTGGATATTGTTTCACGAACACGTAGGTCCTATGAGGGCAGGGTTGCTGTCTGTCTGGCTTAGCATTGCTGCATCTCCAGCAGCGAGGATGGTGCCTGGCACACAAGTGCTTAATAAGTAATTATTGAATGAATACATGAATTTCCAGGTATGAGGCTGGAAGCCATCAGATGACAGCTAAAAGCAATAGTGACAGCCACTAAGGACCTCCAATGCACTTTATATGCATTATCCCCACTGACATCAGAGGCAGTAGACCAAGATCCTAGGGCCAAGTGGAGGCATCAAAAATCTTACCACTGTGCCCTTTTCCTGGTTTCCCCAGTGGCCCGGGACTAGTCCACAGCTAACTGAACAAGTAGCAAACAGCTAGGCCAGAAATCCTGCCAGCGTATCCACTGTTTTGTCTATTTCTAAGCATACAGCCCTGAGCAAACTCGGTCTTCTCGAACTGTGATCAGCAAAGCCCTTCCTAAATAAAATAACAGTCTGCTTCAGACACTGAAAACAGTGTCTTAAATAGATGTCACCTAGGCATCAATCATTAAATCAAAATGACAGTGATGGGTTAATTTCTCACTTGATATATGACTTTGAAAACAGCTCTCTTTGAAAAGATGTCTCCATGGGGATTCCACTTTTCCGGGCTCCTGCTCCAGGCAAAGACCTACATGCAAACGATCCCCGTCCTTGCCTCTCTCTTCCTGTCAGGAGAATCCAGTCTGAGCTGCTCTTACCCAAAAAAGGAGATTTTCATTGATTCAACAGATAGCCATGTCCACCAGTTTCAGGAGTCATGAAAAGTCTCTGTCCTAGGAAGCTCCCAGTCCAGCAGAGTAGGGGACAAGGACAGTCCAGAGATGCACACATGGACCATTAGAGCAGAGTAGGACATGAGGTACCACGACAGCAAAGGGATGCTGTGGGAGAGGGACACTTACCTACCCTGGGGAGCAGGGGCAGGGATGGGAGCCCCAGTGTTGGCGATGTCTCAAGTACAGTTAGCCTACACAGAGGAGGGAAGTTCCCAGGAGCTCTTTCAAAGCAAACAGCACAAGGTGTTTTCCTAAAATGCAGGTTGCTCACTACTTGAAAAAAAAAAAAAAAAAAAATGGGTACAGCTCTCCATGAAAGAAAGGTGGAATCTGAATCGAGGTCCCAGCACCCACCCTCAGTACGTGGTGGGATACTCGTGAGAGGCAACTGGAAGATCTAAAGGAAGAGCCAGTATAGAAACCCACCCCCGAGGAGCACAGCCTTGACCTCCTCGCTGGGGGGAGGCGGAAAGGCACTCATCGCACCAAAAGGCACCCCTGCCCTTCAGTTCCCGCGGAGGGTCCCAGCCGCCAGAGGCAGGCACGGATCGGCTTCCACGCTGCAGAGAAAACGAAACCTGCCACGTCGAGATAAAGATCTTCTAACCAAAGAAGAAACATGGAAAGAGGCGCGCTTCTCGGTTCACACGAGACATTTCTGTGTGAGGAACTGTCAACACTGATCCGAGACTGGGGGGCGGAGCGACAAGAAGCCTTGTCCCTGGAAAGAAACCCAGTGGACAAAATCGAGCAGGGCTGCTGCAGGAACAATGCCCCCCCACCCCCCAGCTCATCCTAGGCAGCCCAAGGTTGTGCCTGCGTAAGGGGCTCTTCCCATCCTGCACTGGTTGCAGACCCAGTCCTTTGTCACCCCCAGGAGATGTCAGGTTAGCACACAGCTAATTATGTCCAACCACCAGGTTCCTTTGTGTCAATTCCTTTAACTCTGCAATGGTCTTCTTGTTACCACTTTACCAAGAGGTGGGCTGGCACAGAGGTGGAGTAGTATGCAAGGGCAGGCAGTGAAATACAGTGGGCAGCCCTGACTCTGCAGGAAGGAACAGGCCTTCCCCCAGCTCAGGCCTTCTCTTGAGGCCTGGCCTGAAACGCGGGGGGCCTCTAACACCAGGCTAAGCCAGCAGATCACCTCAACCCCCACAGGAGAGGGAGGCAGAAGGGCATCAGGTACCTGCTTTGGAGATTCGGGGAAATACTCTACCTTCTATCAGAATCAGGGCCCTGCCCTGCGGGCTACTCACACACACCATCTCAGATCTGACTGCAGAAACTGGTGCGAAGGGTGTGCCCACTTTCTCAAAATGTTGCTCAATGCTTGTGGATCCGGAGATTTTACCCTTTGAGCAATATGAACAAAGTAGGGGTGCTCTGCCCTGCAGAAACATCATGGGGTCGAGAGGAGGAGCAGCCCAGGGCCCGAGACACAGAGGCCGGTCCAGGCCAGACAGGAGCCTTGTGGTCCCCTCCCCTTGCAGCTGCCCGGTCAACTTCCTGAGCAACAGGCGCCCATCAGATGCACTGGACCAGCAGGTCAACCTCTCAGCATTGATTTAGTGATTGTAATTAAACAGAAAAGAGGAGGGTGTGGCCTAAATCTGAACCCTTGCATGCGAGCCCACTGCTCTTCACGGAGAAGGGTGCCACGGAGAGAGAGAGACCTCATTCTTCAGGGACGTGCAGAGTCCTGAGGACTGCGCGTCTACAATGGTGACGCTCCTCAATGGCTCCAGGCACTGCTGTCACTTAAGGGTGCCCGCTCTACCCATGAATCACAGCAGCATCTCAGTTAATACTCACACCTACTTTCCAGGGATGTCATTATGATTTCTGCTTTGAGGAACCTGCCGCTCAGGAGCATTCAATGACTTGTCCAAGCTCAGGCAACCAACAAGTGGTAGAGCCAGCACTTGAATCTAGAACCCAGATCCAAGTAAAACGCAAGTGGGAGAATCTGAGCTGCTGCCCATTCAGCACAAGGGCAGTGCCCCTGGGTAGGGACACATAAGCCCCTGTGCCACCCGAGAACAAGGTTTGCAAAGCCACCATGGGAACTGAACCCAAGGTGCTGCTCCAGATGCCCTAAGAACGTGTTCAGGCATGGCCAGGGCGGCACGGCGGCCAGAGACCGCCTGCCGTCTCCAGCCTCTGCATGAGCAATCTGCTCACGGGCAGTCCTGCTCCGAATGGCGGTTCCACTGTGTGCTCCTCCGCCTTCCACGGGGCTCACGATCACGGAAGGACAAGGAGAACATCCTTGAAAGAAAAGACGGACCTATCAGTGAGGCATCTGATGACGGGAGGCCCCGCGAAGCGGCGCAGCTAACCTGCCTCTATGCTTTTCTCATGAATGAATCAGACGTCAGAAAACAGACACAGACACCATGGTTTAAGTTTTCAAAACTCTTTCAGATTCAACCCATTTCCGTTGCTGTTGGGAGAGAAAAAATGGTTAACTCTACTGAAGGTACCGCAATTAGGATGCTGGCAAGAGCGCCCGGTGCCCGGGTCTCCGTGACATCAGGAGTCTCCCTGGGAAGTGTGGGGACTCCTGCTGTGTGCAGGCCACTCTCCAGGCAAAATGACCTCACAGACTTTTCTGTGAAACTCAGTAAAGCCAGCCAATAGAGAGGCAGAAATACGCTGAGTGACAAAACCAGAAGTTTCACATTCTGAAATCAAGAGGTTATGAAACAAAACAACGATAAGAAGAAAAGAGGAGTCTAGGCATTAGTCCCCTTTTCCAAGAAGCTGATAGGTGGATGGGGAGAGAAGTTTCTATAAGCCACCGATGAGAACATTTAGAGTGTCCTTGAACACAGAAGTGACCTTGGCAAAACTGCCTAGACAGAGACACCTTGTCCTCGCCCAGTGGCAAGCCCATGGGAACTCAGCATGACATGGGGCAGGGGAGAGCGCTCTGGGGACTGCAAGATTCCCAGGCTGGCAGCCTCTGCAGACTGGACCTGACTGTGAGCCCTGTGCAGCCCGGTAACCTCACCAGTCAGACAGGGAATGCCACCCTTCCCGATGGTCCTACAGGGCTGTGACAAGTGCACAGGCTGCAGGGCTGTGTGGCCGGAGGTGGTCTCCTGCCAGTCTCAGATGTGACCAGCTTCCTGACGGTGCAAAGCTCTCTTTACAATTCAAATTTAAAATTTGGCTTTAACGTGTCTGTGGCACTGAGTGGCTCTGGTCTCTCGCTCACATGGAACCCCCTTTTCTGGGCCTCTCTCAGAGGGGTGAGCTCCTTCACAGCTCAAGCACAACCCCAGACCGAACGCCAGAGACCCCGGTCCTCGGTTGGGAGGTTTCCTGCGCCTCGATCTTTCTTCCCTGGGGTCGTCAGGACCCTGGGGTCATCAGAGCCCTGGGGTCGTCAGGACCCTGTGACTCTGGGGTCATCAGAGCCCTGGGGTCGTCAGGACCCTCTGGGGTCATCAGAGCCCTGGGGTCGTCAGGACCCTGGGGTCGTCAGGACCCTGGGGTCATCAGGACCCTGGCGCTGGGGCACTCCTCCTCCTCGGCACCCTTACAAATCTTCTCAGAAAGGAGGAGTGGGCCCAGGGATAAAGCCTGCAGTAGGGGCCCTGCAGTCCGACCCGGGGCCATGACCTGCGTCCCGCTAGCTGTCCACATGGGGGAAACCCTCTCCCCTCCTGGCAGCCAAAGGAGAGGGAGGAAGCATGGGCCCCTGGAACCTCAGGCCCACACCTGCTCCCGTGTTCCATGACGTGGGTCATGCACCCTACCCGGGCTCACTGCATGAACAGAGTCGCCATCCCTGGGCGGGCCACGCGATACTCGCTGAGGTCTGGAAACCCCTCTCCAAGGAGACGACGGAAGGCCATGCTTACAGGTGTGGATCCTACAGGAGGGCCCGGTGTCAGGTCAGGTGTGCACACACCACACCCCTCCCCCCTGGGGGCCCACCCCCACCCCAGGCAAATGGACTTCTCAAGAGCTGAGCTGCCTTGCTGGAGAACCTCCTCTCACTCCGGTTCTTTCTTGGTGAACCCTCCCCACCCTGCGTTTCAGAGCTCCACTCCAGCGTGGGCCAAAGGACCCTCGCCTCTCCACCTTTCGGAATGAAGTAAGCTGAGCTGTAACGGTAGAGTAAGAGGCCAAAGCGATCATCTCCTGTTTTTGTAGGTGAGGTTATTAAGTCTCCAAAGAGGGGTGAAACAGAGGGGCAAAGAGAACACCTTCATCGGTACTCTGCTGGCCTTCAGCATCTCCCCTGTAAGGATGGTTCCAGAAGCACACACCTGAGTGCTATGACCTGAGAAGAACTTAGAGCCAAGATATCAGAGCCACACAACAGAGGGAGGAGAAATAGTGTGTGTGTGTGGGGGGGGGGGGGGGGGGGGGGCGAGGATGCTCAAGGTCACAAAAGTCATTAAAATCAAGACCAGGCAAGATAAGGACCTGGGTCTCCAGGCTCCAAGGGCAGAAATGAAAATAGGACAGAAAATATGAGGGCCAACCCCACACGCTCATCTTAGGAGCGTCTGTCAATAAAGGTGAAGGCATAAAATCAGACCAGAATACCAGCTGCCAGTGATTCCCCTCTGTGGATAAAAACAAGGAAAAATCGCCAACTTCTGTGGGCCTGGGAAGCACAGAGGCCCTCTGCTCTTTGCATATGCAGCTGGATTATAAACACCCATGAAAAATGCCATGTGGGTTAAGTAACCACAGGCCCTCTCCTGTGCTTGCCAAATGTGGACTTCTCAAATAGTTCAAACCATGGAGATTAAAAAGCACATAAAAAGTAATAATAATTTAAAATAACAAAGCACACATCACTGGATCGCACTCATCTGGATATCCTTGGACTTCTATAAGCAATAGCTTGAAATTGTCACAGGCCACTGGGCTAGATGGCCACCAACTGGAAGTCAGAAAGCTCTGATCACAGGGCTGTGCCTGACCCACAGAAGGCAAGTAAACCATGTTGCTGAGTAACTAAAAGAACCAGGGTACTGGCCCCGTCATCATATGGTCCCACCTTAAGACCCAGGATGACTCTGTGACGGTGGGTCCTCTATTTCACTGGCCTCTTTTCCAGCCTCTTTTCAAGGTAATCCTAAGACTCCGCAACACCAGGTAAATAGAGCCACTTAAAAAGTAATTTTTGGAACACAGTGATCAATGCATATGAATCTGTGACCTTTATCCTGCTAAAAAAGCTTTTTTTTTTTTGGTACCCGGGGATTGAACTCAGGGGCACTCAACCACTGGGCCACATCCCCAGCCCTTTTTTGGTATTTTTATTAGAGACAGGGTCTCACTGAGTTGCTAAGTGCCTCGCCATTGCTGAGGCTGGCTTTGAACTTGTGATCCTCCTGCCTCAGTCTCCCAAGCGCTGGGATCACAGGTGTGCACCATTGCGCCCAGCAAAAAAGCATATTCTTAAAAAGAAAAAAAAGAAAAGAAAAAGTGACTCAAAGGAGTTTTTACAACCAAGTCAGCTGGAAGAGAAAGCAAAGCCCCTGTGGGGTTTGCTATGCAGAAAGTAATGAGTTCACGGCAGAACCATGAATGGAATCCAGATGCCCAGCATCCTGTGCAGCTGCTTTCTGAAACCACCGAGACCTTCACAGGCATGCATTACAGCTGCAGTCTCCTCACCTGGAGGGCAGTCCTTCCCACGCCGCACAGGGTACGTTCATCTTTCAAGCCTAGCTACACAGTCCCCTTCCTCTTCTGTAAAACCTTTCTGGCCTCTTTAAGTCCTAATTAGAAGTGACATCCCCCATTGCCCCAGATCTCATGGGACCCAGGAGCTCACCTCTGTTAAGAGGGTGCAACACTTTTATAAGGCAGGTGGCTCTAATTCATCTTGCTATTCATAATGCTGAGAATTGTGGTTCATACATAATACAGGCTTGGAAGTAGCTATTGAAGGAGTGAATGAATTATAAACAAATGATTCTAGGCAGTGTTTTGTTTTGTTTTGTTTTTGTTTTTTTTGTGGTACCGGGGATTGAACTCAGGGACACTCGACCACTGGGCCATATCCCCAGCCCTTTTTTGTATTTTTTTTTTTTTTTTTTTTTTTTTTATTTAGAGACAGGGTCTCACTGAGTTGCTAAGTGCCTCGCCATTGCTGAGGCTGGCTTTGAACTCAAGTGTCCTCCTGCCTCAGTCTCCCAAGCGCTGGGATCACAGGTGTGCACCATTGCGCCCAGCAAAAAAGCATATTCTTAAAAAGAAAAAAAAGAAAAGAAAAAGTGACTCAAAGGAGTTTTTACAACCAAGTCAGCTGGAAGAGAAAGCAAAGCCCCTGTGGGGTTTGCTATGCAGAAAGTAATGAGTTCACGGCAGAACCATGAATGGAATCCAGATGCCCAGCATCCTGTGCAGCTGCTTTCTGAAACCACCGAGACCTTCACAGGCATGCATTACAGCTGCAGTCTCCTCACCTGGAGGGCAGTCCTTCCCACGCCGCACAGGGTACGTTCATCTTTCAAGCCTAGCTACACAGTCCCCTTCCTCTTCTGTAAAACCTTTCTGGCCTCTTTAAGTCCTAATTAGAAGTGACATCCCCCATTGCCCCAGATCTCATGGGACCCAGGAGCTCACCTCTGTTAAGAGGTGCAACACTTTTATAAGGCAGGTGGCTCTAATTCATCTTGCTATTCATAATGCTGAGAATTGTGGTTCATACATAATACAGGCTTGGAAAGTAGCTATTGAAGGAGTGAATGAATTATAAACAAATGATTCTAGGCAGTGTTTTGTTTTGTTTTGTTTTTGTTTTTTGTGGTACCGGGGATTGAACTCAGGGACACTCGACCACTGGGCCATATCCCCAGCCCTTTTTTGTATTTTTTTTTTTTTTTTTTTTTTTTTTTATTTAGAGACAGGGTCTCACTGAGTTGCTAAGTGCCTCGCCATTGCTGAGGCTGGCTTTGAACTCAAGGTCCTCCTGCGTCAGCCTCCCAAAGTGCTGGGATTACAGGCGTGCGCCACCGCGCCCAGCCTAGGCAGTGTTTTGATGATATGGAATTTTAAAGTCCTGCCTTCAGTGGCATTGAAAATGCCACACTGGTTTGCTGCCACCTGCAGAGTTCATGACAGTAAACCATACACAGTCACCAGGTCACTGACTACCCCACACTCAATGACACCTTAGAACCACAGTATTTGTTTTCCAATGGCACTTAGACACTGCAACACTCTGCGCTGTCCTCCTGTGTCCTTCCTCATTGGACCCCAGGCAGCAAAAAAAAAGTGTTCATTCCAACCTTTCCCGTGACTGCCAGGAGCAACGTGTCACACACACACACACACACACACACATCTGAACAGGACTGAGCCTTACCGCTCTTCATCCTTGAAGATGAATTTCCGCAGCTTGAGGTCCCGCAGCACCAGGCCCCCGTCGTGGCAGTGGGCCACGGCCGAGGCGATCTGGTTAGAACAGTCTGGCTGCCTCCTCCTCCCTCAGCTTCTTGCAGGTTCGCACAAAGGAATGCATGTCCCCATAGCTTCGTTCGAAGAACACATAGGCTTTGGTCTCACCCAGGAGGATTTCCGTGATTTGGTTGATGTTGCTGTGGGCAGACAAGCAAAAGCACGGGGCCAGGGACTCCTGGTAGCAGCTGATCTCAAACACCTAGAACAGGAGTAAGAAGACCAAGTCAGAGGCTCCTCCTACCACAGAATCTCAGAACACTAACACCCCCCACAGGCATGTGTTTAAGATGACAGTACCCTGAATTTGGACCCTGATCGTACCAGACCTGCCTACTGTCAGCTGTGTGGCACCAAATAAGTCACCTGACTTCTCTGATCCTCCAAGCTGTCATGTGAGAAAACAGAAAAATGATTCTGCACTTAGTGTTGGGAGGATTAGAAGAGAAAATGAAGGCAGTATACAAATGTTAAGTTTTTATCATTCTCCCCTTTAGCCCAGTTGCCTCTGTTTATCCAAGTCCTAAGGCAAGATCAGAAAGTGACCCACTCCAAGAAACATGGACAATATCTTATTTACGTTCAAAGAAAAAGAGAAAATAAAGAAATGCACATCAACAGGCACCATTATCGCAACAACTAATACCCCCATACCTGGACTTTGCCTGATGGTTTTCTAAATTCAATATGTTCATTTTACAGAGGTGGAAATCGAGGCTCAAAAAGAAGACAAAACTGATGCCCCCAGTGGCAGAGCTGGGAACAGGATGCAGGCCCTGTCAATGGAGAAGCGGCTTGGCGTCCCTCTTCCCTCCACAGATAGCTAACTCAATGAAGCGGTTATGCAATGATTTTCCATGAATCAGAATTAGCCTGTGAAATGCCACCTCATTGTTGCTTAAAAAGAAAATGTACCATCAATACCTTTTGAAAGAGACCTAGCCGAAATGAACACTACAGAGAATTTCTGAGGTTGGAAAGGAAGCTTTCATTTAAGACCTGAGTTAAATCCATAGCACCAGTGCCTGGGTTGGACCTGGTTGTCCTTGCTTCCAAGGAATGTGGGTGAAAGGAAGGTACCAGGGGTGTAATGAATGAGGGGCAGGTGTAGAGGATCAAGGCTCAGGAGAATCCACAGGAGAAACGCCCAACAGCACACTTCGCATTATCAGTTTGCAAACACTGAGCTTCTTAAACGGCTTTATTAAGTGAGAACATATTGTCCATGATCACTGTTTTGCAATGTGTGGTGAGAAAACACAGGAGTGTGAACCACCGGACACTAATCCTGGCTCAGCCACCGCTAACCTGCACGGGTTGGATAAAGGACACAGAGTCACTAGATACCCCCTTCATCCACCAAATGAAGATGCAGACTTAAGATGCCATCAACCTTTCCTGGATCCTGACTGCACCCAGGAATCTGATTAAAACTGCCCCTCTTGGCTGACAGCACCCAGCTCAAATACATGCACAATATTAGATTTCCTGTAAAGGGATTCCAAGGCTTCTGGAGCCCTTTCAGGGACAGAGGCTGCCATTTAGGAATTCAAGAGTTCAGTCACTCTAAGCATTAAAAAAAAAAAAAAAAAAATAATCTGTGAGTCAAACAGGGACAATAAGAACCTCAAGGGGGCTGGTGCTAACTGGGGCTGAGGAAGCAAAGTTAACAGCATCGTTGTGAATGAACCATAATGAGGCAGCTCAGCAAGGCACACAGCTGCTGCCACTGCACCCTAGAATTTAAGAATGAATACTTCAGCCTCTCCAGAGACCACAAATCACACCCTGATACTGTCAAATGATGACCTCAGAGCAGTGACCTCAGAGGCCCATTCAATTAGGAATCTGAAATGCTTGAGTCAACTTTAACACCCAGACTGCAGGCAACAGAATGTGGGGAAGCCTCAGAAATTTCATAGAAGAATAAACGCTTTGCAGGGGCTACTGACACTGGCTTATATAATGAGCCTGATCTGCTCTGAGGTGCCAGGCTGCTGGTTCTGCCGCGAGTGCCTCGAGTTGTGGTTATTTACAACATACTTCCTGTTTCCAGCTGCCTTTTTAAAAAATAAAAGGTGCTTTGGACTCAGCATGTTTAGCCTATTATCTTTGTCCACTGCTGAAAAAACTGAATGGACATAGGATTCAAGGAAAAAAAAAATCAAACACATTTGTGGTAGCTTCAAAATGCAGCCAAACCCTTTGTAGAAGATACCAAATTCCAAGATGGTGGACAGAAATGAAAATTAAAAGGACTTATGCTTTCCCAGTGGGAAGGAGCCAAACTTTTTATTAGTGGTTGTAACAGGCATTTATGGGCTTGGATTGGTATTTAAACCATCACCTTCAAGTGCAAAATCAAGCCTTAAGCCCGGTTGCCAGATTCTTTCAAATGTTTAATTTGGAGCCTTAGTTATATAATATGACAGTTCAGATAAGGCTGTAAGATTAGGCCACCATTAATAATGTTTGCAAAAAGAAAGTGCCCTTTCTGCCAAGACAGTAATTATGTCAATCTGCACAGTAGCTACCAGCATTTCTATGAAAATGATACAGCTAAAGACCCCTAAAGCTCCTTCCTCCACTTGCTTAGCCAAAGTAGGCACACTAGAGACAATAAACAAGCTGGATCATTTTGTTTAAATGTCCCTGGAATCCCTCTCCCCAGAGCGTCCTACTGAATTCTCTGTGTAGTCCTTTGTGGTGAATAGCACCTTTGCATTCTGTCTGTTTTTAAAGACTTTTTCTTGGGTTAGCACAGAGCTAAGAAACATGAACCCTATGTTCTAAAACATCAAAAGGGATATGATTCAATGTGTAGATTTTGCTGAGCCTTGAAGTGATCTAAGAACCCACGGTGTGTATCTCAAGGCAGTTCATAGATGCAGCTTTATAAAACTCACTTGGCTCCCTAGGATATACACAGCTCTGTCTGCAGAAGTCACCCGCATCACCTTGGTAGAAAGGCAGGAAAACAGACGCTGCTGTGTCTCACAGGGATGACCTCTGTCAAGCAGAACAATGATACTGCACTTAAATCCACTTGCAGCCACACTGTAATTGGTGAGGGGCTGATCCAATCTTTGCAATAACTAAACCAGCAGATTAAGTACAGTTTTAGGCCAGAGAGCAAGTGTGCAAATGACACTGAAAGGTCAGCCCACAGTGAAATATGTCTTGAAGGACCTGAAGGGAGAAAGAGCAAGCAGAGGCCAGAGTCATCTCTGATTTTAAACAAAAGAAATACCAGCAAGATGTTCCTGCAGAATTTGGCTACGGAGCCTCTTTACTTAAAAGCATCTCCAGCCTTCAAAAAATATTAAAATGCTACACTGAAGTTGAGCAAAAGGAGCGAAAACACTCACTGCTGGGTGATGTGCATATTTCAGAACAGAGTGGCAGCTCTGTGGAATTCATTCATTTCAGAGGATGCCTAGCCTATTGTGCAACCTTGCAGGACTTGGAGAATTCAATCCAGCTCTGAGCCGCCTACTGAATTTTGGTTCACCAGGGAACAGTTGCCCTGAGTCTCTATATAACTTGGAAAAGATGCAAAATGCCAAATGTTTGATACAAGCAAAGAACAATATTTAAAGAGTCTGATTTCACCTAAGGGCTGAACTGAACAATTACAAAACTAACTAGAGATCTCCACTAACACAATTTTTGCTATGGAATACTCCAGTTCAGTATGAAGTAAGGTTATTCCACAAAGCAGTCTCTGGTTAATGGGAAACGTGTGATGCATTATTTGTAATACAGATGTGCAGGACAGCGCCCATTTCAAAAGCAACACAGATCCTTACTCACACCCCCCCCCCAAAAAAAAAAAAAAAAAAAAAAAAAAAACAGTGAGCAAATCCAAAATTAAGTGAGAATGAATTCTTGATCTTATGTCCAATTCTGGGTAACAGTATGCTCCACTGGAGTCTTTAAAAAAATTTTTTTTTTTTTTTTTTTTTTTTTTTTTGCAACAATTCCCCTCCTTGACCCTCTTCTGATGCTCTGCGTGCACACAAAGACACACGCACACACAAGCCAGTCACTGTTCAGGGTCAAAGACAAAAAAAGAAACTGAAGTATCCATCTCGGTATCAGCACCGAAATTCCGGGGTGCTCCAAATGCTAGCCCCCAAACCTTGCAGGCAAAGGTGTGTAGAAGGGGGATGAGGAATAAGGATCAGGAAAACGTGCTGGCAAGATAGTCTGAAGATGAGAAGAAAAAGACAAGAAAGACCCAAAGGATTCACTGTTCACCCAAGGTGAGCAGGCAGCTCGGATTGCCACCCCAACCCTCCGTTCCAAGCTCCAGGCAAAAGAAAGATCTTTGTAAACTCCTTCTCCGCGCTGGGCCTCTGGGCTCAGCCAGTAGGGACACCTCTCTGGGTCGCTTTTAAAGGGCACCTTTGGAACAAAGGTTTAACACCTGCACGCTGCTAAGAACAATGGCTGCTAAAGGAACCAAGTCATCAGTGTCTTAAATGAGTGGGGGATTCCCTATTCGCGCGGGGAGGGGAGGGGGATCGACAGAGGGAGAAATCCCCCGGGCAGCGGCAGCCGGCTCCGCGCACCGAGCTCCACGAGCCTCGGGGAGCACGCGCGTCCGTGCCCCCGCGCAGTCTCGCCGCCCTCCCCACCCCGGGCTCTCCCCAAAACGCCCCCGCTGCAGCCCGCCCCATTGTCTGCAATGGTCTCTAAAAACTTCGCAACTAGTCCGACATGGACAAATAAATAAATAAAAACCATTTAACAAGGCCACGGATAATTATCCCGCGAATCTCCCTCCCCCAGGGGTCGAGGGCTTGGCGACCTCCCGCCCCCCCTCTGGCCACTTCCAAAGGGCCTAGGAATCTTTTCAAAAGACAAAAAGCAAAACCAAACCCCGGGCTCTTTACCTTGCACACCAGTTCCTCTCCGCTGTGCAGATGCACAGCACGAAAAACGTGGTCTCCCTCCAGAGGTTCCAACAATAAGTATTTCCCGATGCAAGAAACGCAATGCGACAAGTTCGGAGTCTCCGGCGGGCTCGGGGAGCCGAGGTTCGGGCTGAAACTCTGGCTGGGTTCGGCGGACCTTATAGACGACAACTCTTCGAAATCCTGGGTTTTGTTCCGCGATCTCCCATATCTCGCTATTGTGATGGGGGTAGACCTGTGTATGTTCATGAGTGTGGGGGATCGCACACGACAAACAAAAAAACCCGCTGGAGAGATGAGTCGCAGGCGAGTGCGGCTGCAGGCGCCTCTGTGCCACCGAGATAAAAAAGGAACAAGAGGGGAGGGGATGGAGAGGGGTTACGTGGAGAAAGAGTTGGAAGCCCCCAGATGGGCTCCGCGAGCACCTAGTCCGCTCCGAGCCGGGCTCCCGGGGGTGCTCCGTCGACAGGCAACTCGGGTCCTTTTGTTGCCCCAAAGCCGCCAGCGATGTGCAGAATCGCCGCACTTTTTAGTGCTTCTCTCTCTTTTCCCAACTGGATATAGATGAGTAACCGGAATGTTAAGGTGGAGAGCTGCAGCGCCGGGTTTCCCGACACGAACCCCAGGCAGCCTTCCGAATCGCAGACGGGGCGGAGAAGCCCTGCGGTAGTTTGTGGAGTCTTCGGGGAGCGCACGGCAGAGGCTCCGTCTCCACGCGTTAGAAACCAAACAAAAAGAAAAAAGGAAATAAGCACGGGTCTACCGGCTCGCGACGCACGGCAGCCAGAATCCGCGCTGCACCCCCTTTTTTGGTGGAAAGGGTGGGGGGCGTGGAAGGGGGGGTGCCGGAGAGGGCAGTTACCTACGTTTTAACTGTAGATGGCGTCTGAGGCTTTTCCAAGATCGCAAGAGCTCTCCAAAAATTAAACAAACACACAAAAAAAGAAAAAAAAATAGCAAGGGATCATTTAACTTGGAGCGGTCAGGGCTGCCAACAAAAGATTGCAAAAGCGGGGCAGAGTTGCCGCCCCGCCGGGCGCAGGTACCGCGACAAAGCCCAGGGCTTGGCCCGCGGCGCGGAGGTCAGAACAGGCTCATGCTGTCGCCGCTTGCTCGCGTTCCGGATCTTCCTCCGAATGAAGCGAGAAGTGCGGGCGGGGACCAAGGAGGATCAATGGGCTCCGATTTCCCAGGCACAAGCTTCCGGGGGTCCTGCGGGAACTGGAAGGGAAAGCGTCCCCGGCCCTGCCAGCCCGCGGCGTTCCTTTCCCGCTGGAGAACTGGATCTTGCCTTGGAGTAATTTGCAACCACTCCGTCTCCCCCTGCCCTCTACCCAAATTGCCCGGCGGGGTTTGTTTTGGAGAAAATTGACGGCTTTTCTTCTTCTGCTTCTTCTTCTTCTAATTTTTTTTTTTTTTTTTTTTTTTCCTTGCCACCCAGAGGTAAGAGAGGACTGTGTATTTAAAAATTAAAGGGGCTGGCCGACTGTGCCCGAGGCCAATCCTGGCGCTCAGCACGCCCGCATCTCCCGGCGAGGCGGTATTAATAGTTACTTACGTGGCCGGGGATCTCGGAGCGAGCCGGGCTCGGTGTGCGCGTGTGTGTGCGCGCGCGCGCGCCTCGCTCGAGCTTGGTCTCCCCATTCAATGTCACCGACACATTTCCACGGAGCACCCCCCCGCCCCCAGCCGCACCCCGCGACTGGCTCGGCCGGGAGCCGGCCCCGCCCCGCCCCCGCCCGGGTCCCCTCATTGAGCCCAGAGCCCATCAATCAGCCTCGCCGCTGCCAGTCCTTGGGCGGCTCACCGCGCCAGCCCGCGGCGCGGCGGCTGCCACTGCCATTGCAGCTCCCGATCAGGGGCGCCAACGCTGGCCTTCCAGCTCGCTCGCGCTGCCCAGGCGAGGTAAACAAAGTGCAATATCCTTCCGCGGCCCAGGGTGCCGCGCTAGTTTGAGGGTGCTGGGCTGGAGATATCTGGACTCTCACACCCTTCCCCATCCCCAGGGTCCAGTTCATATCCCCTCCTTTTTCCACTGAAAATCCAGGCAGCCTCTGAGCATCGAGCTCCCTCTGCTCCGATTTGCACTGACCCAGCAGCTCCTCTGTTTCTTAAGAATGTACCAGCACCAGTGTTGCTGCCTGAGATATCAAGAATTAGTTTCATTATCGCTCCCCAACACTTCTCATTTAAACAGAAATCTTGCTGGCTTTTAGTTTGTGTCAGCGCCTCCCACCCCTCCCCCACTCCTCAGCTTGAGCTTCGAGTATTTTCAGCACCTTTTGGCTTACAAAATTTGAATCAGTAATTCTTCCTCTCTTGGATGGTCCCCAGACTGCCTTGGAGGGAGACCCACCTTTGCACCCACGCCTCTAGTGAGCGCTGTTGGCTTCCAGCCAGATGGCTGAGCTTCAGAAGTCCTCCTACGCCCCAGCACGTGGACCGCAAATACATTCAATGCTGTCATCTGAGGAAGGCTGTAGTTTCACCCTCAGATTATTTTTCACTTCTTAGGAAGGTTCCAGACCACTGGCTTGGGAAAGAACACAAGAAAAGGGGACTGTTCAGACTTTGGACACCCCAGCTTTACCTAATGTATCTTGATATACAAGAAGCAATGTAGTTAGAGAAGATTAGGCCGAATCCTGGGAAAGGGGTGTTGAGGGAACCCTGGGAGCCCTCTGTGCTTTTACATGCCCGTTGCACATCTTCTCATGGGGTAGGGACCACATAATTAATTGCCCATAGTACATGCATTTGAATGAAAAAGGGAGCTGTTTATAATTATGCCCACCTGAGACAACAAGGTTACTGCAGAGATCCAAAGTTCCTGGTGGTGGGCCAGAGGTGGAGGAATGGCACTGCCTGCATCCTAGTAGGTAAAATGGCCCCATGCCTCCCGGCACATCTCACATCACACTACCCAGAAACCTGCCTGGGACTCAATCCCTGATCCCAGGGAATAGATAGTTTCCCTTAGGCTCTTGTGGAGACCACAGAAGAGCTGGGGCCTTTAATCCAGTCTACCCCACGGGAACACTTGACCAGCACCAGCAACAGCCCTTGAGCAACCTCTGCTGATGGGGTCAGAAAGTGAGGTGCCTGGTCTCTATTTAGTGGCCACCAAGGGAGCTTTGGGAGGTCTGTGTTTTGATACTCGCCTTTGATTCCAGATGGAAATTGAGTCTGGACATTTTTTTTCTTGTCTGTAAAATGAGAAGCATAACACAGACTGGCTCACCTCACATGATTGTTTCAGGATTGTGTTTGCAGTACCAGGAACTCTCTGAGGGCTCACTTTAAGTTGGGCCCTGAGCTGGGTGTTAGGGATCCAGGCATGAGTAAGATTAGTCTGCCACCCAAGAGCTCAGAGTGTAGCCCGGGAGAAAGAGTGGGAAACAAATAATTCATTGTGTAACAATATGGCAATTAGAATATCAGGGCCTCCAGGGAACACAGAGAAGGGACAACTTTTCCTGGACTTCAGGGAGTTTTCCCAGAAAATTTATTTTCTTTTTTTTTAACCTTGAATTAATCCAGAGCAAATATTTATTGAAACCTACTATGTGCCAAACACTGGACATGAAGATACATCAGTTTAAAAAATATATTTCCTTTCTTCCTGGACCTTGAAATAGTTCTGTGAGTCATAAAATCATATGAATAAGAGATTGTTGTTGGCATTTCAGGCAGAGAGAAGGAATGTGCAAAAGCAAAGGAGTGGGTTCTACTGAACTTCTAGTAACTCACCCAGCTTCAGTGTTGGTAGCATGGCCACAGTGGCTGGGCAGGTGGCCCACAAACTGGACTGGGATTAGATTGAAAAGGAGCTGGTTGATATATTCATGGTAGAAAAGAGGTAGAATCAACCCTGACTTTAAATTAGGAAGTGGCATGATTGTATCCAGGGTTTTATGAAGATTATGCCTGGGGTCATATGTTATTAATAACCACTGTACTTCCAAAGAAGAGAGTACTGTAGCTTAAACTGAACAAATGAAGTTAAGTTTACAGTGATCTGTGACTGATGCTATCCATGATTGATAGTGAATTTATTACTTCTGATGAAATTATACAGCAGCAGTTGTCCTGCCCCTTCTTAAAGGCTAAATTTGTGGTTAAGTGCTATGCTTGTTGATCAACTTCATGAAGTTATTGTAGTGCAGGATAAATGAGATAATTTATACCAGGCAATTTGCTTTGCCTGTTGACTCAGAAAATCTCAATCTGAAAAAAAAAAAAAATGGTAGAAAGGTCAGTTTTACTCTTCATTTATTCACTTTTCAGCCATATATGATCTTGGATTATTTAGAATATCTCAATCTATTAAATGTAGTTATGATCTGAACTTTTCCAACACATAAAAATTATGGAAGATGCAAATAAAGCAACCATCACAGTGACCAGTACAAAACAGAAACTAAATAGTCACTATTAATTGTTGTTGCTCTTGTAATCAGTCCACAGAAAGCAATCCAACATGAAAGAAGGAGAAGAGGAAGAAGAGTATAACATCAATAAGTAATGTGGGAGTTGTTAAACATGTGGGTGTGGGCTGGGGTTGTGGCTCAGCGGTGGAGTGCTCGCCTAACACGTGCGCGGCTCGGGTTCGATCCTCAGCACCACATACAAATAAACGCATCGTGTGCAACTAAGGCAAATAAATAAATATTTTTAAAAAACATGTGGGTGTGTGACTATGATAAAATATTATGTGCTAATCAAAATGAGAATCATATAATCATAAAAAATACATTCTTAATCAATCTACTCTGTAGTAGGACAGTCAAACCCAGTTGCTTCAGGAAGTCAGTTCCCTGCTGTGCATGCTTATGCTGATAGTTAGATTATGGCCTCTTCAGCTCTAAACTAGTCTATTCCCACTGAGGCGCCTCTGTGGCTGACATCCCTGAAGTTGTAGAAAATGCAATCGTCTTAGTCCATTTGGGTTGCAGTAACAAAATGTTATAAACCGGGTGGCTCATACACAACATGAATTCATTTCTCACAGTTCTGGAGGACGACAATTCTAAGATCAAGGCCCTGGCAGGGTTGCTGTCTTGTGAAGGCTGGAGTTCTTGTTTATAGATGGCGCCTTTACACTGTGTCCTCACAGACTGGAGGATGCAGCTAGCTCTCTGGGGCCTGCTGTGTAAGAGTGCCAATCTCATTGGTGAGCATTCTGCCCTCTGACCCAGTCACCACCCAAAGGCCCCCACTGCCTGATACCATCACAGTGGGATTAGACTTTCAACGTATGAATTTGAGAGGGACCCAGACCACAGCATCAGTCTTTTGGGCCATATGTGGAGCCTTGGGCTTGAGTCATTGGGCTGGAATTTCAGAACCTCTCTAGGACTCCTCCCACTATTTCTGGCTACACACCTACTAGTTTCTGGCCATTCCAAAGGCCTCCCTCTGTGCTCACTCCCTCCTCCTTGTTTGGTGCCTCCATGTTTCCCTAGAATTCTTTCCAGGAGGTTCCCTTCACCTTGTTGTACTCCCTCACATCAAGGGCATTTTTCCAAGTTCTCTTATTTGACTTTGCAGATAGCAGGTTTAAAATCAAGGTGGCTTGGGGTATGCATGGTAAATAGGAAGAACTTTGTGGTATTAATGCCTGACTTACAATCCAGATACTTGCAATGATGGAATCAAAACTAACCTAGTGTCTGAATAGGGAAAGGCCGCTAGAACTAAATGCTTCTACTTACTCGGGCAAGAGTGAACTCATCGGTATGTGGGAAACCAAGTCAGGATACCATTTTAACATCCAGCACAGTAACACTTTAGGAGACCTCTCTAAAACTGAACTCTTCACTGTCACCTTGGGCTCTACTATTAGTGTCACATTGATTTTCATGTTTTCTTGTTGTCTTCCTTAAGCCTTGTGCTAACTCTGGAAAACGTTTCTTGCCTCCATCTGTGAAGAAAAACCTGGAGGAGGCGGAAGGAAGAGGGTGTCCACCTGCATAACAGCAGCCACTGGACTACACTTGGTCAGGTTCATGGTAACCTTGAACTGTGCATAGGGGCAAGACATGGAGATGCATTTCAGGTGGTGACCAGGTTTGTGTCCTGCTTCTAGTCTTTGGCCCAGGTTGGCTCTGTGAGCTTCATCTCAAATTGATCCATTAGTTTGGAGATCTTCTCTCTCACTAACTTCAGTAATACTGAGACGTTGATCCTGCCCTTGGGGTGCAGAACCAGTCAGGTCTTTATCTCTGGTTTTTCTACAACACTTCAAATGTGTTGTCCCCACTTGAAAGAACAAGGACCCAGAGAAGAGTAATGAATTCATTTTGTGGTCTTAACCCTTGGAGGCCTTGTGTGTGTGTGTGTGTGTGTGTGTGTGTGTGTGTGTGTGTTGGGGAGAAAGGTGGACAGGAGAGGGGATTGATTCTGAAACTATAAGATTTTTCAGTATATCACATTGCCTGTCATTGGGTTTTCTAGAATTGACTAAGCCTTGAGCTTGAGGACCACTTAAAATCCTCCCATAACGGTCATTTCCTTGGTCATTTGCTCTCTTTCTTTCTCTTTCTTTTCTTTTCTTAAACAGCTCTTGTTTGGGAAGCCACTTATTATCTCCAAGGTGATCCATAGTACACCATCCACTTTGTGTTGGTTTGGCTGTTGGTGGGTTTACCACGGCTGGCTAGGGGATGAGTCTTTCTCTTTAGACAAATGTATAAATGGAGAAGAAATTTCTGTGTTGGAGCTATTTCTTTTCCAGGCTTTGGTTACACACCTCTTCTTCTCCTCTAGGAATAATAGTTGTGGAGTGCTCGCAATTGAGTGAGATGCAGGAGAATTTCTGTTGTTCTTCAATTAGAGGAGGGTGGGAAACCCAACCTGTGGGAATTTTCTGAGTACTGCAAACTGTCTACCATCCTGTGGAGGACTGCTGTGTGAAAACAGGTGGGACCAACCAGGCAGCAGGAAGTTGTACAAATTTACATATCGACAGAGCAAGGTTACTGTAAAAGGGCTCTGCCGGAAGGGTGTTCTGGTAAATCTAGTGTGTGCTTTTACCCCTGCCTCAGACGGACTTGAGGGGACAGATCTTCCTGGGTCAAGATCACCCCTGGGCCTCTCAAGTGTCAGAGCTCTACTGCACTGACTTCCCCACCTCCACTGAATGGAGATGACAGTACCGTCCTTACAAAGGAAATAGGTCCCATCAAATGGTCACTGAAGATTCACCTTTTTCAATAGTCATTGGTATGGAAAAAAAAAATGGGCATCTCCCAAGTGGACCAATGCCTGGACCATGATGAATTGAAATGTCCATCACATTCCTGCTCCAGTTTGACCAGTGACAGCCCTGAGGTTTATAAGGCTTACCATAGGTACTGGGCTGGCCAATCTACAAAGCACTCGTGTATTTTGTCTCATCTAGTCCTCACAAGGACATCGTAAAGGTGGTTTCATTACTATCCTCACTAGAAGAATCTTCCTTTCAAGGAGGTTGCTAGCCCTGGAGCACACATCTAGGACTTCTGTTGGCACTTCCTGCGACCCTTGGATGATACAGTTCTCCTCCCTACTTCCCTTTGTCCTCTCTCCTTTTGCCTTTTGTCTATTTCCCTCTCTTTCTATTCTCTTGTGAATACCACTCTGAATTTAACATAATCTGGGGGTCATGTGTGGGGGTCCTGTGCCCAAGATTTCATTTGAGTACAGCATTAACAGTTGCAAAATAGGAAAACGTCTCTAAACGAAAACTATGGATAACTATGGAATAGTGTTTTCCAGACTGTGAGCCCTGAATCCCCAGGTGGGCTTGGAGTATAGCAAGTACAGGACAGCCCTTCAGCTCTGCAGGAGCCAATCTACTCTGTGGACTGTGGAAGGAACCAGAAGTAAGTCGGATTCTCTTTCCAATATGAAAATATGCTCACATGCTTTTTCAGTTAATAAAATGCAAAACGTATAAACAAAAAAAAAACTGATTGCATAATTTTTTTTCCACTTAGGCAATAAGAAATATATAAAAGTATAATTGTTATACTTGGGACAGCATGAAATTTTATATCATTCAATGAAAGAGTGTGTTAGCAAATATGACTTAAAAGGGATTTTGATTCCAGGAAGCAAACAGCTTCCTAAATGGCACACCACTCGGTGACTCCAGGGCTTAATCCCTGACAGGCCCGGAGGAAACCACACCTAGAAAAATGTTCAATGCAAAAATCAACCAAGAATTGTTAACTGAGTACTTCCTCTGAAGTTCACCTAAAGTGAGTGACTTTAGGTAAACTACGCAATATCTTCAGACCTTAGCTTCTGCTTTTTCAAAATGGCACAATGATAGTATGGAGTTCATAGAGTTGTGAGCCTTAGGTAACACGTGGGTGAAGCCCGCTGTCCAGTGCGTGGATGGTAGTGGGCATTAGCTCTTACCACCAGTACAACCAACATGAGTGCTCCTCCTAGGAATTCCTCCTCCTCCTTCTTTTCCTCCTTCCTTTCCTCTTCCTCCTCTTCCCCTTACTTCTTCCTCTGGATCTTTCCTTTTGCTCCTTCACACTGATGCCGTACTAGGCAATGTAAGCTGCCTGTCATGGCCAGCCACAGCGCCGCGGGAGAAAAACGCGGAGGCAGAGTAAAGCTATTACTACTTTTACTTCTACTTTCTTAAAGAGAGCTTAGAGAGAGAAAGAAAGATTTTTCTTCTTCTTTTTGTAGAGCTTCTTTTCTTCTTTCTTCCTCAGGAGCCTCGGCCTGACTCTGACCAGCAATTACTTCTTCTATCTCCTAACTCCGACCGCTTTCACCCGGTTATATACCTTTAGCTTTGCGGGTGCCTCACGTGCATTTACAGGTGCATCACATACATAATCAGGTGGAACTTATGGCTTCCAGCTAGCCACAATAGCCCTTCCTAATTGGGGCTCCTTCAAGGCAAGAAGGTCAAATATATACTAAGTGCTGCATGTCTTTCTGTTGCTGCTCTCAGCCTAGTGGGGAGAGGCAGGAACCTCAACTTTCTGGTGTATAAGACAAGAGTGGCAGCTGGGATTCCCTGCCAGAAAATAGGGATCCAAACTAGGGTTCAAACTGGAGCAAATTATGTCCTATGCATTCATGACTATGTCAAAATGAGCCCTGCCATTATGTATAACTATAATGCATTAATAAAAACATCTAAAAAAGAAAGGAAAATAGGGATCTCTCCAGAGCTCCTCTGTTGCAAAGTCAGGTCAAATCCAGGTGTGGCTGACATATTCCTTCACAAAGTTCACTAAAATTTCTTAAGGAAATGGGCAAAACACAGGTTCAATTGGCAAAGAAACCCTTAGTTTAGTTCATCTCCTCTCTTGCTGGACCCCCTTTTTACAAGGTCTTTTCAGAAAAAAAAAAAATGTTATCTTGATGTCTATAAGATGCTGTAAATGCCCAAATGACTAGAAAATCATTTTGCATTGCAGACCAAAGGGTTCTATACACAGCTTGCTACAAACTGGGGTAAAAGGACAATTTAAAGTTGGGGATATTCAAGAATTCTGCTTAGCTTTTTACCCTGACCAAAGAGTGTTTCTTGAGAAGTCAGGTATCCTGAGTCCAAATGTGGGTATGGAGAGGGCAACACTTGTTTCTAGCACAAAAACTCTAAGGGAGAGCCCCCAAACCAGTATTTCAGGGCAACTAGATTTTGAAGAATAGCTTTTAAAAATAAAATTTAATACTAAAAATATCTATAATGAAGAATGTATCCAGATTTTAAACAAGGTGTGAATGAGTGCTGTTGAATCCTATTGCTTCAGACTCTGCATGGCTGGTGTGGCCCTGTTACCCATCCTGTTTCTCTCCCTGGGGAGAAAGGAAAAGAAAGAAGGAATGAAATAATACTTTCTTCTGCATTTAGTTCATGGCAAACGCTTTGCAAATACTACCTCACATCTTCCGAATGTAACAGTGGAATATAGACAAGATGAATCCCACTTTAGAGAGAAGAAAAGCTCGGGTTCCATCAGGAAAAATTGCTTTGGTTAACTAATAGAAGGTAGAGCTAGAATTCAGTCTCAGGCATGTCTGAACCCATTGCCAGTGACCTTTCCATACCAACACAGGTCTCACTCTCTGGCACTGCCTAACTGGGTTCCTGTCAAATGACAGCGCATTAGTCAGCTCGAGGTGCCATAATAATATCCACAAATGGGGTGACTTCATTAACAGACATTCTCACAGTCCTGGAGGCTGAAAGTCTAAGATGAGGGCGTTGGCAGGGTAGGTTTCTCCTGAGGCCTCTCTCCTTGGCTTGCAGATGGCTGCCCTCTTTCTCTCTCTCTCTCCCCATCTTTGGATGTTTGCTTGGTCTTTTCCCTCTGCTTTTGCATCTCCATATCTCTTTCTCTTCTTGAAGGACACCAGCCTATTGGATTAAGGCCCACTCTTATGACCTATGTTAAGCTCAATTACCTCCTTACAGGCCCTGTCTCTCTATCTCCAAAATCAGTTACTTTGAAGGTAAGAGTTTCAATCTACAATTTTGGGGGAGGTCACAATTCTGTCCACAACGGATGGCTATCATCTTTGGGACCCTATTACTATATTCATCACAGAAAGGGCTGTATCCCTGACCTCAGAATTTATAATAGAGTTGAGGTGCACAAGATTTACACCAACTAACCCTACCACAAAGCCAATTGTAGAAACTGCAATTATAAAATGTAAAGTAAATAAAGGCACAGGATTTGTCATTTTATTCTTTAGAATAGTCCGTGGTGCAAAGTAGTGGGAATACACACACACACACACACACACACACACACACACACGTATATAGAATGTGCTTATATGTATATATGTGTGTATTCGGAGTCTTAGGAGAATCTTTTCCTCAGTACATGAAGCAAGGGAAGCATTTGAGCCAACAGGTTGAAGGAAGAACATGTGTAAGAGGAAGCCCTGTGCCTAGTCCTGAGGCAGAGGCTGCAGGGAGGGAAGCAGGGCTATACCCAGATCACAGGGCCATGTGGTGGTGAGCTAAAATACTAGGACTTCATTCCTTTGGCCCAGGATGAGAAATTCTTAGGGGCCAGGAATCACATGGCATACTAGAAAACTACATGGCATTTGTAGCCATACTAGTTAGAATTTTATTCCTCATTTATGCACATATCAATTGTCCATTACTGCATAACAAATTACCTCTCCAAATTTAGTGACTTAACATTAAAACAGATTTATCATATTTGCGAATCAGGAATCTAGATGTGTTTCAGCAGAACAAGTCCTCTGCTTCAGGGCCACTCATAAGTGTATAATCATGATGTGGGACAGGCCTGGGGTTTAAACCATCTGAAGGTTCAAATGGGGAAGGACCAACTTCCAGGACTGCTCATATAGTTACTGGCTAGACTCAGGTCCTTTGAAGTTGTGGGACAGAGGGTCTCATTTCCTCCCTAGAGGTTGACAGGAGGGCACCCTCCCTTCCCAGCCACAGGGGCTTCTGCAGAAGGCCACTCCCCACATGGCAGCTTGCTTCAGCAGAGCAAGCATGTGAGAAGAGCCAGGAAGTATGGCTGTGCCCAACGGCAGTTCAACTTTGGTCACCACATCACTTCTGCCATGCTCTACTCCTTGGAAATGAACTATCCAAGCCATTTCAAATGCAACAGGAGGGCACCACACAGGGTAGAAGACAGAGATCATGGGAAGCCATTTCAAAAGTTGTTTACCCTAACATTTTTGGGGGTGGCTTATCAGAATCTTGGGGTGGAGATTCTTATTCAACAGGAAAGGGATAAAAACTAAAAACTGTTGATGTAGATGGAAAGGCATGTCATGACCTCGACGTCCTTCAAGCTTTCTTCCCTCTGTCATGATTGCTCCACGGCTGGGAGTCTTTCTGCCCTCCGCCATCTTGGTCTAGAATGACGTATTCCCTGGAGACATGGAAGTTCTGCATCCTGGAGACTGTCCTTCCCTCTCTACCCTAATTGCTCAGGGTGGTGACAGGGCACATGTTGATTGTCATCGTTGTTTGTTGGATGAACAGATCTGAGAGACATTCTTTTGGCTGTCTGGTGCTACACTCAGAGCTTGGACTCTACACTGGGCCAGAGGATCCTGGGATTGCCTCAGATCGACAGGTGCCTCTGCCCTGTGCCCACCAAGGACTCTCAGTCTGTGCCTGAGTGAGAGAGGCTGCATCTGCCAGCCAGTTTCCAAATGCTTGTAGGATGTTCCTAAGTGATTACTTTTTAAGTCCACATTTCACAACTAAAATGACTCCATTGTGTTCTGAAAAATCTCCTTAATTGAATGTTCTTTGTCAACCCAGTAAACTGCTAGTTTTGCAATAAGATTCCCCTGGCACCTTTTCTGGGAGGTTCAGTGTGAGAACTTCATTCACATAACAATAAGTATAGTAGGAATTCTTGTCAATTCGCTCAGTTCTGTCAACCGATCACCTTCAACATGCCAATCACTGTGCCAGGGGCTGGCATAGGACAGCAGATCCTATATGCACTCATGGTATCGTGGCAACTTTTGCGTACTACACTGTTTTCTCATCTGAGATTTCTTTCTTTCCTTTTCCCATCACATTCTTTCTTGGGCCATGAATCAAGATGATTTTCTTACACACATGAAGTGACCCAATGTAGAGAGAGAAATGTGCCAAGCTGATGGGGCCACAGCTCTTCAACACTTCCTGTTAGGAGGCAGAGCTATTTCCCTCCCCTGGAATCTGGACTAGACTGAGACTGCTTGGACAATGAGAATGGCCCACATGACACATGGTACATTCTAGGTCTTGCTTTGGGGAGCTGGAAGCTTCTGCCTTTCTCTTTTGGAACCCTGACCTGGCATGCAATGATGCCAACCAACGAACCTGCTGGGGAAACCACAGCGAAACGCCCCATGAGTATGTGGAAAGGGAGAGGGTCCACTGCAACCCAACCTTCCAACCACCTGACAAGGCTCTGGGCACGAGAATGAAGCTGTGCTATCCCTCCAGACAGCATAAGTAGCTGACAAACTGCCACACCACATGACCTCAGTCATGCTGTCTGTTCCATGCAGTCATGAGTAAAGAGTGATGGTTGTTTCCCATCAGTAAGAGCTGAGTTTGATTTTTACACAGCAGTAGCCAGCTGCAACAATGAAGGGTTGCCACTGACTTGCTCTGTGAGCCAGTTCCTCTAAGAAGCCTTACCCAGAGGAGTAGGAGAGAAAGATTGCTGCAGTGATCACAGCAAGGAGATGTTTGTTAAGCACATTAAATAAACCTCAAGTCCTCCATCTCCTGGTATGTCCAGCTAAGGGAATATCTGTTTTCTCATATGCATGGCCTCAGGTGGTGATATTTTTTATAGGGAACTCTGATCCCTCTGTCATTGTTGAAAGAGGTGCACTTCCCTCTCTCAGTGAGTCAGGAGCTCTGTGAGCACAAGGGCCGTGTCTAGAAAATTCTTTCCTCTGTCCTAAAGGGCGAGAATTCATCTAGGTCTTTTGAGAGCCCTCAGCTGTGATTCATGGCACCTTATATCTGTTTTCACTCACTCATTTTCTAGGGGTCTGTGGTCAAGTTCATTGATCTCACCAGGGCTCAATCACATTGTCTATGAAATAAGGACATTGGATTTCCTGACGCTCGAGCCCCTTCCATCTTTGGCAGCAAATAGTTTGTTCATTCCTCATTTTTTAAACTTTGTAGCACAGAGGCCATGGAAAACCTCAGGAGGGTATGGAAGGCAACACTGCTTCCCCAAGAATGAAGATGCTGACTTGTTTTCTTTAGGGATTTCACTGCAGAAGAGCATCCAGGTAAAGCAGAATGGCTCTCCCGACCCCCCAGTTCTAGTAAATTCAACATTTTACAGCTAACGGTCTCCCATGGAGATAGCCACAATAGTTGTCATAGGAGTGGGAAGAAATGAGCTGCTGCTGCTATAGCATAGGCCTTGCTCTTCCAGAAATCCTTTCTATTTTTTTTTTTTTTATTTTTATGAAACATGGATGCTGTAGTAATAATAACTAATATTGTAATTGCTATACATATGGTGTCACTTCCTGACCCGGTACCATGCATCATGTTCTCCAGTAACGAATGTTCATGGTCTTTGCTGGAAGACGTATCCTTCTTAGCTCCATAAATCGTGTTGATCCTACAAGATTCATCTTGGGTACCAGCTCCTTTAGGAAATCCTGTGTTGAAATAAGGGTCTTTCCTGTGAATTTGTCTCTATCTTAGCCACGCCATATTTTATTGAAATTATCTCTGCATCTTCCCATTTTCAACTTGTCAGTTCATTAACGTAGGACTACATTTCCCCCGGCTGCTCATGCATGGCAGAGACATGCCCGGACATTATGCATGACTGACCTAGCACTTGCATGCTGTGTTACAGTTTGTAAATGGTTTTCATCATTATTATTGCTAAACAGCTGAACTGAGGCTCAGAGAGGAAAGTAACTTTGGGGGTGGGGGGCGGGGGAGGTACTGGAGGATTGAACTCAGGGATACTCAACCACCAAGCCACATTCCCCAGCCCTATTTTGTATTTTATTTAGAGACAGGGTCTCACTGAGTTGCTTAGTGCCTCACTTTTGCTGAGGCTGGCTTTGAACCCACGATCCTCCTGCCTCACTCCCCTCTCCCCGCCCCGAGCAGCTGGGATTACAGACATACACCGCCATGCCTGGCTGGAAAGTGACTTTCTTAAGATCACTCAGCCACAGACCACCCACTCACAGAGGCTTGTTAATGTTCTTCTCTACATCCCAACCGTATGGGGTGGGGGTTTCTCCCTGGTGGGAGGAAGAGCTGAGCTCAAGACCTGTCCTCCTAGTGGATTCATATCCTTTGTTTTCAATGTCTGGGAAATGCCCCAGGATTCCCTGCTGCATTACCCTGGGAGACTATTGCTCAATCCCAGCAGCTGTTCTGGAGGAAAAGAAAGAGCAGACATTCCGAATGTATCATACATACAATGCAATATTGAACCAAAGATTGCTAATGAGCAAGAACTCTTTTGTTGTGCAGTCTACTTCCAGTGAGGTCTAGCTCTTAATTTTCAGTGGGTGTAGCAGGAAGTACTAGTGTAAAAAATAAAACATATATATTACTAATACTGTTGCTATATAAAACAATATTTGGCCAAGATGGTTGAGATATGATTCAGTCCTTGTTCATCAAGTTGCTAAATATTATTCAGTGAGTGTAGTCACCATATGGTATAACTGAGTTTTCCTGGGAGGCCGGGTAAAATATTGTGTTGGATATAGAACCCGGAATTGTGCATGTCTCTGGTGGATGGAGCCTGGTTGCAGCTGCAGACTGCTAATTCCATTGAGCCCTCCTGCAAAGACTAAAATGCACATGGCAAATGGAAAAGGCATAGCTTTGCATGTATCACTCTGCGAGGCCGGTTTCTCTCAGAAACTGATGGAGAGTGGGCAGAACCACACATCTAGACACAGATGCAATCTTTGAAGAAAAATGTGTGTGGGCAAGTACAGTACCAGCTGGGAAAGTCTAAATGACTGAAACCCATGACTCAGAAATCTTAAATTGCCTTAAAATTAATGAAGCTCTGTGGGGATGAGTCAGTCCATTCATGTCCTTAGCTTGCAGGCTCAAAAGCTTGCAGAAGTGGCTATTGCCCAAAGTTTGGGAGAGCAAAACCCACAGAGAAAAATGGGTCCCCCACACAGGTTGCTCTGAGGGTGTTCCAGAGATCTGAGCTAGAGAGGAAGGTGAGCTGGCTCCCATCCTTCCCAAGGGATGAATGACCTCAGGCAAGAGAAACCCCTCTGGGCCCGAGTTTCCATCCCTGGAAAATGTAAAAGAGAGATTGGATTTCAAAGTTTTCTTTAGAAATCATCTTTTTTTTTTTTTTTTTTTGGTACTGGGGATTGAACTCAGGGGCACTCGACCACTGGGCCACATCCCCAGCCCTTTTTTGTATTTTATTAGAGACAGGGTCTCACTGAGTTGCTAAGTGCCTCGCCATTGCTGAGGCTGGCTTTGAACTCGCGATCCTCCTGCCTCAGCCTCCCAAGTGCTGGGATTACAGGCGTGCGCCACCGCGCCCGGCTTAGAATTCATCTTTTGATTAGCCAGGGTACCAATAAGAAACAGAATATTCCCCAAAGGTTCAAATAAAGAGATTTTAATACAGGGAATCCTAGCAGATGTATGTGCCGGGTTAGAATAAACCATAGAGAATAAGGCACTCAGAGACTAGTAGAACTAGGAAGCCATTACTGCCTCCATCACCAAAATGGCAAAGGAAAAATGGTGTTACCGGACACCCCTGAGAACCAGAACTCTGGAGAAGCCCCCAGGGGGAGCCAGAGTCCTGGGGGTAGGGGAGAAAGCCCCTGCCAGGGAATAGAGCTCAAGAAGGAGCGGGCAGAAAAGGAATCAACCCAAATATTACCTTGGCTATGGTGATACTCTTTGGTTGAACCCAAGGAGAAGCGATGCAGCAAGGGAGCCCAGATTAAGCCGTCCACAGGGGTTGGCTCCATTTGTCACAGAGCAGAGGGCTGAGAATGGATGTGCCATATAAAAACAGAAAACCCAGGACACGGCCTAAGCCATTACAAATGTGATCGCGCTTCTGTGTTAGAGAAAAGAGCACAACATTTTTCCCCCTGAAACAGCTGAACAATGATTTTCAAGTAACAGAAGTCCAGAGTTCAAGGGCCAGCCAGTCCTTAGCTTATTTTGTTAACATATCAGACAGCATCTATCATCATGCCAGTTCCATAATCAAGAAATATTTGTTGAATTAAAGTCTGATCACAAATCCAGGCTTATAAACCTCCATGAGTGTGTATGGTGTGATGCATGGTGGGTGTTCAGTGAATTATCTGTTGACTCAGTAATGAGTGTGTAGGTTCAAAACAAATTATGTAATCTCTCAAATGAAAGGTTCTGCAGACCTCAGGCAAACACTTGGAATTTTCGTCCTCTTAGTCGTTTTGAATATGACTTATGACTGTCATTGCACAATCTGTGTAAATTTCTTGGATTATGAAAATGGGCCCTTTCATGTGCAGTAATAAATTAACAAGCAAGGAAGGGCTTAAAAGAGACATTTCCTGCCAGTCGTCAGCATCGAGGAGTTTCACAAGCAGCTGCACTCACAAATGTGGGAAGTCTACCATATTCAAATAGTCACGGAATCACCCCCTGATGCAGAGGTGCTCATCGAGGGGTGCTATCTACAGTCTGACAGGGCCAATGTGGAGACCTAGCTCCCCCATCTCTCAGCTCTCTGGCTTGAGACAAGTACTTGACCCCGTGATCCTCCCTTTCCTGTTCATGCCTGTCTTGGGATCAGGGTCAGGTTGGAGTGAGATGAGTTATGTCAGGATCCTTGGAAACCGTCTGTCATGCAAGAGGTGTTCACTGCTCAGTTCCACCTTTCTAGTGGGCTCATTAAGTTTCTCAGAATGGAGTCAAGGGTAAGACCAAGGAAAGGAAAAGGTGTTCTCTGCATTATTGAACTTAGGATAATTTTAAAACTTCACTTCTTTTTAATGAGAGAACCCTGTGTGAGAGAGAAGCACAAGAAATGGTAACAATTTACAGACCATATCTTAATTTTCACTTATTTTTAATATTTAGGAACTGATGTCATATGTGTCACCTTAATATATTTTGTATTTATGTGTCACCAGTTCTTCTCTTTAGTGTTCAGTTCGCTCACGAGGCAGGTGCTGCAATTTACAGTTTAGGCCAAGCCAGCAGCCATTCTTCTCCATGCTTCTGTGACTATCAAATACGGTTCCCTCCAAAAAGGAAGAAATGGCTGATATTTTGCAGCCTTCCATGTAAATAAGCAAGGTCATGTGATGCAGTCCCGACCAATGGGTTTAGGAAAAGTGTATTCGGGAAAATTTGGAGTAAGACTTTCCTCTCCAGCAAAAGAGAGGGATTGATGGGGATAAACCCTGCTTCTGCCTTGCATTTGTTGTGTGGGATGTGATGCTGACAGCTGTGGCAGCATCTGGAGACCAGACAGAGAAAGCCAGAGAAGGGAAGAGCAGTTTCCCAGAGGATGAACACTGGGGTAATGGAGCTATAGGATAACAAAGCCCCTGTCTCAAGAATTCTAGCCTTCTGGGGAAGTAGCTGACCGCTTGAGGTCCTGTCTCTTCTTTAAGATCACTGAAAACCTGAAAGTCAAAAACCGCATGTAAGACAATTTTGATTCCATCATCCTTTCACCCAATCACCCTATCCAACAAATCATTCTCTATTTAGTGAATAGTCAGCATGCATTTGTGTAGAAGGCACCAGTCCTCTAGTGCACTGGTCAGCTTCTGCTGGTCTTCAGGACTCCCTGCTCCTGCATCATGACCTGGAGGACCTCTCTCTTGGGCTCAATGTCCTCCCTTCTGTGTATCTGTAACAGATGTTCATTATATCTTTTTTGGAACTATTGTTTTGCATTGAAATAAATTGCTTATCCCTTTGTCTTTTTTTTTTAGATTATTTATTTACTTATTCATAATGCACAAGTATATCATCTTTTTACATACAACTGCTTGTATACAAAATATATAAGTACCATTCAGATCTTTAATCATGCATTTAGGATAGTGATATCCATCTCATTCAACCACCATTTTTCCCCCCTGCTCCCTCCCTTGCCCTCCCTTTCCTTTGACCATTCTAGTGTTCCTCTAATCCTATGTACCCCCATCCAATCACACTGTGAACTAACCTCCTTATATCAGAGAAAACATTTGGTATTTGGATTTTTGAGATTGACTAATTTCACTTAGCATTATATTCTCTAACTTCATCCATTTACCTGCAAATGCCATTATTTTATTCTCTCTTATTGCTGAGTAAAATTCCATTTTGTATATATACCACATTTTCTTTATCCACTCATCTACTGAGGAACATCTAGGTTGGTTCCACAACCTAGCTATTATGAATTGTGCTGTTATAAACATTGAAGTGGCTGTGTCACTGTAATATCCTGTTTTTAAGTCTTTTGGGAACAGACCCAGGAGTGGGATAGCTGGGTCATAGGGTGGTTCCATTCCCATTTTTTTTTTTAACAATGATATTTTATATCTGTCCGTTTCACTTCTATAGAGTCAACCAACCATGGATTAAAAACCATTTAGTTTCCACATATAGGACTGGGAAGGGTTCTAGAAGGCAGGAAAGGGTTAAGGAAGGGTGGATGGATATGACCAATAAATGCTGTATGCACGTGGAAATATTACAATGAATTCCATCAATTTTATAATCAATGTGTCTATAAAATATTGTTAAACAATTGTATTTGTGCTGAACATGTCTAGACCTTTTTCTTGCCTTTATTCCCTGAACAATAGAATATAACAAGTATTTACACAGCATTTACATTATATTAGTATTATAGGTAATCTGGAGCTGATTTAAAGTACGTGGGAGGGAGCATGTTCGTTATATGCAAATCTTAAACCATTTCTTATAAGGGACTTGAGCATCTGCAGATACTTTGGATTCCTGTAGGGAATGCCTGATGTATACCGAGGAAAGACTATATACTTTCTCTAAATGTGGAAATTAATAGATAACTCTCTCCCTTCCTCCCTTTTCCCATCCCTCCAGTTTTTCTCCTCCTCCTCCTCATTTTCCTCCTCCTCTTCCTCCTCCTCTTCCTCCTCCTCCTCCTCCTCCTTTTTTCTCCTCCTCCTTTCTTCTTCTTCAGGTTACAGGAAAATTCTTGGCCATCAATCTGCATTTAATGTTCTTTGTGGACCAGAATTGAACTGGGTACCATGGGAAATGCAGAGGAATCACAAAGTTTGTAATAAGAGCAGCACTGTGCCCTTTAATTTTGCATTCCTAGTACATTAACTGGAGCTAGAGCTTGGTAAATGTTTGCTGAATAAAAAACTCATACTTAAGGAGAACATATTTTATTGAAGTGACAAAACTGACCTGAGAACAATTTTAGATATGAGTCAGTGCTGTCCTGTGTAATATTAGGTGGTAGTGATGTTTAATAAATATGTATTAAGTAAAGAATTTATATTTGTAATACATCAGAATCTAAAATTTTGAATGTTGAACATTTTGAAGCACAGTTGTATTCTGATAGTTTCCCCAAATTGGATAGCTGGTTTCTCTGCCTCGTTTTGGGATTCATTTATTTTTCCCCTGATGTTTTGAAATATCAACTTGGTTATATATAAAGTGCTTGTATAGGAATCTTTGCTTCATTGTCTTGCGCCTTGCAATAGTGCTGCACTGTTTTAGTATGTGTGCAACTGTATACACTTGTCTTCTTTTCATTGCCAACATCTTCCCATAAATAATACTTAGACATTTAAAGATCTGATAAACTTTTGAGCTTAAATGTTAAACTCCACAAATATTGTTTTCAACATTTGAGATAGTAATTATTTTTCTTTTTTGGGTGCTGAGATTGAACCAAGGGGTACTTTACCCCTAAGCTAAATTCTCTGCTCTTTTTATTTTTTTTCTTTTGAGACAGGATCTCGCTAAGTTGCTTAGGGCCTCGCTGTTTCTGAGGCTAGCCTCAAACTTTCAACCTTCCTCCTGAATCGCACCCCTGCGCGCAGCTTGAGATCGTATTTAAATGTAGAGAATTTTGAGAGGGAGTGTAGCACAGAGTTTAAAGCACTATTTTGGGCAGTCGAATGCCCAGAACTAAATGAATAGTATTACAACTTTGTAGGCTGTGATCTTCACTTTTCATTAGGTTGTTTTCAGAATTAAATGATGCAAAGTAAAACTTGAAAAAAAAAAAAAAAAACGTGGCTTTTATGTATTTATTTCCTTTGTCTATACGAGGGTAGAAGGGATTGTACCATTGGTCTTTCCCACTCACAGGTAACTTAACATGCTCTATGACATGGCACATGCAGAGTGCCACTCTAACGTGACACTCATAGACATGTAAGGACTGTTATTACAGAACTTACCAAGGCTGGCAGAGAGGACTAGAAGGTAGGGTCCTGAGGACTGCTTGAAGGTGTTGGTACTGGACTTTTGATCTTCAGATTGCCTCCACTTTAGCTGCAGTATTTTGGAGAGTGTAAACATAAGACACACTTGGGACAAGTGTGTCTTCTGATCGGGAAATACACCTCAGACCTGAAGCACACACACGACTCAGGCATGGCTAATTAAATTGACCTCAGGATCCTTGTGTGAGCTATTTTTAAAAGCATTATTAACGAAGCCTTTTGAAACCTAATTGGTTTAGTCCCCCAAAAAGAGAGAACTGAGTAATCCCAGCCTCTGTGGGGAAGCACACTCTGCTGCCTTGCATGACTCACGGTTCATGGAAAACGCTGGGGCACTGTGTTTGCTGGGGACGACTCACATTCACCTTGAACAACAAGAAATGACTGAAGGCCCCTGGTACTCCTGCCAGAAATCAGTCATGAGAAGCTCTACAAGTATTTGTGCCTCTTCCCCTCTGATAGTCTATAATGCATTCTGTGACAGAGACCCTGCTTTTCCAAATCAGGGTGATACTCGAACAGGCATGACACAGCTGTCACCTGTGGTATTGATTTAGAGTCACCCTCAAAATTACTCCTCAAATCATGTTGTACTTTGGGACTGAAAGGGAGTACTAAAAAGAGTCAAAATAATATATTGGGGGGGATTTTTATTTATTAACTAATTTAATAATATTAATGACCTGTAAGATAGTTCTACTCAAAACCATTTTCAAAACTAAAATTGTTTTTCAAATATGAAAAAAAAATTAAACACTATGTATCCAGGTACATAAAAGCAAATATTAAAAGTTATTTTATTGATTATCTGAGACATTAAACTAAAAGCCTAGGCTGGGCATGGTGGCACACACCTGTAATCCCAGCACTTGGGAGGCTGATGAAGGAGGATTGTGAGTTCAAAGCCAGCCTCAGCAATGGCGAGGCACTAAGCAACTCAGTGAGACCCTGTCTCTAAATAAAATACACAAAAGGGCTGGGGATGTGGTTCAGTGGTTGAGTGCCCCTGAGTTCAATCCCTGGTATCAAAAATTTAAAAAGCCTAGGATGAATCATTAGTCTTGGAATGTATTTATGTATTTTTTAAACAATTCATTAGCCACTGATGTCTCCAAAATTATGTCATATTTTTGTGAAAATGTTTTCAACATAATCTTATTTTCTTTATTTTTTAAACAGAATTGTCTCTAATCCTCTTCAGAGCTTCATTGTAAAATTAATAAATTTGACACATTCAACTGACTCATTTCCGTAGATCATATTTTTTAATTGTAAAAACACTGTATGCACGCTGAAGTACTTGGGAGGCTCAGAACAAATTCAGCTCCTGGGGAGGATATTATTAATCATTGCCTTCATATTGAAAATACTTCACATCTTGTCCCCGCTGCCCACGTTGGCCCCACTCAGAACCCCTCTCCTCCTGTGCTGTCACCCTAGAACTTCCATCCTTCACACTTCCATCCTTGTTCACATCCTCCTTTGCTTTTATAGGGACAAATTCTAATGTCCTCTTGCTTGCCAGCTTTGTTCTAATAATTGCAACTTGTTAAGTACTTCAAAAGCTGCAGTATTTTTATTGCTTGATTTTTTTTGAGAGGATCCATGCTATTGTTTGAATACTCTGATTAAAGATTTCCAACCAATTTTCAACCAAATATAAGCAAATTAGGAGGCCTGTTTACCAAAAGTTTAATGGCATTGTAGGGTACTTAGGTTCATTTTCAGCATAGTTCTGAATAAATCAAACATTTCTGAAATCTGATTAAAGAACAGCAAAAAATGTAGGCACATAAGTATGTGTCCATCTACATCTGTAGATAAACCGATTCTTCCTTATTATTCAACCTCAGCTCAGGAAGAAATTTTGGAGTTTATTTGCTTAACATGTCCACACCTATGTGTGCATATATATGAGCATGCATTTACCTGCACATTTCAATGGTGACATCTTTTGTGTTGATTGGTAGGTTATGGCAGCTTGTCTGAATGCTGTTGCTAATTATGCTTGTCTCTCAGCCAATTCCAAGGACAGTTCTGTTCCGTGGATTTCTCAACATTTACATTACACTGTAAAACAATTAACTTGATCTTTAATATGGAACTTTTAAATTGAATTTCCTATTTATTTTAACATTTGTATGCCTTTACTTTGATTCCATGGTATGAAAAGAGAAGGTTCATTATTGAAATTAATTTTACTTTCTGTTTGAATGATGTATTTTGCAAAACTAAAATCATTAAACTCTTGGTGAATTTTTTTTCTGCTAATAGAACCCACACACTGAGAACTCTTGTTTCCCACTTGGTAAAGGCACAACAAAACTTAGGATCATGAATGAGCACAATGAATGTGTGATCCGCCCTCGTTACAAAGTCATGCTCCACAGAAAGACTGTCACCACGCCTCATGCCACTTCATGTGTTAAATCACAGCTCTAAGGCACATTCTTAAAATCATTTTGAAATGGGTTTCGATATTTCTTCATCTGAGTTAGTCTAGAAGTTTCCCCTGTGGTTGGTGATATCACAGCAACTCCAAGGTAGAAGACATTGTGCCATGTCATTATTGGCTTTCTTGAAGAACAGAGACTTAGACTTTATATACAATTAATTAAGCTCTTTAAAATTTCTTCAATGCCCACATAATTAATAGCAGAAAAAAAAATTATACAGTAAAATTATTTAAAAATAGATATAGATTTACATTACGTAATAATGGGATGGGATTTACTTCTTTTAAAGCAGATCTCTCAGAGTGTTCCTTGCACATAATTCACTAACATCTAACCTGTGTTTCACCTGTTTCCTCTACAGCTGGTAGCTTGAAAACCTCGTAAGCTTCTGAATTTCATTAGCCCTTGCACCATGGATGGTTTACCAGATGACTGGGTGTGACCTCTTCCAATAATTCTCAAGAGTGGAAAGAGTTAGTTCTTCCTGGGAGCTGCCACCGGACACACCAGAGTCCCCCACGTGCTGCTGTTGGCGAGAACTGTCACACATCCTGTCTGAAAAGGGCAGATGTGTTGTCTTGGGCCATTTTCCAGATTTAATCACATGCTGAAGTGGGCAGTTTCTTGACTGCACACATATCCGCTCCACTGTACAGATCTTGAAAGGAGCTCTGAGCTCAAAGTGAGGGTTTACTAGACCAACTTAGCTCACTTTTGTGCAGCAAGCAATTATAACATTCTTAAAAACAAGGAAAAGGAAAATGTAAAACAGATGAGACACTTAAACAGCAAGTATAAACCAGGCCTCTGCTGAGTAAAGAGAGAGAGGGGGTTGCCCTACATAAAGAGTAGATGAGTTAGTTAATATCACAAAATCACTACTTCACAAGCCGTGGCAAAATTCCATGGCCCACACAGTCATCATGCCCTCTTGTAGCTCTGTGGTTAGCGGAAGTCTGATTGTTCCTGAAACCAGCTTCTGAGAGTCCCTGGGGTCAGCAAACTCTGGCTAGTTTCTGATTCATGGGTCCTTCCTTCTCCTGTGGGATCAGAAGTCCAGCAGAGGAAAGCAATGCTTCCGGGGACTTAGGTCACATTTTATGTCCCGTCTTCCAACACCTCAATGGCCAAAGAAAGGCACATGGTCAATTCCAGAATGGAGAGGTAGAGATAGTCTACAAATGGAAGTAGAGAGAATAAAGTTAATATTTTTTTTTTAACAGAAACCTGAACTCCAACATGGGCAATTCCCAGGGAACCCTAATTAAGAGTTTTGATCTCTAGCCGGGCACGGTGGCGCATGCCTGTAATCCCAGCACTTTGGGAGGCTGAGGCAGGAGGATCGCGAGTTCTAAACCAGCCTCAGCAATGGCGAGGCACTTAGCAACTCAGTGAGACCCTGTCTCTAAATAAAATACAAAAAAGGTCTGGGGATGTGACCCAGTGGTCGAGTGCCCCTGAGTTCAATGCCCGGTACCAAAAAAAAAAAAAAAAAAAAAGAGTTTTGATCTCTGCTTTTGTGGATTTTTCTGACATGTTATTTTTTTATTTTTTGAGATAATATTTATAACACATGTACAAATATATCTCCCATGCAAACATCATGGTTCTGTGAGGTGGGCCCATTATTACTTCTAATTTATAAATAAAGATACTCAGGCATCAAGGACTGAACCCTTGGCCACAGAGCTAATGGATGACAGACGGCATTCCTCAGGTCTGAGTGGGCTCCCAGCTTCTCCTCTAACTCTCTTGCTAAAATGTTCCACCTAATTATTTGGCACAAAGAAATTGCTTTCCGGACTGTTGCTAGAGGTCCTGCTAGCATCTTGGAACACACAATCGTTCTCATCTGAGCAGAATATAATTACTGATATAATTTTGAGCTGCTGTAATTTCATTCCACTAAGAAGTCACAGCATGAATCTGAAATACCAGGAAGACTTTAGGGCTAAAGAAAGCAAAGTGTCTGGCACAAAGCTGCCATCTGCACAGAAGGCAAGTGCATCTGTGGGTGCTCATTACTCCCCTCATTCTGTTCGGTCCAATTTCTTCCTCAGGTAACTCAAGCGACTCATGGGGTTGGAGCTGTGGTGTTCTGGAGGCCCTCAGCTTGCTACCAGCTGATGTCTAACAGCGTGTTTTATTATTTATTTTACTTTGCAGCATACATACAAACAGCATTTCTCCTCTCTGCCAACTGAGTAAGCACCTCCCCAAGGTACATTTTCTTCCCACTGAGAGAAGCAGAGTTATTACAGTACACTCGAGGCTCACCCCCACGGCGTGCCTGAGACCACCATGCTCATGAGCGGAGCAAGAGGACTCGGGGACAGGAACTGGAATAGGAACAGCCATGGAACGGACTGCTGAGGGCCAGGGAGGTCCAGAAGGGAAGGGAGCATGTCAGGACAACCTAGAATCATTTTTGTTAATTAACTTTCAAGCATCCTCCAAAGGTAGTTACTCTCTTCCTCATTTCAAATATGAGAACATCAAGATTCAAAGACTCATCCAAAAAGTCAGAAGCCGGGGCAGAGGCAGAGCCTCCTTGACCTGAGCTCATGCATATTCATGAATGGAAAAGGGCTGGTCTCGCAGAACTGAAGGTCCTTGTTGAGAACACTTGAAGAAGCTGTTCCTTTCCCTAGTATTTGCAGCACGTATCCTTCTGACAGGTTAAATGAACGTGGTTGGTTTCCTGCAGACAGGGTGAGAAAGTAAAATACTATCAAGTTCTAGGGTACTTACGAGCATTTTAATTGTTTGATGATGATGTCAAAATGTAAGTGTATAAGTAAATTTTGTATATAACATAATATATGTGTACGTGTGTGTGCGTGCGTGTGTGTGCGTGTGTGAGTGAGTGAGTGAGACCCACCCGGAGTCTAGATATTTCCAAGCTGTCTCTGACATTCTCTCTGAGCTCTGCTATGCCCTGGGTTCTGCACAGAAGGCTTTCTGTGGCAGACCTCCCTTTGTCATGGGGACAAACCTCTGAAGTATGTAGAGTCAGGTGCCACATAACAATAGTGTGGGGAAAGATGGAGGTGTGGAGGTGGTCCCGGGAGGTTCCATTTCTTGTTGACATCAAAGCCACCTTGGTTTGCCTAAGTGCCCTCTCAGGTTCATAAAAGGACAAAATCATTTACCCCAGCACTTTTCAAAACAGCACTGTCATTATCGAGGGCATGGCTGTACTACTATCTCGTTATAAGGAAAGAAAACCAAGTCTAACCTCACAGAGCTTGCTGCGGGGGGCTTAGTGGCCATGGCGAGGAGCATTTGCATTCAGGACTAAATCCAAAGCCCATTCCCTTAACCACTTTGCTACCCTGCCCTTTGGAGGCTACAGCAGATGCTTGATAAACAAATGGATCGTGGAGTAAAGGATATTGACTTTGACACGCATCCCTGCACAATTTGAGTGGTTTTCACCTCTGGACTTTAGTATCCCCATTTTTAAAATGCAAACTGTTAAAATAGGAAACCTCTAAGGCCCTTCAGCCAGTCCCTATCTGTGTTTCTGGGTTACATTTAAACATTCCATTATCTGATTGATTTCAAACACATGACCCCCCCCCCCCGTTAATTCTTATCTCAGCGTCCCCGTGTAGAACACAGAACACACTGCTTTGTCATAGAGAGCCCCCGTCTCAGTGCTCCGAGGATTTTCATTTCTTCACTCGTTCCCAGCCTCAGGTTCCATGTGGGCAGCCACCACTCCCTCCGGCTCGACTAGCCCTGCATCCTCCTCCGCCTCTCACAGCCCCAGAAAACCTGTCCCTGTCTCAACCTCACGATGTTATATGCTGAGACCTCAGTGAAGCGGCTCTCCGAGCTCCACCAAGAATTTAAAAATTAGGGAGAAACAAACAAGACCAGAGAAAGGCAAAACCAGTGACATGAGATGAGGGGAAGGAGGATAATCCAGGCCCACGAAGCCTTCACATGGTTGTAGGAGGTGGAGTTTATCTCCATGAGCTCTTCTAACCAACCGAGGGGCACTCAGTGGTAGCCCCCTAATTTCACAAACTTTGAGGAAATTTACACAAAAGTGTGCGGGACCAAAGCCACAAGCCTGGGTTGATGCTAACAAGTTTGCTGTCAGCAGCCTGAGGTCAGACCCCGTCAGACACCTGGTGGGGCTGGGAGGAGCCCCACACGCCCTGGGCTCTGTGACACTCAGGCAGTCTCTGCAGAGACCCGCAGATGTGGCCTGGGGATGAGAGAGAGGGAAGGGGAAGAGCCGGCGGGGGGCAGGAGGCAGAGTGAGCCTGCTGGTGGACGCAGAGACAAGAAGCTGAAATCAACAAGTTGCTGAGCCACAGGGGTTGACTAAGACCCGGAGCCAAAAGGGGATGAAGCCAAAAGGGGGATTGTGAAACCTGGAAAGAAAGCAGGAAAGAAGCAGGAGCTAAGCAGGCACACTGAAGATGGCCTGGAACAATTCCAGAGTCAAAATGTGGGTGACGGTAGCATCCTTTTGGGCTGTCATCCATGGACTTGTAGCCCTGCTGTGTGCATTTAAGGGGCTTGATTAGGGGGGGGACAGTAGATGGGACTGGCGGAGTGCCCACTCTCACTGGGTCCATTAGCTCCTCCAGGGCCCCAGGCAGTGAGGTCCAGTTCAGGAGCCACCACAAAGCCAGCCCTCCTTCTGCGTGGCCCTCCTCACTTCCAAATGGCTTCACCAGAAGTCTTGGCAATGGATGTGGAACTCAGAATTATTGAGACTGAAACTCCCTCAGAGCTCTGGGCTTGAATAAATAGGAACAGGCCTTTGCTTTCAGGATGTGGCCTATTTGGGAGAGATGCCTGAGCTCACAGGGGCAACCATCAAAACCTGCCCCTTTGAGTGGCCGTAGACACATCTGTTCGTTGTTCTGAACTTGCCTTGTAAATGCCAGCAGTCAGGGTTCCTGCCTGGCCTGTCAAGGTCATGGGGTTAATCCAATTGCAGTGGGGTGGAGCTGGCCCTTCTCTGCACCAAAATGTATGAACTTGCCTTCCTTTGTCCAAATACAAAACCACCGCACTCCCTTAACAGCTGTATTTCTACTGCAGGCCCTCAGAGAGTAGTAACTCATTTAAAATTGAGTCAGGGTTGGCAGGAGCCCTCGCGGAACGGCTCTGACATCTACGTGCTCTTCCCCTTTTCCTCTTCCTATTTGCATTTCAAATATTCTGCAAACTGTAAAGTACTTGTAAATATCAATTAATACGATTTACTCATTCATCGAAGAAGCTTTTGCTGAGCACCTAGCACATGCTGGCTGTTGGACCAAGATGGGTGGTACAGAGGTGACTAAGACACTGTCATAGTTCTCAGGACTTCAAAGAGCTGAGGAAGGGAGAGAATGCAAAGACAGCCAGGCTTCCATACCTGCAGGTTCTGCATCTGCGGATAAAAATATTGGGGAAAATTTTTTCCTGTGTATCGAACATGTGTAGACTTCTGTCATGTTCCTTAAATAAGTAGCAACGACTTAGAAGTGATTTGTATTACATCAGGTATCATAAGCCATCTGTTTAAAGCATGCAGGAGCGTGTGCAAATACTAGGCCATTTTGTATCAGGGACTGGAGCCTGTTTTGGTTTCATAGGTGTCCTGGAACTAACCTCCTGGATAATGAGGAACAACTCTGCATTATCACAGACAAAGTCATTGCAAGCTCAGCTTGCTACCAGGAGCCCAGAGGCCCTACCCTTGGGTCATGTGAGGGAGGAGAGTCTAAAGGAGGAGGATTGGAGCAGGAGATGCCTGAACCAAGGGTTGAAGACAGAGTTCAAGTTGGTTTGTGGGCAGGAGGCATTCTGGGCAGGAGGAACAGCAGGAGCCAGACCTGTGGCAGGAAGAAGACTTTTGTGGGGCAGGGAGCTTTAAATCCATCAGGGACCTCAGATGCCTACCGCACAGGAGAGATGAGGTTGGCTGCTGGCTGAGGGGCAACAGGCTTCAGTGGGTCCGAAAGATGATGGAGAGATACTAAACGGTATTCCACAGGCAGATTTTTAAAACTTTTTATTTGCCTACTGATTGTCATTGTTATCATTATTATCATTTTGGAAAGAATACTATGGCCACACTACAGGATTCTCTCCCTCTGAATGGGGATGTAATTGAACTGAGAAAATTAAAAAAGAAAGAAAAGGGAAAAGGAGAGAAAAGATGCCCCTGGCTGGACACTCTGGAGGTGTGAGGAGCAGGACCCACAGGTGGCGCTCAGGTGATTTCTGACCTCAGCAGGTGGGAGAGCAGGGCAGCACAGGTGGGCGGCGGCTTGCCAAGGGTTCACGGTCAGGACTGTTCGATGGACATCTGTTGGGTTCGAAGTGTGGCAGTGTGTGTTGATCTGTCACCTGGGATGTGGGGCGCTAATTTCCACCCAGTGGACAGGTCACCACAGTGGACGAGGTAAGGATAAGGCAGCCACGCCCTGCTCTCTGGGCGGGCGTCTGAGTGCATCCTGGCTCCAGCTGCATTAGAACTCAGAAAGGAGCCTGAGGAGGACTCCCCCCCCCCCCAGAGTGCTGGGCTTGGGGGGACGCGGGGTAGACTCTTGCTTTCAGCATGGGATCTAGACGGGAAGGGGGCTTGAGCAACTAGCGCTTCAGCCCAGACTGACCCCGGAGGTCTCACAAAGGGCACTAGCCAGAACCACTAGCTCAGGCCCAGGTCGGCTCAGCATCGGTCCAGCCCTGGGCCAGAAACTTACCGTTAGTTCAACTCCTCCATTTTCTCAGCATCTTCAAAGGCAAACTGCCACAAACTGGAAGCTTAAATTTATCATCTCTGTCTGGAGGCTGGAAGTCCCAGATCCAGGTGTGGGCAGGGCTGGCCCCTGAGACGTGAGCAAGCAAGGACCTGGTCAGACCCCGCTGTGGCTCAGGGTTGGCTGGGCACGCGGGCATCCTGTGGTTTATGGTGGTCTCACGCCACTCTTCAAATGGTGTTGTTCTCCCGGTGTCTAAATCTCCCCTTTCTAGAGGGACATCAGTCATATTGGATCAGGGCCTGCCCCTAATCAAGTAATTTTAATTTTATTACCTCTTTAAAGTCCATATCTCCAAAGAAGGCTACATGTTCTGAGGTGCTTCAGTGCAGGGGCCGGGGGCATGCATGATCCAGTTCGTAATGACTTGGAATAAAAAACATTGCTGTAATCATTTCCACTTTGAGCACCGGGTGCCAGACTCTGTAGCAATATCTTATGAAGCCTCCCTCACACGATGGGCAATCCATAGCATTGACATTATTTTGGAAATGAAGAAACAGAGCTGTAGAGAGGGGTGAGAGCTGTTCTGGGATCCCTAACAGGAAGCCCGATACAACCTTTCCAACCCAGCTGGACAGGGCGTTAGCCATAGCCATTAAGTCCTGCCCATGAAGGATGGAGCCAGGCCCCAACCAGAGCCCCACAGCCCTTTCAGGTTTGTGAGATCTGTAGTTTTCTGTAGGGGACAGGGCGAAGGGCTTATTTGGCTTTGGCATTCTCAAGAGAATCCAAGTCCTCAGGACTCAAGGAAAGGCATGCATGCATTGAATTAGTAACAGGATCCCTAAGTGCTAGCTGTCTTTATTCATAGCTTTCCAGAGCTGGAGGTACAGTACAGCACAGGAGGAGGAGGAGGAGGTAAGAGGAGCACAGCAGATTGTGTAATTCTTACAGGAAGAAAGCCAAAAAGAAAAGGAAAAACTGCAGGCAGTGCCGGCACACAGGCGACTGTGCAGAAATGAGATGAGCGTTCAACTGTGTCCTGAAATGGTCATGGAGCGCAGGACTGGGGAACGGTGGCCTTCGCAGTTTGGCTGGAGGTATGCTCTAGACGTCATAAATTATCAGTTGCTCTGCTCAGCTCGGCTTTGCTGAAGAAGCACATAGCAAGAAGCTGGTTAGGCTGCAGCCTCACACAGGGAGAGTCCCTGCTCTGCAGCGGCACAGAGTCCCTGGGGGCTGCAGACCGGCACAGAGATTGCCTGGAACCTTCTGCAGAGACAAGCAGGGGCAGCTCAGGTAAAGTGGAGGGCAGGCCACGGAGCAAGCCTGGGGCAGGGCCAGGAGTTGAGGAAGCCTTCCCAGTAGGTGACTCTGGGAAGGTGACCACTGCATCTTCAGAGATAAGCAGCCAGGTCAAGGTGGCAAGAGAACACACCGGGTGACCAGCACGCAAGGTTTTAATTACAGCTGTGTGCGCGTCTTCTGATGGGGTGAATAATGTCAAGCTTCTCCTCAAGGAAGGGGTACAGTGCACACCTGCCTCCTCCCCATACATCTCAGGGACTGCGACCCTTCAGATGTTGCAATTGTGTGTTGCTGAGAGTCACCAAATTTATACTTAGCTGAATATAAATCAGAAAAATCAAAGCACTTTAAAGGAAGGATTAATTATTAAGAGCAGATCTATTAAAGCTTAGCACTTAGGAGATAGCTACAAATTGGTTCTGAACAGAGCGTAAGGAGAGGAGGGATGTCCTCTTTAGGTCCCTGTGCCATAACATCTTGCAAAGTGGTAGCCGACCCAGGGAATCACCAGAGAAGTTCACAAAACTCCTGCTCTTAAAATTCTTCCATTACCTTCTTTTGGGAACACCCAAAGATTGGCCAGACATTGGGGAACATATTCTGCTGCAGTGAAATTTTATACACTGTGTCTTCCTGTTGATAAAATGAGGCTTAGATTGTAAAAGTAGCAAGGGGAAGAAATTCTGAAAATAAACACCTATTGTTCAAATAAATAACCTCCCTTGCACTGCATTATGCTAACGGAGATATCAGATAAAATAACCACTTCATGGAAATACTTTTTTTCTTGGAATAAAAGCCTGTTTTTTTTTATAATGTTAATCCCAATGCGAATTTTAGAAGAAAATTAAATATTGATGAACTTGTGGATGGATGATAATGCATCTTAAGTCATTGTAAAAACTTTTAAGGAACTGAATGGTTCTCCTTTCAAAGTGACCATCCTGCCTGTAAACACTTTGTCTTCTATTCAAATGACATCTTTACTATTAAATAATACATTAGAAATGAAACCCATCTTCAAGGCAGGTATTTTAAAAATGGAATCCTTCCTTAAATCATCTTTAGAGCTTTAGAATACGCAGCTTTTTATTGTTTGAAAGCACTCCTGTGTCATTCAAGAAAAACAGAAACCACTTTAAGTATTTAAAACAGGAAGGATTTAATCCAAAGAATGAGCTGCACAGGTAATGGAGGGCCAGAGAAGCAGAAGAGAAAGATCAGAGGAAGGACTGCAGCTGGGCCCTCTCCAGACAGGGAGGAGAGGGGGAGGCCGTGCTCCCCAAGGCCAGAGTCCTGAGGCTAGAGGAAGAAGGGCAAGGAAGCTGCCCCGTTTCTCCCCTCCTCTGGCTTTCTTCTCTCTCATCTAAGACACTCTGGCCAGCTGAGAAGCAGTCTGGGGCTGTCAGCACCCCTCTAGTGCAGACTGGAGCAAGGGAAGGGTGGTGGGGTAGACATGGGGCGGCCTGCAGGGTCGCACAGCTTTCCACCTATTTGGCCTTTGCTTGCTTGAAAAGGATGAGTGGGTGAGGCCACAGGATTCCTTCTTTGATCAAGACCAAAGAGGAGAGCAGGAGAGAGACAAGCCCTCTAGGCAGAGGAATGGAGGAGGGCTCACCTCCCCTCTCCCTTCCTCCCTTCTCACCTCCCTTCTCCTTTTTTTTTTTAAATTTTTACATTTGTTTTAATTAGTTATATGTGACAGTAGAATGCATTTATGCACTGTGATATAATATACATAGATGGGACATGATTTCTCATTTTCCTGAGTATACATGTTGCAGAATCATATTGGTCATGCTGTCACATAATAATGTTCGTTTCATTCTACTATCTTTCCTGTCCCCACATCCTCTCCCCTCCCTTACCATCACTTCCCCTAACCTCTTCCCTAGGGCCCGTTTCCTTATTGTGAATTAGCATCTGCATATAAGAGAAAATATTCGGCCTTTGGTTTTGTGGGATTGGCTTATTTCATTTAGCATGATGTTATCTAACTCCAACCATTTACTGGCAAATGCCATGATTTCACTCTTCTTTAAATCTGAGTAATATTCCATTGAGTGTATATACCACATTTTCTTCCTTCTTTTCTCACCCTCTCCCTCTCCCTTTCTCTCCACTCTGCAGTCTGGAGTCTGATTTTATGTTGTTGCATTTGTTCTTTTTTAAAAAAAATTATTTATTTTTTATTCTAAGTTGTTATAAATGACAGCAGAATGCATTACATTTCATATATTACACAAATAGAGCACATTTTTACAAATCTCTGGTTGTATGCACAGTATATTCACACCATTCGTGACTTCATACATGCACTTAGGGTAATGATATCCATCTCATTCTACCATCTTTTTTTTTTCCTTCACCCTTTTGCCCCCTTCCTTCCCCTCCCCCTCCCCATTGGCCATTCTAGTGTTCCTCTAATCCTCCTATGCTCCCTGTCCCAACCTGACTGTGAATTGGCCTCCTTATATCAGAGAAAACATTTGGCATTTGGCTTTTTGGGATTGGCTAACTTCATTTAGCATTAATATTCTCTAACTCCATCCATTTACCTGCAAATACCATGATTTTATTCTCTCTTATTGCTGAGTAATACTCCATTGTGTATAATATATACCACATTTTCTTTATCCATTCATCTACTGAAGGGCATCTAGGTTGGTTCCACAGTTTAGCTATTGTGAATTGTGCTTCTATAAACATTGATGTGGCTGTGTCCCTGTAGTATGCTGTTTTCAGGTCTTTTGGGTAATTCTGTTTCTTTATGTTTTCCTCCATGGCTTTCTTATATTGCTGCAAAGTATATATTAGTGGAGCAACTAGGGAGCCCGGCAGGGTGTGCATCAGGTGCAGAGGGGAAGGCTCGCCTCTCTTCCTGTCTCTTGTCTTTTGCAAGAGTGGCTCCCCTCCTTCCATCAGCTGCCAGCCTGGCTCTGGAGAGCAGGGTCTCCTCAATCTCACAGTGTGCTGCCTGCAGTAGGTGCCCATGATTCTGAGTCAGGCTTTGAAACCTGTCTCTAACACCAACTAAATATGTAACCGTGCAGAAGGGTTCAATTCCCTGAATTCAGTTGAAGAATGGAATGGTGTTTCTTGATATCTACTCTGCAGGTTTATATGAATAACCCATGTTAGAGTATCAGGCATATGCTTGGATCATTATGTTTTGATTATTAATTGCTTTTATTTATTTTAATTGATATATAATACCTGTACATATTTATGGGGTACAGTGTGATATTTCAATGTGTATACAATGTGTGATGACCCAGTTGGGGTAATTAATATTTCCTTCACCTCAAATTTTCATTATTTCTTTGTGTTGGGAGCATCCAAAATCCTCTCTTCTATAAACTTTGAAATCCAGAGTAAATTATTGTTCATTGTAATCACTATACTGTGCCACAGAGCACTAGATTATGAATTGATTTTAATGAAGGATTCTTGCCTGGACTGCAATGACCTCCAATGGCCTACATAGTTCTACTCTTCCCTCCCACTGTCCCCTCTCAACACAGCAAAGGGATCCCTTCCAGGCCTGGTCTGGGTCCCCAGGCCGCACCGCACTTGTGGTCCTACAGGGGCGCCTTGGGCTCAGTGTGGAAGCCAAGATGCTTCCAGAGCCTCTGAGCCTCAGTGCGGCTGCTTCCCCTGACACTTCCCCTCTTTCTGCCTTTTGCTGTTCTCATCAGGATCTCCCCAGTCCTGGGGCTTCCCACTGGCTGGCATTTCATACATCCTCTTCCCCCAATACACACCTGGCTAACCCTCATGTCCTTCCAGCCTTTGCCCCAGTGTTGCCTTGTTACTGGGGACTCCTCGAAACTCTGTTAAAATCACATCTCTCTGCCCACACCTTGCCCAATGCCTGGGCATTTCTGATTTCCCTTTCTTCATTTCCTCTGTTCCTAGCATGTGGCATCTTCTCATATTGCCACACAGGTGGCAGAGCCCCCTTGGGGTTTCTGTGTCCTCACAACCACAGGGAGTGTCTACATCTGGAACTTGTCTTTGGAATGGAAGCTGGGCTGTGCTGCCCAAGCACACATTTGGAAGGACCATCTGCTCTGCAAAAGGAGCACACCTGTGTCTCCCTCACATACCTGTCCCCATCCTCAGGTTGGAGGCAGCGGATTAACAATGAAATCCACAGTGAGAAAGCAACTGAGGGCACCCAGGGGACGCCCCAAGGGCACAGACTCCCCAGGGAGCTGCTGGTGTCCAACCCCTTCATCCAGGGCTCCTTCTTGCCAGGGTCCCTCACCTGGCTGCTTCTTCGACGGTATGGAGGTAGCAGGATGCTGAGATGACCAGGTCCAAGTCACACTTGCATCCCCGGGGATTAGAGCAGACTGGGAGCTCCTCAGCCTCCCCAGCAAGTGCCCCCAATTAGCTGTTTGTTTCCCTCTCAACCTAGTGTCCTGAAGACACTAGGCACTTTTATAGGGTATCTCTAGATTTCTTATGTCTCCTCCCCAGTCCCTAGGTTTTTATTTTTATTTTCCCTGTCTGTGCCTTGGTTATGCTGGTTGCTGAGGCCTTCAGGGCTGTTCCTGTAAGAGTCCTCATTGTCCCTTAGGTACCAGTGGCAGGGAACAGCAGGGCCCCCTACACCTACCAGCTGCCCTTGCATATGGTTATCATGTGACTAACTCTGGCCTGAGGACCGGGGTGTGAATGCCTGTTTATCCCTTCCAGGGGGAGGTGTCCCCCCTCACTCTCTGCTCCCCAGCTGCCAGCTGATGACAGAGGGTCAGCCCAGGCCAGAAGCTAGTGACACTGATGAAGTCACAGATGGACACAGGTCCCTGAGCAGCTGCCTTGATGACAGCCACTCTGAGAGGCGCTGTTAAGAGACCTGCATGGCTATGCTGCGAAGGAGACATGAACTTAGACCATGGAGGCCGCTGGGAGGTTGGTGGTTATTTGCAATCAGGGAGGTCATTCTATAAAGGCATATACTTATCACTACGTGCAGGCATTAAGCAAGGCACAGGGAGAGAGTGACGAATAACACAGGCCCAGGACTTGCCCACAGGAATTCTGGAGCTCAGCCTACAGGGAGGATTTTACTGTGAACTGCTGGATGTGTGCAAGTTCCCGAGAGCAGTCAACAGGGGCAAAACGAGAGCACAGGGTGCAGGTGTTGGAGTGCGTGGGGCAGAGGGACTGCATCCAGCCTGAGGATCTGGAAGGATTCACCAAGTAAGAGCAATCTGAGCGAAGGCCCCAGGCAGCACCTGGAAGGGCCTCCAGGAGAAGGTGCTGCCTTCAAGGTGCCCAAGTCGAGTGCGGACTCCTGGGTGGCTGCAGCAATGTCATGGGTGCCTGCGTGCGCAGCGAGGCTAGCACAAGGCCACTCAGAGCAGGGGTGAGTAATGTTTGCCAAATCAATAGCACCTCAAGTAAGTGAACATAGGAGGGGACTGAAAGAAGTAGAAGCAAGAAAAGAAAGAAAAAATTGGGGGCAAAATTTGCCTTCGCAGGAGAGGTAATATCTACATGTACAAAAGAAAGGTACAGGAAGTGTCCCTGTTCCTACTCCCTCAATCCCAAACCTACCCAAGTTACAGGCAGCAAGTGAACGGCTTCCCTGTCTGTGTGTTGCAGAGGACAGCTTAATAAAAGGTCCCTTCTGAGCCTGGCGTGGTGGCACATGCCTGTAATACCAGCACTTGGGAGGCTGAGGCAGGAGGATCAGGAGTTCAAAGCCAGCCTCAGCAATGGCAAGGCACTTAGCAACTCAGTGAGACCCTGTCTCTAAATAAAATACAAAAAACGGGCTGGGGATGTGGCCCAGTGGTCGAGTGCCCCTGAGTTCAATTCCTGGTACCAAAAAAAAAAAAAAAAAAAAAAAAAAAAAATGGTCTGTTCTGCATTTCCGCTCCAGTTAGGAACTGTGTCCAGAGTCTGAGGTTCTCTCTGTGGACATGGTGAGCTGAAGACGGTTCAGGAGCAGGAGAGAGAGGAGTCTGCTTCTCACAGATTCTCACAAGTTGAAAACAGCTTGGGCGGGTCCTCGTGGCCGATCTGGACCTGGTGTTGGGAAAAAAATGATGCAGTCATTTATTTCCAGTCTCCTGCACCACCCCACTAGAGTGCCCTGTGTGCTTGCCGGTGGTTAATGAATGGCTAATTTATATTTTATAAGGTAAACTCTCTGCGTTTCCTTTATGTAATGACAATACACTATATGCAGATACCTTTGTGGAACCTCAAAACATCACTGCTTAGGGCCAGATGTAAAGTGCAATAAATAATGTAGCAGCGAAGCTCTCTTCGTTCTATTTACAGTAAGTTAGAATTCCTCCCCGTGGCCGATGTGAAGCAGCACTTAGCACCAAATATAACTCCATGTAACCTGACTCACACAGAGAGGCTTCCAACAATCCCAGAGACACTTCTGTACTTGGAAGTTCTTCTGCCCTTAAAATTAGGATGTCTTCTTTTCGCTCCTGGTTTTGTATCCCCCAGGTCAATCCAGTATCCGCTGGGAATGACTATTTGTATCTTGGCATGTATTTCTTACCTCCTAAAATACTTCATAGAAAGTGTGGCTCCTCATCCCCTAGCTGTGACGTTAGTATTTCACATGCAGAGAGCTTTCAAATTCCACCAGTTTGTACCACAATAATTCAATCAATATGGGAGGTCCTGTTAAGTCTATGCAAACTAAGCTTCTGAAGAGGAACTAATTCGTCCTCTCTTCCATTTAAAATATTTAATGAGCACCTGCTACATACAAGGTATAGGAGGTAGTGTGGGCACTGGGTTGCAATACTGGAAAAGAGCCCAGTTGTCCCTGAGCTCAGCCAACTTGTGATCTTGCAAAGCACAGGGTGACAGCAAGCACGGAGAAGGGGGACCTGGCCCAGTCGGGAGGCAAGGGAAACGTCCCCTAGGAAATGGAATGTGACGTTGGAATTAACTGGGTCAAAGAGGGAAGTGGAGAACATTTCAAACAGAGGATGAGCCAGTGCAGAGACCCCGAGCCAGGACCTGCTTGAGCCTTGAAAGAAGACCTTCATGCCGGGGCAGGTGTTCTTTGAAGACCACAGCATGCTCTTTCCCTGTTACAATGAGATCCTGGAGTGTGGAACTTGGCTTTGGCCTGAGAAAAAACCATCTCTATCTCCCAGAAAAAGGGGTTCTCACTCCAACCTCAGCCTGAGCGTGCAGACTGCTTTGGGGCATGCTTGAGGGATGATTGGTAACAACTCACGGTACATGTATCCAGGCTCTGAAATTCAAACGATAACAGTGTCCATTTCCTGGAAGGAATGGAAGCAGTAATGACAAAGAACCAAGAGTAGCATTGACTCCCCTGTTGACAGTGTTTTCATCCGTAATTGCTTTCATTCTCTTGGCAGCCCTGTGGGTGCACACAGCCATCTCCTTTACACCATGGTTACGGAAGGTTCGGAGATTAATTTGCCTGCCCACAAGACTCAGCTGTTCAGAGCAGGACTTGACACTAAGGCCTTGGTCCCAGCACGTGCATCTCCTTTAGACCAGCATGAATTCCGGATCCCCCACATTGCAGCTCCATAATGTGAGGGAACTGCATAGCACCCCCACCCTTCAGCGTCTACTCTGCAGAATGGACCTCAAAATAACACTGGCTCCCAGGGTGAGAGTGACGATGACTCGGCTCATGAATGTCACGTGCTTAGGAGAGTGCCCAGCGTGTAGTAGAAGCTACACAAGTGTTGGCCATGTGAGTAGTTCTGTCTGTTAGTATTGTCCGTCTCCAGAATAACTCAATTTAATATTTTAATTTTATTATTATTATTATTACACCAGGGATTAAACCCAGGGCACTTAACCCCTAAGCCACATCCCCAGCTCTTTTTTGATTTTTTTTTATTTAAAGCCAAGATTTTGCTAAGTTGCTCAGAGCCTCGCTAAGTTATTGAGGCTAGCTTTGAACTCATGATCCAGCCTCCTGAGCTGCTGGGATTACAGGGGTGTGCCACCATGCCTGGCAATATTTTAATTTTTATTAATGGCACTGTGAACCTTCTATCAGCTCACCCTGAAGATATTCATGAGTAGATAGGATCATTTAAAAAGGTGTTTATCCAAATGTATGATCCATAAAAAAATAAACTGCCAACTCAAATAAAAGAGGTATTTTTGATAAATGTAATCAGTTAAAATTGGATTAATGGACCTTGAACTTCAAAGTGGTTGTGAGCCTTTAGATTAAAGTGATTGCTCCCTTTTCAACCCACCTGCAAGTCATAGCATGAGTAGTTAGTGCCTGCCTCCTTCTCTCCCTCCTTCCTTCCTTCTCCCGTCTCCATTCATGACTTGCAAAAGCCTGCAAAGCTCTGGCTTGTCTTGGAAGGGCAGGTGTTGTCCTTGTGACGACACCTGTCAGTGTATTAGCACGTGCCACTCCCTTGAGAACTTGACATCAATTTTCACAGTTTGGTCTTCAAATGTTCTGCAAAGGGTAGGTACTCACATTAAAAAAAAAGTAACAATTAAATTAAAATATTAAACCAAGCCTCATTTTGTAGCTAAGGAAAGCAAGACTCAGAGAGGTAAATTAACTCACTCAAGTCGCCCACACAGTAGGAGAGCCAGGACCACACCCGGGTCACCCAACGGGACCTGTACCCGAGTCAATGTCTTTACCCCTCACAGTTCTCTTGCTGCTATGGTTGTGTTTAGGTTTCCTGACGGATTTTCTTAAAAGAAGGTAGGGTAGAAACTTCAATTATGTGAAGATAAACTATTGTGGAGGAAACCATCACTGTGGAAAGGGCCTGGAGAAAGGCTGGTCTTATTGCAAATGGACTCAAGGGTCAGCTCAAGGATCCAGGAGGGAAGCTTTGGGCTCAGGAGGTGCCCCACAGCACAAGCTAGCTCCTCCATTGTTGCTTCCTGACTTGGAGCAACAACGCCGCGGGAGAAAAACTCGGAGGCAGAATGAAGATGAAAGAAGGTTTTTTATTCTTCGGCTTTAGCAATCTCTCAAAACTCTAACACTGGCTCTTTCAGCAACCTCTCTGACTCTTTACTTCTTCTGACTACTGACTCTTTACTTTACTTCTTTACTTTACTTTCTTTTACTCTTACTTTCTTAGAGAGAGCTTAGAGAGAGAGAGAGAGAGCTTCTTCTTTCTTCTTCGGCAGCCTCGGCCTGACTCCGACCAGCAACAACTACTTCTCTCTTTCTATGGTTTCTCATTTCTTTCTCTAGCTTCTTCTGACCAAACTCTTAACCGCTCTGACTCTTATTTCTTCTTCTGACTACGTTCTAGCCGCTCTGACTCTTTTCTTCTTCTCTGGCCCGAACTCTTCTTCCGACCGACTGAGCGACTGAATGACTGACTGAATGAATGCCGCTTCTGACCGCTTTCACCCGGTTATATACCTTTAGCTTTGCAGGTGCGTCATGTGCATTTACAGGTGCATCACATGCATATGATTATTATCAGGTGGAACTTATGGCTTCCAGCTAGCCGCAATAGCCCTCTCCCTGATTGGGGCTGCTTCACTCCATGGCCAAGCATTCATGGTATGTAACAAGCTCTTGGATTGAGCTATGAGCAGAGCCATGAGTGAGAAAGACACATCCCGTTAGCAGCTCACCACGGTGAGGGACCAAAATGAGGCTGCAGAACTGACCCCAGTGTTAGGGAAGGCTCCATCCCTGTCTCCATGCCAATTCAGTTACAAGGACACAGTTTTGAGTATCACTGCTTTGCTAGTAAAGGAGAAACACAGGGGACTCCTGTCCCAAAGTCTGTGATTCTGCCCATGAAGGGAAACAGGGAATATTTTAAAGAGGTGATTCAAAGGCTACCTCCCATGAATCCTGAGCAGAGTTGTCCTTTACTTGTTAATTTGGGAGATGGTCATTTCTGAAATCTTCTGGTGCCGTCCCCGTCCCCAAAGTCTGCATTACTTTGTTCCTATGGTGGGTGGGTGTTCAAGGACAGATAACTCTCCCTAGGATGGAGAAGAAAGGTAATCCTGTTTCCTAGGATTAGGGAAGGGAGAGATTAGGGAGGATCAGGGAGAGAGGAAGAGAAAGAAACATGTCCGTTTTAAGAATAAGTTGCAGTGGCAGAGAAGCCAGGGCTATATTCAAAGCATAAAGTGAACCACTCTTAAGACTAACATGAGCTCTTTTCAATCACATTTTAAAACTTAAACCTCAAAAGAAACTTGCCTTGATTGTAGGATCCAACATCCTCTTGACAGGCCTCCTGGGAAAGGTCACTCTCAGAATCACCCTACCTTTGGCAAGGAGTGTTAGATAAAATCGGGCGGGCCGACAGGCCATACCCCCCAGGTGCATTAGGATTATCCAGTGAGCCTGATCTTTAACTTCCCAGAAGTGGCGGGCTCTGAGTCCCAGCCCTTTCTGATCCCGGGAATACTTGCCTCTCATGGGAATTCACCCCTGGGCAGGCTCTCCCTTTCTGAGCCAATCCCGACCATACAAGTCACACTTCCACCCCTCTGTACTTAAGCCCCTGCTGGTCCTGAACTCTTCCCTTTTCACCGCCATCTTCTCACTAGCTCTCCTCTTTCCCTTTTCCTTTCTCCCTTCTTCCCTTTCCTTTTCCCCTTCTCCCTTCTTCTCTTTCATGTTCTCCCTTTCTCCCCTTCTCCCCTCCCCTTCCCCTCCATGTGCCCCTTTGGTCCTGACCAGTTGTTAGGGGCCGGTTAATAAAGCCTTACATGGTGGTCTCTGGCGTGGGTTTTTTGCCCTTCAAGGAGGAGGCTGAGTGTTGGCACCCTCTAATGGAAGAGAGACAGAATTATAAGTAGTAGCTGTTGTTTACTGTTATTTATAATAGCTAAGGAGATAGGGATTTAGGATAAAGAGAGAGATGCTGAGTGTTAAAGGAAATGTCCATGAGCCATTGAGACACAGAAACAGTTGTAAATCTCGAACAGGCTCTAGGGCCATGCCCTTGTAAAATGAGGGAAATAGGCCAGAGCAGGGAAGACTCATGAAATTGTGCCTCTCAGCCTCCAGGCTGGTCCCTGAGGCAGCCCCTCTATAAATATTGGACTCCCAGCCTAAGACAGGTTCCTCATTCTAGACAGTTCACATTCTCCCTTGAGTATGTATCTACTTATCTACTTTCCTAAATAATCCTCCATCTATGCCCTTGACTGGCATGTGCTGAAATTCTTTTCTGTCATATATGCCAAGACCCCGCTGGTTCTGGGTGGAGTCTCCCTTCTCTCTGGGAACTCCTCGGACACTTCTCTGGCTTCACCTCTTCTCCCACAATAGCTAACACTTTCATCCATCTTTATAGGTCACAAAGAAGGACAGCATCTCACAGCTGCCACAAGATTGTCATCATCCATGCCTCAGGGGTGAGAAGGTGAGGGTGTGACGTGTCCGCAGTGACGGCAGGACTCCAAGGCAGCTCTTTCCCTCCACACCCCTCACCCTCTGTGTCAGTCAGCTTTCCCACACTGTGACCAAAGTACGGGACAAGAACAATTTAGAGAAGGGAAAGTTGATTTGGGTTCATGGTTCGAGAGGTTCAGTCCATGGTGGGCCAACTCCATTGCCCTGGGCCCAAGACAAAGTGGAACAACATGGCGGAAAGGGGTGGCAGAGGAGAGCTGCCCAGAACAAGGTGATCCTAAAGCAGAGAGAGCTAAGGGAAAGGTCCAGAGGGCAGATGCACACCTTTAGGGCAGAGCTGCAGTGACCCACCTCCTGCAGCCACGCCTGCCTGCCTACAGTCGGCACCCACTCAGTCCATTCAAACCAGGATGGACTGATTAGGATACAGCTCCCACAATTCAAAGTGTTCAGCTCCTGAACTGTCCTGCGTTAACACTGGACTTTTGGAAGACACCTCATATCCAAACTATATCACCATTTCTAGGTCCCTGACTCCCTTTCCATTTCAAAAATCTGGTTGACTGAGGTGGTCCTGTGAAAGGCGTGGCATGGTTCACACTGGGTTCCCAGGACAGCAGCTCCAGTACCCGACAGAGAGCCGAAGCTGGCGTGCACCTGCTGTCTTCTCTGCTGCCTCGGAATTAGGACTGGGGGAACGTGGTCCCCTTGGGCTTTGTTGTCTTTCATTTTTACTTTCTGGAGAAGACAGGTTGCCTTGCCACTGTGTCAACTTTCTCTGGACCAAAGATTTCCTCTTGCAGGAAGCTCAGGGGTTCATTCAGATGAGAAGGTTGTGCCATCCCTTCTGGGTTGTCTGGAGTCCCCTGGAGATGCCACCTCTGTGCAGGACATAGTACCTCCTGTCAAGATTTGTCACATCAGATGCTACTTGCCACTGGACTCACAGATCCCCTTTGGACCTCTGCCCTGTCCTTCCTGTAACCCAGGGAAGTCACGAGGACAGCTTTTCCATGGACAGCCTGGCAGAGGCCTGCCCCTCAGTCTCAGCCAGGAGCCAGTGTGCAGGACACCGAGTTTCCTGTTTCCAGACTGACAGCACTCATGCCTCACCTAGCTTGTGTTCCGGGGACAAAGGGAAACAGAAGCTCTCATTTTTCCTTTAAAATGAGCATATTTTTGTATCTTTCTCAACTAGTGTTCATGCTTGCTGGGATGGAAAATCTAGAAAAGCTGCAAAATTATGTTATTCTCCAGCCCACATGCCAGGAAAATCCTTAGGGACGAAGTGAGGGGGGTGGCAGGGGCGTTGTGCGCTCGGCGGGAGCTGGTTACAGCACATGAAATTTGTCACTCTGTGCTCTTTGGCTAAAGGTTTTGGACACGGATATGTACCAAGAGGAGTCCTGCTGGTGGGTTATATCTGGAACAATAGGGTAATTCCTCCTCCCTTCCTGCTCAGTCACTGATTCAGCCCCGCAGCCGAGCCATGTGCCTCATTCCCCATTGGCAAGCCTTCTCTGCGCACCCTTGATGTGCTGGCAAAGCTAGTTAAGAAATATAGCCCAGGACCCCATAAATGGCGTTTCCATTGGGACAGAATGTGCAATACATCCTTATAAAGTCACTAAACCCCGGGTGGACAAGACTCTCCTTGTATTTGCAATTTTATTCCTGATACCTAGGATCGGTTCTTCAATGACTAGTCCTAGAATAAAAACACTGTGGATGGGAAATTGTGATGTCAATGCTATATTTCATGCCATTTTCTACCAGTACATTAAATCTTTAAAATATGTGGTCCATATACAGTATAGGACCCACTATAGTCCACAAATGTAATGGATTGGTAATTTCTCTCTCTACCTTCCATATTTATTTTGCTAATTACATGGGCACACTGCACTTTGTACTGGGGATGCAGTGATTAATTATCCCCCCTCATCGCATGTAACTTGCCTGTCTCCATCCAAGAACTCCATGCTCAGTTGGGAAGCAAGAGAAACAGGCAAGTAATTTAGTACCTAAGGGGTAGTGTTTGTATTACCTCCCCCACCCTTGGCACACACACACACACACACACACACACACACACACACACACTCATTTGAACTTTCTACTAGGGTAGAAAGCAATTCTGATAGAAATGTTGGTGGAGGGCTTCCTGGGCCATGGGATGCCTCAGTGGAATCCTGGAGTGTGTTTTCCTGGTGCACCAGGTGAGGGTGCTTTTCCTTGCTTGTCGCACTAGACCGTAATCCCCCAGGAGGAACGGAATGTGATTGGCGGCCTGGTCTCTACAGTCTCCTTCCAGAGCTGCCCTTGGAGTCGGTGTGGTGTTCCAGCACAAGCTGGCGTGGGAAGTCCACTTTTATCACTAGTTATAATAAAGCATCCACATAGTCAACTTTGTTGAATTCAGTTTTACTTTGCAGTTTAGTATTTTTTTTTTTTTAAATTCAGATGAGAACACAGTGATGTTTATAAGGCACAAGGTCTTCAAAATCTTCCTCTTTGAGAAATTTCTCAAAACTTTTTGAGGCTTAGATTGTTCCTCTAAAATAAGAGACAATCGATATTACTACTGGCTATTTGTTATGAGAATCAAATGTTAGTATTTATGCAAAATGCCCAGCAGGATGACAGCAACATTACTGGGATACGGTAATTATCTCCTCTCCTCCATCTTCTTTGTTAGGTAAGTACCTGCTGGACAAGTTGAAACGGAATTGAAAGGGGACTCCTCTTAAAAAGTGCACAGAATAGCAGAGGATGGAGTGCTGACTCCCAGCCAGGACAGAGTGGCTGAGGATGGACGGACGCTCTCTCCAGACCTTGTAGGAAGAGAGGCAGGGGAGACCAAGGAAGGAATGGATTCCCTCCTGGAGAAATCCTGACACACAGGTCAGGTTGTATCTTTCATTCTGTGGCCTTGGAGCACCAGCCTCACCTGGACCCCATCCAAACTTTCCTGCTGTTGCTTAGGTTTGTAAAACCTTCCATGATCAACTTTCCCAAGGGTACCTGTGACTCCTCTCTGCCCCCCCCCCCCAAGATTTATGTTTGTGTCAGGGCCAGCATAGGTCCTACGCCAGACATAGCAAACCAGGAGTGGGAAGATGGGGTCCATCCGGGTAAGTGGAAGGTTTTGAAGACCTTGGGCCTTATAAACACCATTGTGTTCTCATCTGAATTTAAAACAAAAACTGAACGGCAAAGTAAAAATGAATTCAACAAAGTTGACTATGTGGATGCTTTATTATAACTAGAAAAAGCAAATTTTAAAAAGTTTTCCTTTTATGGTACTTCTCTATGCTTGGTCCACCTGTTGAAGGATTTACTACTGATACCTAGCTGGGACTGAGGTCCCACTGAAAAAGTTTAGCTCCAAATGGAGCCTTTTAAAGACCAACTGAGGTTAAGGGCAAGAGAGTAACACCACATGTGATGCCGAAATCTTGGTCCTTGTCCCCGATGCCAATCCAATAATGAAGACACACTTTTGAGAAAAAGGAAACACAGGGACCTCCTGTCCCAAAAGCTGTGATTCTGCCCATCAGCAGGAACAGGAGATTATTAAAGAGGTGATTCAGAGAAAATGAGATTAGGGAGGAGAGATCAGGAAGGAGAAGATTAGGGAAAAAAGATCAGGGAGGGGAAGTTTGGGAAAAAGAAAAAAAAAAAAAAAAAGTAAGTTTCAGAGCCACAAGGAATATAGTCAAAGCATCAAGTAAACCCCTGTTACACATGGACACATCAAATACGAGAGAGAGAGAGCGAAAGAATGGCAGGGCCAGACCAAGACAAGCCAGAGGCCAGACTGGAAGAAAATGACACAAGGACATCCCAAACGTCCTTAGGTCAAAGCCTAGAAAGTGTGTGGTCACCTCTTTAAGATGAGGTGAGGTCTAATCCGACATGATGGAGATTTGGGCCTACTCTTTCTTCTATTAGACACAGCATCTCTGGCTTAATTCCTAGGTCCTTGATCCACCATGAATTGAGTTTTGTTCAGGGTGAGAGATTATGGGTTTAATTTCATTTTGTTGCATATAGATTTCCTGTTTTCCCAGCACCATTTGTTGAAGAGGCCATCTTTTCTCCAATGTATGCTTTTGGCACCTTTGTCTAATCTAAGATAACTATAATTATGTGGGTTAGTCTCTGTGTCCTCTATTCTGCACCATTGGTCCACAAGTCTATTTTGCTGCCAATACCATGCTGTTTTTGTTACTATTGCTCTTTAGTATAGTTTGAGGTCTGGAATAGTGATGCCACCTGCTTCACTCTTCTTGTTAAGGATTGCTTTATCTATTCGGTTTCCAGATGAATTTCACGACTACTTTTTCTATTTCTATGAGGAATGCCACTGGGATTTTGATTGGAATTGCATTAAGTCTGTATTGTACTTTTGGTAGTATGATCATTTTGGCAATATTTTTTCTGCCTATCTTTCCATCTTCCAAGGTCTTCTTTGATTTCTTTCTTTAGCATTCTGTAGTTTTTGTTGTAGAGGTCTTTCACCTCTTTTGTTAGGTTGATTCCCAAGTATTTTATTTTATTTTGAGGCTATTGTAAATGGGATGGTTTTCCTAGTTTCTCTTTTAGAGGATTTGTCACTGACATACAGAAATGCCTTTGATTTATGGGTGTTTGTTTTATATCCTGCTACTTTTCTGAATTCAATGACTAATTCTAGAAGTTTTTTGGTGGGATTGTTTTGGGTCATCTAGGTATAGAATCATATCATCAGCAAATAGTGATAATTTGAGTTCTTCCTTTCCTATTCGTATCCCTTTAATTTCTTTTGTCTGTCTAATTGTTCTGGCCAGTGTTTCAAGAACTATGCTAAATAGAAGTGGTAAAAAAGGGCATCCCTGTCTTGTTCCAGTTTTTAAAGGAAATACTTTCAATTTTTCTCCATTTAGAATGATGATGGCCTGGGGCTTAGCATAGACAGCTTTTGCAATGTTGAGATACGCTCCTGTTATCCCTAGTTTTTCTAGTGTTTTGAACATGAAGGGGTGCCCTGCTTCCTTAGTAAGACTCTTATAGTGCAAGAATTAAAACCAAGAATCAATAAATGGGATGTATTCAAACTAAAAAACTTTTCAGCAAAAGAAACAATCAGTGAGATGAATAGAGAGCCTACATCTTGGGAGCAAATTTTTACCACTCCCTCATCAGATAGAGCACTAATCTCTAGGGTATAAAGAACTCAAAAAGCTAAACACCAAGAAAACAAATAAACCCAGTCAATAAATGGGTCAAGGAACAGAACAGACACTTCTCAGATGTTGACATACAATCAACCAACAAATATATGAAAAAAAGGTTCACTATCTCTAGCAATTAGAGAAATGCAAATCAAAACTACTCTAAGATATCATCTCACTCCAGTCAGAATGGCAGTTATCAAGAATATAAACAATAATAAGTGTTGGTGAGAATGTGGGGGGAAAGGCACACTCATACATTGCTGGTGGGACTGCAAACTGGTGTAGCCAATATGGAAAGCAGTATGGAGATTCCTTGGAAAACTGGGAATGGAACCACCATTTGACCCAGCTATCCCGCTCCTCGGTCTAGTCCCAAAGGACTTGAAAACAGCACACTACAGGGACGCAGCCACATCAATGTTTATAGCAGCACAATTCACAATAGCTAGACTGTGGAACCAAGCTAGATGCCCTTCAGTAGATGAATGGATAAAGGAAACAGTGGTATATATGCACAATGGAATACTAGTCAGCAATAAAAGAAAATAAAATCATGGCATTTGCAGGTAAATGGATGGAGTTGGAGAATATAATGTTAAGAGAAGTAAGCCAGCCCCAAAAAACAAATGCTGAATATTTTCTCTGATATAAGGAGGGTGATTCATAGTGGGGTTTGGAGGTGGGGCATAGGAGGATTAGATGAACTCTAGATAGGGCAAAGGGATAGAAAGGGAAAGGAAGGAGCAAGGGGTAGAAAAGATGGTGAAATGATATGGACATCAATACCCTAAGTACATGTATGAGGACACAAATAGTGTGAATATACTTTGTGTACAACCAGAGATATGAAAAATAGTGCTTTATATGTGTAATATGAATTGTCATGCATTTTGCTGTCATATATAATACATTAGAATAAAAAATATATTTAAAAAAGATGAGGTGAGGTGAGTCATAGGGTAGAACTAGTGTGTCTGAATAATTAACATTCAGCCCAGGATGGTTTTGAGAGAGAAAATGGGTATTACCAGGAAACAGTATTTATGGAAAACAGGAGGAAATGAAGATGCATGTCTACAGAGTAGATAGCAACAGATTTGAAGGTCATCTTTTTGTCTCTTTGGGGTAGGATTAAAGAATAATAATAATAATATATGTGTATATGTACATATACATATATATATATATACAAATTTAAATAAATAAATTTGAGAAGACCCATGTAGTTAGTATATGAATGATAGAGTTTTGTAAAAATTCAACAAATAAAACCTAGCCTAGGGGCTGGGATTGTGGCTCAGCGGTAGAGCGCTCGCCTAGCATGTGCACGGCCCAGGTTCGATCCTCAGCACCATGTACAAATAAACGCATTGTGTACAACTAAAGCAAAAAAAATAAACATTAAAAAAAATCCTAGCCTACCAGCCAAGGCCTCCCAAGTCTTCAGCTTCTCTCTTCTTAGAAAAACAAATTCTAAATTTTTCTGGGGGGGGGGGGGGGGGAGCCATGGAAGAGTTGGAAGATCAGAGCTGCTCTGCTCAACTTGGAAATAAATTCATAGTTACACTATAAAATAAATTTCTTAAAAAAATGTGAAAGTTCTCCACTTTCAAATGGAATAATATACAGTTGCTGACAAAGAGAGGTTAGAAATGTTAATTACATCCAAATCTAGATATTCAAGTAGATAGCTATTATGTAAGCTTAATTATTTAACTTTTTTAGCTATCTGATGCTGACTCATGTTCAGCATTAGGTGTCTTTCAAATCGCAAGCTCTTCTGCCTGTCAAACTTTTCAATGCCTGGAGATATTTCTATTTCATCTCCCTCTCTTGTCAGACTTTGTGGTTTCCACTGTCTTCCAATTAAGCGCAAACACTGATTCTTAGATAATTTGTTCAATTCCACAGGAACGCAGTAGTCTAGGAGGGAATTTGAACGACAAGGGAATTCAGTTCTTGTTTTCTTCCTTTCATCTCAAGAACATAAGAATTTGCGGAGGTTTCTGGGAACCACACGTGCCCGTACTCAGTGCTCAGAGCTGGTGCCTGGCCACATGTGCTCAGAGAGAAGAGAAGAGAATGAAGATCGCCAGGCAGCTCAATGAGTTCAGAGAAGTGTAGTTCTTGAGACAAATGCAGGGATTCCCTCTTGTATAGGTAGGAGCTGTGACCTCTGCAAGAAAAATCACTGCCCAGGCTTACGCAGGACTGCCAATGCACTCTCTTGCTGATTTCCCTCCAACATCTGCTGCTCTGGGATCTACAGAGTTGGATGTGGCCATGGGATATTCCAACGAGACAATTTCATCTTGCTTAGGGATCTCCTCTGAATTTTCTCTCCTCCATTTTTCGTTGTGTCTAAAATCTCCTCTCGGCAGCAGTAGTCTATGATCCACACAGGGCACAGATCATAAACCAAAGCTCCGAAAATCAGGTCAACTGATGCCGAACAGACAACCGTGTGCGGAGAGCTGGCTTTGTTTACCTCCAGCTCCTCTGCAAATGCCAACCCAGCACTCTTCATGTAGATATTTTATTGTCGAGTAGCCAACTGGTAAGACTGGTGGTTAAAAGAAGATGCTTTCGATTAAATGGTTCAAACCGGAGCTGGTGTGAGAAGAGTCCAGTGTCACTCATCCACCTGTCCCTGGCTATTTCCTGAGATTCCTTGAACAGGAGTTATTTAGAGAAATCCAGGTGGTAATGGACAAGAACTTGGCTGTGAGCTGAGAACTCCCATTAGAGGCGTTTCTGAGTAAAACCAGAACAAGTTGCTTAAATAAAACCAAATATACATCTTCTTGTACTTACTACCATGTTCCCAATATATTATCCTGTTTTATAAAGACAGATAATGATGGAACTTTTTTACCGTAATTGAATAAATAAGAGACACTTCTTATTGGGCTTTTACTACAAGTGTGATTGTCTGTTAGTTTTTTACATAAACATGACACCTTTTTTTTTTTTTTAATTTTTTTTTTTTTGTGTGTGTGTGTGTGTGTGGTACTGGGGATTGAACTCAGGGGCACTCGACCACTGGGCCACATCCCCAGCCCTTTTTTGTGTTTTATTAGAGACAGGGTCTCACTGAGTTGCTAAGTGCCTCGCCATTGCTGAGGCTGGCTTTGAACTCGCGATCCTCCTGCCTCAGCCTCCCAAAGTGCTGGGATTACAGGCGTGCGCCACCGCGCCCGGCTAAACATGACACCTTTTAATAATCCTTGATGTAAATATTTCTTTCCCACTTTACAGATGACAGTTTTGAGGTGCACTGAGATTAGGGAAGTGTCCCAGAGTGTAGAGGTCCTGATCTCCTATACTGGGGCTCAGGCTTGGATCTGGCTCTTCCCCAGTGTTAATCTTCTTTCTACGGAGTGGTGTTCTCTTAAGAGATAGGTTCCACGCATCTGTGAAATACCAACTCAAGTGCTTCTTCCCCCGAAGAGTCCCAGAATGCCTGCTTGAGTCATTTGTGTCTCTTAACACATGTGCCCCAAGCCACCCATTCACGTTCCCTGGAGGGCCTGTCTGTTTCAGGGATGCAGGAATGGACCAGAAAGAGTTCAGGGATCTCAGGGAAGTCAAATTCTTATTTCCTTTCCCCTTAAGCTGCATATGTTTTAGTATTTGTACTGACAGGGTATGTGCTCAGCCAGAGTTCATGGACTGACTGACGTGCCCGGAGTAGGTACCCCGAGTCCTTCTGCGAGGCGCATGCTCCTGGTCTCACGGCATCGCACAGGCAGAGGGCATTGCTCTTTACTTCCCGTTGGCTTTGAGCAAGTCCCTGTCCTGTCTAGGTTTCAGAGTCTCTATGTGGAAAAAAAAGCAATACTACCTGCCACACTTAGGTGATAGGTACAATTAAATAAAAGTATAGCAGAAAAAGCATCTCATGGAGATCACACAACTGAAGCACCACCATCGTGATCTAGGGCCACAAAGGCATCACAGAATTAGGGACCTCAGAGCCAGAAAAGAAATTCAGTGCTTTATTTTAGTAGTACTGAAAGATTTTGGAAATGGTAGCACCCCTTTTATATTACTAACTTATGCAAAATACCACTAGAATAACACAAACTAACATATGAAAAAATGAACTCAAGAATACTTTCTACACACTCTGCTTTATGAATCACTGACGGATCAAATCCAGTCTTCAAGATTCCATAATCAGAAAACTGAGTCTCAGGCAGATTCTATGGTTGTTCTACAAAGCCAAAACATAACACTTGTGAAAAGCAGGATGCTTTTCCCCTAAGATCAGCAGCTATAAATTCTAGTACTTGAATATAATGGGGGAGGTATTCAAGTACTAGAATTTATAGTCACTGCAATAAGGCAAAAGGAAAAATAAGAAAAGGCCAACAAATTGGAAGAGAAAAAGTTTCTCTGCTTTTGCAGATGACATGGTTTTCTATTTAGAAATCCCAAGGCATCTTAAAAGAAATAAATAAGTAAAAAATAATTTTAAAAACCTTCTGAAATGAATTAGTGACTTCAGCAATATAACAGAATATAAGAGCAACACAAAACTTGTATTTACATACACTAAGAATGAAAACATGAAAAAAACAAAAAATGATTCTGAGTTACATACTGCATTATTGAAATATTTTATACGATTCCTCTCTTTATTCACATCAAATTGCTGAAATGACCACATTTTAGATATGGAGAATGGATTAGTATGCCAGGGATTAATGGAGGATGTGGGTGTGGCCACAGAGGGACAAATGGGAAATCTTGAGATGAAGGAAATTTTCTTTACTGTATCACATCAATATTCTGGTTGGGATATTATATTGTTTTTCTAGAAGTTTCCATTGCAGGAAACTGGGTAGAGGCACACAAGATATCTGTTATTATTTCTTATAACTGTTTGTGAATGTATACTTAAATGAAAAGCTTAATTTTTAAAACACACAGTTTGGATATTATAAAAAAGAGTACGATACAAATGTTAGTTGTAGTTTTTATTGTCATTCTTACTAGTAAAAGTAGTATTAAAGAGAAGGATTGAGAGGGAGTACACACTATGTAAAGAATGAGAAAGAATTTAATGTGCAGATAGGATCGCCCAGCCATGGGTCAGCATTTTGGCTGTGGGGGTCAGAGTTGGAGGAGTCCAGCCACCCGGGCTGTCCTGAGGATGTTGTGGGTAATGCCCAGTTCGTGGGAGAGAGGCTGCTGGAGGGTGGGATAAAGGCACCTGTGCTCGTGTGAGCCAGGTGAGGGAGGCTGAGCTCCCCAGTGTGCCTCCTCTGCAGTGAAGGAGGGAGGGGTGAGTTGGTAGAGGCAGAGGCCAAGTGCTCCAGCAGCATCAGCCAGTGGGCTCTGGGCTTCTTCAGGACAGCTGGGAGACATGGTGCTACATGGCGAGGTGGGGTGACCAGAGAAAACTGCACTCCCCTCTGCTGTGGTGTGGAGAAGGACAAGGTGGGCTTGGAATGAGTCTGGAGACTGAACCATGGCCACAGGGTCCCATGGGATCTAGTTGGAGATGCTAGGAGCTGGATAGGACGCAGGGGCTGAGGTTCCTCTTTCAGGAGGCCAAAACTTGTCTTTTTCAGGTGTTTGCAAAGAAGCAGAGGAGAAAGTTGGTCCTTCTCCTGTTGGGGAGAGCGTCCGGAAGTTTTGTTTTTGTTTGTTTGTTTGTTTGTTTGTTTGTTTTTGGTACCGGGGATTAAACTCAGAGGCACTGGACCACTGGGCCACATCCCCAGCCCTTTTTTGTATTTTATTAGAGACAGGGTCTCACTGATTTGCTAAGTGCCTCGCCACGGATGAGGCTGGCTTTGAACTCGCGATCCTCCTGCCTCAGCCTCCCAAGTGCTGGGATTACAGGCGTGCGCCACCGCGCCTGGCTCATCTGGAAGTTTTGCAACGAGGGAGGTGGGATTCAAGAGGAATCATCTAAGCAAAAGACATTAAAAGGATTAGAATGGGGACGGATGGCTGGGATGGAGCACTAAGAAGCCAGGAGGAGCTTGGGCACAATGCTGTCTCTTCCTCTGAGATACAGAGGACACAGGAACATGGAAGAGAAGCCAGGGTAATCCTAGGCTTGCTGAAGAGGGCACCTAGTGAGACTGAGAGCAGGACAAAGTCTCACTTCACTCCCCTTCTAGAGGCAGAATCCAGCTCCTTCAGAAGTTCCCAAGAATGTTCCTGTCCAAGATGCTCCACTTAGAGGAAGAGAAGAAAATTCACAAGAGAAATGGCCCTCAGTGGACCAGGATAATTTTTTTTCTGGTAAATTAATTTACAGCTGTGACATTAAGAGAACCAATGCTGTTGTTCATGTTTACATAGCATTTGCTTCACCGGATGATTTTCTAGGGAGTGATGTTTTTCATGATGGATTTGAAAGAGACAACATTAATTCAGAAAAGCTCCTCTCACCTGCCTGATCTCCTCCAGTTTATAAACTCGGTCACACTGAAGCCAGAACTCAAGTTCTGCTGCCCCTTTAAGACATGAAGAAACTTTAGAGCAAGAGTCACACCCAAACTAAAAGGAGGCTAGAATATGAACTTCCTGGCTACTATTCTAACTCTCTTTTGTGACTCTGTGAATGAGCAAAGAGCTTTGTAAATGACTTCAATTTAACGCACTCCCCAACATGGTTGCTGACTCTCCTTAGAGGGAAAGTGCAGGAACAGCAGCCCCCAGGGACTTCTGGGCTCTAGACAGTACAGAAATTAGAGCTAATGGGTCAGGGTTGGTAGTGAGGTACAGACTCTGGAAACAGGACAGGGTTATTAAATCAGAGAAGCCAGATGAGAAGTGTAGGTGAGGACAGGAGCCAGGAAGCTGGGGTGCCTTGGAACAAGCCGGGGACCGTAGGAAGCTAGGAGTGGCTTGGAATTGGGAGCGGGGCAGGTACATCGAGGGCACCTGCAGATTTGGAACGGCACATGGGTCCTGGCTCTTCTTAATTTTTAAAAATCTTGCACGGGAGAGCCTTTGAAACTGATTCTAAGTATTGCCTGCCTGCGGTTCACCAAGTCTATAGATGGCAGAGAGGAATAGATGGTCTAATCCTATCAGCCAGCAGGTTTTTAAATCTTTTGCCCTGATGTCCCAATGCTGCATTTGGGGCCTATTTGACTCTGGTCAAATGAGACTGGATCGAACTCTGCCACACATTCCGAGTGGCCTTAGCTGTTTCCTTTCCCCTCCCTTATGGAAGAAACAAGGCTGTAGACCGGTCTCTCCTCAGCACCTATGAACTTCTGGCACGTTCTCACCGTGTCTGGACAAGACAGATGAGCTTGGCACAGGCAGTGAGTGCCACGAACCCCACTTTCCCTCTCACCCCAGCACCCAATACCACAGCAACGACCCCAGTGACTCTGGGAGCCACGGAGGCTGCCCATGACCTCCCTTCCTTGTTGGCCCGGGGGACCCAGAGGGCCATGCAGCTTCTTTCCTGGATGTTACAAGGACAAGTTTTATTTCTTCATGCTTCTAACATCCTCAGAGGCAGCTTCCCGAGCTGGGACAAGAAGCCAGGTGCCCCAGGTCAAGCAGAAGGAGCAGCCAGTGCCTGTTCCTGGCCGGGGTCCGATTAGCACAGGCTGCTCTTGTCCTGACATCATGCGATAGTGAATGACCTCTGCGGTCTCACAGAGAGGGGAACGATTACATAACCAGAGCAATTATGCCAAAGGAGCTGGGCCTGCAGCCTGGAACAGAGGGGAAGCACTGAGTACAAAAGACAGAGCAGCGCATTCAAACGAATCCAGCATCCATGCCACAGCACAAATATACTTTGTGGAAACTTCCGGGGGCTTCTCCTGCGCTCTTTCTTCTTTTCATTTATTTATTTATTTATTTATTTATTTATTTATTTTGGTACCAGGGATTGAACTCAGGGTCACTCAATCACTGGGCCACATCCCCAGCCCTTTTTGTATTTTATTAGAGACAGAGTCTCACTGAGTTGCTAAGTGCCTCGCCATTGCTGAGGCTGGCTTTGAACTCGCGATCCTCCTGCCTCAGCCTCCCAAGTGCTGGGATTACAGGCGTGCGCCACCGTGCCCGGCTTCCTGTGCTCTTTCTTCTGAGGCATCCAACCACCTTATGCTGAGAAGACACACAGTGATTTCAAGGCTAGGCCACCTCTTTAATTTACATGATAAAATGTTATAAAATTAAGTTGTCCAGGTTCTTATGAGGATGCATTTCTCGTCATTTAACATGACTGAAGGAACTTGAAGGGACAGAGGGCTTTCCCAGGGCACCCACCTAGAGGCACTGCAAGACGAATTCTGTCCTGTGGTTCTGCTCAGGGGTTTTGGCCAAGTTGCTTTCCCTCTCTTCGCTTCAACTTCCATATTAATGGATTCATTTTTTTCTTGTGTTTCTTCATTCATTCATTGTACTTCTACAGAGCATTACCTATATTCTAGGTGCTGGGGAAATAAAATGAAATGACTGCCTTTAAGCATAAATGGGGTTCTTCACTTACTCTCTCCAAGGGGTGCTGACTGCGAGTGGGTCAGTCACTCCTCTAACTCACAAAACCAAAGAAATGGATCATGCAGTTATGCCATTTCAGGTCCACGCATTGTCAGAAGGCACTGAAATACAGAGGTTTTTGTCTCAAGAAGGGGCTGGGTTCCGTCCTGGTTCTATCCTCTACTAAAGCAAGACTGGCTTGCCCCTCTGTGAAGTGGAGACAATGCCAGCCCACATCTCAGACTGGAAATCGATGACTGTGGAGGAAGAAGCATTTTGTAGGCTGCACAGTGAGGCCTAATGTAAGGTGCTATTTATACAGGAAAAATGTGTTTAGGGTAGACAAAAAATTGATAGCTAGAAATCTAACCCCTCTCTGATTATTAAGGTTCAAAATGGCCCTGGAGTGTCTCTCCAGTTCAATATTTTGCTGAGTGATATTCTTAAGGTCTCTATTGGACTTTATATATGACAGTGACTTTTGGCAAGGTAGTCATAGAACTGAGTGACAACTTGGTGCAGATTTCTTGCCCCATCTATATTTATCCTGGAAATGTTCCTAAAGGTAGTACTTGGGGGTCTTGATGAAAGAACCCCTAGAAATAGTGTAATCCAGACCCTCCATTTCCTGCTAGGAAAATGGAGCCCAAGAAATTTAATGATTTTCTCCGTATCATATAGGAAGTTGGTGGAAGGGCTAAAATGACTCAATTCTGCTCTAAAGCAACTGGAAACTTCTGGGTCTTCTAGCTCTAACTTGGTATTTGTCCATTCCGCTTTCGCCTATTGCACTGAATTTTCTATAATTTGATACTCTAGACTAGACCTAAGGACGGACAATCCAAATGCTTTTCGCTTTTAAATAAGCACGTTTATAGCCATCAGTGCTGACAATAGAGAATGCCACCTTAGGAAATCAGCTCCTGCTTCCCGGATTTGTTCTAGAGATTGGATTATGTCAGATGGGGGGTGGTGGAGATGCTGAGCTGGTTCACTGGACCCTCTAAGAGTCCTCAGTAATGAAAGTTCATTCCTAATCCAATAGCCTTCATGGATGACCTAAGTACAACTATTTGATATCAAATTGAACAAACAAATTCCCAATCATGTGCCTTCTTGTAAAGGAGACCCACATTTACATCCGGTGCCAGTGTTTACTGATGGTGTGAGTTTAAACCAGTTACTGAACCTCCCTGAGGTTTCTGAATGTTCAAGGATTACCCATGCAGCAGGGACCATCTATGACTTCCCGAAGATGGCTGTAACAAATTATCACAAATTGGGTGGTTTGAAAGACAGAGTGTATCGTCTCATCATTCTGTAAGCTAAAAATCTGTAACCAGGGGTACATTCTCCCTCTGGCGGCTTGGGAGAGGATCCGTCCCTTGCCTCTTCCATCTTCCGATGGCTGCCCCAGCATTCCTGGGCTGGTGACCACCTCACTCCAGCCTCTGCCTTCATCTCCACATTGCTTTTTCCTCTGTGTGTCTAAGGACGTTTTTCACTAAGTTTACAACACACCCAGATAATCCAGGATGATCTTCTCATCTCAAGGTCCTTAATTTAATTACAACCGTAAAGACTGTTTTGCAAATAAGGTGACATTCACAGCTTCCAGGGGCCAGAATGTGGACATATCCTTTAGGGGATCACCATTCAACCCACTAGAGAGAGGATATTGAATGTGAGCCCAATGAGTGCCTGCCACACAGAGGTGGACCTCAGAAAGTGTCAGTAGACTCTCACCCAGGCATCTAGGGGAGAATCTAACTGCCTATGTTCCTCCAACACAGGTTCATACCTAGGTACCTAGGCTACTGTTGAACCTAAAAGCAGTTGCCATTCATTGTGCATCTGCTGGGAAGCTGTGGACTTAGATGCTGGGCCTGGCTTGATCCTCCCAATCGTGCAACTGGAAACTGAGGCCAGATCCCTGGTGGGGCACGTGGGCTGTGAATGGCAGAGCCTGGCATCAATTGCAGGCAGGCCTATTGCTCTCTAGATGCACATGCTGTCTCTCCCACGTAGGAAAGCAGCCCCTGAACAGGCCTAATGCTCAGTGATTAAGGCTCCTTTAGGAGTGTCCCTTTCTGTAAACAACCAACGAGAGGGCAGAGCCTGTCTTGTCATCCTTGTTTCTAGACCAACCCATCCTAGATGCAGAACAGGCCTCAGAAAATATTCACAGCTTTTCAAAAAAACCTGTATGCATTTTCTAGCTTCGGAAAAGTCATCCTGTGCACAATATAATTAGACTATTAATCAAATTCTTAATAAAAATATTTTCTGAAAGAGTTCACATTATGAATTATGGGACACTTGCCTTCACTTGCCTCATCTTTTTTAAAAACAAGGAGTACCATGATTAGATGTCTCTTCCATGAACATTTGGGCTTTTTCAGAGAACGTTCCACTGAGGTTTAGTGAAGTGTTTGGAAGTAGTTTTAATCCAGCATGAGACTGGAATCTGTAGTTCAGTGAAGTTAGTTGATGGAAAAAGTTCAGATGTCTGTGGGTGCCAAGGCTTGGAATAGTTTTCACATCTGGTGATTCTATTCCACTTTGGTCTACTCCCTTCTAATTTTCTCAGTAGGGTAATAGTGGGTGTAGGGAGGTCACTATGAAGATCAGAAGGCAGTGATGCTCTGGGATACAAGTTCATCCTTTTGCAGTCCTCTTGGCCTGAGGTAGGAAAGACTACTCTAAAATAAGGTGCAAACAGTTTAGTACATGCAATTTAGAATGATTCTACAAGAATCTAAGCACTACAACTCTGTAGGGACAATGGTGGTTGGAACACACTCAAAGAAAAGACCAGAATTGGCTGGTCTCCTGTGGAGATCAGGCTGTGGAGACGCTGTTGAAGGGCATGGTCCTCTAATCTCCAAGTTCAGGCATCTGAAGGTGTAGACAATCTACTAAATCCAAGGAATAAGAAGAGGACAAAAACAGGCAAAAGATGCAAGAAGACAACAGATGTTAAGTTCCAGCATCTAGCACACCCCCAAAATATCTTTAGTGAATGAATGGAAATGGAAATGGAAAAGGCTTTGGTGTAGAAAAATCACATTTTCAGTCCAATAAACCCAGCTTCAATCTGCTAGCTCTTAGATGTGTGTACTTGGGTGAGTTACTAAATATTTTTGAATTGAGGATAAATTGACATTCCTTCCCCAAGATTGTCATGAGGGTTAAAATTAGTCAAGGTCTGGTGGGTGGAAGCATGTTTCAGCCATGGTTAGGGCACACAGAGAGCTAAAGAGGAAGCCCATGGTCCAGACAAGAGCAGATGTACCAGGTATAAGAACATGCAGTCAGAGGCATTGCTGAGGGGGTGCCTGGCGCAGGCCCCACTGAAGTGCTGCTGATGTGTGCAATGATGACCTTGGGCCATGTGATAACATGACATTGTCTTAAGCCAGACATGAGGAATGTTCAATGCATTGAAGAGGTGTTTGTGAACTGCTTTTAATTTTTTTAAATGTGTTTTTTTTTACATTTTTGCTTTAGTCCCACGCTGGAAATTTTTTAGGTGAAATGGTTCTTTCTCCAAATGAGAGTTTATGCCTTAATTCTTTGAGTAGTTGGTGTTCACTGTGATTCTATGAAGTCAAATGCTTCCAGCTTCCAGAGAGCTCACAGTAGGTTAGTTTGGTTTTAAGTTTGTCCCCATGGTCATGTCTAGCCATGGCAAGGACAAGCTAACTGCCATTGGTTGGTGGATTTGTTTCTGAGGGCTGCTTTAACCAGTGCTATTTAAATAAATAATTTCTATTTCCTAAACATGAAATTAGGGGATATCATGTTAGCTCTCCATTGGCATCAATTGAAAAGCCACATGCATTTCTCATCACCTGCAAGGCTGAGGCTAGTGCAGAAGCCAGGGCTTCTGGCTCCTCCCACACACTCAACTCTCACTTCTTCCTGAACCCTCTGCCCCAGTGATGCACAGCTCCCACCTACCCCCAGCCCCCAGCTCTGAGAAACTTCTCCTGACTCCACCAGGCACATATAAGATTTTTTACTTTCTGTTGGGTTTTTGACTCTTCTACCCACTTCTGCCACAGCATAAGTGAAGTCGCAGTAGCCCCCTTTTAAGTAGAGCCAGCTGGTAACCACGGGTGCATGGCAGGTACTGCACACTCTGCCTAACATAATCCTTTCAGTAACTTTGGGAGTCAGTGTCATTTTCTTCATGTCCCAAAGAGCCTAGGAAGCTTCCTGATAGTCGCACATCTGAGGAAAGACAGAGCCTAGATCTGAGCTGATGTTGCTCTGGGTCCGGTCATTTCCCCCACTTTACATTAATTACCCTGCGTCCCTTCCCATTGGGCTGGGAACGTGTTTCAGAGCAGATACTACAACTAATTCACTTATTTGTTTTCTGGAGAGCCTGGGCTTTGCTAGGTGCTCTGGAAATTGTGTTACCATTATTAAAAAAAAACTTCCTTAGTGGCTCCTGGGAAGGAGCAGGATACACACACACACACACACACACACACACACACACAACCTATTAAGGAAACCTTTCCAGCCTTGCAGAATGAACACAGAGCCCCTGCTTTCTGGTCAGAAGATCCCAGTGGCTCACTGATGTAACTTCTGGCCAGCCAGCACCATAGCAGGATTAAGACTGAAATAAGGATGAAGCTGCTCTCAGACCACAGCATCCTTGGAGTCCTGTGCTTTTCAGCGCAGTCAGTGACTCGGAGTTGTCCCTGGAGAGCTGGGGAATGCAGCTTCCAAAGAGATCACAGTAGATTAGTCTGGTTTTAAGTTTGTCCACAGGGCCACGTCCAGCAACAGCAAGGACAGGCTAAATTGCCGGTGGTTAGTGGATTTGGTTCTGGGGCTGCTTTAACCAGTCACAAGTTAGGTAGTTCAAAACAATAGAAACTCTCCCCTCACAGCTTTGGAGGCCAGATGACAGAAACCCAGGAGCTGGCAGGGCTGTGCTCACTCTAGAGGCTGTGGAGAAGTTTTCCTTCGTCCCTGTCCCGGGGCCCGTTGGCTCAGGTGTCCCTGGGCTTGTGGCTGTAACACCCCAGGCTCTGCCCACGTGGCCACGTTTCCTCCTTCCCCTTCTCTGCTTCCTTGTCTTCAGTCTCTCTCACGAGGACGCTTGTAGGTTTATTTCAGGCCCACTTGAGAAACCCAACAAAAGCTCCCGTGAGCCTAAGAGATTTGTAAAGATCTTTTTCCACATAAGGTAACATCCACGGGTTAAGGGGCTTAGGGCATGGACGGACTCTGCTGGAGCCACCCTCCATTCCACTATAGTTCATGTGACATCAGGAGCATCTCCTGGAAAGCCTATTCAAAAGCCACGTCCCTCGGCTCAGGATTAGTAGGTGGTGTGTAGGAATCCAAGTTCCCCGAGTGATTCTGATGGCTCAGCCATATGGGGTTTGGAAACCCCAGACTCAAGCAAATGTCAGGATATAATCATCTCAAGTCATCTCCAAAATGATCTTTTTTAAAACACAAGTCAGAGCATGTCATAGTTCAGGTTAAAGCTTCCACTGCTCTGTGTCCCTCTTAACCCCCCTGCGTAGGACGCTCCATGTAGGAGGCTTTGTAACTTTCCAAAGGTACCAAGTCTTCTCTTGGCTCAGTTCTTTACACAGGCTCCCCACCATCGAGTGCCTCTCCCTGCCCTCCTTTAGTGCAGCTATTTCTTCTATATATTCAGCACATGTTTCAGGGAATTTCTTTTCGCGGGACCTGGGTGATCGGTGGCCTCCCAGTCCTTCCACCATTCTCGTCACATACTCAGCCCCGTGCACTATGATGGCGGGGTTGCTTCTCCCCTACTGGATTGCGAGCTCATTGATGAGAGCTGCATTTTGCTCAGCTCTTTTTCTCCAGTTCTCGGCAGAGTGTATCTGATATAGAATAAAAATTTAGTACATGTTTACTACAAAAGGAAAAACAAACAGTTACAACAGACCTGAAGTTTCCTTCAAGGCCTTTACCAAATTCTCTTAGATGTTAATTCCAATGAGAATTTAGAAAAGAAAACTCCCACAAAGTTTCAAATGGCACTATGTTAAAAATATTAAAAAAAAGTTATGTTTTTTTTTAATTTATTTTTTGTTGTTGTTGTTGTTCATGGCCCGAATCTCTTTCATTTTGAGGAATTATTTTTGGTTTATAAAATGCAATTTCAAATTTCATCTCACATACCAGTCAAATGAGTGAAGCAGGGTAGACATTATTTTCTTCATTTTGTGGATGAGAACACAGAACCAGTTAGATAAACTGACTTGCCCTAGGTCACCCAAGTGTCCAGTATGAAACCAAAATGATCTGACTCAAAGCCAGCAGAATTTGTGTTGCACAAGTTTAGAACTTGACTTGCTTATTAAAGTTCACTAGGAGACGGTGGCTGGAATCAAGCTGATTGGTGGTACACATAGGATATGCAGAAGCAGAGACGCCCCTGAATGATGCAAGGAAAGAAACTGAGGGTGGCACCAAGGGGTTGATGTCTGTCTGACCCACCACTCCTCCTTCCTGTGAGGACTCAAGAAGCAATGGCAAAGTCAATCACCACTAGCCAAGCGCAGCGTCTGCTGGACTGGGTACAAACCCCAACAGAGCTTGGGTAAGCGTGTGGTCTTTTAATCCTTGAAATCCTCAAACTGAGCAATAAATATTGGAGTTAGGGAAGACAAAGAAAAGGGTGCCAGAGCTGTTGCGTCCTGCCCTGAGGTCAGGGTACCCCTCCAGCCAGATGTCCACAAAGCAGGGCAAGCCACACCCATGTGGATGACCTTTACAGGCAGAGTGACCCACCCAGTAAGAGACATGACTCAAAGCGTGTCCAATTAGATTAGCGTGCTCCTCCTCGGGGCAGGGACAGGAGGGAAGGAGGATCCCGGGGTGCAGCCTGACTGGGTGGAGAGGACCCCGAGGATCCGGCCAGCAGGGAAGCCAGGACCGTTCCGCCTCCTTCACCAGGTTCTCCTCCAAAACTGCCCTCCCAAAGGCCAGACCAGGCCAGGAGACCTGGAGACCGCGGCTGGGCTGCAGGCGCCTCCGGGCCTCCCAACAACGTCCTTGTCTCTAGAACTGTGGCCTCCAGAGGGGGGTGGGCTCCACGGCGGACGCCCAGGGTAAACCGGTGCCCAGGGAACACAAGTCTGGCACATTTGTCAGCCGTCCATCTTAAAAGTCCCTCTATTTTGAAGATGAGTTTGATAATGAGCATAAATGTTTGAGTGCAGTAGTTCACATATAGAGTTTTTAAATAAATAGACATACAAGAGGGGTAAAACTAAAATAAATCGTGGAAGACTGGCCTGGAGACACCAAGCCTGATCGACCAAGTGCCGTTCCTGTCATGCCGGAGGGTTCTCATTCCGTGGCCCCCAAACCCAAGCCACACGTCTGCCCAGAGCTGGTTTGTAAGAATAATGGTGAAAAACACAAAATGTCAGGCTCTGTCTCTGCAGATGCCAATTCTGTAGACTCCGAATAGGGTCCAGCAAGCTCTATTTCCCATCCTCTCCCCAAGGGGATCCAGAAACCGGGCTGAAGAGCGTCCAGTGCTCTTTCTATGGTGGCTATTTTGTGACTCTGTTAATTTCTCTGGTGGCAAGGGAAGCCCGTTTCACCAAGATCAGGAACGTCTGGGGCTAGCACTGGTTTTCCATCGTCCACTCTCTGATGCGGACAGAAATGGTGACATAATGGCGACTGTTCAGTGCTTACCACAAGCCCAGCAGGCTAAGCACTGGGTATGTAGTAACTCACTTAATTCATCAACTTCATGAGGCCACTTATGTTTGCTCCCACTGTTTTATACATGGGGTTGAGTGGCTTGCCCCAGGTCACAGAGAATGAAGAGCACAGCCAGGTTGGGATCTGTGGCAATCCATTCAGAGCCTGTTCTTGCCCACGGTGGCATCAGCACTAGGTGATAACTGATGGAGTGGGAAAATGGCTGATATGCCAATCACTGGAACCCAGGGGTTCAATAATTCCAAATGAAGGGGACATAGGAAACTGTCCCTGTGCCTTTGAGATTTGCTGAGTTGGATATTGCCTGATGACTTGAGTATGGTGCTGTGGGAGGAATATGGAGCTGGTCTCCAGGGGCCAGGGTGCTAAACCTGCCCGTCATAAAATCAATCAGCGGTATGTGCCGCTCTGCAGTTGTCAGATTCTTATTTGCAAGACAGGTACAGGTGCCTTCTGGCACTAAGAATTGTGTTCTGTGCCTGAGTACCTGCAGGTGAAATTTTGAAAAACATGCTTATTTATGGGAAACACTGACACTACCTCCCACGGCTGGGTCTGCCTGGCTGCAGATATCTGAGTGACTGCGTAGACACTGGCAGAGGCTGAAGCAGCTGCGTCCAAAAGCTGGTCACTGCTGCTTCTCTGCCTCGTCAGCACCCTCACTGTCATCTTCCACGGAATGATGGGGACGGCATGACTTGAAGCAAGTTTGGCTGAATGCGGCTGGTGGAGAATATGAGCCTGCGGAGTCCGCCAGGTATCCTCGAGGGCTAGCGTCTCCTCTAGGGCGTGCATGGGATGGTTTAAACAATGATCTGCTTCCAGAACCTCTCTATTTAACAAACACTTTCCCCTTATGGTTTTGAGGTGATCGGAGAGAGCTTCAAAGCTGTGGGACATACAAGGGGAAGTGACAGTTTCATGCTGCAACTTTGATGACCAAGATATTCTGAACTCCATTGTAAATTTGCTCAGTGAGTTTGGGCTGGTCAGTTTTCTTTTCTGGATGTGTTAACCCTTACGAGTGGCAATAAATGAACAAATAACAAGCTAGGGCTCGTAGCCATCATCTCACATACACACAGTCCCAAGAGACAGGCGCTGTTGTGAACAATATTAGTGACAAGATGACGCTCCTGGAGGTTGAATGACTTTGCTCAGGCCAGCCAGCAGGAAAGGAAGCTGGAATGGAGTCCAGTCACCAGCTTCTCTGGGGCTTCATCTGCTGTACACTGGCCGCCTCCCTGGCTGCTAAATCAGGCCAGCCAGCGCATCGCACTAAGCCCGGTCTTCCTTCTCCTGCAGAGGTCTGGGTGGGGTGGGGTGTCATTTGACACAAAGAGTTCTTTCACCAGCTGTCCCTTCTGAGGACCACCCAGAACAAAGTTGGTTTCAGCCACAGCTGGACACATTTAGGTCAGATCTGCAGAGGAATTTCCCGGCAAGAGTGGCGAGGCAATGGGACGAGATCCCGAGCAAAGTGGTAATTTTCATCTTCAGAGGATGTGAAAATCACAGCACTCTCCCCCCACCTATAGGTAGCAGATGATGCATTAACTTTGCATCCTGTTTCATTCGTTCCTTGTTCCACAGACAGATCCATGAAGCCCTGGAGACACAAAATGATGTTCTCACTCTCAGAACAAAAGAAGCTCCCTCAGGTAGTTGAAAGAGGCAGTTAGTCTGCACATGGTTGTCACACCACTGTCTGGCTGCACAGGACAGAGCAAAAAGCAAGGCAGGGTCCTTGTCTGCAAGATTTGATTCTAGTGAGGGGAGACAAACCCTGAAACGATCAGGTGGGATCTCGCTCTAAGATGCAAAAGAGAACTTGGTAGAGAGAAACCCGGGGCCATTGCAACAAGGTGCCCCAGGAAGACCTCTCTGAAGAGGCAGTTTTAAAGTTCTGGCTGAGGACAGAGGGAGAATGCCAGGGGACATATAGAAAAGAGGAGAAGGGACAATAAATGCAGAGACTGGAGACCAGTGCGCCCAGTATTGTGTGTTCCTCTTCCTCGCCGACCATCTCTCTGAGCCTGCATCTTTTTCACCTGTCAAATGGGGACAGTATCAGCTTCTCTCCATTGGCTTGTTGTGGAGGTTAAGTAAAGAAAAAGAGAGAGAAATGTCCCACACATAGCTAACACCCAAGTTACTCCCTTCTATGGTAGTTGGACACACAGGTGTTTGAGAAAAGGCATTGGGTCAAACCCTGTGTGGTCTGAGGGTCTGAGTGGAATGGATATGAAGAGCAAGTGCATCGACCTTGGGTTCAGAGCAGCCCCGACCACCAGGGAGATGCCCATCCGGACCGTTCCCCTCTTTCACGCTGGGTTTCCCTATCTTTAAGCTGTAGACAAAATTATACTTTCCTTTGAGGGCTGCTGGGAGGACCACAGTTATTTATTCTGCAAGTGCTTACTGGAGGCGTGCTCTCTGCCAAGTCCTGTTTAACGAATTCCTGTGGCTCAAAGGGAAAAGAGAAGACAAACCTTGCACTCGTGGGGTTTCCAGTCTAATGAGGAGGAAGGCAGAAACCACAAAGACCCAAATAAGGAGGAAGTGGACGCGCACGTTGCTCACGAAGAGCAGGTGGATGATTTGGCCAGCAGTGAACTCAGCACCCCCAGGTACCGAGGAGGAAGCAGTAGGTGCCCCACACTGAGATCCCATTCCCTAGACGAGGAAGTCTGCTCGTAGCTGCTGCCATATTTAATCTTCCCCAGAAACCTGGGAGGGAGGCAGGTTCACCCTCAATTTGTCAATGAAAACAGCTGATCTTCCCGTTCTGAGAAATGATGGGTAGTGGCTCTGTATTTGGAATTCATGGTCGGAAGAGGGGATCCCTTCCTAGAGGGACTGGGGCAATAGGGTAGCTTGATCTGGGTCTTGGAAGGACAGCCACAAAGCTGGGGCCCAGGATTAGGAACTTCCACGTGTGTAAGCGGCAGCTGAGTCGGGAAGTGTGGGAAGCGTGGCAGCCATGGAGGTGCAGGGTCAAGGTCTCTTCAGAAAGGAACTTGGTGTCAGGCATTCGCAGGTCAAAGCTGAGCTCTTCCAGGGAAACCCCACATGGCACCTGAACGTGGCGATTGCGCCAGCACTGGGCATTTCTTCAAGCCCAGGACGCCTTTCTCTGGAGCGCCTTGCTGCAGGGCCACATGAGCCACCCTCTCCTCCCTTTCACAAGGGTCAGGTCTGCGACCTGGTCTGAAAGCTCTAGATACCAGATCTGGGGTCTCCTCCTCTCATCTCTCACAAGCAGTACCCTGTACCTCTGTTGTGTCCCTCAGCTGACACAAGCAGGGACTGAGCAGGTCACAGCGGAACACCTGCCCTGCTGTTGGGTGTGCTGAGCCACGTCCCCATGAATTGGGGGCAGGTCTTCTCGCGCGCCCACCACGAGGCAGCAAGAACCGGCTGAAAACTTTTCTGATCTTCCTTAGTCTCTGAGCAGTTCTTGGGGCCATTTGTGACTTCTTCGTATTCTCCCTTTATTTTATTTTTCTTTCTTCTTTTTTTAATCAGAATTTCTTTTTTTTAATTATTTTTTATTCTAAGATGATATAAATGACAGCAGAATGCATTACATTTCATGTTACACATATAGAGCACTTTTTTTTTTACAAATCTCTGGTTGTATGCAAAGTATATTTCACACCATTGGTGACTTCATACATGCACTTAGGGTAATGATATCCATCTCATTCTACCATCTTTTTTTTTTCCTTCACCCTTTTGCCCCCTCCCTTCCCCTCCCTCCCCATTGGCCATTCTCGTATTCCTCTAATCATCCTATGCTCCCCATCCCAACCCGACTGTGAATTGGCCTCCTTATATCAGAGAAAACATTTGGCATTTGGCTTTTTGGGATTGGCTAACTTCACTTAGCATTAATATTCTCTAACTCCATCCATTTTCCTGAAAATGTCATGATTTTATTCTCTCTTATTGCTGAGTAATATTCCATTGTGTGTATATACCACATTTTCTTTATCCATTCATTTACTGAAGGGCATCTAGGTTGGTTCCACAGTTTAGCTATTGTGAATTGTGCTGCTATAAACATTGATGTGGCTGTGTCCCTGTAGTATGCTGTTTTCAGGTCTTTTGGGTGAAGACCAAGGAGTGGGATAGCTGGGTCATAAGGTGGTTCCATTCCAAGTTTTCCAAGGTATCTCCATACTGCTTTCCATATTGGCTGCAGCAGTTTGCAGTCCCACCAACAATGTATGAGTGTGCCTTTTTCTCCACATCCTCTCCAAAATTTATTGTTGTTTGTGTTCTTAATAGCTGCCATTCAATCAGAAAGATTTCTAATGCATCCCAGTGGGTTGGAATCTTCTGTGTTCCATTTTCCAGAATAGGGGCATCAGAAAAGCCACGGGCACATGCAAATATATCACAATGAATCCTACTCTTGTGGGTAATTATAATGAGCCAATGAAAAGTTAACAGAAAAATGAAAAAAAGAAAAAGACTTTGTGAACTTAATTTATTTGCCATTCAGAATACACTATTGCTGGGTGCTGAAATTTCAGCGACTCCTGAGACTGAGGAAGGAGGATCTTAAGTTGGAAGCCAGCCTGAACAACTTAGCAAGAGACCCTGTCTCCTAAATAAAATTTTTGAAAGACCTGGGGTGTGGCTCAGTGGTTGAACACCCGTTTAGCAGGTAGTAGTCCCTGAGTCCAATCCCAGCACTGCAAAGACCAAGAACTTGCTCTTGCATTTGCCTTCTTCTCAGTTGCTGGGGTGGCAAACTCCAGCCATACTTGACTACCAGCCCTGACTTTGCTGCCATTGGAAGTGTCCTGTCACCTGGCAGTTCTAGATTCTCCCTTCTCTTCTCAGTGTGCATATGCGTACCACGAGGCATCATGTTCTACCTTCTCAACTGTGGCCTCTTTATTTTTTTAAAATTTATTTATTTAATTTAATTAGGCGTATATAACAATAGAATGTATTTTGATTTATTGAACACAATTGCAGAACAACTTTATATTTCTATGGTAGTACACAATGTGGTGTCACACCATATGTGCATCATACTGTACCTAGGGTAATAATGTCCATCTCATTCCACCATAAACCCTTTCCTCCCCTCCTTCCCCTTTGCCCAATTAAAGTTTCTCCATTTTTTCCCATGTGCTCCCACATTATTAATTCCCAGGTCCTTGATCCACGTTGAGTTGAGTTTTGTGCATGGTGAGAGATAGGGGCTTAATTTCATTTTACTGCATGTGGATTTCCAGTATTCCCAGCAGCATTTGTTGAAGAGGATATCTTTTCTCCAATGTATGTTTTTGGCTCCTTTTTCTAATATGAGATAACTGTATTTATGTGGGTTTGTCTCTGTGTCTTCTATTTTTTTAAAATATTTTTATTTATTTGCTTTTAGTTGTACACAATGCGTTTTATTCAATGCGTTTTATTTGTACGTGGTGCTGAGGATCGAACCCGGGTCGCCCACATGCTAGGCGAGCGCTCTACCGCTGAGCCACAATCCCAGCCCTCTGTGTCTTCTATTTTGTGCCATTGATCTATATGTCTATTTTGGTGCCAATACCATGCCATTTTTGTTACTATAGCTTTGTAGTATAGTTTAAGTTCTGGTATTGTGATACCTCCTGCTTCACTCTTCTTGCGAAGGACTGTTTTGGCTCTTCTGGGTCTCTTATTTTTCCAATTGAATTTCAAGATTGCTTTTTCTATTTCTATAAGGAATGATATTGGGACTTTAATTGGAATCACATTAAATCTGTATAGGGATTTAGGTAGTATGGCCATTTTGACAATATTAATTTTGCCTATCCAAGAGCATGCAAAATCTTTCCATCTTCTAAGGTCTTCTTCAATTTCTTTCTTTAGTATTCTGTAGTTTTCATTGTAGAGTCCTTTCACCTCTTTTGTTAAGTTTATTCCCAAGTATTTATTTTTTTGAGGCTACTGTGAATGGGGCAGGTTTCCTAATTTCTCTTTCAGAGGATTCACCATTTATGTATAGAAATGCATTTGATTTATGGGTGTTGATTTTATATCCTGCTACTTTGCTGAATTTGTTTATTAATTCTAGAAGCTTTCTGGTGGAGTTTTTTGGATCCTCTAAGTATAGAATCATGTTGTCAACAAATAATGATGGTTTAAGTTCTTCTTTTCCTATTCGTATCCCTTTAATTTATTTCATTTGTTTAATTGCGTTGGCTACAGTTTCAAAGGCTATGTTGAACAGAAGTGGTGAAAGAGGGCATCCCTGTCTCATTCCAGTTTTGAGAGAGAATGCTTCCAATTTTTCTCCATTTAGAATGATGTTGGCCTTGGGTTTAGCACAGATAGTTTTTACAATGTTGAGGTATGTTCCTACTATCCCTAGTTTTTCTAGTGCTTTGAAAAGGTGCTGTGTTTTGTCAAATGCTTTCTCTGCATCAATTGAGATGATCATATGGTTCTTATTTTTAAGTATGTGATGAATTACATTTGTTGATTTCCGCATGTTGAACCAAACTTGCATCCCTAGAATGAACCCCACTTGATCATAGTGCACTTTTTAAAATATGAATTTGTATGTGATTTGCCAGAATTTTATTGGGAACTTTTGCATCAATGTTCATCAGGGATATTGGTCTAAAATTTCCTTTTTTTTTTTTTTTTTTTTTTTTTTTTTGATGTGTCTCTGCCTGGTTTTGGTATCAGGATGATACTAACTTCATAGAATGAGTTTGGAAGGGTTCCCTCCTTTTTATATTTCATGGAATACTTTGAGGAGTATTGGTGTTAATTCTTCTTTGTAGGTCTTGTAGAGCTCAGCTGTGAATCCATCTGCTCCTGGGCTTTTCTTGGTTGGTAGGCTTTCAATGTATGTTCTCTTGACTCAGTTTGGGTTGATCATATGCTTCTAAATATTTGTCGGTGTCTTCAAGATTTTCTATTTTACTGTAGTATAAATTTTCAAAATAGTTTCTAATTGTCTTCTGTATTTTACTAGTGTCATCATGATGTTTCCTTTTACAGCAAAAATTTAGTAATTTGAATTTTCTCTCTCCTTCTTTTCATTAGGGCAGGTAAGGGTTTGTCAATTTTATTTATTTTTTTCAAAAAAACAGCTTTTTGTTTTGTCAATTTTTTGAATTGTTTCATTAGTTTCAATTTCGTTGATTTCTGCCCTGATTTTAATTATTTCCTGTCTTCTACCACTTTTGGTGTTGGTTTGTCCTTCTTTTTCTAGGGCTTTGAAATGTTATGTTAGGTTGCTTATTTGTTGACTTTTTCTTCTTTTAATGAATGAGCTTAATGCAATGGACTTTCTTCTTAGCACTGCTTTTATAGTGTCCCAGAGATTTTGATAAACTTTATCAGAGTCCTCATTTACCTCTAAGAATTTTATTTTTGTCTCTCCTGTGGTGACTTCTGTTATCCATGTGTCATTCAATAGTATATTGTTTAGTCTTTAGGTGTTGGAATAACTTCAATATTTTATCATTGATTTCTAATTTCATTCCATTATGGTCAGATAGAATGCAGGGTAGTATCTCTATTTTTTTGGTATTTGCTAAGACTTGCTTTGTGGCATAACATATAGTCTATTTTGGAGAAAGATTCATGTACTGCTGAGAAGAAAGTATATTCAATTGTTGATGGAATATTCCATATATGTCTGTTAAGTCTAAATTATTGATTATATTATTGAGTTATATAGTTTCTTTGTTAAGACTTTGTTTGGAAGATCTATCTAGTGGTGAGAGAGGTGTGCTATAGTCACCCAGCATTATTGTGTTGTGATCTATTTGGTTCTTGTAGTTGAGAAGGGTTTGTTTGACATATATAGATGCCCCATTGTTTGGGGAATAGATTCTTATGATTGTTATGTCTTGTTGATGTATGAATCCCTTAAGCAGAATGAAATGTTCTTCTTTATCCCTTTTCACTAGCTTTGGTTTGAAGTCCACTTTATCTGATATGAGGAAACACCTGCTTGTTTATGTGGTTCATGTGAGTGGTATGTTTTTTCCCACCCTTTCACCTTCAGTCTGTGGATGTCTTTTCCTGTGAGATGAGTCTCTTGAAGGCAGCATATTGTAGGGTCACTTTTTAAAAATCCAATCTGTCAGTCTACATCTATTAATTGATGAGTTTATGACATTCACATTCAGGTTTGTTATTGAAATATGGTTTGTATACCGAGACATTTTGGTTTATTTTTGGTTTTTAAGTTGACTTTTTTTTCTCCATTCATTGTCCTTTCCTTTAGTGTAGTTCCTCCCTTTGCTGATTTTCATTGTTGTTTTTCATTTCCTCCTTCTGGAATATTTTGCTGAGAATGCTCTGTAGAGCAGGCTTTCTCACTGGAAGTTCTTTTAATTTTTGTTTATCATGAAAGGTTTTTATGTTGTCATCAAATCTGAAGCTTAATTTTGCTGGATGTAAGATTCTTCTTGGTTGGCATCCATTTTTTTTTCAGAGATTGTTATATGTTTTTACAGGATCTCCTGGATTTGAGGATGTGGATTGAAAAATCTACAAATATTCTAATTGGTTTCCTCCTACATGTGATTTGATTTCTCTCTCTTGCAGCCTTTAAGATTCTATCCTTATTCTGTATGCTAGGCATTTTTATTATAATGTGCCTTGGTGTAGTTCTGTTGTGATTTTGTACATTTGGTGTCCTGTAAGCCTCTTGTATTTGATTGTCCAATTCGTTCTTCATATTTGGGAAATTTTCTGATATTTCACTGCAGAGATTGTGCATTCCTTTGGTTTGAATCTCTGTGCATTCCTTTATCCCAATAATTCTTATATTTGGTCTTTTGATGCTATCCCATAATTCTTTGATTTTCTGTTCATGGTTTCTTATCATCTTCACTGTGTGGTCAACTTTATTTTCCAGATTGTATATTTTGTCTTAATTATCTGAAGTTCTGTCTTCCAAGTGATTTAGTCTGTTGGTGATGCTTTCTATTGAGCTTTTTATTTTATTTATCATCTCCTTCATTTCAAGGATTTCTGATTTATTTTTCAGAATCTCCATCTATTTTTTGAAGTAATCTTTTGCTCCCTGTATTTGCTCCCTTATCTCTTTGTTGGTGTGATCAATGGTTGCCTGTATTTGCTCTCTTATCTCTTTGTTGGAGTGATCAATTTTTGCCTGTATTTTCTCACTTAGGTCATCCTTCTGAATTCCTTCTCTGACATTTCATCAACTGTGCTATCCATGGATTCTATTATTGTAGTATCTTGGTTTGTTTGGGCACTCTCCTCCTTGTTTTTTCACATTGTCTATGTGTATTCCTTACTTGCAGTGTGGATCTGAGTTACTAGTTTCTACCCCATAAGCTTGTAGTGTCCCTGCAGATTACCTGTACCTCACCTTGGTGTTGGGCTTTTATTTCCCAGCCGATGTTCCATGGTGGATGCTCCTGCAACTAAAGGTGGTGATGACAATAATAGAGGTAACTCGAGGTAGCAGTAGGGGTGTCCCAAGATGGATGCAACCACTTTCAGAGATGGGGCTGAAAGGGTGAGCTGCTTGTTTGGAGATGCAGCTTCCTCCAGTCCCTATCTGTTGTCCCAAGGTTGAGGCTACTATGTGTGAAGGGCTATGGCAATGGCTGCAGTGTCCCAAGATTGATGTGGGCTAGGCCTGGGCTCACAGGTGGGTTGGAGGGGTGGTGCTGGGCCTAAACTTGGCCTAGGCTCCCACACAGGTTGCTAGGGGTGGTCCTGGGCCGGGGCCTTGGCTCTGGTGTGGGTCTGCCAGTTGGTGGGGCAGTTCTGGTCCCAACCTTGGTGTAGGCTCCTGGGTGGGTCAGTGGGCAACAGTTCTGGCCTGGGGCCTGGGCTCTGGCATGGGTCTTCCAATCAGCATGGGTAATCCTCTCAACTGTGACTTCTTAAAAGGTAGGATGCATGTAGCAACTTGTAGCAAAATAACTGACACATAGTGTGGTTTTGATGAACTATTTGGGTTAGGAACATAAAAAAATCCTCCTATCTTTACATAAGGCTGGAGGGTCAGTATGTGGTAAGCCCACATGAGACACTAAGAAATGAAATCAGACACAATGTGCATGTGAAATGTATGATCAATAGATGAATCAAAGTCTCACATACTGATCTCTTCTAATATGAAGAGCTACTACTCTCAGAGTGTAGCATCTGTTTGTGTCCAGAATCCATCACAAAAATGAACCAAGCTCTGCTGGAGACAGCTCCTTCCCCTGGGGCCCTTCTAACACTCTAGGTTCCCCAGTGTTCCCTACACCAAGTAAGGACTGTGACAATTTTTAAAATACTAATCAGCAAGAAGAACCTTAGAAAGAAGAAAAATAGTTTTTAAACCATATGCTCAGTGTTTGCAGATCATAAATAACAAACACACACTTTGTCTTCCTGCATAGGAGGATGTGCTCCTCTGAAGGATCAGGATTGTCTAGTGTTTCCTTTTAAAGAACACTTCTCATCTTTCCAGGCAATTAAAGGCTACAGTTCATGCTGATTATAGCTTTATTCCTGGAGCCTCCAGTGTTTTTAACCTCCCCAAACGGTGGATATTTCAACCTCGGTTGCACGTGGTACAGTTTCCTTTGTTGTCAGTATTGAATGACTTTATGAGCACTTGCACGCTCCTGAAGCCGAGGGTATTACAGGCCAAGGGATGACTGTGAAATCTATGGAGGAGTAATCCTGCTGCTTCAGGAGGGCATGATGGACTGTTCTATCATCTGCAACTGTGCTCCAGCAACATCTGCATAGAGGACCTCCACCGAGGCTTACATGTCTCTGCAACTGGTGTCCTGTCCACAGGGCTTGAGTGCCCAGCATGTCAAGGGACACGGCTGCCCTCTACCACATGCCACGTACTGTACTTTATGCCGCCACCTGGAAACCTTGACGCCAGCCTTGAGAGGTCAACCTTGGTCTCACTCTTACTTAATTGATGAATTCATAGAATTGAAGAGGTAAAGCAACTTGACCTTGGTCACTCAGATGGTTAAGGGTGCAGGGGACATTGCAATCTGGTGTGGCAATTCCAACTCCATATTTTTTGCTTTGTTTTTCTCTGTAGTGTTTTTAAATGACATATAAGATTCAATTCAAACATACATAATGATGATATTTTGCTTTAATAGCAACCATGATTACACAGATATTTGCTCATTACAAAGATAACTTGATTGTTTTCTGAGAATGAAAATTCTTTCTGTAGGCTGAAGCTTAATTGCCTCTTTCCGGGAAGGTTTTCTGTGCATTTTTATAGATCGTATGCTCAGCTGGACATGGCCTTCTCCCTCCCCTCCTTTTCTTCTGGAAAATTCTTTTTTATCCTTCCTAGGAACTTCCAGGTACAGGTAATCACTAACCCCTGTGCTCGTGAGGAGCCTGCCCAGGGTGCACTGCCCTCCTATTGCTTTGTCCTGGGGGAGGCCCCATCACCACCTTCTTCACACACTGACCTATCCCAACTGTGAGCCCTCTGGAGGGCCAGGGCTGGGGTCAGTTCTCCTTGACCACGTCAGGACGCAACACACCGAGGCCAACCAGAAATGGCAGAGTCTACAGAAAGGCAGACGGCTGGGGGAGTCCATTCCTGTGGCCAAGAACTGATGCTTAATTCTTAACTGTAAATCAAATTTCCTGGGCTGCAGCAAGATGCCTTTATATGGCCTGGTACATGGTTCCCTTTTTATTTTCTTGATAGTCATAAAATACTTGATCTTATGATTAACTTCAATTTTCCTTTAATAGACTGTTTTCTTCTTTTAACAACAAAGATGCAATCTAAGTCCGGGCGTGCTAAGAAAAGTTTTTTAAAAACGTGATTTCAAATTAGTTTTGGTTTTCTTTGGGTGCTCCTCAGATGTGCCACTTAGCAAAGTTGGTGGCTTTTTCTTTGTCTTTGCTCTCAGCCACACCTTGACAGGTGACAGCAGGTGCCTTGAGGGCTGCAGCTTTAGACACAATTTGTCAATGCCATTGTTGGAAGGTCCCTTTAGATGTGAACTCTTCATAGGTGAGGAAGCAGCTCTTGGGAAATAATTGGCCTGTGTTCTCTCCATAAGCTCTGGTTTCAGTCTCTGTTGGGGCTTTTAGAACACGTGGGTGGAGGGGGTGGAGAGCTCTGGCGTGTGGTCTTTGGGGATTCTTTTGTGGGCTGCAAGGAACATGCCTTAAGGGCATAAAGGGTGGGATAAAGCCCTCAGAGGGATCTCCCCATATTCATTTTCTCTTTCTCTCAGGAGCTGTTCTGTGCGATGCCATGTCTTCCATTCATTAAAATCAGCTCTGGGAAGCCATGGAGCTGCTCGCGTTAAAGTGTTCCAAATTTTTTCTGCTTGGGCATCGGAAATCTGTAAACCTTGCTTTCTAAGCATGCTCCTCCATGCCTCAAGGGCTGGATCCTGAGATCTAGCAAAAGCTAAAGCCTGCCCCATTTTAGAGGGTACCTCTACTTGAAAAGCCCTATTTGGCTCGAACTCTTAGCCCAATCCGCCCAAGTTCTGCCCCGCTCTTGTCGCCACTTGTCAGGGAATTACAGTAAGGGGCTGAAGTTTCTAGCTCCCCGTAGACCTGGGATGGACCTTTCTTTGTCCAGCAAAGAAAGCTAGGGGAGCATACCTCAGCGATGAGATGAGACTGGGAAGGTAGAAGTCGCTGGCGCCCCTCCTCTGCCTTCAAAAGACTCAGGGACACACCAGGGAGCCAGGTCAGCGCTGGAATTCAGGTTTATTGAGGAAGGTGGACAGTCTTATAGTGGACAAGGACCAGTCAGCAATGAGATTATAGAAACAGGTAAAGAACACGGGCAAGTCCTATTGGCAGAGTCTCCTACCCTATCCTTAGGGTGGTTTTGGTTCTCACGATACGTCAGAGGAATGTCCCCTGCTCAGGTCAGGTCCGTAACAGGGCGTGGAAAGCAGCCAGAGAGCCGAGCTCTCTACCCCCTCAGCTGACGTGTTCTGAAGGCCCCAACAAGTCTCAACATTTCATATGGAGGAAACTGAGGCCCAGAGGAAGAAAGGATGCACCTTCTGGATCTCGGCCAAAAGATGCCGGTCATCTTGTCATCTTCTTGGTCATCTGTTTTTAAACATCACTGGCATGTAAATGCTGGAATAAGAATTCCTTTTTGTCAATTTCTGAACTATTGGCTCACATTTATCATTATCAGATTTTATTCCATAATTGTATACATGTTTAGCATTACCACTAAAGAAAAACAAATTGGAGCCTCAGTGAAAGATTTTATGGATACAAAGGGCTATGTGCTATTTTTACAGGCATTCTGGAGGTGGGGGGGCAGGGAAGAAGAAATTTCCTGAAAGTGGTAATTATTTCAAAATTTTTATATATTTCCCTCCATATAAATATACAATTTGATCAATCACACTTGAAAAAAAAAAGACCTACATGCTTTAGAAATCATCATGGTTATGAGGATAGAAAATCCTGTAATATATAGGATTCTAGCAGAAATATTACCAAAAAGTAATACTAATCTTGTTTCTGGGTTGTGTGTTGTTTCACATGTAAGACCATTTATAACATAGAAGACCCTGGATCAGTGGTGAGAGATGATTTCAGATAAAATAACAGGAATAGACATGGCTTGCAGGATAAGAGGGCAGATAGGGTTCTAAGATTGAGTCTTAATAGTGTAACTAGTTCTAAAAAAATACCATTTTTTTCTACTTTGATTTATGGGTTTAACAATTTATATAAAAATTCTTACTTGGCACCATATAATGAAATGTATTTCTATTGGACTTAGCTGAAGAAGCTTGTCTTTGGTTCTGGATCCCGGCTAAGGGGAACAACCACGTTGAGCAGTGAACTTAGGGTGCAGATGTCTTTGTGACACACTGATCGCAGTTCTTCTGTATATGTACCCAAGACTGTAATTCTATTTTTAGTTTTTTGAGGGACTTCCATATGCTTTTCCATAATGACTGAACAAATTTACGTTCCCATCAATAACGTTAAGAGTTCCCCTTGCTCTAAGGCTGGCCTAGCAGGAGATATCGATGGTTCTGCTTGCATTTTTCTGTTGCTTAGTGACATTTTATGTGTATCTATTGGCCATTTTATGTCCTCTTTTGAGAAATATTTTTTCAGATCCTTTGTCCATTTTTCAGATCAGATTATGTTTTGTTGCTGAAGTTGTTGAGGTTCTTATACATTTTGAATATTAAACTCTAATCACATGTATGGTTCACAAAAATTTCTCCTGTAGATTTTTTCACTGTGTTGATTATTTATTTACTTTGCTGCATAGAAGCTTTTTAGTCTGATGCAATCTCATTTGTCCACTTTTGCTTATGTTGCCTGTGTCTTTAGATTCATATTTGAAAAATGTTTTCTTAGAACAGTGTCATGGAATTTAATATTTTAGCAGTTCACGGGTTTTTTTTGTTTGTTTGTTTGTTTGTTTGTTTTTGCCTGATTAGGATACCACGTTCCAATATACTGCTTTGTTTACCCATTTCCTCATTGACAGACATTTGGATTGTTTCCAGTTTGGGGTCAATGTGAATAAAGTCGCTATGAAATTTGAGTAAATTTTCTTCTTTTTTTAAATTTGTTTAATTTAGTTATACATGACAGTAGAAAGCATTTATGCACTTTGATATATCATACACAAATGAGCTATAATTTCTCATTTTTCTGGTTGTACATGTTGTACAATCACATCAATCATTCAGTCATATATATACACACATAAGGTAATAATGTCTATTTCATCCTACTATCCTTCCTATCCCCATATCCCCTCCCCTCCCTTCACTCCCCTCTACCTAATCTAAAGTGACTCTATTCTTCCCTACCCATTCCCCCACCCCAGTTGTAAATTAGCCTCCACATATCAGAGAAAACATTCAGCCTTTGGTTTTATGGGATTGGCTTATTTTACTTAGCATGAAGTTTTACTTTATGTTTTTTTTTTTTTTTCCTAACAGTAGCTTTAGAGTTTGGGGACTTATGTTTAAGTCTCAGGTCCATTTGGAGTTGATGTTTTTATATGGACTGAGGTAAGAGTAGAATTTTATTCTTCTGCATGCAGATAGCCAGTTTCCCCCACTTCATTTATAGAAGAGACTGTTCTTTCCCGAATATATGTTCTTGGGATCTTTATTGAAGATCCATTGACTATATGTGTAGATTTTTTTTCTGGGTTAGGGTTAGGGTTTTGTTCCACTGGTCTATGTGTCTGTTTTTGTGCCAGTACTATCCTGTTATGATCACTATAATTTTGTAGTAGATTTTGAGATCAGGCAGTGTGATGCCTCTAGTTTTGTTCTTATTGCTCAGCAGTGCTTTGGCTATTCAGGATCCTGTGGTTCTGAATGGATAAAGAAAGTGTGTCCCCCCACCCCTAGGGATGAACCTGGGGGACATTATGCTAAGTGAAAAAACCAGGCTAGAAAGACATATCCTGCTGTATCTCATGCACGTGTGCAATATAAAGTAACTGAGCTCATAGAAGCAGAGCACCAAGTGGTGGCTACTGGTAGCTGGGTGGGAGATGGAATTAGAGAGATGTTGGCTAAAGGACACAAAGTTTAGTCACACGCGAGGAGGAGTTCAGATATCTCTTTTACAACATGGTGACTATAATTAACCGTGTATTATATATTCAAAATTGCTAAAAGGATAGGTTTTAAATGTCCTCAGCACAGAAAAATCATAAGCATATGAGATAATAGAGATGTTAAATATCTTGCTTAAGTCATTCCATAATGTGAAAGACATTTTAAAATGTAATGTTATATATCATAAAATTTTATTTGTCAATTAAAAATTAAATACACTTTAAAAAGATTTAAATCCAGTGTACACTTACAAATTCATTGACTATTACTGCTCTGGGAAAGAGGTTCTAATAATGAGAAAATCACAAAGAAAAGTGATAATAGATTTGAATATATAAAAGTTTAAAATATTTACACATCCTAAAATCTTAAAAATTAAAGTTGAAAAAAAGTCAATAGGAAAAAACGTCAAAACAAGGAGGAAAACACTAAAGAATTTTTTAAAGAGAACCCTATTTCACATTAAGTAATCCTTACAGATATTATGATAATTTTTTTTGCCAAAACGTGGGGTGCGACTATTATGTGAAGCTTTTTAAAAAATTGTGTATTACTTACAAATTACTTAATAAGTTTTACTGCTAAAAAATCATAACAGGCCGGGCGCGGTGGCGCACGCCTGTAATCCCAGCACTTTGGGAGGCTGAGGCAGGAGGATCGCGAGTTCAAAGCCAGCCTCAGCAATGGCGAGGCACTTAGCAACTCAGTGAGACCCTGTCTCCAAATAAAATACAAAAAAGGGCTGGGGATGTGGTCCAGTGGTCGAGTGCCCCTGAGTTCAATCCCCGGTACCACCAAAAAAAAAAAAAAAAAAAAAAAAAAATCATAACAGTATTACTAAAAATTATTACTAAACTTTTTCTTTAGTCTTTAGTTCAAAATTAGTGTGGCTGGGCGTGGTGGCACATGCCTGTAATCCCAGTGGCTTGGAAGGCCGAGGTGGAAGGATCTTGAGTTCAAAGCCAGCCTCCGCAAAAAACGAGGTGCTAAGCAACTCAGTGAGACCCTGTCTCTAAATAAAATACAAAATAGGGCTGGGGATGTGGCTTAGTGGCCAAGTGCCCCTGAGTTCAATTCTTGGTACTCACCCTGAAAAAATTAGGGTGGATGAGTACTCTTGAATATCCACCAGTACAGTGGTAACAATTATGCTGTGAAATACAGAATTCAAAGATTCTGTAAGCAAATAAAAAATTGTTGAACTACAGTGCAAATCGGCACATTGGCAAAGCTATTGACAAATAACTTTCTCTGGGAGAATATTTATGAGATGCATTGAAGATATGTGATGTGCATCTGAATGATGAGATCATACATTATTTTAGGGTCTTTGGACTTTTGAAAAAATGCTAGGCATTAATTTGTAATTAATTTGTGATTAATTTATGTTTTATACCATTATTTAAAATAACAAAGCAACAAGAAAATGGGGCACAGATAAAGTTCTTTGAGGCACTGGAGGAAATGAACCTTTTTCAGGCAAGAGCATTTTTCTGGTTGTCTCTCTCCTCTGTTTCCTTCCTGTTGCTTTGTCCGTGATCATGAACCACCCAGCACAGTGGTAGCAATCACTGTCCTCCACCTGAATGCCATTTTTCTTTTGTATGATGTTTCTTTTCTTATATTAATTTGTTATATATGACAACAGAACGCATTACAATTCATATTATACATATAGAGCACAATTTTTCATATGTCTGGTTGTACACAAAGTAGAGTCACATCATTCGTGTCTTCATACATTAAGGTAATGATGACCATCACATTCCACCATCTTTCCTACCACCATGTCCCCTCCAGTCCCCTCCCTCATCTTTTCCTCTTTGCCCTATCTAGAGTTCATCTAATCCTTCCACCCCACTCCACCCCCACAGCATATTATGAATTAGCATCCTTAGATCAGAGAAATCATTTGGCATTTGGTTTCTTGGGATTGGCTTTACTTTGCTTAGCATCATATTCTCTAGCTCCATCCATTTACCTGAAAATGCCATTGTTTTATTCTCTTTTATTGCTGAGTAATACTCTATTGTGTATACATACTACATTTTCTTTATCCATTCATCTACTGAGGGGCACCTAGATTGGTTCCATACTTTAGCTATTGTGAATTGTGCTGCTATAAACATTGATGTGGCTGTGTCCCTGTAGTATGCTGTTTTAAAGTCCTTTGGGTATAGACCGAGGAGTGGGATATTTGGTTGAGAAAACATTCAAATGTCACGCTAGTCCCAAGCCACTCCCCTTGTAGGGTGTGCTTTGGGGGTAAGGCTGGGGCTCCTCCAGGGGTCTTGCTGCGTGGGGCTGGGCAGCACACTTGCCTGTCCACATCCACTCTTCATGAACTCTGGTCTGTAGGCACAGCACTGCTAGCTCCATCTTTCAAACCCATAAGTGTCTCGAAGGCAAAAGGACTCACCCACGTCCTCATGTAGCCAAGTAAGTGACAAAGTCTAGGAGAAGCTAACAGGGAAGGTGCCACATGAGGGACAGACAGGAACAGTTGGCTGGACGTTTCCTTGACCCTTTTCACTGCACCATTCAGAGTGGCCCCTTCCAGGCATGGAATTTGGGTGCTGCAAGGTGCTAAAGATCGGGTTAGCAACTTTCCACATTGTGGTGAGCCCTTTCATCAACCCGAAGAACAGAGTTGTTCCCATCTGAGGATTGAGGCTGAGACCTGAGCAGTAAGGAGGCTGGAGAATTTTTCTTTTAAAATATTTATTTATTTGCTTTAGTTGTACACAATGTGTTTACGTGGTGCTGAGGATCAAACCTGGGCCGTGCACGTGCTAGGCGAGCGCTCTACCGCTGAGCTACGACCCCAGCCCTGGAGAATTTTTTAAGGCTGTGCCACCTAGGGATGTTCTTGATGAGTCCCAAGGGGCCCTGAGAGATGGTGTTCTGGTGAACAGTCCCTTTGTCAGCTCTCACTGTGGAGACACTCAACCGTGGACCCTTGGTGCTCCCCTTTCAAGCACTCCAGGGCCTGTTTATTGTCATGATTTTTATCTTCCTGTGATGGAAATTTCCATGGGATCCCACCGCCTCTTTTCAAAGTCATCATCCTAAAACTCGAGGGAAGCTTAGAAGGGGGAAATGACATGGAGTGAGGCAAGGCAAGGGTCTCCACTACCTATATCTCTACAGTCGACTTTCCATATCTTCGGGTTCTACATCTGTGGATTCAACCAGCCACAGACTGAAATTATTCAGAAAAACATCGCATCCATACTGAACATACCCAGACATTTTTGGAAGGGTTTGATTATTTCCAATACAATATAGCAACCGTTGTACATAGCATTTACATTATTGTCAGTAATCTAGAGATGACTATATGGGAGGATAATGTAGGTTATATATAAATACTATGCCATTTCCTATGAGGAACTTGAGCATCCAAGGATTTCGGTATCTAGGGGGGTTCTGGGCATCAATCTCCCACGGATACCAAGGGATGGCTATGTGTTGCAAATAAGTGGGACAAACAGCTTCCCCAGATGGACATCCATCTTTTAAGAAGTTATACATTAAAATTCATGCAGACCCAGACCCCACTCCTGCTCTGTGACTACCCCCTACACCTACCCCCATGCTCCTTCAGACCTGTGTGTACAGAAGAAAAACAAATTCACGAGCAAAACCAACCACAGACACTGTGAGCGGCTTCCATCCTCAGGGCTCCTCCCACCCCACTGTTGCTATGGGCAACCACTGCCAACAGGTGCCACAGGTTTGGGCTGCTCAGAGAGGGGAGCTCCATGTCACGTTACAGCTCCGGTAGCTGCGTGGGCGAGAGGGCACTCGCTGGATGTGTTCTGCAGTTAGTCCTTCTCAGAATAGCCTCGCCTGTCAATCTCAGATCAGGGGGTGGCTTTTTCCAGAGATGACAGCAGAGGTCTGGGCAAGGCAGACATTTTGTCCCTACAGCTCCCTACGGGTGCTGCACATAACTTGGGTGCGAGAGTGATAAGCACAAGCAGGTGATCTGGAGAACCAAGGGTGGGCTAGGCATGGGACTGACCTTTACATACAACGCCTGCCGCTGTCGCTTGGGCAAGTCCTGAGAAGTCATCTTTCTTGTCCCCACTGGAGGACAGGGAGGCTGCTTACCTGAGAGCATACAGAAAATGCATGGCAGAACTAGGACCCGTTTTTTTTTTTTTTTTTTTTTTTTTTTTTTTTCCCTGACTCAAAGTTTATTCTCAGTACCACACCTGTCCTTGGGGCGCTCAGAGGTAGGGGGTGCTGGGGGAACCTGGCAGCTCATCACACTGGTGTCTGCAGATACTCTGGTCTGGCACTGCTGCTGTCTCTGGGCCTCTCTGCACCTGCACAGGGGCTAGTTCTCACCGAGTGTTTTCAGACTCTGCCCCTCTGCCCCCTGCAGCCCCGCATGCCAGGTCCTGCCTGCCCCTCTGCACCCCACGCGGCTTCTCATCTGTGTAATCCCGCGGCAGAACGTAGCATCCTGCCCGCTTACCACCTACTCATCAAAGAAATCTAGTGAGACTAATCCCTCCCAGAGCTGAATCCAGCTTAAAGTAAAATGAGGTCATCCTGTGAATACAACGCCAGGAACGTAAGGCTCCGTCCACGCTCAGCTTTCTACTTCTCCAGTCCCTGCAAAGCCCTATTCTGCGCTGGTCCTATAGCACAGAGGGTGGATGGTCACCTTGTCCGGTCACATCAGCAAATTAATTGATGATGTCCATCTGCAACAAAGCCTGTGGGGACTCTCTGCGCCCCTCTGCAGAGAGGAAGCCCTGGAGCCCCACACAATGACTTAAACTAGGTCAGGTTTTGTTTCTGTTATTTGCAAGTGAATCCAATTGTACTCTCAATTGATCATTCTGATTGGCCTTGCTGAGTGGAAATTCAGTTATTTACATGCAAAACCGGGGCTCTCTGTCCATCTTAGAACTGACCAGACACTAATAAGTGACCACCCCTGTTCTATGATTGACAGGATGACCTCAATAGGACAGAGAGGCTGCAAGTCTTTGAGCAGGAGTCATATCTCCAAACTCCGTTTTGTTTTCTGTAAAATAAAGATGGATATACAGATAAAAATAATATGACTATAGAGAAATAAAGCAAGCTTTGGTATGATGAGTCAGTACCAGGGCCTAGAATTTTAACAGATTATTGAGCATTTTTCTTACATTTTCTTTTTCTTCTCTTCCTTTCTTTTTTCCCTTCTGTGATGGTTCATTTTATGTCTTAATTTGGCCAAACGAGCAGCCCAGATATTCATTTAAACATTATTCTGGATGTTTCTGGGAGGTGTTTTGAATGAGACTGACATTAAGCTGGCCACCCCCGAGCAGAAGAAATTCTGCCCACGGATGGCCTTGGGCTCCGGCTGCAGCCAGCCAGACTCGGCCTCATCAGACTTGAGCCTCACCAAGACCCCACGACTGTATAGACTGTACGGGACAATTCCTCAGCATCCCCCTCTCTGCCTACACACACACACACACACACACACACACACACACTCACACTCACACACTTTCTTCCCCACTCCTCTCCTTCCTTCCTCACGGAGGAGAGAAGTACCTCCTCCAGGAGATGAGATGAACTGGTTTATGAGCAGCCAAGCTGGGACTGAATCTCAGGTCTCTGTCACTCCAGAGCTTCCCTGGCCTCCACAGCCCCACCCAGTGCCCGTGAAGGGGTGGACAAAGGGCAGGCACCTCGCAGCAGGGCCCAGTGCACAGAGCGTGTCCTGCTGGGGCTCCCAACTCCTGTTGTCTGGTCTGCACCCGAGAGTTGCAATGGGACAGGGACTTCCCAGATCTTGTGGGGACTCCCAAAGCCCCAAACCAGGCATTCACTGTCTCTCCTCTGCCATATTTGCCAAGTAAATGGGCTCTTTGGGCTCTAACATGCCATTCCATGAAGAAAGAACACTTGCTCCCTACCCGCGGGTCTCACCCACGTGTGGGGAGCTGAGCTGTCCCTTCAGGCTCTCAGGTCTCCCTGCTCTTCCCTGCTCCCTCCTCTGGGGCCTGAACCACAGCCTGCCCTTCCTGTGCTCCTGCCCATAGTCTGTTGCCTACAAACCACCCTCCCCAACCCAGCCAAGGGGATGTGTTTCAGCTGGAAATCTGACTGCTCCCCCGGTCCCTCCCCTCTGACCATTCATCAGATCAAATCCAAGCTTCTCGGTCCTACCACGTCCCCCATTATCCACGTTGTGCCTTAATATCAAGTCCCATCTCTCGCCAGTGCCGCCCCTCTCACACTCCAGGCATAATGAACGGCACCGAGGTAAGCGCTGTCCAAGGCTGCCAACGCAGCACCGTTGGAGACCCTCCCCGGGGACACTGAACAAACCCAGCCCTGTGCCAGTCTTGGACGCGGCACTAGCTTCGACCGGTGGAGCGTCACAGGAAGCGACGAGGGCCACTCCTAGCCCGCCGTGTCTCCCACTTGGTGTCCTCCTTGTCCTCTCTCAGGAGACTCACCTGTTCCAGACAAGGGCTGCTCCTTCACCTGAATTCCTGAGTGAAGATGGCGAGGCGCCAATTTTAAACCAACCTGTGATCCTGGTGAGAAGTGAGCTAGAAGTCAGGGCTGACAGGAGGCCAGGACCTTAGGATTGCTTGTCACTGCCACAATCTTCGTCTATGCGGACTGAACTTGTCCCCTTCGGAGTCAGGAGGCCCCTCCCTGGGGGCTCACTGGGCACGCATTTTATTCTTATTAGAGTTTTTTTTTTTTTTTTTTTTTTTTTTTTTGTCCCTGTGAAACGGCATTTTCGTTTCCCATATCCGCCCTTCCTATAGCTGGGGAAGTCCTCGAGAGCAGGACATCGTGTGCTGGGTATCTACGGTAGCTGCAGTGCCCACGTCTGGCACTAGGGTTGTGTTTGAATGCACTGAGGCAGACTTTCAGTCCTCAAACCGCGCATGCAAACTGAGATAATAGAATCAAAGGGTATTATCAACACCTAGGACCAAGGGAAGGCGCTGGGGATGTAGGTAAGATCAGAATGGCATGCGTTACAGAAATGAATCAAGTTCGACCTTTATTTCAATGACTAGAAACTATGTCTGTGCAGGACTGAGGAGAGAACTCTGGGCATGAGCCATTCAAAAGGCTTTTTCACTCAGGTTCTAGACCACGTGGGTTTCCTTCTCCTTCACAGTTGCCATGGAGGAAAGGAACATTCAACTACATCCACAATGGTGTCTTTAAAGGAAGAGAAGAACTGGCTATACATAAAGAACGTAATAAAAGTGTAACCGTGTCCCCTTCACCTTTTGAAGATAGCTCTGAGGCTTATTGTCTTTATTTTTTTTATTTTTTTTTTGGTGGTTCCGGGGATTGAACTCAGGGGCACTCGACCACTGGGCCACATCCCAGCCCTTTTTTGTATTTTCTTAGAGACAGGGTCTCACTGAGTTGCTAAGTGCCTCGCCATTGCTGAGGCTGGCTTTGAACTCGCGATCCTCCTGCCTCAGCCTCCCAAAATGCTGGGATTACAGGTGTGCGCCACCGCGCCTGGCCAAGGCCTATTTTTTAAAGGGATATGTTTTCCTTTCCCTTTTCTCCCTCTCCCTCACCCTACCCTGGGGGTGGGGAGCAAGATTACCTGGAGTTATTTGCTTCACAGGAAAGAGATACCTGCCAAAGGATCTAGGAAGTGAATGTATCCCAAATTAACCAGTAAATCCTAACACAGGTTCAGGGCACCCTGAGTCCCACTGTCAGGGAACTCCTGGAATGCAGCCTTTGTTCCTCCTGATGGGCAGAATCACGGCCTCAGGGACGGGAGTCCCCTGTGTTTCTCCTTTGCTAGCAAAGCAATAAAACAACTTTTTCCTTTTTCTCAAAACCGTGTCCTCATTACTAAATTGGCACTAACTGGCATTGGGGATAAGGACCAAGCTTTCGGTTACAAAAGTATCAAACTCTCCAGAAACCCGTGGTTCACACTGGCCATCCCTACACTCTCCCCTCTGCCTTGGCTGATTGTCACACACGGAATCTGCCATTCGCTGTGTTCCCCCCTGCACAACTTCTCTGGCTTTATTCTAACGCCCACTCTACACCGATAATCTACAGTGCCCGTGTTGGTAAAGGTCAGGACGTACAGGGCATAGAGAAAGCTTTCACTAGAAGACAGACTTCTTGAAAATCAAGTAACAATATAAGAATGAATAACTGGTTTGTTCATTTATTTATTTATAACACACGTGGATGGATGCTGGGGGCTCTTCAGATATTAGCGATCCTACCAGATTGCTGGTGTAGGAGGGTCAGAGGTGGAAGCACTTTTGGAATCATGAAGCCCAAACACCTTATTTGATAGAGGTCGAGTCTTCTAAAGTGTCCCCTCCAAGGTGACTACGTCCTCAAAGCCAGGACTAGAACCAGCATCGCCCATATCCTAAGCTTTACTCCCTTGCATGTTCCTTTCTTACAGACACAGTTTTTGAAGGATTATTCAAGGGACTTTCCAGAGACTCAAGAAAAGTTCGACTACATTTTTCAGCAGTCGCATAAACGATTCCATGCTAATCATACACGTGCAGGGTCTACCTCTGGGGCTGGTGGAACGGGGCAGCCCTGGCACAGGTCTTGGCTCTAGCGTACCCCACATGATCTGTGGCTCATCCCCTCACAGGTCAGAGCCTCAGTCTTCATTTCTGTTCAGCATGAGAAAGCCCCTGACCGAGGGCGAGGACTGTGCGGGAGCAGCCTAAGGGAACGCCTGCAGGTGACAACACGCGTGTGCCACCAGGCCACGTCAGAAGGCTCCTCACGCCTTGAGGTTCAGAGAAATTGACATATTTCTGTTCAGCTGGCCAAGTAAGCGCAGAGCTTCCCAGTACCTCATGTCACTGTGAAGCACAGTGTCAGTACGCGGGGTTTCACATACACACGCTTCTCCTTTCCTCATTAGCTACAGCATGCTACTTCTCAGTAAAAACATTTCCTTTGTGACTTTCACAAAATCGCGGTGATTTCCTAATGAGGAAATAGACTCAAAGTCTCCACCAGGCCTCTCCTTCCCCCCACTTGGGGACCACGGATTGTGGGAGTGACCAGTGGACTGACACCCTAATTGCCCATTCAGGTTTCCATCCTAAATTTTGATGGGCAGAACAAAGCTTGCAAGAAAATGGAACAAAACCAAAAGGAGTTTAACGATATGGTATTGTTTTGCCTGTATCTATAAAGGTTCTCATTTCAATTATCAGCATGACAAATTCTAACTTAGAGCAGAAAAAATATGTGACCTTCAGTTAAAGGTCAACCTTGGTCGATACATTTGGTTTGTTACCTTGTTCATTCATTCAGAGCACACTCGCCAATGCCTCGGATGCACAGGGGGGTGGAATGGTTTGTGCACTCAGCGTGCTCGCAGGCTACTAAGAGCAGAAGACACGCGCACACGTGGGTACAAAGGCACGTTCTAGGGACTCTGCTAGATGGACACTGTTGGGTGAACTCTCTAACAATATGGATCCTCTAGGACAGCATGGGCATTCCAAGATGGACTCTCTTGAACAGCGTGGATCCTCTATAAGATAAACTCTCTATAACAACGTGGACTCTCTACAACATCAACTCTCTAAGATGAACTTTAATAACATGGGTTCTCGAAAAGATGGATTCTATGACAACATGGATATTCTATAAGATGGACTCAGTATAACATGGACTCTATATGATGGGCTCTATGACAGGGACTCTGTCTAAGATGGACTCCTTATAACAGCATGGACTCCCTGTCAGATGGCCAGATGGACTCCTTTCTAACAACATGGGCTCCCTATAAGATGGACTCTTTCTAAGACAAACTCTCTACAACAACAGAGACTGTCTGTAACACAGACTCTCTATCAGATGGATTCTCCAGAACATGAGCTTTCTCTAAGATGGACTCTATAACAGCATGGCCTCTCTGTAAGATGAACTCACTACCACGTGGGCTCTTTATAACATGGCCTTCTGCACAGGGAATAGAGTCTCATTCTGGTGGGAGGAGAGAAGAGACTGGGTCAGGAAAGGCCCCTAGAAGGGACTGAAATTGCCTAGGTATTTGTCAGGCAGATGTGCCTGGACGGAAGCAGGAGATAGCTGGTCATTTGGAAAGTGGGACCCGTGTGAACACAGACATGAAAATACAGAAAAATATTGGGAAGAAAAATCCAATCTTAAGGAGATGTAGGCCAATGGGGGAAATGAAGAGGGGCAAGAGGAAGTTGGAGAAGTAACTAAAGCTCTGGGCAAGTGAAGATGAGGTCCTGGGCCAGGGGCAGAGAGCAGAAGGGAGGGCAGCGCTGGGCTTGGAGAGGATGGAAGGTCGCCGGCCCCGCGGGTCTTGACAGTGCTGAGATTTCTGACTTAATGCCCTGGAAACTTGGTGGATGACCTAGAAAGGAAATCTAGGGGGAAGAGAGTTTTTAATTCATACTTTCTTTTGATTCCAGAAAATTAAATCAGGTTTTTATTTGTTCATAGATGCAAAGAAATGTAAAGATTTCCTTTTGCTGGTGGCTGAAGAAATCATGGGAAAAGACTTGGCCTTAGATAAATTCACTAACAGAAAACTGTTGATGCAGGAGAAAGCAGCATAGAGATAAAGGGGGAAAAAAAAAACCTAAATGGTAGGGCTGGGGATACAGCTCAGCTGTAGAGCGCTTGCCTCACATGCACAAGGCCCTGCGTTTAATCCCCAGCGTCACACACACACACACACACACACACACACACACAAAACCCTAAATGATAAAATGTGCTCCATGAAGTTGGACAGATCCAGGGCCTCCAGCCCTGACCAGATCACAAACTAAAGTTCACTTAAAGGACAATTAACTTTTGCAGGTAAATGGATGAAGTTGGAAGACATAATGCTAAGTGAAGTTAGTCAGTCTCAAAAATCCAAGTACCAAATGTTTTCTCTGATATAAGGAGGCTATTTCAAAGTATTGTTGGATGGGGGTACATAGGAGGATTAGAGGAACACTAGAATGGTCAAGGGAAGGGAGGGTAAGGGCGGGAGCAAGAGGGGAGGGAGGGGGAGAAAAGAAAAAAAAAAGGTGGTTGAATGAGACGGATACCATTTCCTTAATGCATGATTGAAGACCTGAATTGTACGAATATACTTTGTATACAAACAGTTGTATGTAAAAAGACCCTAAATATATGCATTATGAGTTGTACATATTAAAAAAAAAAAAAAGGACAATTAACTTCTCCCAGTCATGCAAACACATCTGGGTTTATACTCTGGTAATTGAATATGCTAATGTATGTAAATGATGAGCGTGCTCAACCCTCTTTCTGCCTTCTTCCTTCCTGTCCACTGTTCCCTATTTTGTATGTATTTTGATAACTCTGAGATTCTCAGGTGGATGTTGAGGCTGAGGTTGAAGGGCTCTCAAATAATCTCCTCCGGACTCTCCTCCTCCTCTCCTTGCAGTGAAGTGATGATCAGCATTTATCACCTTCCACAACGTGGGGTCTGTGGGGTCTCGTCCTCCATGCCTCCCTCTGCTGACCTACTCTCCAGCGCTCTCCTCCCTCCCTCTCCCCACCTCTCCAGCGCATTTAATCTCCTCATTTTCTCAGACAGCTTTATTTTGACCTTATAACAGGCTCATGTTTCCTCCAATATGGAAAAACAAGTAAAAGCAAGCCAGGGTCCCTCTTCCTCGTGCTGCTCCTGTCCCACGCATGGCTTTTCCTCTTGCCATTTTACCCCCAGCAAGGTAACGAACACATGCACTCTGAGGGTCAGTCACACTCACTCCTGAACTTCCTCTGCTTGGATTCCTCACTGAGCTGAAAATCAGTGGAAGTCCGGCGGCCACCTTCCCTGCTCACACCTAGCGGGGATGCCCCACCTGGACCTCTGAGCTGGGAGCTGGGAAGGAGAACCAAGAAACCATGGGAAACGTCAGGAGGCAAATCTGGAGGAACGTGAACTTCAGCAAGCTGGCGGTGCCATCAGACTGGTTAAAATCTAGGAAACAGTGAGCACAGGGGAGAAACTAGATTGACCCACAAATTGACCTGGGAACTGGATTACCGTAGTAGCTATGGAATAGCTGCCTGGAGCAGAATTTTCTATCTTATTTTGTCATCAAGTAAATGCATCACAGAATAAAGTTTGACAGAAAAGCCAATGCACGATGCCTACAGGAGCTGTTCTGCTGACGCTGGGTGTGGGGGCTTGGCCTGCTGGGCCTGACTCAGAGCGCCAGGGCAGAACCAAAGGCCCTTTCAGCTGCAAGGTCGGCTCCTGAGGACCAATCCAGGTGACTCTCCTGAGTGCCTCCTCCAAGCCTCCACCGCTGTGGAGGCCACTCTCTCCACTGAGCTTGCCCCCGTATCTCCCCTGACCTGTGTTCCTGCTTTGCCCCCAAGGTGTAACCCTGGTTACTTCTTATTTCTCTAGTCCTGGTCCTTTCCACTGCTTCCGTTTCTCCCTTGTCCATCACAATGGTTACCAGAACTTTCTGCTCTTCTTTCTTTGCCCTTCCCAGCTCTGGAGAACTCAGCCAAGTGATTCCCTCCACAAGAGGGGGACCACCTTTATATCCCAATGCCATGCCCACCTGCAAGACCCAGGGCCACTGAACACCTTGGCTATCCAGAGACTCAGCACGTCCAACAGGAAGCTTGGCTCCTGGCTCCAAACCTTCCCCTTCCTCCCATCTGTCTTTTTCTCCTTGATCTTTCTGTTCACCCAGATCCACCAATCAAATTTGACTTCTGCTCCTGTCCCAGGACCCACCATTGATCAGCTGATGCGTCATGTCTGTTCTCCTTTTACAACTTCCCTTTCTTTGTGCCTGCCACCTTTCCCCATCCATCCCCTGGCTTCTGCCTTGGTTCTCAGCTAGACTTGCTGTGGCATCCTGTCTAGGATCTCCCTACCCTGCTTTCCTTTCCCAAAAGGCTCTAGAAGAATCCCACATTCTGCAAAGGATGGGACAGGCTCAGGGAAAATGAGTGACATTTCCACAGCCACATGCCTTGTAACTAACTGGTCAAACAAGACTCAAACTCATTTCCTGCCTCCAAAATCTGCATTCCATATTTAGCATGTGAGTGATGGGGGAGTTTCCTAGAGTCTGGACATACACCAGAATTGTGGGAAGCATATGTGTGAAGTGGGTGGGGAATAAGTGATAAATGCGCTCACTTTAATGCTGATAAGTGACGGCACCTTAGAAGAATCATGGAGCCAAAACAAGACCTGCAGGAAGGCATGGAGGATGGCCGAGGGGCAGGGAAGATGCCCGTTCTCACTTCATCTCAACAATTCTGTGATGTACACCCCATTTCCCACCCCTTCCCCCCACACACATTTTATACTGGATCTGAATAACATAAGACTCATAGGAGTAAAGGAACCTTCTGAAAGCTGCCTGTCTAGTCAGCGCAAGGGCAGGTCCTACCCTATTTGTCTCTAGAATTGGTTCCTCCATAGTCCATGAAGTTCCTAAGCCTGGGAACTCTGACCACACATGTACCTGTGGGTATTCACACAGTGTGCAGCAGACACGCCCACAGCCATTGCACCTGTCAGCACCTACTAGAGTCACACAAGCATTAGTGTGTTAATCCCCATACCTCTTTCTTAGTACCCAAGGCATTTCTCCTATTTCATATTCTGCACCAAGGTCTTCATGTGCCTGTCCTCAGGAAGAACTTGGAAGGACAGATATCATTCCAACACCGTAACCACCTACCTCCTGCCTTTCCCAGTCATGCTTAGCTAAGTCACTTGCACATAGTAGATCTTTAAAAATAGGTGCTCACATGATCTTTCTTTTGTCTTGCTTTGGCTATAGAAACCCATTTGCACCATGGAGTTCAAGACTCACCTGGGCAAAGTGGCCCAGGCTTTCACCACTGGCTTTCCTGGCCTGTGCCTGAAGCCACCTCCTTTGGAGCTGTGGGGTCAAGACTTCTCCAGGCTCTCTAGGGAACCAGTTCCTGCCTGCCAGCTCTTTTACATCATAATAGCATTGTCTTCCTTGTCTTTTTACCTTAAAAAAAAAAAAATGAGTGCCTCTGATAGTCATTCTTCCCTGACACAGTGTCTGATAAACTGTATTTCTCTTAGACAAAAAGTTACTTTATCCCAGTGTTTTACAAACAGGAGGAGAATTGTCAGGATCCAGATGCATCTGGCGTCTACTTCACCAGCTCTGATGTGCCACAGGAGCAGCGAGGAGAGCCGCAGCTCTGCAAGGCAGGGGTGGTGGCACGGGGAGCCCAAGCACGTGCCCATGGAACACCCAGGACCACAAGGTTAGGAGGGCCTTCCCTGGGGACCACACAGGGACGGCCACCCTCCTTTGAAACACACAGCATGATGCAAAGAGCTGTCTGTCAAGTTCTATTTCAAGGTAGGTATTAACCTTGGGCAAATCACTGACTCGGCAGCCTCAATTTCAACATCTCTTCTTGCATAAGAGAAAAGAAACTATCATTTATGAGTGACATTTACAAAAAAATAACCCTTTTTAGCCCCTATTCTTTTCCCCCTCAAGTAGTCTAAGAGTCTACATCCAACACAGTCTTATCTTTAATATGTAGGAGACAAGGAACCCAGATTTTATTGAGCCCTTTCCAGATGTCACACACTGTGCCAGGCACTATATCTTTAATGTATTGAGCCTAGAGGTTTGCATTTAGAGAGAAAAACTTTCAGAAAGAAATGATCCCTAGGCCGGAGCTAACCAGGAGTCACACCAGATGGAGTCCCAGTCAAGACTGGAGGGCTCCAAGACTGCCCTTGCCCAACACCAGTGTCTTCCTACCTTTTTATTCCCTTATTGTCTTGTCCAGAACTTAAGAACCCATTGAAAACATTTCATCATTCTTGATTAAATAATTTTTAAGTCACATCACCTAATCTTTATTAAATCCTAGAAAATTCCAGTCTGTGATAATAGTGAATCATTGAAATTTACAGTAGTTTTTTTTTTTTTTACTTAATTATGTTTAATTGCTATTTCTAAGCATACTTAGCATTTTGAATTATTTAGTGTAATTACGTCAAACAACATGTTTAATTTGTCATGTCAAGTACAATAATTAGAACTAATTCTTGAAAGGATGTCATTACAAATTTGAGGTATTTATAAGGTGTAATTATGTCAATTGTGGTAATACTAAAGGGTAGTACTAAAACTTATAGAAAAATGTTGCTGCAAATGTTTTGAAGATCTAATGTTGTGGTCATTTAAAAGGTTTTAGCTGCTCAACAAGAGTCCTAGCTGGTATGGTTTTGTGGTTTTCTTACATATTAAATTAATAAAAATGAGGTTCTAGATTTGCCAAACTACTACTGAGTATATCAAATGTCCTTCTCTGTTTTCTTTTCTTTTTAACATCAAAGCTAATAGTAATGACTTTCCATATTAAATAGCTATATTTTTAAAATATGGCTCTTGGGGCCAGGTGCGGTGGCACACACCTGTAACCTCAACAGCTCTGGAGGCTGAGGCAGGAGGATTGTGAGTTCAAAGCCAGCCTCAGAAAAGCAAGGCCCTCAGCAACTCAGTGAGACCCTGTCTCTAAATAAAATATGAAAAAAGGCTGGGGATGTGGCCCAGTGGTTGAGTGCGCCTGAGTTCAATATTTGGTGCAAAAAGAAAAAAAAAAAAAAAAAAAAAAAGAAAGAAAGAAAGAAAGCTCTTGGGGAATAAGAACAATCCAGAAACAAATGGATTTCTTTCCATTATGGACATTTTAGACTAAAGTACAAAGTGAGTTAAGTTAAATGGCCCAACCATTTCTTGACCCCAAGGCTTGCCAAGTCACTGGCAGATTTCATTTTCAGTAACCATGGCTGTAAGGTGAGGGTGACTCGTGCTGTTTGCAGAGGGGAAACCAGAGGACACTGAGCAGCCTTGAAGTTCTAGTTGGCCTCCCAGTGCAGAGTTATTGTGATAAGCAGAGGCGACTTACACCGTCTCCACCTGAGGGCGTATTAACCCACCCTTAAACCATCTCCACCTGAGGGCGTATTAACCCTGTGCTTTATAAGCCCTGCCCTTGCTATGAGCGGGCGCCATCTTCTACCGCCCTACCTTGTAGCCCCAACCAAGAGCAAGAACAGGAGAAGAAAAGGACCACGGTATCTGAGGCCCCTTAACCGGAGGGCGGTGGGCAAGCCATCTCAGTTTCCCCAGCTCTAAAGGAAGGAAAATAATACAAATTTCAAAAACAAATTGAGGACAGAGTGACCTTTACTTGGTGAGTGTTTGGGTTTGCATGAATGAAAGTGGAGCCCTGGGACCACATATTGGAAAAGCTGGATCAAGAATTTTGTTCCCCTCTGCTTCTCAGTCCCCAGTCTCTTGGAAAGCAGAGTGAGTTGTGTTTTCCAAGAGCCCAGGCTTTGGACTCCGACCCTCCTGATCTAAAATCCCAGCTCTAACCACTTACGCAAAGGTTGAAAGAAAATGAAGGGCTCCCCTCCTGTGCCCCATAATTCTCTGTCTTAGGGGAGGTAAAGGAGAAAGGACGCTTTATTAATAGAGGAACTCTCCTTTCATCTAAAACCGGCAAATCCTTCTGTCATTTTTATCATGTGCATGGTTTTCATTGTGGTCAATTCCTGGTGTGTGAGTCCCACCTTGCACCTACACCCTGCAGCAAGAATTTTGCTGGCAGGAGGCCATTACATGGTACTTTCATTTGGCTGGTTACCATAGGTAACTAGCATACACCTGCATTCTGTCTGCCTCTCAAGGCGGCTTGTGAGCACTACCTCTTCCTGGGAATCTTTCCCTAACTTCCTTCCTCTGGGCAAAACTGACCATTCTGTTCTTTGAGGCCTGAATTTACCTGCACAGAGATCTACAATAATATGTTTTTAACACTTTCTTTGGAGATTTCTGTTGCCCTGACTTGCTTGGTTTCTTCCATTAAAAAGTAGAACTTTTGGAAGAAAAGAGCCTGTGTCTTAAATATTTGATAAATACCTACAGGCTATAGCACAGGCTGGGAAGTGGAAAAGTGAAGCAAAGTTTTGTCAAATGAGTTACTAAATGAATAAGTGTTGGCACGATGTTGAAAATGACATTTGGAGATGAATGGGGAAGAAAATGTGGTGCACATGCCCAGTGGAATGTTCCTCAGTCTTAAAGAAGAATGAAATTATGGCATTTGCAGGTAAATAGGTAGATAGAACTAGAGAATATCACACTACGTGAAATAAGTCAATCCCCCCAAACCAAAAGCCCAATGTTTTCTCTGATAAGCAGGTGCTGATCCGTAGTGGGGGGAGGGGGAGGGAAGAATGAAGGAACTTGGGATTGTGCAGAGGGGAGTGAAAGGAGGGGGTGGGGCAGTGGGGTGGGAAGGACAGTCGAATGAGACAGACATTATCACCCTGTATACACGTATGATCACACCAGTGGAGTGACTCTGCACCATGCAGAGCCAGAGGAATGAGAAGTTGTGCTCCATTGTGTACAATATGTCAAAATGCGTTCTACTGTCATATATAACTAATTAGGACAAAAAAGAAAGCACAAGTTGCTAGAAAAATCATCACAGTGGAATGTAGTAATGATTAGGTTATATATTCATTGAAATTTCACTAATTAAAATGTCATATAAAGAAAAAAAACCACCTAGTTTTAAAAAAATCAAATAAAAATACAAATAAAATGACAGTTGGGTAACATGAAATGTTCAGATTTTAATGAAAATAAAATTGGCTAAGTTGGTTATTCATTCATTTATTAATTCTACAATTATTTATTGATCATTGGTGTAATAGGCAGCTTTTGGTTGCTGTGACAAAATATCTGAGGAAAACAACTTTATAAAGGAAAGACTTATTTTGGTTCATGGTTTTAGAGGTGGGCTGACTCCATTGCTCTGGGCCTGAGAGAGAGAAGAAAGAAAGAGGAAAGGACTGGAGACAAGATATAGTCAAGGACCCATTCCCTTCAACCAGGTCCTACTTCCTACTGTCCCCACAAGTCCTGGTAGTCCATTCACGTCATGGGTGACGCTATTGAGGAGGTCAGAGCTCTCATCTCAAGATCCAGTCACTTCCTAAAAGCCTCACCTCTGAACATCGCTTCACCGGGGATCAGGCCTCCAACACACAAGCCTTTGGGGAAATTTACAGATCCAGACTACAGGAACTGGCTAAGTGCCAGGCACATGCCCAGGCCCTGGAGATGTACCAGTTAACCAACTTAACACAGATACGTGCTCTTTAACATCCAGTGCGGTATTTTTCAAAGTGTAATTAAGGAATCACGTGTATCAAAATCCAGGGAAGATTGTTATATATATTTTGTATCAGGGAACATAGCCTCTTCTCTGATTTGATAATTAGATTCTCTGGTTATGGGTTAAGTAAATGCAAAACGTCGGATGCAGACCTCGCCAGATTCAGAGACACCGCTGGCACAGTAAGGGTTTATTTTCTGAATGCAAAAAGGGCTGTAAGGTACAGAGGGGATTTTAGTTTTATAGGGTACGATGAGGGTAGTTTAATCATTGGAAACTGCACGTGCCATCGGGACAGTCAGGAACTAGTTGTGTAAGGTTAAAACTTTAACTCAGGAGTGTAGTTGCAAAAAGGCTGAAACTTATTGTTATTTAGAGAGATGGGAGCCCAGTTCCTGAGGGATAAGGACTCAAATTTTGTCCACTGCATTTTTTCTTCTGGGATTCATTGTCTCCCAGAGTTTCAATAGTCACCACGTCTCTATTTAGGATTAATTTGCAATGGGTTCCTTTAGAACACATTGTTACTGGGAAAGGATTTATTGGAAGGTTAATTCTTGGCTAGTTTCACCTCTCTCCCCAAGAGCTGCACCGTCTCTCTGTTTTACTTGGAGGGATGTCTTGTAGGAATATTATTTTCCATAACCATTCAGATTTGAGACTTTCCTTCCTTCCTTCCTTCCTTCCTTCCTTCCTTCCTTCCTTTTTTTTTTTTTTTTTTGTACTGAGCATTGAACACAGAACTTAACCAAGGAGCCACATCCCTAGTCCTTTATATATATATATTTTATTTTGAGACACAGTTTCACTAAGCTGCTTAGAGTCTTACTAAATTGCTCCAGAGTCCTTGGGATTATAGGTGTGTGTCACCACACTGGTAGGACTTTGCATTTGTAATAAATGCTTGATTCTAATAATCTCTCTAAAGTTTTAGAGTTGCAGGATCACATGTTAACTCAGCTATGTGCTAAGCGTGTGAACTTGGAGCCACTCTCAGAGCCTCACTTTCCTCCTCTGTAAAATGGATCCAACACGGCCCACTGCAGAACTTGGTGGAGGACAGCCAGTCCTCTCCTTCAGTGCCTCCCAGGGGTTCCCTGGATTTCAGTGACTGAGTCCAAGGAAGCGATGCTGCAGGTTCCTGAGCTCATGGAGATGGCATGAATGTGTGATATTTAAAAAGCAAGCCTTAGATTAACTATGGTTGCAAACATCCCTGTTTTAAATGAACCGCCACTTTGCAGGAGATCAGTTTGGTCCGCTTAGGTCTCACATCAGATGTTTTCAATTTAACTGGACAACAATTTATCAAGTACCCACTCAAATGTAAGCAAACAAAGATGCCGGCATGGAGTTGTTGATGTCCAGCCACCCATGGTCATGCTGGGGGACACAGAGCCATGCATGTTAGTCATAGTCCAACCAGGAAAGGACCCTCCCAGAGTCTTCAAGGGATGAAAGGCTGAGCAGCCAACCAGAGCTGAGAGAGGCCCCGTGAACACCGGGAAGAGCGGGGACCCTCCTGGAGAATGGAGTGGCGAGGGGTGCTCTCGGAGCCAAGCGGCTGGTCACCTGGCACAGGGTGAGACTACCAGGACCCTCCCTGGGGAGGGGATCTGGAGGCAGGGGTAGACAGAGCCAGCTGCTGCTAGGATACCATTTGGGCAGAGAGGATGGAGACGCCTCCGCGGCTTCTTCCCCCTCCATCTCCTGCCATTGCCTTGCGTTGGTTGAGCCCAGGCTGAATCGGCTGGAGGGGAACCAGGGAAACGCATCCCGAATGGAGTTCACCCTCCTGGGAAACGGCAGGACCGGCAGGGACAGCGGACTTAGGGTGAGCCGCAGTGCTCAGCCAGTGCTCGGACAGAGGTGGACAGGCGAGAGAAGGCACGGCCCGCCCACCCTGCCCTGTGGGAGCCAGGCTGGCGGCCGGGCACAGCCTCGCCTAGGGATGCAAGTGGGATGAGATCATCCTGGTGGTGTGGTGTCTTCTCCAGAGTTCACAGGGGAGGGACTGCCTTTGGCCAAAGCGTCCTCAGTGTCTCGGAGGCTTTCAACCCAGCTGGCCAGAACTTGAGGTGTAGAAAGTAGAAGCCCAGACTCCGGACTCCTGGTTTTCCACGAGAACCCCCCTTGCTGGCGTGTCCGTGTGTGCCTGGTGTCTCCTTTAGAGACGGGGATTTGGGAGCCTAACTACAATTAGAAGCTATTCCACGAGTCTGGGACCCGGCCAAGGAGGGAATCGAAGTCTTCAGACTGCGTGTACTTCAGCTGGCCCTCCTCCGTACCACCGGTGCATCTCATCTAACTGGGACGCTACTGGGTACAAGACACCACACTGTAGGCACCACGAAGAAGCAGGAAGAAGAAGAGAAAAAAGGAGAAGGAGAAGGAGGAGAGGGAGAGAGGAAAACCCGTCACCGTGTGATGGCACAGCCTTATCACTTCAGAAGCGCATTTTTAAACCTGTTGAAAGAGCTTTCCTCTATTGTTTTAGATACAGAAGTGAAAACGATGTGACCAGCTAAATCCAGGTTCTTGAACGTGGTCAGTGACTATTAAAACCTGACTACTCTCCCGCAGGCAGTGATTTTAAGACATCTTCAATTGAGAGTCATTTGAATTCCAGAATGTTAAATGTTAAAACAAAAATGTGCGCACGTGACTTGGTAAGGAGAGAATAGTCATATGAGCTACTTGAGTGTCTCATGAGTTAGAGATATTTATATTATGCTAAGTTGCTATTGGATTCTCTTTGGGTCTGGTGTCCATGCAGATAACTCTCCAATCTGACAGTAACAAAAAGATCTGGGAGCTAGGTTTCACTTTCCCTGGTCAAAATCACACTTGACCATCTGTGATTGGATTGGATATGCCCAAATCCTCTGGCCTTGTATTTACAGATCCACACCCATGCTGCTGTAGCCCATGACTAATGTTACCTATTATATTTTTAAAATCTTCTTAATTGCTATCAGGAGTTTCTTTTTTTTTTTTTTTTTTTTTTTACCATTAACATCATAAAGATAGATCTGTTGAATATTTTTAATTTTTAACTGCCTAACAATCTAAAAAGTGTTTTTCCCCCTTGAATTTTTTATTTGGTCCTCATAATAAATTTGTAAAGAGGCCAGGATACCTAATAGTGCATTGTTATTATTATCTTCTTTTGACAGATGAGGAAGCAAAGAATTCGTATGAGATCAAGTAATTTTCCATAGTTGATGCTGACAATAAAAAACACAGCTGGCAGTTGTAGCTCCAGGACCTATTTATGTTTCACTCTGGTCTACTGCCATCATAGGTTTTTGAAACAAGGAGTAGGTTAGCTATCCATTTTAATTTGGGCATCTGGAGGTTTGGGTAGTGGTTCCTCCAGGAAAATCATATATTATTTGAACTAGGTTATTTCAAACACATTTTATCATAAAGAATTTAAAATTAGGAAGAAAAGCAAAGATGAAGTTGTGATTCCTACAAATTTGCATTTTAAACTAGAAAGGGTTTCAGTGTCTTTGGTCACGTCTGAGGAGCATTGACGACCCGAGAACTTTCCTATACTATCATCATCTTTACTGGTAAGTTGCATTGTATAGTTCTGAGATACCGAAGAAGGCAAAATTGTTTTGGGCACGGCACATATCTGCAAAGCAGACCACCCTAACATCTGGTGTCTTAAGGCGCTAGTGGGTTATTTGTTCTCATGTCAACTACTCTCAGAGGACACCTGGAATAGTTCCCAGTCATGTCAGCAGGGTCACAGATGGAGACCTCCAGCCTCTGTTGGACTGGCCAGAAATGGCAAGGTTGTTTCTCATACCTGAGGCCTGGCAACTGGCCCTCAGATGAGGCCCACCTGTTCCTTGGGGACTTGTTCTGTCTGTGTGGTTTCTCCCGTAGTACAGCTGACCTCTTTCCGTGATGGCTCAGGGTGCCCAGAGATTAGAAACCACCAGGCCTCTTCATAATTGTCAGTGTCATCTCTGCTTCATCTCTTGGCCTAAGTGAGTTGGGCTGCGCCAGAGTCAGTGGAAGGAGAAACACTGTCCACTTCTTGAGGAAGGGGTGAGAGCTGAGCACAGGAAGAAGATGTTGCCAATATCTTTGGAGACTACCTGCCTCAATACCTAAGTGACCTGCTTGGGAAAAACATCCCATCGAATAATCACTGCTAGGACAGGCCCAAGAAGAATGGTCGCCACAGACTTTGGAATGAAATTTAAATGGTGGGGAAGACCAGCAGCTGGTCTGCACACCTCTTCTCTTGTCCTCCAGCCCCTAGGCACCTCGTCAGGGAGACAGAGTGCCTAAGGCCAGGAATCGAGGGTGGCAGGACAGGGAAAGTTGTTTGTTGCAACAATATATTGTCCCTGCAAAGTCTGCCAGACTTTAGATGGGCCACAAACCTGCCCTTTGCAGTTATGTCCTTCCATTACTAACTCCTTCCAGGTTTCACCTTGAACTTGGCCATCATCACCATGAACTTGTTGCCTGTGATGTGGCTTCATAAAGCCCGGCTTTGGGATTCACTAGCGTAACTGACTACATGCCTCTTTAAAAGCTGAAGTTTTAAAATTATGTATTTTAGATAGAATATTGCCTTGATATACAACTCCATTCTTCATCTAGTAGTCAACCATGTAATAGAGTGATCTGTGGCTTTACTGGATTGGGGGAAAAAAATGCAAGAAGCCAACGGTGTGGAGTTAGTAAAGAATTTTTCATCTCTGCCAGGGCACTTTCCTAAGTCATTTCCAGGGACCATTTAACTATTCCCAATTGGCCATCTATGCTAACTTGCTAATATCTCCTACTCATACAATGTATATCTCTGTTGCACTTCACCAGAGGAACACAGAGTAGGCCTTATGCAATGGAATGTTGGACTGGATTTCATGCATACCAGGAGCCATGGGAAGCCTTCACGTGGATTACCCCAATCCTTATGGCAACCCTTGGCAGTAGATTCTTGATTTCCAGTTAACTAAGAAATGCAGAAAACTTGACCATCCTGCCAAGCTCTGATCCTCCAGGAAGGGCAACCCTGGAATTCCAGCCTTGATCTGAGGGACTCCAGGTCCCAGATGGACTATCTCTTTCGCACTGATTCTAGGAAGTCTAGACTTACATGAAGGAGCTACCATTTGCTTCATTACTCAGTCTGGGCTTCCTTTCTTAGGCCTCCTAAGGAGTTTTCTCTTCTGTAAAAGTGGAGCTTGGAACTCTTTGTTCTGACATGTACGAGTCTGTGCTACAGCGAGGCAGGCTGGTTGCTTGGAAACACGGGCTGGCTTCAGAGATAGTGCTCTTAACTGTCATAGGGAACTTCACAGGTCTTCTGCCGAATCTTCTGTTATTGTCCCTAAGAACAAGGGAAGGACTTGGTAGGGTGCACAGTTACCTATAATGTATGCCTCTTGCATTTTGAATACCACCTAGCAGGGCTGGCAAGGTCCTGTGGATATCCAATATTCATTACTGCACTTCTTCTTGAAGTTATTAACTTTTAAATCACCCCTCTTCATCCTCCACTACACCTAAAGACCAGGTTTTGGTACAAAATTTGCTCAGGTTTCAGGGCAGGGATCTGTTTGTGGGTCCTTTGATGCAACAGATGGTTCACTGTGCTCTTCAAAATTACAGTGGGTTTGTCAGGCTAATAGGTGCACGTCCATGTATTGGAAGAGACCAGAGACTGTTGACAAGTAGAAACGTCATAGGATCACGGACCCGAATCCAAGATTGGTAGTAATCAGTCAATTCCCTTTGTTTCAGAGGAAAAATAAATAAATAAAATAGCGACTCTGAGCTAGTGGCATACACAAAGCTAAATCTGAATTATTTAGAGCATTTAATCTGAATCTACGGGACTGTGCCAGACACAGTTCCATCCTCATGTCTCGCCGCAGCCACACTGGATTTCTTTCTGCTGCTCACAGAAACTTCTCTTCACTGCTATTTGCTTTTGCATTTGCCTGATTGCGTGCAATACCTCCAGCTTTCCTGCCACCCCATTCTTGGACTGATGAACTCCTCTTTCAGGAGGCTCACATGATAACTTGTGCCCTGCATACTTAGAGGTCAAAATCAGAAACTAGCTATACTTTCCCAGGCTCCCATCATCATGGGTTCATATTTTCTTCAGCATATATGAACCATTCTGTAACGATCCATTTATATTTAGCTCTCGATTTTCACAGGGCTTTTCAAGGGCAAGGTTAATGCCTTGCTCATATCTTCACTTGCTCACTCCATTGCCCAGCACAGTCTCTGAAATATAGAGGCTATTTAGCAAATATTTGCTGAAGAATCAATCTTCCATATTTAATATTTTCTCCTTTGTTCAAATAAGCATATTTCAAGGAAAGAGGGAAATGCAAGAATAATAAGAAGAAATAGAATTGGCAATGTCATGTCTGCCTCATCTATTGGCCTAAGTGAGTTGGACTACGTCAGAGTCAGTGGAAAGAGAGACAGGAAGAGAAAAACTGAAGGACAGCAGTTTGGAAATACTGCAAGATGGCAGAATAGGCCCCAGTGTTGTGGCTTCAACCCTGGACGAAGATGCACCACCACGAGGAGGTTTTGGATGCTGTGCAGAAGGAAAGGAGCAAGTTCCAAGGCTCAGCTGCATTCCTGCCACACTGTGGGATGGTGGGTGGGGCCTCCAGGGCTCCAGGCCTTTCTGGGTTGAGGTGCAGGCTCCATTCCACCACTGGGCCCGTCGCTCTTTGATCCATTCTACGGGGACCACTGGCCCGTGTGCCTGAGGCAGGCGTGAGCCCTCGGCTCTCTGGGCCTTCATTCATAGCGGACTCTACGTGCCTCTCTTGTTTCGCAGCTTGCTGTGCTGCCCCTCTGCCCTCAAGCCAGTTCCCCCTGTGTGTCTCCGGAAGCCAGCGATTCCTTCCAAGTGCTGAGGGACACCCTGGGGTGGCCTCTCCTCCACTGCAGACTAGTTGTGAGGGACATTCTTCTGAAAGGAGGGACTGGGAGGAGCACTGGGCTAGCTCTGTTCTGCTCAGCTGCCATTGTTTGTCCTCAGGCTGTCTAGCTGTCCCACCGGCCAAGACAACAAGGGTGGCTCTTCACCTTCAGACCCTGGGCTTCATTTTGGACAACCTGATCCCTATTTCATCAGAACATGGATTTTTAGCCCTTTGGAAATTTGATATTTGAAAGACTGATTACTTTTTCAAGTAGAACTGTTCTTCAAAGTCATACTATTTTTATTTATAATAAGTTAAACACATTTAAGTTGGAATTTGATTAATACTGATATACATCCTGTCAACACACCAGCACAATAGGGACAATGAATACGCCCATCCACCCCCTCCCAGTTTCCTCCTGTCCCTTGGTCATCCTTCCTTCCTACTTTTCTACGCCTCAAACAGTGGTACCCTTTCTTCTATTGCCTAGTAGCTCACATTTCTGGGATTTTATCTAAGTGAAAGTGTGTGGTGTGGGCTGCTCTTTAGCCCACCTTCTTTCCCAGGGCTTTATCGTTTTCTGACACATCCACAATGCAGCAGTAGTTTGGTTCTTTCCTTCCATGTATGGACATACCACAATTTGTTTATCCATTCACCTCTTATTTATTGGCATTTGGGTTATTCCTAGGTTTGATCTATTACAAAGAAAGCTGCCTTGAACATTATCCAGAGTCTTTATACAGGAAAATGCTTTTTTTTTTTTTTTTTTTTTTTGCACTTAGGTAAATAAGTAGGCATAGAATGGGCTGAGAGATAGATGCATGTTGAACTTTTTAAGAACCTGCCAAACCACTTTCTATAGTGCCTTTATCATTTGACACCATGGAAGCAGTGCATGAGCATTCTGTGTCCTCACCAATATTTGATATGGTGGTTCTTTTTAAGTTTAGCAATTCTCATAGGTATAATATGGTGTCTTGGTGTGGTTTTAACTTGCATTTCCCTAATGATATATAACTTAGGGCTTATTTTCATGAGCTTATTTTCAATGTGTTTAGATCTTCTTTGTTGAAGTGCCTAGTCAAGCATTTTGCTCATTTTTTTCTTAAATTGGGTGGTTTATTTTCTTGATGAGTTTTATTTATTTTTAAAATATTTTTAGTTGTAGATGGACACAATACTTTTATTTATTTATTTTTATGTGGTGCTGAGGATTGAACCCAGGGCCTCATATGTGTGAGGCAAGTGCTCTATCACTGAGCCACAACCCCAGCCCTTTGGACGGGTTTTAAAGAGTTGTTATGTATTCTGGATACAAAAGACCTTTGTCAGATGCACACTTTGCAAATACTTGTATCCATTTTCTTAATAGTGTTTCAAGAGCAGTGGTTTTGATGACGTCTAATTTGTAAATCTGTACTTTTCTGGTTCTTGTATTTAGTGTCATATCTTTGCTTAATCTATACTCCCAATGTTCTTTTTTTTTTTCCTAGAAATTTTATAGTTTCAGGCTTTGTACTTAAGTCTATAACCTATTTTGAGTTATTTTTCAGATGGTGAAAGATGTAGGCCCAAGCTTATTTTGTTTGCTCCTGAGTGTCACATGGTGCAGCGACATCTGCTAGAAAGGCTGTCTTTCTCCACTGAGTTGCTTGTGCATGTTTGTTGAGAACCCAGCATCCCAAGACATGTGGGTGAATTTCTGGACTCTCTTCTGTTGTACTGATCTATCTCACTCTATATGAGCATGGACATTACCGTTTCCTGGGCGACATTCTTATAATAATTCTTAAGCTTAGGGAGTGGTAGTCTTCCATGTTTGTTCCTTTCAAAATTATGTTAATTATGTTTAGGCTATTATGAGTTCTGTGTGATTTAAGATGAATTTTATAAACGATGTGTGATTACTACTAAAGTGTCCATTGAGGTTTCACTTGGATTACATTGAACCCATACACTAATCGGCTTTTCGCTGGCTACTCTGCTTCGGCTTTTTTCGCTGTCTACTCTGCTTCAGCTTTTGGCCAGCTACTCTGCTTCGGCTTAATTCTTAACTGGCTTCAACTGAGTCAGAGGCTCTGCTCTCTTGTTTCTACTCTTTTTGCTGGTCTCAACTGAGTCTGAGGCTATGCTTTTTCATTGCTCTTATTTCTTAGCTTTTCTTCTCTGGCTGCCGAGCCCCGGACGGACCACCATTTTGTAAGCTACCTGGTACCGTAACCCGGGAGGAACACTCTCGGAGGCAGAGTGAAGCTTTTACTACTTTTACTTCTACTTTCTTAGAGCTTAGAGAGGGAAAGAAAGATTTTTAGAGAGAAAGATTAAAGCGAGCTTTTTTCTTCTTGTAGAGTAGAAAGAAAGATAGAGCTTAGAGCTTAGCTTAGAGAATTTCTTCTTGTAGAGTAGAAAGAAAGAGCTTAGAGCTTAGCTTAGAGAAAGATTAGAGCTTCTTTCTTCTTTCTTATTTCTGGGGATAATTTACGTCTTAACAATAGTGAGTCTCAGACCCATGAAAAACCGCCTATCTCTGTACTTACTTACATCTTTTCTAATCTTTTCTTTCTCTCTGCAATTTTGTGTCATTTTCAGTGTACAGAACTTTCACATATTCTGTCATTTTCATTATGAAATTATCTCTGATTCATAGCAATATATTTTCCTCTAAAATCTACTTCATCTGATATTAATATAGCCAAAATGGATTTAATTTATCTAATAGTAACATGATACGGCTTTCTGCAGACTGTCATGGTAGTGAGCTGGGAAAAGTGTAGGGTTTATTCATTTTTTTCATCTCTCATTGGTCATGACTTTTGCCTGATGTTTGGTGCATTGGAAACAATTTTCCTGTATATTTTGTTTGTTCACTTTTTATTTTTTCCGGTGGGATGGTAGATCCTGTCCTGTTTTCCATCTTGAGTAGATGTGTCATCTAAAACTGTTGTTTTTATCCTTAAAATACAATTGTAGCTCAATTTAAGATGGGATTACATCCTGACAATGCTGTTCTAAACTGAAAATATCCAAATTGAAAAACTCATTTAATGCACCTAATTTACTGACGACGACAGCTTAGCAACATGCTACAGCATTTTCTTTGTTTTCCTTGATGCCATGTGACTGATTGGAGCCTTGCCAACCTAGCATCACAGTAGAATACCACACTGTAAATCATTGGCCTGGGGGAGGAACCATGTTCAAAATGTGACATATGGTTTCTACTGAATGTGTATTTCTTTCACTCCCATAAAGCAAAAATTTCTAAATCCACCCATCACAAGTCAGGAATCACCATTACATTGCAAAAATTTCTAATAAAAACCAAAGGATAAATATAATTAAAAATGTATTTGTTCTTGGCACCACTTTTCAAAATTACACGCCTAAGGGTGCATTTGGGATGACAGGTAACAGGAAGGTCTAGTTCCAGTTTCCTTTTGATCTTATCTGGATCCAGCTAAAATACCACTATGGTTATTCCAAGGTCAAAGCATCATTGAATGTGTCATATTCAGTTCTAACATTCAGTATACATGCAACACTACTGTGGCACAGTGTCGGAGGCACTGAGGGAGTAGAACACTTTGGAGATTTGTCACCTGAAAAGTTGGTGCATCTCATGATGACCTGGATCTCTCGCAGGTCACTTTAGAACCACATTCAAAGTAAGGTCGCAACAGACGCTGTTGATGGAACAAGTGACTGGACTTGGGACTACAGAGCAGTGAGGCTCCTCCTTTGGTATGGAGGAGGCTGGTGTGGTAGAAAAATAAAAAGACCTTGGACTCAGAAAGAATTGGGGTCTAGTGGTAAGTTCTGCCTTCACAAGGTAGGTGAAAACCACTTAAAAGTACCCAAGCTTTGGGGTGTCCTTTTTAGAATAGAGATAACATTATCTATCTTGCAATACTATTATGAAAGAGAAAATCAGACCTGCACAAAATACACCCAGCACAGAGCACAGCATACATTAGGTGTCTAATCAGTGCAGGTTCTCTCTATGGTAGACCATCCCATTGTGGAAAGCAAAACCTTTGTGCCAAGATGGCTCACAATCTGTAAGGGACTGATTTGAGGCAAGAAGGAGCAAACTGCAATTTCCCCCTGATGTCAGTCTTTGGACTATGCGGATGGATTTGGTTTTTGGAAAGAGCGAAAAATTATTCAAAGTCAAGGCAATTACATAAATGGAACAACTTATCAATGGGGATAAAAATAAATCAAAACAAAAGATGGGATTATGTAATTGTGTCACAGAAATTCAAGTGTTTCATGAGTGAGACTTGTCAGCTCCTAGTTGGAAGCCAAACATGTTCTGAGAGTCACCGTGCCACAGAAATAAGTATGCGTTCCTCTCCTAGGAAGCTCTCAGACAGCAGTGCACTCTTGTGGATATATACCTCCTGGTCTTCAAAGAGAAAAAGAAAGGGCAAAGGGAAAACAGGGAAAGACTATATAAAGATGTCTAGTTTCGTGACCACCTGATGACATCATTTACAATACCTTGCTTTAGTCCTCAGTCTGATTTTTCATATGCTCTTTGCAATCTGAGAAAACAGAGATTCGGGTACATTTGAAGGGACTTGCCCAGCATCACACACTGGTCATTCACAGTGTGGGTTTTGAACCTGAATTGTGTTCTCATAATGTTACCTAATCTTGTCTGTGTCCTACTCAAAAACATCTTGCTTTCAGAACAAAATTAGTATCAATCAACTGATAATATGAATGAAAATACTTTGGGAAGTAAGTAACACTATAAACTATTACCATTATTAATTTTTATTCCCAATGATTCAAACTGGAGCTAAATTTAGTCTGCAGGCATTCTTAGAGAATGACCTCAGCGTTGTGGAGCTGGGTCTTGGCAGCTGGGAAAATGCACTCAGAGACTTTAGATTCTTAACCGTTATCTCAGGGGTCTGCCATGGCCCTTAGGCTCAGACAGAATGCAGTGGGAACTGCTTTTCTCACACCTCTTCCTCCAGCAAATTCAGGCTCAGAGGGTTGGAATGATCCAGCTGCATCCAATTAGTCTCCCCCAACAGGATGGGAGAGGGGCTGGATTGCAGTCGCTGCAGAAGCGCTGTAGTGAGCAGTCGCATTTCCACAAGGGCTCAGCCTCCTCACCAGGGCACGCAGAGCAGAGAGCGCAGCTCGGCAAAGAAGCAATTAACAATGAGAGCATTGTTCTCCGGAGCGGGCTGTTTATTGCACTCTAAGAGTGCCCACGTTTGTGATTCAGGAGGGAGAGGGCAGAACCTCCGCTCCAGATCCCCTGACCTGAATTCAGAGAAGTCTGATTTTTAAAAACCACATACCATTTAACATGAAGTCAGGGCTGCCCCATCTCTAAATAGTCTTCTTACTGAAAAATGCCTAGGATCAGGGGCTGGGGTTGTGGCTCAGCGGTGGAGCGCTCGCCTTGCACGTGCGCGGCCTGGGTTCGATCCTCTGCACCATGTAAAAATAAGGGCATTGTGTACAACTAAAACAAATAAATAAAATATTTTTTAAAAAATTTAAAAAAATGCCTAGGATCAGCTTTAGTTGAAATATGGAGGTCTAAAAAAAATGATACTATAAATTAAACAACTGGGCCACGTGAGAAAACTAGGTTAGGGTAGGAGGACATTCAGCTCTCCGGCATCAGAGTTTTCATGTGGCTTGATCAGAAGAAACAAATGTTGGCCCGAATTGAATTATCAGGTGTTTTTTTTTCTGCCTGGCCAAGGGCTGTGTGTCTCAGTGACTCTCTTTGGATCATTGTCTGCCATTTTGTAACTCAGAGTGACATGCATAGAAAGGCATGCAAGTCATTTCAAGGCTAAATGTTAAAAGGGTAACCTTCGTTTTCCATCGTGCTAGTCGACAGTGCTCTTACGTGGCCACAGTTGAGCTAGTTCCTGTTGGGTTTGATTGCTGGAAGCTGGGGAATGCCCAAATATGACGACAGGAGCATCTATCTCATGGGAGTCATACAAAGATCACGCGTGTTTCCCGGCTGGGGTCCAGTGTTGGGTAGCGCCTTCCTTACCTAGTCAGGGTTAAGTCACTGACATCAAACGAGCAAGTTGACATTATTAGAAATTGTTGCTGCCTGAATCGATGGCCGCTTGGAGCAACAATGCCGCAGGAATAAGTTTAGAGGCAGACTGGAAACAAACAGGCTCTTTATTCTGCCAGCTTCTCTCTCCGGCTCCAACAACACCCCCACAGGCCATCCTTGCTCCTCCAACAACCACAAAATGGCCCCAACGATGACCCACAATCCCCCGGGCCAAGTCTCGCGAGATCATACAAATGGCTCTGACCCGATCCACAATGTCCCGGGCCAAGTCTCACGAGACCATGAAAGGTGGTAATGCTTATGGCTCACAGCTAACTGCAATCTTAGCTATCTCCTTTATTAGGGCTCCTACAAGAAATAGCTTCAGCATTCAATCTAAAAAAAAAAAAAATGAGTCAGGTGTTATTATCCCTACTATATACAAGAAAAAATTGCAATCCAAAGGGTGGAGTGTGTATGTTGTAGTCATAAGGTTAGTAAACAGCAGAACTCAAACTGCAGTTTGAGGTCCTGGCACTTGGCGTAACACTTTGACACACCCTGACGGCCCACCACATAGCCCTTAATAATTTCGAGGTGACTCATGGCTGCCCTCCCAGTCCTGAAAGTGCCTCAGCCTGCAGATATGTCCATGCCTTGACAGAAAAGAGAAGAAACAGAAAACAGGATCAAATGAGCAAGTGCCAGACCTTTGAACTCAGCAGCCCAAAGTCCTGTCACTTCCACAGCACAGTTCCGTCACCTAGTCAGGGTAAGTCCCAAAACCCTACCTAAGTTTGTAGGGGATTGAAGAGGGCAGTTCGTGTCAGATGGAGCCTATGCATTGTCAGCCCTGAACTTCAGATCTGACGCAGCTCACAGCAGGAGCGAGGCCCTGGGAGAATCCTCTATGGGGGGGGTGGGGGGTGGGGGGGCGCTTTTTAAGAGCTTTCACTTGGGATGTGCAGAAGTTGGATTCCACCAGTAGCATGGGTCTCCTCCAGCCATCACAGGGAAGTTAAATTGCCAAATTTTTGTGTCTTTCCTAGCAAGTAAATGCCCACTCTCCTGCCTGAGGGGAAGGAGGCAGGCAGCCGCCCTCGGCCAGTGACTCAGAAGTGGCTCAAGTCTCCCCTGTGCTTGTCCAGGGCTGCACTCCCCAAGCCAAACAGGACAGCGTTTCTTAGCAGAGCACAGGAGGATGACAGGCCCCGGGAGGCGCTCCTTGGTGGTCTGGCTTCAGCTGTGTTTGGTGATAGCTGGGGCATGATGTCGGGCGGGCTGTTGGCTTACCTCTTGGGCGAGACGGTGTCTGAGCCTCTGCTTGAGCCGGTTCCCGGGCCCTGGTGTTTCTGTGACTGAGATCTATTCCTTCCTCCTTTCAGAACCACCGACACACAATGAGGGGCTTTCGCAGCCACCCCCACGCTCCCTTCCCACAGTCCCCCACCCCATATCCACCGGGGTCTCTAGGATTAGGACAGGCCCTTGCTGATTGAAAGTGGCATGTTCCCAGCAACCTGGGGTGACAGGGCTCCTGAATGAGACGGGGAGGACGCCACGGCTGACCACGCGGGAGGCAGGAGTCGTGGTGACCACGTTGGCCTCCCGTGCTCACAGAGGCCTGGCAGGTGCCCGTATCCTGGATTCATTTTTCATCTTAAAGATCAGAGATGGAAATATTCACACACAGCAGTTGCCACCACAGGGCTGTGTGCTGAGCTCCAGGGCCCTTGAATAATCTCCTCTTTTTTTGAAAAACTATTTTTTAATTTGTTTTAGTTAGTTATACATGACAGTAGACTGCACTATGATATACCATACATAGAAGGGATATAATTTCTCATTTTTCTGAGTGTATATGTTGCAGAATCATATTGGTCATGTAGTCACATGACCATGCATTAATATTATGTTTACATATTACATATGGTAATACTGTCTGTTTCATTCCACTATCTTTCCTATCCCCACATCCCCTCCCTCCCCTCCCTTCACTTCCCTCTACCTAATTTAATGCTATTTTTCCCTAGGGCCCCCGCCTTATTTTGTGTGTCATCAAAAATAAAGGCAACAATAAATGTTGGCGAGGATGTGGGGAAAAAGGCACACTCATACATTGCTGGTGGCACTGCAAATTGGTGCAACCACTATGGAAAGCAGTATGGAGATTACTCAGAAAACTGGGAATGGAACCACCATTTGACCCAGCTATCCCACTCCTTGGTTTATACCCAAAGGACTTAAAATTGGCATACTATAGTGACACAACCACATCAATGGTTACAGCAGCTCAGTTCACAATAGCTAAACTATGGAACCAACCTAGGTGTCCCTCAATAGATGAATGGATAAAGAAAATGTGGTATATATGCTCAATGGAATATTACTCAGTTTTAAAGAAGGGTGAAATTATGGCATTTGTAAGTGGTTGGAGTTGGAAAATATCATGCTAAGTGAAATAAGCCAATCCCACAAAACCAAAGGCCAAATGTTTTCTTCAATATGTGAATATTTTCCTCCTGTAAATGCTACCTGGCTGCTTCCCACTCCACCCAACTCAACAGACCAAAAGGTCAATTCCTCATCATTCCCATCAAACCAGACGTGGATCCTGTGTCTTCTCATCCCAATGAAAAGACCCGTCACCTGCCACTCCGCCCACATCAGAGGCTCTCGTTCCTCTCATTCCCTCAGCCAGTCAGTCACTAAGTCCCTTCTAATCACTCTCGGATGACTCCCACTCTCTGATGCCGGTTCTTACTATCATCATGCCAATCCCCACTCTCTGATGCTGGTTCTTACTATCATCATGCCAATCTCCACTCTCTGATGCCGGTTCTTACTATCATCATGCCAATCCCCACTCTCTGATCATGCCAATCCCCACTCTCTGATCCGGTTCTTACTATCATCATGCCAATCTCCACTCTCTGCCGGTTCTTACTATCATCACGCCAATCCCCACTCTCTGATGCCGGTTCTTACTATCATCCCCACTCTCTGATGTTCTTACTATCATCCGGTTCTTACTATCATCACGCCAATTTCCCTCCCATCCCTGGACTTTTAAACATGTCACAAGGGAAATTTTTAAGAGATAATAATGTCTGGGTCCCATTTTAAACCAATTAGAATCATAGAGGGCGGGGAGGAAGAGGGAGCCTGGGCGTCTGTGTTGTTCTGTCTCTTCTTGCCTCATTTCGATGGGTAGCCAAGGTTCGAGACTGAGGCTCCACAGTGGCGTACACAATGCCAATCTGACCCTGTCCCTCGGCCCTTTGCCTGAACAAAAATCTTCCCTTCTTGTCTGGATTTGAGACAGGCTCCTACTGAAGCCCCCCAGCCTGGTCGGTCTTACCATTTTCTAGGGCCATGTCGCATTCATTGTCTTTAGTGGTCACCTCCTGCTTTTGAACAGACGCTGCCTTCTGCCTTCCGACAGCCCATTAAACCTAGCTCAGTGACTTGATGTCAAATGCCAGGGTGCCCCAGGTCAACTCCCCTGCAGCAAAATGGGATACATCATGCTTGTATTTCTACTGTCCTGCGGGCATTTCCGAGCAGCATGGTAGTTTGGAAGACACTCTCTGGGAAGCAAAAGACCTTGTTTCTGCCCTGGATATCAAAATGGTTCTGTGGTCGTCACCATCTCTGTCACCCTCAGCTTCAGTCTCTGTTTCCCGAAGGACTTACATTAGATTTTCTCTCCTATCCTTGGAACAGAATTGTATGATGATCTTCATTAATGACATCTATCTCCCTCAGAGATCTTTGTGAATTGAACTGTTTTCAGCTTAGACTTTCCCAGAATGAGTCATTTCTGGCTATGTTTTCCATAAGACTGAACTGGCACAAATCAGTGTAAATTTGACAAGTGAATGCATTAAAGATCTCGTGCTAAGCACACAAGGGCATGCAAGAGGTCTGAACTTTTAAGAGACACCAATATGAATGAGACAAAGGAATGCAGGCAATCCAGAGACCCCTCACCACCTCACACCCCTACTGCTTCCCTCAGTGCATCTATCAGTATGACCCCAATCCTAAAAATAAAGAAGTCAGCTATTTTGTGGTTTCCCACTCACGGAGTACATGTTTAGAAATTGGCTGGATCTTTGAGGCTTCGGCTCTGACTTCCTACCCACCCCCTCACCTCCAGATTGAGCAACCAGGTCTTTTCAAATGGAATCCTGGGGCATCAACAAACTTTTTACAAAATAGCATTCCAATGATGACTTAAGTGTCACCGAATTAAAAACAGATGGTTCACATTGCCTCTTAAAGAAAATGTATTTACAACTGAAACCAAATGAAGAAATATTTGACGCAAACTCAATTTAGGTTTTCCCAGCCCTTTGGGGTTAGGATGCCAGTGTGGCACAGGCAACTGCATCTAAAGGCCTCATAACGTGTTGCACAAGGGTCGGTTTCCTCAGCTGTAGAGAAGAGACAAGCTCCCAGCACCTCAGTAGGGGCTAGCCGTTGGCTATACGCTGAAATTATGTTGGGGGTTTTCACAAGTAAACCAAAGCTTTGTTTTCTCCCCTGAGAATTCATATCATTGGCCTGCAGCGGTCCTGGGAGTCAGCCTTCCTTCAAAACTTACTGTATGACCAGAGGAGCAGTCAGGTTGACCACAGTTATGATGGGGACTCCAAGGAGCCTGGGGACTCCAACCAAGAGCAGTTTTCTTCAAACTACTTAGATGAATCAGAAGGAAAACAAAATTGGTAAATTTTGTGGCCATGAGGGTTGGAATGATGTAGGAAGAAGCAGTAAAGTTGTAAGATATCCACAGACAGAAAGGAAGACCTGGGAAGGTAGTCATTTTTCCGACTAGGAAGGTTGTGAATGGAATTTTAGCATCCACCAGAAGATAACTGTTGGTGTTCAAATTGTATCTCCCCACCCTTTCTTTATTTCATACACTGAAGTCCTAACCCCCAATACCTTAGAATAATGCTTTATTATGGAGATCGTTTCCTTGCAGATGTAATTAGTTGAGATAAGGTCAATGGATGAACCCAAATTCAGTGTGGTTAGTATTTTCTTTTAACAAGGGGAAGCTTGAGAACAGAGATGCAGGCAGGGAGATTGTCATGTGAAGATGGGGTCACAGAGATGCAGGCAGGGAGATTGTCATGTGAAGATGGGGGCACAGATGGAGGTGACACTTCTGCATATCAAGGATCACCAAAGATGGCCAGCATGCCACCAGAAGTTGAGGGATGGAGAGATTCAGAAGCAACAAATCCTATCAACGCCTTGATCGTAGATTTTCGGCTTCTTGAACTATGCTATGATGAATTTCCGTCACTGAAGTTACCTAGCCTATGGTACTTTGTTATGGCAGCTCTACAACTCATACATCATCTGGATGGTCCTTAAGATTCCCTTCCCTCAGATGCTCTGAGAGGAGATAGGATAAAAAATGAGAAATTGATGAGCACTAAGTGAATAACCACCCTCAAGGTGCCCAGCTCTCTGCTAAGTGTTTTTTGTAAATTCCATCGCAACTTGACCTCTACAACAGGTTCCAGTGTCTGGTGCGATCATTTCTAACTACAGGTGAGAAAACATAGGTCAAAATTAGCTGGTTACAGAAATCATCATAAGCAAGAACAGAGAAAAAAACAAAAGGAGAAAGGAAAATTCTGGCTTGGTGGGAGTAGGACTTCTACAAGTTGTATGTATCTTCAAGTAAGTTAACATAAAAAAAGAAGTGTTCTGGGCTTCCAAAGTAATGCCTCCCGCTTCCTGTAGGTCTGTATTACTTACAGCTATTAAGTGATTTCCCTTGTAGGAAAAGATGCAAACATTTTCAAGTGCAATAACAAAAGCTGTTGGTGGAGGGGAAATTACTTCCCCTTGGGGTAGAGAGAGGGTTTGCATGGGGGGGTGTGTATTAAATTCATTATGGCTTCCATACCAACATACCACCAACTGGGTATCTTATATAGTGGACATTTATTTTCTCACAGTCTTGGAGGCTAGAAGTCCAAGTTCAGGGGGTGGCCGGGTTGTTTTTCCAAGGCCTCTCTCCCTGGATTGTGAACGGGCCCGTGGCTGTGTCCTCACACGGTCTTCCCTCTGTGCACACACTTCCCGGGTGTCTCTTTGTGTGTCCAAATTTCCTTTTCTTTGTCTAAATTTCCTCTTCTTAAAAGAACACCAGTCCTGGGATTAGGGCCAACACTAATGACCTCATTTTACCTTAATTACCTCTTTAAAGTTCCTGTCTCCAAATACACTCACATTCTGAGACACTGGAGTTAGGAAGCTGGCAAGTGAATTTTAGTGACATACAATTCAGCCCACAAGGAGGGGACTGGGGCTGGCTCCAAGAAGCCCTGGTCCTTACAGGCAAGTGAGCACAGAAGGTGTTTGTGACATCAGAGGGAGGTCATTGCCCAAATGATTGGCACTTCTACTGCAGACAGAGGGTTTTTTTGTTGTTGATGTTGTTGTTGTTTTTCTGTAGTCGAACAGATTTATCTGAAAAGCAAAAAAAAAAAAAAAAAAAAAAAAAAAAAAATGCTGAAGATATTGCTGTTTTGTTGCTATTACTGTGAATGCCTGGTGTGGTGGTGTGGTGTGGGTCTGCCCTTGTTTAAAAGCCCCTCACCTTGACAGCAGGACCTGACGGCACACAAGTAACTGCAGACACATTTTCCATTTCAGACAAAACATGTGGGAAGGCAGTGTAGGCCAGGCTTCAAGGCAGAACTGATGACTTTCTGTCTGTAAAATGGGAGTAATAGCATAATAATGACACATTGGTGACAGGATGGATCAGAACATTGGCCTCATCCAAGGAGATAGACACAAGTAGGTGCTCAGTCAAAGTTAGCTTTCTGCCTTTCTGCTCAGGGCCAGGTAGCCAGTCAAAAGCAGCCACAGCATGGTAGCCAGGGAGCAGTGGTCCGCGAGGCCTGCCCGGAGCTTGGGCAGGAGCGGTCACAGGCACTAGCAGGATTTGGTATGATCACACAATAGTGCTGCTCCAGGAGCGACAGCAGAGCCGGGAGGGGAGACCACCTTGTGTCAGCCAGCAAAGGCTGTTCTCTTTGGATTCTGAACAAGTTTTGTTCAACTTCTTTTCCAGGAGAAAGAAGAGGCAGGAAATCAAAGAAAAACATCCCCGAAGACCCACTCTTGGGGAGCCATAATCCGAGACCTGCTAACCACGGCCAAGTGGAAGGCTAGATGACACCTCGGCCCTGGCCAGAGTGGCCCCGGGCCTCAGCCCTACCGGGACGCAGTTGGATGTTCTCTGGCTGACACTTTCTGTCACAAGTTGAACCAAGCATGTTGCCCAGTGTGACGGCAAGGCCAGGCGGAGGCCCCACGCCACTCGGAGCGGAACCTACTTGTGCTGTGCTGGCTTGGGGAACAAGGCTTACTTTCATTTCCTCTGGCCCCTGCCGCATGAGGGGGAGGTGTCCTCTGGCAAACCATTAAAGGGAGCGTTCAATCGCCAGGCAGAGGTGACGTTCTGCTGGGCTCTGCACAGGGCAGCAACTGGAGAGTCTTCATGAACGTGGAGTCATGGCAAGCTGGGAGGAGAAGAGATCACCCCACTTCTTACAGCTGGGGAGGCAGGGAGCCAGTGGGGGTGGCAATCTGTGCACTTAATTGTGCACAGAGAACTTAATCAATACCCTGTTGGGATGGGAATTATCCAGGGCTCCGGAATCTAGTGCAGGGATCTCCCCAGCTCTTCCACGTCGTTTCTTTGCCTCTCTGCACCTTTGTTCTCTCGGGCCCCCTTGTCTGGGACACCTTTCCCTGGTGCTTTGCCATTCCCTGGGAGTCTCAGTTCCATCCTTGTCTCCTGCCAGAAGCCTTCCAAAGGCACACACCTGTTCCAGGTTGAGCAACAGAAGTGCTCTCCGGGCTCTCACGCCACCTACCTTGCTGTCCTGTCGCTGGCTCTGTGGTCTCTCCACCTGCTCCAAGGCAGGGCTTTGAGGGTGGGGGGGTGGCAGGTGTTTGGTTATGTGTGTAAAGCAGAGCCTGGGAGACCAGGATCGACTCTCTCCCTTGACAGAGTCCCTCTGAAGCTTTGGAGTTTTGTGGTCAGCTAAGATTTGTGAGGTTGCCTTATTTCTAAAAAGCTCATTTCTACCTGCAAAGATGAGATCATGTAAAGATTCAAGCATGGGCTTCTACCCAGGATCAGAATTTTGTTTTCCAAGGAATGGAAAGTAGGTTTGTTTATCTGCAATAACAGCACTGAGTTTCCTACACGGGCCCCCTTGAAAGCCCTCAGAAGACCCCAGATGTCCACTGCATCTTTGTTGTGGTGGTTAGTCCATCAATGACCCTTTGTTAAAAGTAAGAATGTTTTCCGAGTTAGAAGATCGCAGCAGTTGGTGCTGTGGGTTGAAGGGCCAGTAACGGGCCCTCAGAGGACAAGAAAGGACACAGGAAATGATAAGTCTAGAAGTGAGATAGGAACTGTCACTGACAGGAAAGAGGAAGGTGGCACCCTGGGACTCATCCTTCAAATTGCTCCTGGGCAAATGAGGTCGACAGAAGATAAGAGGATTCTCCACGTCAGTGACTTCTAAGTTTGTCTGCACGTTTGATCCAGCTGTGGAGATTGAAAAAAAAATACAAATGCCTAGTAAGGATGAAATTTATAGACCATGAAATAGATATTTTGGGTGTAAATCCCCGGCATTAGTATCTGTAGAAATTGCTCCAGATCATTCTAATGTTTAGGCCAAGGAGAGAACTAGTGATGTGAGGCCTCTGTTTAGCAATGACGTGGGGATCTGTCTACTTCTTAGTGGGAGGTCAGGGTCATTGAAACTGATCTTTAAAACTTTGAATTTGGGGGCTACAAGTACAGCTCAGAGGCAGAGCATGTGCCTAGCATGCATGAGACCCTGCATTCAGTCTCCGGCATCACAAAATCAAACAAAACACTTTTGAGTTGGCCTTTGGGTTTGTTAAGACACTGTGAGTACCTTGTTCAGGGCACGTGCTTTGGAATCTGCCCCTTCCCAGGCCAACCTCATTCTAAAGAACAGCAATGCCACCTCCCCAAACACCTATCTTCTACCTGCCCATGCTTGTTTATCTTGCAGAAAACACGGCCAGGCCCAGGCCATTCACCACAGAGCTTCACGAGGGCTCAAAGGGCAGATAGCTTGGCCTGGGCTCAGTTTGCACTCTCTGTAGTTGAGCAGAATTGAGGCCTTCCAGAAAAATGGGTCCTTTTCATTCCTCTTTGGAAACAGTACATGAGCAAGTTGAGAGGCCAGACGCTTTGGAACCAATTGTACCTGGTTCCAAATGTACCTGGTTCCTGTCCAGCATTTCCTGGACACACAACTTTGTCAATTACTGCTATGGTTTTGGGGGTGGTATCCCCCAAAAACTCACGTGCAAGACAATGCGAGAAGGTTTAGAGAAGAAATGATTGGGTTGTGAGAGCCTTAACCCAATCAGTGAATTAATGGCTGGCTAGGGATTAACAGGAAGTGGTGGGTGGGGCTGGAGGAGGGGGGAATTGGGGCGTGGCTTTGGATATATAGTTGTATCTGGCGAGTGCACTACTTCTCTGCTTTCTGATCATGATGTGAGCGGCTTCCCCTCACCACACTCTCCCACCATCTTGTTCAGCCTCACCTCAAGCCCAGAGAAATGGAGCCAGCCTTCTATGGACTAAGATCTCTGAAACCCGTGAACCCTCAAATCAACTTTCCTCCTCTGTAATTGTGCTGGTCAGATGCTTTAGTCACAGCCATGAAATGGCTGGCTAAAACGATTACACATAAAAGTCTGAGCCTCAAATTCCTTCTCTATAGAATGGGAACAGAACAATAGTATCTGTCTCAAGTGGAGATGGGGGAAATTTAAATGAAAGCATTTGCAATTGGGCAAACCCCGCAGGTAAGATAGACTCTTTCCCTCCCTGCTCTGCCTTCACCCCAATGCTGACCAGGGCTCTAGCTCACGGGAGATGAGGAAATGGACTGCTCTGAGACTTGATAAACAAATTAGTGGATTGTTGCTGTCGGAAAAGGATTTGCAGCCCGGAACGGCGGCGCCGCGGGAAGGAGCCCGGAGACAGGATGGAAACGAAAAAATTCTTTTATCTTTCTCTGTCTCTTGTAATTTCTAACACCACATACACACTCTCACAAGAAACCAAGGCACGGACTCTTACAAGAAACTACAATATATATACACAATAGCGTTAACCCCGTCCGTTCTCTCTCAGGTCTCATCTCACGCGCCCGAGCAGGAATGGCGCTGGCCCGATCTCCTGAGTCATGGCTCAAGTCTCGTGAGACTACGGAAGGCGGCAATGCCCAAACTTCTCCTTGGCCCGCAGCCAACCGCAATCTCATCCATCTCCCCAAACAGGGCTCCTGCAGTGTATCCCAGGTGTGCTGTGGTCTAAACATAACATGAACATTTTTGGTTTCATAATTGAATGAAAAATAGCTCCCAAAAGTTGTATTTTATGGGATTTTAATTAATCATTTATTGAAGACTTTCCTATAAAGGGAACAATCACCTCAGGGTGCGTACAAAGAATAAAAACACCAATTGCTCTGATCCACGAACCCGTCACCACCACAGGAGCAGCCATGGAAAGAGGACCCCTCCATCAGCATTTGTGGGAGACCCAGATTGATCTGGAAGTGCCCACGCACAGAGTGGGTGCCACAGAGAGCACGTCTGGGGGTGGGTTATGACAACCTAGATCCAAAGGCAGGATAGTGACAAAGTCAACTTTCTGTCACTGTAACAAAATACCTAAGAAAATCAACTTATAAAGAGGAAAGATTTATTTTTGCTCAGTAAAGGGGACTGGCCCCTCCCCAGTGCCAGGGACTGCTTGTGTCCATGCTCAGTTCATGTGAACCCCCACCACATCCACCCACTCTCTTGTACCCATGAGGAAACAGATTCCAGGAGGTTAAGTGATGTCCCAAGTCACCCCCTAAGTGGCAGAGGCAGGGATCCAACCCCGCACACCTGATACCAGTGTCCTGGACACCATCCCATTTTACTTTAAGAACCTGAGGCAGAGTCTTCTGACAGTGAGGAGGTGGTGAGTCGTGGCTTTCCTTTCAGGCCAGACCTAGATCCAAAGGCAGGATAGTGACAAAGTCAACTTTCTGTCACTGTAACAAAATACCTAAGAAAATCAACTTATAAAGAGGAAAGATTTATTTTTGCTCATAGTTTTAGAGGTTCCAGCCTATGGTTGCTGGGCCACATTGCTTTGTGGCCTGTGGTGAGGCAGTCCATCAAGGCAGAAACAGGTGACACAGGAAACCTGTGGACTTCATGGGGAGAGAGAAAGAAGAGGGAGCAGGATCCCAACATCCTCTTCCAGAGCACGCCCCTCAGTGACCTAACTGCCTCCCGCCGGGCACCGCCTCTTAAAGGTCCCACCACCTCCTGACAGCACTGAGGCTGGAGACCAAGCATTTAGGATATGGCCTTTGGGTAACCCTTGAGACCCAAGCATGGCACTCAATACTGTGAGGAAATACAACAGAGCCTTAAAGTTGAGATCTGAAGGGATCTGGGATAGACCAAGGGGAGCCAGAGACTCACACAGATACATCAAAGAACACAAAATAAGCATTTACATTCTAATGCAATAGTTTTAAGCAACATTTTCTTACTTCTCTGGGAAAAGGGGATGGTGACAATGATAACAAAGACCCTTAGAACTCTGGATCAGATCTTCGCTCCTTAGGGAGAGGAAATGTCCCAGTGTGGGAGCCTGATTGTGACCTGTCCCATCGTGTCTTAAAGGTTTTTAGTTCAGACCAGACCCAGATATTCCCAATATTTCCTATGCAGCTTAACTGAGCTGGAAAACTCATACGGGCGCCCTCGCTGTATTTGTGATTTTGTTTTTGGCTGTCAGTACACACGTGTGCCAGGCTCCTTCCTGTCCCTGTCACGGGCTGTTCCCTGACCCATCCCATCTCACCCTAAGAAGTCCCGTTTTTCCTCTAGAGTGATGTCATGTGCTATTCCTTAGCAAAGTCTTTCGGTGTCCACTCCAAATCTGATTAGGATCATTCTTCCGTCTGCCCTGCCTGCACCTACCTGCCGTGCTAGCTTTTCCTCTCTTCTATTTTCCCAGGACCTGGGACGTGCCAGCAACAGTGAAAGCCAGCTATGCTGAATGAATGAATTAGTGTTAAGTTTTAAGAAAAGGGAGCACATAGTATGTGTGTGTGTGTATGCTTTATATAGTCTTTTCTTGGCAGTACACTTTAGAGACCCATACATAGGATAGGTATATTTATCACTAGGGTCTGGGTTCATAAGTGCATTTCCTCTTACTTTTGTCTGTGTTATCTCTATTTTGCACAAGAAACATACGTGATTTTTATAATCAGATAATAAAAGTGAAAATAATTGCCATACAACTTGGTGGAGGATACAAAATAACACATAATGCTATTTTTTTGTGTGTAAAATGTGTCTTTTTATTTGCTGGGACATGGTAATAGTCCCTTTCCCTTCCATTGTGGTGTTTCACTGCTCTCCAGGTGGTTTTACGTCTTCCCCACATCTGACTTCCGCCTCTACGTGGCCTACCTTGCAGAGAGGTTTGCTTCTCCTTCTACGGATGCAGATGAAGAGGCCAGGCCGTGCGTGCTGCGGAGTGCTTCTGGGACCTGCACCTGCTTTCTTGGGAAGGGCATCTAGTTTCTTGTAGCTTCAGTTTCTTCGTAAATAAATTTGAGAGAGATGTACTGGCCTTCTGGAACTGCAGCTCTGTGCTGCCGTGATCAGGTCACTGCACACACACATCAAAGATGCTCAGACCCTCAACTGACTCTCACGGGGACCAAAACAGACTGAGGGCTGGCTAGGAACCCAGGCTTGTTTGTGCCTTTCCCATAGGCTGTACTATTAACTGAAAATAAGCGTCCACCCTGCTTCATCACCTTAGGTACAAGATCCTAGTTCCCACTTATTGGAATAAAGGATGCAGAGGTATCTGGTAGAAAATCTGCTTGTGGCCTGCATCTTTTCAGGATGCTCTGCTATGGACCAGGCAGAGTGTGAGTCAGGGGGTCTAAGCATGCTGTATGTATTTAACCTTATAGAAGACTGTGAGCTATACTGGGGTGTAGAAATCAAAAGCAACCTTTGTCAATCTTTCCATTCCTGGTCTCGAGTAGGAGGTGTGGTAGACCCTCATTGAACCATGCTGTGAATGAATGGATGAATTTTTAGGAGCTGTCTCAGACTCTTGGCCCACTGCAGTTAGATATCCCTGTTTCATCAATTTTGAATGCATTTTTAAAGCACTTGTGGAAGATGCTCAGATCTAATGACCTGTAACGATTGCTCATTGAAATGCTGTATGAGGTCCTGCCCCCGAAAGGCCCCACATTGATTTAATCTTCTTCTCTCACCATCTTGAAATTCAAATTGCTTCTAAACAATGGCTTCCACATTTATACTGGACCTCAGAACGGTGTAGTTGACCCCGTATATCTTCTTGAACCCAGAAGGCTCACGAAATTGGAGGCTCACTTCAATATGAATTACTTGTACAAAAACAACAAGCTAGCAAACTACATGTGACTGAGCGAGACCCTGGCTTGGCTTAAACAACATGGAGAGTGAAGAGGCCCGTGTGTAGATATTCTTGAAGTGAAGCTCCCTGGAAAATACTTGACAAACGTTAGAAGTGTGGTATGAAGAAGTTCTGTCACTACTCCATCTCTCTGGCCTCCGGTTTTGAAAACCCGACCCTTAGCGTCACCTCTTGGATGTCTCTTGCACCTCAGTGGTACACGCGTGCTGTGTGATCACACAGTGGTTCAACCCTGTGCTTCTGGAATGATGAAAGTCCAGGGACCGCTGATCACTGCGTGCGTTCTGCCTCGACAGTGGGAAGGAGCAGCACGCGAGCTGGGGTCGGAAGACCTCTGCAGCACAAGAGGGTGTTTCTGGGAGTCTGAGCTCTGTTTCCACTGGCATATCGAAGACGAAGAACTTGTCCTGGAGTCTCCTGATCATGTCCCATTCTGTTGAGAGTCTTTAGAGTCACAATCAGTAACTCTTTGGGTGTCTGGGTTCCTATTTTCTGACAAGTAAGGCGTCAGCACGGAGCATCAGCCAGATGTGACAGCCAAAAGAAACTGACACGTGCGAAGAGAGGCCCATGGGACTTGTGCAGCAATGGGGCTGAGGAAGCCACATGTGGACGCTGCCTGGTCACGGCACGCCTTGGCCATGTAACCTCATATTTTAACCTATACTTTTTCATGTATCTTTCTCTGTCCCTGCCATTTGGGAGATCTGCAAATAAAATCCTATGGCAAAGAAAGAAAAGGAGAAAGAAAATATTTGTTGAGGACCTGTGGGTACTTATGTTTTGGCATTCATATCTTCCAGAAATTTCAGGAGAAAAGCGTCCTTATTATCATTTTATAGAAAAGGTGACTGAGCTTTTGAGATGTTAAATAGCATCATAAACTATGTAACTGAGTACAGCTAATTCACTTAAAATACATGGTTCTTCCTGTGTCACCTAACACCAGCCTTGTGATCATGGGTGCAAAGCCTGTTCTTGGGTGACCCTGAGTGGGGTGGTTTTCTTAAAAGTCTTTTCCTGCCGAGAGTCTGGGATCCAGGACCCAGGTCAAGTCTGTGTTCTGCACTTGATGCATCCTGAGAATGCTGCTTTGCTTCTGGGAGCCTTCGTGTCCCCATTTGGCCGGTACAATTAGTGACACCTTCACTATCCACTGGGCTGTTTGGAACTAGAAGGAACACATTTTGGTAGAAGTCTGTGGAAAGAAGGGATTGCATGGTTAGTGTTGATGATGTCATTGGTTTTTGCAGAGAGTTGAATAGGTTTGTTTTGGAGGTGAAAATTGGAAAAGGTTGTCCCCAGGCCTCCAGCCACCATAGCCAGCAGGTAGAACTGTTTAACAGGGGATTTCACAGGGAGGGCAGAATAAGTCATTCTTTCTCTGTGCAGCTGCTGAAGGCACCAGCAATTAATATGGACAGGGGGGGACAGGCCCTTGTCTCACAGAGGAGACTCTGTGAAGGGAGTTTTGTCCCCAGCCTCTCTTCCACACTGTGGCTTCCATGTGCTGATTAGTAGCCCACACCCCTCCCTCCCCTTCCTCAGCCAGTAATTTCCAGCCCTGGGATCTGGTGTACAGGAAGATCAGGTTTACATCCTAATCCCCAGGAAACTCTGCCTCAGCTCCCCAGGTTCATTCCAACCCAAAGGTGAAAGGAAACTGAGAGTTAGCAGATGCCAAGAAAGGCAATCTTGCCCAGGACCCAGAACCAGTTAGGCCGACCTGGGCTTTCTGCGCTGTTGCTGCTATTAACACCTGGAAGGCCTTTGATTCTCACATTAGCAAAACATGCCATAAAGCAGGACCTTCCCTTCTTCCCACAGAAACCCAGGCCCCAAGGTAAGTTGGAGCGGGTGACAGTCACAAAGGGGCCATTCAGCCCTGGAAGCCTTCTGGATTGGTCCTCTGGGGGACTCCAACCAAGCATGCTCATCGGAATGTGCAGTCAGTTACCCCACCAGTCCCCTGCTGGGGCTGGGGGAGATACCCTCGGAATCTCTGGGCCCAGGACAAGTCACCTGATTTTACAGAGAAGGCAATGGGTGTCCCAGGTGAGGAATTTAGTTTGCAAGTGACTTTCCCTGTCTAGACTGTGCCAGATACCTACCATGTAAGGGGGTGAGGATGCAGGGATTCCTAACTTGATCTCATTCAGAAGAGACGACAGTCCATTGTGACGTGATGCCGGAAATGGTCACTATCTGTGACCAAACACAAAGGAGCTGTGAATATTCTTTGTAAAAATATTTTTTAGCTGTTGATGTACTTTTATTTATTTATTTTTTTATTTATTTATACATGGCGCTGAAGATTGAACCCAGTGCCTCACACATGCTAGGCAAGTGCTCTGCCACGGAGCCCCAGCCCCCACCCCCAAGCTGTGAATATTCCTAATTAGAATGTCCACAGTAGGGTTGCACACACACGCGCGCGCGCACACACACACACACACACACACACACACACACACGCTATCTAAAGGTGACCGGATCATAATGTATTTGTTTCAAATTAGCTATATGCTTAGAATTTCATTTATAAAATATGGTGTCTTCTCCTCTCGTGTTGTGATGCACATCAATTCAGACTCTCCACGTCTCCTCCATGTCACATCTCCCCCATGGCAGAGGTGCCCTGGAGTCCTCTGGCACACCTCGTCTTACTGCAGCTGAGCTGTGTGAGGCAGTCCTTCATGAATCCTCATAAGATGTTGTCACTGGAAATTTGTTTCCAAGCCACAAGTTTCCATTCACTATTCACGACCTTCGCAGCATAAATCTCTTACTTGATTGCTTTCTGAATGTGATTTTTAAAGTCTTATTTGTGACAACATACAAGGAATGGACTTGAGAGGTCATAACCACCTCTCCCTCCACAGGGGAATATTTACACCTAAATTAAATTTCTTTGCTCTCTTTGTGAATAATTCCATTAAGTGATTTCTTTGGGGACCAAATACCAGTATTTATTGAGGTTGCTGCATGCTAATGTCTCTTCTACAAAATACTATTCTTATTTAAAAAATAAAATATTGGAGAGAGCTCCATATAATATTTTAACAGAATTAGATATAATACAACTCCTTATTTCCAAAAGGATTTTTTGAATGAATTTTGCATTTTAATCTGGCATCTGTGATAAAAAATAATTATAAACCAAAACGTAGTACAGAGACTATGACTGACTTTTTTGGGGGGAGAGACAGGCTTCTTAAGAAACTTTGCAAAGAATATGTATACCTGTGGTCATGCTATTAAGGAATTGAAATTGGGAGAACCCCTCATACAAAGCACTATAGGAAAATGTTAAGAAATAGGAAGGGTCTGAAATTTTATCTTCCTTGCAGGCTAACAGAATAGCTGCCAGAGTTTCATGGATATTGGCAGAAGAAATGAGACTCTTGGTTCAGAGACAAATGACTTAATATTTAAACACAGCTGGTCGCAGAAACTTTATGAATACCCTGGTTCTCCTGGCTTCCCACGTTTCTTTTGGAGGCAACATAGAAGTAGGCTGAAGTGGACATTGCACGGAGTAGATTTGCATATCATTTGAGGAAACCGGAGCTCAGGGAACTTGACTCTTTTCTAGAGAACTGCAAAACGTACATGTGCAAAATTTTCCCTTGAGGAAAACGTTATCTTTTACCTGACAGTAAACCAACTTTCCCTCTGCTCCAGAGGCGATATCATCTGCGTCCACTAAGGTGATATTCATCTTTTAGTGATCATGCTTTCAGGACACTTAGAAATTGAGAATCCAGTGAAAATTGTCTCCCAATAATAAAAACTAATGTACTTGCAATGACTCATGTAGGGTCAAAACACTAATGAGGTCTGTTCACATCCTGGACAGTGTATCTAACTATACTCCCTACCTCCATGGCTTACATCATTCTTCTGTGAAATCATAGGCTTCCCTAGACAGCACAGCAGCAGATGGGCCACATGATCAGGGAAGAGTCCAAGTGGCAGACACAATTCTAAAATGACTTACAATGATATATACACTTTGTTTAAGTCAGCTTTTCCAAAATTGTGCCCAAAAGACCTGACAAGAACAATGTAGAGAAGGATATGTTTATTTTGGCTCATGGTTTCAGAGGTTCAGTCCATGGCGAGTCAGCGTCATGGCTCTGGGCCTGAGGTGAGGCAGAACCTCATGGCAGAAATGTGTGGCAGAGGAAAACAGCTCACAAGAGGACAACCAGGACACAGAGGGAGCTGCACTCACCAAGGACAAAATTAAACCCCAGAGGGACACCCCCAGTGACCTAGTATCTCCAGCTACAACCTATCTGTCTACACGTATTGTCAATTAATCCTTATCAGTGGATTAGTAAGTCACTTCACCTCTGAAAATTCTTGCAGTAGCTCACACATGAACTTTTCTGGGGACGGTTCACATCTGCACCATGGCACCCTCTTATAATATCCTTCCCTTGAATGTGTGCAGGACCTGCACAGGCAAAGGGTGTCAGTCCCACAATCAGGTTAGTTATATGACAAAGGTACTGAGAGTCTGAAACTGGGATTAACCTCTGATAAGTTGACTTTGAAGTAATCTAGACAGATTATTTTTGGTGGGTCTGATGTAATCAGGTGAGCTCTTTATTTTTTTTATTTTTAAATTTGTTCTAATTAGTTATACATATAGTAGAATGCATTTATGCACTTTGGTATATCATACATAGATGGGATATAATTTCTCATTTTTCTAAGTGTACATGTTGCAGAATCATATTTGTCATGTAGTCACATATGTACATACAGTAATAATGTCTGTTTCATTCCACTATCTTTCCTATCCCCACATCCCCTCCCTCCCCTCCCTTCACTTCACTCTACCTAATTTAAGGTAACACTATTTTTACCTAGTGCCTCCTGCCTTATTGTGAATTAGCATCCTCATAAAGAGAAAACATTTGGCCTTTGGTTTTGTGGGATTGGCTTATTTCGCTTAGCATGATATTCTCCAAATCCAACCATTTACTGGCAAATGCCATAATTTCACTCTTCTTTAAAGTCGAGTAATATTCCATTGAGTATATAGAGTAAAATTCCATTGAGTATATATACCACATTTTCTTTATCCATTCATCTACTGAGGGACACCTAGGTTGGTTCCTTAGTCCAGCTATTGTGAATTGAGCTGCTATAAACATTGATGTGGCTATGTCACTATAGTATGCTGATTTTAAGTCCTTCGGGTATAAACCGAGGAGAGGGATAGCTGGGTCAAATGGTGGTTCCATTCCAAGTTTTCCAAGGAATATCCATACTGCTTTCCATAGTGGTTGCACCAATTTGCAGTGCCATCAGCAATGTATGAGTGTAAAATTTCCCCACATTCCCACCAACATTTATTGTTGCCTATATTCTTGATGATTGCAATTCTGACAGGGGATGAAATCTTAGTTTCGATTTGTATTTCTCTAATTGCTAGAAATATTGAACACTTTTTATATATTTGTTGATCAATTGTATTCCTTCTTCTGTGAATACAATTCCTTCTTCTGTTCAATTGTATTCCTTCTTCTGTGAATACAATTCCTTCTTCTGTTCAGTTCCTTAGCCCATTTATTGATTGGGTTATTTGGTTTTTTTTTTTTTTTTTTTTTTTTTTTTTGTGTGTGTGTGTGTGTGTGTGTGTGTGTTAAGTTTTTTGAGTTCTTTATATATGATAGAGATTAATGCTTTATTGGAGGTGCATGTGGTAAAGATTTCTCCCATTCTGTAGGCTCTCTCCTCACATTATTAATTCTTTCCTTTGCTGAGAAGATTTTTAATTTGAACCCATCCCATTTATTGATTCTTGATTTTACTTCTTGTGCTTTAGGAGTCTTGTTAAGGAAGTCAGATCCTAGACTGACGTGGTGCAGATTTGGGCCTACTTTTTCTTCTATTAGGTACAGGGTCTCTGTTCTAGTGCCTAAGTCTTTGATCCACTTTGAGTTGATTTTTGTACAGGGTGAGATATAGAAGTTTAATTTCATTTTGCTACATATGGATTTCCAGTTTTGCCAGCACCATTTGTTGAATAGGCTATCTTTTCTCCAGTGAATGCTTTTAGCACCCTTGTCTAGTATGAGATAACCGTATTTGTCTCTGTGTTTGTCTCTGTGTCCTCTATTCTGTATCATTGGTCTACAAGTCCATTTTGGTGCCAATACCGTGCTGGTTTTGTTGCTATAGCTCTGTAGTATCATTTAAGGTCAGGTATGGTGATGCCTCCTGCTTCGCTTTTCGTGCTAAGGATTGCTTTAGCTATTCTGTGTTTCTTATTTTTCCAAAAAAATTTCATGTTTGCCTTTTCTATTTCTATGAAGAATGTCATTGGGATTTTAACAGGACTTGCATTAAATCTGTATAATGCTTTTGGTAGTATGGCCATTTTGACAATATTAATTCTGCCTATCCAGGAGCATGGGAGATCTTTCCATCTTCTGAGGTTTTCTTAAATTTCTTTCTTTAGTGTTCTCTTTCATCTCTTTTGTTAGATTGATTCCCAGGTTTGTTTTGTTGTTGTTATTGTTGTTGTTTATGGTGTTTTTTGAGGCTATTGTGAATGAAGTAGTTTTCCTAATTTCTCTTTCAGTGGATTTATCACAAATGTATAGGAATGCATTTGATTTGTGGGTGTTGATTTTATATCCTGCTACTTTGCTAAATTCATTTATTAGTTCTAGCAGTTTTCTGGTTGAACTTTTGGATCTTCTGGATATAGAATCATGTCATCAGCAAATAGTGATAGCTTGAGTTCTTCTTTACCTATTTGTATCCCTTTGATTTATTTCTTTTGTCTAATTGCTCTGGCTAGAGTTTCAAGGATGATGTTGAATAGAAGTGCTGAAAGAGGACATCCTTGTCTTCTTCCAGTGTTTAGAGGGAATGCTTTCAATTTTTTTCTCCATTTAGAATGATGCTGGCCTTGGGTTTAGCATATATAGCTTTTACAATGTTGAGGTATGTTCCTACTATCCCTAGTTTTTCTAGTGTTTTGAACAAGTAGGTGTGCTGTATTTTGTCATATGCTTTTCCTGCATCTATTGAGATGATCATATGATTCTTGTTATTAAGTCTATTAATATGATGAATTATGTGTATTGATTTCAATATGTTGAACCAACCCTGCATCCCTGGGATGCATCCCACTTGATCATGGTGCACTATCTTTTTAATATGTTTTTGTATGTGATTTGCCAGAATTTTATTGAGAATGTTTGCATCTCTGTTCATCAGGGATATTGGTCTGAAGTTTTCTTTGCTTGATGTCTCTTTGTCTGGTTTTGGTATTAGGGTGATATTAGCTTCATAGAATGAGTTTGGAAAGGTTTCCTCCATTTCTATTTCATTGAATATTTTGAGGAGTATTGGTGTTAATTCTTCTTTGAAAGTCTTGTAGAACTCAGCTGAGAAGCCTTCTGGTCCTGGGCTTATTTTTGTTGGTAGGCTTTTGATGGCATTTTCTATTTCATTACTTGAAATTAATCTGTTTAAATCATGTATGACCTCCTCATTCTACACTACAGAGCATGCTCAACAGAATATTCCATGAGGGTGAAGTGAAAAAAAAAAAAATATGAAAACCAGCAAAGGGAGGATCTATGCTAAAGGGACATTCAACCAAATGAGAAACTAATAAGACAAATCAAAAACCAGAAATAAATAAAAATGACAGGGAATACAAATCATATCTCAATAATCACCTTGAATGTTAATGGCCTAAATTCATCAATCAAAAGAAATATACTGGCAGATTGGATTAAAAAGCAATACCCAACAATATGCTGTCTTCAAGAGACTCACCTCATGGGCAAAGACATCCACAGGCTGAAGGTGAAAGGATGGGGAAAAAATTATCACTCATATGGATTGTGTAAACAAGCAGTGGTTTCCATTCTCATTTCAGATAAATTAGACTTCAAACCAAAGTTAACTATAAGAGACAAAGAAGGACATTTCATAGTTCTTCAGGGAAGTATGTATAAGCAGGACATAACAATTATAAATACCTATGCCCCAAACAATGGAGCATTTATGTACATCAAACAAATCCTTCTCAATTTCAAGAGTCAAATAGACCACAATGCAATAATACTGGGTGACTCTAACACACCTCTCTCACTACTGGACAGATCTTCCAAACAAAAATTAAATAAAGAATTTATAGAACTAAACAATATGATTAATAATTTAGACTTAACAGATATATATAGAATATTCCATCCATCAACGAACAAATATACTTTCTTCTCAGCAGCAGATGGCTCCTTCTCTATAATGAACCATATCTTATGCCACAAAGAAACTCTTAGTAAATACAAGAAAAAAAAAAAAAAACAGATAATACCCTGCATTCTATCAGACCACGATGGAGTGAAATTAGGAATCAATGATAAAATAAAAAATAGAAGCTACTGTAACAAATGGAGACTAAGTAATATACAATTGAATGATGAATGGATAGTAGAAGAAATCAAGGATGAAATTAAAAAATTCTTAGATGTAAATGAGAACACTGAAGCAGCATATCAAAATCTCTAGGACACTAGGAAGGGAGTACTAAGAGGAAAGTTTACTGCATTGAATACATTTATTAAATGAATAAAAAGTCAACAAATAAATGACCTAACACTACATCTCAAAGTGCTAGAAAAAGAAGAACAAATCAACACCAAAAGCAGTAGAAGACAGGAAATAATGAAAAATCAGAGCTGAAATCAATGAAATCAAAAGAAACAATTGAAAAAAATTAACAAAACAAAATGTGGTTCTTTGAAAAAAATAAATAAAATAGAAAAATCCCGGCCATGCTAATGAAGAGAAAAAGAGAGAAAACTCAGATGAATAAAATATAAGATGAAGAAGGAACTATCACAACAGACAGCTGCGCTCTTTGAAACAAAGTGCTTTGTGAAAAAGAGGTTGGTCTCAGGGAAGGGTGGATGACCTCCCAGAGTGAGGGCCTCAGTCTCCCAACTACAAGGAATCTGAAGCTGTGAGCAAGCCGCCAGCTAGGAAGAGCCTCAGGTTGCTCGCTGTCCTGCTAGGCACCCTGGGTTGTCTGTGCAGAGCTCCCCGTGGTGGAGAGAGTCCAGAATCTGTGTTGTTCGCAGCCACTAGATCCATGCTGGCTTGTGGCCCAGCAGCCCACTGCAGCCCACTGCAGACTTCCAGTTACACACTTCCTATCTATGCTTCTACACGGCCGCAGAATAAAGACACGTGTATTTATTGAGCACTAAAAATAGGTGGGAATCCAGAAAGCTAAAAATGTCATGCTCTCTGCAGCACCTGCCCCCATCCTGTTGTGGCTATTTGGGGAGAGGGAGGCGCATTTGTGAGAGCTCCTTAAGCATATTTTATTTATTTATTTGTATATTCATCAATAAACATGCAGCCAACACCTAAGTATGTCCAGCCCACAGACACCCAGCCTCAGGAAAGGAGCCGGGTTCTGTCACTCCACTGCTCAGAGCTCTCCAATCATTTCCCACCTCACTGTCATTGCAAATTTTGAAAAAGTTCCCCATGTTCCGGGCCCTGTTGCTTCTCTGTCCTTATCTCCCACTCTGCTCCCTGTCTCTCGCTCTTCTTCACGATTTATGGCTTCCTGGGTATTCTTGCAGTCAGGAGGGTCTAGCTCTCCACACCTCACTCTTCCTCTCTCTGGAATGTTCTTACCCAAGATATTCACATTAATCTAATTATAAGCCTTTATTCGAGATTCACCTTCTCAGTCATGTTCTTCTTGTTTGCCAAGATTAAAACTGCAGCCTGTGGCTACAAATGATTTCCCTCCCTCTCCACCTTCTCCACTGAATTTTGCTTCGTAGAACGTTGTCATCCTCTAACACACTCTATTTCGTTACATATTTTGCTTATTATTGTCCCCACTGAAAATGTACAGTATGTGAAAGTAAGCTTTCTTAGTTTACTTTCTGATCATTTAATGCTATATCCATTGAAGAACCATGTCTGACCCATGACAAGATCTCAGCATTTGTTGCACGAATCAATGCCATGTTGGGCCGTGTGTGTCATTTGGTATTCTCTTAGTGCCTAAAACATTCCTTCTTCTTATGACTAAGTCACTGATCATATGTTAGTGAAGCACTTCGCTCTTTTTTTCTGTTGTCCAAATGTCTCCTTGATACTATTTGGGACAAATTGTTCAAAAAAAAAAAAAAAAAGATGATTTTCAAAGTGACATAAATTTCAGAGCTGTATTCTTTGGTTAATAATTTAACTTTTCTGAGCTTATGTTCTATTTATGTGTGTGTGTGTGTGTGTGTGTGTGTGTGTGTGTGTGTGTGTGTTACTGGAGATCAAACCCAGGGCCTTGTGCATGGTAGGTGAGCACTCTATCACTGGGCTCCACCCCCAGATGTGAGCTTTTATTTTCTTACGTACAAAATAAAAGCAATGTCCTCTCAACAGTACAGAAATAGACATGCAGAAAGTTATTTATGGCAGAATTGCTTGTAATTGCAAAATTTTGAAATCAACCTAAATTGCCCAAATATTGGACACATTACCCCATGGAGCACTGTGTGGTTTTAAAAAAGGGTGGTAAAGATCTAAACTGATTATAAATAATTCCTGGGATATAATTGGGCAAAAACAAAAGCAAAACAAAGAATATGTGTAATAGGCTACCTAGCATGTAAGAAAGAAGAGGAAGCAAATATGCATATACCGTCATTAGTGGCAAACACACACAGCACGCGCGTACGCACACACACACACACACACACAGATACAAAGATAATTGAGAGATTCATGACCTTTCTCATTTTCTAAGGGTGGGTAGGAAAAGCATGGAGAGGATGGGGAGATAGCAATGGGGCAGGCCGGATAGTGGAGAAGCAACCTTCTCTGAGGATCTGTTTTTGTACAGTGCTGACTTTTAGAACTAAAAAAATAAATAAAATTAATAAGACTGGAAGGAAAAAAAAAAAAACCAAAAATGCAAAGAAAAACAAATGAATCTAACTATATTTAAGGTGAAGAATAAAACCACAAATGGAAACAAACAATCAAAAAACGTAAAGGGAAAGCCCACCGCACTTTTCACAAGTAGGTCCTCCACCTCAAAAGCAGGCACACTTTCTGTTCAAGGTCAGACAGTAAGTACTGCAGGTTTCGGGCCTACAGCCTCTGCCCCAAACACATTGCCTTAATATCAGAAAATTAGCATGGTTACTAAGTAAATGAAGGCGAAGAGGTGCCTGTATTCTAATAAAACTTTATGTGTGACAATGAAATTTGAATCTCAGGTAAGTTTCATATGTCATAAAATTTTATTCTTCTTTGTTTAAAATGTAAAAAAAAAAAAAAAAAAAAAAAAAAACATTCTCAGCTCGTAGTGAGATAAAAACAGAAATGGTCCAGATTTGGCCCTTGGCCCATTCTTTGCTGACCCTTGCACTACACCATTGATTCAATAAGCATTAATTCAGTTTTCCGTTACCTCCGATGTCTATTTTAATTCTACATATTGTAATTTGGATTAATTGCATCTCCCCCTCTATCTCTGCCAGCTTGTTTAAAACCTTATCTACCACTACACCAAAAATAACCTTACCTCATGGCAATATTTTCTTCTATGCTAAGAGCACATAGCGATGACTTCCAGTTTTTGTTTTTTCCTTACCATTTGAATGGAATGATTCTCAAAAGTCCACCTTTCCCGGGGTCTTTGTTGCTGAGCGCCACCTCTGTATTTTCACACAGTTGCTAATCTGCTCTCGTGTTTCCACATTTGAAGCGAGCCCCGTGCCTGCTGTTCACTGCCCGTCAGGAGTACATATTCTCTTGGATCTACGGTGGCCCAGGTGGTGCAGCCTAATATCCCCTTCACAGCCTGAACTGTGCCCTAAGCCAAGCGTCTGGTGCACAGTGGCCATTATCTTGTGCAGCTTTGCTGCAAAAGTGGGCCTCTCTCTCCTCATCCTCTTAATATGGCCTGTTATCAGAAATCTTTTGTTCTTCTATCTTCTACCAATCTGAACCAATCTGTGTGTTTTCTTGTTCTGTGATAATGAACATGTGAAAATACACTGCTCTGAGCATACTGCCTCTAGCCTTCTGCATGCCCTTGATGGATTTGCCACAGACAGCTCTGCTCTTTCCACAGCTGGACTCGCCGAGCAGGGGCCGCTGAGCATAAAACCAGGCAGTGAGTGAGAAGGAAAGGAACAGGCCCAGTCTTGCCTGGCTCATGAGCCCTGTATGCATGTGATAAGAGGCCTTCTTGTTCAGCTGGAGATATACACCTTTCAGGGAGGGTCTCAGGGCGCAGGTGGCCTGCATTTCCCAGCTGCTGTCTTGTTGGGTTAAGATGCTCTGCTGCAGAGGTGCAGGTGGGAACCAGCCACCCACCTTTCCCAAATTTATTCCTGCCGCAGCTAAGAACAACTCCTGAGCCTGGCCTGTCGTTCATCAAAATCCTCACTGCCGATAATAAGCTAAATCAATAAACTAAAAATATATTTTCTAAGGTATGGGTCGAGAGATAACTGACTAACGTGCCTAAGATTTTGCAACAAGTAAGGATTGGCATCAAGATGTGCCCAAATACCAAGGCATGCCCCTTTTGTATGTATCCTGCTTCCAGAGAGGTGAAGCTACCAAGAACTTTTGACAAACAGAAAAAGTCAAGTAATAAGGCATAGTACGTTCTCATAAAAATGATGATAAATTGGTCCATCACAGGCTGGAAGTTCAACTGCACTCAGAATGCTTTATGGGGCTTTTGTCTGATCCCATCCATGATGCCCTAGTAGACACTGGTATGAAGGCACAGTTTAGAAAGGAAGGCCGTGTTGTCACACTTCCAAGTTCTCCAGCTTTCTGATTTATATGTCTGCGGCAGTTTGGGGAATGTAGGCGCCCATGATGCATATTGCAATCCATAAATTAATGAGTGATTAAAATCTTACTAAGGCAAACACATAGCCACAAATCTGAATGATGCACGATTATTACCAGCCATAGCCAGCAGATGTATAGAAATAATTGGCTTTTAATGCTCATTAGTCAGTTTTATTACAAATAATGCATTTGCATGATGTTTGTAAATTTATGCTCCAGCAGGAAAGATGGGGTGTCAGTATGGGATAAACAGGCTCAGCAATTAGGAAAGGCACAAAGTGGATTCATGTTTCAAAGCTGCATTTATTTGTTTGTGTTTAACCTTGGCTCATTCTAAAACAAGAAAAAACAAACAAACAAAAAAAAATTAAGGGTATTGGAGGGAATATAGCCATTGCAATATTTTTTAAATGAAGAAATTATGGAGGAAAGAAAAAATGAAGGTCAGAAAATATAATGAATCTGGAGTGCAATTAATATTCAAGATGGATGTCAGAAAATTCTGTACACGTGATAAAAATGTAATGCAAAGCAAAGTCTGCATTCATTGGCATTCAAAGCAAAAGAGCAAATGCTGCCTCGCATGATTTGTGGTACTCATGAGGAAAAAGTAAGAACAGCAGAAAAAGTTTTTCTTGAGGCAAATTTCTTGGTCAAATGACTGAATGAAGAGAAATTTATCATATGGCTGATGATAAATTTGCATGGGCACAGGAGGAGACTGCTGAGTTCTTTCTGGCAATGCTCTGGCATCTGGGGCTTGCAACTTCCCTACAAATCACAGTTGAGCATAAATTATGCATGTGAAGGGAAGAACTGACCTCTCTTTTCCATCTCCCTTCCTGCCTCGTCCGTGCACAGTTCCTGGCCCACCAGCCTGTGTCTTCACCATCAAGGGACTTACTGTGCTTGTGTGAACTTTCTTGCCCAACTTTATTTTCCCTGAAGTTGTCTATTTTTTTTTTCTTCTATTAATACTGATTCAACCCCAAATTCTTCCCCAACAATAAAATCTCATAATGCTTGGGCACATCAGTAACATGAAGTGTCCTCTTCTTGAAGACCTCTTTCCCAGCAGCTACTAAGCAGCTGTGAGGCTCCCCTCAGCATGGTGAGGTGTGTTAGTCAGCTTTATTGCTGCTGTGACCAAAAGACCTGACAAGAAAATGAGAGAAGGAAAAGTTTATTTGGGGGCTCTTGGTTTCAGAAGTCTTAGTCCATGGATGGCTGGTTCCATTACTTTGGGCCTGAGGTGAGGCAGAACATCATGGTGGAAGAGTATGGTGGCAGAAAATGTCTGGGAACATCACCCCAGGAGTCAGAGAGAGCTCCTCTGAACAAAGACAAAATATATGCCCCAAAGGCACTCCCCTAATGATTTACCTCCTCCTGCTACACCCTACCTGCCTACAGTTACCACCCAGTTAATCCCTATCTGTGGATTAATGTACCCAACAGGTTAAGGTACTCATAACCCAATCCTTTCACCTCTACAATTTCTTGCATTGTCTCATACATGAACTTTTGGGGACACCTCATTATCTAAGCCATAATACATGGAGATACACCTATTCTCTTGTGATGAATTTCTAATTTAATGAATTTCATTATTTTAGATGTTTCCCTCTTCTCCTCCTCATCTCCTTCCTTCTCCCCCTCCTTCTCTCTCTTTTTCTTTGTAAAGTGCCTCCTTGAATAGCAATCTAGAAAAGGGAATATGAGTGATAATTTTTTTTTGAGTTTGTGAACATCACAAAACGACTAGTTTAATATCATGTGTAATTGATGGTGTAGAGAGTAGAGAACACTCATGGGAAATATAGTCATCTCTCAGTGTCTGTGGGGTATTGATTTCAGGACAAAATCCACAGATCCATCCTTAAGTCCCTTATATAAAATGCCACTATATTTGCCCATATAATACCCGTACCCTCTGGTGCATTTTAAGTCATCTCTAGATCACCTGTAAAACCTAATACAATGTAAATGCTATGTAAAATATTGTTGTGCGACCATATGACATTTATTTATTTAGGAAATGATGACAAGATAAAAAGTCTATACATGTTCAGTACAGACACATTTTTTTCCCCTTATTTTTCTACCCTTGGTTGGTTGAATCTGTGGAGATGGGACCTGCAGATGTGAAAGGTCGATTCTAACTTTCTCCTAGAACTTTCCAGGGTGCCCTTCAGCTCCACGCTGTAGTGCCTGGACTCATGATCTCCTCCTCCTGGGGCACAGCATCACAGAGGGCCCCAACTCAGCACACCTACAGATACCTACTAGGCCCTTCACCGTCTCCTGTCAGAGCTGGTGCTTTGGCTGTGTCTGCAGTTCCAACATCCCAGCAGATTTCGGGGTGTACGAAGTTTATTATGATAACTTCTGTGGTTACTGGCCGTACATGGCTGTTAAGTGGGTCCACTGGTTTTTGTTTGGTTGTTGTTGTTTGTTGTATGTTGTTTCACAGAATCTTGTGCCAATCTTCTGTGAGCCTTCCGACAGTAGCACTGAGACTCTGTAGGCAGGAAAGTGTCATCTATGTCCTGAACCACCAGTGTCTCTGAGAATAAATTACTTGATCTTGCAGGGAGAAATGGACTGGCTGATGTTCTGTCGGAGGCTTGATATTGGTCTTTATTTCTGACTTCGACACTCAGTGTAGTTTTGGTTAGTGGGAGATCTAACTTACAGAAAAAAGAAAGCCATGTCAGAATAAAGCCAGTGTGGATATCAAGGAATGTTTGGAACAATTAGAAGGAAGAAGTGGCAAGGAATGGAATCTGAATGGGTGTCTCTGGAAGAAGGATGGCTCTGTTCATACCTTGATTTCTTTTACTTCTGGCTTTCAAAACATTGAAATTTCTTTGTTTTAAGTGATTTTTTTTCAAAACAATACATGTGTTTTATCTTTCATTAGTACATATTATTTATAAAGAACAATGGGTTTCATTGTGGCATATTTGCACATGCATATAACCTATCTGGATCATTTCCACCCCTCATCATATACCCTTACCCTCCCTTTCCCCCTCCCCTTGGTCCCCTTCCTCTCCTACAATTCTCTTAATGTCATGTTGTCTTTTTTTCTTTGTTTTTTATACCCCTAATTTTCACATAAAACAAAACATGCAATATGTGTCTTTCTGAGTCTAGCTTGTCTCATTTAACATGATGATTCCCACCCAGTTCCACCTATGCTTCTTCCAATGACATGATTTCTTTCTTCTTTGTGGCTAATTATCATTATGATTATTATTTTGGTAATTTGTTATGGCCATCACAGAAAATTAATATGAGCATGATCCTAGTTTGCCCTGTCCACTGGGCTCTTAAATATTTTACCGGTGTGGCAGCCCACGAATCTTTGCAGAGTCTGTCTCCCACCAACTGAGCACATGTCTTACCAAGGCTTCCAACCAGGTCCCCACTTTTTACTCATCTGAACTGTTAACCGGGTGAAGCACCAATGAAAGGCATCAATGTAATGTTCTGTGAAATGTCCCATGGTCCCAGGAACTCTTCAGACTTTATTATCAACACGGTGGAGGAAAGAGGGAATTAGCATCTCCCCGAGCCATACCTACAGACTATAGTTTTGTCCATTCAATGTAAATATGAACTACTTTAATCTTCTTTTCTGATAGAGACAGGAAGGAATAACAACAGTTTATAGCCACCTATCATATGCCAAAACCATGTTAATCTGCTGAATCAAAGATACCCAATCTGAAAGGGAGACAGCAATTGCAACCTGGGCTATACTGGGTAGAGTTGTGGTGGTACCTTGTCCTCCTCCACGTTTCAACAGGTTTCTATAAGGGCTAGATAGATGAATTGAATAGGAATTTGTGAGGAAACACCTCATGCATCATCTAAATACCTATGGATGGCCGATACCTATGAATGTGTTGTTTTTGACATACCTCTGGAATGCCAGTTGATTTTTGATTTACTGTCTTGGCTTGGTATTGGGAAAAGTTTCACAAGAGTCTGAGAAAAGGAGCAGATTTGTGGGTTCCTAACTGGTTGGACTTTGGGCAGACTCCACCTACTTCCTTGACCCCAGCATGACTTCTGGGTTTCTGGTATCAATATCCATTTGAGTTTTCCCGTTTCCCCTGTATAGAGGTACATGGGAAGTATCTATTTGTCCCTTTGAAGAAGTTCTGGGGAAGTATCACAATGGCCCCTACGCTGATCACCATGGTGTTGCAAGGTTCTTCATCCTGTCCTCTCCTTCATTTAATGAGTTTTCAGTACAAACACTGAGCATGATCAAGTCCAAAAGCTGTGCAGTATATTAGAAGTTTTTTTGAACAGAGCTGATTGTTTTCTATCACCAGATCATTTGACCTTAATTTCTTCAAATGATGCAAGCTGAGTATTACCTTTATTGCCTTTCCATGTATTTTGAGCATCAAAACACTGCATCTTGTTGATGACCTCTATTTATTATCCATGGCTAAGACCTTCTTGCCAGTCACTAATGTCTTAAGTGATTTTAATAAACTGCCACCATATGTCCTCAGTAGGGATCCTGTCATCCATGTTACTTCACAATGTCTTCTCCTATGGTCAATCAAAACCTACCAAGGAGCACCACCAATGATCTTCTTGATGATGATGTTGATCTGTCTTTTACTGGAATATCTCGTTTCTATTTCTCATAGAACATAATCATATGGTGGGTGGATTTTTTATACATACCATGTCCTAAGACTTTTAATCTCATTCTACTCCATCAGAAACACCAGTTCTAGCACTTAGACCTCCCTTACTTTTCCAGACTTCTAGGCACTAGTTTCTGTGATGCTAAAACTAGCTTTCACTATCTTCTAAGGGTTTTGCTGAGTGGTAAATCCTTTATTTTGGGAGCAACTCCCATGGACGTAGAAAACCCCTCTCTTTCCTGCTCTTAGGCTTCAACCCTCTGGGATCAGTCTAGTACCTACTCCCTGGCTCCTGGTGACATATGTTAGTAGGTTATACAGTTCTTTAGGGGAAAATATTACCTCTCCTCCCTCACCAGGCCCAGAACACCCCTGACTGAGTTATGTGGCAACTTAGTTACTGACTTAATGACCAAGAGAGGAGGAGGGGCCAGCTGATCTTTCAGGCAGTGCACACTGGGCAGGTTAAAGCAGGTGGGAAGGCCAGTCCCATAGGCGGGAGATTTGGGGGAATCTGGAAATTCAGAACCCACGTGTCTCCACTGTGTGTGTCGTGGTGGTGCCGCTGTCTCCAGTCAGGGCCTTCACTTAGCCGCGCAGGCCTGGCTTCTGAGTTTGCTCCTCTTCACAGCTCCGTTGCCACGATTGCATGAGGGGCTGTTCCCCGCTTCCTCAGCCTTGCCGCTGCTGTAGGATGTGAGAGCTAGTTTCTATACGGTCCACCAGAAGCTCTGACTTTCACACTGGCCTCTTAGTCACTTTGAACCATATGTGTGGGTTTGTTTAGAGCTTAAATAGAGCTTAATGATAGTCATATAATCCCATTGCTCTTACAGACCCTCTTTATCCAACACATACCAGCTAGTGCATGCCTTACCATTGCTAGAGTATCCCAGTACACCTCCAGTCAAAGTTCTGACAAATGGACACGTGCTCCGCCAACCACAAGGGGCTGCCGCCTGATTACCAGCTGGCGATGAGCCATCCCATTCCCAAACCCCATCCTCGCCGGTTTGCATCAAGGACACCATTGGAATTCACCAGGATGTAGATTCTGGGAGAAGCTTAATGTCCAGAGGGTCTCTCAGAGTGTCTTTATCACCAGTCTCCATGCAAGGAAGACAAAAAAATCAGGATTAGACAAAGGGAAAAGTTGAGCTAACACAGGCACAGCATCAGTCAGGTTTATGGAGAAATCGGAAACTAAAGTGGTCAGAATTGCCCTGTGGCTGGCAGTCATGCCCCTGAAGTGATTAGTCATTGGACATGGCCACTCTTGGAAGAGCATGCCCTTGGGCTGAGAGGATCCCTGAAAGAACAGCAGCTGGTGCCTGTCTGCTGACATTCTACCAACAGCTGTGGGATAGGCAAGCCTGCCTTCATGGGAGTTAGGAGTGCCACGTCTCTATGGCTACCTCGCTATGACTCTGCCCAAGGGAGACATGGGCAGAACATTAGGATTTGCAGGAGCCCTGTTTGGGGAGATGGATGAGATTGCGGTTGGCTACAGGCCATGGAGAAGTTTGGGCATTGCCGCCTTCGTGGTCTCACGGGACTTGGCCCGAGATATCACGAGACTTGAGCAGAGATCAGAGCAGGTCGGCGCCATTTGGTTGTTGGTTTTTTAGTGGTGTGTGTGGTGCGTGTTAGAGTTCTTGTCAGAGCCGGAGAGAGAAGTTAACAAAATAAAAAGCCTGTTTGTTTCCAGTCTGCCTCTGAACTTGTCCCCCGCGGCGTCGTTGCTCCAAGCGGCAATCGCTTCAGGCAGCTACAAGGATTCCTTCCATCTTCTGCAGGACTGGGCTTATCCGTGCTATTGATGCACAGAATTATGACATGATTCTCAGGTGATGCTCCCGAAAGAGCACAACAAGTCCCAGAATAATTATCTGTGAGCCATGCAAATTAATATCTTTTGGTGTAAGTAGGGAATGTGGAAACTTAACCATTAATTCCTTAGACCATGGGAGAAGGATTTCAAAATGATCCAGTCAGTAAAAGTTGACTGAGGGTCTGTGGTGTGCTAGATCCAGCCAGACGGCCTTGAAGGCAAGATGTGTGCGCCGGATGCCCCAGAGCAGAGAGGCAAGAACACGTGACTAATTAATATTTTCAATACATGCTGTAATCAAATAATGTCCTGAGTGCAGTGGGAGCTCAGCAAAGGGAGCTTCCAAAGAAGATTTGCAAAGGAAAGGACCTCTGCACCCCCAGGGCTGACACACAGCACCCATTCAATGAGAGTTTGTTGAATACATTATGAGTGGAATATTAATAGGAAGAGAAATTAGGGTGATGGAAGAATTGCAAGCAGACCTCAGAGACCTTTATGTTTTCCTGTATAGAAAGCAGTAGGTAGTTAGCATGAATATTTATTAGGTGAGGCTAGAAATAAAGGGTGATGTCATGGTGCCTGGAATTCTCCTGCAAGGACAGTGGGAGAGGGCCTGGCGTTCTTGAGCGAGCGTTGGAGCTGGTGAATGACTGAAGCATTAGCCGTTTATAAAATGGCTCTTCTGTCGAAGTGAGGAGAATGAACTGGTTAAGGCCGGAGCTGAGGGAGGAAGACGAGGCCGGGGCTACGGTGGCGGCCTGAGTGAGTGGTAAAGAGGCCAACAGTGACTCCAACCATGGAGGTGGAGAGAAAAGGCCACACTCTTGAGGGATCCTGAAGCCACGTCTCTGAAGGACACCCTCTGGGCCAAAGCATCGTACATCCACGGCCTTCCCAGGACGCCATGGTTTACTGCTTCATCTTATTTCTCTTCCCAGCGACGTAGTGAGGTCAGCACCGTGGCATCCCAAAGGGTACAGGGGAAGATGGAACCTGGAGACCTTAGATGACGGGCAGAAGCAGGATTGGAGCTCAGCCCTGACCCTGTCAATCCTAGCCTCTTGCGCCTCTATATTGTGCTTAGGATCCAGGACACATTGCTGCAACCGACAAGATTGATTTCTTTTGTAATAACCAGACAGCACTAACAACATTTTTGTTAACCCAGACTGTGTAACATTGTGGGATAGTTAGGAAGTGAAGACGCATGAACTGAACTGTGCAGAATGTGTTGCTGCAGACGGGATCTGAGCCATCCCAGGGCTGCTCACGTGTGAGCTTCTCTGAACTCCACAGGGGACAGCCACAGCACTTGCACAAGAAATGGGGACTCGTGACAGTGCATTCAGCATGGCCTCCAAATATCCCAATGTACTCACTTGTTAGTCTTGGGGCCTAACTGAGCTCCTGCAGGAAAGCAAGGCCACAGTTCCGCTGCTCTCTTCATATCCCCCAGAGGTACCTTTTCTAGCTAGGGTAAGGTCACCTGAAGCCATGCCCAGCCTTCCACCCACCTGTTGATCACCTCTCTGGGCTTTGCAGAGTGTAGCAGAACAATATGGCCGGTGGCCCCTGTGCATTTAGCATGGTCCTGGGTATCCACAGCCGGAACAGCATTCCCCCAAATTGCCTGATTACTGGGTCAGAATTTTGCAGAAGTACTCTGAGGAGACCATAGAGCTGATGCCCAATGTAAAATCAGTCAGTGGTTTAAGCCTAGAAGGATGCTATTGCTTTTATTATTATTTTAGGAAATGATGAAAGACTGGCTCACAGCTTTTTCCTATTAGTGTATCAGTGTCTCGTGCCCCAGCTTTATAAAGTCACCTAAAACATTATTCAGACAATCAGCCACCAGCAGGGAAGAATTGGGTGATTGACATCTGTTAGAAGCAAGGGTCCATCCACACCAATTTCTAACAGGATGAAATCCACATTTTACAGTCAGGTGGACTTGCACATGAATCTCAGCATCACACCACCTTCTAGCTCTGCAAATTCCTTTGTATTCTTGTTCTACCTTCTCAAACCTGGGGACAGAGTAGAGCTGTACAACAATACTCTGCCTAAGCTGGAGTGCAGCATTTCTCACTAAACCACTTTACACAAATGTACTCAGTTATGGAGGCAAAAAAAATCCTCAGAAAAGGAGAGAAGGAGAGCAGGCCGTCCAGCTGGGCATGAATGGGGAGGGCAGTGCCTGCCTGCAGGGGTCATGTCCTGGTTTCCTCATAGCAGGGACAAGGCAGGTGTTAACTGTGCAGTTAGCTGAAACACCTCCTCTCTCAATCTATGTTCTCATTCCAAGCAAGAGATCACAGTCTGGATTATTCAGAGTCAAGATCAAAATGAAGAGAAAAAAATATATCCAACATGCCAATCACAGCACCTGCAGATGAGAGGCGCTCAGCAGTTGAAGTCAGTCCTTTTTTTTTTTTTTTTTTTTTTTCACTCTGCAGGAATTCTAGAATTTTCCAGGTGCTTTTACAGACATCATGCCTTTGATACTTTAAAAGCCTAGTGATGAAATTAGGATCTGTGCTTATAAGCCCAATGAGCAGGTGATGAACATCTAGGCACAAGAACTTGGTCAAAGCCCTGTCATTGATAAATGTACCAAACTCTCCCCACTTCTAGCCCAGGTCTCAAATCCTGGTGAGTCAACAGACAAAGATTTCCCTCTTTCAAGAATATCAGTGTGGGAAGCTTCAAGATGTTAACTGATTTTGGATCACTTTGTCTCCTGGAGAAATGAGAAATGTCTCTTTCTCTTCCAGCACCATATTTTGAGTTTCTCCCATAGAATGTGACTTTCCATGTTATCGACTCTGGATCTCTCTGTTCTCCTTTGCCAAATCTGACATAATTTACTTCATACAAACCAATCTATTATTAAATAATTTATAAATCCTCTTTCCAGTCACTCCACTCATCTATTACCATTAACTCAAGGGGCAGTACTGCAGGGCCAGTTAATTTTCTTAGGTGCTGTGAGGGACACAGGAAATGCCATGAGAGGCTCTCTTCACCCACCTGTCATCTCTTTCTTCTTGGATCGCAGTTGAGGGAGGGTTGTTGTAGGATAGTTCACCCAGACATGCAGAGAGAGTCTCTGGCACACAACTGGCCTTCTCTAAGCTAGCCTGGGAGCAGGTGAGGCTCTGCTGCCCACGTGCAAAGGCATAAGCTAAGGACCATGTGGTGGGAGTAATGGTGACCTAGGTGAACCTCAGGGAGGAACCAGGAACCAAGGGCTCATGGATCGCTGAAGCAAATTGCATAAAATAAAAAGGCTGGTTGTGTTATTGGAAGGAGCATACGATTTTCTTTTTTTTTTTTTTTTTCTTTTCAGGTTTTAGTTAGTGTTTATTAAATTTTTCATTAATTTTCTACCAAAACATGGAAGAAGACTGGCTCGTTGGGCCTTTTCGTACAAGTGGGGCGAAGACACCACTACGACTGGCTTGGGTCAGTGCCTTCAGGCGCGTGGATGCAGCTTCCTACACCATTCCCTCTCCTCTGGCTCACCCATCTCAGCCGCCCAGTTCTCCATGCTCAGATCTTGTTCCTGACCAGGACAGTGACAGAATGACTGGATCCAGGTTGACAGGAGCATATGGGACAATAAACGTGCTGTTAAAAGTACAGATATCAGGCCTATTCTTTCTTCTACAGTGCATGTCCTTGTCATGGTGCTTTGGATTTGCTATTTGATGCTGTTTTAAGTAAGAAAAATTTAACTTGTGCAATGCAAGTGTTAAGTGTAATTTTTTTATAGCTTAGGTATTTTCTAAAAATTTTTATTTGTTTTTAATTAGTTATACATGACAGTAGAATGTGTTTATGCACTTTGATATGTCATACATAGATGGGATATAATTTCTCATTTTTCTGAGTGTACATGTTGCAGAATCATATTGGTCATGTAGTCACATATAGTAATAATGTCTGTTTCATTACACTATTTTTCCCATCCCCACATCTCTCCCTCCCCTCCCTTTACTTCCCTCTACCTAATCAAAGGTAATGTTATTTTTCCATAGTGCCCCCGCCTTATTGTGAATTAGCATCCACACATTAGAGAAAACATTCGGCCTTTGGTTTTGTGGGGTTGGTTTATTTCGCTTAGCATGATATTCTCCAACTCCAACCATTTACTGGCAAATGCCATAATTTCACTCTTCTTTAAAGATAAGTAATATTCCATTGAGTATATATACCACATTTTCTTTATCCAATTATCTATTGAGGGACACTTAGGTTGGTTCCATAGTCTAGCTATTGTGAATTGAGCGGCTATAAACATTGACATAGCTATATTACTATAGTATGCTGATTTTAAGACCTTTGGGTATAAACCAAGGAGTGAGATAGCTAGGTCAAAGGGTGGTTCCATTCCAAGTTTTCTGAGGAATCTCCATACTGCTTTCCATAGTGGTTGTACCAATTTGCAGTCCCACCAGCAATATATGAGTGTACATTTTTTTTCCCCACATCCTCGCCAACATTTACCATTGCCTATATTCTTGATGATTTCAATTCTGACAGGAAATGAAATCTCAGAGTACTTTTGATTTGCATTTCTCTAATTGCTAGAGATATTGAACACTTTTTCATATATTTGCTGATCAATTGTATTTCTTCTTCTGTGAAGTGTCTGTTCAGTTCCTTAGCTCATTTATTGATTAGGTTATTATTACTTTTTTTTTTTTGTGTTAAGTTTATTGAGTTCTTTATATATCCTAGAGATTAATGCTTTATTGGAGGTGCATGTGGTAAAGATTTCTCCCATTCTGTAGGCTCTCTCCTCATATTATTGTTTCCTTTGTGGAAAAGAAGCTTTTTAATTTGAATCCACCCCATTTATTGGTTCTTGATTTTACTTCTTGTGCTTTAGGAGTCTTGTTAAGGAAGTCAGATCCTAGGCTGACGTGGTGCAGATTTGGGCCTACTTTTCCTTCTATTAGGCACAGGGTCTCTGTTCTAGTGCCTAAGTCTTTGATCCACTTTGAGTTGATTTTTGTGCAGGGTGAGAGATAGAGGTTTAATTTCATTTTGCTACATATGGATTTCCAGTTTTGCCAGCACCATTTGTTGAATAGGCTATCTTTTCTCCAGTGAATGCTTTTAGCACCCTTGTCTGGTATGAGATAACCATATTTGTGTGGGTTTGTCTCTGTGTCCTCTATTCTGTACCATTGGTCTATGAGTCTATTTTGGTGCCAATACCATGCTGTTTTCGTTGCTATAGCTCTGTAGTATAGTTTAAGGTCAGGTATGCTGATGCCTCTTGCTTCATTTTTTCTTGCTAAGAATTACTTTAACTATTCTGAGTCTCTTATTTTTACAAATAAATTTCATGATTGCTTTTTCTATTTCTGTGAAGAATGTCAGTGGGATTTTAATCAAAATTGCATTAAATCTGTATAATGCTTTTGGTAGTATGGCCATTTTGACAATATTAATTCTGCCTATCCAGGAGCATGGGAGATCTTTCCATCTTCTGAGGTTTCCTTAAATTTCTTTCTTTAGTGTTCTGTAGTTTTCATTGTAGAGGTCTTTCACCTCTTTTATTAGATTGATTCCCAATTCCCAGGTTTTGTTTTGTTTTTTTAAGGCTATTATAAATGGAGTAGTTTTCCTAATTTCTCTTTCAATGGATTTATCGCTGATGTATAGGAATGCATTTGATTTGTGGGTGTTTATTTTATATCCTGCTACTTTGCTGAATTCATTTATTAGTTCTAGCAGTTTTCTGGTTGAACTTTTGGATCTTCTAGATGTAGAATCATGTCATCAGCAAATAGTGATAGTTTGAGTTCTTCTTTACGCATTTGTATCCCTTTAATTTCTTTCTTTTTTCTAATTGCTCTGGCTAGATTTCAAGGATGATATTGAATAGAAGTGATGAAAGAGGACATCCTTGTCTTGTTCCAGTTTTTAGAGGGAATGCTTTCAATTTTTCTCAATTTTTCTCCATTTAGAATGATACTGGCCCTGGGTTTAGCATATATAGCTTTTACAACGTGCAGGTATATTCCTATTATCCCTAGTTTTTCTAGTGTTTTGAATATGAAGGTGTGCTGTATTTTGTCAAGTGCTTTTCCTGCATCTATTGAGATGATCATATGATTCTTGTTTTTAAGTCTATTAATATGATGAATTACATTTATTGATTTTCATATGTTGAAACAACCTTGCTCCCTGGGATGAACCCCACTTGATTGTGGTGCACTACCTTTTTCATATGTTTTTTAATGTGATTTGCCAGAATTTTGTTGAGGATGTTTGCATCTATGTTCATCGGGGATATTGGTCTGACATTTTCTTGGCTTGATGTCTCTTTGTCTGGTTTTGGTATCAGGGTGATATTAGCCTCAAAAGTTTGTTTGGAAGAGTTCCGACCTTTTCTATTTTATAGAATACTTTGAGGAGTATTGGTGCTATTTATTATTTGAAAGTCTTGTAGAACTCAGCTGAGAATCAATCTGGTTCTGGGCTTTTCTTTGTTGGTAGGCTTTTGATGGCGTTTTCAATTTCATCACTTGAAACTGATCTGTTTAAATCATGTATGACCTCCTCATTCAGTTTGTGTAGGTCATATGTCTCTAGAAATTTGTTGTTGTCTTCAATATTTTGTATTTTATTAGAGTATAAATTTTCAAAATTGTTTCTAATTATCTTCTGTATTTCAGATGTGTCCGTTGTCATGTTTCCTTCTTCATCTTGTATTTTAGTAATTTGAGTTTTCTCTCTTTTCCTCTTTGTTAGCATGGCCAGGGGCTTATCTATTTTATTAATTTTTTTTCAAAGAACAAATTCTTATTTTGTCAATTCTTTCAATTGTTTCTTTTGTTTCAATTTCATTGATTTCAGCTCTGATTTTAATTATTTCCTGTCTTCTACTGCCTTTGGTGTTGATTTGCTCTTCTTTTTATAGGGCTTTGAATTGTAATGTTAGATCACTTATTTGTTAACTTTTTATTCTTTTAATGAATGCACTCAATGCAATAAACTTTCCTCTTAGTACTGTCTTCATAGTGTCCCAGAGATTTTGATATGTTGTATCAGTGTTCTCATTTACCTCTAAGAAATTTTTTTATTTCATACTTGATTTCTTCTACTATCCATTCATCATTCAGTTGTGTATTATTTAGTCTCTAAAATAGACCATATCTTATGCCACAAAGCAACTCTTAGTAAATAAAAAAAAAAAAAAAAAAAAAAAAAAAAAAACCAGAGATAATGCCCTGCATTCTATAAGACCATAAGGGAATGAAAAAAGGTGTAATATTAAGAGCATTTGATTCCTCCAAAGAATCACTGAAGTAGCATGATTCATCTTGGGCACTGCCCAATGTGTGCCTCCTTCCTAAAACTGTGGGCACAAAGCTAACTTCCCTGTCTTTGTTCTGTCTTTTATTAACTCCACTTCTTGATTCGTGCACATGCTACCAATGCTCTGCCCTTGACTCTTGAAGAGATGGCAGAGCTGGGAGGCAAGAAAAGACAATGCTGCTTTTCTTTCCTCTTCACTTTCACGTGATTCTGATTTTTGTCATACCAGTTGAACATGCTTAATCCCAGAATCCAAAGCCTAAAACATTCTAAAATTTGAAGCATTTTAAGTACTGACAGGAGGCCACAGACAGAGAATAGTCCCATACCATGAAACCTTGCCACATGTGTATTTATTTTAAAAATATTGTCTAAAATTACCTTTAGTCTATATGTTTGTTATAAGGTGATGAATTTTTTGTTTGGACTTGGGTCCCATCTCTAATATAGCTCATTTTATATATGCAAATATTCCAAAAAAAAATCTTTAAAATATATGAAATTAAAAACACTTCTGGTCCCAAACATTTCAGATATGGGACAATCAAGCTGTTATGATTTAGATGTGAAGTGACCCCCAAAAGCTCACATGTGAGGCAATGCAAGGGTTTTCAGAGGTGAAATGGTGAGATGATTGGACATGTAACCTGATCAGTGGATTAATCAGTAACTGTAGGCAGGTAGAGTGTGTTGGAGGAGGTGGGTTAGGGGCATGAGCCTTTTGGGTTTATATATTGTCCTTGAGGATTGGAGCTCTCTCTGCTTCCTACTAGCCACGTCGTGAGCTGCTTTTCCTGTCACACCTGCTGCCACGATCTTCTGCCTCACCTGGGGCCCAGAGCAGTCGAGTCTGCCAATCATGGACTGACCTTTTAAAACTGTGAGCCAAAATATGCTTTTCCTCCTCCACATTGTTCTTGCCAAGTCTTTTGCTTACAGAGACAAAAAAACGTTGACCAAAATGGAAGCTACATATGATCAACTAACACAGAGCAGTGATGTGACTGTGGAAAGATATAATATGGCTTCCTCCATCATTCTTCATTGCCCTTTCTCTGCATTTGAAGTACGCTCTGGCCTCTCAGGAACTTAGACGTGACATGCTTCCCATGAATTCACTCTAAGCCTCACCAAACTCCTACATACTTCAAGTCTGTGCTGAAGGGGCATCTTGGACACCGTGTGGGCCTGGGGCAGAGGACGAGGTAGGCTCACTTACCCGCATGTCCGCTCCCAGGCATGTTCCAATGTTGCATCTGACTTCACTCACAAAGCAATGAAATCACTATGAATAGTGATTAAAAATAAATAAAATAATAATAAAATCAATACAATCAACAATAAAATCACCAATAAAGTTGAGACAGCAAATCAAGTGTGGAGTCCTTGCGTGCATGGACACCATGGGATCTTGAAGCTGACCTTGTCCCTGACCTTCATCATTCATCACTATGTGTTTTTCCTCCTGCTTGTGGTTCTGCCCTTGCATCTGAGATCTGAGGCTTGATATTATAGCTTTCTAGATCTTTGAAAATTCTATTTTGCATGGACATGTTGGTCACATTTTATCCAGCTTCTTTGGGTGGCCAGTCTCCTGGGTCTGTCGCCTAGACAAGGTACTCACGACTCACTTGCTGGCATGAGGAACAAAGCCTTTATCATTAGATGTAAACTCCTTCGTTGGTATTCCCTTCAACACTTCAATTATTTTTGCATATTCCTACTTTTCTTTTCCTTCCCAGCCACGAATGCACTCTCCTCTCTCCTTTCTACCATGCCAATTTTTACAAATAGCCCCACAACTAATGAAAGTCTCTGGGTTTCTCCAGTTTTGCTCCTCCCTCTGGAGAAGATGTGAATGGGCCCTGGATGCAGAGAGAAAGGAGGGCATAAGCAGAAGTCTGGGAGCATCTCCAGGCATCGAGGACCAGCGCAGACAGGGTCGCTGCACGTAGAACAGCACGTGTCAGGTCAAACATAATTCTCCCGGGGACCACTTTATTCTTAACTCCTTTGTGGAAATAAACACATGGTTAAATTTTATTTACTTTTAATTGGGGCGGAAATCAACCATTTAAATTTGTGCTTGTTGTCACCTCTTAGCAAAGCCCTTCAAACGTTTGTCGAAACACCCGCTACCCAACAAGAGATGACATCGTCCTCCCTGGCATCCCTGCCCTGCATGCAAACTTTGTCCTATCATTTCTTACATTATGCTTTTACAACCTTCAGGATTCCTTGTAAATAATCCAAATAGATTTCACAGAAAGCAGATCCCCCATTCCTGTCAGTGTGGCATCGGGCAATCCCCAAGAGTACGATGCTCATTAGCAGTCATTACTTTGATGACATCACCAGTAATCTGCCTCATTCACTTTCTACCATGTTGTAATTTTGCTTTGAAACATGCAACACATAATAAAGAGTTATTGGCAAGGGCTTTGAACTACCACATCTCAAGTCATCTCACAATTTAACTCTTCTATCACACATGATTTCCTGCCAGCCTGCAGCTTGAAGGGATGCCTAAGGCATCTGAGGACCCTGGGGCACGTGCAGATTTTGTATCGTTGGTTGTGCGGTTTCCAAGGCTCTCGGCAGGACCCAGTCACCTGCAGTATGATGCATTAGGAAGCAGTAAGAGAGTGGTGAAAACACAACATTTTACAAGATAAACACGATAGATATCAGAGCCCAAAGATTACAAATTGCAGTAAATGGCACGACCCCAGGTGATGGTGAGAAATGCAGAGGGTGTCCCCACACACGTGCCAGCAACTTGGCCAAGGCTCACAGCCTGACATGCATATTCAACTCAGAGTCGTGCAGCCATCACTACTATTTAATTTAAAGATATTTTCATCACCCCCAAGAGATGATACACTGTACTCATTAGCAGATACTGTCTATTCCACCCACCCTGTGTCCCCTGACTACTTATTGATTTTCTGCCTCTATGGATTTTCCTGTTCTTGATATTTCGTGCAATAGAATTGCACAATGTGTGGCTTTCTGTATCAGGCCTCTTTCACTGAGCATAATGTTTTTTAGGTTCACCCATGTCATGTAGCATTGATCAATACTTCTATTTCATTTTGTGGCCAGGATAATATTCTATTATTGAAGCACACCATATTTTGTCTGTTCATTCATTATTTGATGGGCCTTTGAATTATTGACTCTTTCTGGTTATCATTAATGATACTGTGAAGAACATTTATGTATGTTTTGAAATATATTTATGTTTTCAATTTCCTTGAGTGTGTATATACCTAGGAATAAAATTGCTAGATCATATGGTAGCTGTACATTTAGCATTTTGACTATACCGAACTGGGTCACCTTTCACAATTTTCTATTGTATATTTCTCTTGCAATAGATCATGTTTTTGTCATTCTTTGTATGTCAAATAATTTGGGGTTTACAATTCAAGTTATTTGCAGCTTATATAACAAGATATCTGAAAACCATGACATTTACTGCTATTTGTAATCTTTTGGCTGTAATATCTATAGTGTTTATCTAATAGATAGTGTTCCACAGAACACTATTTATTAGAATAGTGTTTATTAGAATAGTGTTTTTATTAGAATCTGTAGAACAGCAATGAGTTGGACTGGAGATTGGATTCCCTATATTTTTCTATATTTTTCCTAGGAGTATTGATTGTTTATTAAGCAGGTTTTAATTTTGTTGGATTTGAGCAAGTTTCACCTGATTGCACCCAATTACCAAATTCTGCCTCTTAAATGGAAGCTCAAGTTTCATTTCCAATCTTCCTCTTCAGCTGGATTCTGTCCTGTATGTACGTGGTTCAGGAATTAACAGGACACTTGGAAAGTGAGTATACCAAAATTGATTTCAAAATTATCTTTATTTCCTATTTTCTGAAAATGACCTGAAAAAATACATAGCGTATTTCAACAGTTATTAATTCTGTTGGTAGACAGATGTATGTGAACATATTTTACCTTAGTTATTTTTAACATCAGTAAATATCAACAATGGACAACTGAAATAGAGTAAAATTCAAAAAACAATCAGCTTTAAATCTAACCTTGAACTTCACTTTCACTTTTTTATTTCTTAGCAACAAACAGAATTAACTCTTTCAACTCTATAACTACTATCTTTGTGTTTTTTTAAAAATTGTTTTGATATTCATGAACTAATGCTCACTTTGCTAAAACATGCATACAGGCACATCTGCATATACACGTACCTGCATATTCATGTGTGTTTTGTATTTTATGTGTGTAAAGGATACATTCATTTGCACATCCATGTACTAATATGCGTAGCTATGAATAAACACATATCTATGCCCACATATGTCCCATTATATATGCTCATACATGTGTATGCACACATGGAGAGTGTGTATGCACATTTCATGTACAATATACTGCAGTATTCCATTTCTCACATTTTGTTTTTACTTTAATAGCCACAATCAGTAGTTTTGTATTTGAACTCTTTTTTCAGATTTTGGTTTTAAACTCATACTGACTTAGTAAAAAGAATCAGAAAAATGCTCTCTGTGGTATAATTCTGTCACAAGGAACCCAAATGCTAGGTATAATTGCAATACCCTAGTTAAAAAAACAAAAAAGTTCCCCGGCAAAACAACCCAACTCATTGGGGTTATATAGTACTCCAAAACACAAAAACAAGTTGCCTGTGAAGCATGTGCATACCATGTGTGCTGATGTGTAGGTGTGTCTGGGTGGGGGAGGAGAACTTGCCCCCATCCTTATCTAAAAATCTAAAATATATATATATAAAAAATATATATAAATATATATATAAATATATATATATAAAATATATATACCATATATATTTTTATATATTATATGTGCATTTATATATATTATATATATATATTGTTTTGTTTGAGTTTAAAGAAATTTTTTTTGAAATGCATTTCAGTCTTGATATTTTTCTAGAAATTCATCCATTCAAGGGGCTACAAGTTTATTTGCACAGAGTATAAAGATGCAATCATTTGGCAACAATTAACAATATTGAATATGTTTTTTTCTTTAGCAGACACTGTTGTTGTTGTTGTTGTTGTTGTTTTTATCTTACAATAATCCCTGAACATGCCTACATGAAGAATAAGAAAAGGAAAAGGGAAACAAAGAAGGGTGTTGGTACAAATGCATCTTGCAGGACATCTTGTGTGATGCCACCTCCAACAATACTGAAGACCATGTGCTTCCTCTTGGGTTTTCCCAACTCTGAACCTCCGGGGCTCCTGGACATGAATATGCTGCTGGATATTTCAGTTCAACAGGCAGATATTAAGTTCTTCATTGTAACAGCCTCAGAGAAGAGTGAAAGGAGAGACAGAAGGAATTGCTAAGGAAACTTCTGTTACATCTGTGGTGGTTTATTTCTGTCTAAAAATAACTTGAAATAAATATAACAAATTGTAAAAAAAAAAAAAAAAAAAAAAAAAAAAAACACAGTCATTTCAGGATAATAGCTATCTAGCAGTTTCTTAGCTTGTTCTTCATGCTATTTGCTAGGTTTTAATCAGCAAAAGTAAACAAAAGAAATCAGAAGGAAAGAACCTAAGTCCGTCCCCAGCTGCCACCTGCACACATTCCCACCTCCCAGGGAACAGTTGCTATTCCTGTTCACGCATGTAGACCTCACTCTAAGCAGAGAAATGTGAGTTTCAATTCATTCAGAAATACGGGAATTCATGGGAAAGGTGTGCTTTGTTTCTAATTTGCATTTCCTTTCATTATATTTGGAAAGTTTTTTGTTTTTTTTTTCTTGTTAGTTCTTCTAAGGCTAACTTACTATACAAAAAAAAAGAAGCTCTTCCAATAAACCTGCCATCTCTTGACTTTCCACTACAAACACCAGGGAAACAGGAAACTTAACCCTCTCCTCTCCCTCCTCATTTCCTGATATTCGTTATAAACATTTTCCCGTAGTCTACCATAGTGATCTTATTTCCCTTCATGAAGAAAAATACCTTTAAGTTTTCTAGGTTGTAAAATATATATTTTAGGTAACCATAATGGCTTCAGTTATTTCACCTTATTTTATATTTAAATGGACTAAGAGCCCACTGCCAGTTTTTCCGTAATGGCTCTCTCCACATTGAGAGTTTAAGCTTTCTCGCAGTCTGCAAATTGCTTATTTTCATCAGCAAGTTTTTCCAAGAGGGCTTCAGTCTCCGTAACCCCAGCTTCCTTGGCATTGACCACTGAATGCGTTTACAGGTGAGTGGTCATCAGGCTGCCTATGACATTCCGGGATCATGCCGTTTCTCACCACGTAACCCCCCCCCCCCCCCCCATTCACATTTTCACATCACTGTCTGCAGTTACCTCGTGTTCTGTAAAAGTGTAAAGTGCAAAGAATGTCGTCCCCTCTTCCAGGATTCTTTTTCCCTTTGTGTTCGGGAACGTGGCCAAGACGCAAACAATGGCTGATCCATATAAAGCACATCCTCCGTTCCAGTAACTTCCCCGATGGGCACGTTGAATTCTCTTTCACAACAAGCGAGGTCACTGATGTTTCAGATGTTCCCATTATGACAGATTAGAGATCCACCTGAGAAATCTGCCCAGAGTCACGCAGCTAGGGGTCGTGTCCTCTGCAATGCAATGCCTTCCCTGAGTTGAGGCCAGTGATTCTCAGGCGTGGAGGCCAGCAGCTTTCCCATGGAGGCTGCGTCCACGTACCTGTGGGTAGTCTGTATCTGCCCCTCGCTCCCTGTCTCCACTTCAAAGCCACAGATGTCCTTGCCTTGCTTCTTTGACGTGCAACATCCATTCATCTACCACCATCGTCGTGATTGCCCTGATCCTGATGTTTTTTAGTGACAACCTTTTTGATTATTTCAATTCTCTTCTGCACAACACAGTTTTGATTTTCAACTAGAATCTGCTTTTCTCTTTACCCATTAAATTACATTTTTATGTAGTATTTTAGTTTTTACTAATGATAATTATACACATTGTTGCATAGTGTAATATTTTGACTCATGTATACAATAGGTAATGATCAAATTAGGAAAATTAGCAGATTCATCATATCAAACATTTGTGATTTCTTTGTATTGGGAACATTCAAAATGCTCCCTTATCAATATCTTGAAATACGCAAAAATGGTTGTTGACTGTAGTTGCCTTTCTTTTCTTTGGGGGGTGGGATAATGAGGATTGAACTCAGGGGCACTCAACCACTGAGTCACATCCCCAGCCCTATTTTTTTGTATTTTATTTAGAGACAGGGTCTCACTGAGTTGCTTAGTGCCTTTCTTTTACTGAGGGTAGCTTTGAACTCATGATCCTTATGCTCAGCCTCCTGAGTTGCTGGGATTACAGGCATATGCCACTGTGCCTGGTTTATAATTGCCTTTCTATATGGAGAACTCTAGAACATAATCCTCCTGTGTTCTCATACCTGCTAACCTTCCTTACTTTCTCCCATCTCTGCCTTTTCTTATCAACCTCTGGTAATCCGAATTCTATTTCTATGGGAATGACATTTCTAGCTGCAACAAATGAATAAAATCACATGATACTTGTCTTTTTGTGCCTGGCATATTTCATTTAATACAATTTTTTTTCCAGGTTTTCTTTCTGTAACCACAAATGACAGGATTTAAATTTTCTGGCTGAGTAATATTCCATTGTGTACCACATTTTCTTTATCAATTCATCCATCAATGGACACCTACAGTGATTCCACATATTGGATTATTGTGGATAGTGCTATAATAAACACAGAAGTAATGATATGTTTTAGACATGCTTCATTAATTCTAGATTGGTATTGTTCAATATGCAATGTTTTTCCCTCTTTGAAACTTTATTTTATGACCCCCATATTTTAGCTTTACTATTTGTTTATATCAATGTTTATCATCTGAACTGTAGCTTTCAATTTTATAAGTTATTTTGAGAAAGAGTTTTATAGGAATATTTTTTCTATTACTTAGTATGTACTTTTTCCAGAAGATATTTTTTTGTTTCTATTTCATATGTTACCTGTCTTACTTCTCTCTTTCCTTATTTTTTTCTTTACTTTCATGATTTTTTTTAAATGGAAACTTGAGTGTTTTTTTTTTTTTTTTTTTTCCATTTTATTCTAATATTGGCAGTTCTGCGTGGACACTTCCCTTGTCCCTGTGAGAAAGTGCAGAGACTTCTTCCTGACTGGCCCATCTTGGTGGAAGCTCACGTGTCTCCCCAGGTTCACTTGGGGACTTTCTTCCTGTTGTTTCTTTGCTTATGTTTCTATTTTCTTAAGAAGCCTCAGATAGAGTTGTGACTGTTTTGATTTGTTGATGTTTTCTGTTCAACGTGGTATAATTTTATTATTATGACTCAATTTATTCTGGGTAGCCCAGGGTATATCCTTCTTATGTGGACAGGAAATTAGGTTTCTATTGGATTGTGCTGCCAGTGTCATCCTGGCCTGACAGACACAGCCACATTACACTGTAGTTCCCCGAGGCTTCCGCCATGCTGCCAGCCTCTTCCTGGGCAGCCAGTGCTGGGAGAAAGAGTGGAATTTATTAGCTGAACAAGGAGCTGCAGGAAGCAAGGCCGGGTGCAGCTTCTTTTCTCCTTCCTTCCACACTAGTGCCTCTCTCCAGGGACAACCAAATCCCATCAGAATTTTTTAATGAATTTGTTGTTGTTGTTTATTGGAAGTAATTAGCTGAGCTCAATCATTCTTTCCATTCGGGTCTACTGCAAATTTAGTGGAAAACTGATGACCTTTAATCAATTTTCCCTACTTAATATTTTTTTTTTCCTCTATGGTATCTGGGAGAGTCTTCTTAATGGATGAGATACTTTATCAAATTATCTAGAATGGACTTCAAGTTGGAGAACAGAAATAGAATGTGGTGTGCTTTGGCTGAAGATGTCCCCTAGCATCCCGGAGAGCTTCTGGAGGACTGGGAAGTGGTGGCATTTCTAGATTCTTCGGTCTCTCTGTTCCCAGATTCACTTCTTTAAAATGAATAATAATAAGTCATGCCCCTTCTCTTTCTGTACCCTAATGGAGATCTTTTTTCTATCTCTTTGCTCATTTATTTTTATTTTATTAGATTTTGGGTAGAAAGGTTCATGATGCTGTTTTCCCAGGATTCTCCATCATCTTTCTTCCTGCCTCCAAAGTCTTCTTATCTTTGATTTCTATTCTTGCACACAAAATATCAGCTCAAAATGGATTGAAGACTTCAATGCAGTTTACTAAAACTATAAAATGCCCAGGAAAAAGCAGAAAGGGGAGAGCTTTTGACATGGGTCTTGGCAGTGCTTTATTGGGCGTGACACCAAAAGCAAAGGCCATAGAAATAGGCAAAGAGGACTACTTCAAACTACAAAGTTTCTGTGCAGCAGAGGAAGGAGCCAGCAGTATGGGAGGGTGATCTTCAGAAGGGGAGACCATGTCTGCAAGCCACACATTTGATAAGGGGTTGATTTTCTAAATGTATGTGGAACCTCTATAGTTCACAGAAAGAAAACAACAACAACAACAAAGCAAGAATCCAACAATAAAAAATATCAGTAAGGGACATGAATGGACTTTTCTTCAAAGAACATATACCCATGGCCAATGGGTAGATAAAAAGATGTTATTAGTTTTAGAGTCAGCTCTGAAGCTTGGCAAAGTTTCCCAAAAGTGCACAGTAGCACCATCTGAAATATTTGTCTTTTTTCTTAAAATGTAGTGCATGTTCCCAACTATGTAGTTTTCTTACCCTGCTTCCTACTTGTTGAGAAATTCAGAGGTTGGTTTTGTTTATTTGTTTATTTATTTATTTATTTTAGTATCTTTATCCCTTTCAACATAAGCAGAATGATTCCTCCACATACTTCCTGAATTTTCAGACAATCAATTTATAATCCACTCCATTAGATGAAAGCCACACCACAGATTTCTTCAAGATGGTCCCTCCCCGGTGGCTTCTGAGGGACTGCCCTAGAACACTGGTCTCGGGATTCCCAGAAGTCTTCTTGCTTAAAGGGTAGAGTCTGCGAGCCACAGACTCAGATCTTCACCTGAATTTCTATCCGTCAAACGTGCCTATCGGCAATGTCTAAAATCGCCCTGCGTTCTCAGCACAGGGGTTTTACTCTCAAGCCTGTGACTCCTCCTTTACACCACATTTCCCTGGTGTTGTACTGAACTCATTTTCTGTCCAGAAGCCATTTCTGAATTTCAGCCTTGTGTGTCCTTGTGGGTGGGGAGATCTGAGATTGAGAAAGAGTTTTCTTTCCTGACCCAGAAGGTTCCAGGGCCTTCATATTTAACAGTTGTGTTGTTTTGGATTTTATAAAATCTCTTTTCTCAGTTTCCTACATCAGGCAGAAGTGGTGATGTTGAACCAACCACATTCTAAACTTCTGTGTAGAAATCCTGAGCCACCGGAGGTCCCACCCAACACCTATTTTCCATGTGACAGCCACAGAGGCTGATGTGACTTTCTACCACTGTGTAGAAAGGGTCTCCTTTATTCCCACTTCCCAGAGCCTTTTCCTCACTTGCCTTTAATTCTTCCCTGATGAACTCCTTGGAGGTCACTCAGCCCCTCCGTTTCTTCAGGAACCTCACATTTTGTTTTGTCCTTGAGTCCCACAGTCCCTTAGTCATGTAGTTACCGGGGATTGAACTCAGGGGCACTCGACCACTGGGTCACATCCCCAGCCCTTTTTTTTGTATTTTATTAGAGACAGGGTCTCACTGAGTTGCTAAGTACCTCGCCATTGCTGAGGCTGGCTTTGAACTCGCGATCCTCCTGCCTCAGCCTCCCGAGTGCTGGGATTACAGGCGTGTGCCACTGCGCCCGGCTAGTCGTGTAGTTTTAAAGCCACTGGCTCCTTGTCGTGGAGCTTGACGGAGTGGTGCCTCATGGAAAAGGGCCACGAGGTGTTTCGGGGAGCTGTTGCGGTGTGACACAGCAGCGTCTTCAACAGCAACACCCCTTTCCTGGCCATTTCTCAGGTTTCCAGGGCTTGGCGGGACTCCATGGGAAAGGCCTCATCGGTGCTTCTCAGGTGGCTCAGCTGCACATGGCCGGGACTGGGAGCATCTGTTTGCTCCTTCACCTGCGAGGCGGCAGCACCAAAGGTCCATCCCGGGCAGCGCAGCTGGGCCCTCGGCCGTCTGTCCCTGTGTGGGCCTCGCCTGTGCAGAGGCCTCAGCGGGAACCCTCAGCGCTGGGTCAGGGCTCCCGGTGTTTCCCAAGAGAACAAGACAGAGATGGAGACAGAGCAGGCGCACTTCTACCACCGCATCTCACCTGGCTGCGGAAGCCACCTTCCACCCTTCTGCTTGTCAGGCCAGCCATTGAGACTGGCCAAGACTTGGGCCACAGATCAATAAGCTATGCTCCTTGATAGCAAGAATCTGGAAGACCAAATGGAATGAGAATTATCTTCATGGCTGTTTCTGAAGACTTTAATCTGCCACCTGGAGTCTTATCCATCGTTCCAGTCATTTGAGTCCCTAGGAGTGAAACGCTGTGCTGTGGGCAGATGGTGAGGACACGAGGACCATCCTGAGACATGGGTGAGCCCTGGGGTCCGTAGAAGGGCCAGACACTCCAGGCAGGAATTGCAGCTGTGGGAACTGTGCACGTTTCCAAGCCTCTGCCCTTTCCTCTGGAGGGCGGCTGCTTCGCCATTGCTAATGGCCTTGGACTTGGCTTCAGCAACAACAGGAAGAGTGTTGGCTGCAGACCGAGTCCACTTTGCAGCTATTTATAAGGATGGATCATGAAAGGATTCTGTTTGGAAAAGAGAGCCTAGTCCTGGGTCCTGAAGAAAGGAGACCTCGTGCAGGATGTAGAGTGGCCTGGGACCGCCACAGAGCAGTTGCTATTGGGGGCTGGGGGTCAGCCCCTTCCCTTTTCGTCTTTGATTTTCACAGTAACCCTGTGAGGTCACTCAGCCTTTCAAATGAGGAAATCGAGGTTCCCATGGTGTGGTCAGCTTCATACAGCCGTAAGGCAGGAAACTGCACAAAACCACCGTTGCAAACTTTCACAGCGGTGCTCTGGAGCAGGTGACAGGGAGGACACAGGCCCCTTCACTGTGAGAAGATATCCCTTCCTCCTTCCCTGGGCTCTAGGGAGCAGAAGACCAATGAAGACTCCGAGGGGCTGGCTTGAGTGGCGGGGGGTGGGGGGCTTTTGTCTCACTCCCTTTCCTGTAGTCACTTAAGAGAGTGAGCTCACTACTCAAATATACTCCTATGCACACAGAGGTAGTTTCTGCTTTGATTAGTTTACTTCAAGTTGCCCAAATACAGACACTAGTTGGAAGAGAGGAGTGAAAATACATCAATTAATTTTGTGCCCCCGAACTCTGAGAGGCATGTCAAGCTCCTTTTTAAAAATTTCACAGCATCTATTTAAGTTAGTGGATAACTCCTCTGGTTTACAAAGGAGTGATCATCTCACCAATGCTCCATAAGCAAGTTGGAGAATAGAGACTGAAGCCACATTTTCTGGTTGGAAACTTCTCTTTGGATTTCTGAATATGCATTCAAAGCCCTGCTGCATTGGTGGGAGAGACTGAACAGGGTCACCTGTGGACTGGGGAACCTTTCGGACCAGCCTAGGTCCCATAAGATATTTTTCTGTAGTAAGATTTTTAAGGGTACAATATAGCCTCAGTCAGCATGGCTTTAAACCATGCTTGTGGGACTGCAGTTTTGCAAAATGCTTCATAGACACACATCTAACTTTGTCAATTAGGGATTTAGAAATGCATGTCTACATTTGTTTCCATCCATTTCTTTTTCTATTTTTTTGTGGGGGGGGGGGCACCGGGAATTGAACTTAGGAGCACTTGACCACTGAGTCATATCCCAAGCCCTATTTTGTATTTTATTTAGAGACAGGGTCTCACTGAATTGCTTAGCACCTCGCTTTTTGCTGAGGCTGGCTTTGAACTCACGATCCTCCTGCCTTGGCTTCCCGAGCCGCTGGGATGTTTTCATTTATTTTTTAAGGCAAAGAATTATTGAATCTTAATCTTCTTGTCTGTGAATGTAGACGTTCTGTTAACCACTTTGCATACTTAGTGTAAGCTAATCTTCACAATGGTTCTGTGTTGTTTCTTATTATCATTAGTCTTTCTGTCACTGTAGCAAAACATCTGAGAGAATCAAGTTAAAAGAAGGGAAGGTTTATTTTGACTGATGGTTGCAGAGATTTCAGTCGGTGGTCGCGGGGCCCAGTTGCTTTGAGTCTGTGGCAGCACAGCACACAAGCTATCACTTCACACCAACCAGAAGCAAAGACAGAGAGAGAAAGGGACCAGGGTCCCACTATCCCCAAGAGCATGCCCCCCCCCCTCAGAGACAAAACTCTTCCACTAAACTCTGCCTACTAAAGGTTCCACCACCCCCCAAAAGCACCATGGGCTGGTGACCAACAAGTCTTTAACACGTGGCCCTGTTGGGGACACTTCCAGACAACAGCATCATCCTCATTCAACAGATGTGGAAGCTAAGGATCAGGGGGATGAAGTGACCCCAACTCTCCAGCCTGCACAGCTGATTTTGGTGGAGGCAAAATTACGATGCTTTTTTTTTTTTTTTTTTTTTTTTTTGTAAATTCTGAAACTGATGCTTTTTCTGCTGAACAGAATTGCTTGGGGGAAAGCCTTTCTTGCCTACTTTAAGGGGCAACATCTACTCCATGGTTTCTCTACCCTGTGATTTTACCCAGAAACCCTTTGTCTCCGCTCCTGGGGGCTGCTTCTCCTACTGCACGTGACCCCAACTCTGCAGCCTTGTAGGGAATCCAGGCCTGGAAGAGTTCTAGGCACAGTTAACCCCCACCCCCGCCCTGCTTCCTATTTTTGCTTTTATTTTTAACTGCACTTCTCTCTGTCAGGGACTCTGTTTGTCCTGACTTGAGTCTGACGTTATGAGTCATTGGGGAGATATAATAAGCTGATTGCGAAACAGGTTATTATTTTTCTCCTTTTCTATGACTCATTCTCTTCAAAATCTCTAATTTATGATAAAAGTCAGCAAAATGTAAGCACAGAGGCTGTTTCTAAAGGGCTGTCTTATGTTTGGGCCCACTCTGTCTGGTTTAATTCTTGGGGTGAACAACGTCAATCAGTGTGACTCTTAGAGTGAGGGCCAGTGATCTGTGACCACCCCTGAGCCACTGCCAGGCAGGGCAGCCTCTCAGCAGCAGTGGGAAGAGTCCAACCCCAGGCTCAGCTGAAAGAAGAGAAGAGTTTTAATGAGATGTTATTAATGGTCCCTATATACGTGCATCCCAAAAGCAATGAGCTGTGAAAAAAAAAACCTTTTTGATTTTCAGTGTTTATGATGAAGGAATATTATAAATTATCATCCCTTAAAATACCAAGAATGGCGCAAACTCATATGAAAAGCCAGAACATGCGTCACAGGATTGCAGTGTAAGTTAGGAAGACATGCACAGGCAGAGAAAGAGCTGAGACTGTTTTCATGATCCACTTTATGTAAATAAGCAGTCGGAACACTAGACCAGGACAGGATTTTCTCATTCGATGCACACCTGCCTTCCATAGCTCCTCAGACATACGCAGCCTCTGTCTGAAAATCCTGAGTGATGTACCCAAGTATGGAACCATCTGAGACCCACTGATGAAGGGCTGAGCGTTCGTCCTGGGCCCTGATCTAGCCTAAGAGCCAGAGACACGAATGTGATGGCCTTGTCTCTGAACTACTCTGCTCTTAGAAGGACAAATTCCTTGCCCTCCCTTGCCCCACCTGCTGTCCCCCGTGTTTCCTTAGCCTCCCCTCCATGAGCCTCTTGCAGTATCCAGAGTCTGAGACTGAGGCAGCTTCTGGGTGGCTGCAGACGTGGACTTTGGGACCCTGGGTGGCTCATTTGGGTCCGCCTCCACCTGGCAACCCGGCTTGTCAGTGCCACTAGGTGGGAGCTGCCACCGGACAGTGGCTCCCCCTCCACTTTCAGTGGTTCCTTCTTGTTGGGGACTAAATTCTTCACACACCCTCCCCTCCTTCCTATGCTGAAGTCTTAGCTAACCCCTACCATGACTGTATTTAGAGATGGTGCCTCTATGAGAGAGTTGGGGTGAGATGATATCTCAAGAATGGGGCCCCAAGGTCCCCAGGTGAAGAGCCCTAGGGGTGTGTGTGCACAGCAGAAGCCCCTGTGACAATATAGTGAGGCGTTTCATCTGCCATCCAGGAAGAGACCCACCCTGCTATCACCTTGACCTTGGACTTGCAGCCTCCAGAACTGTGTAAAAAACAAATGTCCACCATTGATGTCCCCCACCCCCCCGTGTGTGGAATTCTGTTCCTGTGGCCTGAGCCGGCGAATCCCTCTCCTTTATCATCAGTCTCTTGTCCAGAAGAAATTCTTTCCAGGGAGCTAATGCCCTGGCTGTGGTGTTCAGACCAGGTACCATCTTCCTCCAGCTGGTGCCACGTTGATGTGGATATTTGGATTCAGTTCCAAAGAGTTCTGTCTTCTCTCTTGCTTTTTATTTATCCAGTTTTTATTCCATTTTCATGTGGGCCACCAAGGGTCTTTATTTGCCATGCCTTTTCCTGACTCCAGAAATCAGTATTTCTTCTGTCTCTGAGACACTCGTGTTCAATGTTTATGAGCAGGTTCGACATAAACTTTGTATTCTTCTTCAAAGATATTACACCCCCAACTCATAACAACAACACTTCCACACAGATCACATTTAAAGGGAAAGACACCCATGAAGAAATGTCCATGTGATGAGCTGAGTGGGCTCGAGGCTGAGGAGGGCCATCTAGGAGGTTCACTCCTCCTGCCTAGTGGCATCCAAGCAGAATTCCCCACGGGCCTGATGTTTAAGCCAGGCGGTGGGGTCTATTGAGAATGTGTTGGTGAAGAAGAGAGGAAAGAGGGTCCCTGCAAGCCCATTGCATGTGAATCTGCAAGGAGGTGTGGGAAAGGCAGGTTTGAGGAACGGCCAGTGGCCCGTGTGGTTGAGCTCATGGTTCAAGGTAGTGAGGGGAAGAGCTGTGGTTGGGGCCACAGAGGATGTCATCGCCCCAGAGTTACTGGCACAATGAGCCACTGCTATCCAGCAGGGTAAGGAGTGGTTTCTGAACACCCCCAGACCCACGTTTCTTCTGAGAAAGTCTGTTCTAGATGACAAATGGTTGACCTGATATTTTGGGGGAGCAACTTCTCTGAGACTGAGGAGAGAGCTGGGGGTGGAACACCCCTCTATGCTTCTCCTGATACTTGGGCTTTGGTGAAATGACACCAGTGATTTCTTCATATTGAAATTTGCCTCTGGTTAATAGGCTCTCTCTGACATCTTCGCTCTCCAACCCAGACCCAGCAAAGTGGGTCCCATAAGCTTCAAGGCCCCTCAGCTTGAGGGGAAGAATCAACAGTAAAGAAAACGAAGTGTAGATGATGAGAAGTACACGGTGGGCCCAGGCTCAGAGCTTTCTGGCTTCAAGGCTGTGCTGTGCTCCCAGGATAGAATCTTTACAAGGAAATAAAAACAACCTATTGTGATAATTTATTCTGCTGACCTCACAAAAATATCCGACAATTGTCCAAATTGCCTCTGGAAGAAACAGTTCTGCTACAGAACCATCGATACTCTCTGAGTGAGTTAAGTAAATCTCCTTAATAAGAAAAATGTGTGCATATATTATGAAAAATAAAACAAATGCAAGGTGGTTAGACCAGTACCTGACATGTGGTAATTGCTCAATAAATGTTGTTGATGTTAATAGGAATAAATAATATTTTCTTAGCTGCATATATATCTACATATTTCTAAGTGTACCTATCAGCATACAAGAATTTAAAAAAATAGTATTTATAAATGTGTGAATTTAATTGACTCACTTCTTCATTCAGCACAATATCCTCTGGGTCTTTTAGGTCAGAATTTGCATCTTTACAGAACTCACAGTCGAAAGGAGCTGTGAATCAATTACCCCATATTAATAAAATGGTGTGGCAAATACTTTGACTTTTGATTACTTCTTCACAGAAGAATAATTCTGTAATATTTTCTGTAAAGAAGAAAAAAGATAATTTGATCTTTCCTCCCACATCGTAGATTGGTTTCTTGTAGTTATTAATGATTCAGAAAAACTTCCTACCTGTCATAATTCCATATCAAGAATGCCATGAAAATGTCCATGGAGATTGTCAAATTTGGAAAATCTACCATCACATTTATTTTATTTCAAAGCCATAAGACTTCCAGTCATTGCACCTTTCCTTGTGTGGGAATCATTCTTAAAAACTTTGATTAGACAGCATTCATTAAGAGCTTCTCACGATGTCTTTGTTACAATGGCATATTATGAGTTTGTTATTTTGTCAATGTCAGAATTTCCCATCAAATCAGCAGGAAATAGTTACTTTCATAATTCTGTTTCATCAGATTCCCATCTGAAAAGAAAAAAAAAAAGTGGGGCATTTTAATAGTATATGTTGTATTATCAAGTACATTCTTGGAAGAATAAAACTTCTGTTTCAAATTATCTGCTTACAATTTTCCATGTTTGATGATTGGAGGGATTTTCCACAGATTAACTTCTGACTCTGCACATTTCAAAGCCTGCTCCCGCGCACTCTCTGCACGCTGCTCTGGCTGTGGGGTAGGTTTATACTGTGAACCAACCTCTAGCCTGCTCCTGTGTGTCAAGGTGCAGGGTGAGTCAACACAGTGGGTGGTAGGGATATTTCTGGAAGCCATCCCTACAGCAGGATGGTTTGCAATAAATCATTTGCTCTGGAGGAAACTGGGGGATGCATAACTCCATTGCAATAAGCCCAAACTAACCCCACCTGAAGTTCTGAGTTAGATTCCCCAAGAGCCAGTGTAAGTAGCACCACCCAGCATCAGAGAGTGTTGGACAGAGTAGGAGGATTGGAAAGAGACTGTGTCTCAAGTGACTGCAGTTGAGGTACCTCACTTATGCAAATTTTACAAAACCTCTGAGCATTTAAACAAGGTGAGGCCCCTCTGGGGGCACTGGAAGGGTCCTATTGCACACGGAGGGCTCAGAAGCTTATGTTTCATGAAATTCACAGAAAATAGCCCCCTGGCTCTGTGTTTGGAACTTTTGGAGAATTTAAGACTTGTTCACGTCTCTCTGAAAAACATTGAATGGGATAATAAAGAACACATGCTAATCCCAGACCACGAACTGGGACACTGGTTTTATGTGAAAATAGATCTCTTGAAGCCATGATGGCTGTCAGGGCCAGGGTGCAGAGGCCATCTCTGTTTCTTGTGAAATTGTTGGCTACCCAAATTGTTGACTTAGGATCTGTTGTTACTGAAAGTGTCCCTGGTCAAGAATCACAGCTTTATGCCCTAAATGATTCCACCAGAATGTAGCTGAACCCTTCCCTGTGCTGTTTCTTCATTGTGATATGATTCAGAGCCATTGCTTGAGGACATCATGCCTCTTGGGTGGCTCAAGCTCACTGTAAAATAGAATGGCACAGGGAAGCGTGAGCGGGCTCTAATGATTCAGAGGCCTTGAATTCAAGGCGGGAATATGGAAAATGAGCCTCCGAACCGGCAGAGGCTGGATAAAAGTGTGGAAGGACTGTGTCCTTGAGAGATAGGCTGTCCTAAACCTTGCTCCCAGAGATGCTTCCACCGAGCTCCTACAACTGTAAAACAAAATATAGTCTTGTCACCCCTCTCCCCAAAACCAGCAGTAGTCTCCATGAATGTCAGAACAGAGTCCCGTGACCTTCAGCTCACACCAGAGCTCTGCACTGTCTTTCCTTGGCCAAGAGCAGCACCGGCTCGGTCAGTCACGGCCCCTCCGTGCCCGTGAGTCAGAGTGTTCCAGAGAAACATGTCTGTATTCGCATCTTTTTCTATCTCCGTGTCTGTATCAATTAGATCACTGATTTCTCTCCATATCTATGTCGAGAGATCTGTTTAACCATCACCCTGCCCTTCCTAGGTTGGATGGCATGCTGATTTCCATTCTTGCCCACATGCGGGACTGTGATTTGAGTCTGGGGACTCTGTGAACTCCTGGAAGAGTTACACTTTGGGGTGATTTAAATAGAGGGGGTTACATGCCTGGATGGTGTTGTAAGGGAAGGAAGAACAGAAAAGAAAACCACGTGTAGGAATCAAAAGAAAGATGGGTCAGATTCAGGGAGCAGAATATCTAACAGCCCTGAGCTGAGGTTGCAGGCCACGCTGGCTCCGAGCTGCTAAGACACACCACAGCCAAGGCTGAATGTGCTGAGGGGCCCTGGGCTTCCCACCAAGAGGCGATTTCTGCTCCTATCGCTGGGGCTGGTGGTCCCCTGACGCTCACTGACACCTACTTTCAGCCATTTCAACCCTGTCAGAAGTGCAAACCTTCAGTCTCTCTCCCCTGCCTAGGACCTCCAGCCAGTGCCCCCCACTGGCACAATCTAACAGCATCCTGCTAGCAAGGGAGCTTGGGAAATGTAGTTCACAGCCTTCCAGCCTCAGCAGGCACCCTGCCGTGCACTTTGCAGGCAGGGCCTCTGGAAGCTGCTGATCCTGAGGATTTCACTGGTGTCTTCACATTACTCCGCAGCATCTTTGTCAAAGCAGCAATAAAAGTCTAAATAAGTTAATCTGTTGCCAAGCAACTCGTTTTTTTATATCAGCACACTTCTCATTGGAAGTGGTGGCATTTCTTTATTTCTCCAGTGACAAGGTACTGGCAGGTTTTAAGGAATCATACATACACCTACAATGCTGAGAGGCTTTTTTGTCTTCTTTTCTAAAAATGTGCTGATTTTTATTCCCTCAGACAACAGAGGCTCTATGAAGCTCAGGCGTGAAGTCGCATGTTCCTTTTCAAATCTCCCGTGCTCAAGAGAGACGTTGGTTGCAACATATATTTTGTAGGCTTTTCACCTACTTGTGTTGAAATTCAAGTATATTTGGTGTCTTAGATAAAACAAGGGTCCCTCCATCTTCCCTTTTTGTTTTTCAATGTCTTCCTGCAGAATATTCTAGATTTGGCATTACTCCTTGCAAAAAAGAAAGTTCAAAGACAGTGGATGAGACAGAAGTCTGCATACTACCATTCCATACTAGTTGGTCTTTCCATTACGAGGTCTCAGCTTAATCTTGGAAAAACATTTACACACACAGTCCACTCCTGTGAACATGTATGTATTTTTTCACATGTACATTGTACCTGTACAAATTGAAGGGATGGTATCTATTGATTATCCTGTTGTCAACAGATGCTGTTCTCGGTGCCAGTATTTTTCTTCCATTATTATGTCACCAGGTGGGTTTTTCATGTTTTTTTTCTTAAGTCTCACTGCCTCAGTTTAACAGATGAAGAAGTGAGGAGCAGAGAAGTTAAGTAACGTGCCAAAGTCATGCCAGCCATTGTGGGAGACAGGAGTCAATCCCAGGTGTGCCAGAGCTTAGGGTCAGAGGCCTTGGATGTGCCATGAGGGTGCTTCTGTCATGGGGGTGTGGCTGGTGCTTTACGCCCATGATCAAGGTGAAGGTGATCGGCCCCAAGATCCTTTTTGACTATAGCGTACTACAACCTTTTTCTGTCGTAGCTTTGTTTAAAGATATTTTTTTCCTCACTGTGATCCTAACTAAAGTACTTTCACATACCCAGTTCCAGCACCCCAAGCCTCCATAAATGGGTGGATAAAACTGCACACAATTGCTTGAGAATTCTTATCTTCCCTAGAGTGGGTCAGAGATCAGTCTCAAATGGGAGCCTCATTCGTGAGCATATTTTAGAGACAGGACGTTGAGTTAGGGCGGTAGACCTCAGTCCCTGTGGTTGTTCTACCAACTGAAAAGTTTGGCCTGACATTCTGGGGGCGGGGGTGGGGGGGCCGGAAAGCTCTGTATCATTCCATTGCCTTTAAGATCCATGGACTGAGCTAAAAAAAAAAAAAAAAAAAAAAAAAAAAAATCCTGTTGCCGCCTGAAGTGATGGCCGCTTGGAGCAACGAAGCCGTGGGAAGAAGTTCAGAGGCAAACTGGAAACAAACAGCCTTTTTATTCTGATAACTTTTCTCTCTGGCTCTAACAACGACTTTAACACGCACCACACACACCACCAAACAACCAACACACCAAATGGCACAGACCCGATCAGCAATCTCGCTCAAGTCTCTCGAGATCCCGGACCAAGTCCCGCGAGATCCCGGGCCAAATCCCGTGAGACTACAGAAGGCGGCAATGCCCAAACATCTCCATGGCCCGTAGTCAACCGCAATCTTAGCCATCTCCCCAAACAGGGCTCCTGCAAAATCCTACTTTGAACCCCAGTCCATATCCTCTCATTTTCTTTCTGCCTTGTTTTTATACATGCACCTTTTGAGAGAAATTAAAATAGGAGAAAGTATTTCCTTCTGCTCTTTCAGTTGTTGGGCTGACCAAGACTTAGAAGATAGGGAACAAAGCAAGACCACATTTTGGTTAAGCATGTTAGGATCCTCCCACCAAAAGTAGTAATCTTATTATACCTATTGCTCCCTGTCTTCCTCCACCCCACACACAGGCCACATATACTGGAACCATGTGCTACTATGCCTTAAAGTAGTTTTTTATTTTTTTATTTTAATTTGTTATATGTGACAACAGAATACATTACAATTCATATTACACATATAGCACAATTTTCATATCTCTGGTTGTATATAAAGTAGTTTTCTTTATGTTATAAAGTGCCTGTACCCTGGAAGATATAAAATTATAATTCAACTAGCTGAATTCTGAGAAGGAAGTTTCTGAATAGTTTTACCGGGAGATGGTCTAAGAAGAAAAGGTTGTTTTCAAAGTGAGTGAGGACACCGTTTTAGTACAAGACCAACTAGCAAAATCCCCTTTTAGACAAGACAGCATTCTTTCAGGTGTCATGTCTAAAAAGAGGACTTTTGAAACACCCTTTGAAATGCAAAAGCCTAAAATACATGTTCTACAAAAGAATCAGGTGTTGGGTAAGTGTAAGAGCCTTAATGAGGAGGTAGCTAAGATGGCGGCTGGCTGAGAGCCAAAGAGGAGGCGTTTAAGTGTTTTCTCCTGACCTTAATGTAATCAACTAAGAATCTTTCTGTGCCCGTGAACACTGTGTGACGCACCTGTAAGTTGAGCTTGTGACGCGTGTATACTTGTTAAGGTGAAGAGTATTTAACCAGGGGGTTGGTGTTGGAGTTGGAGAGAGAAGTCAGAAGAGAAAGCAGAATAAAGAACCTACTCATTCCCAGTCTGCCTCCAAATTCTTTCCTGCGGTATCGTTGCTGCAGGCGGCAACAGGTAAGGGCACCCTGGATGGAGAGGGCTGCTCCAGAGAAGGTCACAGGGTTGCGTAAGCTCTTCGTCCTCCTTGCTCCTGCACCTTGGGAACGTTAGGCTAGGGGGTTTCTTCCATGCAAGATGATCCTATATTCAACCATCTACTCTGTGTCCCATGAAATATTTGAAGCTCATTGTTATAGTGCGCTAACACCTCCATATTCACCATTCTCTTCTTAAGGATGAAGTTCTGCTGATTCTTCCTTTTCAGGCCTGTCCTCTCCCTACATCAAGCAGACACCCCATGGCAGTTTAGGAAGAGGCTCAGGCTCTCTGCCTCATCCTCTCTCCTCCTTCTTCAAGATCCGCCTATCTGCAGAGAGAAAGGGAGGCCAGGATAGGAGGACAGCCATTCAGTTTAGCCTTCCCATTGCAGGGTCTGTCCCAGAACAGACACTGGGCAGGGTCTGCCACAGAGGGCAAGGTGTCTCACTTCTCTCCCGCAGCTCCTGCTCTCTGTGAGTAGTCTAAGATCAATTCTGTGGGTAATCTGAGATGGCCTCTACTCCTCATCACTAAGGACTATTTATAGCACAGTGATTCTGTCTCATGTGAGAAGCAGCATATTCTGACAGAAAAGAGACTTTCAGAGAAAGAAGCAATCTTCTTAGACCATTCCTCTGGCCAAGTTTGTATGCTCCCTTTCCATTCATTTCCTTTTTACCTTTTTTATAAAGGACACTTTGGGCCTATTTAATAGAAAAAAAAATGTTCTGTATATGCAAACTTCAAATAATCACATCAAGCAAGGTTTACAAATGTCTCTCTTCACTTTGCTGAATTAAAATGAAATCTGAGCATGAATTCTAGGTTCACTCAGAACTCTAGACTGATGTGGGCAGATAAGACACTGGGTGTTGGAAAATCTGCAGATGCTTCAACATCTTGAATCTTGCAAATGATGCTACAATGAACACGCAGAAGAAAAAGAGATTCTCGATGTCTTTTTCATGAACAAGGTTAAGAGGAAGAGCTAAGGCTCTGGACAGCTACGCCCCTCTTTATAGAGGCAAGTTGCTGGGCTTGGTTTGAATGAAATCAGATACTGTGTTCCCTCCCTTGATGGATGATACACTCCAAAGTCGCAATTTGCAGATTATAGGGACCCAGAATAGGAGAAATAGTCCAGATCTCTGCCTGATGGACTTTATCAGCATGTGGAAGCACTTTGGGCTACTCAATCACTGCAGCCTGGGAGTACTTTAAAATTCCCGTCCATGTGTTGCCGCGTACTAAACGCAGATCCAGCGCTCCATCCACCCCGGCATCCCCATGGAATCCCAGGCTAAGCATTGTCAGAGACTCTGAATTAGCAAACCAGAAAGAGCAGCACTTCATCAGGGCTTCCAGGAGGCCCCTGGGAAGGGGAGGCATTCGGGCTTTTCTTTCTTCCTTTCTGTGTCACTTCCCAAATGCTTATTCCCGTCACCTGGATAATCATTCAGGACAGGTGCATACATCCAAAACTACATTTAATGAGAATCACATAGACTGTCGGGAAAGCTCAAGAAGGACAGAAGACCAAAGCCAACAGAGCTGGGTTGCGGGGAGTCCTTGGGGATGGTTCACATTCAGACTGAGAGGGATCGTGCCTGGTTTTGATCCCAGGAAGCTGTCATTCATGCTACGCAGAGAGCAGCTATTCCTTCTGCTGATATTTCCACTAAGGATGGCATCCCAGCCCCCACACACACAGGTCTTAAGTGTGTACCTTTTGCCCCGGCATGTCCCTCTCCCTGAAACACTGTAGTGGCACCCCCTCCTCCACAGAAAATCTTAACTAAGCTTCTCCAGAAATCTTCACCATGGCTGACTTTAGGATTGTCAGCAAAAGAGTCTCTACAAAAAAGTTCAATGTAGATAAACTTCTTATTTTCCTGTCGCTCTATTGCTTGGCCACTGGCCTGGAAGAAATCAGCACTCCAGGTGTTGGACGCCCCTTTACTTGTTTTTCACAAACATGTATCCAGTATAGTAGTTTGTAGAAGTGTGTGTTTCCAAGTGCAAAGTGTGATAATAAAAAGGACAAATTCTTTAACAAGGCCTCTGGCCTTGAGCTGGAGCTCACAGAGATGTCTACATTTCTAAGATAAGAGAAGTTACTAATTGGGCTCCATGGTAACAGCTGGCAGGGGGAGGAAAGAAAGGGGAGAAGAAGCTCTCCCCTTCTCAGCTGTTGTCCTTGAAGGGTTAACTTGCCCAGAACCGTGAAAGAATAAAAAGCTGCTTTTATGTGAACTTCTGAAAACTTGTGAACTTCTGAGCCCCTCCCCTTACTTGCTGTGTATAAAAATCTGAATCTACCTGAACTCGGGGTTTAGGGGATTGATTGATTACAGCAAGAGCTGTACCCTCTGAACCGGCTGCAGCCAAAATAATAAAACTGTTCCCTGCAATCTTTGGTGCCTTGCCTCGTCTGTCCTTACAACAGCACTGTTCCCACTCACATCCACCCAGCATGCTTCTTCCCAGCCCTGATATTCAGCATAAATGTCACCTCCAGGAAGCCCACTCATTCCCCACCACAGTGCTGGTGGAGCTGTGCATGGATCTGTGACATGGATTCAGGATTCTTAAAAGTCAACACAGAACCTGGGAAAGAATCATCCCCAGAATTTTGAACTGATTCAATCAATGGATGAATGAATGGTCCGAATTGAAAAGTTATCTGCGTGTGGATTTCTGGTGCATAGTATGAATGCATGATAATTTCACTCAACTCACACAAAGCTCCCAGTATAGCAATCAGAATAGACCTGATTCCTGGAATTTGCAAGTCCTCATGAAATTCAAGGTCAGAACCACAGCCTGTGTTCACAGCAGTGGACCAAATTGTCACACATCCACCTCCCCAACAGGATTAAGATGTGATCTTATTTTTTCTCAGATCTGACATTATGTTCCTTGATAATTTGTTTTTTTAAATTATTTTGAAAGATAGTGTGCACAAGAGTGGATGTAATGCTTCTTTATTTGAAGGGATAATGTTTGTTATTAAGAAATAATATAGAGGGCTGGGGTTGTGGCTCAGCGGTGGAGCGCTCGCCTAGCATGTGCATAGCCCTGGGTTTGATCCTCAGCACCATGTGAAAGATAAATAAATAGAATAAAGGCATTGTGTCCAACTACAACTAAAAAACAAATATTAAAAATATAATAATAAAGAAATAAACTCCTATGAAACTTCTACCTCGCTTAAGAAATAATGCACTGTTTTATCCAATCTGAAAATGAAATGTAAATATTTGACTAGCCAGGTGCGGTGGCGCACGCTTGTAATCCCAGCACTTTGGGAGGCTGAGGCAGGAGAATCACGAGTTCAAAGCTAGCCTCAGCAATGGCAAGGCACTTAGCAACTCAGTGAGACCCTGTCTCTAAATAAAATACAAAAAAGGGCTGGGGATGTGACCCAGTGGTCGAGTGCCCCTGAGTTCAATCCCCAGTACCCAAAAAAAAAAAAAAAAAAAAAAAAAAAAAAAAAAGATGAAGAAGATGAAGAAGAAGAAAAAAAAATGACTAGATTTAAATATAAACAAGTGTTATGAAAAGCTTATATTTTGTTTGATAGACAAAATTAATATTATCAAAACAACATATGCATATTATATACACATGTGCATTATATATTTGTGTATGTGTGTGTGTGTGTGTGTGTGTGTGTGTGTGTGTACATATATATAATTAAGACCTGGAGAGTTCGTTTAATGTTATTTCGATCTCTGTGTTTTCCATTGTCTTTTATTCTTTCTCTTCCTGCTTTCCCGTTGTGTGGACGACTCTCAGGTGTGTGAGTGTGTATGTGTGTGTTAATCACCAAGTTACCCTTTGGCGTGAACCATATACCTGCATATATGTAATCATCTGGTGCATATCTATATCTCAACCCGTGAGGTAACTAAACCTGCATTCTCTAAGTCATCCAAGTGTGTCCCTCACCTAGCCCTCCATCTCTGTGTAAGTCAGCATCTGGATATTCTAAAGTGCATTTGGAGCCATCCTGGATTTCTTCCTCTGAAGTACAATATTATGAAGTCTTCATAAGTGGCCTCTTTATACATGGCCTCTTATAGTCTCAGATATATTTTGCATACAATTTCTAGGACTTAAAAAACAAAAGAGGATGAATTCTGGCCAATGACTTGCCTGCTTAAGCAATAAACAGATGATGTACTTGGAGGGGACTGTGTGTCCTGTAACCTGAAGTGAGCCAAGTTTCGTGGTGATAATTCAGGAGCCATCAAGAAGGAACCTCATCCCAGCACTTGCGAGGCTGAGAGGCAGGAGGATGGAGCGTTCAAAGCCAACCTCAGCAATGGCGAGGCACTTAGCAACTCGGTGAGACCCTGTCTCTAAATAAAATACGAAAAAGGGCTGGGGATGTGGAAAGATGTGGTTTCCTGACCTCAGAACATGTGGTGCTCTGAGATGCAGACCGTAGGTAGGTCCGCAAAGCAGAGAGGTGGAGCCCGTCTTCTGCATGGGAAGAAGGAGCAGTGACCGATCAGGAACAGAGAGTTGAGGAAAAACAGTGCCCAGGATCCCTGGGACACCCAGCACACCCCAACACAGCACTGGTGTTGCAATACAATGCGCTGCTCCTCTTCCTCCTGGAGCACCTACTCTCAATTTCACCCAAGGTGTCCAGCGCTTACTTCTCATCTCAGAGTTAGCAAAGACCTATAAATAATGGTCATAGCTTTTGCAAACTTGATGGGATTTAAAGATACCAAAGCAACTCTGCAAAAAAAGTCAGAGTATTTCCCTTCAGGAAATTTGTGTGCAGGAATTTTTTAAGTTTGTAGTTAAATGATTGAACCATGACTGCCTCAACCCATTATTTTTCTTCGAGAGGCAAAATACTCTGAACTGTCACTCAGACTTGAAGCGTTTTACAGTGTACTGAGGGATTTCATAGGCACCCACACCACATATTCCTCTAAGGGAAGAAGGTCTCAGATAATTATTTCCCATTTAAATAATGTTCCAAAAGAAAGTGGATGCTTTCAGAGGGCCAATGTTTTGATCAAGTCTGTGCTGCTAATATGAAAAAGAGACAGGACAAGAAGCAGATGTTCTAACTTTCCAAAATTTTCCATTGAGTCCCACTTACTAATGCTAGGTAGGAGTCCATGATTATTATTATTTTTTCTTTCTTTCTTTTTTTTTTTTTTTTTTTGGTACTGGGGACTGAACCCAGGGGCGCTTAACCACTGAGCCATATAAACCCCAGCCCTTTTTTATATTTTATTTACAGACAGAGTCTCGCTAAATCGCTCATGGCCTCTGTAAGTTGTTGAGGCTGGCTTTGAACTCCAGAGCCTCCTGCCTCAGCCTCCTGGTTTGTTTCTTTTTTCCTAAACTGTCTAATGCTCTCAACCTCAATTCTTCAAGACAGAACTGTTATTTAGGAATTATTGAGTTTGTGAAGACCTGCATCAAAATCATACTCTTACTACAAATTTGCCATGTGACATTAGGCGATTTAAGCAACATCACTGAACTCCAATTTCCTCACCTATGCTGGAGAGATATTGCAATCTGCACGCTAGCGCTGGGATGCTTGTGATGAGGGTTGCAGAGGCCACAGTGAAAACACTTGGAAACTCCCTAGTGACCATTGTTCAGCTGGTCTTCACATTCTAGACTCTTGCTCCCCATTTTGGCAATATAAAACGGCTTTTTATCACTTTGAAAACTGTTCCACGTCATATTGCTTCTAAATCGGCCATATTTGGGTAAACATACAATCATAAGATAATATGTGACCACTTTCCTTTGGGAGGCTGAGTCAGGAGGATTGCGAGTTCAAAGCCAGCCTCAGCAATGGCGAGGCACTTAGCAACTCAGTGAGACCCTGTCTCTAATAAAATACAAAAAAAGGGCTGGGGATGTGGCCCAGGGGTCTAGTGCCGCTGAGTTCAATCCCCGGTACAAAAAAAAAAAAAAAAAAAAAAAAAAATGTGAACACTTTCACAACCGCGTGGTAAGTACCTTTATAGGCTACGAGGGCACAGGAAGCAAGCATAGCAGCTCTGCTTGGTCAGAGGAAGGGTCAGGGCCAACCACAGAGAAGAGGCAGCACTGCACTCAGACCACAGAGATGGGAGTTGTCACCTCTGCTGAAAAATGGGAACACATTAAAAGCAGAGAGAGCAATGTCAAGAGTCCTCACCACCATTTCTTGGAACCTGTTTTTCACCCTGCACTACTTATTTTACCTTACGTAAGTAACTAGATCTATCATTTGGGTTTTTTTTTTTTTTTAATTATTATTTGTAAATTGATTTTAATGCTTTTACCAGAAACGTCTTGAAATATTGTGGGATCTCACTGATTGAAGGCTCCGTGCACAGAAGGTACTCCCTACACTTCCGATCTGAATCAGAAGACGCATGGCTTATTCATGGAGAACGAAACTTGACATGAGGGCCGTACAGCTCAGCGTTTTAATGATGGGGACCAAGTTTAAAATCCCCAAGAAACAAATAGCGTGGACGCTTGAATGTAGACACAGTCATGGCCAGAGTGGGTTGTGGAATATTCCCTACCTGTCTGAAACGCCCTTGGGATGCCCTCCCTCTCCCCAGAGGAGTGACTCTTCCCTGTTGGTGTTGAGGACTTTGGCACGATCCCAGCCTTCCACGGGTATGATGGGGGTGACTTTCTCAGGGCAGCAGCATGTCAGCTGGGACAGGGTTCACGTTGCTGGCCTTTCAGTGGCATAGGTGGCCACGTTCAGCGCTTGATGACCATCTGCCCGGGGTTAAAGTTTCACACGACTGAGGTTATGTTGGGGATACCCATTCCAAAAGGAATGAATCACATACAACTGTTTCCAAATACATCTGCCCAAGGTCCCATCACAGGGCCCCCCAAAACCAACTCCACACATGTGCACCCAGCACCCAGTCACACTCTTTTTTTTTTTTAATATTTATTTATTTGTTTTAGTTATACACAATGACTTTATTCTTACGTGGTACTAAGGATCAAACCCGGGCCGCGCATGTGCTAGGCGAGCGCTCTACCACTGAGCCACAACCCCAGCCCTGAATTTTGTTTCTTTTTTTTCTTTTTTTAATAATTGTCTGATTTATTTTTTTTTTTTAATTTTTTATTCTAAGATGATATAAATGACAGCAGAATGCATTACATTTCATATTACACATATAGAGCACTTTTTTACAAATCTCTGGTTGTATGCAAAGTATATTCACACCATTCGTGACTTCATACATGCACTTAAGGTAATGATATCCATCTCATTCTACCATCTTTTTTTTTTTTCCTTCACCCTTTTGCCCCCTCCCTTCCCCTCCCTCCCCATTGTCACACTTTTGATCTTGGAAACAAGCACCCAGGAGACAACAGGTGGAAGGAGTATTCCCCAGGGAGTACCTGCTGGGACACGAGGGAGCCGCTCGTGTTCCTACACAGCGATCTTTACTTTGTCATTGGTCTGAACAGCAAGAAGGCCAGAGTCTACACTTCCTGAAGTCATGGTATTTCGTTTCTGTTAATAGGGCCGCAGTCACACTACCACGCTGCAGGCTGACCCTCTGGCCTGGGGTTTGGTTTTTAACTCCAAGCTGAGGTTTGGAGCAACAAGTTCTGCCACCTGAAACAACAACATTTGCCTAATCCGGAGTGACTGATTTCTCCAGCGAAGGTTGCTCCCTGTGTTATGTTTAGCTTTAAAAGTTTAACAGTGCACATTAGAATGTTCCTGTCCCCCTGGCTGGGCCTGTGTGTTTCAGCATGTCCTTGACCAGGCTGCTAAGCCCTGCCTTCCTGAAGGTGCAGGAAACTCTAAATAACAACGAGGGTCAAAGCCCAATGCATTGGCAGGTCCTTCTCCCCCACGGAGTCCCTTAGACACAATTACTGCAGATGTCTTATAACCTGGGCAGCCTGGTGGGGAGAGGTACAGCACCTTTACAATTGGCCATGAGGGTAGGACGGTGTATTTTTTTTTAAAAAAAATGTCATTTATGCAGGAAGAATGGGTAAAATTGGGAGTCTATAGTAAGCACCTCAGAAAATTTGTGGAGAGGAGTGGTTCTCACAGCGTAGCCTCCGTGTGGCCTGGGAAGTCTGTTGGGGTGCAAAGTACTTGGTCTTGACAGTTTGGAGCTAGGATGTCCCTGAGAGGCTTGTGTGCTGATGTCCCCAAGGCAGCGATGTTCAGATATGTGGGATTTGGGGGGGGAAATGACTGGATCATGAGAGACTGAATGGACTCCTGGGGGAGGTAGGCACTGTGGGCCGTGGGGCCGGCTGGAGGAAGCAGGTCGCTGGGCAGGCGGGGGAAGAAGGTACCTGTTCCCGGCCCCTTTCATGCCCCTGCCTCCTCTCTCTCTCTCTCTCTCTCTCCTTCCTGAGCTGAATAGCTTTCCCTGCTGTCCCCTTCTGTAATGTTCTGCTATAGCTCAGGCCCTTGGCAGTGGCACCAGCAGACCATGGACTGAAACCCCCAAAACTGTGAGCCAAAATAAACCTTTCCTCCTCTAACTTGTTTTTTTTTTTTTTTTTTTTTCCCAGACATTTGTCACATTGATGAAAAACTGACCTGCAGAGATTTCTGCTCTAAAGCTGCTGAATCAGGAAGTCATCCGAGACTCTGGGCTGCGGCCCAGTGACTCTGATGCAGGTTATAGTTTGAGAACTGGGGGCCGCGCCTTAACGGTCAGTGTGGGGTCAACAGGCTGTCCTTCATGAGGCCGAGGCTCACTCCCAGTCCACCTCTGAGTAGGCGTTGACTTAGTCCCTTAATGTGCGTGGTGTCACCTTTCTCTGTTGTAAAATGGAGATGGTGATGCAATGCACTCTGTTGAACTCCTGCATTTGCAGTGGGGTTGATAAGAGATAATTAATACATGTAAAATATTTTTTATTTTCAATGGCAAAAAGCGTACTGGGAAAGAGTGTTTTGAAACCTTGGGAAAGCTTCCTGCGGTCGGCCTGTGGCCATGCTGTTCTCAGGTGGCTCAGCGGGCCAGGCTCTCCAGCCACGGGGAGTCTGACATTCAGGTCGGGGCGTCTTACCATGAAGCAATATTCTTACGTCCTATCAATAGCAACGACAAAAGTGCCCATGTCAGGTGAAGGCTAGACAGACAAAACAGGGGCATTTTGGTGGCAGCAGAGCTTGGCAAGCAGAAGGGCTGGCATGCTCTTCCGGAAGCCAAGAGCGAGCCAGGGAGAGCGAGGGGTGTGTGGACGGGAGAGTGGGAGCCTGGAGGCAGAGCAGCAGGAGGGGCGTGGCAAGGTCAGGAGGAGGGCGGGGAGGGGGAGGGGATGAGCAGCGGGAGGAGACCCCTCTGTGGTCTCTGACACGCACGCAGTTAGCAGTCGCAGCCCCCACCCAACCCGTCTCCATGGAGTGCTATGCCCACCTGGTGCTGGCCCGAGAAGACCTGAGGCCGAGGCCAAAGGAAGGCCACAGGAGCCCTGGACCAAAGCCCTGGCGCCCTGCTCTGCTGGGTGCCATCTGCACGTCCCCACCAGGCAGGGTCAGGGCACAGGAGCCGTGAGGAGGACAGGGCAGGCTGGGCCCTGGCCCCAGCTGCACTCAGCCCTGTCCACATCGATGCTGGGCACTGCCAGGCATGAAAGTCAAGTCCAGCACTGAGACGGGTTGGACAGTTTTTATTTTGGCCTTTCAAATTCTGTTTATTCTTACAGAAACCATATTGTCACTGCTACACTATTTAAATAACTACCTCCAAGACCTTCGGTGCGCAGAGTTTTCTCCGGACTTCCTTCAACCCCTCCTGTAGCTCTTCTCGCACAGTTGTGATCTCAGCACCCACATCCTCTGGACCGGTCCTCTCTTCATCACGCTGCTACGTGATAAACAACCTCACTTGTTGCTGGGGCGTTTCCAGCATGCTCATTTTAATAGCTACGTAGTATTTTAGTCAGGGAACACACCATAAATTATTAAACTGTTTATCCATTGTTTTTTTTGTTTTTTGTTTTTTTAAATTCAAAGCCCCGTGTTGTGCTACAGTTATTCACGTAGATATGTAATGATCTATCCCATGTTCACTTATGTCTTTGGGGATTGGGGTTACTAAGATTTTATTTCCTCTTATATTTTGGTAGAACTTGGAAGAGAAGTAACACTATTTTTTAAAAGATGCTCATTGTTATCATAAGGCATTCCACAAACATTCCACATGCTAAGATCTTCTATTTATATCTGTCTGGTCAAATGGGCGACACTCCGTGCTCGGATCCCTTTTATGGAGTTTTGTGTACTCTGGGTCTTCTCCCTCTCCTGTTCTTTCCTAGTCTTTGTTAGTTTCGTTGCGGTGCTCTGATACCCCTCCACATGCACGCGCACACACACACACACACACACACACACACACACACACACACACGCTCACACACACACACACCACCTTGCACTGAGAGAGATCGCTAGAGCTCTCCTCTTTCCACACTCTTTATTCTTTCTTCTTTTCTTGATATAATATTTGTCCATCTCCTTCTCGTTAAATTAAAATTTTGATCTTATCTTACATATTAAGGATTCTCTTGGGGAACTGGGGAACCCCGCTGGGTAGTGCACGAACAGTAAGGCGGGACTCAAAGCTGGGGGGACTTCTTTATTCAGTCGCTGCACCTGGACCTGTTTGCCACCTTCGACTCCATTCCTGTCTGTTGAAGACACGAGTGGACGTTAGTGCCCTACCCTCACTGCTAGCTTAGTCTAGCTTTACTGTCAAAAATGTTCCCATTTCAAGATTCTGAAGCTGTTAACTTGTTGGATTTTGTGTTTTATAGGATGCCTTAGTTTATTTTTTGAAAGGGACAAGAAGATGAATGGGTGATTGAATGCACATAGATTTGAAAGTAAGAAACCCTGGAAATACATTATCTGATGAGGCAAGTCAGATAAAGTTGATTTTCAGAACTGGATTGAACAGAAGCCACAATAATTATTACTCAAAATACCAACGCACTGGCCCATGGTTCCCCTGTGGAAAGTCCTGCTTTTGAGCTCACTCCCTGGAAAGAGGGCTCTGGGGAGGACTAAAATGTCAGTCCCTGCAATCGCTACTGAAAGTCCCTCCTAAGTGCCACTTGCATCTGAGTGCAGATAAGCTATAGTGCCGGCACACATGCCTTCTCATTGGAAGAGAGGCCATGGCAGGACTGAGGAGTCCTTGTTTCCTTTCTGGTAGTAGAGACATGGCTCGCTATGCATTGAGATGACACAGTAATTGCTTTGGAGAACTTGTAGTTAAGAGACCAGAGTCACAGCGTGGAAGAAGCCTGGCCCCCAGAGTCAAAGTGTGAAGGAAAGCTATGCACTAATGAAGAAGGTGAATCGTGGGATTTATGTGACCAATAAATGGACCTCTATCATGTTGCTGACTTTACATGTTGTTTCATTTGTTGCATGTGGTGCTGATCTAATAAAATATACACGAGCGTATCAACTCAAACCAGTCCTGGCTCACCAGTCATGGTAGTTCAGTCTAGCCTAGTGGCATGGAGAGCTGCTAACTGCTTTCTAAAATCTAAAAGACATGAGCCAGGTTACCTATTTCAGCTTCTACTAAGGGTCCCAATCCTTTCTTTCCTTTTGAATGATTTCTTTTTTAAAATTTATTTTTTATTTATAATATTAGTATGTATTACAATTCATAATGCACATATATAGCATCTTTTTACATACAACTGTTTGTATAAAAAGTATATTCATACCATTCAGGTCTTCAATCATGCATTTAGGATAATGATATCCATCTCATTCAACCACCTTTCTTTTATTTTTTATTTCCCCCCTCCCTCCCCCCTTGCTCCCTCCCTTCCCCTCCCTTCCCTTTGACCATTCTAGTGTTCCTCTAATCCTCCTATGTACCCCCATCCAACAACACTGTGAACTAGCCTCCTTATATCAGAGAAAACATTCGGTATTTGGATTTTTGGGATTGACTAATTTCACTTATCATTATATTCTCCAACTTCATCAATTTACCTGCAAATGCCATTATTTTATTCTCTTTTATTGCTGAGTAAAATTCCATTGTGTATATATACCACATTTTCTTTATCCACTCATCTACTGAGGGACATCTAGCTTGGTTCCACAACCTAGCTATTGTGAATTGTGCTGCTATAAACATTGAAGTGGCTGTGTCGCTGTAATATGCTGTTTTTAAGTCCTTTGGGAATAGACCTAGGAGTGGGATGGCTGAGTCATAGGGTGGTTCCATTCCCAGTTTTCCAAGAAATCTCCATACTGCTTTCCGTAACGGTTGCACCATTTTGCAGTCTCACCAGCAATGTATGAGTGTGCCTTTTCCCCCCACATCCTCTCCAACATTTATTGTAGTTTGTGTTCTTGATAGCTGCCATTCTGACTGGAGTGAAACAGCCAAGTTCTACAAGACTTTCAAAGAAGAACTAATACCAACGCTCTTCAAACTATTTCAAGAAATAGAAAAAGAGGGAGCTCTTCCAGACTCTTTCTATGAGGCCAATATTACATTAATTCCAAAGCCAGGCAAAGACACATCCAAAAAAGAAAACTCCAGGCCAATATCTTTAATGAACATAGATGCAAAAATCGTCAACAAAATTCTGGCAAATCGGATACAAAAACATATCAAGAAGATAGTGCACCATGATCAAGTGGGGTTTATTCCAGGGATGCAAGGCTGTTTCAACATTCGGAAATCAATAAACATAATACATCACATTAATGGACTTAAAGATAAAAATCATATGATCATCTCAATAGACGCAGAAAAAGCATTTGAATGATTTCATAAGCACTGTAACAGAGAGAGGAGATATTTTCAGGAGTTCAGTGTCTCTCCGTCTTCCCTACCTAGTAATCTTTAAGATACACAAGACCAAGACACTGATGTAAAGCTTTCCATGAACTCAGAAAACCAAGACAATAGACTCCGCTGCACTTCTGGTGAGTAGATAAATGCTTGCCAGAGTCAGAACAATGCATTTTAATTGGATGATTGCATTCACCAGGCATTCCAGGGCCAAAACACTTTTCTTTCTTCAAGTAACAATTCTGTCTCTTAAAACGTGTTATTTCTAGCTTGACAGAGTGAGACTTTTTCTCTCGTTTGTCATGTACAAATGGAGCTGTTTGTTTTCCTTGGAATCACCCTATGCCCCTCCTTTCTGCCTGTGCTGGGTGTGCACGGTGCAGGAGCCCAGGAATTCCGTGCCAGGAAGCTTTTCGCAGGAGCTCGGGGACCTGCGGGCAGTGGGGAAGGTACACATTTTGTCCTGTTGTTGAACACCTCGGGATGCTGGAGGAAGAGAGTGTTAGCTGTTGGATATTCTGAATGGAGGGTTATCTTTTTCTTTATCTTAAAAAAAAATTCCAGTGTGATACAAGCCAGGGGACATCAGGCCTTTTGCCGTGTTTCTGAGGTATGCATCAGTGATGACACGCCCTTCAGCCATTGCGACAGAAGGCAAGCCTCTAAGCCCACTGGTACTGGTCTTATGGTCGCCAAGCCACGCCTGCTGCTCTGCCTGTGGGGGGTTCTTCCTCAGCTTCAGTGAGACAGGACATCTTCAGAGCAAGTTCTAAGACGAGGCTTCTCTCGAGAGGGGTGAAGCCAGAGCCCTGCTGGGTTTGGCTGTTGCCACCAGGAATCTTCAAGTTGTGAAGGTGAGGACTTGGCCAGGAGGGGTCACCTCGAGGGTGAAGCAGCCATCTCTCTGTGTGGCTCCTTTGGGTGGCTAGGTAAATATCAGGTGGGAGCTGTCTGCAGTTACGAGGCGCAGGAAATAGCCAACTGCCCTGGCCTTGTCCTGACTGGCTGAGCCTGTCACTACAGTAGTCATACCCTGATGAAGAGAACGCAGACAGACCGTGGAAGCGGGTGAACAGGATCGCTGGGGGGAACCCTGCTGCCCTCTGCTTCCATCTGCTCCGTCAAGTACACCAGGTTCCTGCCGTGGAGTTCTGAGCATGAAGTTCCCAAGTAAGACTGACAAACAGGAGTTTATCTGGAGAAGAGGAACTAGATACTCAGCATCATGAAACCGTAAAACTACTCCAAATGAGGACAGAGCTCAGAAGGTCCAGGAGACGTGGAGCTAAAGACAGAAATCTGAGTGCAGACCCTGGATTCCAATTTAAATGCAAGGGAGCTGCCAAGAGGAAGAGGACCACGACCCATTCTAAAAAGGTCTCCTGCATGGAAAATTAGGAGAGGGAGATTGTAGGGAATAATGAAAAAGGAGACACGGAGACAAGGTGCAGAGGCAGAAAAGTGGCAGAGTGGCTCTTTGTCCAAGTGGCCACGTTTATTTATATGGATAGGTTACATTCGGTTATTAGTGCCATAACTAGATTATTGTTTAGAGTATCAGTAAGGTTGCTTAGTCTGCAGTTACATTCACAGTTACAATATGTAATGTCAGGAGCTTTGTGCAGAAAGTCCATTGTCTGAAGTTACTGTTAGGAGGGCAGATCCAGGAGCACTGGAGCTTGATGAAACATTGTAGTTATCTAGCAAACAAGTTCCTTTATTCCCAGGAGCTATGAGCCTGCAATCAAGGTCCAGGCTTGATGATACTCTAACACAGAGTCTTCTCAAGGAGTTGCCATACCAGCTAGATATTGCATATATATTAGCTATTTTACTAGCTCCTAAGAGAGATTGCAGGGCATTCTAAGGGTGGGAAACAGGGTGCCTGTTACCCCCTGGGAGTTTTCTCACCAAGGCAAAGCTTCCCTGTACATTTCCACAGTCTGAATCCCTATAGGAGGTTTCAGCTGAAAAGCATCATTTAACCAATAATAAAATAACATTATCTTTCTCCTGAGTTCCTCACCACAGGAAGTGATCAATAAGACATCCTCAACAGCCCTGAGGAGGCAGCAACAGAGAAAGTGCAAGGGCTGGGTGTGGTCAAGGGTCCTCTGTGTGCACCTCTGCCCCAACATTCTGTGGTTTGACACACCCTGGTGTTTTTAAGGCTGCCCCACTGAATGGTTGGGAAGGTCCTGGGTCTAGAGGTAGAGCTCTTCTTTGTGTTGAGAAAGGCCTTTCTGTGGATTTGCTGACACATAGACTTTACATAGTAAAAGTACAATAAGATTTTCCTGTTCCTGTTACCTCCTGAGACCAATGGCTGATTATGTCCAGGTGTTTTGTTCCTGTTGTTCCTGTTCTGTAGTCAGTTAAACTATCCTGGACATTGGAGATTACCTATACCACAGGGATGTCTTACTAAAAGAAGATTCTCTAGCTTCTAACAGAAAAATACCAATTTTCCATCTTTTTAAATACTTTTTGATTAATAAGTGCATATTAATTATTCAGAAGAGTGGGTTTTGTTGTGTCATATTTGCATATGCATAAAGCAGAATCTCATCATTTTCACTTCCCCTTATCCACCTGTAAACCCCCATCCCCTTTTTCTACAGTAGTCTCCTTCTCATGTCATTTTCTCCCTCTAGATTCCACAAACGAGGGAAAAGTCGCAGTACTTGTCTAAGTCTGGCTTATTTCACTTAATCTGATGATCTCCAGTTCCATCCATTTTCCTGCAAATGACATCATTTCATTGTTTATTGCTGAATAGTACTCCATTGTGCATCTGTAGATATTTTCTTGATCCATTTTTCTGTTGATAGCACCTAGATGGATTCCAGGTTTGCCTATTGAGAATTGTGCCATGTTAAACACAGGCATGCAGATATCTCTAGATCATGCCTACTTTAATTCTTTTGAATATATAACAAGGAGTGGTATAGCCGAGTCATGTACTAGTTCCATTCCTGCTCGTTTTAGGAACCTCCATACTGCTTTCCATAGTGGCTGGACTAACTTAATGTTCCCACCAATAGTGTGCGAGGGTCCTTTACCCTGCATACCCTCTCAGGCATGTGTTCTTTGTGTTTTGGATGATTGCCATTCTGATGGGGTGTGGTGGATTTTCTATGTAGTTGTGATCTCTGATGGTTAAAGATGTTGAATATTTTTCATGTATTTATTGGTCATTTGAACTTCTTTTGAGAAATATGCTGAGTTCATTTGCCCCTTTCTTCTTTGGGTTATTTTATTGGTGGTAAGTGTTTTGAGTTCTTCATATATTATAAATACTGTCCTCCGTCAGAAGAGTAGCTAGCAAAGAGTGCCTCCCATTCTGCAGGTTAAACTTCACTCTGTTCCATTGCTTCCTTTTCTGTGCAGAGGCTTTTAGTTTGATGTCATCCTATTTTCTAAGTCTGCTATTATTTGATGAGCTAGAGCCATCTACTCAGGAAGTCGTTGGTGGTGTGTTTCTTTTAACAGTCTCAGTGTTGTCATCTTATGCCTAGGCCTTTGATTCATTTTGAGTTGATTGTCCTACAGGGTGAGAGAGAGGGACCTATTTTCAATCTTTTACCTCTGGATATCCAGTTTTCCCTGAACCGTTTGTTAAAAGGGCCATAGTTTTTCTCCATTGTTAGTTTCTGTCACCTTGGTTAGTAATTAGATGGCTGTGGCTACATGGGTTTGTCACTGTGTCTTCTATTCTATTCCACTAGTCTGTGTGTCTGGTTTTATTCCAGTGCCATGCTATGACTCTTGAAATGGAGTTTTGTGAAGCTTTCGATAATTACTCTTTTTGCTCAGAGCTTTGGCTATTCTAGGGTCTTTTGGGTTTTTCCATATGAATTTTAGGGTTGTTTGTTCTACTTTTGTCATTGGTATTTAGATGAAGATTGTGTTGAATCTGTATGTTGTTTTCAGTAATATGGCCATTTCAAAAATCTTAATTCTTCCAATCCATGAACATGGGAAGTCTTTCCACACTCCAGTGTCTTCTACAATTTCTTTCTTCAGTGTTTTGTAATTTTCATTGAAGAGGCCTTTTGCCTTTTTGGTTAGGTTTATTCCAAGGCTGATTATCTTTTTTTTTCCCCTTTGAAACTATTTTAACTGGAATTGTTTTTTCTTATTTTTTTCTTAGCGGTTTCATTATTTGTGTATAGAAAAGCTATTGATTTTCATGTGTTAAATTTGTATCCTGCTACTTTTATAAATATGTTGATGAGATTAAAACTGTTTTGGTAAAGTTTGTAGGGTATAGGATCATAGCATCTGCAGGTAGAAATAATATGACTTCTTTCCTGTTTATATCATTTTTATTTCTTTCTCTTGCTTAATTGCTCTTATTAAAATTTTAAGTACAATATTGAATAGGAGTGGTGAGGGTTGACATTCTTGTCTTGTTCTGATTTCAGAGGAAATGCTTTCAGTTTTTCTTATGTGATATGATTCTACATTTATGTTTCTCATGAACACCATTTATTATATTGAAGTGAAATCTTCTCTCCCTGGTTTCTTCAAGGATTTTATCATGAAGGAATGCTGAATTTGGTAAAATATATTTTTAAAATCTATTGCTATCATCATGTGGTTTTTATATTTGATTCTATTTATGTGATGCATTATGTTATTGATTTGCATATATTGAACCATCCTTGCATCCTTGAAATGAAGCAAACTTGATCTTGGTGTATGCTGTTTTGTGCACATTGTTGTATCTTTGTTTGTGGTTTTAGGGTCATACTAGGAACTCAACACAGGGTCTTCTGCATGCTAAGCAATCACTCCACACTAAGCTACACCTCTATCCAAGAGTCACATTTAAATTTGCATTTTCTAGTAGCCATATAAAAAAAGTCAAAAAGGAATCAAGTCAAAGTGAATTTCAAAATGTATTTTGACAGTATATCATCATTATCACTATAACATGCAATCAACATAAATTACAGATGAGACATATTGTATCTATTTCATACTAAGTCTTTGAATCCAATGTGTATTTTACACTTGCAGCAGTGTCCACTGGGATTAGCCCCAACTGTTGGTAGTCACAGTGGCTTGTAGCTCCTGCCTTAGTGATGTACAGGATCTCCAGCAAAATCTTAGCCAGCCGTTCTGATAACAAACCATTTCTTTTTCTGTTTCTAAGGGTACCGTTTGAAAGAATCTTAGATTTTTTTAATTTTTATTTGTTCTTATTACTTATATATGGCAATAGAATTTATTTTGGCATGTTATACATATATGGAGTATAACTTTCCATTCGTCTGGTCGTACATGATGTGGTGTTACATTGATCATGTATGCATGTAGGAAAGTAAAGGAAGACATCTAAGGTTTAAATTCAACATTTGCTAAATATCTTTGTTTTAGAAATTTAATTAAGTTTAAAGAAGTTGCTTCTATCCTTCATTACAAGTTTTTTTTTAATTTAATTTAATTTGTTATACATGCTTGCTGAGTGCAATTCCTTTCATATTACATATAAAGAGCACAGTTTTCCAAGTCATTGGTTTTACACAAAGTATTTTTATACCATTTGAGTTTTTATACTTGCACTTAGTATATTGATGTCCAACTCCTTCTGCCATTGTTTCTATCCCCTTGCCCCTTTCCCTCCCCTCACTCCCCTTTGTTCTATCCCTTGCCACGATATTTTAGTATCATAGCAAAGGAATCAATCAACCTTTGATTTTCTGGGATTGGCTGACCACTTAGCATTATTTTCTCCAACTCCATCCACTTACCTGCAAATGCCATGATTTTGTTCTCTTTTAGTGCTGAGTAGTATTCCATTGTGTATATATACCAAAGTTTCCCTATCCATTCATCTATTAATGGGCATTGGGGTTGTTTCCACAATCTAGCTATTGTGAATTGTGCTGCTATGAATATTTATGTGGCTGTTTCCCTGTAGTAAGCTGTTTTTAAGTCCTTTGGGTATAGACCAAGGAGTGGGATAGCTGGGTTAAATGGTGGTTCCATTCCAAGTTTTCCTAGGAATCTCCATACTGCTTTCCAGATTGGCTGCACCATTCTGCAGTCCCACCAGCAATGTATGAGTGTGCCATTTTCTCCACAACCTCAGCATTTATTGTTGTTTGTGTTTTTGATAGCTGCCATTCTGACTGGTGTGAGATGAAATCTTAGAGTAGTTTTGATTTGCATTTCTCTAATTGCTAGAAATGTTGAACATTTTTTCATATATTTGTTGATTGATTGTATATCATCTTCTGAGAAGTGTCTGTTCAGTTCCTTAGCCCATTTATTGATTTTTTTTTTTTTTTTCGTATAAAGGTTTTTGAGAGCTTTATATATCCTTGAAGTTAATGTTCTGTCTCATGTGCATGTGGCAAAGATTTGTTCCCATTCTGTACGTTCTCTGTTCACCTCACTGATTGTTTCTTTTGCTGAGAAAAAGCTTTTTAGTTTAAATCCATCCCATTTATTAATACTTGGTTTTAATTCTTGTGCTATAGGGGTCTTATTGAGGAAGTTAGGGCCTAATCCAACATGTTGGAGATTTGAGCCTACTTTTTATTTTATTAGGTACAAGGTCTCTGGTTTTATTCCTAGGTCCTTGATCCACTTTGACTTGAGTTTTGTGCATGGACAGAGATAGAGGTTTAATTTCATTTTATTACGTGAGGATTTCCAGTTTTTTCAACACCATTTGTTGAAGAGGCTGTCTTTTCTCCAATGTATGTTTTTGGCACCTTTGTCTAATATAAGATAACTGTAGAAGTATGGGTTAATCTCTGTGTCTTTTATTCTGTACCATTGGTCAACTGATCTATTTTGGTGCCAATACCATGCTGTTTTAGTTACTATTGCTTTGTAATTCAATTTAAGGTCTGGAATAGTATTGCCACCAGCTTCACCGATCTTGTTAAGAATTGCTTTGGCTATTCTGGGTCTCTTATTTTTTCCAGATGAATTTCATGATTTCTTTTTCTATTTCTATGAGGAATGATATTGGTATTTGGACTGGGATTGCATTGAAATTATATAGTGCTTTTGGTAGACTAGTCATTTTGACAATATTAGTTCTACCTTTCCATGAACAAGGTAGATCTGTCCATCTTCTGAGATCTTCTTTAATTTCTTTCTTTAGTGTGCTATAGTTTTCATTGTACAGGTCTTTGATCATTACAAATTTTTAAAATCACAAATAAGTTCTACATTTTATTGAGTGGATTTCTACAACTGCCGACATTATCTCATTTTAGAACTAATTTATTAATGTGATTCTTCTTCCACTAATGTATTAGTAATATGAATACTAAGTTTCTTTCTTTTTTTTAACCACTTATTGAACCCAGGAATACTTAACCACTAAGCCACATCCCCAGCCGTTTTTTATTTTTTAATTTGGAGATGCAGGTCTCACTAAGTTGCTTAGAGTCTCACTAAGATGGCTTTCAACTCATGATCCTCCTGCCTCAGCTTCCAGAGCAGCTGGGATTACAGGTGTGCACCACCATGCCCAGCCTTCCTTGCTTTCTTCGTACAAACCCAAAGTGATCATGAATTTAGGATAATATGTAACTGCGTTTTGTTTTCCAGCACAATCTTTATAAGTTTTTGTTTTTATTTTAGAGTGGGATTTATCTTTTGGTTCACTTGATCGTGCAATTCTTTTCTGGTTTTACTATCAAGATCGTAACAAAGCCTCATAAAACGATTTGGTTATATTCTCTATTTTTCAGTTCTATGGGTCAATTTGAATAATAATAGAAGTTATATTTTATGAAATGTATCCTTTAATAAGCCTGAATGTAGGAGCCCTGTTTGGGGAGATGGCTGGAATTGCGGTTGACTATGAGCCGTGGAGATTTGGGCATTGTCGCCTTCTGTAGTCTCACGGGACTTGTCCCGGGATCTCGAGTGACTTGGCCGAAATTGCTGATCGGGTCAGCGCCATTTTGGTGGTGTGTGTGGCGTGTTAGTCGTTGTTAGAACCAGAGAGAAAAGTTATCAGAATAAAAAGCTGTTCGTCTCCAGTTTGCCTCTGAACTTCTTCCCGCGGCTCCGTTGCTCCAAGCACTTCAGGCGGCAACACCTGAATGCCACAGAAATAGATTCAAACAGTCATATTTACAAAATTACATTCTTGCCTTAAAGTTGTATTTTGCTAAAGTCAAAATTTGAATACAATTATCCAAAATAATCTATGATCACAATATATTATGAGGAGTTGAATATTCAAAAACATTGTTTTCCTTTAATCAATTTCTATTTAGTGGATTACTAAAACTTTCCTTTTGGAGTAAATTTCTGTTAGCCAATTATTTTCTTGAAGACCATGCTGTTAAAATCACTTGCAATGCTGTTGTAAGCATTTTGGGGTTTGTTTGATTGACTGTTATTCATTGGATGATGAAACGCTCTCCTTCTGCCTTGTCTCAAGCTCTTCTACTTGATCCTTTCAAAACAGCCATTTTTGTCATTGTGGATTCTATCTATTAGATCTTTCGATTATTGCTGGAAAGCTTCTGTCCCAACATTAGTTTCTTCTTTCTTCTCTATTCTTTGGCTTAATCACAGTTATATTTTTAGCTTTTTAGTAAGAAGCTCATTGATTTTACTACTCCTGTCATGGTTTAGATATGAGGTGCCTCCTAAAAGCTCAAGTAAGAGGCACTACAAGAATGTTTGGAGATGAAATGATTGGGTTGTGAGAGCCTTCGCCACATCAGTGCATTAATCCTTTGATAGAGATCAACTGGGTGTTAACTTTGGGCAGGCAGGGTGTGGCTGAGGAGGTAGGTCCCCGGGGGTGTGCCTTTGGGGTATGCGTTTTGTCCCTGTTGAGCAGAGATCTCTCTGCTGCCCTGCACTTTGTCTCCAGCCATACTCTGCTGTGATGTTCTGCCTCACCTTGAGCCCGGCAGAACGGAGCCTGCTGTCTACCGATGCAGGACTGTGAAATCCTGAGCTCCTAAACCAACTTTTCCTTCTCTACAGTTGCTCTTGTCAGGTCTTTGGGTCGCAGCAACGTGAACATTGACTAAAACAACCTCCTTCTTTCTATATATAGCATATTTACTTGAGGCTCTTTATTCTCCTAGACTCACAGAATTTGATCAGCGATATTTTATATATCTATAGATACTGTTTTTTTTTTTTTTTTCGTTTTTTTTAAAATTCATTCTTTTTATTATGCCTAGCATTAGGATGCATTTTGACGTTATTATAAAAGCATGGAATATACTTTGCTCTGATTCAGTCCCTAGGACATCCCTCTTCCCGCCCCTCCTTCTGTTCCCTTCCCTCTACTCTATTGACCTTCCTGCTATTACGTTTTGTTTTAATCAGTGCCTTGTGGACATTCATAATGGTGAGGTTCACTGTGGTATATTCATATATATACACATAAGAAAGTTAGATCAGATTCATTCTCCTGCTTTTCCCTTGTAATGTCCCTCTCTCCTCCCCTTCAATCCCTTTCTCCTACTCCATTGATCTTTCTTCTATTTTGATGGAATCCCCTTTTGCCCCTTTTCTTTTGCTGTTATTTTTTAAACTTATTTTGGATTGGCTTCAATAGGTACTGTTTTAAACTTCTGACATGACAGTTTATTTGATCTGCAGATTATTTGATCTGCATTTGCAAATGCATGTGCTCTTTTGCATTTGTTTTTTGTTTGAGCGTGTGAAATGCATGCCTCATTTGGTTAGTCTGTCCAAGGCGCACTTCCTGATTTTGTCTAATTTCTCCCTTTTATCTTCATTCTCCATTCCCGTCTTTCCTCCACTAGCAGCAGTTATTCTAACAGTTTGATTGACATCCTTTTGTTTATATGTGTTTTCTAAAGTGTCTGTTTTGTGCTTGTACCTTAATGTAAAGAAATACTCATTTCTTCATGTGCTTATTAGCCTATTCTTTCTTCTGTAAATTGACTACAATGTTATCAGTTGTTATACCACCTCTTTTTTGTCCTAGTCTTATATCCAATTACTCTTCTTTCTTGGATTTAATTTCTACTTTGCTTGAGTCCAGATTTAAATATCAGTCAGAAATAGCCTGTTAATACTATCTATCCTGAGGTCCCCTAAGTATTTGAGCATTTTTTTTTAAACTATGTTGCATGCTTATAAATAAAACACATTTATTTTGTTTTTACCTATGAATACTGCGTGGAAATAAATTCTGTTGAAAATAAAATTCTAAGTTCTTCTTTCCAGTTCTTAGAATTTTAATTGAAATCCCCATCATCTTTTAGCACAAGTTGCCAGTGATGGCCTTAGTATGGCAATGGCCTTATTCTTGATTAGTAACACGAATTTCCTAACTCTTAGACTTGTTCAACTGGGACCAGTTTAATATGTTGCCATTTTTCATTGTGTTTCTCTTTTCTATGTGTCCTTAATCCTGTAGACCCTAAGAGAGTTGTTTTCCTCTTGTTTTATTACTTTTTCTGTCCTGTGCTACTTATCCAGAACGCCTCCTTGAAGGATGCTGTATCTTCTGACTCGTGTTTCTAAATTTCCTCTGTACTAATTAACATCTCTTAGTCCTTTTGTACTGGATAAGTAGCACAGGACTGCACTCTGGAGAAATTCCATGACTCAAACTTCCGGTCTGTTAATTTTCTCTTAAGTGGACTCCTACCTGCCTTTCTACTCTAGTAATTTTTATTTAAGGATGACACTTTTAAAAAAAATATTTTTTTAATTTTAGATGGACACAATATCTTTATTTATTTTTATGTGGTGCCAAGGATCGAACCCAGTGCCTCACACCTGCTAGGCAGGTGCTCTACCACTGAGCTACAGCCCCAGCCCCCAAAATCACACTTTTAATGTCCCAAATCTGAAATGACTCTTGTTTTTTTAAGAGACAGATTTTTGTGTCTTGTGCACCCAAAATTATTAATTATTTTAACTGATCTCTTTTTCATTTATTATTTCTCATTTTTTAAATTTTGAGGTTGGTTGGTTTCTTTCATTTATTTTATTAAAACATTAGATTATTCTTACGTCTCTTTTCATCTTGTTTGAGACTCTCTGTCCAACTGTAGAAATCTGTATTTCAAGAATTTCTGTGTCGACCGTAGTACTCTTCCTTGGTTCCTGATACTGTTGTGATTTTATTTTTAATTGTTTCTAGCTTTTACTTCATTTCTGTGGAGATGAGATGAAAGACAAGTGCACTCAGTCCAACATGCTGATCTAGTCTCCTCCCTACTGCTCTCCAAATAAGTCTTCATGTTTATTATGTTGTGAATTTTGAGCAGTGTTCTCATTCTTTTTCTCAGGTTGAGGTAGGAAGATAGGCCCATTTCTGCCTAGGCGGGTGGGGCAGCTGGGCCTCTCTGGTAGCTCTGTACAAATGCTGCAGTACCCAGAAGCATGTCCTGCCAGTTAGAGGATGTCTGGGGTGAGGTCTGGGTGATGGGCAGCTCAGAGGCAGTGCTGCACTCAGGGATAAGCCCTTTCAAACACACTGTCCACAGCAGCCTCACTCTTCTCCCTCTGGTGTCGATGTTCATGCTATTTTACCAAGGTGATGGGGGAGCTCTGGAAGGTTTACAGGAAAGATGAGCCATCTTCAGCTAACAATTTAAAATTCTGGTGTCATTTTGAAATTCCTTGAAAAGAAAATTGATAAAATACTTATCAGCATGAAAGTTAGAATGGAATTATGAAAGGATAATTTTAAAAGAGGTTCATGCAATCAATAAGCATGCCGCATAGTTAAAAGCAATGAGGCTTAAATAGTTAGAGGTGAGGGTATCTTATTTTGAGGCACCCTCTTTTGATTCAGACTTAAGCTATAGTTGCTGCCAACAGATAAGAAGAAAAATATTTAAATTTTCTTTAGGAAATCCATGTTTTACAGATGTCAACTTCCATTGATGGAAAGTATATCTGGACAGGTAAAAATCTTTTTGAAAAAATCATTTGCATTTGAAAAAGTGTTCGAATCCAATCAATGGTCACTTTTAATATCTACGTGGTCCTCAGGTCAACCGTACTATTTATGGAATCTGGAAGACAAAGCATTGAATGCTGAAACAACAAAACAAGACAACCCCCCACTTTTTTTTTTTTTAACATGAATTTCCTGTTTACCTAAAAGCAAACTAAGGAGTTTCTGGTAAAAATAAATAAATAAATAAAAAAAAATAACTTTCAGATAAAGTAAAATTTTTTTTATTTTAAAATGTTATTTCAGATACACAATAGAGCACTTTTTTAAATTTGTATATTGAGCACCATTTGTGATGCATCAGTTGGACCTGGTACCTCCCTTTTTCCTTGATTGAACCTGATATCTATATCGAAATTATCTATATCGTATGTCTGCCCTTTGCCAATGGTGGCTGAAGTTCTCTTTTTCCTTTGGATGCCTCTCTTTTGCTGCTCTTTTTAGTTCTGCTTGGGCCCTAGGCATGGTAGCTAGAGAGAAGGTAATTGCTGCCCATTTCCTCTGACCCTTTCACACTGCAATGTGACTTCAGAACACCTCTGTTTTAAGTTTCCTGGGCCATCGGTTCTATAAATACAAAATAAGAATCTAGAATTTCTTTCTATTCTGCAAGATATGGAACTCAATGGCGACTGTTTGACTATTGATCCTTGGTTGTATTTTTACAATTTCTACATCCTGACAAATAAAATGTAGAAGCATTTTACAATTGTAATTCCCCAGGCAGTGTTTGCCAAATAGTTATGTTTCTCTTGCTGGCAAGAAGTTGGGTATTATTTTGGTAGCTTCACAGGACAATGACAGCTGTGGTGTTTCAGTCAACACCAACTGAGCACCATTTGGGGAATAAGCATGAATCCTAGTTTTCTGAAAGCTGATTATTGACCCCTTTTGATAACATGAAGAATCTGAAACATCATAAAGAAAAAGTAGTGGAATCTATTAATTGGATTGAAAACAAATCTTGAAGCAATTGTGGAAAATTCTTAATGATCCAGAGGGTTATAATTTGTGGTGAAATATATAATTAAGATAAAAATAATGTCAGACAAGTAATTTCTGAATATGAGATCATGTTAGAATACCTTTGTCAATTCACCTGTTTTTTTTTTATAAGTGATGTGAGATTAAAAACAACATCTCCTGTCTAAAAGAGTTCTTTCAATAAATATGAAACAAATTATCTGTGATAAAAATCACCATGTCATTGTTAAATTGCCAGAAATTGCATTTCTTTTTATATGTACATAAAAGTTGGTGCAGGAGATTCTATGAAAAGTGGAATTAAGCTGAGAGCAGAGAATGGACTAATTTGAAAAGTTTTAAAAGTGTATTTAGCAAAATGTATTTCCCCTTACCACGTATAAGCCACCATGCTCGCCCTGGTGCAGTGTGGGCGCTTGTGGGTCAGAGGAAACATGACAAGCTACAAGCAGTGAGTCTGTTCATCTTCACTTTTAACAACATGCAAACCATGAGTGCTTGTCAAAGGGCCATCTGAATATGTAGCATGGAGAGTACAGAAAATGGAAAGACACTTCCCAGGCTGTGGTGAGAAAAAGCCTCAGTGATCGTGGTTTGAGTCTGGGACCCTGGATGGATACGATTTTGACAAGGCAAAGGCCGTGGAAGAGATGTCTTGGGGGGAGATTGGTTTCACAGGCACAGGTGGGAAATGATGTGCAGGTGGACAGAGGTACCTGCACTTCATGGTCTGTGAGGGCAAGCCCTGGGGTGGGGGCCAGGAAAAGAGCAGGTATGCCGCTCAGAGAGGGTCCTGAATGCCTAGGTCCTCCTGCAGGGCACCTGGAATTCACTGTATAAGCAACTACAAACCCTGGCCTGTATTTTGTATAGTAAGCAAACCTGACCATGATCTGATGCTGTTCAGGGAAGATCATTCTGGTAGCAAGTAGGGTAGGTTGGGTTAGGGCTGGTGGGGACAGAGCAGCAAGTCACGTAATGAAGAAAAAGGGGCCACAGGAGTCCAGTGATAACAATTCTCCAGGAGATTTTTTTGTCCAGTGTAAAACGATTTCCCGAGGGGCCTGCAGCCATGCTATAAGTGTGGACCAGTGGTAGGGTGAGGAAGGCACACCCTGTTGTGCTGAGTGCCACACTCCAGTTGTAATTTACCTTGCATTCCCAAGGCTTGTGTCCTTTGACATGTGAAACAATTTCTCTCATCACATTGCCATGGCGCCCTTACTGCAGTGGCAGGTGAAATCAGGAAAGTTGGCCCTCTGGGGAGTGGGGAGCTCATTGACACCTTTCTCAACTCTGGTGCCCATCCTCAAGAGAAGAAGTACAGTCCCTGAAATCCTTCATCCCAAACTAGCTGAGTTATGAATGTTTGACTTGGAAGAAAGAAAATTAGAGCAATATAAACACACACACACACACACACACACACACACACACCACACTCAGAGGCTAATGGCTATTAAAAAAAAAATGAAAATCAAGAAGCGATTTTTCCAGTCTTTTAAAGTAAAGACAGTGGAATGAATCTGACATGACTTTCCTATGTACATATATGAATAAACCACAGTGAATCTCGCCATTGTGTGCATCCACGAGAAATTAATTTAAAAACAAGTACCTATGGGTAAATGGCAAGAAGATCAATAGAGAAGAAAGGCAAGGGGTGGGGGAGGGAAGGGGAAGGAGAGGCATTGGAGTCTGAATTAGAACAAGATATATTGCATGTTTGTATAATTATGTCAAAATGGATTCTAATGCCTGTATAACTACAAAGAACCAACAACAGCAACAACCAAAAACCCAAAAATCAAAAAAAAAAAAAAAAAAAAAAGAAACATAAAGCAAGAAGAGCTAGGTGGAGGGGCAGAGGAGGTAGAACACAGAATTTGTGATCAGCAACGACTGCGTTCTGTGCTGAGCGTGCGCCACCAGGCAAGAACCTGCCCAAGTCTGTTCCATCAGAACCGCATCACAGACCGCAGGCTCCTGCAGTTGGTGTTTGGAGAAGACCCCTCAGCAGCCTTCAGGTTGGACCGGTGCCCAGTCATCTGCAAGGCCCAGGACTGACCGCAGACTTCCCAGCACACCCCTGGGGACCAGGAGGTCCTAGAAATGTGAATCAGCCAAGAATCAGTCTCCTGCCCTGGGCAGGTCCAGCCTGGACATTGTACGCCGGTTGACTCAGAGCCAGTCACCGGCGTTCCCTGGCCCTCAGATCTTGGCCCTGCACGAGAATTCCTATTGGATGTTTTCTGGGGTCAGGTCAATCTGCGATGTCAGCACACAGTGGGCTGTCAACTCCCTGCTCTCTGTGCACTCCCCCGCCCTCCTGCTGCAGAGTGCTGACGTTATCACATTCCACCAGAGCTGCTGGGGGCTGCCCCTCAGCCTCAGCCGGCAGTCTTCTCTGAACACTTACCCCTCAGAACGTTGCAGATTATTTAAAGCCAAACGCGAATGGAGGAGACACCACCTACCCAGCTGAGCCCCATTGGGGCCGGGCATCTTTCCAGTCAGGGGTTTGTGGCTGGAAATTAATCTGTGGGATTCAACTGGTAGGAGCATAAAGAAGAAAGGGTGTGTTTGTGTGTGCATGCCCACACACACACACACACACACACACACTGCATTCCTCACTTATTACACAAGTACATCTTCCAAGGAATGGGCTACAAGTTCAGTCCCCAGATTGGGGGAGGCACGCAGTGCCCCTGGTGAGACTTTCTGCCTGGTGCTTGGACACTTTCTAGAAGTGATGGATTCCTTTTAACCTCCAGCCAGACCTCCTGCCTTGACCTCCTGCTGATGGCCTGAGGCTCAGAGCCCTTCCACCTGCACAGAGGGCTGGGCTCAGGTCTCCTGTCCTCTTTGTGTTTTCACTCTTTTACGGCAGTTCCCCAGCACCCTCCCCCTCCAGGGATTCACTTCTGCAGCCTCAGCTGACGGGGAGCAGCAAGCAGCCTTCACCCTGCGCAAGGGAGCTTCCTCCTGTGGAGACCAAGCTTCTGATGGCAGTTTGTTGTCTATAGACACTGTCCTTGGTCAAGAGGTGTGCTCCCTACCTTTGTTTTCCCCTGTGCAAATGGGAAAGTCTGGCCAAATAACATCAAGGTACCTACCAATCTGACCATCATTTCCTTTCTTTTCTTTTTTAACTTTACAATTAACAGATGGGAAAAAAGATATGATTAGATATGAGGTGCCCCCCCAAAAAAATCCCTTTATGTTAGATAGTGCATGAATGTTCAAAGGTAAAACAATTAAATTATGAGAGCTGTAACCTCATCACTGGATTAAGTCATTTGATGGACTAATAATTCCAATGGATTACTATGTGGTAGCTGTAGGCAGGTGGGGTGGTATGGCTGGAGAAAGTAGGTCATTGGGAATGTGCTCGTGGAGTTGATATTTTGTCCCTGGGTCCCTGGATATCCTTTCTCTCTCTCTCTCTCTCTCTCTCTCTCTCTCTCTCTCTCTCCACCCCCCCCCCCCTCTCCCTTCCTCCTTACCAGCTGCTGTGAGCTGAGCAACTTTCCTCCACGTGTCCTTCTGTGATGATGTTCTGCCTAACCTTGGGCCCAGAGCAATGCAGTTGGCTGACCATGGAATGGGCCTATAAACTCTAAGCCAAAATAAACTTTTCCTTCTCTGAGATGTTCATGCTAGATATTTTGGTCATAGCAACAGACAACTCACTAACACAATGTTTATTGTCACAGATCTGACTCTGAAGATTTTATTTATATATTTACTCATACACAGATTTTTTTGCATGTATAGGCAGATCTCCTTCACAAAGCCAATTCAGCAATGGCCAAGGAATAGGGCCAACTGAGAAATGAGTAATTGTGATTTCCAAGCTTAGGAACAAATATTAGGAGGAGGAAATTCTCAAGAATGAATGGCTTATTATATTTTTTAAGTATAAGAAGCAATCATACATATGCAAACTGTGATTCATAGAGTTAAGATTGCCCTAACCAAACAAGTATCATCACATGTGTTTCCATATTTGTTGCTGATTTTCAACATTCCATTCTTACTCTTTCTCCCCAGGGTCAGAAATTTGATAATTCTTACTTTCCAAAATGGATTTAAGGGTTTCTTCTCCATACAGCCCTTTCCTCCAGGGTTCCTCTGGAAACACACTTCCTCTTGGCTCTGGTAATGGGATTCTAGTACATTGGCTTCCCTGAATAGGACCAGAGTTACCTAGAACTGGGTTCTTGAAGATAGAGATCTAAGACTTCCTGACACTTTAGCTGATGAAATGTGTTAAAGTGGTGGGAAACCAAGTTGTATGCGAGAAAAACCTGATTCCCAATGGGAAGATTTTTACTTTTGACAGAAGAAAATTTGTTTCTTTTGAATCTTTGATATCAGAGAGCATCATTGATATTAACAAAGGGACTTAGAGTTCAAATATTTACTCTCTCTCTCTCTCTCTCTCTCTCTCTCTCTCTCTCTCTCTCTCTCTCTCTCTCTCTCTCTCTCTCTCTCTCTCTCTCTCTCTCTCTCTCTCTCTCTCTCTCTCTCTCTCTCTCTCTCTCTCTCTCTCTCTCTCTCTCTCTCTCTCTCTCTCTCTCTCTCTCTCTCTCTCTCTCTCTCTCTCTCTCTCTCTCTCTCTCTCTCTCTCTCTCTCTCTCTCTCTCTCTCTCTCTCTCTCTCTCTCTCTCTCTCTCTCTCTCTCTCTCTCTCTCTCTCTCTCTCTCTCTCTCTCTCTCTCTCTCTCTCTCTCTCTCTCTCTCTCTCTCTCTCTCTCTCTCTCTCTCTCTCTCTCTCTCTCTCTCTCTCTCTCTCTCTCTCTCTCTCTCTCTCTCTCTCTCTCTCTCTCTCTCTCTCTCTCTCTCTCTCTCTCTCTCTCTCTCTCTCTCTCTCTCTCTCTCTCTCTCTCTCTCTCTCTCTCTCTCTCTCTCTCTCTCTCTCTCTCTAAGCCAAAACAGAAGCGAAGACTGTGGCGGAGCAGGCACACGCAGCATGAAGGGAACCATGGCATGTGGGGTGTGACAGGCCACATGGGCCAGCGTTCCCTCTATGATGACAACAAAGAGCTGAAGACGTTATAAAAGCCTGCATGTTGTTAAAAGAGCAGAGGGCTATGAAACAACAAAAACAAAACATCCCAAGTCTCCAGAGAGGAGAGCGCTGGGGACCAACAGCTGCCCCTCCCCCCCACCTGGGACATTTCAGGGTCTGGGTGTGGTGGGGGAGTAAAACTGGTCCCTTACAGATGAATCAAACCTATCATCGATCTCATACATTGGAGTTAGCAGAAAAAAAAAACCTTCAAGAATATCTATGGCTGATATTTTTAAGAAACGATACAAAAAATTAGCAAAAAAATTAAAACAATAGGGTTTCACCAAAAAAGTAGAATCAATAACTGATCAATGAAATGGTAATTTTAGAATAGAAAAATGGCATAGATTAAACAATTACTCTCAATGGATTGGCTTGACAGCAGATTAGACATAAGAGAATAAAGAATTATCCTGAAGGGCAGGTCAACAAAATACACAAACTAGAGAAAAGATAGAAAAAAGATGAAACTACCAAACACAAACCAACAGAAGCAGATTAAGAACCCAAGAGCTGTGTGGGCATGCTTAGACATTTTACATACATGTGGTTGGAGTCCTAGATGATTCCCTGGAAGCAGATCACAGCAATATTTAAACACACCACTGCCTGGATCTTTTCAAAAGTGATGAAAGATATCCATCTAGATGTTTGGGAGGCTCTGTGCACTTTAAGCTAAATAAATTTAAAAAAAATATATGCCCAAACATAGAATTTCATATGCAATAAAAATATTCAGGGAACATGAAGGTGAAATAAAGATGTTTTTTGGCAAATAAAAACTGAGAAAATTTAACACTTATGAGAAGGAAAATAGCTCTCCCTGGAGAGATGAACTGTACAGGACATGAATGACACTGGAAAGGAGAAAGATGGAGGTGGCCGACCGAACACCAACTGAAAAAATACAGTAACCCGCATGTCCTGGGAATTCAAATGGGAAGACAGTGGCTGGTATTAAAGGCAGGAGTGGGCAAAGGGAGTTGAAGCCTGGCAGGATGGTGGAGGTAGTAGAAACAGTAACTAAGATTAGACCATAATACGTTAAGGTGCATGGTGTACTCTGGGCTCGCTACTAAAGAACAGCAAAGAATGTGTCATTAACAAGTTTACAGGATGAAAAAATTAACAACTCCCAAGAGTTGGCAGACATTAAATTGTGCATAAATAAAGACTCCTGTAAGAAATAAGCTAATCTCAAAAATACAAAAGCTGAATGTTTTCTCTGATATGCGAATGCTAACTCACAATAAAGCTGGGGTGGGGGGGTGGGAGAGAGTGGGGGGGCTAGGGAAGAGTAGAGGTACTTTGGATTAGACAGAGGGGAGTGAAGGGAGAGGAGGGGGCGTGGCGGGTAGAAAGGATAGTAGAATTAATTGGAATTTATTACCCTATATGTATATATGACTACATGACCAGTGGGATTCTATATCATGTACAACCAGAAAAATAAAACATTATATTCAAAAAAAAAAAAAAAAAAAAAAAAGAAAGAAAAAGAAAAGAAAAGAAATGAGTTCAGGGAATCCACACTGTGCTAAGACAACCAGCACAGGTGGCGAAGGGAGTTCACCTAGTGCGGTCACCAGCACTCATTCACAAAACCTGCAAGCACAGAAACATGACCGGCCCCACGATGTTTTGGGAAGCCCAGGTGTCCCAGTCCAGTGATCTAGAATGACTGTGGTTCAGGCCAAAGGCGCCATTGCTCTCGTGACCAGAATCTTTATTTCATCCCTAATTAGAATGATCAGAACCCGAGCCAGATAAAGTCCACTTTCTCTGAGGATGAATTAAATGGCCAGGAAAAAAAAAAAAAAAAAAAAAAAAAAGAATCCATTCAGAATTAGTGGAAGATTCACAAGATTAAAACTCGAAGTTGGGAGTTTGGGAGACATGTAATAACCTTCTTTTCTTCTCCTATTTTCCCCAAAGTCACGTTTTAGGGAATCATTGCATGACATCTGGTCCCTGGAAATCCCTCACCTGCCTCATAAATTCACTGATGACTCAGTGAAGTTGAGAACATGAAATCCTCCAAGGTCGGATTCATGGTTTCCTTTCAGGTTCATTTAGTCTTTAATTGCAAAACCAATGCATCGGCTAACCACAAGGACGTGGCTCGTGCGTGCTGGAGACAGTAAAATCTCAATGTCATTGCTTCTGAGAGGCGGCTGCAGACCCCGGGGGGCACAGTCGGCGTGGGAGGGGACAGGACGATGAAGCATCACTTGTGGCTTCTGAGGAGAGCGCTTCTCCCCGCTGAAAGTGTCTGGGCTTCCCACGGGCTGCTCTTCTGCATGCGACTAGTCAAGTCCCCACATTCTGGAATGCAGCGTAACACACAGTGACCAGCGGTTTAGAGACTACCAGATAGACACCTGCCCCAAAGGACACCCTCACTGCCAGACTAGAATGCCACAAATCCGTTCTGGTCAGGAACAGATCTGCAACATTAATTTGGATGTTTGGAACAGTCTTCTATGCGTGTCACCTGCAAACTTGTTCTCTAGTAGGGCAGTGAGTGAGGCCCTCTCCAAAATAAGACCTCACTGCAAGGAATTTAATAAAGAGGGCTCCTTAGGAATTAAGTCACACAAACACCATCCTTTCATGCCCTCCAGCCTCCCTGCATGGCCCCCTCTCCTCCTGGCATTTGGGAATAATGGTTCTAGTAGCATATGGGCCTTATTTGTTTATTTGCCTCCCTTATTAGATTGTGAGCTCCAATAAGGCAGTGACTTTCTACAAATCTCCTGGCATTGTGTGAGTGCTTTGAAAGTGGCCGAGGGAGGGATGAGAGAAGGAAAGACAGAAAATTTGGATGGGTCAGTGTTCTCAGCTAAGTTCCCAAAGTAGAATTTTCACTTTTTTTTTTTAAAGTTAAAGAGAGAAACAAGGGTGGATGGGTGCAGTGACCAGAATGCAAGTTTGGAAAACCAGGATTTGAATGATTACTTGGTCATTCCTCCCTAAAGATCACAAGGCACGGATTTGAAATCCTTTATGTGGCACTCACATTTTTACTCTCTAGGTCCAAACTCTGAATTTGTATTTATATTTTGCTCCTGCTGGCTTCATACTCCAAAGCAAAAGCCAGGAGAAAATTCTCATTATTATCTTGTCCTTGCGATGGGTACATATTTTGTTTCTGTCTTATGATATGCCTTCATTGGGAATCATTACTTATCCTTCAAGATTTATCTTAAAAATTGCTTCTACTTTGAGACTGTCCCCAGGAACAATTGCTTTCATCCTCCTGTGTGCTCAATTTATTATAACACTTGTCAGCCCCACTCTAATCACTCGTCTTCTCGGCTTCTCCACCAGGCAGTGTATGTGCTGTGCAAAACAAGATTGTTTCTTCCTAGCACAAACCTAGTGTTTTATTTATTTCTAAATTTCTAGTGTCCAGACTTTCAGTGGCCCCTGACACAAGCAAGCTTGTTGACTAGATAAATGTTGAACAAAGATAACGTGGAGCAAAATCCTAAAAAGAAGTTAGATGGATCAAAGTGAGAACTGAATAACCAGAATGATGGGGCAAGGGATTAGATGCCACCGAGATGGGAAACTCTCCTTTTGGTCTAAGCAATGTCCCTGAACTTGAAATCACCCAAGATGGTAGTAGTCAAGGTGATGGGATGAGAAAAAGCACCCTAGTGCATGACCTTGAGGGCTGTGCTCAGGGTAGGGTCCTGGGCAGGAGACCACAGTGGTAGAAAGGTCGTGCTGAAATTGCATGGTAAACATATGCAGGAGCCCTGTTTGGGAAGATGGCTAAGATTGCAGTTGACTACGGGCCATGGAGATGTTTGGGCATTGCCGCCTTCCGTACGTAGTCTCTCGGGACTTGGCTCGGGATCTCGAGAGACTTGAGCCAAGATTGCTGATCGGGTCTGCGCCATTTGGTGTGTTGGTTTTGGTGGTGTGTGTGGTGCGTGTTAAAGTCATTGTTAGAGCCAGAGAGAAAAGTTATCAGAATAAAAAGCCTATTTCCAGTTCGCCTCTGAACTTCTTTCCGCGGCTTTGTTGCTCCAAGCGGCCATCGCTTCAGGCGACAACAAACATAGAGCCCAAAAAATGTGGGTGAGAATTTAAACTAATCCAACAGTATAGAAGGCAATATGGAGGGGTCTCAGAAAAGTAAAAATGGACCCACTGTACAATCCAACAATCCCACCACTGGACATATGTCCAGTGCAATGATATCAGCATGGCAAAGATACACCTGCAGCCCAGGCAAAACTGCTAATCATATCTTGATTCCATACCGTTTTTTTTTTTTTTTAAAAAAAATTATTTTTTATTTATAATAATTACAATTCATAGTGCACATATATAGCATCTTTTTACATACAACTGTTTGTATACAAAGTATATTTGTACCATTCAGGTCTTCTAAATGCATGATTGAAGATTCCATACCTTATAATTATTATTCTTGTTATTGTTCTTATTAGGTTGATTACGTAAGTGTCCATCAACAGATAAAAAAATAAAGAAAATGTGGTACTGTATACATTATGTCAATATATGTGTGTACATGTATTTATGTAAAAATTGGTATATTTATGCATACAGGTACATTTGTATATAGCATGTATATACATAAATAATACATACAGATAATAAATAATATATATGCAGATAACAAATAATGTATACCTATACAAATATTATACATACATTATATAATTATATATTATATGAGTTATATAGTCTGCAACAATACAAATGGACCTGGAAGGACATTATGCTTAGTGCAATAAGAAGGATAAACATCCCATGATCTCACTTATTGTGGAATCTAAAAATGTTGGTCTTAGAGAAACTGAGAGTAGGAGAGTGGTTACCAGAGACTGGAGGAGGATGAGTAGAGGCTGGTCCAGGACTACAGCAGTCCACTCAAATAGGAAGTAAGTTCCTGTTCTGTGGTGCAGAAGGGTGAGCATAATTAATAACCATGCTTCCTATGTCGCAATATAGTTAGAAGAGAGACTTTTGAATGTACTCGGCATAAAGAAACAATAGAAGTTTTAGGTGATGGAGAGCTGATTACCCTTATTTGATCATCACCTAACATGCATAAATCAAAGTATCACATTATACCTCATAAATATGTGCAAAATTAAAAAAAATCATAAAAATGAAAAGAAATTTCATTGCACCCTGATAAATCAAGATGATTTTGACAGAAACTATCAAATGTTTATTAAAAGCACCAACATCCATTTTTCTCTTCCTTCTGGGCACACAGGTAGGTTACCTGATGGATTCTGAGCAGATGACACTCTGCTTCCAAGCCTGGCCCATTAAAACCTCCCTGTGATCCTACATGTGCAGTTTCTTCTTTCACCTGCTGGGCAGATACAGGCCTGGTGGGGGACTCCATGGATGGTGGATGGTAGATGGCTGAGCAACAGGCAGAGGACCCCCAATCTCTGAATGACCACCTGGAGACGAACCATCCCACTAACCCATTGTACTATGATGTGAGTGGTCAAGACCCCCGCATCTTAACCGCTTCACATATTAAAGGTACTCTCCTTGTAGCAATGTGCCTATAATATTGACAAATACAATATTTAATTAATCTCTCGTCCCTCATCGGACATGTGGAGACTGATTCACGCACTGCTTCCTCTACAGGGTTCGTGTGAAGATGAGAACAGGATCTTGTCAAGGGCTACCTTCTTCACCCATGAGGGTTGAGCTGGCTGTTGTCTTTTCTCACTGGGAGCTGGACGGGGAAAAGGGAACTATTTCAGAGCAATTCCCTTCCATTTCCAGACTATTCTGGAAAGTGTAGATCTTGGCCCTGGTGAGTTGGAGGCCCCCTTCTGCATAGTGTTAATTTTTAAGCCGTCAATAGGCCCTTGGGATCTGGGGAAGCTTCTCTAGAAGCTACCATCACTAATCTGTCCCCGTGCTGCTCAGCACAGCCTGCCTGTAGGCCCAATGCCATCGTCCCTAGAGGGAGGGGTCGAGTCAGTGGACCTCCGCACCCTTCCCACCCTGTTCAGCAGCCCCACCGGCAGGCAGCTCTCTGTGTTTGGCTGTGTTTGAGTGGCATTCGGATGTCTTGATGGGCTGTGGAGAAGCGAGTCCGCCATTGTGTGGGCGGGGGAGAGGACTGCCTGACTGACTCGGTGCCATTCAGAGTTGTTTTCAAGCCAAAGATTTCTGAGGTGACTTTGTGGTGAGGAGGACTGTGAGTCACACCATTTTCTAATTCTATTTCAGGAACCCCGGGGGAGGTGGTGTGGTGTTGTGGGAAAGAGTGGGGCACTGGAGTCCCCCAGGCCTGGACTGAAACCTGACTTGGAAGCTCAGCAGCTGCAGAAGATGGAAACAGTGCCGACTCCCTGAACTTCACTCCCTTCTCTGTCACATGGGAGCAACTGCACCTGCTCCAGGATGGGTTTGGCTCTTAAAAGGAGCAGCAGGAGAAAACACCAGAACCCTCTGTGGCACATGGATGGTGCAGAGTGGGCTCTCTGTGGTACTACTGCCCAGGAAACCACTGTGCTCTCAACCTCCACAGATTCTGAAGGTAGGAGGAATGCTCTCTCTTTTCCAACTTAGGAAGTTAACTTCCATTAACATTACTAGAAGACATTCATATATTTCTTTCTGTTCAAAGCCACCAAATGTATTATTCAGAAATATACTTCAAGTACACCAACAGCCTTAGTTTCCCCATGTGCATAGTAAAAATAGTGAACTATCATCACTGTTTGGGGAAAGTTAAGTAAGTTATTACCAAGCTCAAGGATTCAAATGCATCATTCTACCAGGATCTGATAGTTATTATGTGCTTACTATTATGTGAACATGGCTAGAACAATCACTGACATTTATTGAAAATTTACTATGTACCAGGCTCTGTGCTTGATACTCTTTCTCATATAGTGTGTTTTCTTTCTTACTCTTCAGTACAACATAATGAATAGGTATCATTGCTTTAATTTTAAAGATGAGAAATTTGTTGTTGGGTAGTTAAAGTAACTTTCCAGGTTACTAATTGTTAGAACCAGGATCCCTTCCTAGGGTCTCCAGCTAGAGTCCCCGCCTTCAGCAGTAAAGGAATCTTGACTCTCTTGTTGCTGCATAGCACAGCTGGAATAACCTTCCTCGAGATGGGAGCACCATGGTGGAGGGGAGTTCAGTTCAGCCATGATAAGGGTAGAGTGCGGGTCCAGGTGCTGCTGCCTTTCCAGTACTTTTACTAACGAGTTTCCCAAAACTCTAATCCCAGGACTGCGGGCAGAGATTTCCATGTTCAATTCACGTTCCTAAAGTGATAAATACACGGGCATGGGAAAAACATCATCCATAAGGGAGGGAATAGCAGTAAGCTTTCCAGAGCAGCGCTGTTTTAATAGTAGGCTTCAACTGAGGATCTGGGAATTTAGAGGATGATTTTTTTTTTCAATATAAAAGCCAATAATGACTGTCTTGCTATCTGTTTTTAATGGCCTTTTCATTTGGAACTACCAACCAGAGAACACAATTAAAATATTTTAAACCCAAGTCATCTGTTTCCTTTCTCTTGGATTTTTGGGTGATTCTTTTGACAACTCTGGGTCCCACTGACTTAGACTTGTGGTTTCAGAGCTATTATGGGTGAACCTCAAACCAGATGTTTCACGTGGGAAGTAGCCATTGGGGGAGGCACGGGCGGCATCTGCGTGCAGAGGCGGCAAGGTTGAATCAGCAGAGTGGCGTATTCAGACAGAGAGCAGGGGGGTACTGGGACAGCGGCCACGGATCCGGATCCGGAAACCCACCTGCTGGTGCCTGCCCTGGTGCTGTCATCTGCCTGTGGCTTTGAGCAGGCCAGTGACTTCCTCTCGGGCTCGGCATCCTCCACTCTCAAGCTTTCCGTCAGTTGCCAATTCTCTGATTTTTTTTTTTTTTTTTTCCAATTCTCAAATTTTCTGATTTCAACTTCAGGTCTCCTTTGTCCCTTTCCAGAATACTTTTACATGCCCTTAGTTTTTCTGACACATTTCTTTGAATTTTCGAGCTCACAGGTAAGTAGATATTAGCCTTCTCCCCAGCAGCGCCTGGTCCTGCCCACCTGAGTCCACCCATGGTTAGGGTTTAGTTATTATTATTTCCCTTGAAGAGACCTCCTGGAGACGTAGGGTCAGGCTCAAATTCACCATTCTGAATTTTGATCCTCTAAGAAATTTGAATCGACCAATTGGCAGACCTCAGCAGAGCCCTCAGAAACCCCTTCATTTTACACAGCGGGTAACTGAAGCCGCCACAGACTTTCCAAATAATGGAGACACTCCGGTTGTCTCAATGTGTTGAATATTTCTAGACTGTAATGTTTGCTCCATGAGCTAGCCAGCATTTCCTAGCATTACTTCTTTACCATTTAGAGCTCATGGTTACTCCCTAAAACTGAAATGTTAAAGCCCATCTCCCCATCCCTACAGAAACCAAAGAGGTGAGTTGGTGCAAAAAAAAAAAAAAAAAAAAAAAAACATGGAGGTTAAAACTGCACGTTTTGTCCCTGAGGTTCAGACACTGGACAGGTGTAGGAAAATCACCTCTCACAGGAGGAGGGCCTCTGCTCTGCTTCTTTACTCCTGCTTTTCTGTTTCACTCATAGGTATGAAACGACTGGGTAAGATCTATAGAAACTCAGTAAGTTGTGAGGAGCTGAGCAAAAGGGATTTTGACATATGACACGACCATTGACTATGTGTGGAGGGGGCTTATTGTTTATAACAGCTTTGTTGAGATATTACACAAATACTATACAATTATTCTTTGTTTCAAAACTAGTTTTGCTGTGTCGAGGATCAAACCCAGGGATTCCCGCGTGCTAGGCAAGTGTTCTACCACTGAGCTACAACCCCCCACCACCAAATTGTTATTTTTCATTCCCGAGAAGTGCATGACTGTCAGATTTGCAAGATTCTAGGTCATCTTCCTTTGCATATTGGCTCGCTGTGTAGCTGGTTTAATCTGGGCTCATTGTTGCTCAAGCTCCATCAGGTGACACTGATTTGCACGCCCCAGGCTCGCCTGGCTTTCGGTATGAGTTGCCCTGACCTTCTCCTGCCTGCTGAACCCATGTGGGGCAGGAAGGGGAAGGGTGGAGGAGAGCTCCCACCCTTTCCTGCACAACATGAGAGACCTCAAACGTGCACCAGCAACCCAGCCAGCAAACAAAAGAGAAGGGTTTTCATGTACTGTGTTCTTTTTGCCCGATACATCACTGAAAACCATCTCTCAACTCCTTAACCTGTTCTTCTTTTTGCTTTTAAATATTTTTTTTTTATTTTAACAAATCAGAATTGCATGGTTGCTTGCGAATGTGCATCAGTAATACAAAAATATTACACAGAAGGAAGCTGCATCGGTAAATATTGGCATCCTGTTCAGCTCCAGACAATGATTGTTAAAATTGCCCATTTTCACAAATTTAACATATTATCTATGACATGAAGTACCTTTTCTCTCAACTGAGACAAAAAAGAACTCCAATTGGTCTTGACAGGCCAGTGAGCCATTTTTATTTGGGCCTTGCATTATTTTTTAAAAAAATAACCTTGTTTATCACATTTAAAGTGGCTCCAGACCAAAAAATAAGAGAGCTTCCAATCCATGAATCACAGACAGCGCCGGCTGCAGGGCAGCTAGGAACACCGTTGCCTTTGGGGGTAGAGGAGGAGGGCACAGGTGAAAAGAGGGCAGGGACCAAGCGTGAGGGTAAAGGGGCCCTGGGCTGGGAGCCAGCGCCCAGATGCCTAGAATTTTGTTTCTTGAACTCTCTCCAGCTTGGACTGCTCAGTTTCTTCTCGGGGCCTTCATTTCCTTCCCTGGACTTTGGAAATTGCATTGCTACATTTCCAAGGCCCAGCTTGGAGAAGGAGCACTGCCCTCGTGTTCCTGCAGGAGACCCTGTAGGTACTAGGAGTCCGACCGACCTATCAAGACTTCTCCTTCCTTCTTTCACCTTGTTTTAGAAATCCAAAGAAATTTCTCACGCTTTCTGCAGAAATAACTTCAGCAGCAAAATTGGTCATTCAGCCTGATGATTGAGTCTCCCTGTAGTGTCACACGTCCCTCTCCTTCCCACCCCAACATCCTCCTTTTAGTTAATGGAGTGTCAAGTGTATACCAGATATGGCTTGTGCAAGTTTGTGAAAGTATGGTTGACTCACACTCCTGACCTTGAGCAGCAAGTGAGAAAGGAAAAGTGTCACTGTTTCCACAATGAAGAAGGCTTTTTTTTTTTTTTTTTTTTTTTTTAATATCAACAGCCTCGTCCAATCCTATTGCACTTTATGAAGCCACCTCCTGGATGAGAAGTTGTAGGCCCACATGCACTGGGTAGCCAGGTGAGACAGGTGGTCGAGCCAGGCTGGGACCAGGTGCCTTGGCTGAGTCCAGTGTTCTTTCCAGAACTCCCTCCTTCTTTAAACCATTAAGAAAGGACTAAAACACAGAGCAAATGGTAGATAGTAAAGAAAGAGAGTTAAACTCAAACGGTTCCTGTCAAATATGACGCTTACACTTTCCTTATGTATTTATCTATTGAGAACCCCACACAGAGCCTGAAGACAGGATCTCTGTGCGTCTTGTGGAGGAGAAAGCGGGCCTTAGAAGGAGGGAGCACCGAGCTGACTCTGCTCACTCGGATCTTCAGGGCCAGAGGAGGTCTTTCCATTCTGAGTGGAAATTATGAACAGGAAGTGGATACGCCAAGGCAAGGGTGGAGCGTGATTCCACGTGGCTGCAGTTGGAATTATGGAAAAACGAAGAAGAAAAAGCCAGGTTGCATTTGTGAGAACAGGTATCTTAGTGATAAATTCAAACACAGTCTCTGGGCAATCGAGACCCTACATCTAATTGTTTCTGCGTGAAGTATGGATGTTCTTATATGAGCAAATAAGTGAGTGATTAAAATAATCTTCTTTCATCTATTGACAGGCACAGGCCTGGGGAGGACGCCATGGAGATCATCAGAGGGTTTTACGTGAACCAATGGAAAATCAATTATGTAAAGGAGTGGAAAAGTATGGGCCAAGAATCTCTGTAATCCTGCCCACTGGGGCTACTGCTGCCCTGGTGACCATAAGTAAAAGCCCCCCTGTTTGCTGACTCGAGTTTGAAAATATCTGTAGTGAAGAGCTCCTTTCTTTTGGTCTCTTTTGTATCTCTCTCTCTCTAGCACATTTGCTGATGAGGAGGGTGACCATCTCATCCTGCTTTTCCCAGGACATTCCTGGTTTGAGCACCGAAAGTCCCCGATTACATTAACTGGATACATGTTGACATCTCCCCAACCCCTGGTTCTAGCCTTGTTTTTTTGCTCCTGAAATCCATACTCGTGTATCCAATGATGCTGAGGCACCTGGGCTGGGTGACTCAGAGTGAACTGAAACCTGGGTGTTCCCACTGACCTCATCACCCTCCTGCTGACCACAACAGCTCCCCAGCTAGGAGTCTGCGGCAGTCCTCCCCGTGGCTCAAGCTGGAACCACAACAGGGCCCCCATTATGGTTTGGATGTGAGGTGTCCCCCAAAAGCTCACATGTGAGACAATGCAAGAAAGTTCAGAGGAGCAATGATTGGGTTGTGAGGGTCTTAACACAATCAGTGAGTTGATCCCGGATGGCATTAAGTGAAGTGGTGGGGTATGGCTGGGGGAAGTGGGAATTGGGGTGTGGCTTTGGGTATATATTCTGTGTCTGGCCAGTGGAGTTCTCTTTGCTTTCTGGTCATGATGTGAGCCGCTTCCCTCCTCCACACTCTCCCACCATGATGTTCAGCCTCACCTTGATCCCTGAGGAATGGAGCCAGCCTTCTATGGACTAAGACCTCTGAAACCATGAGCCCTCAAGTAAATGTTTCCTCCCTACAATTGTGCTGGTTGGGTCTTTTAGCCACAGCAGTGAAATAGCTATCTAAAACAATCCCATTCCTCCTCTGTGGGCCTCGCCCTACAGCCTTCCAACCCCTCTTGAGACCTCTCTGACCTGCCGCCTTCTCCCCCACACTAAGCGAGTGTCATCACTTTCCTAGATTTTAATATCAAAATCTTACTTTGGTCTCTTGTTCCTCTGAAAAATATTTTTCTTTTTACCACCATCAGAATGATGATGATTTTAAAAAGCACATCTGATCCTATAATGGTGCTGTTGAGAAATCTTGAGTGGTTTACTTCCAAACTCCTTGACCCCATCACAAGGCCCAAGGTGTCTGGGAGGTGCCTACAAATGCGGGGCCTTCGGGGGTCTCCTCCCACTCTTCATGTATGGGAGCGAGTGTGGCGAGAGATGGGGCCTTTCATCCTTGTTAACACTGTACACTCAGCAGAAAATAGCTGATCCCTGGGCCCTTGCAGGATCCTCTTTGAGATATACCAGTCCCGGTTTCTCCAGGGGAAGAGGTTCTATGAATCTGGTTGATGAGAACCTGAGTGTGTTAAACCGGCTGACCTGGGGACAGGGTCTGGTCCCCGCAGCCCTCCGGGGGTGCTCTGACACCGCCCAGGCGCGGGTGTGTGTCCTCTTCAGGACTACACAGTCATTAGCTTGAATCCTGGCTCTGTCTATCTTGCTTTTTCCAGGGCTTCACAGACTTCCCCAGAAAGGCTTCAGAAAGCCCTTTCTCGGAGCAGCAGTGTTACTGGGGCAGAATGGACCGGAAAGTGGGCCTCCTGAGGACACGCAGCAGAAGGGGGCCCATGGGGCACGGTCCCCCAGCACGCTCAAGGGAAGGGCATCCCTGCCCAAGGCAGCCATGGATGGAGGGTCTCAGAGGCAGGGGGAGCTGTGTGCGTCCAGGGAACTACAGGCGCAGCCTGGCTGGCCCTCTAGGTGGGCCTTCTGATCCCCACAAGGAGCCTAACCAGGGGCTGGGTGAACTGGCCCTTTCTGAAGCTGTGCACCCCCACAGAGGGACATGGTCATTTCCTACACCCCAGGTGGGTTCAGCTGGGGGGGAGGGGAGGAAACGGGCGGGCCCGTGGAGACCCGCTCCATGGTAATGAGCGGAAATAGAAAATGTAATTAACGTGTCTGCCATGAGAAAGGAGAGCTAAATCTATTAACTCCCCTCCTCCCATTTCCATTATGAATTATTGTGTTTCAATTATGATTTCAAAAGTATTTCCTTAAGGAAATATGTCAGGGTTCTGCAATGGGAAAGAAGGAAATGGAGTCATGAAAGTTTAATTTATTGTAGTGATTGCATTTTAAGAAGGAAGAAGAAAATGAAAGACAGAATCACAGGAAGGCCGGGAGGAATGGCTCACCTGCGGTCAGGATGCACTGGTTGGGCAAAAGGAGCCCTGGGTGTCGGGATATCTGTGGAGTCATTTTACAGCAAGTGACAGGAAGGTGGGGAGCTCCGTCCCTTGGAGGCAAGTGCACTATTTTGTACTCTGGGCTCCTCTGGGTCTGCTCTGCCGTCCTCTAAGGACACATTCAGGTAAAGAATGGCCTGCTTCCAGATCTGGCCCAGCGCCCTGTGGGTCACAGAGTGGGGTGTTTGAATGGACAGGACACAGCCCTTGTCCTCCACAGGCTCACAGTCTAGTGGTGAAGGGGCAGGAGGCTAAAAGAACAAGAAAGGAAGCTGAACGAAAGAGCTCCTCTGTCAGAGAGCACGAGCAGGCTCCGGGCAGCTGGCAGGGGCAGGCCAGCGAGTACCATGATGTCTTATCAGGCTCTGATTCGCACTGGTCAGTGATGGTCCCAGGGAGCAGGTGCCTCAGTGGCCCTCAGAAAGGATGGGGTACATTTAAGGTGCGTTCATTTAGTCATTCACTCTCGACATGGATTGTACATTCACCAAGAACTCACCCTCGGCCTTCTCCCAGAGCACTGCCTAGGCTGCGGGGGCAGAAGGACACATGAGGGAATCATGCCAGAGCAGGGACGCGGGAGCTGAGAGAGGCACATGGGCAGGGCCGCGGGCGATCAGATGCAGCACAGTGAGTTCTGTTCAGGGGGAGACCAGGTTTCCAAGAGAAGGAGACCTTTGAGTAAGGCGGTTAGGAGGTTCCCTGTAGATGGACGGGCAAAAGGGATCTGAGAAAGTGTCCCCACTGCAGCCCCAGCCTGCACAGAGGCAGAGTGGTGGAAGGGGCAGGAGAGAGAGCAGACGGGCATGCAGGGGCCAGCCTTAGAGCTGGGACAGGGCACCTGGATTTAGTCCTGTTGGCACCAGAGAAAGCACTGGGGGTGTTTTTCAGCATTAGGGTGACACTGGGGTTCTAGGACCATATGAGTGACTTACTAGAGGAAGGCCAGGAAGGGAGAGGGACTGGAGTCCCAGAGTTCCTTGGGAGGCCACAAGGGTCATACAGGAGAGATGGTGAAGACCAGGCCAGGCGGGAGGAGTGCAGCCCTTGAGAGGACATCTAGATTCTCTGCCAAGGGCGAGGGGAAGGAAGGCCGCAGGTGCTGCCCCGACCAACACTAAGGTCTAAATCTTGGGGAACAACAGAATTTCAGGGAGGCCCATTGTTTTTTCTTAATAGGAAGCTGATTAATAAGTATCTCAATGCTGTTTTTTTTTAAATTTAGTTATTTATTTACTTATTCATAATGCACAAGTATAGCATCTTTTTACATACAACTGCTTGTATACAAAGTATATATGTACCATTCAGATCTTCAATCGTGCATTTAGGATAATGCTGTTTTATGGTCACATATTGATCTTGTTTGATCTCCAGGACAAACCTGCAGGCAATGGATGTCTTCCCCTTAGAGATGAGGAAGCTGAATCTCAGAGTTCAAGTTTGTTCAAGGCCATTCATGAAGTAAGCTGTGGAGATAGAAGTGTAACTCCTGTCTGTTTCATTCAAAACCAGAAAAGCTGTCTTTCCCTCCCTCCTTTTCTCCCTCCCTCCATCTGTCTCTCTCCATGTCTACTTACAGGGGGCTTCTTAGGAATCCTGACCCGTGCCAGGTGTCTGGCAAGCACAGGCCCACTCTCTAACAGAAGAGAAGCATCTGAGCTGTCTCCTGGGGACGGAGGGCTGCAGTGCATATGTTCTGGCCTGTGCAAGACAGAGGAAGCCACTTCTACCTTATCTAGGGACTCAGGCAAGGCTCTGGGAAAGAGGTGACATTTGCCGTGTGTAATGGTTTAGCTATGAGGTGTCCTCCAAAAGTTCACACGTAAGACAATGCAAGAAAGTTTAGAGGTGAAAGTATTGGGTTATGAGAGCTGAACCCTATCAGTGAATTAATCCACTTGCATGGATTAAGGGGTGGTAACTGTAAGCAGGTAGGAGTGTCTGGAGGAGGTAGGTCACTGGGCGAGGGGGGGGGTTTATATCTTGTCCCTGGTGAGTGGAGCTCTCTCTGCTTCCTGAGTGCCATGTCCTGAGCTGTTTTCCTCCTCCCACACCCTTTCATTGGAATGTTCTGCTTCACCTGTGGCTCAGAGTAGGAGAGCCGGCCAACAATGAACGGAGACCTCAGAAACGGTGAGTGCCAAGTAAACTCTTCCTCCTCCAAAATTGTTCTTGTCAGGTCTGTTGGTCACAGAGGTGAACAAAGCTGACTAAAACACTCTGAGAGTGAATAAGAAGTCTCCACTGGTAGAGGCCCTCCTAAGCACAGAGAGTCTCAAAGGTGCTTTGGTAGAAGAATCTCCTTGTTTCTCCAGGACGTGGGACTGGATTCCCTTTCGTTATCAGCGAGTCTAAGGCTCTTCCTGCTGACCCCATCTGTTTCTTTCCCAGACATAACTTCATTCTGGCCAAATCACCCTTACCTAAAAATCCTGCATCCTGCCCCCGCAGGCCCTTGCACAAGCAGCAGTGGGTGCGTGTGAGCAGAGAGACCTGAAGTCTAGGAGCTGGACTGCCTTCCCTTCGGGGACGGGGGTCCTCCCCTTCAGCAGAGCAGACGAATAGGCCCATTCTAGTTCTTTCTGAGAAGCAGGGGCCACCCCGTGCACAGGGGAAGCAGCCTGACATCGTAAAAGGATGCAGATGAATAATTAAAGTCACCGTTTACAAGAAATTCTAATCTTAGGGCAGTTCAAGGTAAAGACAGACACCAGCCAGGAACGGCCAATAACAACATTGCCAGAACACTGGGAGACAGAGGCCTCCAGCCAGACACTGTTTTTTTCTCTAAATATTGTTGCCAAAAAAAATTCAGTCAGAAAGTCTCTGTCCCCTAGGCAACCCCGGCATATCAGTAATAAGAATAGTAAAAATAATTAACTGTGATATAGAATTCCCTGCTATATGGTAGTCATTTGTTTATATTATTTTATTTTAAGCCTCACTCACTCTCCCCCCGACTCCCCAAAAAACCTTCTTAGGCATTATTACAGAAAAGGAACCAGAGAGGTCGAGTGATTAGTTGAAATCACACAGTTACTAAGTCACAGAATCAACTTTATGTCTGGGATGTGAACTCAGGAGTGTTTGCATCTCAGATTTTCATTTTGTGGAGAAGCTGGTTCTATAGATGAGGATTTTGTTTATTTCTGAATCTTCCACCTCTATATCCATGCATCTCAGTTATTTGAGGTTATGAAGATTTTTTTTTTTTTAAGTGGGGAAAAACATGGCCTGACTTTTTCCCCAGAACTGCACATGTACACAGGAAAAGCTTTGCATGAAATGTCAGAGTATAACACTCTGGCTTTGGGGACAGCCGTCTCTGAACTTCAGGTGAGGAAAATCTTCTTTTGTGAATTGATTTAGGATTGCAGTTGAAAACCTGAAGTTGTCATTCCTGGAGGGCCTCGAGACTGTGCCCTCCCTCTCTCTTCTCCTTCTCTTGCCCATGCCAGTGTCCAGGGAGAGCAGGGGTCAAGCTCCAGCTCTGCAGGAGGCAGGACAGACCGAGGGGGGATGTAGCCAACGGTCACTGGCTGTGCTGGGCAGCTCAAGCTCCCCAGTCCAGTCACACCTCCTTCCCACTACCCCCCAACTAATTAAACATTCTGGGTTGGGCAATATTATATTATTGCATGGATAGGTAGGACATCTCGCCTCTGGCATCTTCAGTGGCTGGTCCAACTGCACAAGGCCAGGGGAGACCTTGCATATCACATACCACTTTTTATTCTACTGATGGAAGAGATGAAATGATAATGAACTTCTAACTGTTCATGATTTCCCAACATACCCAGGTCTCCTGTGGCTCCAGGTCTTTGTTCTTGTCTTTTCCTCTGTGAAAGTATTCATTCACCCCCTAGCAGATGCCTCCTCCTCCTCCTCCAGGGGTTCAGCATCACCTCCTTTTGGCTGCCTCCTTGGCCACCCTGCCCCTGACCTGCCTGTAATTCATGGCTGCTTCTCTCCTCCCGTTAGGAGCCTTGCACCTCCCCAGTCCAGCCACACTGCAGGCCCCTCCGGGCGTGAATGATGTCTGTGTGCTCAGAGCAAGCCACAGAGTCTGGGCCACGGGAAGTGCTGAGCAAATATTTGTTAAATCATAGAATGAAGGATGAAGAAGCAGGAGAAATTCCTCTGAGACCAACCAGCGAGAGATGGAGAAACTCCCTTTAAAGAATTCTGAGGGAATTAGGCCCCTGTCATTGTAGCCTCAGTTAATGTGATTTTAGTGAGTTACTTGTTGTTGCTTTTTTCTTTCTTTCTTTCTCTTTCTTTCTTTCTTTCCTTCTTTCTTTCTTTCTTTCTTTCTTTCTTTCTTTCTTTCTTTTTTTTCTTCTTCTTCTTCTTCTTCTTCTTCTTCTTCTTCTTCTTCTTCTTCTTCTTCTTCTCTCTCTCTCTCTCTCTCTCTCTCTTTTTCTGGAAGCATAGGACTTTTCACCTCCAGCCCTGAGATAATTTTGCAACTTTCTTCTCAGATTCCTTAGATTTGTCATCAGGATGTTCACCAGGAAATGCTGTTTTTGAATCAAACATACCCTTGGAGAGCTCCTGAAATTGGAAAGTCTATTTAAGACAGGAAATTCTTTTTTGAACACACATGTGTGTATGGGTGTATTCGAATAAGAATTTGGGGTTGTTTGTTTTGATATTTAAAAGTATCTTTCAAATATTTTCCCAGGCCTTCCTTCCTGGCTCCTATTTGCTAGCCATCAGTTCTATCCTGTTTTAGAATGCAAAGCAAATCAGAAACTGCACTTTGTGTTGTTGCAAATTTTGTGTATTATAAAGTCTTAAACAGCTTGTTTTGCTCAGTTTTTATTTTATTTTTTTATTTTCAAACAATCTCTTGTGTTCCTCCTCCCCCTGCCCCAACTAATCAAACATTCTGGGTTTGACAATATTATAAGACAAATAATCAGAACAACACACAGGCACCACAGTGAACTATTCAAGGGTGACGCACCTGGGAAGGATTCTTTGTGTGCGGTCCTAGAAGCTCCTGAGATGTTTCCTGGGGGCCCACAAGGCGAAGAGCATGTTTTTCCATAATCTGAGCGTGTGAATGACCATTTTCACAGTGTGGGCGTTTGCACTGAGGGTGTAGCCACAAGAGCGAGCAAAACTGTTGGTGCTTCTGTACAAATTGAGAAAATGGCACTGACATGAACGAGCACTGTAGGGCCTGTATTCCTCAGCACCCAACATCATACATTCAAGTAAGACAAGCACAAGAACAAAGAACATCTTCACTTGCAAGTGTCCTTGAGAAAGCAATAAAAATGTTTAACTCAGCTGGGCGTGTTGGCACACGCCTGTAATCCTAGCACTCTGGGAGGCTGAGGTAGGAGGATCACAAGTTCAAAGCCAGCCTCACCAACAGTGAGGTATTAAGCAACTCAGTGAGATCCTGTCTCTAAATAAATAAAATACAAAATTGGGGTGGGGATGTGGCTCAGTGGTTGAGTGCCCCTGAGTTCAATCTCCAGTACCAAAAAAAAAAAAAAAAATTTAACTTAATTCAATTCCAACCTACAGATCTTCGTGCTCTGTGACATGAAGGCACTCACACTGGCTTCTGGGGGTCAAGGAGGAGCATCTGTGCATTGTCTTGAGTTGCCAGCTAAACTAATACCTCTTTTCACTGAATGTTGTTTGTACTTGAAAAAAAAAAATGAGGGATTATTCAGATCTGGATGTTTTCTCGAAAATAAACTAAGTGAGCCTGTTACTTTAAAGAACACAATTGATAATATTTGTTGCCAGTAATATGTGACACACTTTGAAGCAAAAAAAATAGGTTTAGAAAACTTCCACCTGTCACATTGATTTAATTTTTGCTTAGAGTATATGAAGAAATCTTCAGGTTATATAGTTGGAAAAGAGAGAAATATTTCAATTATGTGTTTTGATAATTAACAATTTAGAAGATAAAAATATTACCCTTTAATACTACACTAAAACTTGACATGTGGTAGTTTCTTAATATTTGTTGCATTGTAGAATCTGAAACCACATAAGTGACTTTTTTTATTAGTCCATTATTTCATCTACTTCAACTAAATCAACATATGACATCAGATGAAAGCAAAAACAGACATGAAATTCAGCCATCTGACATTCAACTAGACTTTAGTAAATCTTTCTCTTCACTAATTTTATTTATTTTAAAAATGATATTTATTTTATTAAAATGTTATGTCAGCAAGATATTGTCTGTTAGATTTGAATGAATTATATTTATATATATTTTGGGGGGAGTTACCAGGGATTGAACTCAGGGGCACTCAACCACTGAGCCACATCTGCAACTGTATTTTGTATTTTATTTAGAGACAGGGTCTCACAGAGTTGCTTAGTGCCTCGCCATTGTTGAGGCTGGCTTTGAACTTGGGATCCTCTTGCCTCAGCCTCCCAAGCTGCTGGGATTACAGGCGTGCACCACCACACCCAGCTTAATATATACTTTTTACTTCTCAGTTTTAATTCCTAACGTGGAAAATAACTCAAATGGACGAAAGAGTCTCAATAAGTTTAAAGAGAGTAAAAGTAGTGAACAAAAGGCATAAAAACCACCATAGTATTGCAGTCTTTCAGCTTGCAAGAAATATCTCAAAAAAGCCACTGTTAGCTGAGATGACATGGTTTCCATTACCTAATGCCTTAGCCCTGCTTCCTCAGTGGCCACCTGGACACATGTGGCTGGTACTTATGAAGCCAAACCAGAGAGCTCTCGGCATTCACCCACCACGTGGTTCTAAAGTGGACAAAGGCTGATAAACTCACTCCGCGAGCCCAGGCCTGATGGTTAGGTGGTTGCTCTGTGTCTCTGCTCCATGGCATCAACCTTACCTTTTGGTGCAGGTAGCATGGCATCTTCTAGAAAGACAACTTGGTACGGTCCTGTGCTTGGAGGGTCTCTGCTCAGCAGTAACCAACTATGTGACTAGGACAGTCTCTCCTGCTCTGCAGGCCTCTGTCCTTCCCACAAAAGGCAGATATTTGATGACTGAATCAGACTGTGACACCCCTTTCCAACTCTAACACTTTATGAATCTACTTGGAGAAGTGTCTGAGAGACAATAAAAATAAAAATTGGATTCTATACAATATTTTATAATTGCTGAGTTATTTTCTCATTTAAATTACTGCTGGGTGCTATTTCCATTACACACACATCATGGCAGTTTTGACTGAAGATCCTAGAAGCAGATTGAGTCCTTGGGTCCCTAACAAGCCATTCTGCCTGCTGAGATGATAAATTGAGTGAAGGCATGCATAGTGCTTAGAATAGATGCTGGCCTGCACAACAAGCTCTGTGATCAACACCTCATGCATGGTCTTGACTCTGCACATTCACTCGTCCATCTGCCCTCCTGGACTGTGAATTTGCTATAAAACAAAACCTCATCTGGTTCACTGTTGTGTACCCAGTGTCTAGCATAGTACCCAGGAGAGCACCAGTGTCAATAAATACTCATTAAACGGAAGAATGAATGACTTATGTTACAGTGTAGATCACTACTCCCCTTATATTCAATTCTCGTTCACTTCTACTTTGGGCAGAGTGTAATTTTTCTTGGGCTTGGGTCGATCCATAGGATTTTGGAGGTCCTAAATACATCTTCATGGTCTGGCTCGAGTAGTCTTGCTCTGGTGATGACGATGACAATGATGATCAAGTGGCTCCACGAGGAAGTCAGACCCTGGGGAGCCAATGCTTCTTGAGCCTGGGCCTCGCTATGACAGAGAAAACCCCAGACAACCATACTTTGAATCAGAGCACCCCCCCCCCCGAGCCAGCGCCACTCCCAAATCCAGGAAAGCTCTCCCAGGTAGTCCCATATTTCTTTTGTGGGAGTCATTTGAGATTGAGATTCTAGAGAGGTGCTGATCTGCAGTGACTGAAATTGTCTCTGTATATGTGACCTCACACAAAATACGTGTCTGCTGTCCATACACATCAGGGACAGCTCTGTCCCAGCCTGGCCCATCCTAGATCACCTAAAATAATACTGGCCACCACACTCATGAGAACAAAACAGATGTCTGCTACTAAATAAATGACATTCGGGGTGGCTTTTAAAGCAACATTGTATGGAAATAATGGACTGATATGAACGAGCCTGGCATCTAGGAGGTACCATTCTTCCTATTTTAAGAGTGTCTCATCAAAAATACATTTGTTGCCAGTAAGAGTGAACCCAGCTAAAACTGTCATACAGGACAAGGGGACCGAAAACGGCAGAGGTAAGGAGAGCATCTGATGAAGTCTGATCTGGTTTCTATTCATTTTGCCTTTTAAAAATTTTTATGTACTTTTTTTTTTTTTTCATTTGCAGTGATGGTGACTGAACCCAGGGCCTCACCCCTGTGAGGCAAGTGCTCTACCACTGAGCCACATCCCCAGCTCATTTATCTTTTTATTCTTAAATTGACATTTTAACAATCGTACTTACCCATCAGGGACAGTATTATAACTTGACATACATATACAACATGCAATGGTTAAATCAAGGAAACTCAAATTTCCGTATCCTCGAATATTGTCATTGCTGTCCTGGAGCCTTCACACTCTTCTCTGCTGGTTGTTTTGAAATGTGCAATCGACTGTCGGAGTCCCTCCTGTGCCACAGAACATCAGAACTGCTTCCTCCCAAATGAACTTGGGTGCCTGTTATCCACCCTCTCGGAATCTCCTTCTCTGCCTCTGTTCCCAGCCTTCACCTTCACCGGGCCTGCTTCTGGCTCTCAGTGTGGCTGTTGGTGGAGGCAAAGGTGTGTGCCCATCTGCACACCTGCACAGGTTCCTTCTGAGCCCAGGGATCTCACAAGGGCCTTCGGAGTTACTCTGATCAGGACCCCAGGTCTGCACTAATGACCACTGCGTTCTTGATTCCACCCTGTGTTTTTCACCCTCACGCACTCATTTAATAGAGGTTTGTTAAAAGCCTTCTGTATCAGGCACTTTTTGATGTAGTAGGAATTCAGTGTTGAATGAGGCAGAAATAGTCACTGCCTCATAGAACTGATCTACTCTCTACCCCATGTGATTATATGAACAAATAGGGTAGGTAGGTGGGAAGATAGACAATCATATAAACAGAAACATAATGATGGAGGCCAGGCACCATGGCGCATGACTGTAATTCCAGCAACTTGGGAGGCCGAGGCAAGAGGATCTCGAGTTCAGGGCCTCCCTGGCCACTTAGCAGGACCCTGTAGCAAAATAAGCAGTGCCAAGGATGTAGCTCAGTGTAGAGCATCTCTGGGTTCAATCCTTTGGAAAAAAAGAAAGAAGGAAGGAAAGAAAGAAAGAAAGAAAGAAAGAAAGAAAGAAGAAAGAAAGAAAGAAAGAAAAGAAAGAAAGGAAGGAAGGAAGGAAGGAAGAAAGGAAGAAAGAAAGGAGAGAGACACAGAAAGAGACACACTGAGAGAGAGAGAGAGGAAGGAAGGAAGGAAGGAAGGAAGGAAGGAAGGAAGGAAGGAAGGAAGGAAGGAAGGAAGGAAACAGCGGCTGTCATTCATGGAAACCAGTGCCAGGCATTACATCAGATGTATTTCAATTCAATCCTTAAAATAATCTTGAGAGAGAAGTATTATTGTGCATATTTTAGCATTAGAGAAAACAGGACACAGAAGGATGAGTAATTTATTAGGCTCACACAGCAAGTGAGTGTGGAAAGCTGCTTTGGTGAATCTTGTTCTGTGCGACCATTCCCTCTTGTCTGCACCACCTCCAGTGTAAGGAAGCAGCCTTCTCCTCTGTGGATGAGCTTTGGTCCCATGCCAAGAGATGCCAGGGTAAACTAACTTTCTAATTTCATTCAGTTAAACCCCTGAGTACACGTTGGCGGACTACGAGGGCTTAGAGCCCCTGCATCATCCAGCTGTCCGTAAATAGGCCCTCATCAGTGTCTGCACACACTGCTCAAGTAGTCTCGTTCATACCCCAGCCAGAGCATCCGAAAGTGTCCCTGGATAGTGGTGCAGTCATCCTCACCTCCTCTGACTTATTAAACAACTTAATGGATTTTTGTAAAAGAAAATTTGAAAAGAACCCAAACTTATGAACGTGTAGGAAAAATTCATGCATAGTTCAAAAGCCATATGCGGCAACCACGGGCTTAGATTTTCCTAGGTTTTTTCCTCTATTTTTTGTTTTCACAAAAGCAAGATTATATCCTACCTATTATATCTTATTATGCTCTTTCCACTTATTAATGCACCTCATGATTTCATGTCATTACAACAATTTTGTTAACCTTATTTTCTAGGCCATCATTTTAGTGTATAAAATATGTCATAATTTTATTAGTCATTACTTCCATGTTGGACATTTAAATTGGATGATTAATGTGCCAATTTTAACTTCTTCCTATGATGACACATAGTAGTTTTATTTATTTATTCAATCTCAATTTAGTTTTGCACAGGCAAATTAAAGAAGAAAGGACAAGTTGTGTTGAGACATGCCTAGGTCTTTTACTATCTTCGTATCTGAATGAGAAACAAGTCTCTATTTCTCCTGTACCTTCTCTCTTGGTTAAGAGTCTGTTTTGCAGGCTGACCTGGCTCAAAAATGTCCATGCAGCCTGACTTTTTGCTCCTTCAGCATTCAAACCTCATCAGTCTACAGGGCCACACAGTCCTGCCTTTGGAGGACGTCACACTTGGGCCTTCCTCCTCTTATCCTCAGACTTGACACCCAAAGGCAGACTCCTTTATCTCATGTCTTCTCACCAGCCAGGGCCGTGACCAAATAACTCCACATTTGTATATGACTAATGCTCAATAAATGTTTTGTACATGAAAGCAGAATGATCATCACCTCTACCTTTCTTTAATTCCAAACATGAATTCTTCCCCATTCCTCTACAGAAGGCTTGTTGGGTAGAAGAATCATGAATTAATAATAAAAACATCAACCAATATATAAGTCCTATTATGCACCAGGCGCTCCCCAAATGTTTCACACAGTTCTTTAAAATCCTGTATTATTTGCCTATTTAGACAGGTAATGTGACTCACCTGGATCCCAGGTTACTTGCTGGGCACACGGTTTCTGTCACAGTGCCAGGCCCCAATACATATGCTAGATTAAGTCATGAAAATGAGGATCCTGAGGTGAGTCCCAATCAGATCTCGTTCATATTCTTTGTCTCCAATTCAGGAGCTGAGGAGCGTTTGGGAAGCCAAGAGGTTTGAGAGAAAGAGAATGGCATTTTCGTTCCATTTTTTTTTTTTTAAGTTAAAAAATGTTTTCCCCAATTCACAATGATTCTATCCTCCAGCATTTTCCTGAGAGCCCCCGCATCTGGTGGGGGTACTCTGTGGCTCACAGCACAGGGCTCAGGCCACTGGAGCTCACATCCCATGGAGACACTTGCTAATTTGGAGATATTGGGCAAGTTGTTCAGCCTCTTTAAGACCTAATTTCCTTGTATTTAAAATAATGGTACCTCTCCCTACCTCAGGAATTTTTGCTTGGAGAAGGAGTAAAGAAAACAACTGAAAAGCACAAACAGTGTGTGTGGCACACATCACACATCGTTATGACTATTTTTATGGTGACAACCCCAATGGCTGCCTGCTGATTCAGCAGTATCTGCCCCAGTGTCTCTGCCAGCCATTGAACGGCACATCGCAGACAGGCCCTGTGGAGTTGGGTAGTGGGTAAAGAAAGGGGAGCTCACTCACCAAGGGCAGAGATGTGCAGAGAGCTGGGGCCAGAAACCAGTGAGGCATTACAGATACTGCATTGCTCTTCAGCCTAATATGGTGGACATGCCCAGTGGCCCTAAGTGGTCTGATGCCTTGATAAATGTCCATTGAACATTTTTAGACACACTCAACTCTAAAAGTTCCATCACTCCCAATCCAATAAGTGACCTTTCCTTACTCCTTTCTTGCTTTCATATGTAAATTTTAGCTGATATTTACCAACTTCTGTTGCCCCTAAATAGGAAAAAGTAAAGAAAAAGAGTAAAGATTTTAAATATTTCTGATGCGTGATTCCTATCAAGCCTAAGCTAGTCTCTCTAGAGAATCCTCTTAAAATAAAACACTAAAACTCAGCAAAAAATAATTGTAAAATCAGACTTTGTAAAAGAAAAACCTACTTGGAAGTAGCATTAATTGCAAATCTTCAAGCAAAGGAAACTCCAGCTGTCTGAGGCTTGGAGAAAGTCATTGGGAGCGTAATGACAGGCGGTTCCAATATATAAGGATGAGAAGGATATGGCCTATGAACTCAAGAAAGAGAGCCAGAAATGCTATGTTAACCTCAACAAAGTTGGGTCCAGAACCAAGAATCACACCAAAGCTGAAGTGGGGCATGATGAAACGATAAGAAGTCACAGAAGTGCTAACAGACTGTGTCTAATGACAGAGACTCGGAACAATTCAACTCCAGAAGAATAGCTGTGATCACAGCCATCTCTCTCCATGACTGACAAATTGGGAGAAGAGAAAATGAGACGGGATATAGAAGGATTGAATGAGAACATCAGCCAACTGGATCTCATTGACATTTATAAAACATTCCACCCAAACCGGAGCTGAACACGTCATCTTTTCTAGCATATGTGGAACACTAAGCAGCAAAGACCACATTCTTGGCTATAAATCAAGCCTTAACAAATTTAGAAGAATTAAATCAAGAGATGAAAAAGATGGCGGACAGCAGAGAAGCACTCTCGGGAGACCTGCACTAAAAGAGGCTTACTGGGAGGATTGAACACGTTCCTAGCAACACTCCCGCAACTGGGAGGGAGCTGAGACATCCGCGCACAGCTAGATGGTGAAATACAACAAACTCCAGACCGCCGACGCTCGGAGCCCAGTGCCAGCGGCCCACAGACCGAACCAGCATTAGCGGCGCAGCTGCCGTGGTAGCATTGCAGCACGGGAAGCGCAGACCACGGCCTCGAGCAGCGCAGAATAAAAAAGAAAGCCAGACCGCGAGCAGCGGCCTCACACACTTCTTTCGCGTAAATTGCCAAACGGGACCTGCACGCCTCGGAGTGACACACAGGTCCGGGGTAGTGCTGTTGGAACCAGGGAAGGCGCCGCCATTTTGGAGGAGGCTGCGGCTGACTGCAGACATCCAAGGATCATCGGTCCAGGGCCCGGAGAACAGCACACACCTGGGTGAGATGCGCACAGGCAGCCTGCAGGGAAGGGCCTGACTGAGGCCAGCACAGCAACCACGAGAGCTATAACTGGGGGCTGGCGTGGGGAATGCGTGCCTTTTGGATGAACGCTTTCTTGGTGCTATTCATGTACTGACACCCCCCCACCCCCCAGCCATTATTCCTCTGTGCCAATCTGCTGCTGGCCAAAGCTGCAGACTAGACTCCACTGTGACTGTCTGGGAGTGGTCCAGGACAACTGGCCTAAACTGGAAGGGCTTTTCAGGGTCCTGTTTATTTGAGATTTGTTCCTGGGTTGACTCTGTCTTTTTTGTTTGTTTGTTTGCTTGTTTGTTTTTGTTTTTGTTCTGTTTGATAGTGTGATTATTTGTGTGTCTGTGTTCCTCTTTCCTTTCTTCCCTTCTCACTTTAGTCTCTTCTGCCCTCATCTTATCTATTTACACCCTGTCATTGTGTACTCATCAGAGGTGAAAACAAGGTATACGCAGAAATTGGGACTTCTAGGCCTGGGGCAATTGAAATATACAGAAAACAGTGTTATATATAGTTTACTCTGTATTTTTCTTGACTCAGTTTCTCTCTCCTCTCTCTTACACTAATTCTTACTTCTTTGTTATCTCTCATTGTTCTTTTTTATTTTTTCTTTTCCATCTTTCTTTATTTTTTTTCTCTCAAAGGCTAAATAAGTTTGGTTTATATATAAATTGTCTTTCGTCTAAATTGCTCACTCCATTCTCTTTTCTCTCCTGTCTGCTGATATAACACCACTTCCATAGAATTCTATTTTTATACTTCCTAAGAAAGAACATCTCAGTAACCTCACTTGCTTCTTCCTAAACATATCATCTCTGTGTCCAATACTGAAACTGTAAACCCCAACACAAGCATACAGAGTAAATTGGAAACAATACTTGAGTTAATTAAATCTGTACATTGTGATCAAACTGGGATTTGCTGTAAAGAAAGTGTTAGAGCTTAAATTGTAAGGTATTTATAAGGGGACCTGACAGCATTATACCACAGGAGAAACATAAGGCTATAAGGTGAAATCGAAATAGCCAAGGTCCCACAGTGCTAGGAGAATAGACACACAAGCATTATGAAGAAGCAAGGGAAGAAAGTGGCTGAAACCAACCAACATGCCCCCTCAGTAGATTCCATGGCAAGCACAGTTGGTCAAATGCCAGAGACGGAATTTAGAAATTACAATTCCAAATGTTTATGGATCTTAAGAATGAACTAAAAAATGAGATGAGGGAGCAAATAGAGGTGGTAAAAGAGCATTTTGACGAAGAACTCCAAAAACAAATACAAGAAGCAAAAGATTACTTCAATAGGGAGATAGAGATTCTAAAGAATAACCAAACAGAAATTCTGGAAATGAAAGAAGAAATAAACCAAACTAAATGCTCAATTGAAAGCATCACCAACGGATTAGATCACCTGGAAGAAAGGACCTCAGATAATGTAGACAAAATATATATCCTGGAGAAAAATCTAGAGGACACAGCAAAAGAAGTAAGAAAACAAAAACAGAGCATTCAGGAATTATGGGACATCATAAAAAGACCAAACTTAAGAGTGATTGGTGTTGAAGAAGGTGCAGAGTTTCAAACCAAAGGAAGGAGTAATTTATTCAATGAAATAATAGCAGAAATTTTTCCAAACATGAGGAATGAATGGCAAAACCAAGTTCAAGAGGCTTAGCGAACACCAAACATACAAAACCACAACAGATCCACACCAAGGCACATTATAATGAAATTGCCTAATATACTAGGCAAGGAGAGAATACTAAAAGCCACAAGAGAAAGGAAGCAGATTACATATAGGGGGAAACTGATCAGACTATGCTCAGATTTTTCAACCCAGACCTTAAAAGCTAGAAGATCCTGGAATAGCATATTTCAAGCTCTGAAAGAAAAGGGATGTCAACCAAGAATCTTATATCCAGCAAAATTGAGCTTTAGATTTGAAGATGAAATAAAAACCTTCCAAGACAAACAAAAGTTAAAAGATTTCACAACTCGAAAGCCAGCACTTCTGAACATCTTGGGCAAAATTTTCCATGAAGAAGAAGAGAAAAATGATAATGAAAACCAACAAAGGGAGATAGTAAACTAAAGGAATTACCAACCAGAGGAGAATCCAAATCAAGCTAAATACCATAATACATTTAAAAATGGATGGAAATAAGAATCACATCTCAACAATAACCCTGAATGTTAATGGTCTAAACTCACCATTCAAAAGACACAGATTTTCAGATTGGACTAAAAGAAACAACCCAACAATTTGCTGTCTACAAGAAGGTGAAAGGCTGGGAAAAGTCTTATCACGCACATAGGCTGCGGAAGCAGGCAGGGGTTTCCATTCTCATATCAAAAAAGGTAGACTTCAAGACAAAGCTAATCAAAAGGGATAAAGATGGATATTTCTTACTACTTAAGGGAACCATTCATCAACAAGATATAACAATTATGAATCTATATGCCCCAAATAATGGAGCACTTACATTCATCAAACAAACCCTTCTCAAGTTCAAGAGTAAAATAGACCACAACACAGTTATTCAGGGGACTTCAACACACCTCTCTCACCAATGGATAGATCATCCAAACAAAAGCTAAATGAAGAAACATTAGGCCTCGTAAAAACAATTAATAACTTAGACCTAACAGACATATATAGAATATTTCATCCCTCCCTAAGCGAATACACTTTCTTCTCAGCAGCACATGGCTCCTTCTCCAAAATTTACCATATATTATGTCACAAGGCAACTCTCAACAAATATATAAAAATAGAAATACTACATTGCATTCTATCAGACCATAATGGGATGAAATTGGACATCAATGATAATACAAGAAAAAAAAAAAAAACTACTCCAACAGCTGGAAGCTAAACAACATGCTACTGAATGAACAAGGGGTTGAAGAAGACATCAAGGAAGAGATTTAAAAATTCCTAGAGGTAAATGAGAACACAGATACATCATATAGAAATCTCTGGGACACTATGAAGGCAGTAGTAAGAGGAAAATTCATTGCACTGAATTCCTTCATTAAAAGAAAAAAACAACAACAAATAAATGACTTAACATCACACCTCAAAGCACTAGAAAAAGAGGAACAGATCAACACTAAGAACAGTAGAAGACAGGAAATAATTAAAATCAGAGCCAAAATTAATGAAATTGAGACTAAAGAAACAATTCAAAGAATTGACAAAACCAAAAGTTGGTTCTTTGAAAAAATAAATAAAATTGACAGACCCCTAGCAATGCTAATGAAAAGAAGAAGAGAAAAAACTCAAATTGCTAGCATCCATGATGAAAAAGGAAATATCACAACAAACACGTCAGATATACAGGAGATAATTAGAAATTACTTCGAAAAATTGTACTCTAATAAAATAGAAAATACTGAAAGCATAGACAGATCTCTAGAGTCATATGAATTGCCCAAACTGGAACAGGAGGCTATACACAATTTAAATAAATCAATTTCAAGTGAAGAAATAGAAGACGCTATCAAAAACCTTCCAACAAGAAAAAGTCCAGGTCCTGATGGGTTTACAGATGAGTTCTACAAGACCTTCAAAGAAGAACTAATACTGATGCTCTTCAAATTATTTCAAGAAATAGAAAAAGAGGGAGCTCTTTCAGACTCTTTCTATGAGGCCAATATCACATTAATTCCAAAGCTAGGCAAAGACACAGCCAAAAAAGAAAACTTCAGGCCAATATCTTTAATGAACATAGATGCAAAAATCCTCAACAAAATTCTGGCAAATCGGATTCAAAAACATATCAAAAAGATAGTGCACCAAGAACAAGTGGGGTTTATCCCAGGGATAAAGGCTGGTTCAGCATTCGGAAATCAATAAACATAATACATCACATGAATAGACTTAAAGATAAAAACCATATGATCATCTCAATAGATGCAGAAAAATCATTTGACAAAATACAACACTCCTTTATGTTCAAAGCTCTAGAAAAATTAGGAATAACAGGAACATATCTCAACATTATAAAAGCTATCTATGCAAAACCTCAAGCTAACATTACCTTAAATGGAGAAAAATTGAAAGCATTCCCTCTAAAAACTGGAACAAGACAGGGATGCCCCCTCTCAACACTGCTATTTAACATAGTACTTGAAACTCTGGCCAGAGCAATTAGACAGACGAAAGAAATTAAAGGGATCCAGATAGGAAAAGAAGAGCTCAAATTAGCACTATTTGCTGATGACATGACAATATACCTAGAAGACCCAAAAAACTCTACCAGAAAACTTTTACAACTAGTAAATGAATTCGGAAAAGTAGCAGGATACAAAATCAATACTCATAAGTCAAAGGTATTTTTGTACATCAATGACAAAGCCTCTGAAAGGGAAATGATGAAAACTACTCCATTTACAATAGCATCAAAAAATAAAATAAAATAAAATACCTGGGAATCAACTTAATGAAAGAGGTGAAGGTTCTCTATAAAGAAAACTATAGAACACTAAAGAAAGAAATCGTAGAACACCTCAGAAGATGGAAAGACCTACCTTGTTCTTGGATAGGTAGAATTAATATTGTCAAAATGTCCATACTACCAAAAGCATTATACAGATTTAACGCAATTCCAATCAAAATCCCAATGACATTTCTCAAAGAAATAGAAAAAGCAGTCATGAAATTCATCTGGAAAAATAAGAGACCCAGAATAGCTAAAGCAATCCTGAGCAGGTAAAGTGAAGCAGGCGGCATCACCATACCAGACTTTAAATTGTACTATAGAGCAATAGTAACAAAAACAGCATGGTATTGGCACCAAAACAGACTAGTAGACCAATGGTACAGAATTGAGGACACAGAGACTAATACATATAATTTCAGCTATCTTATATTAGACAAAGGCGCCAAAAAATGTACAGTGGAGAAAGGATAGCCTCTTCAACAAATGGTGCTGGGAAAACTGGAAATCCATATGCAACAAATTGAAACTAAACCCTTATCTCTCACCATGCACAAAATTCAATTCAAAGTGGATCAAGGACCTAGGAATTAGACCAGAGACAATACACCTAATAGAAGAAAAAGTGAGCTAAAATTTCCAACATGTTGGATTAGGCCCCAAGTTCCTTAACAAGAATCCTGTAGCGCAAGAATTATTACCAAGAATTAATGAATGGGATAAATTTAAACTAAAAAGCTTCTTCTCAGCAAAAGAAACAATCAGTGAGATGAGTAGAGAACCAACTAACTGGGAACAAATATTTAATACATGCACATAGGATAGAGCACTAATTTCTAGAATATATAAAGAACTCAAAAAAACTTGACACCAAAAAAACAAATAATCCAATTGATAAATGGGCTAAGGAATTGAAAAGACAATTCTCAGAAGAAGATACACGATTAATCAACAAATACATGTAAAAATGCTCAACATCGCTGGCAATTAGAGAAATGCAAATCAAAACTACTCTAAGATTTCATTTCACTCCAGTCAGAATGGCAGCTATCAAGAACACAAACAACAATAAATGTTAGAGAGGATGTGGGGAAAAAGGCACACTCATACATTGCTGGTGGGACTGCAAAATGGTACAACCATTAAGCAAAGCAATATGGAGATTCCTTGGAATACTGGGAATGGAACCACCCTATGACCCAGCCATCCCACTCCTGGGTCTATTCCCAAAGGACTTAAAAACAGCATATTACAGTGACACAGCCATCTCAATGTTTATAGCAGCACAATTCACAGTAACTACGTTGTGGAACCAACCTAGATGTCCCTTGGTAGATGAATGGCTAAAGAAAATGTGGTATATATACACAATGGAATTTTACTCAGTAATAAAAGAGAATAAAATAATGACATTTGCAGGTAAATGGATGAAGTTGGAGAATATAATGCTAAGTGAAATCAGTCAATCTCAAAAATCCAAATATCGAATGTTTCCTCTGATATAAGGAAGCCGGTTCACAGTATTGTTGGGTCGGGGTACATAGGAGGATTAGAGGAATACTATAATGATCAAAGGGAAGGAAGGGGAAGGGAGGGAGCAAAGGGAGAAGGGGGGAAAAAAGTGGTTGAATAAGACGGATATCATTATTCTAAATGCATGATTGAAGACTTAAATTCTGCGAATATACTTTGTATGCAAACTGTTTTGTGTAAAAAGATGCTCTATATGTATAATATGAACTGGAATACATACTACTATAAACAAAAATTTAAAAAAAATAATTAAATCATAGAAAGTCTGGTCTTGGACCATCCACTAGTTTGTTTAGGCTGAACTAACAAAATACCACATAAAGGCAACTTAAATGACAGAAATGCAATTTCTCCCAGTTCTTGAGGCTGGAAGTCCAGAATGGAGGTGCAGGCAGGTTCCTTTCTTCGGAGGCCTCTCTCCTTGGCTTGATATGGCTGCCCTGTCACTGCATTCTCGTGTGTCATCCCCCGGTCTATGTTGTCTGTATCCTAATCTGTCTTTATAAGGACTGCAGTCGTATTGGATCAGAGCCCACCCTAATGAACTCATAATTTATTGCCTCTTTAAAAGCTCTGTCTCCAAATACAATCACATTTTGAGGTCCTGGGGTTAGAACTTTGACATACGAGTATATAGGGAACAAAATTCAGTCAATTAAAGATCCCATGGAATCAAACTGGGAAACAGTAACTGAAAGATAATAACATTTCTAAACATGGGAAATGAACAGGACACATGAGTTAGAGAGGAAGTCACAAGATAAATAGAAAATATTTCTAGTTGAATAAAATGAAAATAAAACACCCCACAACATTGTGGGATCAGTTGAAACAATGTTTATAGAAAGGTTAGCAGCATTAAATGTCTTAACTAGAGGAGAAGAAAAGATTCAAATTAATAATCTAAACTTCACCATAAGACCAATAGGGAAAGGTGAGTAAAATAAAGCCAAAGCAAGCTAAAAATAAGAAGGAAGAGGAGGAGGAAGTTAAGAACAGAAATCAGTGAAATCACCAACAACAGAGAGAAACAATGAAACCAAAGCTGGTTAAGTGAATAAATGAATAAAGTAGTTAGGCCTCTAGGAACACACACACACACACACACACACACACACACACACACACACACACACGGGGGGGGGGGGAGAGGGATGTTACAAATGGCAGGAGCAGGAAAGCATAGATCATTGAAGGGCCCACACAGAGGTCAAGGATTAGGGCATTTCTACATGCATGTATTTAGATTACATGTACAGCATTTCTATACATAGCTGTTTTATATACATAGTTGTTACATATATCATTGTTTGGATATATGTTACACATACATGCACACAACTCTGTATATATATTTGGCAACTTCAATGAAGCACATCAATTTCTCAAAAATGACCAAAACAATTGAAACACAACAAAGATTAAGTTTATATTTTGAATTATCTAAAAACTATTAACTGAGTTGACTGGTGTTTCAAAAGCATACTCCTGAAAAAAAAAAAAATCCAGGTCTCTGAGTCTCAATAGCACCAACGATTCTGGTTAATAGAAAGGGAATTTTAGTTTTCTCCAATTACCATTATAAGGCCAACATGATTTTGATGCCATAAGTAATAATAGTACAAAAAATTCAAATCAATCTCCTTTAATAATGTGGATGAAAAATTATAAAAATTTATTAGAAAATCAAATCCAATAACATACTTAAAAATCATGGACCACTAATAAGAAGTTTTTATTCTTACAATACAAGGCTATGTTACTTTTTGAAGTTATTTTCAAAGCTTCAATAAATAGCTATAAATCCAGAGAAAGACTTACATAGCATCTCTTTCCTTTTGCATTTTAAAAAATAAAAATGCTGATAAAAATCATATGAATTCTAAACAATGGGGGAAATATACAGTGTTCATGGATAGAAATTCTCAATGTAGTAGAAATGTCAGTCCCCTTGAACTAATATGTATATTCAATGCAATACCAATAAAAATCTAAATCCCACTAAATTTATTTTGCCAGTACATACAAGTTGATTCTAAATTTATATAAAATGCAAGCATACTAATAAGATCAATATTGGAAAATGATAAAGTTGAAATAATTTCAGCAGCTCATTTAAAGATTTGCTACAAAGCTACAATAATCATGGCAACATATTATCAACAAAGAAATACATACATCAGTGGAATAGACCCAGAGCCCAGAAGTAGGCTACACAAGTCCAAATAAGCTATTCTTACAAAGGTGCAAAACCAACTCAATGGAAAAAAAGAGTCTTTTCCACAGCTGTTAGAAAATTTGAACCTCCTCACGAAAAACAATGATCCCATGTTATTAAAAACTGATTCAAAATGTATCATACATCTGAATATAACACTACACAATCTTTAGAATAGAACATAAAACAAAATTTCACATGGAGTTAAACAAAAGCAAAAATACATTCCATTAAAGAGAGACATAATAAATTGGATTTCATCAGAATGTGAAAATTTTTCTCTGCAAAAGAAACAAGAGAACAAAGACACAATATTTGCAAACCACAAATGACCAAAAAGGTTACATATGGACAATTTTAAATAATTCTCAAAAACACAACAATAAGAAACCAATCAACTCAATTTAAAATCATAGGAAAATACATGAATAGTCATGTCAATTTAAAATCATAGGAAAATACATGAACAGTCATGTCAACCAGGACAATATATGGATAGCAAATAAATATATGAGGTGTTGTACACTGTAGACTGCAGACATCATCGGCACACATATTAGAGCTACTAACTTGTACATCCACAGGCATGGGACTCCATGTGCTGACCAGCAGAATGGGGACTGAAACTCTCATGTTTAGCATTGGGACCCAGGAGTCCCACTTCTAGTCTTCTAGTTCTATTCAGGATGGTCCAGAAGTTTGAATATTGCAGCTGTCCTTCAATGGATGAAGCAGACACAAGCTGTTCCCTGTTCTGTATTAGTTTTGTTTTGCTGCTATAACAAATTACCTCAAATTCAGTGACTCAACATGGGTCTTAAAGTTCCAGAAGTCAGAAGTCCAAAAAGAGCATTTTGAGGGTAAAACAAAGGTGTTCCACGGGCTAAATTCTTTCTAAAGGCTCCAGAACACAACCCATTCCCTGAATTTCCATCTTCTGGAATTCTCTTGCCTTCCTTGACCCACAGCCCTTTTCCATCTTCAAAGCACATCACTCCAACCTCTGCTTCTGTTGTCACAGTTCCTTTTTCTGACTCTGACCCTCCTGACTCTGTCTTATTAGGGCTCATGCAATTGCACTGAACTCATGTGGATGAGCTAGGAAAACCTCCCCTTTGCAAGATCCTTAATGTAACTGTATTTGTGAAGTCCCATCGTCACATGAGGTGGGGTTTTAGGGTTAGAATGAGGACAGCGTTGGGCCCGCTTTCCTTCTTTCTGCCACACACACACCTGTAGAATGGAATGCTATTGAGCAATAACAGGAACAGACTTGGGCACCAGCAATAGTGTGGGCGCATCGTGAGCACCACACTCACGGCTCAAGAAGCCAGTTCAAAAGCCACATGTGGCACGATTCCACTGCACGACTTTCCCGAAAAGACCCTTGTGGTGAAGGAGGACGGATCCACAGTTGCTTAGGTTTAGGTGTAGAGGGTGGGACTGTCAGGGGAGGGCACCAAATGTATTGAAGTGCTGAGGTGCTCTGTGTTCCGACTGCGACGCTCATTCTATGAACTGATACCTGTGTTCAATCTCACAGAACTCTGCTCCAAAAGACATACTTTGACAGCAGTGTTGCTCCATGTGGAAAAAAGAAAGATAAAAGAAAGAGAGAAAGAAAACACAGCAGGTGAGAACTGAAGCCCCGTCTCTGGGTTTCTGTGTGCACCTGCTGTTCGGTGTCTACAGGAGGACCACGGTAGTAGAGAGGGCCCCAGCTTCCTCTGCAGGGGCACTGAGCAGAGCTCTGGCATGACCCACCTCTCACAGACCCACTCACCTGCAGTAAGGACTCAGGGCACCCCTCAGCCCAGAATCCTGGAGCTCCCGGAAGCCAAGAGCAAGAGCATTCAGGGAAGCTGAGGCTGGTCCCCGCTTGGCACTGATGGCTGAGAAACCTCCCCACAGCAATGGCTTCTAACACGTTTTATTTAGTGCTTTTCAAAAATATTTATATCTTTGGCCTTGTTGAACATTTCTCACTGAGTTCCCTTTTCCTTTCAGGAGACAGAGGCCAAGAACAACAGAGAATGAGTTACAGGAGCCCCAGAGAAGAGTCTCCTGAGACGCCACCATCGCCTGGAAAATCTTCCTCCGGAGTTTATGAGACAAATATAAATACACGCTGGATGAAGTTTTCAGTGACCTTTAAACTGTTTGCATTTCGAGACGATTCCAAGTAGAGCTTTGGTCCTTGGCAGATCCTTGGGATTCTAGGCTTAAGCTGGAAAATCTCAACCAGATCCCACTTTGGGCCAAGCCTCCAGAAGCAGCACTGCCGTGGCTCTGGGTGGCGCAGGCAGAAAGCCCTACCGCAGTGCCCACCGGGCTTTGGGGCACGCATTCAGTGCTCTTTCTGTGTGGTTCATTTAATTCCAAAAACTTTCACAGGAAAGGATTGCTATTCTCATACAGAGGAGGAAACAGAATCTCAGATTACATTGCCCATGGTTGCATACCCTGTAAGAGTTCCAAATTCCTTGTGTGTATAGGAGAATTATGTGGCCTGTCTTGTGATTTGTTACTGATTTAGCACTGAGGGAATGAACATAGTAAGTGCTCAATAAATAGCCAATGTTAGTACACGTGGGTAGCCAGGAGCCCCAGGCTCCACAGGCTCAATGGCAGGTCCTTTCTACATCACCTGGCAGGCTCCTCTGCTCTGTGGCCACAGACTCTGAAGGATCCTGCCCATCAGTCAAGTGTTAGCGTCCTAACACGCCCCGCCCCCGTGATCAGTGATTAGAAATGCTGGACTTTGTTTCTAGCACCTTCCAGGTAGAAGGTGACTGTTCTGAAGTTACTTCTCCAGCTTTTGTTTTGAATGGCACACTGTGGAGGGGTGGCACAGCACATTTTTCCCAGGGGGTCTTGAGACTGGGAAGGTGAGGACCGTTTCTCCATCGCGGCTCCCCCTGCCCTCAGCAAGGTACAGTTCAGGTGGAGTCTCGCCCCGTGCCTTGTCTCCAGGGAGCATGTTGGGGACGTTAAGAACACGTCAGCCGAAAGAATAGAAATTTAAGTCAAGGAAATGAAAACCTAACTCTCTGGCTGTCTCCCACTTCCTGATACGTGGACTTGGCCTAGCCCAGGGGTGTTGCCCTGACATACGAGGAAAAATCAAACCACCACTAGGATAGGCTGTGGCTGTTCCTCCAATGTGATCTGCTTGTGCTCCCTATGCTCCCCTATAACCTTTCTGCTGATTGGCCCATGTCTTCTATAAAGGCCGTCCAACTTCCTCAATAAACTGAGCTTGTGCCTCGACTGGTCTCCCTAGCGCATTTGATTGTCCTCCGAAAGGAGGGCTGGGTGCAGGCAGTCAGTCGGCTCTTACCTTTCCTGACCCGTCCTTGTTGGGGCGTGCTCCCCCTTCTCTTATGCGTCGAGAGGAGTCGGGGGGGGGGGCTAAAAACCCCAACAGGAGCGTCTGTGTCTCTGATACTCTTTGAATGCCTTTAGGTGTTTTTTTAGATGTGCCTCTAACAACCCATGCCCCTATCCACTAATTTATGACTAGTTCCTTTATATTTAATATATTCGGATGTTGGTGGAAAGAAGGAGAGAAGGAGAGGGGAGAAGAAGAGAGAGAAGGAGGAAGGAAGGAAGGAGGGAAGGAAGAAAGGTAGGAGAGAAAGGAAAATGAATTGGCAAAGGATGAGCTGTATCAGAACTAAAAGAAAGAAATATGGGGGGGAAGGAAAAATAATTGGTGGTTGAAGGAGATGGATATCATTATCCTAAATGCATGATTGAAGATCTGAATGGAAATTATATACTTTTGTATACAAGCAGTTGTATGAAAAAAGATACCATACTTGTGCATTATGAATAAGTAAATAAATAATTTAAAAATGAAAAATAAAAAAAATAAAAACAGATTAGGACATGGAAAAAAAAAAAAAAAGAAAGAAATATGTGCATACTGCCAGCACAGTGAAATGATGGTTAAACCATGAAATGACAGAAAAATCCCTCTGGCTTATTGTTTTATTTTAAGTGTTTTCACTCTAATTTTTAATATTGGGTGACAAATACTGAAAGTATACTTTAAAAAAACAGAGGAAGCAAAAGTTGCAGGGAAATGCTTACCTATACTCCTTCACCCAAAGATTAAATGAGGGCTGTTAACTTTGGGGCATTTTCTCCTCGTGTTTCCCAGGCATCTCCTTGGAGAGCTGAGCCCAGCAAGTGTGTGTGTGTGTGTGTGTGTGTGTGTGTGTGTCTTTGTACCATTCAGGCCCTGCTCTCCTCATCCAGAGTAAACCATTACCATCCCCCAGGTCACACAAGGCAAGAAAAACCAAGGAACTTCTACTCCTGGAAGAAACTATGAGAAACAGCAGTTTTATGCAAAGTGGGGTTCTCCGTAGGATCCTGGCACAGAAAAGGATGTTATGGGAAGCAGGTGGGTCTCCCACCCTCTGGAGGGTGGGGATGGTATTGTGCAGTGCCCATCCCTGGCTTTGTTTGTTGTACTGTGGTAGAGTAAGACGCTCACACCGGGGGGACGCTGATTGACAGGTCTGTTGGAGCTCTCTGTACTGTCTTCGCAACTTTTCTAAAAAAATCTAAAATGAGTTCAATATAAAAAGCTTCACAATTTCCCCTTTTACAGAAACATTTGTAATGGATAACTTTTATATTTACTGTTTCATGTGCTTTGTGGAAAAGTGCTAGGATATTGCTGCAATGAATGCCATTGGCTTCGGAACTTTCCCACAATTTTGAGAACTTCCCCAAATAATCTCCAAAATGAAATTAATAAATCAAAGAATTCCAATATATTTAAGCATTATATTATCAAGCATTTTTCAAAAAAAAAATTTCACCAATGAACATTTTGAATATCTTAAGACTGTACCTTTAAATCAGATTGTTTAGGCAGTTATTTTATTGATTTGAATATGGTACATATAAGTAAATACTAACAATTCTTTGTGTACATTAACTGCTACAAATTTATTTTGGCTTAGAGTTGTTTAAGAAAACAGTTTAATTACATCAAAGTGTATATTTTAATACCTGAAGAACTTTACATATTTAAGTAATATTAGCACTAAAATCTGCACTAATGAAATACAGGGTCATATTAGTAATTATTAAAATTATTAAAACAACTTATTTTCCTTAGTATGTAAAGAATTCCTTCTACTCTTCTTGCATTAGAAATAATACATTTACTTGCTTTAGTAAAACTGATTTAAAGTTTGCAGTCAGGTAAGCAAATAAATGGGTCTGCAATATGCTGTTGTTCAAAGAATTCTGACTTAGCTACAGGATATGTGGATTGAAATTACGGAGATGGTAAAAGGTCAGTGTTCCAGGTTTAGGGCAGGAGAATGTTTGAAGAAATGGAGATGGGACAACTGGTGGATATATGACACTAGCATTGTTAAAATCCATAGATATTCACAACACAAAGAATAGAGCAATATAATATGGCAATTAAAAAAAAAAAAAAGAATTACATAGGAGATTGGTTCAGAAGCTTTAGTTCCAGCATGAAACATAGATTGCAGCAAAATAATCCAGTTGTATTTCAGATGTTTAAAATAACCACACCCGGGCTGGGGTTGTGGCTCAGCGGTAGAGCACTGGCCTAGCACGTGCACGGCCCGGGTTCGATCCTCAGCACCATGTAAGCATAAATGCATTGCATTGTGTACAACTAAAGCAAATAAATAAATATTAAAAAAAATAAATAACCACACCGAGGAGTGTGGTGGGCAGGAGAGATGTTCCCCTAACTTTGAAGAGTGGGGCCTGTAAGAATAAGAGTAAAAGCCTGAACATAAGAACTGTTCTCTAATTGATAAGCTGTTCCAATGAGATGATAGGTTAATGATCTGGATACTGCTATACATATGTGCAAGAAATTAACAGGTAGTAAACAGAGAGTGAGGGCCAAATTCATTACCATTGGAGTGAGAGGTTACAGACAAACAGAAGGAAAAGGCTGAAATTATTCACGTGTCAATGGATTAAAGCTGAAGTCATGAGTGTAAACTAACATTTAGTCTAATATAGACACAGATGCTTGTAAACATATTTATAGATGTGCTTTTGCGAGCGTGCTAATATACACGTGTTTATTTTCTTACTCTGTCAGCTGAGAAGGCCCAATGACACCCCCGTTGAATGGGCACACTGAGGGCTCAGATTTTGGTTTCTAATACCAAATCTTCAACAACAAAAAAACAAGACAGGAATTCTTAGAAAAATAGGTGATTCTAGAGCTAAAGTAAGGTACATGCAAAATGAGTTTGGAACATCCTATAACGCTAGAAAATAAAGAAATGCTCTACACACACACACACACACACACACACACACACACAGAGTGATGGTGTAGTCAAAGGAACACAGGAGCCTCCTGCAGGGGTTCCTAGTGGTCAAAGCTGCAACAACTTCAACCCCCAAAATGAGTAATGCAGTGTTGTCTGATAACTGACATATAAAATATCAAGGAACTCATACTGAGATTTTTTTAAAAGATAGAACAAATAAATTAATAATGAGGGGCAATAGGAAAATCTCTCTGTAGTATTTCTGAATGACAAAGTTAATATTATCAATGGATAGTACTATTCAACCTTTTAATAAAAAATGAATCAAAAGGATAATTACCTGACTCCTATCTGCATTATCTTTCTATAATGACTACACCTGAAATAAAAAAGGTTCGATTTTTCCCAGCCCAGTGAGAGCCTCACCTCTCCTTCCTGGAAACACTGTTGCTAAATCAACTCTCATGTAAATGCCCTCAGTGCCCAAAGGACTAAACTGATGGAATGCTTCCAGAGCTCCTCAGCTTCTAGATGTCAGGGTTCTTTTAACAGGGGCTTCCTCTCGGAGTTCTTTGTTCTCTACTGACAGTTTAAAAAGTTGTGCCTGTCTCTGAGCTTGAACAAGGAATCCAGGCTGAAGAAACCCTCCCGCTTGGTTGTAATATGAGATTCCCGGTCCACACACCAAGCACCTTGCGGAAAGCGTGTCGTTTGCCCTGCACTTGGCCTTGGGAATACGTGGATGTACTTGTTCCAGAGACGGTGCTGAGTGCAAGGGCGCATGCGCAGGGCGCGGGAGCTGCTGCCGCCGAGCTCTGCACTTGGGCTGTTTGGGGGAACCTCCAGGCTGGGCAGCGCCTCAGCTTTCCCCCTGCCTGTCAAAGAAAAGCAGCATCCGTTTTATTCAAAGAACCAACTTGGCATCTGCACAAAAGGTTGATTCCTTTGGTTGCAAATCCCCTTCTCCTGTCCTGAGGATGTATGCACCCTAATAATCTCACGTTCTCATAAGATCTTATGTTCGACCAACTCTTAGATCAGTGATGCCACTGAGCCTTCATTACCTCCCCAGACCCTACCCATCCCCTCGAGCTGCCACCCTTCCTCTGGGACCCAACACCCCAAACACAGAGGGTTGGCCAGATCCTATAAAGTGAAGAGGCGGAAGCTGACAGGGAAAATGACACCCCAAAGTCAGAGAAGCACCAAAGGGAGAAGCATCTGGGAAACAGACTGTGGCGGATTGCTTTGTTTGGGTGGGAAGAGCTCAAGTTCCGGGCTCCACGCCCTGCGCTCCCCATGCCATCAGAGAGATGCCCAGCTGCGCACAGAGGTCGCCGGCCTCTCCCAGTTTGGAAGAATTTCTCCTTTTCCACCTCAATACTTACCATTCTGCACCCGAAAGGCAGTGCCGGAGCTTGACTGTCGTATTGCCCTCGCCAAGCACCGGGGAAGGTTCTGGAGTGGATGGTCAGTACAGGAGCACGGAGTGGGTGAGCCATTCGAGACGAGAAGGCTGGGAGTTGGAAGGGAATGAACGTGCCCTGACACCCACGGTGTCCCTGCTGTGGCCTGGCCCTTTCCAGCCCTTCTCTGCTAGTTTCTGCTTCAATATCATCACTCGCCTCATAAACATGGGGGATCACGTTCAGAAGGTTTAAGCCATTTGCCCTAAGTTACCTAACCAGAAACTGTTAGAATTAAGAGCTGAATCCAGCCAGACTAGACGTTCCCAGGGTTGGTGCTCTTTGTATGAGAGCCCATCCTGGGTGCAGGGGCAGTGTTGCCAGGAACTCAGATGCCAAGGACACACATCTGATCTGATCGATAGTCATCAGTGAGCACAACATGCCAAACACCTGAGAAGAAACAGGATGGGAAACGTTCCCTGCTTATTTGATTTGTGCAAGGGACGCTGGGATTTATTTTCATTGGCTTTCTACACATTTCTTTTTTAATTGAGAGGAGCTGAATATTTTCCACTTGAGTATAAATGGATGTCTCAACTGCAAAGGTGCCTAGAGCTCAGACTTACATAACTTTCAGTTTAGTTATCCGCCCTGCATTGCTCAATCACCAAAGGAGATATGATGCAATTATTTTTTTAAAAAACAGACTAAGCAAAACAAGTATTGAGTAACTCGAATCTCTCTTGATCCTTGTCTGTACCCAGCAACCTTGCAGGTCTGTTTGACAGAAAAAAAAAAAAAGAAAAATAAAGAAATAAAGAAGAAGAAGAAAAAAAAAAAAAAAAAAAAAAAACCTTTGCCCTTGGACAGCAGTTCAGCAAGATATTCAAAGAAAGGCTGGGAGAAGCACAATGCTTTGGAGTGTTGCAATCAGCCAGCCACACTGAATTCAAGAGATGGACGCACTAGGTCTCACCTCGCCCTTGCACTCTGTCTGGGGGCCACAGCTGGGACTGGCACAGAGAGGTGCCAAACACTGCTGACACACTCCTGTTTACTTGTGGACTTCAGGGCCTGCCACAGGAGTTGACAACTTTCTAAGGGATATTTGTTGAATGATAATAATAATCAGGCATCATGTCATCACCAGGTCAAAAGGTCTGTTCCTTCCAGACCTCCTGCTCTGTTCTATGCAGTTTACCAGGAGGACAGAACAAAGGAGGTGTCCCCCCTGCCCACTCTGGTTAGAAGCTGGGCCACATGATTTAGATTTATCATCAAATTTATTTCTACAAAAATCCCCCAAGGTTGGTCAAGACATTTTCTCCCACTTTACAGAGATTCCCGTAGCCTAAGAAAGTGTGAGGACCTGTCTAAACTTCCCCGAGCCAGTCGTGAACCTGAGGATCAGATCCAGCCCGTGTGACCACAAAACCACTTGTTTATTCTGTTGTCAATCAACCATGTATCTTTTGCATTTACCACAATATCTAGGCATATTATTTCACTATACTCTTCTACATTAATATCTTAACATATGTAATCTAAACATTAATGGATAAATCACCTTACTCTAGAATATTAAGTTTTATAGCAAGTATAACTCTCAGCCTACAAAAAATTCAAAATCACAAGAATGTCACTTTGTTTCCTATGAACAGATGATATTCACCTCAAGCCTTCATCTTACTAGATAGGGAAAACATACTCAATGAGGGACTTGTATCGCAGAACCCTAGCAAATTCCAGAAGGTCATTTGTGCTTCCCATTCCTAACCAGTACCACGTGGCTCCTGGATGTTTTTTCTCCAGCTTTATTTAATCTCCTGGTGCCCCCAAACCTCTCCAAGTCCTGCTTATCTATCCTTCAAGGTCACTCACGCCCTTCTGCAAAGTCTGCTCAGGTCTGGCCTGATTTGGCCACTGCTGTGTCTCTCTTCAGAGCCAGAGGCAGGCGAGGCCTTGCTCGATGGATTAGTCATCAGCGTCTCCATGGCTCTGCCCCCTGGGCCCTGATCCCCCTTAGCTGATCTCCTGTTTGCAGCGGATCTGCTGCATTTCCAGATGAGGATTTCTGCTGGGTCACAAGCTGTGAAGGTAGCCATGGTGCCTAGGATGCAGCTCAGGATGGATCAGGGCAAGGGAGGACATTCTGGTGGCACTTAGAAGTGTAGCCACCTTACAGATGGCCAGTGAGGAGTGGACACATTTTTGCCAGTCAGGATCCTGTAGAGAAACAGAACCAGTAGAGGGACGTAGGGCGAGGGAACGGATGTGAGATTTATTGTAAGGAATTGGCTCTGGGGGTTGTGGAAAATGGGGAGGGTTGGCTCTTGGTTCTACTCAGGCCTTCAGCTGACTGGACGAGGCCACTCATGTTACAGAGGTGACAAGCTCTGCACAAAGCCCACCTGTTTAAACATAAATATCCATCCAGACTTTGGGGATGGCACCAGAAGATCTCAGAAAGGACCACTCCTCAAATTAACAACTGAGAGGGGGTCCAAGACGCCAGGCTAGAGGGAGGCTGCCCTCTGTGGCGCTCTGGGAACTGGGATTCAAGTAGTGGGAATCCTGTTTCTCTGAGAGTGATAGAGGACCACCCCCCTATACCTGCTCCTGCGCAAGAATCACGGCCACAGTGCCACGCAGGTCTCCAGGCCTCAGCATCAGTGCAGGACTCCCAGCTACTCGACCAGGCAGGTCCTCTGGGTACCCGAGTAGGACCACCAGCATCAGCACCCTTGTAGGACTCCTGGCCTCCCACCCATGCAGGAATCCCCGTCACCACTCCCACACAGGACACCGGCTGCTGCCCACATGTGGACCCCCATCTATCAATGTGGGGCTCCCCCAGTCGCCTCCACTGCAACCACTGCCACAGTCCCCTACATGCAGCAGCCTGCACCTGGAGACACTACACCAGGTCCGCTGATAGCCACCAGCCACAATACTGCACGCCACAGAGCTGCATCTCTGAACACACTGCTCAGAGACACCACCGGCCCCCCCCCGCCCGACCTTATCACTGAAAGCAGCCACCTCCATCTTGGGACACCTTTGTCATCATCTTTAGTTAGGGCAATCCCAGCTTGGAACACCACTGGGGCTTAGAAACAATATCAAGGTACTGAATGTCCCCAACTCCCCCCTCCCCTGCAGCTGCTTACCTGGCCCATTGCCCGCGGCTATGCGGCCAGTCCTGAGCTCACAAAACCTGGTCCTGAACTGCCCGATATGAAAGAGCTCTCCGTGACAGGTGCACAGTCCTGAGAGCGCAGCCCCCAAGACCTCTAGTGAGAAATGTTCCTGATTGGGAAGTAGAAAGGGAGGGGGTGAGTGAGGTACAGTTTAGAGACTAAATCAGAGACCAGGAATTGCAAGAACTGCAGGCCATATAAGGAGATTAGACCAGGTGCCCACATCACATGGGGGGGGGGCACAGGAGATCCTTGGGGTACAGTCTTCCATTGGGGACTGGCAAGTACTATACCTCACCTCCAAGGGATCCACCCCCAAGACCAACCACCCATCCTAATAACCTTCACCATCCTGAGGGTGGAGATACCAGCAAACAGCAGACAAGCCCACCTGTTGGACGTGAAGGGAAGCTGGAAAGATGCGGAGCTCCAACCAAAACAATCCTTGTATCTTCCTTCCAGATCCCCCCCCACTCTCTCTCCTCCCACCCTCACATCCCCAACATTTGTGAAACCAAGTACTTTTCATGAATTAGGCTACTGAGGACAGGGATGTCTGAATAGTATATTACAGTAGTGTTATATATTCTTTTCTCTCCTGTTTTACATTTTTTACTTTTCTTAATATTTATGTTTCTCTGTTTTTTTTGCACTCTCCTCTCTTCCCACTTACTTGTCTCCCTAAAATCACTTCCTCTCTCTTCTCCTGCTAGTAACCAACTTCTTTAGATTCCTCTTTCATGCTTTCTAAGATCTAATAACTCTATGTCCCCACCTCCTACCCCATTAACATCTCATTCTACACCCCATCCGGGGTTCTTTGTCCACCAGAAACTGTAGACCCTTTTGCAAACCTCTGTTTACATTGTAGATAATAATTGAACTCACCATTTCCATATATTGTGACAAAATTGTAACCATCTTAATTGAAGCTATTTGGTTAAAGGCTGTATATTGTTTGTATTGGGAATCTGTTCATATTGTTCTCCCCCTTAAAGGAGAAGTATTGGAAACCTGCAGGGACACTATACGCCTATAGGGTAAAAACTGTAACACCTCAGAACCACAGTGCCAGAAGGGAGGACACATGACCAACATGAAAAACAAGGGACGAAAGTGCCCAAACCAAGATATTATATTATTAGAATTCATGGCCAGCACAACAGAAGAAATGACAGAGAATGAGTTCAGGATGTACATTATTAAAATGTTCTGTGAATTAAAGGATGATATAAGAGAGCAAATACAGGCAGCAAAAGATCATTTCAATAAAGAGCTACATAAGCAAATACAGGAAGCAAAAGATTACTTCAAAAAGGAGGTAGAGGTTCTGGAAATAAAAAGCAAACAGAAATCCTTGAGATTAAAAAAACAATAAACCAAATTAAAAGCTCAATAGAAAGCATCACCAACAGATTAGATCACTCGGAAGACAGGACCACAAACAATGAATACAAAATATATAATCTGGAAAAGAATGCTGACCTTGGTTAAGATGGTAAGAAACCATGAGCAGAACACTCAAGAATTATGGGATAACATCAAAAGACCAAATTTAAGAATTGTTGGGATAGAGGAAGACATAGAGTTCCAAACCAAAGGAATAAACAATCTATTCAATAAAATAATATCAGAAAATTTTCCAAACTGAAGAATGAATTAGAAAATCAAATACAAGAGGCTTACAGGACACCAAATGTACAAAATCACAACAGGTCCACACCAAGGCACATTATAATGAACATGCCTAGCAAACAAAATAAGGAGAGAACTTTTAAAGCCATAAGAGAAAGGAATCAGATTACATATAGGGGGAAACCAATTAGGATCTCTGCAGATTTTTCAACCTAGACCCTGAAAGCTAGAAGATCCTGGTACAACATACACCAAGCTCTGAAAGAAAATGGATGCTCACCAAGAATCTTGTATCCAGCAAAATTAAGCTTTAGATTTGATGATTAAATAAAATCCTCCCATGATAAACAAAAATTAAAAGAATTTTCAACTAGAAAGCCTGTACTACAGAACATCCTCAGCAAAATATTCCATGAGAAGAAAACAAAAAGCAACAACAAAAATTAGCAAAGGGAGGTATTACACGAAAGGAAAAACTAATCAAAATTGAAACCAAGTCGATTACCAAAAATAAACAAAAGTGACCAGGAATACAAATTGTGTCTAAATAATAACCCTGAATGTTAATGTCCTAAACTCACCAATAAAAAGACATAGACTGGCAGATTGGATTTTTAAGAAAAGAACTAACAATATGCTGCCTTCAAGAGACTCATCTCATACGAAAAGACATCCACAGACTGAAGGTGAAAGGTTGGGAATAAACATACCACTCATATGGACTGTGGAAACAAGCAGGGGTTTCCATCCTTATATCAAATAAAGTAGACTTCAAGCCAAAGTTAATCAAAAGGGATAAAGGTGGACATTTCATACTGCTTAAGGGAACCATACATCAATAAGACATAACAATTATAAAATATATGTGCCCCAAACAATGGCGCATATGTGTTCATCAAACAAACTCTCTTCAAGTTCAAGAGTCAAATAGACCACAACACAATAATTCTGGGTGACTTTAACACACCTCTTTCACCACTGGATAAATCTTCCAAACAAAAGCTAAACAAAGAAAATATAGAACTCAATAATACAATCAATAACTTAGATTTAACAGAACATGTAGAATAGTTCATCCATCAATGAGGGAATACACTTTCTTCTCAGCAGCACATGGATCCTTCTCTAAAATAGACCATATATTATGCCACAAAGAAACTCTTAGCAAATACAAAAAAATAAAGATACTACCCTGCATTCTATCAAGTAATAATAGAATTAAATTAGAAATCAATGATAAAATAAAAAGTAGAAGCTACTCCAACACCTTGAGACTAAATAATATGTTATTTAATGAACAATGGGTTGCAAAAGACATCAAAGAGGAGATTAAAAAGTTGCTTAGAGGTAAAGGAGAACACTGATACAACATATCGAAAGCTCTGGGACACTATGAAGGCAGTACTAACAGGAAAGTTCATTGTATAGAAGTTCATTCCTTAAAAGAAGAAAAAGTCAACAAATAAATGACCTAAGATTACATCTCAAACCCCTAGCAAAAGAAGAACAAACCAACACCAAAAGCATTAGAAAACAGAGCCAAAATCGATAAAATTGAAACAAAAGAAACAACTGAAAAAATTGACAAAACAAAACGTAGGTTCTTTGAAAAAATAAATAAATAATATTGATAACATCTGTGATGAAAAAGGAAATATCATGACAGACACTACAGAAATACAGAAGATAATTAGTAATTATTCTGAAAATTCATACTCCAATAAAATAGAAAATATTGAGGGAATACACAAATTTCTAGAGTTGTATGATTTGCCCAAACTGAATCAGAATGATATACACAAGTTAAACAGATCAATTTCAAGCAATGAAATAGAAGACACCATCAGAAACTTACCAAACAAGAAAAGCCCAGAACCAGATGGATACATAGGTATCAAAGAAGAACTAATGCCAAAACTCCTCAAATTATTTCATTAAATAGAAAGAGGTAAGACTTCCAAACTCATTCTATGAGGCCAATATCAACATGATTCCAAAACCAGACAAAGACACATCAAAGAAAGAAAAATTCAGACCAATATCTTTAATGCACATAGATGCAAAAATTCTCAATAAAATTCTGGAAAATCAAATACAAAAACATATCAAAAAGATAGTTCACCACAATCAAGTGTGGTTCATCCCAGGGATGCAAGGTTGGTTCAACATATGGAAATCAATAAATGTAATTTATCACATCAATACACTTAAAAATAATAATCACATAATCATCTCAATAGATGCAGAAAAAGCATTCAACAAAATACAGCACCCCTTCATGTTCAAAACACTAGGAAACCTAAAGATAACAGGAACATATCTCAACATTGTAAAAGCTATCTATGCTAAGTCCCAGGCCAGCATAATTCTAAATGGAGAAAAACGGAAAGCATTCCCTCTAAAAACTGGAATAAGACAGGGAAGCCCTCTTTCACCATTCCTATTTAACATAGTTCTTGAAACTCTAGCCAGAGCAATTAGATGAAAGAAATTAAAGGGATACAGATAGGAAAAGAAGAACTAAAATTATCACTATTTGCTGATGATGATTCTATAACTAGAAGACACAAAAAATTCCACCAAAAAACTTCTAGAACTAATAAATGAATTCAGCAAAGTAGCAGGATATAAAATCAACACCCATAAATCAAAGGCATTTCTGTACTTAAGTGACAAATCCTCTGAAAGAGAAACTAGGAAAACTACCCCATTTACAACAGCCTCAAAAAAAAAAAAAAAAAAAAAGAAAAAGAAAAAAGAAAAAAAGAAAGAAAACTTTGAGAATCAACCAACAAAAGAGGTGAAAGACCTTTACAATGAAAATGATAGAACACTAATGAAATAAATTAAAGAAGACCTTAGAAAATTGAAAGATTTCCCTTGTTCTTGGATAGGCAGAATTAATATTGTCAAAATGACCATACTACCAAAAGCAATATGCAGATTTAATGCAATTCCAATCAAAATCCCAATGACATTCCTCATAGACATAGAAAAAGCAGTCATGAAATTCATTTGGGAAAATAAGAGACCCAGAATAGCTAAAGTAGTCCTTAGCAAGAAGAGTGAAGCAGGTGGCATCACTATACCAGACTTTAAGCTATACTACAGAGCAATAGTAACAAAAACAGCATGGTACTGGCACCAAAATAGACTTGTAGACCAATGGTACAGAATAGAGGACACAGAGACTAACCCACATAACTCCAGTTATGTTATATCAGAAAAAGGTGCCAAAAACATACATTGGAAAAAGAATAGCCTCTTCAACAAAGGTTGCTGGGAAAGCAGGAAATCCATATGCAACAAAATGAAATTAAGCCCCTATCTCTGACCATGCACAAAACTCAACTCAAAGTGGATTAAGGACCTAGGAATTAGACCAGAGACCCTAGACCTAATAGAAGAAAAAGTAGGCTCAAATCTTCATTAAGTCAGATTAGGCCCAACTTCCTTAATAAGATTCTTATAGTGCAAGAAAAAAATCAAGAATCAATAAATGGGATAGATTCAAACTAAAAAGCTTCTTCTTAGCAAAAGAAGCAATCAGTGAGGTGAATAGAGAGCCTACAGAATGGGAGCACATTTTTATCACACACACACATCAGATAGAGCACTAATCTCTAGGATAGATAAAGAACTTAAAAATTTTAACACAAAAAAACAAATAACCCAATCAATAAATGGGCTAAGGAACTGAACAGACACTTCTCAGAAAAAGATATACAATCAATCAACAAATATATGAAAACATGTTCAACATCTCTAGCAATTAGAGAAATGCAAATCAAAACTACTCTAAGATTTCATCTCACTCCAGTCAGAGTGGCAGCTATTAAGAACACAAACAACAATAAGTGTTGGTGAAGATATGGGGGGAAAGGCACACTCATACATTGCTGGTGGGACGGCAAAACGGTGAAGCCAATCTGGAAAGCAGTGTGGAGATTCCTTGGAAAAACTGGGAATGGAACCACCTTATGACCCAGCTATCCCACTCCTTGGTTTATACCCAAAGGACTTAAAAACAGCATACTACAGGGACACAGCCACATCAATGTTTATAGCTGCACAATTCACAATAGCTAAACTGTGGAACCAAACTAGATGCCCTTCAGTAGATGAATGGATAAAGAAACTGTGGTATATATACACAATGGATTATTACTCAGCAATAAAAGAGAATAAAATCATGGCATTTGCAGGTAAATGGATGAAGTTGGAGAATATCATGCTAAGTGAAGTTAGCCAACCCAACCAAACAAAAGCTGAATGTCTTCTCCGATAAGTGGATGCTGATCCATAATGGGGGTGGTGGTGGAGATGGGGTGGAGCATGGGAGGAATGGAGGGACTTTAGATAGGATAAAGGGGAGGGAGGGGGAAAGGAGTGGGAATAGGGGGGCAGGAAAGATGGTGGACATCATTACCCTAAGTACATATATGAAGACACGAATGGTGTAACTCTATGTACAACCAGAGACATGAAAAATTGTGCTTTATATGTGTACTATGAATTGAAATGCATTCTGCTGTCATAACATAACAAATTAGAATAAATAAATAATTTTTAAAATACAAAATATAAATATCACCCAAAAGCACCCTCAGGGAAACATATAGGATAATGCTTAATGACACTTGTAGGCAAGGTGACCCAGATGAGCTGACATTAAATGAGCCATCACAGTGTTCTCACACGCCAACAGGCACTGGAAACAAACAGCAGAAATAGCTATGGGCCTGGTGCTCTGGTGAGCTTCTTAAATCCACATTCTCAACTTCCGGTCACTCTGAGTGTGTTATCAAGAAGGGGGTGGGGTAGGGAGAAGATTAGGGAGCAGATTAGGGAGGGAGACAGGAAGGACCCAACACATAAATAAATTAATTTGATTCTGGCATCATGGTAATCTCCACATGAATAAAATCATATTCTTTGTGTCAAGCAATGGACTTAAATGCAGAGATAGCAAACTAAACAAGAAGTTGTAAAGCCCTGCATTGTGGCTTAAATCTGCAGGGGTCCAGGTGCTAAGAGACTGTTGGGATGTCTGAGCAGTTTTCATTCACTGGTTTTTAGGTAGGTGTTGTAAGGCTGGCTTCACCAACAGGCATTAAAGAGACAGCTATGGCATTTGCAGGTAAATGGATGGAGTTGGAGAATATTATGCTAAGTAAGCCAATCCCAAAAAACCAAAGGCCAAATGTTTTCTCTGATAAATAGATGCTGATCCATAAGGGGGGTGAGGGGAAGCATGGGAGGAATGGAGGAACTTTAGATAGGGCAAAGGGGAGGCAGGGGAAAGGAGGGGGCAGGCAACAGGAAAGATGGTGAGTGCGGTGAGCCTTGGCAGTAGGGGATGCCACGGAGGGGACACCTACAGCACCATGTGGTACCCCTTTCTTTTTTTTTTTTAAAACTATATATTTTTTAAATATTTTTATTTATTTGCTTTTAGTTGTACACAATGCGTTTTATTGAATGCATTTTATTTGTACGTGGTGCTGAGGATCGAACCTGGGTCGCCCACGTGCTAGGCGAGCGCTCTACCGCTGAGCCACAATCCCAGCCCTGGTACCCCTTTCTTGAAGACCTGGATGAATGTGATTTGCATCTCAGAAAAGAATATAATTGTGCTTCTCCTCAGCGACCTGTTTATTTTTGCCTAAGGACATAGTTCATTTTAGGAGGGATTATGTACAAATTTTCTTTCTTTGACTGTAGAATAAATAAAACCAAAATTGAGGTCCACTACTAGTAACCAGACAGGACTAGGTGTACTGTACTCCATTGAGTCAGTTTGTCTGTCTCTCTCTCTACTTTCTTCCCTTTTTTCCACTTGATTTTTTTTTTTCAATCTTACTGTTTTTAATGGTTTGTTGTCAGCCAATCCAAATTCATTTTGGAGAGACAGGAAATTAGGTGAATGGATGGACAGATTGATAGGTTTTCCCTTGAGCAGGTTATGGAAAATGTCATCAATGCAATGACACACTCAAGCCTGATCTGAGAGGATGGTGGCTGTTGGGTGGTAGGTTGGTTTCTACCTGGAGGTAGGTGGAGTGGAGGGGGTCTGGATTGCACTAAGCTTTGGTGATCAGGGCTAATTAAGTAAGTGACTTAGTAATCACATCATCTGGTTAATGCATTTCAAAATAGGTCCCAGATACTTTGGTCATTATGCTGATGGAAAGCTTTGGGGGGTGGAGGGAGAGAGCCATCTTCCTATGCTCATCCTGTAATTATCCATTTCTTGCCTACCTCTGGCTGCTTTTGATAAGAGCCATTAGGATAATAATTACAGCCTCAACTAATGTATTAATAACTCAGCCAACCTGCACTTCTTTATGCCTCTGTGCGAGACTGAGACATGTTAACCTTTTAAATGGCTTCAGTCACAGGCTGTGTGAGACTTGTATTAATGGCCCCGCTCCGCTGCCCCAACTCCAGCCAGCTGCAGGTGTGTGCAGTGTGTGGAAACAAAACTTCTTCATTTTGTCCATGGCCGCTTCCCTTTTTAGGAACTTGAAATGAAATACTGTGTTTATCCTGTATATCCTAAGAGTGTGTGCGTCAGCTGCGAGGCCTGGAATAGAAATGGTTTGCTGCCCTAAATATTTGATTCTTGAGTCAAGTTCTTGTAATTGCTAGATAGCCTTCTTTAAATTTGGAAAGACTGTGGAACTGCACGTTAGAAGTAAACACTGTACTTGCACAGAGCACAGTTCCTATTGGACTTCATAAAATTATTATCCTCGGGCTTAGCGAGTGCAGTAGGAATCGACGAGATATTCCACTCAGCTAACGTCATCCTGTTTACGGAGACAGGATCAAGGGGTCTGGGGTCAAGAAATGGTGTTTCCAGCAGTTAAGAGGGTGGCAGTTACCAAAAGACATAAACTTAACACACCCTTTGTAAAACCATTGTTAATCAGCCCCTGCCCACACTGGGACTGCTGTTTCACTGATAAGTATTTGCAGATTAAAGAGCAAAGGCAGATTCTCTTACCACAGACAAAGTACATATTAGGGAAACCAACTGCCTTCGCATTTTTTGATAACTTATCTTCCACAACCAGGGTATTAAGCTGAAGTTGCAAGCCTACTGTGACATCTGCAGAGATAGCCTCGGGAAAAAAAAAAAAATTCAAGTTGTCCTGCTTGCTACATGCTAAAGCTAGGGAAGAACACACTCAAAGCGTGTGTCTGAGCAGGGCGAGCTGATGCATGGGGAATGCCCGCCTCCCCGGGCTCTTAGCTGGCACATGGGGCTTTAGAACCCAGGGTGCATTTTCAAAGGAAATTTTGGAATAGTTTTGATTCCTTGGAATCAAACTTAAGGAGAAGATGTAAATATGACTTGCTTATTGGAAATCATAGTGTTTTGAAAATAATGGTGAAAACTTTCAAATAAGAGAGAAAGGGGAGGAGAGAAAAAGGAGGAAAGAGACAGAGACAGAAGTGGTGCTCAGCAGGGACCATCTTGATGACAATGGGTGAGTTGTATTCATTTATGTGCAACGCCCCTTGTTTTCTTCATCAGTAAGGAATACAGTCAACACGCACAGAATGCTTTCTACCTATCTATTGCTATGCAAGTTGCCAAAAATATAAAGTAGATTAAGATAGCATTTTCTGCCAAATTGCACAAACAACAAATAATAAAGATTGAAAGTTCCTAAGTAGCCCCACCATGAGAGTTAACGGAGGCACTCAACACTCAGAGAAGGGGTGCAACTCCACGCTGAGCAGGGAGGAGGGAGAGCCCCAGAGGATGCTTCCTGAGCCCCTCTTTGGTCTTGGCTATCCCTTGCAATTTGGGTAGAACCACGGGGGAAGCGTGAGTTCACTATACTGTTCCGTTCCTGGTTTATTATCAGTATGTGCAAGTGAACATTTTAATTTTTATTTGTTCAAACATTTACCGTGAACTTATTGATCGCCCTTTCTGATCACTTCTGTCTCCTGTTTCTCTTACATCAACAATCAGCCACAATTCCATTCTGGCCAGGGTTTACCACTGTAAGTCAATACACGCTGCCAAGCTGTTGTTTTGCATGTGTGTAACTGAATTGCTGTAAGCCAACTTGCCTTTTATATCCCGTTATGCTTCTGACTTTTTTTTTTTCTTTTATCATGCTCTACTGTCAGTATCTACCCATTAGCCCAGGTGTTCATTACCATTAATAGTCTGCTCACTTACCTAATGATCATACCAGTAACAGGCACACAGGTGACTCCCAACCCTCTCTACTGCCACACAGGAACATCCTGGTGAGGTACACTGTTAAAACACCTAAGATTTGTATCTTTTTAACTAAAATCGAATTATTTGGTATTTTTATCCTGCGCCTCATAGAGAGTAAGAAAATGTCGAACACAGAAAGCTAATGGTATAGTTAGGGTGGGGAGGAGGATGGGAGATCTATAATTAAATCAGTTGTTCTAACAAGCAAGTTCTAGGTCAACAATTCCAAGATGCAAGAGAGAGCAACTGGAGAATCTCCCAAGCTCTGGACAACCTTCCTGATAGGCATGAGAGAGAAAAGGAGACTTGAGGGCAAAATCTGAGAAGTTGACTTGGAAAATGCAAAATCCTTTCAGGGAGTGTGGAACTTACTTCGAGCCTAGCTAGTGGGAAAAGAAGAACATCACGGTCAGATCAAACCCTAAGAATCATAGGTTGGCATTCAGGGGGTACAGGGCTTTGGGGGAGCAGAGATTAAGCCCATCTGTGGGATGCATGGAGGGTATAGGAAATGATAGATGTTTCTTAGAAATTCTCAGCTGCTTTCTACTAATTCTATAAATAGTAGTTGAAGTACTACTATGCGCCATGTAATATTCTAAAATCTAGAATTGCTGAGGTGAACCAAAGAGTTATTATGGTCATTATCATTATGGAATTTGTATCTTACTAGATGAAAGTACATGCTAGATAGGTTTAAAAAAAGAGTGGATGAATGAATAAGTAAATGAAGCAAGACAATGTCACATAATATGGGCTAGCTCATATAACATTTTATGAGCTGGAAAAATACTACATCAGAGTAGGAGAGAATAGACAAGTATTTGTAACCAAATTATATAAGCCATGCTGTGGAGTTGGAATTTTACATTAAGATATTACTTTGCATTGTATATGTATGCTACATCATAGCTGAAGCTAGAAGCAACAATTTAATTGAAGAATACATTTATAAGACTTTAGAATATATTCTCTGTAAAATAAAAAAAATACATATTTAAGTTTGAAGCCCTAATTTGTGCAATCAAGAATTTAGAATGTTATAACGGAAAAGGACCTCTTACATAATTTAGTTCAAACTTTTTTCTTATTTAAATGGAAAAAAAAATAAGAAACATTTTGAAAACTAAACCCAAAACATATTTACATTAGAATAATAAAGGAATTGCTTTTGGAAGTTTTACACAGAAGTGAAATTTTAAAAATAGATCTCTATTTTTGTTGCTATAACAAAATACCTGAGACAGAGTAATCTATAGAATAACAATTGATTGGCTCACTGTTCTGGAGCCTGAGACGTGCAATGGCATGACATTGCCACCTGTCCAGGGTCTTCTTGCTGCATCATGACATAGTAGAAGGTATCACATGGAGCCAGAGAGCAAGAGGTTGAACTCATATTCTCAAATTCCTTTATAATTGCCATCAGTCCATTCATGAGGGCACTTAATCATCTTTCAAAGATTCTGCCTTTTAACACTGCTGGACTGGGGACTCAGGTTCTAACATAGGCTTTTGGGGGGACCTAGTCAAAGCATAGTAGGACAATTAGAATAAGAACATAGCTCATCTATAAATATTGACAAGTACAGTCCAAAAGCTCAAGAATAAAACAGCAGCAATAACTGAATCTTTCTATACATGAATTTATCCTGGATGTTCACAAATTTCCATCCTACCAGAGAGTGGAACTGTGGTTGAAGCCTAATTGGTGGCTCTCGTGCTCTTCCTGCTGATGTTTCTACGTTGTAGGACATGCATGCTACCCTAGGCCATGGACAGCACTGGGGAGACTAGGGTCTTCCATCTGTAGGATCGGCTTAGCCAGTGTAGGCTTCTAGAACTAGGTACTGGGGCCTGTGTAGCCTACTGTCTCAACTGTTTCTCAATCCTATTTCTTAAATATAGGTTGCTCTCTACCTAAAATGCATATACAGTTTAGTATGCAAACTATTGGGTAATGTGTAATATCTCTAATAATAGATACAGGGGTGGATTTCATACACACCACAACCTACAAATGAAACAACATAGCTAAGGACCTTATCACAGATGTGGGTGTTGATCTAAGCCAAGTGAAGCAAGGGGTGATTTTCTACATGACATTCTTCTGGTTCTTCAAAGAGCACACCTGGCTGAGTCCTCTATTCTTTAGAACCACTTACATGTCAAATCATCAGAACCAAGAAGTTCTGAATTATTCAGATATTTGCCACCTCCATAGTCACCAAAACATAAAAAAATAAAATAAAATAAAAAGGTCTGATTCACACTCCTGATCCAAAAAAATTTACTTGATCCAGATCCTTTCCTTTAAATGGGCCAAGATTACCTGCTCATTCGTTCCAATAAGTCACTAACTGAAGGGCAAAACATCACACCGGGGACAGCCGTGCAGCCAAGAGATTTATTCAACAGCCTTCGTGGCTGGTAGCAAACCGGAGAAGAGGTGCTCTGGTCGAAGGTCGAAGAGGTGCTGGGAGAGGGGAGTCAGGGAGAAGGGAGTGTGCAAGCTCTGGTGGGAGAGGGGAGTCAAGGAGAAGGGAGTGTGCAAGCTCTGGACAGAAGGTGGGTGCTTGGTCGCACCGGCTAGGATCTCTGGAGCTATCAGCTAAAGCAGCTGCTGTCTGGCTGGAGGCTGGAGCTGTTGGCTGGGAGCGGCCGTCGGGCTGAAGGCGATGGGTCTGGAGCTGCCGGCTGGGGCAGCTGCCATCGGCTGGAGGCGATGGGTCTGGAGCTGCCGCAGTGGCTTCCTCCTCTCCACAGGGTCGAGCTGATGTGTCTGAGTGGCTTCCTCCTCTCAGCAGCAATGAGCTGATGTGTGTGTCCCTGTGTGTGTGTCTTGAGTCTCTCGAACAGGGCCATATGTAGGGATTTCTGGTGGGAGGTGCACCAGAGCAACCCCAACGCCATTGGCTCTTTGCCCATAGAACAGGGCGACCTTTAAGCCTATTGGCTCTTGCCCGGGGAAAAGAAACATCCTGTCGGGGGAAGAAACATCCTGCCCAGAGAATGAAACAAGGTTGCTTCTCTCAGGATGTAGAAAACTCTGGGAGGAGGATAGCCCATCTATCACTAACTGTGAAGTGGAGCACAGCCCCATCCTGGGGACCCTGCTGGGCACTGAGCTTTGAGATGACAAGGCACAGGTGCTCTGCAGGAGTGATGCCACTGGAGAGGCAGCCTCGGATTCCCTCGGCATTTTCACGATGTGGATGTCTTGTGCAGTCTAGCAAAATCTCAAAACTCCATCTCAGAGCATGTCATTAAAATATGACGTAGTATTTAAATGCACAGAGCCAAATATGTAGACTCAGAAAGGAAACCATATATTTTTAAAGTGTTATATTAAAATACAATTTTAAATATTTGAGTCACACCCCCAGCCCTACCCATCATATTAAGCAAGGCACTCTAGCATCAGTTCAATGCTAGGTTGGCATAAACAATATTTCAAGGTATCTACAAGTAGGATGTGATATGAAAAACTAGCATTACTGATGAAAAATCACAAAATTGCCATGGTATGTTTGCTAAATTCATAACTGAAGGAAACGGTACATTTCAGTTAATGCAAGTGAAAAAGAAAAAAATTTCCCAGCTGTGGTCCTGAGCTCTGTCCACAGATCCATTGGAATGGGCAGACCCTGACAAGAACTCTGTGCAGGAGAGACTGACTGGCAGGTACAAATGTAAGGAAGTAGGAAGGATCACAGCAGGGCTTAGAGGAGAGTTTGGCTCTATCCAAGCCACATGGCAAACAAGGGGATGGAAATGGAACCAGGTCATGGAGCCTACTGTGACAATTTAACTAATCTTGACTTTACTTTGAGTTAACGTGGAAAGCCTCAAAAGTGTTTTGAGCAGGAAGGTGACAATGTCATATTTGGGTTCTGGAATTAAAATATGACAACTAAATAGAGGATATTTTGCACAATTCCCTGGCTTTTTTTTTTTTTTTAAGAAAATATATTATTTGAGAAGACACAGCACAAAAAAGGATTTGTTAATCTTCAAATATTCTTAATTCCGTTCATTTTCTATATGTGGTAAGGAAGTTACAAAGAGGAAAACAAGATGACATTCTGTAATGGTCCATTTTGACATTAAAACTTTTATTTTCCCTGTAATCCCAGCACTTTGGGAGGCTGAGGCAGGAGGATCGCGAGTTCAAAGCCAGCCTCAGCAATGGCGAGGCACTTAGCAACTCAGTGAGACCCTGTCTCTAATAAAATACAAAAAAGGGGGGGGGCTGGGGATGTGACCCCAGTGGTCGAGTGCCCCTGAGTTCAATCCCCCGTACCACAAAAAAAAAAAAAAAAAAAAAAAAAAAACTTTTATTTTCAACCTATTGTCCGAGCCAACAAATGTAAAGAAAGAGGAAGGATCACAGCAGGGCTGGAGAGTGGAGAGTAGAGTTTGACTTAGTATGCACGTATATAACACTAACTACTTTGGATTTTCTTAAAGAATAGCAAATTTTAATGAATTTCAACTAATTCATAGATTTGATTTCTGGCGAGAGTCGGTCACTTGGTTTTCTCAGGCATCATTGACAGGGTGACCCAAGGGCACCCTGCTGTCCTGTTAGCTGTTTATCAGCATCTTGCTTTATCACCTTTACTATAACACTGTTGTATTGTCTTTCTTCCCATCAGGAAGCCAGGTCTTAGGTATTTTTCCAGTGAAACACAATCAAGAAAATTTAGAGACCAAGTATCTTGGGTAGTCTATTTCTCTTTCCATTAAACTATAATGTTTCCTAAATTGAATCATTAAGCCAGGAGACAAATGGACAGTTATTGTTCTGTCATAGAGGGAATCCTTTTTGTCCACTGATATTCCAGTCTGGGAGAAATTCTAAATGGGCAAAGCTGTAAAATCAGATATCAATGACTATTGTCTGTGAAAGAATCAATTACCCTGAATCAAGCATTACATCTTAGATATTTTCTCTGTCATAATTTCTTCATGTCCCCAGAGCAATGCATTTGACCAGAGATGTTTTTCTCTATTAAAAATGCAGTCCCATAGAATATTACTCAGCTTTAGAAAAGAGTGAAATTATGGCATTTGCCAGTAAATTGATGGAGTTGGAGACTATTGTGCTAAGCGAAGTAAGCCAATCACAAAAATCTAAATGTTTTCTCTAGTATGCAAACAAATACTAATTCACAATAAGACGGGGGGGGGAGGGGCGCATTAGAGAAGAATAGCATTACCTTCGATTAGGGAAAGGGAAGTGAAGGGAGGGGATGTGAGGATAGGAATAATAGTAGAATGAAACAGACATTATTACTTTATGTATATATGTGACTGCATGACCAATGTGATTCTACAACATATACACTCAGAAAAATGAGAAATTATATCCCATCTATGTATGGTATATCATAGTGCATAAATGCATTCTACTGTCATGTATGACTAATTAAAACAAATAAAAAAATAAATTTAAAAAATGCACCCCCTGCCTATTACATCACAGGTCAGTTGTGTGTGTGTGTGTGTGTGTGTGTGTGTGTGTGTGTGTGCATGCACATGTGTGTCCTCTCAACAGAGCGCCAACTCGTCTCCCACGCCCACACCAGTTCCCATCTCTTCCCAGACTTTTCTGGCTGATCCAGTTAGAACCAATCCCTCCCTCCTTGCAGTTCCACCATTTCCTTTAGGAAAACCTATGACAGCAATTCTAACAAATGTTTGAATTTGTTGTCACGTTAGATTTGGGGCTTGTCTCTCCCACCCAACTCAGAAGTACTTGAACATGGTAACCATTGCCGTTTTTATCTCTCTGTTTTTTTTTTTTTTTTTTTTTTTTCACTATCTAGCACAGCACAAGCATAGGGAAAGTACACAGATTTTTAAAATTTAATATTTAATAGATATTTTAATATTTCAATCAATTATCCTTTGTTCAATCTTGCATCGTTTAACTGGCTTCAATATCACACTAAATTAAAAAAAAAATACGATCCAAAGATGCAATTCAAAACATAAGACAATATTTACTGAGTACGAATTTTGTGCTAGACATAGCACTGTCTCAGTCTCGGCTGATTTGAGTGTGGCAAATGTAGCGTGTTTCACCTCCTCCTAGTCAGTCTTTCCATCTGTGACAAGTGTTCATGTGAACGAGAGAAGAGAAGAGGTCTGTGGACTGCAGGGACATGTGTGCCAGTGAGTCCTGGTCCTCTCCCCCGACTCCATGGCCCTGGCATGAGCCCTGGGAACGCCCTCAGGTCATCCTCTCTGGGTTGAAGACGGGGCAGCACCTGTGCAGCTGTCGTTGGACTCCTTCCTCTTTGATGTGCAGCCACAACATTGAGATTTCCTCCTTTTCACTTGCTCGTCTGCTTCCCGGTCTTCCTGTGCTCACACTGGGCCCCGCCTGCCCATGGGTCTCCTAGTTCTGGGGTCTGGGCTAGAGAAGAACCCCTCTCTGGAACGTGCTCTTCTCATGGGAGAAGTTTTAGAGGGACACTAGGACTATGTTTCATTTACTTGCTTTCAACTCCAGTCCAAAAATACTACATGGAAAATTTCAAAAAATAAATAATTCAAAAGATTTAAATAGCTTTTATTACAGAATATTGTTATAATTATTCCATTATTGGTGATTATTATTAATCTCTTACTGTGCCTAATTCGTAACTGTAGCTTTCTCATAGAGAGCTGTGTGCTAGGGAAAACAGTGCAGGTCGGGTTCAGTCCTTTCTGAGACTTCAGACTTCCTGTGGAGTCTTAAGACTATGTCTCCCTTAGATAAGGAAGAAACAACCATAATTGCTTCCTTTGCAAGTCTGTGGCCAAATGGAGCTAAACTGGGAGCTAGAGTTTCAATGTATGAATGTGGGGGACAAAACAGACCCCAGAAGACCCACTCCTTGGTCAAGGAGGTCCAGTCTGGGATGACTGCCAGAGCTGTCCTTCTTCCACACCCCCTCGAGAACACCGAGAAAGGGCACAGGCTTTTGAGGATGCTGGAGGTGGCCTAGAGGTCAGAGTGCACCCATCTATCACTCTGAGCTTCATGCAATTTCCTGTATTTATCAAGCATTACTTTATTTCATAGCATTTCGACGTTCTGAAATGTCCTTTTTCATCCTTTTAACTCACGAATTCTTACTTATCTGGCTATTTTTGTGTTTTAACATCAAAAGTTTTTTTTTTTTTTAATTTTATTATTATTATTATTATTATTATTATTTTAATAAAACCCAGTCCAGTTCTTTGGAAATCAGAGCTCTGATCTGCTCTTGCTCCTCCCTGTCCCTGCAGCGCCCGGTCTACCCTACCTCTTCTGCTTTATCTCCCGGCTACCTTCACTAGCTCCTGTGCTCTGTCTGCAAGGTGGTTGTGGTCACTTTCCTAATTATTTGGCAATTCTCAGTGTATTTGGATTCTCTGTCTTAAGTGTGCAAGGTCATCTGGGTACCCCAAACTCTAACTTAAAATCTAACAAGGTCAAGAAAAGGGAAGGAAGGAAGAAGACAAGGAGGGAGGGAGGGAGAGAAAAGGCAAGAATGAATGAATGGGAACATAATTGAGAGTGCATCCTACCCTCCTCCATCTTTCCTTGAAAAATCCAAAGCTGTATCATGAGTAGGATTTGCGGCATGACGCTCAGGGAGGAAAGAGAGGAAGAAGGTGGAAAGGAGAGAAACCTTGCAAAACGCCTGAAAGCCCATCACAGGCCTTGCTCGTTTCTGTCGACCCAACCCGCACTGCTGGCCCTCTGAGCCTCCACCCCTTGTGCTGCCTCTGGGCCATCAAAGGGCTCCTTACAACCACTTCTTACAACCGGCAATCTAATTAGCCAGACTAGAGGACCAGGGGAGGAACAGGCAGCTCACTTGAGCTCGTTAAAAGCTCCCAGTCTCCTGCTTGGGAAATTGCTCTCCGGTTTTACCAGAGCTGTTTGCATTTTGCAGCTCCCCGGAGAGAGGCCCGTGTGGGTTGAATTCCTGGCGAAGCCATTTGGCCCAGAGCCTCCATAAAACCTCGGCACCAGCCTTCCTGACTTGGGGTTTCCTCGTTAAATGTGGAGACAGGAGCCTGCTGTTTGGCTTTCAGAGGCCTAGGTGAGACAGACCGGTCTCCTCTTTTCCGAGGGCTCGGGGCTGAGACAGAGCTGGGGAGACAGTGAGGGTGACAGGGTAGAGAAGGGCACTGCAGGGGGAACAGGGAGGGAGGTAGCAATGAAAACAAGCATGTGCAAATGAGAACTCTGATTTCCAGAAACAGCATGAGCCCCTTTGTGATAGTTCCCTGCTTAGAAAATCTCACTGCAGATATCCACCTCCCACCTTGAACTTGAACCTGAGCTCAGCCGGACATTTCACTTGATCGTTTTTTTTCACAGTCTATGAAAGACTTAAAGGGTCTTCTTGCAGTTTAATAGGAATTACAAAGCCCTGGGCAGGAGCAGGATGCGGAGAGGATAAAGTCATGCGGCTCTCGAATCAATTCAACACCCCTGGAAGATAGTTCTAGATGCATCCTTCAACAGCTACCAGAGCGGGCATCTGGAGCTGATGTGCCTCCCTGTTGTATGGGGACAACCTGTGCTTTCCTCAAGTAAGAAAGACTTGGACAGCAAGACTGAAACTGTGTCCATCTGGCCATCACTTCTGCGGCCACCCTGCTGCCCACAGCACGGTGCTTCTTGCTGAGGAAAGTGGGTCTCCCTGAGTCCTTCCCTTTAGGGAAGTCAGTGGTCCTGAAGGATGTGTAGAGGATTTAGGGAGAGAAAGTGGAGGCTCAGGAGGAAGTGTAGGGCCAGGAGTTGAGTGCAGTGGGTGGAGGGATCAATGACAGTATAAGGGGAAAGGGCCAGAAATAGCTTGTCAACTGCATCATACATTCAGATAATACCTGACACACATGCTGTTCCAAAGGGGGGAATCTAGAAGAAGAAGAAAGGCTAATCTCTCCTCCGAGACAATATGCTATGGAGCAGGAACAGTGGTAAGAGACAGAGAGATGATCTTACGTTGAGATCAAGGAGATCATAGCAATAGGGACCAGGAAGAATTCCAACCCATCCTTCCCAAGCACCCAATAAACCTGTCCCTCTACCACTCAGAGACAGGGCCGGATTTCATTTAGATCACTGAAGAATGGATGGCCCAGGTCGTGGGGTTCTCAAGTGGCAGGTCTAGCATGGGAACCTCCTCTGAGCTGCCCACTGTCCTTCTTGATCACAGGAAGTCACTTGCCGCCTCACGCACCATGTGGCAGGGACAGACGCCCAGCACTGCTGTCTGACACAGAGAGCCCTGAGAGGGGTACAGTGAGAGTTTATGGGTTTTGCACTCAGGCGTGCCCAGCTTCCAACACAGCTCCACCCTAGGGAGTGATGTCACCCAAGCGGTTTCCTTAAACTCTGTGAATGACAGTTCTTCACATGAGAAATGTGGCAATGATACCTCTCCTGGCGGGTGGCTGCAGGATTGGAGATTATAGATGGAAAGTCATTAGCATAACACCTGGCTGGCTCGTGGAGGATGCTAACTCATCATGCTCCATTTATATTTACCGCATGCATAAGTTAATGAACAAACTAATCACTAGGCTGTCCCTGGTGTCCCTTCCAGTTCCAGCAAGGTGAATACTCAGTATCATGATGTCTTGCTTAGAGTATTTAAAAAGCAGGTCTCTGAAAGGTGCCTGTGTGCCCCACGGGATCCTAGATGTGGGCAGGAGAGGAACAAAACAGTGTTACATATGACTCTTTCCTCTCTAAATTCTAGGTGCTCTGATGGATTACCAATTTCCCACTCTCTGAGAATCTAGTTGCTTCTGTAATCTAAAATGAAATCACCCTGTATTTGAGATGAATGCAATTAAGTCCTCGGAGAGCCCTGACGGTTGGCTTCCTGAAAACTGTCCTACAGAAGCAGAGCTGCCCACAAGCCCAGCTCTGCCCCTGAGTTATCGTTTCTCCAGGGACATTCTGCTCAGTGTATTTGCAACATAGCTCATCTTACTGCTGTCACCTGAAATACACTAGCATATAAAATAATAAAAAGATGAAATATTCTGTCTCTAGAAATGATGATAGCTCTCAGTTACTGAGCACCACTGTATTCCACACACGTTGTTAAATGCGTTGTGTGTTGGATGTCTGATTCTCATACTGATCTAGTTGGGTAAATGTAACAGCGCAGGGTTTCCTACTGTTATTTAGGGAGTTTTAGGGTTAAAATTCAAGTCTAGTTTATTCTTTCTTCAAAGGCAACAATGTTTTCTACCACACTCTACTCCACCTGAAATATGCAAAAATAATAAATGAGTTGGAGATACATATGTATGCAAAATAATATATATTATTATTATATGCATTATATTATAACATATATTATCATATATAAATTATATATATCTGAGAGTGACTTAGTGAATGAAGGGGTCCCAGTGTTTGATGTGGCTAGAGATTCTGCCATGAAGTTATGCATCAAAATTTTGTTGTTGCCATTATTTGTTTAATGTACAGCTGAGTTTCCTCCTTAGAATTATTAAATTATAAACTCTTGGAATGGATATCTGAATCTACATTCTTATATATGTCCCAGTGTGGTCCTGGGATGCCACCCATCCGGATAAAGGCATAGACAGCACCTGTTTGATTAAAAACTATACATCGTTAAGACCCAGTAGCTCTCTTCTTTTCTCATACTTAAGATTCTTTGGTTTTCCTTTGAAATATATGTTTTAAAATGGAGAGGTAAAGGCAAATTATTAGATCCTTCCCCGGATATCTTTGATTTCTTATGATTATTTTAAAAAGACAGACACACATGCATATACACATATATATTCAGCACAGAAAATACCCCAGTAAAATTCTTCCAAACGCTCACTTTACAGATGAACACATGCTTTCTTTTTCATTTTCAGAACAGATTCCTCCCCTACACATTGTTGGACATCTTGAGGTCTTTTATTTTTCTTTCTTTTTTTTTTTTTTTTTGTGACCTTTCAATGTTATTATATCAACAGTTCATTTTCTATAGAAGTTGTATAACATTCCAGAACAGACCATAATTGATTTAAGCAGCTCAATATGAATAAGCTCATTATGCGCCTGTGTATGCATATGCATGAGGTACTCACAACCCACATAAGCGCACGTGCACACTTTTACACATATATACGTACTCAAATGTATACATGTATATGTGTGTACCCACACGCATGCATTGACTATCACTAGAAACAAACATACAAGATGCAAATCATTAATTTTTTTTTTTAAAAAAAAGAATAAGAACTTGTCTCTAGAGGAAAAGCACATATAGGCGATCCCTTTTCACTATTTGTTTTTGTTCCTTTTGATTGCGTGTCACTTCCATGTATTAGGTAGTCAAAGAGTAAATGAAAAATATAGTATTCTGGAAAAACAATTACTAGCACACCTAGTCTTGATTCAAGCAACTTTTCCTCTGGAAATTTATTTTACAGCTAAACATAGACAACACAGGCACAGAAATAACCATATTTCAGATTATTTATTGTATTTCAGGTTACTGATAACAGAAGATTAGAAATAGCCTTAAAGAACCCTGGTATTGAACCAGCATCATGAAGACTGCACCCACCAGCATGCTCTGCAGAACTGACATAGAATGAATGACCAAGGTCCTATAGACTGACATGAAGGTTCTCAGACGTGCATTGCTGAGTGGCAGGCAAGCTGCAGGACACTGTGATATTTGCCATTTGTATAGAAAATGAGACCAAAAATAGTGGCTGTGTATTTGTGCAAGAGATGCGTTGTAAATATGTAAATATTTACATGTGCTATTATTAACATAATATGGCATGAGCACATACATATATGTAGATGTATATACACATACATTTTCTTGTACTACAATAAATGCAAAGACACACAAGTCATAAACAGTAATAGAGGGTTTTAATTGGGTGACAGGAAAGACAGATGAGTTTTGTACTCTAAAACCTGAATTCAAAGTACAAATAAATGAAATTAAAATTAGAGAAATAGGGGCAGGCCAAACAACCAAATTTCTGAGAACTCTCTACCTGTTTTCCAGGACATCCATATCGTGAACATGGATTCTACCTTATGGTCAATTTTGCCGAGTTTGTGAATGAAACAATCACCCCCTTAATTGTGAGGAGGTGGCTCCCCGGGGCAGCACAGCCCTCCCTGGAACTTCATCAATGCTGTCTGGAGTACTGTGGGCCTCTGACTGGGGAGCTCTTTTCAACCAAAGCAGCTTGTTGAATGAAGTCCTGTTATGGTTTACATATGAAGTGTCCCCCAAAAGCTCATTGGGTGAGAAAATGCAAGGAAAGGTTAGAGGTGAGGTGATTGGATTGTAAGAGTCTTAACCTAATCGGTGTATTAATCCCTTAAGGAGGATTAACTGGGTGGTAACTGCAGATACAGGCTGTGGCTGGAGGAGGTAGGTCACTGGGGGGTGCCTATAGGGTACATATTTTGTCCTTCGGGGAGCTCTCTCTCAGCTTCCTGGTGCCATGTCCCCGCCCACCTGCTTCCCTTCACCCACACTCTCCGCCATCGTGTTCTGCCACACCTCAGGCACACAGCAATGGGGTCGGCCGTCGATGGGCTGAGAACTTTGAAACCATGAGCCCCAAATAAATTTCTCCTCCTCGGATTATTCTTGTCAGGTCTTTTAGTCACATCAGCAAAAAAGCTAACTAAAACAACTCCCTTCCAGTGATGTTGAGCATTTTTTCATGTATTTGTTGATTAATCGTGTATCTTCTTCTGAGAAGTGTCTTTTCAATTCCTTAGCCCATTTATTGATTGGGTTATTTGCTTTTTTGGTGTTAAGTTTTTTTAGTTCTATATACATTCTAGAAATTAGTGCTCTATCTGATGTGCATGTATTAAATATTTGTTCCCAATTAGTTGGCTCTCTATTCACCTCACTGATTGTTTCTTTTGCTGAGAAGAAGCTTTTCAGTTTAAATCTATCCCATTCATTAATTCTTGGTAATAGTTCTTGTGCTACAGGATTCTTATTAAGGAACTTGGGGCCTAATCCGACATGTTGGAAATTGGAGCTTACTTTTTCTTCTATTAGGCGTATTGTCTCTGGTCTAATTCCTAGGTCCTTGATCCACTTTGAATTGAATTTTGTGCATGGTGAGAGACAAGGGTTTAATTTCATTTTGTTGCATATGGATTTCCAGTTTTCCCAGCACCATTTGTTGAAGAGGCTATCCTTTCTCCACTGTATATTTTTGGCACCTTTGTCTAATATAAGATAGCTGAAATTATATGTATTAGTCTCTGTGTCCTCAATTCTGTACCATTGGTCCACCAGTCTGTTTTGGTGCCAATACCATGCTGTTTTTGTTACTATTGCTCTATAATATAATTTAAAGTCCGGTATGGTGATGCCACCTGCTTCACTTTTCTTGCTCAGGATTGCTTTGGCTATTCTGGGTCTCTTATTTCTCCAGATGAATTTCATGACTGCTTTTTCTATTTCTTTGAAGAATGACATTGGGATTTTGATTGGAATTGCATTAAATCTGTATAATGTTTTTGGTAGTATGGACATTTTGACAATATTGATTCTACCTATCCAAGAGCAAGGTAGGTCTTTCCATCTTCTGAGTTCTTCTATGATTTCTTTCTTTAGTGTTCTATAATTTTCCATATAGAGCTCTTTCACCTCTTTCGTTAAGTTGATTCCCAGGTATTTTATTTTTTTTGATGCTATTGTAAAATGCTCAACATCACTGGCAATTAGAGAAATGCAAATCAAAACTACTCTAAGATTTCATTTCACTCCAGTCAGAATGGCAGCTATCAAGAACACAAACAACAATAAATGTTGGAGAGGATGTGGGGAAAAAGGCACACTCATACATTGCTGGTGGGACTGCAAAATGGTGCAACCGCTATGGAAAGCAGTATGGAGATTTCTTGGGAAAATGGGAATGGAACCACCCTATGACCCAGCCATCCCACTCCTGGATCTATTCCCAAAAGACTTAAAAACAGCATATTACAGTGACACAGCCACTTCAATGTTTATAGCAGCACAATTCACAATAGCTAGGTTATGGAACCAACCTAGATGCCCCTCAGTAGATGAGTGGATAAAGAAAATATGGTATATATACAAAATGGAATTTTACTCAGCAATAAGAGAGAATAAAATAATGGCACTTGCAGGTAAATGGATGAAGTTGGAGAATATAATGCTAAGTGAAATTAGTCAATCTCAAAAATCCAAGTACCGAATGTTTTCTCTGATATAAGGAGGCTGGTTCACAGAGTTGTTGGAAGGGGGTACATAGGATCAGAGGAACACTAGAATGGTCAACGGAAAGGGAGGGGAGGGAGGGAGTAAGGGGGGGGGGTTGGAAAAAAAAAATTGGTGGTTGAATGAGATGGATATCATTATCCTAAATGCATGATTGAAGATCTGAATGGTACTTATATACTTTGTATACAAGCAGTTGTATGTAAAAAGATACTATACTTGTGCATGATGAATAAGTAAATAAATAATAAAAAAATTAAAAAAAAAAAAAAACAACTCCCTTCCCTTCATCTGCAAATCTGATGTTTTCCATGGAACTTTCATGGAAATGAATGTCCACTTACCCTCCTCAGGCAGCAGTGGGGCCGGAGCAGCCGGCTGTTCCCGAAGAAGACACTGCAAATGGCTTTGGGGAAACCAGCACTCCCTGCCTGGGTGGGGCTGAGCATCCCACTGAATTACATTAGAATTTTCACCTACCTCAGATACTAACACTCCTGGGAGTAGCAGTGCCATTTCCTCCTGCCCTTCATGTAAATGATTCAAATAACACTTAATGCTGCAAAACAGGAAATACATGTGCTCTTGGAAACACACTATATCTTCACTTCTCAGGGCAACAGACAAACGAGCAGGTGCACCAGAAAGAGGGGACTGTGAGTGAGGTCCCGGAACACAGGGAGCCCCCCCTCTCCGCAGCCCCTTGTGTGCAGGTCCCATATATTCATACATTCACTCTTTCCTTCTTCCTTCAGCTTCTTGGCCTTTTGCCAGAGAGTTATACTGACCTTCAGTTAAGAGATTTCTCACACATTTGTACAGCTCCAGGCCTTAGACATCAAATCCAAATGTGCTTGTACTTAACACTTTTAAGACAGGCAGCAGCTTACATTTACTGCAGTAAACATTTATTTTTTTTTCCCTCTCTTTCTTCTTTATTTCTTTCCTACCTCTCCTTATTCTCCTTTCTTTCCCTCAATGAAAACATATTTATTATTTTTCCACGTTGTCGGCAACTTCCTCTAGGCCCTGGGATTGTAAGGATTATTTGGAGGCACAGAATTACCCTCATGGGGTCTGCAGACTCAGGGGCACAACGGCTTCACTCCTTGGGGTTCAGTGAAACCGTGGCCACGTGGGTCTGAGTGCCTGGCACCATCAGAAGGAGGTAAAGAGAGCAGTGACTTCTAGAGATGGCAGGAGGGAAAGTGATTCCAGAGGCTAAGAGCAAAGGCAGGATTCCCGAGAGCCAAAGGGAAGAAAGGCTTTCCACAATGTCCAGCAAAGGCCTGGAGACTCCTCTGCCTGGTTGATCCGTCCAGAGCAGAGCTGCAGTGCACCAGGAGACGAGACGGCAGCAGGGAGAACAGAAGCAGGGGAGGAAACTGGAATGAGAGGCTGGGACCAGTGTTAAGAGTTGCACGTTTCACACAAGAAAATTTGTTAGTCTTGCATATTTGAGATTAAGAACTCAGTGCTAAGCAAAACGTCTTATTTGGAATTCTACGAAAATCTGAGATTAAGCCCTCTTAGCAGCCAAGGTCAGAGCAGTTCGTAGCTGCTGGTTGTCCTTCTCCCAAGGACTGCCACCACCACCCCTGCCTACCCTCAACCACAAAACCGCAGTCTGTTAAACAAAATCCTTCCAGCAATCTCCTCTCCAGATACTCAGGGCATGTGGGCCTCTGTCACCTGCCCTACTGGCCCACCCTGCCAGGCTCCCCTCTGCTCTCGGCTGAAGCGGGAGGTCAGCCCTCCTTGGGTTTCGGAGGGGTGAGGGTGGAAACTTGTCACCCCCTAGTGCAGAAAGGCCTGGAAGGCCAGGATTGGAAACTGGTGAGAGTGATTCTACAGTTGGAGCTGTGGACGACTGCACTAGAAACTGGGCTAACGTTTTCCCTTTGCATTTGCTCTTTAAATTCTGATGAACAAAATTAGGTGATAATTATTACTTTGAAAAATTGGAAATATTGGTACACATTCTAGGGATCACAAGGCAGAATGTTCCTATGTACAAAAACACTCTCCCCTTCCAGAAACTTGTGAAAACAAAGAAAAACACACAGTTTGCTTTTTTATATTATTTTAATCTATATGCCAAGAAATTTATATATGCATGTGTGTGTGTGTGTGTGTGTGTGTGTGTGTGTTTGTTTTGTTCACACAATGTCCCTGCACTTAGGAATCTGCCCTAAGAAAATAATTGGAATGCAAACTAAGCCATGAATGCCCAGCCATTTAGTCACCACCATGTAAAGTAGGGGAAATAGAAACATCCTAAATTTCTTTTGTGGAGTAGTGGAATTATCCTATACACACTACAAATTACAGCTTGGGGAAATGATGACAACATAATTTCAAATGAAATGTTGGGAAACCACGGTGTGTTTAATGGCTATTTGAAAACATAAAAGAATTGCTGGAATGGAGGATTTCTAAAATGCTAGTAGTCGTTTTTATCTCAGTGGGACGTTACACATAGCTGTATCATTTTCTTTTTTACAGGAAGATGTGACATTAAGCCAGGTGAGGGGCATGCAGAGGATGGTTGGGCCAGAACTCAACATTACAACTGTGCTCAGAAAAAAAATCATGGTGGCCTGTGCTAAGGAGACACAGCTGAGGGGCACAGGGAGGGACAGATGGGGCTGCAGAGGAAAAGAAGACAGGTAATTATCCAGGAAACTAGTAACAAGAAGGAGACATGTGCAATCTTACATTCCTAAAGTGTGAGAACAGGTCAAGGCTAATAAAGAAAATCAGCAATGGTATGAAATCCAAATTCTGAGATCCTAGTTCTTTAAAGCATCTGATTCATTTGCTTGATGGGATTCAGACTAAGGCTTTCATCCCTCATTTTTGTCAATTTCAAGAAAGATCCCATGACTCCAGTTCTATCCTTATAGGAAGAGCGAGATGCTCTCCTGAATGATGTCCTAACTTCAAGGAGACTACTGTGGGAGGAGGGATGGAAAACTTCACCGTTAACAAGATTGTTGCAATGTCCTTTGGATATTTTGCTTCTAAGAAAAATAGCCATAGGATGAAAACATGAGCATTTTAGGTTCTGCTATTTTTATAGACTGAGAATTTGGCTCACTGAAAAAAAAACCTGAGAGACAATTCTGATGTGAATCGTATGTTTATTGTTTTAAAGGCTCTGTGCTAATACAAAAAGAATGTATTTATGGTGGGAAGTGATATATTTCCATAGCTTCAGGGAACTTGACTTCCATTCTAAAAACATATTTCCTTAGATATTATAAACAAAACACCTTAAGTAATAATAATCAAAGGAAATATGAGAAAACATCTGTTATGGTTTGGATTTTAAATATGCCCCTAAGTCTCCTGTGATGAAGGCTCGGTTCCCAGCTGATGATGCTGTTGGAGCTCAGAGGAGGTGGGGCCAGGGAAAGAAGTTAGGTCACTGGCAGCATGTGCTCAAAGGGATGTGGGGACCCCAGGCCCTTTCTCTCACTGTCTTTGCTTCCTGGCTGCTATAAGGTGGACATGTTTGCTTGGCTACATGCTCTCCGCCATGACGTTCTGCCCTGCCACAGGCCCAAAGTGGTCGAGTGAACAACCATAGACTGAAACTTCTGAAACGGTGAGCCAAAATAAACATTTCTTTATTTTAAGTTGATTTTCCCAGGTATTCTTTTCCAGTGGTGGAAAGCTAATACAACATCTATAGTACAACTTAGCAATGTTCTTTATTTTTAATCATTTCAAAAAGTAAGGGACTAGCGTGAACATGTGCCCCCACCCCAAATTGTGTGCAAAGCACCCAAAAGACAGCTTACAAAAGAAGACTTGCAAATGGCAAATAAGCATGAAATAAAGATATTAGCCTCATTAGTAATCAAATAAATATTAACACATGGTAAAACTTTAAAAAAAAAAAACATTTATTTATTTGCTTTAGTTGTACACAATGCGTTTTTATTTTTACGTGGTGCTGAGGATCGAACCCGGGCCGCGCACGTGCTAGGCGAGAGCTCTACCGCTGAGCCACATCCCCAGCCCCCACATGGTAAAACTTAAATCACACTTAGTCATCTGAGAAAATGCACTGTGGAGTTTCCCTCACTGCTGATGTTACATGGTGCCCAACCTTGACCTCAGGTAATAGAATGAGCATTCTCATGCCTCCGGGTATGGTGCATTGCTACAACTTCTCTGCAGGATGATTTAAAATTGGTCCTCGTTCTTTTGCCTAGTGATTCTAATCTACCTAATGCATTGCTTGGAAAAGTGTAAACATGTATGTGTGTGTGTATTCAAGCATCTTGTTCACAGCGACCTTCTTGTACTAGCAAAAAATGATCAAAAGAGCTGAAAAGATCAAGATAAATGTCCAAATTAATTAGAGTTAATCTGTTGAGTTATATGCAATCACTGCAAATCAGTCTTTTCCAAAGATAATTTAATGACGTGAGATATTATTTAAATTAATAAATAATTTAAAGAGAAATTAAAACCAATACAATAGGCTTCTCATATGTTTTATGCATGCAATAATATCAGTGAAAGAAGATACATTAAAATATGAAAAATGGTTATTTCTACGTGATTGGATTTTCCTTTTCTTTTTCTCTCACATTCCCCATATTTTCCAGTTTCCCCCAGAACTGTGCATTACTCCCTGGGCTCTTGTTATTCAGAAACATGATCTTTCTTAGAGTGCAGAAAGTTCTCCTGACTCCATGTCCCGAGACTGTGACGCTGAGACTGTCAGAGCGCTATCTGAGCACATGTCCCTGAGTGCAGTCGACCACCTTAGAAGACCCAGAGGAGTGGCTTGTCACCTGGTACCTGGGTCCCAGGGCTGGAATGCAGGTCTCCGAGTCCCACCCCAGTGCTCCTCACATAGTCCCAGTTTTACCGGCGCGAGC